>OY971426.1:13267500-16161630 GCA_963853865.1 Helleia helle | reverse complement strand
GCTAGTCAGTCCCGGAAGGGATCGACGCCACCTCCACAGAGGGGTTGTCCCGCACCACAGAACAACCCTTCTCAACGTCGGGACAGTACAATGGGGTGAGGTTCCCATTCTCATCCCTTGCCCCCTGCTCTTCTGTCCCCTCTTCTTATAAGAGGGGTACAAAGAGCCCCCTCGGCCCAATTAGCTTCGCCCAAGGTGCACTGCTCACCCTAGGTTACTGAGCCCCACCGCCACGACAAGGCCTGAACCATGGTGGGGATCTCCGCTGCTCCTGCACGACAACGCGCGACCTCATACTGCACAGCTAAAGGTTTCCAAGTTGCAAGAACTGGGGTTGGAAGCTCTCCGTCATCCGCCCTACTCACCAGACCTTGCGCCTACAGACTACTACTTTTTCCAGAATTTGGATAACTTCTAAATGGAAAAAAAAAATTCAATACCCGAGAGGCAGTACAAAATGTCTTTGAAGAATTTGTTGCCTCCCGTCCAACTTCTTTAAGAAGGGCATCAATAAACTGCCACAGCGATGGCAAAGATGCATTATTGCATGGGTGATTACTTAGATTAATACAAATCAAAAATACATGAAAAAAATCGTTTAATTTTTTTCATACAAAACGCGGGTTTCCTACCCCGTATCAGATGAGGATTGTATTATCCCATAGTACTTTTGCACTGGCCCAATGCGGGTTAGAGTTAACAGATTGAGAAACCTTTGTCAGTGTCAGTCAGTTAGTTTAAAATGTTTTAAAAAAAACTCAACTGAAAAACATTGCTAGCAGTGCAGTTAGCATCAGACTTATTATTATATCGATTAGTTTTTGAGAAATTTTTGAGACTCTATAACTCTTTTCATTATCATTAACAATTGTTATCCACTGCTCTTTGTCTCTTTCAATAATAATAATATCTTTGGACGCTTTCACACCACGTCAATCTGGTCCCGTGGTAAGTTCTCGAAGAACTTGTGTTACGAGTCCCAGACACCATCGTGTGTATATTTAATACTTTTAATATCCATGTAAAACTGCGAGTTTCCCTTCACCTTACTATAATACACATCCATGACACAGGAACATAGAAAATATTTTTGTTCCCTGTCGGAATTCGAACTCGCAACGCTTGAACGCCAACGCGCTTAGCACTGAGCCACAGAGGTCGTTCAATAACCCCAAGACTGCCGAACCGCCGTCATTTGCACCACTTTACATACTTAAACATATTCCACACGTACTTTTCACAACCGACGCCAGGAAGCCGTGTGGTCGCAGACTGCACGGTAGGCGGGGGGCAACCCTCCACTTTATAAATCAAAAGTGAGCCGAAGGGGCTCACACTAATCCGATGAAGCATTAGGGCCTTCGGGCCATTAGCATAGATCCCTCCGAAAAAAAAAAACCTACTTTTAAATGTAAGCTGGAATTATTACCCAACTGGTGGTCAATGTTGTCCAAGAACAAGCGAGTTTAAGATTTTTATGTAGCCAGGACTGAACCTGACCCTAGGTAGGACTCGCACCTTTTTTTTCTTAACACGAGGAAACGCCATTACGCGCCGTCAACGGCTCTGGGTGGGGTCCCACGACGAGTCCCACACACCATCGTGTGTGGGACTCGCGGCACATAACTGTGCCGAATATCCACTGTAAAACTGCGAGTGCCACCAATGGTAAGGTGCCCCAAATCCGTTGAGGAACAGTGCACCTCGACGGATAGTCAGTCCCCCAAGAGGCCTTCCCGCACCACAGAACAACCCCTCCTAACGTCGGGACAGTGCAATAGTGTGAGTTGAATTACGGTGGGGTGGGACTCGCACCTAGGAATGATTTTTTTTAGATTCTGTCAAGTTGCTTATCCTTTGACATAACTTGGTCACAATTGCCACGAGTACATACACGAGTTTACACTACGTTGTCACGTCTACGTTGTCTTTACCCAGTTCTCCTCTTTTTGGAACACATGGCGACCTGTTTTCTTTTTTACTAAAATAATGTTTTAAGTTAAGTTTAGTAATTTTTGTAACCTTACTTTTGTGTGCACAATAAAGCATATTCTATATATTCATTTATTCATCTATACTAATATTATAAAGCTGAAGAGTTTGTGCCAGAAATTGTTTTATTTTCACGAGAGGATGTTATTTCGTATTTAACTGACAGGCGATGTATGGGATCGGTTCATTATCTGTATCATTATTAAGGAAAATCTATATGAAAAGAAATCTCCTGTTTTAATGAAGGTTTTGATGACAATATGACAAGTGGAAGGATTTTTTTTCATACGAACGAAAATATCTTACTTTCAGGATCTTATCATCGTTCTAATGATCATATTTGTCTGGTTTAAGATGTCTGGCAGAAATTGCTACTCAAGCAATAAGGCCGCCTTTGTGTACATACTTTTGTTAATTTTAAGTTAAGTTTAGTAATTTTTGTAACCTTACTTTTGTGTGCACAATAAAGCATATTCTATATATTCATTTTTAATCTATACTTATTATTACTATAAAGCTTAAGAGTTTGTATGTTTGAACGTGCTAATCTCAGGAACTACTGGTCCGATTTGAAAAATTCTTTCAGTGTTAGATAGCCCATTCATCGAGGAAGGCTATAGGATATATAACATTACGCTGTAACTAATAGGAGTTAAGTAAGTTAACGCGTCCAACAGCTAGTTATTTTTAAATTTCATATTAACTATGCAAATTGACAGAAATGTAACACGCACGTCATGCAGAACTATTTTAAACTTTCGAAATTGTCTACAATAGCTATAATATATCGAGTGCCGCGAAATAAAATATAGAGAATAACCTGTTTTAATCTATACTTATTATTACTATAAAGCTTAAGAGTTTGTATGTTTGAACGTGCTAATCTCAGGAACTACTGGTCCGATTTGAAAAATTCTTTCAGTGTTAGATAGCCCATTCATCGAGGAAGGCTATAGGATATATAACATTACGCTGTAACTAATAGGAGTTAAGTAAGTTAACGCGTCCAACAGCTAGTTATTTTTAAATTTCATATTAACTATGCAAATTGACAGAAATGTAACACGCACGTCAAGCAATCCACACGAGGTTTCCCCATTTTACACGGCTTAAACAATGTGTTACTACCTATCTATATCTATCTATCTATCTATGCAACGTAATGCAACGTTATATAATAACGTATATAATTTTATATATTTTTTGGTAATCTATTTAAATCTTATTAAAAATTATTTTTCAAATTTTTGGTTCGGTTTGCTACTAAAGCATGTTTTTTAGTTTTAAAACTATAATTCGCATTTAAAATGGAATATTTACAATGTTTTTCACTTTTGTTTTCCCGAACTTGACGTTTCGGCGTTATCTACTGTCTTGGTCACGAGTCTCTAGAGACCTCAAAATATTTGTGACGCAACATGGTGATGTAAGCAGGGACGATACACAAAGGACAATTCATCTTTTAGCTATTTCTGAGGTTTCAAGGATTAGGAAGGGTTCAGTACTGTTTTTGATTTCAATGAACAAACCCTAGACACTTATTGTTAGCTTATTAATAGATTATCAATGATTGAATTAATTATAACCAAAATAGCTCTGGATAAAAAGTGTTCCTTTATTTTTATTTTTGAAGTCTTACCTATCGTTTTAAAATGTTATTTAATTTTGAATATAAAAATATATGTGATAGTAATATTGATAAGACGATCTCCGTGCAGTGGCCGGTCCGTGTTGTATGCGAGTGGCAAGGGATCGGCCGTCTTGGCGTCCATTGAGGGAGGCCTATGTTCAGCCACGGAGGCTGAAATGGAGGCGGTTCTGTCCCGCCTCCAGAGTAAGAAGAGGGCGTCGGGTCCAGACGGGGTGCATGGGAGCTAGGGTCCTCGCGATCTCTCTCGCATACCTCGGCGATAGCCTTCGGGAGCTTTTAGACCGCTGCCTGCGGTCCGGTCAGTTCCCGAGGGCCTGGAAGGAGGGTCGGCTCTGCCTGCTACCAAAGGCAGGGTGGACCCCGGACTCGGCTTCGGCGGTGCGACCGGTGGTGTTGCTGAGCGAAGCTGGGAAGGCCTTGGAGAGAATAGTGGCCTCCCGGCTTGTTCAGCACCTGGAGGAGGGCCCGGGACCGGGACTTTCAGAGTCCCAATTTGGGTTCCGGGTACACCGGTCGACCGTCGACGCCCTCAAATGCCTTCGGGTGGTGACGGGTGAGGCGGAACACAGAGGGGAGGTGGTGGTCGCGGTGTCTTTGGACATCGCGAACGCCTTCAACAGCCTCCCTCACAGTGTGATACGGGAGGCACTGAATTTCTTCGGAGTGCCCCCTATCTAAGGAGGCTGTTCGAGGCGTACCTCTCCGAGAGGAGGGTAGCTTGCGAGAACCGGTGTGGGTCCGTAGAGTGGTGGCCAGTCGGGTGCGGTGTTCCACAGGGATCGGTTCTTGGTTCGATCCTGTGGGACATCGGCTACGACTGGGTCCTGCGAGGTCGCCTCCTCCCCGGGATGGGTGTCATATGCTACGCAGATGACACCCTCGTGTATGCCCGGGGACGAGGCTATAAGGAGGCGGCGCGGCTGGCCGAGGTCGGGATCGACCTCGTGATCAGTCGCATATCGGCTTCGCGTCAGACCTGAGAAGACCGAAGCCTTTCTCTTCCGCGGGACCGGGCGGAAAGGACCCCCACCGGGGGCTGCCCTCCAGGTCGGAGGGGTGAGAGTCAGGATGAGCCCCCATATCAAATATCTGGGGCTCATCCTTGACGGAGGGTGGACCTTCGGCCCACATTCCTCCATGTTGGGATCGAAGGTCGTGAAGGCGGCAAGTGCACTGGGCAGACTCCTCCCGAACCTCGGAGGACCCAGCGCCGCCTGCAGGCAGCTATACTCCGGAGTCTGCCGTAGTATGGCGACGTACGGTGCACCCATCTGGGCGTATCACCTTACCGGGAGGAATAAGGCCCGGCTGCGGTCGGCGCAGCGGGTCATCGCGGTAAGAGTAATCCGGGGGTACCGTACGGTTTCGTGGGCAGCAGCCACTGCCCTGGCCGGTGACCCCCCGTGGGAGCTCGTAGCAGAGGTTCTTGCCGAGATGCACTCCTTATGTCTCGGATAGGAGATGTCTCGGTGAGAGCCTTACGCTGGACGGGATCCTGCGGGTTCGCCGACTAGGGCAAGAGGCGTTAATGCGGAGGTGGGGGGAGGACCTGGCGCAGCAGCCGTATGGCAAAAACCTGACGGTTGCTCTGCGTCCGGTCCTTGAGCGGTGGATGCGCCGTAAGCGCAAACCCCTCACCTTCCGTCTGACACAGGTGCTCACCGCGCATGGTTGCTTTGGTGATTACCTGTGGCGGACGGCCCGCAGGGAGCCGTTGACAGTGTGTCAAGATTGTGGCGCGGCAGTGGACTCGGCCCAGCACTCCCTGGTGTGGTGTGCCCGAGATGGGCGGCGCTGCGTCATGATCTGACATCGGTCATCGGAGGGGACTTGTCTCTGCCGAGCGTCATCAACGCGATGCTCGGTGACGACGAGTCCTGGACGGCGATGGTCTTCTTCTGCGAGACAGTAATGTCCCAGAAGGAGGCCAACGAGCGGGTGAGAGAGGAAGCCGCCGACGAGGCCTCCTCCCGCGGGCGACGAACGGGGGTGCGTAGGAGGCGCTATTTAATGCGCCTCCAGTAACGCCCCTGTGTTCGTGTCGGGCTCAGGATGGGAACCTGGGTCTGTATGGCACGACGTCGTCGGGACTGCTTAGTAGCGGCCGGGCAGTCCCCCATTATGCGAAGTAGTCTGGTCTTCGCCGGGGCCAGCCTGTCGCTGAGGTGATCCTGTTTGTTGCCTGCATATCCGGGACCCTCAAGAAGCGGCTGAAGGCGCTCGCAGTGGTTTTAGTTAGGGTGGGCACTCCCAGGTGCGAGTCCCACATTGGGTCAGGATCTTCCCAAGATCCTGGCTGCATCCATAAGGATTTCCCTGCGAAAAAAAAAAAAGGCCTATGTTCAGCAGTGGACGGATAGAGGCTGGTGATGGTGATGATGAACATTGATATTTGTATGAGGTTTATTATCTTACCTTATTTTTCAAGGGGGGGGAAAAAAGCTAAGTTACACTCGCTGCAGCTCTTACGCATTGTTTTCAAAATGTATAAAACGTATAGAATTTTTCACAATATAATTATTTATTAGATTTTTCACAATATTAAAATGACAGAATTTCTAATAAAGAAAAACATAAGATTCCTCATTTTAGATTTTTTATAATTTTGGATCCATGTTTAACCGACTTCTAAAAAAGGAGGAGGTTCTCAATTCGGATATTTGTATGTTTTTTTTAGGATAACGTTAAATATTTCAACTTGTACAGTTCAAATTCCAATGAAAATAATCATCATCGTTCCGTATACGGCTATAAATCTAAGTTAACGCGGGTGAAGTTGAGGGCAACTGCTAGTCATTGTAAACGTACAACTTAAAATGATGTCTTTACTCTCCAGTGAAGGCAAAACGCAGGTATTTTGGTATGGGCGTCACGTTTGTTACCTTTATTGTCACTATACATCCAGATGTATATCTACCTACGACTTAATATTATTTTCATTTTATTACGGTTCTCTGAGTTCCATCATCTGTCCGCCTGCCTCGTAATGGTATTAATTAGGTCTGTGCTAAGGGTACCAAGTCCTTCTATAAGTGGGATGTGATGTCCCGTGCACCCGCTGCATGGGTAGTGGGTACTACTATCCTTTTTTCTTTTACGCTGGGATATGCTCCTAGGCATCCAGCGGGGGAGGGGGGACTTCCCAGGCGGGTATGCATAAAAGTATAGGTACAAATCTCCATCAACTAAATAGTTGTGTGGAATTCACAAAAAGTATCAGACTTGTTACTTGTTTGTAGCCCTAAGTTCGACCCCCACCAAGGTTCAAGCCTTGTCGTGGCGGTGGGGCTCAGTAACCTAGGGTGAGCCGCTGCACCTTGGGTGAAGCGAATTGGGCCGAGGGGGCTCTTTGTACGCCACTTATAAGAAGAGGGGACAAAAGAGCAGGGAGCAGGGGGCAAGGGGCGAGGATGGGAACCTCACCCCATTGTACTGTCCCGACGTTGGGAGGGGTTGTTCTGTGGTGCGGGACAACCCCTCTGTGGAGGTGGCGTCGGACCCTTGCGGGACTGACTAGCCGTCGAAGTGCCCTGTTTGTCTACTAGATCCGGGGCACCTCACCAAAACGCGGCATTGGTGGCACTCGCCGGATTTTAGTGGGTAGAGCTGCGTCCACTTATCAGCTGTCGGGCGCAGCGAGTCCCACATACCCGCGTGGGGAGACCCACTCCCACACGAGTTGCCTTAGAGCATTTCCCGGCGTTAAAAAAAAAAAAGTCCTAAGTTCGATCCCGACCGATTCTCACTTCTAGGCCTAGTTCTTACCTACCATCGTCACTCACGAATTTCACCCATAACAATGAAAACATTTTTTGCAAATCTGTAACACTTTTATGCAAAAACTCTTTAGCATATTACATTAATTTCACAGCTACGAAAAATGAGGAACGAATATGAAAAAATGAGACTATCTTCAGAGCTCGGAAAAGGATCGATTTGTCATTATACGACAGCTCACGATGAATATAGAAAACTTCAAGTTTAAAGAACCCTGCATAATTCCGCTTTTGATCACAACTTCACGAATCGACTTGTTTACCTGAAAATATCTGTTCATTTTGTAGTCTGGTGATCACTTTTTAGTTTTCTGATCATACTTTGTGATCATGGAAATTAAGACTATATTTTAATATTTATATTAATTTGCATGAAAATAAAATAGAAAATAAATAGGTTTTAAAAATGATTCGAAATAACAATACCTATTCTTGTTTGAAAATAATGATTTGTTTTTTTTTCCTAATTTTACATTATTCCTGTTTCGCTTCGAGGGAGCTTAGTAATAAAAAAATCAGTAATGCTATATGCCAGGTTTTATAACTTAAAGTGAGATTAATTTATTAAAAGGAAACAAATTATTTGAAAATAAATTACGTTTTATAATATAAAAACCTGGGGATGTGCTGAGCCACGCGCCCTGCCTATTTCTTCCATCAATCAGCTTTGTGTGTGGTATTTCAGAAAAGACGGTAATAATGGCAGTGTAATTACTGGCAGTGTAATTACTGGCAGTGTAATTACTGGCAGTGTAATTACTGGCACTGAATCTGACCATCTTATCAGTTTTATGTCATTTATCGTTTACTTCACTGGATGAGCAACGATGAATTTGATGCTAAACTAGACCCGGGTAAATTTGTTGATGGTCATATCATTCATTGGGGGTACTGAAAACGTGCCATCGTTTTTGAAACTAGCTGTGTCCAATATTGAACGGCACGTGACTGATGATGATGATGATTATGATTCTTGAGATTTGATCACCCGGTTGTGATATTAAATCAGAAGTTTAAATATTATGTCTTTCGTTTTCAAGGATAGAGTATGAAATGTGAAAACATAATCTATGCAAGCCACAGCTCGTACCTGCATTTCCTACATTCTTTTAGTGCATTGCCGTTGCCCAGACTTTATTTTTACAACTAAACAACTATTTATGAAAAACAACATCACATTTCACAAAGTTGGAATGACGAATACAAACGTAAAAATATTTTTTGATGCTTCAACTTCGTAATCTTTGTACTGCTTTGAATTTGTTTCTATTTTTAAATAATAATATGTTATTTAATAAACTTTAATGTTGCATGTTAAAAAATAAAAGATGTTGAAAATGGAATTAGAGAATAAACTTATGTACCTAATATATTTTTGATGCTTGCAACTTCGTAATCTTTGTACTGCTTTGAACCTCTGTGGCTCAGTGGTTAGCGCGTTGGCGCTCAATCCCGAGGTTGCGGGTTCGAATCCCGCCAGGGAACAAAAAATATTTTCTGTGTTCCTGGGTCATGGATGTGTATTAAATATGTGTATTATATAATAAAAATCTTAAATATATGTATAGTATAAAAGTATTAAATATATTTCCGTTGTCTGGTACCTGTAACACAAGTTCTTTGAAAACTTACCACGGGACCAGATTGATGTGGTATGAAAGCGTCCATAGATATTATATATTATTATTTTATGTTTTTTGATGTGTGTAGGTGCTGATTTATTAATTTTATTGTTAATAATAATAATCTTTATTCAAGTAACTAGTGACTCATTGTGGTTCGTAAACAAATAATTATTACAAATTATGTTGGAAGTATTATTACTTATTTTTTTAGATAAATGTTGCAATCACGACAAAAACACACGAATCACCGCCATTCCGTTTGCAATGGCACATTAATGATTCATGGATATGCAATCTAGTCTACTGGATATCATGTCCAGAATTCTGTTGGCACTACTCTGCACCTTACGCACCAGATACCCGCATCTTTTTCTCATGAGGGCGTAAAACAATCGACACGCGCTTCACCGAACATCCCTGAGGCGCTGCAGTATCGAGGTAGCCTTTTGAACGCGTTATTGTATTGAACCCAGAGAGCATTATAAGATTTTTAGTATGTATATCCTGCCCGTAGGCTGCACGTGTAAAAATACGTACAATATTCTATAAATAATGTTATTTTATCGTTCGGTGAACTCCGTGTGAACCTACGAGCAAACATCTTCGCTTTCACCGTCAATTAGTTAAAGGGGAGAGTATTAATAATCTGGATGATAATAACGTGTTGTAGCATCATTAGGGCAATACCTTGACAGGTAAGTATTGATTATTTTCAAGAATTTTTGTTCACAACAGGTACTACAAGCTAATTATTATTAACTTATTATTATTAATTAATAGCCTTCTTGAATTTAATAAGTCAAGAAGAGATTACGTCAAAGAGTCCGAAATTTCTCTCTCATACTGAAGCTCTGGCATGTAAACTTGCAGCAGCAACAGTGTGCTGTTAGCGATACTGTTCTTAGTAGCGAAAATCTTGTCCAATGTTTTTGACTGATGGAGTCGTCCCTTAAGGATAGCAAAAAGTAATGGTTTAGAATAGCTTAGAGAATACATTAAGGATTTTGAGCTATATATACGAGCCAGAGCTAAAAGGCACCCTTGTGTGTTCGCGGAGAAGGAGGAGGGGATGCCACCCCCCGCCTCCTGAGAAGAGTGCCGTATGGCACACCGTTGTGGCCCGATACGGACGTCCACAGCTCTGGCGCCGGGTCACCCAAACGAAGAGGAGAACACCGCAGGGGTTAGTGGGTAGAGTCTGCGTCCACCTTACCATCTTCTCGGACGCAGAGTCCCACATAACCGCCGGGTCCCCCCGGACCCGGTGGTATGCCTAAACGCATTTCCACCGAAAAAAATAAATACATACGAGCCAGAGATAACCTATTTCTTTATTAATTGGATGGCGAATGGGCAGATGAACTACATTATGGTGAGTGGTTAGTGTCGTCCTTGAAAATAAACGAGTAACCAGACGGTGAGTCTCCGTGCCAGTAATTACACTGTCAGTCGTGCCCCACCATGGTTCGGGCCTTGTCGTGGCGGTGGGGCTCAGTAGCCTAGGGTGAGCCGAGCACCTTGGGCGAAGTGAATTGAGCCGAGGACTCTCTTTGTACCCCTCTTATAAGAAGAGAGGACAAAAGAGGACGGGAACCTCACCTCATTGTTCTGTCCCGACGTTGAGGGGATTGTTCTGTGGTGCGGGACATCCTTTCAGTGGAGGTGGCGTTGGTCCCCTGAGGGACTGATTGGCCGTCGAGGTGCCCTGTTTGCTCAACAGATCCGGGGCATCTCACCAAAGGCGACATTGGTGGCAATCGCCGGGTTTTAGTGGGTAGAGGCTTACCAGCTTTCGGGCCCAGCGAGTCCCACATAACCGCCTGGGGAGATACACTCCCCCGCGGGATGCCTCAGAGCATTTCCCGGCGTTAAAGAAAAAAAAACTGTCTGTCGTGCCCTTCTTTACAAAACACAAAAGAAACAAGCAGGATGGTGGTACACTCGCAGATGGGGGTTGCACAAGCGCATTCTTCCCAATGGTTAAGACGATTCACGATAAGCATACACAAGTTGTTGAAACATAATTTTACATGGGAAAAACCACGTGGATAGCTAGTATAAATAAATAAAAAACAAAGGTTCGTTAAAGGAAAGTGCCAAGTGTAGATGACTCGGCGTTTATGTTTTATTGCTTCTGGAGAAAAGATAATATTATAAGATCCAGATTATTATTTTATTTGCCACGCTTATTATTAGAGTGAAAAATATCACTAAGTTAACCCCTGGCTTGGTGCTGTAAATCAAGTGTTAGAATTAGAAAGCGATTTTTTTTATTATAATGAAACTTTTTTTCAAAAATCGCGATAAAATCCGTAAAAAAAATGTTTCATTATAATGAGTGAAATTGGTGTTAACATTAGAAAACAAGTTTTTTTTTTTTAAATTGCCTATTTTTTCTTCATGATTCGCTGTGCCGCGGTCCCGTCAGAATTGGTACCAAACCGTTTATTTCTTCTCTCTAATAGCTTTATTTCAGATTGAAAAGTAGGTCTTCTTAGGACGCCACCTCCACAAAGGGGTTGTCCCGCACCACAGAACCCATCCCAATGTAGGGACAGTGCAATGGAGTGAGGTTCTCATCCTCGCCCCTTGTCCCCCCTGCTCTTTTATCCACTCATCTTATAAGAGGGGTACAAAGAGCTCCCTCGGTTCAGTTTGCTTCACCCTAGACTACTGAGCTTCACCGCCACGACAAGGCTTGAACCATGGTGGGGCTAGTGGCACATCCAACCCATTAATTATTAAGCTTATAAAAAAAACTTCACTTAATAAGCTTTTATAATAATGTCTTGATAGGTTCTTTATTTATCTAACGACCACACTTTTTTACTGACCATTTTCATCCATAAAGTGACTGTAAAGTGCCTTAACAATAAGAAATAAAGAGTTTCAATCAAAGGAGTCTGCATATATTTTCATAAAAGCACGCGGTACAGAGGATACTCTGACGTAATTAAACGTGGCGACATCGTAACGATGACTGTTGCTTCTAAGACCGCAGACATAAAAATACATAAATATGAACGTTCTAGAAACACCATTTTCTTGGAATTAAAAGCCCTACAAAATTAGAAAATAATTTTTCATTTTTTATAGCAAAGGAGGGCAAACGAGCAGTCAAAGCCTTTTAGCGACTATCGACACCCATACACATCCGTACAACCAGAGATTATACAGATGTGTTGGCCTCCTTTCCCCTATCACCCCCCAATGAGCCACTGGAAACTGACTAACCGCACGAAACGCGACAGCATAGCTTTCACTTGACGCCGGTGTTATGTAAGCGAGAGATACCCCGGTCGTGCCGGCCCAATTCGGGTGCAAAGCAGCATGGCACTACATCTTACAAAAGTTATTGTCATCGGCATGGCAGGCGCGTCCGATGACGTTTAGATGGGGCGAGTTACTGTCGGGAGATACATTTACCACAGATCCGTTTGTTGTCCATTTTTGTGCCACGGATAAAAGGGTTTCAGCGCACGTTTGGCGTCCGATAGATGTGTGGACGCACGTCGACAGATGCATCGGCAGACATCAGCGTGTCCTTCTCTATCAATGGGAATACTTTAAAAGGTATTGGACCCATAGTGAGACTGACTGACAGACGGACAATAGAGCAATCCATTTTGTCATTTTCAGGAACAAAACGCGTGTCGTGTAAATCATCATCATCAACAGACTTTATCCGTCTACTGCTGAAAGCCTCCTTTAATATTCACGTTAATAATAATAATAATAACAATAGCCTCTTTATTTCCATATTAACTAGCTTATACAACATAATATTATTAATATAGAATTATTATTACATATTTTATGTGCATGCATATGAATATAAAACAATACAATTAATAACTTTAAATTACAATCATAAATATCAATATAAAATAATTTCATTTATGTAGTAATTATTAATTTCAAAATATAGAATAATTCAATATCCAAATTAAATTTAAATTAATATCAATATGGACCCCTCAACGGGTAAGGCCTCCTCCATTTTTCTCCACGTCTGCTTGTCTTTAGCTTTTGTGATCCAGTTTGGACCAGCTTTTCTTATGATCTCATCGACCTATTTTTCTTTCGGTCTACCTCTTTTTCTTTTGTTTGTTGGTGGTCCTTGCGAGATCTGCCAGTCTGTGTGTCCATTTTTCTTTGTGCTTGCGTGCAATATATTCACGTTACTTCACTCAAAAAAATATCATCTTATCCAGTATGTAAAAAATAATTTTCAAATAGTGTATTGCATGTTAGTTAAGGCAGTATACGATAAATATGAAATAATGAGCAGCCGAAAGGAAATACCTATTAGAGAGCAGTGTATATGTTCCTAAGCGTCTAAGCCACTAATGCGATTTTGATAAATGAGGTTTCAATCAATTTGTTGTGGTCCTAGTGAAATAGGCTACATTTTAACCGACTTCAAAAAGAAGGGGTTTAGTTTTCGCAGTCGGGTCATAAGTTTTATATATGTTTGCATTGTATAATATATACAATACGTGTTAAACGAGTTATACAAGTCTCATCTTTTATATTTAAAGCTATGTTCCAGCGTCGGATACATGGACACATAAATCAACCCTCAGTATAAGCAGAGTCATCGGCTGTTTTACGACGTACACGGCCTACCCAATGAGGCTATGAGGAAGATCATGCGATAGCCCGCTATAGATTTATCGAGCTCGCCGTAATAGCTTTAATCGTGGCACTGATATTTATTTATAGCTGTAACCGATTGGGAAGTTGAGCTCTGCATGGGTATACTTCGGTCGTCTATCGTAAAGGGATTAAAGGGATAATTTCATTCATTTTCAGTTTCTTTTGGAGACGGTGTCAGCCAAGGTAGGTAGGTAGGGTACAGATGGGCGGCGCTGCATCATGATTTGACATCGGTCATCGGAGGGGACTTGTCTCTGCCGAGTGTCATCGCCGCGATGCTCGGTGACGACGAGTCCTGGACGGCGATGGTCTCCTTCTGCGAGGCAGTAATGTCCCAGAAGGAGGCCAATGGAACGGGGGTGCGTAGGAGGAGCTACCTAATGCGCCTCCAGTAACGCCCCTGTGCTCGTGTCGGGCCCAGGATGGGGTTTTAACCTGGGTCCAGCTAGACACGACGTCGTCGGGGACTGCTAAAAGTATCGTGCAAACGAACAGCCGAGCAGTCCCCCTTTAGAAGGAGGAGTCTGGCCGTTTCGCCGGGGCCAGCCTGTCGCCGAGGGTCCTGCGTTGCCTGCATGATCTGGGACTCTCATAAAAGGCGGCTGAGGGCACTTGCAGCGGTTTTAGTGGGTAACGCATCTCCAAGTGCGAACCCCACACACGGCTAGGTTTAAAACCCACCCCGGTCCTAATTACGGTTTGGTCTGCAAATTTCCGCTGCAGAACAAAAAAAAAAAAAAAAAGTAGGTAGGGTACAGCAACAAATACGACACCGACTCCAAAAGTAAGACGTGGTAAACGCAGTTTGTACATTAGTAGAAGATTAAGTTGATTATAAGTTTGTAAGGACAAAAATTTAAGAAACGCAGTTATTTTATTACTTTTTAGTATTTTTTTTTTGAAGTCGGTTTTAATTTTTTGTAAAATGTTTTTTTTCTTTTTTTTTTTTTGTGATTCCGAAATTCGTCGTCTTGGCGTTCATTGAAGGAGGCCTATGTTCAGCAGTGATAATATACATAAAGGACGATGATGATAATGATGATGATGATTACGATGACCGCGACATACTACGGTGTGCTACCAAAGCATCCTATACAATTGTTACATCGACACGTAATAAAATGAGCACATCAGCATATCATCGAGGTAAAAGAAACCAACCAAATAGGCATTATTGGGAATAACTAAAAAAGGGCTTGTCAGGTCTTAATAAAATTAATATGGGACCAAATTGGAAGCACCAGCTTTCTAACAAAAAAATGAACATCGAAATCCATTCACAAACGGCGGAGTAATCGTGTCACATACATACAAAAAAAACATACAAACGAATTGAGAACCTCCTCTTTTTTTGTAGTCGGTTAAAAAAGGATATTTTTTCTGGAACGTTCTTCTTCTATGACTTCATCGAGCTATTGTTTGCGAACTTTTCATGAATATAAATCATCTTCGATCGTATGAAAATATTATAGTAGACACTAGCTAGATGTGAAACTCTATTTTAGTCTTCATAGAGGAATGATAGATTATGATAAGCTAGGAGTTGCCAGACTAGAGGTTCGACTTTCTAAATAAACTTTAATGATGTCTAGATGCAAATGGGGGGTTTTGATTGATTGAAAGAAGACGTCATAGGCGAGATATATTGTTCGAAGGCGCGGAGCCGTCCCGCCACATGTTAAAACCCGACACGCCAGGAGGTCGCGAGGTCAAAAACACCACGGCAGGCGGAGGTAACCCTCCCGTTTCACATTCTTAGGTTGAAGCCATCTGCTCACCTACTCTTTCGATGAAGCTTAAAGGACAATAGCAGAATAGGTCCATCCGAAAAAAAGAGATATTTTCATCCCACAAAAAAAAAAACAGATAAGATCTTATCATTCTCATCGACTTCGGGTACACTTAACGTAGGCTTTTTAGCGTCTTCGATGACTTACTCATGACCTAGGCCTCTCTCAATGAACGCTAGGATGGCTGATGCCTACTTGCATCTAACTTGAACTATGTATTATAATAAAACAAGAAAACAATATTTGAACAATGTACATCATTTTTATCTTTCTGCCTTGTTTGACATTTCTCTCTTTCAATGCCAATGTATACATAAAAGGCAAAATTAAAAATTTTGAAAAAAACCCACGACGGTTAAAACATAGGTAATTGAAAAATGATAAAATAATTAAAAAACCCCGACATTTAAACAACAGAGTATCAGTTTTCATTGCACTTCCCTACGCACCTATTTGGTTCTCGAAGACGTAGATGTGGCAATAACATATTATTCAAGTCCCTATGAAGTTAATATAAAACCCAATATAATCCGTCGGGGGCTGCCATTGAATGGAACTAGATATGTAGTTTTATAGTAACGTGAATAATTTGGCGATATTTTATTGCTATACTTATATTTATTCAAATTTAAAACAGTGATGAAACCGCATCAAAATTTGACTAGTAGTTTTGGAGAGAAATGGGAACATTTTTTTACATTTTTTTACGTTTATTATCTCTAGTTGCATAAATTCTTTAAATCGAGGATTTTTTAATTATTTTATTCTTTTTCAATTACCTGCATTTTAACCATCGTGGGATTTTTATGAGTAAATTTGCTTTTTTATATTTGTGTTGAAGTTTAAAATAGTGATGGCAGCCCCCGACGGATTATATTGGGTTTTATATTAAGTTGATAGGGACTTGAATAATATGTTATTGCCACATCTACGACTTCGAGAACCAAATAGGTGCGTAGGGAAGTGCTATGAAAACTGATACTCTGTTGTTTAAATGTCGGGGTTTTTTAATTATTTTATCATTTTTCAATTATGTTTTAACCGTCGTGGGTTTTTTTTCAAAATTTTTAATTTTGCTTTTTATTACAAACTTTTTATAGAGTATGCTCTATAAAACTAATTAATATTAAATATGTAGAAGCTAAGATTAAATATATTAATGACTGCAGCGCCTTCAAGTTATTTACCGCCGTATCATCTGTTTAAGAACCTTTACTGATCAACCACAAACCCTATAATGAATACCGCATGACAATCGGACTAGATATTTCTGCAGCGTCACCTAGTGAGTTGATACCTTAACACCTATTTAAAAATCTTCAGTAATCAACCACAAACCCATTATTAAAAGCCGCATCCAAATCGTACCAGTAGTTTTGGTTTTGTAAAAAAAATGTTTACTGCAGCGCCCCCTAGTGAGGTGTTACCGTAACACATTTTTAAGAACATGCAACATAATTTAAACCGAACCTATAACCGGAAACCACATCCAAAACCGACTTGGTAGTAGTTGCACAAACAAAATATTATGTTTTCTGCAGCGCCCCCTGTAGGGCTAGCATACGCGCACGACAAAATTGTATCTACCCCTTTTCTCGTATTACTTCTATGAAATAATACGAGAAAAGGGGTAGACAAAATTTTGTCGTGCGCGCATGCTAGCCCTACTGGTGAATTTTCATCGTCATAAAAAATATATGAATATCAACCAATCAAACCAGAACCCACCACTGAATGAAAACCGCATCAAAACAAATATTTACTGCAGCGCCCCCTGGTAAGTCGTAATTGTAACACCTATCTGATAACATGCACCAATTAAATCCAAACCCATAATTGAAAACCGCATCAAAATCAGACTAGTAGTTTTGGAAAAAAATTGCAGCATTAGTTTGTACAAATAAATGTTTACTGCAGCGCCCCCTGGTGAGTCGTCACCGTAACACATTTAAGAACACCTACCACAATTAAACCTGAACCTACCACCGAAAATCGCATCTAAAACGGACTAGTAGTTTGGGTTTTCCACAAACAAACATTTACTTCATCGCCCCCTGGTGTGTTTTCATCGTAGCACATAATACAAGAACATGCACCGATCAAACCTGAACCCACCACTAAATGAAAACCGCATCAAAACAAATATTTACTGCAGCGCCCCCTGGTAAGTCGTAATTGTAACACCTATCTGATAACATGCACCAATTAAATCCAAACCCATAATTGAAAACCGCATCAAAATCAGACTAGTAGTTTTGGAGAAAAATTGCAGCATTAGTTTGTACAAATGAATGTTTACTGCAGCGCCCCCTGGTGGGTTGTAATTATAACACCTATCTAAGAACATGCACTAATCAAACCGAAACCCATCATTGAAATTCGTATCAAAATTAAAATAATAGTTTTTGAGAAAAATGGCAACATTGTATTGTAGAAAAAACGTTTACTGCAGTGCCCTCTAGTGAGTTATCAACTTAATATCTATCTTATAATATGCACCAATCTAATCCGAACCCATCTCTGAAAACCGCATCAAAATCGGACAAGTAGTCTTGGAGATAAGCGGCAAAATAGGTTTACACACACAAACTGCCTCTCACCCCAAACGCATATACAGTCTCCGTTCCGTCGCGGGTAATAAATATGTAGAAGCTAAAATTAAATATATTAATGACTGCAGCGCCTTCAAGTTATTTACCGCCGTATCATCTGTTTAAGAACCTTTACTGATCAACCACAAACCCTATAATGAATACCGCATGACAATCGGACTAGATATTTCTGCAGCGTCACTTAGTGAGTTGATACCGTAACACCTATTTAAAAATCTTCACTAATCAACCACAAACCCATTATTAAAAGCCGCATCCAAATCGTACCAGTAGTTTTGGTTTTGTAAAAAAAATGTTTACTGCAGCGCCCCCTAGTGAGGTGTCACCGTAACACATTTTTAAGAACATGCAACATAATTTAAACCGAACCTATAACCGGAAACCACATCCAAAACGGACTTGGTAGTAGTTGCACAAACAAAATATTATGTTTTCTGCAGCGCCCCCTGTAGGGCTAGCATACGCGCACGACAAAATTGTATCTACCCCTTTTCTCGTATTACTTATATGAAATAATACGAGAAAAGGGGTAGACAAAATTTTGTCGTGCGCGCATGCTAGCCCTACTGGTGAATTTTCATCGTCATAAAAAATATATGAATATCCACCAATCAAACCAGAACCCACCACTGAATGAAAACCGCATCAAAACAAATATTTACTGCAGCGCCCCCTGGTAAGTCGTAATTGTAACACCTATCTGATAACATGCACCAATTAAATCCAAACCCATAATTGAAAACCGCATCAAAATCAGACTAGTAGTTTTGGAAAAAAATTGCAGCATTAGTTTGTACAAATAAATGTTTACTGCAGCGCCCCCTGGTGAGTCGTCACCGTAACACATTTAAGAACACCTACCACAATTAAACCTGAACCAATCACTGAAAATCGCATCTAAAACGGACTAGTAGTTTGGGTTTTCCACAAACAAACATTTACTTCATCGCCCGCCCCCTGGTGTGTTTTCATCGTAGCACATAATACAAGAACATGCACCGATCAAACCTGAACCCACCACTGAATGAAAACCGCATCAAAACAAATATTTACTGCAGCGCCCCCTGGTAAGTCGTACTTGTAACACCTATCTGATAACATGCACCAATTAAATCCAAACCCATAATTGAAAACCGCATCAAAATCAGACTAGTAGTTTTGGAGAAAAATTGCAGCATTAGTTTGTACAAATAAATGTTTACTGCAGCGCCCCCTGGTGAGTCGTCACCGTAACACATTTAAGAACACGTACCACAATTAAACCTGAACCTATCACCGAAAATCGCATCTAAAACGGACTAGTAGTTTGGGTTTTCCACAAACAAACATTTACTTCAGCGCCCCCTGGTGTGTTTTCATCGTAGCACATAATACAAGAACATGCACCGATCAAACCTGAACCCATCACTTAATTAAAACCGCATCAAAACAAATGTTTACTGCAGCGCCCCCTGGTGGGTTGTAATTATAACACCTATCTAAGAACATGCACCAATCAAACCGAAACCCATCATTGAAATTCGTATCTAAATTAAAATAATAGTTTTGGAGAAAAATGGCAACATTGGATTGTACAAAAAACGTTTACTGCAGTGCCCTCTAGTGAGTTATCAACTTAATATCTCTTATTATCTAATAATATGCACCAATCTAATCCGAACCCATCTCTGAAAACCGCATCAAAATCGGACAAGTAGTCTTGGAGATAAGCGGCAAAATAGGTTTACACACACAAACTGCCTCTCACCCCAAACGCATATACAGTCTCCGTTCCTTCGCGGGTAAAAATAAAATATATTGTCAAATTATGTAAACAAATTTAAAGTTCTTTTGTTATTGTTGCTTTTATGAAATTATTTTCATATAAAAAGGTCGTCAAACATTAAAATTAACGGGAAACTTCCAAACCGCGCCAACTTTGTCAATATGCGTACAATACGGTGAACAATTTTAATAATTCGTACAGCATTTGATAAAGCCGTTTTATTAAAGCCTGAATACTTTTGTTACAGTTAATATACAAGGTTTATAAAAACGAGAGGCATTAAATTAAACCACATATACTACACATGCTTACGGTTAATCCGAAACTATTAAAAACAGTTTATGAGAGAAATAAAAAAAAACTTTTCCAAAGAACTTAAATACGAGAATAGTCAAAGTAAAGCGTTAAACATCCTTTATAAAATGTCCACCGACCTTCGAATCTAAAAGGCAGTTCGACGCACAGCACGTTGCGTCTCACCGGGTCGAATAAAGCGGAGTGGCTTTAAAACTTTAAAAATATCCTGTGACTAAACTATTGATTCTATTGGTCTAAGTTTTGGTGTGTTGCCTGAAAATGGTACATAGTATATGTGGTTTAATTTAATGCCTCTCGCTTTTATCAACCTTGAATAAAAGGAGCGCATCGTAAAAATAAACGATGTGATGTCTTTTTACGAGAGAAAGTCATTCAGATAAAACTAATAAGGGAAATAGACTTTTCACAACTGATACAATCAATAGTATTAAGTATCTATTTCAATAATTAATTACATTATCGGATCACTCAGTATCTCCTACCGCATAAAACACAACGGGAAGTGTTCTGAAGAAATGTTCGGACCAAATTTCACCCACACCACCTCGACGTCCGGAAATCCACAACAACTTAATTTTTACGGCATTTCCTGCATCGCGTGATCAGCGGGAACCAGCTGCCACCTACGGTATTTCCGAACCGATGCGACTTAGGGACCTTCAGGAAAAGTGCATACTCATATTTGAAAGGTAACGCACCTGCTGATGATGTATCAGGTTTCTATTGACGTCGCTTACCACATATCACTATCTAGGCTTATCACCAGGTGAAATGAATGAATGGCTGTTAGAAAATTGTATTTATTCTATTAATGAGTTTTTTAACATTACGAGTACTTTTTTTTAGTTAACGATTTGTAAATTAATGGTATTTCGTGAATCTATAATTTTTTGGTTATCTATGACATTAGGCACAATAAATCAATTATGTACTCATCTAACATTATAATATATAATCAATTTGTTGAAAATAATTGTATATCATCTTGACATTTAATTTTCAAAATTGCTAATAATATGTAATTACAATTTAAAGTAGGTATTTAAATTATAAAAAAAATCCACGCTACTGAAATGGCAATGCATGCGGCCAAACCAAGTCAACTTTCAAACATCTAAAACTGTAACATGCATCGGAAATAAAATGAATTTGAATTTGAATGAACGTCCGTTTCCCCCCTCTTTTATATAAAAAAGAATTGGACCAAAGTGCCCATTTTCAGTAGTAGTAAGTGATCATCGTCGCACATTCTCACATGCTGAGTAAGAGGTAGTGCCATGCTGCTGTGCAGCCGACTTGGGTCGACACGACCGGGGTGGTGCCTCTCGCTCACATAACACCGGCGTCAAGTGACAGCTAGGCTGTCGCGTTTCGTGTGGTTTGTGAGTTTCAGGTGCCCCATGGGGGGATTATGAAAAGGAGGGCAACACTTCTGCATAATCTTTGGTTGTGCAGATGTGTGTGGGCGTCGGTAGTCTAAAGCTTCGACTGCTCGTTATGCTATAAAATGCCCACAAAATATACGAGTGTGTTTCTCATTTTCTTTGTGCTGACCAAGGCCGGGAAAAAAGGTAAATTAAGAATGGGTCTTATGTAATGGCAATAGGTCCTAACCCTAAATCCAACTAAAAATAAAAAACCCTAGTTTTTTATGTTAGTTGGATGAAATGGAAAACGTGCCACCTGATGGTAAGTGATCGACGTCGTCGTTTATCTTCATCATAAGCTAGTTCACCTGGAATGAGCCCAGGAAACTGATCTATGTTTTGCCTGTGTGTTACGGATACCAGACAATGGAATTACAATATTATTAGAATATTTAATACACTTCCATGTCCCAGGAACAGATTTTTTTTGTTTCCTGGTGGGATTCGAATCCGCTATCTCCGGCTTGAGAGCCAACGCGCTAACCATTGAGCCACAGAGTTCATCGTCTATTTTAAAGTTCTCTTTTCAAAGGAGCAGGACAAGAGACAATTATTGGCACCGAGGCTTATCTTCTTACGGCTCAGATCTATCCTGAGCAACGCATGAGTGAACCTAGTAAACGTTCATGGTAGACGCTGACAAAATTTTCACCATAACTTAGCTCGTCTGGCCTTCTGGCTATACCCTTTTAAGCAAAACCACTGCGAGCGCCTATAGCCGCTTTTTTAAATGTCACGGATCTGCAGGCATAATATGTGCGACAAATTATTCAATAAAAGCATTTATTAAAATTATTGAAACGCGTAATCGAGGTGCCGACGAGTTAGACACTGAATGCCATTTTATCAAACATAACAATCGTGGAGGAATCATATAAATGTGACACCGTTACAACTCTATAATCAAACTAACATAAAAAATATGTATTATGAAACCTTCCTTCTTGTTATTGCTCAATACTGGCTTATCGCTTAAATCAATAATACTTAAATCTATATCCAAAGCAAAAGATAAGGATAATTGGATACCCATTGTTTTATAAGAAATTAAATTTGCCCTCCAATGAATGATAAGGAACCGTGATTAAAGAAATTGAAAAACGCTCGAATTGAAGTCGGGAATTTTATAGACTTTGAGGGATAAATTAAAAGAGAATGGCCGAGTGAATAAGATAATCATTTGTTACGATATTTTTGGCAAAAAAATAATATTCGATGAGACCCTTGGATTTAACCTTTTGATGTAAATGTTTAAACGTGAGATTTTCTTGTTCTCGTTACATTATCGACTAACTGTACCTCGCTTTTTCAACATCCCTGAAATTTAATAAAAAAAAATCTTTCAAAATGACGTTTCAACATTTGGGTTATAGGGGAGCGCAAGGAATGAGAGCCTATTAAAGGAAAACTTTTATAAAAATATAAATACTAACCTTTTACTAACCATCATTACCCCACGCTCCCCTAAATTGCATTTTATCCTATTGGTTGTTGCTGAGATTAGCGCATTTAGACAAACTCCATAGCTTTATTATGTCAATATAGATATTAAGTTATAGTCTAATTAACTCCCACAATTCGTGCGTAAGTTGAATATGTAAAAATATTCATGATAAATAATAATAGCTATAAGCTTTTTTTTGTATATGGATCTTTGATATCTGAGTTACGAATAAATAAATAAAAACTAAAAATAGTTTTATTAAAATTTTATCACATGTGTTTGTTAACATCACACATTTGTGAAGCTAACAAAAAGTTAAGAACAAATTAATAACACAAGTACGTAATCGATCTTATAATTTGATAGGTACATATAACATTGAATACCTCTCCAAATTTCTGGAACAATCCGTATCTAAATTTAAATTACGAGAGACTTGAGTTCCAACCCTCAACATCCACCCACTAATTAATCGAGTATGAACAGTTGGACAAACAAAACACTATTATTATATTAAAAGCCTCTTACAGTGACGGGCTTGGGATCCAATATCTGTTATTCTCACATCAAACTCTGATTTGAATGGGACTCCATTTTCCTATCGTAATAGTACGCCTATAGGTTTCGCTCAATTAAGTAATCGAATGTCGTCACGTCTAGTTAGCGTTGTAGAGATCAATTCTAGGTCATGAAGTCTAGGTAAGTGTGGTTTTGTTGTTTCATGAATATACATCATAATACATTATCATCATCATCAGCCTCTATCCGTCCACTGCTGATCATAAGCCTCACTCAATGAACGCCAAGACGGCCGATCCCTTGCCACCCGCATCCAACACGGACCGGCCACCGCACGGAGTTCGTCTTCCCACCCGAAATACATGAAAATGATTTTTATATTTTGCACAATGGCAGATTATATAGGAATAGGTTTGTTTGCCGGTAGCTATGTACATAATATTATGATGATGTATATTATCTATACTAATATTATAAAGATAAAGAGTTTGTTTGTTTGTTTGAACGCACTAATCTCAGGAACTACTGGTCAGATTTGAAAATTTCTTTCAGTGTTAGACAGCCCATTTATCGAGGAAGGCTATAGGCTATATAACATCACGCTGTGATATAAACGAGTTGAGTAACGCGGGCGAAGCTGCAGGCAACAGCTAGTCTAGAATAATTTTGTTGTACTAACCTTTTTTGCAGGGAAATGCTCTGAGGTATCCCGCGGGGGATTGGATCTCCCAGGGCGGGTAGGTGGGACTCGCTGCACCCGAAAGATGGTAAAGAGAACGCAGCTCCACCCACTAAAACCCGACGTGTGCCACCAATGCCGCCTTTAGTAAGGTATCCTGGATCTGTTGAGCAACAGGGCGACGGCTAGTCAGTCCTCCAAGGGACCGACGCCACCTCCACAGAGGGGTTGTCCCGCACCACAGAACAACCCCTCTCAACGTCGGAACAGAGCAATGGGGTGAGGTTCCCATCCTCGCCCCTTGTATCCCCTGCTCTTTTGTCCGCTATTCTTATAAGAGGGGTACAAAGAGCAGCTTCCTGGGTTCAATTGGCTTCGCCCAAGGTGCGGAGTTCACCTTAGGCCACTGAGCCCCAACTGAGACCAGGCTTTGGGCTAAGTTATACTGAGCGTTTCGATAAATTTTTTATTTGTCGTTTTTCAATTGTTACAAGTTTATAATGTTCATCTCAATAAACACACACATGACGACCTCTGTGGCTCAGTGGTAAGCGCGTTGGCGCTCAAGCCGGAGGTTGCGGATTCAAATCCCGCCAGGGAACAATAATATTTTGTGTGTTCCTGGGTCATGGATGCTTATTAAATATGTGTATTATATAATAAAAATCTTAAATATATGTATAGTATAAAGTATTAAATATATTTCCGTCGTCTGATACCCGTAACACAAGTTCTTCGAGAACTTACCACGGGATCAGATTGAGGTGGTGTGAAAGCGTCCTTAGATATTACCTATTACCTACACAATTCGAAATACAATATGAGTGCAATGATCTCATCTGCATCATCTAATGATACGAATGCAATCAAACCATCTCACCCGCTAATGATACGAGGGTTCCAATTACACCGTCTGAGTGTGACACCAGTGACAGTGGACAGTTGTGACACATAATCGTGTCATTACGGTGCGTGGGCATATGACATTAGCGGCCATGATTGAATTGCCATTTAACCGCAATACGCCATTTATGATTATTAAGATAAGGGGCGGCTTACAGTGGAGGTTGATTTGCATATTTCAAGGAGCTAAAGACGTTATGATATTTAATCTATACTAATATTATAAAGCTGAAAAGTTTGTTTGTTTGTTTGAACGCGCTAATCTAAGCAACTACTAGTCCGATTTGAAAAATTCTTTCAGTGTTAGATAGCCCATTTATCGAGGAAGGCTATAGGCTATATAACATCACGCTGTGACTTATAGGAGTTGAGTAACGCGGGCGAAGCTGCAGGCAACAGCTAGTTCAAAATATAAGCAATTTAAACCGTGACAAAATCGATAAAAATAGTTTTAATGTATTTAATGAATTCTATACGTCTACACCATCAAGCATATAACCGGAATAGAGCGGTGTTATACCTTTTGCATGAAAACCAATTCCGCCAAATTTGTGCTGCGACGCTGCTCCGGTTTTGCGCTGTAATTGGCCGACTGGGACCGATGGGACGTACAAACAAATCACTGGTTTAACTGTTATTACATCAGTGACAACTTACTGACCAGTTTCGGAATTTTATGGCTCACATTAAAACGGTATTCGGTTATATGCTCGATGTTCTATACTTATATAATAAACCTTCAGGTTTACAAACGATTAAAAAAAAATCCCATTGATAGTTCTGCAACTTCTGTCTTTGTCTAACATTTGCTTCACATTTTTTTAGAATAGAACATTATTTCTTGGGTTGTCGAGGGGGGCCCCGCCCAACAAACCTCATCAAGACCTCCTGTGGCAGACGCTGCAACTCCGACCGGCGGAGTGGGCCCCAGTATCGCTGGCGCCATCTGCCGGGTCCTCACGCCAATGAGCCCACCCGGTAGGGGTAGACCGCCTGGGGCTCCACTCCACCCGACGGTGATGCGGCACAGTCCCGCCACTGATACACAACCGACGCCAGGAGGCCGTGCGGTCACAGACTGCACGGTAGGCGGGGGCAACCCCCCACTTTATAAATCAAAATTGAGCCGAATGGGCTCACACTAATCCGATGAAGCATTAGGGCCTTCGGGCCATTAGCATAGATCCCTTCGAAAAAAAAAAAAACATTATTTCTCTATATTCTGATTTAACGATCTACAAAGTTGCAGTAAAATGTAGCCAAAGATACTCTGTATAAAAGTCCAACAGAGAGCCATACCTTTAAATTAGATCACTCGTGAACTTCGGTTTAAGTGAAAACTATTACTTACATAAATATCACCACAAACAACTATTTTTTTTTTCTTCGCCCAAGGTGCTGGGTTGAACCCAGCACCTTGGGCGAACCCTAAGGTGAACCTTAGGCTACTCGCACCGCCACGACAAGGCTTGAACCATGGTGGGGACAAATAGCTGTCTGGTTAGACAATAGGTTCTATTGGGGGCCCTGGGCAGTAGGATAATGGGGCCCCGGCGAAAACAACACTTTTAAGATCTGCGAGGCTGATTTTTGGACTAGAGAAGAATAAGTACAAGGTATTCTTATCAGCAATAAAAATCCAGGACAAGTTCAAGTCTAACTTGCGCACTGAGGTACCAAAAAACGTGTTTTATTAATGTAATATAACAACAAATTAATGATGGTCAGATTTTTCAAGCGAAGCTTCTATACGTCCCTGTTGTTCGCCACGCGGACACTCCGTGCTAAGCGTCAGCCGTAGGCGTCAGCTATTTTTACCGTTGCACTAAACGCACAACACACGCGCGGCATTTTAATGCTTAGTCTAAGCGTCAGCTATTTTTACCGTTGCACTAAACGCACAGCGTACGCGCGGTATTTTAACGCTTAGTAGGAACTAAGCGTAGGAACGCTTTGTGCTATAAAGCTTCGCTTCTTTCAGGCGTCCCTAGATGACGCTTTTTTTCCTTTACTTATGAGAAACTTATAGTTTCTTACCTTTCATGATTCTATGTCAATTATTGAAAGTACCTTATATGTTTTGGTTTGACGGACAGATAGACAGAGAAAATACTGATCCTCTAAGGGCTCCGTTTAAAAAAAATGGTTGACTGTAAAGTTGGTGTACGGACGATTGTTTAACGTGACAACGTCATAACAAAAAAATGATCAAATGATTGCATACTTTTATGAATAAAATTGAATCATGTCGTAACTGGACAATGCGCGTAACAGGACAATGTGTTATCCTTTTTCGTACATGCAGCCGGCGTTCGTCGATTTATTAGACGTTGTTACGCCAAAAATAATATGAACTTGTTTAAATTAAGTGTGCGTTTTGCCTTACAATATTATGATAATTGTTATAAACCGCATTATTGATTAGACTATCGGGCCTCTAATGTAACACATAATACGTTAGATTATGATCATATTATAATGTGTTTTGAATAATCAGTACTAATCGCTCAACGTGATACAAATAATTAGTTCACACTAACTTAATGTGATGACATTTATATGGAGTATTTGTTAAACTGAATGTGTGGATAGAAATTAAGAGTATGCTTAACGTACTATACCATTAATTAGTATAAACTAATAACTTAATATACAGTGGCAATAACTACTTAAGAGGACGCATTGGAATTTTTGGCGTCAATAATTTCAATTTATTTCAGTAATTTCAAAATGAATTAAAACATAAATTAGTGATCTACTAGTTCATGATAAAAACCTTATTTTGTTGGTTTTCATTTAGATTAGGTAACATTTGTAACAGAGAAA
Source organism: Helleia helle (assembly GCA_963853865.1). Taxonomy (NCBI): domain Eukaryota; kingdom Metazoa; phylum Arthropoda; class Insecta; order Lepidoptera; family Lycaenidae; genus Helleia; species Helleia helle. The sequence goes on along the minus strand of OY971426.1, from coordinate 16,133,644 downwards.
CAAATATCAAACATACTTCGTTTTAAAAAGGGATTCACATCTTATGGGCAAACGGGACCGGTTTAAGCCTCTTAACTTTCTTCGTAGGTCTATACAATATGTTCTTTAAAATACTAGAAGGAATTTCTCCAATTATCGTTTTTAACGCAATAAAATAACAAATACCATTTTGTCCCTTACGTCCTTTAGTTATAAGTTCGCGCGCGTATGGCCCCGCGCTGTTCAGGACGCTCAGTCCCCTCTGGCGCGTGTCCGTTATTAGAATTATTATTTAACAACGCGTCGCCTTAACACTAGTAATTAATCTAACGTTCATTCCTAATAATTAGCATATACAATATGCATGGAATACATAAATTGATATGTAAAATAGTGTTCTAAGTACACTAATTTCCTTTCGTGAAATGTAAACTTAGTAATGTCTTAGCACCGTTAATGATTCTTACACGTGCCGGTTGCCGAGTAGCCGGCGCCGGGTATCCGGTAGCGAAGTCTATGAGCGTGTATGGCAGCTTTCACACGTACCGGCGTAATTTGCTTACACTTCGCTACCGGATACCCGGCAACCGGCAAGTGTGAAAAGACACTTACTGACTTAAAACATATTTTATTCTTCCACTTTGGCAGCAATTGACCCGACCACGGTTTGAACCTAGGTCGGGTCAATTGCTGCCTTGTCGTGGTGGTGGGGCTCTGTAGCTTAAAGTAAGTACTAAAGAGCAGGATGGGACAAGGGGCGAGGATGGGAATCTCACCACATTGCACTATCCCGACGTTGGGTGGGGTTGTTCTGTGGTGCGGGACGACCCCTCTGTGGAAGTAGTGTTGGTCCTTTGAGGGACTGACTAGCTGTCGAGGTACCCAGTTTGCTCTATAGATCCGGGGCACCTCACCAAATGCGGCATTGGTAGCACTCTTAGGGTTTTAGTGCGTCCACCTTACCATTTTTCGGGCGCAGCGAGTTGCACATACCCGCCTGGGGAGTCCTCCCCTCCCCGGTATGCTTCAAATAATTTCTCGGCGTAAAAAAAGCAATAGCTATGACGGCAAACTGACGTGGCTACTACGCTCCCACCCGACTTTGTGTGTGCCCAAATAAATTTCTTAATTTATTCCACCTTCCGATAATTGTAGAAAAATAATATCGACCCTCATATGTCCCACTATTGGGCACGGGTCTCCTTCTCGAAATCAGGCAAGGAGGGTGTTGGGCTATAGTTCACTGATGCGCTGGTCCAATAATGCGGGTTGGTGAACTTCACACAACTTCAAAGACTTTTAATCTCATCAGGCATGCAGGTTTCCTCACGATATTTCCTTCACCGGTGAGCAAGTGATGGTCTCATATTATTCTTATGCACGTAGAAAATTAGAAAAACCCATGTCTAGGTATCAGGTATCGAACCTGGGCCTCTCACGCAATAGGCCGAATCCATACCCACTAGACCATCGTCGCCTACAAAAATACGTTTTTTTTTTTTTTATTACTTCGCACAGACTTCTTTATGTCAAAGGGGGAGGGGAGGAATTTCTTAAAATCCGTTCTTAGCTGACTTCTACATGGCAAAAGTAATATTCTTACCAAATTTTAAGTCTCTAGGTCTTATAGTTCCAGAGATATCGTGATGAGTCAATCTATAGAACAGCTCCTATACATGTATAGATAATATTATTGATTCATGGTGATTTTTATGCAGGGCTTCCCATGACTTTTTTAATTAAAAAAAACTATTCTCTTTTGTGAACGTTTTTACAAAACGGCTCTATCAAGTTAAACAAAAAAGGTTGTAAAACTAGCATAGGTCTTTTGAAGCGTCTGCAAAAATTGTTACAGCATCTAAAGATTCGTCTTTTCAATAAAATTGTCGCGTGATATATTTGAGCACTCGAAAGTTATCTGACGTATAAAATCTGGAGAAAGGATGAAAGTTGGTTTGCTCAGAAATATTGTACATTTCTAACTAAAATAAGGACAAAAGTAACTTGAGCACGACAAGAACAACAAGAAATAAAGAATAGTTTAAAGGAGACGGGCGAATCTGGGCCTAAACGTTACACAAATAAAAAAAGTATCATACAAAATATCAATATCAATAAAATGCCACTGCGTTGGCGAAGATGCATTGATTGCATGGGTGATTACTTCGATTAATACAAATAAAAAATACATGAAAAAAATCGTTTAATTTTTTTCATACAAAACGGCAATTTCATAGGTAAATACCTAATAATTGTTTTTTTTAAATATATATATTAGTTGCATAGGCAAACTAACAAACGTGCCACCTGATGGTAAGTGGTCGACGTTGCCTATGAACATAAACTAGTTTACCTGGAACGAGCCCAGGCAACTCATCTATATGTTGCCTATCGTGAGACATAAGATGTTATGTCTCGGTGCCAGTAATTACACTGGCTGTCTTGCCCTTCTCTCCGAAACACAGCAAAGCTGTTTCACGGGAGAAACAAGCAAGCAATATGGTGGTACCCGGGAGCGCGGCACAGCGCTTCCAACCCACCGGTATGTAAAACATCTATTGGCGTGACGGCAAAAGGAACGACGCTGTGATGCCATAATGTCCCCACCACGTTGACGCACTCTTGGTGTGTGCGCGTGTTCTATATTTTTTCTCTTACTTTTCTTTATTCCATTCCACCTTTCGCTATGGATTTATAGGATCTCTCCTCTGTCCGTTTGTCTATCGGCCTTTCTGTCTGTCGGCCTATCAAACCAAATCCTACATGGTGCATGTTTTCCGGAACCCTCAGCATGAGAGTTAGACTCGCGCTTGTTTGTTTTTTTTTAATTATGCATATCGTTTATATTATTCCCAACTGTTAGGCGTCCCGTAAGTCATGACGGCTAGATTTTTTTCTTTCTTTAGACATTGTATGATCACTTTGATTTGAATAATATTCGTTAAACACATAATCCATGTAATGGACAATGATGATAATTAAGCCTTTTAAAGCGACTTACGAAGCTGAATAGCTATTTAGATTTAGATTTCATTAGTCTTAATAATGTATGTTTGTATTTACGTATGTTCCACCGTAGCGCCTAAACCACTTATCGATTTTATAACTGCCGCAGCCAGCATTGGGATACTTGGCGTCGACATATCGAGAGATGTGCAGTTTCGTGGTCATTTGGAAGGAAAGGCTAAACTAGCCTCTAAGAAACTTGGCGTGCTCAATAGGGCGAAGCAGTATTTCATGCCTTCATACCGCCTTCAATTATACAAGGCGCAGATCCGGCCTCACATGGAATACTGCTCTCACCTCTGGGCTGGAGCGCCCCAATATCAGCTCCTTCCATTTGACCGCGTCCAACGCCGGGCGGCTCGAATCGTCGATGATAATGTGATCTCCAATCGGCTTGATCCCTTGGCGCTGCGTAGAGATGTCGGATCGCTCTGCATCTTCTACCGCATCTACCACGGGGAGTGTTCTGAGGAATTGTTCGGATTAATGCCTGCGGCAGAATTCCACCACCGGACATCGCGTAAGAATTCCAAATTTCACCCACACCATCTTGATGTCCGGAAATCCACAACATCTAGATTTTTACGGCATTTCCTGCCTCGCACTACAAATATATGGAATCAGCTGCCACCTATGGTGTTTCCGAACCGATACGACTTAGGGACCTTCAAGAAAAGAGCATACTCACATCTAAAAGGCCGGCAACGCACCTGCTGATCTCCTGGTATAGCGGGTGTCTGTGGATGTCGCTATTCACTTACCATCAGGTGAACCGACTGTCCGTTTGCCCCCTCTTCTATAAAAAAAAAAAAAAAAATTATAACGTGTCAATTGATTTTTTATAACTGCCCGGGTTATATGTATAGGCTAAATTTTAACTAACTGAAGTGAAGTTGGGGCATAGTTTTTTACTGAACTACGGCGGACCGACGGTAAGGTTGCATTGAGATGAATCTATGTACGTATGTACGTATATTCCACCGTTGAAACCACTTATAAATTTTTTATGAATGGTGCTTATTCGATTGGTTATTTGCACTGGTTATGTGATATAATAACAACAGGTGGTGCGTTGGTTTGTAGTGTTAGCTCCATAAACGTCGTCGATATTGCGTGCCGCTTGTGCCGCGTTGCTGCCACGACGGTACTTATATTCCATAATTACTAGAATTTTTAACATAATAATATTCATAATGAGTGATGACGAAAAATATTGAAATGCAATTAAAAAGGTAACACTAATCAATAAACAAATTACTACTTTTAGGAAAAGAATTCCATGTTTTTTTAATAAAATTTATTTGAAATTATAATTCTTAGCCAAACAAAAATTATTTTGATTTGAAATGGCCAGTGCTGCAGAACGGCAATTTCATAGGTAAAGACATATTATTGTCCGGTTGACATAGGCAAACATTTTTACATACTTCAAAGGAGACGGGCGAAAGTTCATAGAAAGTTGGGCCCGACGTTACAGTAACAATTACTTCATTATTTCATTTATATGTTCATACTTGTTCGAAAAAACTAAAATTTTCATGACTGATCCATTCCAGGCAATAACTGTGAACTGTCAAACGTTTAAAACAAACAACAACCGTGACATGTAAGCTCAAAAGACAAAAACCTATTTCAGCTATATTTTAATTGACTGTTCTCTTGATAGTATAGGGGACATGCCATAATGTCCCCACATTATGGCATCACAGCGTCATTCCGTTTGCTGTCACGCCAATAGATGTTTTACATACCGGTGGGAGGGAAGCGCTGTACCGCGCTCCCGGGTACCACCATATTGCTTGCTTGTTTTTCCCGAGAAACAGCTTTGCTGTGTTTCGGAGAGAAGAGCAAGACAGCCAGTGTAATTACTAGCACCGAGACTTAACATCTTATGTCTCAGAATAGGCAACATATAGATGAGTTGCCTGGGCTCGTTCCAGGTAAACTAGTTTATGTTCATAGGCGACGTCGACCACTTACCATCAGGTGGCACGTTTGTTAGTTTGCCTATGCAACTAATATATTATATAAAAAAAAACAATTATTAGGTATTTACCTATGAAATTGCCGTTTTGTATGAAAAAAATTAAACGATTTTTTTTCATGTATTTTATATTTGTATTTATTGAAGTAATCACCCATGCAATCAATGCATCTTTGCCAACGCAGTGGCATTTTATTGATGCCCTTCTTAAAGAAATCAGCTGGACGGGAGGCAACATATTCTTCAAAGGCATTTTGTGCTCCCTCTCGGGTATTGAATTTTTTTCCCGCCAAGAAGTTATCCAAATTCTGGAAAAAATAGTAGTCTGTAGGCGCAAGGTCTGGTGAGTAGGGCGGATGATGGAGAGCTTCCAACCCCAGTTCTTGCAACTTGGAGACCATCTGCTGTGCAGTATGAGGTCGCGTGTTGTCCAGCGGAGACGAGCGATTGGCCAATGCTGGTTGGAGATGTGCCAGTTTCTCCATCATTGTGTTCACTTCTTCATAGTTATACACATCTGTAGTAATGCTCACCCCGTTTGGTAAGAAGCTGTGATGAATCACACCAGCGCTAGACCACCAAACAGTGACTATCACTTTTCTAGGGGTAAATTTACGTTTAGGGTATTGTTTAGGTGCTGAACCAAGATCCAACCAACATGCTGAGCGCTTGCGGTTATCAAGAAGAATTTATTTTTCATCGCAGGTAACAATGCGGTTCAAAATTCCTTCATTTGTGTGTCTGTTGAGCAGTGCAAGGCACTGTTCGTGATCATTGAGTTCGCGGGGCACCCATTTGTCAAGCTTTTTTAACTTGCTAATTTGACGCAAATAGACCAATATTGTTTTGACGCTAACGTCGAACACTGCTGCTAATTTAGACGTAGATTGTGTATCATCAGCTTCCACAATCGCCTTTAATTCGTCATTGTCGACCAAAGTCTTCGGACGACCGCGAGGTTCATTTTTCAGGTCGAAATTTCCAGAACGAAAGCGAGCAAACCAATAACAGGTGATGCGTTGGTTTGTAGTGTTAGCTCCGTAAACGTCGTTGATGTTGCGTGCCGCTTGTGCCGCGTTGCTGCCACGACGGTACTCATAATCCATAATTACTAGAATTTTTAACGTATCCATGATGACGAAAAATATTGAAATGCGATGAAAATGTAACACTACTCAATAAAAAAATGACTACTTTGTGAAAAAGAATTCCATGTTTTTAAAATGAAATTAATTTGAAATTAGAATTCTTAGCCAAACAAAAATTATTTTGATTTGAAATGGCCAGTACTGCAGAACGGCAATTTCATAGGTTTCAAAGACCTATTATATTTATGATTATTTCTACAGGTTCTAGGGTGACTAAAAACGAGGCCATGTCTAGAAAATGGCGCAACATGTGTTCTGATAAATGATATGTTCAGGCCAAATTTCTTATTTTAATCCTACCACCGAAAAATATTATTTCTAGGCACCTAGATTTGATTTATTACATCTATTAATCTTAGCCCTAGACCCTTAGGCAGCTTAAGCCCGTGTACTATATTAATTGAATTTCCAGAATTCATTAAGAAAGTTAGTGCTTAGGATTGTAAATCAAGAAAAAAGGTCAAGGGTGAGTAGGGCTCGCATAATGAGTATTTTGTATAGCAGAAATGTATATTAACTAATAAAACTATTTAAAACTTCATGTTGACCAATTTTTTTTGGAGCTCCATATTTAGTCTATGAATTTCTTGCTCAAGAGACTGAATGCCTTGACAAGTCTCGTCTCGTAAAGAAAATATTAAAATATACGAAACAAAAATAAAAATCTTTATAAATAATTAATTTATAATGATAATATTATTATGTATTTTTGATTATTATTAATAGATAAAAACGAAACGTATACATACTTAAAAAAAAAATAGTATACAAGATTTTAAATTATCATGACTATTTTCGCATTTAAAACTATTTAATTATATTATTATTAGTTTTTTATTATATAAAAAAAACCGGGTTTAATGAATGTTAAATTATGGTGTAAAAAAAAAGAACGAAACGGAACGTACTGAATTAGGCTGGATTTAGTGCTATACGGACGTTCCGCACGACCACCGGACCAATGTACGACTGTGGTACGACTCGGACAAGTACAGTCGCGTCCTGATACGGACGCGCTCCACGGATGGTTCACCTCCGGATGGACGGACGCTCCACTGGCCGTGTTTTACCAAACGCAATAGTTGATTTTCTATACGACAGCGCCGGAGGACGGTCCTCCGTACGAACATTCCGTGTAGCATTAAATCCAGCCTTAGCTTGACAGTCAGCCATCTTGTTTTGCCAGCAGATTTAATTAGTTCGCATTCACACATTGTTATATTAAATTGTGAATAATGGATATGAAACATTAGATGCGTTATTACGTTTAAGATTATATTCTCACAATATATTTAACACGTAAAGTGCCTAACCTAGAAATAAGCCAACTAATTGCGTTGCGGAGTGGTATCCTAGCCGGCAAAAACCGCCCGTAACGCGTAAGAATTTTATTGACGTCATCCTACTCAGAAACAAATTAAATTAATTCTACCATTGAAATACACATGTTTGACTAACACAACACTGCGTCGGTAGCTATGTATAACACTATTTCGGCTGATTAGCAAAAAATACTCTGATTTTTAACGATAAAAAATCATAATAAAAATGTATACCCAAATAATTATTTTAGTTATACGTCGAATAAAATTTGAAATTAATATCTTTATAATAAGGAACTTCATTCCTATTTGGCGTCCCACGACACCACACGGTTTTTAATTCTATTAGTTTAGTTTGAGTTAAAATTAAATTTATGCTTACGTGGAATTTGTTTTACTAACAAAACTTTAAATGTAACCATAATCTTAATATAATTTAATAATTCATATTTATTACGTATTCTTATACGTTTTATTTAATTTTGACTTTTATTTTCAAAGTTTAAAAACAGACGCTGTTTATTTTAAGAAATTCAAGTGGAATTTGTTGAACGTTATTTTTTTACCTACCAACCTTAAGCCTTCGAGGGCCGTGAAGTTCTCTAAGATGCACTGATGCTTAGCAAAATAATTGTAGCTTCTTTGCTTAATTTCCAGGAGACACATAGGAAACACATTATAAATATAAATAAATGATTTTTTTATTTTTTTCAAGTCAGTTGCAGCGAAAATTTTTATTCTGGATATAGAGGCTGTATGTCCTGCACCCATCTACAATCATAATCAAGTAAACAAATAAATCAAAAACACTAGAACGGAACCAATAACTACTTCGATATCGATAAAGCCGGTAATATATTTTCGTTTTACAAATAGACGGACAAGATAAGATCCAGTACAAAAGAAAGGCCATCGAATTGCATATGTAAGTCTTAAGGGCATCGCTTGAGCGATAGCGGGATATTCGTCAGGGTTAAGCTAAAGGGATAGAAGAAATCAATGCTCTAGTTGCGAGTAAATTACGTTTTATTTACTTTTCGTGTATATTGAAAGAAATAAATTTGTTTGATCGGATAAATGCGCGTTGAATCCGAATTATAGCGAACTTGTATTATGAATCTACTAGCTGGTGACTGCAGCTTCGTCTGCGTTAAGTTAGATTTAGAGCCGTATCTAGATTGATGACAATTATTTTACACGTAGGATTCTAACGGTCAAATATATTTTTAAATCGGTTCATAACGCCCACAGTGAAAACCGTATCAAAATCTGTTGAGTAGTTTAGGAAAATCGATGCACAAACGGACAGATTAATTTATACTATGTAAAGATTCATCTTAAAAAAATTGTTACTCTAGTTACTAGTACATGGCCCAAGATCAACTAGGGCATAAAGTTTTTACTACTCAAATAATTTTATAAATTTAACACCAATTTTAGATGAGAGCATGAAAAGGTCTTGTTTGCCTTACTATAACATAAGGCGTATAATATAATATAATAGAATAAATATAAAAATCTATATTATAATAAAACATATAAGTTTATTTTAGCATAAATTATAAATCGGAAATATGCACTTACCTAGTAGGTATAATAATGGGGAATCCATAGAAATAAACAGAATAAACATAAATGTAATAAATATATTAATAATTAACCTGACACAAACAATAACAAATTATATATAAAATTAATAACAAAAACCATTCATTTTACCCACAGATTATTATTATTACAAATGTTTTAATGCATGAACAATGTCAATATTCCCGTTGTTGTAGTCACATACCGGGTAAGGGACAGGCACGAGATGATCCTTGGGGCATTCCCAGATTCCTATTGGCATATTTGAATTCGCATTGGAAAGTTTATATCTCTAAATTTATTGCGAGCCATCGATATAATAATAAAATAATATAAATCTATGGACGCTTTCACACCACGTCAATCTGGTCCCGTGGTAAGTTCTCGAAGAACTTGTGTTACGGGTACCAGACAACGGAAATATATTTAATACTTTTATACTATACATATATTTAAGATTTTTATTATATAATACATATATTTAATACACATCCATGACCCAGGAACACAGAAAATATTTTTGTTCCCTGGCGGGATTCGAACCCGCAACCTCCGGCTTGAGCACCAACGCGCTTACCACTGAGCCACAGAGGTCGTCAACTGATATGTTATACAACTTGTACAAAATGTTTTGTTTGGGACCTAGCTTAATCCTTAAATAATTTATTAAAGTATCTTATAAATATAAGACATATGTAATATATAGAAAAACGAGGTTCATTTTCTTTTTATTTATTTATTTTTAGTCGCTTTTTAACAACTAAGGTCATTAGCGACTACAATATAACATGTATATATATACTGATACATTTTTATCCTTTTCAAAAAGTTAACTATATGTATATTCCATTTTGATTTAAACAATCTTCTATGTTATTCGATAGGTTACATGTTAATTTGTCACTGATATAGGCCTAACAATCTTCTAGAATATGTTTTACAGTTAGATCCATCCCGCATATATATTTAGGTTTACTAATCTTTTTCATAATGGGTCATGTTTGTGTGACCAATACGGAGCCTAGTAATAACGGTTTGATCTCTTCTGTTGTCAAGGGATGTTGGTTCCAAACAGTAGAGGTTCATATTTTGTTTAATGCTCTATAAGTAAATGTTACATTAAAATTGTGACTTCGACCTACAAACAGATCACTCTTTGCTCTTTTAGATTTGTTTACTTTGTGTTAAACTAGAATAACTAGAATTTACGATTTTGGATACCCCGAAATCCTACAAACGATAAGGAATTTTTGGATTTTAAACAATCCAAATATTTTTACCAACACCACACTATAATATAATTTCGTATCATATTTCGTATAGGATAATTCCTATATTACCAAATTTACATGTAATATCAAACCAAGCGAACTATTTAAAACACAATAATTTGATAGGGAATGGAATTCTCAAATCTGAAACAAAGACACGTATCCCCGATGGAAGTAATGGCCTGGACGTTCACCGGGAGCAAGGTTGGTAGCTCAGTAATTGCCAAACCATTGTATTCATAGAAACCAATACAGACTGTTCAATAGAATAGCGGATTACATTGATTAAGTTTGAGGATGGGATGTTAAAAAATAGAACGATTAATAATCGTTCTATTGTGTAAGAGGTCCGGGTACGATTTTGTGTCATGAACTGAATTTTTCAAAATTTTTACGTGCACCTGAACATTAGACCATCGCTTGCTTACCGGTGGAAGAAACATCGGGAGGAAACCTGCATGCCTGATGAGATTAAAAGTCTTGGAAAGTGTGTTAAGCTAATGCGGGTTGCATGGGGCCAGCACATCGGTGAACTATTATGGCCCAACACCCTACTCGCCAAATTTAGATGCGAAGACCAGTGCCCAACAGTGGGATATAAGGGTTGATATTACTAGCTGTTGCCCGCAGCTTCGGCCGCGTTAACTTATATTAACGGACGGATGATCATTTTTTAACCTTTTTGTCATTTTCTAAAGAAAATAAGGCTGCGTTTTCAATGTAAGCTCCCAAGTGGCTTACAGTTTTCCGATTTTTACTATAATTCTTCAACTGTTTACCAATTTTTTCAGTCTTGGTAAATTATATAATATTATAACCTGCCTCAGAAATTACTAGATATATCGTATGTTGAAAACAGCATGAAAATCCATCTAGTAGTTTTTGAGTTAATCGCGTACAGACAGACAAAATTAGTTCTATTTCACTTCTTACCCACCTGACTGGGTTTTTAGCATTTTATTTTCATTGTACAGAAATTAGACCTCTACAGTTTTATGAATAGAAGATAGATATACTGAAGTCTGACATTTTTTAAGTATTAACTGAACTAAACTGGTTGACTTATAATTTCACAAAGAGAATATTCTATACTTCATTTTAATTCTCCCCCGAAATAACAATCGGAAGCAAAGCTAGGACGGGCTATCGTTATTTTAATGGAAGTCGAATTTTAGATACTGAATTTCCATTAAGTCACCGAGTGCCAATTTATTGGACATTTATTGAGAAAAATCTTTTAATGATCCGCCTCTATAGGACCATAAGCGACGCACCCACTGCGACGGCAACAATATCCTGATCCTGAGAAATAGACAGGATATTGTGTGAAGTGTATTTCTAAACATATTAATTGCCTTTGCAATTATTCATACTGAGAACTTTTATGCGAGTGGCGAGGGATCGGTCGTCTTGACGTTCTGTAAGGGAGGTCTATTTTCAGCAGTGGACGGATAGGGGTGGATGATGATGATGAGAACTTTTACAACATACAAGACAGACACCAGATACCTGGATCTCACATAATAATACAAAACCCAGATAATAGGGATGTTCACAAGTTTTTAAAATTGATTTTATTTGATAGATCACAACGTAAATACATGACTGACTGACATATTATAAACACGAAATAAATAATTTTATGAAAAAATGTGTCAAATTTTTAAAATTCCCGCTAAAACGCTCTAAGCATGATTATGTCATATACCGATAAACATGCTCGCGCTCTGTCAAGGCACACAGCAGATGCTCCTTGTAGTTCGCCGGTGATACTCATATGTGCTTAAACTTGGGTTATGACAGCTATGACAAATTGTTTACCGGTCAGTGACGTCATCGTGCTATTATAATTGGCGTTCACGTTTACGGGCGATGAATTTATTAATATTTATCTATTTAACACATTTTAAATAAATTTTCTTTAATTTAAGACTTTGTGAACTCTTATAATGTTATTTTAGGTTTCCAAATACTGTCTTTAATGTTCAAATCATAACAAGAATTTGTCACGTGTTTCAATATACCTATAGATTAGTTTATGTATGTATTTTTTATGTCTTGGCGTTCATTAAATGAGGCCTATGTGCCGCAGTAAACCCATAGAGACTGTGATGACGATGTTTAATATTTCTATGGTTTTGAGAAAAATAACCAACCATTTTATCTGTCCATTCCTCTCATTTCTAGAATTTGAGGTCATTTAACAAAATGTATTAACCAAACTGAGCCATCGCAAATGCTTCACAGTAATGAAACGTCGACGGTCGAATATGGAATTAATAATTTCAAAATTGAATTTTAGGTCTATTTGTATGCGGATGATTAAATATTAATTATTTTGTCTAGGGTTTCTTCAATCTACGCATTTGAAATTATAATTTGGCCGTGGTGTGGTAAAAATGAAACCTTCACTACCAGCGGGTTAAAAACTATTTCTATTACGGATATATAATCATCCGTGCATGTTGTGTATATATGTGTAGTATTTAAAAAGTATTAAATATACTTTCTTTGTCTGGTTCCCGTAACACAAGTTCTTTGAGAAATTACCACGGGACCAGATTGACGTGGTGTAAAAGCGTCCATAGATATTATTATGTCTACTAATTCTCCCGAGCATTTAACCGGAATATAAGCACACAGCACACAGCAGTAATGACTGCTGTGTGCTGTGTGCTGTATGTGCTTTTGTATGAAAACAAATTCCGCCAAGTTTGTGCTGCGACGCTGCGCCGGTTCTGCGCTCTAATTGGCCGACTGATGACCATTGCTAGATGAGACTTACATAATATCAAACTTGCAATTGAATTGGGAGAATTGGTGTTATTTTATTTAAGCTTAAGCTTCCAAACTTTTAATTATACATTTTCTTTTCTTTTCTTTTAAGATATTTTACGTCCTAAATGACCACATATCATTTTAGTAATTTTAAGACATTCAAACTAAACAAACATTGTAGCGGTCCTATCAACCTACCAATAATCCGAGGTACTCAAAGCTGCAATAAATCAATGTCAATAATTCAAAAAGAGTTCCCTTAGACTGGAAAATAAAAATTATACAAGCCATTACTCGAAGTTGTTTGAGCTAGAGTGAAATGAACTCGAAACGAACTCGATCGATGTTGAAACTTTTAACGATAAACAAGTTCAAACCGAATGGAAGTCATTAAAAGTATAGCGGTGTGCCAAATGAATTGAACAGATTGGGGATATTGATAATGACCGAAAATTAACATTTTTATTGCTCATACGTTTCCTCATCATGATCATAATCATTGCCATCATTATCACTATCACCATGATTAGTAACAGTCATCATTATCACTATCAACATGATTAATAACAGTCATCATTATCACTATCAATATGTTTAGTAACAGCCAGTAATCACTGGTGCATATAGGTAATATCTTTTTAATTTTTTTGGCTTTAGCTCAGAGTTTTCTTTAATAATACTTTTATTATGTATTAAAAAGAGAGCTAAATAGACTAGTAATCTTGCTATCATTCACTTTTTACACTATCTCAATAGTATTATGTTATTCCAGTGGACGGAATACTCTTTTCTGCACCATTGCGAATTACATGGTCTGATTACATACGCCAAAAAAGGTTACAACGATCACTAAGCTGGTCCTACAAAAAGGAACGTATTTCATTATTTGTTTCACAACTTGTGGACTGGAAGGGGTCTATCATCCACGCATAATGTCTTTAATCAACAAGGACTAAAGGTAGAATACAATAGAATGTAGAAACAATAGCACAAGCGACCGTAATACTGTTAGGTACGAGTCTTCTCCTTGAAATAAGAAGAAGAAAAATTAGTTTATATTTTCCTTATAATTAAATGGTCCAATGCCGCTAAACTTACGCCCTAAGACTTGTTATCAGACATGCAGACCCACAATATTGAAAAGATAATTGAAAGGGGTAACTCGTAAGAGGTAGTGCCATGATGCTTTGCAGTCGAATTGGGCCGGCACGACCGGGGTGTTACCTCTAGCTCACATAGCACTGGCGTCAACTGACAGCTATGCTGTCCCATTTCATGCGGTTTGTGAGTTTGGTGGCCATACCAAACCAGGTGGGTTAGCCAAGACGCCATTCTACAATCGTAAGCGCCAGTAGAAAGAAAACTAATAAATGTATGGAAATGACATTTAAGACGCGATTTATAGATGTAAAATTTCAATTCTATACATTTATTAGTTTTCTACTAGCGCTTACGATTGTAGAACGGCATTTTCTAACTTGACTTGACTAACCCACCAGGAGTATTTGAAGCTACATTCTAGAATATACTAGAAACAGCAACGTGTCAAAATTGTCGGAAAAGATCCAAACATTTTTTATGAAAGTGTAGAAGATGTAAGATATTTGAATATTTATATGAACTTGAAGATTTAGCTTGATGCTTTGAACGTGAATTTTAATACAAAAATGTTATTAACTTCGCGTTCAAACAAACCTCGGCTGCCTCATTTTTTATTCATTGCCGTAAATAAAATTATACACCATGTCATTTCATTAGATCTTCGTATATTTACATTAGGGTTTGCTTAAAATTCGCATTTTACATTTATAAATGTTTTAAACATTTTAAAGTGAATTTTTCGTTTTTTTTTTTCAAAGTCGAAAAGCATTTGTTGAGATGCATTAATATAGTAATTCGCCAAATGAAAAATATCTATGCAATGGACAATTGCTTAACGAAATGAAAATTTTGCTTGTATTTATGATCTGATTCCTATAATAAAACCCATTCGACTTTAGCGAAATTCATATCATGGAACAGCTAAGTACCTTTTAAATCAAAGCCTTTTAAAAGCCAAGTAATATAAGAACAGTAATTCATTGCAGATATTAATAACTTAATAGTTATTGTTGGTCCTACAAAAGACATTTTCTTACCCCTTCTCTTTTTAGAAAGTAATTGAAAGTATCATTTTCTTTGTTACTTGATGCGTGACCTGACTTAGATGACATTGTAGTTATTATTTAGAGATCTGAAGATGGATTATATTAGAGTTCTGTAGAGAATACTTCAAAAGAAAAATGTTTTTTTTTTCTATCAGTCTTGCATTCACAACTAATACACCTATATGGTACCTAAATTCTATCGACTATCAACCACAAAATCTTTGTGAAATAAATAAAACTACGGTAAAGTTGTTCTCGCTAATCATTTAAGTTTCTCGTGTAAGTTTCCCGAGAATGTGGAACATGCTTTACTCGTTCATTACAATGTTGTATTTTCTTACTAAATTCATGATAATTTACACAAATTTAAAGTATTTGAAGCTATGGAGAAATAAATAAATATAAATCAACTATCATACCAGGTCAATCTAGTCTAATGATAAGGCCTTAAGAATTCTGTTACAGGTATATAAATACATATTTCCATCCAGATAGATTCAACATATAAATTATTATCTGAACTTGATTCGAACCCGCGACTGCTGTGTGCTATGTACAATGATCTATGTCCATCACCGGGCCTACTGGGCGTCTAAATATGACAAATATATTTATTTTATCTACCTCGTGTCTTTGATAACCATATTTTAGACTTCTATGTTATTTAGGCCTAGGCCCTAGTCCCATCCTCACCATGGTTCAGGCCTTGTCGTGGCGGTGGGACTCAGTAACCTAGGGTGAGCGGTGCACCTTGGGCGAAGCTAATTGGGCCGAGGGGGCTCTTTGTACCCCTCTAATAAGAAGAGGGGACAGAAGAGCAGGGGGCAAGGGGTGAGAATGGGAACCTTACCCCATTGTACTGTCCCGACGTTGGGAGGGGTTGTTCTGTGGTGCGGGACAACCCCTCTGTGGAGGTAGCGTCGGTCCCTTGCGGGACTGACTAGCCGTCGAGGTGAGCTGTTTGTTTTCTAGATCCGGGGCACCTCACCAAAGGCGGCATTGGTGGCACTCGCCGGCTTTTAGTGGGTAGAGCTGCATCTATTTACCAGCTGTCGGGTGCAGGGAGCAAGGGGCGAGGACGGGAACCTCACCTCATTGTACTGTCCCGACGTTGGGACACCTGCATCACAGGACAACCACTCTGTGGAGGTGGGGTCGGTCCCTTGGGGGACTGACTAGCCGTCGAGGTGCCCTGTTTGCTCATTCGATCTGGGGCACCTCACCAAAGGCGGCATTGGTGGCACTCGGCGGGTTTTAGTGGGTAGACTTCTGCGTCCACTTACCAGCTTTCGGGCGCAGCGAGACCCACATACCAGCGTGGGGAGACACACTCCCCCGCGGGATGCCTCAGAGCATTTCCCGGCGTTAAATAAAAAAAAAAAAGCCCTAGTCCCATCTTAACCTTATCATGAATTTGGTTACTTAACAGGTTAAGATGGGAGTAGCGCGCTGACAACCAGATAGCCTCGCCAAGCTGGTCGTTTTTGGTTAGGTGGAAGGAAAGAGACCTCGCGGCCGATCACTCAGCTGATGGTGTGGTCAAGTTACCACTTACACTGGGCTCTCTGTTACGAAAGCCTTGAGAGAAGCCGAAAACTGGACAATGTGGAGGGAAATGATAATGCAATAATAATCAAAGCAATGAAAACCATTCAAGGGCAAGGGACTATTCTTTAAATTTAGAGAAATTTTAATTTGTGATGACGACCTCTGTGGCTCAATGGTAAGCACGTTGGCGCATAAGCCGGAGGTGCGGGGTCGAATCCCGTCAGGGAACAAAAAGTTTTCTGTATTTATATAATAATAATCTTATATATGTATAGTGTAAAAGTATTAAATATATTTCCGTTATCTGGTACCCGTCACACAAGTTCTTCAAGAACTTACCACGGGACCAGATTGAAGTGGTGTAAAAGCGTCCATAGATATTATTATTATTATTAATATTATTTATACAAAGTGCGACCAAAGCATAGGTGTGCCAGATGGCACACCTATCGTTACTTAGGTGAGCAGATGCTCACCTAAGTAACGATTGAGCTTAAAGGCCTATAGGCCATTTTAAAAAAAGCTACCTGTTGTCTGTAAAGTCGGTTTACGAACGATAATCTTACGTGACAACGTCATAATATGTCACAAGCCGAACGCCTAGGCCGATCGTACCTTTCTATCGCTTGTTTCTCGCTCTCGCTTGTACACTCGGCTTAGGAGGAACGTGATAATGCGTCATAATTTTTCGTATGTGCAGCCGGCGTTCATCGATTTAACACTATCACGTCAAAAAAATGCAAAATCATAACAGCGGTACCGCAGTAAACATAGCGATTGTTATGTTTGTATGTAGGAGCTCCGGAACACTAGTGAAATTGCCTGTTTTAACGAATAGTTGTGACTATAATTCTATGTCTTTCTCCGCGCCGTCTTGTCAAACTGCTCTAGCGCCCGCCACTCTTCCGCACTCCGGCCGCCATGTCGTTGCGGTGCCTGTACGCTCGCGTTTAAAGAAGTCGAAGAAAGAGAAACTTATATTTTTATAAAAAGGGCTTTGATTGTACAGAAAATTTAATTCGAGAGGTTAGAAGAATTTATAGAAACAATCTTAATGTGACTCTTTCTTTACATTCCTTCCTTTTTTCATTTTTCTCTTACATCCAAATTCTACAAGCTTAAAGTTAAAATGCATAATAATATTGCTGCCTCGTTTGACTCTGATAATGACATATACGGTTTCGCGGCGGAGTTATGCTTGAGGCGAAAAGTTTGAAAGATATAGAAAAAAAATCAATTTACTCCCTGGGGCTCTTAAAAAGTTTGAGTATCTACTTTCATAAGTCAGACTAGATGCTTTTTGGCTTGTATAAAAGTACCGACTTACTTGGATTCTTTTTAGTAAGTACAAGTTACTTCGGGTTGAAACTACTGTAATATAGTCAATTAAAATATTTATTTAAAAAAATGTCATTGATACTACAATTCTATGTCAAGTCTCCATGTTTTAATTATTTCGTGCGATGACTCGTTATTCTCCTCGTCAACGTTACGATGGGGATTATTATTTTATTTAAAAACATTTTTCATATTATGACATTGTTAATAATTGAAATTTAACATTATATTGCCCTTATTATCATCATCATCAGCCTCTATCCGTCCACTGCTGAAAATAGGCTTCCCTCAATGAACTTTAAGACGGCCGATCCCTTGTCACTCGAATCTAACACGGACCGGCCACTGCACGGAGATCATCTTCCCACCTGGTTAATGGTCAACCAAAACTTCGTCTACCTAAACGTGGTCTCCAATCTTTAACCTTATTGGCACGTTGACCATCCGTTATACTGAGAATGTGACCAGCCCAATTCAACGAGCTATTATTGCCCTTTTTTTTCCTTTAACACCGGGAAATGCTCTGAGGCATCCCGCGGGGGAGTGAGTCTCCCCACGCAGGTATGTGGGACTCGCTGCGCCCAAAAGAAGGTAAGTGGACGCAGCTCTACCCATTAAAACCCGGCGAGTGCCACCAGTGCCGCCTTTGGTGAGGTGCCCCGGATCTGTTAAGCTAACAGGGCACCTCGACGGCTAGTCAGTCCCGCAAACGCCATCTCCACAGAGTGGTTGTCCCGCACCAAAGAAGAACCGCTCCCAACGTCGGGACAGTACAATGGGGTGAGGTTCCCATCCTCAGCCCTTGCCCCCTGATCTTTTGTCCCCTCTTCTTATAAGAGGGGTACAGAAAGCCTCCTCGGTTCAATTAGCTTCTCCCAAGGTACTGGGCTCACCCTAGACTACTGAGCCCCACTGCCACGTCAAACCATGGTGGGGAGCTATTATTGCCCTGCGAGGACGACGATAAAGCTTCATTGTATCTATTTTTAATCTCTTTGATAATTTTCCTTTGTAAAATAAATGAGTATTATTTTGTTTGTTATACCTACACACAATGGAATTTATTAGTTTTTTATTTAATTTAATTTATTTCAGGACCAAATTCTGCTTCAAAATCCCGGATTGAAGTTAGTATTAAAAAGGTTTCATGTCGGCCATTTTTATTAATAACGTTTCGACATATAATATATAATTAATATAGTCTATTACCCAAAAAGAATTCTATAATTAGTAAGGGTAAAAACTCTTCTCTCGCATTTCTCTTCGCACGCATATAAAAGAACCACTTTTTATCTACATACTAACATAATAGTACCTAAACATATAAATATTGTCAAACGTACTGTACAAATAAAATTCATTGTTTTCTAATGTTTACGAGAATTTCACTCAATATAATGAAACAACTTCGACTAACAACTTTTAACACACCAGTGACCATGGTTTCGTGAAGTTATCATAAGCGTCGGGCATATAAAAATCTTAATAAACCGCTATAGAATCCATAAAAGTTGTTTTATAATATTAAACAAAATTTAGAAATATAAACTAAAAAAAAAAAAAAAAAAAAATCGATTTTCAGCCAATCCCATATCGACACCAGACCCATCGAAATAGCCATAATCGTCCCTATTTGTAACAATAAGCCCGCTTAATTTGTTAGCGGTTTGGTGTAAACGTTTTACGACCTAACACGATTACGCTATGAGGTTAACGACACCTTTGGGAATGGGAAGTGATAGGGATACAACTTCTGTACTGACCACATGGACGAATAAAACTTGGATCAGAAAACAAAAATCGTTCCAATTACGAAATATATTTATTGCATTCGAGTCTCTAAACGGGTGGTGAGCAACATACAGTTCTTTCTGAATGCTGACGCTTTCTTGGAGGTATTATGTACCAGGTACTAGGATAGTATGAAGGTATGAAGATGTAGAATAAAAATGCATCTTTAATATGAATCAACATTTGACGAAGAAATGTATCGTTTTTCAAGGAAATATTACGTAGGTTCAATATGACCTTGTGACCGTATTGATAAAAATATACTGACATTCTGGTATTACGCGAAGAACAAATTGTTGGGTCAATTAGTATTTTGATGGTGTTCATTTCTTCCATCAGAGCTCTTCAGCGTCTGGTCGGTCTCTTGATACGGACGACCCAGAGGTCGTCCGTATCAACCACAAGCGCTATTACGCGCTAACCACAGATGGTTAGCGCGTTGGCGCTCAAGCTGGAGGTTGCGGGTTCGAATCCCGCCAGGGAACAAAAAGTTTTCTGTGTTCCTGGGTCATGGATGTGTATTAAATATAATATGTGTACTATATACTAAAAATCTTAAATATATGTATAGTATAAAAGTATTAAATATATTTCCGTTGTCTGGTACCCGTAACACAAGTTCTTCGAGAACTCACCCAGAGACCAGATTGACATGGTGTAAAAGCGTCCATAGATATTATTATTCCTTGAACCATGGTACCGCTATCCAAGTGTCGAGATTGTGCAATGGAGTCAGTTTATCGGATAGTGTCCATGCTTCGGAAAATATAAATCTATCTTACGCTGCAGCATTGATATTCGGTGGCTTGGATAGGGCATATAATATACATATAACAATGAGATGATATAGCCTGATTATAATAAAACATTATATTATAACAATACATCTGCTTGGTACACATTTTTATTTTTACCTTTATTATAATGAGTTCATAACAATATTCAAATACATGAAACTTTGAACATTTAAGCATAAATAAGCCCAATTCGTGATAAAATTCATTTATTTATTTTAATGTTTGTTCGCTTTTAAAAGTTCGGTCGGATACTTATTTTTGCCCGAAGTTTCTACTGTGATTAAAATTCGGTCGCAAACAATGTACAAATATGTTGGGATGAATTTCATTAGTTAATGTTAGCTCAGAATGTCACTTTTGTCATGTTACGAATTTTGTAAACCTCAATATTAATATACACTTTTATTTAGTCAGGTAGTCAGGTTCCCCAACATGGATCAGGCCTTGACGTGGCGGTGCAGCTCAGTAGCCTAGGGTGAGCTGCTGCACCTTGGGCGAAGCTAATTGAGCCGAGGGGGCTCTTTTTATCCCTCTTATAAGAGGACAAAAGAGCAGGGGCACGGGGTGAGGACGGGAACCTCACCAAATTGTACTGTCCCGACGTTGGGAGGGGTTGTTCTGTGGTGCGGGACAACCCCTCTGTGGAGGTGGCGTCGGTTCTCTAAGGGATTAACTAGCCGTCGAGGTGCACTATTTGCTCAACAGATCCGGGGCACCTCACCAAGGTGGCATTGGTGGCACCCGCCGGGTTTTGGTGGGTAGAGCTGCGTCCACTTACCAGCTTTCGGGCGCAGCGAGTCCCACCGTTACCCACCTGGGGTGACCCACTCCCCCGCGGGATGCCTTCCCGAGAATTTCCTGGCGTTAAAGAAAAAAAGGTGTCAAGCATAATACAAGTTTTGTTTAATTAGGTACCCTTAATTTAGAATTGAAATAGAAACTTAACATAATATTATGCCAATTATAGTAAATATATATATATATATATATAATCCAATCTGGATATAATATATATATATATATATATATATATATATATATATATATATCCAGATTGGATGTTTCTTTAAATGTTGAGTGAATCCTGGTGAGAATTCTCCCTCGTTTTTTGCCGGTGAGCTCGTTAACACTAATGACAACGTTGCTTCAAGTGTTGGTTCAATAGAAACTTTTAAACGAGATGAATTAAATGGTTCCATTGTGCACGCAGATTACTCGACGAGTGATTTATATGGCCAGGTACTTATGATTGAATTAATTTGCTATTGTATTTTATTTTAGGGTTCCGTTCCTACCCACCATGGTTCAAGCCTTGTCGTGGCGGTGGGGCTCAGTAGCCTAAGGTGAACCCAGCACCTTGGGCGAAGCAAATTGAACCGAGGGAGCTGCTCTTTGTACCCCTCTTATAAAAAGAGGGGACAAAAGAGCAGGGGGACAAAGGGCGAGGATGAGAACCTCATCCCATTGCGCTATTCTGACGTTGAGAGGGGTTGTTCTGTGCTGGACGACCCCTTTGTGGAGGTGGCGTCGGACCCTTGAGGGACTGGCTAGCTGTCGAGGTGCCCTGTTTGCTCAATAGATCCGGGGCATCTCATCAAAGGCGGCATTGGTGGTACTCGCCGGGTATTAGTGGGTAATTCTGCGTTCACTTACCATTTTTCGGGCGCAGCGAATTTCATAAACCCGCCTGAGGAGACCCACTTCCCCGCGGGATGCCTCAGAGTATTTCCCGGCGTAAAAGAAAAAAGAAAAGGGTTTCGTTCGTCAAAATGGTAAGACAGAACCCCTATATGATTCGTCAGTCTGTTTGGTTATCATTGACATAGAATCATAAAATTTGGTAAGAAGCTAGATCTCACAACGTAAATAAAGGAAGATATCTAAACAGTTAAATTGTTGTAATAATACTACGTTTTTCGAAATCCTTAGGGTGCGAGTCACCTCGCGTTTGTGTGAGTTTTTTTATTAATGTATCACGTTAAACAATGGTCTAGCGAGTATAGATAGGGTCGGCCTTAACAAGCAGTCTGGGTTCGTTCTGACCGGGTGCACCTAAAATGGGATTTTCTTCCACGAAAACAAATGAAGGTCACATGCTCTCCGGTGAAGTAATACATCCTGAGGACACCTGCATGGCTGATGTGAGTAAAAATCTCTGAAGGTGTGTGAAGTTCACCAATCCGCATTGGGCCAGCGCATCGGTGAACTATGGCCTAACACCCTTCTCGCCTGATCTCGGGGAGAAGACCCGTGCCCAGCAAAAGACATATAAGGGTCTATGATCTGAGGTCAGAGGTCTATGATTTAAATTAAATTTTAACTATAGTTTTATTTTACAAACGATTACTATCAACTTGTGTGTTTAAGTTGATTGTGGAAACTGTTTTGGTTTTATGTATTCTTATTTTTCTTTTTCTAGATTTATGTATAATTTACTGTTTGTTTCCCTAATAAAGATTTAAAAAAAAAGATGTAGGTCGACCGTATGTCGATCTATTATCAGACTGACAGTTACGTGTAAAATAAGCATTTAATTAATTAAATCATTATAAGCATTGAATTAATTATATACCTATTTTTAATTATTAAAGCCCAATCACTTTCACTACCATGTGTATTGTGAAGTGATCAATATGGTTTATGAAATTATAACTTCGTTCTATCTTATATTTTACTTATTATACACTAGCTGTTACCCACAGCTTCACCCGCGTTAACTCAGATTTACAGCCATACCCGGATTGATGATGATTATTTTTATAGCCTAAGTTACTCCTTATAAGATCATGAACAAAATCGGCCTAGCCGTTTCAGAGATTAGCCGGAACAAACAGACAGACCGACAGGCAGACGGAAAGAAGAAGGAGGCCGACGAACGGGTGAGAGAGGAGGCCGCCGACGCTGCCTCCCCCCGTGGGCGACGAACGGGGGTGCGCAGGAGGCGCTACTTAATGTGCCTCCAGTAACGCCCCTGTGCTCGTGTCGGGTTCAGGATGGGAACCTGGGACCAGAATGACACGACGTCGCGGGGAATGCCTAAGCAGCCGGGTATTCCCCCCCTTAAGAGGAGTAGTCTGGCCTTCGCCGGGGCCAGCCTGTCGCTGAGGTGATCCTGTTGAATGCCTGGACCCTCATAATGCGGCTGAAGGCGCTCGCAGGGGTTTTAGTTTACGGGTAGGGCACTCCCAGGTGCGAGTCCCACATAGGGTCAGGATCTACCCGAGATCCTGGCTACATGCGTAAAAAGCATTTCCCTGCGATAACAAAAAAAAAAAAAGGCAGACGGAAAGACAGACAAAAATTGTAAAAAAGGCTATTTTGGTATAATATATGTACCGTGTATACATCCATATGCATTTAGTAAAAAGCGGTTATTTTAATGTTACAAACAGACACTCCAATTTTATTTATCTGTATAGACTATAGATGAACGTTTGTATGACTGGATGAAACATAACTGAATCACCCAAAAACTGCAGAATAAATTTTGTTACAAAAATAATATGGCGTGAGTTATTTTTATAATGAAGCCAATAAAGTATTTTTTAATCTTAATTCTCCCAAAAATTAAATGTATATTTGTGAAATTCATATGTTGTAATAGGTAAGTATTTTCCGCACCATGGTTCTGGCCTTGACGTGGCGGTATGGCTCAGTAGCCTAGGGTGAGCCCAGCACCTTGGGCAAAGCTAATTGAGCCGAGGGGGCTCTTAGTACCCTTATAAGAAGAGGCGACGAAAAAGTAGGGTGCAAGTGGCGAGGACGGGAACCTCACCCCATTGTATTGTCCCGACATTGGGAGAGGTTATTCTGTGGTGCGGAACAACCCCTCTGTGGAGGTCCCTTGGGGGACTGACTAGCCGTCGAGATGCCCTGTTTGCTCATTAGATCCCGGGCACCTCACCAAAGGCGGCATTGATGGCACTCGCCGGGTTTTAATGGGTAGAGCTGCGTCCACTTACCAGCTTTTGGGTGCAACGAGTCCCACATACCCGCTTGGGGAGACCCACTCCCCCGCGGGATGCCTCAGATCATTTTCCGGCGTTAAAGAAAAGAGGTAAGTATTTTTTTTGTTTTTTTTTGTCAAAGTATAGTTTGCGATTGGATTTTTGGCTTGAGGATATTCATTAATATTAGGTTTAATAAAATCATTACTGAATAGAGTTAAATAGTAGATAATTGGCTGTAACTCTAAGTTGTACAGTGTATATTAGGCATCACGTGACCACAAAGATATAAATTGACTATCCTTACGTCATTATGGAAAATTCTGTTATTGGTAGATATAATATTAAAAGCATATCATAATGTGTTCGAGATTGTATACAAAAACAAAGATAGTAAACCAAGTAGAATGTCATCAAAAATCCGTTAACTAGTAATTATTCAAAATATTCTCATATCGAGAACAGGCTGAGCAACGCTTCCATTCGATCTAATATAAATTCTTCATTTATTCCGGCTACCAATTATTATCAATGGAATTGGGTCTTTCATGATGACCCATTTTTGTAATCGGCGTACAATACGCCCTTGATCGAGGACAACGGTAATACCGAAACCAATATCATTTCTCAATATTCATTCTTTCAGAATTCAAAATTGTATTGTTAGATTTGTATTTTGATTGAATACAAATATAAATCCATAAAGTTAATATACCTGGTGGATATATCCGTTGAATATATTTAAACATTTTGTATTTTGAGTCTAAAGTGGGTTTGGGCTCGATCTGTACTCTTTAAAATGAGGTTTTTGAAATCAAGTATATCCATCCATTCTTTTTTTTTTATTTAACGCCGGAAAATGCTCTGAGTCATCCCGCCTGGGTCTCCCCACGCGGGTTTGTGGGACTCGCTGCCCCCGATAGGTGGTAAGTGGACGCAGCTCTACCCACTAAAACCCGGCGAGTGCCGCCAAAGCCGCCTTTGGTGAGGTGCCCCGGATCTAATAAACAAACAGGGCACCTCGAAGTCAGTCCCCCAAGGGTCCGACGCCACCTCCACACAGGTCACGCACCATAGAACAACCCCTCTCAACGTCGGGACAGTACAATGGGGTAAGGCTCCCATCCTCGCCCCTTGCTCCCTGCTCTTTTTCTAAGATACAAATCTTCTTATAAGAGGGGTACAAAGAGCCCCCTCGGCTCAATGAGCTGAGATGTGTCTGGGCTAGTCAAAGGTCAACATGTTCGTCGTCTGCCCGTTAATACATTTACAATATAACATCTTTTTTTTTTGGTGACCCAGATTAATAATTTCGCATGATCTTGTAAGGCATGCATTATCCAACTAAACCACCTGCGAGCGCCTTTAGCCGACGAAAGGCTGTCCCCGGCAAAGGCCAGACTACTCTTCGTAAGGGGGAGTGCCATGCTGCATTGCAGCCAAACTGGGCCGGCACGGCTGGGGTGGTACCTCTCGTTCACATAACAACGGTGTCCAGTGACAACTATGTTTCCGGTGGCCCATTGGGGGGATAAGGAAAAGATGGGCGGAGCATCTGCGTGGCCTTGAATGTGCGGATTTGTATGGGCGTCGGTCCCTTGAGGCTCCGACTGCTCGTTTGCCCCCTGATGACATAAAAAAGGGAATAAAAAAATACATCTGACTTATCAACAAACCTTGCTAAAGGAGAGAGATCAAGCCTTTGATGTGTAAAAAAATTGATAGCCATCATTACATTCGTTCCCTTCTTTACGAAACACAGCACAGCTGTTTCAAAGAAGAAATTTGCAGCTAGTTTGTTGGTAAACTTCTCTTCTCCTTATTTTGGAGTTCGAAGTTTAAAGATTTGTTCAAATAGTTTATCATTCAATTATTTAAATATTAGGTCACACGGCTCCCTCGAAATGTGTCGAAGAACTTATTAGACTGTTATACGGTTGCGTGATTTTTGTAGCAGCGTATGGTTGTCATATAACTCCTCGAATTAATGTGTTAAAGAACTTGATTGTCATACGGCTTTCTCGAAATTTGTCTAGGTGCGTCATACCCTTACTGAACTAAGTTTCACACGGATTATATTGGGTTTTATATTAAGTTCATAGGGACTTGAATAATATGTTATTGCCACGTCTACGTCTTCGAGAACCAAATAGGTGCGTAGGGAAGTGCTATGAAAACTGATACTCTGTTATTTAAATGTCGGGGTTTTTTTATTATTTCATCATTTTTCAATTATGTTTTCACCGTCGTGGGGTTTTTCAAATTTTTTTATTTTGCTTTTTATTTCAAACTTTTTATAGAGTATGCTCTATAAAACTAATTAATATTAAATATGTAGAAGCTAAAATTAAATATATTAATGACTGCAGCGCCTTCAAGTGATTTACCACCGTATCATCTGTTTAAGAACCTTTACTGATCAACCACAAACCCTATAATGAATACCGCATGAAAATCGGACTAGATATTACTGCAGCGTCACCTAGTGAGTTAATACCGTAACACCTATTTAAAAATCTTCACTAATCAACCACAAACCCATTATTAAAAGCCGCATCCGAATCGGACCAGTAGTTTTGGTTTTGTAAAAACAATGTTTACTGCAGCGCTCCCTAGTGAGGTGTCACCGTAACACATTTTTAAGAACATGCAACACAATTTAAACCGAGCCTATAACCGGAAACCACATCCAAAACGGACTTGGTAGCAGTTGCACAATCAAAATATTATGTTTTCTGTAGCGCCCCCTGTAGGGCTAGCATTCGCGCACGACAAAATTGTATCTACCCCTTACCTCGTATTACTTATATGAAATAATACGAGAAAAGGCGTAGACAAAATATTGTAGTGCGCGCATGCTAGCCCTACTGGTGAATTTTCATCGTCATAAAAATATATGAATCCATCAAACCAAAACCAAAACCAATCAAACCAGAACCCACCACTGAATGAAAACCGCATCAAAACAAATATTTACTGCAGCGCCCCCTGGTAAGTCGTAATTGTAACACCTATCTGATAACATGCACCAATTAAATCCAAACCCATAATTGAAAACCGTATCAAAATCAGACTAGTAGTTTTGGAGAAAAATTGCAGCATTAGTTTGTACAAATAAATGTTTACTGCAGCGCCCCCTGGAGAGTCGTCACCGTAACACATTTAAGAACACGTACCACGATTAAACCCGATCCTATTACCGAAAATCGCATCTAAAGCGGACTAGTAGTTTTGGTTTTCCACAACCAAACATTTACTTCAGCGCCCCCTGGTGAGTTTTCATCGTAACACATAATACAAGAACATGCACCGATCAAACCAGAACACATCACTAAATTAAAACTGCATCAAAACAAATGTTTACTGCAGCGCCCCCTGGTGGGTTTTAATTGTAACACCTATCTTAGAACATGCATCAATCAAACCCAAACCCATCATTTAAATTCGTATCAAAATTAAAATAGTAGTTTTGGAGAAAAATGGCAACATTGGATTGTACAAAAAACGTTTATTGCAGTGCCCTCTAGTGAGTTATCAACTTAATATCCATCTAATAATATGCACCAATCTAATCCAAACCCATCTCTGAAAACCACATCAAAATCGGACAAGTAGTCTTGGAGATAAGCGGCAAAATAGGTTTACACACACAAACTGCCTCTCACCCCAAACGCATATACAGTCTCCGTTCCGTCGCGGGTAAAAATGGAACAAACATTTTTTACGTTCCATTTTGTGTTCCAACATTTTTGATTCCGAAAATGACCAAATACAGTGGACTTTGCTTAATCGGAGACCAAACGGAACTAAATGTCGCAGTGGCTTGAAAATATGCCCCAACGTTAGTGGCAGAATCTACAAAAGGCTCAAAAAGATATCACGTGTAACATTTCTTTTGTACTTTAATGTGGAAACTCTCCACGTTGAAAATGTAACTAAACTGGAGATATTGGATTGAAATGTATACAGACTAGGAACAATGTAGGTTATTATTTTGTACCTACTTCATTATCAAGGTTATAGTTTTAATCATAGGGTTTCATTGTTCAAGTGTTAAGTATTTACTTTAAAGAGAAATGAATATGAGTATAGCAGTTGGTACCTTGTAAGTGGAAAATTAAGAAAAAGGAAAAATGTTGTAAGAGGTACTGCCATGCTGCATTGCAGACGAACTGGGCCGGCACGACCGGGGTGGTGACCTCTCGCTCACATAACACCGGCGTCAAGGGACAGCTATGCTGTCGCTTATAGGGAAAAGGAGGGCGGCGCGTCTGCGTGGCCTTGGTTGTGCGGATGTGTATGGGTGTCGGCGCCGTGACGCTGATGACATAAAAAAATGTCTCTTTCAATAAATATGAATAGAAAAAAATCATGTATCCAATATATTACTTGATTTTTTCTATTACTAAGATGATTATTGCAATATTTTTTTAAATACTTACATAAACATAGAATGGGATATTTTATGAAAGAGCATCAAAATTTTAACGAGCACAATTGTACTCATTATCTTGTTTATTAGAAGGGCAAGAATAACTCCACAAATGGACTTCAAGCCAAACTTGGAGACTATGATACCTTTTTTGTTTTTTCTTTTTTTTTCTGTTGGGGAAATCTAATAGATACCACCGGGTCGCGGGGGGCCCGGTGGTTATGTGGGACTCTCACCGCACTAAAACCCCAACGTGTTCACCTCGTCGTTCAGTGAGGCGGGTACGGGAACTGTAACTAAACCGCACCGGACCCCAACGCCGTGCCCATCGGCACTCTTCGCTGGCAAGGCACCCTGAACACCCAAGGGTGCCTTGCAGCACAGACCTTACACCCGCGCGGCGGATCCCCCGATCTGCCGCGCACAGGTCTTTTGCGACGCGACATTCTGTCGCGGCCGCGTCTCTCCGCCTGCCGGAGGTACCCAGCGCAACTACTCTTCCAACGCCACGGGAACCTCCTCCACCGTGAGGACCGCGAAGCTGTTACTCGCGGTCGGGCAGGCAGGTTGGCCATCGGCCGGAGGGCCATCGCCAGCCTCCTTTTTCTTTGGATTTTCACGCCCCCTTCGGAGTGGTGCGACGCACGCTGGGCTGCCCATTTTGTGGGCGGCGGGTTGCCCCTTCTCCGAGCAGACTGCACACTTTGGGATGACCACAGAGCACTCTCGTGCCTTGTGCCCGGCCGTGACTCGTGACAGAGTCGTCCAGACCCGAAATGCGCGCGCTCACGCATTTAGTGGGTCTGGAGACTCGGACGACGTCGTCGCCGACCACCTCTCTAATCTTTGCGGCCAGGGAGTCCGCTTTTTCTCCCATGATAACCAGACAACTGATATATACTTATATATTGCTAAATACATACGTATTATAGATAAACTACACCCAGACAGAACAAATGATCATGCTCATCACACAAACATTTGTCCTGGGCGGGAATCGAACCCACGAACTTCTAGTTTAGCAGAGTCAGTTAGTGGCCAGTCAATTCTACGTATCTATCATACTAATATTATAACCATGAGTGTAAATAAAAATGTATGGATGTATATTTGTTATATTTTACGCTAAAACTACTGAATGAATTTTAATAAAACTTTACAATAACATAACTATCATAGCATAGCACCAGAATAACATATAATTTATCCCTGAACTTCCACAGGTATGGGAAGTACGCGGGTGAAACCGCGGGCCGCTGCCAGTTGGTGCATAAGATTAAGAATCACTATATACATATATACCAACATATATATTAAAATTTCGAGTTTAAAAAAAGTTTCAGTTGTTCAGCTGTTAATCTACAATATAATAAAATATATTTATTTGTTGCTGTATTTGTGATGGTACGGTATAAAAATTATCTAAATTTAGCTTAATATTTAACTTTACATGTAGATAAAAATAAGGATGTGAAAGTACTATCTTTTTACTTAGCTTTGAAGAAAAAACTTAAATAAGCTTTCGAAGCGCTACAAATGAAAAGTAAAGGCAACGTTATAAGGAGACTAAAAAGTGAAAAGCTAATCCCTACAAAGCATTTGGTAGTTTATTTACAGTGATTAGCTAATTGAATGTCGAAGTTAAACGCACTAAACAGTTTTTAGTAGCCACAAGACGATGTCTAAGGTTTAACCAACTGTTAAACTGGGTTTAAACTTGTGATAAAGTTCTAAGCTTAGCCGGAGCGACCGTGCCCACATAATAGTAAAAGTTAGACATCTCATAGCCGTAGAGGTTTAGTTCTTGATTTAAGATGGAAGAGATATTGTGGAGTTAAGTGTTTGTGGTTCTTTTAATAAAAGTTGCATTTTAAACAATAGTTTATTGTATCGGGTTGGCAAGCGCTGGGTTTTCCGCCATTGTTGTAGGCCGAAACTTTGTTCGGGGTTTCTTTGACAGACAAAGTTTGTAATTAATTTATTTACCATACGAAATATTGGTTGAACTTGTGATAAATGGCTGTTTAACTACTAAGCCTAGTGTAGTGGTGAGTGACATATTGCATTCTGGGTAGTGAAATTGAATCTTGGACAACTTATTAATAGATGAATATATAAAATAATAGCCAAAAGACAAAAATTTGCACGACAGCATGCCGTGCAGTATAATGCCGCAACACCTCCACCTAATCAGGACTTATAATATCAGCGTTGGGGCCGCTGCTGCGGTTTTCGCATTTGTCTCTGCACCACCAACGGAAGACCTTAGTCGCTGTATGGAATCATCTGGTAAAGAAATCCAACCCGACGCCAGGAGGCCGTGTGGTCGCAGACTGCACGGTTGGCAGGGGGCAACTCCCCACTTTTATAAAACCAAAAGTGAGCCAAATGGGCTCACACTAATCCGATGTAGCATTAGGGCCTTCGGACCGTTAGCATAGATCCATCCGAAAAAAAAAATCTGGTAAAGGTATAAAGGGCCTCTGTTGATGATGCAATATTATAATTTATTACGGCTAGTCGGCTGGTTGATTGGCATTCTACATGACCACGCCGTAGCGAGATCAAATCCCGCCAAAATATTTAGGCGCAAGACAGCGACCGCCCAAACCCGCCTTCGCCCCGTGCATCTCCGCGCTGGGAGTGAAGGCAGGGTTCGGCAGTTGCAGTCATGCACCTAATTATTTTGGTTAAATTGAAAATGATTTGTATAATGTTACAAAAACGGACATGACGCGATCTTTCACTCTCTCGAATCACATTTTTTTTATAAACATGCATAAATCACATTTGCCAGGAGTCTCGGGTCGGCTAACTTTTATAACACCATTGCTAGGCCTCATTTAATGAACGCCAGGACGGCTGATCCTCTGCAGTCGCAATTAAGACTCGCACAGATATCCTCGTCCTGTTCTTTATATTAATATCAACGCTTATAATATGTCTCACTGCTGGGCACCGGTCTACTCCTCGAAATCAGGCGAGGAGGGCTTTGGTCCACAGTCCATTGATGCGCTGGTCTAATGCTGGTTGGTGAACTTCACACACCTTCAAAAACGTAATCTCATCAAGCATGCAGTTTTCCTCACAATGTTTCCTTCATTGGTGAATAAGCGATAGTCTCATATTCACCCCACCATGGTTCAGGCCTTGTCGTGGCGGTGGGGTTCAGTAACCTAGGGTGAGCCCAGCACCTTGGGTAAAGCGAATTGAGCCGAGGGGGCTCTTTGTACCCCTCTTATAACAAGAGGGGACAAAAGAGCAGGGGCAAGGGGCGAGGATGGGAACCTAACCCCATTGTACTGTCCCGACGTTGGGAGGAGTTGTTCTGTGGTGCGGGACAATACCTCTGTGGAGGTGGCGTCGGTCCCTTGCGGGACTGACTAGCCGTCGAGGTGCCCTGTTTGTTTACTAGATCCGGGGCACCTCACCAAAGGCGGCATTGGTGGCACTCGCCGGGTTTTAGTGGGTAGAGCTGCGTCCACTTACCAGCTGTCAGGCGCAGCGAGTCCCACATACTCGCGTGGGGAGACCCACTCCCACGCGAAATGCCTCAGAGCATTTCCCGGCATTAAAGAAAAAAAAATAGTTTCATATTCAGGTGCATTTTGAAAAATCATTTCTAAGCATCACAGAGAGGGGGTGGTGGGTCAGGATCGAACCCTCGGCTCCTACTGAAGACCCCACTAAGTCTAGATCATTGTCCTGTTCCTTATTATTGCAAAATATGTATGATAGTTGATATATTTGTAAATAGACTCGTGAATAGCTAATTTGAACAACGAACAAATTAAAATATCCAATCAGTATCAGCCATCCCAGGAGGATGATAAATATGGGAAATAAAATAATAAATTGGTAAAGTTGAAAGTATGATTGAGAGAAATATTGAAATTTTCCTTTTAATTTAACACAAATTGTCCGAATTAATTTCGCTAGAACCGAGTAATAATATTCAGAATAATACTTTAATTTTATTTCATAAGAAAGCCTTAAACAAGGTGGAATAATAATCTCCGTACAGGGACCGTCATTGTTGGTAGAGAAGGTTGGCTGAGTGAGAAGAGGCTGATGATAATGATGAAATAGAATACATTTGATCATTGGAGTGATTTTAACATACTGAAGGACAACATGAAAACTATAAAGTACACATAATGACTTAAATATTATATACAAAAACTTTTTAAGTAAAGAGCTTTCTCCACGTTGGTCTCTCCATCGGCTTGGTTTACTCTCTAAACGCACAAAGGATTTTGCCCTGTGGCCAATTTCAAGGGGATGTTTGGGTGAAATGGATTTAACACATGAAGGGTCAGTCCTAAGTAGACTTTACTTTATTACAAGAACAAAATAAGATAAAAAAATTGGTTGTCTGCAAAGTTGGTTCACGGACGATAGTTTAACGTGACAACATTATAACAAAATGCAAGCGTACAATGAGCGTAACGGGACATTTTCGTGCATGCAGCCGATGTTCATAGATTTTTTAGGCATTGTCACGTCAGAAAAGAAGAGTAGAAGAAGAGAAGAGAAAAGAAATCGCAAACGATGGAGAAAATAAAAAAGAGCATCAAAGAAAGGAAAGTCCTAATATGTCATTGCTGTTGACAGTGACTTCTCGCATGTAAATTTAGGTATGGTTTATAGTGAAAAAAATTAATTTCCAATCAAATGTACCTACAGGCTGAATTTTTGAGACAGGTCAATAAGTGTACGCTTACTGACTCGTCTCAAAAATCCAGCCTGTATATCTGATTCGAAATTTATTTAAAACAATCCTATCGCCAAACAATCCTATTTCTAACTGTGATTAAAAGATTATTTAAGGCCAACTAAAATTTAAATACAAAAAATACGGTATAGGATCCCGATATAAAGAGGACCTTCACCGAGCTGGTTATTGGATGAAACTTATTTTATATTCAATTTAATATATTGCATATGGGTTGCCTAAAAAATTCAGTCCAGGATTATTATAAATTAATAATTAAAAAAAAATTATAACGAAAATAAATTTATTGACAACCTTATACTTCCGTGATCGTAATGGATTAATCTTTATTTTCATTTAATTTTAATTCGTTAACCAGACCGGCCGGTGCAAGTCACTAGTATCGATTTACCTGCTTATGCCCGCCTACCCGAGAGTTGTGACGGGAAAAAGAAAGACAACCTAACGTTTGCATATTCTATGGGGTTTATACTTTCGATTGGTATGGAATTTGTCTATTAACCAATACCTTTAAAAAAAAAGTTAATATATATATTTTTTAAATTATTAATTAATCATATCCTGGACTGATTTTTTTAGACAACCCAAATGCAATATATTCATTGAAATTGAATATAAAATAAGTTTCAATAACCAGCTCGGTGAAGGTCGTTTTATATCGAGATCTTTTTCTTTTTTTTTTCTTTAACGCCGGGAAATGTCCTAAGGCATCCCGCGGGGGAGTGGGTCTCCCCACGTGGGTATGTGGGACTCACTGTGTCCGACAGCTGGTAAGTGGACGCAGCTCTACCCACTAAAACCCGGCGAGTGCCACCAATGCCGCCTTTGGTGAGGTGCCCCGGATCTAGTAAACAAACAGGGCACCTCGACGGCTAGTCAGTCCTGCAAGGGACCGACGCCACCTCCACAGAGGGGATGTCCCGCACCACAGAACAACCCCTCCCAACGTCGGGACAGTACAATGGGGTGAGGTACCCATGCTCACCCCTTGCCCAGTGCTCTTATGTCCCCTCTTCTTATAAGAGGGGT
The DNA here is from genome assembly GCA_963853865.1 of Helleia helle. NCBI lineage: Eukaryota > Metazoa > Arthropoda > Insecta > Lepidoptera > Lycaenidae > Helleia > Helleia helle. The sequence goes on along the minus strand of OY971426.1, from coordinate 16,098,805 downwards.
ACAAAGATCCCCCTTGGCCCAATTAGCTTCGTCCAAGGTGTAGCGGCTCACCCTAAGGCCTGAACCATGGGGGGGTATATCGGGATCTTAGGCCAGTAAGACACAATCACGTCCAACAAACTTAAAAATAGGTATTCTACGAAATAAATTGCTCTAAATTTAATTTTTCTGAATTTGCTTTGAATCTTCTTTTTACTTAATTTTGTAGGAATAAATAAGGTTGTTTCACTATAAAGAATAATATTACGAGTTGATTTATCGTTTTACAGTACAAAATGTATGGAAAATGTTTTTTGCGATTTCTGATACTTTTAGTACTTAAATGGTCCCATAGAGTCTTTTGATCCCTATACGAAGTGGGATCGATAGGCATAAAAATATATTTTATGTTACCGTGTACATTTTCTCAAAAATTCGTGAATGCAATTCAGAATATTTAAAAAAATTATGAATGGTCTCCTAGGAACGTTTTCCTGTAACTATAACGGTTAAGGTTAACCTGCCCTTCAATAAGCATGTTTATATATTAAATTTGAGGTAGTAGGTTTATATCAACAAAATAGTATATTATAATATCTAAAATCTGTCCTCCAAAACCATTTTTTCAGGATAAAAAAATCGTGTGCCTCGTTGCTGACGGATCCCGGGCACCTCAGTTGTGGTGGCCGATGGCATCTGCGGGGACGATAGGTAGGTAGAGGTTTTTGATTGCACAAAAGCAGTCTCAACAATACTGGTAACGCATAGTCAAAAGCATTTTTTTCAAACAAAAAGAATAGGCTAAAAAAATGGATTTTAATCCGGATCTATGCCTGTGTGCAATAATTGGTATAAATTACACAACGCTTAGGTACGTTTTATATAAATTTAGAGTGTGAGCAGAGTATTTTTTGTCACAATGTAATATTAATTACTACTTGCATCACATTTTTTTCTGTATGAAACACATTACATGTTTCGGATAATTTTTGAAACCATAGGTACAACAGTTTGTTAAATTCACTCAAACAATATTTTTCATCTAAATCCCATTAAAAATGTGTAAATAAACATGATAGCAGGTGTGTTATAACACATTATTAAGTTATTGCGCAGATATGCAATATCTGAGCGTCCATATCGGCACATTCAAGCTACAGTAATATCGCTCTATTTTTCATTTGTTCTCTATAACTCATACGCACTATTCTGTGATTTGTTCCTTTTGTGATCGAGTAGATAGCTTTTATGAAAACTGGCTGATTTTTGGAGGAGTTTTTACCTACAGAGGGGTTTTTGCAGAATAACTAAAAAAAACTATCATATTCTATCTTACTAACACCACTTTGTAAACCTAGGTTCTGTAAAAAATATAGGGTTTTTTATATTTATTATTTACCGGGAAAGGAAGGAGGTGCTTTACGCATGCATATGCACACACACTTCTATATAGATCACGTGATTTGCGGAATGGTGCTAGCAAACATATTATATTATGTCACGCAATTGCGCAAAGTTCTGATACTTCTTTTTAACTTAGTACGTTGAGAAAGAAAGAAAGAAAAACGTTTATTTGTACACACACTAGAGACAACAACAAAATAGTTTATGATATACAATATTAAAATATCACAAACACATATAACTAGATTAAATTTATTACAATCATACAATAAACAACATATTACAATACATTTATAACACCTATTATTATTAAATAATTTCGTTTAATAATAATAGGTGGGAAGACGATTTCCATACAGTGGCCGGTCCGTGTTGTTGCGAGTAGCGAGGGATCGGTCGTCTTGGCGTTCTTTGAGGGAGGCCTATGTTCAGCAGTGGACGGACAGAGGCTGATGATGATGATGATGATACAATAAACTATAGTGTGCCACCAAGATGCAGCATATTGGTATGGTTCGACATAGTCAGATAGCCATATTAAATATGGTATGTAACGCCGGTTTTCAACCAAACCAGTCAAGGAGTGTGTCCCGAACGTCACGTGCCTACCAATACGTTGGGTATTCGTGTAACCATTATGCTATTATTTTATTTAAGTATCTAATATTTCGTCATCATCATCAGCCTTTTCCTTCCACAGCTGGGCATAGGCTCTTTTATCCAACTACCAGATTAATCATGATTAATGATTATTATAAAAGAGATTTTATTTCTCTGAAGTTTAAAACAGCGGAATACTTTCAAGTTCTTGGAATCCTAGTATTGAATTGACGACTCGTAAAGTCCCATCTAGGTCAGAGGCGATGTCATTTCACGCCTTGTTACTCTGTTCATGTGTTTTTCTAGTCATATGGACATAATGAGTATCAGCAGGTTATTTTCATTTACCATTAGTGTTAGCAAGGCACTGGCTGAAGTGGCATTCCATGGTAAATTGTCAGTCTCACCCACAAACATGACAAGTTCATGTGGGACCATCGTGCATATAACCGGAATAGTGCGGTAATGTTTTGTGTTTCGTGAAAACAAATTCTGCCTTTGTGCTACGACGCTGCGCCGGTTCTGTGCTCTAATTAGCCGACTGATGGCCATTGATGGATGATTCGCTGATGGGACGTATACATAGATCACGGCTTGGTTAAATTGCAATTACGTCAGTGACAAATCACTGACCAGTTTCGGTATTTTGTGGCTCACATAGTGATGTGAGTAGTAACTCTATCCGGTTATATGATCGATGTCTGAGACTAACCTGCAACTCATTCATGTGTTGCTTATCCTAAGACGTAAGATGGTAAGTTTCGATACCAGTAATACTGCTTATCTTGCACTTCTTTCCCAATCACAGCGCAGAGCTGTTTAGTAGAAGAAGTAATCCAGATAGTAGTACCCATGGTGAGCGTGGCACACCACATCACACCACATCCTGATGATGTTATATAGCCTATAGCCTTCCTCTATAAATGGGCCTTCAAATTGGACTAGTAGTTCCTGAGATTAACGCTTTCAAACAAACAAACTCTTCAGCTTTAAAATATTAGTATAGATATACTACTACAGATCTTGGTTGGCATTATTATAGTTGGCACTGAATCCACGACCATTCAGAATAGTAGTTTTAGTCTCTTCGAAACACAGCAAAGCTGTTTGACGGAGAAGTCTCGGGGTATAATGACCTATTATGTCATCATACTTGGATATTATAAAGAAAATATTAACTGTCTTGAAAATAAATAAGTGTATATATATTTTTAAATTTTCAACAGAAATAAAATGTAACAGTGTAATTTAATTACTCAAACTTGGGCAATATATCTTGACTGTGCAAGACTTCTTTGCAATTTTGTAGTTCATTTGTCTTGCCTCTTTTGTATTTCTTATTATAATAGTTCAAATTTTCCCAACCAAATGTAAGTTTGACAATTCCGTCGCGGATTCAAACTTTTCCAGTTTCAAGTATGTTTAAGCGTTAAAATTTTGTCGTATAAAATAAAGTAATGTTGAATATAATATAAGATCAAGAGTGGAGGCCGCGTTTAGATAGACGAAGTGTTGGTCGGTCATCAAATTGACCAGGTGGGAAGACGATCTCCGTGCGGTGGCAGGTCCAGTCCGGTCCGGTCATACAACAGTATGCGAGTGGCAAGGGATCGGTTGTCTTGGCATTCATTGAATATGTTCACCAGTGGACGTTTAAAGGTTGTTGATAATGATGATTATATTGTGATGGGTATAAAGGCATGGGAAAAAGAGGGCAACGAATCTGCATAATCTCTGGTTATGCGGATGTGTATGGGCGTCGATAGTCGCCAAAAGGCTTCGACTGCTCGTTTGCACTCCTATGCTATTAAAAAAATACTTTACTACAAATTAAAATTATATTATAAAGCTTTTACGATTGCCAAACAAAAGTGGACCATAAATGCTAAAACATATGGACCATATATGCATAAGTGCTAGGCGCAAACTATTCTGTCAAAACCTACCATGACTGTGATTGTCTTTCTCAATTAAAAGACAAAGCTTCCAAAAACATTCAAGAACCTCGAATTCATTATTCATTAATTGTATATTCGCAGTCATATAATCTGAGGTTTATTTTAGCTGCTGATGATGAAAATGATGACGTCACAACCAAGCACCACAACACTAAAGCCTATACGCAACCACAACCGTTATAAATTTAGTTACGCACAACTAAGTTTAATACACCAACAAACATTACAAGCTATCACTTTTAGTGTGAGGGAGCTTAATTTATAATATGGCTGTTTATGGTATAGGTTACGACCATCAAACGAACATCAAACTTATATACCATACCTCATAAACTTCTTTTTTATGTCATAGGACAACCGAGCAGTCGGAGCCTTATGGTTACCGACGCCTCCTTATCCTTATTCCCACAATGGGCCACTGGAAACTCACAAGCCGCACGAAACGCGACAGCATAGCTGTCACTTAACGCCTGTGTTATGTGAGCGAGAGGTACCACCCCGGTTGTGCCAGCCCAGTTCAGATGCAAAGCAGCCCTTACTAAAATAATTATAATATAATCCAGAACAGTTCGATTTTTACGGCACAGCCAGCCATCGTCGGTATTTCCGAACCTATACGACTTAGGTTGCTTTAAGAAAAGACCATATTCATATCTGAAAGGCAGGCAACGGATTCCTCTGGTGTAGCGGGTGTTTGTGGATGTCATTAATTACTTACCACCAGGTGAAACGACTGTCTGTTTGCCCCCTTTTTTATAAATGGTACCACGTCCCCCTGCAGGATACGGGTCTCCTCGTAATCAGGGGGGAGATTATTGGGCTATTATTCACTAGATCATCATCATGGGGTGCCATCTTCATATTGAAGTTTGGAGGTCAGCATTCGGTACTCCGTCCGATCATGGGATATTCTCTTCATCTGGTGATAGCTCAATCCGGTCCAGTCCTTTATATCGTCAAACCACTTTCGCCTTGATCTTCCTGGTGACTTTCTACCCGGTATCTTGCTCTCGAGGATTGTCCGTAGATTTTCGAAGATGCTCTTTGACGTAACAAAGGAGACGTGATGTTCTAGCCGTTTTAACGCTCATCATAGTCCACGATTTTCCTATAAATTTCTAAAAGCGTTTGGCTACGACTGAGGGTAAAACCATTGACCATTTACCCTTCTGTAAGAAAAAAAAATCCATTCTGACACTGGCAACTCCATTTGCGAGCAAAGGTCAAAGAAGAAGAAGAAAAAAACAGAACACAACAGATCATCTGATTATGCTTTTAGAATCCAGTAAATGCAATTCTGATTATAACCTGGAGGAAGGTACAAAGCGCCAAAAGTAATCATTTTTAATTGGCATCGTTGCGAGTGTTGTTTTTAATTACCTTTGCACTTACACTTTATACCAGACACTTAATAACAGACTGGGTAGAAAGGGAGAAGGTAATATTTTAAATATATCATCATCATCATCATTATCATCGTGTGTGTGTTCAGTGTGCACTTAATTCAAAACTACAGTTTTACATTTTTATACCAGCAGCGCTCCGCGGGTTTGCCCGCGTACTTCCCATTCCAGTGGGAGTATGGGGATAAATTATAGCATATGTTATTCAGATGTATGAGCTATATCAGTGTAAAGTTTTATTAAAATCCATTCAGTAATTTATTGTGTGAAAGAGTAGCAAACCTCCATACATAAAAAATACGCTTATAATATTCGTAGGAATACACAAGACAACATACAGTTCATGAAAAGCTTTTACATTTTCGAAAATTTTACGTTATATACCTATGTACGTACATACAGGTAATATTAACGACTTAGTAAATGTCACAGGTGGTTCCAATTCCTTTTAGAGAGGAAAGAGAAATATACCATTGAAGAGCCAAAATAATTAACTAATAAAATGATGGAACCATGTGAAAAAGTTAGAAAAAATAATGCAAAATTTTTCGCAGCACTAAATATATATTATAATATAATAATAATAATATCAACCCTTTTATGTCCCACTGCTGGGCACGGGTCTCCTCCTCGAAATCAGGCGAGGAGGGTTTTGGGCCATAGTTCACCGATGCGCTGGCCCAATGCGGCTTGGTGAACTTCACAAACCTTCAAAGACTTTTAATCTCATCAGGCATGCAGGTTTCCTCACGACGTTTCCTTCACCGATGATCAAGCGATGGTCTCATGTTCAGATGCACGTATAAATTAAGAAAAACCCATTCATCATCACAGGGGAGGTTAGGTTCGAACCCGGACCTCACGGCTCTCACTCAAGAGGCCGAGCCCACACCCACAAGGCCATCATCGCTTACGTCGTCATAATAGTTCATATCGAACACATAAAACTAAATTAATAAGGCAAATTTTAGCTATATAAACATTCATTTAAAGTTATAACATGCATTTGGGTATTAGTTGAATGAGTTCAGAATGTAACAAAAACCATTCAAGTCGTTATTATAGTGTTTGTTAACGTAATTATCGTCGGGGGTATGTGGAATTGTTCGAAATTATCTTATTAAAAGGACAATATTTTAAAAATATGTGCACGGTTAAATACATTTCAGGGCATTGCTACCATATTATGTAACATCGTAACATCTACAGTCTACATATTATCATGTATGTACACGTGTACACGTATAAAGATAACATTACATTATTTCAATATGTCTACACTTCTACAAATGTACAAAATATATACAAAGGAGACGGTCCATTTCTGGTCTGGTCTTGTACAGTATACCATAAATAGAGAAAAATACCTTTAGTTTTAGTTTTTTAACTTGTTGGCAATTCTTAATGAAGATTGCGCCCTTCACGGATACGGATGATTATTACTTACTAAATGTCATTTCTGACAAATGACAAACCAAATGATGACAGATGCATATCGAACAATGACACAATAATACCTTACATTTGACAGATAGCGCCAAAGAATATACGCCATACGTGTTATATACACGTAGTGTTGCAAATTTTGGAAACATAAAATTATTCTACCGCTGAAATTGAGATGAATTCATGGATATGAACAAATCAAAACTGTCTCAATATTTTCTTTCCTTCATCTCATTACATGTACAAAAGTAGACCAACGTCCCATACAATTTTGGACCGTCTCCTTTTGCTTGTCAATGCGTTCGTTCGTCTACACGTCTACATGTCTACACGTCTCCACGTCTCCACGTCTACATGTCTGCATGTCTACACGTCTAGTAATCTATACGTCTACACATCTACATGTCTACACTTCTACACGTCTAAAGTCTACAAGTCTACGCGTCTAATGTCTACATGTCTACACGTCTACACTTCTACACGTCCATACTTCTACAAGTCTACCTTCAGTTGACACACTTACAGCACTACATGTCTACACGCCCTCGTTTGATTAATAGGTCAACATGTCTATATATTATCTAAATATTTACCGGCCTTCTTGTCTACACGTCCACATGTCTGAAAGACACAAGAAGAAAATGTATTAAAATAAAATTAGAATTTTCTCGAATACGCCTTTTGATTTAAGCGAAAGTTTGAATGACATGTCCTTGTTGTTGCGACTTTTATTGCTGTCGAGTTGAACATTTGATTAAACTTCTTCCGCGCAAAGATTTATGTGTGAGTTTATCCCATGTTGAATTTCATATGTTGTGAACTAAAAGGTCCAGAATTTTCTTAATAACGGATGTCTGGTAAATTTGCTGACAATATTGTATTGGGCGATAATGGAATAAGGAAATTCATTTACAAGGTTCTATGGAAATGACATTATTGGTTATGACGGCACTTATCTTTCATCATCATCATCATCATCATCAGTCTCTTTCCGTCCACTGCTGAACATAACTTAATGAACGTCAAGTCGGCCCGATCCCGTAGTAATCGCATCCAACACATACCGGTAACCGCACGGAGATCGTCTTCCCACCTGGTTAATAGTCGACCTAAACGTTGTCCACCTAAACGAGGCCTCCACTCTTGAACCTTAGTGGCCCATCGGCCATCCGTTCTTTCCCCTGTCCTTTTAAGCGGTTTAAGAGCCAGACTAACCTCACCTCAAACTGATCCCTGAAATATCAGATTACCCATCACTATTCTCCATTCCAGATCCATTGAGGGAAAATGCTGATAATAGCCACGCTGAGCAGGTGGATTGGTTATCGCAAAGGGTGATGAATTCGCATTGGTGGCACTACTGCCTGCTTCCAAACCGATTGATGGTGCTGCCATCACTCGGTGCAATCGCTACTTAGTGATCAATAGGCAACCCACACGTCTCTCGTCAATTAATGCTCTTAAAACGATCAGAACTGCAGCTGATAACAGGCACCATAACAGGACATGGTCACTATAACAAGAATCTTTTCACAATAGGTGTCACGGACAGTCCGCTATGTAGAGCCTGTGTAGCGGAGGAAGAAACAGCAGCCCACGTACTACTGGAGTGCACAGGAGTAGCACCGCTACGGGCTGCCCATCTCGGATTCCCGAGAACGCTCCCGGAGATTTGCGCCGATGTCAAGAGACTGCTAGCATTTTTGCGGGAGCTTAACTGGCAGTAGGGAGTACTTCAGGCAGACAACACGCAAAATAGGCGCACAAGCGTCGAGTTACGGAAACCAGCCAGACCTCAAGTAACAAGTGCTTAGTGATCAAGACTGACACTAAGGAATTAATTCGAAATATTAGCTTCCTTTGATGTTGGGAAGCTAAATGAATGAATGAAGCTAAATAATTGAAAAAAGTTGAATGGCAGAGTTTTAGGTAATAAAAAGGTCTAAATTAAAAAAAAAACTAAAATAACAAAATGTAGGTATGTGAAAAAATCAAATAACCATGTTTTTGGTTTTTTATTTTTATCTTTTACAATAAAAAATATTCACTCACGAAATATGGTGAAAACTTATCTTTTTATGTCCCAAACACACTGTATTTTTTTATTTGTCTATTGCTGACTGTTTGAATACTACAAAATGTCTACTGCCGACGCAGTACACAATTTGACAAATCACATTTCCCAAGAACTGGATAAGGGTAATCATGTAATTGGAATATTCCTTGACCTAGCTAAAGCTTTTGATACTGTTTCTATCGAAATCCTTTTGCGTTAACTAGAAACTGTAGGTATAAGGGGCACCCCGTGCGGAGATGCTGAACTCCCATCGGGCGCGTCCCCAGGTGGCGGATAGGGGATTTTGTCGAGATGATATTTTTCCAAAGAGAAGGACATCATCTCGACAACGTGGACCAAAATCAGCAGGGGGGGTTGGGAATAATAGAGGATGCTTACCACCTGCTCTATGTCCATGAGTGGTGTATGGTGCGCAACGGTTGTAATCGTAAGCCTGTCATGTAATTACAGTTATATTGTGACTTACAGTCAGGACCGATGGTCTTGCCTTAGCCGGCTGTACCACGAGGAGTAAACCTCTATAAAAAAACCTCAATTCTCGGCTTTGCGGCACGTGGCGTCGGGATGCTCGCAAGAGCGGCTGGGGAGTTCATCAGTCATTAACGGCCACCCCTGGAATACCGCCCGTCCTCCCAGTGGTACATAGGGTTACCTGGGTGCAGGGGGCACCACTCAGGTCGACGATTTATTTCCCCCGTACTCGTGGGATTCAAAATGAACTCATTAACAAACAAAAAAAAACAAAGCAAGGTGGAAGAGGGTTCAAAAACCCAAGAAGAGAGAGGGGTAGATGAGCAGATTCATGCTGCGGAATCATGTGGGAAGGTTTCTCAGCAAGTGAAAATTCTCAGAAAATGCCTCATTACGTAGAGAACTCGCTACTCTAAATAGTAAAATGGACCGTCTTATGAATGAACTAACGGATCGTAAACGTAGAGAGGTGGCAAATAATCAAGTTGAGCTTGGATCTTCCAGTTCTGAATACGTCACTGTACAGCAAGTTCAAGCCATAGTTGAAGGTAAACTATCATACTTTTTAGAGAAAATTACACCTGAAGCGAATACCCGACTTCCACTCGGCCAAAAAAGCAGTGGCGAAAAAACTATTGCAGGCAATGACAAAGCATTACAAAAGAAGAACAATATTAAGAAAGGACGTAATAAAATCACAACACAGGTCATATCATTAGCTCCGCCTGTAGAAGCTTCCCGGGATTTGACACAAGCCGATATTTCGCAAGCTTCTTGGTCTCAAGTGGTACGGAAAGGGAAGAATAACAATAATAAAAAGGAAGCAATATCACAGCAGGGACGTTCTAAAATAACGATTAAGCCTCCAAGGCTTCCTAAATCTGCAGCCATTGGTATTACCATCCCCGATGGAGCACATACAACGTATGCAGAAGTGATGACAGCCGCCAAGTCACGTATCAAGTTCTGACTTGGGAATTTCTGTAGTTCGTCAAAAAAAAGCAATAAATGGAGGTTTGTTATTAGAAGTTATCGGACCAGATAATGCTGCTAAAGCTGACAAACTAGCAGAAAAGCTAAGATCGGAATTGCTAGACCTCAAAGTAAATGTCTCACGACCTGTTAAAACTGCAGAGATACGAATAAAGGACCTAGACGAATCCATTACACAACAGGATGTTGCTGAAGCTATTGCAAAGACAGGCAATATTAAACCTGAAGATGTAAAAGTCGGTCAAATCCACCACTCTTCCAAAAGACTTGGCGTAGTGTGGGTTCGTTGTCCCCTTGTAGCTATAAAAAACATTACATCAACCGCCAGAATACAAGTAGGATGGATTTCAGCCAGGTTTGAGCTGTTAGCAACAAGACCATTACAATGTTATCGTTGTCTAGAATTTGGCCATAGTCGACATCAATGCACTAGCCCCGTAGACAGAAGTAATGTTTGCTTTATATGTGGTGAGGAGGGTCACAAAGCTAACACTTGTGAGGCCCCAAAACCGAAATGCCCGATATGTTACAGTGCTGGGGTTCCCTCTGAACATAGAATGGGAAGTCAGAAGTGCATCTCTTCAAGGCAGAGTAAAAGTGTGGGAAACAAGCAGGCTCCCAATACACGTTCATCTACCAGTAGAGAGGCTCAAGTTAGTCAAAGTTATGATTTGGAGGAGGCCATGGATGTTTAAAATTCCAACCAATTCAAAAAGTTCTCCAGGGCAATCTCAATCACTGTCGCGCGGCGCAGGACCTGCTACTGCAAACCGTTGCTGAGTTATCTATTGCCCTGTCAGTGGTGGCCGAACCCTACTGCATTCCTGCCCATCCCCGATGGTTTGGAGACAGTACTGGATTAGTTGCTGTGTATTGGGGTGGAAGTGAGGGTGATCCCCCATGCTTGAAATTAGAATCTGAGCCTGGTATAATTGTAATAAAATGGGGAACTTACTTTATTGTAGGTTGTTACATTTCTCCAAACTGCAGCCTTGCATTTTTTGAAGCCTACCTAGGCCGGGTTGATGTTATTATTCGCCGATATCTGCCCAAACCAATAATTATTTTGGGAGATTTTAATGCACATGCTAGAGCGTGGGGCAGCATTCGGGATAATGTTAGAGGGGAGGCATTACTTGAATGGGCTGCTGCACTTGATCTACAACTTCTTAATCAGGGGTCAGTTAGCACATGCGTGAGGTGGCAAGGTGAATCGGTTGTGGATTTAACGTGGGCTAATCCTTCTCTTGCTTCATTTGTATCGGATTGGAAAGTGTTGGAAGAGACTATCACACTATCGGATCATAGATACATTACATTTAATGTTGATCATAGACTCTTAAACTCTATCACACTTCCACATTCAAGTCCGTGGCATCGTTGGGCACTTACAAAATTAAATCGTGACCACTTAATTGCTGCTGCTCATATCGCCGATTGGTCCGCATTCCCTGACCAAGATCTTGATGCTGAAAGAGAGGCTACCTTAATCAGAGAAGTTATGACATCCATGTGCGATGTCTCAATGCCTAGGATAAGACCAACTAAGAGAAAATCGGCATATTGGTGGTCAGAGCATATAGGACATTTGCGCAGGATCTGCCTTGCTTGCCGACGCAGATATCTTAGAGCTCATAGACGTCGATCTGCTTCAGATCATGAAATAGCATTGGCATATGAGGAATACAAAAAACTCATCTAAGGCGATGAAAAAAGCAATAAAAGATGCTAAAGCACAATGTTGGAGAGAGTTACTCGACAGTCTGGAAAGGGATCCATGGGGCCGGCCATATAAAATGGTAATGGGAAAACTGCGACCCTGGGTCCCTCCCTTAACTGAAACCCAGGATCCAAATTTTCTAGACGAAGTATTACACACTCTTTTTCCAACGAATATCTCTGAACCTTCTCCGCTTTCAACCCAAATAATGGAGTGGTCCGAAACTCTGGAAGTCACCGAGTCCGAAGTAGAGGGAGCAGTCAAACGTATGTCTGTTAGGAATACTGCACCTGGTCCTGATGGTATTCCAGGGCGGGTGTGGGCGATAGTCCAAACAGTGCTAGGAGACCGACTTAAGCTATTATTCTCACGCTGTCTCTGCCAGGGCGTTTTTCCTAAGATCTGGAAAGAAGCGTAACTGATTCTTCTACATAAGCAAGGAAGGCCCATTGACATTCCATCTTCATATCGGCCTATTTGTTTATTGGATGAGTTAGGATTTTTTGAACGGATTATTGCAGCTCGCATCAATAAACACTTACAGAACGATGGCCCTGATTTATCAGATGGGCAATATGGCTTCCGTTGTAAGCGGTCAACGGTAGATGCAATTAGTTACGTCCGACATCTATCAACACAGGCAATATCCCAGGGGAGGGTGGTACTTGCTGTAAGTATTGATATAATCAACGCATTTAACTCTCTTCCCTGGTCGACGATTGTGAGGGCTCTCGAATATCATCAGTTACCACTCTATCTGCAGCACATTGTTCGCGCCTACCTATCGGAGAGGAGTATATGTTACGTGAGGATATGGGACAATACATAGGAGAGAAGTTGTATGTGGGGTTCCACAGGGGTCGGTCTTGGGACCTCTCCTGTGGAATCTTGCGTATGATGCAGTTTTGCGTGTGGAACTTCCTAATGGCATTAATATTATTTGTTACGCTGATGATACACTGATATTGGCTGAAGAGGAGTCTTTTGAGGGAGCAATAGCCCTAGCGGAAGCTGGCTTAACTAGGATTGTTGCAAAAATTCGTGACCTAGGGCTTCAGATAGCCCCACAAAAAACCGAAGCGATATGGTTTCATACTCTACGCCGAAATGTACAGCCACCAAGTCTAACAATTCGAGTGGAAAATGTTGAAGTTCGCGTAGGCCATTGTATGAAATACTTAGGCATATATCTAGATAGTCGATGGTCTTTCGAAGAGCATTTTACTCGTTTAGTACCACGACTACAGAAGATTTCGGGTGCTTTACAAAGATTATTACCCAATATTGGAGGTCCTAGCGAGGAAGTCCGTAGTTTATACTCGAATATTATCAGATCCGTTGCATTATACGGTGCTCCAGTTTGGTATGATCGGTTATGCGGCGCCCGTCGCCGTGCAGCTAAAGTCCTTGCTGCTCAACGACGAATTGCAATAAGAGTTGCGCGCGGTTATCGTACCATCTCGTATGATGCAGCCGGTATCCTCGCGCGGTTTCCACCACTGGATATCCTGGCAGAAATGGAGGCGCATATGTATAATGAAATTCGTGCTCTTCGCCGTGGAGATGGTATTGTACCTACTACATTGGTTACCGAAGTAAGACAGCGAGCCCGGGAAACATTGCAAACATGCATTTAACGCATGGCAGACACAACTGCAAGAACCGCGTAGCACAAGACAGCGTGTTGTTGAGGCTATCTTACCAAATTTCCAGGCGTGGTTGAACCGAATTAATGGTGGTACCGTAACCTTCCGTTTAACTCAGATATTAACTGGACATGGCTGCTTTGGTGAATATCTCAAAAGGATAGGAAAGGAGCCCACGGCTCATTGTCACCATTGTGGCCATGAACAGGACAGTGCACAGCACACGCTTGAGTTTTGCCCAGCGTGGCAATTGGAGCGACAGGTCCTGATTTCACATACTGGAGAAAAACCTTTCTCTGCCGGCGTTAATAGCGGCGATGTTGGATTCACGATCGACATGGGACGCTGTAGTAAATTTCAGCGAAAGTGTCATGCTCCAAAAGGAAGCTGCAGAACGTAGCCGAGAACGGGCTAATCTGGACCGTAGGCGAATTCGAAGAGGAGTTAGAACATCCCGATAGGGGTAAATATGGTTGCAGGTAGGCACTATGGGGCTTTTGTCTAACCAAGATCAAACATCTATGCAACCCGCGGATGGTACCGAAATGGAGTGATCCCATTTCGCGATAATAACTGTCTAGACTAGACTGGGATGTGCTACGGCATCGCGTGGTGGGAGTTCTGGCGTTGTTCTTACCGAGATCCCAGGACTCCCCATCAAGCGCTTAGGAAGATCACCGAGGAGGTTTTTAGTGGGTAAAATCACCACATACCCCGACTCTGTGCCTCAGCGGAGTTCGGACGATCTTTTTGAAGATTTTCCTCCTCGAAAAAAAAAAAAAAAAAAGGTATAAGGGGCACACAACTTAAATTATTTGAAAGCTACTTACAGGACCGCTGTCAGTGTGTAAAGATTGACAATGTTTTCAGTTCTGATGATACTGCACTTCTTTTTTCAGCTGACATTGACAGCTGAAATTCACATTAACATTTACGAAAAGCTAAATACATCAACAAAACATAAATTAATAATAATAATTGAGATTTACAAGTTGTCGTCTAATTTCTTTATGTCGTAATATATATATAATACAATATATAAGAGCCATAAATAAAGATGTCGCTTAAACTTTTTCAATACATAGTCCTTAAAATAGTCCGCCAGTTTATTATATATATTGTTATTGACATACAAAAAGGAATTTTGCTGCATAGCTGAAGCCTCCTATATGGAATATGAATCTCCCCAGATTGTGAGACCATATCTTATATTGGATCCTATGTATTCATGGTATTATCCGATTAGCGCGGCGTTAGCGGATACTTTACACCTTATATTTTTTAGGACATATACAAATCGTTCAAGCTCCGTACACAGTTTTTTAATATGGGTCTTCCAGTTGCAGAATTTATCTATAGTGATGCCAAAAAAAATTGTTTCCTCCACTTCTTCCACAATCACGTTTTGAAATGAAATTTTAAGATCAACAGCTGGGGCACTATTGTGAGATTGGAATTGTATTAATTTAGTTTTGTCGATGTTGAGTGATAAATTATTATATTTTAACCAATCTGCGGTGCGGTCACTAATCGCTACTTCGTAATTTTCTTTAGATTTATTTTGTTACTAAAATTGTTGTGTCATCAGCAAACAATATGGTTTTGTGTTTTGTAACGTCTTGCATATTATTTATATATCTCTTTTTTTTTTTCTTTTCCGCCGGGTAATGCTCTGAGGCATCCCGCCTGGGGAGTGGGTCTCACCAGGTGGGTATGTGGGACTCGCTGCGCCCGAAAGATGGTAAATGGACGCAGCTCTACCCACTAAAACCCGGCGAGTGCCACCAGTGCCACCTTGGTGAGGTGCCCCGGATCTGTTAAGCTAACAGGGCACCTCGACGGCTAGTCAGCCCCGCAAGGGACCGACGCCGGACGACCGGACCACAGAGGCGTTGTCCAGCACCACAGAACAACCCCTCCCAACGCCGGGACAGTACAATGGGGTGAGGATCCCATCCTCACCCCTTGCCCCCTGCTCTTTTGTCCCCTCTTCTTATAAGAGGGGTACAAAGAGCCCCCTCGGCTCAATTGGCTTCGCCCAAGGTGCTGGGCTCACCCTAGCTACTGAGCCCCACCGCCACGACAAGACCTGAATCATGATGGGGATAGGTAGCTCTCTTATCAAGCATTGGCTACTCCCCTTAATAGAATATAGTTATATATGATACGAGATAATGAAGTTTCTTGATTAGAATTTCATGTGAAACAAAATCAAATGCCTTTTACAAATCTAGAAATATGCCAACAGTTGTCAGTTTCTTGTTAAAATTCTCACAAATAGTTTTAACAAGCATGAAACAAGCTTGCGCTGGCGATTTGTCTTTTCTGAACCCATATTAGTCATAGGTCAGTCTATTAGGCAATCTCTTTAGGCAATTATGTTTATTAAGAAAGTTATATACTATTTAATTGTACATAACTCTCTCCATGATTTTAGAAATGACGGGGATTAATGTTATAGGCCTGTCAAACTATCAAATTACGACAATTCAACTATTACTGGAAATGAGTCCAAACATAAGTCTAAACCATAAAGTTAATATACCTAGCGAAATAGAGGGTCAAAAGGTTGAGCGAGTGAGATGTCACTAGCAGCAACACTGTGTGATAAAAAGAGATGCGTGCTGCGACGTAACAGAACCGTTTTTTGCAACTGTTTGACATTTCTCGGCATATTTCGGCACGCTGAGAATTTTAGCTTTGTGATTTTTTGTGATATTACGTGAAATCGTGCATATTTTTGAGAAATAGTGCTTCAGAAACATGGTGTCTTGTTCAGTGGTTGATTGCTGTACAACACAGCGAAATAACCGCGAAAAATGTTAATTTCACAGGTAAATTATTCGAAATCGATACCTCCAAATATAGTATTTATTTTTGCTAATTTACGCTTCGAATTGTACTTTTTTTTTTTTTTTTTGTTCTGCAGCGGAAATTTGCAGACCAAACCATAACTAGGACCGGGGTGAGTTTTAAACCTAGCCGTGTGTGGGGTTCGCACTTGGAGATGCGTTACCCACTAAAACCGCTGCAAGTGCCCTCAGCCGCCTTTTATGAGAGTCCCGGATCATGCAGGCAACGCAGGACCCTCGGCGACAGGCTGGCCCCGGCGAAAAGGCCAGACTCCTCCTCTAAAGGGGGACTGCTCGGCTGTTCGTTTGATTCGATACTTTTAGCAGTCCCCGACGACGTCGTGTCTAGCTGGACCCAGTTAAAACCCCATCCTGGGCCCGACACGAGCAAAGGGGCGTTACTGGAGGCGCATTAGGTAGCTCCTCCTACGCTTCGAATTGTACCTATGATAATTCTCTTCTATAAACATTTATCATAGATAAATGTGTAAGAAACAAAGATTGAATACACATAATGCAGAATTTACGAATATTGTGTGTAAAAAAATAATTTTCGGCTTACACTAGGGCTGTATCAAGTTATCGATATTTCGTGTTCAATGTCTGTAACACGGCTTAAACGAATACCTATGTATTACGGTTGTTAAAATACTAATATTAGGTAGAGATATGAATCACCTGGGAATGTGAACCTATTTAAAATACTTGACTGATCCATAGGTATCAGTTTTTGACTGTTATTATCATTAGTATATAATTTACGTATCTTTCATATTAATTGTTTGTTAAAACCGTTTATAACTGTGTCGTATACAGCAAAACGGAATAGTCGTATAAACCTAGAAAAACGGAATAGCCGAAAGTCCGTAACAGCTATACTAATAAAAGTTATACTTATAACAGTTACACTAATAGCAAGCATTTACTTGGGAATATAAACAGTTTAAAAAAAAACTGCTTCAAATTGAAGTAAAATTCGTTCTAAGCCGCACTTATGTTTAAGTGGGCGGTTGGTTTCTCAGAATGTTGTAACAATTAACTAACTAACTAACATAGGCTTACATTAAAAACATAACCACTAGAAATATGATTATGAGTATACGAGTGGGAAAAGTTAGCGTGGTGTATTTTTATGTTAACTGCATAGGGTAGACGAGCCACATGATGAGCATTAGCTAGTTTACTTGAAACCAGTTGAGGCGATTCATTCTTCCCCACCAAGGTTCAAGCCTTGTCGTGGTGGTGGGGGTCAGTAGCCTAAGGTGCGCCTAGCACTTTGGGCGAATCAAAATGAGCCGAAGGAGCTGTTCTTTGTACCCCTTTTATAAGAAGATGGTACAAAAGAGCAGGAGGACAAGTGAGGAGGATGGGAACCTCACCCCATTGTACTGTCCCGACGTTGGGAGAGGTTGTATATTCTGTGGTGCGGGACAACCCCTCTGCGGAGTTGGCGTCGGTCCCTTGACTCCCTAACTAACCGTCGAGGTGTCCTGTTTGTTCAACAGATCCGGGGCACCTCACCAAGGCGGCATTGGTGGCACTCGCTGGTTTTAGGGGGTGGAGCTGCATCCACCTTACCACCTTTCGGACGCAGTGAGACCCACATACCCGCGTGGGGAGACCTCAGAGCATTTCCCGGCGTAAAAGAAAAAAAAGTGTATCTACAGCTGTGCATGTTTAATTTCATGTTGTTATATTTATACTCGAAGGATCCGTTTGGTTGCACCCAACTTGGATCCTTTTGCTTATAAGGCCTACATAGTGATATACAGACAAAACAAACAAGGGCGTCTTATAACAGAGAGTAAAAAAGCCCACTAGGCCCAATTAGCTTCGCCCAAGATGCCGGGCTCACCCTAAGCTGCTGAGCCCCACCAACCATGGTGGGGTAACAGAGGCAACTGAAAAATACAATTTAAAAACCTAAAAGTTGTCTTGTCCTATTAATGTAAATATAACTTAGGCATCATTAAAACACTGATATTTTTCCTTAACATAAATCTTTTTCTTTGCCTATATTTTAATTAAAATTGTGCCCAGCCCTGATAGTTAAGCTTAAGGAAAAACGAGGATAATTGAAGAAATAAAATCCCTGTATAATCTTCAAACAGATGTAAGAGCTTTTTTAAATATCTAAGTTCAGCAAATTTAAATTATTTATTTACTTGCTGTTACCCGCAGCTACGCCCGCGCTAACTTATATTTCAGCAGCGCAGGGAGTCCCACATATCCCCGGGTAAATGCGCAAAGCATTTCCACTGCGTGGAGAAAAAAGTGAAGACGTGTCATGGCCGCAAATTTGTTAAATTTACTTTAACAAAACAAACGTAATTTTTGTTATTGTCTTAAGTTTGTAATGAAACGCCCAAGAGAATGTAATCACTACGTTTATGAAACGCGTGCGACCGATACGAGTATTTACATTAACTGACAAACTCGGGATTGCCAACCGCCGTCTACCGTCGGAAGCAAACCTGACGCCCTTTATTCGTCCTTGGTAGGTAGAGGCAGCTCTCATGACCAACGTAGTTGGAAAGTCAAGCGAAAATTGGTAGCAAACCACTGTCTACACGGTTGGAAACTATCAAGGTCTCCTCTATAAGGCGTCGGTTGAAGACTGTGTAGCAGGTCCTTTATGCGTAACGTGTCCGTGCGTACAGGAAACAATCACACAAACGTGCGTAGCCTCTCCGTGCGCCACGGTGGAGCCGCGCCCTTAGCCCCCTTATAAATGTGCTTATGTCAAATGGCCGATTGAGTTTCTTTAGTTGCCTGTAGTAAGGATGAGTCGCACGGGCAACGCTGTTGGTGTTCGTTAAATGAGCCCTATTAAATTTCGACATACATGGCCTGATAGTAGTAATTATAATTTATTATGAACCTTTTCAACATGTCTTTCATCATCCTTTACCGGTGGGAGGGAAGCGCTGTGACGCGCTCCCGGCTGCATGGGTACCACCATCTTGCTTGTTTCTCCCGTGAAACAGATTTGCTGTGTTTTGGAGAGAAGCGCAAGACAGGCAGTGTAATTACTGGCACCGAGACTTAACATCTTATGTCTCAGGATAGGCAACACATATATAGATGACTTGCCTGGGCTCGTTCATTAAATTTTTTTTAGATAAACATCAAAGAATTTCCCGGCGTAAAAAAATATAAAAAAACAAGAAAAAAAACCATTCACCTACACTTTTGACCACCAGATGGTGTAATTATCGAATGATAATATAATAAAATCTTACGCTTTTATTATTTAACGTTACGGACGTTTTTTGCCGGCTAGGCTAAAAAAAACTAGAAAAGGGCTCTCTATGAGTTAAAGAAATTGTTTTTAGGAGTTTTGAAATCGTGCTCGGAATAAACTTTTTTATATTTGTAGAATGTATTGTCATTGGTCCTTATGAAGTATTTGACGTTTCAATTTTATCCAAAGTTTTGAAGTGAGTAAAATAACGTTTAAAGTTTCACATTTTCATCCCGGTGAAATTTGAGCGTGTTAAAAGTTTTCTGAAAAATTATACCAAACATATCATTTGTTTTTAGCTTATTTCCGCTAGTATTGATTTCTTTACCCAATTATACTAAAAAAACACGTAATTTAATTCTACCAAATGGATTATCCATTTCCTGAATCTCGCATAGCCCACGCTTTCAAATGATGTAGGGCGCGTGATTTAATAACGAAATGTGAAAATGTAGACGTTTTACGTCATTACGCACCGGTGGAGTCTTCTCGAACGTCCTATTTAACTTTGTCATTGTACGGTTGGGTGCCGTTTGTAAGATCCAGAGAGATAACCGGGGTACTGGTGCTCATACCAATATGGTAGTATGGTGCCACATATAATTTCTTCTGCCAATACACACATGTACCGAATAAAATAGAGTAGGTAACTCTATTAATCCATAGATTAAATCCAAAGATAGATAAGCAAAGGAAGCGAAAAAAAATCGAATACGGTACGTTTAAGCGAGATAGTTAGACATATTTTCAATACACAAGAAGTAGGCCATTAGCATGAAACAATAAAATATAACTCGTTTACAAATATAAGCAAAGTTTTAGAATCAATGATGTAAGCTTGTCGTTAATAGACGTGATAAACTGTGGTTCTAAGTGTAGTGCCATTCATTAAAGATGAAAAAAATATTATATGTTTCATACTTTTTTGGTCTTGTTTTATATCATATTAGCTGGTGGCCACGACTTCGTCTGCACAGGATAAAATTTTAGTTTTTTTATAAAAAGTATCTTATATTACTTTTAATGCATCCAATAATATGTGTACAAAGTTTCATGATGATCGGTTAAGTAATTTTCGCGTGAAAGCGTAACAAATAAACTTACTTTCACATTTAATATATTAGTAGGATATTTTTTATATCATATATTATTTGGTTTTGGTTCTGGTTAGGCGAAGCGGTACATCCAGGTAATAATAAATCCATGGCTTAACTTTAAAATAAAGTAATATATTTATAAATAATAATATATATAATTCACCGGTGGGAGGGAAGCGCTGTGCCGCTGCTGCATTCCGAAAGGCTGCATGGGTACCACCAGCTTGATTATTTCTCCCGTCAAACAGCTTTGCTGTGTTTCGGAGAGAAGGGCAAGACAGACAGTGTAATTACTGGCACCGAGACTTAACAACATCTTATGTCTCAGGATAGGCAACATATAAATGAGTTGCCTAGTTTATGTTCATGGGCGACGTCGACCACTTACCATCAGGTGGTACGTTTGCCAGTTTCCTATCCAACTAACATAAAAAAATGATTATCAACTTCTCCGTCAATTATCCGGACGGTCTCATGAGTATAAATAAAGTAGGGCATGTAATTTAATAACGATATGTGTAAATGAGAATCGCTTCTACATGACTGTCCATCTTTGTTCCCGAGTAATCAATCTCACAAGTATTATATAACGTTGTAAGAGATAAATTGTTCATTTGATTATTTTCGTTCAGCTCTAGTTTTGTGAGACGAGAGAAGATGTGGCGGATATTGCTGTAAAATTTTGCTTGTGATTATATATTTTATCTAATATATCTATATATTAAGTTTTTATATATAAATACAAAAATTTACTTATTGTCAATTTGCACTACAGCATAATTATTATAATATTATGTTTTATTACATATTTTATGAATCACTCGTTAGCGGTGCAGCGGCGACGTTGCCCCTCTACACGTCGAAAAAGGCATGCGCCGAAGTCTGCCGATGCATCTGTCTACATGCGTCCACACGTCTATCGATGCCAAACGTTCGCGCTGAAACCCTTTGATCCGTGTCACAAAAACCGACAGCAAGCGAATTTGTCGCAGATACATGTACCAACGTTGAATACCTACGACAGACGAGCAACTCACCCCATATATGACAAGTCAGCGGATGTCTATCGATGCATATATCTACGCTGAGATTAGCTGATATACCGGTGGGAGGGAAGCGGTGTGCCGCGCTCCCAGCTGCATGGGTACCACCATCTTGCTTGTTTCTCCCGTGAAACAGCTTTGCTGTGTTTCGGAGAAGGGCAAGACAGGCAGTGTAATACTGGCACCGAGACTTAACATCTTATGTCTCAGGATAGGCAACACATAAATGAGTTGCCGGGGCTCGTTCCAGGTATACTAATTTATGTTCATGGGCGACGTCGACCACTTAACATCAGGTGGTACGTTTGCCAGTTTGCCTATCCAAGTAACATAAAAAAAGCTAAACCTTTTTTTTTTTGTAACTCGTATTTATTTTTACGCGTTTTCCCTTAATATAAAATATGTATCTATCTATGTTATTAAAATTATGGTCAAATTGATGGAAATAATTCTCACAATTCATTATTACGTGATTTTTATGAGTTGGATGAGCTGACGTGCCACTTGTCGGTATATGGTCAGCGCCACGGTCTATGTATTTAAATGATTTCACTTGGGAGTAGCCCAGGAAACTTATTTATCTGTTGCCTATCCTTATTAAGTATCGGTGCCGGTTACACTTCCTGTACTGCCTTTCCCTCCGAAACACAGCCAAGTTATCTGATGGTAGAAATAAGCAAGATAAAAACCAAGGCATAACCAATACCACCAAAACACGGTTAGTGCGGGCTTTAATATTTCCCATATTCTTATATGGAGTAGAAACGTGAACTATACGAGCACGAGAACAACAGAGGATTGATGCATTTGAGATGTGGTGCTGGAGGCGCTTGTTGAGGATACCATGGACAGCCAAACGCACCAATGCGTCGATCCTTTCACAGCTCCGGATAAAGACCCGCCTCAACGATCTGCCTACAGCGCATATTGTCTTACTTTGGTCACAGAGTAAGGAAGGGAGATGAGAGCCTGGAAAAGCTGATTGTCGTTGGGAATACGGAGGGCAAGAGAGCCCGTGGTCGGTTCACAACTAGATGGAGCGATCAAGTTAAAGGCCCGTCTTCAGAAAAATTTACTCGGTTGTGAGAGACGCGATGAATAGACCGATGGAGGCAGATTGTACAGACAAGGTGTAAAACATCTACATCCACTGATGACCACGATCCTCAGTCATGAGGGAGCGACCAGAGAGAGGGAGAGAAGCAAGATGGTGGTACGCGTACAGACTTTAGCCATCGGTTAGAATATAAATGGGACCGGTTGAAGAGGAAATGGCCTAACGTAAGACAGAAGTTACATTTATATTGTAATAAATGAACACTAGCTATCCCACTCCTGATATTTCATTAATTATTGCACAGTTTCCTAATAATTTTACTTAACTCCGTGTAAACAGCATGTTATTTTTTATAGCGTCAGAAAAACGAAAAGAAGTACTTTGTGAAAGAAAGGAGGGACATTAGGTATTTTAACAATGTGAGTACAGTAAAGCTTCACTCATTAATTACATGTTTTTCTAGGGCTTTTTGTTTTAAGAGAATTATTTAAATAATGAGCGTTCACGCTTGGGTGATTTTTATGTTTTTGTAAAATTATGCTCACCCTTAGAAACCCTATTATGTAGAAATTAATTCTGTCAAGTTTCTGGTGTATAATAACATAGTTTTCTCATTTGCGTACATTTGTAGTTTCAAGTCAATGCGAAGCTCGAGACCAAGTTACCAACTTGTTTGCTAGTTTAGTTTGTTTATAATTTGGAGTATAATTAATAATTAATAATTAATAATTAACCGATTGTTAAAGGAGATATAATGTCTATTCCACTTATATTTAAATGACAATTTTTGAAAATAACTCTTTCATGTAAACTGAAATGCCGGTCTAAATTACTAGTGCAAACATCAGCCGTCACCACGTTCATAGGTAGAGACGACCGTTGTGGAATAATTTAGGCTTCCTCCACCATATAATAGTGGTACAAATATTATACTTTGAACATCGTTATTTCTAATATGTTATTCCTCGAAATCGTTGGAGGTAAAACTTTTGACTGATTTTATAGTAGACTAGCTGTTGCCCGCAGCTTTGCCCGCGTCAATTTAGATTTACAGCCGTACCCGGATTGATTATGATTATTTTTATAACCTAAGTTACTCTTATAACATAAGCTATCTACCAGTGAAGGTCCCATCAAAATTGGCCCAGCCGTTTCAGAGATTAGCCGGAACAAACAGACAGACAGATGGACAGACAGACAAAAATTAAAAAAAAGGCTATTTTTGTATATGTACCGTGTATACATCAATATGAATTAAATAAAAAGTGGTAATTTTAATATTACAAACAGACACTCCAATTTTATTTATCTGTATATATAGATATTTTTCGTCGATGGTGCTTTTTTAGCGTATTGAGGGATTTTTAGTAGAATCCTGAACGTAGCGAGGGAATCAAAATACGTCACCCGAGCCAAAAAAGCGCCTGATTCTCTACTTTTCATCGCACTCTGTAAGAAAATATAGGGCGTCTCATATTTTATTGTAATATTATTTGAAAAACAAAACATAGAGACACAACTAATTTGAAATTAAATAGTATCTAATAATAAAACTACTAAAAACTTATTTTTACATTTGAGACATTTTCGCAATTATGAAAATTTTTTGTTACAGTCCACGAGAATGTAATCACTACGTTTAGTTACAGATAACTACAGCCGGCGGCGGCGCGACTATGCGCCGACGTACCAGCTAGTCTTTTTCAAACAATATTCGCGTTCGAATTCTTTGGCGCTGAACACTAAGATGTTCCAAATTCAAAATGTGCGCGGCAAAGATTGCGGCGCACTTATGAAGATTAAAGAGGATTAAAAACTCATTACTGCCCGCTAAAAGAAAATACCACCTTTGGGTGCACTTAAAGGTGAACCAAGTCGTCCTTTTCGAAAAGATTGAATTAAAACTTCATTTAAAATCTTATGTTCCTGGTTATTGACGAAAATATGTTTATTAATATAATCATTTACGAAATGTTCGCACAGGCAGCTAGTTCTAATTATTAAAAGTATACTCTTTGTATATATACTTTTAATAATTAGAATCTATTGATTGCAAAAAAGCCAATGGTATCTGGATAGTATTCAGATTAATTTTATATAACCTTTCTACAATTTCATTCTAATCTATACAGATAAATAACATTGGAGTGTCTATTTTGTGATATTAAAATAACACCTTTTTTTAAAAGCATATATGGATGTATACACGGTACATATACCAAAATAACATTTTTACAATTTTTGTCTGTCTCTCAGTCCGTTTGTTCCGGCTAATCTCTGAAATGACTGGGCTGATTTTGACATGACTTTCACTGACACATAGCTGACGCTATAGGGAGTAACTTAAGCTATTAAAATAATCACCATCAATCCATATACGGCTGTAAATCTAAGTTAACGCGGGCGAAGCTGCGGGCAACAGCTAGCATAAGATATAAAACATTAGGATAAAATTTACCTTTTCGATGTTATAACTTGGAATGGAATTTAAAGGGTACTTTCAAATGAAACTTTTGCAAAGCGAAATGTACTCCGCTATATTATGAACGCGCGTTTTATTTCAACAAAGTTATCGCCTTCTATTTTAATTTTTTCCACCTACGTTCTCGTTTATCCAATAAAAATACGTTGCTCGCATGAGAACTGACTTCTTTTTAATCCTGTGAATATTAATGTTTGAACACGAAAAAGAATCGCTGCATACTAATCTGGCATTTTAACTCGGCTTTATGTCCACAAAGAAGACAGAATCAACAAAAATAGAAACTATCAAAGACTTGAAAGTAAGCTAGATTTATGCCTGACTAGCGTTGCCCCCAGATTCGTCCGCGTTAACTTAGATTTACAGCCGTATATGGATTGATGATGATTATTTTAAAAGCTTAAGTTACTCCTTATAATTCAGCTATCTGCCAGTGAAAGTCTCGTCAAAATCGGCCCAGCTATCTCAGAGATTAGCCGGTACAAACAGACAATGTCTAAAATCCAGATAAATAAAATTGGAGTGTCTGTTTCAAATATTAAAAAGACCGCTTTTTACTAAATGCATATGGATGTATACACATAGGTACATAATAATATATAATTCAGTCCTAAGTTGTTATAATAATTCTAAGAAATTTTTTAACGCATGAAATACTATTTAGTAAGAAGTCGTACTTCTCGCTCCATGAAGTTAGGAAATAAGAGGAGATGCCCCTTTCTTTAAACTTACAGCTGTAAGTGGGTGCCTGATCCACCATCTTGAGTGTCCTTTTCTTAGTAGTATTCATACATAGTTTGTGGTTTTGCTGTCAAAACCCTAGCAATGTTAGCCATGTTAAGTGCATACATCTTTTTTTCGTAGGTGCCCAGTCCTTCTATATTATTATGTCTATGTTTTCGCTCACATAACACTGGCATCAAGTGATAGCTATGCTGTCGCGTTTCGTATGGTTTGTGTTACCAGTGTGCCATTGGGGGAGATAGGGAGAAGGAAAGCTTCGCATCTGCATAACTTTTGGTTGTGTGGATGTCTCCATAAGTCGTAACTCGTCGTAGGACTAATACTTCCTCGCAAGTTTAATAAAATCATAATTGTCTTCGATTCGGCTCTCAAATGTAAAATAATCAATCAAATTCAACTGTTGGTCCTTAAGACTATTATTCAAACAAATACATACTTTTTAGTAGACATAGGTAATAAATAATGTATAATAATAATCATCATCATCATCAGCCCCTTTCCGTCCCCAGCTGAACATAGGCCTCCCTCAAATAACGCCAAGACGATCGATCCCTTGCCACTCGCATCCAACACGGACTGGCCACTGTACATATTATTATACTAGCTGTTGCCTGCAGCTTGGCCCGCGTTACTCAACTCTTATATGTCACCGCGTGATGTTATAAAGCCTATATATATATATATATATATATATATATAGCCTATAGCCTTCCTCGATAAATGGGCTGTCTAACACTGAAAAAATTTTTCAAATAGGACCAGTAGTTCCTGAGATTAGCGCGTTCAAACAAAAAAACAAACTCTTCAGCTTTATAATATTAGTATAGATATGCATAATATTATAGACTTAATAAAAGGTAAGCAAAATTGTTTGTTATGATATAGATATGATTTGAAATTTCAGAAAAAGGCATGTAGTAGGTACTAGTAGTTAATTACACGCGGTGAAAAATTTCTAACTAAATATAATAACAGCACCGTTTTTATTTTCACGGGAATTGTAACATTTTTAAGTGCAGTAATGACAAAGGACACAACCCTAGTTTTAACTCAATTGCGCTCGTAAAATATAAGTGCATTTTTAAGTTTTTCAAAATTTTATTATCACTATAAAATGTTGAAAGAAAATAAACGGGTAGCTTTTTTGGGGTTCCGTACTAAATAGTTGGCCGTCATGGATCCCCAGAAGGTGTAAAACGACTTAATAATTAGTAATAATACACATGCCGTTCGCCGTAAAGACATCCTAGTCCCCAAGAGATGTTTGACATCGAAACTATTGTAAATTGAAGAGACATATTTTATATAATTCTTATAACAGCAGAAAATACAGTCCACTTTTTTTATTATGTATTGATTCTATATGGTATAAACGAACTGGATTACCTTCTTAATATTTCTGGCCTCACGAGTATCAGAGGAAAAATATTTCTCCCGTTGATAAGATATGTGGAGATTAGGCACCTCCACATGGATACGTTTGGAGCACCATTTGGAGCAGCAATCTTTATATTGCCGTGATAGAGAACCCTAAAAACTTATAACTTAGAAGTATGACGTCATAATGTCACATCACCGTTCGAATGATTACGCGGGTTTCGTGATATTTGTTCACCCAAAAGTGCTCAACGAGCCTAAAGAAGTTTTCTTCTTTAGGCTCGTTGAGCACTTTTGGCACTTTTAATTTATTTTTGATAAAAATACACCAATTTGGTCAGTATCGTAACATTTCGTCCAAATGCAAGTTTTATTTTTCGTATTAATATTTTAATTAGTCAAGGAATATTATGACTGAAATAAAATATTAATTGTTGTTTATTTTTCTTTATTTATAGCATATAAATAATAATACTTAGCTTAAATAATTTACAGATTTATAAAGAATTACAAAAAAATATTTTGAGACAATCACTAAATGGACATATGACGTGACGCAACAGACATATTAAGAATAGGATTCATTGTGAGGTTAAAATCGTGCAGTATAATATTGATTATAATATATTTTGATTGTTACTAACACTCTATGGGCATTTGTTAATCCCGAAATAAATGATTTTATTTAATTTTTATTGATCTAATGAGATCTCTCCTCTTGATTCATTTCAGATAGCTTCTTTCTGTTGGCTTTAATTTGCGCTAACTGGTTTTATCTAATTTCTGCAGCCTTCCCAGGGTTGTTTTTTACTTTATCTAGATACCGCTTAATGGGTCTTTCAGCAGATGTTAACGCTATTATTATCTAAAAATATTGGAACGAATAATTTGTACAATATTGTTTATTTAAAGTTTAAGTACGTAGGTACAAGTACCAACTAAGCTACAGTCTTAACACTACAACAGCTGATTATCAGACAAAAATTAACGAATGCAACTGCTCTTACGTCGAATTATGACCGAAACTCTTAAAAATAAATTCATTTATTATAATATTTTTTTTATGGAATCCTTTATTTAAATTCCGTTTAGTTGAAATGAGTACTAAGCTTTACAGGTCTGTTTCGTAACATCTTTGTCCGTCCTATAGTAACGGTTGCTAACAGGACGTGACGAATAATGTAGATCAATACAGAAATTAGATTAAAATACTCAAAAAAATAATTAGGAGCCCCAAAATCTAAGTATATGTTTTCAGCAGGGTTTAAGCTATATGCAGCGCAAGAAAAAATAAAGACAAACTTAATATTCATAAGAAAAAAACGTTACTAACGTCAGTAGATTTTTCTTAACCAAAAATTTTGCGACGAGAATATGCTGTACCTGCTGGATACCTTTAATCACAGATTTCAAAAATGACGTTTCATACTTTGACATTTGTACTTGGGGCTGCCATAAAAACAAAATTTTGCCCGTACATGGGTATTTTAGTAATAAAAAACGCGTGACTATGAAGACATGTCCGGTAGTCGCGAATTCGTAGGACAAGGTTATTTTTAATTTATTGAATTAATTTGTTTACTAACTGAACTAAAATACTTAGTTTAAATGTATAAATAAACTATCATACAATAAAAGTAAATGGTCGTTACTTTAGCTGCGTACAATAAAACATCTGAAAAATGAAGTGTAAGGAGGCAAACTGTCGTTGGGACAGCATATTTTTTCACATTTTTGAATCGTTTTTAATTAAAATAAAATTGAAAATATATTATTTCAGGAGATATAAATCAAATTCATATAGATTCATAGTCATACCTTTAGTGTAATAAGATTTTGCTTAAAAAATATGTGTCCAAATATTGTTTTCATCTGTTCGTTGCCATGGGACAGCCAAAAAACAGCCTGCGCCATTTAAAGCGAAAATACCCACACACGCGATCACGTTCTAGTAGCTTCTATAGGCATAGGCTTAGAAGCTATAGAACTTCTTTACAGTTTAACAGTTAGCGTAAAAGCGGCTATACTGGTCGGCAACCGGAATAGAGAGAGTGTCACACATGTATGAAAGGAGGGAAGTTGACAGGTGACAAGCATTATGCAAGTTTTATTTAACTACCCTCAGTTAAGTAAGGATAATAATTTGAAACTCAACACCATGTTAGAATCTGTCAGATATGTCACAGACATAAAAAGCAAGTGAGCCGACAGTCATGCTGCTACAGATAAGAAGTGTTACTGCACAATGTATTTATTAACATCGTTCAGTATTTTAGGAGATAACCACAGGCTTACGTACATAAAAATCTTGATAATGTTTATTGAACATAGATGCGATTGTCAGTACATATTTCGACGGTCCCTACGTACAAAAAGACATGTCAAAAATGCTTTTTTTTATTAATTGTTTATTAACTTAAGATTTTCCATATGCACATACCCATATAAGTTTTTTTTTTAAATATCATGTATTTAACTTAATTTACAAATCGTATATGAGAACATGTATTATAATAACAACAAATAACTGTCGTAGATGCGGATATCTGTACGTATCGTTTTGTACGGTGTTTTAAAATGCGCGCCAATTGGTGCGAACGCAGTTTTGTCTGACTTAGCGTCATTCACGGGGAATTATCCAATAAGACGTGTCGTGTGCTTGTTCGCATAGTGAAATAATATATAATAAATTATGTTTTGATACGGTTTAGTTTTAATGATGTTTTTTAGTTAAATAAGTACCTATTTAATACATATTATATTATTCCAAATAATAACCTGCAATAATACTGTAAAAAATGAATAACAGTAGATCAAAGTTGTTGGTGGATATTGCACACTCCAGAAATAATGTTTTATACGTTTCCAAAGCAGAAGATTTAATTAATTATATCGATGAAGATAAAAAAGGTAGGAAGTAATTCAAATAAATTAATTAAACGCTTAATCTAATATACAAAATCTATACAAATATTTTTATTGTTTTTCTTACCTAGAACAGTAGGATATCAGTGTAAAAGCGGTCATATCAGATATAACCGCTTATACTATGATGTAGTCATTAAAATATAAATATTTCACAAATAATTATAATAAATTACATGCTTCTTTAAAATATGATTTCCTAAATCATTAGTACAAAGAAAAAAGTTTTTATTGTCATCGAAGTATATGAAGTCATGTCCTACATATTTGTATATACTTGTAACTATTAAATTTATGTATGGATTTGTTCTCATTTACTTTTACTGCTGTTTAATAACATATGAATTTTTTTAGAGGCACGTGTATGTACCATAGAAGATATTTCAATGGGTCTTGAGGATCGGCTTCTCGAGGTTTTTACGGATGAAAAACAAGCTGCCGAAGCACATAATGATGGAGAACTAAATCGTACATCAGTTAATATACTATCGCAAAGTGATTTAAATTATATAATCGATACGGTAGGGGAAATTTCGAATGATGAAATTGAAAATTACTATCTTAATACGCCCATTTGTGAAAATTATGATAATGAAGAATCTTTGGTTTCAACACCAATGCCAAGTCCATGCATGACCTTTGGGGACACTGTAAATGAAAGAAACTATTTTAGCGAAAGTACTGTTATCCTATCTGATGCAACCTTAAGATCAAGCCCGTTAGGATCCAGCGAAATGTCTGAGCCATCAACACCACACCAACGAAAAAGAAAGCGTCAGTATGTGAAAAAAGCTATAACAAGGAACAGAATTACAAACAAATCTAACTGGCTAGATAAAAAAAGAAAGGTGCTTGTCAATTTAGGTGAAGCTCATACATCTCGATCCGGAAAACAGCAAACGGCAAAACAAATAAGGGGCCCATGTCAATCTAACTGCCGATTCAAATGTTTTGAAAAATTTGATGTGGTAGCTCGCCAAAATATATTCAGAACCTTTTGGAATCTAGGTGACCATTCTCAGCAGTGGTCTTTTATTGCGTCACATGTGAAAGAAATAAGAAAAAAACAATGGACACAGGATTCCAAAAGGTTAAATGTTTATAAGTTTTTTTTGCCGCTTTTGTCTGATGTTGGCCACAAGGAGAAGATTATGGTATGCAAAACTATGTTTAAAAATACGTTTTCTATTAGTAACACTTTTATACAATCTGCCATCGACAAGCATGATAAAAATACGGGTATTTGTACTAAAGACATGAGGGGCTTTCATCCAAATCATCCAACTATTATAAACGCGGCAATGAAAGACAATGTAATTCAACATATAAAATGTTTTGCGCCAATAGAAAGTCATTATACGCGCAAAGACTCAAATAAACAGTATTTAGATTGTGAATTGACTTTTAAAAAAATGTACGACCTGTATACTGTATGGTGTAAAGAGCGGAATATAACTGAAAATATAGCAACTTCTGTAAGACAATACAAAGATATTGTTAACAAAGAACTAAATATAGCTTTTCACGTACCAAAAAAAGACCAATGCGACCAGTGTCACGCAATGAAAAACAACACCTCGCCAACCGAGGATGATAAACTGAAGCATAAGTTACACATGGATAACAAAAAACTTGCCAGGGTATTGAAAAACGTTGATAAAATTGAAGCTCAATCGAATCCTTCTGATATTTGTACAACGATGTTTGACTTCCAAAAAATAATGAATACTCCACATGGTGAAATTAGTGTGCTATATTACAAGAGGAAATTATCAGTATATAATTTTACAGTTTTCGATGCTGGGTTGAAGGAAGCCACGTGTTTCATGTGGGATGAAACAGTAGCTAAACGCGGCGCCAATGAAGTGGCTAGTTGTTTGTTTTCATTCATTAGCGAAAAGGTAAAAGCTGGCGTCAAAGACTTTAGATTCTGGTCAGACAATTGTGCTGGTCAGAATCGCAATCGCATTGTTTTTTTTATGTACTTGTATGTAAGCAAAACATATAAGGTAGATGTGTGCCATCGATTCTTAGAAAAAGGCCATACGCAAAACGAGGCAGATAGCGTTCACGCTTTAATAGAGCGAACAGCTAAAAATAAACTGATTTACACACCAGATGAGTGGTACACACTGGTTCGCTGGGCGAAACAGAATAGTCCACCTTATACAGTCGTAGAAGTGAATCAAGATTTAGTTTTGGATTTTAAAGCTTGGCTACATACTAAAAATTGGATAAAGGATACAAATTCAGAGAAAATTTCTTGGAATAAAATAAGAGAAGTAAAGGTGCAAGGGAATAATCCAGAAATAATTGAATTTAAGTACGATTTATTTGAAGAAAATTATAGAAAGCTGAACTGTAGCAATAATTTGAAATTGACTAGAGGGAGGAAAAAGAAAGAGCAAGTACTAATACTAGAGAAGGTGTACAATAATCCTATTCCGATCACTGAAGTTAAATATAGAGACTTGATTAATTTATGCGATACAATGATTATCCCAAAAAAGTATCATGACTTCTATAATAACCTTAAGCATAGCAAGGAAGAACAGGGTGATGATGAAGAAAATAGTTAAATTTATCTATACTTACTTTTTTTCTATAAATTTTATTTTGTTACTTAACTTAAGAAAACTTTGATAGTAATAAGATTAATCAGTCTGAATAAAGCTGTGATGATTATTAAATATTGCAAATTAAGTAGATAAATAACCGCATATGCTGAGCCAAATGCTTAA
The DNA here is from genome assembly GCA_963853865.1 of Helleia helle. NCBI lineage: Eukaryota > Metazoa > Arthropoda > Insecta > Lepidoptera > Lycaenidae > Helleia > Helleia helle. The sequence goes on along the minus strand of OY971426.1, from coordinate 16,065,546 downwards.
ATAAAAATTGTTAATTATTAATCTTAAACAACTGTGATTTTAATGTTTAGTTCCTATTTCAATAAGACTACAAGTACCTACCTATTGTTTAGATGCTAAGACGTCTCACTTAACTATAAATAATTTTCAATTATTAACCTGGTTTAATTAATAAAACACAATCCTGATAATTTTATTTAAGTACATAATCATGTCTTTGTTTACATTATAAAAAATATAGTACACCTGAGTGAATGAAATGGCGTATAAAGCGATATGTCTTAATTGTTGAATTTTTATATCCATGGTCGGCGATTTTAGGATGTACAACGTAACCGTTTGAAAACAATAACATAATTCTATGTTTTCATGAAACAAATTATTTTAATTCTATTTCAAATACTGTTTTCTTCTTTCCTGCGTATAAAAAGGTATCATAGACTTGTCTGACATGTTTTTATTTTAATATCAGCGTAGAAACAGTTATCTATCAGTTTTTCCAAGGAAATATAAAAATAGAAATGTGTTTAAATACCATTAAAAAGGTCCTAAAGTAAACAAAACATTATAGAAAAAATATATTTATAATTGTTCATAGAATTATTTCTAGAGTGGTTTGAACATAAATTACGCTCTCCTGTAAACCTCGGTTTAAACATGTCTTTATGTACGTAGGGACCGTCGATTTTGTTCGTAAGGATAGTGAACGAAATCACTTAATAGGAGACTAGCAGCGCCCCGGGGTTTCTTACACATACTTCTCATTCCCGTGGAAGTACAGGGATAAATTATAACTTATATGTTATTCTGATGTACAGGATATGTTATTGCAATATTTCATTAAAATCCTTTCATTAAAATCCGTTTGGTAGTTTTTGCGTGAAAGAGTAACAAACATACATCCATAAATTCTTACAAACTTTCGGTTTTATAATATTAGTAGGATATTAGATTTTTTTTTGCAAGGTTGTTCTTCTTAGGTGGGTTATTATGTCCCCACCATAGTTCAGGCCTTGACGTGGCGGTGGGGCTCAGTAGCCTAGGGTGAGCCCAGCACCTTGGGCGAAGCTAATTGAGCCGATGAGGCTCTTTGTACCCCTCTTATAAGAAGAGGAAACAAAAGAGCAGGGGGCAAGGGGCGAGGATGGGAACCTCACCCCATTGTACTGTCCCTACGGTTGTTCTGTGGTCCAGGATCCCTCTGTGGAGGTGGTGTCTGTCCCTTGCGGGACTGACTAGCCGTCGAGGTGCCCTGTTTGTTTATTAGATCCGGGGCACCTCACCAAAGGCGGTATTGGTGGCACTCGCCGGGTTTTAGTGGGTAGTGCTGCGTCCACTTACCAGTTTTCGGGCGCAGCGAGTCCCACATACCCGCGTGGGGAGACGCACTCCCCGCGGGATGCCTCAGAGTATTTCCCGGCGTTAAAGAAAAAGGTGGGTTATTTATTTTTTATTAGGTAACTTAAAACTATAGATCTTTGCTTCGTATATATTTATTAGATATCCTTTGTATCCTTACTCGGTGTTAAGAATATATTTTGTCTCATTTATGATTTAGACACTCCATGTAATATAAAAGGGCTGTCATAACTCTTGAAGTATCTTCTTATAGACATTCTGTCTCCTTTTTGTAACATCACCAATTTATTTAACTTATTGACAAACAATTCTGTTATGGGACTGAAAAAACATGAATTAATAAAAGCGTATTAAAAACTGGAACCATCAACATAATCATTACCACCACCACCACCACCACCACCACCACCACCACCACCATCACCACCACCATCACCACCACCATCACCACCATCATTATCGTCATCAATATCAATAACCATTTCCGTCTACTGCTAGACGTAGCGTTCATGAATTCCAAGACGGCCTCCATACGAAAAACAGGCGTATAGTAAGTACAGCGAGTAGGCAAAGCGTGTTAGCAAACTCTCTCAAAACTTAATCTTATCAAGTTTGCAAGTTTCCCCCCGATGTTTTCGTCAATAAACAAGACAAGAGCAGGTGCGGAGGAATTCCAATCTCGTATGCAACACATGAATTACTTTTTATGTTACCTTATGCGCAAACTATTCATATGAATCAAGAATGTCGTGTTTGTACTCGACGTATTGTGTATCTAGAAAACAATAGAATATTATCATCATCAAAATAACCTTTCTCCGTTGACGGCTGATCATAAGTTTTAGTATCATCATCATCATCAGTCGCGGCCTCTTTTCGTTCACTGCTGAGCATAGGCCTCCCTCAATGAACGCTAAAAAGGCTTCAACACTTCGTCTACTTAATCCCGGCCTCCACTCTTGGTTGGTGTTGGATGCGAGTGACAAATGATCGGTCATCTTGACATTCATTCTAAGTTCCTATGTTCTAAGGCCTATGTTCAGTAGTGGATGGATAAAGGCTGATGACGATGATGCTATAAGATGATTTAATGACTACTTTTTTTGGGGTTGAGGTTTTAGGGGCTTAAATTGGTTTAGTCCCAGGCTGTCTCATGTACCTGCATGGGCAACGCTGACTACTAACCAATGCCTCTTGGCGTAACACCCACTTAATTCTACAATGTGCTTATACAAAATATAATATAAATAGTATTCTGAACAAAATCAAAGCTTACCGTTAATATAAAAATAAGGTAAGTACATTGAAAAACTATTGAACATTCCATTTCGGTTTTATTACAGTTTGTGCGATTATTTTCGATAAAATAAACATTTTATTGCAGCTTTACCGCTTCGTTGGAACTAGTTATATTTTATTGAATTTCTAGTTCTAAAATTTATATTTTGTTTTTGTTTATTTTTTTCGTATACTGGAAGTTTTTAGATTTTACGATGAGAATATTACTAGAGTAGCAAAGTTGTAAAGATCTATATCTTAGCTATTAATATTTAGCGTGGATATTTTTTTTAATGAAGGGTGAAGTGATGTCATTTTTAGAATAAATAGAAGATATCTATACAAATAAATAAAATTGGAGTGTCTGCTTGTAATATTAAAATAACCGCTTTTTATTAAATGCATATGGATGTATACACGGTACATATACCAAAATATTTTTTTTTACAATTTTTGTCTGTCTGTCTGTTTGTTCCGGCTAATCTTGGAAACGGCTGGGCCGATTTTGACGAGACTTTCACTGGAAGATAGCTGATACTAAGTATAGGGAGTAACTTAGGCTATAAAAATAATCATCATCAATCCGTCTACGGCTTTTAAATCTAAGTTAACGCGTGCGAAGCTGCGGGCAACAGCTAGTAATATAATAAAAACACTAATAGTAAAACCTTATTTCTTAGAGACCGTTGCAAAAATATTTTTTAATTATAAATACACGGAGATGAGACATAACTTAGGGTAAAAAATATATATTTTAAATAACATTTTATTCTGGCACAGACATGAAGGAGACGACGAGGAGGAGAGGAGGAGTAAGATCTCAAAGATGGTGAGACCTGTTGGAGTCGCCTTAAGGGGAAAATACTCCGCAAGTGGCAAGACCGGCCGGAGGGGCCGAGTGCGGGCCATCGCACAATGTCAGCCGTTGGTCAAATCCTTGAGCGGTGTATTTACCGGTGACATGGCGTTATCAAGGAAGGTGCATGTGGAAGGTTGCAGAGTCTTAGATCTCACCAGGGTGTCATCACTGTAGCAGTGATGAGGAGTACCCTGCGTGCACTGAGGACAGAGCGGATCTTATTGCTGATGTTGACGTTGACCTGTTGCTTATGAGGCGGTTCTCACTTTCTGCAAGGTTCTGTTCCGCTTCCTTCTTCTGCAGAAGAAGGAAGCGGAACAGTAGAGGAGGCGCACTGCTCCGCCTTCCCGAAGGAGAACGCGGCGGTGACGGGACATCGTTCCGCCGTGAGCGGCTGATTGGGGGATCCGCCGCACGTGCGTAAAGGAGGAAAGTGCTTCCAGTCACACTGTCGAGGATCGGTGTGACCGGTTACAGCCAAGCAGGGGCCAGCTAGATGAAGAGAACACCTCTAGGGTTTAGTGGGTATAGTTTACGTCCACCTTACCATTATTATCCGTGAGCGCAGGGAATCCCACAAAACCCCACCGGTATGCGTAAAAGCATTCCCCAGTGTAAAAAAAGGATGATGTTATTTCTCTTTTTCGCTACCATCTAGATAAAAAAAAACAGTCACGACGAAAAAAAAAGAAATAAAAACGTCTTTATTTTAAGAGACATCCAGCTACTAATAAATAGCAGCTATAAACTATTTTGTTTGTTTCTCTCTCACACCTAAATGAATCATCCAATTTGATACGTTTAGAAATTAAAAAAGTTTAAGCTTTGAAGACAGTTCCATAACTCGTAACTACTACGTAACCATAACTCGTACTAGTTTTGGCGACATTAAAAAAAATCAATATCTACATTCTAGGTTTACCAGAGCTAAGCAACGGGCTGAAGCTAGTATTTTTTATGTCATTAGGAGGCATCCGAGCAGTCAGAGCCTAATGGTGACTACCGACGCCCATTATAGAGATCCGCAAATCCAAAAGTTATGCAGATGCGTTATCCTCTTTTTCCCTATTCTGGCCAACGGGTCATTGGAAACTCACAAGCCGCACGAAACGCGACAGCATAGCTGTCATTTGACGCCGGTGTTATGTGAGTGAGAGGTACCACCCCGGTCGTGCCAGCCCAATTCGGCTGCAAAACAACATGGGACTACCTATTATTGAATCTAAAATGTAATCTAGAAACTACTGAAAAAAATTAATCAGTTTTTGCCTTTACAAAGCTCCTTTTCCTGTTATAACATTCAAATTAATAATATATCATAGATATCTATGGACGCTATTACACCACGTCAATCTGGTCCCGTAGTAAGTTCTCGAAGAACTTGTGTTACGGGTACCAGACAGCGGAAATATATTTAATACTTTTATACTATACATATATTTAAGATTTTTATTAAATGATACACATATTTAATACACATCCATGACACAGGAACACAGAAAACTTTTTGTTCCCTGGCGGGATTCGAACCCGCTACCTCCGGCTTGCGCGCCAACGCACTATTGAGCCACTGAAGACATCAAATGTTATTGATGTTTACTATACGGATTCAGTCATTGGAAACCGCTAGTTTCTTTGCATCTTGTGTTTGTTGTCTTTTTTCGGTATTTTTTTTCAGTGACATCAAACACAAAAAAGTTTGACTCTAGTTATAGTTCCAAAAATGACAAAAATAGTGTGCATGCCCTTAGATGCTGAACGTGATGACACAACGATCGTCCGGATCAGCCCGATATCATTCAATGGTGCGTGAATGTGGCCGGTGATTCATAGCCTCATACGAATAGAGGTTCTAGAACATCAATATTGAATGTAGAGATCATTTCTAGAATGTTCCTTGTAGTGATTTTAGAATCTAAGAAAAATCATCTATAGCTTACGAGTTTGTTTGAATATTCAGCATTTCGAAGACTTTCTTCTATGTTATTCACACATTATTTTCTAGAAAATAGTTTTTTAATAACTTTGTTTATATTGTTTAACACTTAAGTCCTGCCGTTCAAGATTTCTGTTATTCGTAACATAAATAATGAAAAAACTTTAACATAGTTTTAACTTTAACTTTAAAATAGTAATAAAACCGTTCATCAATCATAGTTTACATAAAAATAAATTCACCGATACCTTGTGTCCCAGTTTTTTATGTCATAAGGAGGCAACCGAGCAGTTAGAGCCTTATAGTTACTACCGGCGCCCATGGACATCCGCACAACTAAAAGTTATGTAAATGCGTTGCCTTCCTTTTCCCTATCCCCCCCAATGGGCTACCGGAAACTCACAAACCGCACGAAACGCGACAGCGAGAGGTACCACCCCGGTCATTACGGCTCAATTCGGCTGCAAAGCAGCATGGAACTACCTTTTGACAAATATTATATACATCCCATAAAACCGACTTAGCTCAGCCAAATCTCCCTGCCACCCTTTTTGACATTTTTGACATTTGACCAAATTGACATGACATAACCTAAAAGACAAATGAAATAAAAAAGCACAGCCAAACTGAACCTTTTAGCGAGAACGTTCTAAATGATACGGGCGCTATCATGCCATTATCTAGCCGACAGATTTTAATGACACTCATTTTTTGCTGAAAATGGAACACATCATGGTGGCGCCCCGATTTACGTGAAATGAGCTTTAAACGTTTTCAATCTTGCTGTAAAAACGTTTTATAAGTTATCAGGGGCATGGACAGGGCCCCCGGTCATTGTTAGAAAGTAATTTAATGGTTCATGTGGTCTCTTGTAATTGAAAGGGCGCTATCAGCTTATAAGACAGCGTGTTGCCTATTTTGTCAAATTGGGGTCAATTTGAGCGAGGTTTAGGAGTTTAGGACATGTCTTGTCACCAATCCATTTACAATAATGGGTATTGTAAACTCTCTTAGGATTAGTTATGTAAAAGTGTTCGGATTTTCATTCGTTTGTGCATCCAGATTTCATGTGCCGTATATATTATTATACATTAATCAGGCAACGCACCAGCCAGCTCTTTAGTGCTGCTGTGACTATGAGTGCCCCTTTTTTAAATAAAAGTGTCAGGCGGGCTATTTGTAGGGGGCCCCTGATTTGGGCCCTGGTGATTGGGGCCCCCGATGCACTTACCATATGTGACGCGAGTAATGCACGCGTATTAATTTTCATGTATTATTATTTACTCGTATTATGGAGCGCTTAATTATACTGGAGTGAGTATATTTTTTGTTCATGCTCGTACGATCTTTGTTAAGTGCCACGATTAATTTTGTGTAATTTTAGTTTCATATTACATTATATTTTATATGCAGGTTTTAACTATTATGTTACCTAGTCGGATTTGGATTTGATTGTATGATTTTATGAGAATTTAGAGGTATCAATTTATATTCGTTTTCCAGATATAAATGTACACTTTATATTAAGACGAAAGGTCAGCCGACCTCCAACTAGTTGAGCCGATGACCTCTGTGCGGTAGTGGGATGCATAAGGCCTTCTGACCTGGTGTCATTCATTGCATTCAGAAAAAGTCCAGAAGTATAATATAAAAATGGACTGAGAATAATGTCATTATAATAATCATTTATAATACATTTTATTACAATTTAATTTAATTACAATAATATTATAATAATCATTTATTATATAAACACTAGCTGTTGCTCGCAGCTTCCCCCGCATTAACTTAGATTTACAGCCATATCGTTATCATAAAAAATATTTTTTTTAAATCTAAATATAAAAAATAAGGGGTGTACCAATGTTTAACATTTAGGGGTATGAAAAATAGATGTTGATCCATTCTCAGACCTACACAAAATTTCATGAGAATCGGTCAAACCATTTCGGAGAAGTTTGTTAACAAGCACTGCGACACGAGAATTTTATAATATCACTACGTCATAGTATAAAGCAAAGTCGCTTCCCGCATCTGTCCGTATGTATGCTTAGATCTGTAAAACTACACAACGGATTTTGATGCGGTTTTTTTTTAACAGATAGAATGAATAAGAGGAAGGTTTATGTGTATAATACATGCATAATATAGTAGATAAACACTGATAATTTTAGAGGTTTCTAATGTATGTAATGTCGTAAATAAACACATTTTTTGCACTTACATTGCAAACGCTGGATGAACCCTAACAGATAGATCAAAATAACGTACTACATTATTGTACACCTTAGAAAGATCTACAAAAAAGTACGCAATGGCGTATGTGTATCTCTTAAGGATAACATACGATATCCATTTTAATACTTAAAAAAATGGGCAATTATAAAGCGGTAATTGGAAAGCTATTTATTTACACAAATGTGGTATTAATCCATATAATTTTAAATATGTTATTTAGCTTGAGCATTTCATGAAGTATGTTTTTCCCGTTTACGCCATGCAAATAAAAACATATTTGCTATAAATTACAATGAACCTAAAACTAAAAACCTTAAAAAATATAATATTGCAAATTAAATGCATATCTTAGGAGATATAGCAAAATCAAAATAATGCGACACCGTAATTTAGAACGAGTCGCGTGGGGCCGGGCGCTCCGTGATGTCACGCCTCGCGTCCGAGCCGGGCCCGGCCCCGGTTCCGAAAGTTAGGATAATTATTATTGTATCAATGTATGGTAGAATTGTATATCGTAAATATATATATCTATCACAATATATATATATATATATATATATATATATATATATCCACGATGGCATAATGTGTCTATATTATGTTAAATATAACATACTACCTATTATATCCATTTTAAGACTTTAAAAAATTGCCAAATATAAAGCGGTAATGTAAAAGCTATTTACTTACAAAAATACGGTATTAATCATAATAATATAATATATATTATAAAATAAAGTCCTACGCCCGTCCATAGATAAATAATCATCATCAATCCGTATACGGCTGTAAATCTAAGTTAACGCGGGCGAAGCTGCTGGAAACGGCTAGATTAGATATAATCAATCCCATAATATTATGTAAATTTTTTAATTTTGAATTTCAATAAATAATTGAAATACTCGGTCCCTACTGTGATTGGATGATTTATAATAATTTTTCCAAACATAATCTCGCCTCAAGACCCCACGTTTCATGTCCTGTAATTACTCTTAATTAATTCAAAACCTCGGTATCAACAAACTGATAAGGAAGGTGATTTATTAAAATTAATGAATTTGATTCTAGACTTAATAAGATTATGGCACAAAGATTTCCTTCTAGAATATTATATTTGTATAATAGAAGCTCGTTAATTTAATTTGTACAGAATTAAAGTTTCGTTTCGCATAATTATACAACCTTTACCGGTGGGAGGGATGCGCTGTGCCGAGCTCCCGACTGCATGGGTATCACCATTTTGCTTGTTTCTCCTGTGAAACAGCTTTGCTGTGTTTCGGAGAGAAGGGCAAGACAGCCAGTGTAATTAGTGGCACCGAGACTTAACATCTTATGTCTCAGGATCGGCAACACATAGATGAGTTGCCTGGGCTCGTTCCAGGTAAACTAGTTTATGTTCATGGGCGACGTCGACCACTTACGCCTTATACGCCGCGTAAAAGGGGTCATATTATTATTATATTTTTTTATTTTGTTCTCCTCAAAATCAGGCGAGGAGGGTGGGGTTCACCGATGCGCTGGCGCAATGCGGGTTGGTGAACTTCACACACCTACAAGGACTTTTAATCTCATCAGGCATGCAGGTTTCCTTACTATGTTTCCTTCACTGATGAGTAGACTATGATCTACTTATCGATGGGCCAGGTGCATATAGAAATTAAGCTAAACCCATTTCAAGGCATCACAGGGGGTCAGGATCGAACCCGGACCTCTTGCCCAAGAGACCGAGCCCATACCCACTAGACTAGTCCGGTTTCGCAAACTTTTTGTGTTCAAGGAACACGAAAACTTTTGGAGGTACACATAAATGAAGAATCATTATTTAAGTATTTTTTATTAATCAACAAAACAGATTTAGTAGAGATGTATCAACAAAACGCCTCGCTCGTGAGCTCGCGTGATTCACATCCGTGTAAGTATTTTTCTGCCGTCCATATAGCTTTATGAGTTAACATCACTTTTCGAGGCACACCGACTATTGACCCCGGCACATACTTTGCGGGACACTGCACTAGATCACCGTCGCACATGACACACGATAAAATATATTTGATCTTACATCTTGCTTGTTTCCCCCGTGAAACAGCTCTGCTGTGTTGCGGAGAGAAGGGCAAGACAGGTAGTGTAATTACTGGCACCGAGACTTAACATCTTCTGTCTCAGGATAGGCAACACATAGATGAGTTGCCTGGGCTCGTTCCAGGGAAACTAGTTTATGTTCATGGGCGACGTCGACCACTTACCATCAGGTGGCACGTTTGCCAGTTATTTTTTTTATTATTGTTGCTTATCCAAGTAAATTAAAATAAAAAAAACTACCTTATAAGTTTTTACCTTAATGATTTCAAGATGTCAAAACACTGTGTTCGGGCATTCTGTTTATGCAACCAATAGCTAATAAACCTGAAAAAGCATCACTTTGACGTTTGGTAAAACGTGTTTTTTCTGTGCAAATGTCCAAAGCCCGCTACAAACAACGTTATCGGTCATACCCGTTTGTTAACACGTTTACCGTGTCAAAGAAAATGGAAGCCCAAATGGTGCCAGGCTTTTTCTGGATCTTTGAGCTACAGATTATAAAGTTTTTAAAGCTGTTCCTTTTTACGCTATGTAAGCTTTTTATTTTGATTTTGTACTAGATATAAAGATTGTGAAGCTTTTATGACACTTTAAATGTCTAAAACTTTTTAATTAAAATTGAAATTGTAATTATTAATTTCAAAAAGGTTTTGGTTCAATGTCAAAGTGTCTCTGGGGTTTCATGGTCTGGAGTTTTGACCTATCGTCCGCCTTTTAAATTACTAAAGTGAGGTAAAGGGTTCCAATCAGTTAAATGGAAGATTGTCTTCATATAATAATAATATGGTTATTTTTCTCTTTTTGATAAAGTAGTTTTCACAGAACCGGTCGAATTATGGTCGATACTAGGTTCGAGACATATGCTACATAATTTCAGGCTGATTCTCTCTTCCCCACCTTGGTTCGAGCCTTGTCGTGGCGGTGGGGCTCAGTAGCCTAAAGTGAACCTAGCACCTTGGGTGAAGCCAATTGAAACGAGGGAGCTGTACTCCTCTTATAATAAGAGGGGACAAAAGCTCCCTGCTCTTTTGTCTCCTCGCGCGATGCCTAAGGCCATTTCTATGCGGAAATGCCCTGATGAAAGAATAAAGACTTATTCTCTCTTACGACACCATATTATGAATTATTGTGCAATGTCTACAATATACTTAGTCTTAGGAGAAAATTATAACCAAACTTGTATAAGTAGTATTTTTGTGTTCATAAAAAACTCCTGATGTTCTGTGTGTACTAAAGGTTTTATTTCTAATACGATTCAAAATCTACTCCGGAAAAAGGGAAGTAAACGTACGGAAGTACGGACTTTTAAATATTCGCTTGTTTTCCGCTCTTTGGAAATAATGCAACAATTAAACGTAAATCCAGGTTTTGGTCACGATTCATACCGCAGCTCATTCCAGGCGTTCGCTACTAGGCTTATATTAATATAATATTATGTAGTCGAAACTAATATTTATTATAAACGCGAAAGTTTGTATGGATGTTTGTTACTCTCTCACGCAAAAACTACAGTATGGATTTTAATTAAAATTTTCGAATAATATAGCATAAACATCAGAATAACACGTAGGCTATAATTTATCCCCGTAATCCCACGAGGATGGGAAGTGCGTGGGCGAAACCGCGGGGCGCAGCTAGTGCGACTTAAAAACTTCACTGAGTTTTTTTGCTATTAATTTTCAGTCTGATTTCTCAGAGTCAAATTTTTTTGCGCCGGGAAACGCTCTTAAGCATTCCGCGGGGAGAGGGGCTCCCCAGGTGGGTTTGTGGGACTCGCTACGCCCGAAAGATGGTAAGGTGCACACAGCTCTACCCATTTAAATCCGGCGAGTGTCACCAATGCCACCTTTGGTGAGGTGCACCGGATCTGTTGAGCAACAGCGCACCTCGACGGCTAGTCAGTCCCTAAAGGGACCGACAACCCCTCCCTATGTCGGGAAGGTTCAATGGGGTTGCCCCCCCCCTTTTCCCTTCTTGTCCCCTCTTCTTATAAGAATGGTACAACGAGCAGCTCCTACGGTTCTATTGGATTTCGGACTTTGCCCAAGGTGCTGGGTTCACCTTAGGCTACTGACTCCCAGTACTCGCCTGATTTCGAGAAGGAGATCCGTGCCCAGCAGTGGGGCATAAAAGCTTGGATAACGACCTCCCGCCCGCTCCTAGATAGATGCGAGAAGATCGATCTTAGAGTCCGATGCCATAACTTGCCACCAATAGACATCATCATCATTATCGGTCCAGAAAATAGCATACATGCTCAGAATGATGTAGAACATATATATCACATCTACCCCAGACATGTTAGTACAATAAAACGTTATTTATCAAGGGAGCACTTAGAATCTCCTTGTTAGATAAGATCCCCTAGGATTAGACTCGACTTATCTAACTTTAATTGTTTAACCACGTTTGCTTTATATTAACCCAAAACTTTCATATTTATCTTTATGCGAGGGATACCTCAATGTATTGTTTATCTTAATGTTTATCTTGACATGCTAACATGATCATCACTTGATCACATTTTTATGGCAGTTTTTTCACGACATTTATCATAAAATGACATATATGGCATGGCATATATTTGGCAATCCAGTTTCGATTTAGATCATCATCATTAAAAACAACATTTTACCGTCATTGTACGCCAATAATGATAGCATTGTAATATAAAAAAAATATATATTGTTTTGAAAAATCATCACAATAATATCATGATTGTGATTTTGGTAAGTATTAGTTATTACTTTCAGGTTAACCACCTTTTGATTGTAAGTATTAGTAAATGTATGTTAATTTATTAAAAAAAAAGAAGTTTTGCTATAATAATAAACTAATATTCCTCTCTAATACGGTTATATCACAGTCTTTGAAACCACAGTCAGCCAACGGACACGTCCAGACAGAGCAAGCATGCGGGATTTGCGGGCTGAGGAAGGGGTGGTAACGAGCCCAAGCTGCCATACACTCGCTCGGGACACGTTAGTCAGGGCTGTTGCTTTTTATTTTGATTATAAGTGATTAGTTTAAGTTGTATTTATTAATAATGGTTCATAAATTATGAAGAGTCGAATAGGTCATCTATGTATATTTAATCATAATACATGTGCTGTGAGAGACTGTATAAGAGATTATTGAATAAACACTTAAAGAACATTAATTTTAATACAAAGCTATGGGAAGCAGACGTGTTTCCCGTTTGAATTTTTATTAAAATTATTTTTACGTATGAAAATATTTTACTACATCGTCAAATTCAAATATCGTCATCTGAAAACTAGTAAATCCAATTGTCGACAATACGTTTTAGTTTCGCATTTGTAGAATTTAAATCTATTTTTATTTTATTTTGGTATGTTGAGCATATCATTAAATAGTTATTTATAATTATGTTAGGTGTTAGTTGTGCTTACTTAGCTAAGTTGTATTTTTTCGTATTGTGTAAAAGTAATAAAAATCGTCATATTTGTATATAATAATGTATACTTATACATATTTGTATTTACAACTTCAATTTTCTTCATTTTATTTCTGGTTTTCAACTACATACACATACTATTACTAAACAACTGTAGAAAGCATGATATAAAATATATTGTGACAACCCTGCAGCAAAATGACGAATGCCTACACAAAAGCGGCATTTCAGGTGACTTCAAACGCGTTGTTCCACAGATGTTCTACACTATGGTCGATCCTCGATGCCAGTAGGGACAAAATAGGACAACGATAAATATCAAAAATGTTATTAGGTAATAATTTTAGATTCCTTCTTATTTTAAACTTTTTTTAATAAAACGCGACATACTTTTTTAATAATACTTTAAATACAATCGTTTCATTTTTGTACGGAATCGTGTAAAAGTTTCATCGGATTTGTGGCGCAAGTTCCCATTGAGTTTGCAGATAACTTGTAACGAACTGAATATAAGGAAATATACCGGTACTTTCGTGCAGTTTGTTTGGAAATATAGTGGAAAGTTTGGAACATGAAAAACAATGGTAATAAATGTTTTGTACACAATATTTATTTGTGGAAGATGTATTACATTATTATTAATATGTTGATTGTTGGTGCTTAGATATGCTTATAAGAGAGGCAAGGAATGTAACTAACTTTTTATTCTACTCGCCCGCCTAACAAGGGTACGGTTGCTTTCATTTCTGCAGTGGTTTTAGTGCTGTATACCGGCGCTGGTGGGGGGGGGGGAGAGTCCCACGTATCCTCGGGTACAACCCATCTCCGGGTGAATGCAAAAAAAAACAGGTTGATGATTATGATGTACTATAATAATATAATATGACCTACCCTACTCTTAAAACATAATTTGCTAGAACCAAATAATCAGTATACATCAGTAAAATATAATATACATTTCCCATGTTTTTTGTATACAAGTCTTCAATACAAATATACAATCGTGACTTTAGTAGCGTAGTAATAGACGTGTTTTGGGAATTACGGTAAGCCATCAAACCGGCTTAGCCAAGAATACGCCATATTTACCTGATCCTTTTATCTCGTAAGCTTTAAAGTTATGGTATACGTATTCGAGTGTTTGTATGTCTTGAAAATAAACACATATTTTAAAGGAAATATAAGTTAATTATGATTGCAAGTTAAATGCTTCGACCGTGGTGAGTTTCAGTTCTTGTGGAAACAGGACTCCAGCAAGCTTATAAGTGAGTCACTTAGGAGGTTTTTATTGTGTCAAAAAGACCACATATGGAAAATCTAAGAAAACCTTCAATCGTCAAAAATCTTCAATCGTCCGCCCTCTTGGTTTTCAGCCTGGCCTAAGTTATTTTCGAAGATACCAATTAACCACCATTTTTTTTAATGCCGGGAAATACTCTGAAGCATCCCGCTTCCCGCGCCCGCTAGGGAGTGGGTCTCCTCAGGCGGGTATGTGGGACTCGCTGCGCCCGAAAGATGGTAAGTGGACGCAGTTCTAAAACCCGGCGAGTGCCACCTGTGCCGCCCTTGATGAGGTGCCCCGCTAACAGGGCACCTCGACGGCTAGCCAGTCCGCAAGGGACCGATGCCACCTCTCAGAGGGGTTGTCCCGCACCACAGTTTACCGGTGGGAGGGAAACGCTGTGCCGCGCTCCCGGCTGCATGGGTACTACCATCTTGCTTGTTTCTCCCGTGAAACAGCTTTGCTGTGTTTCGGAGAGAAGGGCAAGACAGGCAGTGTAATTACTGGCGCCGATAAATATTGCTTTAAACTATAATAATAGCATTTATTTAATAAAAATCACAAGGATAAGAAAGTAGTATTAATGGGCGGCACGAGCCATGTCACAATTCCAAAAACATGAATGTAAATCATAAAGAATGTTCTGGACCCAACTATAAAACAAGTTGAGGAACCTTTTTAGATACATAAATGATACATGTTCTTGAACACTTCATATTTTTAACCGACTTCAAAAAAAGAGGAGGTTATCAATTCGTCTGTTTTTTTTTGTTTTTTTTTTTTTTTTGTATGTGACACGATTACTCCGCCGTTTGTGAATGTATTTCGATGGTTATTTTTTTGTCTGAAAGCTGGTGTTTCTAATTTGGTCCCATATTAATTTTATTAAGATCTGACAAGCCGTTTTTTAGTTATTCCCCATAACGCCTCTTTGGTTGGTTTCTTTTATCTCGACGATATGCTCATTTTTAACCGACTTCAAAAAAAAAGAGGAGGTTCTCAATTCGTCTGTATGTTTTTTTTTTTTTTTTTTTTTTTTTGTATGTATGTGACACGATATCTCCGCCGTTTGTGAATGGATTTCGATGGTTATTTTTTTTTTTGAAAGCTGGTGCTTCCAATTTGGTCCCATATAAATTTTATTAAGATCTGACAAGCCGTTTTTTAGTTATTCCCAATAATGCCTATTTGGTTGGTTTCTTTTACCTCGATGATATGCTGATGTGCTCATTTTATTACGTGTCGATGTAACAATTGTATAGGATGCTTTGGTAGCACACCATAGTATGTCGCGGTCATTGTAATCATCATCATCATCACCATCATCATCATCATCATCGTAATCATCATCATCACCATCATCGTCCTTTATCCATCCACTGCTAAACATAGGCCTCCTTCAATGAACGCTAAGACGACGAATTTCGGAATCACTAAAAATTAAGAAATAAAATCATTTTACAAAATATTAAAACCGACTTCAAAAATACTAAACTAAAAAGTAATAAAACCCTACCTACCTACCTAACTTGACTGACACCAAGTTAGATAGGTAGGTAGGGTACAGCAACAAATACGACACCGACTCAAAAAGTAACTATAATGACGTGATAAATGCAAAGTTTGTACATTATTAGAATATTAAGTTCTAAGCACAAAAATTCAAGAAACACAATTATTTTATTACTTTTTAGTTTAGTATTTTTGAAATCGGTTTTAATTTTTTTTAATGATTTTATATTGTAATGATTTTGGTTTCCGGTTTCAACTGGATTTAAGATGTTGAACAGTTATGAAATCTAGATCGAAGAGATATTCGCAGGGATTTCATTATGTATGCAGCCACGACTCACACCTGAGAGTGCCCACCCTAACTAAAACCACTGCGAGCGCCTTCAGCCGCTTTTTGAGGGTCCCAGATCTGCAACAGGATCACCTCAGCAAATAGGAGGTATAGTAGGTGGGGAGGAGGAGTGGTAGTTTTAACTTTTTTTTTCTTTAACGCTGGGAAATGCTCTAAGGCATCCCGCGGGGGAGTGGGTCTCCCCACGCAGGTATGAAGGACTCGCTGCGCCTGAAAACTGGTAAGTGGACGCAGCTCTACCCACTAAAACCCGGCGAGTGCCACCAATGCCGCCTTTGGTGAGGTGCCCCGGATCTGTTGAGCAAACAGGGCCGGTTTTACCGGCTGCATAGGTACCGCTATCTTGCTTGTTGAGTAGGGCAAGACAGGCAGTGTAATTACTGACACAGAGACTTTACATCTTATGTCTCAGGATAGGCAACACATAGATGAGTTGCCTGAGCTCATTCCAGGTCAACTAGTTTATGTTCATTGGCGACGTCGACTACTTTCCATCAGGTGGCACGTTTGCCAGTTTTTCTATCCAACTAACATAAAAAAAAACCTCGTCGGCTAGTCAGTCCCTCAGGGACCGGCGTCACCTCCACAGAGGGGCTGTCCCGCACCACAGAACAACTCCCAGCGTCGGGACCGCCCTCTTTGTCCCCCCTGCTCTTTTGTCCCCTTTTCTTATAAGAGGGGTACAAAGAGCACCCGCGGCTC
Organism: Helleia helle; assembly: GCA_963853865.1. Taxonomy (NCBI): domain Eukaryota; kingdom Metazoa; phylum Arthropoda; class Insecta; order Lepidoptera; family Lycaenidae; genus Helleia; species Helleia helle. Next base: position 16,048,552 of record OY971426.1, on the reverse strand, counting down.
AATTAGCTTCGCCCAAGGTGTAGCGGCTCACCCTAGGCTACTGAGCCACGACAAGGCCTGAACCATGGTGGGAAATGATAGTTTTACCTGTCCTATTATTAAAGAAAATCTAAATCGATCTAATTTCGATCACTGGGCGACCTCTAGTTACTATAATTGTTTGTTTAAGAATAGCAAGGACATTTCTAATTTGTAACTGTGTAAAAGTTTTCTTCGGGAAGGAGATATTTTGCAGGATATATAACAATTCTCATTTACTTATGTTTTTTATTAGAACTATTAATTTATAGAGCTTTCGCATACCGATAACACTAGATAAAAACGCTCTACCATACATTGTTCTCGCAGAAACTCAGATATATAGACAATATCGTGTTTTTTTTCTTTTCGTGGGAAAATGCTTTTTATGCATCGAACCAGGACCCGGGATGGAAACTAATGGTAAACTCGGCTTAAACTCTGACTGCTTTCTTGCAGTCAGAAACCCCTACCTACTAACAGCTATGCTATCAAACACCATAAGTCAGCAACAGGGCACAACCTCATGAGCCTGACACCAGGTGTTTACAAACACTCCTGAATAATGGGATTTTCATAACTTTGATACATAATTTTTAACATCGCCTGCTCATCCCCTCAGGTGAAGAAAACATCGTTAGATAACTTACTAAAAGGTGCTCGAAATTGCCAGCCCGTATCACAGAGCTTAAGAACAGAGCTTAATATGCCTTCCTCGCCTGATTTTATTAATCGTTTTATATAAATATAAAATAGATTTTAATAATCCACCCTTTTTTTAAAGTGAGTTGACGCTGTTCTAACCTGCCGTTTGCAGCCTATTTTCATTAAAAAAAAACCTTTTTTTAATAATCTAATAAAGAATAAACAAACGCTTATATAAGAACAAAATAAAATAAAACAGCAATCTTCCTGTTGACTCTATATTAAATGAAACAGCAAATGAATCCAGTAAGTGACAGTAACATTTTAAATATCCTTGTTAGAGTTGACAAAGTGGCTTTTGATTCATCGGGAGACGCGACAAACATAGGATTAGCCCCTTAATTTATTACTTCTGAACGTCGAGGAAACGGGAACCCATTGTGTTAAAATACGATGTCACTGGATCGAATGTACGGTTCATTGTGGGATTTCAAATAAGCTGACTCAGATGTGCCACCGCTTAAATGCTTTGCGAAAAGATTAAAAATTCTTTGAGTCAATTCTTCTATTGATTCTGATTTCTTATCGGAAATAATTAGCACATCACAATTGAAGGATCATTTAAATGTTTTTAGTCGTTTATAGGCATCCAGAATATAACAGGAATAGAGCTTGTTATTTTGTATGGAAACAAATTCCGCTAAATTTGTGATGCGACGCTGCGCCTGTTCCGCGCTCTGATTGGCCGACTGCTGGCCATTGATGGATGATTGATCGATGAGACGTACATGCAGATCGCTGCTTGGTTGAATCGTTATGACTTCAGTGACAAATAACTGACCAGTTTCTGTATTTCATGGCTTACATTATTACTATAACCGGTTTTATGCTCGGTGTTTCTAGGTATGCATATTTAGCAGTAGAGATGCGCAGTGCCGCGTCTGCCCTCCACGGTACCACTATCCTGCTTATATCTTCCGTGAGTGTTGGCTTACTATCTTACGTCTCCCCTACCATGGTTCAGGCGTTGACGTGGCGGTGGGGATCAGTAGCCTAAGGTGTGCCCAGCACCTTGGGCAAAGCTAATTGAGCTGAGGGGGCTCTTTGTATCCCTCTTATAAGAAGAGAGGACAAAAGAGCAGGGGGCAAGGGGCGAGGATTAGAACCTCACCCCATTGTACTGTCCCGACGTTGGGAGAGGTTTTTCTGTGATGCGGGACAACCCCTCTGTGGAGGTGGCGTCGGTCCCCTGAGGGGCTGACTGGCCGTCGAGGTGCCCTGTTTGCTCATTAGATCCGGGGCACCTCACCAAAGGTGGCATTGGTGGCACTCGCCGAGTTTTAGTGGATAGAGCTGCGTCCACTTACCAGCTTTCGGACGCAGCGAGTCCTATACGCATGGGGAGACCCACTCCCCTGTGGGATGCTTCAGAACATTTCCCGGCTTTAAAAAAAAAAAGAAAAAAAAGATATCACGTTGAACCATTACCTATCCAATATATATTTGATAGGTAAGAAGCTCGCTATTACGTATATTAGATTTGATAAACCACAAGTCCTCGTACAAAAATTCCAACCAAGGACGATCCGTGAGGCTATTGAAATTAAAAAAACATCCTAATTTCTATAGAGAAGATGGCTGGCTTTTACCACCTGCTTGGGATCCCATTATTAATATTACCAAATCAAAATCCAAGCATAGTATGTCACAGATTAAAAGATATAGTTAGCATTTTCTGCGTAGATAGGGCTTACCAAAATATTGATGTATCATAGGGTAGTTTCGAATAACTTTGTATATAATAATAGGACGTATGACACCTCAGTCCTCCCGTGACCATGGTTGCTGTAAAGTATCCAAAACGTCGGTCTTGCAAAAATCTTAATAATCCGCGATAAAATCCGTAAAAAATGTTTCATTATAGTGAGTGAAATTCGCGACTAAACATTAGAAAACAATAGGTAAGTTTAAGTTTAGTCGGCCATTAACCGGGTGGGAAGACAGTGCAGTGGCCGATCCGTCTTGGCGTTCATTGAGGGATGATGATGAAGTTTAATATAAATAACGAAAAATATTTGGTAGGGATAAATCGCATTAATATATATTAGCATAATTTATACATTTATACCTTTCATAAAAACATGCAGTAAAACGAGCATAATCCGTATCGCGAAGCTGTTAGCTCATTTTAATCCTAAATTTCATAGCAAGCCCTAGTTATCCTGGTAATTCTCAAGCCGTAAACATGGATTTCATTTTAAACGTTTTATTACTTACACGAGCGTTTGAAAAAAAGTGTAATAGCGCTGTTACATTCAAGAATATTTGTTTAAAGAATTCTTGGCTTGCATAACATAATTAAATAAAAAAACCAACCCAACCAGTCACAGGGACTACCGACAGAAGTGAAAACAAAACAATTAAATTCAAATACCTATAATACAGGCTGTAAAAGATTATAACAACCTATACAATGTAAACGGCGCACAAAATGGCCGTATGACATTTCAGTGTGTTTGACGATTGGTTATGTAAACAAATATTGCTTAATCATATATAAATAAATCAAACATCATATGTATAAACGTCAATTAGCGTCTCATAACGGTGTCATAATATAATATATATATAATATATCTATGGACGCTTTCACACCACATCAATCTGGTCCCGTGGTAAGTTCTCGAGGAACTTGTGTTATGGGTACCAGACAACGGAAATATATTTAATACTTTTATACTATACATATATTTAAGATTTTGATTATATAATACACATATTTAATACACATCCATGACCCAGGAACACAGAAAATATTTTTGTTCCCTGGCGGGATTCGAACCCGCAACCTCCGGGCTTGAGCGCCAACGCGCTTACCACTGAGCCACAGAGGTCGTCATGAATCTAGACATATTATCTCATCTAAAATATAAGAGTATCGCACCAAAGATGTTTTCACTTCAAAAAGATATTTCAGATCTTGCTTATAAATATCAGTAAAAAAACTTGTTTAGATTTATGGCGAAAATGCCACCATGTCTATGTTCTAATATAAAGTCACTGTCTTGATTATTATAACACAAAGTTATGTCATGTCGTATTAGTATGCCACGAGATTCGTGGACAATCTCGTGGCATACTAATAGAGTGTATAATTACTAGCAACTAATGAGGACAGTGATAAGATAATTATTACTTAAAACTATGTCCCGCCCTTGGCCCAAACACAAAAACCTTGTAATATTTTTTTATATAATTACTTTGCCTAAAGATTTATAACGTTGTTAAAGGCTTGGCATCTTGAGCGAGAGGTCCGGGTTCGATCCTGACGCCTGTGATGCTATGAAATGGATTTTTCTAAATTTCTCCGTGCACAATATGAGACCATCGCTTGCTCACCGGTGAAGGAATAAATATCGTGAGAAAACCTGCATGCCTGATGGAATTAAAAGTCTTTGCAGGTCTGTGAAGTTTATCAACCCTATATTGGGTAAGCATATCGGTGAACTATGACCCAACATCCTCTTACTATGACATTAATTAGAACATTATTATTATTACAATTTACATCATGTATTCAATACAATCATCTGAACTAGAAGTTTTTTGAAAGTCATAAAACTATTGTGAAATATGTCGACTTGTGAGCAAATTGAGTTATAATCGCTACACATACGTGAGAGCGGATTATTTTGGAATACATTATTATTATGAAAAGGTATACCGGGTGTATTTTGATCGCTTGCAAAGATTTAACCTTAATAATAATATACTATTTATATACTACTAGCTGGTGCCCGCGACTTCGTCTGCGGAGGATGAGGTTTTGATTTATTTTCATAATAAGTATCCTATGTTACTTCTAATACCCCCAAGAATATGTGTACAAAGTTTCATGATGATTACTTGAGCCGTTTTCCCGTGAAAGCGTAGAAAACAAACTTACTTTCATATTTATAATACATACTAGCTGACCCGGCGAACTCTGTTCCGCCTTACTGATACATCATTAAGTAATGCAACTCTCATGTTTGTTGTCAGCTGCAGTTTCTTCTCATAGCGCCATAGATTCGATGATTTGAGGCAAGCGTTTATTTCTTCGGCAGCCGTAGATCTTGGAATTACTGGCAGTGTTTGGCGGAAATCGCCAGACAGTAAAATTATTGCTCCTCCAAAACATCTCGAGTCATTGCGTAAATCTTTCAATGTTCGGTTAAGTGCTTCTAATGCACGTTTATGCGCCATTGTGCATTCGTCCCAGAAGATGATTTTCGATGCTGATAAAACTTTGGCCATTGCTGAGTGTTTTGCAATATTACACGTTGGTTCTTTAATCGTTTGAAGATTTAACGGTAATTTTAATGCTGAATGAGCCGTACGGCATCCTTCTAAGAATGTGGCTGCTATTCCAGAAGAAGCAACTGCAACCGCTATGTTGGAACACACGAACAGTGGCTAAAACGACTGACATGAGGAATGTCTTACCAGTTCCTCCAGGGGCATCTAGGAAATATAAACCACCATTTTCATCATCTATTGCCTTCATTAAAGTATTATAAACTTCTTTTGTTGGGAATCCAACAGGGGTACATTCGTTTGAACTACTAAATCTAATTCCTGTTGATCATATTCACGTTCCCGTTCCAATTCTCGATTAAATGCGTCATTCATTTCACGATTTGGCGCTGGCATTCCTAACCTGATTAATAAACTACCGCACATGAGGTAACACATATCTTCAATCAAAAGTAAAGCACGATTATGTATCTCCTCATTCATTTCAATATCGTGATTTCTGGAACTGACACGAATTTGATGTAAAATATCTTCTGACATATTATTCTTGTATTTGTGCCACAGGGTTTGATGGAAAGCATGTCGAAATTATGATAGCGAATAATGTGCGTATCTGACTTGGAGATGCAGAGATAATGGCTTCAGTGATTGTCGTATCTCAATGGGTATCGTTTTCTAATAAGTTCAGATCTTCACATGCAGTACGATATGTTGGGAATATTACACCATTCACAGTCCGTAGTATCTCAAATGACGTTGGGCCATGCACATTTACCAGCAACAACTGCAAATAGAAACATTCATCATTCTTTGGATGAACTGTATACATACGACCAAGAGCATCAGTAGAACACACATCCAGATACCCAGGAACCGCATCGCCTTGCTTTCGTCTTTGAAAATTCTTCGATGAAGCATTCCAAGTATAATAACGTGGCATCTCCGAGTAATGTAAAGTTCGTGCAAACGGATCGCTTTGGCAGATCGCAAAGAAACTGGTCAATGTAGTTGCTGGAGGTGTTTCAGCATTCCAATTCCAGCAAATCCATTCTTTTCACTTTTGTTGTGACAGTTCGACCGTTGTCATCTGGTGATCGACGACGATACAGCGGATAACCATCGTTGCCAGTGACGGCCTCCGTCGTAAGTTTCCGTGGATATCGTTTAGAGTACTTTTCGATCACGTTTGACCATGCAAGGTGATTGGGGATTGATGGCGCCACACGGTCCATGAATCATATTTGTAATAACAAAATCATGTAGGTCTGGATCGGCTTCATGATCAGGAATCTCGGCACTATAATATCATCTATTTGGTCAGGCTGAATTATTTCCGCTAACCAAATAAGAATCTGTGCGTACGGCAGGCCTCGCTTTTTCCATTCGATTGAATACATCCAGCATCGAGTATCTCTAAAGATGCATTGTTTAACAATGAAGTTCATCAGGGACCAAATTTTTTACCTGAATATACGTGCTGTGATGTCGTGTCTATCACTTGATGTTTGTCCGGGAAGCAGCAATTGAATAATTTCTATCCATTTTGGAGTACAGGTAAAAGTAATAAAGAGATCTGGCCGACCGTTATGACGAACATATGTCATTGCATCTTGCGCATATTTAAAAAAAAAAGTACATTCGTGTGTTCCAGATGATCGTTTATCTGCTTTGATGACAACTTTATAGTCATCATTTGGCATGCGCTCTAAAGCACTCTTAAACAACCTGACCAACGCATGATGTTCATGAAGCAGTTGCTGCAAGTCTTGAAGAATTGCTCGCTCCGTTCCTGCATTGATCTCTCGACGTCGATGAAGTTGTTCTTCCATCTTTATTTAATAGAAATAGTTTTAATATTGATTTCTTACAAAAAACAAATTGTCATCCATACGTCTATTACATAGCTGTCATTTGCGTTTTGTTATTCCAAGTCTGCTTCTTTTTTGTTATACCACGTTTTATAGTGACTGACGTTTTATGTCAAGTCACACAGAAACGCTGTCGAACGGGATAAATAGTATCCTATGTCCGTCTCCTGGCTCTAAGCTACCTACCCACCAATTTTTTGCCATATCGGTACAGCCGTTCTTGAGTTATAAATAGTGTAACTAACACGACTTTCTTTTATATATATAGATATAATTCATATAACCATTTATCTCAGAAACGTTTCTTTAAGAAAATTTTAGGACTTATGTATTTTGCAAACCATTATTTTATACGATTATAACGATTATTTTAAAGCACTATCATCAAATTTCTGTAACATTATGTTTACTAGACCGGATTTTACAAAAAAGGCAACCAAAAAAAAAGAAACGCGTTTTTTTCACTTGTATCATGTCAGGCTATGCCAACACTATCATACCTCTTCGTTTTTGCAAGCGTGCCAAATACACCCGGTATAATAATATTATTACTAAAATTGTCTTAAGCCATGTTTTCCCTTTTATTCGCGAAGTTTAATATTTCGGCATTGTCAACGAATTCCTTAAACGTTTCGAATATTATGTTTATATTAAATCTAGCTGAACTACAGAAGAACCGACTAAGTACTGAGTTTTTCTTCAGCACCATCTAATGGTGAGGTATAAAAAAGTGAATGTTCAAAACGTCTTCATAAAAATACATATTATTTGTGCCAAATTTGATCGGTCTAATGGTATCGGAGTGATTTAGATGTCAGCTAATTGGGTAGGTATTATGTAGAATTGGGTACTGAGGTGGGTCGCGGGTTTTAATCCAGGCCATACACTATTCTGTGTAATTATTATAGATACATTCTGTATATTTTTATTGACGTAAAAAATAACGTTTTTTAAAATAGATTCATATATTAATGTTATTTTAATAGGTTTAACGTGATATACGAAAAACTTTGGCTAATAAAAATTTTAATGGTACTTTTTACTAACAAAAACGAAACCCGTTATCTTTTAAACATAAGAACATCAGAAACAATACTATTGATTATTTTATACCTATATAATATTAATATATCACTGGTAAATTTTTACTCTTATATATATAATACTATATTCTCTCGAAATATACTAACTTTTTCTTCTTCTTCTTAACGCCGGGAAATGCCTTGAGGCATCCCGCGTGGGATGTATGTCTCCCCAGGTGGGTATATGGGACTCGCTGCGCCCGAAAGCTGGTAACTGGATGCAGCTCTACCCACAAAAATCTGGCGAGTGCCACCAATGCTGCCTTTGGTGAGGTGCCCCGGATCTGTTGAGCAAACAGTGCACCTCGTCCGCTAGTCAGTCCCTCAGGGCACCGACGCCACCTCCACAGAGGGGTTGTCCCGCATCACAGAATAACCCCTCCCAACATCGGGATAGTACAACGGGGTGAGCTTCCCATCCTCGCCCCTTGCCCTTTTGTCCCCTCTTCTTATAAGAGCCCCCTCGGCTCAATTCACTTCGCCCAAGTTGCTACTACTGAGCTCCAACGCCACGATAAGGCCTTAGCCATAGTGGAAAAATTAATAACTTAAAAAAATATATTATACAATGTTTTTTTTGTATGTAACTTTTCAATTATCTGCTTGTTTCTTTCTACTGCTATATATATACATAGGTCTCGTTCAATAAACACCAAGATATTCCCAGCCACTTGGATTCAACATGGACTAGGTTAAGGTTTTGAAAAATTTAAGAAGGGTCATAACTCTTTATTCAAATATTACGTGAGAGATATTTAATTTACATTATAAGTATCCTTTATCATATCCGCACCCATCTCACCGATCATTATCGTCGGTCCGTTTGTATTGCCGCTTGTCAATGTAGGCATTATACTTGCATCTATAACTCTGAGGTTTTTGACTCTGTGCACTCTTAGAAAATTATCAACCACAGAATTTCTTGGATTTGGTCCCATTTTGCAAGTACCTACTGGATGATATATCGTGGCTACTGTATTTTTTGCGTGGCACATCCAGTAGCTAATTGAATTAAAGATTAACTTGTCACACTCAGGCCACTTTATTCGTTGGACAAAAGCATTTATAGATTTGAAGAACTTAGTATTTACTATTTTCGTGAGCATCAAAATTCCCTTGGCGGTTAGTATTAAGTCACGAATGTCCCCAAAATAATTAGCATCTATAATTGGCTTATCATAGGGATTTGAAGTGTTTAAAGAAATAGAGCCCCTTGAATGTGGATGTAACATATTCACGAGAAACAAGTATAATGTTTTGTTTTGAATGAATTCAGTAAGTGAATCAGATACTGGTTTTTTGTAGGAATTTATGAAGTTACTTATTTTATCTGGGTTACCACTTATTACAATCAGATGATTTTGAAACTCAGGGTAACTTGCAAAAAGGTTCCACGAATAGAATGCGTTTATGTCTTCTAATCTACATTGTGCTAAATAGCCAGTCCTGTTACAACAATATTCTTCAAATGCACATTTCCTTGCATTTCTGTTTTCGAGTTTAGATTTGTCTCCGTATATGGGTACAAAAACACTCAGATGGTCTTGTAAATTTTTACCAACAGCCGGTAAATCAACTTTGCAACTAATATTCTTTGATTCTAAATGATTTTTAGGTCCTATTCCGGAAAGCATTAAAAGTTGCGGTGAATTAATAGTTCCAGCACTTAGAATAACCTCATTTTTGGCAAAGAATTGCTTTTTTTGACCATTTAAATCTACTTCCACACCATACGCTTTTTTGTTTTCATCGATCAATACTTTGGTCACAAATGCTTCTGTGATAATTTTCAAGTTGTTTCTTTTACGAGCAGGCAATAAATAAGATCTATAAGTGCTATATCTGATTCCGTTCGCTGCAGTGACTGTTGCTATGCTGCTTAAGCCTGGACTCCTATAAACCGCTGAATTTGCATCTACTACCCACTTAAATCCAATTGCATCCCAGGCTTTCAGAATTTCTTCAGTCAACAATTCGTTGGTGCTATTAAAACGGTTTACAACTTGCGGCCCCTTGTGTCCATAAAACTTATCAATAAGTGGATAGCTTTTCAAAAAAACATTCTGTAGTGATTCAGCTTTCCTTTCGTGCTTAAATACATTCTCTGGAGTCCAACTTGGGTTACCGTCATTAGACCATGATTGATAATCTTCTTTTCTACCCTTAACATATAACATAGCATTTAAAATGCTACTACCACCAAGGACTCTTCCTCTTGGCCATGATACTCTTTCGTTCACAATGGCCTGACTGGTTCTATGATTATTAATTGTTGTATAATTCCAATCATACTTTGTTCTGAATAGGTTATTATTTAATTGTGGTATCTGCAAACAAATTTGATTATAATTATCACATGAAAGATTTTAAAACATCTTTAAAATATTTCTCATCTAACTCTAAATCTTACATTTGCTATAGGCGGTGGCTTTGTTCCAGCTTCTAGTAACAATACGTTCCATCCTTCAACTTCACTTAATCTGTTGGCTACCACACTACCAGCTGATCCTGCTCCCACAATGATAAAATTAAAGTAAACTTCATCTAAAATTAAAAAAATTAATAGTAATATTATAATATATTAATTATAGCTTTATTTTACTTAAAAAAGAACAAATAAATGACGAAAAGGCCTTGGTACGACTAAACCAATTTTGACAAAATTCATAAATTAACCACAGCTAGAAAAGCATATTTAAAATAAAAAAAACCCTCATCCAAATCAGTTCAGCCGTTTGATACTTAGACCGTCTTTTCACGTCGGTGGTAAATAAGAAAATTATAATAATGGTATTTATTAACAAAAAGTAAAGGGTTTTGCACTTTTTATTAGATCTTAATAACTAAATACCAACAATATTTTTTTAATTTCAATTAATTTGTTATTTTTTAATGAATTTAATATTTTTATCTCATACTTATGGCAATCACTTGAGAATGAGTGAGATACTTAAAATCGCACGATTGATGTAGACAAGGTAGTTTGCGCAACTTGTGCCTTCCTTGGATGTTCCTGATAATCTTGATCAGGATATTGAAACAAACTTATTAAATTATTGCATTGTTATCGGTCTTTGAAAATTGTGCACAGTTTTATTTTAATCTGATGTCTTAAAGTGGGTAAAAAATATCTATAAAATTTCCGTTACATATAGACTATGTTATATCTCTACCTAGATAGGTATCTAGTATCTACATAGATATATTAAAAACAGCGGAACGTCGAATACGAGGAGAAATAAATGACATTTTCATTACATTCTTTATGTTAGCTGTATAGAGACTTACTTCTTATTGCAGTAATAATAGTGGTATCTTACCTTTTTTTAAAGTGTAAAGCTCTATCTCAAGATATAAATATAAATCATACTAAGAAATTACTCAGTAAATGAGAAACATTACCTTTGATTTTATCAGATCTAAACTTGTCAGTGAAACAGCATTGTGACGCAGCAAGAAATAATACTGTTGAAGAAAAAACATCAGCAGATGTGCACGTCGCTTGGGACGCAGCGCAACAAGAATTTGTGTCCCTGTTATTTTATATTAAAGTACAATTTAGAGTAAAGTTGGTTAAGCAGAAAGCAGTAATACTATGTTGTTAAAGATTAAGTGTAACGTGTAACGTTAGGACATCTGTCACCTCAGTCCACCCGTGACCATGGTTGCTGTAAAGTATCCGAAACGTCGGGCTTGTAAAAATCTTAATAAACCGCGATAAAATCCGTAAAAATTGTTAAATTATAAAAGATTAAGTTAAGATTCCTAGATTTGACGATGAAATTATCTTCATCTATAATTTCTCTGTCTATTTTGGGTTAACGATATATAAAATAATTTATCTCACAATATATATATATATATATATATATATTTATGTTAGTTGGATAGGCAAACTGGCAAACGTACCACCTGATGGTAAGTGGTCGACGTCGCCCATGAACATACAACTAGTAGACCTGGAACGAACCCAGGCAACTCATTTATGTGTTGCCTATCCTGAGACATAAGATGTTAAGTCTCGGTGCCAATAATTACACTGCCTGTCTTGCCCTTCTCTCCGAAACACAGCAAAGCTGTTTCACGGGAGAAATAAGCAAGATGGTGGTACCCACGCAGCCGGGAGCGCGGCACAGCGCTTCCCTCCCACCGGTTTAATATCAAGTGAAAAACTTCAATCGTCTTGTGTCTCAAGTTAAAATTATACAACTCGTTCAATAGAAGCGAGATGATAGTCGTTTAGTTGATTATTATAAATGAAATAGACTTCGTGCACCTTCTAAAAGCTTGTTATTAACGAAACATTATTAACGAAACTCACATTTGATATATGTACAAATTTTGGCAGTTAGTCCATAAATATCCTTTCACAATTTAAAATATTATTTAAATAGCACATAAACTCTTTACTCGATACACAGTTAATGTCACCACAACTACACATAAAGTTAATGAATGAAATTAAACCTGCTAATATATTATGCAAACCTAAAGGCCGGTTAGGAAGATAACAATATATTTAGCCTTCTGTTAACAGGTTGGTAAAAGTAAATATTTAATTAACATCCTTATCAGCTAAAAATGTCAAATAATGGAAGTTATTGACATGCTCTTATTGATTTTTTTTTACGCCGGGAAATGTTCTGAGGCATTCCGCGGGGGAGTGGGTCTCTCTCCGCTCGAAAGCTGATAAGTGAACGCAGCTCTACCTACTAAAATCCGGCGAGTGCCATCAATCCGTCTTTGGTGATGTTCCCCAGATCTAATGAGCAAACAGGACACCTCAACGGCTAGTCAGTCCCTAAGTGGCCGACGCCACCTCCACTGAGGGGTTGTCTCACACCACAGAATAACCCTCCACCCCTCCCAACGTCGGTATAGTACAATGGGGTGAGTTTCCCGTCCTCGCCTCTTGCCCCCTGCTCTTTTGTCCCCTCTTCTTATAAGAGGGGTACAAAGATCCCCCTCAGCTTAATTTGCCCAAGGTGCAGCGGCTGACCCTAGGCTACTGAGCCCCACCACCACGTCAAGACCTGAACCATGGTGGGGATGTTCTTACTGATACAGTAATAATTGAAATACACGATGGACTTACTTACTTACTTACTATAATCTACTAGCAACCCGCGGTTACACCAGCGTACTTCCCATTCCCGTAGGAGGTAAATAATTGTAGCCTATATGCTAGTCGGATTTATAGGCTACATTAATGTAAACTTTTATCAAAATCCAATTAGCAGTTTTTGGTTGAAAGAGCAACAAACATACATCCATACATTCTCACAAACTTTCACGTTTATTAAATTAGTAGGCGATAAACGTTAAAAAAATAATCAGTGACTACGCCGGTAACAGTTTAAATACCCGTGATTGCATGTCTGGGTTCAAGTTACTTTTACCTAGGTAACACTGAAAATGTTTAGAAAATGAAAAACGGCTTAATGTAGAAAGTTGCCAATACTTTTATTGTTTTTCGAAGTAATCTCCGTTTCTTTCTACACATCGTCGCATTCGATGGTACCACTGAGAAAAGCAGTGGGCCCATTCTTCCTTAGGAGTCTCTTCTATGGCATTTTCGTACGCTTTCACCGCATCTTCAGGGCTCGTAAAGCGAATACCTCGAATTTTATCTTTATAAATGAAAGTCGCAGGGTGCCAGGTCAGGACTGTAAGGTGGATGACTCATTATCTCGACACCTGCCATAGTCAAATATTCAACAGTCCGTTTTGCGGAGTGCGCTGAAGCATTGTCGTGGTGAAGGAGGATCCTGCTTCGAGGGCGCTGCTGTTGAATTTTTTCCAAGACAACAGACAAAAAGCGATTGACATACCAGTCTGCAGTAACTGTCCTTCCATCTTCTAGCACAACTGTCGCGAAATGACCTTTCCGACCAAATAATGAGGCAATCATCTTTTTTCCTTGACTTCTTTCTTTCTTTACCTTAGTTGGCCGATCCTCGAAAGGAAACACCCACTGAGCTGATTGTCTTTTGGTTTCGGGTACGTAGCAATATATCCAGCTTTCATCACCTGTGATGATGTCAAATACAGCATTTGAGTTACCGCCGTTGAACTTATCTAACATTTGGCGACACCAGTCCATGCGGAGGCGATTCTGGTCGTCAATTAAAGTATGGGGAATCCATCTGGTACAAAGCTTCCTGACGCCTAAACGTTCGTGTAATATTTTTTGAACTTTACTCATACCAATGCCTAGGCTTGCCCGTATCTGCTGATAGGTCACTCTCTTATCTTCCTCTATCATGCGTCGCACAGCACTGATGTTATCTTCAGTAGTCGCTGTTAAAGGACGTCACTCACGCGGATCATCATTGAGATTGCTACGTCCACGCTTAAACTCGTTAAACCAATTGTAAATAGTGGCACGAGATGGGGCTTCATTAAAAATGCTAATCGCAGCCTATCATAGCTTTGTTGTTGAGTAAGCCCACAACGAAAGTCATAATAAATCATTGACCGAAAATTTTCTCGTGTTATGTTCATTTTCACGTGTAACAAGGGTTTATATTTGCCGCCAATTCACAAAAACAAATGACAAATGAATGCAATAAAGAGTTCTAAAATTGAAATTCAAAAAAAGTTTTCATTTTCAATGTTTCTAACTGGCCAGTTCTAAACATTTTCAGTGTTATCACGTATAGACACCAACATGCCAGTCATGTCTTTGTAGGACAAAAAAGTGTGCATAATATTGTATGCACTCAGACCATTTATCATTATTGATCACAATTATTCTAATGATAAATAATAAAATCTCTAAAGTCATGTGGGAACACCAATAATAATTGATTTTTTTTTCAATGTTTCTGAAAATTTTACATCGATCTTTCGTAGCATATAACTATAGACGTGTCACCGTCTGCCAACTACTTGTAATCATTTCTCTTAATTTTAGTATATCAAAATATAATAATGATATTGTTGCTTAAAATTGCAACATTGGAGGTTAAAGAAAATGCAAATTTGCAATAATAATAGTTTATTCGATTCATTTTCATATTTAATTAAAATCATATAAGAATGGTTGTAGTTTATATTTCCCAACCATTGTATTCTTTATTTATTATAATCTTTTTTAATCATGTCCGAACCCATTTCGCCAATCATGATTGTAGGTGCATTTGTATTGCCGCTTGTTATATGTGGCATTATGCTTGCATCTATAATACGAAGACCCTTTACTCCATGCACCTTTAAATAATTATCAACTACCGAGTTAATTTTTTTTGGCCCCATCTTACACGTACCTACTGGATGAAATAATGTTGTTACTGTATTTTTTGCATGACACATCCAGTAGCTAGTTGTATTGAAAACAAACTTGTCACATTCAGGCCATTTTAGCCGCTGTACGAACCCATCAATAGACTTGAAATATTTAGTGTTGACAATGTTCGTTAACATAGAAATACCTCTAGCTGTTGATTGCAAGTCACGGCAGTCTCCAAAATAATTTGCATCTATAATGGGTTTATCATAGGGATTGGAAGTGTTCAAAGAAATAGTTCCCTTGGAGTCTGGATGTAAAAGATGAAATGTAAAAAGGTATAATGTTTTAGTTTTTATATATTCTGCTATAGAATCGGAAATGGATTTCTTGAACCCTAGCAGTACGCCTTTAATCTTTTCTGTATTACCACTGATTATTACTAGGTGATTTTGATATTCAGGGTACTTTAAATTTCGTTTCCAAGAATAAAATGCAAGTGCATCTTCTATTGCGCCTTGTGCCAAGTAACCAGTCCTATTACAGCAATATTTTTCTAAAGCACAATCCCTTTCTTTTCCATTTTCCAGGCCTGAGATATTTCCAAATATTGGGACTAAAACAGTAAGATGATCTTGTAGGTTTTTACCCACAGCTGGTAAATTAACTTTACAGTCAATTTTCTTCGATTTTAAATGGTGTTTGGGCCCAATCCCAGAAAGCATCAAAAGTTGAGGCGAATTAATGGTTCCAGCACTTAACACAACCTCATTTTTTGCAAATAATTGTATAGTTTTTCCATTTATGTCGACTTCAACTCCATATGCTTTTTTATTTTCATCGATTAATATTTTTTTTACAAATGCATCAGTGACAATTTTCAAATTTTTTCTTTTACGAACAGGCAATAAATAAGATCTGTAAGTATCATATCTAATTCCATTTGCTGCATTAACTGTTGCTTTACCGCACAATCCTGGACTCCTGTACTTAGCTGCGTTTATATCTAAAACCCGTCTAAAACCCATTTCATCAAAAGAATCCAATACTTTTTCAATTAGTTTTATATATGTATTATTAAAGCGATTAAGGACAAGATATCCCTTTTCACCATAAGTTTCGTTTATGCACATATTTTTTTTCAATTCACAATTTTGGAATGATTCTGCTTTTTTCTCGTATTTAAATACGTTTTCTGGACTCCAACTTGGATTGCCTTCGTCCATCCACGTTTGATAATCTTCGCTTCGTCCTTTGACATAATACATGGCGTTAAGCATGCTACTACCGCCTAAAACTTTGCCACGTGGCCAACTAACCTTCTCAATTTTAATGCCTTGACTTGTTTTGTGATTGTTGAGAGTTGTATAGTTCCAATCATACTTAGTATTAAATGTTTGTCCGTATAGTTGGGGTACCTAAAATAGATGTTTTAATAAAAAAGTAGCAATTGTTTTATAAATATAGTTTATTTAGATCTACAGAGATATAATATCATCATACAATGAATATGTTGTATACCTACGTATTGTGAAATTACTTACAAATCCTATATAAGGAGGTTTTGTTCCAGCTTCTAGTAACAATACGTTCCATCCTTCAACTTCACTTAATCTGTTAGCTACCACACTACCAGCGGACCCACCTCCCACGATGATAAAATGGAAACACGATTTATCTAAAAAAAAAAAAAAACAAATGTAATTTCTAAGCTTCAAAATAGAATCGGTAAAAACTAATCTAGGACAAGATATTGTTGTCCCTTGTTTTAGCAGAATATTACTAAAAAAACAGAAACTGCCACTTTGTAGTTTTAAGGCTGTTTTTATATATAATATTACTGGCAGCGCCCCCCGGTTTTTACCTTTTATTACCTAAACAAATATTGGACAATTTTAATAAAAAAATGCTATTGCATGGTCATCAAAATCTACAATAAATTACCCAATATATAAAAGAACTAGATCTATTATAATTTCGTCGTAAACTTTTCATATTTCTAATGAAACAATGTTTTTACTCTATACAAGAGTTGTTTAATTATAAGTAACCAGCTGTTGCCCGCAGCTTCGTCTGCGTTATCTTAGTTTTACAACCGTATACGTATACATTGTCTGACGGAAACTCCGTCCGGCTCGGACGCGCGGCGCGTCTTCATGGAGCGCCTTTAAATATTAAAATATATTTAATAAATTCTCAAAGCTAACTAACGCATTTAAAATGATAGGGATTAATTCATTTGTGTAAATACCTTTCCAATTACCGATTTATAATTGCCATTTTTTATTAAAATGGATATAGTATGTTATCCTTAAGAGATAGACATAATATGCCATCGCGGACATTTTTGTAGACCTTTTTATGTAGTACATTATTTTAATATATCTCGTAGAGTTTAGCCAGCGTTTGCAATGTAAGCGCAAAAATGTGTTTATTTTCGACTTCACATTAGAAATCTAAAAATTATCAGTGGTTCTTTAATATATTAAGCATGTTATTATATATATATATATATATATATATATATATATATATATATATATATATATATATAAACCTTCCTCTTAAATCACTCTATCTATTAAAAAAAACTGCATCAAAATCCGTTGTGAAGTTTAGAAGACGCGGGAAGCGACTTTGCTTTATACTATGTAGTGATGACTAATTTAACATATATTTTCCATTTTCTCCAAATTCACAGAGGACCTGGGACGACATAAATTGCAAATTGACTTTTGAGAATCTTTTGAGCTGTAGTACAGGTCCGGCGCGTGCTAGACTTTGAGCCGTAGGTACGCATGAGGCCGGCTACTGGCTTCACGCGTACCCTTCGTCACATACAGGAACTTTTCTTGAGCCTGACACGCTCCGAATCGCAACCTGTCTACGGCTTGGGGTTCCGGTCTGCGCTCCCCATAAATGTCCCTGTGGCAGTGATGTCGACAAGCTAGGACATCATGGACTGTCATGCCAAAAAAGTGCAGGCGGCTTCTCGAGACATGCTGCACTCTACGATATCATACGCCGGTCCCTTGCCACCGTCAACGTGCCAAGTCTACTTGAGCCGACTGGTATTGCAAGAGACGATGGCAGGAGACCGCACGGTATGAGTTTGATTCCATGGAAGATGGGCCGGGTGCTGGTGTGGGATGCAACCTGTTCAGACACACTGGCCCCTTCCCATCTACATGGAACCATCAACAGAGCTGGTGCGGCTTGTGAAGTGGCTGAAAAAGCTAAAATATGCAAATACAGGGGTCTAGGCTCCGAATATGATTTTGTCCCATTCGGTGTCGAGACCCTTGGTCCATGGGGTCCTAGCGCTTTAAGCCTCTTTAAGGAAATAACAAAAAGGTTAGTTGACATCACAGGAGACCGAAGAGCTGGCAGCTACCTCGGACAAAGAATTAGTCTAGCAATTCAAAGGGGGAACGCTGCCAGTATCTTCGGGACCTTGCCTAAAGGGACTCCTTTTTATTAATATAATTAAGTAATTACATTATATTTTTTAAGGTTTTTTAGTTTTAGTTTCTTTGTAATCTTTAAATGATAACAAGTGATATAATAAATGAATTTATGTTTAAAAATAAATATTTGGACGTCCTTAACGACATAATATGTGATGATACTACTGAACACCATGTAAGGCCTAGGCCTACCATATTTCGCCCAAATAAATATTATTATTATTATTATTACTATTTACCTGCGTGCTTCCCATTCCCGTGGGAGTACAGGGATAATTTATAGCCTACCTATATTATGTTATTCTGATGTTATTGTAAAATTTCATTAAAATCCATTCAGTACATAGTTTTTTTGCGTGAAAGGGTAACAAACATCCATACATTCTTACAAACTTTCGCGATTATCATATTAATAGGATACTAAAACTACTACTAAAAAAAGGATACCCCTTGCCTGATATTAAGGGGACACGTGCCCTGCTGTAGGAAGTGTAAGGGTCGACGATGAAGATGAAAAAAGGAACAGTTTTATCTATACTAATATTATAAAGCTGAAGAGTTTGTTTGTTTGTTTGAACGCGCTAATCTCAGGAACTACTGGTCCGATTTGAAAAAATATTTCAGTGTTAGGCAGCTTATTTATCGAGGAAGATTATAGGCTATATAACATCACGCTGTGACTTATAGGAGTTGAGTAACGCGGGCGAAGCTGCAGGCAACAGCTAGTATGAGATATATAGGAAATTAAAAATTATAACTTAATTACGCACGAAAAAGTCATAATAAAACAGCTACTTCTTCAGTCGACTCCGTTTTTATCAAGAATACAGGGTGTTCCGTCGACGTCAAGCCGTTAACCCGTGATAGGCCAAGTTACAATAGTTATCAGAAAAATAAAAATAAAAATCCAAGTATTGTGTCTCAAAAAATACAAAGCTTTTAAAAAAAATCGAAAAATCGACATCTTGTGATGGTTTTTCAATTCCCTGCACTACAAATTTCTACTTTTTTGTATTTCTTTTTGTATGTAATCCTGAATAATGCTTTAGTAAACTGGTGCCTAAAATTTAAATCAAACGACTCCGAATTAAAAGGAAATGAGGTTTTTTGCCCAAATCAATGATTCGAATTTAATAGTTTGCTCGATTTTAACCGATTGTACTGGAAAAAAAAATATACTACGCAAGTTTGGCAGGTAATTTTAAAAGTTGGCGCAGTTAATAAGGATTCCAAAATGGTATGACACTTGCTAGATTATTTCTTAAATTTTGGACAATATTGATTTTTGTAAAGGAAGTTAGTTTTCAACAATTTTTTCTTACTTACTTAAAATAATTCAAGTGTACCCAGGACTTTCATGTGGTACCAGCAAGATGGCTGCCCGGCGCACTATGCCCGTTCAGTGCGAGATTATTTAGATAATGAATATCCAGACAGGTGAATAGGGCGGTCGCACAGTTAAATAAGTAGTAGATCAGTTACAGCAACAAATACGTCACCGTCGTCCGTCACCGGTGTCGTATTTGCTGCTGTAGGTACCTAACTCTCTCTTTTCTTTAACGCCGGGAAATGCTCTGAGGCATCCCGCGGGGGAGTGGGTCTCCCCACGCGGGTATGTGGGACTCGCTGCGCCCGACAAAATGGACGCAGCTCTACTCACTAAAACCCGGCGAGTGCCACCAATGCCGCCTTTGGTGAGGTGCCCCGGATCTAGAAAAAAAACAGGGCACCTCCACGGCTAGTCAGTCCCGCAAGGGACTGACGCCACCTCCACAGAGGGGTTGTCCCGCACCACAAACAACCCATCCCAACGTCGGGACAGTACAATGGGGTGAGGTTCCCATCCTCACCCCTTGCCCTCCTCTCTTCTGTCCCCTCTTCTTATAAGAGGGGTACAAAGAGCCCCCTCGACCCAATTAGCTTCGCCCAAGGTGCACCGCTCACCCTAGGTTACTGAGCCCCACCGCCACGACAAGGCCTGAACCATGGTGGGGTGTAGGTACCTAGCTACTTTGGCTAACACTTTCTTTCTTCTTTCTTTCTTTCAATTATTTTATTACTTTTTAGTTATTTTATTTCTTAAGTCGGTTATAATTTTTGTTTATTTTTTTTTATTACAAACACATTTTTTTAAATTTAGCTGATGATTAGAATGTCAATTGACAGATAGCGTTGGTTTGATGATATACATAGGTTAAGTTAACATGGGACAGTGAGCAGAGTCGCTTAAAAAATGACCGGCACTCATTGAGCTCTAAATACATTGTTTTAGTTCTTTACCGTGTTAATATAGACGTGTCAGAGAATACACTGCTAGCTTGATAACAAGCTAGCAGTGTTCTAATTTTGCACCAATGAGCGCACAAAATTTCAGTTTATGGCACTAAATAAATACTTATTATTAATATAGTCGTTTCGAGGAATACACTGCTAGCTTAATTAAAATAATAATAATATCTATGGACGCTTTCACACCACGTCAATCTGGTCCCGTGGTATGTTCTCGAAGAACTTGTGTTACGGGTACCAGATAACGGAAATATATTTAATACTTTTATACTATCCATATATTTAGGATTTTTATGATATAATACACATATTAAATACACATCCATAACCCAGGAACACTGAAAATATTTTTGTATCCCGGCGAGATTCGAACCCGCAACCTCCGGCTTGAGTGCCAACGCGCTTACCACTGAGCCACAGAGGTCGTCAATTAAAAAAATACAAGCTAGCAGTGTTCTAATTTTTTGACAAACTATGAGAGCACTAAACTTTTTTTTTGGCACCAAATTAGCACTAATATTGCGATTCTGCTCACTTTGCCATGGTAGCATAACGTACGTTTGTGTTTTTTCGGAAGGGCTAGACTTTTCGGCCTGATGGCCTTTAAGCTCAATCGGTACAGTAAATGAGCAGTTGGTTCACTTAAGAAATATTCGAAAGGGGGACGCTTCCCTCGCGCGCGCTGCTCGCTAGAGCAGGATTTGGACTAGTCAAATCCGATACGGTCGATATTACGTTTGTTATATCACATTCTTAAAAACAGTAAAATTCTGGTTTCCAAGTACTACAAAGCAACATTAATTAATTAGTTTCCTTATGAAAATGAACAAAATATATTTTAAAATTATATCTATGTTGGAAAAATATCTCGATTGCCCTTTTGTTTTTGTTATTTTTTTCCGCTCTCGTATAATTTATTTATGTTCGAAATTGTTATGTTACCTGATTTTAATAAATACCTTCAACTTCGTCAGATGTAAAATTATTATCCACAAGACAGCATTGTGTCGCAGTAAAGAGCTTCACGAATGATGATATAGCATCTGCCGATGGGCATGTCGTATTTGAACCCGCACCAGGACATGACGTGTTCCTTTAATTATTGGTATAAAATTAATCACTAATAAAAATATTTTAGAAGTATCGTAGCAAGTCATACACAAAAGCACACTCCGGTGAAGGAAATCATCGTGATTCCTGATGAGATTAAAAGTCTTTGAAGGTATGTGAAGTTCACCAACCCGCATTGGATCAGCGCATTGATTTAATATGCTTACCTTCCTCGCCTGATTTTGAGGAAGAGACCCGGGGCCAGCAGTGCGACACATTATTATTGATATTTTATGCACAAGTATTTTTGTGTATTAAGTTTTGTGTTACATTGTATTTTTATGTTGTTATATTAATTATACTGTATATTGGTGTGTTAATGAAGTCCTAAACCACTGAATCGGTTTAAGTTATATTTGGGAGTTATGACAGGCGCTTTTGTCCATCTCGGGCTCGAGGTGGCCGTGGAGAAGTGCGGAGCTATATGCTTCCACGGGCCCCGTCGAGTCCATCCAGCCGGATCCCACCTGATATTAGGAGGAACTCCCATCACTTTCCAGTCTACCATGAGGTACTTGTGCCTCGTCCTCGACAGGCGACGGGACTTCGAGGAGCATTTCCGGCGCCTCATCCCGAGGTTGTTCGGAACAGCTCGATTATCATCTTCTGTCAAACGTGGGTGGGCCTAGTGCTGGCTGCCGTCGCCTGTACACAGGTGTCTTACGGTCCATGGCGTTGTACGGCGTGCCCATCTGGGCGCGTACCCTGTAGGCGGAGAACGTGGCCCTGTTGCGACGTCCTCAGCGGGTATTGGCCATCAGGCCACCGTACGACCTCGTATGAGGCTGCGTGCGTACTGGCGAGTACTGCGCCATGGGACCTACATGCCGAGGCCCTAGCGCGTGAGTGGAGAAGACGAGGTGGAGGTTTCTGGCGAGTAAGAGACCTGGCGAAGCCACCTGAGAAGGTGGGTCTCAGCCAGTGGGCTCAGAGAGCCGAGCGCGGGACTCCGCATGGTGTTGGCCGTCGGTCCAATCCTGGAGCACTGGGTTGACCGGCGGGACAGCGCAATATCCTTTCACCTTGCGCAGGTCCTGATGGGGCACGGATGCTTCGGAAGGTATCTGTTGAAGTTGGCAGGAGCAGAGGACTCGCCAGAGTGTCAGCAGTGAAGACACTGCTGACCACACGCTGGTGGAGTGCCCAGCTTGGGCAGAGGCAAGAGCGCCCCTCATTGCTGCGGTCAGCGCGGACCTGTCACTCCCTGCGGTCATCCGAACGATGACCGTCAGTGAGAGAGCATGGCAGGTGGACATCTCCTACTGCGAGGACGCGATGTCGTAGAAGGAGGGGGCGGAGCGGGAGAGGGAGCGCACTGGCGTTTCTTCCCGCAGGAGAGCACGGCGGCGACAGGCAGTTGCGCCGCCGTGAGGGACTTGAGTGCGGCAGATCCGGTGATCCGCTGTAGGCGCGTAAGGTCCCAGCTATAAGGCACCCTTGTGTGTTCAGTGTGCCTTAAGCGGAGAAGGAGGAAGAGATGCCCCCGCTTCCAGAGAAGAGTGCCACGTCCACAGCTTTCGCGCCGGGTCACCCAAACGACGAGGAGAACACCGCTGGGGTTTAGTGGGTAGAGCCTGCGTCCACCTTACCATTTTCTCGGGGGCAGAGAGTCCCACATAATCTTCAGCTTCCCTCAGACCTGGTGGTATGCCTAAACGCATTCCCCAGCGAAACCAAAAAAGGCGCCTCTGTTCGTGGAATAACGATGTCTGGCCGGGCCGCCTATAATTAAAAGATTGTAGCACTTTTAACTTCGGATTCTGTCCCTGTGACAGAATTTGGAGAGATTTGCCATTCCGTGGCATGCCATTCAGGCGTGTTATGTATCTTCAGGTAGGTATCTGAGAAGTAGAAGTGTATTCGTGCACTGATGTCCCTAGAAAGTAGGCCATGGCATTCCACAAAGTTCTTTTCTAGGTCCGCTATTGTATTAATTTGCAACTGGTTCAATGTTATCTATCAAATATATTTGACATGGCAGTTTTATTGTTATCTATGTAATATATTTGACATGGCAGTTTTATTGTTATCTATCTAATATATTTGACACGGCTGTTTTATTGTTATGTATCTAATATATTTGACTTAGCCGTGGGATAACTATCAAAAGTATTTGGAGCTAAAAAAGACTAAACTGGATATCATCATCCAAAGGATCGCTGAGTCAATCAGTGCCTTTCTAGATTGAGACTTATAGACAATATAATGAGTAGTTTAGATGATGCTGATGATGCTGAGCTGCCAAGATATCCTTATTATAGAAGAGGGGGCAAATGGGCAGTCGGTTCACCTGGAGATAAGAAATAAGCGCCATCTATAGACACCCGATCATCGTGCGTTGCTGGCCTTTCAAATATCGCTCTTTTCTCGAAGGTCCCTATCGTATCGGTTTCGAAATATATAAATATATCTTAGAAGCATAAAACTAGCTGTATGTGATCCAGCCCATTAAACCCAATATAAACAAGATGCATTAATCACCCTTTTAGGGGTCAAAATTGAATTAGAGTGAATATTTTTGATGTAGGTATATTTATAATAAGAAAAGGCTTGATGATGATGATGACATTTTTAGTGCTTGTTCAGACACGGTGATAACCGCGCGATTTCTAAATCGCGTGGGAACAGCGTGGGTCTTATTTATAAGTAGATATATATTTTACCGTATGATTAATTCCTTTGAATTTAGAGTCCTGAAACCGCGCGGTTTTCGCCGTGTCTGAACGAGGCCATAATATCAATACTTTAATTTTATAACCTTATCCTATTTATAAAAGAATAAAAAATCTCACATCTCAGCTGTCCAAATTTGGAGACCAATATAATACTCCTTATATCACCACTACTGGGAATGAAATAAAATGCTGAAGAAAAATATATAAGCGATCAAACCGAACATAAACCTTGTTTATCCAACGTTTTTATCTGTTTGAAAATTATACGCAACATTCATAGCAATTTAATTGTTTTTACACTTCCTAACCTAAATTATTTTTATTTGAACCAGTTATTATCTAGAATTAAAAATGTTTGCACATCGAATCAAGGATGCAAAACATTCTACAATCGTGAATGTGATGTCTTATCTTTATTAGTTTTTACGAATGTAAACTTTCTTCTTTAAACATGTATAAGTGATGTGTAAAATTATAAAATCGTAAAACTAGTGCCTGTTCGACGGCATGTATGTCAAAGTATTTTGATTTTTGATTTTGTAAAAATAAATAGGTAATAGAAAAGCAACTAATTTGCAATTTTTTTTTTGTAAGGACTGCAATTTTTCAAAATTACTCTTAATCTACTTACTCGGTGCACAAACTTACGTTGTTAATATTCCACCGTAGTAGTAATGTGGGCTATGAAATTCCGAAACTGGTCATTGGTTCGTCACTGACGTAATAACAATTCAACCAACCAGTGATCTGTATGTACGTCCCATTAGCCAATCATCCATCAATGACCATCAGTCGGCCAATTAGAGCGCAGACCGCAGCACAAATTTGGCGGAATTTGTTTTCATATAAAACACACCGCTCTATTACGGTAATCCTTACTAATATTATAAATGTGAAAGTAACTCTGTCTGTCTGTCTGTCTATTCTTCACGCCTAAACCGCCTAAACCGCTGAACAGATTTGGATGAATTTTGTCACAAATATAGTTTGAAACCCGAGAAAGGACATAGTTTTTATCCCGGATATCCCACGGGAACGAGATTTAAGCGGGTAAAACCCCGGGACTGTCTATCTTCTGAACCACGCAACACATTTGGGTAAAATTTGATATGAAGATACTTTGAAACTCAACATACGACTTAAGATAGTTTTTATCCTGAAAATCCCTCGGGAATGGGACCTATGCGGGTAATACACCGGGACTGACTATCTTTTAAACCGCGGAACAGATTTGGGTGAAATTTGATATGAAGACATTTTGAAACTTAACGTAGGTCTTAAAATAGTTCTTCTCCTGAAAATCCCACGGGAACGGGAACTATGCGGGTAAAACCCCGGGACTGTCTATCTTATAAACCATGGAATAGATTTGGTTGAAATTTGATATGAAGATACTTCGAAACTCAACGTAGGGTATAAAATTGTTGATATCCTAAAAATTCCACGGGAACGGGAAATATGCGCTTAAAACCCTAGGACTGTCTATCTTCTAAACCATGGAATAGATTTGGTTGAAATTTGATATGAAGATACTTCGAAACTCAACGTAGGGTATAAAATTTTTGATATCCTAAAAATTCCACGGGAACGGGAAATATGCGCTTAAAACCCTAGGACTGTCTATCTTCTAAACCACGGAACAGATTTGGGTGAAATTTGATGTGAAGATACTTTGGAACATAACGTAGGACTTAAAATAGTTTTTATCCCGAAAATCCCACGGGAACGGGACCTATGCAGGTAAAACCCCGGGACTGTCTATCTTCTAAACCACGGAACAGATTTGGATGAAATTTGATATGAAGATGCTTTGGTACTTAACGTAGCACTTAAAATTGTTGTTATCCTGTAAATCCCACGGGAACGGGAGTGGTGCAGCTAAAACGCCGGGACTGTGTATTAGTTAAACCACTGAACCGATTTGAGTGAAATTAGATTTGGAGATAGTTTGAGACCCATAATAAGACCCATAAGATGTATAAGTGTAACAAGAAGTTTTTTAGGTGTGTCAATAGATGGCGTTAATACAAAATGTAGATCACGCTATCTATTACAAGATGCGAAGTCTTATGTGGATCGCACCTTTGTATTGCACGCGTTTTAACGAATTCCATATATTAGTTATTTATCCAAAATGATTTACCAATAGAATTCATGATATTATACAAAAGGAATGCTTATAAGTTATACTTAATAATAAAATATAGGAATAAAAAATATAACATTTCTTTTTCGTAGTTTTTTTTTGCTGGTCGTAGGTACTAATTTGAATTAAAATATTGATGTATCATAGGGTAGTTTCGAATAACTTTGTAATGTTAGGACTTCTGATACCTCAATCCTCCCATGATCATGGTTGCTGTAAAGTATCCGAAACGTTGGGCATGTAAAAATCTTAATAAACGGAGATAAAATCCGTAAAAGTTATTTAAATATAATAAAAATGTACTTCTTAATTAAATAAATATATTTAATAAAAACGTACTATCGGGCCTTACAATGGAAGTTTATAGTATTCTTTAAATTATAATATAATTGGAAACATATTATTTGAAAAATAAGATTTAAAACAATACTTCTTACATGGGGCCGAAGTCACGGGTAAAAGCTATGACATAATATACGGTACTTACATTAAAAAAAAAATCAATTTTTGTCTGTCTGTTTGTTCCGGTTAATCTCTGAAACGGCTGAGCCGATTTTGACGCGGCTTTCACTGGCAGATAGCTGATGTTATAAGGCGTAACTTTGGCCATAAAATAATTATCATCAATCCGAACGGTTGTAAATCTAAGTAAACGCGGGCGAAGCTGCGGGCAACAACTAGTATGCTATATGCGATGGATGCAGGTGATAACGATACTTTGTAAAAACTAGTCCTAGCTGATATGCGTCTTCAGCTGGCCATAAGCCTCTAAGGTTCTTCAGCCTGACCAGTTCTGTTCTACTCTATCCAGCGGTTTCCTTTGACTCATACTAAGAAACCATCATCATTATCATCATCAGCCTCTATTCGTTGTCTTCTGAACATAGTCTTGCTTCAATGAACGCCAAAACGGCCGATCCCTTGCCATTCGCATCCAACACGAACCGGCCACTGCACGAAGATCGTCTTTTTCTTAAACGCCGGGAACTGCTCTGAGGCATCCCGCGGGGGAGTGGGTCTCCCCAGGTGGGAATGTGGGACTCGCTGCACCCGAAAGCTGGTAAGTGGAAGCAGCTCTACCCACTAAAACCCCACAACCGACGCCAGGAGGCCGTGTGGTCGCAGACTGCACGGTAGGCGGGGGGCAACCCCCCAATCAAAAGTGAGCCGAATGGGCTCACACCAATCCGTTGAAGCATTAGGGCCTTCGGGCCATTAGCATAGATCCATCCGAAAAAAAAAAAAAAAAAAAACCACTAAAACCCGTTGAGTGCCACCAATGCCACCTTTGGTGAGGTGCCTCGGATCTGTTGAGCAAACAGGGCACCCCGACGGCTAGTCAGTCCCTCTAGGGACCGACGCCACCTGCACAGAGGGGTTGTCCCGCACCACAGAAAAACCTCTCCCAACGTCGAGACAGTACAATGGGGTGAGGTTCCCGACCTCGCCCCTTGCCTCCTGCTTTTTTGTCCCCTCTTCTTAAGAAGAGGTGTAAAAAGAGCCCCCTCGGCTCAATTCACTTCGCCCAAGGTGCTGGGCTCACCCTAGGTTACTGAGCCCCACCGCCACGACAAGGCCTGAACCATGGTGGGGATCATCTTCCCACCTGGATAATGGCCGACAAAACACTTCGTCTACCTAAACGCGACTTCCACTGTTGAACCTTATTGGCCCATCGGCATAAAACGTACTAAGCATTATTTAATGATATTAATATTTCAATTTTTTTATTTTTGAACGAGAATCATTTAAGTAATATACCACAATAGATATATAAAAGCGATTACATAAAATCTAAATAATTATTGAAGGATCAGACAAAAATAAAACAAGTTAATTACTCCAACTTTATTTATGTTGTTAATCATGTATTCATAGCAGACATTTATAATGATACATAAAAAAATAAGAGTAAATAAAATATATTGTATTTTGGACTTATTGTATCGTGTAATACCCGCCCTAAGTATTGTTACAAAGAAAAAAAGTTTTTTTTGCACGTTACATTTATTCCTATATACAGTGTTTAATTTTTATTCATTAATATAAAACCATTAAAAATTTATAAAACTTATTCGAAGTGGTCTCTCTCGGTATATAATTATATAACCTAAAAAAATTGGTTCGTTAATAGACGTGCAAAATTATAATGTCTAGTATCTATCTCACGTTAAAAAATCAACAATATTAAACATCACACCCATATAAACTTTATAATACACAATTTACAGGTGTTATAAATTTGCTTTCTCTGGGTTTAGTACTTACACGTTTTAATATTTAGGTACATTGTAAGTGTCCTTTATCATATCAGCACCCATCTCACCGATCATTATCGTCGGCCCGTTTGTATTGCCGCTTGTCAATGTAGGCATTATACTTGCATCTATAACTCGGAGATTTTTGACTCTGTGTACTCTTAGAAAGTTATCAACCACAGAATTTCTTGGATTTGGTCCCATTTTGCAAGTCCCTACTGGATGATAAACAGTTGTTGTCATACTTTTTGTATAGCACTCTTAATTGTATTGAAAGTTAATGTATCACATTCAGGCAATGTTAATCGTTGAACAAAGGCGTTAATGGATTTAAAAAATGGAGTTTCTACTATTCTTTTCAGCATGAATATTGCTCGAACCGTCGATTCCAGATCACGCTCGTCACCATAATAATTAGCATCTATGATAGGTTTGTCATAAGGATTAGAAGTATTTAAGGAGATAACACCCCTTGAGTATGGATGTAAGAGGTTGACAAGGAACAAATATAGAGTTTTACTGGGAATGTATTGGGCTAGAGAATCGGCAACCGGTTTTTTTAGTTTTTTCAAGATAAAATCTATTTTTTCTATATTTCCGCTCACCAAAATCAGATGATTTTGATATTCGGGATATGTCAAATGTTTTTTTGATGAATAAAAAGAAATTATGTCTTCTAGCATGTCTTGAGCTAGATAGCCTTTTCGGCTACAACAATAATCCTCTACTGCACAATTTCTTGCTTTTCTGTTTTCAAGGCTAGTTTCGTCTCCATATATGGGGAAAAAAACGCTGAGATGATCCTGCAAATTCCTACCAACAGCAGGTAAATCAGCTTTACAACGAATGTTCTTTGATTTTAAATGTTTCTTGGGTCCGATTCCAGAAAGCATTAAAAGTTGTGGTGAATTGATCGTTCCACCACTTATAATAACTTCTTTTTTGGCGAAATATTGAGTTTTTTTGCCTCTTATATCTACTTCAACATCGTAGGCTTTTTTATTTTCATCAACCAATACTTTAGTTACAAATGCCTCTGTGATAATTTTCAAGTTTTTTCTTTCACGAGCTGGCAATAAATAAGATCTATACGTGCCATGTCTAAGTCCGTTTGCTGCAGTGACGGTTGTGATACTACACAAGCCTGGATTTCTATAGTTAGCTGAATTTGCATCTATAACCCGCTTAAATCCAATTGAGTCCCAAGAATCCAGAACTTTATCAGTCAGCAGTCTGTAAGTGTTGTTAAAGCGATTAACGACTTGGGGCCCGTTTTGGCCGTAGAATTTATTAATGTATGGATTGCTTTTCAGGTCGTAGTTTTGCAGTGATTCCGCTTTCCTCTCGTGTCGATAAACATTATTTGGACTCCAACTTGGATTACCGTCGTTGAACCAAGATTGATAATCTTCACTTCTTCCTTTCACATATAACATACCATTTAATATGCTGCTACCACCGAGAACTCTTCCTCGTGGCCATGACACTTGCCCATCAGTAAAAGCTTGACTAGTTATGTTATTATTTACTGTTGTATAATTCCAGTCATACTTTGTACCTAGCAAATAAGTGGATAATAGAGGTACCTAAAAATATTTCAACTTGATATTAAATCAAATACAATTTAAAATAAAAATTATATCCATCAGTATTAAAGGCCTGCTACACGGTCTCTAACCGACCCCTGACAGAGGAGACCTTCTTAGTTTCCAACTGTGTAGACAGTGATTTACTGCCAAATATCGCTTTACTTTTCAAAATCATTGGTCATGAGAGCTGCTCTACCTACCAAGGATGGATAAAGGCCGTCAGATTTGCTTCCGACGGTAGAGGGCGGTTGGCAATCCCGAATTTGTTAGTTACTGTAAACCCTCGCATTTAAACATTTTAACAAAAAATTACGATTGTTTTTTTAAAGTAAATTTAACAAATTCACTGCCATGACACGTATTCACTGTTCGAATATCACGGCACTAAACGTAGTGATTACATTCTCTTGGCACGGCACAATGGCTTGTTGGCAACCATGTAGTTAAAACAGATGTTTTGGTAGCTGACCAATGTTACCTTTGTCAGGCTTCGGTAGCAAACCGTGAAGCAGACGTTTTAAGATAAAAAAATAGATAGTGACATACATAGCCTTCATTTGGAGGTTTTGTTCCAGCTTCTAGTAACAATACATTCCATCCTTCAACTTCACTTAATCTGTTAGCGACCACACTACCAGCTGTTCCTGCACCCACAATGATAAAATCGAAGGAAGCTTTATCTAAAAATTTAAAACACCACCTATTTTCATTTTAAAGTTCTTATTATTATTATATTATACTAGCTGTTGCCTGCAGCTTCGCCCGCGTTACTCAACTCCTATAAGTCACAGCGTGATGTTATATAGCCTATAGCCTTCCTCGATAAATAAGCTGTCTAACACTGAAATAATTTTTCAAATCGGACCAGTAGTTCCTGAGATTAGCGCGTTCAAACAAACAAACAAACTCTTCAGCTTTATAATATTAGTATAGATTATTCCAGTAGTAATTATTTATTTGCATGAAATTTTAAGATTGCAAATCCCTTTTTTTTGCTTGATTTTACATTTTGTTTTTCATCACGAATATCGTTTGTATTCAATATTTTATCAGATGTACGATTGCCATTGTGGAACACTGAAGTTTTATACATAATATATATTTTTTTATATCACAGGAAGGCAACTGAGCAGTCGGAGCCTTATGGTGACTACTGACGCTAATAGACATCTGCACAACCAAAAGTCATGCTGATGCGTTGCCCTCCTTTTCCCTATCCCGCAATAGGCCACCGGATACTCACAAACCGCACGAAACGCGACAGCATAGCTGTCACTTGACGCCGGTGTTATGTAAGCGAGAGGTACCACGCCCATCGTACCGGACCTATTCGGCTGCAAAGCAGCATGGCTCTACTACCTCTTACAAAAAAAGTTGTTATTATTTATTCATATCTTGCACTAAACACTATTGTACTAAACACTGTTGTATAATTTTGATATTACGTATATTGATATCATAAGCGCTGTTATACGTGTACATATCAATTGCAAGTATTTTCAAAATCATACTTAAATCATATTTTTTGTTGAAGGCTATTATTAATTTTTTGCAAGTATATTTCTGCTTATTCTTTGCGTGATATCGGCAACCTTGGTTCTCTGGCGAATGTCTTCTTAGCTCGTTGAAGTGGCAGTGGGCTGGTCACACACTCAAGAGAGCGGATGGCCGATGGGGCAAAAAGTTCTAGAGTGGAGGCCACGTTTGGTATGAACCAAGTGTTGGTCCAGTCGGCCATTAACCAGGTGGAAGACGATCTCCGTGCGGTGGCTGGTCAGTGTTGGATGCGGGTGGCAAGGAATCGGCCGTCTTGGTGTTCATCGAGGGAGGCCTATGTTCAGCAGTGGACGGATAGAGGCTGATCATGATGATTATGATGATGACATTTCTACAGTATTTTTGTAATGTGTAGGTTACGATGAAAGTAAGCACTTCAATCAATGCTATAATTGTAGTTTTATTTGCCAATCGATGCCAAGAAACAAAAAATGAAATGTAAAAAAGGAATTTCAGTAATAATACCGTCAACTTCATCAGATGTGAACTCATTTTTGAAACAGCATTGTGTCGCCACAAACAGCTTTACTTCAAAATGACGCTTGAATCTCTAGGTCTACGGCGTGGGAAAGACAAACATCTCTGAGTACCATGTCAATAAGTAATACTGGTATTAATTACTGGAAATATATAAGCAACTAGCTGTCCCGACAGACGTAGTTTTGTCTTAATTATGTATATTAAATTCGAAAAAAATATATAATAATGGTATACGAAAATTATTTCTAATCTAGCCTTATCTAAAATTTTATATGATGTTTAAGTATTCTTAAATTTTCTTATTTTCCGCGCAATATTCTATTTTTCTTCTTCATAAAAACCTTCTCCTGACAATAGCAAACACAACAAAAAAAGAATTAGCAAAATCGGTCCAGCCGGTCACGCGTGATGGCTTTACCAAGGGAAATAGGGATTTATTTTTAAATATATATATTATTAACTATGGATACTAAGTCCTCTTCAAAAACTAGAAAAAAAAACAAGTACCTATGGTCTATATGGAAATAAAGAATATGATGGCCGGTGGCCCAACAGACTCCTGGAGTGGAAACTACAATTGGAAAGAAAGAGACTTACAGCTTAATGGTATGCCGATGTTCGTCCAGTGGCCAGTCCTAGTTGGAAACAAATAACCCGAGTTTGGCTTTCATTAAATTTGGCCTTCATTAAATTTGGCCTTCATTAAAATTGGCCTGAACTCATATTGACCTTCATTAAAAAGGGTATATGTCAAGCAGTGGACGATAAAAGGACGATAAAAGAAAAACATCTAAAGAGTTCGTTGAAATTTGATTAACGCTGGGTAATCTGTAAAGGGTCACTTACTGAGCACACAAAATGCTAACAGATCTAGATGGAGCTTCAATCTCCGTAATCGTAAACGGTAAGTTTTACAAAAAAGTTAACAGGGAATAAAAGATGTGAAATTTTATTCTCTTTATTAATGGTCTCAGTAGCTATTAGCAGTAGTTTGCCCTAAAGTGCACATTTTCCGAGATATCAGCAAAGAACTTTTTTTCAAAATGACGCTTGAATCTCTAGGTCTGTCTGTGGAAAGACAAACATCTCTGGATCATGATAGAAAATGTAAATTTGTTCATTTTTAAACATTCGAACTCTATTTTAGGACAAATAAATCATAAATTGACGTTCAATATATTTAAAAAATATATATTTATGTACAAATTGTATCTATTATTATGAGTTGGTTTTCTGCATTATACACACATAAAATCAAATATAAATCTATTATATTTTTAATTCTTATTCTTATTCCTAGCCATAGAAGCAATAAATTACATGATATTATCTTTCAAATCTTTCTCTAATATATAAAATTTCCATGTCACAATGTTAGTTACCGTACTCCTCTGAAACGGCTTTACCGATTTTTACCAAATTTTATATGCGTATTCAGTAGCTCTGAGAATCGGCTACTATCTATTTTTCATACCCCTAAGTGATAAGGGTGGTCAACCCCTCAAATTTTAAAAGTTAACGCGGGCGAAGCTGCGGGCAACAGCTAGTATTATATAAAATATAATATTATATCCTATACGCAAACATTCTGTAGACCTGTATTATCAGTTTCACATGTGTTATCATCATCAGTTGCCAACTTCATATTGAATTTGGAGGTCAGTTGGCGAAATCTCCTGCGATCCCATGCTTCTTCCTTCAGATGCGTATAGCTTTGTTTGGCCCAGTTTTTAATGTTGTCTAACCACTACTAACTAAAAGTCAACATCAACTCTCTCTTGCGGCTTGTTTTTTCAATTACCGTGACTTTTGAAGTAATACTAGTCCAAGACATTTGTAACATCTTTCGTAGAGTCCACATTTCAAACGCCAATATCCGGTTACGTATTTCCTTTAATAAGACCCATGTTTCACAAACAAGAGAGTGGACCAAATATAGCATGACATGTGATAAAATGTGCGAATAAAATATACATAGGGTTTAATAAAAATAGTTTTTGAATACATTGTATGTTCGATTGGGAATTTCATAGTGTATTACAATAATATTATGGTAAATGTAATTTAAAATGTAATAAAGGTGAGAGATTTATGAATATTTTTTTTTTATGTGAAATCATTTTTGGCGGGCCTTAGTAGTAAAATTCAGTCGAATGCCGTGACGGAACACGGCATGACATTGTAATTTTTCTTAAGTTTTCGTTATAGATGTTTATTTTTAATTCTAATCTAAGTGAGATTATACTAATATAAAGTTATAACAAAGTACAAAGAACCTAAAACTAAAAACCTTAAAAAATATAATATAATAACTAAAATATATTATTAAAAAAGAGTCCCTTTAGGCCTTGACAAAAATTTGCCTATGTTTATAAAAGTCTCTAAATCTCTAAGCTTTTTCTATGTTTAAATATTATAGTTATAGTTAGTTATAGTTTTAATATTTTAGTAAATATTTTTCATTATTTCACTAGCGTTTTCCTTTTATTATTCTGCTACTACTATTTACTTTACGGTATAGAAGGTAACAATTTATAAAAACATTACTTACTCCATATTTTTGTAATTATATTTGTAAATCCAATTCACCTTGTCTTTTATATTTTCTACCACTGATTCATACACCACACATAAGAAAAAAAAATCTATAAAATATTAATCCATTGTATTTAAATTATGTAGGTACACTGGTATTTATTCCTTTATAGTAGAAAAAAAGTAGTTATACTATATAGTATAATACTAGTATTTATTCTTAGTAATACTATCGTAAAAATTACTACTAGTGTGACAAAATCATGAAGAAACAACCTTTTATATAAATCTGTAGATTAAAATTGAATGGAATTGTAGTTTAATTAAGTAATTAAGAAGTTTTTTTGCTGTACCAGGTACAATCTACAAATTAATACCCTTAATAGACTTATAAACATCTTTTTCATGTCCTATGTTATGTAAGACGTAGTGCTATGCTGCTTTGCAGCCGAATTGGACCGGCACAACCGGGGTGGTACCTCTCGCTCACATAACACCGGCGTCAAGTGACAGCTATGTCGTGTTTCGTGCGATTTAGGAGTTTCCGGTGGCCCATTGGGGGATTGGGAAAAGGAGTGCAACGCATCTGAATAACATCTGGTTGTGCGGATGTCTAT
Organism: Helleia helle; assembly: GCA_963853865.1. Taxonomy (NCBI): domain Eukaryota; kingdom Metazoa; phylum Arthropoda; class Insecta; order Lepidoptera; family Lycaenidae; genus Helleia; species Helleia helle. Next base: position 16,012,692 of record OY971426.1, on the reverse strand, counting down.
GAGCGTCGATATGACAAGGCTCTGACTGCTCGTTTACCTTCATAAAACATAAAAAATGTCTATTTTTTATTCAAACTTTTAATTTATTTTTATTTCGTAGTATTTAAAGGGTTTAGTAGTTAGTATTTTATATCTCGCATATCTCGCATACAACGTTTTTTCCAAATTGTTCTATTATACGATGTAGTTATACCTGAAAGGGCAATATTTGCAGAATTACTAGCAGATCAGCTACCTGTTTTGAAAAATATATTATTTTGACTACATCTAATGTATGTTTTTATATAATTGTGTTCTATTTAAAATTCGTTGCAAAATTTGTTTCCATATTAGTTACAAGTTTTGCCTCCTGTCCAGAAACTCTAGATGGATGTCTCTTCTTTCTTTTGTGAAGCGTCTGATTTCTATTCTTCTTTCTAAAACTCACCATATCTGCTACAAAGTTATAAAAATACAGTCTATTTATGCTGACTGTACAAATTATTATACAATAAAGAAAATAAGCAATCAATTTTAACGCAACAATGTTTGTACAAAATGAGTCATAATAACTTTATCTTTTCTAGCTATCACCCGCCTCTGTCGTCGCTCGGAAATCAATATTTATGACACAAAATTGTCAAATACGAATCTGACTCTTACAAAACTTCTTAGGATCCTTGGGCTTAAGGATGAACTAGTCGACGGCGCGAACTCTAACAAAATTATTGCTATCTCACCTGACATAGTGCGCGAATGAAATGCACAATGATTCATTCCGAAAATGTATTTTTAGCAAAACAGCTATTAAAGAAAAACTAATAAGTATATCTTTTTAAAATAAATTTATTTTTACTTTTGAATAACTGAACTATGTCTGTACGGGCTTTATTTTTGAGCTTTCGTGATCTGTATACTATTTATTTACGCCCAAAGTTGGGCTAAAATTAGTGTTGAAATACGAAAGTTTAGAAGCTTGTATTTTTTTACGATTTTGGGTACATACACACATAGATAACGACGAGATCAATTTATATTATTCTTAGTTTTTCATAGTCAACGTCAAACATTGTAGTAATTACTGTTCTGCGTTTGTATGGAAAGATGAGCGACTTGTGTAACCTTAGATTGCCTGTTACATTATCAATTACTATGATATCTATAACCTCAAAGGTATTCCTGTAGACATAGCGTGCATTCCAAGTTTACTAAGTTTGTCCTACTAATATTACAAACGTGAAAGTTTGTATGTATGGATGTTTGTTTCTCTTTCAAGTAAAAACTACGTTTAATAGATTTTTATGAAACTTTACAGTAATATACACAAAGGCTAATTTATAAAGATACTGTGTGAATTGTCCAAAGTCTAACTCTGCGTAGCCGAAGTCGCGGGCACCAGCTAGTATGTATATAAAATAAATTATTTTATAGCATTCGACGATGGTCTCATTTATAACTCTGTCTCAAAAAAAGGGGTATTTGTTTGAACCAGACCTTGCTCCACTATTCGAAAAACCCCTTGTAGTTCGAAGAGAAATATTGCATAATACATTGGTACTATTTGAAGATGTTACTTTGCCAACCCACATTTGGTCAGCGTAGCTGCGATCTATATCCTAATACTATTGCCTGATTTCGAGTTGGAAACCCATAAGATTCTAAATACTTTATTTATCCGTTTTTGTTGACAATATATTTCACTAAGAACAAGTTAAACGAACAAGTAAAACAAGCAAGTTCAATGTATATTATATCGCATTGGAATCCAATCAAGGAGGATCAAACATATTTCCCCTGGCACGGCCCCGCAGACGTTGCTCACATCACCGCTCGGGTGTCGGAAGTAATTATATACCGCAAAATAAAGTAATGCGACAGATGTTTGGCAATTTTTTATATTTTAGGGAACTGTTAATATATTTTTAGGCCAGATGTTATGCAATAGCTTTTAGCCTGACTGAAAATTGGATTCGTTTGGTCCGTTTCATGAGGTATAGGTATTATGAGTGACAAGTAGAATAGATTTGTTTAAATGATCTATTAAAGCTTGCAACACGCAAGCTTTTTATTCAACTTAAAAAAATAAAGGATTTCTATTTGTCGAAATCTTTTCAGTTAATTATGTGTGAAGTTTGAAATTTTATGTTTACAATATGCAGGTAGGTCAGGCCTTGTTTAAATTCTTGTTCATTTTAAACGATAGTTGAAAGAAGATAAAGTCGAATGATAATAATGATGATGCTGATCATGATGAAGATGAAGATGATGACGATGATGATAATGATGATGTTGATGATAATGTCGATGATGATTTGGTGTGATCTGTAATGTGTATCTTGGTCTCAGTAATTACAGCACCTTTATTTCTCTGTTGAAACTGCTGTGCCCAAGAGCTGACATTAGGTATAATATTTATCTACGCGGACGGCCATACATTTTATCTAGATGCTGTTTCAGAAAAGTCTTTCCATCAAACAAACTAATACACGCGACGTGAAAGCGTAAAAAACGAGTTCGATAATTATCTATTACCAAGGAATAAGAACGTTTTTCTTGATTTATAGAGGATTAGCGGGAATATCGTGTCTCTAATTGTGTTTTTGCCCCATTTATTTATAGAAATAACGCTCACCTGCTTTTATGCTGATTGTGGGATTGGTTTTTGTCATCGATAATTTTATGGTTATTGTCATTCTTTGATAGATTTAGTGTTATATTAAAGTGATTTGCTTTTATGGTTTCGTTTTTCCATAAATTAGATTGTTCTGTTTATGGATTAGGCTTCCATCAATATTATGTCTTTATTGTTACATATGTAGGTTTGTTGTCGCCTGATTGGTTAGTCTCTATAATAAAGAATTTACGAGAAATGCATACATGTTCCATCCGTAACGCAGGTTATGTTAAATATCATCATCATCGTCATTATCATCATCATCATCAGTTTTATCCGTCCATTGCTGAACATAGGCCTCCTTCAATGAACGCTTAGATGACCAATCTTTTGTCACTCATAATCATCAAGATAAACATCAGGCATAACTTGGTAAATTGCTAAGGTCTGTTAGTAATTGCATATTATTAAGGCTAATTTATTATATTAAGCTATTGCATAGCTTTTATCGCGGGCCTTGAGCGCGGCGACCGAATCAAGAAATTCCGTAACGAAAAAAACCTAACACCCGAAGAGAGACGAGCTGCTCCGAAATCGGACGAATAAGTAAGCAGCTGTTTGTGAGAAAGTATATAGGTGTGGGATACGGTAAGTTCTCCTCTCAAATTAACGTATTTAAATAAATCTTTCGAATCGACAACATATATTCACAATATTCGGATAGTGGCGTAGTTTAGATTTAAAAAATGTAAATAATGAAAAAGAATTGACATAATATTATAAGTATAATAGTTGTCAAATTTTTATGCATGTGTCACGGAGCTTAAATAGAAAGGAGAGCGATCATAATTAAATTATTATAATTGCATAAGTTGATAAAAAATGCTATGCAATAGCTTTACCGCGGCAGCCCCGAGTGCCACACGTTTTTTTTTGTTTTGTAATTTGTTTAGTAATAAAATAACTAGGAACCAAAACCTAACAGATAATTGTAAAATAAATCAGAGTACATATTGTGTATCCAGCAGTGAACTAATAAAAAAGATTGGTAATATGTTATATTATTATTTTTATCCTCAATGATATTTATTTATGTTGTTACATTTTTGTTTTAAAATATTTTTGAATATTTAAAAAATCCCTGAAATTTATTACAGTAGGCTTAATATAATAAAATATTTTTTTTTATCAAGACGGGCAGAAATAGTGCTTATAGATAAACTAATAAAACTAAACTAACTCAAAATAATATTATAAATGCTCTCAACAAGATCAAGTAATAAAACAAATAAATATTCGATCTCTCGCGTTCCACAATATTCCAGAAATACATCAGTCTAAAGCTAGTCGCGGAATGTTCTTGCAGTTCTATGTTGGAATAGGGCTGCCAGCAATAAATAATCTTCTATAATTAGTTCAAATTTTCCTTAAATCCAAGGTATGAAGGCCAATGATGAATCTCTACTTTTATATATATACTGCCCTTCTTACAAGTTGTCCAGATTCGTGAATAGTATGAAATTAATGATGGTTAAAAAAATACTGAATTATATTTATTTTATCATCAGATTTCTAGACGGACATTTAAGGCGGGCCTTTCCCGATAAACGGCATTTTGTATTATGTTTTATTTAGAAACTAAGCCGAATTAAGTATTGAAATAAAAAATATTATGTTATTTAACACTCCTTCATTATTACATTTTGGTTGTTCAATACACGATTACTTATATTTTGCTGCATTAAAAAAAATTGCAAAGATAGGTCAAATTTGAGATGAAAAACTAAAAACCATTTTATTTGTGTAAAATCAGGTTTTGTATTATAAAACTTATAAATATCGTGATAAACATTGTAGAAAATGTGATGTAAAACGGTCGTCATAAATTATTTTTTTATAAATCCCTCCCTTCAATTAAATAAATATGTGTTTTTACTCGCTGCGAAAGCGCTCGACGCGGTTTGAGTGTCGAGCGGAGCTCCATATTCATCCAGTTCTCGGATAGCCCCGCCTTAAATGGAGGTAAAACTAAACAAGCTGTAGTCTGAATCGTATGCTAAGCCTTTTGAAAAACGTGTTGTTTGTGTACTATAATAATAAATTAACGGTTTTAAGTTTTTTTTCCTTTACCTACTTTTTTCCTTTACATACTTTGATTCTATATCAATGGGAAGTACCCGATAGGTTTTGGTTTGACAGACGGGCGGACAACAAAGTGAGGGTAAAACAATAAAAAAGTATAAGGGTTCTGTTTTTTCATTTTGAGAAACAAACCCATAATTAAAAAAAAAAGAATCTGACTGCAAAAAATAATCACAAAAAGAAAAAAAAAACAAGCTCTATAGTTTAGTGTAAAGAGTATAATATTATACTACTACTTAAGCAATAGACAGACGTCAAGCAGATACATTTTAATGTATTAAAATATATTAAACGTTTTTAATTATTTCAGACGGGATCTAACTAATCTACAAAACGCTGTATTCACCATTAATCGAACATTATCTATATAATATACTAAAACCCAAAAAAGTACTATCAATTATTTTCAATCAAATTTATTTGAATTATTATTAATAATAATAATTATATAGGTACCTATTAAATATTTTTAATACATCAAAATATATTATCTGTTGTTCATGTAAGTATCGAATGAAATATAATACATGAGGCACTGTATATACTCTTCACATTATAAAGCCTGTATGAGATAAAATCTCTGAACTCGCACACGAAACGCTGAAGACACAGTTTAACGTTTATATGACGTGGACTCGCGACACCGCACGCGAGCCGCTGGAGACGCAGTTTGACGTTCATATGACGTGGACTCGCGACACCGCACGCGAAACGATGGAGACACAGTTTGACGTTTGATTTATTTATATAAGATTATGCAATATTTGTTTTGCAAATCGTGTTGCTTCTAAATTATGTCATATTGTGTGCCGTTTAAATTGTATAGGTTGTCATAATCTATTACAGCATGTATTATAGGTATTTAAATTTAATTGTTTTGTTTTCACTTCTATCGGCAGTCCCTGTGACCTGTAGGGTTTTTTTTTAAATGTAGGTACCTAGTGTCACTCGCGCTATCAAGACAAAATTAACGACACCTCATACGTTGAAATCCTTCCAGCCCTACAGGCTGTACCAGGGAATATAGAAATCTAAATACATACATACATACATATACATGCACCTGAAAAACATTACCCTCCTTCTGTAGCAGTCGGATAAAAAGGTAAAAATTTAATTTTGTTGGCAACCCTAATCGGAAATATAAATGCAAGTAAATCGTTTAACCCTCACAACGCATACGTACCATAAATCCCAGAGAACAGCAGTTTTAAACTTGATATTGGTTTTATTAAAAGAATCGCATTATGAATAATAAATTTAAAACTTTATGGCTCCACTGTACCTGAATTTATATTAGGATTATGCAAGTCAACAACTAGGTCTGTGATCCCAAAGTGAGCCTTAGTGTTCTAAAGAAAATGACTTATACCTTATAATTAAGAAGTCGTAATAAATACATTTTTTTGTTTAATATGGTACCAACAAAGTACCTTTTTAGGGTTCCGTAGCCAAATGGCAAAAACGGAACCCTTTTAGATTCATCATGTCTGTCTGTCTGTCTGTCTGTCCGTATGTCACAGCCACTTTTTTCCGAAACTATAAGATCTATACTGTTGAAACTTGGTAAGTAGATGTATTTTATGAACCGCATTAAGATTTTTACACAAAAATAGAAAAAAAAACAATAAATTTTGGGGGTCCCCATACTTAGAACTGGAACTCAAAAATTTAGTTTTTATCAAACCCATACGTGTGGAGTATCTATGAATAGGTATTTAAAAATGATATTGAGGTTTCTAATATCATTTTTATCTAAACTGAATAGTTTGCGCCCTATCCACAAATACCCCAATCTGTGGACACACACAGTCACCCTAGGATCCTGAGCCCCACCGCCACGACAAAGCTTGAACCATAGTGGGGACCAACTAAGTACCTACCTCATTGAACGTCAATTGAATTTGCCAAGGCAAATCTACTAAGAAAATCTAGCAAAACAAACTTGATGATCTGAATATTTTTAACATTTTTATTAGAATAGAATAGAATATGTGCTAATGATGGATAGATACCTAAACTTCATGTCTTCACCGTGACTTATATATCGATATGCCATATTGCATATTGATTTAGAAGTTACGGTCTTTCATCGATTCATATCACGAGATGTTTGTCCGACACTATAAATCATTAATTCATACCGCTAGTGTGAATCGACGACTGCAAAACGGTCATTGAGTGATTCATAGTGTGAACGATTTTTTTTTTTCGGAAGGGCTAGACTTTTCGGCCTGATGGCCTTTAAGCTCAATCGGTACAGCGCGAGGGACGAACAGCTCATGGTATGAATTAACTAGAGAGTAAAAAAAAACGGGCTGATAGACAAACATAGCCTTTTACCTTTGCCTTTATGTGACAATATGTAAATTAATAAGCATAGGTTTCTTTACACGTTCATCGTTCATGCATCGTACATTAATTAAAAAATGTTTTCATAAATTGTCGTTTATGGAAGCAATGTTTTATTGGACCATTTTGGACCGTCTTAAAAAATCCTCTTTACGTGAAATACTTTTTGATGACGTGGAAATAATTTTAGAAATTAATTTTCCGGGGTCGTAGAATGCGGATTATTAAAGGTTAAAATATTAAAATGACACATTTCAAATTATGAAATTGTGGGTCCATGTTTCATAGTACTTGTAAGTATTGTACTATGCAAATAATATTAATATATTAAGTGACTCGCTGGTGTAGTCACACAGGTCGTGTTTGAATCCAGCCAATGGTAGACAAAATTTGATTAATAAAGATGTCAGTTTTGAAGACAAGGACGTGTAATTATGAAAGAATTGAATATTAACTGGTTTTATAACGAAAAAATGCTCAACTCTCATCGATACTGACCGACAACCATACAATTTTTATGTTAGTTGGATAGGCGTTGGATAGGCAAAATGGCAGACTCAGTGGCTCTACCTGGTGGTGAGTGGTCGACACGTCGCCCATGAAAATAAACTAGTTTATCTGGAACTAGCCCAGGCAACGCATTTATTTGTTGCTTAGCCTGAGACATAAGTTGTTAAGTGCGGTGCCAGTAATTACCCGCCATAGGCCATGACGGGTAACTGAGACTCTCTCATTTATGGTAATTAATCACTCTCCGAAGCACAGTAAAGCTGTATCCCTGGAGAAAAAAGCAAGATGATGAAACCCATGCAGACGGAAGCGCAGCATATCCCTCCCACCGGCTTAAAGAGAGACAGGAGAATAAAACTACAAATTGGCAAATTGGTAGAAGAGCCACTTGATGGTGAGTGGTAAATCTCACCCATGAACATAACTTCTTTATTTTGACTAGCCCAGACTACTCACTTATACGGTTAAGAGAGGAGGCTGTCTACGAGGCTTTTTCCCACGGGCAACGAACGGGGGTGTGTAGAAGGACTAGGAAGCGCTACTTAATGCGCCTCCAGTACCAGCCTGTGTTCGTGTCGGGCACAATATGGGAATCTGGGCCTGTATGGCACGACATCATAGAGACGTTTTAGTAGCAGCTGGGCAGTCCCCCCTTACGAGGAGTAGTCTGAGCTTCACCGGGGCTAACCTATCGCTGAGGTATGCCTGCATATCCGGGCCTAAAAAGCGGCTGAAGGCGCTCGCAGTGGCTTTAGTCCCAGTAGCGAGTCCCACATTGGTCAGGAGCTATCCGAAGATTCTGGCTGCATCCATAAGGATTTCCCTGCGATATAAAAAAAGACTCTCTCTTGTGTTTACCATCTTGAAACGGTAAATAGTAAGTCAGTCAGTCGGTGCCCGCACATTGCCTTCTCAGATACACCGCAAAGCTCTTTTACGTAAAAGAAAAGGGTGGTACGAAATGCTCAAAATACTATTGATAAAGGATTTGATGTTTCTCCAAACATCTCGTTGATTTGTGTATATTATATATAATGCTCTCGCAAACATGATGTAGTTTACTTTAAGACCCTATCCTTTCTATCAGGGCCGTCCCTTTATCATCTTTATGTGCGAGTCCTTTTTGTGATTGTCCTTTGTGGGCTGTCACAAATATCACAAAGTGAAGTTATATAAATGGTTCGAAATGGATTTTCTTTAAAGTAATAGGCGGTTCGATTGTTGGCTGTGTGAAGGTTTTATTTATTTGTGGAGACGAATACCTCGTAACCGCCTATGTAATTAATATGAATCAGACGTTATTTGCGCATTTTATCTTCTTTATATTAAACACACGTACATTATTTACGTATAAATAATGCAATTGGTAATCCTGTGACACTCGATCGACTATTATAAGAGTTGGCAAATTTCCTCCTCCTCTAATATGGTCAGAATAAGAGAGGGTAGAAGATTTTAATTATTGAACCAACAATTATGCGATTGTCCCATTTATCAGAATGGGTACCGAAGTCTGTCATTTTTAGGGTTCCATACCCAAAGGTAAAACGGAAAACCGCTTAGACTAAGACTAAAAGACCCCGCTGTCCGTCCGTCTGTCTGAGCATCCGTTTGTTACCAGGCTGTATCTCATGGATCGTGATTAATGGCACTTGAAATTTTCACAGATGATGTATTTCTCTTGCCGATATAACAACAAAATACAAATACTAAAAAAGTTTTTTTGTCGATCTTATTAATGGTAACAGGTAGACGCTTGAAATATTCACAGAATATTAAGTTTTTTTTATTATATCTATGGACGCTTTCGCACCACGTCAATCTGGTCCCGTGGTAAGTTCCCGAAGAACTTGTGTTACGGGTACCAGACAACGGAAATATATTTTGTACTTTTATACTACTTATACTATTTAAGATTTTTATTATATAATATACATACATGACCCAGGAACACAGAAAATATTTTTGTTCCCTGGCGGGATTCAAACACGCAACCAACGGCTTGAGCGCTAACACGTTTACCACTGAGCTACAGAGGTCGTCGTTACCTTTATATTAAGTTTAGAAATAAATAATAATACAAAATCATGTATGGTATAAGCGACCACTAATAGAATAGTATTAAATCAGAGTAACCGAGCTAACAATCAATAGTAGTTTTATCATCACCTCACTTTTTTTTTTGTTATCTTATACGAATCCACTGCTGGACGTAGGCCTCCCCCAAGGATTTCCACAACGACCGGTCCTGCGCCATCCGCATCCAGCGGATTCCTGCGACCTTTACCAGGTCGTCGGTCCACCTAGTGGGAGGCCTACCAGCACTGCGCTTTCCGGTACGTGGTCGCCACTCGAGAACTTTTCGACCCCAGCGGTCATCTGTTCTGCGAGCAATGTGTCCTGCCCAGTTCCACTTAAGCCGGGAAATTCTTTGGGATATGTCGGTGACTTTGGTTCGCCTGCGGATCTCCTCATTTCTGATCCTATCACGCAGGGATACTCCAAGCACAGCCATCTCCATTGCTCTTTGGGTGACCTTGAGCCTTCTGATAAGGCCCATAGTGAGCGACCACGTTTCTGAGCCATAGGTCATCACTGGCAACACACACTGATTGAAGACTTTTGTCTTCAGACACTGCGGTATTTGGGACGAGAAGATTTTTTGTAGCTTTCCGAACGCTGCCCAGCCAAGTTGGACTCGACGATTGTGCTTTTTAAAGAACTCAACTCAACTCAACAACAACAAAACCAACTATTTATTTTCTTAAAGTGACTAATGATGTTTACATAATGGTACGGAACCTGTCATGCGTGAGTCCCACTCGTTTGACGTCGTTTTTTTATAACCATTCGAAAATGCCAAATTGTCTTTTGCCTCACTTTCTACATAACTGTTCAAAAAGTAGGTTCAAGCACTAAGCCCACTATGTATCAGGCCTTGACGTGGCGACCTTGGGCGAAGCTAATTGAGCCCAGGGGGCTCTCTGAACCCCTCTTAGAACGGGCGAGGTTGGGAACCTCACCCCATTGTACTGTCCCGACGTTGGGAGGGGTTGTTCTCCGGTGCGGGACAACCCCTCGGCGGAGGTGTCGTCGGTCCCTTGGGGGACTGACTAGCCGTCGAGGTGCCCTGTTTGTTTATTAGATCCGGGGCACCTCACCAAAGGCGGCATTGGTGGCACTCGCCATGTTTAAGTGGGTAGAGCTGCGTCCACTTACCAGTACTATTCGTAATCTAGGTACTCACAAAATTCAAGTCACAACTGACAAACCGAAACAAGTTTAGTTCCGAGTCGCGCATAAAATATATATTACTAGCTGTTGCCCGCAGCTTCGCCCGCGTTAACTTAAATTTACGGCCGTACACGGATTGATGGTGATTATTTTTATAGCCTAAGTTACTCCTTATAACATTAGCTATCTGCCAGTGAAAGACCCATCAAAATCAGCCCAGCCGTTTCAGAGATTAGCCGGACCAAACAGACAGACAGACAGACAAAAATTGTAAAAAATGTTATTTTGGTACGTGTTTACATCCATATGCATTCAATAAAAAGCAGTTATTTTAATATTACAAACAGACACTCCAATTTCATTTATCTGTATAGATAAGTACATAATACATTATAGGTACGCTCTTTAATCTAGTTAATGTTACAACTCTAAATATTTTAGTATCTGTTCCAAGTTATATAATATCTGAGTCGATGTCTGTGGTCTACCTTTTAGGCTAGGGCTTAGGGTCATAAATTAGTCATGCCCGTCCGCGCATTTTAGATATTATGGGACTACCTCACCTTAGACAGGTGTTTTAGGGTTAGAGATATTTGGAATGAGATATCAGAAAAAATCACTGCGTCCAAGATCATCATCATCACAAGACACTTATTTGTCCGACTGCTTGACGATGGTCTCCTCCTCGAAATCAGGCGAGGAGGATGTTGGGTCACACACACCTATTGGTAAACTTTACACATACTCAAATACTTTTTTAATATCCTCACACAGGTGTTTTCCTTCCCCAGTAATAAAATAAAGCTATATACAGATTCACTGTTCAATCCCACCATGGTTCAAGCCTTGTCGTGGCGGTGGGGCTCAGTAGCCTAAGGTGAACCCAGCACCTTGGGCGAAGCAAATTGAGCCGAGGGGGCTCTTTGTACCCCTCTTATAAGAAGAGGGGACAAAAGAGCAAGGGGACAAGTCGCCAGTGCTTAGTGGTTAGAGCTGCGCCCACCTTGCCACCTTTCGGGCGCAGCGAGGCCCACATCTCGCCTGGGGGGACCCATTCCCTCGCGGGATGCCATAAGAGTATTTCCCGAAAAAAAAGGTTCACTGTTAAAAATATGTGTCATCATAATTGTTCAAAATATTATGTAAGCCCGATGTGGCTTTTTGGGTAACTACGGGTATAGGAATTTTTACTGTAGTGGTCTGAATATTATTTTAGGTACATTTTTGGGGTCATATTATCAAACCCTGCCGACAATATACTTTTGAGGCAAAGTTATTTGGCTAGTTAAGAAAGGTTTAGTAACCCTGAAAATGTGCTTTTAAACGACGATGGTTTAGAGGAGCTCAGCCTCTAGGACAGAGATTGGAGTTCAATCCTGACCGGTGCGCTTATAAACAGGTTTTGAGGTGATAACGTCTTATAAATTTATGAAAGCACGCATAAAAAATTGTCACGCCTGAGCCGAGCGTGCAAGCGAGAGCGCGGAACAAGCGATAGCACGATCGGCCTTAGCGCTCGGTTTGTGAAGCATTATGACGTGGACATGAGCCACGATGGCCTAGTGGGTAGGGGCTCGGCCTCTTGAGTGAGAGCCGAGAGGTCCGGGTTCGATCCTGCCCCCCGGTGATGCCTAGAAATGACACCTGAACATGACACCATCGCTTGCTCACCGGTGAAGGAAACATCGTGAGGAAACCTGCATGCCTGATGAGGTTAAAAGTCTATGAAGGTGTGTGAAGTTCACCAGCCCGCATTGGGCCAGCGCATCGGTGGACTATGGTCCAAAACCCTCCTCGCCTGATTTCGAGGAGGAGACCCGTGCCCAGCAGTGGGACATATAAGGGTTGATATTATTATGACGTTCTCACGTAAAATTATAGTCTGTAAACCGACTTTATAGACACGTAGGTAATAGGTTTTATCTGAATTTATACTGGTAATCATGAGGCATTCCTGATTGGATTAAGTCTTTAAGGGTGTGAAATGCACGAACCTGCATTGGGTCAGTGCACAGGTAATCTCCCCGCCTTATTTCGGGGCAACTATACCCAGCAGTAGGACATATAAAACGTAATGGCATAGTGTTTATTTCAAATTTAAATGCTATCTTAATTTTTTCTAAAAAAGTACGCATATTTTTGATGATATCCCATCTTTTATTGAAGTACAAATCAGGCGCTTTAATCAGATGGATGTGAGAAATAGGGGCATTTGTACACGTCCCGGCAAAACGCGAACCCGTCCCAAGTTTTTATCATCACGGAATACCGCTGACGATTGCCTAAATAATATGGGACAGCTGAAGTCTTATTTGGATGTAGCAATTATATTTTATTATGTTTTTTCGCATAAAGTCCCTTATATTAAGGACAAAAATAATTAGGTAAAATTTCAGATGATTTTCATTTGTGTGGGACTATGTAAGCCTAGTACAATAGGAATACATTTTACCTGCAGAAAAGTGAAAATAGAAAAGTTTCCTACAAACTTACATAGGTGGCGTTACATGGTTTTATTGGTATTTTTTATGACGAGTAATGGTAATAGTTTACCATGGACCATACCATAGACGCCATAAACTTTAAACGAATAATTAAAGATGTGACCAAAGTCGTGGGGTAGAATATTGCTTGTAAATTTTTCTTTATTTGTATTTAACAAAATAATTATCATTGCTATGTCCAAAAAGCAAATATATAAAGTTTCCCCTGGCAGTTGGATCTCTTATTATAGAAGTAAAATAAAAGAAGTTTGAGAGCTTCAAACTTTTCTAAACGAGTAAGAAGCGAGTCCGTGTGTGCGAGTTTTTTTCGCTCAAAATAGCCTTTAAATATAATTTTATTATTCTCACACAATATTATCATATTAATTTACTGAAAATATTTAAATTAAATTTCAATCTGTTACTACTTTATATTTTTGACGTGACACCGTCTTATAATTCGATGGAGCCGGCTGCACGAACGAAAAAACATGACGCATGCGGTGTTACCTCGCTCTGAGGCGTTCCATTTTCTTATGACGTTGTCACGTTCAACTATCGTCAGTAAACCGACTTTACAGACAACCGATTTTTAAGTAGCTTTGTCCACGAATGTAATAAATTGTCTTCTGACCTCAATTGCGTCGGTTCCTTAAAAAATATTATTAACCATGACTTACTATTATTACTATTGCATTTTAATAATACATATTATCATTATTTATACGCCATTATTTTTATATAATTAAAGAAAACTGACTTGTTGTCTGTAAAGTCGGATACGTGATAACGTCATAATGCCAAACGCTGAGGCCGATCGTGCCTTTCTGTCGTTTATTCCGCGCTCTCGCTTGCACACTCGGCTCAGGTGGAATGTGACACTTTTTCGTGCGTGCAACCAGTGTTCATCGATTGATTTAAAAAAAAAACGCAAAACGATAAACAAGTCTCTATATTTTATAAACTAGTCTGTGTATTTGGAATTAGACCGATTCTGACTGATTTGAATCTGAAAAAAGATGATAATATTATGAACATGTACAAAGCTAATACTTATTCAAAGTTGAAACATTCTATATACCATGACAGAAGTATATAAAAATTAAAATTATTGAAAAAAAAAACAGCACTTTTAATAAACATAAATACATAATATAAAATGTTTATAACAATAAATTTTCAACCTATATCAACAATCCATTAGTTTAATGTACGTGTCATTAATTACGAAATAATGATTCGGTATTGAGTATTGATTAAATCGCGCATTAGTTTTACCGCTTACGGCCATAAAATAATGATAACCTAATAAAACCCCAAACATTATGAACTAATGCGGTATCATGCGCTAAATAATTTCGTAATGCGGTACTCTAATTTTATTCGACATTCAATAGTAATATTATAGTGAAATTCAGACTTTATAAATATGGACATGGCTTTAAAATGTTATGTCCATATTTAGTAATTTAGTGCTTAAAATAAACAGTAGATTTCGCAAAAATTTTGCAAATAGCTCAGTTTTTATCCTGAGGATATATATCTTTTTTTAACACCGGGAAATGCTCTGAGGCATCCCGTGGGAGTCTTCCCCAAGTAGGTATGTGGGACTCGCTGCGCCCGAAAGGTGGTAAGTGGACGCAGCTCTCTCTACCCACTAAAATCCGGTGAGTGTTACCAATGCCGCCTTTGGTGAGATGCCCCGGATGTAATGAAACATGGCACCTTGACGGATAGTCAGACCCCCAAGGGACCGACGCCACCTCCACAGAGTGGTTGCCCCGCACCACAGAACAAACCCTCCCAACGTCGGGACAGGTTCCCTTCCTCGCCCCTTGTCCCTCTGTCCTTTTGTCCCCTCTTCTTAAGGACTAAATATATATATATAGCCTGTTTGTACATTTGTCTGTTTATGTCCGGCAATGAAACAGCAAAAAACAGTGATAATAACGAAACACCACAATTATCTTTCTGAAAATGTCATATTATGTCATTTATATCCATTTAATACTTTGATACGATTGTATATGTCGGCGTGGCTTTACGGTACAGGTCTTCGGGATCCACATACATGGAGTAATAATAACCAGATTATTTCAGAATACTGTATTACAGCGTATGTACAAAGGATGTATATACTTTGACGAATTACAAATGAATGCTTCACTATTGGTATTACAACATCTTATAAATGACGGAGGGGAACGGTTGCGGGAGGCGAGTCCAGGCGAGGGCGAAGGCGACGGCCACACGCAGCGACGAGTGGTGATTGCTGCATTGAGTGTTCCCTTAAGGTGCCGGATGCTGGCGTCCGTGGGACTTCTATGGTCGGATTGTTTCTGCACCGTATGAGATCAAACTATGCTAGCCTTTGTTTTGGATACATAACTTATCAACACAATGCGTCCCTACGTTCCCCTATTTATATTAATCAAAGTACTTCCATAAACAATTAAACATGTAACTAGTATTAAATACAATACTCTTATTATTACAAAGGTTTTATACAGAATAGTGATATTAGTTCTAATACATATTAATTGAACATTTACACAGTGAATTGAGTATTGTAACAAATGAAACATCAATCATCTTCAAAACATTGAAACAGTCTAAACAGTGGCTATTAAATATCAGACCTTAATAAATAATGGTTCATATGTTTACAAAAAAGTATTTAAGTATAAATCTTATATATTTCAGATATTTCTATAACAATATGTTCACCTTAATGATAAACTAAAACATAATATTTATATCAATAGTTGCTAACTATTGCCGATAGGTAGCGATTTGCGCCGATATATACATAATATTCTACTTACCGGTGGGAGGGCGCTCCCGACTGCACGGGAGAAACAAGCAAGATCCACGGTGGTATCTTGCTTGTTTCTCCCGTGAAACAGCTTTGCTGTGTTTGTGTGAAGCGCAAGACAGGCAGTGTAATTACTGGCACAGTAATTACACTGCCTGTCTTATGTCTCAGGATAGGCAACACATAAATAAGTTGCCTGGCCTAGTAAACTAGGTTACGTTCATGGGCGACGCTAACCATTTTCCATCAGGTGGTACGTCAGTTTTCCTATCCAAGTAACATTAAAAAAACTAACATAATATTATGTTTTGATGATGAGGATAAAAAAGATATTGTATCGGAAATTCTCTCCCATTGCAACTACAGATAACTTCACCGTTACCAAGTTCTAATGCACCTACTAGCTAGAGAACATTCAATTATGCTCAAAAACCTCTCACAAAAGCCATAACTTTACCGCTGATGACAACTTTCCAAAGAATTGTAAAATTAAGTGTTTTTGTGTATCAAATTTATCACTGCCGTAAACCTCTATCTGCATTGCCACGAGTATAATGTTCCTGTATCCTCAGGTTATCTGAATTGAAACGATGCACTTAAAGTATGAACTTCAGCCAGTTACGAGTATAGCCTGAATGATAAAATCGTCTAGTCTCCCAAATGTCATATAGACATAATAGTAAAGTTTTATGACCTGCGAAAATTGATCATGTTCAAAATGCCTATCTTGAAATGTTTAAGTACATTTTTTGTTAGGGTGACTCGTCCGTAGGGATGTTGACACATGTTACAAATTCATGTACAATTATGTTTTAAATACAGTATTTGAAAACCTAAAATTACATTTTAAATGTTTATTTATTTGTCTTAAATTAAATTAATTTAAAATGCGTTATTTGTCACCCAATATCACGTGAATCAAAACTTACAGACTTTCTAACTCAGATAGACCAGCAAAAATGGAGATGGACTGGGCACATGCTACGTCATCCGTTCGACAAGTGGAGTAAGCAGGTTACCATTTGGCATCCAAGAGATGGCAAAAGAAACAGAGGTCGTCAAGTCAAGAGGTGGGAAGATGACTTGAAGCAGACAGCAGGGTCCACTCTGGTCGAGAGTGGCCAGAGATAGGGTTCACTGGAAGGAATTGGAGGAGCCCTATGCCAAAAGGCACACCGAACTTAGGGATCTTTTATAAGTCTTATTCAAACTAGTTATAGTGTTAATTGATGTTATAAGTTCTGGAATAAAAGGCTTTTATTATATTATTATCACGTGAATGCGAACACCCGACGACGTCACTGACCAGTAAACAAACTGTCAACTGTAATAACCAAATTATAAGTGTCACCGGTGAACTACAAGGAGTTAAATATCTGCTCTGTGTTTTGACAGAGCGCGAGCATGTTTATTGGCTTGTGACGGCCATGGGCTTGGAGCGTTTTAGCGGGAATTTTTAAAACTATTATTTATTTACGTCCTTTTTAGTTACTACATATTTCTTCATAAAAGTATATTTTCGTGTTTATATAAATAGGGTGTATGTAATTAGTTAATAGAATCAGGCGTTACTTTGCGGAAATCCATTATATAAGATATTAAATAATATTAAATTAATTAGCAATTATCCCGCGAAACACGCATGCACCAACATGGGTGGTGGTGCATGCGAGTGTACGCATATGCAGTGTGGGAAAGGAGGGCGGTGCTATATGCATGCGTATACGTGCACTCACACATTTGCTGTAAAGACTGCGTGTTTCGCGGGATAATTGCTAATTAATTTAATATAATTTAATATCTTATGTATGTAATTAGTCAAAATCCCTATTCGGGGTAAGTAACCTCAGAAGAGTAAAGTGTCCTATTTGGATGAGCGTGACGTTCGACCGTCTTGGCGATCATTGAAAGGGGCCTACGTCCAATATTGGACAGAAAAACATTGATAAATGATTACATTTTTATATCTGTTACCATTGTAGTCTGAAGGAATTTATGTAATTTTGATATTATTTTAACTTGAATATTTAGAATTTAATCTAGAAAACAAATATTATTGGTGAATAGAAAAATAGGATTGTGTGTATGTAACGCAAATTATCTTCATTTTCTATTAGATAATATTTGGTCTTGTTTGTAATTTTAAATGAACAGCTTCTCACTAAATGCATATTGTAAGTATATACGAAACCGAACAACCGAAAAACCAATTTTTAAAATTTTTGTCTGTCTGTCGGTTTGTTGTCTGTTTGTTCCAGCTAATGTCTGTGTCAGCCAGACCGATTTCGACGAGACTTGCATTGGTAGATAGCTGACGTTATAAGGAGTAATTTAGGTTATAAATGTAATCACCATCACTTTCGATACATCATCATACATGCTTGACGCATGCAAAATGTTTCCGATTTTTCTTTTTGGATAGGCAAACTGGCAGACGTACCAACTGATGAAGTGATCAGCGTTGACCATGAACACAATATAGTTTATCTGGAACCCCTGGCAACTCGCTTATGAGTTGCCAATCCTAAGACATACGATGTCCCCACCAAGGTTCAAGCCTTGTCGTGGCGGTGGGGCTTAGTAGCCTAGGGTGAGCCCAGCACCTTAGGCGAAGCTAATTGAGCCGAGGGGGCTCTTTGTAACCCTCTTATAAGAAGAGGGGACAAGGGGCGAGGATGGGAACCTCTCCCCATTGTACTGTCCCGACGTTGGGAGGGGTTGTTCTGTGGTGCGGGAAAACCCCTCTGTGGAGGTGGCGTCGGTCCCTTGTGGGACTGACTAGCCTTCGAGGTACCCTGTTAGCTTAACACATCCGGGGCACCTCACCAAAGGCGGCACTGGTGGCACTCGCCGCACGGGTTTTAGTGGGTAGAGCTGCGTCCACTTACCATCTTCCGGGCGTAGCGAGTCCCACATACCCGCCTGGGGAGACTCACTCCCCAGGCGGGATGCTTCAGAGCATTTCCCGGAGTTAAAGAAAAAAAAAAGACAAGATGTAGTCTCTGTGTCAGTAATTACACTGTCTATCCTGTCCTTATTTCCGAAACAAAGCAAACGTGTTGATGGATGGAAGGGACAAGCAGTATGGTTGTACCCATGAAGACACCTCTTACGCCGATTGAGAAGAAAGACATAGGTTACTGTAAAATCTTAATAAACCGCGATAGAATTCATAAAAAGTATTTTAATGAGTGAAATTCGCAACAGTATTTGAATGCTTCATTTCGTTTTGGTTTGTGTTTCACCCTTCAAATGATGGCACGTAACGCGGTGTGCGAAAGTGACACGACTGAAGTGAGTAATAAAATGGGACGAAATAATTTTGTTTTTTACCAACATGACGGGGAAAAACTCGTTTGTCCTCAACAACTCAACGGGACAGAACGAATTGGGAATTTATCACCGCTTCACATCTTATTTCTAAACCGAAATAAGGGATGAGAAAGCCTCTGGCATGTTTTGGGACAGGGTGTTCTTACTGATTTGTGTCGAGCTTTTAGTTTTTTAGGTTGTGTACTTTCGATGATCAATTTTTACATAAAAATATTTTATTTTGTCATTTGAATAATCAAAGTGGTAAAAGACAGCTAATGAGAAGTTGTTAACTTCACCCATAAATGAGGTTGCTCAAGACTAACCAGCGGCATGATCTACATGAGGGGGAGTGATGTGGAAGTCGTGCCGTCGATGCGAGGAGCGACCGTGGCGTCCGCGGTCTATCAGTTGGACGCTCGTCGCTGAGCCGGCGCGACTTCCACACAACACTCATGCATTGCATATCCTGAATCTCAAGGCAAAGGTAAATACACAAAATAAAAAATCGGTTGTCTGTAAAGTCGGTTTACTAACGATAGTTGAACGTGACAACGTCATAAGAAAATGGAACGCCACAGAGCGAGGTAACGCCGCATGCGTCATATTTTTTCCTTCTTGCAGCTGGCTCCATCGAATTATAAGACGTTGTTACGTCAAAAAAGGTAAAAAAAAATCAGGGTAAGCGTCCACGTCATGTCCGCATCGTACGCGTCGCATCAAATGCATTATTGTATTCTTTGTATGGAAAGTGACACTTGAGTGCGATCCGTAATGTGCGGATCAGTGGACGCACTTGTATGACTTTCTATTCAAAGAATACTGCTTATCTTAAAACGTTTTCATTATATTGTATGTAATTTTTTCGGTCCCTTGGGAGATTGAATAGCCGTTGAGGTGTACTGTTTGCTCATTAGATCCGGGGCACCTCACCAAAGGCGGCATTGGTGGCACTCGCCTGGTTTTAGTGGGTAGAGCTGCGTCCATTTACCAGCTTTCGGGCACAGCGTGTCCCACATACTCGCGTGGGGAGACCCACTCCCCCGCAGGATGCCACAGAGCATTTCCCGGCGTTAAAGAAAAAAAAGTTATGTGTTACCGTATAAAAAAAGGTAAGTATATTTATATATTTCTTATCAGGCAACTTAGAAAATAAACATAGTATTATATAAATAAAAATGTTGCCAGTGAAAAATGTCCAAGTGTGAGTCGGGCTAGTGTGAAAGGAAATAATTAAATGCCGTTTCAAAGAACTAAAAACATTACATATTTTTAGCATAATAATATGAACTTTAGCTAAAAAGTATTGCCGTTTTATATTATTTGTCGTTTTAAATATAAGTCCTATACTTACATGGTTACCATAGTAAGATTCACAGACCAAAAACTATTACGATGAAGGAGATACAAACCTTTGACTAACAGATAACTTTGTACTGAAACACTAACAAATGGCCTACGAATATCATACTAGTGTCCAATCAAACTGATTCTGTGAACTAAACCCTTTTTCCTAAGTACGTAGATGTACTAAGTACTTAGGAAAAAAGGATTTACTCCTATTTACGACTAGTCATAAATTCTTATCGCTAAGAATCATAATACCTATCTGCGGATATTCGTTACAATATTTTGCAGTAAACCAATAGTTTGGGTTTTTGCTAAAATAATTCTTATAATAATTATCAGCATAATATTACTTATAATTGAAGGATGTGCAGTGTGTCGGCCCTATGTGTAGTGGTAGACGGATAGATTCTAATGATGATGATCTATCATTGCCAGATTGACCTCTCAATGATTGTCAAGACTACCGATTCTCCACCAATCGCATCTCACATGGATAAGCCTCTTTTTATAATCATCATCATCATCAGTCACTATTCGTCCTCTTCTGAATATAGAACTCCCTCAATGAACGCCAAGACAGCGGATCCCTTGCCACTCGCAACACGGACCGGCCACTGCACGGAGATCGTCTTTCTTTCTTTCTTCGGATTAAATGCATAAAAACAAAGCATATTAGCGCAAAAGTATGGATATTAGAAATGTGTCAAATGAAAATAGATTTGATTTATGGGCCGTGAACCATCGACGGTAGATAAATGTGCTGATATGGATGTACTGTCGCAGGCACCGAGCCAACTGTACTCACTGGATACTGGGGAAGTGGGCTATTGTGTATCTAATACTATAGACAATTGTATTGTATAGACAAGTTGGTGTACATGAGTGTACATGAGTGTACAAGAGTGTCTATCATACGTGTCGATAGTAATGAGAATTAGGTAATGGATTTTTGTAATTCGATTGAAATGGGAATAGGATTTTTTTGTTATATTTTGTAACAAAACTGACAAGCAATACTTTTTGTGTTAGGTAGTTGGATAAGCAAACTGGCAGACATGCCACCTGATAGTCGACGTCGCCAATGAACATGGGCTGGAACGAGCCTAGGAAACTCATTTATGTGTTGCCTCTACTGATATATAATATGTTTAGTCTCGGTGCCAGTAATTACACTGCCTGTCTTGCCCTTCTCTCCGAAACACAGCAAAGCTGTTTCACTGGAGAAACAAGTAAAATGGTGGTGCCCATTCAGCCTATGAACATAAAACTTCGCCCCGGCGAAGACCGGACTACTGCTCATAAGGGGGGACTGCCCGGCCTCTACTAAGCAGTCCCCGCGACGTCATGCCATAGGTACTGGCCTCAGGTCAGCAAGAAACTACCCTGATACCGATTAAAACATCAAAGTTGCGTAAACAGAATGGTTCTTCTATGCAGACGGTTATTAAATATAAATATAATATAATAATATCAACACTTATATGTCCCACTGCTGGGCACAGGTCTCCTCCTCGAAATCAGGCGAGGAAGGGTTTTGGGCCATAATTCACCGATGCGCTGGCCCAATATGGATTGGTGAACTTCACACACCTTCAAAGACTTTTAATCTCATCAGGCATGCAGGTTTCCTCACGATGTTTCCTTCACCGGTGAGCAAGCGATGGTCTCATGTTCAGGTGCACATAGAAATTTAGAAAAAACCCATTTTTAGGCATCACAGGGGGTCAGGATCGAACCCGAACCTCTCGGCTCTCACTCAAGAGGCCGAGCCCGTGCCCACTAGGCTAGCTAGGATCATCGCTCACAAATCTAAAATATATCGAAATAGTAATTGCTTTTATGATAACATATCTTTTGTTGTGCATCATAAAATATTTTTCTTTCTTTCTTTCTTTTAAGTAAGTATATTTTATTTGTCTAATTCAAATTGTACGCGCGAAATCAGAACGTATAGTTTCAAGAGATCCTTTAGTTCACGTGAAGGCGGATTGTCTGCGTCAAACAAAGTCGCGCTATTCAAAAGGCAGACGTTTTGTATGAGTGGAATTCGCGTAAGCATTAGGAGATGCGCGACTCGTTTAGTTCACCCGGGACTGTGCTATTTTCACGCAAGTCATTATTTGCTTTTTTCACGGGAAAAATCATCATCGTTATCAGCTTTTATCCGTCCACTGCTGAACATAGACCTCCTTCAATAAACGCCAAGACGGCCGATCCCTTGCCACACGCATCCAACACGGTCTGGTGACTGCACAGAGATCGTCTTCTCACTTGGATAAAGTTCGACCAACACTTCGTCTACCTAAACCTTCACTCTTAAACCTTATTGGCCTATCGGCCATCCGTTTTCCTGAGTGTATGACCATGCAAATATCAAAATGCGTTCGGGGAAAATGCATTTACGTAGATACCAAGACATTAGAATACAAGAAACTAGGTTTTGGGTATAAGTAGGACTGATGTGAAGGTCATAAGACAGTTTAAACTATCTAGCTTTAATTATACCTTACCTTGATTATACCTAATAATAATTCCCGGTACAGAGTTTTCGCTAATCGCAGGAATTAGGTACTGGTCCGATTTGAAAAATTCTTTCAGTGTTATATAGCCCATTTATCGAGGAAGGCTATAGGCTTTACAACATCACGATCTGACTAACAAAAATTAAGTTGAGTAAGTTAACGCGGGCAAAGCTGCGGGCAACAGCTAGTATTATATATCCGTACTCGGCGGCGGAGAAGTACCTACATTTAAAAAATCTCTTTCTTACCACGTTACTAGTGAATGGAGCAAGTGGTTAAGGGCTTGGCTCTTGAGTAAAAGGTCTCGGTTCGTTCCTCACCGGGTGCACCTAAAACGGGTTTTTCTAAATTTCCCCGGGTACCTGAATATGATGACATCGCTTACCCAAAGGGGAAGGACGATATTGTGTGGAAGCCTTCATGCCTGATGAGATTATAAGTTTTGAAGGCGTGTGATGTCCACCACTCTACACTACTACTAGTCTAGCTACTCGTCTCATTTCGAGAAAGAGATCTGTTCCCAGCAGTGGGATAATATTATAATTATAAGTGTCGATGCTGATGTTGATGATGTATATCTATACATTCGTTTGAAGAGCAATTGGAGCCGAATTCCTGGTGAGTGAGCCGTTGAGTGACAGGCTGACGGGCAGGAGTGGTGTGATTCGCAGCTGCGGCGCATGTGGTTTTATTGTGGTGTAAAAATATCCTACGTGCACATTTAGGGTGCCAGAAAAAGTTTTTATAGGTTATCTTTTCTATTTTTAGAGTTAATGGGCACATTTTATTGACTAAATTATCAGTTTTGTTAAAAAATGTATTTTTAATTTCTATACTTAAGGCGGTATATTGGCAAATACACAGTGAGAAGCGCTTGGCAAAAAAAAAAACAGGAAAATTATTCCCGCGTTATTTATCGGCCTGGAAAAAAGATATGTTATATTCAAGGATATTACCTAGAACCCTTGTAAGTTCATTACGCGATTAGATTAACATGACTCGATCATAAAAAAATCCCAAACATAGCATAAATTTAAGCAAAGCCTGTACACATTTGTAGGAAAAAATATTTCTTTTAAATTTGAAATTTACATCATAATTTTCTTCATTTCAACCTACGTAAACTATGTTTATTCAAATTTAATTTATTTCACTTTTTCGGTACAAAAACTTAAAAAACCATAAAAACAACAACTGTTTCGGGTGGGCCGATGCAATACCGTGCCGCCCGCGGCCCCGCAGTCGCGGTTTGGCCGCTGTCATGGTCGGATCTGTGTCAAATTTTTCTTTACGTGTTTTAAACAAAAATGGCAAACAAAAACAATAAAACTAAGAGTAAGATCTCAATTTCAACATCGAGAAGGAGATCAGTCAAAAAGAGATTTATGAAAAAGTAAGTATTCGTATATTATATTAAAGTTAACTGTTTTTTTTTATAACATACCATGACACTGAATCAGGATGTATATGAAGTAGTTAATTTTGATAACGGTAACCGATGTTTTTTGAATTTATAGTTTTGCTACTATTAGGTAATCAAACAGATTCCTTTTTAACGACTGTGCCAAAAGAAAGGAGGGTAATGTTATTCGGGTGAATTTATGTGGGTAAGTACGTTTATGGCCCCTCCTGCTGACTGAACGGCTTTAGTGATTTTCGTAAATGAGGTGTCGTTTATGAGGATGCAGTTGAACGGAAACAGACATACAATCAAAATTTTACATTTATAATAAGTGTTGTGGGGAAAATACTCCCTATATTTTAAAATAAAATTAGCAACTGGCATTCCTATTTCAGCTTGAAGTTTAACACTTCAGATGAAGTACCGCATTCAGAAAATTCACTTTGGTACAATGGAAAACAAACTGAAGTCCGCAAAACCTTGAATTTCGAGACTGCTGACTCTAATTGTAACAACTTGAAGCTCCTTATCAGTGACTCCTTAGTGAATATACAGAAGAATAGAAATGATATACCTGATCTCAGACCAAACTTTGGAACTGAAGCGTAGACGAAAGGAATTAAAAGTTAAAGGACTAAAATATTCAGAGGTGAGCAAATAGTATGAAAAGTGTTATGCCAAACCATTGCTAAATGGTTCAGAATTGATAAAGACAAATATACAGTAAGTGCTTGCTCAGAAATTGAAAAACACTTCTTAAAGTAGCAAATTGCAGACCTATTTAGGAAATTTTGTTTACTTACTAAAGAATTTAAGCCTAAAACACGGCTAGTAACATTAATGGTATATCTCTTCATCTATAAGAATAAATCGCTGAAAGAAGCTATTGTGAAGAGTTGTACAAAAGCAATACGATGGTTGACGTAGTGTGCCCTATGATTGGGATAATTTTGAACTGCTGGAGTCTAAAACTCTGCGATCCAATGTATATGATGCTCTCAACTCCCTTAAAATGAGGAAAACATCAGATTCTGATGCAATAACGGCAAAGTTTTTAAATTTCTAGGTGAATCTGGCATAGATGGGCTCCACGTAATTTGTAACAAAGATGACCTGTTAGTCTAGTGGTTAGTGATCCTGACTGCTAAACCAGAAGGTCGTGGATTCGATCCCCACACAGGACAAATGTTTGTATAATGAACATGATCATTTGTTCTGTGTCTGGGTGTAATGTATCTATAATATGAATGTATTTAAAAATATATCAGTATTTATCATTTGTTCATAATTTTTTCATTGTATCATCAAGGCAGACTTAGTTTGGACAGATTAGTTTGGGATCAGATGGCCGTGTGTGAATTGTCTCAGGAAAATGGCAAAAGGCCTGGACAGACTATTTTACGACATCTACACAAAAAGGGTTTCACAAATCAATGTGTTCCATCGCCACACAGCCACGTTATCCCAGAGTGTGACAATAAAGATGATGATGCAAACTTGATGGCATACGAGGTGAAACTAAATTATTGACATCAAATAGGTTTTACAAAAACGTTCCACCAACTATTACATATTCATAAGTACCTTGTTTTTTATTTTCATTTTCGTATTGTTTTCAGGAGCTGCCAATCAAACGAAAACTATTAAGTACCTACTACTAACAAGTAAAAAAGTGATATTAAAAGCAAATGAGGCTGACGTTACTTTTAATAAATTAATACAAATAACGTTGTGTTTTAACAATAATATACTTTTTAATAGGTTAGAGACTGAGTGGTTTAAGTATGAAAGCTATACGTAATTAGAAAGTTCTTAAAATTATGTAATCAAAGCTAACCCTGAATTAATGACTTGTTTCTACGCCTGTTGTTTTAAGATATTCAACATATTTTTAGTGGTAACAAAAGGGCGTACAGAAATCATATTAGATTTTAATAAAATAATTAAAGCTCTGGAGTAAGTGTCTTAATGTTTGTAAGATAGTTATAAATTGAATACAGTACTTTAATAAGAAATTACTTATTCATCATAATAAAACAATATTCTCTTTTGTACGCCCCAAAATTAGTATCAAATTTTTTACTATATAGTAGACGTTGCCAAAATTGCGTTGAAAGAAAGAGGCGTATTTACCGCTTATCAAAAACTATGCGTGTTATAATTTGAAAAGTCTTACCAGACGGTAAGTTATGTCGAAAAAGAATGCCAAATATCAGCCTTATACAATCAACTAGTTTTGTTTTATTCATTATTTTGTCTTTCCTGTAAAACTGTACTTTTGTATACGCCCCTTTGTTATGAAGCCCTTGATATATATCCATTCAATAAAAAGCGGTTATTTTAATATTACAATCAGGCACTCCAATTTTTTTTCTGTATTGATAAATACCAAAATCGGTATAAAATTAAATGATAGTAAGTATGAACAGCTCTATATAGTTCCGGCGAGTGACATACGTAATAAAATGTAGAATAAAATTCTAAATTCCCGCATTGTCATAATGCGTAAAGTCTCGCGGCCGCAAAATACGCGGCGCCCCACACCTCATCACCCAGAGGGGTAAGTAGCGGTCTACATCCTCGCCTTAAGTGTATTTTATAAGCGCGAAAGAGTGTTTTTTGTGACGATTCTACGCCTGAAACATGTAATCGATTATAAGAGTTTTGATATAGAATACAACCTTTACTCAGCTATGATTATTTTTATGTTTTATATTATTGAGTTATAAAGTAACATTATTAGTGAAAGTTATTTTAATCAGGTGAATTTCGAAGATTACTTCCCGCATACGAACTCACGAACATTACTATAATTATCAGTATGTAAGTGGTATTAAAGACAAGCCACACACTCAGGAGAACGGATGGCCGATGGGCCAATAATGTTCAATAGTGAATGCCGCCTTTAGGTAGACGAAGACGTGTAGGTCGACCATTAACCAGGTGGGAAGACGATCTCCGTACAGTAGCCGGTCCGTGTTGGATGTGAGTGGCAAGGGATCGGTCGTTATGGCGTTCATTGAAGGGAATGCCTTTATTATTTATTGCGGGTGAGAGAGGAGGCCGCCGACGCGGCCTCCTTCCGCGGGCGACGAACGGGGGTGCGTAGGAGGCGCTATTTAATGCGCCTCCAGTAACTCCCCTGTGTTCGTGTCGGGCTCAGGATGGGAACCTGGGTGTGTATGGCACGACGTCGTGGGGACTGCTTAGTAGTGGCCGGGCAGTCCCCCCCCTACGAGGAGTAGTCTGGCCTTCGCGGGGGCCAGCCTATCGCTGAGGTGATCCTGTCCGTTGCTTGCATATCCGGGCCCCTTAAAAAGCGGCTGAAGGCGCTCGCAGTGGTTTTAGTTAGGGTGGGCACTCCCAGGTGTGAGTCCCACATTGGGTCAGGATCTTTTTTTTTTTTTTTATGGCATAGTAGGGCAATGAGCAGTCGAAGCCGTTTGGCGACTACCGACGCCCAAAAACACATCCGCACAACCAAAGATTATGCAGATGCGTTGCCCTCCTTTTCCCTAACCCCCCCAATGGGCCACCGGAAACTCACAAACCGCACGAAACGCGACAGCATAGCTGTCACTTGACACCGGTGTTATGTGAGCGAGAGGTACCACCCCGGTCGTGCCGGCCCAATTCGGCTGCTAAGCAGCCGAAGATCTACACGAACATCCTGGCTGCATCTATAAGGATTTCCCTGCGGAAAAAATGCCTTTATTCAGCATTGGTCGGATAGAGGCTGATGATGATGATGATGAAAGATAAGTGCCGTCATAACCAATATTGTCACTTCCATAGAACCTTGTAAATGAATTTCCTTATTCCATTATCGCCCAATACAATATTATCAGCGGGAAGCAATATTCATAAAAGAAATTTGGAAGTTGAGAATTATTAGGGGATAACGCGGAGGTTTTATGGGCGTTAACGCTGAATAATACCCCCAATATCACCTTTGGGCGTTGAAAAGAAAATTTCCAGGACCGCTTTGACCCCCTAATGAGGCCATTTGCCTTTATCATTTCATCTGTCGATATGATGACCGGGCTTAATTGCACTATCGGCTGTTCCCGCGGATTTGTCTCATTATCGTACGTGATAATTATAGCCTAAGTATTTGAAATTGTGGAATAAATACTGTGTCCTATACAAAATGAAAATACAGGTTTTGTGATTTTTTTTCATAACCTAAAAAGTAATTATTGTGCGCATAAGGGTGCGACCCCATCGCGGCGCAAGGAGAGGCTACGCACATTTGACAAGTTTCGCTTTGCAAGAAAATGTATATGATTGTTTTCAGTACGACCCACGGACACGCTACGCATTAATTGACATTTTGTTGCAATTGATATTTTAACACTCGGCGTGTGCCGCAGTGGAGCCGCGCCTTAAGTGAAATAAAATATTTGAAAATCAATGATTTGTTGTGATATTACATTTAAACAACACACGCATAAATTTACGTTTGATTGGTTTTTAATAATATTATATTTACTACCTATATTATATGTAACAGATACAATCTTAAAAAAACATATTAAGTCTTAATTTTTCAAACCCCACACTGGAAGTATAAATAATTTAATATAATATATTAAACTACATTGTGATTCATCACGTTTTGTAACCGCAATACTATATTACAATTTAAATATTAATTTTGGGTTTAAAATGTCGCCACTCTACAATTCTATTGAGCGGTGCGGTATCCATTGCTGCAATCGTGTGGATACCACGATTCTGCTGTTTTTCTGAAAGAAGGCTAATACAGTGTAATTACTGCCACCGAGATATTTTACATCTCAGTATAGGCAACACATGAATGAGTCGCCTTTTTTAACGCCGGAAAATGCTCTGAGGCATCCCGCCTGGGGAGTGGGGAGAAACGAAGCGCGTATGTGGGACTCGCTGCACCCGAAAGATGGTAAGGTGGACGCAGCTCTACCCACTAAAACCACGCGAGTGCCATATCAATGCCGCCTTTGGTGAGGTGCCCCAACACCACCTCACAGAGGGGTCCCGCACCACAGGACAATTCCTCCCAACGTCTGGACAGTGCAGCGGGGTGAGGTTCCCATCCTCGCCCTTTTTCCACCTGCCATTTTGTCCGCTCTTCTTATAAGAGGGGTACAAAGAGCCCCCTCGGCTCAATTCGCTTCGCCCAAGGTGCTGGGTTCACCCTAGGCTACTGTGCCCCACCGCCACGCCAAGGCTTGAACCATGGTGGGGATACCTGGGCTAGTTCCAGGTGAACTTGTTTATGTTCATGTACGACGCTAACCCCACTGGCTCGTCTGTCCGATTTCCTATACAAGGGAAATAAAAATGGTATTAAGATGTTTTTCTCTTCAGGGGTCTATTTTTAATATTATTTGTCATTTGATATTCATGTCACGTAAGACAGGTACGGGGCAGTCTCACCGTGTGAATATTTTTATTCCAGGATCCAGATCTGAGGCCACGTTATTAATAATTTATAAATCATCCGTAAGTGATAAACGTGTTATATTTCTCAAGTCATTGAAACTTTCGGCTTAATTTTATACAGGATTTTATACAGGATGATTTTTGAGACGGGTCAGTAAGGGAAGCTATCTAACCGATATACTTACATAAAAACGTTCCTAGGATCCGTAACTCTTTAAGAATATATTCTGAACTGCATTTACAGATTGAGAAAATGTACGGTCAGCGAAAAAAATGCTACAATTCAAAATAAATATTTTCATGCCTGTCGATCCTACTTCGTGTGGAGATCAAAAGACTCTATGGGACCATTTAAGTTATGAGTACTAGAAATTACAGAAATCGCCAAAAACATTTTCCGTACATTTTCCATACATTTTATACTGAAAATCGGTAAACCAACTCGTAATAATGTTTATCGCTAAACAATCCTATTTCTTACTTTGATTAAAAGATTATATAAGGCCAACTGAAATTTAAATACAAAAACTACGGTAAGAAACAAATTTTCACACAATTTAAAAAGTTTTTCTTTAATAGAAAGCTACATTATCGGAGAGTACTGGCTTGTATTATATAAATAGGTATTGATACAATACAATTGATCAATCAATAAATGAAAACTATTTAGGAAAGTAATTCATAATTAAAAATATATATTTATAAAAACTTTCATCTCGAATACTAATTTTCTTTATCCTAACGTCAAATTCCCATCCCAATTGACTAACCATGTGTATTCACAAGTAAACTTTATTTGCCCCGCTGACTCACAAAGCATTTGACACAACTTCGGCATCATTTATTTGTATCGTATTGTTTCTGTTGGGATAAGTCACTCATCCTCTTCTATTAATCATTCTGTCTCGGTTATAATAATTATCATATTTCAATCAAGATGGCAGCGCTTTGTGTACTTACATTATACTTTTATGTAAATTATTATTATTTATATAAATTTTAAAAATCAAACAATTATTCATAGCATAATGAACCTGCTTACTTTTTGTAAAGATGGGACTCAAATATGAAGAAGCTAAGGGTAATAGACTTCGTGTCATCAGGACACCAGGACTACGGGTGGGGTAAAGTATCCGAAATGTGCCAAAAATTCGGATCGGATCGGAAAATAAATTTCTAATCAAAGACAAATCAGAAAAAGTTGTCATTAAAATTACTAAAATTCACGACGACTTTACAAATGAACAATAATATTTTATTGTATTCTTATATTTATAGCCTGACCAGAAAAATAAAAACCATCGCCATATTGCGGAATATTTCGGAACTAATTTCTGTATGGCCGACACTATGTGTTGACGTAAAAAAGATACATTGGCGACAATACGCAGAGCTTATATATTTCTGGTCAGACTATACGTTTCACACGTAGATTTAAAACAAAAAAAAAACTACAAAAACTGCCTTATAATCCTTAAAAAGTGGTCTTACACTATAAAATCTATCATAATGATGTTCTACAGAAGAGGCCGCGTTCAGGAGGGTAAGTCTACCTCCAGCTGGACGGGAAGACACAAACAAACTCATAGGTATTACTCAATGTAGCGTTACTGACCCATGTTCAGCTCAGGAATACAGCGCGCTGATGATGACGAAATCGTGTTTGGCCGTCGCGAGCCATTAGTGAGCTCGTCCATTATAACATGACACCTGCAGGGGAATTCTTGGCAAAGTGCCTACTGAAGAAAACCTATTGTATTTTTGGCAGCATAAATTAGTTTGCCACTAAAATCTCGCACGTGATAACGTTACCACTTAACATTGCGTCTGGCTGTTTATTAAACACAATTTTCATTAAAAAATAAATTTTTGCTTATGTCAGATTATATTTTTGTTAGTTATATTGGAAAACGGGCAGATGGGCAATCTGGGCGAGATTGGGAACCGTTGCACGGTCCCGACGTTGGGAGGGGTTGCTCTGAGTTGCGGGACGACCTCTCTGTGGAGGTGGTGTCGGTCCCTTGAGGGACTGACTAGCCGTTGAGGTGCCCTATTTGTTCAGGTTACTTGGAACTACCTCTTACTAAATAAGATAATAAAGAGCCCGCGTTCGGGTAGACGAAGTGTTGGTCGGCCATTAACCAGGTGGGAAGACGATCTCCGTGCAGTGGCCGGTCCGTGTTGGATGCTAGTGGCGAGGGATCGGTCATCTTGTCATTCAATGAAGGAGGCCTATGTTCAGCAGTAGACGGATAAAGGCTGATGATGATGATGATAAGCGGGTGCTATGCACCTGGAAAGAATTATATAGAATTTATCATCCTATCAACGGGCGTTCGATCAATTCTTACCCTCAATCTGGTGTCCATTTTCCACAACCTTGACATATCAGCCATCAGTTCTACAGTTAACTTTTAATTTTTAACGTTAAATTAACGGTCTACTGTATCTTTAGCGTGTCAAGTTTCTCCAATAGTCAAAAACTTGTGCAAAAGTATAAAAATGATACCCGTAGTGCGGGATAGGTCTGGTAATGATTTCTTCGTTGAAAGTAGTCTGTATAAAGTGGACCAATGAGTGTTATATAATGTGAATAAGAATTTCGATATAAAAGTAACCTCAAATAAAATGAGATGCGATAATATTAGAATGTACATAAAAATAGATAGATAGATGATAGAGGCATCCAGAATTATATTATACTATGTGATTAAATGTCGTTGCCAACCTGTTTCTGTACTTACATGCGATTTTGCGATTCAAATAAGAATAGGACCAACTTAGCGCCATATTGTGACACCATAGCTTTCAATACAAACCAGTTAGGTAAGATGGACCAAATGAAAGCGTACATTTCACGAGTCAAACTTAATATATTTCAGGACGAAGCACACTAACAACGGCAAGATGGCGTGCGGCGCCCTTATTTTCTTTAACAATTTTGGCATGGCTTCAGGGCCTTTGCGCCAACAATGAAAATAAAAAAATGTTATTGTATGGTTTTAAAAACGAATTATGACTTAAAATATATTTTTTTAATAATCAACTACTATGGTTTATATTTGAATTCGATTTGATACTATTATTACACAAATAATATTTTTTTGCTAACCGTACTTTTCAAGTGATATAAATTGACAGATAGAGATAATTGACATTACTAATAATTCTTATAATTAGAAACGCTTAATACCGTAGACAGAATCCTTTACTCCGTCTACGCTTAATACTCATTTGTAATATTTAAAAAGTAAAATATATTTTTACAGTTATTCTCTGTAACCAGGCCATAAAATATTATTAAAAAAAAAAAAAAAAGTTATTCTCTCTTCGCTTAAAGGTCTCGTAGCCAGGCCATAAAATATTAATAAAAAAAATTAGTTATTCTCTCAAAGAGAATTCGATATAATAATAATTCTATGTCGCTTCATTATATAAGTTATAAAAGTGGTCACATTTTATTACTTTCTTAGGAATTTCTTGCCGTCAAGTTGTCTGCAAACATTTCATCAGCTCAGAATGCAGGAAGAATTTCGTCTTTGGAATATATTATTAAACTAAGCATATCACCATGACCCAATGAGAAATCTAATGATTTATTTTTAATATCACTGGCGATATAATAAACATTACCTTCTATCGCATAAAACAAAAACATATATTTACACATAACTTGCATTTGCGCCAAAAACTAATATAACAATGGCAATTGACAAATAAAAAAATGTCGCCGAGAAGATTCGAAATTTGAAAATGGAACCTTGCACCATACAGGTTTAATGTTTATCCAGAGTGGCCAGTTATTCATAACCGTTTACACGTAAGTACATATTACGTAGATAAAAATAACCGTTTATTTTCATGATCTCTATTTACTTAATACATAGTTAAGTAAATAAAAAGCTCTGGGAAGTTTTGCGCGTGGGAGAAAAAGATAAACACATGAATTCATTCGACTGGTAATTAAAATGTTATCTATATATGTTTTCTTGTTCTGACATTTTCTGGAAAAGTATATATTATATAATATCTAGTAGAAGTGGGTGGATAATGGGTGGTAATAATGAGGATGATGCTTTATTGAACTACTATAATAAAGCCTTCATTCTACTTTTTTTACGCCGAGAAATTCTCTGAGACATCCCGGGACTCCCCCCTCCCAGGTGGGTATATGGGACTCGCTGCGTCCGAAAGATGGCAGCTCTACCGACTAAAACCCGGCGAGTGCCACCAATGCCACCTTTGGTGAGGTGCCACGGATTTGATGAGCAGCAGGGCATTTCGACGTCTAGTCAGTCCCCCAAGAGACCGACGCCACCTCAACAGAGGGGTTGTACTCTTTTCCCTCATCGTATAAGAGTGGTACAAAGAGCAGCTCCGTCGGCTCAATTTTCTACTCTACTACTGGAGCCCCACCGTTACGAGGCTTGAACCATGGTGGAAACTCTTACCCACTTGTACTTAATAAGTCTAAAGACTTATATCTATACTAATATATAAATAGCGAGGTAGCGTTTGTTATGTACGAATGTAATCTTGTAAACTACTTTTTTATTTAGGCTACATATCACCAGTATAATGCTAAGTTATCACTGAGCGAACTAGGTTGTAGAAATAATCAACAACAGTCTAGATACCGTTGTAAATCTCAATTAACGCGAGAAAAGCTGCGGGATAAGGTACTATTTTGCATTCAGCATAAAAATATTTCTCAATTGAAATAAAGTCCCCTTCTAGGGGCATGTTGCTTACTAAGTTACTTGTGACAAATTTTTAAGGTTTTGCCCCTACTAGGGTAATAAAGTCTACCTTTGGCGGCAATGTTAAAGCCCCTTCTTCTGAAACAAAGGTGTGGCTTTGCAATAATTTATAATATGAAATAATGGCGTGCTAAGAAATGTAACATTCTGTGAGATGTGTGACAAAAACCCAAGAATTTACACATTTAAAGTGAACAAGGGAAAGAAAATGCGGACCCATGCACAAAGCCGGTGATGGTTAAAAAAGCATTTTAACTAGAAAACATAAAAATTTTTGTGGGAACACAAAATGCGATCGGAGCCCAGGTATTTTAGTGTTTATTCGGCTGCACTGGAAGCATAGGTCATTGGGCATCGAGCCCGCGGCCATTGCCTCCCGTACTCGCAAAACTCGATTGATTTCGTTACTCGATGTAATCTCATTATGTGTAAGCAGATTATAATTTACGTCATGGTATAATATATTACGATGCGTAGACAGAAATGGAAAAGAAATATTTCTTGATTTTTTCGGTTAATCCTATAGCGGTAATATTTTCCACATAAATGTGTCGGTAGGAGGCATCTTGAAGATGCCGTCCCGCTTCGCAGGTAGCGGACGGGGGTTCGAAGGATGCGCTACGTGCACCTCCTGCCACCCCTTTAAATAAAATTGAGGCCGGGGCTAGAAGGTCAACATCGTCGGGGGCTATTCTAGTTGTCGGAACGGAACTCCTATTAATGAAGGAGACCGGTATCTCGATGGACCGGCCAATCGCCAAGGTGCCCACTTTCTGACAGATCCGGGGCACCTCAATAATGGTGGGCGCGATGGCATCCGCGGCGTTATTAGTGGGTAAGGGTTTCAGACTGCAAGACGTAGTCAGAATCTTAAGCCGATTCTCACATATCCACCAGTTTCCACCCGAATACTGGTGGTATGCGTAATATGCGTTAAAAGCATTTTCTTCCCAGAGTCGGTTTTGCTATCCTGGAAAGAAGAGGCATGACATATGACATGTATGATGGCATATGACAGTATACTGCCATACTGTCACCGAGACTTCAGGTTTTTTCTTTACGCCGGAAAATGCTCTGAGGCATCCCGCGGGGGAGTGGGTCTCCCCGGGCGGGTATGTAGGACTCGTTGCGTCCAAAAGGTTGTAAGGTGGATGCAGCTCTACCCATTTAAACCCGGCAAGTACCACCAATGCCACCTTTGATGAGATGCCCCGGATCTGTTGAGCAAACAGGGTATTGACGGCTAGTCAGCCCCTCAAGGGAGCGACGTCAACTCCACAGAGGGGTTGACACGCACCACAGAACCACCCCTCCCAACGTCGGGACAGTACAATGGAGTGAGGTTCCCATCCTCGCCCCTTGTCCCCCTCCTCTTTTGTCCCCTTTTCTTATAAGAAAAGTACAAAGAGCAGCTCCCTCGGCTTAATTTGCTTCGCCCAAGGTCCTGAGTTCCTCTACTGAGCGCCACCGCCACGACAAGGCTTGAACGATGGGGGGAAGACCTCAGGACCTGCGCAACGAAAGGATGATCGGCCTAGGTTTAACAAACAATGGCATACCCTTTTTTTTAACATAAACTGGGTTAATGTTAAAAACGGCGCTGATCACTTACAAAGAGATTGCATTTAATATTATATTATATCATGAAATCTAAAGTAGCTTCTTTAAGTGGCATTTTTACTAATTTTATCAACTAATACAAAGAAGCATCTTTAAGGATAGTATTTATGTGCGTTATAGGTAATTGCGAGTGTCGAGGGATCTTTGAGGAGGCTATGTTCCGCAGTGGGCAGAATATAAAGGCTGATGATGATAATGATGATGATGATAATGATGATGATGATGATGATGATGGTGATAATAATGATGATGATAGATAGATAGATAGATAGATAGATAGATAGATAGATAGATAGATAGATATAATGTGTTTCTCAACGGACATATTCTTTAGAGATAAGAAATAGATAATTTTTCTAAAGATTAAAAAACTTACTCAAAATAGAATACATCCTAAGTTAAATAAAACTTGTAGCAATTTGATTTCATTCTAGTTCACATATGTTTAGGATAGACTCAAATTTTATACAAAAGGGCCTTACCTGTCCCTAGTGGGTTATTTCGAAGTAAATTATCATTCATACGAACGAGGGTCTAACTTCACTTAGCCGAGTCGATAAACTCTCGTTTCAAGAGCTTCAGCTACTTCATTATTTAAGCTTTTAGTTTAATGCGGGAAGTGATAGCTATAGTTTTACATCTTTTTATTTATCATCATCATCATCAGCCTCTACCCATCCACTGCTAAACATTGGCCTACATCAATGAACGCCAAGAGAACCGATCCCTCGCCACTCGCATCAGCACAGACCGCCCACCGCACGGAGATCATCTTCCCACCTGGTTAATGGTCGACCAACACTTTGTCCACCTAAACGTGGCCTCCACTCTTGAACCTTATTGGCCCATCGGCCATCCGTTCTTCATTCGGTCGAGTGTGTGACCAGCCTATGCCATTTCAGCTTACTACTTACGGATTT
Organism: Helleia helle; assembly: GCA_963853865.1. Lineage (NCBI taxonomy): Eukaryota > Metazoa > Arthropoda > Insecta > Lepidoptera > Lycaenidae > Helleia > Helleia helle. The sequence goes on along the minus strand of OY971426.1, from coordinate 15,975,253 downwards.
GTAGGCACTTCAACTTCATCAGACTATGAACACCAAGACGGCGTCCAATTCTTCGCATTCAACGTTAATCGGACAATCGTCTTTTCTCGTCGCGAACGTTTTTTGATTTAGGATGAAATAATAATAATAATAGTATGTATGGTCGCTTTTATACCATGTCAATCTGGTCCCGTGGTAAGTTCTGGAAGAACTTGTGTAACTTTTTTTTATACTATACATATATTTAAGATTTTTATTATATAATACACATAATATTTAATACATATCTATGACTCAGGAATACAGAAATTTTTTGTTCCTAGACGGGATTTGAACCCGCTATCTTCGGCATGAGCCTGTATACAAAGTGATGTTATGAATAAATTGATTTCAGAAGTTTTTGTAGGACAGACAAACGCTACTGAAATCAATTTATTTATATAAGATGATTAGCTTTTGTTGGTTAATCATCATCATCATGACTACCTGATCACTGCCGTCTTATCATAAATATGAATTTTATTAGGAGGCGCTATTTAATGCGCCTCTAGTAACGCTCCTGTGCTCGTGTCGGGTTCAGGATGGGAAGCTGTGCCTAGTGAGACAGTTGCCTCAAGCCGGGACCCTCAAATAGCAGGTGAAGGCATTTGCAGTGGTTTTAGTTTAAGTAGGGCACTCCCAGGTGCGAGTCCCAAATAGGGTCAGGAACCCGAGGATCCTGGCTACATGCCTAAATGCATTTCCCTGCGTTATCAAAAAAGGAAAACACGCAGACGAGCCACATAATGGTAAGTGGTTAGCGTCACCCATCAACATTAATACGTTAACCTGAGACTATTCTGAAACTATAATCTAGGTGCCAGTAATTACACTGCCTGCCTTTCTTTTCAAAATACAGCAATGCTGTTTGATAGTAATTAGTACGTAAAAGCTACTTTTCGTACATTTTAATATTCTTTACGTATTTTCGGTTCAAATAATACGTGTTTAACGATTTTCCTCGAGTCCACTCGAGCGTGAACGATATAAAGCCGTATTTACTTGACAAATACGCGACTCTACTGTTTATCGTATCGTCATGCAAGGTTTTCAATCAAGTAATAATATGCTGACGAAATGTCGTTATAAGAAAAACATTGGCGTGAAAATACAATTAGTATATTATCCTTTTTTTCTTTTATAAAAAGGCAGATTTAGTAAGTAAAAACCGGCCAAGTGCTAGTCGGACTCGCGCACGAAGGGTTCCGTACCATTACATAATATACAACATTAGACACTTTAACAAAAATTAAGGTTTATGTTTATTGAATGAAATGTAAATTGCGGTTTATGATTTATGACCTATTAAAAAAACTCTAGCAATAACTAGATCTCGTTCAAACCAATTTTCGGTGGAAGTTTGCATGGTAATTTACATCATATATTTTTTTAGTTTTATCATTCTCTTATTTTGAAAGTTACAGGGGGCGGGGGGCACAAATTTTACCTCTTTGGAAGTGTCTCTCGCGCAAACTATTCAGTTTAGAAAAAAAAAATTAATTTCAGTTCAAAATTTTTGTTTTTTTTTTCTACTTTTGTGTAAAAATCTTAATGCGGTTCACAGAATACAATATCTACTTACCAAGTTTCAACAGTATAGTTCTTATAGTTTCGGAATAAAGTGGCTGTGTCATACGTCCGTATGGCACATCCACTTTATTACATAGGACAGATAGACAGACAGACATGACGAATCTATAAGGGTTCCGTTTTTTGCCATTTGGCTACGGAACCCTAAAATAAGTAAGTATATATAAAAAAATATACATGATGTATAATTTTTACGTGAATCTAAGGGCTGTCCTCCCATAACCTGGTTCCTGTAAATAAGGTAGGTACCATGCTGCTTTATGCATGCAGCCGAATTGGGCCAGCACGACCAGTGCGCCCCCTCTCCCTCGCATAAAATCGGCGTCAATTAACAGCTGCCGCTGCCGCGTTTCGTGCGGTTTGTGAGTTTCCGATGGCCCATGGGGCGTGGGGGGGAAAGGAGGGCAACGCATTTACTTTTGGTTGTCTGCTCGGTTGCTTCCTTGTGACAGAAAAAATGCAAATGTTTTCGTGCAAATCTCACCTAAACTATTTTTTTTCACCAATGGAAAGTTATATTATCAGCAGAACGGAAACTGTGTGGGTGAAACCCCGGACCCTGCCTAGTATGTGTATACAATTCAAATAATATATTATTCAGAGAAATTCATCGAAATAGGTACCTAAAAATAGGCAAAATTCTGGCAAACGATTTAAACGAAATTATTTAGTAATAGGTACCTATTTGTGATAATAATGTGGTTTTAAAACGTGATAAATTATTATACACACATAATCGCGGTTGCGGGTTCGAATCATAGTGCAGATAATTTGTATACTGAATATGTATCAATATAGGTACCTACTATAGTTTTTTTTCTATATCTGTAAACATGTATATTACATACATTCAAGTTCTTACAAGCATTGGCTATCAAGTAATGTGCTTGCCATTGAAATATACAGTTTATCTTTTATACATATTTATAATTATTATTCTTCTGTGTGTGTATGTAACTGAACTTCTACGGCTGACCGATCTTGATGAAATATGTTAGTGTGTGTTCGTGGGAACTCGAAAATCGTTTAACAATTCGGCCCTTTACAATATAATATTTTATACAGGATTTAATTAAATTAATTAAATTTGACAATAGTTACAAATCCTACATGTCAAAAATTTGACATCCGTCCCGTCTGGTAAATTCGGGTTTCCATTGTCACTTGGTTGTCAAATCTTGTCAAATATATTTTTAAGTGAGTTTATAAATTTAAAAAATCCTCATTTGTTTGTCGAATTTTTGTGTGTGTTCAAGTGGATTCGAGAACAGTTTATGTACACACGTAACGTCTGTCGGGACCTTTAATAATAAATAAAATATTATATTCTTGGTCCGAGCATAAATAATTTAAAATACGTTAATTTTACGAGATTAAGTCTTTGAAGGTGTATGAAGTTCACCGACCCGCATTGGTCCAGCGCATTGATTATCTATTGCCCAGCACCATCCTCGCCTGATTTGAGGAGGAGACCCGTGCCAGCAGTGGGTTACCATAGGGCATAAGGGTTCCGAAAAAGTTTTTTTGCATATAGGTGATACAACGACAAATTAACGGCTCTCAGATTTCTCCGTCTCTCGTACATATTCATCGATTCTCAGAAATCTAGCCTATTTCCATGATTCTATGTCAATATTAATTACGCTATAGGTTTTAATTTAAAAGAAAGACGGACATACAGACAGACGGATCCTATATAACGTTTCGCAATTTTTTCGCTAGGAAAGTCGCCCTACAAAAAGTAAAAGATTCTTATTTGTTAAAAATGATACCCAATTTGATAATTGTGTGAAAACTTCGAAGTGAACTCAACTGAAGAATGTAGAACTCCAATTACCCTTTATCTATTTGGATATATTATTGTAGCTCGAATTCAATTTACTTAAAAAAGCACTATTGTACGTTTGAACTTTGAACTATAATGGGGCGTAAAGGTTATTTTATGCTTGTCTTCCCTTTACAATATCCAAAAGTTTTAATATGAGAGAATACAAATACATACAATCAAATAGAATAAATATTTAAATTTTAGAAATAAATAAATCTTTTAATCACAAAATAAAGTTATAAATCCTTCTTACCTCATCCGCGAAACAGCTTTGCTGTGTTTCGGAGAGAATGACAAGAGAGGCAGTGTAATTACTGGCACTGAGACTTAACATCTTATATCTCAGGATAGGCAACACATAGATGAGTTGCCTGGGCTCGTTCCAGGTAAACTAGTTTATGTTCATGGGCGACATCGACCACTTACCACCAAGTGGCACGTTTGCCAGTTTTCCTATCCAACTAACATAAAAAACTCGTCCTACTAATCTAATTCTTTCTTTCTTTGGTATGGCAGAAACGCTCCTATCACATCAGCTCGTTGGGATGGAAAGACACTCCTAACCTTGCACGTAGCCTTTAAAAAGCCTTTAAAAAACTATTTAATGAAATTAGAAATGGAATATATTTAGCACATAAATAGTAAAACGACATAGAAAAGTTATGATATGGAAAGACTGGGAGGATACGATATGAAGACAAGGACTGGTGTTCTCTCCCTCGCTCTCGACTGGGGCTCTGAGACATGACGTTTGCCCCGTCTTCTATAAATCAAAATCAAAATCATTTTTTTATTCAAAATAGTACTAATACAGTATCTTTTTGAACGTCAATTGAATCTACTACCGGTTCTAAGGTAAGCCCACTGAGAAGCACCGGCGAAACAAACTCAGTGGAACTAATCTTTTCAAATAATATATATTATATAACAATTTTAACATCTTATCCTGAAATGCCCGGGAGGAACGCCTTATTCCCAGGGTGTGGTATCTTCCATGAAATCTTTTACTTTATAATATCCTTTACCACACAAACTCTCTTTAACACCTTTTTTGATTTTTTCTATGGAGAGCTTTTGAACGTTTTCTGGGATCCTATTGTAAAAGCGTATACAGTTGCCTTTAAAAGAATTGCTTACTTTCGAAAGTCTAATCAGCGGTGCATGTAACCTGTGTCTATTACGTGTATTCCTACTATGAATATCACTTTTCTTACAAAATTCATTTATGTTTTTCCGGACATACAGTAAATTTTCTAAGATGTATTGAGAGGCGACAGTCAGAATTCCTATTTCTTTAAATTTTTCTCTCAAAGATGAATAAGGAGGCAACTTGTAAATTGCACGAATAGCCCGCTTCTGCAGCACAAAAATGTTGTTTATTTCGGCCGCATTTCCCCATAAAAGTATGCCATAAGACATAATGCTATGAAAGTAGCTAAAATATACTATTCGCGCTGTATTTTCATCAGTAAACTGTCTTATTTTTCTCACTGCATATGCTGCTGAACTGAGTCTATTCGCCAATTTAGCTATGTGGGGACCCCACTGCAGCTTAAGATCTATAGTTATTCCTAGGAAAACTGTGGAGTCCACCAATCCAAGTTTTCACTGTCTAATACCATCACTGTCTATTACCACACAAACGTTCTTTAACAGTTTTTTTAAATTTATAAATTTAAAAAAAACTGTTAAAGAACGTTTGTGTGGTAAAGGATACTACAAAATAAAAGAATTTATTGAAGATACCACACCTTGGGAATAAGGCGTTTCCTACATGGCTTCTATTTATAATTATATCATTTATGTACCTATATTGTATAATATTGAAAAGATTAGTTTCACTGAGTTTGTTTCGCCGGTTCTTCTCAGTGGACTAGTTTTGGAACCGGTTGTAGAGTCATTTGGCGTTCAATAAGCTACTTTGACGTACAACATTGAATAAAAATATTTTTATTTATTTATTTATCTAATGTCAAATGTTAAGCAACTGCAAACCAATGTACTCACATTGGTTTGCAGTTGCTTAACATTTGGCAAGGAAAATTTTATGCATTAGTTTTTTTACTATTTAAAAGCAAGTTATTAACGCTAAACCAATGTACCATTCTCGAAAGTGTGTTGTTTACCTCGTCATAATTAGTTTCTTGACGTTTGATTTTAAAAATAAGTGAAGTATCATCAGCAAACAACACTATCTTTAACTAGGTAAGGTAAATCGTTTACATAAACTAGAAAAAGAAATGGACCTAGAATGGACCCCTGTGGGACCCCATCTCTATTTTAGTCCCGGATGATCTTTTACCATTTATGTCGACCATTTGAGTCCTGTTTTTAAGATAGGAATTCAAAAGATCCAGTGCCGTACCGTCTATCCCATAGTGGCGTAATTTCCTGATCAAGGTCTCATACTGTACACAATCAAACGCCTTGGATAAGTCACAGAAGACTCCAAAGCGTCACGTGACTCCTCCCAGGCCTCATAAATGTGGTCAATTAAGTTAACGCCAGCGTCTGTTGTGGAAAGACCCTTTCTAAATCCGAATTGTTTTTTCTAATATGTAATATTGGCCATTATACTACTCCTAAATTTCTCAATACGTCTTACATTCACAGGAACAGACACATTTTTTTTGTTACATATATAAAAAATAACATAAAATATTTTTATATAGAAGAGGGGGCAAACGGACAGTCGGTTCACCTGATGGTAAGTGACAGCGACATCCACTGACACCCGCTACACCAGAGGTAACTAGCAGGTGCGTTGCCGGCCAGTTTTCTTGAAGGTACCTAAGTTGTATCGGTTCGGAAACACCGTAAGTACTGATCTAGCATATTTAGCGTATAGCCTTTACAGTGGAAGGATATAACAGCACGCAGATTTCCGTAACACAAATTGTCCTTACTTCACTTTTTGATTCTGTAGAGAAAAAATAATTAGAAAGCTTTCAATATAATATTATGTTTATGATTGCGTCAAAATATTTTTTTCGCTTACCTATACTAATATTTGATTGTTTGTTTGTTTGCATTGAATAGGCTCCGAAACTACTGGGCCAATTTTAAAAATCCTTTTACTATAGAAAGCTACATTATCAATAACTAACATAGGCTATAAATTTACCCGTGCGAAGCCGGGACAGGCCGCTAGTATTTGATACGTTCAGTCACATGCTAAAAATCTATATTTATTACTGACTCCCGTCAGCCGACGTCTGGCCGATAGGTTGCGTTTGGAATGCCAAGGTCAAAGGTTCAGCAAACGCCCGCAACCTATGTTCAAGATAATTATAATATTTATTGAAAGGTTTCTCTGTAAACCTTTCAATAAATATTATAATTATCTTAATCAAGGTCAAATAATTAATGTCAGTTGAAAAAAGGCTGATGATTTTTCACTACAAAAAAGTGTTAGTTAATAATAATATAATAATATCAAACCTTATAATATAAGATATGTGCCACTGCTGGTCTGGTGTCTCCCCTCCTCTAATTCAGGCGAGGGCTATGTAGTTTCACATACCTTCAAAGACTTTTAATCTCATCAGCCATGCAGGTTTCCTCACGATGTTTCCTTCACAGGTGAGCAAACGATAGTCTGAAGATCAGGTGCACGTAGAAATTTAGGAAAGACCAATTCAAGGCATTACAGGAGCAGGATCGAACCCGGACTTCTCCTTCAAGTGGCCGAACTGGGCCATCGTCACGGTCACTCACATTATGCCAGTTAGATAGGTATAAAGGCTGACGAGCTACTTAATGGTAAGTGGTAAACGTCACCTATGAGACAAGTGGGTTCACTTACAACTTGCCCATGCAGCTCATTAAATCATAGTACACCGGGCAGTCGTCGAGGTACCTTGTAGCTGATAGATCCGAGACACCTCACTGTAGGTGACTGAAGGCACCCGCGTTGTTTTAGTGGGTGGCTTATGTAAACCACATAACCGCCCAGAACTGGTATGCCTAAATGTATTAACATCGCGGAAGAAAAAAAAGACAATTCAGTCATGCGTTGTTCATCCTAAGACGTGTGTCTCTGTACCAGTAATCACACTGACCTGTCCTTTTTTCTGGCAGTGTGAATATGGAACTGAAAATAAAACCGATATTGGAAATAGCATGAAACTAGGAACAAATCACCCGCAAAGCCCAATAAAATACCAAAAACGATTTTCACAGGTTCAACGGGCTTAACGAATATGAATGTATCCAGATTGTACCCTCTATATAGAATTCACAATTTTATACGGTGAAATATCGTATTCTATGTATCCTATATTCTTATGAGCGACTAATGTTTAGTGGGTATGGACTCGCCTTAAAAGGGCTCTGGGTTTGATCCACATCGTTGCCCAATACCTCTTAACATGTCACCATTGTTTGATCACCGGTGAAGGAATGCATCCTGAATCCTGCATGCCTGATGATAAAAAGTCATTTAGAGTATTAGAACAGTAGTGCTCATCCCCCATAGGACCACCAACTATAGGAGTGAGATCTATAAGAGCTGATGATGATGATGATGAATTTCATACTGTATTACAGACAGACACACCGTCAAACTAAAACATCACACTGATGTTTTGAGGGTTAAAAATTATCTTTACTTAGTCAAGTCTTGTACGATAAAGATAAAAGCTTGTACATTTTAAAAATATTAATGAAGTTAGATAACGGTTAATCTAATACTAGCGACGCCAAACGGGATTTATCCAGCTGCGCTTCAGCAAATTGCATAATATGAAGTTTCTCCTATCTTTTAAGCGTTCATGCTCATAATTGTTATGTAGGATACGAATACACGAGATTTGTGAATTAATTTTAATGTAAATTCATATACATACAAATTTACCTGTACATTTTCGTAATTTACAATTTGGTTTCAGTCAAAATGAGTGTAACTTAAATAGCAAATGAAAATGATATTAAGATCTTATATTTCGAATGGCATGACTCCATTTCTTTGAGCTTTAAAAGTCATAGTCGAATTTTAGTGAATTATTTATATTCTAATTTTAAAACTCAAGAAAGATCTGGAACTCTTTTAAAGAATTATTGAACTTCGCTAAAATAATAGTTACAGAATGATGTTTTTAAGCAGTCTTCATTTGCTAGAACATAATAATATTTTATTGAACATAGATGTCATTGAATTGTGGTTTTTAGTATTATTAGCAACAATAAAAATAATCTAAAACTGAATATACTAATTTAAATAAAACATATTTCGTATTAAAAATAAGCGTTGTATTAAACCTATGACATTCATATTGATACCGATTTTAGAATTACTAAAAATAATACAACCGAATTAAATCTCCTCCTTTCTTTGAAGTTGGTTAACAAAATCAATTGAATGTCAAAAAATGTCAATTCATATACTTAAAATAAAGTTTTAAATATTTTAATATTTATCTTGTAATTACAATAAATTCACTAGTTCATCTAGAAACAATAGTATTAATAATTCATTCATTATTATAATTCATTTTGTTTAATTTTGGTTTACTTTGCAACATTTTAATGAAATTAACTCCCAAACACTTCATAAGTTTACTTAAAATGGGACTATTTGTTTGCTAAATAATCAAAGTAATCAAGTAAAATAATTAAATTGTGTTACATAATATTATGTAATCGCGAAAATACAAGAAAATATTATAGAAATTTATATTAAAATAAATAATTTCATACATAAAACTGAAATATAAGTTTTTGCTGATATGCATAATAAAGTTATTTCTTTAAACACAAATGCAATTCTAAAAGTTATGAAATCAAATTAAACTGAAATGCACTTAAGGATAGTGTGAAAAGAAAAATTGACAAATAATATTTGCGATGAATATCGAATAAAACAGACCACAGTTATGGAACATTGCGATACAATAGGAAAGTTTTCAATTAATATCACAGTTCTGTATTAAAAAGTAGGACAATACAAAGTTCGTTTCACTACACTATACTAGAAACAGTAAGTTCTAGAAACGTCCGGACACTGGTTGTTTTCTTGTCACCCGAAGTAGTATTGTGCGTTGGAATAGCGATATAAGCTCCTAGCGTTTGGGTCCATTTCTGTTTGCATTTGCATCCTTGGTAGTGTGTTCACCGCAACTCCGCGACCTAGCGTGCCATGTGGCAAAGTTCGAAGTGGCATTTCTACAGGGAATTCAGCTACCTGTCCATACATATTACTGCTTACATGAGGGTACGTGTTTGGCACTGGTCGACCTACGTATCTATTGATTTTTGGACTGTGATTCGTCACTAAACTGTTGATCTGCATTTCTTGTTTGAGACTCGATTCTACTGCGTCTATGGGTCCGGAGAGACTGGTAATGTTAATATCGTTGTCCACTTCTGATATGCTGTCGTTGAACCCGTTTGGTATGTCTGTGGTAGCGGATACGTCGGGTCCTTTGGACTGGTCACTGTTCTTCTTGCATATCACAAATTTGATAACACCAATGACAACGAATAGGAGGCATGTCAACGCGGTAGCAGCGATCACGTAGATGTAAATCATGTCGAAGTGATCTGTTGACAAAAACGCTTTATCAATATAGTTAAAATATGAACAATTATAGAAGCTTTTTTTTTGCCTTAACTAGTACTAATCGTAGAGTCTACATCCTAAGGATGCCTCGGTGTCGGGGCCAAACGTACGTTGATTGAGTGGTGGTGGTCTTTTATTGTGGTGTGTCATGGTGGTGCATTCAAATGTACGAATATGTAGTGTGGGAAAGGAATGCTATATGCATGCATATGCGTGCACCCAAACATTTGCTGTAAAGACGCGTGGTTCGCGGGATTATTGCTAAGTAATATAATATAATTTAATATTTAAAATTCTAGAAGCGTAGAAACTATGAGATAAAAAAGCAGGTAAATGCAAGTGTGACTTTCACGCTAAGAGTTTCGTTAAAAAGTGTTTTATTATGTAATTTTTGTATTTCTTTTCCTGTGCTGTGAAACCTAACTTTTTGCAAAATTTCATGATTCTATGTCTAGTATAGTGGAAGTTACCCTACAGGTTTGGTTTGACAGACGGACAATGGTACTCCTGTAGGGGTTTCGTTTTGTTATCTTAAGAAACCTTAATAAAACTAATCGCTTTTGTTAATATTATTATGCGTTATGAATACAGATAATAATATGTTTTTATACAAAAGTGTTCTTGTTTCATCTCTTATAACATAACGTCGTATATATTCCACGAAGTCGACATACATTTTTCTGAAGATAGAAAAGTTCGGAAACTTCCATCGTTAAGTCTCCTCCAGGATGATACCTTGGATTTATTGGTCGAATGGAAGGAAAAAGTATTAAAATTACCAGGAACAGTACTTAAAGTGTTAGAGTGGTTTTAAATGGTTTCAAGATTAAGTAACGAATAGTATGAAAATGTAAATTAGCTGCACTATAGCAGTTCTTTGCAATTTTTATCAAAACTTATTATAAAGAAGAAATATTTGATTTACATTGAATAGGCTCCGAAATTACTGGTCCGATTTGAAAAATTCTTTCACGAGTAATGACTATTGTTTACCCGTGCGAAGCCGGGAACGACTTTAGTAAGTAATATAAGAAAGAAGATAGAGTTTGAGTAAGAATCGATAACATATTGGCATTTAGTAGTAGCATGTTAAATCATAAATTGATGATAATCCCTCTGTTTTGATTCATATTATCTATGAAAATATACATATATATTTTTTATTTTAACAATATTTTTTTCACCTTTTCAAAACTATTTGTGTGCTCCATTATGAAAGTTGCTCATTTCTATAACTCTTTCAATGAACCAGAATGAAAATGATGCCAGTTTTTGGCTGTTTGCCAGTATTTGAGAGTCATTATTTTATCTTAATTCGTTGGCTCCAGTAATTATTACACAGTTGATATATTGATTTTCATAGAGACAAACGGGCAGTCGCATCACTTGGTGGTGGGGTCCATCCGTAAATTACATCACACAAATCCTTCTCCCATCTTTTTCATAGCTCGTCATATTAATGAAACTCTCCCACTTTTCATCAACTACTAGTGCGGTGTGTGCGGTGACGTTTAACATAGAAAATATTAAATAAACATTGCTGTTTTTAAATTAGTTTTTTTTCATTCGTTCTTTAATAGACATAATAGATGCTGAAATGTGATGTCACTGTGTTAAGGAACACTCCCACCCCTTATCGCACACAACTTCAAAACCGCCTCCCTCCCCTTAACGCATTACATAATTTATGGATGGCCCCCAAGTGATCATCGACAAGACACATGCAGCACGGGGGAGCTTGTAATGCTGAACTTTAAAGAATGAGAATGGCTTCATTTTTCCGTTTTTAGGGTTCAGTTTCGGATTTTAGTCTATGTTTGACTATAAAACTAAGCCAATAGGGAATTTAGCATTGATATTAAAACATGAAATACGGTAAGAAGTGGTAGGCTCACAAGGAAAAAATGGAAACCAATATTTTATTGTTACATAAAAAGCACGTTTTCGGAACCGTCACGGCGCTAGCCAGACTCGTTTTCTTCGACAGTTCGCGTGTGTTGTTTTGTTTTATAACAAAGTAAGCTATTTACCCATATTTCCATCATTGGACAGATGCTGTCTAGGTGGTGATGCTGAGGGTTCTTCCCTACTAGCGTTTGTGGTGATTGATGGTCTCTGTGGCGGCACAGCAGCAACCGCTGGGGCGGGAGGTACCGCTGACTCGCCCCACCATCGGTCGTTGGTTTCATCTGGAAAAAAAACATTTAGTTATAATATGATTCTTAAGCAAATAGTTTTGATATAGTAACGAACTGTAACAGCAAGTGTTATGGAGAATTATTGCGCAAAGTTTGGGTTACCTAAAGCCGACAATGGTCTAGTGGTTATGGGCCCGGCCTCTTGAGTGAGGGTTTGATCTTGACCCATATGGCTCCTATAAATAAGTTATGGAAACATCGTGATGAAACCTACATGCCTTATGAGATCTTTGAAGATATGTGAAATTGGGTCCAACTTCACACAGATTCACAACAAACACCAACCCGCATTGGACCGGTGTGGTGAACTAAGACCCAACACATAAAATATTGCAAGTATAATACAAATCTAAAGTTTCTGTTAATACATACATACGTACGTAATACGCACATAGTCTGAGCTAATCGAGAGAAGTCCTCTTTAAAATTACAGAAGTTAATATGAACGTCACTTAAAAATCAACACTATTGATTTTTAAGTGCGATCCGACATGATGGATACCAAAAACCACATGATAGCTGTGTATTCACTTATCTAGTATACAAACATTAATAAACCTATTAAGAAACAATTATTTCCCATTTCCCGGTTCAATATGTCCAATATCTTGGAAAATATTATCGCAACATCATTAATAGATTAAGCCCGTTTCCTCAGACGGAACCGTAATCCCATTGACAAAGCAAAGAGACATTTGCAAACAAATCTGAGCAAATTGCAGGCTACAAATTAAAGAGGTTTTAATACTTTTTAACGTTTATCTTCGTCTCGATATTTTAATGGATTTCTATTGGATATAAATGATTTGTTTTTAATATTTACAATGACGGAGGGACATCCTTCAACTTCGAGTTGGGTACGAGAGGTTTGGCCGTCTTGGCGTTCATTAAAGAGGCCTATGTCCAATAGACCGAAAAAAACACGATTATGGTGATTCAAAATAACATTCTTTTGTGGGGTAAAGTTTTAAGATGTGACGATAAACGAAATAATGTAAAACCATGTACACTAAATGTATGTTAAGGTTGCCTACCTCATATTCCCTTAATTGGCACGTGAATATATATTGGTACACAACCGACGCCAGGAGGCCGTGTGGTCGCAGACTGCACGGTTGGCGGGGGGCAACCGCCCACTTTTATAAACCAAAAGTGAGCCGAATAGGCTCACACTAATCCGATGTAGCATTAGGGCCTTCGGGCCGTTAGCATAGATCCATCCGAAAAAAAAAAGTATATATTGGTAAATGACCAGTTGCATGCGAGAGGCAAGGGATCGGTCGTCTTAGGGTTCATTGACTGACCTATGTTCACCTGTAGACGGATAGAGGCTGATGATGATGATGATGAAATGACCAGGATTTCTAGAAAAATCTACAGTTTTTGATTTGTGTATTTGTTCTTAATCCTAAGACGCAAGATGGTAGGTCTCGATGCCTGCAAGGAACTTCATACATTTCGTATCTCAGTAGGTGCATTCACAAAACCAATTTAGAGTACTTATATCTATACAGATACATAAAATTGAAGTGTCTGTTTGTAACTTCAAATTTACATAATATTTTCACTAAATGCATACGAAAGTATACACGGAACTTACATCAAAAAGCCATTTTAATTTCTTTTGTCTGTCTGTCTGTCTGTTTGTTCCGGCTAATCTCTAAAACATCTGGACCAATTTAGACGGGACTTTCACTGACAGATAGCTGATATCATAGGGAGTAACTAAGGCTATAAAAATAAACATAAAATTGAAGTGTCCCTTTTTTTAATTTCAAATTAACATCTTTTCACTAAATGCATACGAAAGTATACACGGAACTTACATCAAAAAGCCATTTTAATTTCTTTTGTCTGTCTGTTTGTCTATTTGTTCCGGCTAATCTCTAAAACAGACTATAAAAATAATCATCATCAATCCGGGTACGGCTGTAAATCTAAGATAACGCGGGCGAAGCTGCGGGCAATAGCTACTTTATTATAATATCTTAACGCATGTAATAACTCATATATGCGTTAAGTTATTAACGAAAATATTATAATTTGTTGATATTAATTTCATAGTCAGGTATACGGACGGGTTCAGTACGTATACGTCGCAAATTAAGACGCAATAAAGTTTCAGGAGCCGTTATTCCGAGAACAATAAATTACATAATGTGTGCTGTGTACTTTATATTCTTGTAATAAAACGCATACAGCTGTGTTTCCAGACGTGGTATGGTTTGTTATTATTACTGTTTTTTAAACAATCGTTTCACGCTATCCTAAATCTATATGACGTATAATTTTGCTATCGATACCAATAATAAAATTACCTCAAATAATTAATTAATAGAATTGTGTCCGCGATCTAAGTCAAGTAATATGCTTATTTAATTTTAGCCAAATTAACAAACATATTGATAATTTGGATCATGGGATTCTCTACAAGCTTGTTTCCTGTGTGCTAGGCATATGAGGATATCCCCACAATGGTTCAGGCCTTGTCGTGGCGGTGGGGCTCAGTAACCTAGGGGGAGCCGCTGCACCTTGGGCGAAGATAATTGGACCAAGGGGGCTATTTTTACCCCTCTTATAAGAAGAGGGGTACAAAGGAGCAAGGGGCGAGGGCGGTAACCTCACCCCATTGTGCTGTCCCGATGTTGGGAGGGGTTGTTCTGTGGTGCGGGACTACCCTTCTGTGGAGGTGGCGCCAGTCCCTTGTGGGACTGACTAGCCGTCGAGGTGCCCTGTTAGCTTAACATCTCCGGGGCATCTCACCAAGGTGGCACTAGTGGCACTCGCCGGCTTTCAGTGGGTAGAGCTGCGTCCACTTACCATCTTTCGGGCGCAGCGAGTCCCACATACCCGCGTGGGTAAACCCACTCCCCCGCGGGATGCCTCAGAGCATTTCCCGGCGTTAAAGAAAAAAAAAAGGCATATGAGGATATACTTCTCATGTAATCAGTCCTAGTCATCGAGCATAAAACCGGAATAGAGCGGTAATGTTATGTGTTGTGAATGAAAACAAATTACCCAAAATTTGTGCTGCGACGCTGCGCCGGTTCTGCGCTCTGATTGGCCAATTGCTGGCCATTGATGGATGATTGACCGATGGAACATACACACATGACACAGATCACTGGTTGGTTGAATTGCTATTAAGTCAGTGACAAATCACTAACCAGTTTCAGAATGTTATGGCTCACATAGTAATGTGAGCATATAACCGGATAGAGTAGTAACTCTATAGGTAACGTAAAGCACGTTATCTTGCTAGCTTCAATAGAACAGCGTGAGGTTTATCACGCCAAAATACCGAGGTAAAAAAAGCTATAAGTTTATCTGGCAGGTAGTTTTAAAGCTGTCAGCGACTTTAAATATAAAGCCGGTTCTATAAAAAAAACAGAACTGTAGCATATGAATAGCAGCCATTTTAAAAAACACAGTTGCATATTTTTATTCTAAATGAAAAAAACGAATTCAGAAAAATGTTACATTAACGCTATAGAGTTTGTTTGTTTGTTTGCGTTTGTCGGCTATTATTATTATTAATTAGTCTGATAATTTTTGAGAAGAGAGGTTATGTATTTTTGAGAAAGTTTTTTTGTTTCATTCCACGCAGATTTAGCCACGGGAACTGTCAGTAGTCTTAGGTTTCTTTGGAATTACCATTTCAATGTACGCCAAAAAGGACAATCTCCCGCTGCATCCAACATGTGCTATTCGGAGATCACGATGAGCTCGTACAATGGCATTTTAGTCAAGGCTACCTTAAAATAAAGAGTGGCAATAACGGCTGTTTTACAATAATAAATTATCCTGTTGTGTTGTTTTGTAACAACTGTTGTTCTAAACTGCTGTCTGTTATCCTGTTATTGTTGATTTATAGACGTTGAAAAATATGAATTGTGAATAATAAGGAAAAAAAAGCTCATTCTCCCTATTGCGTGCCTAATCTTACCATTGCGTCATCGTTTCAATAGTGACAACTGACAACAGGATATAGTTATTCTTTAATAATGGATTATTCATTATTTTCAAATAACGCATTACTACAACTGTTGTTGTAATAATGACCACCACTACCTTAAAACAGGACTTCAGATTTTGTCCCTTTACAGCTGTCACGCTTCTTGAAACTGAACGTTTCATTATCTAATATAATTATTATAAGCCCTAATGGTCTCATTGTAAAATTAAATTTCACCCGATTGCGTCGAAACTTTCTGATACCGAATTATCTAACTTCGCCATCATTTATTCCGGGATAATGTCCGCTGACAACTTTAACTTCAAAGACGTATATTTTAAGTATATTTTTTAATAATTCCGTATTTTAAGTTCGCCGATAATTTTGGTGCCAGTAATTAACTACCCTGCTGGCTGCCAGTCCTCTTTTACGAAACACATCAAAGCTGTTTCACGGAATAAAAGCAGGGTGGTGGTACCTACCCACGAAGACGTGAGCGCGGCAGAGAACATTATCTTTCAAGTTATACTTCTTTTGGTGCGTTAAGGAAAAATGATGAGAGTAAATTTTTACGATGCGCGCGCACACCGTCACGAAAAACCGACAACCTCAAGAACTATAGGCAACATTTTTTTGTGATATTTAAATAAACTTTGTTTAACTAGATAATCCGTTATAATAAAACTTTCAATGTTTTAAATACCTTTATTCTATTGCTAGTGTCGTTTTTTCTACAAACGCAGGATAAGGCGAAAGATAAAATAAAAATGAAACTTGTTACGCCAAAGGAGTATATAACTTCTAACGCGTGTACATAAGTACACACACACTTTTTTTTTTCATTGGTAAAATATTGTATGCTATGCTCATATAAGTTTTTACAGCCAAAAACTTACTGATAACAGCTACCATTTTGTCCAATCATTGCTATAACATCAACCATGAGATAAATTTAATTCTCCGCGCCATAATACGAGGTAAAAACATTTGAATATAAACCTTATTACATGAGAATTGAGTGTCATATATTGTATGTAATTGTGTAGAATTACGGATATTATGTTGTTACATTTAAATGTAACTAACGAGACGAGGTTGGATAGTCAACGAGATAGGGAGAAATTGCAGGTTGTACACGTAACACAAAATCTCTAAACTGTGACTTTTGTTACCGGTTTTGTGTTATGACCTATCCTACATTGATCACAGATTGTAAGAGGCAGTGCCATGCTGCTTTGCAGCCGAATTGGGCCCGCCCGACCGGGCGGTACCTCTCGCTCACCCTGGCGTCAAGTGACAGCTTTATCGAATTTCGTGTGGTTTGTGAGTTTTCAATGGCCCGTTGGGGTGGACAAGGGAAAAGGAGAGCACCGCATCGGCATAATCTCCGGTTGTCAAAAGATACAGAGTGTGGTTGAACCACCAACCCATTCTTTATCGGGATTTTCCTGCATTCAAGTCAACGTGGAACAGGCTACGGGCTCATTAGAGCAGTAGACAGTTGCGGCCACATGCTGATGATGAATCTCGATTTGTTCCTTTTTATGAATGATCTATGCTTATGGCCAAAAGGCTCTAAACCTTCAACTGACTGTTGTGAACCGATTTGGCTCACTTAAGATTGATTATTAGTGGGGGGTTGCCCCCCGCCAGCCGTGAAATCTGCGACCCCACGGCCTCCTGGCGTTGGGTCGGGGATTTGAATTTTGTTTGAAGTAGGGTTCTTTAATTGTTAAAAAGTTGTTTGTTTTCTACTACATTATAAGAAAAATAATTATAACTTTTAATGAGCTATTCACTCATAAGTGTACTTTTCAAATATAATTTTATTGATTTCTAATGTTTACGTGAATTTCACTCATTATAATGAACCAACTTTTAACTGCTTTAGATGCGAGCGGTCCCTTTTTTCTTTTTTTTTTAATCTTTTCCGCCGGGAAATGTTCTGAGGCATCCCGCTGGGGAGTGAGTCTCCTTCGGCGGTACCTATGTGGGACTCGCCCGAAAGGTGGACGCAGCTCTACCCACTAAAACCCGGCGAGTGCCACCAATGCCGCCTTTGGTGAGGTGCTCTGGATATAATGAGCAAACAGGGCAACTCGATGGCAAGTTAGACCCTCAAGGGACCGACGCCCGCACCACAGAACAACCCCTCCCAAAAGTACAATGGTGTGAGGTTCCCATCCTCACCCCTTGCCCCCTGCTCTTTGGTCCCCTCTTCTTATAAAAGGGTTACCAAGAGCAGCTCCCTCGGTTCAATTTGCTTCACCCACGGTTCTGGGTTCACCTTAGACTACTAAGCTCCACCGCCACGATAAAACTTGAACCATGGTGGGTCGCGAGCAGTCCTACCGTAATGGTCGCTGTCCCTAAAATTATCCGAAATATCAGGAATGTAAAATGTAAAAAATCGTTTTAATTTTAGGCATCGAGAACGGTGATCTGAATCAAGCCGTAAACGGTAAAAGACGTGTGCTTCGTCACTATTAACGAAAAAAGATAGCCAAAATAAACTCAAATATAGCCGGATCAAAACTTGTTTCGGGTGAAGTGAAGTGATGGCACTGTGTGATTTAGAAAACGCAATATAAGTAAAGTCTCTGCTCGAGCAAAGTAACAGGATATACTAGTATGTTTATACAATCGAAGTTCTATCTCTGTTACAATGACTATTGTTGGGTAAACACTTCCATTCCCGTGGGAATACCGCTGCAATTTCTTGGACACTGTGTACATTGTAAGACGTGTTTTCACCACACAATTACTTGGTTTATCTATAAAATTACTAACGTTGGGAATATTAAGTTTATGATCCTTTTTTATCGCAGGGAAATGCTTTTTACGCATGTAGTCAGGATCTCGGGTAGATCCTGACCCTGTGGGACTCGCACCTGGGAGTGCCCTACCCGTAAACTAAAACCACTGCGAGCGCCTTCAGCCGCTTTAATTTGAGGGTCCCGGATAGGCATTCAATAGGATCACCTCAGCGACAGGCTGGCCCCGGCGAGGGCCAGACTACTCCTCTTAAGGGGGGACTGCCCGGCTGCTTAGGCAGTCTCCGCGACGTCGTGTAATACGGGGCCCAGGTTCCCATCCTGAACCCGACATGAACACAGGGGCGTTACTGGAGGCGCATTAAGTAGCGCCTCCTTCGCACCCCCGTTCGTCGCCCACGGGGGGAGGCCTCGTCGGCGGCCTCCTCTCTCACCCGCTCGTCAGCCTCCTTCTGGGATATTACTGCCTCGTAGAAGGAAACCATCGCCGCACAAGTTTATGATCCTACATAATCTATCATAACTTCCACTGAGATATACAAGGTTGATAAAAGCAGAAAGAGGCATTAAATTAAACCACGTATTCTATGTACCATTTTCAGGCTACAGGTTTTAGTTACAGGATATTTTTAAAGTTTTTAAGCCGCTCTGCTTTGTTCGACCTTATGAGACGCAACCTGTGCCGCACTGACGCAACGTGCTGTGCGATTTAGATTAGTTGCCTTTTAGATTCGAAGGACATTTTACAAAGGTTGTTTACGTTTTACTTTGACAGTTGACTATTCACGTATTTAAGTTCTTTGAGAAACTTTTTTTTATTGCTCTCAAACTAATTTTTATTAGTTTCGGATTAACCG
The DNA here is from genome assembly GCA_963853865.1 of Helleia helle. Lineage (NCBI taxonomy): Eukaryota > Metazoa > Arthropoda > Insecta > Lepidoptera > Lycaenidae > Helleia > Helleia helle. The sequence continues at coordinate 15,955,474 of OY971426.1, read as the reverse complement.
TAAGCATGTGTAGTATATGTGGTTTAATTTAATGCCTCTCGCTTTTATCATATTAGACGTGCTCCTAACCCACCATGGTTCAAGCCTTATCGTGACGGCGGGGTTCAGTAACTTAAGGTGAACCCAGCACCTTGGGTGAAGCAAATTGAACTGAGGGAGCTGCTCTTTGTAGCTCCTCTTATATTAAGAAGAAACAAAAGAGCAGGGGGAAAGGGGCGAGGATGGGAACCTCCTCCTCCTTGCCGGGTATTAGTGGGTAGAGCTGCGTCCACTTACCAGCTTTCGCGCGCAGTGAGTCCCACATACCCGCGTGGGGAGACCCACTCCCCCGCGAGATGACTCAGAGCATTTCCCAGCGTTAAAGTAAAAAAAATGTTGCCATAAGAACAGTATGTTCCTAGTTTGGGGTCAGATGGCCCCATGATGGATGGATGTTATTATTATTATTCTAGCTTTTCTACTAACATGTAACTTTTCTTCAAATATGGAGTTCTCAGCGTTTCTTATTAGTAAGATTGATGGAGTTAATATAAACAAGACTGAGGTATGAAAATGTCTCACCCCAGGGAAGGCGATGCCTTATACAATCATAACTCAATTTGTCAACTACGATTGCTTCGTAATAGATCTAGTACAGTTATCCATTTATAAATATTAATCTATACTGATAAATTAAACTGAAGTGTCTGTTTGTAATTTAAAACATATTTTTATTCAATAAATATATAATAATATCTATTGACGCTTTTTACACCACGTCAATCCCGTGGTAAGTTCTCAAAGAACTTGCATTACGGGTACCAGACAACGGAAATATTATATTTAATACTTTTATACTGTACATATTTTTTATATTAAGATATTAATATAAAGATTTTTATTATATCATATCATATTAACACACATCCATGACCCAGGAACACAGAAAAAATTTGTTTCCACCATTTGTCACCATTGAACCACAGAGTTCGTCAATATGGAAGTATAATACGGTACTTACACCAAAAACTTTTTTGGCTGTCTATCTGTTCCATCTAATCTCTGAAACACCTGGGTCGATTTTAACGCAATGGCAGATACTTGACGTTATAAGGAGTTATAATATCATCATTTATTCGGATACGGCTGTAAATCTAATTTAACGCGGGTTAAGCTGCGGGCAACAGCTAGTTAAACATAGTATTATAGAGGATAATATATTCAGCAGCAAAAGGGAAGAAATTCATAGTGACGACAGATCAGAAGAAGTTAATATCAAACTCAAACCACACATTCATTATGACGTACGTAATTAAGATACCTTCAAATTTAACAGCCGTAATTAAAACGTACATTACGTACTGTACATAACAACGTACTGTACGTAACAATGTACGTAGATGCGTACGTAACTCATGGGGCTCGTAAAGTTACGAGCGGACCGCCATAACGTTAGCTTGGCTATTACTGACTTTATGGGTATGTGTGGTTTGTTTGCTCGGGAGTCGGGACGGGTTTGAGAGTAAGAAAATACTCCGCTTATTCCATTTATAAGAAAATTTAGAATAAGCATGAGGAATACGTTTCATGAGGCATAAGATTCGAATGAAAGAAATTTTAAGGGCTAGATAGTCTGGGAAGCTTTTTTTTTCCCTTTTACGCCGGGAAATGTTCTGAGGCATCCCGCCTGGGGAGTGGGTCTCCCCGGGTGGGTATGTGGAACTCGCTGCGCCCGATAGGTGGTAAATGGACAGCTCTACCCACTAAAACCCGGCGAGTGCCACCAGTGCCGCCTTGGTGAGGTGCCCCGGATCTGTTAAGCTAACAAGTCACTTCGACGGCTAGTCAGTCCCGCAAGGGACCGACGCCACCTCCACAGAGGGGTTGTCCCGCACCACAGAACAACCCCTCCCAACGTCGGGACAGTACAATGGGGTGAGGTTCCCATCCTCACCCCTTGCCCCCTGTTCTTCTGTCCCCTTTTCTTATAAGAGGGGTACAAAGAGCCCCCTCGGCCCAATTAGCTTCGCCCAAGGTGCACCGCTCACCCTAGGTTACTGAGCCCCACCGCCACGACAAGGCCTGAACCATGGTGGGGATAGATGAGTTGCCTGGGCTCGTCAACGTCGACTACTTACCATCACGTTTGCCAGTTTGCCTATCCAACTAACATAAAAAAAAAACAATGTATGTAGATAACTGTGATACAAAAATTAAAAGTTGTTTCATTATTATGAGTAAAATAATAATAATATATTATTATTATATATAATAATATCTATGGACGCTTTCACACCACGTCAATCTGGTCCCGCGTAAACATTAAATTCGCGTAAACATTACATATCTATATGTAATTTAAGAATGATTAAAATAAATACCTAGCGGTTGTAAATATAAATGTTTAAAATATCTACAAACATTTTTGAAACATAAAATGTCTCCTTTTATCATTATGTTTAAATAAGCGTAAATAGTATTTACGTAAAAATGTCTTAAATAAGTTGCCTGGACACGTTCCAGGTAAACTAGTTTATGTTCATGGGCGACATCGACCACTTACCATCACGTTTGCCAGTTTGCCTATCCAACTAACATAAAAAAGCTTCCGTCTTGTATACGGGTGGTAGGTGGTTAAGGGTTTATCTTTCAAGCTGGGAATTGGGAAATTAATTATAATCTAGAATCGAATATGACAGTTGATATTTTAAGCTTAGTAATAAATCTAATAATATTAAAAAATTAAAACCGACTTCAAATTAAAAAAAAAAAACTAAAAAGTAATAAAATAATTTCCTTAATTTTTGTGCCTACAATTTATAATCAACTTGTTCTTCTACTAATATACAATCTTTGCGTTTACCACGTCATTATTGTTACTTTTGGAGTCGGTGTCAGCCAAGGTAGGTAGGTTAGGAGGTAGGTACATCAACAAATAGGACACCGGCTTCAAAAGTAACAATAATGACGTGGTAAACGCAAAGATTGTATATGAGTAGAAGAACAAGTTGATTATAAATTGTAGGCACAAAAATTAAGGAAATTATTTTATTACTTTTTAGTTTTTTTTTTTAATTTGAAGTCGGTTTTAATTTTTGTTTAAAAATTTTTTATTTCTTAATTTTAAGTGATTTCAAAATTTGATAACTGATTTTATTTGTCTGAAATATGGGTAGAACTATTAAACGCGTTGCTCAGATTAAATAGCGCTGTATTAATGAGATGACTGTAGAAAGGTTTTAATTCATTACATAACAAATGAAAAAACCGAAATGGAATTGTGTAAAACTTTATATACATGTAATTGAAAGCAATCACGGCAGATTTGCTGCTATTCGTTAAATAATTCCATTATATATAGGTATAGAACATCACCAATATATAGATATAGAATGGATATTATGATGACCTTGAAAAACTATGATGTGCTTCCAAGCCACAGTTGTTTTTTGTTCATTTAACAACGACAAGTAATAAAATTACATGATTTTGGTATGCCAAAATGCTTACTTCATACGGTAAATAATATTATGATATTATTTACCGTATGAAGTAAGCCCAATTCAAGCTGTAAATCGTCGAGGATTCCCCTCGCCGATTTACTACCATCACACCTCTAATGGCGCTTATAACCCATATGGGTACAAAGTTCTCATCAATTTAAGTTAATTAAGTCCAAACACAAAGTAGCTACTGTAAACTGTTGAGGAGTTCCCTTAACTGTCCTTTGTCTTCATCATCAGACCCCTAATGACAGTCACAACCCATCTAGGTGTAAAGTTCTCATCATTACAAATTAATCAAGCCCAAACACAAGGTTTACTGATGTAAATCGTTGAGGAGTTCCCTCGATTATCTTTCGGCTCCAGCATCAGATCGACACCAGACCTTTATTAAATTGTAGTCCTTCAAAACACTTTATAAAAAAAATATCAAACGCACTAGTCGCCCCTACGATTTTCGAAAGTTCCCCTCGATTTCTCTGGAATGCCATCATCAGATCCTGGTTTCCTTATCGTGGGACCATTTGGGAAGTATAATACCCTTTAGAACAAAAAAAGAATTTCTCAAATCGGTCTAGCCATCTTCGAGTAATCAGGTAACATACATAAAAAAAATATATAAAAAAAATAGATTCCGACGAATTGATAACCTCCTCCTTTTTGAAGTCGGTTAAAAAAGAAACAACGATCATCCTCTCTTATTTTATCTCCCTCTCACACCTAATGTCTAGTGTCTACCTATTGCAAAGACCTATTATAATATTATATTCCTACCTCTTTGACCTAATAATTGCGTGCCCATTCTTACCATTGCGTCATCGTTTCAATAACGACAACAGACAACAGGATAACTCAGAATTCAATAATGGATTATTCATTATTTTCAAATAATGCATTAATTACTATAAATGTTGTTGTAATAACCACCACCACTAATCACTGATAGAAGAAAACAGAGGTTTGAGGTTTGTGTAGGTTAAGAAAACTGATTGCGCCAGTGCATAGGCACTTTAGCCTAGTACCCTCCTCGCCTGTTTTCGAGGAGACCCGTACCCAGTATAAAGAGTAGAGACATACAAGGTTTACTTATTCTTCTATGTTGTATGCATTGTAAGATTATCATTGTGTCATTTTTATTTCGAGAGAAAGCTTCTTTTTTTTTCTTTAACGCCGGGAAATGATCAGATGCATCCAGGTGGGGAGGGGGGATACCCCAGGCGGGCATGTGGGACTCGCTCTGCCCGAAAGATGGTAAGGTGGATGCAGCTCTACCCACTAAAACCCGGCGAGTGCCACCAATGCCGCCTTTGGTGAGGTGCCCCGGATCTATTGAGCAAACAGGCAACAACCTCGACGGCTAGTCAGCCCCTCAAGGGACCGACACCACCTCCACAGGGGGGTTGCCCCGCACCACAGAACAACCCCTCTCATCGTCAGACCAGTGCAATGGGGTAAGGTACCCATCTTCGCCCTAATCCCATCCTGCTCTTTTGTCCCCTTTTCTATAAGAGTGGTACAAAGTGCAGCTCCCTCGATTCAATTTACTTCACCTAAGGTGCTGGGTTTACCTTATGCTAATAAGCCCCACTGCCACGACAAGGCTTGAACCTTGGTGGGGTTCGAGAGAAAGCTGAATTATAGGTATGGCTACAGTTCAGTAAGCATTAAGGCATACCTACCTGATTATTGTATATATTGTAATAGAATAAAAGAATACCTGTATACCTTTTACCTGCAATTGTAATTTAGTGTATATTTCATATTATATGTACACTAGCTGGTGTCCCCAGCTTCGCCTGCGTTAACTTAGACTTACAACCGTCCCCACCATGGTTCAGGCCTTAACGTGGCGGTGGGGCTTAGTAGCCTAGGGTGAGCCCAGCACCTTGGGCGAAGCCAATTGAGCCGAGGGGGCTCTTTGTAACCCTCTTATAAGTAGAGGGGACAAAAGAGCAGAGGGCAAGGGGCGAGGATGGGAACCTCACCCCATTGTACTGTCCCGACGTTGGGAGGGGTTGTTCTGTGGTGCGGGACAACCTCTCTGTGGAGGTGGCGTCGGTCCCTTGCGGGACTGACTAGCCGTCGAGGCCTGTTTGTTTACTAAATCCGGGGCATCTCACCAAAGGCGGCATTGGTGGCACTCGCCGGGTTTTAGTGGTAGAGCTGCGTCCACTTACTAGCTGTCGGGCGCAGCGAGTACCACATACCCGCGTGGGGAGATCCACTCCCCGCGGGATGCCTTAAAGATGCGTTAAAGAAAAAAAAATAAAAGTCTTACAACCGTATCCGGATTGATAATGATCATTTTATAAGCTATGTCCCAATTCAAGGTATAAGCCATTTCAACTTTCAGCCAAATCAGTTCAGCCGTTTTGCCGTGAAAGATGAACAAACATCCAAACTTACAAACTTTCGCCTTTATAATATTAGTAAGATTAGTTGTAGTTGTGCTCCACGGTTTCACCCGCGTAGTTCCCATTCCCGCAGGAATATGGGGATAAAGTTTAGCCTTCGACACTCACTGATAATGTAGCTAGCTTCATATCAGGGAAATAAATTTTAAAATCAGTGTAGTTTCTTAGGCGTGAAAGCGTAATAAACAAACTCACATTCACATTCTATTATTAGTAAGGTTTTTTTAATGTCTTGATCAATAAATGATAAAACAATTTAAATTAGCCATATTATTATATCCTACAAAAATATATCCTCTTAAAGGTAATTTTTTATTTTATCATAACAAATTTTTCACTCGAGAACACGACCATTGTGAGATCAAAAGAATCATATTCAAATGCCTTATCTAAATCCGCCAAATCGTTTCAGGGCATTTCTTAATTTTGTACAAGTATGAAAGGAAGTTGAAAATAATTACACAATATTAAAAACATTCTAAAAATATTATATTAATGGTGTCGAATAATGGTCGCATTTACCAGGTGGAAGACGATCTCCGTGCAGTAACCGGTCCGTGTTGATGCGAGTGGCAACTGGCAAGGGACGTCGTCTTGACGTTCATTGAAAGATGCTTATGTCCAGCATTGGACGGATTGAAAGACTGATCCTTTTTTTTTCTCTTCCTCCCTCGTATTCCGCGGGGGAGTGGGTCTCCCTAGGCGGGTATGTGGGACTAGCTGCGCCCAAAAGGTGGTAAGATGAACGCAGCTCTACTCACTTAAACCCAGCAAGTGGCGAGTGCCATCAATCCGTCTTTGGTGAGGTGCCCCGGATTTATTGAGCAAACAGGGCACCTCGATGGCTAGTCAGTCCCTCAAGGGACCGACGCCACCTCCACAGAGGGGTTGTCCCGCACCAAAGAAGAACCCCTCCCAACGTCGGGACAGTACACCTATAGGCTAGTGAGCCCCACCGTCACAAGTCTTTAACCATGGTGGGGATACAATCTGATCCTGGTGATTATGATGATGATATTATCCTCTTGTAAGTACATAGATATAATCAAGATATATAATATAAAACCCAACTAAAATAACCATAATGAAATATGGCATTCCAAGATTAACCGGAAAATTACCAAGAGACTCCCAAGACATTGCGGGACACGCAATTGTTCCAGAAATTTCCACGATAAAGTGAGGGGTAAGATACGGACACTTATCGCGAAGCTTTCTATTTTGTGACAACTTACTACTTAGCTATCTAGGTGTCTCAATTTTGTCTTCTAAGCTATCTCTAGTAATTGAGTTCAGTTGATTAGACGTTCCTTTTATTTATTTCCTCCATTTTATTTCGTACCCATAGTATACGTTCTAGTACCAAGAATGACTAAATTGGTACGACTTATTAATTAATAAATCTATACTAATATAAATAAAGCTGAAGAGTTTGTTTGTTTGTTTAAACGCGCTAATCTCAGGAACTACTGGTCCGATTTGAAAAAATATTTCAGTGTTAGATAGCCCATTTATCGAGGAAGGCTATAAGGCTATATAACATCAAGCTGTGACATAAAGGAGTTGAGTAACGCGGGCGAAGCTGCAGGCAACAGCTAGTATTTCATATTTTAATCATTGTCATCAACGCATTTTAGTTGTCCTATGCCTATACACATATTTTTTTTAATAAACGCCTAGATGGTCAATCTTCAACCACACGCATACAATTAGGACTGACCTCTGCAGGCAAATCAAAGTTCCATCTATTCCTGATTCAGCACATGTCAAGTATTTGAATGTGCACTGACAGATATCAGTGATATTTTTTTTTGTTATTTAATGTTCAAAGATATTAAGAGTGGGAATTAAAAAAAATTAAAACCGACTTCAAAAATAAATAAATAAATAAAATAAAAATAAAAATAAAAATAAAAAAGCCTTTTATTTCTTGCTTTACAGTAACTAAGAAAACAGTGTGCATGAGAAAAAGATAATAGTTGATGTGATACAAATCTGAGTGTTTTAGTAATAATATTTTAAACTTAAAATTTTTGTGTGCAAGAACCCCTCTCAACGGAGGGTAAAGGCCTCCTCCAGAGATGACCATTGCTCTCTGTCCTCTGCTACTCGCATCCAGTGGCTTCCTGCTATTTTTGTGACGTCGTCTGCCCAGCGCGCAATTGGTCTACCCCTTCTTCTTTGACCCAGTGGTCCTAACCATGACGTTGTTTTTATGGTCCAGCGACTGTCAGCAAGTCTGGCTACATGTCCAGCCCATCGCCATTTTAGCTTCTGCGAGTAACTGAGAGCGTCGATAATTTTGGTTTTCTGCCTTATGGCAGTGTGTCGGATTTTATTGATCTTCTTAATCTTTAGAATGCTTCTTTCCATACTTCTTTGACTTGTCATGATTTTGTTTTTTATTTTCCTTGTAAATCTCCACGTTTGACAAGCGTATGTTAGTGAGGGGAGTATGCAGTTGTTCATGACTCTGCTTTTCAACCACATGGGCAAGTCACTTTTTAGAATTTCTTTGAGGCTCCAGAATCTCTTCCAAGTGATATTGACTCTTCTCTCTACTTCCAGTTCGTTGTTGTGTTGGTTGAATGAGATTTGTTTACCCAGATAAATGTAGGTATCAACATAGGATAGAGGCAGATTATTGAGATATATAGGTACTTTAGCGTGATTCGTCATGACATTCGTTTTATTTAGGTTGATTTCCAAACCTACTTTCCAGCTTTCTTCATGTAGAGAGTTTATCATTTGTTGTAGTTAGATTGTGCTTTCAGATAGCAGGACTATATCGTCAGCAAATCTAAGGTGACTCAGATAGCACCCATTTATGTTTATGCCGACTTTCTCCCAGTTTAGTTTGCGGATGATGGACTCTAGCACCGCTATAAAAATTGTTGGTGAAAGTGGGTCACCTTGCCTTACACCTCTTTTTATTTGGATGGGTGGCCCAATGGTCTCCAACTTCACTCTGCCAAAACTGTTGTCATAGATGTTTTTTAGAACTTCTATATAATCCAATGCCACTTCTTGGGAGAGTAGGGCTTCCCAAATCGCTGTGTGGAGTAGAGTATCGAAAGCGTATTGGTAATCGATAAAGACTATATAGAGCGGTCTGTTGAACTCTTGGAATTTTTCTATTAACATCTCTAGCGAGTGTATATGGTCAACTGTGGAAAATCCTCGTCTGAAGCCCGCCTGTTCTATAGGTTGAAAGTTTTCTGTGGTTTCTTTTATTTTTTTCTCGATTATGGATGCAAAAAGTTTGTATAATGAAGGTAGCAAACTGATCGGTCTATAATTGCTAATATTGTGTGGGTCTCCTTTTTTGTAGAGTAGGATTATTTCTGACTCTGACCATTGACGTGGAGTATTTTTGCAAATCAATATCATGTTGAACAGCCAGGTTATAGGTTTAACTAGGTACATGAATCCTATTTTTAAAGCCTCATTAGTGATACCATCAGGCCCTGGGCTTTTATCTGGTTTTAATTTTTTAATTCCTTTGGACACTTCGTCTTCATCAATGGTTGCTTTCGCCTCAGCCGTACTAATACTCGGTAATTTATATGCTTGTAAATTTGGCAAGCTATAAAGGTTTTTGTAGAAATCTGTAGCTATTTTGAGTATCTCCTTTCTATTTTGTGTGATGTTAGTTTTGCCCTTCAGCTCTTCAATCCATGGTTTGTGTGTTCTTAATTCCTTGTACGCTTTCTTGGCGCTCCCTGTGGCATGAAGATATTTTTCAATGGTTTGTGTGCGGTGTGCCTTATAATCTTGGTTAATTCTTTTACTTATAAGCTTATAAAGTGCTTTTAATTCATTTTTCATAGCCCTTGATTTCGGTTTTGTCTTTTGTATTTCTTGTCTTCTACTGGTTAGTGCCTTTGTATGTGCTGATATTATTTGTTTTTTATCTGTATTTGTGCTAGATTTTAGCTTATGTGCTTTTTTCAGACTAATATCTATTGCGTTTGTTATTTTATCATAGCAGTTCTGGACGGTGTCGTTGTCATTCCAGTAGTCGAGTAGATTTGCTGAGCAGCTGTTTAGCGATTCGATGTAGGTTTGCGCTTCTTCTTCGTTCTTGAGCTGAGATCTGGGGCATTTACCAAACTTGCTGCGATTTTTTGACCTAAAAAGTATATTAAACGTTGCCCTAACAGGTCTGTGATCCGAAGGGTAAGTGATGTTTAGGACCTGTATGTTGTCTACGTTTCTCGGTAAGTTTGTAAGGATATAGTCTATTTCGTTCCTTGTATTACCATCAGGTGATTTCCATAGATTGTTCTCATACGCGAACTTAATGAGTCTATTACCTCTACTGTTTCTATTACCATAGCCGTACTTTCCCGTGATAGTTTCGATTGGCTTGGGTTGACCAATTTTGGCGTTAAAGTCGCCCATGACTATTATATTATTTCCTGAGAGCTGTATGGCTTTATCGACAGTACTGTAGAAAAACTCTAGTTCTTCTTCCTTCGCGGCCTCTGTTGGGGCGTAAGCTTGAATGATGCTTAAGTCTAAATTGTTGATATGCATTCTTAGCAGTGCAACTCTTTCTGAAATTCCCTTGAAACTTTTTATGTAGTTTTTCAAGTATTTTTTGATAATAAAGCCTACTCCATACAAGCCTGGCGTTTCTCCGATGTGACAGAAAATAAACTCATCATGTTCTTCTATTTTGTTGCCGAGTTTTCTGACTTCTGAGAGACCAATAATATCGTACTTTACGTTTTTTAAAGATTCTATTAGTTCCAGTAGACGTGAATAAGTCGATAGAGTTTTAGCATTGTAAGTCTTTATATATAGTTTGTTATGATTGTTATTTTTTATAGTTTTTGAAGAAACTGCAACTGTTTCCTCTGGAGGGTTTCGGTCGTAATCTTCCACGGTGACCAGCCGGCTTGGAAGATGTGGCTTATGTGGTTTAGTGTTCGTTTTTATTTGTAATGTGTTTTCCGTGGGAGAGGGCGGTAGTTGCTATGGTTCGTTGTTTTTATTTGTTTGGCCGGGGAGGTTGTTTTGATTACTGTTGGTTTGGTTTTTGTTTGTTAGGAAGCTAAGTATTCCTGGTTTTGTAACTCCCTCGACTGTATATAAACTTGACGATCTTTGTAGTTCTGTTTGAGTTTTGTACTTTTTATTAGCTTGTGCCTTTGATTCTGTATGCGTAAGACCCTTATAATTTGGTGAATTTGGTAAAAATCTTTTCTTCTTGCCCATTGACTCTGTATTTTTGTGGTGTATTATCAGTTTGTCGTATTTGATAGTGGCGAAGTTTCCTTTCTCTTTTTCAATTTTCACTTGCTCTTGTCAGCTAAGGTAGGTAGGTAGGTAATATACAGCAACAAATACGACACCGACTTTAAAAGTAACTATAATGACGTGGTAAACGCAAAGTTTGTACATTAGTAGAAGATTAAATTGATTATAAGTTGTAAGCACAAACATTAAAGAAACTGTTATTTTATTACTTTTTAGTTTAGTATTTTTGAAGCCGGTTTTAATTTTTTGTAAAATGCCTTTATTTCTTAATTTTTAGTGATTCCGAAATTCGTCGTCTTAGCGTTCATTGAAGGAGGCATGTTCAGCAGTGGATGGATAAAGGATGATGATGATGATGATGGTGTTGATGGTGATGATGACGATGATTACGATGACCGCGACATACTATGGTGTGCTACCAAAGCATCCACACAATTGTTACATCGACACGTAATAAAATGATCATATCATCAAGGTAAACAAAACAAACCAAACAGGCATTATTGGGAATAACTAAAAAACGGCTTGTCAGATCTTAATAAAATTAATATGGGACCAAATTGGAAACACCAGCTTTCAAACAAAAAAATAACCATCGAAATCCATTCATAAACGGCGGAGATATCGTGTCACATACATACAAAAAAAAAAAAAACATACAGACGAATTGAGAACCTCCTTTTTTTTGAAGTCGGTTAAAAATATTGTGTATAAAATCTTTTTATACAAAACATTGTTTATGTTGCCAGTATTGAAGTCAAATTAAATTTTTTTAAGTTGGCATTAGACACTCATTAAATTTTTAAGATAGAAATTTCACCCTGAACGAAAAAACCTCTAACAGCATAATGTTATATGCTCTTATAGTTTAGGACATTGCAAGTTATATAATCGTTTTAGCACGTACCGAATTGTACCTACAATCCACTTATGTAAAGTACTTACCGATATCGTCGTGTTCAAGATCGGACACGTCGTGGGCAACTTCGTCCTCTTCGGGAGCACTCTCGTACCTTTCCTTCAGAACGGTCCGGGGCACTGCAAAGAAATACACACTTTAGTTCCACATTACACAGCGTAAAGTTGCCCCAAACTCAAACTCAAGTGCTACTTTTACGCTCTTTATTGTGGCGAACGTAAAAGGGATGTTAATTTTAGATTTTTAGGGCGTTTCGGCTTTTCAAGTGCTACTCGAGATTTTATCTCACTCCTCTATCGACATTGCGACGTTCGTGATTTCTGTATTTACTTTGGATAAGTATCTAGTTGTATTTTTAAAACTTCAAAAGTTGGTCCTCTATTAGCCGGATTTTTTATTTATAATCTGATAATTCCTGTCTACGTGGGCAGATTTTGGTGATTTGTTGACTTTAATTTTATTTTTGTATTATTTGTTATTTTATCAAAGCTATTTTTATCTGAGTGGAAAATAAATTATATATTTTGTTGCTGTTTAAATAGTTTTTTTTATACTTTTTTGTTGTTTATGTAGCTATTTTTATCTATATTGTTTCTAATGTTTACGCGTATTTAACTTATAATGAAACAAATTTTACAAATTTTATCGGGGTTAATAGACATTTTCACGTGCCTCACGTTTCGGATACTTTATGCAAGCTAAAATGGTATACATAGTACGGTAAAATTCTTAGTAAACCGCAATAAAATCTGTAAAAGTTGTTTCATTATAATATTTTCATCTATCTGAAAACCAAAAGGAAAGTTTGTGATTGTAGCAGTTTACGCAAGGGTACCTTGCAAACTTTACTTTAGTTCCTCGCCATGGTTCAGGCCTTGTCGTGGCGGTGGGGCTCAGTAGCCTAGCATGAGCCCAGCACCTTGGGTAAAGCGAATTGAGCCGAGGGGGCTCTTTGTACCTCTCTTATAAGAGGAGGGGACAAAAGAGCAGAGGGCAAGGGGCGAGCCTCACCTCACCCATTGTACTGCCCTGACGTTGGGAGAGGTTGTTCTGTGGTGCGGGACAACCTCTTTGTGGAGGTGGCATTGGTCCCCTGAGGGACTGACTATCCTTCGAGGTGCCCTGTTTGCTTAACTGATCCGGGGAACCTCACCAAAGGCGGCATTGGTGGCACTTGCCGGGTTTTAGTGGGTCTTACGCTGCGTCCACTTACCAGCTATCGGGCGCAGCGAGTCCCACATACGCGGGATGCCTCAGAGCATTTCCCGGCGTTAAATAAAAATCTGTCTGTTTATTTGTTATGTTCCGCAATAAAAAAAACGAGATAAGTAATAAATCTTTCAACAAACGCCAAGTCCAGCCGAAAAAAACCTATACTAATGTAATAAATCTGCAGTTTGTAAACTATAGTTGGTGTAACTAATCTAGGATCATTCGTCGATTCACCCCACGAGCTGTCCGGACCACGGTGCGAATTGAACGAGGAACATTTTTGAAGTAATTATTTGGCACCAGTGGTGTAATAGACGAGTGTCTATTTTTTACTTCGTTGTATAACTACCAGATTAGAAAAAATGCATCAATTACTTTATAAGGCTATATATTTTTGTTTTATAGCATAGGAGGGAAAATGAGCGGCCAAAGCATTAGACTACCGACGCCCATACACATCTGCATCAATGGGCCACCAGAAACTCACAAACCGCACTAAACGCAACAGCATAGCTGTCACTTGTCGCCGGTGTTATGTGAGCGAGAGGTACCACCCCGGTCGTGCCGGACCAAGTCGGCTACTCGCAGCATGGCACTCTTACTTATTATTGTATTTTGGAGGCAGGTTTTATCTGAAATTTCCATTGGGTAAAAAGCGGGGAGCTAGTAACGAAATAATCATTGAAAATCACGACAAACTTTATTTAAACGTTCATTAGCAAGTCTAGGCTTATAGATCGAGACATTTGAAACAATTACTGAAATTGCTATCATAATTTTCCATAAGCCTTTGACTCCATTTGGGGGTTTGATAATTAGATATCAAATAGTCTCTTTGCCTTTTCCACAATGGGAACAGAATGCCCAGGGAGAGACCAATAACATTTTGAATAGGTACATTCAAAATCAGACGCTATTGTGCTCTTCCAGGATGCAAGGTTTCAAACTTTTGCCAGTATTTTGCGTTTAGTCTGACAAAATGAATTTAAAAAAAATACGGTGTTTAAGATTACATACAAAAAAATGGCGCATATAATTTCATGTTTTTTATGCTTACACGATTTTCGATCATTGTAAAAAAAACTGCTTTTCAGAGTGTTTCTTTTTATAATGTTTACTCGGATTCCACTTACAATGAAACAGTATTTTACAGATTTTATCGCAGTTAATGATTTTTTACATAATATCTGACCTTTACAAATATTATTGGTGCTTATTGGATGTCGTAACTGTCCCATATTTACAGAATCATAAGTCTGCATTTTATTTCAACACAAAAAATATAACTAAACTATTTATTTTATTTGTTTCAATAGACGCAATATAAAATATGACAAGTTACATAACGTCAATCCCCGTCCGCGGGTTAAAATTAATCAATTTTCACGTCAAATTGTCGATGTATATAGATTGAAAAAAAAAAAAAATATTTTTAACAGCATCCTATACCTGTTTATGTCAATCTAGCACAAAAACACGATACTAAATAGTTACACTTACACTTACAATTCAGCAACACCTAAAGAAAAGATATTAATTAGATAGCAATGTTAAAATAGTCTAACTAGCCAATTAGTTCACCTAGTTTAACTTTACAACTAGTCCAACCATTCAACTAGTCCAACCATTCAACTAGTCGAACCATTCAACTAGTCCAACCATTCAACTAGTCCAACCATTCAACTAGTCCAACCATTCAACTAGTCTAAACCATTCAACTAGTCCAAGTATTCACACGTCGTCAATTTTCTATACCTTAAACACTTTAGTAATAAACTAGATCCAGAATCACCCATTTAGATAGTGTACCCTTAAACAATGTGTTAACATTTCCAAGTCACAGAGGCCTGTAATGGGTGTTCCCCTGACCGCAGTGGATTTACGACCAGGTGCGTACTGAAAGCCTTTGTGAAGATTATTTCAGCTTATAGTTATGAATTAAATGCTTGGGTACTTAAGAATTTATTGAATTAATGTTTACGCGAATTTCACTCATTATAATGAAACAAATTTTTCGGATTTTATGGCGGTAAAATTCGTAAAAATTGTTTCATTATAATTATTGAAGACTAACTAAACTTGTAAACCTTACGTGTGCATTAATTTACGTCTATGTCTAAAATAGATAGTGTATGAATGTCTGTACAGACATTCATACACTTGCAATAAATAGTGTATGTATGCCTAGCCCATGCTAGGCATGTCTTTCCGAAATCCCCAATTTTTTTCTTTAACGTCGGTTAAATGCTATCAGGCATCCCGTGGGGGAGTGGGTCTCCCCAGGCGGGTATGTGGGACTCGCTGCGTTCAAGAGGTAGTAAGTGTAAGCTTTACCCACTAAAACCCGGCGAGTGCCACCAATGCCGCCTTTAGTGAGGTGCCCTAGATCTGTTGAGTTAACACCTCGACGGCTAGTCAGTCCCTCAGGAGACCGACACCACCTCCACGAAGGGGTTGTCCCGCACTACATAACAACCCCTCCCAACGTCGGGACTGTACAATGGGGTGAGGTTCCCGTCCCTTGTGAAATTTAAAATAATTATAAAAACATAGGTACACTCATTTTTATCTCGTTATAAACGAATGTAATTTATTTACCAAAATCCTTACCGTTTTCACAGATTCTTTTGACGGGAATTCTATTGATGTATTTTATTTGCTCACTCATTTCGACGACAAAGGTGAAGGGAGGCTGAAGGAGGGAAATCTACAAACATTTTGTTTGTACCCGAATACTTTATACAGACAAGCCGCCTTCATTACAAGACTTCGATTGAACTATTACAGAATATTGGTTAAGAAAACAATTTTTGCGGACTTTGCAATATAAAATATCTATAATATCTATGGACGCTTTTACACCACGTCAATCTGGTCCCGTGGTAAGTTCTCGAAGAACTTGTGTTACGGGTACCAGATAACCGAAATATATTTAATACTATTATACTATACATATATTTAAGATTTTCTATTATATAATACACATCCATGACCCAGGAATACAGACATTTTTTGTTCCCGGGCGGGATTCGAACCCTCAACCTCCGGCTTGAGCGCCAACGCGCTTACCATTGAGCCACAGAGCTCGTCAAAAATATTCAGCATCTTTATATCAATGCTGGTTTTCTGTTTATTTTTGACGTGTTATTTTTACGAATTTATTTAATTACTAAGGAACTATGCATTTCTGAAATAAAAATTCAATTCAAAATCAATACTCAATCCAGACATTCGGACGTGATTAAGCAACATCCATTCACGAATTTTAGATCATATATGCTCATATACACATCCATTATCCCGATACAGACATTTTTTTATCGCAGGGAAATCAAAACCACAGCGAGCGCCTTCAGCCACTTTTAGAGGGTCCCGGATATGCAGTCAACAAACAGGATCACCTCAGCGACAGGCTAGCCCCGGCGAAGGCCAGACTACTCCTAATAATGGGGGACTGCCCAGTTGCTACTATGCGCAACGACGTCGTGCCATACAGACCCAGGTTCCCATCATGAATCCGACACGAATACAGCGGCGTTACTGGAAGCGCATTAGCATGCAAGTAGCACCTCCTACCCACCCCCGTTTGTCGCCCGAGGGAGGAGGCCTCGTTGGCGGCCTCCTCTCTCATCCACTCGTTGGAATCCTTCTAGGACATTACTGCCTCGCAGAAGGAGATCATCACCGTGAAGGACTAGCCGTCACCGAGCATCGCGGTGATGACGCTTGGCAGAGACAAGTCCCTACATGATGACTGATGTCAGATCATGACGCAGCACCGCCCATCCCGGGCACACCTCGAGGGTGTGCTGGGCCGAATCCCGATACAGACATGTATAATTAACCATACAAAAATGCTTATAACGGGATTTAAACCCGTATCCACTGCATTATAAAGTCATATTAGGACCAATTGTTCACTCAAGCAATCATTACATATTTTTATTTTGTACGTATTTACGTATTACTGTGACTTTTTAGTTCTTATTATTTTTGCTATTGTTATTTCGTCATCGTAGCTTTTCAGACGCTCTATTAATATCGTAATATGGTAATCTCGTCTTGAGAAAGGTAATACTTGACTTTACTTGACTAAAATCATACGAAATATGACTAGATGGCCTAAAGTGGCATGTCACTTCACGGGGATAGCGATTTCGTATCCTGCCATGGACAGGTTGTATTATGAATATAAATGTATATTATAATAGAAATATGATAATTATGGATCAACATTTTCTTATATTATCGCGTTTTTTTTTAGATTTATGTCAAATCTAAAAAAACGCGATTTACGCGCCTGACATTAGCATACTTTACGTATGCTAAACGTCAGGCGTATATTATATTATTAATTAAGTTTCATTATAATGAGTGACTATGTTTGTTTTAATATATTATTACTAAACTAGCTGTTGCCTGCAGCTTCGTTCGCGTTACTCAACTCCTATATATCACAGCGTGATGTTATATAGCCTTCCTCGATAAATGGGCTATCTAACACTGAAAGAATTTTTCAAATCGGACCAGTAGTTCCTGAGATTAGTGCGTTCAAACAAACAAACAAACTCTTCAGATTTATAATATTAGTATAGATAGGTTCGAAATCCGACAATGATTTATTTTTGAAAATATTGTAGACAGAGTTACTTCTTCATTAATATATTCGTATGAAGATCTTTACTAAAAATATACACACTACCTCTGTGTGAATTTGAATAAAAGAACTCATTTGATTTAAAATAATTGACAAATAATAGAAATAGGGCTGCTTTGCAGTCCAATTCGGCTGCACGACTGGTTTGTGAGTTTTCCGTTGGCCCATCAGGGATATAGAGAGGGCAACGCATCTGCATAACTTTTGGTTGTGCGGATATCTATGGGCTTCGTTAGTCTCCATAAGTCCTTATGTCATAAAAAAAGTGGTAAATAAAGCTAAACTTACTAGGTAAATAAAAAAGGAAAAATCTTAAACACGATTTTAATCGCTAATTGTCTTTATCTATCGTGTTTTTGCCGTTTTTACTAGATTGCCATATACAGGTAATATATTTTATATTTCATAGGCTATAAGAATACATATGCAAATGGCAGCGTGCCACACCGCAACCACACCGCAACCCTCCCTCAGGTAAACGTACTTTTGTTCATCAATTTTAGCTGATCTACCTAATATACGTATCGGTACCTCTAATCAAAAATTGAGGGTAGTAAAATAAAACTTGCATTATACCTGTCAACTTCCCTCCTTTCATACATGTGTGACACTCCGCCTCTATTCCGGTTGCCGACCAGTATAGCCGCTTTTTCGCTAACTGTTAAACTATAAAGAATAGGCCTAGAAGCTATAGAGCTATAGCTTCTAGGCCTATGCCTATCGAAGCTACTGTATGTGTTGTCCCTGAGACGTTCATAGGCCCTGAGCCGAGACTGCCAATAGCACACAGGATAACAAAAAATGTTATAACCCTGAGAATAAACACAGAAACAAACCAGAGATGGAATGACACGAAGAGCTGTAGACAGTCGAAATTCTTCATCTCGACGCTTGACAGCAAGAAGACTAAAGAGTTGCTCAAACTCAATAGGAGCAACATTAGAACAGTTGTGGGAATATTGACGGGACACTGCCCACTCAACAGACACCTGTCAATAATGAAGCTAACAGAGGACCCTCTATGTCCTAAGTGCAAAGAGAAAGAAGAGACCAGTCTGCACTTCATAACGGAATGCCCAGCATATGCATACGCAAGATGGGAGCTGTTTGGAGCGGACGAGCTGAAGAAGGAAGATTTAGCATATCTAACCATAAGGCAGCTAAGTAGTTTTTTGTAGATCAACACGTAGGTTTGAGGGGGTGACACCAGAGGGGCAAATGATAACCCGTCCCCGCATCTAATCCCAGAGGCGAGCCCGGGGAATTGAGTGAAATGGTCCCGTTAATGAGGACTGATCACCCGTCTGGCCTTGCTGGTGTCCCCACCCTTAAATAATAATAATAAATAATAATGTGTTGTCCTTACATATCTACAAACTGATAGAAGATTACACGAGGGGGTACGAGAGCTGCTGGCTTCCCTGGGAGAAGAATCAACAATATTTATCAGTCGCACATATCCTATATCATTACCTCCTTTTCATCGACCTTACATTTGTCCTTATAGCTAATGCATGTTAAATTAATTACTCTCGATCACTCACTCACGATCTATCAGAGAAAAAAATATTTCTTCCGCACCCCGCAGAGAAGAAGGTGGCCCTACTATGGTTCAGGCCTTGACGTGGCGGTGGGGCTCAGTAGCCTAGGGTGATCCGCTACACCTTAGGTGAAGCTAATTGAGCCGAGGGGGCTCTTTGTATCCCTCTTATAAGAAGAGGGGACCAAAGAGCAGGGGGCAAGGTGCGAGGATGGGAACCTCACCCCATTTTACTGTCCTGATGTTGGGAGGGTTGTTCAGTGGTGCGGGACAACCCTTTGGTGGTGGTGGGGGACTGACTAGCCGTCGAGGTGCCCTGTTTGTTTATTAGATCCGGGGCACCTCACCAAAGGCGGCATTGGTGGCACTCGCCGGGTTTTAGTGGGTAGAGCTGCGTCCACTTACCAGCTTTCGGGCGCAGCGAGTCCCACAAACCCGCGTGGGGTGGCCCACTCCCCCGCGGGATGCCTCAAAGCATTTCCCGGCATTAAAGAAGAAAAAAAGAGTAGGTAGTGGGTGGAGATTATAGGGACCTCCAACTTTGTACTACAATTGATCTTAGAATTTACCGCATGACTGACATACTTTGATTGTACATAAATATTTATTTATACATCAATTTTATCATAATCATAATAAAACCCTTGACCTTCGATAAAACTTTTCCCAACTCAAATAAGATAATATTATATACCTAAAAATAATAAAAGAAAAACTTACATTGTTTTTATTACCTTATTTGTCATTTTGTTTATCCCAGCTAGTTAATAAGCGTGAACTGCAATGAGATACTTTTGAGTTTATATACGAGTCCTCTAGGTCTTTATATTATATTAATTGTAAGTATCAAATGGTACAATCGCTATCAATAAATATAATTAGACTTCTTCAAAATAACAAGTATATTATAACATAAAAATGGATACCTACGTATATATTTATATTTTCATGCATTGTCACCCACTTCTGACCTGTGGTCAAAGTTTCACGCATCTAACTCATCGGGAACTTAATATAAAATTAATTAGAAAATTCCACCCCGACAAACACTCAAAGTAATTAAAAACAAGGTAAAATTGGAAACAAGGAAACCTGCTGATTAAAATATGATACTTCATCACAAATTGTGTTTTGTTTAATTATTGTCTTCTGTAGATTATTTATCTTGTCTCGAATAGACTTCTGTGCAAAAGTTTAGGAAAACTAGCAATCCTATCTGTATCCACATGATAGTTATTTACATCGAGCATATAACCGGAATAGAGTGGTAATTTTATCTGTTTTGTATGAAAACAGAGTCCGCCATGTGTGATGCAACGCACCGGTTCTGCGTTCTGATTGGCGAATGGGACGTAAACACTGGTTGGTTTAAGTGGTATAACGTCAGTGACAATCACTGACAAGTTTCGGAATTTATGGCTCACATTAGTACTTAATCCGGTTATACGCTTGATGGTCAATATATCAATATCCCCCAAGAATATAAAATAATACATCTGAGTTTTACTTCATACATAGTAATAGATAGGTGATTCGAAATTAGAACTCGAACTTAAGATTTTTCCAAATAGAATTTTATTAGATAGAAGAATATTTTAAATATGAGATCTTGATTCTTCCCCAACCGACAGGCTAACGGTTCCGTTATCTCAGAAATATAAGTCGAATATTAGATATCCGTAAGAAACGTCTCTAAACTAGAACTCTAAATGGCATTTGGAAGTGGGCTAAACTATTTACAAAGTGGCGCAAAAAGGGATGCTGGGAATATAAAATAGATTGGAAAACTTTCTTATTTTAATATTATTGGATACTTGCGACGCCTCTTGTGTGGGCCCGATGAATACGTCTCTTTATAACTTAATTTATCCTTTTATAGGGTTTAAGGCTGTAGCTTACATTCAAAATGTGCTACATATATTGGTCTAACTGAAGCAACACTTTTGTAAGACGTAGTGCCATGCTGCCTTGCAGCCGAATTGAGCCGGCATGACCGGGTGGTACCTCTCGCTTCACATAGCACCGGCGTCAAGTGACAGCTATGCTGTCGCATTTCGTGCGGTTTGTGAGTTTCCGGCCCATTGAGGGGATAGGAAAAAGGAGGGCAACACATCTGCATAATCTCTGGTTGTGCGGCAGTGTATGTGCGTCGGTACTATAAGACTCCGACTGCTCGTTTGCCCCTTATGACATAAAAAGTGAAATACGTCATTTATTTATTATTAACCGACTTCAAAAAGGAGGAGGTTATCAATTCGTCGGAATCTTTTTTTTTTCTTTTTTTTTATGTATGTTACCTGATTACTCGAAGATGGCTAGACCGATTTGAAAAAATCTTTTTTTGTTCTAAAGGGTATACTTCCCAAATGGTCCCATGATAAGGAAACCAGGATCTGATGATGGCATGGATGGAACTTTCGAAAATCGTAGGGGCGACTAGTGCGTTTGATATTTTTTTATAAAGTGTTTTGAAGGACTTCAATTTAATAAAGGTCTGGAGTCGATCTGATGCTGGAGCCGAAAGACAATCGAGGGAACTCCTCACCTATTTACATCAGTAACCTTGTGTTTGGGCTTGATTAATTTGTAATGATGAGAACTTTATACCTAGATGGGTTGTGACTGTCATTAGGGGTCTGATGATGAAGACAAAGGACAGTTAAGGGAACTCCTCAACAGTTTACAGTAGCTACCTTGTGTTTGGACTTAATTAATTTAAATTGATGAGAACTTTGTACCCATATGGGTTATAAGCGCCATTACAGGTGTGATGATGGAGACCATACACAGTTCGAGGGGAATCCTCGACGATTTACAGCTTTAATTGGGCTTACTTCATACGGTAAATAATATTATGCCAAAATCATGTAATTTTATTACTTGTCGTTGTTAAATACACAAAAAACAACTGTGGCTTGGAAGCGCATCATAGTTTTTCAAGGTCATCATAATATCCATTCTATATCTATATATTGGTGATGTTCTATACCTATAATAATGGAATTATTTAACGAATAGCAGCAAATCTGCCGTGATTGCTTTCAATTACATGTATATAAAGTTTTACACAATTCCATTTCGGTTTTTTCATTTGTTATGTAATAATTTAAACCCATTCTACGTTCATCTCATTAATACAGCGCTATCTAATCTGAGCAACGCGTTTAATAGTTCTACCCATATTTCAGACAAATAAAATCAGTTATCGAATTTCGAAATCACAAAAAATTAAGAAATAAAAAAAATTTTAAACAAATATTAAAACCGACTTCAAAATTTAAAAAAAAAACTAAAAAGTAATAAAATAATTTCCTTAATTTTTGTGCCTAAAATTTATAATCAACTTGTTCTTCTACTAATATACAATCTTTGCATTTACCACGTCATTATTGTTACTTTTGAAGCCGGTGTCGTATTCGTTGATGTACCTACCTCCCTACCTACCTTGACTGACACCGACTCCAAAAGTAACAATAATGACGTGGTAAATGCAAAGATTGTATATTAGTAGAAGAACAAGTTGATTATAAATTGTAGGCACAAAAATTAAGGAAATTATTTTATTACTTTTTAGTTTTTGTTTTTAATTTTGAAGTCGGTTTTTATTGAAATAGCTGTTGCCCGCAGCTTCGCCTGCGTTAAATTAGATTTACAGCCGTATCCGGAGTGATGATGATTATTTTTGTAGCCTAAGTTACTCCTAAATACCTACATCAGCTATCTGTCAGTAAAAGTTCCGTCAAAATCGGCACAGCCGTTTCCGAGATTAGCCGGAACAAACAGGCAGACAGACAAGAATTGTAAAAAATGCTATTTTGGTATAATATGTACCGTGTATACATCCATAATATGCATTTAGTAAAAAGCGGTTATTTTAATGTTACAAACAGACACTCCAATTTTATTTATCTGTATAGATTAAAATCAGAATACATTTTTGTTAGAATTAAAGAATTTGTTTTCACTGACCATCAACAAAGTTCAACAATAACACCCGCGAGAAAAACAAAACAATAAAACGGAAAAGTTTTGTATCTGTTGCGTTTAACCGATTGGACACAATGTTGTTTATTGTCACAAAATGGAAAGGTTTGGAAATTAAAAATATGGAAAATAATTATAACTGAGAAATAGTTTTTATTTTTATTGTAACTAAACTAGTGCCGCCTCGCGTTTCCCTGCGTACTTCCCACTCCCGTGGTAGTACAGGGATAATATAGCCTATATGTTATTCTGATGTATAAACTATGTTATTGTAAAGTTTAATTAAAATCCATTCAGTAGTTTTTGCGTTTACATTCTTACAAACTTTCGCGTTTATAATACTAGTAGGATAGGATATTAAACATACCTAATGTCTGTTGGTTCTTTTTGTTACTCCATCACACGCAAACTTTCTACGTTAGTTGGATTGGCAAACAAGCTGAGTGTGACCTGATGGTAAGGAGATAGAGTTGCTCATGAATATAAACGAGTTTACATGGAACTAGACCAGGTAACTCATTCTTCCCCACCATGGTTCAGGCTTTGACGTGGCGGTGGGGCTCAGTAGCCTAGGGTGAGCCCAGCACCTTGGGCGAAGCTAATTGAGCCGAGGGGGCTCTTTGTACCCCTCTTATAAGAAGAGGGGACAAAAGAGCAGGGGACAAGGGGCGAGGACGGGAACCTCACCCCATTGTACTGTTCCAACGTAGGGAGGGGTTGTTCTGTGGTGCGAGACAGCCCTCTGTGGAATTGGCGTAGGTCCCTTGGGGGACTGACTAGCCCGTCAGTCAGTGACAAATCACTGACCATTTTCGGAATTTTAAAGCTCACATTAATACTTTATCCGGTTATATGCTCGATAGTATTAGATAAGAACTAGTCATAATATATTATAGAGATAGTCGAAGCAATAGGATATTTGAAATACTCCTGTCTGTTATTATAAAGGATCTATTGTGTCGACTCGGATCTCGTTACAGTCATCAATAACGGATCCGTTATGAATGAGGTTCCACGAGGACAATGGTAGTGGATATTGTTTTATTATATTTATGAGACTTTCTTTTGTTCAGGCATAAGGAGGCAAAGGAGCAGTCGGAGCCTTAGGGTGATCGACGCCTATTGACATCCGCACAGCTGGAGGTTATGTAAATCACAGCATATCTGTAACTTTACGGTATTATGTGAGCGAGAGGTACCACCCTAGTCGTGCCAGCCTAATTCGGCTGCGATGCAGCATGGTACAACTTATTACAACTTGTCATCATCAGCTTTTTTCCATCTACTGCTGGACATAGCCGCTTTCAATGTTGTGTTCCTCCACAAATTATGCCTCGGTTAACTCCGCAACATGGTTCAAGCCTTGTCGTGTCAGTGGGGCTCAGTAGCCTAAGGTGAACCCAGCACCTTGGTCGAAGCTAATTGAGCCGAGGGGGCTGCTTTTTGTACCCCTCTTATAGAAGGGGATAAAAGAGTAGGGGGGACAAGGGGCGAGGTTCGGAACCCCGTTGCACTGTCCCGCCGTTGGGAGGAGTTATCCTCTATGGAGGTGGCAGATCCGGGGAACATCGAGCATATAACCGGATAGAGTAGTAGTGTGAGATATAAAATTCCGAAACTGGTCAGTGATTTGTCACTGACCGTAGGTCGTAGGTAGGGCTTTCACATACATCCCACAAGCTAGCTTTTCTTGAAGTTCCTGTTGAAGACGTACCCTCCGTATTTCACCACCCACTGAAGAACTAATACAAATTTTACAAAGCTGACTTTATCATGGTCTATTAATGTATTACCGACGTTTTAAATAGTTTACGAAAGATGGATTCAAATCCACTAAGCCCTGGATCAATAAGCAACATAACAGAGCCATTTTTATTTAAAGTTAACGTCATTCTTTAGATTAATTGTTCCGATTGTTTAAAAACTGATTTATCTGTGTACCTACTATTCCCTTGTTTCTTCACGGCCGATCTCTTCCAACTCGCATCCAACACGGACAGACTACCGCACGGAGATCGTCTTCCCACCTGGTTAATGGCCGACCAACGCTTCGTCTACCTAAACGTGGCCTCCACTCTTGAACCTTTTTGCCCCATCGGCCATCCGTTCTCCTGAGTGTGTGACCAGCCCACTGCCACTTCAACGAGCTTAATTATTCTTTGCGTGTTCTGTTACCTTACTTCTCTGGAGGATGTCTTCGTTCCGAATCCTATCCGTCAAAGACTCATCATAGCACGCTCCATTTCACGTTGAGCTACGGCAAACTTACGGACCAGTCGTAGATTTAGAGGCCACGTTTCAGCCCCGTAGGTCATCACGGGGAGAACGCATTGTTTGAAGACTACAGTCTATTTACTAATGTCCATCTTTTATTTATATGTCAATCCTGTTTTTCTATACCATACGGCTACTTGATGAGTTGTCCCACATTTATCATCCCTGACATTGTACAGGGACTCGTTTTTTATTGTTCCTCGCACAATGTCGATGAGACGTTCTGGAACGTTCCATCGCCTAACGGGGCCATGTTTTTAGTTTAATATTTTCCTGTATAGCTCGATTCTATTTTATCATAATCCAGAAAATGGGATTGTTTTAAGTTAAACCATGTTATACATAACTGATAGGCGGAATTAACTCTTAACCTTTTGTTTCATGCCTAATTATACTATTGGGCTTTGGCATGGACATTGGTTACGAGGGTTTTTTTTTTGTTATCGCAGGAAAATGCTTTTTACGCATGTAGCCAGGATCTCGGGTAGATCCTGACCCTATGTGGGACTCGCACCTGGGAGTGCCCTACCCGTAAACTAAAACCATTGCAAACGCCTTCAGCCGCATTTTGAGGGTCCCGGATAGGCATTCAACAGGATCACCTCAGCGACAGGCTGGCCCCGGCGAAGGCTAGACTACTTCTCTTAAGGGGGGACTGCCCGGCTGCTTAGGCAGTCCCCGCGACGTCGTGTCATACTGGGCCCAGGTTCCCATCCTGAACCCAACACGAGCACAGGGGTGTTACTGGAGGCGCATTAAGTAGCGCCTCCTGCGCACCCCCATTAGTCGCCCACGGGGGGAGGTCTCGTCGGCGGCCTCCTCTCTCACCCGCTCGTCGGCCTCCTTCTGGGACATTACTGCCTCGCAGAAGGAAACCATCGCCGTCCAGGACTCGTCGTCACCGAGCATCGCGGTGATGACATTCGGCAGAGACAAGTGATCCGATGACCGATGTCAGATCATGACGCACCGCCGCCCATATCGGGCACACCTCGAGGGTACGCTGGGCCGAGTCCACCGCCGCGCCACAATCGTGACACACTGTCAACGGCTCCCTGCGGGCTGTCCGGCACAGGTACTCACTAAAGCAACCTGTGTTAGACGGAAGGTGAGGTTTGCTCTTACAGCTCATCCACCGTTCAAGGACCGGATGCAGAGTCCGCGTCAGGTTTCAAGCCTTGTCGAAGCGGTGAGGTTCAGTAGCCTAAAGTGAACCCAGCACCTTGGGCGAAGCAAATTGAGCCGAGGGAGCTGCTCTTTGTACCCCTCTGATAGAAGAGGAGACAAAAGAGCAGAGGGACAAGACGACGTTAAGAGGGGTTGTTCTGTGGTGCGATGGCCCCACTATGGAGGTGGTGTTGGTCCCTTGAGGGACTGACTAGCCGTCGAGGTGCCCTGTTTGCTAAATAGTTCCGGGGCACCTCACCAAAGGCGGCATTGGTGGCACTCGCCGGGTTCTAGTGGGTAGAGCTGCGTCCACCTTACCATCTTTCGGGCGCAGCGAGTCCCACATACCCGCCTAGCGTGTTGCCTGAGAGCATTTCCAGACGTAAAAGAAGGGATACAGGTAGGAAGGAATCTCATTTGATTTCAAGAAAAGAAAGCCCAGCAACTCTGGGCATTATGCAGTAAAAAACAACTTTTTACGGTTTTAATCGCTTTAGATTTTTATACGTCCGACGTTCCAGTTTTTCCGGTTGCTGTAAAGTATCCAAAACGTCGGGAATGTTAAGGTTTAAAAATTCTCGACGTTTCGGAAAAATACGTAAAAAGAATATTTGAGTGAAATTTGTGCATTAAAAAGCAATAATATTCATGATCAAAAGAACTCACCGCACGTATACACAATCTTCAGGTACGTCCTGCTGCCGGTCCGACACGGCCTCCCGAACATCTTGCTGTCAGCTGAGAGCACGCAGCGTCTCTTGCCGTGACACTCTCGCATCGCTGTCTCCGTCGCGTACGGCTCTAGGCAGGCTGGTAAAAATGTGTTGCTTATAAAATCGACGTATCTCATATTTTTTCCAATATCATTGTTATAATTATAAACAAGATCCTAGTTTTTAAAAGAAATTTGCATTCATATTATAAATTGCAGAAGCGAATTTAAAATGTATTAGGTAAGTCATTCGAGTAAACAAGAAACGCCGAAGAACTTTCTGGTGGGATACTAATTTCAGAGTGAAGGCCATGTTCGGAAAGAAGGTGGGTCAGTTGACTTTCAGCAGTTGACGGAAAAATAGTCAAAGATGATGATGATGATGATGATGGTGGTGGTGGTGGTGGTGGTGGTGGTGGTGGTGATGGTAATGATGGTGGTGGTGGCGATGATGATGATAATGATAAGTACCTACACATTTATATAAAGGCACTTTATATTATAAATGTGTACTCCTCTCCACGTGGAATGTTCATTTAAAAAACCTAATAATATGCTAACCTAGTCCATATTAAGTAAATATGGACTAGGTTCGTACAAGCTGAGAAGCGGCAATAAAGAATTGATGATGATCATGATAATCTGTAAAGAATCACAAAAACGGAAACCCAAAATAAAGACGTTTCTTTTAACCCCGATGCTTATATTTTTATGTTTAAATATTGCACAAAAGGGTGCATTAACGTATTAAAACTGGATACAGTAAGAATTATGCCCAGTATACCGTTGTGTTCATGTAGGCTTGTGTAAAATAAATAAAAACTGACAAGTGTAAGAATTACTTACGCGTTTAGGGGTTCCGTAAACATATTTTAAATAAATCAACGTTTTACAGATTTCTACTTCCCTTAATTAAGCTAGCAGAACTTTAGTCATGACTCTATGTGAATAGGAATAATACTGTTTTGGTGTATAAGCAGATAGACAGACAGATAAAAGATATAAAGGTTCCGTGTGATTTTGAGTAACGAAATCTAATAAATGATGGCCATTATGTTACATATGTATTTGAAAAAAAAAGATAATTCATCTGAGCAAGTTTTATGTAAGGTTTCAAGACCTTGCTTACGTAGTTTTTTTTATAGAAGAGGGGGTAAAAAAGACAGCCGTTTACTTGATGGTAAGTTATTAACGACATCCTTGGCCCCCCGGTCCACCAGAGGATTAGCAGGTGCGTGGCCGGCCCTTCAAATATGATTAGCCTCTTTTGTGAAGGTCCCAAGTCGTATGAGTTCGGAAATACCGTAGTTTGTTAGTTTTGTGGTGGTAAGCTCATTAGAACTTGGGTTACGTGTACTAGGAACGGAAATAAATATACACGTCTATAATTATCCGGTGCAGACCATATCCTCCCCGTAGAGCGGAAACTCACCAAGTCGACTTAGGGAGAAAATGAGTTGTTTAATACCATGGGAATCACATTTTTTTTCTCTACATTTCTGTCTAACCGGTTTTTTGATAGGTGCCATAGTTTCAAATTTAGAAAATACAAAAAATAACTAATAACAGTATTTAACAGCTACCTTAAAAGGAACAGTCTCCTCATCACCTAACCCACGTTAGTTAATTTTGGCATAGACACAACCAACATTGTTACTATGAAACTATGAATTCGTAAACTAACCAACACTAAATAGTTATTTGTGGCCCAACCACTTCATAGAAGTTCTTAAAAGCGACAATTACCCAAGAAAGTTTGAAAGCAGAATATGACGCTCATATTATGAGAAATAATGAGGTGCAGCAGACTAAGAAGAGCTATAAACAAAGGTTTATTAATCCTCCTTACTCTTATAAATTCTACTTAGTTGTAAACAAAAGTACCTGGAGAGTGGTAACACACACATGAAAGTAGACTCAATGCATAGCGCAATAGAACGGGAGCAAAGACATACACCAGTTTACTCCATGACCAATTGGAAGCAGCGCCTCGGCGCCAGTGCCCAGAACGTCGGAGAAAAGCGCCTCCATACATTGTCAAAGAGTTGACTTACGATTTACGATTACGACATGCATTCTTTGAATGAAAAGTTTGTGAGCAACACCAGCAAATATAAAGAAGGAAAGTAAGTTATGTGGTGTCTCCGTTTTGAAAAACAAAGTCAAATTCCGTTACGATGGCCTCTATTCCGATTTCAATGTATTTTAGAGACAAGAAACTGCTGCTCCTCGAACATGATATAGGCGCAGGCTCCAGGTGGAGCATAGCTTAGAAGCAAGTGACACAGAAGTTGATAAAGAAAATTGCATAGCACAGCTAAAAGTCTCTGCTATACCAAGAGCCTGTTCAGCACCCATACCTATCTCGGAGGCAAAGAAAAAAGATCTTGACGTCAAATGGCGGCAAATGTCGTCGTGTTTCGTTCGGTTTGTGAGAGATCCGGTGGCCCATCCCTCCCCCCCAACATACATGACAGCACAGACTACGCAAAGACTACCCCAGGAAGGTACCGGTCGCACCCTGAACCCGGAAACCTGGGCAGCCCCGCGTATTCTGGGGGGGCTAATCTGTGCTCAAGACAAACTGCCCGGGGTAAACGGAGCAGTCGGCAGAAGTCGGCAGAAGCCCTACCACTATGACCGTGGATTTCTGTAACATTAGGGGACTTCATAGCAATCTCAACGCTGTTCACTACCACCTCCAGACGGCGAAGCCGGCCCTGCTCTTTTTGACCGAGACTCAGATATCTTCTCCGGCTGATACTTCCTATCTCTCTTGTCCGGGGTACAAATTAGAACACTTTTTTTTACCGCGGGCTGGAGTTTGCGCGTACGTCAGAGAAGATGTCTGCTCTCGTCGCCTTGGCAGTTTTGAAGGTAGGGACCTCTCCATCCTCTGGTTGCGCATAGACAGCGACGACCATCCCCGCGTCTATGCCTGTATATAGGTCCCACAGCGGTAATGACGAAACCGATCGACTCATAGAGCACATCCAAATGGCTACAGATTCCGTACTACAACAGATCCCATCTGCAGAGATCGTGATACTTGGTGATTTCAACGCCCATCACACCGAGTGGCTCGGCTCACGTACAACCGATCATGCAGAAAGATCTGTTTACGACTTTGCCTCAGCATATGATCTGACACAATTGGTGGTATCACCAACTTGTATCCCTGATGTGGAAGATCATATGCCTTCGCTGTTGGACCTTCTGCTGACCTCTCACCCGGACAATTACGTGGTCTCCGTGGACGCTCCACTTGGCTCATCGGACCTCTGTCTGATCCGCAGTTCTGTGCAAGTTGCCCGCGCATCATGGCCACGTTTTGCCAGCTGCCGCCATGTTTGGCACTATAGGTCAGCTGATTGGGATGGAATGCGGTCCTTCTTTGCATCCTACCCATGGGGGCGAATTTGCTTCTCGCTGGATGATCCAGACATCGTTGCCGATTCTGTCACCGAGGTGGTGCTACAAGCCATGGAGCTTTTTATTCCAAGCTCTTCAGTACCTATAGGCGGCAAATCACAGCCCTGGTTTGGTCAAACTTGTAAGATGGCTGCACGCCACAAGCGGTTAAGCTACCGAGCTTGGGCCAATGCATCGATGTCCCAGGATGTAAAGACCAGCGCATTAAAAAAGGAGTATAACTTTGCCTCCAGGTCCTTCAAAAGAGCTATTGCTGAGGCAAAAGCGGAGTACGTGAACAGAATTGGCGAGAGAGGTTCGACTTCCTTCGGGAACTCGTGCATTCTGGTCGCTCGCCAAGGCTGTTCAAGGGAATTTCTGTAAGCTATCCCTACCATCTCTGCACATGAGGAACGACTCGTTGGCCCACATCGCGAAGGAGAAGGCCGATCTTCTAGGCTCTCTTTTTGCCTCCAACTCGACTTTGGATGACCAGGGAAAAATGCCACCGACGATCCCTCGGTGTGATACCTCAATGCCGGAAATAATTTTTCGACAAAGCTCCGTACGTAAAGCGCTTTTTTCGCTGGACATCCATAAGTCGAGTGGGCCTGACGGCATCCCTCCGTTAGTGCTACGTACTTGTGCTCCTGAGTTGGCACCCGTCCTTACGCGTCTTTTTCGGCACTCATACTCATTAGGCGTCGTCCCATGCTCGTGGAAGACAGCTTTGGTACACCCGATCCCTAAGAAAGGGGACCGCTCAGACCCGTCCAACTACAGACCAATAGCCATAACTTCCTTGTTCTCAAAGATTATGGAATCCATAATTAACTGCCAGCTCCGGCGGTATTTGGAGGAGCACCAGCTGATTAACGATCGCCAATATGGCTTTCAACGGAATCGTTCAGCTGGTGATCTTCTAATATTCCTAACGCATCGATGGGCGGAGGCAGTTGAGAGCAAGGGGGAAGCGCTGGCAGTTAGTTTGGATATAGCGAAGGCCTTTGATTGGGTGTGGCATAAAGTACTTCTAGCGAAGCTACCATCTTAAGGGCTTCCCGAGAAATTATGTAAGTGGATCACCAGTTTTTTAGCAGATAGGAGCATCAAGGTCGTTGTCGACGGTACATGCTCGGACCTCAAGTCTGTTAATGCTGGTGTTCCGCAAGGCTGTGTACTATCTCCAACCCTGTTTCTTCTGCATATCAATGATATGCTGCAAACCAGCGGCATTCATTGTTATGCGGATGACAGCACTGGATATGCCTTATACACTGGCCGCTCTAATATTTCTCGGGAACAAGTCGATGAGTGTCGGAACAAACTTGTGTCTGAAATCGAGTCTCTGTTGACCAAGGTCTCGGAATGGGGACGACTTAACCTGGTCCAATTTAACCCCAACAAGACACAAGTTTGCGCGTTTACCGCCAATAAATCACCCTTCGTCGTTCCTCTACGATTTGAAGGCACTCCCCTAACTGCCGCAGCCAGCATTGGGATACTTGGCGTCGACATATCGAGAGATGTGCAGTTTCGTGGTCGAAGGAAAGGCTAAACTAGCCTCTAAGAAACTTGGCGTGCTCAATAGGGCGAAGCAGTATTTCATGCCTTCACACCGCCTTCAATTATACAAGGCGCAGATCCGGCCTCACATGGAATACTGCTCTCACCTCTGGGCTGGAGCGCCCCAATATCAGCTCCTTCCATTTGACCGCGTCCAACGCCGGGCGGCTCGAATCGTCGATGATAATGTGATCTCCAATCGGCTTGATCCCTTGGCGCTGCGTAGAGATGTCGGATCGCTCTGCATCTTCTACCGCATCTACCACGGGGAGTGTTCTGAGGAATTGTTCGGATTAATACCTGCGGCAGAATTCCACCACCGGACATCGCGGAAGAATTCCAAATTTCACCCACACCATCTTGATGTCCGGAAATCCACAACATCTAGATTTTTACGGCATTTCCTGCCTCGCACTAATATATGGAATCAGCTGCCACCTATGGTGTTTCCGAACCGATACGACTTAGGGACCTTCAAGAAAAGAGCATACTCACATCTAAAAGGCCGGCAACGCACCTTCTGATCTCCTGGTATAGCGGGTGTCTGTGGATGTCGCTATTCACTTACCATCAGGTGAACCGACTGTCCGTTTGCCCCCTCTTCTATAAAAAAAAAAAAAAAAGACTTGTTGGTCTTTGCGTGCAAGGAATCATTCCACATGAGCTTCATCCGTGCTTGGCTTCTCTTCTTACTGATAAGTCCGCCATTGTTAGGCTCGACGAGCCCGATTTTAAAGAAGACGATGAAAAGATTTTGCCATTGCTCTTTTTTATGTTCATTTTGTGACACTCTTTGTTCTTATTCCTTTTTAAATAACGTTTTGAAAGTTTTTTTACTTTTTTCTTATTTGATTCGCAAGAAAATAAAGTTAGTTATTTATTTCTGAGACTGTTATGCATTTCCAGAGACTAGTAATTGTACCTTCACTAAAACGAGTTATTTCTGCCAATAATGGTCAAATCTGGATAGAAATTAACTAACTCTGGGAAGAAAATCACTAAATTGGTATTAAGATCAAAATATTAAAGGGAAAAAATGTTTATCAGTCATAACTCTTAAATTGATGTAAATTTATACCTTTAAGTCAACTCAGATGATGCTTAGTTGTAGTAAAAATGCATTAAGACTACAAAATTCAAAATATGTATGACAGACGCTAGATATCCTGTATGACAGACGCTAGATTTTTTTTACTTTTTCAAAACTTTGTACGTCGATATCTCGAAACGGTGTTTTTAGAGTTAGTGAGTTTCCGCTCTACGGGGTCGATATTCATCATACAAATTATCTTCACTTGGGAGGATTCGAACCCGTGACCACTGCGTAAAGTGTCCAGTAGCCTGACCACTCGACCAGCCGGCTAGGTATTAGGTCAGTAGGTGGTTTCCATATATGGTAGAGCGAAGCAAGCTGCGTACACTGCCCCACCATGGTTCAGGCCTTGACGTGGCGGTGGGGCTCAGTAGCCTAAGGTGTGCCCAGCACCTTGGACGAAGGAAGAGGGGAAAAAAGAGCAGGGGGCAAGGAGTGAGGACGGGAACCTCCCTCCCTAGTGCGGAACAATCCCTCTGTGGAGGTGGCCTCGGTCCCCTGAGGCACTGACTAGCCGTCGAGGTGCCCAGTTAGCTCAACAGATCCGGGGCACCTCACCAAAGGCGGCATTGGTGGCACTCACCGGGTTTTAGTCGGTAGAGCTGCTTCCACTTACCAGCTTTCGGGCGCAGCGAGTCCCACATACCCGCCTGGGGAGACCCACTACCCAGCGTGATGCCTCAGAGCTTTTCCCGGCATTAAAGAAAAAAAAGGCTGTATATACTGCTAGTTAGTTAAGCTAGCGACTTCTCTGACTTTGTACTGTTGGCATGTAAATTTTAAGCTTATGAAAATCTGGATTTGAATTTTTTGACAGTAAATCTACGCGATCAGTCGTCCTGTCGTTCATTGAAGGAGACCTATGTTCAGCAGTGGACGGGTGAAGGATCATGATGAAATCTGCATTTATCTAAACGATAAGAACCAATGTTATACGTTCATTCAAACCATACGTTACGCTGATAAATATTTATTTATTATGTACGTTTTTGTCATTTGGGATTTTCGATAAAGCGCGCATCTAAAAAGAATCCTTTATAGTTTTGTTTACTCCGCAATCTGGAGTGTGGATATTGGAACGGTTATCTATATACGCGTTTATCTCATGTTTTATAGACAGTGATGTTAGGGTTCGACACTGAATCCAAAATGGCGGACGTAGCCGACTTTAGCTCCGATATTTTTATATAGGCTATAATTGAAGCTGAGGTCGAAAAAAAGTTATCAGCTTGTATGATAAAAGTAAAAAAAAACAGTAGACTGTTAATCGTTTTTCTGACTCCCATTTCAACAAACCGCATATAAAAACTCCTTCGTTCCTGAACCCGAATCAGGTTACAGTCAGTACGGTGTTTCCGAAGGGATACGACTTAGGGACCTACAAGAAAAGAGCATACTCATATTTGAAAGGCCGGCAACGCACCAGCTGATGATGTAGGGGATGTCTATGGATATCGCTTATCACTTACCATCAGGGGAACTGACTATTTGTTTGCCCCCTCTTCTATAAAACCCTCCTATACTCACTCTCCTCCTTCATCCCCCGCGGCTGAGGGCATTGTATGGAGTCGTACTCCGTCCTTCCGTACTGCGCTGAGTATATCGCCACCCGGGAATGTGGGTTGCAGCTCAGGTGAAGCACGTCGTTCTCGCAACCAACCTTGCTCCGGAACTCGTCTGTGGGGGAAACTCAACTTTATTTCCAATACAACCTTACTCTGGAACTCGGCTATAAAAAATCAACTTTAGTTCCAGAGGGTGAAAATTGTTGAGATATTTATTTGACGGCCTCTGTAGATCAATGGTTAGTGCGTTGCGCACAAGCCGAAGGTTGCGGGTTTGAATCCCGCCAGGCAACAAAAAAGTTTTTTGTGTTCCTGCGTCATGGATGTGTATTAAATTTGTGTATTATCTACAAATAAATATACTTATTATATATTATTCGTAGTGTGTCATATTATAATAAAAATCTTAAATATATGTATAGTATAAAAGTATTAAATATATTTCCGTTGTCTGGTACCCGTAACACAAGTTCTTCGAGAACTTACCACGGGGCCAGATTGACGTGGTGTAAAAGCGTCCATAGATATTATTATTATGTTTAGTTGAAACCATTTTTTAAAGATAAAGGTAATTTAAAGTAAAGGACTTGGTAAAGGATATTTATACTTTTGAAACTAAGATTCAATTCGCATTATTTCACTGTTTTTACACGTTTTATATTAGCTTCATCTGTATGTCTGTATGTTTGTAACCGACTTCTTTGGGCGCGATTTTGACCCATAAATAACGGCCAGATTTCGTTAAAAAATTGTAGATTTATCGAGAACGATGACAATATTAATAATTTGATAAAATTATTCCAATATCCTGATCAGGATAATCAGGATAGCACATGTTAGGAAGGCATACCGCATAAGGCGCGCAAGTTACCTACATCACTTGTGTTGTTTTTAGTCTCTCACTCATTTCTAAAGTGATTGTTGAGTACTTTAAATTAATAAAATCTTTAATAAAAAAAAATCGACACTAAAAAGTAAAAAATAAAAATCGATACTAAAAAGTAAAATATAAATATAGTTTAAAAAAAAACTAAAAAAGACGTTTTAATTATAGCAAACCCAACTAAACATTTGAAAATAATTTTTAATAGATGAATTAAATGGGTTAACAAACCGACTTCAAATTTAAAAAAAAAACTAAAAAGTAATAAAATAATTTCCTTAATTTTTGTGCCTACAATTTATAATCAACTTGTTCTTCTACTAATATACAATCTTTGCGTTTACCACGTCATTATTGTTACTTTTGGAGTCGGTGTCAGTCAAGGTAGGTAGGTTAGGAGGTAGGTACATCAGCAAATAGGACACCGGCTTCAAAAGTAACAATAATGACGTGGTAAACGCAAAGATTGTATATTAGTAGAAGAACATGTTGATTATAAATTGTAGGCACAAAAATTAAGGAAATTATTTTATTACTTTTTAGTTTTTTTTTTAATTTGAAGTCCGTTTTAATTTTTGTTTAAAAAATTTTTATTTCTTAATTTTTAGTGATTTCAAAATTTGATAACTGATTTTATTTGTCTGAAATATGGGTAGAACTATTAAACGCGTTGCTCAGATTAAGTAGCGCTGTATTAATGAGATGAACGTAGAAAGGGTTTAATTCATTACATAACAAATGAAAAAACCGAAATGGAATTGTGTAAAACTTTA
Source organism: Helleia helle (assembly GCA_963853865.1). NCBI lineage: Eukaryota > Metazoa > Arthropoda > Insecta > Lepidoptera > Lycaenidae > Helleia > Helleia helle. The sequence goes on along the minus strand of OY971426.1, from coordinate 15,918,557 downwards.
TATATATGTAATTGAAAGCAATCACGGCAGATTTGCTGCTATTCATTAAATAATTCCATTATATATAGCTATAGAACATCACCAATATATCGATATAGAATGGATATTATGATGACCTTGAAAAACTATGATGCGCTTCCAAGGCACATGTTCATTTAACAACGACAAGTAATAAAATTACATGATTTTAGCATAATATTATTTACCGTATGAAGTAAGCCCAATAAAAGCTGTAAATCGTCGAGGATTCCCCTCGACTGTGTATGGTCTCCATCATCACACCTGTAATGGCGCTTATAACCTATATGGGTACAAAGTTCTCTTCAATTTAAATTAATTAAGTCCAAACACAAGGTAGCTACTGTAAACTGTTGAGGAGTTCCCTTAACTGTCCTTTGTCTTCATCATCAGACCCCAAATGACAGTCATAACCCATCTAGGTGTAAAGTTCTCATCATCACAAATTAATCAAGCCCAAACACAAGGTTACTGATGTAAATCGTTGAGGAGTTCCCTCGATTGTCTTTCGGCTCCAGCATCAGATCGACTCCAGACCTTCATTAAATTGTAGTCCTTCAAAACACTTAATAAAAAATATATCAAACGCACTAGTCGCCCCTACGATTTTCGAAAGTTCCCCTCGATTTCTCTGGGATGCCATCATCAGATCCTGGTTTCCTTATCATGGGACCATTTAGGAAGTATACCCTTTAGAAAAAAAAAGAATTTTTCAAATCGGTCTAGCCATCTTCGAGTAATCAGGTAACATACATAAAAAAAATAAAAATAAAAGATTCCGACGAATTGATAACCTCCTCCTTTTTGAAGTCGGTTAAAAATTACTTATTGTAAAAAGCGTGAGGTGCTCAATATTCATTATTAAAAATATTTCATCGATATCTATTTCTAAAAAGTGAAGTTAATATAAAAACTTACTTACAAGCACCACACTTTTTTACAATAAATAATTTTGTTAACCCATTTAATTCATCTATTAAAAAAAGATTCCGATGAATTGAGAACCTTCTTCTTTTTGAAGTCGGTTAAAAATAATTTTCAAATTTTTAGTCGGGTTTGCTATTAAAGCGTGTTTTTTAGTTTTTTAAACTATAATTTATTTATTATATAGATATATGGGATGAAATTTTAAATAAATGTGTATGTACTGCCCTTTTCCTAAACGAATGGACAGATTTTGTTGAAATTTTTCGTGTGTGTTCAAGTGGATCCGAGAATGGTTTAGATTCACATTAATTCGGTCCACTATAACGTGTTTTGTGCAATGTAAACCGCTAGTACTAATATAATAAAGCCGAAGAGTTTTGAACTACCCGTTGTTTTGTTAAATCTTATTTATTTTATAAGCCATACATTAAGTGATTAAGTCGACTACAACCCGTTGTATTTGATCAGAAAAAAATCTTGCTGCTATTGAGAACACAATAAAGAATATTTGTTAGAATAGAAGGGTAAATGCTATTTTTTAGATATTTTCCCAAGGCGGGTAAAGCCACAGGAAACGGCTAGTTAAAATATACTCTGACTTCCATTGTATAGCTCCCGAGCAGTTAAGAATAATACTTGAATGACCCAACAAAGGATGGGTTTTTGAAGAAAATAAATAAAAAGTTATCTGATACTTAAGTTTTTGAGCGGGCCCTTTAAAAATATTCATGAATAAAGAAACAATGTTTGTTTTATGCGATGAGCCGTCCAGTTGGTTATTATTTTAAATTAAATCATTCTCAGACAAAGATCTGATGCTATGCAGTCTTAATATTTTATTAGACAAGAGTAAAAAAATAAGAATATGCTTGTATGAGTTTGAAATAAAATATTTGATAAAAATATTTCTTTAAAAATACCAAATGCTATATCATCATCATCATCATCAGCCTTAATACATCCACTGCTGTACAAAGGCCTCCATCAATGAACGCCAAGATGAACGATTTCTTGCCACTTAATGCTCGGAGATCGTCTTCCTGCCAGGTGCTCCACCAACACTTCGTCTACCTAAACCCAAATGTTATATAAAATGTCAAATAAAACAAGTCAATTTTACCGGTGGGAGGGTTGAAATGTGCCACGCTCGCGTCTGCTTGTTTCTCCTGTTAAACAGTTTTGCTGTGTTTTGAAAAGAAGGACAAGACAGGCATTATAATAGTAGTTATTAGTATGTAACCTGTAATGTCCGGTATAACCGAAAAAAAGCTATCCATTCAGCCGCCCAGGTGAAGAGATCAACCTAAATAATTATCCAGTTTCACGCCATCGTAAGTATGGCTACCCGGCCATCTTGCACCGTTTATACGAATTTTTATCAATTAAAATGTTTAATAAGTTCCATTTATTCGATACTAGCTGGTCTGTAATAAATGCCGCGTCTATGGAAATTCTGGCAAACTTGATCTATGCCCAGTTATTGACAACTTAGACGCGAATTTTTACGAAGAGCGCGCGCGGACGTGTGCGTTATATTTTGTTTTGACGCGCGGAGGGCTAAGTGGCTATTTTGTTTTGTATGAAATCGAATTTGAATCAAAGTTGAATTGCTATTTCTGCAGTGACAAATCACTGACCAGTTTCGGAATTGCATGGCTCACATTACTGAATTTTATAGCACGCATTCCTTTCATATTAACCATTCTCAACTGAATATGAAAGATTTTATTTTTTAATGTTAGTTGGATAGGCCAACTAGCAAACGTGCCACCTGGTGGTAAGTGGTCGACGTCGCCCATGAACATAAACTAGATTACCTGGAACGAGCCCAGGCAACTCATCTATGTGTTGTCTATCCTGAGACATAAGATGTTACGTCTCGGTGCCAGTAATTACACTGCCTGTCTTGCCCTTCTCTCTGAAACACAGCAAAGCTGTTTCACGGGAGAAACAATCAAGATGGTGGTACCCATGCAGCCGGGAGCGCGGCACAGCGCTTCCCTCCCGGCGGTATGAAAAAATAAATAAATGAAAGAAATGCTTCTGTAATGTTTGAAACTTCACTATTATAATCAATATTACCGAATAAAATAAAATACAAAAGTTTCTCATATTGCTTTCTATGCTTACGCAAATTCCACTCGTTATAATGAAACGAATTTTACGACATACGATTGGATAGTCCTCCCGTGACCATGGTTGCTGTAAAGTATCCGAAACGTTGGGCTTGTAAAAAACCGCGACCAAATCCGTAAAATTGGTTCCATTATAAAATTACAATTCTATTAATTATTTGCATGAATAAAAAAATACGTTTTAAATATAATGTCTATGGACGCTTTCACACCACGTCAATCTGGTCCCGTGGTAAGTTCTCAAAGAACTTGTGTTACGGGTACCAGACAACGGAAATATATTTAATACTTTTATACTATACATATATTTAAGATTTTTATTATATAATACACATATTTAATACAAATCCATGACGCAGGAACACAGAAATATTTTTGTTCCCTGGCGAGATTTGAACCCGCAACCTCCGGGCTTGAGCGCCAACGCGCTTACCACTGAGCCACAGAGGTTGTCTTTGGCTCGGTTATATCACAAAATAAATAAATAGAAAATATAATTTTCTATATATAATTTATTTGCCACTTGTAAAATGTGATTAACCTTATTACATTTCTCGGACAAGTAACGTAATTTTAATTTATATCATGTTTGTGCTGGGAAATCTTCGCTATTTGGCAGCAAAGCCCAGAAGACATCTTTTAAATAAGGTCGAGAGGTTTTAAAGGAAACAGCTTTTCTGCGCCCTATAACTTTTTATGTTCAATCGCATTTACTGTTTTTCTAAGATAGAACTAACCGTCGATTTAAATTAGATAAGATATGTTTGGTTTTATTCCTTTTTGCTAGGTTATATTTTTGTTGTGCAAATAACAAATGCCTCTGTAACAAGGTTTTATTTAAAAATAAGTATTTTTTCGTTATAAATACATTCTGTTATTTTATTTATTGTAATTTGTTGTACTTTTGGAATTTACTATTGTTTTGATTACGTTGTTTTGCGTTTTATTTTATTTAGACCTTGTCGTGACGTTGGGGTTCAGTAGCTTAGGGTGAACCCAGCACCTTGGGCGAAGTGAATTGAGCCGAGGGGGCTCTTTATACCTCTCTTATAAGAGGGGACAAAAAAGGCAAGGGGCGAGGACGGGAACCTCATCTCATTGTACACTGTCCTGACGTTGGGAGGGGTTGTATTGTGGTGCGGGACAACCCCTCTGTAGAGGTGGCGTCGATCACTTGAGAGACTGACTAGCCATCGAGGTGCCCTGTTTGCTCAACAGATCCGGGGCACATCACTAAAGGCGGCATTGGAGGCACTCGCTGGGTTTTAGTGGGTAGAGCTGCGTCCACTTACCAGCTTTCGGGCGCAGCGAATCTCACATATCCGCCTGGAGAGACCCACTCCCCCGCGCGATGCCTCAAGAGTATTTCCCGGCGTTAAAGAAAAAAAAGGTATATCTAAAGACGTGCAGACATACATAGAGCAAAACTGTCTACGCGTGCAGAATTGATACCATCACTTTCTATTTTTTTTCTTACTCTTTTCAATGTACTGAAATATTATATTTTCCTTAGTTAGGTTCATCGAACATACATAATCGGAATAGAGCGGTGATGTTATGTATTTTATATGAAAACAAATGTCGCCGATAGGACGAACATACAGATCACTGGTTGAATTGCTATAAGGTTAGTAATGAATCACTGACAATTTTCTGGAACGCGCCCAGGCAACTCATTTATGTGTTGCCTATCCTGAGACATAAGCTGTTAAGTCTCGGTGCCAGTAATTACACTGCCTGTCTTGCCCTTCTCTCCGAAACACAGCAAAGCTGTTTCACGGGAGAAAAAAGCAAGATGGTGGTACCCATGCAGTCGGGAGCGCGGCACAGCGCTTCCCTCCCACCGGTGTTGTATGCTCGATAGTTAAGTGAAACAAACGTGATCACTTAGTGATGTTATTCTGAGCTCTGATTTTATTACGTGCTCGTCTAATGATATCGACTAAAATTCCTGAAGACACCACTTATTTTAATCTAAAATCATACTAGATAAGAGCTATCGCGAAAATATGTAAAACAAATTCCCAAGATACCAATCAGACTACAGAGCATAGATACACGTTTTAGCGTATTATCTTTCTTTTGTTCTGAAACTAAGCTGATTTGCATTAGGCTAACGATGTTCGACTTAGCTGGCGTACCCAAGTTTCAAGAACTTTCCGACCCCTGGATAATTCGAGAAATTTTGATTGAAATTTTTATAATGAATCACAGAATACGTGATGATTGATTAAATCATAATTGGTGCTTTGAAAAATGACTAAAGATCGCCATTTTTTGTTTTATTTACAATCGCATCACGTTAACCCAGCCCCGTGGTAAATTCTTATAAACCTGTGTTACGGGTACTAGGAACGGAAATAAATTTAAGGCATACACGTCCATGACCCGGTGCAGACCCGCAAGTCTTGGAAATTTAAAGTTTAGATATTAGTTTAGTATTTAATTAAAATATACATATATGCGAGATATAAAAATAAGTTTCACTTCTGACATGTGTACTTTATACGCACGTACTTTTTTCTATTATGAAACAGTTTTCCTGTGTTGCGGAAAGAAAGGCAGGTTAAGTAAAGATTGTAAGGTTTTTTTTAATTTACTGCCGATGCATCTATAGTACGTGTAGTCTACACGTACGTGTAGAGAGGCTTCAACAGTTTTACATTCCCGAGGATCTGGATACTTTACAGCCATAGTCACGAGGTTATCGCAGTTTTTTTTTTATAGAAGAGGGGGCAAACGGACAGTCGGTTCACCTGATGGTAAGTGAAAAGCGACATCCACAGACACCCGCTATACCAGAGGATCAGCAGGTGCGTTGCCGGCCTTTCAGATATGAGTATGCTCTTTTCTTGAAGGTCCCTAAGTCGTATCGGTTCGGAAACACCGTAGGAGGCAGCTGATTCCATATATTAGTCGTGCGAGGCAGGAAATGCCGTAAAAATCGAGATGTTGTGGATTTCCGGACATCGAGATGGTGTGGGTGATATTTGGAATTTTCACGCGATGTCCGGCAGTGAAATGCTTTTCACGCATGTGCCAGGATCTCGGGTAGATCCTTACCCTATAAGAGACTCGCACCTGGAAATGCCCTATTTGTGAACAAAAATCACTGCGAGCGCCTTCGGCCGCTTTTTGGGGGTCCCGGATCTGCAGGCAACAGGATCACCCCAGCGACAGGCTGGCCCTAGTGAAGGCCAGACTACTGCTTGTAAGGGGAGACTGTCCGGCTGCTACTAAGCAATCCCATGTCGTGTCATACTGGACCCAGATTCCCACCCTGAAGCCAGACACAAGCACAGGACCCTTACTGGAGGCGTATTAAGTAGCACCTCCTACGCAACCGTCGCCTGCGGGAGAAGGCCTCATCAGCGGCCTCCTCTCTCACCCACTAGTCGGCCTCCTTCTGGGACATTACTGCCTAGAGATTAAGAGATTATAAAAGGAGTCCATCACCATCATCACGGAGCATCGCAACGATGACGCTCGGCAGCGCCGCCCTCGGAAGTCACGAGAGGTCTGAGGTGTCAGACGTCATGTCACAAAGTTATTTAAAGTCTATGGATGTCGCTTTTCACTTACCATCAGGTGAACCGACTGTCCGTTTGCCCCCTCTTCTATAAAAAAAATAAAAAATGTCGGCAATATAAAAATTTTAATAACCCGCCATAGAATCCAGCAAATTTGTTTTATTATTACTACAATATTGTTACAAATTATCATATACAAGATCTATTACAGGAACGTGCAAATTTACCGTGGAACTAGATTATCGTATTGCTGTTAGTTTAGATTAAGCTTCATACTGTCAGTATTTATGTTCTCATATTTACCAAACTGATGTAATATTTGCTGTGAATGTTTTAAATAAAAATATGTTTTATATTTTTATTTATTATTTGCTTTAAAATTTAAAGAACAATACAGAAAGTAAAAACGACGACCTCTTGTTGACGAGTGTTGTAGACGACGAGTTGGCGCTCAAGCCGGAGGTTGCGGGTTCGAATCCCGCCAGGGAACATAAAAGTTTTGTGTTCCGAGGTCATGGATGTGTATTAAATATAATATGTAATAAATAATTAAACTCTTAAATATATGTATAGTATAAAAGTATTAAATATATTTCCGTTGTCTGGTACCCGTAACACAAGTTCTTCGAGAACTTACCTCGGGACCAGATTGACGTGGTGTAAAATCGTTCATAGATATTATTATTATTATTATATTATTAAAAAATATATACCGATTAAGTATTAAAAGGTTGTATATCCCTTGAATTAAAACAAAGACATTTTTTTTTAACTATTTTAAAACAAAATGCGATTGATTAAAGACGTTGCTCCAGATGTTTACAATCTTTTTAAATTAACTTTTTACACTAAGGTATTTATTACTGCGCGTGTAGTACCTACATCAGATGTACTTTACAAAAATGGATCGTGATTTATATTATTATTTCAATATTAAGATATTTTTTTATTGATTAAGATGATTATTTACCCGTGCATTGAAATTTTTTATTATATTTCATATTATTTTAAAAGAAAGTAAAGTTTTATTTTACAAATACAATCTGCGGATTAAAGCTAAGCTTTGAATTTAAAATATTTTGCAACAAAAATAATATTTTACAACACTCATATTAAAAATATTTTATAAATAATCATTATCAGGAACGTTACGTTACGTATATAAGAGCCCTAATTGCCAGGTTGAGAACGCAGGACAGCAGTCACAAAACAACAAAACTAGAATTTAATATCATGTTATTCATGGGAGATCAGAGACCTTTTTTTCTTTGATATCTCAGGAAAATCCTATAATGATGTAGCCAGGGTCTTTAGGTAGATCATAAATGGGATGTGGAAATTACACCTGGGAGTGCTCTACCCTTAGACTGAAACTACTGTAAGCGCTTCAGCCGCTTTTGAGGGTCCCGGATCTGCAGGCAACAAGGTTACCTCAGCGATGGAGATCAGTTACCTAGATAGACCTTTCACATGATAATTTCTCGCTAGTCTAAGGTTTTGTTTGTTGTATAGGCAAGAAGCAGGTAAACTACTAGGTACCAGAACCAAACTAGTTTACCCGGGACAGCCCAGGCATTTTATTCGTGTGCTGCCTAACTTGAGACGTAAAATGTTAAGATTCAGTGCCAGTAATTACCTGTCTTGCTCTTCTCTTCGGCACAAAGGAAAGCTGTTTCACGAGAAAAATTAAAAGGATGGTTGACCTCGTCAGGCGCAATGCACAAGGGCATCTCACCGATTAACTTTCAATTAAGGATAATTTTCTTTTAGCCTCTAAACCCTTATCAAGGCTAAAACTTATTTTATCATCATAATCATCATTATTAGCCTTTATCCGTTTCCTGGACATAGGTCCCCTTTAGTGAACGCCAAAAGGGTATAAAACTAATTATATATCAAAATACTCACACGGTCGACACTTGTAGGCCACTTCGACGAACCTCCTGGACCCTGGGCAGGGGTCCACTCCGAAGGCTTTAGGGCTGGTGTGGAATTTGCACTGCCTCTTCTTCTGACACGCCTCCACCACCGTCTGCAACAAGGAATACTACAACACATTAGTTAGTATGAAATTCCGCGTGAGCACAGAAGTATATTAGATGCTGCCCACTCGCCTGCATTCACTTAAATTTTGAACTGTTTTATAACCTGTATTATTAAAGGATGTAACATTCCAATGTATGAAAGTTTTTTTTTATTGGACGAATATTTATGAAGAATATTCTACATCCAAAATCACTAACCCATTAATAATTTTAGTTCAATTTACTTCCTTTCCTATTTATTACCCGTGCAAATTATATAATATTATTTCGTGTTACTCGATATGATTATTAAGGTGTGATACAATTATTATTTATTACCTATTCTGAAATAAATAATTCCAAAGTCCTTATACGACTGCAAATAAAATGAACCTCATAGCATTGTACCTCCTGTGATAGGACCATATATAAATGATCATGATTTTCGCTTATGATAGGGATATACGATAACTGCCTGGGATGATTTGGTTTCTATGGAAATTGTCTAACTGAACAATAATTATTATAACAAATTTTAAAAAAACCTTCATACCGTTCATAATGTAGGTATATAAAATAAAATAAAAGTTCTCGTACGGTGTTGTTTTGTAGGAAGTAATCGTGTAAAGTATAAAAAGTTAATCGCGTCGTGTCTCCATCAATAACGACGATACAGCTCAATCAAGGGAGATAGCGATTTCAAATCTGTCAACGAAAATATACGATCTGGTTTATTTTATGGTCACCTTAAATGGAGAAAAATAAATCTACGTTTGGTGATTTATATTTATTTATATATTTATAGTATTTTTAATTATCATTTAGTGGCATTTATATTTCTGGGCAACGTTGACATATCAGTGGCCTGCCAGTTAACCTAGCTATAGATATATTATAGTAAATGATTTAAAGTCAGCATTACCGGTGGAAGGGAAGTGCTGTGCCGCGCTCCCGGCTGCATGGGTCTTTGCTTGTTTCTCCCGTAAAACAGCTTCGCTGTGTTTCGAAGAGAAGGGCAAGACAGGCAGTGTAATTACTGGCACCGAGACTTAACATCTTATGTCTCAGGATAGGCAACACATAGATGACTTGCCTGGGCTCGTTCCAGGTAAACTAGTTTATTTTCATGGGCGACGTCGACCACTTACCATCAGGTGGCACGTTTGCCAGTTTGCCTATCCAACTATCTTAAAAAATCCATGAAAATACTGACTTTAAATTATTACAATTTTTGAGTATATTTGAAAGGCCGACAACGCACCTGCTGATGATGTAGGGGATGTCTATGGATGTCGCTTATCACTTACCATCAGGTAAAACGACTGTCTGTTTGCCCCTCTTCTATAAAAAAATGTCTTGTCCTCGAGTGAACTTGAAATAGCAATAAAAAAATGGCATCTTGATCTTATCTAAAAATAATATGTACTGAGAGACTTCGTGACATGGTCATATTATTCTCTCCATGGTTCAGGCCTTGACGTGGCGGTGGGGCTCAGTAGCCTAGGGTGAGCCCAGCACCTTGGGCGAAGCTAATTTAGCCGAGGGGGCTCTTTGTACCCCTCTTATAAGAAGAGGGGGCAAAAGAGCAGGGGGCAAGGGGCGAGGACGGGAAACTCACCTCATTGTACCGTCCCGACGTTGGGAGGGGTTGTTTTGTGGTGCGGGACGACCCCTCTGTAGAGGTGGCGTTATTCCCCTGAGGGACTGACTAGCCGTCGAGGTGCCCTGTTTGTTTATTAGATCCGGGGCACCTCACCAAAGGTGGCATTGGTGGCACTCGCCGGGTTTCAGTTGGTAGACTTGCGTCCGCTTACCAGCTTTCGGGCGGAGCGAGTCCCACATACCCACCTGGGGAGACCTACTCCCCCGCGGGATGCCTCAGAACATTTCCCGGCGTTAAACAAAAACATGGTCATATTATAATGTTAGAAATTTTGAAAGTCTCATAACAACAGTACGGCAACGAATCATGATCGAGATGGCAAATAACGATTCTTTTTTTAAATTAGTTTTTTTTTTCTATAAACCAAACCAGCTGATACTGATAATGATTGTATGCCTATTTGAATAACAATGCAGTGCAAATCGAATCCAAATTTCACACAAATTTGTCTCATACCCAAGACGTCTCATGTTTATTCATCTCATTAGACAGCCCAGGAAAATTCATCTCCAGAACACGATTTAATCGGCTGTAAATAAAACAATTTGTTCCGAATCCCCTTTTATTGTGGTTTCCAATTGGTAAATGTTTTTTTGTAATTAACCTCCAACTTCATGTTTATAAAATCCACTTACGTACCAATATTTTATGAGTTCATCTGCGTAAACACTGAAATAACTGTTATTCAAAATTAATCATATCTGATATTTCAACGTGCTTAAATACACGTTTAATAAACTTTAATCCGTAAATTAATATTAAATAAATATTTTCATTTGCATTAAACGAATAAACGTTATTTAAATTTCAACATTTTGTGCACCCATTTATTCTTTAAGAGCACGCGATGGAAATTTTGGAGATAGTAATTTCAATTTCTTAATAACAAAACGAATGAAAATATAACTTATAATATATTATTATAAAAACCTTATATATTATTATAAAAACCTTATATATTAGGTAACTATTGTGACAGAGAAAAAAATATCAAACATACCTCTTTTTAAAAAGAGATTCACATCTTATGGTCAAACGGGACTCTTAACTTTCTTCGTAGATAAGTTTATACGTCTTGTTCTTTAAAATTTTGAAGTAATCTCTCCAAGTATCGTTTTTAACGCAATAAAATAACAAAAACGAATTTGTCGTTTACGTGCTTCATCTGAAGAATAATAATTGACAGAAAATAATAAAAAACCTAGTTCAGACGAATCTGACGACCTCTGTGTCTCAGTGGTAAGCGCGTTAGCGCTCAAGCCGAAGGCTGCGGGTTCGAATCCCGCAAGGGAACAAAAATATTTTCTGTGTTCCTGGGTCATGGATGTATATTATACACCTAAGTGTATTAAATAATAAAAATCTTAAATATATGTATAATATAAAAGTATTAAATATATTTCCGTTGTCTGGTACCCGTAATACAAATTCTTCGAGAACTTACCACGGGACCAGATTGACGTGGTGTGTAAGTCCATAGATATTATTATTATTATTATAAATTAGAGCACGCAGGCTGTAAATGCTTAAGTGCATAAAAAGCAAAATAGGTATTTATTTCCTTAGTATGCACTTAGGCGCTCTTTTACTTTTATGAATAATGTTCACAAATAACTCCCACAGAAAACGATCATCGTCTGACAGGAAATATTATTTTTATTATTATCTCTTTTGATTTTAATTTTAAATATCTGTAATTTTGCATTATTTAAAATTTTTTATTCAAAGTTAAAAAAAAATATCTACAATGAGTTGTGATTTCTATTCTTATAATATAAATCAATGTTTATTTTTAAGACATTGTTTTTAATCAAATCTATCTTGTACCTTTTTTTAATTATAAAGCTAAGGAGATAATGGATGCCGTTGTATTATTCAACTATGGATTAGCTTGGAGGATGAGTTCCGATCTGTTGTAGACCGGGTACGTGATAAGTGGATTATTTAAAAACATTGCTTCCACCTTTGGCTTAAAAATATATCAATGTTTCGTTTTACAAAAAGAGCATGTTTGTATATCAGCCGTAAAGACCAGAAGTCTCGTAAAAGTATAATAGTAAAGTCAAAATAAAGGTGTATTAAGTGAAATGGATGAAGTGTAAATATGTATGTGATTTATAGCAACTGGGTTTTGTTCTTTTCTAACATTTGAATTTATGAACTAATAAAATAATTAAGCCCCTTCTAATAATAATTATATTCTTATTTTAAACAATATTTTGTTACAAAGCACTGGCAGCACCAGCCGGATGTGACGCCGTTTGCCTGTGTGTGCATGCATTTAAAATTAAAGTTAAATTATAGATTTCCGGTGGCGCCAAAGGGATGTGCCATTCAGTGCAGACAATATTGATTAATAATTAAAGTTTATCATTAATAAAGCGAAAATACGTGATTAATAATAATTATTACAATTAATAATGTATTTACAGTAATTATTTGTGATATTGTGGCGATTATAGTAATTAGATTTGGTATAAAAGAACGTCAATGGCGGTCTTGTGAGGCATTAATATATTAGTATACTTTGTGAAGGCCGTTACTTTGAAAAATATATTGTGATCGAGAAGATTCAATTGATATTGGCAAATCCTTCAGGGAGCCGTAGTTAAAGAAGAAAAAGAAGAAGATTCAATTGCTTTAATCGAACATTCCTTCATTTCAATTTATATAAAAATAATGCATCTCTCACCGGTGAAATCTAGCCTAATAAAAATATAAACTAAGGATAAGATGGCAATTTGTTTTCCATTTAACTTGTAATACCATAACAAACCCGCTATAAAACCAGCCCTTAAATAAAACGATCCATCTGAAATACGACGCAAACCTCGTTAAAGACATTTAGAACTCCACCTAACTGACCCATTTAAGTTATGTAATCGAGCAAAAAAATACTTTTTTATACGCCGTCGAAATTAGGCCAACCTTAAAATTTTCATGTTTTTAAGATTCGCGTTTGACGGGAAAAATAAATTATTGGTATGGCGCAAAAATCTTGAGATTTTTGAGAGAGTGGCTGCGAGAGGAATGAGGTTTTTTGAAGGTTTTTGGAGAAGACAATAATTACTTTACTCACTCAATAGAGAAACACACAACTCCGAATAAAACAGATGCACAGATTCATAGGGTTACTAAACATTACAATTTTATTTCTTCTCATAAGGAGGCAACCGGCAGTCGGAGCCTTATGGTGACTACCGAAGCCCATAGACATCCGCTCAACCAAAAGTTATGCAAATGCGTTGCCCTCATTTTCTCCATCCCCCCAATGAGCCACTGGAAACTCACAAACCGCACGAAACGCGAAAGCATACCTGTCACTTTACGCCGGTGTTATTCGAGCGAGAGGTACCACTCCGGTCGTGTCAGCCCAGTTCGGCTGCAAAGCAGGATGGCACTATCTCTTGTTCTTATTACTGTAGCACGGACGGATAAAGGCTGATGATAGTGACTGTAGCATGACTGTGCTATGTATATTGGTCATATCAATGGCTTATTTTTGACGTGACAACGTCTTATAATTCGATGGAGCCGGCTGCACGAACGAAAAAACATGACATATGCGATGACGTATGCGACGTTACCTCGCACTGAGGCGTTCCATTTTCTTATGACGTTATCACGCTCAACTATCGTCAGTAAACCGACTTTACAGACAACCGATTTTTAACTTGTATTTTACATGTCAATGTTCCAGTGGGTTTGGATGGAATTGGGTTTAGTAGCATTTTTTTTTTTTTTTTTTTTTTTTTTCGCAGGGAAATCCTTATGGATGCAGCCAGGATCTTCGGGTAGATCCTGACCCAATGTGGGACTCGCACCTGGGAGTGCCCACCCTAACTAAAACCACTGCGAGCGCCTTCAGCCGCTTTTTGAGGGTCCCGGATATGCAGGCAACGGACAGGATCACCTCAGCGACAGGCTGGCCCCGGCAAAGGCCAGACTACTCCTCGAAGGGGGGGACTGCCCGGCCGCTACTAAGCAGTCCCCACGACGTCGTGCCATACAGACCCAGGTTCCCATCCTGAGCCCGACACGAACACAGGGGCGTTACTGAAGGCGCATTAAATAGCGCCTCCTACGCACCCCCGTTCGTCGCCCGCGGGAGGAGGCCTCGTCGGCGGCCTCCTCTCTCACCCGCTCGTCGACCTCCTTCTGGGACATCACTGCCTCGCAGAAGGAGACCATCGCAGTCCAGGACTCGTCGTCACCGAGTATCGCGGAGATGACGCTCGGCAGAGACAAGTCCCCTCCGATGACTGATGTCAGACTGTGACGCAGCGCCGCCCATCTCGGGCACACCTCGAGTGTGTGCTGGGCTGAGTCCACCGCCGCGCCACAATCGTGACACACTGTCAACGGCTCCCTGCGGGCCGTCCGGCACAGGTACTCACCAAAGCAACCATGCCCTGTGAGCACCTGTGTCAGACGGAAGGTGAGGGGTTTGCGCTTACGGCGCATCCACCGCTCAAAGACCGGGCGCAAAGCAACCGTCAGGTTTTTGCCATACGGTTGCTGCGCCAGGTCCTCCCCCCACCTCCGCATTAACGCCTCTTGCCCTAGTCGGCGAACCCGCAGGATCCCGTCCAGCGTAAGGGTCTCACCGAGACACCTCCTATCCGAGACATAGGAGTGCATCTCGGCAAGAACCTCCGCCACGAGCTCCCACGGGGGGTCACCGGCTAGGGCAGTGGCTGCTGCCCACGAAACCGTACGGTACCCCCGGATCACTCTTACCGCGATGACCCGCTGCGCCGACCGCAGCCATACTACGCCATACTACGGCAGACTCCGGAGTATAGCTGCCTGCAGGCGGCGCTGGGTCCTCCGAGGTTCGGGAGGAGTCTGCCCAGTGCACTTGCCGCCTTCACGACCTTCGGTCCCAACATGGAGAAATGTGGGCCGAAGGTCCACCCTCCGTCAAGGATGAGTCCCAGATATTTGATATGGGGGCTCATCCTGACCCTCACCTCTCCGACCTGGAGGGCAGCCCCCGGTGGGGGTCCTTTCCGCCCGGTCCCGCGGAAGAGAAGGGCTTCGGTCTTCTCAGGTCTGACCCGAAGCCCTAACCTCTCTATGCGGCTGATGACGAGGTCGATCCCGACCTCGGCCAGCCGTGCCGCCTCCTTATAGCCTCGTCCCCGGGCATACACGAGGGTGTCATCCGCGTAGCATATGACACCCATCCCGGGGAGGAGGCGGCCTCGCAGGACCCAGTCGTAGCCGATGTCCCACAGGATTGGACCAAGAACCGACCCCTGTGGAACACCGCACCCAACTCGCCACCACTCTACGGACCCACACCGGTTCTCGCAGGCTACCCTCCTCTCGGAGAGGTACGCCTCCAACAGCCTCCTTAGATACGGGGGCACTCCGAAGAAATTCAGTGCCTCCCGTATCACACTGTGAGGGAGGCTGTTGAAGGCGTTCGCGATGTCCAGGGACACCGCGACCACCACCTCCCCTCTGTGTTCCGCCTCAACCGTCACCGCCCGAAGGCGTTTGAGGGCGTCGACGGTCGACCGGCGTGCCCGGAACCCAAATTGGGACTCTGAGAGTCCCGGTCCCGGGCCCTCCTCCAGATGCTGAACGAGCCGGGAGGCCACTATTTTCTCCAAGGCCTTCCCATCTTCGCTCAGCAACACCACCGGTCGCACCGCCGAAGCCGAGTCCGGGGTCCACCCTGCCTTTGGTAGCAGGCAGAGCCGACCCTCCTTCCAGGCCCTCGGGAACTGTCCGGACCGCAGGCAGCGATCGAACAGCTCCCGAAGGCTATCGCCGAGGTACGCGAGAGAGATCGCGAGGACCCTCCCATGCACCCCGTCTGGACCCGGCGCCCTCTTCTTACTCTGGAGGCGGGACAGAACCACCTCCATTTCAGCCTCCGTGACGGGTGGCGGAACACCCTCCTCGTCCGGCGTCTGCCGAGCCATCCTGGGGGACGTATAGCCCACGGGCGTGTCGGGGAAAAGTTCCCCAACGATCCTCCCCAGTTGGCCCCGCTGGAGCGTCTCGTTGATTGGGGCCGACTGGGCGCGGAGCTTGTTCCGCGCCCATATGTATGGTCGACCCAAGGGGTCTCTGTTGAGACCCTCAACCATCTCCAGCCAGGCCTCCTCCTTGGCTCGGCAAATGGCTCGCTGCAGGATCTTTCGCTTTTCTGCGTAGACCCTGCGCAGCCTGTCGTCCCTGTCGACGTCCTGGGGGCGCCGCCGCCTGCTCCGGGTATAAAGCCGTCTGGCCCGATTGCAGGCGGCCCGGAGACTGGCTATCTCAGCCGACCACCAGTAGAGTGCCCGCCGCGGGGGTGGACGTCTCGCGGGCGGCATGGCCGCTCTGCAGACCGCGGTGAACGCGTCGCAGAGCCGGTCAGCCGCCTCATCCACCCCTAGCTCTACCAGCGGCGGGAGACTCCACCGGCCAACTATAGCAGCCTCCTCTGCCAGTTCCCGGTCGAGCTTTGAGAGTGCCCAACGCGGAAACTGACTTCTCCTCCTGGACGACGACGACGACGACGATGACGCCGGACGGACGGGAGCTGGAGACACCTCGAACCTTATATAGCGATGGTCCGAGAGAGTCTCCACCCCCGTCTCCACCCTCCACCCCTCCACTCTGCGTGCGATGGCTGGCGTGGCGAATGTGACATCCACCACGGAACCTCCCGACCAACGCACGCACGTCTGGACTGTCCCTACGTTGAGCAGGGACAGGCCGGCAGCTAGCGCCCACTCCTCCACTTCCCTCCCTTTTGGATTCGTGGCCGGATTGCCCCATGCCGTGGACTTGGCATTGAGGTCCCCGGCCACGAACACCTGTAGGGGAGCTAGCTGCCCCACCAGCGGCCCCAGAACGTCGAGAAACCGTTCCAGGGCCGCCAAGTCGCGGTTCGGTGAAAAGTAAACTCCGACGAAAGCCACCTCTCCCCGAACCGCCGCCACGTACCCGCGGCCCCTCGCTTTGACTGCGAGGGGGGGGCCGGGGTTTAGTAGCATGCTTTAAGAGGGGTAAATTATTTATATCGAAGAGCAAACTGATAAAGGACAATTGCATCCCACGGGATAAGTCATCATGTTACTAATATATCCTTTTTATAATATAATAGACGGTGAAACGGTCAGTCGGTTCACCTGGTGAGTCGTCACCGACATCCATAGACACCCGCTACATCAGAGGATATGCGGGCGCGTTACCGGCCTTTCAAATATGAGCATGCTTTTCTTATCATATAATGAAGTTAGGTTGTGTGTTTTTTAACGTTTTATGTGGGGTCTTACTATTTAAAATATATCTTTATTTAGGTCCTAGGCTATATATTTTCAAGGTCAATAATTATTTTTTTCAATTTTATGTCCTGAGAAATCGAGGGTAGGTTAAAATGAAACCTTAGCAAATGAAAAACAATCATCATTTTTTAAAGCTTATAAATATTCTGCTATTTGATAGCCTAGTAAGATGAAGTCAGCGAACTTAATTACAAGTCGCGGCGTTGATTGAATTAATAATTAAGTTCTCTGCGGTACCTAGCGGAGACTTTAATGTCGCCTTCGTACATGTTTTAATAATACATTGATATAATAATTAATAGCTGTGAATAATATTGCATTCTATTAAAATTATAAAAATATATTTATGAAGATTTACCATGTAAAAGGAAAGGGCATAAGTTTGTTTTGCGCATACTATAAAATTTTCAAAATTAAAACAAATAAACCACTATATTACAACCGTCTTGGCGTTCATTGAGGGAGGCCTATGTTCAGCAGTGGACTAGACTAGACTAGAGGCTGATGATGATGATTATGAACCACTATATGTCGTCTTCATCTGGGCACAGATCTTCTCCTTGAAACCAGGCGAGGACGTTATAAAGGTCAGAACTAAATTCCATGTTCTATTGTATTTAGCATTTGGTTCTACAGGGTGACAAACTATCCACTTTCAAAGTCTTAAACTCATGCCATAATTTCATGATGTTTTTCCTTGCATTAGAAATGAGAAATTATAGATATGTGTAGGCCTGATTTCCTCCTAATGTTTTTTTTTTAAATTAGAATTATCATATTCTAGCAGCCCCGCGGTTTCCGTGTACTTCCCATTTCCGCAGCAGTACAGTGATAAAATATAGTCTATAATATTTTATTCTGATTATATAAGCTATATTATTGTAAAGTTTCATTAAAACCTATTTAGTAGTTTTTGCGTGAATGAGTAAAAAACATACATCCATATTTTTTTCTGTGATCCATACATTCTTACATACTTTCGCGTTTATAATATTAGTAGGAAGAGTTACCTGTAATGTCCCAGGCCATGTACAGGAGGTGTCTCCCACCACCTCCACCGCCACCGGCTGGTACTCCGTCAGGTCCGAGGAGCAGGAACTCTGTGACGCTGACGCCCCGTACTGGGCCACCTGGATACTGATGGTGGTGCCCCTCGGGCATATGAGGGTCACCATATCTTCGTCGCAAGCCGCTTTCTGGTGTGTCCGGAGAGTGCCCAGGAGAAGTTCTGTAAAGATTAAAATAGATATTAATGGTTTGATGACATGACTTAAGATGGGTGACAAAAATTGCCAACTCTTTTGTATTTTCAAAGAGAGGACGCAGTATTGGTAAAATTTATGTAAAAAGTTGTTGGTGACAAAGAAGAAAAGTTTACTTATTGTTTTCTAATGTTAACGCGAATTTCACACATTATAATGAAACAATTTTGTACGGATTTTATCGCGGTTTATTAAAGACTCACTTTCTGCGTAGATAGGACTAACCAAAATGTTGATGTATCTTAAGGTAGTTTCAAATAACTTTGTAACCTCCTCCCGTGCCCATGATTGCTGTTAAGTATCCGAAGCGTTGCGCTTGTAAAAATCTTAATAAAAAGCTGCGATAAAATCCATAAAAATTGTTTCATTATAAAGAAAAGTATAAGTATCAAAAATGAATTGAGAACCAGCTCTTCTTTTTAAGTCGGTTAAAAATGTAGTAAGTAAATGAAATAGGAAACATTTATTAGCCATGTAAATTTAATTAAAGGTTGCTGTAAAGTATCCGAAACGTTGGGCTTGTAAAAATCTTAATAAATAAATTCATCAATTTATCCTTATGAATAAAACAGGCTAATATTAAAATTCATACATAATAAGTAGAAGTACAACGCACGACATGACCGTGCCGTTTGCCGTCATGGTATTCGAATCTTATTTACCAGGGCGGACTAATAGATGTTTTATATCAAAAAACGTTAGCCATTTCATCCTATCCTACTAAAAGTATATAAACGCGAAAGTTTGTAAGAATGTATAGATCACAGAAAAAAATATGTATGTAGGATAAGGATGTATGTTTGTTACTCTTTTACACAAAAACTACTGAATAGATTTTAATGAAACTTTACAATAACATAACATCATCAATGACATAATATAAGCCTATAATTTATATCCATATACTCTCACGGGCATGGGAAGTACGCGGGTGAAACCACGGGGCGCTGCTAGTAGGCACTAAATTGGCTAGGCTGAACTCGATATAATATAATACTTATTTTAGAAGTTTTCTTTGCACGCACGAGGGTAATTTTTTTACGGATAAAACGTCACGAAAATGTGCAACGTTTTGTCCAAGAAGAGGGAGAGAGTGAGAAAGAGCGAATGTAGCATGAAGTACATAGCCATGGAGTGAGAGTAGGGAGCAAGCGAGTGAGAAAGATCGAGAGGGAGAATGAGATAGAGCGAACGTCGCATCGCAAGTCTCGGTAATTTAAAGCTTTAGATTAGTATAAATATAAACGAGATTTAAAAATTAGTTTGTTAAATAAGTTTCACTTCTGATATGTGTAGGTACTTTGTACGCACGCACTTTTTTATTTTAAAAGCATCTGCCCAAAATGCGATGTAATACGTCTGTGTAGGTTGTTGACAAACCAATCTCCATTCTAATCAGTCGGACAGACGTGATTCGGGTATTGTCATTAGCATTCAGATCTTTTACATTTGCATAATTTTATTAGTCGTTGCACAGATCTAATTTGACTAACATGTGGACGGATTTGTTTATAAAGCGAATATAAGTTCATTTTCTCGACCGTGGTTTCGACTCCGAAACTCTATGTTACTTTCGATCGGTGATTCCTCCATTACGAATCATGTCATCCCAGAATCCTAGAAAAGGACGCCAAGATACATTAAGTTTCCACTCCGAAACTCTATGTCGGCAAATTTCGGCTTGTGATCGCTCCATTACGAATCTTACCCCAGGAAAGAACGCCAAGTTACTTTACCTTTCCACTCCGAAACTCTATGCCAGCTAGTTCGGTTGGTGATGAGTCCATTACGAATCTTGCTACTGACCCCAAGAAAACAACGCAAAGTCACATTACGTTTCCACTCCGTAACTCTATGCCGGATACTTTCGATTAGTGATGACTTCATTTCGAATCTCATCCCAGATTCCAAGTAAAGAATGCCTTAAGTTGATCATAAGTTCGATCCAGCAGATACGATTCAGTGTTGATGATGATAATTATAATGCATGCAATATATTACATATACAATAAACTAAGTATTGGTCGACCATTAACCAGGTGGGAATACGATCCCCACCATGGTTCCGGCCTTGACGTGACGGTGGGGCTCCGTAGCCTAGGGTGAGCCCAACACCTTGGGCGAAGCTAATTGAGCCGAGGGGGCTCTTTGTACTCCTCTTATAAGAAGAGGGGACAAAAGAGCAGGGGCAAGGGGGAGGTTGGGAACCTCACCCCATTGTACTGTCCCGACGTTGGGAGGGGTTGTTCTGTGGTGCGAGACAAGCCCTCTGTGAAGGTGGCGTCGGTCCCTTGCGGGACTGACTAGCCGTCGAGGTGCTGTAAGCTTAACAGATCCGGGGCACCTCACCAAGGTGGCACTGGTGGCACTCGCCGGGTTTTAGTGGGTAGAGCTGCATCCATATACCATCTTTCGGGCGTACTGAGTCCCACATACCCACCTGGGGAGACCCCCTCCCCAGGCGGGATGCCTCAGAGCATTTCCCGGCGTAAAAGAAAAGAAAAAAAAAAGGTGGGAATACGATCTCCGTGCAGTAGCTGGTCCGTGCTAAATGCAAATGTCAAGGGATCAGTTTTCTTGGCTTTCATTGAAGGAGGCATATGTTCAGCAGTGGACGGATAATAGCTGATGACGATGATACAATATACTCAGGCTGATTTCAAAGAGATCGTTGTCAGGCGTCGTCATAAGGGATCCCCTTGTGCGATATACCCACACTGCCACTGTTATGTTTCTACGACGCTAATATCAATGATATCATGAACCATATATTGATTAAGAGTTTCTCTGATATTAGATTATTATTCGCCCAAATTTAGGCTAAAGTTAGTGCTGAAATACGACAGTTTAGAAGGTTGTTTTTTTCAAAACCTTTTTCATAACTTTGGGTGCATACAAACATAGATAATGACAAGATCAATTGATGTTATAATTTTTTTTACGCCAGGAAATGCTCTGAGGCATCCCGCAGGGGAGTGGTTCTCCCAAGGCTGGTATGTGGGACTAGCTGTGCCCGAAAGGTGGTAAGGTGGACGCAGATCTACCCACTAAAACACGGCGAATGCCACCAATGCCGCCTTTGGTGGGGTGCCCCGGATCTAATGAGCAAACCGGGCACCTCGACGGCTAGTCTGTCCCTCAAGAGACTGACACTACCTCCACAAAGGGGTTGTCCCGAACCACAGAACGACCCTTCCTAACGTCGGGACAGTATAATGGGTTGAGGTTCCCATCCTCGTCCCTTGTCCCCCTGCTCTTTCGTCCCCTCTTCTTACAAGAGGGGTACAAATAGCAGCTCCCTCGGCTCAATTTACTTTACCCAAGGTGCTGGGTTCACCCTAGGCTACTGAGCCCCACCGCCACGACAAGACTTGAACCACGGTGGGGGATATTATCCTTAGTTTTAGATGGTCAACGTCAAACATTTTGGTAGTTACTGTTCCACGATTTCCAATAATAATTATATTTATTTATATTATTATTGTGTAGCCCTCCTAGTTAGTTTCGGATGAAATCATTCTATTCACTGTTGAAAATCGATTTCCAGCTCTTCATAACCACTTACCGGTGGGAGGGAAGCGCTGTGCCGCGCTCCCGGCTGCATGGGTACCACCATCTTGCTTGTTTCTCCCGTGAAACAGCTTTGCTGTGTTTCGGAGAGAAGAAGACAGGCACTGTAATTACTGGCACCGAGACTTAACATCTTATGTCTCAGGATAGGCAACACATAGATGAGTTGCCTGGGTTCGTTCCAGGTATACTAGTTTATGTTCATGGGAGACGTCGACCACTTACTATCAGGTGCTACGTTTGGCAGTTTGCCTATCCAACTAACATAAAAAAAACAATCTGACTGCCAACTTTTACACTATGGTTTCATAAATATCGGTTTGTTCTTTTAAGCCTTTAAAGGCTCTTTTGTATGTAAATAGTTATATGAAAAACTTACTATTACTGCAATGCACAAACTCTCGTCGTATCAATTTCTTTGTTTTCAAAATTAACGTAAGTCTAAAAAGTTACTTAGGCTAAAAAGACTATTATATGATAATAATATATTATCAACCATTATATATTTTCCCACTGCTGGGCGCGGGCCCCCTCCTCAAAATCAGGCGAGGAGGGCGATAGGCCATAGTTCACAATTTCATTCACCGGTGAGCAAGCAATATTTTTATGTCCAGGTGCACGTAGAAATTTAGAAAATCCCATTTCTAGACATCACATGGGTCAGGATCGAACACAAACCTCTCACTCAAGAAGCTGAGCCCATACCCACTAGACCATCGTCGCTCACGGCTTACTTAGGCTAAAAAGTCTAACCAATATAAATTAAATAAAGCTTTACGTTAAAATTTTAAAGGTTTATTTACATAGTGTCGTAGTCCAGGTCCATTTGTAAGTCTAACTACGCTATCAACTCTCCTAACCTACTGTGGTTGTTACATTTAGTTTGGATCTCTACTTGTTGCTCTTAGTATAATAATATTTGGGTCCATAGTATCATAGACTGTGGATATAGCAATTAATGAAAAAATTCGTAATAACAGTAAAATCTTTGTATATCTTACTAGCCGTATTCTATTTTTTTTCTTTAACGCCGGGAAATGCTTTGCGGCATCCCGCGAGGGAGTGGGTCTCCCCACGCGGGTATGTGGGACTCGCTGCGTCTGAAAACTGGTAAGTGGACGCAGCTTTACCCACTAAAACCCGACGAGTGCCACCAATGCCGCCTTTAGTGAGGTGCCCCGGATCTAATGAGCAAACCGGGCACCTCGACGGCTAGTCAGGACAGTATAATGGGTTGAGTTTCCCATCCTCGTCCCTTGTCTCTCTGCTCTTTCGTCTCCTCTTCTTGTAAGAGGGGTACAAAGAGCCCCTTCGGCCCAATTAGCTCCGCCCAAGGTGCAGCGGCTCACCCTAGACTACTGAGCCCCACCGCCACGTCAAGGCCTGAACCATGGTGGGGATGTAGGTAACTTGGGGGTGATCTGTACTAATATTATAAAGCTGAAGAGTTTATTTGTTTGAACGCGCTAATCTCTGGAACTACTGGTTCGATTTGAAAAATTCTTTCAGTGTTAGATAGCCCATTTATCGAGAAAAGCTATAGGCTATTTAACATCACGTTATGACTAACAATAGTTAAGTTTTTTTTTAAATCACATTTAAGGGCTTTATCGCATGAGCGAGAATGTCGCCCTGGTTAGGAGACGTAGATATTATATAAACATCACTTACATTCTTTTATCCACTAACTTATATAACATTCGGCTTACTGTTACAGCTTCCCAACTCATGAATACCAGTACATCTATCTCTGATATCCTTGTTCCGGGCACATTCTATCAATATGTGGTAGAAGTCATCAACAA
Source organism: Helleia helle (assembly GCA_963853865.1). Lineage (NCBI taxonomy): Eukaryota > Metazoa > Arthropoda > Insecta > Lepidoptera > Lycaenidae > Helleia > Helleia helle. The sequence goes on along the minus strand of OY971426.1, from coordinate 15,894,334 downwards.
CATTACAGACGGAGCAATTTGGAGATGTAATTTTCCGCATTAGAAATGTAGTAAGTTAGTATTTAAGTTGAGTTAGTTAACGCGGGCTGCGGTCAACATGTTCTATAATCTCCGAAACACGGAAGCTAATCCTTTAATCTAATACAACAATAGTCGGAACAAAAACTATCTTGTTTTGAGTAATAATTCACGTCTCGAAGGACTTTCCGATTGATCATTTTGAATTTACGAGCTAGGGGAGGCTGGGACACGATACAGCGATTACTACTTCTGTATCAGAATTGTTCAAGCTGAATAATATTTGGTCATCATCAATGTTTATTATTCTGGTGGTCCAAGTGACTTTCTCCTGCATGTAACGCAAAGTGACGTACATGCAAATCGATTTTTTCTAGAGAGAAAAAGAACCTCTCTTTTTCTCGCCCCCTTTCGAATACTTCTTGAGTGAGCCATTTGTTCACTTACTGTACCGATTGAGCTTAAAGGCCATCAGGCCAAAAAGTCCCCTAACCCTTTCGAAAAAAAAAATAGTGGGTATATTTTTCTATCACAGCTACTTTGAGATTTTGAGATTATAACCCCTTTTCTCTTAAATATGTTATCAGAAAAGGTTTCTGATCTTATTTTTTATGTATTTATATGCGTTATCGGAATAGGTTAACATTTGGGAGGAAATGAGAACGCAAAATGGACTGTACGAAAAACATTTTATAAGAGTTGCGTGTATATTTAAAAAAATCTTATTTTACTTTTGGTTCGTGTAGCTATTATTATTGTAAGAAAATGAACGAGGAAAAGGAAAGCGATTTGCCACACTTTTTTAATATTAGCAACTACTTACTTTTTTTATATTGCAAGGAATTCCATTATGAATGTAGCCACTTAGGGTAGATTCTGACCCTAAGTAGAACAGGCACACAGTGCCTTGCCCTTGAACTAATACCACTGCGAGCGCCTTTTTTATGTTAGTTGGATAGGCAAACTGGCAAACGTGCCACCTGATGGTAAGTGGTCGACGTCGCCCATGAACATAAACTAGTTTACCTGGAACGAGCCCAGGCAACTCGTTTCTGTGTTGCCTATCCTGAGACATAAGATGTTAAGTCTCGGTGCCAGTTACACTGCCTGTCTTGCCCTTCTATCCGAAACACAGCAAAGCTCTTTCACGGGAGAAACAAGCAAGATGGTGGTACCCATGCAGCCGGAAGCGCGGCACAGTGCTTCTCTCCCACCTTCAGCCGCTTTTTGAAGGTCTCGGATCAGCAAGCAATAGGATCACCTCAGCGACAGGTTGGCCCCGGCGAAGACCAGACTACTCGTAAGGGGCCGCTAGTAGCGGCTCCACAACTTATGTCCTACTGGGCACAGGTTGCCATACTGAAGCTGGACAGGACAACTGCTAGCTTATTCATTACCTTAAAAGATTATAATTAAGTACTTCTTGCACAGTTTTATGTTAGTTAGACAAACGGACAAATGAATTATCTCATCGTAACTTGTCAGAGTTGCCCATATGAATATGCATCTGTGACTACCGCATTTATGCATTGATGATCCTATACTACACACATGAATCTGATATTTTTGTTTTTGCTGGAGAAAGCGTTTAGGCGTACCACTCGACCCGAGAGACGGGGGAGGGGATTATGTGGAGCTGCGCCCGAAAATATGGTAAGGTGGACGCAGACTCTACCCGCTAAACCCCAGCGGTGTTCTTCTCATCGCGGGACTTCCACGGGGACATATGCCTGACCTACGATAACATTGTATCTTAATAAATAAATAAATCTTATATAGAATGGTCCAATTTAATATAAATGTCCTATTTTTAAGAGCAATAACCCTCCACCGACAAAACTCTGAGAATGTGGAGAGATGCCAAACGAGCTGAACATATTTCATCTCGTCTGGCCTAATACGGCTTTACGGAACTTGGGAAATCTGATTTCGTGTCATTAACCTGGGTCTTGTCTAGTTCAGGCAAGTTTAACATTTTACTGAGTTCATGTTCAACTTTTCTTAATAATAATAATAATAATATCTATGGTCTTTATTACACCACGTCAATCTGGTCCCGTGGTAAGTTCTCGAAGAATTTGTGTTACGGGTACCAGACAACGGAAATATATTTAATACTTTTATAATATACATAATATATTTAAGATTTTTATTATATAATACACATCCATGACCCAGGAATACAGACAATATTTTTGTTTCCTGGCGGAATTTGAACCCGCAACCTCCGGCTTGAGCGCTAACACGCTTACCACTGAGCCACAGAGGTCGTCGAATGTTTTTTGTTTGAATTCTTGTAAGTTTATGTCGAAAAATTGTAAGTGAGCCACGATAATTGCCCTGATTAGCAATGAATGGGCCCTGTAAGAAGTTGCCCTGTAAGAAGTTTTTCTAGTGGCTTTTTCACTGAGAACATCTAAACGGGATTTTAATATTTTTAATGTTCATACAGGCAGTGTTTAGTGGCACAAACTTAACATCTTATGTCTCAGGATAGACAACACATAAATAAGCTGCCTTTTTTTTCTTTAACGCCGGGAAATACTATGAGTTATCCCGCGCGGTAGTGGGCCTCTCCACGCGGACCGACGGATCAAAGGACCGACGCCACCTACACAGAGGGTTTGTCTCGCACCACAAAACAACCCCTCCCAACGCCGAGACAGTACAATGGGGTGAGGTTCCCGTCCTCGCCCCTTGTCTCCTCTTCTTATAAGAGGGGTACAAAGAGCCCCCTTGGCTCAATTAGTTTCGCCCAAGGTGCTGGGCTCATCCTAGGCTACTGAGCCCTACCGCCACGTCAAGGCCTGGACCATGGTGGGGTAAATAAGTTGCCTGGGCTAGTTCCAGGTAAACTCGTTTATATTCATGGACGACGCTGACCACTTATCATCACATGGCACGTCTGTCAGTTAGATGGTGCAAGTAATATTACAAAAAAAAAAAAGAAAACATTCGTAATTCCGTTTTATCTTATCATATTAATATTAAAAACGTGAAAGTTTGTAAGAACGGTGTATGTTTGTTACTCTTTGACGCAAAAACTACTGGATGGATGTTAATGAAACTTTACAATAACATAGAAGATACATCAAAATAATAAATATGATATAATTATTTATCCCTGTAATTCCACCCGAGGGTGAAAAAAGATATTTGTATGTGCTTACGTATTCGGAGCCTATAAAGACCTTTGAGCTCGGAACATCGATAATGGTATTAATTTTTTGCAAATATGCATAATTCCTTTCTAAAAATCAATATGAATACATAATTTTTCGTATCCATTGCATTTACTTTTTGGATGGCAGGAAATTACCTGTTTTGCAACTTGAAATTGTATTTTCTCTATTTTTACTTTTTGTCAGATATCTATGTTTTTTACGATCAGGGGCATAAGCATTTGGGAAAGATAATGGAATGGACAATTTATTAAAAAAAAATATTTTATATCCTAGATATAAATGGGAAAATCTGTAAGAACTAACGTATTACTTACGGCGGCCAGGTCAAAGACAGTAACCAGGTCAAAGACAGTAAAAAAAAACAAAGACAGTAAAAAGCGAGTTCAATTAGGACTTTTTTTTCTTTTACGCCGGAAAATGCTCTGAAGCATCCCAGGGGGCAGTGGGTCTATCCACGCAGCTATGAGGGACTTGCTGGTATTGGTAAGGTGGGGAAGTTCAATTAGGACTAGGTCATTCACGTGTTGCCCATCCAAAGATGGTAAATCTCGGTGTCACAAACATAGCAAACTTATAACGTAAGGAATAATCAAAATAGTGGTACTTATACAGGCGGGATTCTGGCACAGAATATCCCATTTGTTAAAAAAACACTATTTTATCTTATGTACCATATACGTTACAAATCACATACCTAATTTGATAAGCCGAACGTCCTCATACAATGGATATACTAACTACATATATAATACAAGGGTAACTGAAAGAGGTAGGGGTATCCTCATACAATGGACATTTATAACTAAATATAACTCACAACCGACGCCAGGAGGCCGTGTGGTCGCTGACCGCACGGTAGGCGGGGGGCAACCCCCCACTTTATAAGTTAAAAGTGAGCCGAATGGGCTCACACTAATCCGATGAAGCATTAGGGCCTTCGGGCCATTAGCATAGATCCCTCCGAAAAAAAAAAAAAAAAAACTAAATATAACTATATATACATACAATAAAGGAATAACTGAAAGGTACCCATCCTAAATACCTTAATGTAGGTCGAATAATACCTTTATGGAGATGACATTACGATCTTACGCGGATTGGAATCGAATATTAACGAATAAAAGTGATTATATACAGTTTTTACCAACATAATTATGATTGTGTAAGGTTCTTTACGAATCCCCACCTGGCTCAGTAGCCTAAGGTAAACCCAGCACCTTGGGCCCAATTGAGCTGAGGGAGCTGCTCTTTGTACCCGTCTTATAAGAAGAGGGGACAAAAGAGCAGGGGGATAAGGGAGGATGGGAACCTCAACCCATTGTACTGTCCTAACGTTGGGGGTGGTTTTCTGTGGTGCCAGACAACCACTCTGTGGAGTTCGCGTGTGTCACTTGAGGGACTGACTAGCCGTTGAGGTGCCAAGTTTGCTCAACGATCCGGCGCGGCCAAAGGCGGCATTGGTGGGTTTTAGTGGGAAGAACTGCATCCACCTTACCACTTTTTTTTCACAGCGAGTCCCACTTACCCGCCTGGGGAGACCCACTCCCCAGTGGGATCCCTCAGAGAATTTCCCGCCATATAATAAAAAGAAAAGTTGAAGTTATTTACGAATAAACGACACTTAAGATCTAAACTCCAACCTGGCGTCAGTTTTATTTATATAAATGTAATAATATCAATCAATGCAGTTTCTATTTTTTAACATTTTCGACCTGCAATTAAACATCTATACTAATATTATAAAGCTGAAGAGTTTGTTTGTTTGTTTGAATGCGCTAATCTCAGGAACTACTTGTCCGATTTGAAAAATTCTTTCAGTGTTAGACAGCCCATTTATCGAGGAAGGCTATAGGCTATATAAAATCACGCTGTGATATATACGAGTTGAGTAACGCAGGCGAAGCTGCAGGCAACAGCTAGTTTATTTATAAAGTATTTTAATTTTAAAAGAAAATTATAGTCAGTAAGTTAAACCATATTTTTTTAGATACTACATAAAATATGTTCTAGCTAGTACAAAGAACGTATTCCAATAATTCAATTCCAAATACAATATGTGTCAACAACAAATCATAAAAAGAACATCTCAATAAAACCCTTGATCACTCATGTTGATAAACATAAAAATCCTTTACATTAAGGCATTGATCCATAGCGTATCATAATAAAAATACGTAGATAAAAAATATAAAGACATTGATCGAAGAACGATATATTCACATAAGCAATAACATCTATCAATGTGACCACACGCAACATGCCATAAAAGTAGATAAAAATATTTACACGATCCAACTGCTCAACCCTCACTTAAATCTCGTGTAGACGTTTAGACAACGGATCATTAAGGGGAAGTTCTATTTATAGGCTATATATTCTCGTATTTCATATATGAGAGGCGTAATAGAGCGCACGTGGCGAGTTTTTTTGAAGATTCGTCAAGAGGATGTAGTCATGCAATACCGAAGGTGTAGTGGATAGGTGGTAGCTATTAGAGATTAGTTCGATTGTCGGCAATGTCAGACAGTGAATGATAAAATTAATAAGTGTTAGTAAAGTACATTGTAAAAAATATATTTTATATAAGCTCAATGTTATTTTAAACATATTTATTACACGATTTACTAGATGATAGAAACATGCCTGTAAGAAAGGGTGGTATTTTTGTAAAATATTTTTGTTAAGTATGATTACATACAATAACAGAATTAATAAAGTATTATAGATATTTTAATTTTAGGAAATGAGACGTATTATCATATTTAAAAAACTGACCTCCACATTCTGAACACAATTTGTCTGTCCACTGTTTTTTTGTAGTAAGTATTTATAGTAGTAGGTATATTATCTTTTATGAACACACAAAACATACCTATACACTACCAAAAATACAAAATCGAACCATTTAAAGTAGTTTACAAAACTACAATGCGCTTTTATCCCATTTCTTAAGTCTTAAGTGCTCCCAAAATAGCACTCCTTAGTAATACTTGTACCAAACAAGAAGCACATGTTTCAGTGGTTAGCAGTCTTAAGGGGAAGCTCTCAACGATAATTAGAATTCGAATACAGACATACTTAACACGTCATTCGTCTCTGTCATACGTTGGAGATATTTGAAATACTTACCTGTCACAAAAAATTAAATATGTTCTTAGTTGATGCGTTCACTGTGTTTAAAGATTGTTTAAGTTTTTTTTTTTGGGAGAACTGATAATTAGAGGATGTTCAAGTATTTAAGATTATGAGGTCCAGGATTCGATCATAACTGGTAGTCTTCGATTTATTCAGAATTCTGTCAGACTTGTAAAGCACCATCACAAGAACGGTTCGGTTCGGACGGTGTACGGTTCGTACTTCTTGAGTTGCTAGGATGCTGCTGATGATAAGTAAAACACTAAGCTATGCTGCTAATTAGCTATTTAATTGCTACTGAACACATCCGCGGCTCGCGACATTAAATCGTGCTCTCCACTAAAACTTATAATAAAACTAGCTGACCCGGCGAACTTCGTACCGCCTAACAGTCAATGAATGTCGTGTTATAGATTCATCATCATCATCATTGTTATCATCATCATCATCAGCTTATATCCGTCCATTGCTGAACATTGGCCTCCCTCAATGAACGCCGTCATCGGCCGATCCTTTGCCACTCGCATCCAACACAGACCGGCTACCGCACACCGTAAAATATATACTTAGATTTGTTACAAAAAATGTGATAAATGAAAAACCGCTTGTCCGATTTCGTGCAAACTTTACACAAACCATCTAATAAATAGTCCGAACAAAGCCTAAACATTTGGTTGGGATAGGTGACCCCGTTCTTGAGTTATAAAATTACAACGAAAAGTAGCATTGATTTTTATATATATAGATGATATTGCAAGTGAGTGAAATATACAAAAGTGATAACTGCGCTATCTGTGTGGTTGCACCGTACAGGTGGAGATGATGCTTATAACTTGACATTAGAAGGTATATATATACATAACGCCATAATGCTTCACAACGCGAACGCTTAGGCTGATCGTGCCTCTATATCGCTTGCTCCGCGCTCTCGCTTGCACGTTCGGTTCACGTCGAAATCTATTGACGTAGCAGTTGCAGTTTTTTTACAATATTCCTAATATAAAAAAAATATAATGCGGTTTATGTTTAATCTAAATAAAATATCGTCACACAAATGTTGAACCACTTAACTGTTGAACTTTCGCGCCAGCAGAAAAAAATATCCACAATTTATTTAACAAACGAAAATGTTAAAAAGCTACATATTAAGCGAAACCACAACAAAAAAGATGAAAGCGTGTCAAGTTATTAAAATAAGCACAAAAACAATGGGATAAATGAACAATGCTTCAAAGTGAGCGTCGTTGTTTATGTTCCCGAGAATCACTAAAGAGGTTTTATTACTGGACAAAAAAAAAGATGGCGCGACATAAATGTCTAAAGAATGTACGGTCACGCCATCAAAACGTTTTAACGACACGTGGTCAATGGTAGAAACTGTTTGGGCTGACTGATTTAGGGCTATTCCGTTGAAAATCATAAAGAATGCAGCTGTGGACACATGTATGTCTGTTAGTGACGGTTTGTTTAGAACTGTACAGCTTTGTGTCTACTGTGTACAATGTTACTAGTCTATCGTTAGTTCATCCTATTGGATGAATAGACTATGTATGATTATAATACTTCAATTATTATACTGTCATTCTTTGGGACTATTCATTTCATAATAATAATAATATGTAGGGACAATTCACACACGGCCATCTGATCCAAAACTAGGCAGAGCCTTTTTTTTTTTTTTTTTTCTTTTACGCCGGGAAATGCTCTGAGGCATCCCGCCTGGGGAGTGGGTCTCCCCAGGTGGGTATGTGGGACTCGCTGCGCCCGAAAGATGGTAAATGGACGCAGCTCTACCCACTACCACCCGGCGAGTGCCACCAATGCCGCCTTGGTGAGGTGCCCCGGATCTTTTAAGCTAACAGAGCACCTCGACGGCTAGTCAGTCCCGCAAGGGACCAACGCCACCTCCACAGAGGGGTTGCCCCGCACCACAGAACAACCCCTCCCAACGTCGGGACAGTACAATGGAGTGAGGTTCCCATCCTCACCCCTTTTCCCCTGCTCTTTTGTCCCCTCTAAGAGGGGTACAAAGAGCCCCCACCGCCACGACAAGGCTTGAACCGTGATGGGGAAACTAGGCAGAGCCTGTTCTTATGGTGACCAGACAACTGATATATACTTATATATTTCTAAATACATACAGATTATAGATAAATTACACCCAGGCACAGAACAAATGATCATGCTCATCACACAAACATTTGTCCTGGGTGGGGATCGAACCCACGACCTTCTGGTTTAACAGTCAGGGTCACTAATAAAGTATGCATACACATCGTTTTCTGGATTTTGTTGAAGTGAAACTTCTTTGCGCACATGGGGGTATTTTTTTACGAATGAAACGTCACGGGAATGTGCAACGTTTTTGTCCAAGAAGAGGGAGAGAGTGATTGAGACCGATTGAGAGAGAGTGACAAAGGGCGAACGTAGAGTGAAGCACATAGCCATGGAGTAAGAGTAGGGAGCAAGAGAGTGAGAAAGATCGAGAGAGAGAGAGAGAGTGAGATAGAGCGAACGTCACATTGCAAGTCTCGGAAATTTAAAGCTTTAGATATTAGTATAAATTTATACGAGATTTAAAAGCTTTGTACGCACGCACTTTTTTTAATAACATTGTTCTGTGAGAACTTGGTGTGATGTGAAAAATAGCCTAAGATCACAAGTTCCTCTTTTAATCGTTAGATAACGAATGCATAACTATTTGGCTTTAGTGCGAAATTTCGCGAAATTAGGCGCGGAGGGTGTTGGGCTACAGTTCACCGATGCGCTGACCCAATGCGGGTTGGTGACCTTCACACACCTTCATAGACTTTAATCTCATCAGGCATGCAGGTTTCTTCACTGGTGAGCTAGCGATGGTATCATGTTCAGGTACACGTAGAAATTTCGACATACCTATTTCTAGGCATCATAGGGGGAATCAGGATCGAACCCAGACCTCTCAGCCCTCACTCAAGAGGCCGAACTCATACCCTCTAGACCATCGTCTCTCACAAAATCAATAAATATAAAAATAAAATAATAGGTGTAGGTCTACAGATAATAATCTATACTAATACGAGGGGCGATCAAAAGGTAATGATAATGAGTATAATAAAACAACGATTCTAATTTAAATTTAATTTATTTTTCTACTTAGTCTCCTAACAAGTCGATACATTTAGTCCGACGTTTCTCTAAACCTAAAATACCCTTTAAAAAAAATCTTTATCAGAGCTCTCCCAAAATGCCTCTACAGCAGCCATCACCTCGCTATCATCGTCAAATTTCTTGCCCCTGAGGTGTTCCTTGAGTCGAGGAAACAAATGAAAGTCGCTGGGGGCTAAATCTGGACAATAGGGCGGGTGTTCGACCACTTCGAAGCCCACTTCTCAGCCATCGCAACTTCGGCTTTGTGTGCAGGAGCGTTGTCCTGATGAAACAGGACTTTCGCTCGGAGTTTGCCGCGTCTTTTTTCCTTTATGGCTTCTTGCAGTCGTCTTATTTGATCAGCGTAGTAGGAGCCCGTTATAGTAGCTCCCTTTTCCAGGTAATCAACCATTATGATTCCCTCAGCATCCCAGAAAACGGACGCCATAACCTTGCCCGCCGAGCTTGAAACTCTGAACTTCTTCGGCGTCGGTGAGGATGGCCTTTTCCAAGTCATCGATTGTTGTTTGGTCTCAGGTCTCAAAATGATGAATCCATGTTTCGTCCATGGTCACAAATCGAGACAAAAAATTTTCTTTGTCAGCCTGGAACTTTGCAAGATTGGCTCTTGAAATGTCAACTCGCTTTTGCTTTTGTTCGTCCGTTAACATTCGCGGTACCCAACGAGCGGAGACCTTTTTCATATTCATTTTGCTGGTCAAAATGCTTTGAATGCTGCCATATGAGATCCCTGTGACCTCAGCTAAATGTCAGACGGTTACTCTTTGGTCTGCTAATATGATTTCTTCGACTTTTTTCAAGTTTTCCTCAGTGAGGGACGAGGTTGGGCGTCCCTCGCGATGTTCATCTTCTGTGGACGTTCTACCCAGCTTAAACTCTTTGCACCACCGTGCCACCGTAGAATATGGATGTGAACCTAATGTCTCCACCAAATCAGCGTGTATCTCTTTGGTAGACATTTTTTTCAAACAGAGGTACTTTATGACGCATCTCACTTCGTGTTTCTCCATTTTCGTGTTGTCGCTCCGACTGCTGGTATTCAAATGAATGTAGCTCCTGCAAATGACGTCCTATTTATACAATTTTTTATCTGGGAAGTTGTGAGGGACTGAGGAAGTGAAAAACATTTTTTTTGGATTTTTATCTTCTGTAAAAATACCTGTTTATCATTACTTTTTGATCGCCCCTATAAAGCGGAAGAGTTTGTTTGTTTGTTTGAACGCGCTAATCTCAGGAACTACTGGTTCGATTGGAAAAATTATTTCAGTGTTAGATAGCCCATTTATCGAGGAAGGCTATAGGCTATATAACATCACGCTGTGACTAACAGTAATTAAGTTGAGTAAGTTAACGCGGGCGAAGCTGCGGGCAACAGCTAGTTTAATATATTAAAAAAGGATATTCTTCGTACGGTAGAATACAAAAATCATATCATGTATACGTTTTTGTACACAGCTCATAGAGTAAAGTACTCATAATATATTAAATTTATACACAGCTGAACAAAAACATCTTTGAATGAACCCAAGTGAAGGGCGCAATTACTCCAATTTGGCCTGTAGATATTAATTCCGTCTTCTTGAAACCTTACTTATAATTTCAATTATAATTTAAAACATTATACATTCGCGTAAATTTAAAATTTAAATAACGTTAGTCTTATTTTAATATTTTACAACTTTAGCTCGCCTTACAATTGTATTCTGGTTGTGGGACTTAAATTTATGTTCTGGGACACCGGGGCAGGTTTCATACGACTTACACTTGTGAATACGAATGTATGTGGTAGGTATTTGTCGGGCGATGTTACAGAAATGTACAGAAAACACAAAAGGGAATGTCTTTTACTATTTAAATAGCTGGTTTATGATTGAATTTAAATAAGGAAGCACAATTGAATATAAATAATGAACTTAAATGTATAAGAACTAAAAAAAATATTCATAGCAATTGTCTCCCATGCGATGTTAAGATAAAAACATGGGGCGCTGTTCCTCATCTGCTCCCGACACCATCACCAAATTCTCCTTGTTAATCCTATACTTAATTTTGAAAAATCCGTCTTTATAAGACTAAAAAGTATAAAATTTTGATTTTGAAAAAAATAATATTTTTTTATAGAAGAGGGGCAAACGAACAGTCAGTTCACCTGGTGGTGAATGATAAGGGACATCCATAGATACCTGTTACATGATGCTTCTTTTTCACTCTCTCTATAGTCCGAATTTCAAATTCTTTGCCCGTCGGGAAGTTTAAGCCAATTAAAATTCGACTCTGAGGGATATACAAGAAAGACAGTTATGAAAACAGTGGTGATATTTATACGATCTTATGACATCAAATCTACAACCATAACGAACGTCTTGAAGATGCAAACCGCGAACGTAAGTATTTTTGAGTGGGAGCTGAGCCAAAACCGAAACAAACTGGAGGTGAGCAAAGTCCTTTGTATCAACATCGATATGCTTTGAATGCTTAAGCTGGGAATCGCAGAAGAGTTTCCGCTCCAAGAATTTATGCGCTCGGTTGAGCTTGAGATAACATCTTTACAAAATTCATATGTTAACAATTTGCTTGTTATTTTAAAAGCGTATTCTTTAAATTTTATTGCAGTTTCAAATTACAATAGAATTGATATTTAGTTTATAGTGCTTTTAGGAAGTGGTTCTAAAACTTAATTGAGCAGCGAAATGTCCCAGACTAAAACATCTTTTTACAGCTTGGCAAAAAAGAGTATGGAACAAAATGAGGGCGCCTCTTTCACTTAGGTCTCATCATAATATGGAAAATCAGCAAGATAATTTAATCAAATCGTTAAAAATAAATGTGAAACACTAAACTATACTCAAAATCTAGTATTTGTCGGCCAAGTATTGTCAACATCATAGGTTTCCATTTAGTAAAATATTTAGTTCCACCTGTCACCACGTCATACTCTTTTTTGCCAAGATGTACCTTGCAGTGAAATCGCGTACTGATAACTGTAATTCTGCACTTGAAATTTTATTTCCTTTATATTGACAGATCACTGTTTGATATGAGAACCCTTTTTTTTTTTTTTTTTTTTTTTTTGACGCAGTGGAAATGCTTTGCGCATTCACCCGGGGATATGGGTTGTCCCCGGGGATATGTGGGACTCCCGGCGCCCCCCCCCCCTTGGCGCCGGTATACCGCACTAAAACCACTGCGAGTTGCCTTCAGCCGCTTAAAGGGGAGTGTCCTGGATCTGACCAACACAGAACACCCCCCGCGACCGGCCGGTTCCCTCAAGGGCTAACCGGGCTTCATCCTAATATGGGGGGACTCCGACAACCTAGAGCACCCCCGCCGACGCCGGAACTTTCTACCGGGGCAGGTACCCAACCTTACCCCGAGTCCCGTTAGACAGGAGTCAGGAGGTGCGCGTACCGCCTCCTCCGCACTCCCGTCCTACGTCGACGGAGCGGGACGGACGTAGCGTCGTTCTCTCTGTCCCGCTCCGCGGCCTCCTTCTGCGAAATTACGGTTTCGCAGAAGGAGGCCGCCGCCTGCCAGGCCTCATCGCTCTCGAGCATGCAGCGTACCACGCTCGAGAGCGAAAGGTCCCCTCCAAGCACAGCCACGAGATTGTGACGCTGTGCGGCCCATCTATCGCACACCTCTAGGGTGTGCTGAGCCGAGTCCTCCACAGCGCCACATTCGTGGCAGGCTGGTGTCGGCTCTCTCCTGGCCACCCGACACAGGTACGCACCGAAACAACCATGTCCGGTAAGCACCTGCGTCAGGCGGAAGGTAAGGGGTTTCTTCCGGCGGCGCATCCACGACGCCAGGACCGGACGCAGTGCCTCGGCCGTACGTTGGCCGTACGGTGACTGCGCCAGAACCTCCCCCCACCTTCGCAGCAACTTGATATGAGAACCCAATCTTACGTACCCCAGCATTAAATATAAGAAAGGACAAGTAATCATGATATCATTCAGACTATTATTTTTTTATTTAACGCCGGGAAATGCTCTGAGGCATCCCGCTGGGGAGTGGGTCTCTCACACATGTGAGACTCGCTGCACCCGAAAGGTGGTAAGCGGACGCAGCTCTACCCACTAAGACCCGGCGAGTGCCACCAATGCCGCCTTTGGTGAGGTGCCTTGGATCTAAAGAGCAAACAGCGCTCCTCGACGGCTAGTGAGCCCTTCAGGGGACCGACGCCACCTTCACAGAGGGATGTCCCACACCACACAACAACCCCTCCCAACGTCGGGACACTACAATGGGGTGAGGTTCCCCTTCTTGTCCCTTGCCCCCTGTCCCCTCTTCTTATAAGAGGGGTACAAAGAGCCCCCTCGGCTCAATTAGCTCCGCCCAAGGCGCTGGGTACACCTTAGGCTACTGATCCTCACCGCCACGTCAAGGCCTGAATCATGGTGGGGATGATATCAGACCAAGCTAACAAATAGCAAATTTTGAAAATCATAAAAAAAGTTCAGACGGATTTTCTAATACTTCAAATTTGACCACTGTATTTCTTAATCTTCTAAAAAATTATAAATAGAGTATGCCTATACGAAAAAAAAGCAGATTCATGCTTTGGGTTTACCATGCTTTCTGCAAAAGAACTAAAATTATAGGTAGGCGAAGAAAAGAGACGTTAACAATCCAACAAGTCCCAGCTGCTAGCACATATTGATACATGTGCTCAAATGAATTCCTCTCATGAAATCTGAGTAATAGTAATAGTAATAGTCCCTATATTCTCAAGTTCGGCTGATCTCGCTTTCGTGATATGAATTCTCAATGTTTTTTCTACGATATTATGGAAAGATGTAAGAAATAAGTGACTTGCTATGCTAACATCGGGGAATGTAGATCTCAATTTTTTGCGATAGAATTTTTGATGCTACATGTATTTGGTGGCCGATTCGTTTTGGATGCGAGTGGCAAGTGGGTCGTCTTTTTTTATATTTAACGCCGGGAAATGCTCCGAGGCATCGCGCTGGGGAGTGGGTCTCTCCAGGCAGGTATGTGGAACTCGCTGCACCCCAATGCTGGTAAGTGGACGCAGCTCTACCCACTAAAACCCATCGAGTGCCACTAATGCCGCCTTTAGTGAGGTGCCCCTGATCTAATGAGCAAATAGGGCAACTCGACGGCTAGTCATCCCCTCAGGAGACCGACGCAACCCTGTGGGTTGTCCCGCACCACAGAACAACCCCTCCCAACGTCGGGATCGTACAATGGGGTGAGGTTCCCGTCCTCGCTCCTTGCCTCCTGCTCTTTTTTCCCCTCTTCTTATAAGAGGGGTACAAAGAGCCTCCTCGGCTCAAATAGCAGCACCGCCACAAAAAGGCCTTAACCATGGTGGGGAATATATCCGAAACCTACTGTAACTTTTTGGTAGCGGGAGTAGCTAGTAAAACATATTTTCTTTACGGAATTCGATGTGTTTTTGTGGTCGATGCCCCGTACATACAAAATGGTTCTAATTAAATAGAGATCCATTTTTTCACGTAGAACTTTTGTTTATCAACGAATTTTTTGCCCAAGCCCTTCCTAAGCGTTTCTTAATCGTTTCTCCGATAATCCTTTTTGGGCTTTCTCTCATGGTTTTTTAATAAAGTGAATTGATCGATGAATAGTATTCAGAAAGGTAGTTAAAGTTATTTTTCCTTTATTATCAAACTTCATGTATAATGTTTAAATCTAAATTAATTCATGAACAATCACACTATTTTAACTGTTAAGCTTTTATTACATAAAACAATAGAAATATTTTTTTAATAATTTAGCATAAAATATATTGTACCTATGCGGAATTGGATGAGGATGTGTATTTCATACATACCATGCAAAAAGATAAGGATTAATAACTAATATTTTTAAATAATTTTTTTTACATCTTTTTTTAAATATTTATTTTTTTACATTTCATAATCAAAATTCAACAATTTGCCAGTAATACGTAGGTATTTTGCTAAAACGTACCTAACCTTTTTATAATATACCTATTTTAAAAGACTATTTAAAGATTTAAAACTTATAATTCTGGGCCGGCACGACCGGCGTGGTACCTCTCGCTCACATAACACCGGCCTCAAGTGACAGATTATTATGCTGTCGCGTTTCGTGCGGTTTGTAAGTTTCCGGTGGCCCATTGGGGGGATAGGGAAAAGGAGGTCGGCGCATCTGCGTAGCCTTGGTTGTGCCACATCCGCATGTGGGCGTCAGTGCCGTGAGGCTCCGACTGCTGGTTTTTTTTTTCAAAAAATCAAATATTCTATTATTATAATATATAGGTTATGTTTTGTAAAAGGAGGATATTAACTCTTAGATTATGATTTTGCACGTTATAAATTTTGTTGAAAAAGTTAAGGAAAACTAAGGTATATTTTAAAATTAAGCAAGACTTTATTTAACTTAGTAATTCTAAGCCTAATTGATATTATAATTATGTGCGCGTGTCCGTTTTTCTATTTCCACTAATGTGAGATGGTATCATCTTCGCAATGAAAATCCCTGGTTAATATGCCCCTCAGTTAATATATTTCTCACAAGACAAGAGGCAAGGTAAGTATTTATTTCCTCAGACCCTCGCAATGACTAAGTTTTATCAAAATGACCCTACGTTGACATAAATATTACAAAGACATCGAAATAATTTAATTCCAAGGCCTCGTAATAACTAAGGCCCTAAGTTAAGGCTCAAAGTCTAAGCCCGTGAAATGTTTCCCCGCGTTGAACATAAGATGTAGACATTCTCAAGATCTAAAGTGTCAAAACAGCAGCTCGTCTGAAATACCCATTTGCGTCACCATAGTTGCGGGAATTCGTCGAATGTCTTTTCGTCTCATAAGAATAACAGTATTTTGGTTATTTGTTGACTTAAAAATGTCTTTTCGTCTCATGAGTAGGTATAACAGTATTCTGGTTATTTGTTGACTTAAAAATGTCTTTTCGTCTCATAAGTATAACAGTATTCTGGTTATTTGTTGACTTAAAAATATCTTTTCGTCTCATAAGTATAACAGTATTCTGGTTATTTGTTGACTTAAAAATGTATTTTCGTCTCATTAGTATTCTGGGAACCGCTATCGAAGTAGAAACAGGGCACCTCGATAGCTAGTCAGTACTCCAAAGGACAAAGGGGTGGTGCGGGACACACCTCAGAACAACCCCTCCCAACTTCAGGTCAGTGTAATGGGGTTAGGTTCCCATCCTCGCCGCTCTTCCCCCATGCTCTTTGGTCCCCCTTTTTTATAAAAGGGGTACAAATAGCAGCTCCCTCGGCCAGTTCAATTAGCTTCGCCAATGGTCCTGGGTTCACCTTAGGCTACCGAGCCCTACCGCCACAACAAGGATTTAATCATGGACGGTTCTACCCACTAAAATCTGGCGAGTGCTACCACCGCCACCTTTGGTGAGGTACCCCGGATCTATTGGGCAAACAGGGTACCTCAACAGCTAGTCAGTCCCTCAAGGAACCGACGCCACCTCCACAGAGAGGTTGTCTCGCACCATAGAATAACCCTTCCCAACATCGGGACAGTGCAATGGGTCAGGTTCCCATCCTCGCCACTCTTCCCCATGCTCTTTTGTCCCCTCTTCTTCTTTCAAGGCTTGAACCTTGGTGGGGAGCCCGGGCTTCCCCTACCCAGTATAATTAATACAATAGCAATAAATATTCAGAGATATTAATACTAGATGAACGTTATCTATACTAATATTATAAAGCTGAAGAGTTTGTTTGTTTGTTTGAACGCACTAATCTCACTACTGGTCCGATTTGAAAAATTATTTCAGTGTTAGACAGCTTATTTATCGAGGAAGGCTATAGGTTATATAACATCACGCTGTGACTTATAGAAGTTGAGTAACGCGGGCGAAGCTGCAGGCAACAACTAGTAATATATAAACCTACAATACCGCATATTTCACAACTAGACTTCATTACAAAGTGCCATATTTTACAGAGAACCTTCATTACATTGAAATTTTTTATATTTATTATACTTTTCATTGTACAGAATCGTCTTTGGGTCATTATCGAATGGCCAAGATACTGTATTTCATTGGGGATTTCTTTTATCGGTACATTATTTTGCCTTTGCTTCGTTTTAGATCTTGTGACGGTTATTCAAATTTGCATTACAGAAGTTTCCATCGTATTTTCCTTTATGAAGATTTATTTTAAGTCATTATTTATCCGATAGCTTTAGGATAGTTCTTTCCAGAATTTCGTTTTATATTGCAATAGAAGTAGATAAATGGAATACGTTACTTACTCATAGTAATTAGTTGTAGTTAAATGTAATTCTTTAATTGTAAAAAAGGGATATGCTTATAATTAATCGTCAGATTAAAAAACTATATAAGCCAACCAATATCTACTCGCTTAGACATTATTTGGTTGCAGAAAAGTACCCAAAACATCAGGAATGTATTTTAGAAACCACGTTAAATTACTTTAAAAGTTATTGTTTTCTAATGTTTACGCGAATTTCACTCATTATAATGTGAAACATTTTTTACGGATTTCATCCGGAAACGTCGGGCTTGTAAAAATCTTAATAAACCGCCATAAAATCCGTAAAAAATTGTTTCATTATAACACCTTAAAAGTTATTACAAAGAATTTTATTATGAAAACACAAGGACTTAGAGAAAGTTCCATTCCGAATTTTGAACAACTCAGCTCAAAATTCGGAACGCAACTTTTTCTAAGTCCTCTTTTTCTGAATAAGCTCATCAATTCAAAGTTATGGAGGCGTCTATTGATAGGGACAGTGAGGGGACTGTACGGGGGGGTCTGTGTGGGAGGTGTTTGGATCTGTGTTAGACATCTAGGTTAGATTAATATCCGGAGAATAAACTATGCTAATGTGTATTGAACGTTCTCTATTCAAGCGTACAGTTTTAAAACGGTCTTTTGAGGTTGAAGTTTATTTTAACTATGATTTTTTTTTTTTATCTATGGACGCTTCACACCACGTCAATCTGGTCCCGTGGTAAGTTCTTGAAGAACTTGTGTTACGGGTACCAAACAACGGAAATATATTTAATACTTTTATACTATACATATATTTAAGATTTTTATTATATAATACACATATTTAATACACATCCATGACCCAGGAACACAGAAAATATTTTTTGTTCCCTGGCGCGATTCGAACCCGCAACCTCCGGCTTGAGCACCAACGCGCTCACCACTGAGCCACGGAATGATGTTTTTTTATTTCAAACGATAACTTTATTTAGATTCGTTTAAAATATTATTATTAAGAAAATTTTATTTGGAAATATAATGAAAATGTTAAAACTGTAACATGTTGTAAAAGGTAATGCCATGCTGCTTTGCAGCCGAATTGGGCCGGCACGACCGAGGTGGTAACTCTCGTTCACATAAAACCGGTGTCAACTGACAGATATGCTTCGTTTCGTGCGGTTTGTGCGTTTCCGGTGGCCCGGGATAGTGAAAAAGAGGGCAACGCATTTGCATAACTTTTGGTTGTGCGGATGTCTTTATGCGCCGGTAGTCACCATAAGGCCCCGACTGCTTGGTTGCCTTGGTTGTCCTTATGTCATAAAAGATGTTAAAACTATTCAGAACGGAATATTTTAGGTAATTATAATATTTATGGACGCTTTCACACCACGTCAATCTGGTCCCGTGGTAAGTTCTCGAAGAACTTGTGCTACGGGTGCCAGACAACGGAAATATATTTAATACTTTTATACTATACATATATTTAAGATTTTTATTATAATATAATACACATATTTAATACATACATCCATGACCCAGGAACACAGAAAATATTTTTGTTCCCTGGCGGGATTCGAACCCGCAACCTCCGGCTTGAGCGTAAACGCGCTTACCACTGAGCCACAGAGGTCGTCTACATTTTTTCGTTTACATTTCATCACTGTTACAAATTCCTTGTTCACTAAACAAATCTTATGTTCGCATGTTGGTTTTAAGCATATTAACAATTAATTACATATACTAGTGGGCGGGCAAATGGCTCATACAAGTGCGCCACTTTTTGTTCTCAAATCTATCCTACCACTCAAGTTGGAACAAACCGCCCACAGTGCAATATTACTTTTTATATAATAAGGAGGAATAAGAAAAACAGACTCAGAAACTGGAAAAAGTTTAAATGGACTCAATTTCAAGCCCCCCTAGTTTCTGAGATAAACACAAGCGACAAAGACATGGTCCAGGATACAGGGTCTATTTTTGCACTTAATTACTATCAAGTTTAGCTAGCTAGACATATTTTATCCTTGTTACCTCTGTTAGCTACCACAATCGAGAATTTTCACACAGGAAATTGTTGTGCGTCTCATAAAAATGAAGCTGTTCACGGAAAATTAGCTTGATAGTAATCAAGTGCAAAAATGGATCGTGGATCCTGGACCATGTCTTAGGCGCTATTAAAATTGTTTATACCACATGTTTATTTTGTTTCCACTCTTTGGCGGAGATTGATTTTTCGATATAGTCTGCGAACACATTCATATACTCACAAGATTTGTCCTCGCCCGTGAGTAATGTTAATTTAAAAGTCCTTGGCACTGACTTATAAAAAAACATCTTGACAATATACTCAAAATATCTTATTTACGAAAAAAAAATTGATACTTACAGTATCGCACGCTACAAAAAGGTTCCACCAAACATTACGCCATAAAAAAACCCACATAAAGAGATTTTATATGTAATACTATAAAAGGAGACTTTTTTTCTTCGGGTATCTTTAAAATGTCCCTAACCCTAAGGGCAGATGTGAGGACATTTTTCCAATTTCAGGTAAGTTACGCGTAATCTACATAATGTTTTATGTTTCGGTTCCTAGATGGATCAGGGGTCAATAAGGATAAATAACATTTTGTTGTGTAATATTGTCTTTTTTTCTTCGAATGATAATGTAGGTATGTACTATTTATTTTAACGCTGGGAAATGCTCTGAGGCATCCCGCGGGGGAGTGGGTCACCCCACGCGGGTATGCGGGACTCACTGCGCCCGAAAGCTAGTAAGTGGACGCAGCTCTACCCACTATTTGGTCCTCTTATAAGAGGGGTACAAAGAGCCCCCTCGGCTCAATTAGCTTCGCCCAAGGTGCTGGGCTCACCTTAGGCTACTGAGCCCCACCGCCACGTCAAGACCTGAACCATGGTGGGGTATGTATGGTAGTAGCGCTAGTCAAAGTTCACGACTAAAAATTGGCATATGCCACCCGATGGTAAGTGGAAAGCATCGGCCATGAACACGATAGAGCTTACTTGTGACTAGCCTAGCAGCTAATTTATCCCCACCATGGTTCTAGCCTTGTCGTGGTGCGACGAGCCCAGGCAACTCATCTATGTGTTGCCTATCCTGAGATATAAGATGTTAAGTCTCGGTGCCAGTAATTACACTGCCTGTCTTGCCTTTCTTTCAGAAACACAGCAAAGCTGTTTCAGGAGAGAAACAAGCAAGAAGGTGGTACCAATGCAGCCGGGAGCGCGGCACAGCGCTTCCCTCCCACCGGTATGCCACCAATGCCGTCTTTGGCGAGGTGCCCCGGATCTGTTGAGCAACAGGGCACCTCAACGGCTAGTTAGTCCCACAAGGAACTGACGCCACCTCCACAGAGTCCCACATACCCGCCTAGTGAGACCCACTCCCCAGGTGGGATACCAAAGAGCATTTCCCGGCGCAAAAGAAAAAAAAGCAACTCATTCGTGCGTTACTTATTTGGAAACGTAAAGTGGTCTTGGTGCCAGTAATTACACTGTTTGTCCTACCCTATTTCCTTAACAACAAAAGTTGATTGACGTAAAAATAAAAGTAGAATGATGGATGGCATAGATTCCAATGCCACCACTTTTTTTTGGATTTCCCATCAAAACTACAGAATAATTATAGTTAATTTTATGAAACGATTGCAGAAAAAGGCTTGCATTCGCTTTTTTTTTTAATGTTAGTTGGATAGGCAAACTGGCAAACGTGCCACCTGATGGAAAGTGGTCGACGTCGCCCATGAACATAAACTAGTTTACCTGGAACGAGTCCAGGCAACTTATTTATGTGTTGCCTATCCTGAGACATAAGATGTTAAGTCTCGGTGCCAGTAATGCTGCACTGTGCAGTGTGTAACACTGCCTGTCTTGCCCTTCTCTCCGAAACACAGCAAAGCTGTTTCACGGGAGAAACAAGCAAGATGGTGGTACCCATGCAGACGGGAGCGCGGCACAGCGCTTCCCTCCCACTGTGGAAGAGTCATGATAATTAAGATCTCTTACTTACTTAAAATGTTAAACATCTTATTATCATCGTCATCGTTTTTGTACTCGTATGTCAATCATCAAGTGTTTGCATAACAACTGTCAATAGCAGTATAGTCATGCAAAACTCACTCACTCATACAAAACTATTATTTGTATAAAAACCTCATATCCAAACTTTTTTGATGTTCTTGGCAGCCCAGCCAAATATATCGCAGATTTTCTCCTCACTATAAAAAAGGTGTCTTCCGAAATATGTGTAAAGGCACTTGTCTACATGTATGCTTGACAGAGGTACGAGGTATCCTATTTTTCCTTTACAACTTGAGTAGTTTACTCGAAAACGTTAAAAAACAATTCAATATTCTTTTGATACATAATAATTTATACGTTCTCTAAATATCAGAACCTAAAAAAGTAAGCTTTATAATTATTGAAGTTATGTATTGTTAATAGACCAATTAAAAAAAAATATATTTTTTCACCGCTATTTTGTTTTGGCAATTAAAAATTTTTGTTTACATCTCGTTAATAGCTTGGATGATAAAACAATAAATGGGCAATCATTAATGTTTTATGGACAACTTTTAATGGTTAATGAAATACATGTGCATGATATAGTGTAAATAAACTTGAGTACAATATTTTATTGCTTGGAATGCTTGGGTTCAAAGTTTTTGTCTTCATCTTCGTAAAACCACTACCAAGATGGCTATATGGGATGCTTATTTGGTTTTGGGATATTTAACTATTTTATATTTTGTTATTTATTAAGGCTTTAGTGCAAAGGAGACGGTCCAAAATTGTATGGGACGTTGGTCTACTTTTGTACATGTAATGAGATGAAGGAAAGAAAATATTGAGACAGTTTTGATGAATTCATATCCATGAATTCATCTCAATTTCAGCGGTAGAATAATTTAATGTTTCCAAGATTTGCAACACTACGTGTATATAACAATGGCGTATGCAACGAATTATAAAAGGTATGGAATACGAACTGCGCTAAAAAACGGTTCCTCGCAAACTACAATCAAGTGGGCGGGGCCAAAAAAGTACAATCAATTTGTCTCTCAGCTGCGCGTTCTGTGACAGTCTAGACGACCGTTGCGTTGACGAAAAAATCGTTTCCCAGAGACAAAAAATGACCTCCTGTGTTGTAAAATGGTGTAAGAGACGAAAAGAAGGAAGTAAAAAGCAAACTGGGATAACTTATCACAGGTAAATTAATAATTTCGTATTTTATTCACGCTTAAATAACCTCCATATAAATTTTTGTGGTCAGTATTATGCAATCAGCAGGCAGCCGATTTTATATACTGAAGTGTTATATTAAATTTTACATTGAGTACCGAGTTTTTATATTTATATTTTTATTCCTTATTTATGTTTTTATCAATTATTTACTTTTAGTTTCCCCATAAACGAGGTTCGGCGTTTACAATGGATTGCAGCAATCCGCTTAGAAAGAAGAAAAGATGACTGGCGGTAACCAGTCATCTTTTCTTCTTTCTAAGCGGATTACGCCACACCGGGACTAACGCCAGTAGAGTGTCTTCTATACATTTTGGAGGTTCTTCTCAGTACTCATGGAACATATTTTAATTGACGTTCAAAAAGATACTTTAATGGTTCTATTTTGAAAAAAAAAATGTTAATTTCTTACTAAAGAGAAATACAACTATTTTGACTTGTGATTTTTATTTTATGCCCCATTCCCATTTTTCAAACATTATTGACATTTTAATAATAAAAAAACAAGGTTACAACAGACTGTCAACTACTCTAAGGCTTAAAAAATATACGAAATATCGACAGATTCTGTATAGTGAATAAATAATGACTTACTCTCAATTTGATAATAATTATTGGTTAAAAACAGTCATTTTATTACTCGTCATATTCAGACAAAATAAATGTAGGTTTCCACATTAATTCATATAATCAATTACTTTATAATAAAATTTATACATGTCAGACTAATGCATAATATGATCCTTCCACATCTCAATTGACATTGTCATTGTACATGTCGCGTAATAGTCCATCACGTTCGCACTCACTTTCTTTGATATTTCAGTTTCATTCTATCACTATCCTCCTAAATTAGATTGCGCCTTATATGGATAGGTGGACAAATTCATGTGCACATATTAAATTTAGCAAAGTATTTTGTATTGCGCGTGTGCAAATCGTGTTAGTACTATCAGTTTAGTAGTGTGAGTTTGGAACCATATTTTTCCGAGCTTTGTAAGAGAGTTATGTTTCCATACCTTTACTAATTTGTTGGGCGTATGGCGTATAATCTTTGGCGTTATCTGTCAAATGTAAGGAATTATGTCATTGTTCGATAAGCAACTGTCTTATTTTGGTTTGTCATTTGTCAGAAATGATATAATCATCCGTCTGAAGGGCGCCATCTTCATTAAGAATTGCCAACAAGTTAAAAAACTTGAATATATATTTTTATTTTTTGCTTGTAAATTAGTTTCTTAAACTAATTTATTTTATTTTTAATGAAATCTATGTATTTTTTCTCTATTTATGGTATGCAGCTGTACAAGACCAGACCAGAAATGGACCGTCTCCTTTGTGATTATGTCAATTACATTGTACATAATTATATACAAACTATTAATAATTAGACCTTCAACGTACACAAATAATTAAAAAAAAATTTATGTAATGTACTATAATTGTACGCACCCCCTTCGTCACCCGCGGGGGGAGTTCTCATCGGTAGCCTCCCATCTCACCCGCTCGTCAGCCTCTTTCTGGGACATTTACTGCCTCGCAGAAGGAGATCATCGCCGCTCAGGACTCGACGTCCCCGAGCATCGCGGTGATGTCGCTCGGCAGAAGTCCTCTCCCATGACCGCGGATGTCTCATGTCAGATCGTGACACAGTGCCGCCCATCTCAGGCACAACTTGAGGATGTGCTTACCCGAGTCAATGAATAGACATTATTTACTTGTATTTAAATATTGTGTTATAGTTTAAAGGTATCGGACTAACAACCAAATTAACTGCCCGCTTACATCTCGCGTTAGCATGTGAACGCCTTGAATAAAATGAATGTAGTTGTAAACGCGCGTTATCAAAACGCGCGTCATACGCTTGTCATGGGAACTGGGTCTTACATTTAATAAACTACTGATCACGTAATCGCAATATTTAAAAAGAATCACTATAAAACAAAACATTTCTCATTAAAAATGCCAAATTGTATGTTAAGATAAACAAAATTCTCCATTTATCCGGGGTTTGGTTAGTGAAAAACGTCTTTGTTGGTCCACGTGTTTGTTTAACCCCGGGCACAAAGAACTCACCGGCCATTGTTGGAGTTGTGAACTTCACTCGACTTCGGCTAAAAGGCACTCGAAACAAAAGAGCTTCAAATCAGATTGCGAGGCTAACTCAAACATAATCGACTCATATTTTGGTAAGGTTTCGTATTGATAATATTTGTTATTATAATACTTACATTATATAATTAGTATGGGTATATGTTATCTAACTCCACCTAAGGCCGATTTAAAAGAAATTGTTTTGTATGTTTGAGAAAATCCCTGATTTTTTTTACATACATTTAAATCTGATAAAATTGCGTAAAATGTTTAAAGAAAGGTATACAGGATTATTTGTGAAACACCAGCAACCTCGCAGGACGAGATAGCTTACATCATAAACGACCTGTTGTTTTACGATCTATGATTCCTTAGACATTATTTCAACATTAGGTATATTAATTCTACGCGCATCGCAAATACTAGGCGGCGCTAGCACAAAACATAGACTTACAAATGTGACGACAGTACCTACATTAATAACATAGTAATGCATGGAGTTGTATCAATAACTATAGAATAAATATTTTTGTTTATAATGTTAGCTATTAAGTCCTGCGTGTTTAGTTTTACAAATAATTCTGTATACATAATTTGCACAAAAAATATTCTGTCATTTTTTATAACTCGTCGATGATGACATAACTCTGTGGACAGAGCAACTTCTATCGTACAATCCATCGTGACTCAATCTACATATTTAGGACGGACAGATAATCAAATTAAAGTCCTGCAATATAGTGAACGTTTCATGCATCCATTACGCAGGTGGCATAGAGTATCTATACTAATATTATAAAGCTGAAGAGTTTGTTTGTTTGTTTGAACGCGCTAATCTCAGGAACTACTAGTCCGATTTGAAAAATTCTTTCAGTTTTAGATAGTCCATTTATCGAGGAAGACTATAGGTTATATAACATCACGCTGTGACTTATAGGAGTTGAGTAACGCGGACGAAGCTGCGGGCAACAGCTAGTTGTAAATAAACCGGCATTGACATATTATTATGTAACACAACATTTAAAAAAATAACCTCATTAACTAGCCAGGTAGTTGCGCGTTCACAACTAGCCAAGTGTGAGTCGGCTTGCGCATGAAGAGTTCCGCGCCATCATATACACTTTATCAGAAAATCACGTTTGATATAATATGGAATATTCAATGTTTAGGTACATATTTATTTTGTTTATTAAATAATTTGTTATAAATTATTTTGAGATATAATTAATATTGTATAACTAATTATTCTGTAAATATACCTATCAAGGGTCTACCTTTTGCCGTTAAGCAAAAAAAAGTTATAAAATCACGTTTATTGCATTTGGGTATATTGATTTTATTTTCTTTTTAGTTTATGGTATAGTATATTATAGACATTGTGTATGTGGTCAGCGTCGCCCATGAACACAAGTTCACCTAGGAATAGCCCAGGTAGCTCGTTCGTCGAGGAGTAGCTGTCCTTCGCTAGCCTGTCGCTGAGATGATCCTGTTGCCTACAGATCAACACTCAACAAGCGGCGCTCGCAGTGGTTTTAGTTCACGACTTTACTGCCAGGTGCGAGTCCCACATAGAGTCAGGATTTACCCGAGATCCTGGCTACATGCGTAAAAAGCATTTTCCTGCCGTAACAAAAAAAAGGTAACTCATTCAGGTAGCTTATCTTGTTTTTTTTTTATAGAAGAGGGGGCAAACGGACAGTCAGTTCACCTGATGGTAAGTGAATAGCGACATCCACGGACACCCGCTATACCAGGAGATCAGCAGGTGGTGCGTTGCCGGCCTTTTAGATGTGAGTATGCTCTTTTCTTGAAGGTCCCTAAGTCGTATCGGTTCGGAAACACCATAGGTGGCAGCTGATTCAATATATTTGTGGTGCGAGGCAGGAAATGCCGTAAAAATCTAGATGTTGTGGATTTCTGGACATCAAGACGGTGTGGGTGAAATTTGGAATTCTTACGCGATGTCCGGTGGTGGAATTCTGCCGCAGGTATTAATCCGAACAATTCCTCAGAACACTCCCCGTGGTAGATGCGGTAGAAGATGCAGAGCGATCCGACATCTTGTGATGTTGAGATGTTAAATAGCACGTCTCGCTGCTAGTAATTGTACTACTCGCCCCACCCTTCATTCCGGAACTCAGCATTGCTGCTTAACAAAGAAAATACGTAGGATGATGGTACCCACGCAGACATATGTGCCCCACCATGGTTCATGCCTTGACGTGGCAGTGGGGCTCAGTAGCCCAACACCTTGGGCGAAGCTAATTAAGCCGAGGGGGCTCTTTGTACTCCTTTTATAATAGGGGACAAAAGAGCAGGGAGCAAGGGGCGAGGACGGGAACCTTACCCCATCGTACTGTCACAACATTGGGAGGAGTTGTTCTGTTGTGCGGGACAACCCCTCTATGGAGGTTGCGTCGGATTCTTGGGGGACTCACTAGCCGCTGAAGTGCCATTAGAGATCCGGGGCACCTCACAAAAGGCGGCATTGGTGGCACCCGCCGGGGGTAGTAGTTAGAGCCGTGTCCACTTTCCAGCTTTCGGGCGCAGTCCCACATTCCCGGCGTTAAAGAAAAAAAAGACGACACAAGTGCATGCACGGCTAAATCAATTTTCCAATAACAAATACCCACATTGAAAAGTGAACTAAAAGATTGCAGTATTTAATATCTGAATTTCGATCGCGGTTCTCAGTTCACAGAGTGACGGGACAACAATTTTTACTTAGCGTTCATCTGTCACGTACAGGCGTTATTGTCTCGGGTATTGCGGTGCGCAAATACGTTCTCGTGTTGTATTGATTTATGAATTTGATTCCGATTTTCAAAATTATTTTTAAAATAAATTATTTTTAAACTCTAAACCGGTTTATTTGTATAAGAGTACAAGCCTCGCAAGACTAGATAGCTAACATTGTATAATATTTGTTTTCCGACTTTTGAGAAGTTGTAAAATTTTATAACCATATAAAAATATTATTATTATTATAAAATAAATATAAATATATTAAAATTAAAAATATATATTACTTTAATTATTATAAGCTTGAATGCTATTTCAAGTTTCACCCGTGCGGGATTAGGGCTGGTGTAGCGCTTGCGCTAAAATAGACCTACAAATGTCACGACAGTACAAATTTGAGAAATGTATTATGTCAAAAGTCGTAGAACAAACCTTGTTACTTATGTTAGAGCTATCTAGTCCTGTAAGATTGCTGGTGGTTTACAAATAACCCTGTATAACAAACCTTGTTACTTATGTTAGAGCTATCTAGTCCTGTAAGATTGCTGGTGGTTTACAAATAACCCTGTATAACAAACCTTGTTACTTATGTTAGAACTATCTAGTCCTGTAAGATTGCTGGTGGTTTACAAATAACCCTGTATAACAAACCTTGTTACTTATGCTAGAGCTATCTAGTCCTGTAAGATTGCTGGTGGTTTGAAAATAACCCTGTATAACAAACCTTGTTACTTGTGTTAGAGCTATCTAGTCCTGTAAGATTGCTGGTGGTTTGAAAATAACCCTGTATAACAAACCTTGTTACTTATGTTAGAGCTATCTAGTCCTGTAAGATTGCTGGTGGTTTACAAATAACCCTGTATAACAAACCTTGTTACTTATGTTAGAGCTATCTAGTCCTGTAAGATTGCTGGTGGTTTACAAATAACCCTGTATAACAAACCTTGTTACTTATGTTAGAACTATCTAGTCCTGTAAGATTGCTGGTGGTTTACAAATAACCCTGTATAACAAACCTTGTTACTTATGCTAGAGCTATCTAGTCCTGTAAGATTGCTGGAGGTTTGAAAATAAGCCTGTATAACAAACCTTGTTACTTGTGTTAGAGCTATCTAGTCCTGTAAGATTGCTGGTGGTTTGAAAATAACCCTGTATAACAAACCTTGTTACTTATGTTAGAGCTATCTAGTCCTGTAAGATTGCTGGTGGTTTACAAATAACCCTGTATAACAAACCTTGTTACTTATGTTAGAACTATCTAGTCCTGTAAGATTGCTGGTGGTTTACAAATAACCCTGTATAACAAACCTTGTTAATTATGCTAGAGCTATCTAGTCCTGTAAGATTGCTGGTGGTTTGAAAATAACCCTGTATAACAAACCTTGTTACTTATGTTAGAGCTATCTAGTCCTGTAAAATTGCTGGTGGTTTACAAATAATCCTGTTTATCAAACCTTGTTACTTATGTTAGAGCTATCTAGTCCTGTGATTTTAGTCCTATGATTTACAAATAACCCGGTATAATGTAATTAAACTTAATTGTTTCATTAAAAAAATGGCAAATGTGAAGCCGGATCTGCGCCTTGTTCAGTCATAGGCGGTGAGTTGACATTTTAATATTCTACTGATATTAGGATAATACGTCTCATGAGCAAGGCATTCCTAGGCGATTCTAATATAGCGAACTATATCGTTAACACCCCGTTTAAATAGTTTTATTATTTAAAATACTGTTTCTATAATATGATATAAGTTTAATCAAAATATGTTCACTTATTATCAAGAGGGGACAAGAGAAACTCACCCCATTGTACTGTCCCGACGTTGGGAGGGGTTGTTCTGTAGTTCGGGACAACCCTCTGTGGAGGTGGCCTTGGTACCTTGTGGGACTGACTAGCCGTCGAGGTGCCCTGTTAGCTTAACAGATCCGGGGCACCTCACCAAAGGCGGCACTCGCCGAGTTTTAGCGGGTAGAGCTGCGTTCACTTACCATCTTTCGGACGCAGCGAGTCCCACATACCCGCCGGGGGAGATCCACTCCCCAGGTGGGATGCCTCAGAGTATTTCCTCGGCGTTAAAGAAAAAATAAAGGTTCACTTATTATTATTATTTAGTAGGTACGCAAATAAAGTAATCAGATGAATATTACATTACAAATATTGTTAATATTATTAATTTAATATGCCACTAAAATACATGAACATAACTAAATCCGCTTAAACCGTATCAGCCGAAAATAGCGTTAGATGTATGATAGCGGAATTAATTTTTAATATTTAATATGAACTTAACAAGGAAATTACAATTAAAACGAACCTCAAAGGCCGGACCTGAATTATTTAATGAGCTTGTATAATCTCTATGATACCGCACGGTCTCGTTAATCATATTTAGGACTCACTCCAAAAATGGAACAAGGATTTGCACTTACGTTTATGTATGTGATATACAACTTATACAAGCTAAACCTTCGTGGCTGATACATTAATTATTAGGAAAGCGAATGGACCTTTCCTTAGAAACATAGTCCTTTTAAAAAGGGGGCTAAAAGACAGTCGTTTAATATGGTGGGAGGTAATCACTGACACCCATATGTTTTTGACTGTCTTAATTTTTTTTTCGATTATTAAAAACTTGCATCAGAATTGACTTAGACATTATTTGTGTTATGATCAAATATTTCTGGTAATTTTCGTCTATATATTTTTAATGAAACAAACGGTAAAATTATATGAAACACAACGGGTGAGAGCAAGTGATAGTGTATACAAAAATAAGGTGTATATAAAAAAATGTTAAGGCGAGTCACCGGTCCTGGCGAGGTAGCGAGCGTCGCGGCGTCTTTTGAAAAAGTTTTAGGAAGAATTTGAATAAAAGAATATAGAACTTGAGATTTACAAAAATAGCACGTTCTCTCTAGTTTTGAAAATTAAATATTTCCATATAAAAATAATGTGCAAACTTATATATTTTATTAGTAAATTATTAGTTTAAGTTTTTATTTTAGCATGTTTTCAAGATTTTTTATGACCAAGTAAAATACATTACTTATCGTGTTACCAATTAGCACATCTTTATACAATATCTTGTATTTAAAAGTAAGTATTTAAAAAATTTGATTTGGAAAACACTTTTCCCGTTTCACCTGTGGTGATTCGCCTTAAGCGAACACATCAGCAATATTTCGTTTAATTAGCGAATAAAAAAGCGGAATATATAAACTAAAAAAAAACATAGTATAGTAATATTGTTAAACACCAACGGTTGACCTGGCATGAACAAAGTATACGACATGAAGAATATAATATATGAGTTAACTCACATGATGTTGAAGTTTTCTATCCTTTCATATATATAATACTAACTAATGTATATTCCATCAATCACAACCTTCCGATTTGTCAATGTCAGCCTGCCATTACGGTGAAGGTGGAAAAATGCTTACTCCGACACCATGAGAAATAAAAATGTATTTATTTTCCCTTGTCAATGCAGTCATAAAATATTAAATAAATATCAAACTAGCATGTGGTTATAGCTTTTTTTTTCTTTTCTGCCGAAAATGCTCTTAGGCATCCCGCGGGGCACTCCCCAGGCGGGTATGTGGGGCTCGCTGCGCCCGAAAAATGTTAAGGTGAACGCAGATCTACCCACTAAAATACGGTGAGTGCAACAATGCCGCCTTTGGTGAGGTGCCCCGGATCTGTTGAGCAACAGGACACCTCGACGGCTAGTAGTCTCTTAAGGGACCGACGCCACCTCCACAGAGTGGTTGTCCCGCACCACAGAACAACCCCTCCCTACGTCGGGACAGTGCAGTGGGGTGAGGGTCCCATCCTCTCCCCTTGTCCCCTTCTAGTTATTAGTCCCCTATTTTTATAAGAGGGGTACAAAGAGCGGCCCCCTCGGTTCCCCCACAGACTTCGCCCAAACTGCTGGCATCACCTTTGGCTACTGAGCCCCACAGCCACGACGAGGCTTGAACCGTGGTGGGGAATCTTTGTAAATAAGCCATCTTCCCTCCTTATTTCAGACTTATTTATTCTACCTTCTCCTGCTTATTTATTATATTTTAAATAAACGCCATGTAATCAATTGATAGATGATCAGTGTTAACTCTACCAAGCAAATAGGGCTCAGCATTCTAGAATACAGAAGTTTTTGATTGATACAGATTGATAGATTGATACAGAACATTTGTTGGACTTTGTAGGTGATAATGATTACTTACTTTTTTATAGAAGAGGGGGCAATCGGACAGTCGTTTCACCTGGTGGTAAGTGATAGCGACATCCATAGACACCTGCTTCATCATTGGCAGGTGCGTTGGCGGCCTTTCAAATACGAGTATGCTCTTTTCTTGAAAGTCTCTAAGACGTACGTTCAGAAATTGATTGGTTCCATATTATTTGTCGTTTTAATTGTCAGCATTTCATGCGAGGCATGAAATGCTGACAATTCGAGAATTGTTGTGGATTTCCGCACATCATGTTGGTTAGGGTGAAATTTGGAATTATGACGCAGTAGCTGGTATATGTTGGATGTGAGCTAGTACCTACTTGCCGTTTCAGTGTTTTCTATTTTTTTTTAAATAGATCAGTTTATAAAATACAAAAGATTAGTTATTGATTTTTTTTTTAATTTTTGATTAGAGATTAGATAAGATGTGATTAGAAATAACTAAAAAAAAAGAAAAGCAGTAGAAAGGATTTAGTCATTCTCTATAGAACGCTCTCGAAGCAGCAAACAAGGAGGTTTTAAGAGAACGTTATACTTTTCAGATATCCATAAGAAATGCATGACTTCACTTATTCTAAGTGCACGGGATCGGGGGTACATCGTGAGAATGGCGTCGAGAAACGTACGTCCTAACGTCGATTATTTGGTGTGCGGTATTGTAGCGTGCAAGATGCATGCAGCAAGATACATATCTTGCATGCATCTTTCAACGATCATGCATGAATGTACAGTGAGGGTATTACATGAATATGCATGCATGTTTATGCTTTATATATTACGTTATTCGCGGAATGTTACTATGAAAACATATTAATGGGATAAATTTAATAAGCAAAGAATTTATCTTGATAGGATAATTGTTTTTTCCCCTTTATATATAGAAAAATGCAATTTATATATAGAAAAATGAAAAAATGTTTTGAATGAAAATTTAGTTCAACAACTATTTCAAAAGAACGCAATATTAACAAGTGATATCCAATCAATTTTGATTTTTGCGTGTGAAATATAAACCACTTTGAAATATTTTAGTTTTTTAGTCAAACGAATCCGCGACACTTAAACCCGTAAATATTAGCCTGTTTCGTCCGCTGCTGGACATATCTCATTTTCCATGAACGCTAAGACGGCTGATCCTTAGAAACTATTATATCATAATCATCATCATCATCGTCATTATCAATATCAACGTTTTTCTGTCCCCTGCTATACACAGGCCTCTTCTAATAAACATCGACAACAACAAGTAGTGTATTTTCTTTTATTTTTGGCATACTATTAAATATACTTTAGCTACTGAAATAAATAGCAGATATTAATAGCACCCCACCATGGTTCAGGCTTTGACGTGGCGGTAGGGCTCAGTAGCCTAGGCTGAGCCGCTGCACCTTGGGCGAAGCAAGTTGAGCCGAAGGGTCTCTTTGTACCCCTCTTATAAGAAGAGGGAATAAAAGGGCAGCGGGCAAGGGGTGAGGATGGGTACCTCACCCCATTGTACTATCCCGACGTTGGGAGGGGTTGTTCTGTGGTGCGGGACAATCCCTCTGTGGAGGTGGCGTCAGTCCCTTGCGTAGGTGAGAAGTTAGTTTTTTACAGTAATGTTACTGTTTACCCATTTCATTTATTAATAAATTCATCTATTAATAATTATTATTTTCAAATTTTTTGTTGGGTTTGCTATTAAAGCGTGTTTTTAGTTTTTTTAACTATAATTTATTTTTTACTTTTTAGTGTCGATTTTTTAAATTAAAGATTTTATTAATTTAAAGTACTCAACTATTAACAATCACTTTAGAAATGAGTGAGAGACTAAAAACAACACAAGTGATGCAGGTAACTTGCGCGCCTTACGCCTTCCTAGCATGTGCTATCCTGATTATCCTTATCAGGATTGTCATCGGTCCTCGATAAATCTACAAAGTTTGAACAAAATCTGGTAGTAAGAAGTGGGTCAAAATCATGTTCAAAGATTCCATTACATACATAGATACAACCCAAGCTAATAAAAGCGTGGTAAAAAATATATATGTAATAGATGATCGTTACATACAAAAGAAAATAAATTTTATAACCTTCAGCCTTTTAAAATGTTCCTACTTTTTAAAGTAAAGTGATGGACCCTCCATATAAAGTAAAGTATCCCATACTATACGGTTTTGTATTCGAAAAAAGTTGATTGATTTTCGTGTTTGCATAAACAATACAAAAGAATAAATCTTTCTACACTCAAATTGCTTTTTTTAATAAGTACTGATCAAGAAAATATTGATACAGTATTAATGTGTGGAGGAGAGGTGAAGGCTGCGCGGAGCAGATAAGATGAATCTATTTATTATTAATTAATGTCTCAATCTAAATATGTAAATTCACCTGTGTACAGGTGAAGCAATATAATACAATATTGAAATGAAAATGGATATTGTTGATGTTAGCTATATTAATTTCTTTCAATAGCCAGATGTGTCAAAGAAATAACCAAGAGGATATTTTCGAAATGACCGAAAATTACATAGAATTACGTCTCATTTTTTTACTAAATCGCCACCACCTAGTAGTACATACAATATGTACTTTCTTTTAATATAACCGGTTGGACAATGGTAGGTTCGGAGGCTACTTTCTATTCGGATAGTTTCTATAAACCCCCCTCTATAGACAGATGCATCAGCAGACGTCGGCAGTTGCATCCGCCGACCATCAATTCGAGTTAAAAATCATACAAATTTGAACAGCTACTATAACTTTATATACCGTCTGCTATCAGATTTACCTTTTAGAAAGCATAACAAGTTTCCGTCATGACGTATATACGTATTTTATGAAACGCAAACGCACGTATTACGTACCGAGTAGGATAATTTCCATTAATTAGGTCACACGGCTCGGTACGATTGGTTCGCAATTTTCAAACTGGCTGCTGGCTTTGTAAGTTTGTTTATAAAACTTTATACATAAACCTGTATATTGAAGTTAGGAGAGAGTTTTATGTTAATATAATCATTTTTGTTACTAAAATCATTTAAAACGGCAAATTTAGTCCCATGAACAAGACATTCTAGACCAGGGTCGATAATTTTGAAACCAAAAAAAAAAATAGTAGCATGAAACCCATTGGAAAATGAGGAGAATATAACAAAAATAAAAGGAAGAATAATTGACGGTGGATCTGACGGCGGGAAAGTGGAAAGGCCCCCCCCCCCCTTTCCACTTTCCCGCCGTCAGATCTAAGGTTTATCTCGATTTCCGACAAAACTACAAGTCCCATGGCAAAAAGTTGAATAGCAAAGTTGTAGGTAATAATAAGATCTACAGCTTTTGTATTTTCACTTGTTTCACATAACCTTAAAATTTATGTGAAAAATTCAAATACCAAGTATTCGGTTTTTTATTTTTATCCTTTACGAAAAAAAATTTATGCTCACGAAATTTGGTGAAATTTTACCATTTTATGTCCCAAACACACTGTATTTTTTTTATTTAAAATATTTATTTTTTCACCTTATTTCGGCTTAATAACAAAAAAACAGTCTTATTTTTAATCGAAAATTCCCCCGTCAAAATATCTTATTTAAAGAAAAGGTCGGTGCGCTTCTTGTTCGTTGAAATCTCTACTTTTTGATGGTGTAAAAAATATATTCATTACTGTGGTAAATTTTCTCAGAAAATGCAAAAACACGAGTACGATACGAGAGAGAGTAACGCTTTGATGGGCAAAAATTTTGCGTATGTCACTCAGGTATATAAGTAATCTCAAAATAGCAATAAATAGGCATCTACGCATAATATAGTTTCGTAGGGTCTAGGGCGGTCTGGCCCTTATTATTTCTCGTATCGTACTCGTTTTATTGCATTTTCTGAGAAAAAATTAGCAGAGCAATGTACATTTTTTTTATACCATTAGAAAGTAGAGATTTCACCCAACAGAAAACACAAGAACTTTTTGAAAAAAGCTGATTTTTTTTTTCAATTTTCAAGCTCCACGCAATAAAAGTGAAAAATGCCGTTTTAATTATTTATTTTACTTTATTTGTTAGTAAATAAAGACAAAGACATCATTAGAAGAGAAGGAGCAAAGAATGTCATAACTTCTAGAAACATGTCAGTGCAGGTAACGCATGGGATATTAAACAAACAAAATAAAAATTCAACTAGAATCTAATTTATACAATGGTAAATATACAGCTTAAACGATACCTCATTAAATATCCTTATTGGCCATCTGTACTAATAGTTAAAACAAAGTGCTCCTGTATTTAACTACCAACTTGACTAAGCACGCCACTTAACAGTCTAACTTAAAGGGTTTCCGGGAGAGTTTGAAGTAGATACACATCTATATTAAGCTCTTCGAATATATGTCTATGGCTACTTGAATTCAGAAACCTCTTCAAATATTTTTTTTGGTTACAGGCATAGAGCACATAACCAATTCTATAGTCAATGGTTACAGGATACATTTTCAATATTGGTGAGCACTTTTACTATTTATTTAGAAAAATCACATTAAACATACTAAACTTACTAAAACCCGGCGAATGTCACCAATGCCACTTATGGTGAGGTGCCCCGGATCTGTTGAGCAACAGATCGCCGCCTCCACAGAGGGGTTGTCCTGCACCACAGAACAATCCCCTCCCAACGTCGGGACAGTGCAATGGGCTGAGGTTCCCATCCTGGTCCCTTGTTCCTCCTGCTATTTTGTCCCCTCTTCATATAAGATCAATTGAACCGAGGGAGCTGCTCTTTGTACCCCACAAAGAGCAGCTTCCTCGGTTCAATTGGCTTCGCCCAAGGTGCTGGGCTCACTCTAGGCTAAGTCCCACCGCCACGTTAAGGCCTGAACCATGGTCCCCACCATCATCCATCCCAACCGAAATAACCGTGCGTATAATAATCAAAAGTTAAATATAGCACATCCCTTTTCCCATAGTTAACAATAAAACATAGATCATAGATAACCAAATACTTTCAATAAGTTATTTTAATTTAACAACCGTCAGATTTGTTGATTCGACCCCAACGTTAATCCTAATGAAAGCCGTAAAGTTTTAGAGCCGGTTGTTTCTTGTTCTCCAATCGCAATAAAATCTACGGTCCAGTTGTTCCCAAAGTTTTATCGCCGTATAAATGTTTTGATTGGTATTTTTAGGGTTTATCAAATATTATTATTGATTATGGTGAATAAGAGCTGTTGAGGATTTACTTTTTTTCTTTTTATACTCGTCTTTATACCTTAAACTCGTGTCTTCTGAAAGTGTATTTTTCTTAAGCTATAATTGCCCTATCACCTTAACATAAAATTTTAGGCACTTGTTTTTCTATATCGCTTTTAGTTCTTCATCCTACAGTTCTGGAATATTGGACTAAAAGTGGTGATGATGCGGAATTTTCAGGAATGACCTATGACCAATAATCACCAACAATACTGTCCCTTTGAGTATTTTTTTTTCTTTTGCCGGGAAAGACTCTCCGGGTGGGTGTGGGACTCTAAACCCGGCGACTGCCACCAATGTCACTTTTGGTGATGTGCCCCGGATCTGTTGGGCAACAGGGGACCTCGACGGCTTGTCATTACTATTTATTTAATAATTTACCGTATTATCTCTAAATAGAGATATTTAAGTATGTAATATATTTTAAATTGGTATTAATATGCTAATAAGATTTAATCTAAATTGTTGGCTCGATGCAAGAGGCTTATTTATATTCGCGACAGCGGGCAAACTAAGTCCTTTAGTAATTATAATTTGAGTTTGAAATAATAAATGTACAGTAATTGTTTTCTAATGCTTACGCGAATTTTGAAAATTGATCACGAAGGACTCCTTCCGTGACGTAACAAACCGCAATAAAACCGTAATAGGTAATATTTTTTTTTACCGACAATCACACCTCGTTACCCTCCCCGTTGTAAGTTCGTAAGAACTTGTGTTACGGGTACTAGGAACGGAAATAAATTCGATTCGAACCTGCGACCTCTACGTAAAGTATCAGGCAGCCAGGCCACTCGACCAGCCAACTGTCAAATGACTAATTGTTTTATTGTATAGAAAATAACTTAATATCTAATAAATTTTAACATAAATACAAGGTCTAAAACGATGTTGGTGTTAACCAATTAAAAAAAAACTAAGATATTACAAATTAAATAATGTTTGGGAAGCACTGTAGTAAAACGAACATTTTCACGATTTTATATTATTGCCCGAGAAATAGCACAAGACTATTTGTGTTTAGGAATGCTTCCTACTATCGTATAGATACGTTACTTTATATTTTTAGGTAGGTATAGATGCGACAAAGTTGGTGGAAATCACACTTCTACTTATTTTTCGGGTGATTGTATAGTTGAGAGCAGGCAAGGGAGGAAAAGAACCAAGCGCGTAGTCTTAAGCTATAAAATTATGGATATTTCTCGAAGATCGATCTTGTCTATCATCTAGAGAGTAATTTTAAAGATGTGTGTGATGTGTGGCGTCGATCCTAGGACACACCCCGCGACAGGACCTAACCACCAACTTGAGCGCGCGTGACCACCATTCACTCCGCAAACACGTAGCATCTACAAGTGCTAAGTAAAGGGACGCTGTCCATTGAATTTCTTGCCGGTTCTTCTCAGGAAAGGGCTAGAGTTTGAACCGGTGGTAACATCCTCTCCCGCTCTTCCACCTCACTTCCTATCCTAACCTCCTAACGAATTCTAATATAGTGGAGCCACAGTATTAACAATCAATCATCTTCAAAATCAATCTGACAATGGTGCGGACCAATGGTCTGCAGAGTTAAATAAAAAATATATTAAAAAAGATGTTTGTAAGTTTGGATGTATTAATGCGGGTCATCAAGTTAATTATATAATTCAACTTGATGAAGGCTTTTTAATTAACCTCGTCTCAGTGTGTCACAGAAAACTTAATTATACGTATGGCACTAGCATTTAAACAAATTTTAACCGTATACTATATGTACTCTTTACTAATCTACTTACTCACTATAATTTACTAAACGTACTGAGTCTCTACAATTATTTTTTAACTTTTTTAACTGGTTTAACGAGCCTCTCGATAGCAAGTGGTAAGCGTCACCCATAAACTGTCCCAGGCAACTCATTTATGTGTTCCATATTATCTTGAGACATAAGATGTAAGTCTCGGTGCCAGTAATTACACTGCCTGTCCTGTCCTTCTCTCCGAAACACAGCAAAGTTGCTTCATGGGAGAAACAAGCAAGATGGTGGTGGTACTCCCACCGGTGGGTGTAATTTACATAAGAGTGGAGTTCGATTACGTGAATAAGCAGTATACGGATAAATTCTGATGATAATGATGATGATGTTGATGATGATGATGGTGATGATGATGATGATGATGATGGTGATGATGATGATGATGATTATGATGAATGATGATTCATCAAACAGCACACTGAGCATATTTTGGCATATTTTTCCATATAATACCTAGGACATACACACTCTAGACACTTACCTAGATTATCAGCTCTATGCGGCGGAATGATGTAAATCCACAACACGACGAGCCAACCGCTCCCCCGGGCCATCCTGTCCAATTTGCAACACTTACACCACTGTCACAGCCCCTGATACATGACTCACTTAGCACTCCATTCGGAATATCAGGTGTAACCTGCAAAGATATGATCACGTTAATTGTGTTAGGGCTTAACGGATTGTGGATGTTTAGTGTTTATTGGAAGCTCTAGGATTTGGATCTGAATAAAATAAATAAAATTGGAGTGTCTGTTTGTAATATTAAAATAAGCGCCTTTTATTCAATGCATATGGTGTATACACGGTACATATACCAAAATAACATTTTTTATAATTTTTGTATGTCTCTATCTGTTTGTTCCGGCTAATCGTTGACGGCTGGGCTGATTTTGACGGGACTTTCACTGACAGATAGCTGATGTTATAGGGAGTAACTTAAGCTATAAAAATAAACATCATCAATCCGTATGCGGCTGTAAATCTAAGCTAACGCGGGCGAAGCTGCGGGCAGCAGCTAGTTACTTCTTAAATTAAAAGTAGGTAATAAATACGTAGGCACCCTTAACAGATGTTACAATTTTCTTAAATGGGCCAATTTCAGAGATGGCTGAAGTCATAGGAAAAATCGAGGCTTATCGATAGTTATAAGTTGTTAACAAGTTCTTTAAGCTTAACCTGCGTCAACTTATAATTACAGCCGTATATAGCTTGAGGTAAACGTGTTAGTGGGCCATTCACCAGATGGGAAGACGATCTCCATGCGGTGGCCGGTCCGTGTTGGATGCGAGTGGCAAGGGATTGGCCTTCTCGGTGTTAATTGAGAGAGCCCTATGTTCAGCAGTGGACGGATAGAGGATGATGATAATGATGATGATGATGATGATAGCTTGAGGATATAATATTCTACTTAGTGATAATACCGCTAAGACTTTTCTAAATAGGTTAAATTGTTTTTAAAATTCCTCCTGCATCCAAAATATACACACACACAAATTTAATATTATCTCTTATATTATTATTTAATACCTAATAATAATAATATCTATGGACGCTTTCACACCACGTTAATCTGGTCCCGTGGTAAGTTCTCGAAGAACCTGTGTTACGGGTTATCAGACAACGGAAATATATTTAATACTTTTATACTATACATATATTTAAGATTTATATTATATAATACTCATATTTCATACACATCCATGACCCAGGAACACAAAAAATATATTTGTTCCCTGGCGGGGTTCGAACCCGCAACCTCCGGCTTGAGCGCCAACCTCTTTATGAGTAATATTGTTTTGTGGAGCCAACGCACTTACCACTGAGCCGCAGAGTATTTATAAAAGACTATCTAAATCAGGACTATGCATAAACGTAATTCGAACTACACATGGAGTAAACCGCATGCAACAATAGTGAGGAATAAACGGTTACCAAAATAAACTGTAAAGCAATTTAAGTGGTACTTTTGTTATACCGCCGGATACCAAAGCAAACTGTAAGACGGATACTGATCAAAAAAACATCAGACATCAAAGTTATACCCGCGAACTATGAAAAAACGGACTGTGTTTTTTTAAGAAGCCATTTTGTCGTAGCTAAGAAAAACTGGCGGTATATCCATGGCTTAACCAGAGGGAATATGAGCCCCACCATGGTTCAAGCTTTGTCGTGGCGGTGGGGCTCAGTAGCCTAGGTGAGCCCAACACCTTGGGCGAAGCAAATTGAGCTGAGCTGCTTTTGCACCCCTCTTATAAGAAGAGGGGACCAAAGAGCAGGGGCACAAGGGGGCTACTATCTATTTTTCATACCCCTAAGTGATAAGGGTGGTCAACCCCTCAAATTTTAAAAGTTAACGCGGGCGAAGCTGCGGGCAAAAGCTAGTATTTTTATAAATCCATCCCTTCAATTAAATAAATATGTGTTTTCACTCGCTGCTCGACGCGGTTTCGAACTTATGAGGCCTGGGAGGAGTCACGTGATGCTTTGGGAGTTTTCTGCGACTTATCCAAGGCGTTTGATTGTGTACAGCATGAGACCTTGATCAGGAAATTACGCCACTATGGGATAGACGGTACGGCACTGGATCTTTTGAATTCCTATCTTAAAAACAGGACTCAAAAGTTCGAGATAAATGGTAAAAGATCATCCGGGACTAAAATAGAGATGGGGGTCCCACAGGGGTCCATTCTAGGTCCATTTCTTTTTCTAATTTATGTAAACGATTTACCTTACCTAGTTAAAGATAGTCTCTTGACTATCTTTAACTAGGTAAGGTAAATCGTTTACATAAATTAGAAAAAGTAGTGTTGTTTGCTGATGATACTTCACTTATTTTTAAAATCAAACGACAAGAAACTAATTATGACGAGGTAAACAACACACTTTCGAGAATGGTACAGCGTTGGTTTAGCGTTAATAACTTGCATTTAAATAGTAAAAAAACTAAATGCATAAAATTTTCCTTGCCAAATGTTAAGCAACTGCAAACAAATGTACTCTTAGACAGTGAAAACTTGGAATTGGTGGACTCCACAGTTTTCCTAGGAATAACTCTAGATCTTAAGCTGCAGTGGGGTCCCCACATAGCTAAATTGGCGAATAGACTCAGTTCAGCAGCATATGCAGTGAGAAAAATAAGACAGTTTACTGATGTAGATACAGCGCGAATAGTATATTTTAGCTACTTTCATAGCATTATGTCTTATGGCATACTTTTATGGGGAAATGCAGCCGACATAAATAACATTTTTGTGCTGCAGAAGCGGGCTATTCGTGCAATTTACAAGTTGCCTCCCTATTCATCTTTGAGAGAAAAATTTAAAGAAATAGGAATTCTGACTGTCACCTCTCAATACATCTTAGAAAATTTACTGTATGTCCGTAAAAACATAAATGAATTTTGTAAGAAAAGTGATATTCATAGTAGGAATACACGTAATAGACACAGGTTACATGCACCAATGATTAGACATTCGAAAGTAAGCAATTCTTTTAAAGGCAACTGTATACGCTTTTACAATATGATCCCAGAAAACGTTCAAAAGCTCTCCATAAAAAAATTCAAAAAAGTTGTTAAAGAACGTTTGTGTGGTAAAGCATATTATAAAGTAAAAGATTTCATGGAAGATACCACACCCTGGGAATAAGGCGTTCCTCCCGGGCATTTCAAGATAAGATGTTAAAATTGTTATTAATATAATATATTATTTGAAAAGATTAGTTCCACTGAGTTTGTTTCGCCGGTTCTTCTCAGTGGGCTTACCTTGGAACCGGTGGTAGATTCAATTGACGTTCAAAAAGATACTGTATTAGTACTATTTTGAATAAAAAAAAATTTGATTTTGATTTTGATTTTGATTTTGAACTACAAATTAAATTCAGTTCTAGGACAGCCCCGCCTTAATATGTGGAATTGTAGCATTTTAATACCAAAAAGGTGGTTTCGCCCTATTTAAAAAAAAAGTGTGCACCGTAGTCCATTTATTCTCATTTCGCCAGTCACCGGTCGAAGACCTACGAGGTTTCCCGCTTCTTTTATGTCACGGTGCGTGTTACGTGACGAGACGAAGTTTGACGTCACGTCCGCGGTAATCGTGACTTTACTGTTAGTCTAAATTGAAATAGCTTTACTCATGATGTGTAGATTACATATTATCATCTTTACAAATATAATAAAACTAAATAATTTTGATGATTGGGATCGGCCGTCTTGGCGTTCATTGAGGGAAGCCTATGATCAGCAGTGGACGGATGATGATGATGATGATGAAATAATTTGTATGTTTGTTTAGACACGCTTATTTGCGGAACTGCCAGTCGTATTTCAAAACTTGTTTTTTATGGAGATACCTATTCGATGAACAAATGTGGAAAGTCTATTTTCAATAATTGTCTTTGATAATTTTCCTAATTTTCCGCATCCGACAAAAACAACCCGACCATTATTGGCTGGATTTTTCGATAAAAAATACTAATTTTATTAATGAAAAATCGGTTGTCTGTAAAGTCGGTTTACTACCGATAGTTGAACGTGACAACGTCATATAATAATATGCATGCTATTTTGTGAATAAATATTGAAGTTTCATAAAAAAATAGAATTGTATGTCAACATACAGAATGTTGACATACAATTCAATTTTATTTTTATTAATCTCGTCGCGGGCGTCGCGGCGTCTTGTGAAAACGCAAGATAGCATTCAATTTTTCGGATAAATTTGAATAAAAAAAAAATATAAACCTTCTCTATTATTGTATGTAGTATTGAAAATTAAATATTTCCATTTCAAAATGAAGTGCAACCTGACATATCTTATTAGTAAATTATTCGTTTTAGTTTTTATTTTAGCATGTTTTCAGGATTTTTTATGATCGAGTAAAATACATAATATTTTCGAGTATTACCGATTAGCACAACATTTTGAAAATATTTTTAGGTATGTCTAATATTTGTTTAATACCCATATTAAATAGTAAATACCTCAAGAATTTTATTTGGGAAATCATTTTTCTTTCGCTTTTTTTTACTTTTGCGCCGGGAAATGCTCTGAGGCATCCCGCCTGGGGAGTGGGTCTCCCCAGGTGGGACTCGCTGCGCCCGAAAGATGGTAAATGGACGCAGCTCTACCCACTAAAACCCGGCGAGTGCCACCAGTGCCGCCTTGGTGAGGTGCCCCGGATCTGTTAAGCTA
Source organism: Helleia helle (assembly GCA_963853865.1). Lineage (NCBI taxonomy): Eukaryota > Metazoa > Arthropoda > Insecta > Lepidoptera > Lycaenidae > Helleia > Helleia helle. The sequence goes on along the minus strand of OY971426.1, from coordinate 15,850,069 downwards.
ACAGGGCGCCTCGACGGCTAGTCAGTCCCGCGAGGAACCGACGCCACCCCCACAGAGGGGTTGCCCCGCACCACAGAACAACCCCTCCCAACGTCGGGACAGTACAATGGGGTGAGGTACCCATCCTAACTCCTTGCCCTCTGCTCGTTTGTCCCCTCTTCTTATAACAGGGGTACAAAGAGCCACCTCGGCTCAATCAGCTTCGCCCAAGGTGCTGGCTCACCCTAGGCTACTGAGCCCCACCGCCACGACAAGGCTTGAACCGTGGTGGGGTTTCCCGTTTCGCCTACGATGACCCGCCTTAATGGAAACAAATTATTTATAAATAATCTACCACATAATATACTACTACTACTACTACTACTATATAATTATACCCTTCCGCCTTTTGATTTTTTAGTACTGAGTTACGTATACCTTTTTGCGATTCTTCAGCACACATACACAGTATTTAAGTGTGATATTACTAATGCTGTTATGATATTTTATCTGTTTTTTTATTGTGTATGTGACATGTGGAATTGTGAATATTTTTTTTATTAATATGTGTATGGTATAAAAGTATTAAATATATTTCCGTTATCTGGTACCTTTAACACAAGTTCTTCGAGAACTTACCATAGATCGACGTGATACTAGATTGACGTGGTGTGAAAGCGTCCATAGATATTTTTTATTTATCTATCTTATCTATCTATCTATCTGTTGCTACCAAATTCTAACCAAACTGATGCAATTTCAAACGTGTATTCAGACGTGGTATAAACGATGTAGGCCCCAAAACTAGCAACGTACGGAAATGCATTATAGGTTTAATCGCTTTCGTGCCGTAAATGTAGATATAAGCAGAGTGGAATATGAGGGAATATGCTCAATTGAATATTTCCTGACGTAAAAGGCTTAGAAGATATTGACGGCGGTCTGGTACAATGGTCAGGCTACTGGACACTTCACGCAGCGGTTGCGGTTTCGAATCCCGCCAAGGTCAGATAATTTGAATGATGAGTATAGCAGCATCGGGTCATGGACGCGTGCATATGTAATATATAAAATTCTAGTGTCACGGTGTACGTAATTAAACTCCTCAGAAACGGCTCGACCGATTCTCATATTTTTTTTTAAGACTTCCTCTCTATATTTTAAAATTCTTTAAAATACGTCGTTATACTAAAAAGTGATTTCCCCTTACTAAAGGATTTTTCTCAAAGGAGCACTTTGGCAGGAAGTGTTGTTTTACAGCTGTTTTGTCTTACAATTAAGGCTACCTCGCCTTAATTAAAACTGTTATAACTTTCAGCGAAGATGGTATAAATAAAAATGTAAAGATATATTTTATCAGGTTCAATAACTCCACGACCAGTTATTTAATTAATTAATTCCCACCATGGTTCAGGCCTTGACGTGGCGGTGGGGCTCAGTAGCCTAGGATGAGCCGCTGCACCTTGGGCGAAGCTAATTGAGCCCAGGGGGCTCTTTGTAGCACTCTTATAAGAAGAGGGACAAAAGAGCAGGGGGCTAGGGGTGAGGATGGGAACCTCACCCCATTGTACTGTCCCGACGCTGAGAGATGTTGTTCTGTGATGCGGGACAACCCCTCTGTGGAGGTGGTGTTGGCCCTTGATGGACTGACAAGCCGTCGAGGTGCCCTGTTTGCTCATTAGACCCGGGGCACCTCAAAGGCGCGTTGGTGGCACTAACCGGGTTTTAGTGGGTAGAGCCACGTCCACTTACCAGATTTCGAGCGCAGCAAGTTCCGCATACCCACGTGGGGAGACCCACTCCCCCGCGGGCAGCCTCAGAGCATTTCCCGGCGTTGAAGAAAAAAAAAAGAAACCTACATTAGGCATGTAGGTTTATTTTGATATAAGCATGCATGAAATAAAACAGTTTTGAAGGTGTGCGAAGTTTACCGACCCGCATTGGGACATCGGCCTAACACCCCCCTCGCCTGATTTCGAGGAGGAGTACCGTAACCTAAAAGTGGTACATATTATAAGGGTTGATGATATTTATTTTATTATTAAATAAAGTCATTACTTGTAGGGGGATCCGCTGAGCCGCGCACCCATCTTTATGGGTAGGTACCATCGTCATACCATCCTTTTTTTGTTGTCGCAGTGGAAATGGTTTGTGCATTCACCCGGGGATGTGTCGTCCCTGGGGATATGTGGGACTCCCCCTCCCCCTTTACACCCGGCGCTTGTATACCGCACTAAAACCACTGCGAGTCGCCTTCAATCGCTAGAAGGAGAGGGTCCCGGATCTGACGTCTGTCAGTTTGTCTGTATATCTAACAAAATAGTGAATAATGATATATTAGAATTATTATGATATTTCGGAGACGATTTGCGTGCAATGGCCGGTCCGTGTTGGATGCGAGTGGCAATGGATCAGCCATCTTGGCGTTAATTTAAAGAGGCCTATTTTCAGCATGGCCAGGAGAGAAGAAAAGTTAGCCTTCCACGAGTGCGGTGCTGTGGAGGACTCAGCTCAGCAGACCCTAGAGGTGTGCGATAGATGGGCCGCACAGCGTCACAATCTCGTGGCTGTGCTTGGAGGGGACCTTTCGCTCTCGAGTGAAACCGGCCGGTCGCGGGGGGTGTCCTGTGTTAGTCAGATCCGGGACACTCTCCTTCAAGTGGCTGAAGGCAACTCGCAGTGGTTTTAGTGCGGTATACTGGCGCCAAGGGTAGATTGGGGGGCGCCGGGAGTCCCACATATCCCCTGGGACAACCCATCCCACTGGGTCAAAAAAAGGCCTATCTTCAGCAGTGATGAATGATCGATCAGTGAGAAATGATGATGAATAATGATCTACTTTTAGTAGATAATACAAGTCATAATAGAAACTTATTAACGGCGGACGGACGTGACAGTACTTTATAAAACCTTTTTTTTATATGAGTTGGATAGGCAAACTGGCAAACGTACGACCTGATGGTAAGTGGTCGACGTCGCCCATGAACATAAACTAGCCAGTAATTACACCGCCTGTCTTGCCCTTCTCTCCGAAACACAGCTAAGCTGTTTCACTGGAGAAACAATCAAGATGGTGGTACCCATGCAGCCGGGAGTGCGGCACAGCGCTTCCCTCCCACCGGTAAACCTTAATTGGCTGAAAAAAAAATTTCCGTTACTATCAAGTCTTCAGTCAGTCTTCCAGAAAAAAATACTTCACTTGCTTTTCTTGCAATATCAACTCCCTAAACATTCATAGCCAAAAAATTCCGACGTACAAATTACAAGCTTTTAGTGAAACGTGCGATTAAGTCGATAAAAATTCCGCCCACACTAGTTCAGAACGCGAATTTCTAATTGAATACGTAATTGGGCCGAACTAGCGTGTCCCAAATGAACCTTTTAGCTTTTCATTTTGGACCCGTTATCCCCTTATCTAGGATTTATTCTAATAAATTGTGTAATTGGAGGTTGTGCTATTCGTGGGTATTGATTGCTAAGTCCGCTTATAGTTATAATTGATTTGGACTGATAAAATTAAACATAAGTCGTCCCCACCATGGCTCAAACCATATCGTGGCGATAGGGCTCAGTAGCCTAAGGTGAGCCCAGCACCTTGGGCGAAGCCAATTGATCGAGGGAGCTGCTCTTTGTATCTTATAATAAGACAAAAGAGCATGGGGGACTAGGGGCGAGGATGGGAACCTCATCCCATTGCACTGTCCCGACGTTGGTTGGGTTGTCCTGTGGTGCGGGACGATCCCGCTTTGGAGGCGGTGTCGGCCCTTGAGGGACTGACTACTGACTGACTTTGGTGAGATCCGGGGCACCTCATCAAAGGCGGCATTGGTGGCACTCGCCGGGTTTTAGTGGGTAGAGCTGCGTCCACCTTACCATCTTTCGGGCGCAGCGAATCCCACATACCCGCCTGGGGTGTGTTCCCCTCCCCACTCCCCAGTGGTATGCTTCAGAGCATTTCCAGAGGTTAAAGAAAAAATAATAAGTCGTAGTGCGATTTCTAGAAATAATGAAGGAGGAGGGTATAAGGAGCACTTGATATAATAGCTTCAAAAACTTTAAAACTGCTCACAAGATATCATAATCATCCTCTATCCGTCCACTGCTGAACTTATGCCCCCTCAATGAAAGATTTCCGTGCAGGGGTGGGGCAAGGCGAGTGTCAAAGGATCGGCCGTCTTGGCGTTCATTCAGGGAGACCTATGTTCACAAGATTTAGTGGTATCTCTGTAGTGCCTCGCAGACTTAATGGCATATTTACTCCACCAGTGAGATATGACAAGGTTGGGACAAGAAAACCAGGTCTTAGAACTAAGTCAAACCTGTAAAAGCAGACTTAACAAACAATGAAATCTCGGCCTCATTTTGTTTTTTTTTTTTTTTTGACGTAATCTTGGAAATAATTTGATTTTGACTTTCATTTAAATAAACCGCTGGTATAAATCATTCAATTTTAACATCGAAAAAAATATATCGTCCGCCTATCCTTTTATAAAAGTTCCCAGAATAGAATTTGTCATACAAAAGCCATTTTTGGGAATTTTTTACGGTAGTGATTCTCTATTGAATATTATATACAATTCGTCCGTTGTGCCCAAACTAAAACATTGGAAAACTATGAACATACCTATATACATTTAAAATGGTAAAAAGGGAAAAAAAATGTACAGAAGTTTTTTTTTATCAAACAAAAATATGTAATGTTGAAAAAATATTTTCTTCGTAATTGTATAAGAATTTTCGATAATTTTTCAATTGTATTAAATATTTATTTTACCCTAGATACTAATCCGGATAAATCTTTATGAAGGGACAGAAAGGGTTTTATAATCGAGATTAAGGGATTATTTTTATGACCAGCTGTCAGATCTACTAATTAAATGTGAAATGTGTGCCTCCATAATACAACATTAATCAACCACATTGTGTAAGAGAAATGATGATTTAAATTGATACATGTCTTATGGTTTTCTGCCATCTAAAAATAACTAAATAGTCTATCATCATCATCATCATCATCATCATCATCATCATCAGCCTCTATCCGTCCAATAATAGTCTATCATAATAATATATAATTTTCTAGTAAGCTATAATTTTATTTTATTGTAAATTGACGACCTCTCAGTGGAAAGCGCGTTGGCGCTCAAGCCGGAGGTTGCGGGTTCGAATCTCAAATAAATATTATGTGCATAGTATAGTAATAAAATCCTAAATATATGTATAGTATAAAAGTATTAAATATATTTCCGTTGTCTGGTACCCGTAACACAAGTTCTTCGAGAACTTACCACGGGATCAGATTGACGTGGTGTGAAAGCTAAAATATCCAAATCCAAACTAAAAGATCCATTAAAACTCGCGTGAAAGAACATATAGCTGATTTAAAACACCGTCGCTACACTAAGTCTGCCATCTGTGAACATAGTCTTGACAAAGCTCGCCATTATATCAGATTTGATAAACCACAAGTCCTCGCAAAAGAACACAGATTCCAACCAAGGATGATCCGTGAGGCTATTGAAATTAAAAAACATCCTAATTTCTATAGAGAAGATGGCTGGCTTCTACCACCTGCTTGGGATCCCATTATTAAAACTATCAAATAATAATAAAATAAATAAATAAAATAAATAATAAATAATATGCGTAGATAGGACTGACCAAAATATTGATGTATCATAGGGTAGTTTCGAATAACTTTGTAATGATAGGACGTATGACACCTCAGTCCTCCCGTGACCATGGTTGCTGTAAAGTATCCGAAACGTCGGGCTTGTAAAAATCTTAATAAACCGCTATAAAATCCGTAAAAATTGTTTTATTATAATGTGGTGTGAAAGCGTCCATAGATTTTATTATTATTATTACAGCGAATTTATCGCTCTTCCTTGAAAGATAGAAAGAAAGATTTATTTTTATTATTTATACATTTATTATGTCTTTATTTATTTTATAGAAGTGGGGGCAAACAGACCCTCGTTTCACCTGGTGGTAAGTGATAAGCGACATACATAGACACCCACTACATCATTAGCAGGTGCGTTACCTTTCAAGTATGAGTATGTTAGTATACATTATAGTTTTACAAATTGGTCTCAAGTCAGCATTTACTGCTGGTAATTCCAGCACTGGTCTTCTATTGAGGCCATCCAGTGAAGATACGAAGCAAATATATATTTACACAAAATAAAAACTTATTTATTCACAAAATAACTTGCACATAATAATATTATACAAAAAAAGACAAACATGCTTGTAAGAGGTAGTGTCATACTGCATTGCAGCAGAACTGGGCCGGCACAACCGGGGTGGTACCTCTCGACAGTAATTATGCTGTCGCGTTTTGTGCGGCTTATGAGTTCGCGGTGGCCCATTTGGGGGGATAGGGAGAAGGAGGGCAGTGCATCTGCGTGGCCTTGTTTGTGCGTATGTGTATGCGCGTCGGCGCCGTGAGGCTCCGACTGCTCGTTTGCCCCCCGATGACATTAAAAAAAACTACCATAATAGTAAAACTACCATAAAACACTGGATGCAGAGGCCGCAAGCCTTTGGTACCACCATGTATTCGTACCACTATCCTGCTTGTTTCTTACATTTGGCAAATAAAGCCTGTACTTTCAGTGTAATTACTGGCACCGAGAATTACTCTTACGTCTCAGGTCAGGCTACGCATGAATGATTTTCCTGGGGTTGTCCAAACCATCTTTACAAAAAAATACAACTTAAATACTACTTTGAAACTCTAAACTGATAGAAGTTAAGGCTTGGCCCTACCGCGGCGCTTCTTTTATAAAGAAACTTAAATATTTATGAATTCTTAGAAAAAATGTATTTTTTCTGTTATTCTCAACTCTTTTAATTCGAAACTTACTTATTTTATCAAAATATTGTTACAAACTCTTTTATATAAAACCTACTCACTCTGTTTTCGTAATATATTTTTGGCAAATTTATTCATGATCCCTCTATAAGCAAATATAAATTTCAAATTATTCAGACAAGTTTTGAGAATTAATGTTACTAATTTTATAACTATAGGTATATACTTCGTACATATATATTACAGAAGGATTCAATTAAAACTGTTTCTAATACCAAATTACATGAAATATACACACAACATTTTATTTTTAACAAACTTTTAATGTAAAAGTATTTATATGGAACGAAGGTAGTCTCTGAACCATCTCTGGTCATCTCTGGTCATCTCTGGTCTCTACCATATTAGAATATATTCAAATATTCAATTAATTGTTTGATGACATAAAGCACACAAGTCACTTGACAAAAAGAACTCAACCTCGTTATGTCCAAAACGTGGCTAGCCAATTTACTAAAACTTACTATTCAAATCAAATCAAATCAAAATTTTTAGTACAAACAGAGTATGTTTTTGAACGTCAATTTAATCTACCACCGGTAGATCCACCGGATCACCGGCTATCATACATCAAGTCCAATACTGAACATAGGCCGCAATGAACGCTAAGTCTGCCGATCTCCGTCACTCGCATCCAACTGGAACAAGCCTCTGCAGGGAGATCTCTGTATCTGGGATGCCTGGGTCTCCCCAGGGACTCGCTGCGCCTGAAAGTGACACCAACCCGGCGAGTGACACCAATGCCGCCTTTGGTAGGTGCCCCGGATCTGTTGTGCAAACAGAGCACCTCGACGGCTAGTCAGTCCCTCAAGGGTCCGATGCCACCTCCACAGAGGGGTTGTCCCGCACCACAGAACAACCCCTCCCAGCGTGGACAGTACATTGGGGTAAGTTTCCCATCCTCGCCCCTTTTCCCCCTGCTCTTTCCCTCTCTTCTTATAGGAGGGGTACAAAGAGTAGCTCCCTCAGCTCAATTTCCTTCGCCCAAGGTGCTCAAGCTTATCCTAGGTTACTAAGCCCCACGCAAGGCTTGAACCGTGGTGGGGAGCATCTTACTACTAGTATTCGTGGTAAAGCACACCATACTTGTAAAGAGTAATATTCTACACATTTAAGTAATACATTTTTTACATATTGAACTCTGAGTCACTATTTGAAAACGTTTGAATACATATTGGATTCGACTACAGATATACCGTGACTCTGATGTAACTTTATTTGGCATATAGCGTAATAAGTATCATGTTGCAAAGGGAATATCGTAGTCCGGGCTTTAGATGTAAATGCGACTATTGGTCGACGATAAATTTCGTTTTGTAACTTTGGGGAAATTAAATTGAACTACAATACCGTGACTGTCACTTTTTCGTCTTTACTTTAGTTTATTTATGTATTTCTCTTCAATATATTATTGTATTTAATGTACTCGTAAATATGTATTGAAATAAAACTTCTTTATAGGGTAATTCAGATTTTTTCTGACGGAAGTAACGCAAAAATTTCTATATTCAAAAATAGTAAATTGCATTAGTCGTTAGTATATTCTGTCATTATACTACACGTTTCTTGACTTATTTGCCAAATGGTGGAAAAGATCATAATTAATTACGATTATTTATTCAAACGGATGAATTGTGAATAGCAAAGTAAATAAAAATTCAAAGGGTTTAAAAATCTTATTTAGCCGCGATTAGACGGTAAATCGTGCGTAAACATGAACCGCACATACTTTTTTATGTTAGTTGGATAAGCAAACTGGCAGGCGTGCCACCTGATGGTAAGCGATAGACGTCGCCCATAAACATAAGCTAGTTTACCTGGAACGAGCCCAGGCAACTCATGTATTTGTTGTCTATCCTGAGACATAAGATGTTAAGTCTCGGTGCCAGTAATTACACTGCCTGTCTTCTTCTCTCCGAAACACAGCAAAGCTGTTTCACGGGAGAAACAAGCAAGGTGGCACCCATGCAGCCGGGGCATGGCACAGCGCATCCCTCTGACCGTTTTTTTTAAATTTAGTGTCGCTTTTTCTTTTCACTGAGTTTTCAATAATGGTGCGAAGAAAATTGAATTCAAAAGACAAATGTGATGTTATAAAGTTGCTTAATCCGGTTTTCCCGAAATTCTTGAACTCAGCAAAATAGTTTTAAAACTAAATTCTAACTAATCCAAACTAAACAAACTAAAAAACTATTCCATTTAGATTTTGAGCATGACTTAGATTTTAAACGTATCTTAGATGAGGGTCATACACGGCTCTATTACTCGGATTGATTCTATTTTCGGCAGCTTTTCTCCATCGTGCATAATAGATGTGGCAGCTGGGAACTTTGTTGTATACATTATTCAACAAAAACACTTATAATAACAATTTATTTTGTATTTTTAGAACATCTATGAATAGAACGCGTTAATGGATTTAGATATTATTTTTAAATCATCATCATCATCAGCGACCTTTGTGTCCTACTGCTGAACTTCCTCCTCGGGTGCTGGTCTAGTTCAACTCAGCGCTAACCTAATAAGGGAAGGGACTTAGAGACCTTCAAGAAAAGAGCATACGACTGTCCGTCTGCTCCTTGTCTATTTTCTCTTTATATCTCTATCTTTATATTCTCGGATTTAAGAATCGACATATTATCCGGCTCAACGCATATTATATGTTTTAGTGTTCGCCTTGAGCCGAATGTTGTGATGGCAAACGGCTTGATCATGTCGTTGGAGTTTTTATGTCATAAGGAGGCAACCGATCAGTCGTAGCCGGTTACTACCTACGCTCACAGACATCCGCACAAACAATAGTTATACAGATGCGTTGCCCTCCTTTTCCCTTTTTTTTCTTTTACGCCGGGAAATGCTCTGAGGCATCCCGCCTGGGGAGTGGGTCTCCCCAGGTGGGTATGTGGGACTCGCTGCGCCCGAAAGATGGTGAATGGACACAGCTCTACCCACTAAAACCCGGCGAGTGCCACCAGTGCCGCCTTAGTGAGGTGCCCCGGATCTGTTAAGCTAACAGGGCACCTCGACGGCTAGTCAGTCCTGCAAAGGACTGACGCCACCTCCACAGAGGGGTTGTCCCGCATCACAGAACAACCCCTCCCAACGTCGGGACAGTACAATGGGGTGAGGTTCCCATCGTCACCCCTTGCCCCCTGTTCTTTTGTCCCCTCTTCTTATAAGAGGAGTACAAAGAGCCCCCTCGGCTCAATTAGCTTCGCCCAAGGTGTTGGGCTCACCCTAGGCTACTGAGCCCCACCGCCACGTCAAGGCCTGAACCATGGTGGGGGCCCTCCTTTTCCCTATCCAACCCAATGGGCCACCGAAAACTCACAAAACGCACGAAATTCGATAGCATAGCTGTCACTTGACGCCGGTGTTATGTGAGCGAGAAGTACCACCCTGGTCGTGCCGGCCCAATTCAGATACAAAGCATACCACTACCTCTTACTCAATCACATCCTTTATTTGTTTGTGTGATTACTACCATTACAAGTTCTCGACATACCGTTAAGAATTGGAATGCCAGTATAGTAATGTAGTACTAGAAATCATTTGATTCTAGTATAACAGAGGCACAGAAATGAAAACATGTCAAAGGTGTAGAAATGAAATCGCATCGGACAAGATCTCATGTCTCATTGTAAGATGGGTGGGTAATTAATGGTTGGTATCTTAATGCAGGGGACAGCTGGGGAGGAGGAAAAGGGAGAATTTTGGTCAAAATTATATTAAGGAATAGAAATCTGAACATTAGGAACCTCCTAAATCCTATTATATCCTAATGAAAAACTTTATTTAATTTAATGTATGGACAATTTGAATCTCAAAAGTAATTTTTATGACACATTCAGTCAAGAATTTCAATTATCATTACACTTCTGTGCCCTATTTTTGTAAAGTACAATTTTTGTTATAACATAATATTATCATAATCTATTTTTTATAATGGAAAATTTTTAATCGTAGTCATCCATTTTTATGTAACAATAAAAAATTAAGCAACGCTATCATTTACAATTTCCTAATTATATATAATACTAACTAATTTCATACTCTAGTAATAGAAATTAACAAAATCAATTGGTTTATTAAAAATTGTTGATTAAAAACTTCAGACTTAATTGTTACGGGTAGAAAATTCTATATGTAAAGGAAGAGGTACTTAACTTCCTATTGTGTTAAACTTTCTGCGCTAGTTGGCAGCATTTTTATTATCTGTTCAAAAGGCAAACTTATCCTTAGTTTATCTAGAATTGGATGAAGCATTGTGTGGGTGGGATGAATTAGAGACCACTTTAACTGAGAGAAAATTTAGGAGAAAATTAAGCTTAATTTATCTAAGAGAGCATGCGTGAATCGCAAGAAATATATCGCTTTTATACGTCCGCTAACTTGAAACAAAAGATCGTAGAATACTATGCTGTCTGTCTCGCAACAGAGATATATAGCGGGAGAAACAGGCAGGTTACTGTTAGGAGTACTGATGACTTAAATTCATCGATCACATAGCCGAAGAGAGTAGTAATGTGAACCATAAAATTCCGAAACTCATCAGTGATTTGTCACTGACGTAATGGCAATTCAAGCAACTAGTGACATGTGCGTACTTCCCATCGGCCAATCATCCATCAATGGCCATCATTCGGCCAATGAGATCGCGGAACCGGCGCAGCGTCGCAGCACAAATTTGGCGGAACTTGTTTTGATTCGCGGTAGTGATTTATGAATATGAACGGAAAAAGTCAGGTAACAACTGCAGCGACAGCCGATTATTCCGTTCTGACACAGCTTGTATAAATTAACTGACAGAATATACTGTTTTATGCTAAATGCTTTCGGTGGAGAGCCCACATTAATTCTCTGAGTTTGGAAAATCCTTCAGAACGCTAACATTGAAGAAGAAAAAGAGATTCTATATATAAACTCTTCTAAATGCAGATAGAGAGAGAGAAAGAGGGAGAGTATGGATTCGAAGTATATACATTTACAATTTTGATTAAGAAAACTAATTAGAAACTTTTTGGTGCTAAGGGCTAAGCCCAATTCAATTTGCTATCTTTATTCTTATCTAAGTATAGTGTTGGTACTTGGGATAAATCCATAATGAGCTCAACTAACGGAGATAAACCCTTGACTGGCTATCGATTTCTATTATTCATGATCAAGAGGAAATGTTTATTCAGACATGGCAACACCTCAGATCTGATATAAAACATGCTTATACATCATCATCGTCAGTCTTTATCCGTCCCCACCATGGTTTAGGCCTTAACATGGCGGTGGGGGTCAGTAGCCTAGGGAGAGCCTAGCAAGCTAATTGATCCGAGGGAGCTCTTTCTTCTTCTAAGAAGAGGGGACAAAAGACCGGGGACAAGGGGCGAGGACGGAAACCTCACCCCATTGTACTGTCCTGACGTTGGCAGGGGTTGTTTTGTGGTGCAGGACAACCCCTCTATGAAGGTGGCGTTGGTCCCCTGAGGGACTGACTAGCCGACGAGGTGCTCTGTTTGCTTAACAGATCCGGGGCACCTCACCAAAGGTGGCACTCACCGCGTTTTAGTGGGTAGAGCTGCGTCCACTTATCAGCTTTCGGGCATAGCGAGTTCCACATACCCGCCTGGGAATTTTTCCTACTCCTCCTGAATACTTCTGATTAAATTCGTTGCGGGTCCCAAGGCAGTTTTTAACGTATCCCTCGGGCTCCCTGAGATCGTATCAAAGGGTCATTTAATGGTTACCGCTGTCGATCCTGGCTATACAGGAGTAGCAGCGGTGGGAACGAGTGGTGGGCCTAGCCCGTTTAAAAAAAAAAAATACACGCCTGAGAAGACCTACTCCCCCGGCGGAATGTCTCGCATTTCCCGGCGTTAAAAAAAATAACTTCATATAAAACCAAATTTAAAAAATAGGTATTGGTAGGCCCTGAATGAATTGCCTAGGCAAGTCCCAGGTGAACGTGCTTATGTTCATGGGCGACGTTGACTACTTACCGTCTAGGAGCTCCTCTGTCCATTTGTCTATCTAACTAGCATAACATAAAAAAATCAATAAAAAAAACTCTGCCAAATTGCTACTACTAGCAGATGGACCATCTGAGTGATCAGCGTCGTTCCTGGACAAACTTGGAGCTGGTCCAGACAGCTATTCATGAGACCTAAGATGTTAAGTTTCGGTGCAATTAACACTGCTTTTACTGCTGTTTGACACAACTGTTTGACGGAAGAATTGAGTAGGTTTGTGGTTTTTTTATCTCCGGGAAATTCTTTACGTATGTAGCCAGGCTCTTCGGGTAGATCATGACCATATGTGGAACTTGCCCCTGGGAGTGCCCTTCCCTAAACTAAAACCACTGCGAGTGCCTACAGCCGCTTTTTGAGGGTCCCGTATCTGCAGGCAACAGTGATCACCTCACTGAAAGGTTGGTGGTACCCATGCAGACAGGAGCGCGGCACAGCACAACCCTCCATAAGCCCACCAGCATAAAACCTGTTCGTGAGTAGTCAGAGGTGATCCACGCTATTTAAACAATAACAGGTCGTGGTGTAAATATTTATGGAAGTCAAAAATCTTCACCTCGTTTACTTGTTTAATATTAACAGTACAAAAACTAGAAAAAAAAATCTCCTGAGGCAATCATTTATTGTTTCAAGCCCAGAACTGGCCCAGAACTCTGTAATTTCATTGAATTTCTTACTGAAACAACTTTTCTATGACAGTTTTTTTACATGGATGATTATTTTTCAAAGACGCTAACGATGATTTAGTATTTTTTTAAGTTTTCGTCCAAAATAGTTAAGAATTAATTAGCAACTGAAACGTTATAACGTCAACGCATTAAAGAGAACCATTTATGTTAAACATCAAAGCTTCTGATTTCAGTGGAATTATAACGATATTAATTTTCTGATGTATAGGTGCTCCTTAGAACATTCTAGTGATTTAGATGTCTGGAATTTTCATACAATACCTATAATTTTAAATTTCATTAGATATTTAGGCTTTTTATTATTTTGGTGCGCCTTAGTAATAAAATCTACTCGAATGCCGTGCTGCAAACAGCATGACGTTGTCATTTCTTCATTTTATTTCATCTTTCATTATATATTTATACTAGCTGGTGCCCGCGACTTCGTCTGAGTAGGATTAGATTTTAGTTTTTTTTTCATAAAAAGTATCCTTTCTTACTTTTAATATCTCCAAGAATATATGTAAAAAGTTTCATGATGATCGGTTAAGTAGTTTTCGCGTGTAAGCGTAACAAACAAACTTACTTTCACATTTATAATATTAGTAGGATTAATTATGAATTTTAATAATTTCTTACATATCTGTGTGAAACAAGTTCACATGTGCTGGATGACCCATGACAGCTATTTTTTTAATATGAATTAATTATGTTTTTTTTTTCTAGCCTATACTGTAATAATAGGTAATCTATAATCTATTATTTATATATTTTACCTAGTATCATATTATGTCTTTAATGCAGTTACCTCAGTACAATACATTACACACACATAATACAGACAGCTATTTGAAGAAATAACATAGGATCTATTGAACAATATTAAAATATATATATTTTATGTAATAATAATATTATCTTTGGAAGCTTTCACACCACGTCAATCTGGTCCAGTGGTAAGTTCTCGAAGAACTTGTGTTACGGTACCAGACAACGGAAATATATAAATTTAAGACTTTTACACTATACATATATTTAAGATTTTTATTATAAAATACATATATTTAAAACACATACATGACCCAGGAATACAGAAAATATTTTTTTTCCTTAGCGGAATTCTAACCCGCAACCTCCGGCGTGAGCACCAACGCGCTTACCACTGAGCCACAGAGGTCGTCAATTATATTTATTCGTCTCATTTGCTATTTTTTATAAAAAGCTGCATGTTTCTTTTTAATTTCAATATAAATGTAAGTAAATGTCTTCTAGACGACAGTTATTGCATTGGCGCGAGCTCGGGCCCCAGTTTAGCCATTAAATTAAATACATACATGATTGAGATTCAGATAAGGTATCTACAACTTTATTACAAATTTATATTCAAGGTTTTTTTTTTAATTCAAAATAATCCTGTTCCTAACATTAAGGGACTGTGCAACCCAAAGTGTTCAAACGTTTTGCTTTTCTTGTTTTGTGTTACGACATTTTCACAAATCAGACGTTTTGAATGCGTCAGCTAGACAAATTGACAGTTTAAATACAGAGCACGTGAAATAGCAGAATGGTAGAACGCGCAAACGCGCAACGTTATTGAACGCTGAACGCACGTCCGCGGAACTGTTGAACGCAGAACGCATGAAAGCGGAACGGTTGAACGTAGAACGCACGTCCGTGGAACTTTAGAACGCATGAACACGGAACTATTGCACGTAGAACGCGGAAATGTTGAACGCAAAACGCACAAAAGCGGAACGGTAGAACGCGTCCGTCCTTCTCGGAATGAATCCTTATACAAAATTCTTTCCAATATTATCCTTGCCAGAAATAAAATTACTAAGACATATCACGGTCATCTTGTTTCCTGGATAGCAAGGAGACTGAGGCCAGACTGATAGCGAAGGACGTATAAATCCATCAATATCAATTCCCTAAACGATATAAGGTTTTTTTTTATTTGCGGATTTCCACGCAGTCAGAGCTTAAGCTGCATAGGTACCACCATCTTGTTTGTTTCTCCCGTGAAATAGCTTTGCTGGGTCACGGAGAGAAGGGCAAGACAGGTAGTTTAATTACTGGCACCGAGACTTAACATATTATGTCTCAGTATACGCAACACATGAATTAATTCCAAGGATAGTTCCAGGTTCCATGGATGACGTCGACCACTTACCATCAAGTGCCACATCTGTCCATTTGCCTATCCAAATAACGTATAAAATACAAAAAAAAACGTTTTTATTTCAAGGAAAACAGTACTTAGCCTTGTGCCGAAAAACCTTAAAACCTTAGTTTGGCTCTTGATTCTGCAGAATAATTACGACCAATGCAAATCAAACCCACTAAGCGGCGGGGGATATGAAGTGTTGTCGTTCATTAGTAGAGTCTCAGTCAGCATTAGACGAAAAAAGATTGATAGTTGCGATAATGATGAAATCAAACCCAAACATACAGATTCCAATCGATTTGAAACTGTCGGGAAAGGAAGTAATACTTCGTAATCCGATATTACAGAAGTTCTTTATTAAGAGTCTGTGATCAGCTATGCTATACCCGCTATTATATTGTACGCTATTTTTATTCCCCACATAAGTGCAATCTAGAAGTTTAAAGAGAAACTAAAGCCTTGGAAGTTTGTTTCGCTGTTATAGTGCAGTAACTACGTGTGTCTCATTTCAATTCGGAATGACTATTTGAGTAAGAACGTTTATAACCAGGTGAGGTATATTTGATGAGAACGTTAAGAGTTTAAAGCTACGATGATACATTTGTCAAGTTTCTAATAACATGTAAGCACTCAATAGTTGTTAATTGTAAAAACTTTTAAATTGCTTTTTGCTTTCCAAATATATTTCTAATTAGTTATATATAGCTGTAATTTTTTCCGAATAAAAAAAAAAAAAAAAAATCTCACAAGACTCTATTATTGAGACAAATAATCTATCTCAGTGTAATATTTAATACAAATAATAGCAGTAATTCGCGTAAGCATCAAACAAATCACCAAGAAATCAAATTGAAAAAATTACGATTTTTTTTTTCATTCTAATATAATTCAAATTAGTGATATAATACAATACAGAAAAACGCATTATTTTTTAAATCATCGCGAAAAGATCCATAAAAGAAAAAGTTAGCAGTTCTACATCCTATTTCAAATAATAATAAAAGAAAACGAAGAATACAAAAATGGAACAGTCAATATTTATCAGTATTTTCATTACTGGGTCACAAACAGACAATAATATTGTCGTCTTCCGTCACAATATATCTAGCATTTTTGTCGAGTAAATAGAGGGAAAGATGATTAATCACATACTGACAGGCGGAGAGAATTATGTAAATAGTGAATGGTAGTGCGGATATAAAGAGCAATGGCGCCGACGTTAAGGGTTGCAAACGAGCCATGCTTCATTTGTTACAATAAAAATCACTGTTGTTTGTGAATGAGGCAAGAGTATGTCTTATACAGCCTTAGATTGACCAAAATACGGTTGACACAGATTGAAATCAGGTCAGATACTTATCAAGGATTTTCTTACACACAAAAGTTGATTGTGAATTTATTTGTCTGTTATGATAGAAATATTATTTTGATGAACAAACCATAAATCATGCGTCATAGAGCCTTGTTTTTTTAAATTCTGAAATATGAAATGATGAAACAAATTTCCCGCCTAATCAAGCTTTTGAATATTTGAAGTAGTCCTTTTTAAGGGTCAAGTCTCTGCTAGTTCATTTTAATTTTAACAAAAATTAATTCAGCGAAGGGAAAATAGGACTCGAGAACAAAGATAGCCCATTGTTTTTGGACAGAGCTTTGTCTATTCATAGACAATTTCTAGTGATTGTTATTGAAATTGTGTGAAATAGAAGTTTTAATTTCATATTTAAATTCAAAAAGTTGTATAAAATGATTAAATTTTCTAACAAGACTATTATATGTAGAGGTCTCTGTATTGTTTTCTTAAATAAATTTTGATGTATTAGACCCATACTCTTTAATAATAAAAAAATAAATTTAATATTTAACCAAAGATGTCTTGGTCAAAAGCCCGCATCTTTGGGTATACCCCAGAAATGGGAGAATTATTAGAAAAATTGAAAACCAAAATAATAATAATAATAATAAAATAATAAATACAAATAATAATACTACATTATTATATTATAATAACCACCGCCGACATGAAACCTACGGTTTGACGATAAACTAGGTGAGATTTTTAAGGTGAGATTTGTTAGTAGTTGTCTATTTCAACTAACGCACAGAAGTTTTTTTTTGTTGATTGAAAATATTATTTTATTTATACTGATACAATAAAAAGTTGATGATTGTGAGTTTGGCTGTAGGAAAATCGACACTACATAAGTACCCGATTTATAATTTTTGCCGTGATAACGTCTTATAAATCGATGAACACTGGCTGCATGCACAAAAAATGTCACGTTCCCCTTGAGCCGAGCATGCAAGCGAGAGTGCGGAACCAGCGATAGAGAAGCACGATCGGCCTAAGCGTTCGGCTTGTGACGCATTATGACGTTATCACGTAAAATTATCGATCGTAAACCGACTTTACAGACAACAGGTAGGTTTTTTTTCACGAGAATAATGACGCTATCACTGAAAGAAAGCTAAAAAGTAATCATCATCACTCCGGATACGGCTGAATATCTAAGTTAACGGGGATGAAAAGGCTACAGGTATTTGCGTGATATTCGAATATTGTATATCTTTTCTGTTTATCAAACAACTAATACCCCAAGTAATTGAATTAAAAAGTATTTAATTGTCATTAATTATTCGGCATTCAAGGAGAGAGTAAACAGGTTCACTTTGCAACTTCATTGAGGTGAAGTGTCTGGGTGACGTCACTAAGTGATTTGGCGTGTTAATACTTGATTTATATTAAAATCACTTACCCCTTTACTGTAACCTTGCAGTTACATTCTTTTAAAATAAAATGGCGGGAAATCGACCATCTTGGCGTCCATTGCTACGTACGCAGTGGACGGACAAAGGCTACGGATAAGGATGTTAAAAGTACACTGCAGATGGTTAAAATAACCATTTTCATGTAAAATCTATATATTTTTGTCTGTGAATTGTAACTTAAACAAAAATTTTCTTAAGTTGATAAGTCTAAATAAAATTTATTTTATTTTTATGCCTCTTACGTCGTATAATCGGGTCTTCTCAAAATTAGGCAAGTATCTACAGTAAACCCACCGTGGTTCAATCCTTGTCGTGATGGTGGGACTCAGAAGCCTAAGTTGTGCACAGTACCTTGGGCAAAGCAAATTGAGCCGAGGGAGCTGCTCTTTGTACCCCTCTTATAAGAAGAGGGCTACAAAGAGCCCTCTTACAAAAGAGCAGAGGGACAAGGGGCGAGGATGGGAACCTCACCCCATTGTACTGTACCAACGTTGCGGTCCCCTGAGGGACTGACTAGCCGTCGTGGTGTCCTGTATGCTCATTAAATCGGGAGCAACTCACCAAAGGCGGCATTGGTGGCACTCGCCGAGTTTTAGTGGGTAGAGCTGCGTCCACCTTACCACCTTTCGGGCGCAGCGAATCCCACATACCCGGCTGGGGAGAAACACTCCCCCACGGGATGCCTCATAGCATTTCCCGGCGTAAAATAAAAAAAAAAAGAAGAAGAGAAAAAGTATCTATAGTAAGCTGACGTTTGTTTTTCCGCTGGTTTAAAACGGGCAAACTTTGCATCCTATTAAGAATTTTAATCTTAAATGCAGGTTCCCTCGTGAGCAATGTTAACAGGTAGATGAAAAAGTTGATCTTCACTGGATGCCCCGAAAATGTTAAATCGTCTCTATGTTAATATTAAAATTCATATATATATACTGAAAATCGACACTAAAAGATAAAGAAGATATGCTATCACGGCATTCGACTCGATTTTACTGCTACGACGCCAATAGATGTTCTGATTATATATTCGATTAGTGATAGATTTTCAGGAGGGCACAGATCTGACTCGGACCCGACACTCGTTAACCAAAACGGAGCTTGTAACAACTGAACCATCGCCGCTCACAGTCGTAACATATTTTATCTCCATGATTATGAAACTTTTGTAACTTTGATACTTTATTTCCTAATATTGAAGTTATGAATAGACATACGATTTTTCCTTTTCAGCGTATGTGGTAACAAAGTTTTTAGGCGGAAGTTTGCAAAAGTTGTCTTCCTATGTTTTTATGAATGTTTTAATCATCATCATCGTCCAACCTTTTTTTTTTGAGCTGGACATAGGCCTGTATCAATGAACGCCAAGACGGCCGAAATCAATGCTGTGGACTTTTCACACCCTCTAAGACACTTATCCTATATCAGACTAGCAGATGCAGCTTCGCCCGCGTTAACTTAGATTACAGCCGTATTCGGATTGATGATGATTATTTTTATAGCCTAAGAAACTCCTTTTAAGACAGACCAAAATTATAAAAAATGTTATTTTGGTGTGTGATATTGTGTGAACCAAAATATAATCCTGCACAGACGAAGTCAGGTGCATTAGCTAGTATGTAATACATTTTCTCTAAGCTCCATGTTGAGTAAGCCGATGGCAACCATCTTGCTTGTTTCTCCCGTGAAAAATCTTTGCTGTGTTTCGGAGAGAAGGGCAAGACAGGCAGTATAATTACTGGCACCCAGTATAATTACTTAGCATCTCAGGATAGACAACACATAAATGAGTTGTCTCGTCCCAGGTAAACTAGTTTATGTTCATGGGTGACGCCGACCACTTTCCATAGTAGCACGTCTGCCTGTTTACCTATCCAAGTAACATAAAAAATTGACGACAACGCTCCTGCCTATATGATGTGCTGTACACATAACTCGGATATATTTCCATATTTATGATCAAATATTTGAATGATCAATATTGATAGCGCTCATTATTAATAACAGGCACTATGAATCAAACGTCTCCGACGATCGGTTCTAGGAGACATGTTTTTTATAAGCCAATAAGGCCGCCATTTTGTTTTTAGCTTAGTAGTTTTCTTTTTATTTCAGTTTTGGGGAAGGTTGGCATTAGTGCTCCACCGCATAACTAGAGAAATTTGGATTTAATAACTTGCTTTGTATAATATTTTAGCTGTGAACGAAAATAGGTTGAAAATTTTGGTGATAAGAATTTTAAATGGTAATAAGAGTGGAGGCGTTTAGGTAATCGGCCATTAACCATGTGTGAAGACGATCTCCGTGCAGTGGCCGGTCCGTGTTGGATGCGAGTGGCAAGGGATCGGCTGTCTTAGTGTTTATAGGTGGAGGCATTTGTTCAGCTGTAGACGAATAGAGACTGATGATGATAATGATGATTGATGTTCATAATTCATATTTAATATTTGGATATTTATCACGCTTAAGAGGACGCATTGGTAATTTTGGTGTCACTAATTTCAATTTATTTCAGTAATTCCAAAACGAAAAATATAAGTTGATGACCTGATAGTTAATGATAAAAACCTTATTTAGATTTTGTTAGTTTTCAGTAAACGATTACGTAACTTTTGTAACAGAAAAAAATGTCAGACATACTACATCTCTTTTAAAAAAGAGATTCACATCTTATGGGCAAACTCAAACTGGACCGGTTTAAACCTCTTAATTTTCTTCGTAGATGAGTCTACACAATATGTTCTTAAGATTTAGAATTAATTTCTCTGATTCTTGTTTTAAACGCAATAAAATCACAATAACCATTTTGTCGCTTACGTCCTTTACTTACAAACTCGCGCGCGTATGGCAAGCCTCACCCCGCTCAGGACGTAATAATTCTAATACCGGATATTAAAGTTATTGTTTAACAATGCGTCACCTTAATGTTTAGCTAGTATTGAAATTAATTTATTTACATCAGAATTTGTACAATATTTTTTTAAATTATTATTTACCAATTAAACAATCTGTACTAATAAGAGTTTGTTTGTTTGAACGCGCTAATCTCAGGAACAACTGGCCCGATTTGAAAAATTCTTTCAGTGTTAGATAGCCCATTTATCCAGCAATATAGTCTATATAACATCACGCTTCGGCTAACAGTAGTTAAGTTGAGTAAGGTAACGCGGGCGAAGCTGCGGGCAACAGCTAGTACAATATATAGAAGATATCAAACATTTTATCAGCAAAAACCAAAAAGGTTTTAAGCATGTGCTAAACATAAATGTACAGTTATTCTTTCTACTAATTTACATGAAATTATATAATATAATGATCACTGACATTGGTCAGTGATCATTAGAGACAATAATATACTGCTCTAACTCTGGTATTGATAATTGTATCTATATCAGAGTTAGAGCAGTATATTATTAAAGAAAATATGTATAGGGATATTACTGACCGATTTATCACTAATTAAACTTTCGGCAAACATTTAAGTTTTAATTTTTCACTAATCAATACACTAAACTTGAACCATAAACAAATGAAAGTTTTTAAAAGAAAATCCATCCTTTAAACACTTGAATATGAAGCGAGTAAAACCACGAGATATGTCTAGTATTTTGTAAAGTGTAAAGCGAGAAAGATCTTAATTTTGTATATTAATTTTGGATGCTTGTTCAAATATTAAACTTGTTTCCGAGAACCCTTATAATCAAAGACATAACGAAAATGACACTTGACCTAAAGTTGAGAGTTATACTACTTAAAGAAAATATATTGAGTTTTTTTTATAAGACGGAAGACAAACAGTCGATCCACCGCTGTTCGTAAGTGTCAGTAAGACATAGATATATTATATATAGGAGGCAATGCATGTGCGTGCCGGCTTTTCTATATTGATATATTTATTTACGTGATATATGTTCAATAAAAATATTTAAATAAAAACTCGAAAACACAAACAAAGATTTATATTCGGACTTATTTTTTATATTTTTTTTATATTGGTACCATTTAAATATCTAATAATGATCCGTAGTTTCTGAAAAAGTTAAGTATATTTTCCACGTCACTTTTTTTCATAATATATATTTAATATTGTTTTTTATCTGTTATATAACTAATTAAAACTATCGATACACTTACGATTTCTATCCATCACAACGAAATGTCAAGCCACACAAAAGCACAGTTCACAAGCTTTCACAGAACACAAAAAAGTTTTCATCCACAACCGATCGTGCCGAAAGCTCGCTTGGCACGTCACGCAACGACAGTAACTCCGAAGCGACTGGCACAGATCTCATCCGCCCGCCCAAACTGCGCAGCTTTATTTTTAAACATTCTAACACCATGTACATTTTTACCCCTGAAATATGGAGTTAATATTAAAGGAGACATAATGATTTCATTAAATTATTATATGGTGAGAATAAATTGAATAATTTACTTTTACAAATACCTATAAAGAAATAATGCTTGCAAGTTCTGGTGTAGAAGGTAATAAATACTATTCATTTCATATTTTGAAAAATCTTTTTATCAAATCCTTGTATATACAAATACAGCTGAAAAGTTATCGCAAGCCTAGATGCGGGCACCAGCTACTTTTTTAAATAATAAAAGCTTCGATATTATAAATCACTAACTAAAGTAAAGTAAAATATGATATCTGATGTAGGAAAGTTCTCTCCGGAACTATTATTTTGATTTCAAAAAATATTTTTTGCGTTTTATAACTCAATCACTGAGTAAATTTTATTAGCTATTTAATTACACGAAAGTTCTTTTTTTGTAACTTTACGCAGATGAAACTTCTAAAAAGTGAAAGCAGATGGTTTGGTCAAACAAAAATTTATTGTCTGTAAAGTCGGTTGACGGACGATAGTTTTCGTGTTTCGTTAAATTAGGAAATCAATTACATCCTATTAAATTGTGGAAATAAACACAAAACACGTTGCCGCGTATTCAACATTTGTTATAAATGATGGTTTCCAAGCCAACGCTGTCAAATAGAGAGGTCCAAGCCTCTCTATCGTTTGACAGGCTCAGGCAGAACGAGACACTTTTTCGTGCGCGTTGACGGTGTACATCAATTTATAAGACGTTATCACGTCAAAAGTTAAGTTCAATTTTATATAAAGTATAAAAGGCGACGGGGGTGCGCAGGAGGCGCTACTTAATGCGCCTCCAGTAACGCCCCTGTGTTCGTGTCGGGTTCAGGATGGGAACCTGGGCCCAGTATGACACGACGTCGCGGGGACTGCCCAAGCAGCCGGGCAGCCCCTTAAGAGGAGTAGTCTGGCCTTCGCCGGGGCCAGCCTGTCGCTGAGGTGATCCTGTTGAATGCCTATCCGGGACCCTAAAATTAAAGCGGCTGAAGGCGCTAGCAGTGGTTTTAGTTTACGGGTAGGGCACTCCCAGGTGCGGGTCCCACATATAGGGTCAGGATCTACCCGAGATCCTGGCTACATGCGTAAAAAGCATTTCCCTGTGATAACAAAAAAAAAAGTTCATTTATAGTAAGAATTTCTTTAATATGAGTAAGACATCAATTTAAATAAAACAGGAGAAGGTGAGATAAATGATACTGTATTGATACATTTTACTTTCTAAACCTGTTATCGTTGAAATCAATAACATCAAAGCAAACCTTAACAGCCTCTGTCAGTGACAAGCGAGGGTAATCAATGTTGTCATATTATATTCCAGGTGATGACGACTTGTAAGTAATTTATACGAATAATCATACAAATGCGAACATTTGAATGTTTGGATTTTTGTAACTCAACCACGACCAAACTACTGAATAACTTTTGATGAAACATTATATACCAGAATAATATATAGGCTGTATTTAATCCTCAAAAATTCAAATTCCTACGGGAATTACATGTGCCTTATTATTCTTAATTACGTCAATTGACATGTCAAAACCGACGTAATTGCATAACTATTATTTAATTTGTGGTACATAATTATCAAACGCACAAAATTTATAATATGTACCTATCCACTGGCTGAACGCACCAAGTCTTTCAATATAGTATATTATTGAGATGATAATTTACTTTTTCTAACTCCACATGGTGGAAGTCGCAATCAAAAGCTAGTAATATAAGCTGAACAGTTTGCTTGTTTATAAGAACTTTTGTTACATTTTGCTATGTAGGAAGATAAATTTAAGAAATTTATAAAATTATACTTGTCACAGCTATGATGCCCACCAAGGTATGACAGCACGCGTTTGCCGTCACGGCATTATATATTATACACAAAAATCCATGTCAGAATCCTAATAAGTATAATATTTTCCATACATTCTTACACATAATTACTTTCATATCTGATTTGGCAACATTCTTTGGCATGAGTCGTAATATCTCTAAGTAACCATTAGATACTAAAGATATATTATTTATAGCAATATACTGTTGGGATTCGAGATTAAATACGTGTTGGACATTTTAAAAGGCTGTAGAATGATAGCTACTCGACTTCGATCGTCTCCAGAATGCTTCAGCCAATAGAAAAAAACGGACTCGGTTGTGATAATATCTTTCATAATCCTAGATTTTTACATTACCAATACTAGTACATACTCTATCTATTGTCTTTTTTATAGCACAGGAGGGTTAAGGAGCAGTTTTTTTTGTAAATCAAAAGCAAATATACAACCCGCACAACCAGATGCAATGCTCTCCTTTCTTCTATCCCCACCAATGGGCCACCGGAAACTCACAAGCCACATGAAATGCAACAGTAGAGTCTTTTTTTTTTCGGATGGATCTATGCTAACGGCCCGAAGGCCCTAACGCTACATCAGATTAGTGTGAGCCCATTTGGCTCACTTTTGGTTTATAAAAGTGGGGGGGTTGCTCCCCGCCAACCGTGCAGTCTGCGACCGCACGGCCTACTGGCGTCGGGTTGGACAGTACAGTCACTTTTGCGTCGGTGTTATGTGAACGAGAGGTACCACCCCAGTCGTGCCGGCCCAATTCGGCTGCAAATCAGCATGGTCTTACCTCTTACAGAATGGCGAGGGACTTACGGTCGTCTTGGAGTTGATTGAGGGGGGCCTATTTTTAGCCCCCACCATTGTTCAGGCCTTGTTGTGGCGGTGGGTATCAGTAGCCTAGGGTAAGCCGCTGCACCTTGGGCGAAGCTATATGAGCCTTGAGGCCCTTTGTACCCCTTTTATAAGAAGAAGGGACAAAAGAGCAGGGGGCAAGGGTTGAGGATGGAAATCTAACCCCATTTCCAGTCCAGTCCAGTCCAATCCCGACGTTGGGAGGGGTTGTTTTGTGGTGCCGGACAACTCCTCTGTGGAGGTGGCGTCGGTCCCTTGGGGGATTGACTAGCCGTCGAGGTGCTCTGTTTGCTCATTAGATCGGGGCACCTCACCAAAGGCGGCATTAGTGGCACTCGCCGGGTTTTAGTGGGTAGAGCTGCGTCCACCTTACCACTTTTTGGGCGCACCGAGTCACACATACCCGCCTCGGGCCACTCCCCCGCGGGATGCCTCAGAGCATTTGCCAGCGTTAAAGAAAAAAAAAAGAAAATAGGCCTATGTTTTGCAGTGGACCACTAGAGTTACCAAATTTCCTGATTTTATATCCCGGTAGGTTTTGGTTTGACTGACAGAATGACAACGGAGTGATCCTTCCAGGGGTCTGTCTTTCCATTATGAGGAACGGAACCCTAAAATATGTTTTCTTATTTTATAAATACCCTATCATAAATAGCCTACAAAAAAAACTACCTACATAATATGTACAAGCTTAATCCCATTAATCAGCGAATAAAGGTTGTTTTAATAGGATCCATATTAGTCAACAGAATGTTAATTGATTGAAAGTCAATGCAATAATTGTTTAAATATTGAGACACGCATTTGACCGGAAGCAGATCACTCGTGGAAATTAAAATGGCGGATGAGCACTTCCGGAAATTGTGTTCACAATATTAATCGACAAAATGTGGAATTGTTTTATGCAATCCTTTCTTTCTATGTTTTCGTTACTAAAAATGGCAAAATAGAACCCTTATAGGATCACTAATTTCTGTTTGTCTGTCCGTCAATACAAAACCTATGAGGAACTTCCCATTGACATAGTCATGAATTTTGGTAAAAAACAAAGTCTCACAACATAATGTATGTGCTATGTACATAAAGACACGTTTTTCGGAACCCTTGGCACGCGAATCAGACTCGCTAGGTTTTTTTTTCAAACTCTGTTTTTTTATCATTACTTTTTTAACATGGACAAATAAGCAGTCGAAGTCTTTTGGCAACTATCGACGCCCATACACATCCGCACAACCAAAGATTATGCAGATACGTTGCTCTCCCGCAGAAACCGCACGAAACTTGACGCATAGCAGTCACTTGACGCCGTGTGTGTTATGTGAGCGAGAGGTACCACCCCGGTCATGCCGGCTCAATTCGTCTGCAAAGCATAGCGCTACCTCTAACAAACTTTAACTTTTGTAATTGCAAATGATATTCAGCTTTCTTCTTCATCAGCATCTTTATAATACAATCGTTTTTCCTTCAAAATTACACACGACACACTACACGTATTCAATGTCATCCCTAAGGACACCTCGTCCTTGTTTCCGTCCCATGGTTCCGTGACTGACAGTTTGCGGATGTAAAAAAATTGATATGTTGCTTATAGCCCAGGGACTTGGTATAAAGCAATACACTCTAAGAAATAAACAATGGAGAATATTAAAGTCTTTATACTATCATTCAGATTTTTTTAATGATTGAAAATTGGTTAATTAGCTAATCGACTAAGTTGTAGCGCACGCCTAAAAAGTGAGGGTCCACTCCTGTTGAAATAAATTTTTTGGACCAATTAGTTGAAATCGGGCCCACGTTTTTTCAATCCGTTACATATTATTATTATTATTATTATTATTGACCAATAGTCAAAAGCATGAAGCGCTATATGCACACAAAATTATACCGGGTGTATTTGGAACGCTTGCGAAAACGAAGAGGTATGATAGTGTTGGCATAGCCTGACATGATACAAGTGAAAAAAACGCATTTTCTTTTTTTTTTGGTTGCCTTTTTTTTGTATAATCCGGTTTACTAAACATAATGTTACAGGAATTTGATGATAATGCTTTACAATAATGGTTTTTTGAAAAAAAAACAGCAATGTAATTATTGGTTTATAGTTCACGCCCGCTAGCGGATTGAATCAGCTAATAGCGTTCGCCGCATGCACGAGGCGAACGAACTCCCGCACCACGCGCGTCTTCAGTGCGCTCGATAGTCGCGCGGTTAGCATGAGTGCATAGTGTGTATACATACTTTGGGGGTTTTCAAAATACACAAGTCCTAAAATTTTCTTTAAAAAACGTTTCTGAGATAAATGGTTATATGCATTATATAGTATATATATAGTATATTATTAGGGTTTAATCTTCGCAAGCGTTCCAAATACACCCGGTATGTCCTATCAAATACATACCATATATGTAATATTTTATTAAATAAAAATCGGTTAATTCAAAGACCGTATTCATGTATTCAATATTCATGAATATGGAATTTCATAAAAATAGTAAAAAAATATCATGAATTTTTAGTTTATTTGGAAAGTTTTTACTTATTTCCTTTTAAAACGTACAAAAATCATTACTTATAATATATCTAATTGAAAAAGAGATTTTTAGACATTTATAGAAAATATTGACGTGAAAACGTCTTATAATTCGATGGAACCGGCTGCACGGACGAAAAAACATGACGTATACGATGACGTATGCGGCGTTACCTCGCTCTGAGGCGTTCCATTTTCTTATGACGTTGTCACGTTAAACTATCATCAGTAAACCGACTATACAGACAACCGATTTTTTTTGAGGCGAGAGAAACCACATCTATTTGTTACAAAGTTTTTTGAACTTTTCTCTTCTAGTTTGTACTGATTTAATGGAATTTAATTTTGGTATTCTAGTCTATGATTATTATCGTTGATATATATATATATATATAATAATAATATAAATAAATAAATAAAATAAAATTTATTTTTATTTTAATAATAATATCAACCCATAAATATCCCACTACAGGGCACGGGTCTCCACCTCGAAATCAGGCGAGGAGGGTTTAGGGCCATAAGTTTACCGCTGCGCTGGCCCAATTCGGGTTGGTGAAGTTTACACACCTTCAAAGACTTCTAATCTCATCGGTCATGCAGGTTTCCTCACGATGTTTCCTTCGCCGGTGAGCAAGCGATAGTGTCATGTTCAGGTGC
Source organism: Helleia helle (assembly GCA_963853865.1). NCBI lineage: Eukaryota > Metazoa > Arthropoda > Insecta > Lepidoptera > Lycaenidae > Helleia > Helleia helle. The sequence goes on along the minus strand of OY971426.1, from coordinate 15,821,327 downwards.
AAAAATGACTGAGCGTGGCCTACGCTCAGTCATTTTGAATACATTTGTCAAAGATTGAAAGAAATCCCTCCAAACTTAATATATACACAAAGGATTTTATAAAATAATGAACGGTATATATTTTTAAGCGAACCAACTCATTGTAGTTTCATTTGACGGGCATCTCATCACTAATGAATATTTGTAGCGGTTCGCAATCAGACTGGCACTGGCCCTGCACAAAGCTTTGCCAGCGGCAACAACCTGATTGCAAAAAATATACATTAGTGGCGGTTGGTCGATCTGCAACTACACTAGTTGTGTTCTAGCAGGAGAACGGCCGTCTTGGCATTCATGACTTCATGAAGCACCCGCGTTAACGTAGTTTCACAACTGGTATTTTGAAAGTTTGGCATTATGATATTCTTGCCAAATTTCATTGCTGACTAATGTTTATGCGAATTTCGCTCATTATAATGAAACAAATCATATCTATGCCGGGTGTATTTGGAACGCTTGCAAAAACGAAGAGGTATGAATGATAGTGTTGGCATAGCCTGACATGATATCCCCACCATGGTTCAGGCCTTGTCGTGGCGGTGGGGCTCAGTAACCTAGGGTGAGCGGTGCATCTTGGGCGAAGCTAATTGGGCCGAGGGGGCTCTTTGTACCCATCTTATAAGAAGAGGGGACAGAAGAGCAGGGGGCAAGGGGTGAGGATGGGAACCTCACCCCATTGTACTGTCCCGACGTTGGAAGGGGTTGTTCTGTGGTGCGGGACAACCCCTCTGTGGAGGTGGCGTCGGTCCCTTGCGGGACTGACTACCTGTCAAGGTGCCCTGTTTGTTTTCTAGATCCGGGGCACCTCACTAAAGGCGGCATTGGTGTGCCGGCACTCGCCGGGTTTTATTGGGTAGAGCTGCGTCCATTTACCAGCTGTCGGGCGCAGCGAGTCCCACATACCCGCGTGAGGAGATCCATTCCCCCGCGGGATGCCTCAGAGCATTTCCCGGCGTTAATGAAAAAAAAAAGCCTGACATGATACATCTGAAAAAAACGCGTATCTTTTTTTTTTGGTTGCCTTTTTTTTGTATAATCTGGTTAAACTTAATGTTACAGAAATTTGATGATAATGCTTTAAAATAATCGTTCGGCAATGTAATTGGTTTATGGTTCACGCCGGCCAGCGGACTGCATCAGCTGACAGAGTTCGCTGTTCGAGTTGTATACGTACATTGTGGGTTTGCAAAATACATAAGTCCTAAAATTTTCTTAAAAAAAATGTTTCTGAGATAAATGGTTATATGAATTATATAGTATATAAATAGTGTATTATTAGGGTTAAATCCTTGCAAGCGTTCAAAATACACCCGATATAGTTAGATCACCAAGAGTACCAGTGTCTCTTTTTTAACTTATTACTTTAAGATTTAAGACTATAAATTATTATCTTTCATCATCATCATCAGCCCGTATCCACTGCAAAACTCCCTTAGAGAATGCCAAGACATATATCTCTTTAAAAATAAGATTTACATAATTAAATAAAAAGTAGTTTTTTCGCTACAGCACAGTGTAAATATGACTTTGGTTATACTGTGGTTACAGTCAAATTTCGTCCCCAGAACTCCATTAAATATGAATCAATAACTTTACTGACGTTAAAAACAATATATTCAGAGACAAAGTACATTTAATAATCAGAGCGGCGTAAATAAATCGATACCCTCAAAAGGGACGATGCGAATTTACTTTTGAATAATTAACTTTAATTATCCTTTGACATTATTAACTTCTCATTGGCTTGTGTACTTGTGTGTGTACCCTGCGAATGCGGGGTGAGTAGGATATCTCATTAACCTTTCCTATCCTATAACGCATTGTCCCATCCTTAATTCACCTTTTTCTCAGGTAGCGTCAGCGTCCTTCTATCTCCGGGTAGGCAACGCGTGGACGAGCGCCTATTGTTTCTTGTTGAGGTGGAAAATCTTGTAAAAGACCACCCAGACTCCTTTAAATGATGTGTCTTGGGTATATTAAAATTTTTGCTCACATAAATCTATTGATCCACCAATCTATTGATCAAACATGCCACCTGATGGTAAGTGGTCAACATAGCCCATGAACATAAACCAGTTTACCTGGAACGAGCACAGGCAACTCATTTATGTGTTGCCTATCCTGAGACATAAGATGTTAAGTCTCGGTGCCAGTAATTACACTGCCTGTCTTGCCCTTCTCCCCGAAACACAGAACCGGCGCAGCGTCGCAGCACAAATTTGGCGGAATTTGTTTTCATACAAGACACATAACATTACGTGCGTAATTACGTAATTACGCCGGTCTGTGTGAAAGCTGCCATACATGCCCATACACTTCGGCTACCCGGCCACCGTCTCGTGTGAAAAGGCACTACCGCTCTTATTCCGGTTATATGGTCGATGATCCACCATTACGTACGTAATGTAAGAAGATTTTTACCATTGCTTCTCAAAAGCTGTACAGATTGGTATCGCTGATTGAAGGTTAATATAGATTTGACCAGTTTACCTATATTGTTTAATTATTAATATTCGTGGAAGATGTGCTTTAAGTAACATTATTTACCTTTGCCTATCGACAACTTATCAAAAGAAACAAAAGCATACACGATTTCGCCCTGTCACTATTAAAGCATTAATGGCCGCTTTATTAATAACCATTATTATTTATAGCCGGAGTAATTTATAGCATCCATAAGTCAAGCTTACTACTCTTACACATGAAGTTACAGTTTTTTTTCCAAGTTCATAATATTATGATTTATTCTAAACGTTTACGATATATGTTTATTAACATACCTTTTTGCGTTATATATTTGTAGATAAATGATGAATATTCTTCATCATTACATATACGAGTAGATAAATCTATCAAAGATAAATAAATCAAATCTATCTAACTCAGAAAAATGCTCACCTATACAAACAAATAGGCGATATTCATATAAAAAAATCATAAAACGTGACTATGATTTTCAGAAAATCGCTTAATTCACTAAAGCTTAAGATAAAGGGAATCATTAGAAAACACATGGTAACAGAAATTTGTTAAAGGCGCGAAAGTAAAACGCGGAAGCTATTTGTCTTCCAAACGAGCGATTCATGAAATCGCGGCAAAAAACAACCATTGAATGAGATTTAGAATATTTTAAGATATCCACTTGAGGTTTTACGTATGGCTCTTCTTATATAATGAATACGAACAAAATATAAGGCGAGCTGCTTGGACAATCATCGTCAGCCTTTATCCGTCCACTGCTGAAGATAGGCTGTCGTCTTGGAGTTTATTGAAGGAGGCCTATGTTTAGTGGCGACAGTTCCCTCTTATGAGGAGTAGTCTAACCTTTCGCCAGGGCCAGCCTGTCGCTGAAGTCCCAAAAGCGGCTGAAGGTGCTCGCAGTGGTTTTAGTTTGTGTAAACACAGCTCAAGTGTGTTGTTGTGTGTTTATGCATATACCCAGGTACCAGGTGTATGCATAAAGCATTTCCCTGCGTCAAAAACAACATTATAATCAGCGGTGTACTAATAACTGTGCTTAGTCATGAAAGCAAATTTTAGATTATACAAAACAAAAGACACTAATCATGGGTTTAGATATCATTGCAGTTGACGTTAAAATATCACAATTTATTATCACATTTTTGTACATCCCTACTTTTTTCTGATTTGACTACTACTTGATTTCTCGTTCTTGTTCTAACACCGTTATATTAACTTTAACGCCGAGAAATGCTCTGAAGCATCCCGCGGGGGAGTGAGTCTCCTCAGGCGGGGGTATGTGGGACTCGCTGCGCCCAAAAGATGGTAAGGTGGACGCAGCACTACCCACTAAAACCCGGCGAGTGCCACCAATGCCGCCTTTGATGAGGTGCCCCGGACCTGTCGAGCAAACAGGGCACCTCGACGACTAGTCACTCCCTCAGTTGGAAAGGGTTGTCCCGCATCACAGAACAACCCGTCCCAAAATCAGGACTGTACAAGTCCTGTGGCGCTTCGGCTCCTGCTTTTTTGTCCCCTCTTTATATAAGAGGGGTACAACTTACCCCAGGTTACTGAGCCCCACCGCCACGACAAGGCCTGAACCATGGTGGGGAACTGTATCAAATACCACATTCATGGATTTGCCAATATCACTAACTAGAAGAAGCTGAAATTGAATAAGACGAAGATCTTTATTAGCTCTATTAATAATAATCATAGTCAAAGTCATAATCATAAACGACCCCTTAGTACATTCGATTTTTGTGGCAACTTCTTTCCAGAGGTCAGTGCCCTATCAATTTGCCATTCCCGCAACGTCCTCACTTGGGTCCCCGGTACGACATTGCTGTCCACATATTTAGCCATATACAGCTCTTTACGAAACACCTTCAGTTGATCCTTTATAAAGCGCACAGGCACTTTTGATACTGCTAGTAATTTCGGCTTATAACTTCTTGAGTCTTGAATGTTCTTTGCTTCATAAAGTTCGTATATCAGGAACTTATCGTGAGGTTTAGGCTTTCTCAGGAATATCGCGTAATCGTCGCCTACGTGGAGGTATCCTTTGAGGTCGTGCTCAGATTTGTAGCCGTCCAGGAATTGAAATAGAGTGTGCAGACGGACAGCGTAAATGTGTTCGAAGAAGAGAGTGACAGCAGTATAAAAAATCTGAAAATAAACAATGAAATATTTTTGGTATAAACTTAGAATTGTTAAAAATCAATTTTAAAACAAAACTTACTTTGCAGCTTAAATTTTTAACCGAATTCAAAAAAAGAGGTAGTTCTCAATTCGTCTGTGTGTTTTTTTTTTAACATAGAGATATAATTAAGGCCAATTACAAGTTTTCTTCAAATCAAATTGCGTAATAAAAGGATTTAGAAATAAACACGTAGAATGTAACCTTGAGTGAAGACTGCAGCTAAGGTAGTTCAAGAAGCATGCAGGCTAGATAGAACGCTATTTAGCAGTAACTAACTAGAAATGGATAAAAGGAGCGAAAGATTAGGCACCTTATGCTAAAGAAGATGATTTATTAGTATTCCGGATTTATTAATATTTTTATTTTTATGATTGTTTTTTTTTATTGTTTTGTTTTACTTAGAATTTCTTCATTTATACTTAATTCATTATAGAAATTATTGATTACTATTAATACTATTAATTATTGTTTGTTCATAATTACCTAGCTTGCTTTGACATGTGAACGCTGTATCACCTACAAAGGTGCACACATCAGAATTAATTTGTATTTTCTACTAGCTGTTGCCTGCAGCTTCGCCCGCGTTACTCAACTCCTATATGTCACAGCATGATGTTATATAGCCTATAGCCTTCCTCGATAAATGGGCTGTCTAACACTGAAATAATTTTTCAAATCGGACCAGTAGTTCCTGAGATTAGCGCGTTCAAACAAACAAACTCTTCAGCTTTATAATATTAGTATAGATTGCAAAAATGTTATCATGTGTGTACTGCCGGTCTCCCATTTAAATAAATAAATAATGATAGAAATATTTTTTCCAACATATTGTTATATTTCGAAACTTCCATACAAGTTTTGGACAAGCAGGCAAAAAAGGAGAATTATTAGACAGTATCTGACACCCCATTTTATATTAACGCCAATAATAAAAGTCCCATAACTTATGACAATATTATCAACGGTAACATATTGCTTCTATCTGGGATTTCGTTTGCGTGGATTCGTTTGATATATTACAAAAAGTGCCGTGAGCAATATCACGATAGTTAGGTGAAATTATTACGAACACGCTTTATATTATTGCAACTTTATACTTAGGGATATTGGCTTGTTCCCATCATTACAAATACGTTTTTATGGTGAAAAAAATATACTAGGTATGATTACTATCTGATGCACGCAGCTTCGCCAGCGTTAACTTACTTAATTTAACTCCTATTAATCACAGCGTGATGTTAAATAGCCTATAGCGTCATCGATTTTAAATGGGCTATCTAACACTGAAATAATTTTTCAAATCGGACCAGTAGTTCCTGAAATTAGCGCGTTCAAACAAACAAACAAACTCTTCAGCTTTATGATATTAGTATAGATTAATTAACCGTTATTTTCACTTCAAAAACTGATTAAAACAGTTTTTACTTCTGGTCCCTCCCCTGCTGGATGTCTAAGAGCATTTCTCAGCGAAAAAGAAAAAGAAAAATATGCTAGTTATGTGGGAAGTTCAAAGGTGGAAATATATTGAAATAAAGTAATAACAGACGCGCTCACAGCAGTGAGGCATGTTCGGTGCATTAAGTAATCAAAATAGCACTTCCTATGCAGAATGCACCTAAGCATCCACTGCAGTCAGTGTTACTAACTTTCCAAGTATTTTACTTTCGAGGTTTTTTTTGCTTTTCATAATATAATAATTACAAGGAATTTTGTTCAATACATAAAATCCCCTTACTAAATATTACCCATAAATTAGGAGCAAATTCCCTATAATAATTGGCACTTGTGACTGCACTGCCAGTAGGGTACACATTTTTTTTTTCTTTAACTCCGGGAAATGCTCTAAGACATCCCGCGGAGGAGTGGGTCTCCCCACGCGGGTATGTGGGACTCGCTACGCCCGATTAAGCTGGTAAGTGGACGCAGCTCTACCCACTAAAACCCGGCGAGTGCCACCAATGCCGCCTTTGGTGAGGTGCCCCGGATCTAGTAAACAAACAGGGCACCTCGACGGCTAGTCAGTCCCCGAAGGGACCGACGCCACCTCCACAGAGGGGTTGTCCCGCACCACAGAACAACCCCTCCCAACGTCGGGACAGTACAATGGGGTGTGGTTCCCATCCTCACCCCTTGCCCCCTGCTCTTTTGTCCCCTTTTAAGAGGGGTACAAAGAGCCCCCTTGGTTCAATTAGCTTCGCCCAAGGTGCTGGGCACACCTTAGGCTACTGAGCCCCACCGCCACGACAAGGCCTGAACCATGATGGGGAGTAGGGTACACTGGTACTGCTATGATTGATATATTATATCCTTAGGATGGCAATCTAACAAATTTAAGTTTATTGATCATTTGGTCCTTAAATCAAACGGCTAGGATATACAAACATGATAAATTTACAAGGGTTCTATTGTATGAGGGAATCCTAAATTACTAAACACGCCCAATAAACTCGAGGTTCCGCCATTAAGCGGTTTCAGCAATCTCAAATGTCTACTAATTTAAACACAAAGGCACTTGTAATTGCAGATGCTTCTGAAACTGATTATTGTGTATTTGTATTTGCTCATGGCTTCTGTTCAAAGTTGAAATTTTCCTAAGATTTTTTTCTTAAGATACACGTGTAAATAATAATATATTAAATTTACGACCACAAACATCAGTACAGAACAGTCAGTACGCCTCGATCGGTGCCGGTTCTCAATACTTCTGCCTAAAACTGCCTAGAAATAGCGCCTTCGGTATTTCACCATATGAGTTTATTTATGTCACTCATTCTATCATAAAATGTTTATTAGGTATCACATACTCAAAATCTTAAACGTTTTCCGTACTTAATATTTCACAATTTAAAAGTTAGGATCTGTTTTTAAAGGTTGCAAATGTCATTAGACGATCAATACTTATTTGCGGGTCCGTCATTTATAAAATTAATAAATACCAAATTAAAAAGATACAGTAAAATAGCAGAGCCTAAAATTATGAATGTTTCTAAGCCCGAAGGGTGCGTTAAAACTGCCTTGGAACCCACTCGATTAATTTAAACAGAAGGATTCAAGAGGAGTAGGAAATATTTTTCAGTCGCACTCCTCAATTAAAACAGGAGACAGTGCTAGATTGTGAAGTTTTATAAGTCAAGAAAAGTCAGCAGCCTGGAGAAGCCCTAGAGAAGGAAGAAGAAGAGAAGAAGTAGGCTTATGATCTTATCAGTTTAACTAGATTTATTGCGAAATGTGCTACCGTTTACCGATGTAGTGTTTACATATTTATTTTATTGTTTTTTTTTTTTTATAACAAACAACGAACAATCACAAAAGAACTACCTACCAGTAAGGTTAGAAAAAATATTTTTGCATTAGACCCGCATCTTCTTTTACTGCCCAATTATTGTGGAAAGTTTTCCAAATTACAGGCGAGTGAAATTGCAGCACAGCTAGTATATTTAATATGGAAATAGCTAGTTGATATATCAAAGCCCAAACGTACCAAATTCATAACTGCAGATTAATATTATTTATTCAGTTGGAACGATATTATTTGAGGAAATATCGCGATGTCGTGCAACAAACCACATATGAATATTGAACGTTAACTCGCCAAATAAAAACCAACCAATATTTTTATGGGCTCTAAAATTTTAATGTCGAGTGTTTGATACATTTGTATTGTTATATGATGGATGGAAAATCGTAGCGTCAAACATTTTTAGGGTTCTTTTAATTTAATGGCTCTTTCAATTATTTTCTTTTTCACATTTCAAATTTGGGATAGGATTTGAGCAGTGCGCCCGTATTTAGTCTGAGCATGCTATCCTATTCATTTCTTGCCTAAGAAGAACTGGTGTACCACTCATGTATGAATAAAACTAGTACTTTAAAACCTTGAATCACGGGACATATTATGTATGAATCAATTGTATGTGCACGTTTTGAGCTAGTCTATTATTTTCTTATCCTCATTTACTCGTAGGTTATAGTTCGAGATGAAAATTACTGAATTGCCTCAACGTTAGTTAAAAAGATATCTTATCAATTTAGACGACTATTAGCATCCTTACCCCTTGTCCCCCCTGCGCTTTTGTCTCCTCTTCTTATAAGAGAGGTACAAAAGCAGCCCTTCTGTTCAATTTGCTTCGCCCAAGGTGCTGGGTTCACCTTAGGCTACTGAGCCCCACCGTCACGACAAGGCTTGAACCGTGGTGGGATTCGTTATCACACTGAGTGGTATATACTATAAAAATAATTGTCATCAATCGGGATACTGCTGTAGTATCTAACGCGGTCCAAGCTGTATTAAACAGCTATTATAAATGCAAAACTTTGAACGAATATTTGTTATGAAATTGCTGAATTGATATTCTATATTTTTGCTATGCTAAACTCGACGGTATATTATATTTTTACTGGTAAATATACACATCAAAGTCTTCTCTTTATTACGTTGTTTCGGACAGGTACGATTTTATTCACCCACTTGTCACCTGAATACGCAACATTATTTTTCGGTGCTGTTTTTATTTGTTCTGACGGCGGATTTAGAACAATATGTATATGGTAGTGTTGTTTCAAAATAAATTGTTTTTTTTTTATAAATATAGTACAGGCTGGCACAAAATTGTATATGTAACTAACGAAACGCTTTACATTCCTCGTAAAAAATGTGATAAATATGGCAAATGCAAAATCTGAGGTACACTTATTTTAGGTTTATTTAAATGATGTGAATGTGCTTATATGAAGAAAAATATTGTTAAGAAACTGGAAATCAGGAATGACCTGGTTATATTAAAAGCCTTTAAAGGCGTGTGAAGTTCACCACCCGCTTGGGACCAGCTGCGCATCGGGGAACTATGGCCCAGCACCTCCCTTGTCCTCCTCAAAATTAGACATTTTAAGGAGGAGAATCGTGCCCAACAGTGGGACTTTAAGAGGGTCGATGATGATGATGAAAGGTACTTAGGATGTTTATGCTTTATTTCTGCACTAACTTGTGTTCATCAAGTTATTTCATAGCTGGTAGGCGTTGAGCATATTATAACCGGTTAGAGTAGTAATGTGAGCCATAAAATTCCGAAACTGGTCAGTGATTTATCACTGACATAATAGCGATTCAACCAACCAGTGATCAGTATGTACGTCCCACCGGCCAATCATCCCTCAATGGCCATCTGTCAGCCAATCAGAGCGCAGAACCGGCGCACCTGCTCAGCACAAAATTAAAACACAGCATTACCGCTCTATTCCGGTTATATGATCAATCGGTATGATATACACTTTAAACATAAATTTAGTATTGTAAATATACGTACAGAGATTATTGCATACCAAACTTAAAGTGAATTCTTGTCAGACCGACCGTCTAACATGAAAACTTTGTCTAGATCATAGTTAATACGTAGGTACTGGATACGTATTGACTATGATCTAGATCTAGACAAATAGCTTATTGTTTATTCTAGTCCTCTCTAGATGCACTCGAGTTCGTCTTAGCACTAATTGTTTGAGCTTAGTTACGGCCAGTATAACGATGTGCTTTTCACATACAAACAAGGCGTGTTAGTTTAATACAGATGGTAAAAAAATTTGGATCGATGAATCTTGGTACTTTTTATATTTATTTTTAGGAAGGTCTTAAACTTACATAATATACATAAAGGCTTGATGCAAGTGAAAGTTATAAAAATATAAATACAATGTAGACGGCCTAAGTCTTAGCTAAATATTATATCCTTTAAAGAAAAGGTTGCCAAAGTGTAATTAAATATATACAATATCTATACAGATAAATAAAATAGGAGTGTCTGTTTATAATGTTAAAATCACGGAGCAGTAATTTCTCTATGGTTAAAATAGCCGCTTTTTACTAAACGCATATGGATGTAAGCACGGTACATATACCAAAATAACATTTTTTTTAAATTTGTCTGTCTGTCTGACTCTCTGTTTTTTCTGTCTGTTAAATTTTGTCTGTCTGGCTTTCTGTTTGTTCCTTCTAATCTCCGAAACGAGGGCCAATTTTGACGAGACTTTCACTGACAGATAGCTGATATTATAAGGAGTAACTTAGGCTATAAAAATAGTCAATATCAATCCGTATGCGGCTGTAAATCTATGTTAACGCGGGTGAAGCTGCGGGAAACAGCTAGTAGTTTGTAAAAGTATTTTAGCCGCTTTCTGAGGTTCCTGGATCTGCATGCAACAGGAATACCTCAGCGACAGGCTGACCCTGGCGAAGGCCAGACTACTCCTCGTAGAGGGGGGGGGGGGGACCGCGCAGCCACCACTAATCAGTCTCCGATCTTATGCCTGGGTTGGACCAGGTTCCCATACTGGATCAGCATGTGCATAGGCGCATTAAACTGTAGCGTCTCCTACGCACCTCGGTTTGTCGCCCGCGTGGGGACGTCTCGTCAGCGGCCTCCTCTCTCACCAGCTCGTCGTCTTCCATCTTGGACATTACTGCCTCGCAGGAGGAGACTATCACCGTTCAGGACTCGTCATCACCGAGCATCGCGGTGATGACGCTCGGCAGTCCCCTCCAATGACTAACGTCCGATCGTGACACAGCGTCGTACATCTCGGGCACACCTCGAGGGTGTGCTGGGCTGAGTCTACCACCACGCCACAATCGTGACACACCGCCACCAGCCGTGGGCCATGCCTGGTAAGATGGTATGTGTGCGACGGAAGTACATCCCACCGCTAAAGTGGCCTTAACCTGGCACAGCAAGGGTTCATCTCGCTCATATTTTCTGCTGGGCTAGCATACGTACAACGAGATATCTCTTGACTAGAGAGAGAGAGAGAGAGAGAGAGAGATAGAGAGAGAGAGAGAGAGATAATGTCTACATCTGTGGTCTACATCGAGTATTTTCTCGATAACTCGTTAGGGTAATACCACGTAATACGAAGAGTGTTACTACGAGAATACTCTTTTATACACTGAAATTATATAATTATAGTAGGGAATACAAAACATGCTACAAGCCACGGTATACAAAAAATGCACCCGGTTGTATTTTTTTTCAGTTTAAATAACTTTATCTTGTCCCTAATGTTGAAAACGCATGTTAGCTACTGTAGACAGAGAGATAATACGAGAAAAAGGGTAGACAAAATTTTACCGTGCGCGCATGCTGGGCCAGTGTCACCTACATTGGTCTTATTATGTGACTCGTCTGATGGTTTGGTTTTCTGTGTCTTTGCTGCCAACTACAATACATTTAGATTTTATGACCTTTGACACATAAAGCTGATTCATTTAATACACATTAAAACAGCCTCTCGCGTAAGGCAATTAAGTGCAGGCCATATCACGTACTGCTTTTATTAAAAAATATATTCATTGCCATTACCAAAAACATGTGACAGATAATTTATTGAGTACGTTTCAAATAAATGTAAAAGTTTATTTGACATCCCTAAATTATATAAATCCAAAAAAATGAATCGCTAACAGTTGACCAAAGTTGTATAATAACATGGCACTCCTGTACAATGCTTTAGGTAAATTTCTAAAAGATTTTTCAAAAATGTGGATCACATCAACTTGCTGAACTGAAGAATGGAAGATACCACACCTTGGGAATAGGATGCTCCACTGAGTTTGTATTGTCGGTTTTTCTCGGTGTGATGTGATTGCCTTGGAACCGGTAGTAGATTCAAGTGACGTTAAAAAAGACTATTTTGAATATTCTTTTTTTACTTTGATTTTACGAAACACCGCATCTAGAGTAGGAGATCACGACCTTGTTTCCCTCTGCCTTTTGTTTGTTTCTTTTCCCCAGTCAAAGAGGACTTGACCTCTTGTTCTTTTGTCCTCTTGATTGTCCTCCTCAGATCAGAGAGGTGTTTTATTATGACCCCAAAGAGCCATTACACTCTCACAAGTACTTCAAAGGAGACGGGCGAAAGTTCATAGAAAGTTGGGCCCGACGTTACAGTAACAATTACTTCATTATTTTATTTATTTGTTTTGTTGTTCGAAAAAACTAAAATTTTCATGACTGATCCATGGGAGAAAAAAGTTGTAGGGTGTTTTTGATTGAACAAAAAATGATATTCTAGCTTGTTTATAAATTATTCATAGTCCATATTCTACTGCTACTTTAGGAAAATAATTATAAGACCTCGTTGTAGATTAGATTTACCAAAGAATATACCAGATATTATTGCAGGGAAACTATTAATTACGCCATCCAACCAACATCCAACTAGATCCAAGATGTTTCATACGGTTATTATTCAAGAAGATGAGTTTGTATTAAAAACATTTTATTTTTTAATGATTTATTATCAACTTCATCGTAAACAATTTAAATATCATCTAAATACTGTGCAGGTGGTATCAAATTCTCTTGATGTCTTACCCAGCTTAGGTACCATATTATTGATATTACATGACAAACAGCAACCCACTGTTCTTTTCCCTACTAGACAATTACAATAATATTGTTTTTATGTGCCCTCTACTATCAAGAGAACAGTCAATTAAAATATAGCTGAAATATAGGTTTTTGTGACTCTACGATTACTAATCGTAGAGTCTACACCCTGAGGATGCCTCGGTGTCGGGGCGAAACGTGCGTAGATTTTTTGGTGGTGGTCTTTTACTGTGGTTGTGGTGCATGTGGGGCGGTGGTGCATGCGAGTGTACGCATATGCAGTGTGGGAATGGAGGGCGGTGCTATATGCATGCATATGCGTGCACTCACACATTTTCTGTAAAGACTGCGTGTTTCGCGGGATAATTGCTAATTAATATAACATAATTTAATATCTTATATAATGGATTTCCGCAAAGTAACGCCTGATTCTATTAACTATATTAATAGGTTTTTGTCTTTTGAGCTTACATGTCACGGTTGTTGTTTGTTTTAAACGTTTGACAGTTCGCAGTTATTGCCTGTATAAAAAATACTTGATTAAAAATACTTGAATCGATCTTATCAAATCGATTTTATCATCAATTTCAGATACAGTATACGATATATCTAAAATTGTATTTATAAATTAATATATTTATGATCAATATATATATTTTTTTAGGAATATTTTAAGTGTGTATTTTGGGAGGTAAATATTTCATAAAAGAAGTTTTGTCAAAAACTTGTCTTTAAAATAAACATCACAATAGTGTTCAAAGTAGGCACGGCACGTCGATAATACTACATTTTGAAGAAACTTAAAAAAAAGAAATATTTACGACTCGAAATACATACTTAAAATATTTAAAAAAAAAATGTTGTATCGATAAAGTGTATTAATATGAATTTGATAAATCGATTACCTTTTTCTTACTCTGGCAACATAGAATATCACCAAAATAAACATGAAGGAAATCAGTCATCTTATGAATATTTTTTTAATTTGTTATCCCATGATAAAACTGCTTCATATTTCATTGTTTAATTTTTTAAAAAAGATTAAAAAATATTGATATATTTTTATTTGTGTAATGTTTGGGCCCAGATTCGCCCGTCTCCTTTATTAGTTTTGCTCAAAACAGGATATAATTATATAGAAAGTTGGCTCGTACCAAAAAGCATACAATAACTCAAGTATATTTCTTTTAGTTGTCTTTAGGTTTCAAAACACGAATTTACTGTTGGCGTGAAACAAGACAATTTGTCTTGTACTTAACAACACCAGCCACTCAACCTAATACAATCAGCTGACATCATAAATTAAATCGGGACTTTAAGGAAGTGCATGCCAGAAAAAGGAGCGGCTTTGACTTACGGCTTATTATCACCCCCGAAATGAGCCTGTAAAACAAAAGTGATTATTTCTAGATTTCTAAAATATAATTTTGAAAGAAAGAAAGAAAAATATTTTATTGTTCACAACAAAATCAAATAATAATCACAAAGTAGTTGCAAAAGATTTTTTTAGGGGGCAAACGAGCAATCGGAGCCTCACGACGCCGACGCCCATACACATTCACACAACCTGAGATTATGCAGATGTAGTGCCCTCCATTTCCCTTTCCCCCCCAATGGGCCACCTGAAACTCACAAACCGCACGACGCGACAGCATAGCACTTGACGCCGATGCTATGTGAGCAAGAGGCACGACCGAGGAGGTACCTCTTACCTCTTACCTCTTACAAAATATATATTTTTATTACTAATACAATGTTAATATTCAGTATGTACTTTTTATAAAAATGAGCCTTTTACTTTGTACTAGTATATTCCTCGAAATATAATTTGCTCTATTTTCTTTCTATACTTTACTTTCTATATGTATTTTTATTTGATTTTCCCGTTAATTTCAAAATACTTTTATAGCCAAAAATGTAATAAAAGATTCCTAATGTTTTTTTACAAATGAAATATTATGTATATTATTACTTGATATTTCGGCATTGTTTCGGCCTGTTCTAAGTTGCATATGTAGCTAAAATATCAATCTCCGAGAAATAAAAGTAAAAGCATAATTAATTAGTAATATTAACTAACAATCACACCACATTAACCTAGTCCCGTGTTAAGTTCGTAAGAGCTTGTGTTACAGGTACTAGGAACGGCAAAACATCCAAGAAAATAAACATACTGACGTCCATGACCCGGTGGATACATCTATAATATTCATCATCCAAATCATCTGATTTTTTTCGGGATCTAAACCCATAACCGCTGCGTTAAGTGTCCAGTAGCCTGAATCATGATCAGCCAGTCGTCACCAGAATATGCACTATGAGTTTACCGGTGGAAGGGATGCGCTGTGCACCAGGCTGCATGGATAACACCATTTCAGCTCACTCATGCTTGTTTCATAAATGAGTTGCCTTTTTTCTTTAACACCGGGAAATGCTCTGAAGCATCCCGTGAGGGAGTGTGTCTCACGCAGGTATGTGGGACTCGCTGCGCCTGAAAAGTGGACGCAGCTCTACCCACTAAAACTCAGCGAGTGCCACCAATGCTGCCCTTAGTGAGGTGCCCCGGATCTGTTGAGCAAATAGGGCACCTCGAGTCCCTCATGGGACCGACGCCACCGCCACAGTGGGGTTGTCCCGTACCAAAGAACAACGCCTCCCAACGTCAGTACAATGGGGTGAGGTTCCCATCCTCGCCCTTTGGACCCGTGCTCTTTTGTCCCCTCTTCTTATAAGAGGGGTACAAAGAGCAGCTCCCTCGGCTCAATTTGCTTCGCTCAAAGTGCTGGATTCACCTAAGGCTCCACCGCCACGACAAGGCTTGAACCATGGTGGGGATGAATGAGTTGCCTGCCCTAATTCCAGGTAAATTCGACCTCGTCGACCTCTCCATTCCTACCACCAGGTGACACGTCTACCAATTTTAGGTACTATCCAACTATAATATGTTAGTTGGCCAACACTTTCCTTCCATGAGCAAAGTTTCATTAAATGCCTATTAGTACAATTTACACTTGTCAGCTTAATAATATCGAACACTAATTATACATACATAACGACCGGTAATCCCGCTTTTGGCTCTTTCTCATATCAAACTGATATCAATCAAACTGATAACCTGGAAACTATTTTATAGACTTATACAAATGTTTTAATAAATGATACGTAACAAAATGTATTATGGAAGTAACTTATGCTCCATTAAAGTTAATATTCTTATATGAGACGATCTCTGTGGCTCAATTGTTAGCGCGTTCGCGCTCAATCGGTAGCGGTCGAATCCTGCCAAGGAACAAAAAGGTTTTTGTGTTCATGGGTCATAGATATGTATTAAATATATAAAAAAATCCTTAATAAATGTATAGTATTAAATATATTTCCGTTGTCTGGTACCCGTAACACAAGTTCTTCGAGAACTTATCACGTGACCAAATTGAAGTGGTGTGTAAAAAAGCGTCCATAAATATTATCATTATTAAGTATATCAATATAATGGAAGATAGAGAGTTTATTATGTTTGTCTGTACGGTTAAATCTCTAAACCCGAAAGGATTTGAAATTAACTGTAACAAAATGTATGATGATGATGATGATGTAAATGTATTGTTTTCTAATGTTTGCGCGAATTTCACTCATTATAATGAAACAATTTTTTACGGATTTTATCGCGGTTTATTAAGATTTTTACAAGCCCGACGTTTCGGATACTTTACAGCAACCATGGTCACGGGAGGACTGAGGTGACAGATGTCCTAATGTTACAAAGTTATTCGAAACTACCCTATGATACATCATTATTTTAATTAGTCCTCTCTACGCAGAAAGTGCTAACTGCATCTTTAATCTGTGGCATATTATGCTTGGTTTTTGATTTAATTATTTTAATAATGGGATCCCAAGCAGGTGGTAAGAGCCAGCCATCTTCTCTATTGAAATTTGGATGTGGATGGATTGAAATTAAAAAACATCCAAATTTCAATAGAGAAGATGGCTGGCTCTTACCACCTGCTTGGGATCCCATTATTAAAATAATTAAATCAAAAACCAAGCATAATATGCCACAGATTAAAGATGCAGTTATCTATCTTGCTGCTGATGATGATATGATGTTGCTGATGATGATGTACAGTGAGCCACTAGCACACTATCGATTGTTCTCGAACTTCACTCACACTGATTCACCACAGTTGCTGATAAAATTCTCGAAGGACCACAGTCAGGGACTGAACACCTTGAGAATGCTTGCTTGGGAGGATTAATAAAATGGTTTAATATATAAAGTTTATTGCTTATTGACGTGACACGTCTTATAATTCGATGGAGCCGGCTGCAAGAACGATAAATCGGTTGTCTGTAAAGTCGGTTTACTGACGATAGTTGAACGTGACTACGTCATAAGAAAATGGAACGCCTCAGAGCGAGGTAACGCCGCATGCGTCATGTTTTTTCGTTCGTGCAGCCGGCTCCATCGAATTATAAGATGTTGTCACGTCAAAAAAATGACGTATGCGGCGTTACCTCGCTCTGAGGCGTTCCATTTTCTTATGACGTTGTCACGTTAAACTATCGTCAGTAAACCGACTTTACAGAAAACCGATTTATCGTTCTTGCAGCCGGCTCCATCGAATTATAAGACGTGTCACGTCAATAAGCAATAAACTTTATATATTAAACCATTTTATATATATTATAAATTTGGATGTGGATGGATTGAAATTAAAAAACATCCAAATTTCAATAGAGAAGATGGCTGGCTCTTACCACCTGCTTGGGATCCCATTATTAAAATAATTAAATCAAAAACCAAGCATAATATGCCACAGATTAAAGATGCAGTTAGCACTTTCTGCGTAGAGAGGACTAATTAAAATAATGATGTATCATAGGGTAGTTTCGAATAACTTTGTAACATTAGGACATCTGTCACCTCAGTCCTCCCGTGACCATGGTTGCTGTAAAGTATCCGAAACGTCGGGCTTGTAAAAATCTTAATAAACCGCGATAAAATCCGTAAAAAATTGTTTCATTATAATGATGTAAATGTATTATATAGGTACCACACATTATAATTAAATTAATACGTGTCAACCAAATAATCAAAACGGAGATATTGAATTGTGTCTGAACTATTATTGTGACTGGTTGGTTAAAAGGAACTAAATTTAATGTAAGCAGACTCTTCAAGACTACCTAGATTTAGCTAGCTGTTGCTAAATCTGACGGTTAATACCTAGCTCCTTCATGGATTAATTTATTAAGTAATGCACCACTTTTTTCTTTTGTGCCGGGAAATGCTCTTAGGCATCCCGCGGGGCAGAGGGAACTCCCGTGGCTGGTATGTCGGACTCGCTGCGCCCGAAAGGTATATAAGGCGGACGCACGCGGACAACCCCTTTTTTTTTTTTTTTTTTTTTTTTTTTTTTTTTAATGCAGCGGAAATTTGCAGACCAAACCATAACTAGGACCGGGGTGAGTTTTAAACCTAGCCGTGAGTGGGGTTCGCACTTGGAGATGCGTTACCCACTAAAACCGCTGCAAGTGCCCTCAGCCGCCTTTTATGAGAGTCCCGGATCATGCAGGCAACGCAGGACCCTCGGCGACAGGCTGGCCCCGGCGAAAAGGCCAGACTCCTCCTCTAAAGGGGGACTGCTCGGCTGTTCGTTTGATTCGATACTTTTAGCAGTCCCCGACGACGTCGTGCCTATCTGGACCCAGGTTAACCCCAGCCTCGGCCCGACACGAGCACAGGGGCGTTACTGGAGGCGCATTAAGTAGCGCCTCCTACGCACCCCTGTTCGTCGCCTGCGGTGGGAGGCCTCGTCGGCGGCCTCCTCTCTCACCCGCTCATCGGCCTCCTTCTGGGACATTACTGCCTCACAGAAGGAGACCATCGCCGTCCAGGACTCATCATTGCGGAGCATCGCGGTGATGATGCTCCGCAATGAAGTCCCCTCCGATAACTGACGTCAGATCGTGACGCAGCGCCGCCCATCTCGGGCACACCTCTAGAGTGTGCTGGGCCGAGTCCACCGCCGCGCCACAATCGTGACATACAGTTGCCGGCTCCCTTTGGGCCGTCCGGCACAGGTACTCACCGAAGCAGCCATGCCCGGTGAGCACCTGTGTCAGACGGAAGGTGAGGGGTTTGCGTTTACGACGCATCCACCGCTCTAGGACCGGACGCAGGGCAACCGTTAGGCGTTTGCTATACGGCTCCCACGCCAGGTCCTCTCCCCACCTCAGCATTAACGCCTCTTGCCCTAGTCGGCGGACCCACAGGATCCCGTCCAGGCACGCGGACAACCCCTCCCAACATCGGCATAGCGCAATGGGGCTAGATTCCCATCCTCGTTCCTTGTCCCCCCTACTCTTTCGTCCCCTCTTCTCATAAGAGGGGTACAAAGAGCAGCTTCCTCGTTTGGCTTCGCCCAAGGTGCTGGGTTAACCTTAGGCATGTGAGCCTCACCGCCAAGACAAGGCTTGGACCGTGGTGAGGAAGTAATACACCATATTATAACCTTCATTATTCATAATATTTCATTAGAATAACGAATCACCTTTAGAATAAAGCCGAGATGGCTGATCCTACACAACTTGGCTCCAAGTAGACCATCACTCGAGATCGTCGTCCAGTCTAGTTGGAGGTCAATCTATGCTAAAAAACAAATAGATTGCCATCTAGGGAGGCCCGAAAGAAGCGAAGCTTTATAGCGACAGTATAGCTGTTGCCCGCAGCTTCGCCTGCGTTAACTTACTCAACTTAATTACTGTTAGTCACAGCGTGATATTATATAGCCTATAGCCTTTCTCGATAAATGAGCTATCTAACACTGAAAGAATTTTTCAAATCGGACCAGTAGTTCCTGAGATTAGCGCCTTCAAACAAACAACCAAATCAGCTTTATAATACTAGTATAGATAAAACGCATACGAACTAAGCGTTAAAAAAGCCGCGCGCACGCCGCGCGTTAGTGTAATGGTAAAAATATCTGACGCTTAGCACGGATAGAATGGCCGCGCGGTGAGTGGCCCAAGCGTCCGTTTCTGAAGCCTGCTGCAATACCCATTAAGGTACTCAGCAATTAGCTCATACATAAGGCCGTTGTTAATCGTAACAAAAGTCATCCATTAAAGCACCAATCACCATATTTTTCGCATATAATATTAAAACTGTGTGCGCCCATTTGTAGTACAAGCGATTAAGCCCGCCTCGGTAACGCAATAAATAACTCTCGCTATGGTAATTAATATCGTGGCTATTCATATTTTTACTCATTAGGGAGCGTATGGTATATAATGGATCTTTAGGATAGGCACATATTGTACATTTTCATACGGATTTTTTTTGTTAGGTTTTATTGTATTTAGCGTATATACGTATATCATGTATATAGAGAACTTTTATACATACGTTTGAGTGTACGATCATAATTTTAACCATTTCCCGTCCACACTGTTGATTGTAATATTATAGTTTAGTAATGATCGGTTTTTTTTTACTATGTCAAATGCTTTAAAATGGCTAACAGTTAATTTTAATATTTTTTTCGGATATTATTATCACACTTCTTAAAAATCTGTGACGACTAGAAATTATGTAGAAAACTAAGTGTACGGTTCCCGTACATTCACATTCACGTAAAATGTAAAGTCATCAAATCTTTTGTCAAGCATAGTAATAAGCATCATACACACAGCGCCTTACTCATTTTAAAAAAATCGGTTTTCTGTAAAGTCGGTTTACTGACGATAGTTTAACGTGACAACGTCATAAGAAAATGGAACGCCTCAGAGCGAGGTAACGCCGCATACGTCATTTTTTTGACGTGACAACATCTTATAATTCGATGGAGCCGGCTGCACGAACGAAAAAACATGACGCATGCGGCGTTACCTCGCTCTGAGGCGTTCCATTTTCTTATGACGTAGTCACGTTCAACTATCGTCAGTAAACCGACTTTACAGACAACCGATTTATCGTTCTTGCAGCCGGCTCCATCGAATTATAAGACGTGTCACGTCAATAAGCAATAAACTTTATATATTAAACCATTTTATTAATCCTCCCAAGCAAGCATTCTCAAGGTGTTCAGTCCCTGACTGTGGTCCTTCGAGAATTTTATCAGCAACTGTGGTGAATCAGTGTGAGTGAAGTTCGAGAACAATCGATAGTGTGCTAGTGGCTCACTGTACATCATCATCAGCAACATCATATCATCATCAGCAGCAAGCCAACACGAGTTTGTCTAACACCAGCAGCATCAGCAGCGAACGAGCGAGCAGACAACAGCAGATACTTTCAAACTTATAATAAATTAAACCTACTTTGACATTTTTATAAAATGACATCTGTCACACTGACAGCTGTCATTCCAATATGTCCAATCAACGTTATTAAAAGCGATTGATTTATTGTTCACCTGTTAGATATATGTATCAATATTATTAATTGTACACCGCCCCTTACACTCGAGCACCCACTAGATAAGAGTCGACGTAGCTACCGTGCAAAATTTATTGCACATTTTAGCGCGGAGAAGTATTTTTAAATTTAGAACGTTTTAGAGCCAAATAGTATAAAGTTAATATAATGTTAATGATTACGGGAATTGCACTCATTGTAATGAAGACACGATGAGGAAGGACTTTAAAGACCTCTCGTTTTGTTGTTGTAAAATATCCGAAACGTCGGAAATATCTTAATAAACCACGATAAATTTATGAAATTTTGTTTAATAATGATTAATGAGAAAGTATTAAATATAGAGATTAAAGCCATTTTTGGGTTTAAAAAGACATATTCCAAATTTTAACAGCTTAGTCGCGATATCTTTGAGAAGATATAAGTATATTATGATATACATTCCTAAATTTTAACAGCAGAAAAAAAGATGGACGAATACGATTGGCTTATTAGGTTTCTTGCCATTTACAGCTTACATTCTACAAAAGTTTCGACACTCAATTGACATTAACATCCATTTAAACATTAATATGTAAAATAAGTAGTTCAAGTAGTAAAGGGCATAAACTTTAGACAGAAAAAAGTCGATTTTAGCTATGGAATTCGTATGAGTGAATGTTCACACATATATGAATGAGCCAATTTGTAAAATATATTTACTTACTTTACATAATAATCTTTCAACGCAGGAATTCACAAAGTTGCCAAAGTCGCAAAATTGAATTTTTTTCCTGAAGTAGGTTTATTAGTACTTTAGAATTTGTGTTTTTTTTTCATCTTTTTATACTAAAAATATAGGACTTGTAGTTTTTAACCTAACCCCCGCCCTCAGGGCGCCGGTTTTTCCTTCCATTTTTGTTATATTTTCTTCCTTCTCCAATGGGTTTCATCCTACTATATTTATTTTCTGTTTCAAAAATTATTGAGGCTGGTCTACTACGGGAACTACGCAGGCGAAACGACGGTGACAGATGTAAACTTTCTCAAAGTAAATTGTGGTCTCTACAAATAATAATTTACGAAATATTCATCATAAATCAGGATACGGTTTTCAATCTAAGTTAACGCAGTATAAGCTGCAGGCAACAGCTTGTATCAAATAAAAGTGGAAAAAGCGAAAAAAGATTTGTAGTTCTATTATCAAACTTCACACACCTTCAAAAGACTTTTAATCTCATCAGGCATGCAGGTTTCCTCACGATGTTTTCCTTCCGGTGATGATGAGAGCATTATGCGGTTATTGCCCTGTGATTCCGCCTGCTTTATGGGTTTGAAGCCTCGAAGCCAAACAGCCTTAAGTCATGAAAAGGTAGGAAATTATATTTGGCAGTGTAAAGCGTTAGTTGGCCCTTAGTTAACTAGTTTGGAGTTGAGTTAATTGCGCCGATTCCACATGTTTCGTGTAGTTCAAGTTAGGAACTTTTGTTTAGACTCGTTAGACGTCAATTGCAAAATGCATTCAGATTTTATGTTTGGGTAGGTAAAGTATTGAATAGAATAGAATAGAATAGAATAGAAATTGAAAACCTGTTTTCAATCATCGTCGATTTTACTTAAGATGTTAGATTAACATTTTCACATTTAGAACTATTTAAAACGTCTTTTTATAAATGAAACTTTTTTGCACGCATGAGGGTAAAATTTTTACGGATGAAAAGTCACGGAAATTTACAATGTTTTTGTCCACGAAGAGGGAAAGACTGATTGAGACCGATTGAGAGTGAGTGAGAAAGATTGAGAGAAAGAGTGAGATAGAGCGAAAGACGCATCGAAAATCACTGAAATTTAAAGCATTTAAAAATTAGTTTGCCAAATAAATTGTACTTCTGACGTAATATTGTGTCTTTGTACGCTGCGTGCGTACAAAGTACATAATATGTCAGAAGTTTTTATTTTTACCATCTTTTTTTTTTGCGAATCTTGATAATTCAACATTGTCTACGAATTGTCTTGTTCACGAGAACAAAGCCATAGTATATATCCCATTATGAATAGCTTTAAACGATTTTATTATATTAACTTATTTACCGATGGGAGGGATGCGCTGTGCCGCGCTCCCGGCTGCATGGATATCACCATCTTGCTTGTTTCTCCCGTGAAACAGCTTTGCTGTGTTTCGGAGAGAAGGGCAAGACAGGCAGTGTAATTACTGGCACCGAGACTTAACATCTTTTGCCTGGTGACTTGCCTGGGCTCGTTCCAGGTATACTTGTTTCCCCACCATGGTTCAGGCCTTGACGTGGCGGTGGGGCTTAGTAGCCTAGGGTGAGCCCAGCACCTTGGGCGAAGCTAACTGAGCCAAGGGGGCTCTTTGTACCCCTCTTATAAGAAGAGGGGACAAAAGAGCAGGGGGCAAGGGGAGAGGATGGGAACCTCACCCCATTGTACTGTCCCGACGTTGGGAGGGGTTGTTCTGTGGTGCGGGACAACCCACAGGGTAGCATCGATCCCCTGAGTTCTCCTCAGAGATCCTCGCCGGGTTTTAGTGGGTAGAGCTGCGTCCACTTACCTTCTTTCGGGCGCAGCGAGTCCCACATACCCGCCTGGGGAGACCCACTCCCCAGACGGGATGCCTCAGAGTATTTCCCGGCGTTAAAGAAAAAAAAAAGTTATTCTAGTTTATGTTCATGGGCGACGTCCACCACTTACCATCAGGTGGCACGTCTGCCAGTCTGCCTATCCAACTAACATAAAAAACTTGAATCTAATTAACAGATCTAATATAAACCTGAATTATCATAATCTATACCTACATATAATAAAACTGTAGAGGTAGAATTTCTGTACAATGAAAAAAATGCTAAAAACAGATTCAGGGGGATTTAAGAAGTGAAATAGAACTTAATTACATTTTTTTAAATTTTTTCTCTAGCTACCCCTACCGGGTGGGCTCATTGGCGTGAAGACCCGGCAGATGGCGCCAGCGCTACTGGGGCCCACTCCGCCGGTCGGAGTTGCAGCGTCCGCCACAGGAGGTCTTGATGAGGGTTGTTGGGCGGGGCCCCCCTCGACACCCCGCGGTGGGCATCGCCTATCTGACGCGTATATGACCACCTATACAATTTAAACGGCACACAAAATGGCCGCATGACTTGACATTTTAGTGTGTTTGACGATTGGTTATGTAAACAAATATTGCATAAATATGCAAAAATGATATATAAATAAATTAAACGTCCAATAGCGTCTCATAACGGTGGTAACGGTGTCGCAAATCCAGAGATTTTAACTCATCTAAAAATATGCGTACTGCGCCTAAAGAAGTTTTCACTTCAAATATCTTACACCAATATAATTCTACCTGATCACTGACTGACATAGACTACGAAAATAAATAGCATTAGTTCGCTTATACGATAGAAGCAACAGAATAGACAACCTCTGTGGCTCAGTGGTAAGCGCGTTGGCGTTCAAGCCGGAGGTTGTGGGTTCGAATCCCGCCAGGGAACAAAAATATTTTCTGTGTTCTTGGGTCATGAATGTGTATTAAATGTGTGTATTATATAATAAAAATCTTAAATAATATGTATAGTATAAAAGTATTAAATATATTTCCGTTGTCTGGTACCCGTAACGCGAGTTCTTCGAGAACTTACCACGGGACCAGATTGACGTGCTGTGAAAGCGTCCATAGATATTATTATTTTTACTATAATAGTGTCCAAATAATAATGTTGTGTTCGAAAGTACATTATAATTTGACTCCGAATCGTAATATTCCCATAAAGTCCTTTAGACTTACAGAGAATATATGAAAATTAAGTGAATCACTGAAACCTCTAATGTTCATGAGTACTGAACGGCCTTGGGACCTAAAGCGTTGCCGAAACTTTTGTTCCGCTAGCCTACGAACATTTTATGCAAATTTGCATTTAACCGCGACCGCACCGTCTTCCAGTTGTTTTTGTTAAATTGGACAGATTTGTGACTTTAAGGGACACTGAGATGTACCTATATTAAGTTTAAAAGTATCTATTTATAAATGTAAATGAGCATCACAATTTACAGTAGAATTATCATTTAGATAAGTTCATTTAGGTAACGTAAACGTCCCCACCATGGTGCAGGCCTTGACTTAGCGGTGACCTCAGTAGCCTAGGGTAAACCTTGGGCAAGGCGAATTGAGCCGAGGAGGCTCTTTGTACTCCTCTTATATTAAGAAGAGAGGACAAAAAGGCAGGGGGACAAGGGGCGAGGACGGGAAACTCACCCCATTGTACTGTCCCGAAGTTAGGGGGGGGGGTTGTTCTGTAGTGCGGGACAACCCCTCGGTGGAGGCGGCATCGTTCCCTTGGGGGACTGACTAGCCGTCGAGGTTCCCTGTTTGTTTATTGGACCCGGGGCACCTCACCAAAGGCGGCATTGGTGGCACTCGCCGGGTTTTAGTAGCTAGAGCTACGTCCACTTACCAGCTTTCGGGCGCAGCGAGTCCCACTCCCCCGCGGGATGCCTTCCCGGCGTTGAAGAAAAAAAAAAGGTAATTTAGACGTAGTATAAGTATTATATTTAAGGTGTTAATGCAATTTATGAGATTTTAATGTCAAAAGAAGGCAAACGATCAGTCGGAGCCTTATGGTGACTACCAACGCCCATACACATCCGCACAACCAGAGATTATGAGTTGCCCTCCTTTTCCCTATCCCCCCAATGGGCCACCGTAAACAAACAAGACGCGACAGCATATCTGTAACATGACGCGATGTTATGTGAGCGAGAGGTACCACCCTGGTCTTGCCGGCCCAATTCGGCTGCCAAGCATGGCACTACCTCTTACTAGATTTCATTTCTAATTCATCCATATATGTTATAAGAATTTTCTGAAGCGCTTTCAAACTACTTCCGATAAGACGGCACTGCGTCTTCATATTTATTCATAAAAGAAAGCGCAGAATCTCATATTGGATATCCAAAAATAAATAGGATGAATATGAGCTTCAATTCAGTACAAAAACTTTTCATAAAGACAAATGTATCTAGCCATTTACCTTGTTCGACTTAGGGCTCCTACAGACGAGTGTCTTCTATCGTTCATTGATTAGTTTTTGACCTCAAATCACATATTATTATGATTCACAAAGACTTGCCGATGGCTTGTAGTTGGTAATATAGACATGTTCTATTTTAATAACGTTATGCAAGACAAGAAAAGTCGTCTTGGCGTTCATTGAAGGTGGCCTATGTTCCACGGGGGGTGTCTTGTTTGTTTTTTTTTTATAGAAGAGGGGGCAAACGGATAGTCGGTTCACCTGATGGTAAGTGAAGAGCGACATCCACAGACACCCGCTACACCAGTGGATTAGCAGCGTTGCCGGCCTTTGAGATATGAGTGTGCTCTTTTAATTTTTTTCTTGTGTTAATCAGATTCGGGACACTCCCCTTCAAACGGCTGAAGGTAACAGATATACTGGCGCTGGGGTCGGGGAGCGCCGGGATTCACCCGGGACGCCCCATCCCCGTGTGAATTCGCAAAGCATTTCCACTGCCAGAAAAAAGGGCTACTTCTTGTTATACAACTGTACAATACAACTATATTATGTAAAACTAGTTCGTTTATAATTATTGTATTGTACAGTTAAATAATTATAAAAAATGTTACCTCAAATTATGTATATTATTCTCATAACAAAACCATAAATTATCACGAATAATTTTATCTTAGAAACGCCTAAATCATCACAAAAAAAATACAAACAACAAAATAAGTGAATATCGAAAAAATAATTGTCTAAATTATTATTATAAATAAATATGAAATGTATTCGTCATATTCATCATATATTCGTCATAGTCATATTGCCGGATGGATAAAAGCCGATCGTCTGTAAAACGCCTTGTACTTATGATACAACCATCTCCGTAGATACAGGTTAAATCAAAACATTCAATTTTCGAGACCCAATTGATGTTTCTGGAAGCATCTATAATAATTTTGTTTTGTTCAATATCAAGGATATGAAAATCTTATATGTTTTTTTCTTGTATATTTATAATGTGACGTTCGTTGCTTACCCAGAGACTTATCCTAAGCCTCGGTGCCAGTAATTACATCGCCTGTCCTGAGACATAAGATGTTAAGTCTCGGTACCAGTAATTACACTGCCTGTCCTGAGACATAAAATGTTAAGTCTCGGTGCCAGTAATTACAAGCTGCCTGTCCTGAGACATAAGATGTTAAGTCTCGGTGCCAGTTATTACACTGCCTGTCCTGAGACATAAGATGTTAAATCTCAGTGCCAGTAATTAAACTGCCTGTCAGACATAAGATGTTAAGTTTCGGTACCAGTAATTACACTGCCTGTCCTGAGACATAAAATGTTAAGTCTCGGTGCCAGTAATTACAAGCTGCCTGTCCTGAGACATAAGATGTTAAGTCTCGGTTCCAGTTATTACACTGCCTGTCCTGAGACATAAGATGTTAAATCTCAGTGCCAGTAATTACACTGCCTGTCAGACATAAGATGTTAAGTTTCGGTACCAGTAATTACACTGCCTGTCTTGAGACATAAAATGTTAAGTCTCGGTGCCAGTAATTACAAGCTGCCTGTCCTGAGACATAAGATGTTAAGTCTCGGTGCCAGTTATTACACTGCCTGTCCTGAGACATAAGATGTTAAATCTCAGTGCCAGTAATTACACTGCCTGTCAGACATAAGATGTTAAGTTTTGGTGCCAGTAATTACACTGCCTTGTTTTTTTTTTTGATTAACGCTGGGAAATGCTCAGAGGCATCTCGCGGGGCAGTGGGTCTCCCCACGCGGCCCGGGTATGTGGGACTCGCTGCTCCCGAAAGCTGGTAAGTGGACGCAGCTCTACCCACTAAAACCCAAGCAAACAGGGCACCTCGACGGCTAATCGGACCCCAAGGGACCGACGCCACAGAGGGGTTGTCCCGCACCACAGAACAACCCCTCCCAAAGTCGGGACAGTACAATGGGATGAGGTTCTCGTCCTCGCCCCTTGCCCCTTGCTCTTTTGTCCCCTCTTCTTATAAGAGGGGTACAAAGAGCCCCCTCGGCTTAAGGTGCTGGGCTCACCCTAGGCTACTGAGCCCCACCGCCACGTCAAGGCATGAACCATGGTGGGGAGTAATTACACTGCCTGTCCTGAGAGTTGTCCTGTACAAAATATTTTTTTGTGAATCTAAACCATCCTCGAATCCCCTTGAATTCACACAAAAAATTTCATCGAAATCAGTCCAGCCGTCTAGGAGGAGTTCAGTGACATACACACGCACACAAGAAATATATATATAAAGATATTAGATATATTTTTATCAGTCTGGACTTTGGTCTCTATCTGTCAGTCAGAACCATCTACATCTATTATTTGAATATAGTATGAAATATTAAGATCTCAGTAATTTTAGATGGTAAATAATTACTACTAAAATTATTTTCATTTAATACTTTCTTGTTTGTGCTAAATTATTATGACATTTGTAATGTAAACAGATAAATAAAATTGGAGTGTCTGTTTGTAAGGAAGGGAGATGAGAGCCTGGAAAAGCTGATTGTCGTTGGGAATACGGAGGGCAAGAGAGCCCGTGGTCGGTTCCCAACTAGATGGAGCGATCAAGTTAAAGGCCCGTCTTCAGAAAAAAATTACTCGGTTGTGAGAGACGCGATGAATAGACTCCATCAGTGTCTATTCATTTGCCAGTTTGCCTATCCAACTAACATAAAAAAGTGTTATTGTGAAATAACGTACATCGAGATGGTGTGGGTGAAATTAGCAATTTTGTACGCGATGTCATGTGGTGGAATTCTGCTGCAGGTATTAGTCTCGACAATTCCACAGAATACTCCCCGTGGTAGATGCGATAGAAGATACAGAGTGATCCGACATTTCTATGCAGCGCCAAGGCGTCAAGCCGATCGGAGAGAACCTTGTCATTGATGATTCGAGCCGCCCGTCGAGCTGATGTTGGGGTGCTCCAGCCAGAGGTCAGAGCAGTATTCCAGAGGTCGGACTTGCGCCTTGTATAGTTGAAAAAGCGGTGGTGGAAAAGCATGAATGTAATACTGCTTCGCTTTTGCTTGCTTTTTTAAATATAAAATGTTAGTTTTAACCATATTATATTTTATGTTCATAATTTAAAATAAAAAAAAATTGTTAAAAACTGTGTGAATTAAAGCTGAAATAAAATATGGAAAAACGCACCTCTAAAGCCCGGCATATGTGAAATGTCTGATATTGAAATCATAATGGAAAAAATCTTGTATAAAGGATAGACGCCACGCCGTTTGCCGTGACGGCATTCAAGACCATTTTATTTCCAAGGCGCACCAATAATTTGAATTTGAATTTAATATGTTTTACACCAAAAAATTATATTATTATCCGTCAAAACACTAGATTAACTATGTTTCACAGCACATTACCTTGCCAAAGAGTCGTTGGAATTGTTACAGTATCCTTCAACATTTTGTAACTAGCTGACGGAGCGACGAAAGTTGCTACACTAATGGACACGCTCCTTTATGAGTCCCGGGTGAAAAACGTCATTGTTGGGAACGCCCGGGTAAAGCCCGACTCGTGTCTGGCTCCGGGTGAAAACGGATGAAAACTTTCTTTGAAACGCAAACTGCATGAGATGGTTTTTGCTTAACACGCTGTTTGAATAAATATGCAAATATTTTAGGTACCATGTGCTACGTTTAGCTTATAATAATTTTATTTTGGCCTTGTTCTTGTTACCTGTTGTAAGTAAAGTCGGTCTTTAATATAAAAATTACTATACAGATATAAAAATTAGATACTACATCAACTGTAAAATTGGTTCGTATAAACTTGTTTCAGAGATACATAAAAAGTAATGTATATACGTGACACACTAATCTAGCGAATGTATTTTTTATGTCATCAGGGGGCAAGCGAGCAGTCGGAGCCTGACGGCGCCGACGCCCATACATATCCGCACAACCAATGCCACGCAGATGCGCTGCCCTCATTTTCCCGGAAACTCACAAACCGCACGAAACGCGACAGCATAGCTGTCACTTGACGCCGGTGTTATGTGAGCGAGAGGTACCACCCCAGTCGTACAGGCCCAGTTCGGCTGCAATACAGCATGGGACTACCTCTTACTATTTTCTTTTTATTTAAATATTTTGTCGTGGGTAATATCGCTGGGTTCAGTGTAGTTATATTTATCGTTGACAATGTTCAATTATTTGTTGTCCTTGCATTTTTATGTAGAAATTTATTTTTAAAAAACACAAAAAAATCCTGTTGAAAACTGTAACGCATGTTTTCTTACGGAAGATTTCTGCGTGAAAAAAATATTCGTAAGTTCACGATACTTGTGACGATACGTTGGCGATACCGTACGTCAAAAAATGTTCGTGCAGCACCAATCTTCCTAGAAACGTCTAATGCTTATGTCATGATCAAGGTCAGGATACGATAACGTTGCGAAACTAATACATAATAGATATTGTATTCGTGCTGCCGAATTTAGTTCCTTTTACGTCCGAGTAGAGGCTCTGTTAATTCGCATACAAATTGTTTACGTTATACGAATACTTTTTCGTAAATTAAAACATACATTATAAATAGATTGCTAAATCATAACTTCTTCGGATTTGCGTTGTCGAGCAAACGTTTTATGCTATTCGGCATGTCTTTAAAATCATAGATAAGTGTATCGTCGAAGACTCCAGAAACATTAGTTCAACAACTACAATTCCGACCCACATTGGCTATATTTCTATGGAACATCCTTCCGTCCCCTAAAGCCATGTAGATATTGGAGATATCTTAGATTTATTTTATGTATGGAGGCTAAGAGGGTGTTTAACTTGGAAATGCATTCGCCTTTCTGCAGTCGCTTTGTTATTTGAAAGATTGTTTGTAGGTAACATTTTTCGAGTTGATAATATTTCATGTGTGGTTTTACACTCGTTAAATATGGATGCTTGTACATTTATTAAAATATGATTAAGTATTGCTATTAAGCATCATTTCTATAATATACCTACTATATAAATTTCAGTTAAAATCATAGACGCACTTTTATAATATAATACTACATACTACATGTATCGTTAACTTCCTGCAGGACAAAATTGGACCTTAATCCACTAAAGTTTAGTTATATTATGTATTGTTGTTGTAAGAATGTATCATTAAATAAGTAAGCCTTGCCAGTTATAAGAGCAATATCGTGTGTGTTATGTTAACATTTTTAGAAAGAGGTGTGCCATGCTGCTTTGCATCCGAATTGGGCTGGCACATCCAGGGTGGTACCTATCGCTTACATAACACGCCGGTGTTATGTGAGTGAAAGTTACCACTCCGGTGATAGCTATCAGGTGTTAATTGACAGCTATGCTGTCGCGTATCGTGCGGTTTGTGAGTTTCCGGTGGTCCGTTGGGGGGATAGGGAAAAGGAGGGCAACGCATCTGCATAATCTCTGGTTGTGCGGAGGTCTATCGCCAAAATGCTTCGACGGATCTGTTGAGCAAACAGCGCACCTCGACGGCTAGTCAGTCCCTCAGGGGACCGACGCCACCTCCACAAAGTGATTGTCCCGCACCACAGACAACCCCTCCTAATGTCGGGCCAGTACAATGGGGTGAGATTCATGTCCTCGCCCCTTGCCCCTGCTCTTTTGTCACCTCTTCTCATAAGAGGGGTACAAAGAGCCCACTCGGCTCAATTCGATTCGCCCAAGGTGCAGCGGCACACCCTTGGCCACTGAGCCCCAACGCCATGACAAGGCCTGAACCATGGTAGAGGTAAAAGAAAACACACTGATGTCGGCAACACTTAAACGAGGTTCAAAGACTTCACGTACAAAAGTTCATATGCAAAGATATCTTTTTTTTTTTTTTTAATGTTAGTTGGATAGCCAAACTGGCAAACGTGCCACCTGATGGTAAGTGGTCAACGTCGCCCATGAACATAAGCTAGTTTACCTGGAATGAGCCCAGGCAACTCATCTATGTGTTGCCTATCCTGAGACATAAGATGTTTAGTCTCGGTGCCAGTAATTACACTGCCTGTCTTGCCCTTCTCTCCGAAACACAGCAAAGCTGTTTCACGGGAGAAACAAGCAAGATGGTGGTACCCATGCAGCCGGGAGCGCGGCACAGCGCTTCTCTCCCACCGGTAAAAATCTATCTGTCCCAAGTAATGAAATGTAAAATGTTTGATTTGTATATTTATGACTGTGAAACCACAAAGTTATAGATATGAAGTCTAGACGTCTGTTTGTATACTAGCATCCTTCATACCACCCACCCGTGTTATTAGTCTAATAAGTCTGTTTGATAAAAATATTTTATGTTTGCATACATCAAATTAGATTGAAAATATCGACAGTTTTAAATCATAAATCTCTTTTTATTCGTTTCAACTTTATAGTAGATGTTTACCATATTATACAATTTTAATATAAATTTTCCCTTCACTATCACTATCACTACATAGTATAAGGCAAAGTTCCCGCATCTGTCTGTATGTATGCTTAGATCTTTTAAACCACGCAACGGATTTAGATGATTCAAGAGGAAGGTTTATATGTATGATACATGCATAATAAAGTAGATAAACACTGATAATTTTAGAGGTTTCTAATGTGATGTCGTAAATAAACACATTTTTTGCGTTTACATTGCAAACGCTGGATGAACCCTATTGGATAGATCAAAATGATGAACTACATTATTGTACAACTTAAAAATGTCTACAAAAAAGTCCGCGATGGCATGTGGCTATCTCTTAAGGAAAACATACTATTTTTCATACATTTTTTTAAATATCAAAATGGATTTTAATATTTAAAAAAATGACAATTATAAAGTGGTAATTGGAAAGGTATTTACACAAATGCGGTATTAATCCCTATCATTTTAAATGCGTTAGTTAGCTTGAGAATTTGATGAAGATTATTTTTTCCCTCTAGACCATGGAAATTAAATGCATACCTTAGTCCTTCGGAGATATAGCAAAATCAAAATAATCGTCGCCGTGATTCGACCGAGCCGCGCGGGCGCTCCATGACGCCGCGCCTCGCCTCCGTGCCGGACGGAGTTTCCGTCAGACAATGTATGGTGGAATTGTATATCCTAAATATGCCTAATACGGTTGTAAATCTAAGATAACGGCAGGCAGCATCTAGTAGTAAATAAAGCAACGGTCAGCGTGTGGAGGAATATGGATAGATCGACTGGAATCATCGAGTATATAACCGGAATAGAGCGTGAATGGTGTGTTTTGTATGAAATTGAATTCCGCCAAATTTGTGCTGCGACGCTGCTAGTGTTCTGTGCTCTGATCGGCCGTCTGAGATTCGTTGATGGATGATTGGCAGATAGGACGTACATACAGATCACTAGTTGGTTGCATCGCTATTACGTCAGTGACAAATCACTGTCCAGTTTCGGAAATATTGGCGTATATTACTACTCTCTAGAAGTGATGACGATCTCCGTACCGTGACCGGTCCAGTTTGAATATAGGTAGTGGAAGATCAGTCGCACTGACAGTAGACGTAAAGAGGCTGATGATGATGATGTTGAAGGGAAATACACGTCTAAATTAAATCTGACGCAAATTTAAGTGACCCAGGTCCTAGACTATTTAGAACCAGAATTTCAATAAAATATATTTTCATGCTTGTTTGATACACAAACGGACAGACACGCCGCTAGATGTAAAGGCCCGCATTGCCCAACTCGAGACATAAAAACGGTAAGTTTCAGTCTGACCTGTCCCTATTTCTTTCCCTATTTTTTCTGTCTATTCACAGCAAAGCTGTTCAACGAAATCAAAAGACAGGATGATGGTATCCACGCAGACCGAAGCGCGGCATTTTTTTTTCTTTTACGCCGGGAAATGCTCTAAGGCATCCCGCCGGGGAGTGTGTCTCCCCAGGCGGGTTTGTGGGACTCGCTGCGCTCGAAAGCTGGTAAGTGGACGCAGCTCTACCCACTAAAACCCGGCGAGTGCCACCAATGCCGTCTTTGGTGAGGTGCCCCGGATCTAATAAGCAAGGCACCTCGACGGCTAGTCAGTCCCGCAAGGGACCAACGCCACCTACAAAGAGGGGTTGTCCCGCACCACAGAACAACCTCTCCCAACGTCGGGACAGTACAATAGGGTGAAGTCCCGTCATCGCCCCTTGCCCCCTGCTCTTTTGTCCCCTCTTCTTATAAAAGGGGTACAAAGAGCCCCCTCAGCTCAATCAGCTTGCAAAGGTGCAGCGGCTCACCCTAGGTTACTGAGCCCCACCGCCACGTCAAGGTCTGAACCATGGTGGAGATAAGGCACCCACTGCTCGTTTGTCTCCTTATGACATAAAAAGTATACTGTTTTGTTTTAATTTAGTGATCAATTGTTGAATATTCTATTTAAAACAACAATACAGAATTTCATACTTCGATATATTTTAATAAAAAATTAAAACAAAAAAAAAAACATTCACACTAGATTGCTCGTGTAGTAAAAACAAGCTCTTATATAAGAGGATGAATATATACGACAAGATTTTTTATGATAGTTCAAAAGGAAAATTGGCAGATGTGCCACCTGGTGGGAAGTGATCAGCGTCGCCCATGACTATCAACAAGTTCACGACTAGCCGAAATAACTTATTAATTAAGGCAAGTCTCAGTGCCAGAAATTACATCTCCTGTCCTGTACATACTTCTTTTTTTCTCCCTTCTTTGCTATATTACGGAAGAAATAAGTAAACTTTTTTGGAAATTTTAGAAATGAAATAGCATGCTGAGTTATTTAAATACTAAAAAAATCTCTAAACTTTTTACATGTCAACATTCAACACAAACATACAATCGCAGTTCATAAAAAGTTTTCCAGTCATAAAAGGCTTTGTTCGAAATCAGTGGACAGCTATAGCGGTCGCTAGCGGCCAGGTTTACCGAGCGTGACCGCTACCAAATTATTCTAGTGAACCTACGCGGCTACGGCCTATGAATTTGTTTAGTGTCATGTTCTTTTTCGTGATAACGTCTTATAAATCGATGAACGCTGGCTGCATACAAAAAGTGACACGTTTCGCCGGAGCTGAGCATTCAAGCGAGAGCGCAGAACAAGCGATAGAGAGGCACGATCGGCCTAAGCGTTCAGCTTGTGACGCATTAAACCGACTTTACAGACAACAGGTAATATTGCATTATATGCACAAAAGTGTAGTGGCATGCCTTTACACGATTTCATTTAGTTTATGTTATTTGCACTTTTCGATTGCACATGTTGGCCCATGGACAAGTGTCCGAGGGTATCTTACCGTGACTTCTTGGGAATGTGTGGGCTTATGGGTATAATTAGGATAATTCGCTAACACAGAAATTTTTTATCAATATGAGAAGATACTGCTGGTGAATGAATATTTTCAAAAGAAACAATCTTATTAAATTAGATGTGATTTTTTAAATATCTTTGTAACTCAATCGCAAATTAAATTGCATAGATTGGTAAATGTAAGCGATTTGGATAAAATTTTGCGTTTATGTTAACTACATGAAATGCTTAATGCCTACTTATGTAACAATTATTATCTAAGATATAGATAAGTACCTTCAATTATTTGATCTGTTTAATTTAAACGATAAAAATCCTCTTTTAATGGACGGGAAAAAGCTGATAATGTGCATGATAAATACATAAATAAATTATTATTCTTCAACAATCACACCACGTTAACTGAGCCCCGTGGTAATTTCGTAAGAACTTGTGGTACGGGTACTAGAAACGGAAATTTTAAGAAATGTATATAAATACTTATAATATATGAAGGTAGACAATATGTCCATGACCCGGGGTAGACATCTATATTCATCATACAAATTAACTGCACTTGGCGGGATTCTAACCCGCGACCGCTGTGTAAAGTAGCCTGATCAATCGACCAGCCGACCATCAAATATAATATTAATATAATAATAATAATATCTATGGACGCTTTCACACCACGTCAATCTGGCCCCGTGCTAAGTACTCGAAGAACTTGTGTTACGGGTACCAGACAACGGAAATATATTTAATACTTTTTTATACTATACATATTTTTAAGATTTTTATTATATAATACACATATTTAATACACATCCATGACACTGGAACACAGAAAATATTTTTGTTCCCTGGCCGGATTCGAACCCGCAACCTCCGGTTTGAGCGCCAACTCGCTTACCACTGAGCTACAGAGGTCATATAAAAATTAGAAATTCAATTCTCATCTCACGAAGCCGACTCAGACGAAGACTCATATATAGAATATCATTATCTTCATTATCCCCATCAGTAACATCGGATATTACCGCTACGCCAGTGTTTGGCAACCTCCCATACATTTTCAATCACGATGATAAACTAGCACTTGGCAGAAGCTTAGGGAAAATCGGAACTAATAAACGTTACATCGTTCGAAATATAAGCCGATACTAATGTGATACTAGCCTTTACACGTGGTTTTACACGTTTTTTTACTGACTCATCTAATTTTATCTTAATCCTACATTTGAGTTAATTTTTTGCATATATAAGAATAACGGCACCTCCACAGAGCGGATGTCCTGCACCATAGAACAACCCCTTCAACGTCGGGACAGTACAATGGGGTGAGGTTCCCGTTCTCGCCCCTTGCCTCTTGCTCTTTGTCCCCTCTTCATATAAGAGGGATACAAAGAGGCCCCTCGGCTCAATTCGCTTCACCCAAGGTGCAGCGGCTAACCCTAGGCTACTGAGCCCCACCGCCACGACAGTGCCTGAACCATTGTGGTTATCACACATACGGTAGGTATTGTATCCATAGATATAATATGGGATAAAAATTATTCATAGTTCGCTTATGCCAACTATGAATAGTTTTTATCCTAAATTGTAATTGTTAAGCTTCATGACAGCGGAAATGTATGTATGTATGTGGTATGTATAACATTAAACTGCATACGCCGCTCCCCGCGCGGGGGGCTAAGTCACGCCCATCGAGCTACAATTAATTTTCGAGGTAGCGCCTCTTTATATTACCTATTTCGTTGGTGGTGAATTGTGTTTTATGATGATCTTTCACAAGGTTCTTTTTTCTTTCTTTCATTCTTGGGGAACACAAAATATGTATTTTGTGTTCCCCAAGAATGAACAGATTGGACTGCTTAATTACCAGCAGCAAGTCACCTATCATGCATGCATGAATCTACTATGCATGCATGCACCATGCATCTGGATAAGCAAAGATTGAGTTTCCTAATCCTAAACAAATAAGGGTTAGATCCATGTAGTACTAGAGGAGTTGATTTGATTTATTTTTTATTTTTCTTTTTTTTATGTTAGTAGTTGGATAGGCAAACTGGCAAACGTACTACCTGATGGTAAGTGGTCGACGTCGCCCATGAACATAAACTAGTATACCTGGAACGAGCCCAGGCAACTCATTTATGTGTTGCCTATCCTGAGAATAATATGTTAAGTCTCGGTGCCAGTAATTACACTGCCTGTCTTGCCCTTCTCTCCGAAACACAGCAAAGCTGTTTCACGGGAGAAACAAGCAAGATGGTGGTACCCATGCAGCCCGGAGCGCGGCACAGCGCTTCCCTCCCACCGGTTTTACGACTGCTGCACTTACAATAACATGTTACAAATTTCTATCTATATCATTAACAGGAACAATCTTTTGCATAAATATTTTTCTGTCAATAGCAGTATTAAATAAAAGAATCATTAAAAATATTTTTGCGCCCGTGTACCTAGTGCCAGATACCCTGGCGCATTCCTGGCAGAGGAGGAGAGGTTTCGACGACGAGGCCGAGGAGGAAGAACTCTCGGAGGGAGTAGAGGAGATTTGGAGGTGGATCCTGCAAAGGAGAGTGCTTCACAAGTGAAAGGAACGGCTAGAGAAGCCGACTGCGGGACACCGCACTGTGTCAGCCGTCGCTTCTATCTTGGAGCAGTGGGTTAACCGGCGGCTGACGTTATAACCTTTAACAGGTCGTACCTCCGCGAGGGGACCTGTGCACGTGCGTAAGGTCCAGGAGAGTGCCGGATGGCACGTCGGACCCTCCCGGGCTGCCCCGGGCCCAGGGGCATTCCGGGATATCATTATGATTTCCCCAGAAAAAACAACAAAAGGATAACTTTGTTTAAGCAAACAAACCATCGACTTTAGATTTTTATTAGTATTTATTATATAAAATTACTTTTTTGCAGTATCTAAATTTCATTGGTATTTCAAAATTCCAGAGACAAAATCAAGGACGAAATTGTTATAATTTTAAAGCTTAGCGTAACAAATGATAAAGAAACTCCTTTTAGGAGAATTGGCGATTATTTTCCACAGTTTACTAACGCAGAAAAGGCTCATCAAACGAGCTTTATATCGGTTTCTAAGCAAACTATTTTGCTTCCCTGGTATAATATCGTTGATAGTAATTATTAGCCCATAACTTTGTATGCTGAAAATTAATTAAGATTTATGATCAAATAAGTCTATTTACATTCAGATGCCTAATTGTCTTATGATATGATTACATTTTGTGGCTAAATGTTTACTTTGCAACAGTTTTAGTAGTTCAGGGCTATTTCTAAACGTGTAGGTTTGGGTGTGTAGAGTGGATGTTTTAAAAAGGCTCACTAAACAGATTTAGTTATAAAAAAATCATTAGCCGGGTCTAAAAAAAAGTATATAAAGCTGTAGCAAGGTAGGCAAGGGTATTTGTGACGTATAATTAAATACCAAACCCGAATAGAATATCGTTTCGGAAGGATACCACTACTCTCCTCTCCTTTTCTCTTCTCTTCTCTTTATGAACTGACTTTCATCGCCGCTGGCATAGAAATAACCACTTATCCATTGCTTTCACTCAATACTATTGCTATTTGGGAGAATAAGTAAATTTATAAAAAGAGCTGTATCGTACAGCTACGTACGCTTATCTGTGGTATAAATATATATATATAAATATATATATATTATAACAATTATAAGTTTGTGCCCAGAAGTTGAAAACCTAAACGGATTTGCGAAACTTCAGTACCCGTACCTAATCATACAAAACGAAATTTTTATTTTAAATTCACTAACTGTTCTTTGTTCAAATCTAAAAAATAGATTATAAAATTATCTTACTAACCGTAAATTCTAAAATTGCCATCATTTGACAACGTCTGTTCTGCTGAACATGACTCTCGCTCCAGATCCAAATTAAATTGACTATCATTATTCCTATTCGCTCGAGTTAACGCAACGTCTCATGTTTGATGGAATTAAACAATTAACTGAAGGAAATATTTTGTCATTGACTTGAAATAATATAATAATATTTCTAGGTAAGTGTTTAAAGTCTCCACCATGGTTCAGGCTTTGTCGTGGCGGTGGGGCTCAGTAGCCTAGAGTGAGCCCAGCACCTTGGGCGAAGCGAATTGAGCCGAGGGGGCTCAATAGTCTCTGTTCCCTTCTTATAAGAAGAGGGGACAAAAGAGCAAGGGGCGAGGATGGGAACCTCATCCCATTGTACCGTCCCGACGTTGGGAGGGATTTTTTCTGTGGTGCGGGACAACCCCTCTACGGAGGTGGTCGGTACACTGAGGGACTGACTAGCCATCGAGGTGCCCTGTTTGCTCAACAGATCCGGGGCACCTCACCAAAAGCGGCATTGGTGGCTCGCTGGGTTTTGGTGGGTAGAGCTGCGTCCACTTACCCGCTTTTGTGACATATATTTATTTTACTAATGTCATAGTGTGACAAAATAATCGATGCCATGAAACTGTGACATGAAATATCCGATAAAATAATGACTTCCTCGTTATAGCAATATGGTATCAAGGTGTGGCGTTAATAAGTATCCGTGACCCGGATATTATTGAGGCCGGATAAAATTAGCCGGCTATTTAATAAATTTACTGTAACCAACTGTACTTTAAATAAAAACCTTGTGCAAAATACTAAAATGTTTATTTTATTTAACATATTATAATATGACTAATCATTTTCTTATTTATTCTAATTAATTTCTTATATATTTTATTTTATAATTAATTAAAACTTGTAAGTGGTAGTGCCATGCTGCTTTACAACCAAATTCGGCCTGCACGACCGGGGTACCTCTCGCTCACATAATCCGGCGTAAAATAACAGCTATGCTGTCGCTTTTCGTACGGTTCTTGAGTTTTCGGTGGCCACTTTTATCATCTTTACGTTTGAAAATCAAAGTGGATGTACATGAAATAATAACTCATAAAAAATTACCATGTTTTATAAAAGACTAAAAAGTATTTATATCTTTTCAGATTTTATAATCCACATCTGAGATTTGAGCCAAATTTAATGATAGAATTTTATAAAGATATTAGTCTAAAATTGATTACAAAATTCCACCCAAACAGACAAAGACTAAAACAAGTTAGTTAAAAATATGGTAGCATGGTAAACATGATAACAGTCATGATGAACAAATATATTATAGTATAAGAGCTGACTAATATATCATCCTTGAGACGAAACCGCTAAATTACATGAAATTTGAACAGTTTATTTTGTGACGGCAGCACATGTTAAGGACACATTTTATGAAATTCTTTCTCAAATTGGATGATATAAAGCTTGGTAACTATATGAATTCCGTAATTTTTGACACGATTTTTTAATTTTACCGGTGGGAGGAAAGCGCTGTGCCTCGCTCCCGGCTGCATGGGTACCACCTTCTTGCTTGTTTCTCCCGTGAAACAGCTTTGCTGTGTTTCGGAGAGAAGGGCAAAACAAGCAGTGTAATTACTGGCACCGAGACATAACATCTTATGTCTCAGGATAGGCAACAGATAAATGAGTTGCGTGGGCTCGTTCCAGGTATACTAGTTTATGTTCATGGGCGACGTCGACTACTTACCATCAGGTGGTACGTGGTCAAATATAAATAGGCAAACTGGTAACAGTTTGCCTATCCAACTAACATAAAAAAAAATAAAAAAAGTATAAAAACTTGAACTAGGGACGCTTTAGTATGAAATTTAATCATATTATAATTAACAGTTTATTTTCGATATACAAAACGTTTATGTATCAAATCGCGCAATGCAATAAAAAAATTAAGTCACCAAGAATGTTTTTCTAGGATCTGTATTTATGATGTATTACAAATTATAATAAAAACAAGCACTTTATTAACATGTCAATACTTTAAATAGTTTATAGTTTTAAAATAAGCCTCAATCATTAAAAAAGGTTAAGCAAATTGACTTTTTTTTTTCTCTTTAACGCTGGGAAATGCTCTGAGGCATCCCGCGGGGGAGTGGGTCTCCCCACGCGGGTATGTAGGACTCGCTGCGCCCGACAGCTGGTAAATGGACGCAGCTCTACCCACTAAAACCCGGCGAGTGCCACCAATGCCACCTTTGGTGAGGTGCCCCGGATCTAGAAAACAAACAGGGCACCTCGACGGCTAGTCAGTCCCGCAAGGGACTGACGCCACCTCCACAGAGGGGTTGTCCCGCACCACAGAACAACCCCTCCCAACGTCGGGACAGTACAATGGGGTGAAGTTCCCATCCTCACCCCTTGCCTCCTGCTCTTCTGTCCCCTCTTCTTATAAGAGGGGTACAAAGAGCCCCCTCGGCTTTTTTGCAATTAGCTTTGCCCAAGGTGCACCGCTCACCTTAGGTTACTGAACCCCACCGCCACGACAAGGCCTGAACCATGGTGGGGAAGCAAATTGACTTGGGCAATGCAATGGAAAAGCAAAATATTACCATGCATTATAAGTTACAGCCAGCAGTATAATGATAGCAATGCTTTTATAAACAATAGCACAAGATGAAATTAAGAAATATATTTTAGGTTACAGACACTATATTTTCTCTACAAAAATTTAATTCAAAATTAATAAAAAAAATATCATCAACATTATAATATGAAACAATGTTTTTTGATCTCCTTTTTTTATCTGCTGGGGAATGCTGTTATGCGTACCACCGGGCCCGGGGGAGCCGGGGAGCTATGTGGCACTCTCTGCGCCCGAAGAAATGGTGATGGTAATTGGACGCAGACTCTACCCACTAAACCCCAGCGGTGTTCTCCTCGTCGTACTGGCCGGCGTGGGAACTATTGTATGGTCCGCACGGGTGACGTTGTGCCTGAAAGCACTCTCCTCTGGAGGTAGAGGGTGGAGTCCCCTCCTCCTACTCTGCTTAAGGCACACTGAACACATAAGGATGCCTTATAGCCCGGACCCGGCGGATCCCCCGATCAGCCTTGCACAGGTCCCTCACGGCGGTGCGACCGCCTGTCGCCGCCGCGCTCTCCCACTCTGCCTCCTCCTTCTGCGGCATCACGACCTCGCAGAAGGAGAGGACCGCCTCCCATGCACTCTCACTGGCGATCATCGCGTGGATGACCGCAGGGAGTGAAAGGTCGGCGCCAACCTCGGCAACGAGGTCCGCCCTTTCTAGCGCCAACGCAGGGCACTCCGCCAAGGTGTGGTCAGCAGTGTCCTCCTCACTGCTGCAGTGATGACACCCTGGCAAGTTCTCCGAGCCTGCCACCTTGCACAGATACCCGAAGCAGCCAGTTTTGATCTCCTCTCCTAACCTAACCTAACCTAAGCGATAGAATTGAGTCCCCAAATAAATGAGTTCGTTTCGGCGGTTTTTGTAGATTCAATTGACGTTAAATGGGCTAATTTGTTCGATACTACATTGAATAAAAGATATGACTTTTTGATCATATCTGTCATCTGATATAGTTTCACTTATGAACTAACAGCTTTACGCCCATAAGGAAGTCCTTATGGATAACAACGTTAAGTCCTAAATATAGAGTCAGAAATAGAGAATAAATGATTGTCCAACCAGAAAATCCAAGATCCGAAAAGTTCCGGTATGCGGTCCATAATTCGCAATGTAACCGGACACCGGGGGACCTAACGCGTGTTATTGGGACCCAGGTGGTACTAATCTTGGGGTCACTTGAGTTATTGCCCTTATCACATTTATCTAGTTATCGATTTAGCCTATTGGCATTAAGCGTAATTTTATTTTTAGATTGAAATATTTTTGCTAAAACTTTTATTTTCTTTGTGATACACAAATTAAATATTTGACTGTTGGACAGAAAAAAATCAGTAAGACCGACGTATAGAGACGAAAATGACACATATCAGTCGAGAAACACAAAGTGAGTTTCCCTGACAAAAGCTCTTCTCTACATCTATATTTTGACAAGTACAATTTAATTAGTATTAATTTCAAATAATCCTATTATTAAAGGAAGTATGTATACTTTTTAAGTTAATATCTCAAGTGAATCTATTGGATTTTCTTTAATGATCTTAATTAACATAATGATTAAAAATACCACCCTAAAAGGTAAAAATAGACAAGGTCTTTCGCCGTAAATGTCACTGAAGCAAAAAAGTGGGTAATTATAGACTAGATACGAAAAAAATATAAGGGGGAAGCGTTAAATTTATCACAAAATCCGATGCTTTAACGCGTCGAAGTTTTTTCCTGAACGAAATAGAATAGAATAATTAAGAGAGGCGAAGCAACGCTTTGAGTGTAATAAAACACTCCACGTTGACTGATGACACTCACTAAGATGGCCATATATAATTTAGACGGGGGAATTTTTAGTTGTGTAGTATAAGAGCGGACATAATTTTTACAGTTAGCTTGGAATACTATTAAGCTAGCATAATTGCTGTTACTTGTACTGTTAATTATAGTTTTTAATAAAGTAATGAATTAATTAATAATGGTGATGGTAAGCTGATACGAAATGTACATTCAGAATAAAATATATGCTTCTAAGTGTGTTTAAAAACTTTTTTTTACATTCAAGCTTACCTGAAAAAGCTATAAT
Organism: Helleia helle; assembly: GCA_963853865.1. Taxonomy (NCBI): domain Eukaryota; kingdom Metazoa; phylum Arthropoda; class Insecta; order Lepidoptera; family Lycaenidae; genus Helleia; species Helleia helle. The sequence continues at coordinate 15,776,966 of OY971426.1, read as the reverse complement.
TTTGAATATTGTTGAATGTCTACGTTTACCTGACTATGATTTGGATTTTAGATATACAATATAACTTACATCCCCTTCCTCACATCAGATACATTTGCTTCTTTTGATACAAACAATTTATACCGCCAACTATTTAGTGTCTACTACAAATTTGTGAGTAAATAAATTATCTCATTCTCAATAGTACTTTTTATGATTCTTATGAATTAAAAATGTTCCCAAATCAAATGGTTCAGTTGATAACAAAAAATCTAAGTCACCTCCTAAACTACGTGGCTCTTTAGCACCTGAACGCGTTTCTGTCAGTAATTTTACATTTATTATCACATCATTATTTTTTCCTTTTGAAACGGTCACTTCTTTAGTCCTGTAAATAACGCTATTAAAGTGATTTAAATCATTTTACGATTTGAACACATGTTATGAAAATTTATCAAAAGTGTACATCAAATAAAGAATAACAAAGTATTAAATCTAAGTTGAAGTACGTTTGAGAATGATTTACAAGTGTTTTAACATCTATTTTTATTAAAAAAAATCAATTGTTTACTCAAATGTCACTCATTATGTTGAAATATCTTTTTCAGGGATTCATCGCGGCTTATATATTTTTTAACATTCCCGATGTTTGGGACGGTATGTTGTTTCTTAAAAATATATAAAAGATATTCATATTGATAACAATGGAATTATAATATTATAGATAAAAGTGATGATACCTTTATAGGCTTAAACAGACAATTAATTAATCAATTTGTATATTATGTCTGTCCTAAATATAGGCCTCCCTAAATGAACGCCAAGACGACAGATCTCTCGCAACTCGCATCCCACACGGACTGGCCCCTGCACGGAGATCGTCTTCCCACCTGGTAAATGGCGGACCAACACTTCGTCTATCTAAACGCGGCCTCCACTCTTGAACCCATCGGCCATCCGTTCTCTTGAGTGTGTGACCAGCCCACTGCCATATTCACCAGCTTAATCTAAATTTACGACTGGTCCGAAATAATATATTTATTATAAATACTAGGTGCTCCAACAGAGTTGTTCTATATAAAATATTATTTAGTGGATCGATTTGTGAAATCAACCATTTTTGAATCTACTTTGGTAGGTATGAACACAAAATAAATCATCAAAATCGGTTCAACCGTTCAGGAGGAGTTCAGTGACATACACACACATAATTTATAATTATAAACATTTTAAATTTTTGTCATTCCTAGTACACCTAACACAAGTCCTAACGAACTTACCACGCGGCTAGGTATCAGTTTATAAAAAAAGATTTTGCTCATACGTCTCATAATATAATAAAAATTGTATATACATTCCACGGGCAGGAAAGCTCCAAGTGTTGTTAATGCAGCTTTTAAAAAGCTTGAAAAAGTTGCGTAAATAAAAATGTGTTTTTAATCCGAATGCGTCATGTATGAGTGTTATTATAGTTATACAACTTTATTGCGAAATGTTTTTTATAACTTACGAGCTTCCACTCTGAACTAATGATGCTTTATTTACCTATGATCTTTATGTATAATACGTTGTATGATAACGAATTTCAGTTTTATTTATCAATGATAGAAACTAATCTTTTGTCCCCATAAAATAATAAAAAATTATTACTTTTTAATAACGAGGAGACAAAATATCCCACAGTATTGAAGTAAGGGCGACAAAGAAAGAAACATTGAGAAATATTCAAAAAGAAAAATCAATCCTTCTAGCAAGACATAACTATAAGAAAAATGCTGATGTTCATTGTAAATGACAATGTTAAGCTCTCAGCCAATACGAGAACTTAACTCTTCTATGTTTACCTATAAGTTGCATCTTAAACGACTTATGGTGGGCAAAAAATGGAATATTTTCCTGCATTCTGAAAAAAGTCTACCCGCTTTTAGTGTACACGCGTTTTAACTTGTCTGAGCAGAAGTTAGATAAAGTTACATAACAAATATTATGCAAGGTCAACTCTCAAATTCCCCACCGTGGTTCAGGCCTTGACGTAGCGGTGGGGCTCAGTAGCCTCAGTAGGCTCAGTAGCCTCAGTAGAATTGGGCGAAGCTAATTGAGCCGAGGGGGCTCAATTAGCTTCGCCCAATTTTATACCGCTATAAAAATTTATACCGCTCTTATAAGAGGGGACAAAAGAGCAGGGGGTAAGGGGCGAGGATGGAAACCTCACCCCATTATACTGTCCCGACGTTGGGAGGGGTTGTTCTGTGGTGCGGGACAACCCCTCTGTGGAGGTGGCGTCGGTCCCTTGGGGGACTTACTAGCCGTCGAGGTGCCCTGTTTGCTCATTAGATCAGAGGCACCTCACCGAAGACGGCACTGGTGGCACTCGCCGGGTTTTAGTGGGTAGTGCTGCGACATTTTACCAGCTTACGGGTGCAGCGAGTCCCACATACCCGCGTGGGGAGACCCACTCTCCCGCGGGATGCCTTAGACTTTAGAGCATTTCCCGGCGTTAAAAGAAAAAAAAAGGTCAACGCACAAATTGTACAAATTACAACAGCAATGTTCAATACAATATGTTTCAATTTTATCAAATTATCAAAATTGAGGAAATGCAATGAGACAAATTAAAACACCCATAATTCTAGGATTGGAGGGAAGCAAGCTGATGATGCTGATATCCTACCAAAGAATGGCTGTTCAAATTGCGAAAACTTACAGAATCACTTTCCTTGACGAGACACAGCTGTCTTTCTTCGTTACAAAAGTTTTTCACATAGATTAATGTGACTTTATACTGCGCAGTTATCCAAACATACTGAAGACTTTTTAACGGACTGGTAAAATATTCTGTCACGTACAAAGTGATAACGTCTTATAAAAAAATTAATACCGGCAGCGCGCACGAAAAAGTGTCCCGTTCCGTCTGAGCCTGTCAATCGATAGATAGGCCCAAGCGTTGGCTTGGAAACCATTATTTACGTTGTAGAACTGACAACCAGTTCTACCACGGGGTATCTTAAATCCCAGTTACTGGGTTGTGGAGGTTAGATAGGCAGTCACTCCATTTAAAATACTAGTATGTGCATCCAATTCGATTTGAAGCTAACCCCAACATAGTTGGGAAAAGGCAGAAGAGACCTAGGGAGCTCCACCATCGACTGTGACAGAATATACTGAATTGGAAACAATAAGTTAACAAAACGTCGATTACATTTCGTCGAGCTAATAAATTCACTTTTGGCCGGAGTCCAGCGCTAGATTGATTTTTATTTGTGCCAAATATTCATAACATGAATTTTAAATCCTAACAATGACATTTACATATTGAACAGACCGGACCTAATGAAGCGTCGTTGATTTACGAATGTAACTCGCATCCTCACTATCAGCGCAGTACCCACTATGTATACGAATACGTCATAGGCACATAGGTCAGTTCTACTTTAGTCTTTATTCATCGAGCAAAATATAACCGGAATAGAGCGGTATAATGTGTAGTCTTTTGTAAGAAAACATATTCCAGACGCTGCACTGGCCTGCACTCTGATTGGCCAACTGATGGCCATTGATGGATGATTGGTCGATAGGTCGACGTACATACATATCGCTGGTTGAATTGCTATTAAGTCAATGTCAAATCACAGACCAATTTAGAAATTTTGTGGCTCACATTACGACTCTATCTAATATGTTCGATGGTATTTGAAGCAGGAGTGAACCTGCGGAAAGGGAGTGCACGTCTTCAATTCCAGTCTTTTTTTTAGAAAAGGGGTCAAATGGGCAATCGTTTCACCTGGTGGTAAGTGATAAGTGATATCCATATACACCCGCTACATCATTAGCAGGTGCGATGCAGGGTTTCCATATATGTGGTGTGATCTGTTCTTGAAGGTCTCCAAGTCGTATGCCCTACCCAAACTAAAACCACGGCGAGCGCCTTAATGAAAATTAATTTGTTGAAAATTATTGTATATTATCGTGACAAAATTGCTAATAATATGTAATTACAATTTAAAGTAGGTATGTAAGTTATTAAAATTTCCACGCTACTGAAATGGCAATGCATGCGGAGAAACTAAGTTAACTGTTAAACATCTAAAACTGTAACATGCATCGGAAATAAATGAATTTGAATTTGAAAGGTTGGTCCCGGCGAAGGCCAGAGTATTCCTTATAAGAGGGGTCGGGGAGGGGAACCACTAAACAGTCCCCGCAACGTCTTGTCATACTGGATCCAGTTTCGCATCCTGACCCGACACGAGCACAAGGGGCGTTACTGGAGATGCATTAAGTAAGAACGAACAGATGATATACTCTCAGGTAACACTAATGAATGGGTACCGTCAGACTTTTTTTTTCTTTAACGCCGGGAAATGCTCTGATGCATCCGGCGGGGGAGTGGGTCTCCCCAGGCGGGTATGTGGGACTCGCTGCGCCCGAAGGTGGTAAGATAAACGTAGCTCTAACCACTAAATCCCGGCGAGTGCTGCCAATGCCGCCGTTGGTGAGGTGCCCCGGATCTAATGAGCAAACAGGGCACCTCGACGGCTAGTCAGTCCCTCAGGGGGCCGATGCTACCTCCACAGAGGGGTTGTCCCGCACCACAGAACAACCCTACGCACCCCCGTTCATCGCCCGTGGGAAGATTTTTACATTTCATAGTTATCATCAAGCATAGCAGATGGCTACATGCATAAAAAGTATTTCCCTGCTACATCAAAAAAAGAAAAATCTAACCACCAGTATAAACAGTGAAACTCCGTTTTATATCGTCTTAAAATCACTGAATTATTTAATCTTACATCTGGTATAAAACATGACCAAATAAGGCCACTTTTTAATAGCCATTTAAAAGCATACACATGATTCATGAAACAAAACATTCGATTGAACAAGATTTATGGAGTGACGCATTCACATGCCGAATATTTTAACAACGAATAATCAAAATGTACTTAACTGTGCCAATAATACATGCCTTATCTGATTCACCGCGCGTAGTGTGGCGGAAGGAATATTATAGTATTAATGTCCACGAACATATAGACGAGATGCCGCGAAATTCACATACTGGTATTCTATATTATTATAAAATAAGTACTAGATACTGTACTACGCCAAATGTTATTTTATGTCATAAAATAAGTACTAGATACTATATTCGACAAATCGTATCATATGTTATAAAAAGTACTAGATACTATATTTCGACAAATCGTATTCTAGGTTATAAAAAAGTACTAGATACTATATTTCAACAAATCGTGTTCTATGTTACCAGATAAGTACTTGACACTGTACTTCGACAAATGGTACATATTCTTTGTTATAAAAAAAATACTAGATACTGTATTTCGACAAATGGTATTTATTCTATGTTATAAAAAAGTACTAGATACTATATTTCACCTAATCGTATTCTATCTTATAAAAAAGTACCTACTAGATACTATATTTCGACAAATCGTATTCCATGTCGCCAAATAAGTACTAGACACTGTACTTCGACAAATACATATTCTTTGTTATAAAAAAAATACTAGATACTGTTTTACGACAAATGGTATTCTATGTTTTAAAATAAATAATAGGTATAATTTAAGCTTTACAAATGTAATAACTTTATGGTTGTATAATGTAAGCTAATTAAAATCTATAATATAATGGATTAAATAGAAAGATGGATTACAATGGTATTTACAAAAACTATACATAAAAAACAAAAAAAATCCACACCGACTGCTTCAGTCTTTAAAAATACCTCTAGCAAACATTCGCAACACTCAATCATCCAGTAGGAAACTCGATAAGCCCAAAGGCATCTGAAAGCAAATGGCTAAAAACAATTCAACGAAAGATTCAACATCGCCCAACAAAATCCTCAGATAAATTCTTGTATCTTTCCACTTCTCAAATCTCCTAATCCCATCTATTTGTTTTGTTTGTTCAAGTTAACATATAAATCAATTCAGAATAGATACATGTACGATACTTTGTAATACTACATAATAGTGCGTGCACTAGTGTCCTTTAAGAAAGGTAAAAATATATTTTAATGTATACATGAATTATGATGAAACGATTTCTTATTCCCATATTTTTGTCCATTTTGACGTTTTAGATAGTTTCAGCAACCATGATCACGAGATGATAGAAATTTCGTAAAAAGTATTTCAGTGTAAAGGTAAAAAATAATTTAATGTCTCAGTAGCCTAAGCTGAACCCAGCATTTTGGGCGATGCCAATTGAAACGAGGGAGCTGCTCTTTGTGCCCTTCTTATAAGAAGAGGGGAGCAAGGGACGAGGTTGGGATGGGAACCTCACCCCATTGCAATGTCCCGACTTGGGAGGGGTTGTTCTGTGGTGCGGAACAACCCCTCTGTGGAAGAGGCGTCGGTCCATTGGGAGACTGAATAGCCATCGAGGTGCCTTGTTACTCAACAGATCCAGGGCACCTCACCAAAGGTGGCATTGGGGGAAATAGCCGGGTTTTAATGGGTAGAGCTCTACCTTATCTTCTTTCGGGCGCAGCGAGTCCCACATACCCGCCTGGGGAGTCTTCCCTCCCCCGCGGGATGCCATAGAGCATTTCCCGGCACAAAAGAAAAAAAATGACAAAATCGTTTGTCAAAAATATAACTTTTCTCCTGTCTTTTCTCGTTACGAACGTATTGTTCTATTTGTGTTTCTGTGATCTGTATAAATCACAATTCACATTGAAAATATCTTCAAAAATTTTTTCCTTCCATCCTATAAGCGATTAATATTGTAAAATCCCTTTTCTCTTATCCTTATAATTTCAACGAATCAATCAAAACAAGTCCGAACAAGTTATATTTTAAGAATATCAAAGTTCAAAACTGATATCTTAGATGTATTAAGATTGTCGCCGTGAAAGGCCATGATCTCGTCCCTTTTAGTTTGACAACCGAACGGATATAAGACTTATTCAAACTTGAAGGGAAGGGGTAATAAAATGATTTATGTCCTCTTCAAAACTTTTAGGACGACAACTTCGTAATTAAGCTTGTAATTGAGCTACTAACTTTTTGTAAATTGAGCAAAGAACTAAGATGTGAAAGTTTTTCTTACTATTATTTGTGGCAGGTTTCCTGAATTTTATCGTTTTTAGTTTCAAACGTTGTAAAGGATGCACTATGTCGTGTGCCAAGCTGTGCTGTGTTACAAAAAAAAGTGCGTGCGTACAAAGTACACATGTCAGAAGTGAAACTTATTTGGCAAACTTATTTTTAAATATCTTTTATATTTATACTAATCTAAAGCTTTAAATTTCCAAGACTTGCGATGCGACGTTCGCTCACTCTCACTCTCTCTCTCGATCTTTCTCACTCGCTTGCTCCCTACTCTCACTCCATGGCTATGTGCTTCATGATATGTTCGTTTCTTTCTCACTCTCTCTCAATCGGTCTCAATCACTCTCTCCCTCTTCTTGGACAAAAACATTGCACATTTTCGTTACGTTTCACCCGTAAAAAAATTACCCTCATGCGCGCAAAGAAGTTTCACTTCAAAATAGCAGGACAAGAAGTGTAATTCAGGACCCACCAAATTGTCTGTTAACTGAGTGGTAGCGACACCGTCGACTTAGTTTTGCTAATTAAAATAAGTTGCCCACTGGGTATGTTTACAAATAGGTATTTTAATTTCACATTACACAAAACATTGTTTATAAACTTACCTACTAGCTACAGTCTTCAAAAATAAAAGAATGTACGTTAGTTGGCTCACTCTTAAATAGATTTAAGTTACCGTTACGTTAAACAAAAATGATGATAAATATCGGGTAATTTACAAAAAGAATGTTGACAATTACACTAACCTGTAGACAATAACATAGGGTAAAGGACTTGTATCCAGCTCTTAATAAATTAAAAAAAAGAGAATGACATTTTAACATGGCATAACATTCTTTAACGTCGGGAAATGCTCTGAGACATCCCGCGGGGGAGTGGGTCTCCCCACGTGGGTATGTGAGACTCGCTGCGCCCGAAAGCCGAAAAGAGGACGCAGTGTTTTAGTGGGTAGACCCACTAAAACACGGTGAGTGCCACTAATGCCGCCTTTGGTGAGGTGCCCCGGATCTGTTGAGTAAACAGGGTACCTCGACGGCTAGTCAGTCCCTCAAGGGACCGACACCACCTCCACAGAGGGGTTGTCCCGCACCACAGAACAACCGCTCCCAACGTCGGGACAGTACTTTGCCCCCTGCTCTTTTGTCCCCACTTTTTATAAGAGGGGTACTAAAAGCCCTCTCGGCTTAATTCGCTTCGCTCAAGGTGCAGGGCTCACCCTAGGCTACTGAGCCCCACTGCCACGACAATGCCTTAACCATGGTGGGGTGTGGGCAACACTTACAAAAAAATAAAATAAAAAGCGTTTTATTCCATACAACACAAATTACAAAAGCTTGCATTAAGAATATTAAGCTGCAATGTTGAATTTAAATAAATAATTTTCAAAGTTTATTTATAACTAGCTGTTGCCCGCGGCTTCACCCGCGTTAACTAAGATTTACAGCCGTATGCGGATTGATGATGATTAATTTTATATAGCCTAAGTAACTCCTTATAATATCAGCTATAAGTCAGTGAAAGTCCCGTCAAAATCAGCCCAGCCGTTTCAAAGATTAGCCGAAACAAACAGACAGACAGACAGACAGACAAAATTTGTAAAAAATGCTATTTTGGTATATGTACCGTGTATACATTATATATCGACGACCTCCGTGGCTTAGTGGTAAGCGCGTTGGTGCTCAAGCCGGAGGTAGTGGGTTCGAATCCCGCCAGGGGACAAAATATTTTCTGTGTTCCTGGGTCATGGGTATTAAATATGTGTATTATATAATAAAAATCTTAAATATATGTATAGTATTAAAGCATTAAATATATTTCCGTTGTCTGGTACCCGTAACACAAGTTCTTCGTGAACTTACCACGGGACTAGGTTAACGTGGTGTGAAGCGTCCATAGATATTATTATTATTATACATCCATATGCATTTAGTAAAAAGCGGTTATTTTAATATTACAAACAGACACTCCAATTTTATTTATCTGTATAGACTAGCTGTAGGACGCAGCTTCGCCCGCGTTAATTTACGTAACTCCTATTAGTCACAGCGTAATTTTATATAGCCTAAAGCCTTCCTCGATAAATGGGCTATCTAACACTGGAAGATTTTTAAAATCGGACCAGTAGTTCCTGAGATTAGCTCGTTCAAACAAATAAACTCTTCAGCTTTATAATAATAGTATAGATTACATAGTGAATAGAATCTTTGCAATTAGTATGATAATTTATGAATAAAAATATGAAAAATTATATCTGATTGAATTCCCCACAATTAATTAAACCAATACAATAATTATATCACTTATATTTTGCCTAGAGTTAAAATTATCATAGGATTATTATAACAATTCAGTTAGTCCCTCTCAGGTGAAGGCTTTCTCCAAGGACTTCGTGTCGATTCCCTACTCTGCAATTGCCTAGCGAACCCTTCTTGTATAACATTAATAATACCCCACGGCCCACACGGGTGGGCCGTGTCCAGACATGGTGGTACATGATTAGCCCATTTTAGTAAATTTGACATAAGGAAGCGGTTCCACCGCGGCCCACGGAGCGGCTCTTGTCAAGGAAATGTAATATGTATGTGATTGTTTTCACTGCAACCAAAGGACACGCTATGCATTTTCTTGCAATTGACATTTAAACATACATACGTACGATCAGCCTCTGCATGCGCCGTGGTAGATCCGTGCCTTCACACATCGGCTTTAAATTTCTTCTCTTCATGTGACTTACGTGCACTTTTATGAATAAAATAAACTGCCAGATGACCCAGAACTAAACGTGATTATAATGTTATATTCAAAAACTAGCATCAAATATATTTGGCCTGTGTCCAGTGAACGGAAGTAGATGATGATGATGATAATTATGATACCACTCACATTCATAACATTATTTTCAGCAACTTCGCTATCCTGTTCATTTTGACACAAAACTATCCAGCAGACACAACCTAGTCGCACAAACACATTCCGAAAGCCTTCCACCGTGCATTTTTCCTCGTTTAAACAATTAATAATAGTGACGTAATTAGTTGTCTCTTTGAAATATGATATTGTTCACGGGGCGTTAAACTCTACGTTTTCTTGGCTGCTATATTAAATACAATGGGGTACACGCTTTTTTAAAACATCACAGTCTTCTAAGATTATATTTTTAGAAAAATATAAAATTTAGAATTTTTCAAATTATTTATCGACTCAGTTATATTAGGTTTGTTTTTATTTCGCGGGGAGTAATTAGTTGCGGCCGGGCAGTCCCCTCTTAATAGATGTAGTCTGGCCTTCGCCGGGACCAGCCAGTCGCTGAGGTGATCCTGTTGCCCGGGACCCTCAAAATGCGGGTAGGGCACTCCCAGGTGCGAGTCCCACATAGGTTCACGATCTACCCGAGATCCTGCACTCATGCGTAAAAAGCGTTTTCCCTACGATAACAAAAAAAGGTTTTGTTTTTATTCCTTGCTTAATGCAAGCTCAAGAAGACCATGTGACAATGTATTCATTCTAATTTAAAGATTTTTTATAGTTGAAGACGAAGACGAAAACAATGGCAGGAAATTCAGAGTCTATAAAATAATATTTAAGTAAAGAAGTTGTGTTTTTTTTTAAATACTCAACAACAAACGGTGCACGGTAGTGGCACATCTGCAAACTGGCAGAATTGATTATAAGTAATCGACGTCGCCCATGAACATAACCTAGTTTACCTGGAACTAGCCCAGTGAACTTTATAAATTTTGCCTTATCCTGAGACAAGATGTTAAGTCTCGGTGCCAGATACACTGCCAGGCTTGCCCTCGTCTTTATAACACAGCAAAGATATTTCACGTGAGAAACAAGCAGGATGGTGGTACCCATGCAGCCGGGAGTGCAGCACAGCGCAAGCCTCCACCTAAAATAATACCCACAATCTTCCAATACAAAAATGTTTTACATTCTACTTTTAAATTCCACATACCCTGTACTTACTTATAAAAGTTTTTTTTTTTTTTAATTTTTACGCAGATGAAAATCTCAATCACACATCTTTTCCGGCTGTATACAAGTGTTACCGGGCGTCACAAATAAAAAGTAAGGATCCATAGAATGTTCCAGCATTTTGTAAGTGAACATTTATTTCGAATTTTAAAATTCGCAGCCCGACCGCGTACCGGGTGCATGGTGAAATTCAATTTGCCTACACTGCATATTTACAGGGTAAAAGAAATAAATATTTTCCACTACGGTATAGGAAACGTGAATACGGTATAGGAAAAAAACGTGAAAACGTGAAAAAAACACGTTTATATTGGGAAAATAATATTCTGAAGAAAATAATTAACGAATAACGTAAAATTATATTTTTAAGGAACATGCCAATTAAAAAATATAGATGAACATTTTCTTTATTATCCTATTATTCATGGGAAAAAGAGATGTTTACATAGGTAAGTTCATCATGGTGAAATGTAAACATAAGGTTTCATTCAAGTGAAAACTTCTTTAGCATCGTTGTGATTTGAAAGTCGATGAAACGAAAAAGAGACAGAAAAAAGAGACAGACACATTAATTCATAACATTTAACGTGTGAGTAAATGAGATAGGAAGTATTAAACAGTGTTTCTTATGTTTGTGATTTTTTAAGGTTTCAATTCTATTACGTGTGATTTGCACACATGTTTTTGGTTTTAGAGTTTTAAAATTGTAGATTAAAAAAAACAAGTATAACAACACTTGGGTATTAATTTTCTTATGTTTACTCGAATTCGACTCATTGTAATGAAATTGTTTTACGGATTGTATCACGAGTCTCACCGTGATCATGGATACTGTAGATTCTTTATAAGCCATGATAAAACCCGTAAAGAGTAGGAGGTGGTGCCATGCTGCTTTTCAGCCAAAATGGGCTGGCACGACCGGGGGGACCTCTCGCTCACATTACACCAGCGTCAAGTGACATATGTGCTCTTGTGTTTCGTGCGGTTTGTGAGTTTTCAGTGGCCCATTGGAGGGGGGGCATAACTTTTGGTTGTGCGGATGTCTATGAGCGTCGATAGTCACCATAGGCTCAGACTGCTCGGTTGCCTTAAGTCATAATTAAATACTTTTCTCTCTCTCTTTCTCTCACTCTTCTCTCTCCCTCTCATCCTATTATGATGAATTTTTATTATAATAACAAGCAAGTCAATCAATAACTGACTATAACGAAAACAAAAATTCATTAAGTTCTGGCCGAAGTTCTGAAATATATTATTATTGTGTGACGAAAACACTGTATTCCATTTACAAAATATTACTTTACTTGATAAGTCTACAATATAAAACAATTCCGCAGCACGGATGTTCGATTAACATAATTGACTCTCCTTGTTCGCAATGTAATCCGGCAGAGTAACGTCGTTCCCAAAAAAAACTGGTAGAATGCCCCCAACACTACCATCGGCGTCCTTTTATACTAAACTGACAATAGACAAACCTGCAACTACCAATACCCACAAAATCGATATTAATATAAATAATTCAAACTACTGAAAATCGTGACGCACAAAATCGATACTAATATAAATACTACTGAAAATCATAACAATTGGAACTAGCCCACGTGTACATTATTGCTCAAACAAGATTAATTAGAACGTGAATGAGCATTTTCGAGAAAAACTCTCTTTGACATCTGACAATGTTTTAAATGACTTCCCGACTTTTATAAGTTATTTTGGTAGTTTTAATTTAAAATTTAAATTGACGAGAAAAAACGTAGAGTCAAGGTTAAATGATATTTGAAAGCGAAGGATCCAGGGTAAAAAATCGTACAGCTCGAAATAGTTTTCAGTATATTTGACTGTATATATATATATGTGCAACGTATTGTTTGACGTATGTGACGTACGTATGTATGTGCAACGTATTGATAAATTTTCCTCAAACAATACATTAGGTATATGATATAGTTTGGGACTTTCCTCATAGAATACACATTTCCCCAAACTATACAAACTCTTAACGAAAAAGTCGTCAAACAAGTCGTTGCACATATATATATATATATATATATATATATATATATATATATGTTGAAGTTTAACATAATAAAAAACTTATTGAATAATAATGAAACCTACCTAATATATTATAGCTTAGAAATTTTACTATTTTTATTATTATTATTATTATTTTACTATTTCAATTTACGTCCATACAAAGTTTCGCGCGTTGATAATATTAGCACAGTATAAGCAAAAATATTAGTTAGTAGAAATGTGACCTGGAACAAGCCCGGACAACTCATTCATGTGACGCCTATTCTAAGGCAAAAATTGGTAAATCTCAGTGCCAGTGCCAGGGCCGAACAGGCAGTGCCAATTACACTGCCTGTTCAGCCCCCTTGTTTAACTGATTCACAATTAAAAGAATTAGCTGTATTTAAAGCTGTTTCACAGAAGAAATTAGTAGGATTTGGGTACCATTTTTTTTTTTTTCATTAACGCCGGGAAATTCTCTGAGGCATCCCGCGGGGGCGTGGGTCTCCCCACGCGGGTATGTGGGACTCGCTGCGCCCGGCAGCTGGTAAATGGACGCAGCTCTACCCACTAAAACCCGGCGAGTGCCACCAATTCCGCCTTTGGTGAGGTGCCCCGGATCTAGAAAACAAATAGGGCACCTCGACGGCTAGTCAGTCTCGCAAGGGACCGACGCCACCTCCACAGAGGGGTTGTCCCGCACTACAGAACAACCCCTCCCAACGTCGGGACAGTACAATGGGGTGAGGTTCCCATCCTCACCCCTTGCCCCCTGCTCTTCTGTCCGCTCTTCTTATAAGAGGGGTACAAAGAAACCCTCGGCCCAATTAGCTTCGCCCAAGGTACACCGCTCACCCTAGGTTACTGAGCCCCACCGCCACGACAAGGCCTGAACCATGGTGGGGAGGATTTTGGTACCCATGCTGACTGACCCTGTAGAGCACATCTCTCATAGATCTCCACAATGGTTCAAGCTTGACTAGCCTTGTTGTGGCGGTGGGGCTCAGTAGCCTAGGGTGAGCCTAGCACCTTGGGTGAAGCAAATTGAGCCGAGGGGGCTCTTTGTACCCCTCTTATAAGAAGATGGGACAAAAGGGACAAGGGGCGCGTATGGGAACCTCACCCCATTGTACTGTCCCGACTTTGGGAGGGGTTTTTCTGTGGTGCGGGACAACCCCTCCGTGGAGGTGTGGTCGGTCCCTTGAGGGACTGACTAGCTATCGAGGTGCCCTGTTTGCTCATTAGATCCGGGTCACCTCACCAAAGTTAGCATTGTTTACACTCGCCGGGTTTTAGTGGGTAGAGCTGCGTCCACTTACTACCATTCGGGCGCAGCAAATCCCGCATATCCGCCTGGGGAGACCCACTTCCCCACTGGATGCCTCAGAGCATTTCCCAGCGTAAAAGAAAAAAAATCTCCATAGATAATGTTAAAACATTTTAAATAAATCATATAAGCCAATTAAAATGTCAAAGCAATTAAATAAATGGCTTGATAATTTAAATGTTAATTAGCAATGTTACTCTAATTTTAATATATTATTACGACACAAAATCATGCGTTAAATGTAATTATATGGGAAATACTGATACAATGGAAACGCTGCATAAATTGTAATGGCCGCTCGAGTGGTAAGGCACTCAAATGTCGCGGGTTGAAATCTCGCCATAACCAGATAATTAGTATGATAATAAAAATTAGAATATTTTATATCCGTGTGAATATTTTATATTATGTATTTTTGAATATTTCTTGTTTCTTGGGTATTTTTTGTTTTCCATAGCAATCGAGCAGTCGAAGCCTTTCAGCGGCTATCGATGCCCATACACACCCGCACAACCAGAGATTTATTTATTTTTTATTTTTTATTTCATCACATGAATGTAGTACAATGGTGGTGTCTTAAATTAGTGCCCTAGTACATTCTACCATAAATATGGTGTGTGACAGAAAATGTATATACCTAATATATAAAACTACTAAAATTTAATTCATTAAATATCATTTTATGTTAATATTATACTTAATTAATAAGATAAATTCATTATAATTATTGTCAATAAATAATAAAATAAAGAATGTCATAAAAAAAAATAACAATTGTCATGTATAGTGATAAAAAAATTGTAACAATGTCATTTAAACTTAGAAATAACATTACATTCTTAATAACAACAATAAAAATGTCATAATATATAATTAAAAAATACAATTCCAATATTATCTGTAATCCCAAAGGTCATTTATTTTGCAGCATAAATTCATTTAATTCATAAAAACAATTTATGTAATAATTATGTAGATACATTGCCCTTCTTTTCCCTATCCCAAAGGCCCACCAAAACTCACAAACCGCACGAAACGCGACAGCATAGCTGTCACTTTACGCCGGTATTATGTGAGCGAGTGGTATGTACCAACCCGGTCGCGCCCAATTTGGCTGCAAAGCAGTATGGCACTACCTGTTACTACTCTTACAGTTGACATAATATTAGTATATCCATTCCAAGTACTCGAAACACTAACTGTCATGAACTTGCCACGCGACTCGGTTAACCTGTAACACTACGTATTTTTATTAATCTTTTTTATTGAAATGTAGCCACTTTAAAATATTTATTTTACATTATTTTCTTTATAATTCACGTTAAAAAGACTTTCGTAAACGGCCTAAGCCATAAACAGCTACATAAATTTAAGCGGGCTCATAAAACATTTCTTCAAAAAAGTCCTGTGTCCAATAAAGAAGCGTAACTTGGATTATCCCTCCTCACCGTCGGTCACGCATAATTTAATATGCCACTTCATTGTCTACCCTCATCCATGTGCCATTGTCCAACATAACGACATTCTTAATTTATGGGCTTGTTTAAATAAAGGGACAAATACGCTATAAGTTGAAAAAAAAGTTGAAGCGACAAATCGCGGGAGACGCGGGAAATAACTTTGCTTTTTCAGAGAATGGCAGGACAGGCAGCGCAATTAATACCACATGGGCTGTGATTTACCTGGGCTAATAATACCAGGAAACATGACAATTGTGCCACCTGATGGTAAGTGGTCGGACTGTAAATAAATTTAATTAAAAGATAACTTTTTTGTCCACCCTACCTAACTGATTTGAATTGACAGCCATGACGTCACAATATGGCGCTAAGTCCGTCCTATTCTCATTTGAAACGCATAGTAATGGATCTTATAAATGAAAAGAACGCATATTCCAATTTAGCTTTATACTGAAAATATATACAATTATAAAATATGTATATATACATATAATATAATATGATGATTATATAAAACATATCATCATCATCAACCGCTATCAGTCCACTACTGAGCACATGCCTTTTTTTTCTTTTACACCGGGAAATGCTCTTAGGCATCCCGCGGAGGAGGGGGGACTTCCCGACGGCTAGACAGTCTCCAAGGAACCGACGCTACCTCCACATAGGGCTTGTCCTCCGCTGCTGTTTTGTCCCTTCTTATAAGAGGGGTACAAAGAGCAGTTCCCTCAGCTCAATTTGCTTTGCCCAAGGTAATGGGTTCACCTTAGGCTACTGAGCCCCACCTCCATGACAAGGCTTGAACCATGGTGGTGACACAGGCCTCCCTCAAGGAACTCCAAGACGGCGTTAAAATCAAATATAAAACATAATATGACCATTATATAAAGTTTCCACTTTACTGTCAAAAGTATCGTTTAACCACATCTACACTAATATGTTAAATCTGTAGTGACTGTTTGTTAAATTTGTTTGAACTCCCTAATCTCTTGAGTGGTAAACTCAGATTCGAAATTCTTTTTGAGTTCAATATCCCTGGATTGAGGGATTTATTTTATTTATCTTCCTTCGACTTTAAGGCGGGTGCACAATTGCTTGTAAAAGATATGCTCGTTGAAGCAGTTGCCCACATGCCATTTAGAACACGACCTACAATTAGAGGGAATGTATCGCACTCTTATTTTCAGACCTGGTTAGTCTTTTCGTTTCGTGAGCATGATAGATGTTTGAGACTAACATTAGTTAAACAGTTTTTCCACTTTTTAAGGCTAGCTTTACTGTAGTGGAAAAATGTACTGTAGTGATGTATAATTAATATAAAACAATGCCTTGCCGTTTGCCGTCTCGGCATTCAACTCAAATTTATTGCCAACATTTATGCCTATTTATATTTTACTTGAAAATTCTAATATATGATTCAGTAGTTAGCAGGGAAGTCCACTTCCCTGCTAACTACTGAATTATATTATTTATGATTTATTTAATTAATAATTATTAAATAAACATTAATATGATTCATTTATGAACGCTATGGAGAACAATTCTAATTAATGTTTGATTATTATTTTCAAATGCACTAGAGGGTGCTGCAGTAAACATTGTTGCTATTTTTATCCAAAACTACTTATTGATGCGGTTTTCAATGATGAGTTTGGCTTTAATTGGTGCATGTATAAGATAGGTAATATAATAATAGTGACGACTTACCAGGGGGCGCTGCAGTGAACATTTATTTGTGCAAAACCAAGACTATAAGTCCGTTTTGGATGCGGTTTTCGGTGATAGGTTTGGGTTTAATTGTGATGCGTGTTCTAAAATATGTGTTATGGTGACGACTGAAATATGGCGCTGCAGTTGATCGATTTTGTTGGGTTATTGATTAAGTTCATAAGGAGTTGAATAATATGTAATATTGCGAAATCTACATCTTCGAGAACCAAATAAAGTATATACCCAATAAAGGGAAGTGCTATGAAAACTGATACTCTGTTGTTCATATGTCCGACACTTCGAGAAATCAAATCTACCTATAAAAGCTTTTTACGATCTCTAGTTGTTAAGTAATAAAAACAGAAGGAACAAAAATAATTTATCAAAAATAAAAAAAATATTACACCAAATTATGTAAACAAATGAAATAAGAATGTTTCATTTTTCTTACTTATGTGTGTATGTATGCATGTTTGTACACATTGTTTTTGGTACTATATATAACAAGCACGTGGATTGATTTGCAACAGACACAAATACAATAAAATAGCATATTATGTAGAAAACGCTTAATTTATAATATACGCTGAACATATAAAAATACATGATGATGTAACTAAAATAATACGATTACATACAAAATATTTAATAAACTGCAAAGAAATTAATCATTCGATAATCGACGTTTTATCGATAGCTTACATCAACGTCTCGTCGCCAATAAATTGCCCGGCTTGCTCAAGCGTCGTCTACGCGGACACCCCTACTACGCGGATACCACTTCTCCTGTTCTTAATATTTCTATTCTGACCACTTACCATTATTTGCTTCTT
The DNA here is from genome assembly GCA_963853865.1 of Helleia helle. Classification (NCBI taxonomy): domain Eukaryota; kingdom Metazoa; phylum Arthropoda; class Insecta; order Lepidoptera; family Lycaenidae; genus Helleia; species Helleia helle. The sequence goes on along the minus strand of OY971426.1, from coordinate 15,758,575 downwards.
CTGCCAGAGTAGGCAAACGCCTATCCAACTAACTTAAAAAAATGGTGGTCCTACACGTTTTTTTTTTCTCGGAAGGGCTAGACTTTTCGGCCTGATGGCCTTTAAGCTCAATCGGTACAGTAAGTGAGCAGATGGCTCACTTAAGATATAATAAATAAATAAATTCTAAAGGGGGACGCCCCCCTCCGCGCCCCGCAGGGAGCGCGGTTCATCGCGCGCGCTGCTCGGGAGAGCATCATTTGGACTAGTCAAATCCGATACGGTCGACGAATCTTTTACGGTTGAATTTAACCTATCATCATGAGGGCCGGCCCTCATCCCTCCCTCTGGAGAGAGAGGCGGGTCATGCGCGGTGCCCAAGCAATCTAGCGGTAGCGTAGTGCTAGCGCTGTTTGCGCGGTCTGGGTTTGTGTCTACTCGTATCGGATTGGATGGTCCTACACCTATCTGATTGCTATTGTATTGGGTAAAACGAAGATCCGGCACAAACCTTTTCATAACTTTAAATACGAAATGACCTACATTTTTAAATATTATCTGTATAATCATATTCCCACTCATAAACATAAATCATACAAAAAGCGTATTGAACATACAACTTGTAAAATGCATTCAGCGGTTTTTGTTATGCATGTACTCTGTCATAATATAAATTATGCTTCGCAAAATGGTCAGAAAATGAAGAATTATATACCAGTTCATAATGCTTTAAAGTTTATTTAAGTTATCTAAGTTGTCAAATAAGCAAAGTAATATATTCATTGCATTTCTAACTTCAATAACTTAGATGTATTTTCAAGAAATAATTACGTTTCTCTAGAAGTCAGTGTCTAACAGATGGAACGACAGATGACATTTTATATTGCGAGTATATCAAAAATGTCACTTGAGGGGGTGACAAAACTATCACATTTCTTCACTTTATTATAGTGATGAAGTCTTTTATTAAACCTGTCAACTTAGTATAGGATACCGATATAAAACGACCTTCACCGAGATGTTTATTAGATGAAACGTATTTTATACTTAATTTAATATGTCAATAAATATATTGCATATGGGTTGCCTATCAAATTTTAGTCCAGGGTTCCAGTAATTAATAATTTTAAAAAAAGAAAAAATTTAAACATTTCACCGGTATTATTAGATAAATTCTATAAAAATCGAAAGTATGAAGCCCATAGAATATGCAAATGTTAGGTTGCCTATTCGTTTTCGTATAGATGTACCTGTTTATACTTGGCTACCCGATAGTTGTGACCGGAAAAGAATAGGCAACCTAACCTTTATTGATATATTAAATTAAATATAAAATACGTTTCATGAAATAAACATCTCGGTGAAGGTCGTTTTATATCGGGATCTTAGCCTAACTGATTTTCAAACCAATTTGTATGATGCAGTTGAAACATTTAGGTTTTTTTAAATTTAGTTGGATAGGCAAACCGGCTTTTTTGTTTTGGCTGTTTTGTTTGTTTGAATTCGTTAATCTCTAAAATCTATCTGTTATAAAAAATACTTCTGTATTTCTAAGCGAATCATCGACGAATGTTATGAGGGACTTTTTGGCGTGATAACGTCTTATAAATCAAAGAACGCTGGCTGCACGCACGAAAAAGCATGACTCATTGTCACGTTCTGGTTCAAGAGATATCGCGGAACAAGCAATAGAGAGGCACGATCGACCTAAGCGTTCGGCTTGTAAAATTACTGTCCGCAAACTGACTTTATAGACAACAGGTTTTTTTTTTAATTTTTGATCTAGAATATAACTAATCATAGGACTATAAAGATGCTCATCATCATAACATACACTGGAATATAATAAGTTCCCAATCAACAACTAACTTGAGCAACCAGATTAAGATTGTCATAGCGTCTTAGCCGGAGACTATTTTACTCTAAATCCTGAATGAGAAAGAGGAGAAAAAAGGAGAGGCATTTTTCTTAAAACCAATCAAGGCTTGTTCCATACCTCAGTCCTTAAAACAGCGTCTGTGTTTCGGGTACTTCAGTAGGATCACGTCAAACCCATCCTATATCAAAACTTTTATTATTCATTTTCTTTCTTATTTTCCTTAACAATAAAAATCACCGTAATCTTTTATCAACGGAACGATATGAATTAGTTACTCTACTAAGTCAAATTGTAAAAATGTTTGCCATCCCTTTATGTGGATTAAAAAGTAAGGAATAAAAACGTTTCAATTCGACAAAGTAACCTCGTGTTCAAATAAACTAGAGTTTATATTATCGGTGTAAACAACTGTGTCGTCGGAAAGTATTAGCGTGTGGACTAATGAAGAGCTGTTCAGGTGCGCCCGACAAACGACCGACCTAACTGTTATACCACACTTCAAAAAGCATTAAAAAAGGATTTATTTAATTATTTAAATATTATTGAAAATAATGATTCAATATTTTAAATACAGAAATTATCTTATGTATCGGAGAAAATATGAATGATAGGTGTCGCCGCTAGAACCAGACTGACTCTTTAATGACCACACGCAAATATCTATAATTTGTGTGTGGTCATTAATTAATCTTTATTAAAGACGAAACGACTTACAACCTATAAACTCTATCACTGGACTTATTTAAACTATATAAAGATAATAATAATATAATAATTTAATAATATGGATAATTATTTATTTATTTCAAGAAAATATAAATTCGTTACACAAGCATACAGAGATAGGGATCCACCTAGTAAGTATGAAAGCATACTTACTAGGTGGTCCCGCTTACATTATAATTCAAAAGTATTATAATAACAAAGTACAATTTATAGCTAATTTTAAAAATATAGAATTAGATTAAATTGCATAGTTATCTAATCTAACGACAATGTATAAAATAATTAATTACTGAATATTTTTGGTATTTTTGCAATATATGCGAGTATGTGACGTGTGTGAGTGTGTGTGTGTATTTTTGTCTGTGTGGGTGATACAAATACAAGATACAAATGAATCACCAATCACCAATGAGTTGCCTGGGCTAGTTCCAGGTAAACTAGTTCATGTTCATGGGTGACGTCGACCACTTACAGTCAAGTGGAACATCTGCCAGTTTGCATATCTAATTAACTAAGACATGATCATAATATGTTCTAGATCGGGATATATTATATTTGTGTAAAAAATATAAAACATCATTAGAAATATGAACTCAAAAGGAAAAAAAAAATAACATAAAGATCTATCTCATAAGCTCGAAATGAAAATGAAGTAACTGACTATTAAAATAATCTCGATGTAAAAAAGAATGTGTACAACATATTTTTTAGAAAATAAGCAACAAAAACGATAGGAATAAGCAGGGCGCATAATACTAAATATAATCCCCATTTAGTATATTTTATGATGATTAATTATTAAACAAAAAAATTAGGCCACATGATAATTAGACTTTGAATATAAGCAATAACAAATTTAAAAATTGTTGCTTATTGTGCCTTTGGTTTCTTGAACGCCTTGAAATGAGGCATCCTGCCCGGGAGTGGATCTCCCCCGGCGGGTATGTGATACTCGCTGCTCCCGAAAGCTGGTAAGTGGACGCAGCTCTACCCACTAAAACCCGGCGAGTGCCACCAAGTGCCGCCTTTGGTGAGGTACTTCGGATCTAATGAGCAAACAGGGCACCTCGACGGCCAGTCAGTCCCACAGAGGACCGATGCCACCTCCACGATGGGGTGGTCCCATACCACAGAACAACTCCTCCCAACGTCGGAACAGTACAATGGGGTGAGGTTCCCGTCCTCGCCCTCTGCTCTTTTGTCCCTCTTCTTATAAGAGTGGTAAAAAGAGCCCCCACGGCTCAATTAGCTTCTCCTAAGGTGCTGGGATCACCCTAGGCCCCACCCCACCGCCTCAAGTCAAGTCAAGGCCTGAACCATGGTGGGGTTGGGTAACATACCATAAGCATTAACAAGTTACAGACTGGCGCTTGGCCTGGCCTATTTGTTAACTTAACTGAAGCAAAATCTGTCCGCCATTACTTACGAAAGACGGGAAAACTCGGAGACCATGAAACTAAGCAGATTTATTTTATCCCTTGTATCTAAACATAATATGTTATTATTACTGATGAATATCACACAGTTCAACAAATCACAATATTATAACTCAAATCCCTTATTTCCCTTCCGACACTACAGTGAGTTGATAAAGGAACAGCTCCAGCAAAATTACACGAACCATCCTTCTTGAATGCGGCTAAATTATTCAAATATATTCAACGGTTTCTGAGAAATGGATGTAGATACAAGAATCTCTATAGTGCAACCTCAACAATGCTCTGAATTTACACTCCACTCCACCCATGGCCAATAAAATTCCATTTACTATATTTCACTCGGGCTATTGAATTCTGAATTATGTGTGCTAAATTTACAGATTTTTTTAGGATTTATTATCTTAACTAGATACATGCTGTGGAAAATACCCCTTGATAATAGGCCACTCCTCACATGAATTTCAGGGTAACACCATGTCGTTATAGAATATTAAGTGCCACTGAGATTGTTTCGCCGGTTCTTCTCAGTGGGCTCGCTTTGGAAGCGGTGATTTTTTTAAAATGTTAGTTGGATAGGCAAACTGGCAAACGTACCACCTGATGGTAAGTAGTTGACGTCGCCCTGTATACCTTTTTTTTTACGCCGGGAAATGCACTGAGGCATCCCGCCTGGGGAGTGGGTCTCCCCAGGTGGGTATGTGGGACTCGCTGCGCCCGAAAGATGGTAAATGGACACAGCTCTACCCACTAAAACCCGGCGAGTGCCACCAGTGCCGCCTTGGTGAGGTGCCCCAGATCTGTTAAGCTAACAGGGCACCTCGACGGCTAGTCAGCCCCGCAAGGGACCGACGCCACCTCCACAGAGGGGTTGTCCAGCACCACAAAACAACCCCTCCCTACGTCGGGGCAGTACAATGGGGTGAGGTTCCCATCCTCACCCCTTGCCCCCCCCTGCTCTTTTGTCCCCTCTTCCTATAAGAGGGATACAAAGAGCCCCCTCGGCTCAATTGGCTTCGCCCAAGGTGCTGGGCTCACCCTAGGCTACTGAGCCCCACCGCCACGACAAGGCCTGAATCATGGTGGGGCCCTGTATACCTGGAACAGGTCCAGGCAACTCATGTATGTGTTGCCTATCCTGAGACATAAAATGTTAAGTCTCGGTGCCAGTAATTACACAATTGGCGTTCTAAAAGATAATTTATTGGCACTGTTTTTAATTTAAGTTTTTGATTTGATTTGATTTCCTTGTTCATATCTTTCTAATATAATAAACGTGAAAGTTTGTATGGATGTTTGTTACTTTTTCATGCAAAAAGGTTTGAATGGACTTTAATGAAACTATAATAATATTATAGCTTTTACTTCAGAGTAATATAGGCTATAATATATCCCTGTATTTCCACGGGAATCGAAAGTACGCGGGTGAATGTTCACATTGGTAAACAAATAAGTAACAGATGTTTGGCTACTTGAAATACAAATGGCATACAAATGTATATCATTAAATCTAGTTCAAACCTGCAAAATTTTTTGGTAGGAATATCAGCTGCAAGTCTATAATTACCGACACTTTGTGTATTATATCATCATCATTATCATCATCATTATCATCATCAGCCTTTATCCGTCCACTGTTGAACATAGGCCTTCAATTAACGCCAAGATGAAAGACCCCTCGCCACTCTCATCCAACATCGACCGTCAACCGCACGGATATCGTCTTCCCATCTCGTTAATGGTCGATTGGTCGACCAACACTTCGTCTACTTAAACGTGGCCTTGAACCTTATACCGATGCAAATCGATCATCCTCTGCGATTGCCAAACCGCCTGCTCATTGTGAGCATATTCGTTCAATGGATAACAGGCACAAAAAACGGCCCCATCAGGCATTACAGACGTAAAACTTAATCAGTCATCGACTAAAATATAATTCTAGAACCTTGTTCTTCTAGAACAAAGTAAATTCTAGAAACTTTTTTTACAAAATAAGCATGGAGGACTGAAATAAAGTTTTTATCATATTTTTGCTTTGTTGGGCCAGAATTTTCCATCAATAAACTTATTTGAGTACTAGCTGTTGCCCGCAGCTTCGCCCGCGTTTACTTAGATTTACAGCCGTTCGGATTGATGATGATTATTTTTATGGCCAAAGCTACGCCTTATAACGTCAGCTATCTGCCAGTAAAAGCCTCGTCGAAATCGGCTTAGCCGTTTCAGAGATTAACCGGAACAAACAGACGGACAAAAATGGTTTTTCTTAATGTAGGTGCAGTATATTATTTCATAGATTTTAACCGCGACTTCGTCCGCGTATAAGAAGTATTGTTTTAAATCTTATTTTTCAAATAAAGTAGTAGTAGCCGCATGGCTACTACTACTTTGTATAAGCAGCATTGCTTTGCAACCGAATTGGGCCGGCACAACCGTGGTGGTACCTCTCGCTCACATAACACCGGCGTCAAGTGACAGCTATGCTGTTGCGTTTCGTGCGGTTTGTGAGTTTGTGGTGGGCCATTGGGAGGTATAGGGAAAAGGAGGGCAACGCATCTGCATAACTTTTGGCTGTGCCGATGTCTAAATGGGCGTCGGTAGTCACCTCCGGCTCCGACTTGCTCGGTTGCCTCCATGTGACATAAAAAAAATGGTTCAAATTTACAAACTATAATAATTTAAAGAATACTATTTACTTCCACTGTAAGGCCCGATAGTACGTTTTATAAAATATATTTATTTAATTTAGTAGTACATTTTTATTATATTTAAATAACTTTTACGGATTTTATCGCGGTTTATTAAGATTTTTAAATGCCTGACGTTTCGAATACTTTCCAGCAACCATGTTAATAGAAGGATTGAGGTGTCAGACGTCCTATAGTATTTATTTTGTGTCCTAACGATACAAAATTATTTGTAACTACCCTATGATACATCAATATTTTAATTCAAATTAGTACCTACTACCAGCAAAAAAACTACGAAAAACTTATATTTTTTATTCATATATTTTATTATTGTTCCTAGCATTGTTTATAAATAGTACTTTGTCATTTATTGCAATTTTAAATTATTAAATAATTAAATAAAAACATATTGGATATAAATTACAAAGAACCTAAAACTAAAAACCTTAAAATATATAATATAATAACTTAAGTATATTAATAAAAAGGAGTCCCTTTAGGTGACAGAGCCGATATTAACAATTATAGGCCAATCAGTCTTGTTTCCCACCTCTATAAGACTTTCATCAAAGTGATCGAGGGTCGCATATCATATCAACTAGATCAACAGCAACCACCAGAGCAGGCAGGATTTCGTCCCGGGCTATCCACAATCGACCATTTACACGCGCTTCATCAAATAATAGAGAAACACCATGAGTTTAGCCTCCCTCTGTATATCGCTTTCGTAGATTATTCCAAAGCCTTTGACAGTATTTCACATTCATCCATATTTTCTGCCATGATATCACAGAAAATAGACCCCACATACATTCATCTAATACGCAATATATATAGTAACAGCACCGCTAACATCAAATTTCAGACATCTGGTCCAAATTTCAGAATTGAGAAAGGCGTCAAACAGGGCGACCCGCTATCTCCTAAATTATTCACTTGCACCTTGGAGAAAGTATTCCGGAAGCTTGCAGTTGAATGGGAGGAGAAGGGCATAGTGGTCGGCGATAGACGGTTAACAAACCTTCGCTTTGCTGACGACATTGTTCTTTTCTCTGCGTCGGCTATAGAACTACAGAAAATGCTTCAACAACTGAGCACAGCGAGCCTTGAGATAGGACTGCAAATGAACATGTCAAAGACCAAGCTCATGACTAACAGCGTCAAGCGTAGGATTGAAGTTGACGGCGGGAGGATTGAATATGTTCATGAGTACATCTACTTGGGCCAAATAGTATCTTTCCAGGCACGACAAGACAAGGAGGTCGTTAGACGTACCGAAAATGCTTGGAGGAGCTATTGGTCCATGAAGGAATACATGAAAGGTGACCTTCCATTTTCATTAAAACGAAAACTTATGGACATGTGTATCCTTCCGATCCTGACCTACGGCGCACAGTCTTGGTCGTTGACTAATGCTCAAAGCTTTCGCTCAAGGTTTGCCAACGCGCGATGGAGCGCAGTATTTTAGGGGTCAGATTAACCGACCGCATTAAGAACTCCATCTTGTGCTCCCAAACAAAAGTAGCTGACGTAGCCCTGGCAGCTGCTAGGCTTAAATGGGACTGGGCCGGACACATCTGCCGAATGCCCAATGAGTTTTGGGCCAAGAAAACCACCGACTGGGTCCCATTAAACAGGGCTCGGACACGCGGCAGACCTCGAAGGAGATGGCGGGATGACCTCGACGGATTTCAAAAAGACTGGTGTAGTGCAGCTCATGATAGAGACGCGTGGAAAAGAGAGAAGGAGGCCTTTGCCCAGCAGTGGGACAGTACAGGCTAGGAAAAAAGAAAAAAAAAAGTCCCTTTAGGCAAGGTATCGAAGATTTTCACAACGTTCCCCCTTTGAATTGCTAGACTAATTATTTGTCCGAGGTAGCTGCCAGCTCTTCGGTCTCCTATGAGGTCGACTAACCTTTTTGTTATTTCCTTAAAGAGCGTTAAAGGGCTAGGACCCCACGGACCAAGGGTCTCGACACCGAATGGGACAAAATCATATTCGGAGCCTAGACCCCTGTATTTGCATATTTTAGCTTTTTCAGCCGCTTCATTAATATATACATATAAGTATTCCTTTTTTATAATATAATGAATTATATTAATAAATCATTTTTGGATAAATTACTTATATATGAATACTTAATTAAAAACGCGTGCAATACAAAAGTGCGATCCTCATAAGGATTCGCATCTTGTAATGGATAGCGTGATCTACATTTTGTATTAACGCCATCTATTGACACATCTAAAAAACTTCTTGTTACACTAATTATACATCTTATATCTTACCTAGGGTCTCAAACTATCTCCATATCAAATTTCACTCAAATCAATTTAGTGGTTTAACAAATACACAGTCCCGGCGTTTTAGCTACACAACTCCCGTTCCCGTGGGATTTTCAGGATAAAAACTATTTTAAATCCTACGTTAAGTTCCAAAGTATCTTCATATCAAATTTCACACAAATCTGTGCCGTGGTTTAGAAGATAGACAGTCCCGGGGTCTTACGCGCATTGTTCCCATTCCCGTGGGATTTTCAGGATAAGATTTATTTTAAGTCCTACGTTAAGTTTCGAAGTACCTTCATATTAAATTTCACCCAAATCTATTCTGTGGTTTAGAAGATAGTCTGTCTCGGGGCATTACCCGCATAGGTCCCGTTCCCGTGGGATTTTCAGGATAAAAACTATTTAATGTCCTATGTTAATTTTCAAAGTATCTTCATATCAAATTTCACCCAAATCTGTTCCGTGGTTCAGAAGATAGTCTGTCTCGGGGTATTACCCGCATAAATCCCGTTCCCGTAGGATTTCCGGGATAAAAACTATCCTATGTCCCTTCTCGGGTTTCAAGCTATCTTTGTGCCAAATTTCATCCAAATCTGTTCAGCGGTTTAGGCGTGAAGAAGAGATAGACAGACAGACAGACAGACAGACAGACAGACAGACAGACAGACAGACAGACAGAGTTACTTTCGCATTAATAATATTAGTAAGGAGTAAGGATTGTTATGACACAGTCCATAGCCATTTCAACTGTTTCTAGTTCCTGTATTGTTCGCTTCGTGGTAGTATTTTAGTCGCTGGTCTATCATAAATTGTCTGGACGTCCGATATTTCAGCGTACATCCGACCCCTCATCAATCTCTGCCAGTTACTTTTGTCAAGAACTGCCACTATTCTAATTTATTCCCGAAACTTGTACTACAAATTTACAATACAAAAAATACTTGATCAACATATTCGTTACTTGTTCGCTTTGAGTTCCTTGACAATAAACTATTCCAAACACATCACTATCATCATCATCATCATCATTACCATCATCATCATCGTTATCATCGCCATCAGCATGTTCTTTACATTAAATATATTATGACCACGTTACACCGTTCCAAAAAACTCGTGTTACAGGCTCTACTCGTAACACGTACAAAATCGCTCTCATGCCACTACCATTGTCAAGCAGCTTTTCTGTACACCAGGCATTAACTGGCATCTAAAGCTAAAATTTGTCTGAGGATAAGCAAACCATTGACAAGTTATATGAGCTTGACACAAAAAAGGCTAGTCGCGCATAGATTCCGTTTTCAAGCGCCGAGCACTACTTTAAATGTACTACTTCTGTCCGCGCGCCTTGATAGTAAAATAGACTTAAATGCCGCAACTTTAAACGACATGATGCTGTCATGCCTTGATGCCCCCACTACTTGAAGGCATTTACCTTCTTTGCGTGTAAGTGCACGTATATTAATATATAACGTGTTTCTTTATTATATTACACCTTTTTTTATTAATGTGAATTCTGTTATTTCCATAGATGTTATAATATTATGCTGCGCTTCCCGTGACGGTCAATTTTATTTTTAATTAAAAAATTACCATTATATTACTCCACTGCTTATACCGGGTGTATTTGGAACGCTTGCGTAGATGTAACCCTAATAATATACTATTTATATGCTATATAATGCATATAACCATTTATCTCAGAAACGTTTTTTAAAGAAAATTTTAGGACTTGTGTATTTTGCAAACCCGCAATGTATGTATACACACTATGCACTCATGCTAACCGCGAGACGCGCGACTAGCGGGCGCACTGAAGATGCGCGCGTTGCGGGAGTTCGTTTACCTCGTGCATGCAGCGAATGCTATCAGCTGATTCAGTCCTCTAGCCGGCGTGAACCATTTTTTTTTTGGTTTCGCTGGGGAATGCGTTTAGGCATACCACCGGGTCCGGGGGGACCCGGAGGTTATGTGGGACTCTCTACGCCCGAGCAGGTGGTAAGGTGGACGCAGACTCTACCCACTAAACCCCAGCGGTGTTCTTCTCATCGTTTGGGTGACCTGGCGCGAGAGCTGTGGACGTCCGTACCAGGCCACAACGGTGTGCCGTAAGACACTCTTCTCTGGAGGCAGGGGGTGGCATCCCCTCCTCGTTCTCCGCTTAAGGCACACTGGGTGCCTTATAGCTCGGACCTTAAGCGCGCGCAGCAAATCCCCCGATCGGCCGCGCACAGGTCCCTCACGGCGGTGCGACCGCCTGTCGCCGCCGTGCTCTTCTGCGGGAAGGGGCGCCAGCGCGCTCCCTCTCCCGTTCCGCCTCCACCTTCTGCGTCATGACGTCCTCGCAGAAGGAGAGGACCACCTGCCATGTGCTCTCACTGACAATCATCGCTCGGATGACTGCAGGGAGCGACAGGTCCGCGCCAATCTCAACGATGAGGGGCGCTCTTGCCTCCGCCCACGCTGGGCACTCCGCCAGGGTGTGGTCTGCAGTGTCTTCACTGCTGTTGCAGTGATGACACCCTGGCGAGTCCTCTGCCCCTGCCAGCTTCCACAGATACCTTCCGAAGCATCCATGCCCCGTCAGGATCTGCGCAAGGTGGAAGGTGATGATGCCGTGCCGCCGGTCAATCCACTGCTCCAGGATTGGACCGACGGCTAGCACGGTGCGATGTCCCGCACTAGGCTCCTCTAGCCTCTCCTTCCACTGACGGAGCACTTGCCTTCGTAGGCGGCTCCGCCAGGATACCTCTTCTTCGGAGTTCTCCTCCTCCTCTTCCTCCTCCTCTCCTCGTCGTCTCCTCCACGTCTGCGCCAGGGCCCTTGCAACCACGTCACGGTCCCACGGCGCTGAGCCCGCCAGTACGCACGCAGCCTCGCATGAGGTCGTACGCACGGACGGCCCTAACGGCCATGACTCTCTGCGGACGTCGCAGAAGAGCCACGTTCTCCGTCGTCAGGGCGCTCACCCATATCGGCGCGCCGTACAGCCCCATGGACTGCAAGACGCCCGCATATAGGCGGCGGCAGCCAACGCTCGGTCCACCCACGTTGGGGAGGAGACGACTTAACGCTCGTGCAGTTCCGAGCAACCTCGGGACGAGATGCCGGAAATGTTCTCGGAAGTTCCATCGACTGTCGAGGACGAGGCCCAGGTACTTCATAGTCATCTCGACAGCGATGGAAGTTCCCCCTACAACAAGGCGAGATCCGGGTGGAAGGGCTCGCCGGGGTCCGTGGAAGCATATAGCTTCGCACTTCGCCAGGGCCACTTCGAGCCCAAGACGCCGGATCCTCGCTACCACCTGGGCGACTCCAGCTACCGCCAGAATGCGTACCTCCGAAAAGGTCCCTCCGCGCATGGTGACGACGGTGTCGTCAGCGTAACACGTAACGCCGACGCCCGGCAAGTTCGCGCCGCGGAGGACCCAATCGTAGCCGATGTTCCACAAGAGTGGGCCTAAGACAGACCCCTGCGGAATACCGCACGCCACTCTCGTCGTCACCCAGCCACCAGCTGTGGGGTACGCGACGCACCTACCAGACAGGTAATCTCTTACCAGTCTGTGCAGATACGTCGGCACAGCCGGCGTGAACCAGAAACCAATTGATTGAAATTGAAATGAGCATTGCTGACAATGAAAGAATTTTTCAAATCGGACGAGTAGTTCCTGAGATTAGCGCGTTCAAACAAACAAACTCTTCAGCTTTATGTTATTAGTATAGATTATAATATATCAACCCTTAAACGTCTCACTGCTGGTCACGATAATATTATAGTCCTCGAAATAAAGTGAGGTGGGTGTTGGGTTTAACGATACGCTGGCCCAATGCGAGTTGGTGAACTTCACACACGTTCAAAGACTTTTAATCTCATCGGGCATGCAGGTTTCCTCACGATGTTTCCTTCACCGGTGAGCAAGCGATGGTCTCATGTTCAGGTGTATTCCGAAAAAAAAACAGGATCGAACCCGGACCTCTCACTTAAGAGGCCGAGCTCTTACCCACTGGACCATCGTAGATACTTCTACTACGTAATTACTAATGTAAGGGTTACAATTAAAAGAGTAAATTGTGAACTTATTGCCGTCACCTGCACGAAGATACGTTTTTGCATAAGTTAACGAACTGTTTCCAAAGCTTAACGCTTAGACAAAGTTTGATTGAGGCATTTACCTGGAATTTGAACTAGCTGAATTGTAAGAAGTCTCTAATTTGATAAGAAATAACTTTCTAATATCGTGACGATTTCTTTGGAATAATGAATATCCTATTAATAAAACCCGGCAAGTGCAACTAATGCCAACTTTGGTGAGGTGCCCCGGATCTAATGAGCAAACAGGGCACCTCGACGGCCAGTCAGTCCCTCAGGCGAGCGACGCCACTTCCACAGAGGGGCTGTCCCGCACCACAGAACTACCCCTCCCAATGTCGGGACAGTACAATGGGGCGAGGTTCCCGTCCTGGCCCCTTGCCCCCTGCTCTTTTGTCCCCTCTTATAAGAGGGGTACAAATAGTCCCCTCAGCTCAATTAGCTTTGCCCAAGGTGTAGCGGTACACCCTAGGCTACTGAAACCCACCGCGTTAAAGAAAAAGAAAGTCTGAGTCTGAAAAAAAATTGTTGCCTATCCTGAGACATAAGATGTTTCGGTGCCAGTAATTACACTGCCTGTCTTGCCCTTCTCTCCGAAAGTTTTTTCAGAGAGTAAACAAGCAGGGTGGTAGTACCTGTTCCCACCGATCAAAGTAATATTAGTTAAGATTCATAATACGGAGAAATGCGAGGTGCAAACATTACGTACATAAAATATGTAATACTAGCAGCACCCCGCGGTTTGGGTACCCCAAGCAGCTAGGAGCGCGGCACAACGCATCCTTTCCACCGGTTCTAACTCCAGGTTTTGGTTAGCCAAAATTGTTCAGCTGGTTTGTTGTTAGACAATTGTTTTAAGAAGAAGGCAGACTAGAGTGGATGTTAAAGGAATCTGCATAAAGTCATTTTGGAGGCGACGGTATCACAATATTGCGAGAGCATATAATTGATTTTTAAGACATTTCCTATCTCGAACGATCATTAAAGCTGCCATTGGTATTTCGGAGCTGATATGACTTATGTAATAGGTATCGTCAGGAAAAAAACATACTCATGTTTGAAAGACCAGCAACAGCAAGCATTTTGTCCCCTTTCATATAAAAAAAAATTAAAAATGGTCACAATTTAAAAGGGATTCTCATTATTTGCTTGAAATTATGAAGAACTATAAAATTATAATGACTTCAGAAAATAATATTGGAATTCTGCGTAATTAATGATACTTAGAATTTATTAAAATTATTTTATCAAAGTTCAGAAAAGGCTCGTTATACTTTTTTCTCAAGTTGACTCCGGGCTTAGGTACTGATTTACGTATCTAGGTTAACTAGGCCTTTAGGAAAGTTATTTTAAGTCAAAACATACGTTGGGGGAACTGGTTGAATGATTGAAAACTAGGATATGGGTGACTTTTAACTGAAAAAAAATTTAATCTAGAATATTATTATTTTTATGTCATAGGGAGCCAACTGAGTAGTCGGACCCTTATGGTGACTACAGATGCACATAAGACATGATGCACAGCCAAAAGTTATGCAGATGCGTTGCCCTCCTTTTCTGTATCCCCAATGAGCCACTGGAAACTCACAAACCGAACGAAACGTGACAACATATCTGTCACTTGACACCGGTGTTATGTGAGTGAGAGGTACGTAGACAGAGAATACTATAGACTGCTGCCAGCCGTGGCGACATGAGATAGATATATTGAAGTGACGTCTGAAATGGGGGTTGCTATACAAAAACCTTTTGCCTACTTTAAGGCAAAACGCTAAATATAAAAAACTGTCATGTTTTTTTAAAGCTAAAACATTACACATATTATTATGTTTTTATTGGTATTTTTTTTTGTTTTGACAAATTATTTTATACTGTGCCCGAATGTTTGAGATTCTTTATTGCGTATTTAATTTAAACTGATACGAGGGCATACTTTTAGCTCCGGTAGACCCTATGATCTTTTATAAAAATGTATATTAGAACTCCAATGTTTCAGAACTGGATAGGTATCTATACATCTATTAGAAAAATAAAATTAGAGTGTCTGTTTGTAATATTAAAATAACAGCTTTTCATTGAATACATATGGATGTGTACACGATACATATACCAAAATAGCCTTTTTTACAATATTTGTCTGTCTGTTTGTTCCGGCTAATCTCTGAAACGGCTGGACAGATTTTGATGGGACTTTCATTGGCAGATAGCTGATGTTATAAGGAGTAACGTAGGCTATAAAAATAATCATCACCAATCCGCGTACGGCTGTAAATCTAAGTTAACGCGGGCGAAGCTGCGGGCAACAGCTAGTAAATAATAAAATAAAGTCGATAAATATGAAACAAGAAAAATTATCATATTAGCATAAACATCTAGACTTTTGACATAAAATTCTCAAGTCTTACTATTAAAATAAGAGTACTGGAAAGGAAAGGAGGAAAGGAAGAAAATAAGAGTATAGAAAATTAGTAATAAAAATAATTAAAATGCAAATCCATTAAACTATTTTTATCACTAATTTTCTATATATAAAAATAGTTAAAATAGATGTGATTTATTTACATACTATAGGTAAAAAATTGGCATAAAAAATTAAACAAAAACGATATTTATATGAACACGTATTTTTTTTATTTTTTTTACACAGAAACGTACGTAACGGCACAGTTACTGCATCAAATTTCACATGCGTTGGTTGCTCTTCCATTGTTTTTGTGAATGGTATAACAGCAGATGGACATGGCATGGGTTTATTTATCTCTTCAGTAGCTCCAAGCTGAAATATGAAAAAAAAAACTATTTTGTTTCCTTAAAGTACGATTATTTTTTATAATAATAACATATCTTTGTTGTGGACAATAAAATATTTTTCTTTCTTTCTTTAAAAAATGGAAGTCAAAATGATTCAATTTAGCATGAATACAGACTTGTCCCATCAACATAAGAGAAAGTAATTTTTCCAAAAACCACATACTTACATAGTTAAATATTTATTTAGTTAATACTCACCTTAACAATTGGAAAAGCATCAGGGTGTATGTAAGTATACCTTCCTTTTTTAAGATATGTTTTGTATCAAAGTGCAAACAGCAAATCTTTGAACACTTCTTTGGAATCCAGTCATTTCGACCAGAGGCTTTAATCCATTTCTTCCGAATGTCAGGATTAACTGAAACTGTGATGTAAGATTAAATTATGAGTAACAATTTATAATTGAGAAATTGGTAACTTAAGGTACTAATAGTAGATGTATCTACTATTAATACCTTAAGTTAAGTAATGAATATATACATTATTTAAACTTTGTTTAATTTGAAATAAAACCTGCATTTTTGTAATTAATGCAAATATTCCTTCCCCCTTCCCCCTTCTTAAATATACTCCCTAGCGAGAAGGCAGATGATGGGATAAATAAAGGAACATCTTTTTATCCCTTCCCACCCTCTGTTCCTCACTTTCCAGGTGTTCACTATTTTCAGGGACAATTTTTCTTCCTCCCCCCTTTTTCCTAAAATATGAGTTAGCGGCAAAGGGGAGTAGAGGGAAGAGGGATTGATAGAGAGGGAACTCCATTCCTCTCCTACAACCTCTTTTTTACGTCACCTGTTGCGGAGTCCAGCCTCAATTTTGTAAAAATATTTAAACTTAATTAAATTGAATCCTTAACCTATTCTAGAAAATTTTAAAATGACGCAATTATTATCTAAGTACTATTTTATTCATTTATACACTAAGTTAAGTAAGTAAGAATATTGTATAAAAAATAAATCCAATTTATATTTCTATAATATTTTTCTTATTTAAAAAAACCTCTAAAAGTTTTTTAAAACTATTACGATTTAAATAAAAATATCTCACTTTTAATTTAAGGATAGCTTTTGGAGATAAATTCAATCAAACAACACAATTCAAAATATTAATAACATACATTACTGGGAAAAGGAAAAACATAATACTAGCAATTTTAACATTAAAGACGTCACAAAATCAATATCAATTATAACTTATGAATTATAAACCAATGAAAGTATATATACATAAAGACTGATCACACATATCGTTATTCAACCACTATTAACCACAATATGAAATAAAAATATGAACTTGCGCGTGAAAAGTCAATGTTGGAATTTTCCGGTCACTACCACTTTTACAATTAATTATACTGTACCAAACCATTGTTAGGGTATTCCAGAATATGTTTTTATTCCCCTTATTTTTTAATTACCAACAAATTCGTTAATTACATTAAAATAATACTAAAACAATACTTCACAATTGACTACATGTTGTAAACAAATTACAAATGTCAAAATTTGTGTAGCAAGATATGTTGTTGACCTTGAAAAAATCAGCACGCACTGAGAGATGCCAATAGTATAGTCTTGTCCTTGTTTTCCCTTCATCTCAGATGAAGTAAAAAAAGGTAGATAGCGCACTTGGAACAAGAAAGTGAAGCCACTTTTTTAAGTATGTGTGAGTGAGTGAAGGGTTGCCAGTTTTTAAAATATCCCTTAAAATTGTATATTAATAAAAATAGGTAATAAGTGAATGCGACAGTGAATATTTTTATAAAATACAATAATATTACGAATATGTAGGAGGCGTGTAGGATCACTTTATAAACTGTCTCAATAGATATGTTATTGACACAATTGTTTTATTTATTTATTTATTCCCATGAATGTAGTAAATACATAGGTGATATTAAAAAAAAAAACAAGTTCTATACATTCTACCATAACATGGTGTGTGAAAATAAAACTTTACATAAATAAACAATTAATATAAATTAACAGGAAAAAATAGTTACAATTAAATAAACTTGATAAATACAACATGTCCTTAAAATCATTGTCAGAGAATAACAGTTTCAAAATAATTGATTATAATAGTAATTAGAAAGTCACATTTTATCAATACACCATTTAAATTAAATACATAATATGTCGTTTCCCATTAAAAAAAACATTTAAGTTATAAAAACATTTCTCTGCAAGCCACACTGTTACATTTTTTTTAATTTATTAAATGGTAAATCTTTGAATTTATAAATAATTAAATACATAGTCCTGCTGTGGGTACGTGAGTCCCAAAAAAAATACAACATAGGTTATACGAGGTCATTTCGATTCAGTCATATAGCGATCAAATAATAAAATAATAATTATGTCACCTCTGTACTTAATTATTTTGCTATGGCTTTGCCTGCAATTGACTTACCCACTATTGGGCTATTAGAAATACTAACTTCTGGCAACACTCTTCCGATACGTCATTTCGGGGCAATAATATTATTTATGTTGATTAACCTCAAAATAGTGTTAAAATATCTTAAAAGAATATAGTCTTGTGTTTATTTATGTGTGAAACGATATTTCTTTAGACTCTGGTCACTTTTGTATTGTTTTTACTCCATTTAATTACACGGAACGGTATTTTTTTGGCAAACTTACTGCACGACGACTCGTAAGATACTAACAAAAATGAGCTTAGTTTTGGTGTATCTGTGTGCGTGAGCGCGTGTATTTACATGAAGGAGCTTAGTTTTGTGGCTTCAGTATTAGCAAAGGCCGTGCGTCATCTACCTTTTTTTACTTCATCTAAGCCCTTCATTATTGTAATAAGCACATCAGCAGTCTATAGTATTCTCTGTCTACGGAGAGGTACCACTCCAGTTGTGCCGGCCCAAGTCGGCTGCAAAGCAGCATGGCACTACCTCTTACAAATATATTGATATAAGAATGAATTGAAAAATGTTTTTCTCGGCTCACCTTTGTTTTTCAAATGCTTTATGCTCACAACAATTGTTAATCCGAAACATCTGACTAATTATGGCCATATTATGGCCTAAATATCTACAATTATTTAATGTATCATCATCATCATCAGCCTCTATCCGTCCACTGCTGAACATAGACCTCCCTCAATGAACGCCAAGATGGCCGATCCCTTGCCACTCGCATTCAACATGGACCGGCCACTGCACGAAAATCGTTTTCCCACCTGGTTAATGGCCGACCTCCACTCTTGTACCTTATTGGCCCAAATACATTCGTATAAGATTATCCTTCTAATTTAGATAGAAATAATGACTAAATGACATACAATTCACAACAATGAGTACAACCTTCCAACCAAGTTTCAACCTCTTTCAAAGGAGCATCTCATTAACTATAACATCTCGTTTAGGACACACTGCACCATGTTTATTCTAATGCACGCTACTCCACTAATTACTTGTAGATTTATTTAAAAATTAATTTCGGTTGAATTTTGTACTGCACCTTCCCTTTGAACATTAACTCGTTCACAACATAATAATTATATTTTGAACTTTCATGAATACGATATGCTTTGTATAGGTCAAAAGCAAATTGTTAGTGTAGGTACTGAAAATAAAAATTATGCATTTTAGATTCTTCTACGATTCTTAATTTCTTCTATGTTATAATATAGCTAGTACTCATAGTTTCGCCTGTCTTAAATTAGATTTACAGCAGTATTCGGGTTGATGACATTTGTTTTATAACTTATGTCATTCAGTGTTTACGTAGCATTCTGAAGGTGAAAGAATTTTTTAAATCGGTTGAGTAGTCTCCTTCAGAGGAGAGTGCCTCCAGGCCCACCGTCGCCGGTGCGGACCATACCATAGTTCCCGCACCGGGCCAGCACGATTAGAAGAACACCGCTGGGGTTTAGTGGGTAGAGTCTGCGCCCACTTTACCATCTTTTCGGGCGCAGAGAGTCCCACATAACCCCCGGATTCCCCCGGGCTCGGAGGTATGCATCAGAGCAATCCCCAGCGGGAACAAAAAAAACAAAAAAAAAAAAAGACTAATGTTCAGCAGTGGACGGATAGAGGCTGATGAAGATGATGATAATATATTTAAGTTACCTAATTAAGTGTATAATATAAAGAAATGTCTGCCATAACAATGTTCTAGTTTATATTTAATATTCATCCTTACTAATATTATAAATGTGAAAGCGTGGATGTTTGTTACGCTTTCACGCGAAAACTATTTGACCAATCATCATGAAACTTTGTACACATATTCTTGGAGGTATTAGAAGTAACATAGGATACTTTTTATATAAAAACTAAAATCTTATCCTGCGCAGACGAAGTCGCGCAGCTAGTATTTATATAAAATTGTTACTTAACGAAATTTAAATTCATATTGATAGATTATTTTGTATTTTCTTCTATCTAAAAGCAGACAAAACTTTACCTTATATAAAAGAAAATAAAAAGAAAACTCGCAATAATAAGATTCTTATTAAAAGTTTTGTATAGACTAGAAATATTGTTTTCATTATGCTAGCGTAGACTTTATCTATATCCCCACCATGATTCAAGCCTTGTCGTGGTGGTGGGACTCTACTGAGTGAACCCTAAGGTAAACCCAGCACTTCCTTCTCGTTCTCGTTCTAAGAAGAGGGGACAAAAGAGCAGGGCGACAAGGGGCGAGGATGAGAATCTCACCCAATATACTGGCCTGACGTTGGGATGAGTTGTTCTGTGGGACAACTCCTTTGTGGAAGTGGCGTCGGTCCCTTGGAACTTACTAGCCGTCGAGGTGCCCTGTGTACTTAACAAATCCGGAGCACCTCACCAAAGGCGCTATTGGTGGCACTCGCCGGGTTTTAGTGGGTAGAGTTGCATCCACCTTACCACCTTTTGGGCGCAGCGAGTCCCACATACCCGCCTGGGGAAATGCTCCGCGGCATGCCGCAGAGCATTTCCCGGAGTAAAAGAAAAAAAAGCAAGACTTTATCTAGATCCCTACCAAAATATTGGTTTTAATAATTTAAATACGCTTTGGATATAGAATAAATTAAGCATACGTAAAAAATCCCACAACATTTTTATGAAATTGTTTTTGTCAATCTAAGCTCCCCTTTCCAGTGTACTTAAATAAATCCTTTTCATTCGCCATATTTTAAATCAAAATGGTTTCGGCTTTTAACTCAGGGTCTAGACTTTTGTTGTGAATATTTTTTGTTGGAAAATATAAACCAAGCTATTAAATATCAATTGTATGACTTAGGCATGGTTACTGTAATAAATCCATTGAGAATGGATATATGAAATAATGATACGGATATATGAAATATGAGCAATAAAATGCAGGTTTCGTCACGATGTTTTCCTTCACCGGTGAGATAGCGATGGTCTCAGGTTCAGGTGCACGTAGAAATTAATAAAACCCTCAAGGCAACACAGAGGTCAGAATTGAACCTGGACTGATCGCTGCCTGGAATGCTCGGCCTCGTAAGTGAGGGCACTTAAGAGGCCAAGCATAGCATCGTTGCTTCAGTTTCCATCATTAAGGAGTCCTTAAAATTCACCTCACCAATAGGTAAAATTAAGCGAAAAAGGCAGACTATGCTCGCTTATAAAGTGGCAAATTTGATGCAGGTTTCTCCGACGCTGACTAGGTGAATGGTGTTCTATTCAAAACCATTCAGAGTCATTTTGACCAGGTTGACTAAGCCTCTACCAACTAGGTCATCTTCAGCATTCTATAATTAAATAAATCCTTTCGATTGTTTGGTTAGGAGATTGGGCTTCATTGATGGAGGCAGGAGGCAGGCATATACATTGCCAGCGAGAAGGCCTTTAATATACTACTGATAATCATGAATACACACTGTAACGTTGCGCTTGCACGTTACCTAAATTTAAGCTGATAATATTATTGACGACATATTTCTAATTGGCTCAATAGATGTCGCTATGAAATCCGATAATTGTTTTGTAATAGATATCTCTCTTAAATAAAATCAATTTACCTGTTATAATTAATAATCCTAAATCTAATAATTTAATCTATTTTTTTAAACTAAAATAATAAAATGTCTAAATTAAAACTTAACTAATTATAAAGTCAGTTTGACATTTAACTGTAAAACGGGATGTTGATTTTTTAACGATGGATCGGATGTGGTTAGGATCTGTGTTTTTGGCGTCCGGGCTTGTCAACGTGAGTCTGGGGACATCGCCGCCGATTCTCGAGGCCAATCTTCGAAAATAAAACACGGCTTAAATTCCGCTGGGAATTTACTAAATTTGGCTACCTATCTAAATCTAAGAAGAACGCAACAGCCGACCGGCTGAATTACCAGCTGAATTACCGGCATTGAATACCGGTGGAGATCTCCCCGTGTCCAGTCATCTTCGCCAGGAGTCACCAGTGAGGCCAGTGTCCTTCCCTGCCGTACAAATACGCTATCGGAACGTGGGACAGCTGAAGAAAAATTTCGGCTTTAAAATAAGGTTCCCTTACAGCATCTTATATCGAACCCCTACTTCTATCTGGTCGCATCTCGGGTCCTACCGCCCCCCAAACGCGACAACACATAAGCGTGTAATTTCGTGAAATCTTCAAATCAGCTGGGATTAATCTACTTGTAATATGTAGGATTTTCGCATTACGTTTAAGCGGGCATAATATATTATTAAGTATCAGAGCATTTCTTGCGACATTATGGAACTCCACATTCTCGTCGAGTCACGTCTTTGAATTTGTTAACGGAAACATCTGCTTAGTATCGCTGAATCGGAACCATTGAAGATAGACCTGTGGCAAATAATATAACAATCTTTATGTTATACAAAGTTCCTAGAAGCGTCACGAAAATGGGTGTCTATCGATACTGGTGTAATATGCAAAATTGAAACGTAATGCTAAGATCAACGTGAACTTTAATCTGTAGGTTCACGATTTGTCATACTCATAATATTTCACGCTTGTACTCGTGGATAAAATCACGCGTTTGTGGATATCCTTGTCATGTTTTCTCAGCAATATTCCGAACTCCCAAGTCTTTATAGTAAATGGGTTAGATAACAGCTTATATCGAGATAGCTCCGATCAAAATAATCAAACCGGATATAATGAATAAAGAATAATGTCTGTGTGTTTGAATGTAGAAGAAAATCTTTTATACTACACACCTGCTTAAAAATCTTTTAATAGTATATTGCTACGGTATCACCAAGTGATCCCCACCATGGTTCAAGCCTTGTCGTGGAGGTGGGGCTAAGTAGCCTAAGGTGAATCCAGCATCTTGAGCGAAGCCAAGTGACCCGAGGGAGATGCAGCTCTTTGTACCCCTCTTATAGGGGACAAAAGAGTAGGGGGACAAGGGGCGAGGATGGGAACCTCATCCCATTTCACTGTCCCGACGTTGAAAGGACAGGACACGTTCTGTGTTGCGGGACAACCTCTCTGTGGAGGTAGCGTTGGTCCCTTGGGGACTGACTAGCCATCGAGGTGCCCTGTTTGCCAAACAGATCCGCGGCACCTCACCAAAGGCGGCACTGGTAACACTTGCTGGATTTTAGTAGGTAAAGCTGGGTCCACCTTACCACCTTTCCACATACCCGCCTGGGAAGGCCTACTCCCCCGCGGAATGCTTCAGAGCATTTCCCGGCGTAAAAGAAAAAAAAATGAAGCTGCAGTGAGCAGCTAGTTATAATATTGTTATCAATTCTGTTCAGTTATTTCTGACATTAGCGCTTTCAAACAAACTTTACATATTTAGTAGTACAGATGGTTAAGTCTTTAAGCTTTATCGCTAGTGTAAGATGACTCAGTTTTCTTAATGCAGAGTTGAACTTTGGCTTCTTTAGAAATCCGTTGCACCACATTCAAAACGTACAAACTGAACGCCAAGAAACAAGTTTCATAGAAAACTTTGCTGTTACGAAAGTACTTAGAGTCTTTAGAAATGTTACAAGCAGTTGAAACGCGATAGTCGTTTTTGTTGAAAGAAGTAAACTGGTCGCGTCTCATTGAAAGTGATCATACCCACTTTGTATCTAAGCCACAATCAGTAAAAAAGAGCATTTTGAGGAGCTGCTGCTATACTAGTTTCGACGACTCAAAGAAGAGGCGATGGTACGGTGGGCTCGGCTTCAAAATAAGAGGTCTTCGTTTGATCCAGAATTGTGCAACTAAAATAGGTTTACAAAAATTCCTGTATACCTGAACATAACAACATCGTTCACCGATAAAGGAAAATACCATGAGGTAAGTGCATGTCTAATAAGATTTAAATTCTTGGACTGCATTGGCCCAGCGCATAAGTAAACTATGTCTCAACACCCTCGTTGATCCTCGTGTCCAACAGTATGCTGACTCGACGTCAAAATTGATCAATTAATAAGGCGCGGCTCCACCGCGTCGTACGCAGAGTCTGGGCACGTGATAAAATATTAATTGCATGAAAATGTCAATTAATGCGTAATTTTACAGGTGGGAGGGAAGCGCTGTGAGGCATTCCCGGCTGCATGGGTGCCACCATCTTGCTTGTTTCTCCCGTGAAACAGCTTTGCTGTGTTTCGGAGAGAAGGGCAAGACAGGCAGTGTAATTACTGGCACCGAGACTTAACATCTTATGTCTCAGGATAGGCAACACATAAATTAGTTGCCTGGACTCGTTCCAGGTATACTAGTTTATGTTCATGGGCGACGTCGACCACTTACCATCAGGTGGTATGTTTGCCAGTTTGCCTATCCAACTAACATAAAAAAAGCGTTTTCGTGGGTTACAATGGAAACAATCACGTCCATTTTCTTGCAAAGTGAAACTTGACAAACATGCATAGCCATCCGCTGCGGTGGAGCCGCATCCTTATATACAAGCTAAACCTGTCAAACGTTGTCCTTCCCTTAACCAGAAATGTTTATTGTCATCATCATATTATTAAAAACCATGATTACGATGGAATATAATTCTAAGAATACAGTGCTGTCAAATCAATGTCACGCGGTTTCATCCTAAAATTCCTTTGAAGTAAAATAAATTGACAGATGGATTCATTTGATCTATTGATGGAAAACAATCTTGTGTCCAGTAGAGTATCTTTTTTCTTTTTTCAGAGGGCTTCAAGGGGCTCCAAAGTATGTCGCAGATAATGTGGTGTCCCAAATAAGTGCCTGTGTGGATCCAGCTTAGGTCGAGTACATTTACAAAGCAGATTTCGTTGCTCTTGAGTGACCGAGAATTCATTAACCTTACTACTAGGTGCTTGTATATAAAACTCTTAAGGTATATAGAGTAAGATGTACTGTCAGGGAACAAGGCGTTCGTAGACAATACTGAAATATCTAACTCCTCCAAATAATAATGAAAACATGTTAACTGAAATGTGAAAATAATAATAATAATAATAATAATATTCCTTTATTTCGGACCATAGATCCATATTTGTGTTAGTATTATACAAATGTTCTTATGATTATGTTAGTAAAGAAAGTACATAATTTTAATATTGATTGTTTACTAAAACTTACTGCTAATAATTATTTTTGTATTATATACATATTCATATGGAGATAAGACCAGTGGACAATATTGGACTTTTAAGTTTTATAGCAATTTCCTTCAGGTATCTGTTGGAACTGTCTCGCACTCTTCGGATCATAGACGCGGATCGCTTACGCAGTATAGCTGCGAAACTGTCGACGTTAGCGGATGTAAACATCGCGGATGCGCTACAGTACCGAGGCAGTCGCATCAGAAACCTGAAGGCATTGTTATATTGCACTCTAAGGGCGTTGATAGTTCGCTGCGTAAAACTGGTCCACAAGCTGCATGTATAGAATGTCTGCGCGTAAGCCCGAAATAGTGCACACTTAACACTGACAGAACATTTAGCAAACCTGCGGGCCAGCATATTGCAACGAACCGACATCCCTCGGCGCTCACGTTCAATGTCGGGATCATCGCTTAGATTTTCGTCTACAATATGACCTAAATATTTAAATTGTGTAACCCTCTTTAGCTTTAAACCATTTAATGTCACTGGTGGTACAATATCAGGAGTGAAAGAGCCAGCTTTGAAAACCATTAATTCACTTTTCCCGACATTGTACATGAGCCCGTGCTCACCCACATAGCTTTCACAGATAAGTAACAGTTTGCGAAGGGCACTGATCGATGGGCTAAGTACCACCATATCGTCGGCGTAGCTAATATTATTAATTATCTGTCCATGAATTGAGCAGCCTACGTTCGTGCCACTGAGCTCACGAATCAGCCCGTCAATGTACAAGTTGAAAAGCGTTGGCGATGTCAGTCCGCCCTGCCTTACACCACACTTCAAACCGTAAGCATGTGACAGGGAGCCAGACCACCTGACGTAGTTAGCCTGATGCTGATACCAATATTTAAATGCGTTGATAATAGCATCCGGCAAACCCGTAGCTCTCAACTTGATCCACAGCTTGTTATAGTCTACAAGATCGAAGGCCCTAGAGAGGTCTAAAAAGGCAGCGTAAACTGGGGTTCTACGATCTGTGTAGTATCTGACGGTGTGCTTGAGCACCAAAATAGCACTTTCGGTGGAAAGGTTCTTCCTAATACCGAACTGTGCATCGTCACATGCAACATATTTGGCCAGATATCCGTCGAGGACGCCGTCAAACACTTTCGCAGCTACGGTAGCTAATGTGATTGGTCTATAATTATTTTTATCTGTAATGTCACCAATTTTTCACAATAGGTACCACAATAACTTTTATGAGATCCTCGGGCAAGTACGTATGTCTAAGACACAGAGTAAATAGCATGCCCATAACTCTATATATATGAGGACCGGCATGCCTCAGGTGCTCCACACTCAAACCGTCGTGACCAGGGGATTTTCCCTTTTTCATATTCCGTATTATATTAGAGATGTCATTCGCGGATATTCTGGCTGGCGGGTCACTCGAGTCTGAATTCTGGAGCGTCTGTGGCTGCACAGGCAATAGCGGCTGGACTGTAAAATGATCACGAAACATATTGGCAATATCATTAGCATCAGTCAAACCATCAATATTAGCTGGAGGACTAGATCGCGAGTTCAGCTTGTTTGTTTCCTTCCAAAATTTAACAAAAGAATTATTCTCGTAATGACTGGCTAATCTGTCCAATTGTATTTGCTCTCTATTTTTTTGAAGCATTTTCAGGTTGTTTTTAAAAACATTTTTAGATTTTTTCATAGCTTCAAAAATAGGGCCTGACATAAGTTTATGGTTGTTTATCCAAATTTTATAATGAGATCTAGCCTCGCTGTGCGATTTTTTTACAAATGAATTCCACCCAGGTACGCTGACACCTCTCTTTACCTTACCAGAATTACAACTTTCTATAGATGCATAAGTCAGAGCATCAAAAATATTCTTATACAACTCATCTATGTACATTCTGTGACCCATCTCATTGCACATCATATCTGCACAATTTTGTAATTTACTAGGGAAATTTATATTTTTTAATTTACTGTTACATATTTTTTCATAGCATTTAATTTGATTATTATTACGATCTCCCCATATTATTTTATTTTGGAGGTTGGGAGAAGAAGTTACACTTATGTTTTTAGAAATAATATTATTAACACTGCATTGAATAGCTAATGGCATATGATCTGACCAGTAGAGCCCCAGACACACCTGCACATTTGATACGGACTTCCATGCAGCCTCAGTCACAAGACAGTGGTCCAACCATCGCCTGGAGCCGTGAGCGTCACTTACAAAAGTGTATGTGTCTGAGTTACCACCTAGCTTAATAACATCTATACATTTCCAAGCTTGTGAATCACAAAACTGACACAATTCGTTATAGAATAAGCCCTGTGGGTGTGCATTAAAATCACCTAACAAGAAAACAGTTTCTATATTACAGCTTTCTATTATAGATACAGCTTCACTCAAGCATTCTGAAAATTCTATAAGATTTTCTGACGCTTCCGTAGGCATATAAATAGAAAACACCAATAGTTCTTTATCCATAGTCGAAATTTTTACCGCTATTAAGCGATCACTTTGACACTGTATCACAGAAACCATACTAAATACAGATTTCTTCCAAACTATAGCGACGCCACCGTAGGGACGTCCTCTAAGTAGGCCACTAGACGTGTCTACAGAAGACTTGCCAGCATAACTAAAGTCATCACTTATGTCCCCAAGTATAGGTATTTCATGCGGCAGGAGCCACGTCTCTTGTAGGGCGATAAGATCTACCTTTAAGCACAAGTTTCTAACACACTGAAGTGATCTTTTTATGCCTTTGCAATTGAAAGATAAAAGATTTATAGAATTCATATTGTATATAAGTATTAATTACGCTCGCTCACAAAAATTTACAGCTTTGTATTCTCACGTTTCTGTGTCTGTCACAATATACTACACTGAAAATAACCATGATTTAAAAATCTTATAGTGTTATGTTCGCAGCAGGATTGTCCGATTAACACAATCTTCTCGATCACAATATGATCCGGCAGTGTAACCCTTCACAAAGTATACTGATAAAATCGCAGCAAGACCGCCATCATTGGCGTCCGTTTATATTAAAATGATGCAGTCAATAGACAACTATTTTTTCCAATAATTATTATTATAGTTATCGCCATAATCAAATAATTAATAATTGTTACAAATGCATAAATAATTAATTATTAGCATCATTAAACATGAATATCTAGATTTATCAATGTTATAATTTAATTATTAATCAACTTTATCTATATGAATAGCGGCGCCACCGGAAGACTATAATTTCAATTACTTTATTTGAAGCATATAGATAGGTAGGTCACATCCGACTGGTGCTTCCAGTAGTCTGTAAAAGTTTATAATATCATCATCATAATCGTCTTCTTCTTCTTCTTCTCTTTTAATGAACGCCATGACGGCCGATTCCATGCCACTCGCATCCAACATGGACCTGCCAACGCACGGAGATCGTCAACCCACCTAGTTAATGGTAGACCAACACTTCGTCCACTCTTGAACCTATGTTTCACATCTTTATAAAGGGTTCTATGCTTTTTAGCCTTTAAACAGCGTTGGTTCTGTAGATGAGCAGCATTATATATGTCTAAGCTCATCAAGATCCTATTTTACTCTATAGTTTTTTATGTAATTTCCATACATTAAAGGTAAATACGAAACGACATCATACTAAACATGGAACTGGGTAAACACATTTGCTTTGATTGAAGCCCTCCCCCCCCCCACCATCTCCCCACTCCACCTGCGTGATTTATATAATTACAAGGGGTTTGAAGGTTAATAGACTGTTAATAATTACTGATTACTGCCACAAATCAACGCCTGCTTTGTGTTGGAATTCAAGAAACAACGACCGATGATTTGACTTGATTAAAACCTTATTTTCTTAAACTTCTTAGTTTTCTATGTGTCTCGTAGACGTCAATAATCACTTACCACCAGAAAAGCCGATTGTTCGTTTGTCCCTTCTATAAAAGTCTATACATATTTGCCGGTGGGAGGGATAAGCTTGTGCCGCTCCCCGTTTGCAAGGACACAGCCATGGGGCTTTTATGTTTCATGAACAGGGTTGCTGTGTTTCGGAGAGAACAGCAGGACTGGCGAATAATTACTAACAGCACCAATCTTACGTCTCAGGTCAGTTTTTTTGTTTTTTTAATGACGCAGGTTACTGCGAAACCTGGATCATACGAAAGGCATGATTCAGGTTTACCTCGGGTTACGCTCCTGGACATATGTGGGGACTCGCCTCCTGTTACCTGTGAGCTCCTTTAGCCGCTTTTTGAGGATCCCGGATCTACAGATAACATGATCACCTCAGCGACAGGCTGGCCCTGGCGAAGGCCAGACTCCTTGTCAAGGGGGATTACCCACCACTAAACAGTCCCCAATTCGTCGTGCCATAGTGAGCCCAGATTCCCAGCCTAAAGCGCGACACGAGCACAGGGACGATACTGGATGCGCAGTAAATAGCGCCTCCGTAATACGTCCTGAAAAAAGCCAGTAGCGTAATACGTCCTAAGATTTTTTTTTTCGACAGAGCTCCGTACGTTAAGCGCTTTTTTCGCTGGACATTCATAAGTCGAGTGGGCCTGACGGCATCCCTCCGTTAGTGCTACGTACTTGTGCTCCTGAGTTGACACCCGTCCTTACGCGTCTTTTTCGGCACTCATACTCATTAGGCGTCGTCCCATGCTCATGGAAGACAGCTTTGGTACACCCGATCCCTAAGAAAGGAGACCGCTCAGACCCGTCCAACTACAGACCAATAGCCATAACTTCCTTGTTCTCAAAGATTATGGAATCCATAATTAACTGCCATTGGTATTTGGAGGAGCACCAGCTGATTAGCGATCGCCAATATGGCTTTCAACGGAATCGTTCAGCAGGTGATCTTCTAATATTCCTAACGCAGCGATGGGCAGAGGCAGTTGAGAGCAAGGGGGAAGCGCTGGCGGTTAGTTTTGATATAGCGAAGACCTTTGATCGGGTGTGGCATAAAGCACTTCTAGCGAAGCTACCATCATATGGGCTTCCCGGGAAATTATGTAAGTGGATCACCAGTTTTTTGGCAGACAAGAGCATCAAGGTCGTTGTCGACGGTACATGCTCGGACCTCAAGTCTGTTAATGCTGGTGTTCCGCAAGGCTGTGTACTATCTCCAACCTTGTTTCTTCTGCATATCAATGATATGCTGCAAACCAGCGGCATTCATAGTTATGCGGATGACAGCACTGGAGATGCCTTATACACTGGCCGCTCTAATATTTCTCGGGAACAAGTCGATGAGTGTCGGAACAAACTTGTGTCTGAACTCGAGTCTCTGTTGACCAAAGTCTCGGAATGGGGACGACTTAACCTAGTCCAATTTAACCCTAACAAGACACAAGTTTGCGCGTTTACCGCCAAAAAATCACCCTTCGTCGTTCCTCTACGATTTGAAGGCACTCCCCTAACTGCCGCAGCCAGCATTGGGATACTTGGCGTCGACATATCGAGAGATGTACAGTTTCGTGGTCATTTGTAAGGAAATGCTAAACTAGCCTCTAAGAAACTCGGCGTGCTCAATAGGGCGAAGCAGTATTTCATGCCTTCACACCGCCTTCAATTATACAAGGCGCAGATACGGCCTCACATGGAATACTACTCTCACCTCTGGGCTGGAGCGCCCCAATATCAGCTCCTTCCATTTGACCGCGTCCAACGCCGGGCGGCTCGAATAGTCGATGACAATGTTATCTCCAATCGGCTTTTCCTTGGCGCTGCGTAGAGATGTCGGATCGCTCTGCATCTTCTACCGCATCTACCACGGGGAGTGTTCTGAGAAATTGTTCGGATTAATACCTGCGGCAGAATTCCACCACCGGACATCGCGTAAGAATTCCAAATTTCACCCACACCATCTTGATGTCCGGAAATCCACAACATCTAGATTTTTACGGCATTTCCTGCCTCGCACCATAAATATATGGAATCAGCTGCCACCTACGGTTTTTCCGAACCGATACGACTTAGGGACCTTCAAGAAAAGAGCATACTCACATCTAAAAGGCCGGCAACGCACCCGCTGATCTCCTGGTATAGCGGGTGTCTGTGGATGTCGCTATTCACTTACCATCAGGTGAACCGACTGTCCGTTTGCCCCCTCTTCTATAAAAAAACCTTTTTATCTTGTAGACTCTAAAGCATCGATAGCTACTTAAATAAAAAAGGCATTATGTATTGAGTTAGGAAAGCCATCTCAATTTTAGGGTATAAAAAGTGCGCAACCTTAGCGCCAACTTTCGTCGGGTATCATTTGGAGAGTGAACATCGCTCAAGGAGAAAGCACAGTACCGGTGTGGGAGGGAAGCGCTGTGCCGCACTCCCGGCTGCATGGGTACCACCATCTTGCTTGTTTCTCCCGTGAAACAGCTTTGCTGTGTTTCGGAGAGAAGGGCATGTTCATGGGCGACGTTGACCACTTACCATCAGGTGGCAAGTTTGCCAGTTTGCCTGTCCAACTAACATAAAAAAAGTATTTTTCAATTTAAAATATTTTCCTTCGAGAATATTGTAAAACTTAATTAAATTCTTTTCAAAGTATCTTTTAAATTTAAGCCGTTTTATAACATCGTAGATTTTTGCTGTTATTTTGACGTGACGTCTTATAATTCGATGGAGCCGGCTGCAAGAAAGAAAAACAAACGCATGCGTCACATGCGGCGTTAGGCGCCTCGCTGTGAGGCGTTCCATTTTCTTATGACGTTGTCACGTTCAACTATGGTCAGTAATCCGACTTTACAGATTTTTTATCAAATTTCAAACTACGTTCCAAATATAGATAATAAATCTAAATCCTTTGTATAAAATTAATGTGTCATTCAAAGTTCGATTCAGTTTGTTTGGACTTTATAAATGAACTAATGAGCGGGGATCATTATTAATTTAATGGTTTCAGCAATCCCCTCATCCTTAAAGTTTTAAACCAATTAAGTGGTCTGCCGTAATACCGCCATAAACTCTTTATGGTCCCGTGTAATTGACTTATTACAACCTTAGTTGAAAGAATAGTTATTTTTAGTCCATCCTTCTTATTTTCAGCAGTTTTGCTGGGTTAAAAGTATTCTTGTCACTTTAACTAGTGGGAGGAACTTTTCGGTCAAACAGCTTAGCTGTGTTTCAGAAACAAGGGCAGAACATTATTATGTTCTGCCCTTGTAATGTTACTTACACTCATATTATGCGTGTATGTATGGGCTTAAATTCATGATTTTCTGCTAAAGTTAACTCTTATCTCTCCCGAGTGAATGCGTTTTGTTGATAACACAGGAAAATCCATGTGGATGTAACCAGGACCTTCAGATAGATCCTGACACTATATGAAACTTGGACCTGGGAATGCCCTACCTTAATCTAAAACTACTGCAAACACCTTCAGCTGCTTTTAGGGCCCCCTGACCCAGGTAAAGACCAGACACTCCTCGTAAGGGGAGACTGCCCGGTCGGTACTAGGCAGTCCCCCTGACGTCGTGTCGTATTGACCCCATGTTCCCATCCTGAAGCATGACACGTACACAGGGTCGTTACTGGAGGCACAAATGGTAGCACCTCCTACGTACTCCTTCGTTGCCCGTGAGGGAGAACCTCGTCAACAGTCGAAGAGACTGTTGACGAGGTTCTCCCTAGAAAATCCATGTGGATGTAACCAGGACCTTCAGATAGATCCTGACACTATATGAAACTTGGACCTGGGAATGCACCTCCTACGCACTCCTTCGTTGCCCGTGAGGGAGAACCTCGTCAACAGTCTCTTCTCTCATCCCCTTATCGGCCTCCTTACGGGACATTACTGCCTCGCAGCAGGAGACCATCACCATCCAGAACCCGTCGTCACCGAGCATAGCGGTGTTCAGTGATTACCATCTCGTCTACATAATATAATAGCCACGATCAAAAAATATTTTAACAACAGGACTATTCTTGTGAATCCTATCATCAACAGGCAATAAAAGTATCTAGAATTACTCTAAAATGACTTCACTATCATCATCATCATCATTACATCATTCATTATCCGTCCATATTACACCAACTAATATAAACTTAATTAACAGGCAAGATAGAAACACAATTCAACTTTCAGATATTACCTGATTTCCAAATTGGTAATGTTATTTATAGCTAGCTATAGCCCGCGGCTTCGCCCACGTAGGGTCAGCAGTTTATTAAGCACGTATAAAACGATAAACAATCTCAAGCTAAAATGCTAACAAATACTCTTAATTATTAGTACGAGATCTGTGGGGGTCAAACTCATAGCAGATAACGTTAATGTGAATTTTCATGTTTTATATGTTCTGTTTCCTTTTTTTATTCCATATGGACCCCGTATATGGACAACCGAGCCTTACGGTGACTGCCGACGCCGATAGACATGCGCACGACCAAAAATTATGCAGATGCGTTGTCCTCCTTTTCCCTTTTCCCCTAATGGGCCACTGGAAACTCACAAACTACACGAAATGCGATAGCAATGCTGTCAATTGACACCGGTGTTATGTGAGCGAGAGGTACCACCCCGGTCGTGCCGGCCCAATTCGGCTGCAATGCAGCATGGCATTACCTCTTACTATTGGTAGAAACCGACTCATTATAAATTAAAATATACAAATCTTAACAAATGCCTGCTGGATGGTCATTCAATCTATTAAATTACACATAAAAAAGTTTCCTTGATAGAATATCAATGCCCAGATTCAAATCCTCATAATTTCGTGCAACCTTTAACACAATTCACAGTATTTTACATAAAGACCTTTTACGAAACAATTCTCGTACACCTTGTTATTGGGTAGCGTCAGCTAAACAATACCTCACCGGGTAACTAGCTTAATTATTAATCTTTCTCGCTTTCTCCTTTCAAATTTTGTCAAACGAAATTACCATTTAATTGAATGAATGGGAGCCGTCAAATGCGGCGCCGATGTTAGGATCAAATTCCGAGTAATAAGGTTATTTCATTAAAGGCTTTCCGTCCTAGAGGTCCGTTATAATCTTTATAAGATTTTTAAATACCATGGTTGTTTTCTCTTAAGCTATATGTTAAACCGAGTTGTGGGACAAGGAAAGTATATGGATTCCATTATGGGTGGGAGGGAAGCGCTGTGCCGCGCTCCCGGCTGCATGGATACCACCACCTTGCTTGTATCTCCCGTGAAACAGCTTTGCTGTGTTTCGTAGAGAAGGGCAGGACAGGCAGTGTAATTACTGGCACCGAGACTTAACATCTTATGTCTCAGGATAGGCCATAGATGTGTTGCCTGGCTCGTTCCAGGTAAACTAGTTTATGTTCATGGGCGACATTGACCACTTACCATCAGGTGGCACGTTTGCCAGTTTGCCTATCCAACTAACATTAAAAAAAACAGGGATCGGAGACACGGCAGACTTCGTCGGAGATGGCGGGATGACCTCGACGCTTTTCGAAAAGACTGGCGTTGTGCAACTAACGATAGAGACACGTGGAAAAGAGAGAGGGATGCCTTTTCCCAGCAGTGGGACAGTATATGGTAGTCATTTATTGCGCTATTATACGCAATTATTTGACATAGAAAAGTTAACATGTAACAAGAAAGAATTATATTACAATTGTAACCAACATTTGTTGTCCCTTTCGCACTACAGGTGTCTCTTTTTTCGAGTGTGTGAAGTGAAAAGGAGTTGACTACTGCCTATCCTATCCTTCTTTCCGAAACTCATCAAAGCTGTTTCAAGGAAAACTATAGGCAGGATGGTTGTACCGATGCAGATGGTCCTTACTGCCGATAACATAAAAATAAACGGACAGCAAGTTTGACGCATCAAAGTTGTAATACGTGATAAGTGATGATAAAAATCGGTTGTCTGTAAAGTCGGCTTACTGACGATAGGTGAACTTGACAACGTGACAAGAAAATGGAACGCCTCTCAGCGAGGTATTCGTTCTTGTAGCCGGCTCCATCGAATTATAAGAAGTTGTCACGTCAAAAAAAATCTTAATCCAAGGTAGTACAAACATAATATGTAATTTACATACATAATAAGTAGTTATGATACAACACTTTTTTTTTCTTTTTTTCTTTTACGCCGGGAAATGCTCTGAGGCATCCCGCCTGGGGAGTGGGTCTCCCCAGGTGGGTATGTGGGACTCGCTGCGCCCGAAAGATGGTAAATGGACACAGCTCTACCCACTAAAACCCGGCGAGTGCCACCAGTGCCGCCTTGGTGAGGTGCCCCGGAACTGTTAAGCTAACAGGGCACCTCGACGGCTAGTCAGCCCCGCAAGGGACTGACGCCACCTCCACAGAGGGGTTGTCCAGCACCACAGAACAAACCCTCCCTACTTCGGGACAGTACAATGGGGTTAGGTTCCCATCCTCACCCCTTGCCCCCTGCTCTTTTGTCCCCTCTTCTTATAAGAGGGGTACAAAGAGCCCCCTCGGCTCAATTGGCTTCGCCCAAAGTGCTGGGCTCACCCTAGGCTACTGAGCCCCACCGCCACGACAAGGCTTGAACCATGGTGGGGATGATACAACACTGTATCATAATTACTTATTACATTTTAGTTAAATAAAAGTAATAAAAAGCGAAAAAGATATATAGATCAATCTGACATCTGTTAAAACGTTTTCTCATTTCATTTCACTGCTATTTTACCATGAGGTAAAAATAGAGTGACGTATACTATCGAAAATGCTCCCAGAGCGAACTACGTCAGCATAATAGATAATTTCTAGAATCGTCGTGAAAATCTTTTGTGTTGATTCAAATCTCAACGGGCCTCTTACATTCAACATACACGGATTATCGAGAGAAGATTGACATGAAATAGGCTTGTAGTTTTAATAATATATTAATAAGGAGTTCTGTACATCTACCATGAGTTTTGTTACAAGCGTAAATGACATAACTATAATAGTAGTTACTTAAAACGCAATACGAATAGAAAACTAAGGTATGATATAGTTTTCTATTCGTGTTGCGTTTTTACGTTAACGTTACGTTACGTATATAAGTAGTTAACGTAAAATCGCAACACGAATAGAAAACTAAGGTATGATATAGTTTTCTATTCGTGTTGCGTTTTTACGTTAACGTTACGATACGTATATAAGTAGTTAACGTAAAAACGCAACACGAATAGAAAACTAAAGTATGATATATTTTTCTATTCGTGTTGCGTTTTACGTAACTACTATAGTTATGTCATTTACGCTTGTAACTAAACTCATGGTAGAGGTACAGTTTTCACGTAATGGTTAAAAATGAAGGTAAAATAATATATTATTGTTTAATGTGTGTATAAGAATATCTTTTTGAATGTCAAATTAACTCTTAGCAGTTCCAAAGCTTTATAAACTAGGTAGTCCAGATTTTATTTAAAAGAACCGAGAAAACAAACTTAAGTGATATTTTAAATATTCTACAATCTATGTATAATAATATAGTAACATAAGCACTGTAGCGAACGCGCCATGGTAGAGTGTCTTCCCCACCATGATTCAAGCCTTTCCGTGGTGGTGGCGTTCGTTCAACCGAGGGAGCTGCTCTTTATACCCCTCTTATAAGAAGAGGTAACAAAAGAGCAGAGGGTGACAAGGGACGAGGATGGGAACCTCACACCATTTCACTGTCCCGACGTTGGAGCGCACCCCTCTGTGGAAGTGATGGGGAATTGACTAGCCGTTGAGGTGCCCTAATGCTCAACAGTTCCGGGGCACCTCACCAAAGGTGGCACTTGCCGGGTTATAGTGGGTAGAACTGCGTCCACCTTACCATCGTTAGGGCGCAGCGAGCCCCCCTTCCCTTCTTCCCCGCGGGATGCCTAAGAGCATTTCCCGGCGCATAAGAATAAAAGTGCGTGCGTGTAATCTTTACACGCGATTGAAGTAAAACTTCATAAAAATCTAAGTTATCCTCTAGTCGCGCCTAAAGAAGTTTTACTTCAAAAATTAACATTTACGATTTTCACAAGTCAAATCATTATCAGGTTTTTGATTTTTTCTTTTATTATTATTTATTGATGAACGAGTTAAATGTTCCTGGCACTCAGCCATTTCATTTAAGTGATTACTATTTCCTTTTATATTCCATATTTGTAAATCGAGCGGAATATTAAATAAAAGAAACAAAAAATCACATTAAATAATTATAAGTCACAAAAATAATTAACAAAAAAATTTACAAATTATGAATAAAGGTATTCAAAGAAAAATATTAGTATGTTTGACACAAGTTAACTAGAAGAAAGCCCTCTAAAGAATAATGTGTCAACCTAGTGTCGACATGCTCGGTATGTCACCGTAGACCCGTGGTATATATGGACAGGTGATTTTTTGAATAAAGATTAGTGAGCGTTACTTCCATCAGAAAAAAATCTGAGTTACTCCCTAGTCGCGCCTAAAGAAGTTTTACTTAAAAAAAATCTTAAACGAGTTTATTTTATTATATAAAGTCTTAATAAGATAATGTCTACTTATATCGATACTGATAAATATAATAGAGAAGTAATAAATATTACTTTTAGTAGTCTTTTTTAGTCTTTGGGTATGGAAAATAAACTTCGAAACTGCTTCATCCATTTAAAGTCTTTAACCGGTATTATAGTGGTGAAATATATTTTTCTACGCTGTCACTGAGCATAAGCTTTTAAAAATATATTCTACAGTCCAGATAGGTAGCTTTGTGGGAAATAAGATTTACCTTTCACCCGCCCCAAAAACTTTTCTCCTAAAATAAACCTTCATCAATAATTCGGCGTCATATCGCAATAAGATTTCCAACAACAATCCGACTGTAGGTTATATATATGTACCTCTATCATGAGTTTTTGTTAATGCGCAAATGACATAACTACGTACGTAAAA
This sequence comes from Helleia helle, assembly GCA_963853865.1. NCBI lineage: Eukaryota > Metazoa > Arthropoda > Insecta > Lepidoptera > Lycaenidae > Helleia > Helleia helle. The sequence continues at coordinate 15,720,298 of OY971426.1, read as the reverse complement.
ACGCAACACGAATAGAAAACTAAGTGTTGCGCTACCATAGTTATGTCACGTGCGAACTCATGGTCGAGGTACTGGTCATATCTACAAACTCTCACCTTTAATAACTTCAGGGCGAATTTTGACCCTTAAGATGTTTATAAAACATGATGCAGTCGAGAATGCAATAAGAGGGGAATGTTCGAGAATTGGGTACCCTGAGGAGATAGTCGATAGTATTGCTTTATTACGAACATCTCATACACTTCAAGCGGCTTGAACACGAATGAACGACCGCCATTTTGTTGGTAATTTAGACCGTGTTTATGTTATATGACGTTAAGGCGATTAACACACGGTACCGCGCACCGCCGCGGTAGGCGGAGGCGGTAAAGCGGATTTCGTAGCGGTGCTCCGTGCGGTAAGGCGGTTTACGCGCCTCTCCGCGCGGATGGATTTAACGCGGTTTTGACCAGTTTGAACAATTTCTTCCCATTGTTTCATTTTAAACAGTCTCACTATATTGTGTGCTTTTCATGTCCCAGAGAGCAGATCAATTTCAATCTCCGAAATAAACTTTTCGACATCGAATTCTATTTTTCAATTGCAATGCATCCTGCACCCCATGTGTGAGGCGCCGCTACACCGCGCGGACGGCAGCGTGGAGGGGCGGTGGTGGTGAGAGCACCGCTCGACCGCGCGGTCGGTCGGTGTACGTGTGTTAGGTATCTTCGGATTTATTAGAGGCCAATGCGACATGAGATACGCTTCACCGCCTACCGCGGTGCCGTGTGCTAGCCGCCTTAATGTAATTAGAACCCTTAGTAATTAATTATATAAAAATAATATTTACCTTAGTAAGATATCACGCAAAGAATAAGCTTGTTGAAGTGACAGTAGGTTGGTCACACACTCAAGAGAACGAATGGCCGATGAGGGAATAAGGTTTAAGAGTGGAGGACAGGTTTAAGTAGACAAAGTGTTGGTCGGCCATTAACTAGGTGGAAAGACGCTCTCCGTGGCCGGTCCGTGTTGGATGCGAGTAGCAAAGGATTGGCTGTCTTGGCGTTCTTTGAGGAAGGCCTATGTTCAGCAGTGGACGGATAGGGGCTGATAATGATGATAATTATACATTATTAAGAAACTAATATTTTTATCATGCATCATTACCACCGATCCATTTTTATAAGCCATTTATCTCTTACTCAACTCTTTAACACTCTGCCTGTCCTGACTTTTTCTCAAAATATAGCAAAGCAGATGTACAGAAGAAATATCTATATATTGTCAATTAAAAATATATAATAGTTGTATGGTACGTATATTATACACATATTACGTATTTGATACACATCCATGACCCAGGAACACAAAAAACTTTTAATTCTCTGGATTCGAACCCGCTACCTCCGGCTTGAGCCTCAAGTGCAAACCATTGAGCCAAAGAGATCGTCTAAAGTTGATGTCTAAAGGTTGCAGCTTAACTTACATGATTATTCCTGTAATTCCATAAAACCTAATATTTCCATCGCATCTAATGGAAATACGCAAAATACATTGTGCTATAAAGCTGGTATTCGGGCCAATGATTGATGGGCGTGCTTTAATTAATCTTGCTCAGCGGCTTGATTACGCCCGGCCGCCGCCCGCCCGCAGCCACTTGAGATATTTGTCGCGACTTAGGCGACTCCACCTAATAAAGTTACTATTCGTACAACCTAATTATTATTCGAATGGAATAGCTTATTTTTTTTCGGCTATGGCATGTAAGAATTTTGTTGGTAAAATAGGTAGGTAAGTGTTAACATTGTACATGATCACAAGGGGCCATCCATAAATAACGTCACACGAATTTCATGATATTTAGACCCCTCCCCTCCCTAGTGTGACGTCACATATTTTGCAATTGTTTATATAAATTGATAAATTAAAACGGCTGTTTCCAAATTAGTTTTATTTTGGTTTAAATTGTTTTTTAATTTCATATTTTTATTACTTCACAGTAGTCTTATGTGACGTCACAAAATCTGGGAGCCCTCCCACCGCTTGTCACATAATGTCACAATTTATGGACAGCCCCTAAATAATTACACTTGAAAGGGAATGTCATCATCATCATCATCATTGTCCCTTATATGTCCGACTGTTTGGCACGGGCCCCTCCTCGAAATCAGGCCCAACACCCTCCTGCTGTTGGGCCATAGTTCATCCATGCGCTGGCACTATGTAATGGGTGAACTTCAGACACCAAAGACTTTTTATCTCATAAGGCATGCAGGTTTCCTCACGATGTTTTTCTTCAGGTAGCATGTTCAGGTGCCCCACCATGGTTCAGGCCTTGACGTGGCGGTGGGGCTCAGTAGCCTAAGGTGTGCCCAGCACCTTGGGCGAAAGTAATTGATACGGGACTCTAACGCCGGGAAATGCTCTGAGGCATCGCGCGGGGGAGTGGGTCTGCCCACGCGGGTATGTGGGACTCACTGCTCCCGAAAGCTGGTAAGTGGACGCAGCTCTACCCACTAAAACCCGGCGAGTGCCACCAATGCCGCCTTTGGTGAGGTGCTCCGGATCTAATGAGCAAACAGGGCCTGTCTGCTCGTTAGACTGTCCCCCAAGGGACCGATGCCACTTCCACAGAGGGGTTGTCCCTCACCACAGAACAACCCCTCCCAATGTCGGGACATTACAATGAGGTGAGGTTCCCGTCCTCGCCTCTTGCCCCCTGCTCTTTTGTCCCTTCTTCTTATAAGAGGGGTACAATTCAACCTTCAGATCAATTAGCTTCGCCCAAGGTGCTGGGCTCACCCTAGGCTACTGAGCCCCACCGCCACGTCAAGGCCTGAACCATGGTGAAGCCACTGGTAAATGTGCTATAAACATTGAAGAGTCACATTACTTACGTGTTTCGAAGACTCCTAAAAACTAATATATATTTTATTTCACACATTGATAACGTGTTTCTACCCGCTCTGTACACAAAATATTTCTCTATCAGAAGTGCAAAAAATCAACTTAAAAATGTAACAGAATTTTTCCGTATTCAGAACTCGGTATGAACTCGTTTTCCACGATCGCAGCTTTTGATGAACAAATTTTATAGGTTTTTTTTTATTGATCACTAAAAGTTAACTTTGTAAAAAAAATTAAAGAAATTTTTTTGCGATCTTTGAAACATGTAAGTAATCGAATTGTAATGCCTTAGAGTATATATTATATAGAGCGCGCGTCACTAAGTATATACTGTAAGCACAGGTATGAACATAGACAAAACTATAGTCTTGAAAACGCTCAATAAGTGTCGAAAGTCAAAACGACATGCACCTTTCATCATATTTGTTTTTATGTTAACATGTTGAAATATCAAGTGCCAATTTGGAAGAATAATTCCTGGAAGCAAAATAAAAGAAAGCTAACATTTCTGTTTTGGCGTTTATTGAGAGGTGCTTATGTTTATCCGTAGATGGATAGAGGCTGATGATGATGATGATGATGATGAATTTAAAATATCGATATTTTTTAATGCATTACGCATGGAAGATCAATCTCAAAGCACTTTACTATAGATAAATATCTATATAACGCATCTGCTTACGATCGGCACAATGAAGCGGTGTGACACTCGCACTCCATATATTATGTATGCTCTAAGCTTCAAGCCTTAAAAATGTACGTATAATTGTCATTTTTCTTATAGTTTCACCATCAATATTAAACCTTTTTTCTGTTCACTGCTTGACTCTTTTATGAACGCCAAGATGGCCGATCTCTGCTACTTAATGAAATTTAGTGTGTTGAAATTTCATTACTCTCCTAACTCTGCTATGGACTATAATTAGTCGTTTTTCATTTAATGTCGTAATGTCCGCCTGAACAAAACATTAAACCTTAATGTACATTTGTGGAACAAGTGAAACTACTTTCTTTTAAATTAAAATGGTCTGGAAGAAATTTATATTTTAGCAACAAGGACGGCTTTTGTGGTTTTGGCTTTATTTAATTACTAGCTGTTGTCCGCAGCTTCGCCCGCGTTTACTTAGATTTACAGCTGTTTGGATTGATGTTGATTATTTTTATGGCTAAAGTTGCGCCTTATAACATCAACTATCTGACAGTGAAAACCTCTTCAAAATCGGCTTAGCTGTTTCAAATATTAACCGGAACAAACAGACCTTTTTAAATCTTATTTTTCAAATAATATCGTTCCAAATTACAAACTATTATAATCTAAAAATACTATTAACTTCCACTGTAAGGCCCGATAGTATGTTTTTATAAAATATATCTATTTAAGTACATTTTTATTATATTTAAATAACTCAGGGAGGATTGAGGTGTCAAATGTCCTAACGTTAAAAAGTTATTGTAACGTTGATACATCAATATTTTAATTCAAATTATTAGTACCAGCTAAAAAAACTACGAAAAAGAAATTTTATATTTTTATTCATATACTTTATTATTATAAATAAGTATTCCTTTTTTATAATATCATTAATTCTATTAATAAATCATTTTGGATAAATAACTAATATATGGATACAGTATTCATTTAAAAGGCGTGCAATACAATTAAGGTGCGATCCTCATAAGGCTTCGCATCTTGTAATATATAGCGTAATCTACATTTTGTGTTAACGCTATCTATTGACGCATCTAAAAACTTTTTGTTACACTTATATATCTTACATCTTACCTTGGGTCTCAGACTATCTCTATATCAAATTTCACTCAAATCGGTTGAGTGGTTTAGCAAATATACAGTCCCATCTTTTTAGCTGCATAACTCCCGTTCCCGTGGGATTTGCAGGATAACACGACGTTAGGTTTCAAAACATCTTAATCTCAATCTCATCTCATTTCACCCAAATCCGTTCCGTGGTTTAGAAGATAGACAGTCTGGAGGTTTTATCCGCATAGTTCCCGTTCTCATGGGATTTTCAAGATAAGAACTATTTTAATTCCTGTTTCAAAGTTACTTTATATCAAATTTCACCCAAATCTGTGCCGTAGTTTAGAAGATAGACAGTCCTGGGGTTTTACCCGCATAGTTCCCGATCCCGAAGGATTTTCAGGATAAGAACTATTTTTAGTCTTCAAAGCTTCAAAGTATCTTTATATCAAATTTCACCTAAATCTGTTCCGTGGTTTAGAAGATAGTCAATCCCGGGGTAGTGCCCGCATAGGTCCTGTTCCCATGAGGTTTTCAGGATAAAAACTATTTTATGTCCTATTTTAAGTATCAAAGTATCTTCGCATCAAATTTCACCCAAATCTGTTCCGTGGTTCAGAAGATAGATAGTCCCGGGGTTTTACCCGCGTAAATCCCGTTTCCGTGGAATATCCGGGATAAAAACTATTATATGTCCTTTCTCGGGTTTCAATCTATCTTTGTGCCAAATTTAATCCAAATCTGTTCAGTAGTTTAAGCGTGAAAAAGAGACAGACAGACAGAGTTACTTTCGAATTTATAATATTAGTAAGGATTAGTAAGGATAGTAAGGATTAGTAAGGATTTTTGTATATTCACTTACATACCAGAAATGTCCACGTCCATCCCACTCCGACGACGTAGGACAGGAGTGCGGAGGAGGCGCTCCTGCCTCCTTTCTAAAGGGACTTGGGGTAAGGTTGGGTACCTGCCCCGGTAGAAAAGTTACGGCGTCGGCGGAGGTGCTCTAGGTTGTCGGAGCCCCCCCATACTAGGGAGAAGACAGGTTAGCCCATTTGAGGGAACCGGCCAGTCACGAGTTGTGTTCTGTGTTAGAAAGATCCGGGACACTCCCCTTCAAGCAGCTGAAGACAACTCACAGTGGTTTACTGGCGCTGGGGAGTCCCACATATCCCCGGGTGAATTCGCAAAGCATTTCCACTGCGTCAAAAAAAAAGGTTCACTTTGTGAGACGAGACCAATTAACTGCTTCTTAAATATGCTTATTAGATTTAATAATATAATAAACCACAAGTCCTCGCAAAATAACACCGATTCCAACCAAGGATGATCCGTGAGGCTATTGAAATTAAAAAACATCCTAATTTCAATAGAGCAGATGGCTGGCTCTTACCACCTGCTTGGGATCCCATTATTAAAATAATTAAATCAAAATCCAAGCATAATATGTCACAGATTAAAGTTACACAACCGACGCCAGGAGACCGTGTGGTCGCAGACTGCACGGTAGGCGGGGGGCAACCCCCCACTTTATAAATCAAAAGTGAGCCGAATGGGCTCACACTAATCCGATGAAGCATTAGGGCCTTCGGGCCATTAGCATAGATCCCTCCGAGAAAAAAGATACAGTTAGCACTTTCTGCGTAGATAGGACTAACCTACTAACTAAGGCTAACCTAACTAAAATATTGATGTATCATAGGTTAGTTTCGAATAACTTTGTAACATTAGGACCTCTGACACCTTAGTCCTCCCGTGACCATGGTTGCTGTAAAGTATCCGAACCCGCGATAAAATCCGTGCAGTGAAATTCGTGCAAACATTAGAAAACAATATGCTTCTTAGAGTTTCATTCTAATTTTTGTAATTCATAGGATGTAGTGTATCCTACTAATATTATGATCGCGAAAGTTTATAATGATGTATGTAAAACAAACATACATCCGTATGTTCGTTGCTTTTTCACGCAAAAACTACTGAATGGATTTTAATGAAACGTCACAATAACATAGCTTATACATTTAAATAACATATAGGCTATAATTCATACCTGTACTCCCAAGTAAATGGGAAGTACGCTGGTAAAACCGCGAGGCGCTGCTAGTTATTAATAAATTCAAAGAAAACCCGTCTCATATATCATCGGAATGTCAAAATATTAGTAAGCAAATTACATTTGAATATTCATCAGTCATCTAAGATCGTGTATAATATACCTCACCACTTAATTGATTTAGCTATATATAGTATTAGCGAAGTATAATATAGTTATATTATTGTCTAGCATAATATATTCTTTACTAAACAGTGCCCCGTAGTTTCACCTGCCCAGTTCCCGTTCCCTTAAAAATACAGGGATAAGATATAGCATTTCTTACACTCTGTTAATGTAGGTTTCCATTGGTGAAGGATTTTTTAAAATCTAATCAGTGATTTAGGCGTAAAAGCGTAACAAACAAACAACGAAACTCACAATGTCATATAATATCAAATAGTAGATCTATACTAATATATAAAGCTGAATATTTTGATTGTTTGTACGCGCTAATCTCAGGAACTACTAGTCCGATTTGAAAAATTCTTTCAGTGTTAGATAGCTCATTTATCAACGAAGACTATAAGCTGTATAACATTACGCGGTGACTAACAGTAATTAAGTTGAGTAAGTTAACGCGGGCGAAGCTGCAGGCAACAGCTAGTATTTCATGTCTCGTATTATTATTATATTCAATTTAAGTTATTTCGTCTGAACAATACAATAAATCAAAGTATTTTAATCGACTAGACCAAACTAGTTTAAGTTTCATGAATGCAGAAGCCGGGGCAAGTCATACGCGGGCAAAGTTTTAAGACAACATTAGCTCCTGAATACGAACTGAGCGTCTTCAGGTCAACAAACGTGAGACAGACACGACAGTCTGATATTAAACCAACCCTGAATACATAATACGTGTATAGATTAGAAGTTTCTCGAATAGAATTCGATGGAAAAGTTTTATCATCAATTTGAAATGGGGAATATATTTTATAAGGGTTCCATAATAAAAAAATATTCCGAATTGATATACAGAAAATGGCATCGTTATAGAATTATTAGGGTTTCGCTCCCCAGAATGACAAAACTGTCTGTCTGTCCGCCCATCCGTCCGTCTGTATGTATGTCTGTCTGTCTGTCTGTCTGTCTGTCCGTCTGTCCGTCTGTCTATCTGTCTATCTGTCTGGAGGAATAAATCTGAAAACCATTAATTTGTTGTTACATAAAAACTCGGTGACTCGTGCTTGTCTGATTTTTTATAAAATATAGGCCTCATTTAATAAATAAAACTAAAATAAATTAATACATTATATTCATTCTTAACTTTACCTTTGTGATTTGACCTCTAGAAAAAGATGTCGAGTTATTTTTAAAAAATAACTCGAAAAGTTAGTAGGAAAAAATTAAGATGAAAAGAAAAACGACACTTTTTGCTATAGTTGTAAGCCCAAATGTGTCAATCAAAAAACGTGTGCTTTTTGATTGACACATCACTGCGTCGGTAGCTGTTTTTATTACACTATTGGGGCTGCTTAGTAAAAAACCCCAGTTAAAATCCCACCGATCTCGGTAACTTTTTTTTGTTTTTTTTTTACGCCGGGAGATGCTCTGATTTTTATCGATTAAAAAATCATAACAAATTTATACCTACACGAATAATTATTTTCCTTACACCTTTTTTTGTTTTTTATTACAATTCCTTCGCTAATTAATCGAAAGGAACTTCGTTTCATCCGGGTGTCCCTTGACACCTCTCTTTAGTTTTTTTAAATCCATCTTTCATAATAGAATTTTATTAATTACTAGCTGTTGCCCGCAGCTTCGCACGCGATAACTTTTGTCTAAAAAAATAAAAAATAAGGGGTGGACCACCCTTAACATTTACGCGGATTAACAATAAATGGTGACTGATTCTCAGACCTACTCGATATGCACACAAAATTTCATGAGAATCGATCGAGCTATTTCGGAGGAGTTTAATTACAAACACCGTGACATGAGATTTTTATATATTAGATGTATTCTAATATTAAAATAATGTTAAATAATCATGTCTTCTCATTCCAACCATTGCCATGATTGTATTATGACATACAGATTCTAAGCAATTAAGTCTGCATTAATATTTGTATTTTCAAGGAAGATTAACAAATTCAAAAACAGTGACGTGAATTTGCGGAACATAGACAGGTTTAAATTCTGCTAAGATCATCATATAATGTGACGCGTTACAAAGATATAGAGAACATAGCAACGATATACGGAATACACATTAATGGAAGTAGCAATATATTATGGTACGCTCACATAGCAGAATTGACACCAAATTTAAACGTGTAGAGTCATCGAGCATGTAACCGGAATAGAGCGGGAGCGGAAAATATTTTGTATGAAATTAAAAGAATGTTATGTGTTTTGTATAAAATTAAATTCCGCCAAATTTGTGCTACGATGCCGAGCCGGTTCTGCGCTCTGATTCGCCGACTGATGGCAATTTATGGATGATTGGCCGTCGGGACGTATATACAGATCACTGGCTGGTTGAATTGCTATTACGTCAGTGACAAACCACAGACCAGTTTCGGAATTGTATGACTCACATTACTACTCTATCCGGTTATATACTCAATGTGTGTAGCGTTAAGTGTGTCTATAAATCTATAAACTCCTTCGATTTCTAGTCAAGTTCAACTTTTTTTTATAGCAACCGAGTAATTTTAAGGCTAACTACCATTACTGTCAATGTCTTTTAATAACAGTACAGTGTATAATTGACCAGTTATAAAAAGGGGTTCCAAACAGGGTCTGGCGTACAGTGTGGTTTTGATGTGCATTCTGGAATAAACGGACACAAGAATATCTTGTGAATAATAAATGGACACAAGACATCACAAAACATAAAGACATAACAAAAGAATAAAACAAAAGCGGGGCCATGCAATCGATTAGAGTTTAAATTTTAAAGTGTTTTTTTTTTTACATAAATGGCCTATAATTTTCCTCAATTCAAAATATTTTTTTAGTTCCGGATATAAAAACAGGCAAACAAACTCTTCAGATTTTTATATTAATACTAGTGGCACCGACAGACATTGTCCTGTACAATTTTTTTATTTTTTTTTTGCGAATCTAAACCATTCTGGAATCCACTTTAACACACACAAAAAAATCATCAAGATCGGTCCAGCCGCTTCGCTGGAGGCATTTAACTAATGACAGACATACATGAATTTTGTAACAAAAACTGATAAATAAATATTTTAATAATTAATGTCTTATTGTTAGTATCTGCCTAATGTAACAGTCGTTAGACTCCGTTCCAAGCTCTCTTAATTCAATCTTGAACCTTCACAGTTTATCGTATGTGTATTTCTTAACCGAGAAATAGCTAATCAATTGCTGAAACCGCAAATAGGAAAGTTTCATTATCTAATGCTCTATAGACGTAAGCCGGTGTAGGTCTCAATAGAATAGTATTACTAGGATTACGTGGTCTACTAAGGTATTAACTCTGTTTAATGTCGTTCTCAATGTTTCGCTGGGCACGTGGACTAAGATCTTGTTAGATCACCAGAAGTAGCTATACAACTGAACTGACTGAACAGGATATATTTATACTAATATAATAAAGCTGTAGTTTTGGTTTGTTTATTTGTTTAATCTCCAGAATTATGCGTAGGATTTTAAGTACATTTGAGTGAAGAATTATTGATAGGGGTTGTAAACTATTAATTTTATACAAAAAAAAACAACTTTCTGACGGGTGAAACAGCAGAATAATTTATAGTATTACGTACGATATACTACGCCTAGTAATCTTAAATATTTTTTTGGTTTCCATCTATAGCAGTTGTATAACATCTACAGCAATCGTATAAGTTCCATGTCTTTTATATTTTACGTATGTTTTGATGACCTCTGCAGCTCAATGGTAAGCGCGTTGGCATTCAATCCGGAGGTAGCGTGTTCAAATATCGCCAGGGAACAAAAAAGTTTTCTGTGTTCCTGGGTCATGGGTGTGTATTAAATATATAAATCAAAAATCTTAAATATAGGTATATTATAAAAGCATGAAATATATTTCCGTTGTCTGGTACCCGTAAGACAAATCCTTCGAGAACTTACCACGGGACCAGATTGACGTGATGTAAAAGCGTCCATAAATATTATTATTATTATTACTATTATACCCATACATTTCGTAGTTTGTTTCGAGTATATAAATACTAAATTCCGTATTTAGCCCGCAATTTCACCCGCCATAAAAATGGAAAAAATGTTTCTTCCAAAGAAAATTCTAGCATTCCATTTCCAAATTTTCAAAAGACTAATTGATGGCGGAGAGTGGTGTTCATAAGACAAAGTCTTCAGATTGATTATAGTATAGATTATATTATTATTATGTTATTGTATTATTATTTAATATTAATAATGAGAAAAAGGGTAATTTTCTTAATTAAAAAAAATTACCCCACAATTCTAATTACAAACAGCATTACAACTTGAAAGTCATTCTGTGTTGCCTACCTGGTCGTTATCAGTCGAAATTATCTCTTCCATGTAGTCGTTGTCTATGGTAGGGTTTGATTGATGAGGCGCGTATCAAGACAAGTGACGTCGGATCATCTTGCCGCTGATTGATTACCCAGCGTTGCCAGCTTGTTGACGCGCCCAAGTTACTTCAGATGTTTAACCTGGTTCAAAAATACGTGGAATACTGGACTACTCGTCAAAATGTATTTTGAATGCATTATAATGTAGTGCGTCGTAGTCTATGTAGCTGTTGTTGTGCCCGTGGCTTTTACGTAAATCTTATCTGAATTATAATGATTAGTTTGGACATAAAAATGGTCTGTGTAACAATTTTAGTTGGAAATATTAAAATCATGATTAACGTTTTACCATCCACTGCTGGAAATCTGATCCCACGCCGATCCTCTACCCATACCCCACCGATCCCACATCGATCCCCCGGCGATCCCCCGGCGATCCCCCGCCGATCCCACACCGATCCCCTACCTATTCCCCACCACTTGCTTCCAACTGGGACAGACCGCTGCACGATCATCTAGTTGGAAGTAGACCTACTAAATAGATATATTTGAGATAAAGATAAACGGCTGGTGCGTAAGTTTTCCGTAGCTCAACATGCTACATGCTATGCTGGGGGTTGTTTTGACAGATAGGATTCGAAACGAAGACATCCGCCAGAGAACTAAGGTAATCGATATCACGCAAAGAATAAGCTCGTTGAAGTGGCAGTGGGCTGGTCACACACTCAAGAGAGCGGATGGCCGATGGGGCAATAAGGTTCTAGAGTGGAGGCCACGTTTAGGTAGAAAAAGTTTTGGTCGACAAGGGTTTTGGTTGGCAAGGGATCTGCCGTCTTAGCGTTCATTGAGGGAGGCCTATGTTCAGCCCCCCACCATTGATCTGAGCCTTGTCGTGGCGGTGGGGCTTAAGCCTGGGGTGCAATCCAGCACCTTGGGCGACCAATCGGATCCCGGGCGGCAGTTGGTTCCTACCACTGCCGGCCAAGCCGCTCCTCGGTCCATTGGGCCGGGGGTGGTGGTCGCTATCCCACGTCGGGATGGGGACCGCGAGGAAGAAAACCTCTTCAAAAATTACCCCAATCCTAAGTTTCGGTGCGCGGCGAGAGGATGAATGGCTGGAGGGTCTCCAGTCGTTAGCGCACTATTGTTTTGAGATGGCTACGGGTTTGCTCAACCCAAATGAGTACAATTTTCAATTATGAATACAAGCAAACTTGAAAATAGTCCCCGGGCGGGTCCCCGAAAGGGGGAATCCCGCACCACCGCCGATGCCACGGCGGAGGTCTGCCCTTCGTACTACGGGGAGGGTACAATTTGCTTCGAGGGTTCGGCTATTCCGGACTCTCGCGACCTGGCTACACACAAGGACAACGATGCATGCGATATTATTATGATAACTGGTGAAGAAAGTAGGAGTGGGGTGGAGGAGAGTAGGAGGGAGGATGTTAGGCGTGGGAAGTCGTCGTCGGTAGTAGGGCGTGTGACGCGCCAATCGATCGCTCGTGCAGGGGTCACCCTGGACGAGCTCCTCGGGACGGAGTCTATACCGTCCATGTCGGAGTCGGAGGTGTTTGGGAACAAGCGCTTGTTCTCGGAGGTCTCCGGTTCGGACACGGAGCATATGTCGGAGGGGAAGCCGGGGCGCAAAACTGCTGCCAAGCGCGGAAAAGCGCGCGGGTCCGAGTCCCGGCTCGCCGGAGCTCGCCAGGCGCTCAGGGAGCGCGAGGAGGTAGCCCGTAAGGCGGAATTTGTGGCTGCCCTTGAGAAGAGGGCATACAAGAGGGCGGCCCCCGAGGCCAAGAATACGGAGATTCCTCCCGGGCCCCTCGACCTAGATGTCGACGCAATGGGAGCCGTGGAGTTAGGGAGTGCAGCCGAGGCTAATTTGGCCGAGATCCTCGGCATTGCTGGAAGGTCTACAAACCTGAAGGGAGGATATGCCAGTAAAATAAGGCGGGCGACCGGGGCCGTTAGAACGGTGCTGGAAGCGCTGGTGTCACGTACAGAGGCAGAGGAGACGCGCCGCCTCCGTGCAGATAACGGAAGGTTGCAGCGAGAGGTCGCCAAACTTCGCGAGGAGGTGCGTGCCTACCGGCGCGACTTTGAGGAGGCCAAAACTGTGGCGGCACAGAAGCCTGCTAGCCTGATGTCCAGCGAACAACTGGGCGTCTTTGAGGGCAACATGGCTCGGCTGTTCGGCAATCTGATTGATGGCCGCCTTGCAGCCTTAGAGGATCGCTTGCTGCCCCCTCCGGTCGTTCGTCCACCTCTGGCAGCCGACAGAAAGAGGGTGGCCCGTGATGCTGGAGAAACTGGGGCGAGACAGGCCGTGTCAGCAGCATGTGAGAGGTCTCCTCTTCTGGAGGCATCGCCTATCACGGCGCCGCCGAGTACTGGCGCGGCGAAAAAGAGTCGGGAGGAGTTTCCGGCCCTTCCAGTGCGTCCGGCTGTGCGACCTGCTTCTGGCTCAAAGAAAAGCAGGAGAAAAGCCTGGACCAACTTTGGCCCTGCCACTTCCAAGACCACTGGTCTTGGAAGTGGCCGTGGCGCGCCCCAGGAGGGAGCACAAGTGAGGCCGGCTGCAGCATCTGAGTCTTCGATGCCTAACGAGGCTTGGACAGAGGAGACCAGACGCAAGGCACCGAAGAAGAAGACGCAAGAGACACAGTCTCCTGCCCCTAAGGATGGGAAGAAGAAGGGAGTAAAGCTGGTGCTCCCTAGCTCCGCAGCCGTCATCTTGAAGCTTCGGCCGGAGGCAACTCAGCAGGGAGCCACATATTGCTCCGTTCTGACGAGGGCCCAACAACAGCTAAACATCCAAGAGATGGGAATTGGGCCCCTCAAAGTGCGCATGGCGGCAACGGGAGCACGCCTTATTGAGGTGCCGGGGCGTGCCAGTACTGAGAAGGCGGATGCCCTGGCAAAGAAGATGGGCGAATTGCTGTCAGACGTTGCGGAAGTCGTAAGGCCCGTCAAGTCCACGGACTTCCGTTTGACGGGTCTCGATGAGACCGCGACGTTGGACCGGGTGAGGTCGGCGGTCGCCGCAGAGGGGGGCTGTGTAGCCGAGCAAGTATGGGTCGGTGACATCCACTTCAGCTCCCGCGGCGTTGGGTTCGCCCGCATGTCGTGCCCGCTGGAAGCGGCAAAAAAGCTGATTCAGTTGGGCGCGATCTGTGTGGGCTGGAGCCGGGTGCAGCTCCAACACGAGGGGGCTCGCCCCAGGCACTGTTTTAGGTGCCTGGGCATGGGGCACTCAGCAAGTTTGTGTCCCAGCGACAAGGATCGCAGTGGGTTATGCTTCCGCTGCGGACAGGCGGGCCACAAGGCGTCCGGCTGTCAGTCGGAGCTCTGCTGCGCCGTCTGCAGTGACGCGGGGCGGAAGGCTGACCACGTGATGGGGGGCAGGTCTTGTAACCCTCCATCAACCCGTGGTAAATTTTCCTCCTCCCCAAGTCCATCGGGGAGGGGGCTGGCGGCGCCTGAGGCCGAGATGTCCCAGTAATGCCCGGACACCTCGGCTTCCTACAGGCTAATGTTAACCACTGCGCCGCGGCTCAGGACCTTTTCCTGCAGTCGATGGCGGAGTGGAACATTGACGTGGCGGTGGTCAAAATCAAAATCAAAATCAAATTTTTTTTATTCAAAATAGTACTAATACAGTATCTTTTTGAACGTCAATTGAATCTACCACCGGTTCCAAGGTAAGCCCACTGAGAAGAACCGGCGAAACAAACTCAGTGGAACTAATCTTTTCAAATAATATATATTAATAACAATTTTAACATCTTATCTTGAAATGCCCGGGAGGAACGCCTTATTCCCAGGGTGTGGTATCTTCCATGAAATCTTTTACTTTATAATATGCTTTACCACACAAACGTTCTTTAACAACTTTTTTGAATTTTTTTATGGAGAGCTTTTGAACGTTTTCTGGGATCCTATTGTAAAAGCGTATACAGTTGCCTTTAAAAGAATTGCTTACTTTCGAAAGTCTAATCATTGGTGCATGTAACCTGTGTCTATTACGTGTATTCCTACTATGAATATCACTTTTCTTACAAAATTCATTTATGTTTTTACGGACATACAGTAAATTTTCTAAGATGTATTGAGAGGTGACAGTCAGAATTCCTATTTCTTTAAATTTTTCTCTCAAAGATGAATAGGGAGGCAACTTGTAAATTGCACGAATAGCCCGCTTCTGCAGCACAAAAATGTTGTTTATGTCGGCTGCATTTCCCCATAAAAGTATGCCATAAGACATAATGCTATGAAAGTAGCTAAAATATACTATTCGCGCTGTATCTACATCAGTAAACTGTCTTATTTTTCTCACTGCATATGCTGCTGAACTGAGTCTATTCGCCAATTTAGCTATGTGGGGACCCCACTGCAGCTTAAGATCTAGAGTTATTACTAGGAAAACTGTGGAGTCCACCAATTCCAAGTTTTCACTGTCTAAGAGTACATTTGTTTGCAGTTGCTTAACATTTGGCAAGGAAAATTTTATGCATTTAGTTTTTTTACTATTTAAATGCAAGTTATTAACGCTAAACCAATTTACCATTCTCGAAAGTGTGTTGTTTACCTCGTCATAATTAGTTTCTTGTCGTTTGATTTTAAAAATAAGTGAAGTATCATCAGCAAACAACACTACCTCTTGACTATCTTTAACTAGGTAAGGTAAATCGTTTACATAAATTAGAAAAAGAAATGGACCTAGAATGGACCCCTGTGGGACCCCCATCTCTATTTTAGTCCCGGATTATCTTTTACCATTTATCTCGACCTTTTGAGTCCTGTTTTTAAGATAGGAATTCAAAAGATCCAGTGCCGTACCGTCTATCCCATAGTGGCGTAATTTCCTGATCAAGGTCTCATGCTTTACACAATCAAACGCCTTGGATAAGTCGCAGAAAACTCCCAAAGCATCACGTGACTCCTCCCAGGCCTCATAAATGTGGTCAATTAAGTTAACGCCAGCGTCTGTTGTGGAGAGACCCTTTCTAAATCCGAATTGTTTTTTGTGCAGTAACATATTGGTTTCAAAGTAATATAGTAACTGATTTAACATAATTTTTTCAAAAATTTTACTAAATGAGGGGAGTATTGATATTGGTCGAAAATTTGTAACATCTGATGTACTGCCAGATTTAAAAAGAGGCAAGACTCGACTATGTTTCATTAAGTCAGGAAAAACGCCACTATCAATACATTTATTAAAAATTGTTGCTAGATGGGGTGCAATTACATCAACTATGAGCTTAGTGACTTTTACAGATATTCCCCATAAATCTGGGGTATTTTTATTGTTTAATAAGTTAAATGCATTTAAAATATCTTTGGGTCCTATCTCTTTAAACTTAAAGTTAGCTTCACATTGTTTGACATTGGTTTTAAGCAATGATTCGGCAATTGCAGGACATGAGATTAAATTTTTTGTAGTCGAAATCGGGATGTCAGAAAAGTATTTTTCAAATACTGTCGCAACTTCCTCGTCAGACTTAATTATTCTATTTTCAATATTTAAATTAAATTCAGAGCTACGACTACCCACTCTCCCAGTTTCATCCTTTATTATGTTCCAAGTAGTTTTTATTTTATTTTTTGCGTTTTTAATTTTTTCCTTAATATAAAGCGATTTGGCCGCGATACAAACTTGTTTGAATGTTTTTGAATATATTTTGACATACTGCTTAAATGATTGATTTTGATTGTATGTGCGTTCTTGGTAAAGGTCATATAATTTGCGTCTACTATTGTGGATTCCTGCTGTTGCCCAATCATTAAAGCCCTTTTTATTTGTGGAACTGACTGTTTTAGAAGTAAAAATGGCTTTAAAATGTGTATTAATTAATTTAAACAATTCACCAAAAGCGAAATCTGGACTTTTGTTATCTTTCAAAAATGTAATATTTGCCATTATACTACTCCTAAATTTCTCAATACGTCTTACATTCACAGGAACAAACACATTATTTTTGTTACAATTTTTACTATTAGAACTTATAAGGAATTCAGCTAATTGACCACAGTGATCAGAATTCAACTTGTTGATAATTTCTTTGTGGACAGGAGTTAAATTACTAAAAATATTATCAATACATGTAGCTGTAGAACTACTAATTCTTGTTGGTTCTGAAAATAGATTAGTCAGATTATATGATTTTAACAATGATGTGAATCTAACTGTGGTGGAATTATTTTCTAGTAAATTAATATTAAAGTCACCACAAATTAGTATGGGCTTGTTAGACCCACATATTTTAGTTAATAATTCTTCCATGATTTTCTCAAAAGAATCATATAATCCATTTGGAGGTCTGTATACACTTACAATAATAAGGCGCTCCATCTCTATACAGGCTATTTCAGTAGTACGCTCAGCAGAGAGGCCCACAATATTCGTACGTTCCTTAAATTTTATTTCATTTTTAATAATTATTAGTGAGCCACCTCTTATGGCTTTTTCTCTACTGAACGAACTTGCCACCTGGTGCTCACTGAAGCTGAACATAATTTCATTTTTTTTTAACCAATGTTCGGTAATACACAGTATGTCTATATTGTAGTTTTTTAAGAACAATTCAATTTCCAAGTCTTTGCCTAACATTCTTATAAAATTTTGATAGGTAATACCTATCAGATGTCAGATTGTTACAATTATTATCATTTAAAATGTTGTTAATGTCAATTATATTTATTATGTTACTTTTATTTTCATTAAGTAAAATACAGTTATTGTTACATGCACAGTGTAACAGGCTATTTAATTTTAGTCTAATTTTATTCTCCTGTGGCAACTTGTCTGATTTAATGTAGGGAAATGTGAATAGAAATACCCCCTCAACATTGGGTAAACCTGAAAGATTTTCTATATATTTAGCAAGTTGTTTCCCGTTCACACCTCCCCTTCTCCCAACTATAATTACAATGGTTGTATTTGGACAATGTGTGGCATTTAAAATCTTATTTACAACTTGATCAAAGGATGCCCCCGGCATACAAGTATTAGTCAATTTTTGTCCTTCGTACAACCTGTGTAACAACACACCAACCTCTTGGCCTATCTCATCACTATATAAACTAATAAACTTATTTGTGGTGGCTGGTGGTACAGTTTTTATAAATGATTTGTTAAAGGGGTCAGCATGCACCTCCAAGCTTGGACCCGTGTAAGTTTGACCTATACTTTGCGCTGAGCGTTTCACAGTTGAACATATGCATTGAGAGTTGCGACTCAATAAAGACTCAACCCTGTCCTCATTGTAATGGCATATGTCCAGCAAACCACTCAGAGCTGATATATGTCCCGCTATTTCTTTCTGGGCTATTTCATATTTACTGGATATTATTTGTAATTGACTATGGAGTTCAGAGATTTCAGCTTGAAGGCTGCAAACATCTGCCTCATAGTTACATTTAACATTTTCCAATTCCATTAAGGAATTGGAATACTGGTTTGTTATTTTTATTTTATTTTGCGATAATTTACTAACTTTATTAATAATTCTTTTGTTTTTTAAAAGAAGTTCCTGTGTTTTTTTCATGGATTTTTTTATTTTAATATATTTTTTTAATTTATTTTTACTGTGAAAAGAATAGGAAGGCACCGTATCATCAGTCAAATCTATAGTGGTAATGTTCATGGGGGTGATGATATCAGCTACTAGGCACGGTTCCCTCCCAATCAGTTCATCATATAAGTTTTGAGTTGTTGTGACTTCTTTCTGACGTGTAAGCTCTTCTAATTCAGTAATACGGTCCTGAGCTTCTTCCAGCCTGCATTTTAATGTAGCCGAGTTCCTCAGTGACTCTTCATACTCATGCCGGCATTGGTCAAAACTGTCTACAATGCTTTGTAGATCTTGGTTTTGGTGAGCGACTTTATTATAATCCTCACTTAATTTACTTAATTCAAATTTCAAGTCTGTATTTTTTTGTAATACTAGTAGCATTTCTTGTTCGTTATCGTTCCGTTCAGAGAGCAACAGTTCATATTGCTTTTTATATTTTTTTAATTCCTGGAGAGCCAGGCGAAGTTGTTCTTCTGTCTGGCGGGCCAGGTTTGCTCGGGTCATCATTTTGTTTATATATAAGAAGAAACAGGCAATGGAAAATAATGAAAGATAATAAAATAAATAGCTGGCGTCAACTAACACAGCCCAGTCCTCCCTATAAGTCCCAGCTACTCAACACTTTTAGATGGTTAAATGTATGCGCGGTGTATAGTGGTCACGCACGCTCGAGTAGGGTGAATAAGATGTTAATGGATGAATCTGAGATGTATCAATATCGCAAGCTATAAATCAATATAGATCTACGGTGCAATTCTGAACTGAAGCTTATGACGGAAATTTATACCTAGTGAATATTTCCAACTACTAGGTACGTCTAATACTACTAGGTAGGACTAATTAAATATAAAGTACTACTAATTTAAATGTGAATAGGCGTAAAAAACTTTTAATTTAAAATGTTACCGTTACCTTGACAGTCGGTATGAAGTTGGATATATTCCTTTACAAATACACAAGAACTGGTTGTGGGCACAATATTTATCTCTTAGTTGAATTTTACACTGATAATGTTTATTTTTATATTATTAGAGCAAGCTTATTTACATTAAAAATATATTTTTAGAATATTATAATTGGGAGAACTTTAGTTTGACGTCTTAACTCTAGTGTTGCCACAGTCGAAAAAAAAATTTAGGTGGTGGCGGAGCCCTACTATGTTCCTCCCCAGCCGCATTGGGCTGGGGATGATGTAGGCTCCGTTGCCGTTGTGGCGAGGCCAGGCGTTGGCCCACCTCTCATACCCAGAATGAGGGGACCCGGGTATGTGGTTGCCGTTCGGGGAGACATCGTCGTCATCGGCGTCTACTTCTCCCCGAACCGCAACCTAGCCGCCTTGGAGCGTTTCCTCGATATTCTAGGGCCGCTGTTTAGGAGGCTGGCCCCCCTCCCAGTCGTCGTGGCGGGGGACTTCAACGCCAAGTCCTCGGCGTGGGGTTCCTCGGTCACGGATCCGAAGGGGAGGGAGGTGGAGGAGTGGGCCCTAGCCTCGGGACTGTCCCTGCTCAATACGGGGACAGTTCTAACATGCGTGCGACGGACGGGAGGTTCAGTGGTGGACCTGTCATTCGCCACTCCCGCCATCGCGCGCAGAGTGGAGGGATGGAGGGTGATAACGGAGGTGGAGACACTCTCGGACCATCGCTACATACGGTTCGAGGTGTCTCTAGCCTCCGCATCGAGACCGGCGTCTTTGGCCCGGGGGCATAGTCGGTTCCCACGTTGGGCACTTACCAAGCTCAACCGGGAACTGGCCGAAGAGGCGGCTATCGTCGCCCGCTGGAACCTCCCGTCTAGTGAGGATCAGGGGGTGGACCACATGGCTGGTTGTCTCGGCGACGCATTTACTGGGGTCTGCCGAGCAGCCATGCCTATGCTGAGGGGTCCTCCCCCTACTCGACGGGCGGTTTACTGGTGGTTGACAGAATTAGCCGACCTTCGCACCGCCTGCAACATAGCGCGACGCGCCTTCGTTCGCAGTAGGCGGCGCCAGCCTCAGGACGTGAATCGGGATGGCCGGCTGCACAGGGTCTACGCGGAGAAGCGCAAGATACTGCAGCTGGCCATCAGTCGGGCCAAAGAGGGAGCGTGGCTGGAGCTGGTGGATGGTCTCGAAAGAGACCCTTGGGGCCGACCGTATAAAAGGGTGCGAGACAAACTTCCCGCCCAATCGGCCCCTTTGACGGAGACGCTCCAGCCAGAGCTGCTGAGGAACATCGTCGGGGAGTTATTCCCTGACCCCCCGGTGGACTTTGCCCCTCCACGGATGTTCCGACGGACGCCGGGCTCGATGGAAGAGGAGGGTGTTCCGCCACCCGTCACCGACGCAGAAATGGAGGCGGTTCTGTTCCGCCTCCGTAATAAGAAGAGGGCGCCAGGTCCGGTCCCTTGTCTTTTGACACCTCGACAGCTAGTAGACCGACGCCCTGTTACGCCCTGATGCCTCAGAGTATTTCCCGGCGTAAAAGAAAAAAAAAAGGCCTATGTTCAGCGGTGAACGGATAGAGATAGATACAAAAACCCCTAGAACCCCAGAAGTTCTTCGTAACTAATGTTGTTGTGTTGTAAATATGATATGAAAATGTGTTTGTTCATTTGTTTGTTGTTCGTCTTTGTCACTTGCGATGCAAACATACTACTGTCAGTATAATTTATAGATACCTATACCATTTGAAAAATATTAACTTCATCTAAGCAATTTTAACGTTAATCTTTCGAAATACTTGAGATTCTTTGAAAAGGTAATTTTTCGATTTCTAGCTATACCTACTGCAAGAGTAGAAGAAGTAAAGGCAGTGAGCCTGGCCCGTATAAAAAATATGAATCGACACAAATAAAGCCGCACGCAAAAATATATATTTGCAATCCCATTCTCAGATAACAGCATCCTTATATTCGTAAGATTTACAAGACTCCTTAGGATTATTATGAATATGATTATGACAGTATACATTGCTGATGAACTATTGTAAATCACTAAGATGGCTCGTATATAAACGGAAACCGACGTCGTAAATGAAACTTACCAAACTAATACCAACTAATGACAAGCAATGATCGGCCAAGGGTATTACAGTAACGGCACTAGTTCCACAACTGGGGATAACTCAAGCACTAATGTAAGATATTAAGCTGTGAGACAAGAGCTGTAAACTGAAGTTCACGATTCAAGCTGTCGCGTCATTGCACTTGTATTTTAGATGTCATTTTAAAGACATGCATATCATTATCACCGTTATCATTATCAACATTATAAACATTATCACTATCATCATTATCATTATCAAAATTATCATTATCTTCATTATCAACATTATCATTATTATCATTATCAACATTATCATTATCGTCATTATCATTATCAACATTATCACTATTACTGTTATTAACGTTTTTCCGGATCTACAATTTTTGCTTTGATTAACGTACTATTGGAGACAGCTACGTTCGGAAATTTCTTTTTTTATTCTAGGGTTGTTTAAATCATAGACAAGTTCAAGTAAATAAAAAATGTGATGTTTTAAACTTTCTGACAAAATATTTTCCGAATGTATCACACACCTAACCAGCTAAGACCCTATGGATATATGCCACGAAATTATTAGAGTATAAAATTATAACACCAAACTAGCAGCCTCTAAATTATTTTTTAGACTTTATTCTCAGAATTAGATTTTTTATACAAAATAAAGTTATGCCTTTACTTATCTATAGAATGGATGGATATGGAAAAATGGATCTTCATTTCCACTTCATATTCTGCGAAAAAAATATAAAAAAGATCAAATTGTTAAACACTAAATTTAGCTTACACTAACATAACCGACAAGTATAGCTAATATTTCAACAGGTTACAGGTAAGCTCCTCCATTTCGCTTCATACATTAATTAAATACTAGTAGATCCTAGATCAAGTAGTCTAAACGGATTGCCTAAATACCTCAGTCATATAATTTATCACGCAGTCAAAGAGACCCACTCATTAGTTATTTGTAAGAGATTAGTGGCTTACGTAAGGGGAGTAAATATACATCACGCGAGTCTAAATTAAAAGTTTATTCACATTCAGAATAAAATCGAACGAATTACGCTAAGTCCGCAGAATAGGTGATTTAAGCCCAGAAATGGCCCAGTCTAATCGGGCCCATAAAAGTCGGGACAGTGCATTTGGTTTTACGATCTATAAAGTCATATGTAATGTACTGATGACACTCCAGCTTCGATCACTGGAATGGTTTATAGCTTGTGACTTATGGTTCACTTGATAAGATAGGAAGGTTGCCTTTCTTGACGCTCAAGTTCGTCGATCGATTGAATCTAAAACCAACACACCTGTCCATGTTTGTCCAATTACTGTCCGTACATTATGTGCCGCTTCCATTGGCAGATAACATAAAAGAAAAAAAAATACGTCAAAACGTGAAATTAAGTCATACCATAAAACTGGACCCTTAGGAACACCTTCTCTCATTATACAACTCTTAACAAAAAACATGAGCAAAGCAGCGGGCAAAAGCCATTATGTACCATGTTCAGAATAAAATAAAAAGTATATGTAAGTACATGTATCTAAGACCTCCTTCCCACACTCACATTTAATAATACCGGATCAAATCACAGTATATACTTATACCACTTAGAAAATTGTTCATTTTTGGATGCGTATGTTTAACACTGCGTATATGTATATAATGCGTATGCGTATATTTAAGATAGAGGGAATAAAAAACTGTAATAGTGGTATATTAATAATTGTAAAAATCGTCGTTATTTATCGATCTTGAAGCGTTAAGAGGAGTTCACACGGGTTGATTCAAGCTGTGCGGCTAGCCGCTTCACAAATTGCCCCACTAAGAAGCATCTCTACCCCATTTACACAGATGAGCAAAATCGCATGCGGCTCGGTCATTTCCTTCGAAAATGTTGAGCAGAATAGGTATTTGTGCCGCCCCACGATGGTTCAAGCCTTGTCGTAGCGGTGGGGGTCAGTAGCCTAAGGTGAACCCAGCACCTTGGGCGAAGCCAAGTTAACCGAGGGGGCTGCTCTTTGTACCTCTCTTATAAGAAGAGGGGAGAAAAGAGCAGGGACAAGGGGTAAGGATGGGAACCTCACCCCATAGCACTGTCGTGACGTTGGGAGGTGGAGGAAGAGGAGGAAGTGGCGTAGGTACCTGGGAGACTGACTAGCCATCGAGGTGCCCTGTTGCTCAATAGATCCGGGGTACCTGTCCAAAGACGGCATAGGTGGCTCTCACCGGGTTTTAGTGGGTAGAACTGCGTCCACCTTGCCATCTTTCAGGCATAGCGAGCCCCACATACCCGCCTGGGGAGTCCCCCCTCCCTGCGGGATGTCTAAGAGAATTTCCCGGCGGAAAAGAAAAAATGTGAACCGACTATCCGTTTGCCCCCTCTTCTATATAAAAAAGGTGTTTGCGCCGAAATTGACATAGTTATTCAATAATTCAAGAATTGATTAAAAAACAAAGAGAGAAGAATAAAGAAAAGGAAATAAGAAAACGTATATTTTGGATACGTGGATCGCATGCAACTGATCGTTTACAGTTTACATGATCAATTTTAGTCACCATCCGCATGCCGCCGGTCGCCGTGCGGCAAAAGTTGGTAGTTACCTAAACTTGGGGCTTGCGACTTTATTCACTTGATATTTAGACGACGACCGACCGACCTAGCCGAATTGCTATTTAGGCGGTCGATTTTCGCGCGGCAAAAATAGTGCGGCTTTAGTCATCCGTGAAAACCCCAAATTATTAGCAAGCAAATGTTTAGAATTACCGATGCTATCAATATGCGTAATTTGCTTGAACGGCCTAATCCTAAACACACAGTAATGCTGTGTATATGAAGGTCAACATGTACCCATTGTAATTTTTTTCTACTACGAGGTTAAAGATGTGACATCTCTTATAATATATTAACTGGAAACGTATGCAGTATTTCACAAAATTCGATGTAATCAAAAGCCTGATATGAAGAAAAAACCCCTTAGATCCCTGACACCGATTGTAAAACTTTGATTCTAGTCCATTATTGAGATGTCCTTTCCAATGTAATTGGTGATAATAAATTTCACATACGAACACACATACATATAACATACTTTTTGTTAATATTACCTTATTTAACGTAACATACTTTTTGTTAATATTACCTTATTTATATTAACAGTTTTGTTACGTTATCTTAAATTTTTTATGTTATTTTCACGTTATTTCATTTCTCAATGAACATAAACCAGTTAGCGTAGGGAATTCATTCATATTGTGTGCCTATCCTGAGACATAAGATGTTAAGTCTCGGTGCCAGTAATTACTGCCTGTCTTGCCCTTCTCTCCGAAACACAGCAAAGCTGTTTGACGGGAGAAACAAGCAAGATGGTGGTACCCATGCAGCCGGGAACGCGGCACAGCGCTTCCCTCCCACCGATAAATCACACTGTATGTCCTGCCCTTGTTACATTACGTTACGTTGCTTTACGTAACCCGTATCAATATTTTGACGTGATAATGTCTTATTTATAAATTGATGAACACGGGCAGCACGCCTGTAAAAGTGTCCCGTTCCGCTGTCAAACGATTGAGAAGCCCAAGCGTTGGCTTGGAAACCATTACTTATAACAAATGTGTACAATTTAATAAGTTGTAATTGATTTCCTCGATAATTTTTAGTCTAATTTCATTTTGTTCACTTCAATTAACTATTTTTCTCAAAATAGCGGCAAAAAGGTAATTAATTTTTAATCAATGTTTCTTTATGACGTTTTCACTTAAAACTATTTTTTTTCTTTAACGCCGGGAAATGCTCTGAGGCATCCCGCGGGGGACTGGGTCTCCCCACGCGGGTATGTGGGACTCGCTGCGCCCGAAAGCTAGGAAGGAAAGGTAAGTGGACGCAGCTCTACCCACTTGCTTGTTAAAGAATGATACTAGATCAAATAAACTAATTTCAATCCTAGATGCGTTAAACCTACATATCCTTCCACTTCAAGCTACTCACTCAATTCCCGGATGTACGCCTTCACTTCTTGACCTAATAATTGTTTCTTCTCCTAATCTTGTTTTCAAACATGGTCAGTCCTCCGACCACTCTCTATCATATCATGATCTGCTATACTTGTCGTACATGGTCCGACCACCAAAGATAAAGCATAAAGTTTTGATGCAGCGCAACTTTGTGGGAATGGACATTGATCTCTTACGTTATGATGCTACGAATACGGATTGGTCAACTATTTACAATAGTAACAATGTTGATGATAAGGTGTGTTTGTGTACTGACACTATAGTGTCTTTATACAACAAACATGCACCTATTAGACCAATAAAAATTAAACATCTTCCTGCTCCATGGTTAACAGATGAGATAAAGTTAATGATACATAGAAAAAATGCTGCCAAATCAAAATTAAAAATAGACAATTGTCCTCGAAATGTGGAAAAATATAAGTTACTTCGTAATCGCTGCGATACACTGTGTAGAGATGCACAAAGACGCCATATCCATAAATCTGTCGAGAACGGCGCCCAAAAAAGTTTGGAAATTTCTTAATACATTGGGAATTGGTAAATCTCGTGATAACTCTTTCAAAGAAGATGTTGACGTCGAGCTACTTAATAAACATTTTTCGTCTTCATTTGTTGCATTTGATAGCTTCAATAAAAACAACACTATACAATTTCTTTCGTCCTTACCAATCCCTAATTATCAACCGTTCTGTTTTGATCAATTTTCTGTTTGTGATGTTAAAAAGACCGTTATGTCCATATCGTCTAATGCCATTGGTAGTGACTGTGTGAGTCGCAAGATGGTTATACCTATTCTTGATATAATTGCACCCATCCTAACCCACATTTTTAATTTTTCTCTTTCCTCCGGTGTTTTTCCTAAAATATGGAAAGAATCCTTTATTTGTCCTCTTCCAAAAAAACCTAAGCCATCCAATTTTGGAGACTATCGCCCTATCTCAATATTACCTTTATTCTCTAAAGTTTTAGAGCGATTAGTTTATGCACAACTTAATCAGTTCCTTGAAAATAATAATCTCCTGAACCCTTTCCAGTCCGGCTTTCGTTCTGGCCACAGCACTGTCACAGCATTAACTAAGATAACCGATGATATTAGATCAGCTATGGACAATAAGAAACTCACCATACTTACACTCCTCGACTTCAGTAATGCTTTTAACTCCGTCGATTTTGACGTATTGCTCTGCTTGCTCCGGTCTATTAACATATCTCCAGCAGAAATTGACTGGTTTCGTAGTTACCTACAAGGACACCGACAGCGTATTAAGATCGATGATCAACTTTCATCCTGGTGTAGCACGTCTGCTGGCGTTCCTCAAGGCGGTGTCCTTTCTCCTCTTCTCTTTGCTATATTTATAAATTCTATAACCGATGGATTATCTACTCTCTATCACATGTATGCAGACGATCTCCAAATCTACGCTCACTCTAATTATGAGGATATAACGCATACAATCGCTAAAGTAAACATTGATCTTGATCATATTTCATGTTGGGCAAAGAACTACGGTATCATGCTTAATCCTAATAAGACACAAGCGATCATAATTGGAAGTCAAAGTTATATATCTAGGCTAAAAAACTGTAATATACCTTCCATTAGGGTAGATAATGTTGACATTCCATTTAGCTCTAGTGGCAAAAATGGACTCTACTTTATCCTGGACGAATCATATAAAAGAAATAAGTAGGAAACATTTCGCGGCACTTGCGTCACTCAGGAGACTCTCAAACTTCTTGCCTATTCCAACAAAGATTGCCCTTGCACACACCATACTTCTTCCCATTATGGATTATGCGAATGTAAGCTTTACTAATCTCACTGAAGATCAGTTGAATAAACTGGAGCGCTTACAGAATTCATGCATTAAATTTATTTTTGGACTGCGTAAATTCGACCATGTATCGCAATTCAGATCTAATATAAAATGGCTTCCTTTCCGGTCTCGTTTCAACTCCCTTGTTCTTCATTTCCTTTTTAATGTCTTGTTTCATCCTAAATATCCCGGCTACCTTAAGGAGAAGTTTTCTTTCTCTACGGAAGGTGAAAATATCCGTACCGTAAGAAAATACCTTTTAAAAATACCAACACAAAAAAGTAAATTCTATAGCAACTCCTTTAATGCTTTGAGTGTTAGACTATAGAACTCGTTACCGGTTGATATAAGAGAGGCTAAAAATTTCAATAGTTTCAAATCTCTAGTCAAAAAACATTATTTAGAAACATAAAACCTAATTAGTGTTCTACTTCTTCTTTTTTTCTGTTTCTTCTTCTTCTTTTTTTCGTTATACTAATTAGGTAGTTAATATCGATTTGTTATTATTGGCTTAATTTTTATCTATTATTGTTTGTGTTAGAATATTAGTATATATTTTCTGTGTTGATTTAATTTTAGTTCGTGCACACAGGAGAAAAACCTAAAAAGTGCATTTCCTGCCTGTGCTGGTTGCCTGGAAGAAATCGCTCTAAAGCGATAAGGCCGCCAATTGTGCTTATTTACTTTTTCTTTATTATTGTGTAAATGAATATGTTTGTGTGCAATAAAGTTTATTATTATTATTATTATTAAAAGCCGGCGAGTGCCACCAATGCCGCCTTTGGTGAGCTGCCCTGGATCTAATAAACAAACAGGGCACCTCGACAGCTAGTCAGTCCCCCAAAGGACCTCCTTCACAGAGGGGTTGTCTCGCACCACAGAACATCCCCTCCCGACGTCAGGGCAGTACAATGGGGTGAGGTTCCCGTCCACGCCCCTTGCCCTCTGCTCTTTTGTCCCCTCTTCTTATAAGAGGGGTACAAAGAGCCCCCTCGGCTCAATTAGCTTCGCCGAAAGTGCTTGGCTCACCCTAGGCTACTGAGCCCCACCGTCACGTCAAGGCCTGAACCATGGTGGGTACATAAAACTATCGTCGATTACAGACAACCAATTTAAAAGAAAAAGTTAGTTGGATAGGCAAACTGGCGGACGTGCTGCCTGATGGTAAGCGTCACCTACAACTAGCCCAGACTACCAGCCACAGACCAGCCAACAACAGTTCATACGTTGCCTATCCTTTCACGTGAGATGGTAGGTCTCGGTGCCAGTTCCTTCCAAAACATAGCCAAATTCTATTTTGTTTGCTTTAATTTGAGTAATGTATGGAACTTGACGGGTGATGCTCTTTGGCAGAACTCAAAATATTATCTACTCAGATTAGAAGACTGTCTGTGACAGGACGCCCAGACACCCCCTTACGAGTAGTAGGTTGGCCTTCATCAGGGGCCTGTTGCTGAGTTGATCCTGTTGCCTGCAGATCCGAGACCCTCAAAAAGTATCTGAAAGCGCTCGTAGGTGTTTTAGTTTGAGTAGTGCACTTCCAAGTGCGAGTCCATCAAAGTTCAGGAACCTACCCTGTGATAAAAAAGGACCTTCAGGCAGACTTGTAGTAGGTACTATTTTCTAAATAATTTATGTTAACTTTTTTGGAACAATTTTATTTGTGAACAAAAATCCAATAGTCATACATAGTGTTAATTAAACGAAATATTTGCTTAGGACCTCTCAATCCCATTTTGTATCAGGGCAAAATTAAAATACAAAGCGTTTTGGAAGCTGGACGTTTTAAGGGATCAGGTACACAAAAGCTCGCTTCAAGTGCTTTAAATATCCGAGTATTCTTAATGCCTTTCACATTTAGATTATAAGGGTTAAGAGTTTATGACTTTATACATAATATAGCCTTATTATACAAAAACAACGAAAATTTAATTAAAAAACATTAAAAAATCATTGTTATGAAGATTTTGGCGCCAGCGAAAAATAAATAGAATAGAATAAATAGAATAGAATAAACTTTATTCAGCGAAACGATACATGGCACTACAGAAATAAAAGAAATAAAATAAAAGATGAAAGTCAGAACAAAACAAATCTATAATATTGTGTAGTTTAATAAACAGTGTGTAAAGAAACTACCTACATGGTTCGCGGAATATTATT
This sequence comes from Helleia helle, assembly GCA_963853865.1. Lineage (NCBI taxonomy): Eukaryota > Metazoa > Arthropoda > Insecta > Lepidoptera > Lycaenidae > Helleia > Helleia helle. The sequence goes on along the minus strand of OY971426.1, from coordinate 15,690,462 downwards.
TATCACAATTTTTTGATACTATGTAAAAGAACTAATTTGATAATACAATCCAAACTGATGACGACTTTGACAACCTCAGTGGCCAATGGATAGCGTGGTGGCGCTCAAGCAGGAGGTAGTTCGAATCCCGCCAGGGAACCAAACGTTTTCTTTGTTCCTGGGTCATGGATGTGTATTAAATATGTGTATTATGTAATAAAATTTTTAAATGTATATGTATAGTATAAATATCCCGGATTATACTGTGGTGCGGGACAACCCCTCTGTGGAGGTGGCGTCAGTCCCTTGCGGGCCTGACTAGCCGTCGAAGTGCCCTGTTGCTCAATAAATACGGGGCACCACACCAAAGACGGTATTGGTGGCACTCGTGGGTTTTAGTGGGTAGAGCTGCGTCCACCTTACCATCTTTCGTGCGCAGGGAGTCCCCCGTGCTATCCGTCGGGATGCCTAAGAGCATTTCCAGGCGCAAAGAAAGATAAAAGAAAAATAAGGTTGGTTCACCTGGTCCCGGTGCACTGAACGGCTGGGGAACCCCTAATAAGTTCTGCTACTTAATAATAATCATTCTGTCTTCTTGCTCTCAGATTGTATAATGTTGTCTTCTAACTAATATCTCTAATAAGACTGCGACGAAGATTTTTCAATAACCTTTCAAATTATATGAATACCTTCGAAAGAAATGTGATCTTTTATAAATCTCCTTTGGGAGGTTACTGCTGTAGTTACTCCCCGATCAATCTGTTAAAACTTTAATGTAAATGTTATATTATGTTTATATATTAATGTTACTTATTAAATTAAAATGCAAATCTAGTGCATAAAACTAAATATTGAAGAACAATTATGAGCCGTACTTACTTACATCTTCCACCTTCAAAAAAGACAGTTCCCTTTGGGACGATAGTACTTAATGAAATCGATGTCTCTTTTTATATAATAATAATATCTATGGACTTTTTAACACCACGTCAATCTGGTCCTGTGGTAAGTTCTCGAAGAACTTGTGTTACGGGTACCAGAAAACGGAAATAAATTTAATACTTTTATACTATACATATATTTAAGATTTTTATTACATAATACACATATTTAATACACATCCATGACCCAGGAACACAGAAAATATTTGTGTTCCCTGGTGGGATTCGAACCCGCAACCTCCGGCTTGAGCGCCAACGCGCATACCACTGAGCCACAGAGGTCGTCTATATATAGCAGGGATATGGATGCAGGCTGGATCTTCGGTTAGATCCTGACCCAATGAGACCCAATGTGAATCGCACCCGATAGTGCCTTAACTAAAACCACTGCGAGTGCCTTTAGCCGCTTTTTGAGGGTCCCGGATATGTAGGCAACAGATAGGATCATCTCAGCGACAGGCTGGCCCCGGCGAGGGCCAGACTACTCCTAGTAATGGGCACTGAATGGCACGACTGCTACTTAGCAGTCGTACCATTCAGGTCCAGGTTCTCATCCTAAGCCCGACACGAACACAGGCTTTACTGGAGGTGCATTAAGTAGCGCTTCTTACGCACCTGCATTCGTCGCCCACGTGAGGAGGCCTTTTCGGCTGCCTTCGCTCACCAGCTCGTTGGCCTCCTTCTGTGACATTACTACCTGGCAGAGGGAGACCATCGCTGTCCAGGACTGGTCGTCACCGAGTATCGCGGTGATGACGCTCGGCAGACTTATTTCCCCTCCGATGACTGATGTCAGACCGTGAAACCAAAACGATATCTGATCTATCGGACAAACTGACGCTTTTTTTTCTTTAACGCGGAGAAATGCTCTGATGCATCCCTGGGGGGAGTGGGTCTCTCCACGCGGGTATGTGGGACTCGCTGAGCCCGAAAGCTGGTAAATGGAGGCAGCTCTACCCACTAAAACCCGGCGAGTGCCACCAATGTCGCCTTTGGTGAGGTGCCCCGTATCTGCTGAGCAAATAGGGCACCTCGACAGCTAGTCAGTCCCTCAGGGGATCGACGCCACCTCCACAACCACTGAAAAACCCCTCCCAACATCGGGACAGTACAATCGGGTGAGGTTCCCGTCCTCACCCCTTGCCCCCTGCTCTTTTGACCCCTCTTCTTATAAAAGCGAATTGAGCCGCGGGGGCTCTTTATACTCCATAAAGAGCCCCCGCGGCTTAATTCGCTTCGCCTAAGATGCAACGGCCCACCCTAGGCTACTGAGCCCCACCGCCACGACAAGGCCTGGACCATGGTGGGAACATATAAAGTGACGCTGTTTTAATATACATGTTACATAATATATTATTTGCTTGAGAAAAGGTAGATTGACCTTTCGGGACGACCATCCCCATGCAGTGACCGGTCCTAGCTGGATGCGAGAGTGGATCGGCCGTCGTGGTGTTCATTGAAAATGGCCTATATACAACAGCTGTGGAAGTGACAAAGATGTTGGCTATGTATTATTGAACAAAAAAACTAAAATACTCATGGATGCATATATCATATTGTGATAGTAAACACTATAGTCGGTGCATTAATTATCCAATTAATTATGCATATTGCTTACCGATTATTAACCCTGAGACAGCCGGTGTATTGATCAGGTGATTACTCAATTATCATATTGTTTTCTAATGTTTACGCGAATTCACACAATTTTTACGGCTTTAATCGCGGTTTATTACGATTTTTACAAGGCCGACTTTTCCCCAACCATGGTTCAGGCCTTGACGTGGCGGTGGGGCTCAGTAGCCTAGGGTGAGCCCAGCACCTTGGGCGAAGCTAATTGAGCCGAGGGGGCTCTTTGTACCCTTCTTATAATAAGAGGGAACAAAAGAGCAGAGGGCAAGGGGCGAGAATGTAAACCTCACCCCATTATACTGTCCCGACGTTGGGAGGGCTTGTTCTGCGGGCAACCCCTTTGTCGAGGTGGCGTCGGTCCCTTGCAGGACTGACTAGCCGTCTAGGTGCCCTGTTTGCTTATTAGATCCCGGGCACCTCACCAAAGGCGGCATTGGTGGCACTCGCCGGGTTTTAGTGGGTAGAGCTGCGTCCACTTACCAGCTTTCGGGCGCAGCGAGTCCAACATACCCGCGTGGGGAGACCCACTCCCACGCGGGATGCCTCAGAGCATTTCCCGGCGTTAAAGAAAAAAAAAGAAAGAACCCCTTTCTTTCTTTTTTTGACTGACTGAGGTGTCATACATGCTTACGTTGCGAAGTTATTCGAAACTAACCTATGATACTTTAATATTTTGGTTAGTCATCAATAGTTAAGTTAGCTAGTTAGATAGGATTAACCACAATTCACCAACGGCTAGTTTATGATAGAAAATACTTGTTTTGTTATATTCTAGTAAAATTCAATAAACATTTCAACGTTTTAAAAACAGCTGCCTAGCCATTGAAGAAAAACACCTGAGACTAAAAAACTGTCGTACATTATTCATTCCTTTGTGCCAGTCTAACCGCTTATTAACATTTACGTGTAACTTTCATTGCTTTATGGAACGAAATTAACATTTCATTGTTGGGACTTTTATTTCGCTTTTCACCGGTCACCGGGTTTTATGAAGGCAAAAGGTGCTAATGAGAAACGTACAATTTCAGTTTTCGTTAAATGTTATCACCTAATTATCCTATATGTAAGGGTCGTGACTGTCCTTAAATTAAATAGCAAAATAAACTAGCCACTTCAGGACAGTTTTAGTTCTATAAACTAAAAGCCGTTTAGCAAGAATCATAATATCATCATTTCAAGAGAAGAACACTTATATTTGAAAGGCCGGCAACGCACCCTTTTTTTTCTTTAACGCCGGGAAATGCTCTGAGGCATCCCGCGGGGGAGTGGGTCTCCTCACGCGGGTACGTGGGACTTGCTGCACCAGACAGCTGGTAAATGGACGCAGCTCTATCCACTAAAACCCGGCGAGTGCCACCAGTGCCGCCTTTGGTGAGGTTTAGTAAACAAACAGGGCACCTCGACGGCTAGTCAGTCCCGCAAGGGACCGACGCCACCTCCACAGAGGGGTTGTCCCGCACCACAGAACAACCCCTCCAAACGTCGGGACAGTACAATGGGGTGAGGTTCCCATCCTCACCCCTTGCCCCCTGCTCTTTTGTACCCTCTTCTTATAAGAGGGGTACAAAGAGCCCCCTCGGCTCAATTGGCTTCGCCCATGGTGCTGGGCTCACCCTAGGCTACTGAGCCCCACCGCCACGTCAAGGCCTGAACCATGGTGGAGACCTGCTAATCCTCTGGTGTAGCTTACCACCACTCATCAGATGAGCCGTTCGTCCGTTTGGGGCTCTTATAATAAAAATGTGATATCTTATTAAAGTCTAAAGTTGGTAAACTTTTTTTCTTATCTCCTCACTCATTGGACAAGCTAATGATTGAACTCAAGCCTTACACGCAAGTGCTAAAGATGCTAGGAATATAAAAAGTCGCTTGAAAATTTATTTATATTGGCTGATGATGATGACGATGAATGATAAAGGTCTGAACTGTTAAAGATTGAATGATGAATAGCTGAACGGTAATTTGTAGTTGTTTTGTCGTCCACATCATCGCTACATCCTACTAATATGTTTTTGTTACTCTTTCACGTAACAACTACAAAATCGATTTTAATGTAACTTTACAATAACATAGCTTATACATCAGAATAAAATATAGACTATAATTTATCTTTGTTCTCCCAGGGGATTGGGAAGTACTCCTTACGAGCGAGTACGAGCCCGCGGGTGAGACCGCGGGGCGCTGCTAGTCTATCATAAATTCTATGTGGGTCGGTAATTTTTGCCTGCTTTTCTCCATATTTTAAATCCTAACCAATACTACTTTGACCAGTGAGAAGGAGATTGTGCCGTCCGTCTGAATGGGTACCACCATCCTGCATGTTTCTTCCGTTAAACAGCATTGCTGTGTTTCGGAGAGAAGGGCAAGACAGGCAGTGTAATTACTGGCACCGAGACTTAACATCTTATGTCTCAAGATAGGCACGACTAATCTCCTCTAGTCCTGGAAAACTGGTTTTTGTTCACCTTCGGGTGGCTCATCTGCCAGATTAACCTTTCTATTAAAATAATAATTGATTAACTTTAACACTATCTCATCATTATACGAACAAATATTTCAGCACCTTCTAGTCTACCTCGTAGTAACAGCTTGTAAGTGGCCTCAGATGAAAATTACCACTCCTAAACATAAAAATTAGACCTCCATTCAGTAAAGCGAGGCTAAGTGGCTCTCATGTAATCATACCTTCGTGTTGATCCGAACTAAGTTTTACATTCGTATTATAATGTCAAAGGTACAAGAAGATTTTTTACTAGTAAACTAGAGAGAGAAGAAAGGTTTAATCGTGAATATTTATTCTGTGAAGTTTTCCTTGTTTTAGCACCTCTTCCCGCAGGAGAGCACGGTGGCGACAAGCGGTGGCACCGCCGTGAGAGACCTGTGCGCGGCCGATCAGGGGATACGCTGCGCGCGTAAGATCCGAGCTATAAGGCACTCTTATATGTTCAGTGTGCCTTATGCGGAGAAGGGAACGCTAACCCACGCATCCAGAGAATGGCACACCATTGTGGCCCGGTGCGGACATTCACAGCTCTCGCGCCGGGTCACCCAAACGACGAGAAGAACACCGCTGGGGTTTAGTGGGTAGTGTCTGCATCCACCTTACCATCTTCTCGGGCGCAGAGAGGCGCATAACCCCCGGCCTTCCCGAACCTGGTGGTATGCCTAAACTCATTCCCCAGCGATACCAAAAAAAGGGCAAGACGAGATGGTCTCTGTTAGGGGTTATAAATATATTTATAAAACAGCCAAAAAAATCCGGCTTCAAAAGAAAGCCTCATTTCGATATAATATGTTTTTTACATTTTGCTTGATGAGCATATTATTTCGTTCAGTATTAAATATAAACTAAATAAAATAATCATATGTTTTTCCAGCCAAGGAGTAAGTCTGTAAGAACTTGTTTTCTAATACCTCTTTAAATATAGAACCTATCCCAAGTAAATCTACGACTGGTTGGTAAGTTGGCCGTAGCTCAACGTGCTACGGAGCGTGCTATGTCGGTTGTCTCTTTGACAGATAAGATTCGAAACGAAGACATCCGCCAGAGAACTAAAGTTAACGATACAATGCTAAGAATAAGCTCATTGAAGTGGCAGTGGGCTGGTCACACACTCAGGAGAACGGATAGCCGATGGGGCAATAAGGTTCAAGAGTGGAGGCCACGTTTATGTTGACGAAGTGTTGGTCGACCATTAACCAGGTAGAAAGACGATCTCAGTAACCGGTCCATATTGGATGAAGTGGCAAGTGATCGATCGTCTTGGCGTTCATTAAGGGAGGCCTATGTTCAGCAGTGGATGGATAGAGGCTGATGATGATGATTCTGTCTAATAATATTCATCATACAAATTAAGAGTGAATCCATGACCGTTGCAGGTAGTGTCGACCAACCGGACGTCAAATTCGTACTATTTAACCAACAGTATTCCATATTAATATGTACATTTTTAATAACGACACTAACAAAATATTTAAAATTATAAAGAAGAGAAGAGAAAAGAGAAGAAGAAAATTATTAAAATACATGCAAGTCGTTTTTATTTATCATTGATATTATAGACTTTTCTAGCAATACTAAAGACGGCTCGAAGGACCAAATTTATATTTGTGAACGATTAAGATGTAAGGCAAATATTATATTGCTTAATTTTTACAAATAATTGATTAGTTACGAATATTTAAATATGGTTAACGAAATTTTATACAAGTGAACGACGTGAACATCGTCGGTGACTCACTGCTTGGGCGCGATGTCCACTGCTATTCCGCACCGATGTTCGGGTTTGTTCAATTCGTCAAGAGATGGCACGATTTTTAACAATCATATCAATCAATCACAATATGGAAATAGATTGATCTCGAGCCTATCAGGATAATTATAGTCTCTCACAACCAGTAATTTTTTTCATGTTAGTAGAAAAGGCAAACTGGGCGACGTGCCACCTGATGTACATCATGATCGTATCCCAAGTAACCTCGACAAGTAAATAATGTTTAAGTCATATATTTTTCTAAAATTTTCGGTTTTGATTTAAACTATTAAAATAATATTGTGGAAGTTGTGGAACCAACTTTGAACAAAACACTCGGATCCAACCTCAATACTTCATAGTTTGGAAACTGAGTCCAACTGAACATGATAACAATATTTGTGGGTGTATTTTTGCGCGCTATTTATAAGAACATGGATGATAGAATTCCGTCACCTTATATTATTTTATCACCACTGTCAGGCTTATGTCCACCGCTGGACACTTATTGAATGAACGCCAAAACGGCCGATATCCCACTATCCGCATACAAATAGGACTACTACTTATACTTATAGTGTTCCATCCACTGTTGGAAACAGGCATTTAAATGTCCTTATCTTCATAATCATTTTCTACTCCCTTTCGACCATTGCTAGACACACTATATCATTTTTCAATAAACGCCAAGACGGCTGATCTTCCGCCGCACCCAACTAGTAGGCACCTACCGGCCACTTTACTATCGGCGTTCCATCTTGTGGGTGGCCGGCTGACCCTTCGTTTTTCTGAATTTTTAAATGTTTTATTGTTATCTTCATTATTTCGAGCCTTTATCCGTCTACTGCTGCCTTTTTTCATAAACGGCAAGACGGCCGATACTTCACCACCCGCATCCAGGCAGGGTTATTTTATATAATAAACTTCTATTGCTAATTAGTTAGAGGTAATCTAAGTTGTAAGTAAGTTGGATGCGGGTGGCGAGGGATCGGTCGTCTTGGCGTTCTTTGAGGGAGGCCTATGTTTAGCAGTGGACGGATAGAGGCTAATGATGATGATGATGATGAATCTAAGTACTACGTAAGTATTTAAGGAATTTAAGCTGGATTGTCTAACCCAAGCTGAATCCATACTATCCAGGTTGCATTCTAATCTACGATCTAGAAAGCAAATATTCCCTTTATCATCATCATCATCAGCCTCTATCCGTCCACTGCAGAATATAGGTAATATTCCCATATGACTATTTATTAAAAAATATATATCTCTTCAAATAAAACTTTATAAATGGTAATAAAAAGCTTCAAGTGTAATCAGATCTGGCCCCGTGGGTATTATGGACTTTGTTCACAAACAGCTTCTTACTACTTGCAGTTCAAACTTGTAAATAATAATTGCGATACGAGTAAGTGCTCAAGTTAAAGTAAAAATGGAAGTATGAGATTTATTTTCCTATTATTATTTACAAGCTGTTAGATATAAAGAAGTATAATAATTATCATCATCAGTCCGGATACGTCCGTAAATATAAGTTAACGTGGGCGAAGCTGCGGGGAACAGCTAGTTTGTTATATATCAAAAACTATCATATGTCCTTTCTCGGGTCTCAAACTATCTTTGTACCAAATTCTTTCTCGGGTCTCAAACTATCTTTGTACCAAATTCTTTCTCGGGTCTCAAACTATCTTTGTACCAAATTTCATACAAATCGGTTCTGTGGTTTAGGCCTCAAGAACAGACAGACAGAGTTACTTTCGCATGTATAATATTAGTAAGACTTATAGCGTATTTTAAGAGTTCTCTTGCCGAAGAACGGTAACATGTTTTGTCTGTTTCTCCTTCTTGATAAAAATAAGATATTGCGTTTACTGTCTATCTGTCCATTTTGTTATAAAAGTTGTATAGAAGTATACAACTCTTACACATAGCACTGGAGTCAGGTGACAGCTATGCTTTTTTTATGTCATAGGGACAAAACCGAGCAGTCGGAGTCTTATAGTGACTATCGACGACCATAGACATCCGCACAACCAAAAGTTATGCAGATGCGAAGCCCTCCTTTTCCCTTGACGCCGGTGTCATGTGAGCGAGGGGTACCACCCTAGTGCCGGCCTAATACGGATGCAAAGCAGCATGGCCCATGGGGGGGGGGGAGGGAGAGTAAACATTTAAAAGTACAAACACATCAATATATTTCAGTAGTAGTGCATTTATTTACAACAATACAATAACGATGGTCGTGGGAGGACATTTGCCCTTAAAAGTTATTTCATTATAGAGTAAATTCGCCTAAACTTATTAAAACAAACATTGATGCACACTCGCACAATATAATTAAATATATTTTTAATATTTCGGTCTGCGTGTTACGGGCGATCTGTGTGACTGTGCATCGTCGTATACAATCAGTCGCGGCTTGTCTTGTAACTTCGCGACGTTCTTCACGTAGCGTCGCTCTCTATCCAAGGCATCGCATTTTGCAAAATATTTCTCGTTTTTATCAAGCCAGTTCTGGACCTTAAACCAAATAAGAACTTAAAGTAAGGCGTGCACCAGATTTTTTTATTAATTTATTATGACAACAAACAGATTAAGCTTATAATTAAATAAAATTATTTTGACAAAATAGGTAAAATTTCCAATAAAAGGCAAAACGCTGAATAAAAAATTATAAAATCCTACCAATATTTATTATAAACGAGAAAGTTGGTATAATTTTTTGCTACTCTTTCACACAAAAATGACTGAATGAATTTTAATGAATATAGCTTATACATCAAAACAACACATAGGTTATTATATTATACACAAAGAAATTGAGGGAATAGTCCAAAATCTAATACTGCGCAGAGTAAGTCGCGTGCTCCAGCTAGTATTTAAAAACTCAACAAAAGTAAACTAAAAAGAAAAATGAACACATAACAGCATATAGTACACAAAACAGTATCAACTTTTTCTATATGCATATTTTATACATAATAATATGATACGTTATTTAAAAAATAACGTATTTAAATAATAGTAACATTAATGCGGCTTCGTACCAAGAGGGTGGAAGGAACGTAACAATCTTTATATTTTTTCTGTGAATTAAGACGTCTCTCGGGTAAGGATTTTAATTACTTCCCGGTCCTCAAACTATAAATACGATAAATCTTTTATATTGCGACCATCAAGCATATAACTGGAATAGAGCAGTAATGTTATGTGTTTTGTATGAAAACAAATTACGCCAAATTTGTGATGCAACTCTGCGCCAGTTCTGCGCTCTGATTGGTCGACTTATGGTTGAAATACAATTACGCCAGTGCAAAATCACTGACCAGTTTTGGAATCTTATTGCTCACATTACTACTCTATTCGATTATAAAATGCTCGACGATTAAGACGAAAACCGAAAAACCAAACAAAACACTTTATTTGTGATATTAATGTTTTTGAAGTGAAAACTTCTTTAGGCGCGGTACGCATATTTTTAGATGAGATAAAATCTCTGGATTCGCAACACCGTTACCACCGTTATGAGACGCTGTTTGACGTTTATAATATGACGTTTGATTTATTTATATAAGAAGCAATATTTGTTACATAACCAATCGTCAACACACTGAAATGTCAATGTCATGCGGTCATTTGGTGCGGCGTTTAAATTGTATAGGTTTATAGGATTATAGGTATTTGAATTTAATTGTTTTGTTTTCACTTCTATCGGCAGTCCCTGGGACTGGTTGGGTTAGTTTTTTTTTTTTTGGTGAGTGATAACATCCATAGACACCAGCTACACCAAAGGATTAGCCGGTGCGTTGTCGACCTTTGATATACGAATATGAAGTAGGGTAAAAGCAAAATTATTTCTAAGAATAATAAAACAATTTTTTTACGGATTTTATCGCGGTTTATTAAGATTTTTACAAGCCCGACGTTTTGGATACTTTACAGCAACCATGGTCACGGGAGGACTGAGGTGTCATACGTCCTATCATTACAAAGTTATTCGAAACTACCCTATTATACATCAATATTTTGGTCAGTCCTATCTACGCAGAAAGTGCTAACTGTATCTTTATTCTGTGACATATTATAAATATCTTAATAAAAAAATAAAAATCTTATAAACCGCGATAAAATCCGTAAAAAAATTGTTTTATTATAATGAGTGAAATTCGCGTAAACATTAGAAAACAATTATTTCTAAGAATTTTTAGAAATCTCATATTTTCACAAAAGAAAATATTATCTTAAATAAGTATTTGAATTCTGAATAGCATAATCATAATAATATGAAAAGAAATATATTTATTTAATATTACTCACAATATCTATTGTCCTCGACGACATCTTTCTATTTTGGTAAAAATAATTTCTCGGTCGATTATTATTGAATGAAGTCTTTGAATGCTAACATAATTGTGGTATTTAAATTTACAATAAATCTATATATATATCCTCAAGTGCAATATAATATAATGGTTCGACAAATAAACCATTTATTTGCTATAATTAGTTAGATAATGCTAATAGTTTAAACAACTACCATTCAATTTGGGTCGTCTTTATATTTTTTCATCATCCGTGAGCGCTAGGACGGCCGATATACGCTTCAAGCTTGCTATCATGGTCATCATCATCAGCCTTTATCCGTCCACCGCTGAATATAGGCCTCCTTCAATAGATGAAGACCGATCCCTGCACGTAGATTGTCTTCCCAGCAGGTTAATAGTCGAGCAACACTTCGTCTACCACAAGCGGCCTCCACTCTTGAACCTTATTGGCTCATCGGCCATCCGTTCTCCTGGTGATTGACCAGCCCAGCAGTCAGTCCACCTATTTGCTCAACAGATCCGGCACCTCACCAAAGGCGCCATTGGTGACGCTCGCCGGGTTTTAATGGGTAGAGCTGCGTCCACTTACCAGCTTCCGGGCGCAGCGAGTCCCACATACCCGCCTATAGGGCTAGCATGCGCATACGACAAAATATTGTCCACCCCTTTTCTCGTATTATTTCATACAGTTAATACGAGAAAAGGGGTCAACAAAATTCTGTCGTGCGCGCATGCTAGCCCTACTCGGGAGACCCACTCCCCACGGGATGCCTCAGAGCATTTCCCTGGGTTAAAGAAAAAAAAAGTGTGATGGGAGTGTGTAAACTTGTGTGGCTTCTACATGGAATTACTTCTTTACTTTTACTGTATTCCCCAAAGAAGCTCCTAAGCCTTACCCGTGCCTGAAGGCTACAAAGCAAGGTGGTTCGGGGTACTGTCATAGGAAACATTGACCATTTTTCATCTGGTGGCTGGTTTGCCAGTTGGCAATCCTAAAAAAAAAGTGTCATGGTGAAAATTTTCTTTTAAGAACTAAATAAAACTTTTTTTTAAAGAAAATAAAACAATTTATTAGTAGTATTATTTATTACACACATATTATATACAACTAATTATATCACTGTTAACTATGTTATATGTAATGAAATTCATTATAGGAATTCGTTCATAAACTCTACAAAAAGTTTTTCTCATGAGCGTCTTAACTACAAAGTTATTCTTCTTAGTTCTTACATTTCATTACTAGGTGAAACCACTTATAAATAAATTTGGTTTCTTCGGAGAATCATGGGATTGGTATAATTTTTCACCATAAATATTTGCTTTTTTCTCCCAAATCTTTCTAAAGTATTATCTTTATAATTTTATTATAACTATACGTATTTGAACTAAGCAGTTTCTTTAAATAATTATAAGTATTAATGCGGTACTCTTTTTTTAGACTTCAAAGATATATTTGGTTTATCCCAAGAGAGATTTGGTCGTCTTAGTTTTGTCGCGGCCATATTTCTCATCAATATAAATAAATCTTCCTCGATTTCAACGTAGGGATATAAAGAAAAATATTTTTCATTTTTGTCAAGCCAGCTTTCAACCTGAAAAAAGAATATTTTTTGATTATTTACATAATAGCGGGCTCGACAGACGTTGTCCTGTACAAAACATTTTAATTGGGCTGTATTTGCGAATCTATACTATTCTCAAATCTACTTGAGATTTGAGAATAGTTAAAAAATTCAAAAACACACAAAGAATTTAAATCGAATCGATAAAAGAATCGGTTCAGCCCTTTAGGAGTTCAATTATTACAAATACACGCACAGAAGAATTATTATAAAGATAACAAAATTATATGTATAAAATATATTTAATCACATCTCATAATTTATATAAAATTAAAATGCACCATTGTAAAGTTTTATAATTTAAAAATTTCTACTCACAAGTTGAAAATTAGTTGTCGACATTTTCTCCATGTTTCAATAAAAAGTAATAAGCGAACGAAGTCAATGACCGCTGGCAAAATTGTGATATTTATTTTTGCGAACAACCCTTTATATAATTGCGTTTCTGGAAACGCAATTTAAAATAAAACTAATATTCAGGAATCTGTAATACTAAGAAGTAATAATAGTTATATTACAATAACGATTCATTAACAAATCATTAGGAGTTTATTAGATAATGAGTTTTTTTGCGCTTTTAAGTATCGTATAATTAACTAATATATCTTTATTTTGGCTAAACCATATTAACTTAATGAAAAGTGAAATTAGTTATATCTGTATTTAACTTTTTCTTAGGAGCTTAGATTTCGATTAAAAGCAACGATTTCTTGGAACCACATCGATCCGGATCGATCACGGAAGCTTAGGTTCGAATCCGATACGAGTAGACACAAACCCAGACCGCGCTAACAGCAGTAGCACTACGCTACCGCTAGATTGCTTGGGCACCGCGCATGACCCGCCTCCCTCTCCAGAGGGAGGGATGAGGGCCGGCCCTCATGATGATAGGTTAAATTCAACCGTAAAAGATTCGTCGACCGTATCGGATTTGACTAGTCCAAATCCTGCTCTCCCGAGCAGCGCGCGCGATGAACCGCGCCCCCTGCGTGGCGTGGAGGGGGGCGTCCCCCTTTCGAATATTTCTTAAGTGAGCCATCTGCTCACTTACTGTACCGATTGAGCTTAAAGGCCATCAGGCCGAAAATTCTAGCCCTTCCGAAAAAAAAAACTATTTATTTTGACTAAATATTAATGCTTTATATACTCGCATGAATCACTATGTAGGGAAACTGGAAATTTTCCTGCTCATCCTGAATTCTTCTGATTAAATTCGTTACCAAGGCAGTTTTAACGTATCCCTCGGGCTCCCTGAGATCGTATCAAAGGGTCATTTAGTGGTTACCGCTCTCGATGCTGGCTATACAGGAGAAGCAGCGGTGGTGGGTCTAGCCCGTTAAAAAAAAAAACTCGCATGAATCCGACTGTAGATCTAAGTAAAATAGTATGACGACTCTAGCTGGTATAATAAACTGCCTGTTTTATGTAATATAATAATAATATCAACCCTTATAATATGTCCCTGCTGGCCCGTGCCCAGCATCAATACGGACCCTAAAAAACTCAACATACGAAACTTTCATCATCATCATCATCATTGTGATCAACTTTTTTCCGTCAGCTTTTGGAAATTTACACCACTGTATCCCTACAGACGTGTTAGGCCGGGAGGCCTAGGATGTTATTGAAACATGTCTTTACTACAGAGTGCAATTGAAATCATGAGCATCCTTTTACATTTAGACACTGTACATGTAACTACTAATGTTACGAATACTAAAAATAAAATTAAAGCATGTTATTGAAAACCCTTATAATTAAATCCTGTTATAAAAAGTATCAAGTTCGGTTAGGCGCAGTTTGGTTTACGAAAATGCCGCCCGCGCCGTGTAGAATACGTAGACCTCGCGTCAGTTATGTACGTGACGGATACCTATCTATTAGAAATAAATAGCTTTTAAATAAATAAATAAATCCCTTGCTTGCATATATTTTTTTATAAATCAGCTTTATTAAGAGGTAGTGCCATGCTGCTTAGCAGCCGAATTGGGCCGGCACGACCGGGGTGGTACCTCTCGCTCACATAACACCAGCGTCAAGTGACAACTATGCTGTCGCGTTTCGTGCAGTTTGTGAGTTTCCGGTGGCCCATTGGCGGGGGGGTTAGGGAAAAGGAGGGCAACGCATCTGCATAATCTTTGGTTGTGTGATGTGGGCGTCGGTAGTCGCCAAACGGCTTCGACTGCTCATTGCCCTACTATGCCATAAAAAAAAGCTTATTATTAATTAGCCGTAATGCAAATAGTATCATTAGTAGTGTCTAAATTTGAAAGGATGCCCATGATTTCAATCGCACCCTGTATAGATTGTCCTATATTGGACTCCTTGGGGGCGCACACACATAGTCTAATCTTACGTAATATGGGTGGAAGGTGTCACCACACCACCCTTCAAAACTTTTCAACATATAAACCCATTATAATTGTTACACAAATCTAGATATTACTGGTAGTTCTTTTTTATGTTAGTTGGATAGGCAAACTGGCAATCGTGCCACCTAATGGTAAGTGGTCGACGTCGCCCATGAACATAAACTAGTTTACCTGGAACGAGCTCAGACAACTCATTTAAGTGTTGCCTATCCTGAGACATAAGATGTTAAGTCTCGGTGCCAGTACTTACACTGCCTGTCTTGCCCTTCGCTCCGAAACACAGCAAAGCTGTTTCACGGGAGAAACGAGCAAGATAATGGTACCCATGCAGCCGGGAGCGCGGCACAGCGCATCCCTCCCACCGGTATTTTGGCAAGCTCGATGTGATGAAAGTAAACAAGTTGTTGATCACAACTACGACCGCGTGGACAAAGGCTTTTTATGTGACGTCACATTATCATCATCATCAGCCTCTTTCCGTCCACTGCTGAACATAGGATGGTCATCAAAGAACGCCAAGATAACCGATCTCTTGCCACATAATTTTATTAAATTCTGAAGGACTTAAAATATATCCTTGAGAACACTATAAATGTCCTTGCATTTTATTAAACACAGGCACAGTTACGTTACCTTTACTTTTAAAATATACGGATTAATAAATTAATATAAAAAAGCAAAATTAAAAATTTTGAAAACACCCATTACTATAGAGATAACTAGAGATAATAAACGTATAAATCTTTTATAAGTAGGTTTGATCTCTCGCAGTGTCGGACATATGAACAACAGAGTATCAGTTTTCATAGCACTTCCCTACGTACCTTTTTGGTTCTCGAAGATGTGGATGTGGCAATAACATATTAGGTATATATATATATATATATATATTTAGGTACCACATAACATAATATTTAGGTACCACATAACATCAGGATTGCGGTTTCTTCGGAAAACACAATCACACTACTGAGTGGTTACCTTTTGAGGAATTATATTACACTGTTGTGCATTTCGGGCGCATATAATATGGGTATTTTATGTCTAAATTGACAATTTTATTATTGTAACCATGTTTATTGTTTTTAACCGACTTCAAAAAAAAAGGAGGTTCTCAATTCGTCTGTATGTTCTTTTTTTTTTTTTTTTTTTTTGTATGTATGTGACACGATATCTCCGCCGTTTGTGAATGGATTTCGATGGTTATTTTTTTGTTTGAAAGCTGGTGTTTCCAATTTGGTCCCATATTAATTTTATTAAGATCTGACAAGCCGTTTTTTAGTTATTCCCAATAATGCCTATTTGGTTGGTTTTGTTTACCTTGATGATATGATTTTTTTATTACGTGTCGATGTAACAATTGTATAGGATGCTTTGGTAGCACACCATAGTATGTCGCGGTCATCGTAATCATCATCATCATCACCATCACCATCATCATCATCATCATCATCATCATCATCATCATCATCATCATCCTTTATCCATCCACTGCTGAACATGCCTCCTTCAATGAACGCCAAGACGACGAATTTCGGAATCACTAAAAATTAAGAAATAAAAACATTTTACAAAAAATTAAAACCGACTTCAAAAATACTAAACTAAAAAGTAATAAAATAACAGTTTCTTTAATGTTTGTGCTTACAACATATAATCAACTTAATCTTCTACTAATGTACAAACTTTGCGTTTACCACGTCATTAAAGTTACTTTTGGAGTCGGTGTCGTATTTGTTGCTGTACATTACCTACCTACCTACCTTGGCTGACACCGACTCCAAAAGTAACTATAATGACGTGGTAAACGCAAAGTTTGTAAATTAGTAGAAGATTAAGTAGATTATATGTTGTAAGCACAAACATTAAAGAAACTGTTATTTTATTACTTTTTAGTTTAGTATTTTTGAAGTCGGTTTTAATTTTTTGTAAAATGTTTTTTTTTCTATTAATTTTTAACCTAACTACTGTTTTTATATGTGCCGTTTAAGGTTGTATTAGATTAAGTATATTGTGTAACGGTGTATAATATTCCTTAATAAATTTCTAGTATTATTATTATTATTATATTCTTCAACTCCCAATGAACTTAATAAAAACCCCAAGAAAATCCGTCGAGGGCTGCCATGAATGAACTAGTTTTGTAGTATCGTGAATAATTTGGAGATATTGTATTGCTATACTTATTTATATTTGTTTGAATTTAAAATGGTGATGAAAACGGCATCAAAATTGGACTAGTAGTTGGGAAAAAAATGAAAACATTGGTTTGTACAAACAAATATTTACTATTCCCCCCTCTGGTAAGTCATCAACGTAACACCTATCTTAAAACATTTTTTTTTCTTTCTTTAACGCCGAGATCCTGTTCTGAGGCATCCTGCGGGGGGGTGGGTCTTCCCACGCGGGTATGTGGAACTCGCTGCGCCCGAAAGCTGGTAAGTGGACGCAGCTCTACCCACTAAAACCCGGCGAGTGCCACCAATACCGCCTTTGATGAGGTGAACCGGATCTAATGAGCAAACAGGGCACTACGACGGCTAGTCAGTCCCTCAAGGGACCGACGCCACCTCCATAGAGGGGTTATCCCGCACCACAGAACAATCCCTCCCAACGTCGGGACAGTACAATGGGATGAGGTTCCCGTCCTCGGCCCTTGCTCCCTGCTCTTTTGTCCCCTCTTCTTATAAAAGGGGTACAAAGAGCCCCCTCAGCTCAATTAGCTTCACCAAAGGTTCTGGGCTCACCCTAGGCTACTGAGCGGGGGCATCTTAGAACATGCACCAATCAAATCCAAACCCATCTCTGAAAACCGAATCAGAATCGGACTAGTAGCTTAGGACATGAATGGCAAAATTGTACCCACACAAACTTCCTCTCGCCCAAACGCACTGCTCCGTGCCGTCGCGGGTAAAAAATGAAAGTATTCGATTGAATAAACCAGTTCGGCACATGATGTTACAGTAATAATTTTATGTTCGTATTTATTCGTCACATTTTAATTAAAACAATCGCTCGCACATTTCCCACAGGACTATGTCAATTTCGATAAATTTTATTGAGAATTAAATGTAGGTATGCCAAAATACGATGATTAAATTAATGGTAATAGTATAGGATACGGATATAATACGACCTTCACCGAGATGTTTATTTAATGAAACGTATTTTATATTTAATTTAATATGTCAATAAATATATTGCATATGGGTTGCCTGACAAATTTTAGTATATATGTTTAATTAATAATAAAAAAAATAACATTTCACCGGTATTATTAGATAAATTCTATACCAATCAAAAGTATGAAGCCCATAGAATATGCAAACGTTAGGTTGTCTATTCTTTTCCGATCCGGTATAGATTTACCTGTTTATACTTGACTACCCGATAGTTGTGACCGAAAAGCATAGGCAACCTAACGATTGCATATTTTATGGGCTTCATACTTTCGATTGGTATAGAATTTATCTAATAATCAAACCGGTGAAATGTTATTTTTATTTTATTTTTTATTATTAATTAAACATACCCTGGACTAAAATTTGTTAGGCAACCCATATGCAATATATTTATTGACATATTAAATTAAATATAAAATACGTTTCATCAAATAAACATCTCAGTGAAGGTCGTTTTATATCCCGGATCTTAGCCTATAATATTGAATAAAATTGATATTAGAAAGTGATGGCGCCGTGCTTTTAGTGACTTAAGACAATGTTAATTTAAAAGTACAGTCCAATACACCAGTATTCAGTATACTTAAAGAATATACCACCATATAAGAGGCCATGCTGCTTTGCATCTGAATTGGGCCGGCACGACCGGGGTGGTACCTCTGGCTCACATTACACTGGCGTCAAGTGAGAGCTATGCTGTCACGTTTCATGCTGTTTGTAAGTTTCCGGTGGCCTATTGGGGGGATAGGGAAAAGGAGGGCACCGCATCTCCACAACTTTTGGTTGTACGAATGTCTATGGCCATTAGCAGTCACCATAAGGCTCTGATTCCTGCCTCCTTATGACTTAAAAAAACGTGAAAATCCATAAATTATGTGAAAAAGCTAAATTACATATGTGTTAGATGTACTTTGTATTATATAATATTAAAAAGGTGATATAAAAATATTCCGACGAATTGAGAACCTCCTCCTATTTGAAGTCGGTTAAAAAGACGCCCTGACGCAAAGGCAAAAGAGCTCATGTTTTAGCCAAATACTGGGACTTAATATATCATATAATGTGCTCAATAATATACCAAAATTCATCAAATCATTTTTTAATTTATAAAAACACATTCATAGGCACAAATTTATAATGTAAGAATTAATGCCAGTCAGTCATAACGTAAAGTGTAGCGTGAGAAAACTTGCATGCCTGATGAAAAGTCTGAGAGTGTATGAAGTTCACCGGTGGGAGGGAAGCGCTGTGCCGCGCTCCCGGCTGCATGGGTACCACCATCTTGCTTGTTTCCCCCGTGAAACAGCTTTGCTGTGTTTCGGAGAGAAGGGCAAGACAAACAGTGTAATTACTGGCAGCCGAGACTTAACATCTTATGTCTCAGGATAGCCAACACATAAATGAGTTGCCTGGGCTTGTTCCAGATAAACTAGTTTATGTTCATGGTCAACGTCGACCACTTACCATCAGGTGTTACGTTTGCCAGTTTTCCTATCCTAAATTCATAAAAAACCCCTATTGGGACAGCGAATGGGTAAACTATTACCCAACCAATATTATATCCATCACTCTCCTCGCCTGATTTAAAGGAGGCCAGCAGTTGGATATATAATAACGATATTAGCAAGATATATAAGTAGAAGGCGGCGAGGGATCGGTCGTCTTGGCGTTCTTTGAGGGTTGCTATGTTCAGTGGACGGATTGGGGCTGATGATGATGATGATGATGATAATGATGATGATGTTGATGATGTTGATGAGGATGATGAGGATATAAGTAGGATATTCAAGTAGGATATATTATAGGAATCGTTTATTATGATGATTTATATCTATTTTACGGTACGGGGATATCGTCACAGCCCAAAGCCCAAAACACGGAAAAACCCGCGGACAATAGTCGTAAATAAACTTCAGGGGGTTTTCACAACAAAATGTCTTGATCGTAAACATCTCCCTATTCGTGATGTACGGAACCTTATATAAAGTGTAGGCTAACGTGAGATAGCGTTTATACTTTGTTAACATTTACGAAAATAGATAGCATCAGCTGAATACATCCTAATAATGTAAGCGTTTTATTACACCGTTTTGGCCTGTTTCATGAATTAAGAGGCATTACATTAGCGTAAAGTGTAGCGTGAGGAAACTTGCATGCCTGATGAAAAGTCTGAGAGTGTATGAAGTTAACCGGCAGGCAGTGTAATTACTGGCACCGAGACTTAACATCTTAATTATGTCTCAGGTTAGCCAACACATAAATGAGTTGCCTGGGCTTGTTCCAGGTATACTAGTTTATGTTCATGGTCAACGTCGACCACTTACCATCAGGTGGTACGTTTGCCAGTTTTCCTATCCAACTAACATAAAGAAACCCCCATTGGGAAAGCGAATGGGTAAACTAATACCCAACCAATATTATATCCATCACTCTCCTCGCCTGATTTAAAGGAGGCCAGCAGTAGGATATATTATAATAACGATATTAGCAAGATATATAAGTAGAAGGCGGCGAGGGATCGGTCGTCTTGGCGTTCTTTGAGGGTTGCTATGTTCAGTGGACGGATTGGGGCTGATGATGATGATGATGATGATGATAATGATGATGATGTTGATGATGTTGATGAGGATGATAAGGATAATGATGATGATGTTGATGATGTTGATGATGTTGATGAGGATGATAAGGATAATGATGATGATGTTGATGATGTTGATGATGTTGATGAGGATGATGAGGATAATGATGATGATGTTGATGATGTTCATGAGGATGATGAGGATATAAGTAGGATATTCAAGTAGGATATATTATAGGAATCGTTTATTATGATGATTTATATCTATTTTACGGTACGGGGATATCGTCACAGCCCAAAGCCCAAAACACGGAAAAACCCGCGGACAATAGTCGTAAATAAACTTCAGGGGGTTTTCACAACAAAATGTCTTGATCGTAAACATCTCCCTATTCGTGATGTACGGAACCTTATATAAAGTGTAGGCTAACGTGAGATAGCGTTTATACTTTGTTAACATTTACGAAAATAGATAGCATCAGCTGGATATATCCTAATAATGTAAGCTTTTTATTACACCGTTTTGTTCTGT
Organism: Helleia helle; assembly: GCA_963853865.1. Lineage (NCBI taxonomy): Eukaryota > Metazoa > Arthropoda > Insecta > Lepidoptera > Lycaenidae > Helleia > Helleia helle. Next base: position 15,669,046 of record OY971426.1, on the reverse strand, counting down.
TTCATGAATTAAGAGGCATTACATTGCTTTATTATAAAACAACAGTTTGATGAATTTGAAATGTTAGATGCGCTTCCCTCTTGAAAATAGGCGAGCGTACAGGTGATATAGATCATTTTATCCTCGAAAACAAACGAGGATTCTGCCTAGGGCTGGGCTTATGCGCTGAAACAATGCGGGCGGACTACACACCAAAAAAAATCTATCTATATTTATTTCTGCTTGTTTGTATAAAAATTTTGGCGGTTTTGTTCTTGTTCTATCTAATAAGATGACATGACGTCCGGATTTCTGATTTAAGGCGCGGCTCTGCGGTTGAACAAGTCGACGGCGCGAACTCCAACTAAATGAATGCTATCTCACCTGACATAGTGCGCGAACATGTGTGCTAGAATGAAATGCACAATGATTCATTCCTAAAATATCCTTTTAGCAAAACATTTATTACAGAAAAATTATGAGTGTATCTTTTTAAAATAAACTTATTTCAACTTTTGAATAACTAACCTATGTCTGTTGTAAGGGCTTTATTTTTGAGCTTTCGTGCTCCGTATACTATTTATTTTCACCCAAAGTTGGGCTACAATCAGTGTTGAAATACGAAAGCTTAGAAGCTTGTATTTTTTAAATGTATATTTTTTTACGATTTTGGGTGCATACAGACATAGATAATGACGAGATCAATTTATATTATCCTTAATTTTTAATGGTCAACGTAATTAGTAATTACTACAATGTTTGAACATTGTAGTAATTACTGTTCTGCGTTTGTATGAAAAGATGAGCGACTTGTGTAACCTTAAAATGTCAATTTAAAAAAAATACAAATAATTCGTAGCGTGTCCGTGGGTTGCAGTGGAAACAATCACATACATTTTTTTGCAAAGTGAAACTTGACAAACGAGCGTCGCCTCTCCATGCGCCGCAGTGGAACCGCGCCTTTATACTAAATCAAATACAAAACTTCATGTTCGTGAAATTTGAATGACGAACTTGTGATTAAGCACGTTTGTAACTTTGTAACGAGGTATACGATAAAATCACGATACCTGACTTATTTTGTAGAGTTCCGTATCGCGTAGGCTAACAAAACCCTTATATTTAGTCTCCCAGTCCGTTATTTATAATCCGACTGCGTCGAAGCCGAAAGGAAAGGTTATAAGTGCCGCGCTCTCCTGCATGAGTACCACCATCTTGCTTATTCCATCCATAAAATTGAGTTGTTGAAGGGCAAGAAGACTATGTCATTATTGGCATAGAGACATGACATGAATAATATGAATATGACTCGCTGCGTCCGACAGCTGGTAAGTGGACGCAGCTCTACCCACTAAAACCCGGCGAGTGCCACTAATGCCGCCTTTGATGAGGTGCCCCGGATCTAGAAAACAAACAGGGCTAGTCGACGGCTAGTCAATCCCGCTAGGGACCGACGCCACCTCCACAGAGGGGTTGTCCCGCACCACAGAACAACCCCTCCCAACGTCAGGACAGTACAATGGGGTGAGGTTCCCATTCTCACCCCTTGCCCCCTACTCTTCTGTCCCCTCTTCTTATAAGAGGGGTACAAAGAGCCTCCTTGGCCCAATTAGCTTCGCCCAAGGTGCACCGCTCACCCTAGGTTACTGAGCCCCACCGCCACGACATGGCCTGAACCATGGTGGGGATGTCCACGGTCTACTGATCACTTACCATCAGGTGGCACGTAAACCATATGCTTTATCCAACTAATATAAAAAAGTCTATGTACATATTATGTATATAAGTATGTAATTGTATGTTTATACCTATGTTTCAGCATAGCGCCTAAGCCACATCAGATTTTGTTAATTGAACAACGATTAGCTCGGTCTCTTGAGTTAGAGTTCTGGGTTCGATTCTGACCCTTGCGATGCCGTGAAAAAGAGTTTTTCTAAATTACTCCGTGCACCTAAACATGAGCCCATCGCTTGCTCACCGGTGAAGGAATCATCGTGAGGAAATCTGCATGCCTCTTGAGATTAAAAGTCTTTGAACGTGTGTGAAGTTCACCAACTCGCATTGGGCCAGGGGATTGGTGAACTATGGCTTAACACTCCTTGTCTGATTTCGAGGAGAAGACCCGTACCTGTACCCAGCTGTAAGATATAAGGGTTGATATCATATCATTATTATATGTATATCAATCGATTAGTTATTATGGTCTGGGTATTTGAACTTGAACTACAATATGTTACCGACTTTAAAAAGAAGGAATTTAGTTTTTCATGGTTGAGTTTATTATATAGGTGTTATTTTTTTACGCTTTCATGTATAAATTTCCTATTAACTATAGAAACACGGCTATAGAATCTTTCAACTGTCAGTCTGTAGTCTGTACGTGGCTGTTTTTGGGTCAAATATGCGGAAAGAGACCCTTATAAATTCTGTCCGAACGTCCGTATGTCACGCTGTTTAACTTGGACCCTGTTGGAACTAAAAGGCTATTTACTAAGTAGGTGTTTTTTTATTATCGTTGTATTTATTGTATTTATTGTATTGTATTTATTGGATATATATTGTATATTTGTGTATTAAGATATAAATTGGAGTTTATCATGATGTCTTTTGTATGTGATATCTTCAACTGTTTATATAAAATGTAAAAAGTTTAAAATTGTATACGAAAATACGCTTTCTTCTTTAAGCCGATAAAAAAAGTCTAACAACTGGATAATAAATCGATTAACATTTACATACAAATCGGATGAGTTGTTTAGGTGCTACGGTTTTAAATAATTAAATATAATCATACATAGACATAGATCCACTAAAACCCGGCGAGCCCCGGATCTAATTAGAAAACAGGGCACCTCGACGGCTAGTCAGTCCCCAAGGCAACGACGCCATCTCCACAGAGGGGTTGTACCGCTCCACAGAACAACAGAACAGGTTCCCATCCTCGCCCTTTGTCCGCTCCTGTTTTGTTGTCCCCTTTTCTTATAAGAGGGGTACAAAGAGCAACTCATTTGGTTCAATAGCCTTCGTCCAAGGTGCTGGGTTCACCTTAGGCAACTAGCCGCACCGCCTCGACAAGGCTTAAACTATGGTGGGGAGAAGATTCTTACCTATTATAACAAGATATAACATAGCTACAGATAATATTGATTTTAATGACATTCGCTTAATTTAAAGTATATTGGAGATAAGAAGTGATAACCCGAAACTCCTCGGGGACTCCCGGTCCAATCCCGTTTAGCCTCGCGTTGGATCCTTTGAATAGATTATGCTAACAGAGCTTCATTTAAATATTGTCCATTATCTTCAAATGTAACATCTGATTGTGTATTAACAAATTAGAAAAGATTTTTATAACGAACCAACTTAATAATAATAATAATAATATCTATGGACGCTTTCACACCACGTCAATCTGGTCCCGTGGTAAGTTCTCGAAGAACTTGTTTTACGGGTACCAGACAACGGAAATATATTTAATACTTTTATACTATACACATATTTAAGATTTTTATTATATAATACACATATTTAATACACATCCATGACCAAGGAACACAGAAAATATTTTTGTTCTCAGGACTTAATACTTTGTGACATCAGGACACCAAACATCTCGGCCCTGACCATGATGTGGTAAAGACGGACGAAAACTACCTTTCGTATTACCGGTAGAATATCTTCCTTTGTGATTCATGTCAATTACTGAATTTTTTGACACAATATTTGTAAAATTGGAGTGCCTGTTTGTAAAATTAAAATAACCGCTTTTTATTTTATGAATATGTATATATACACGGTACATATACCGAAACAACATTTTTCACCATATTTGTATGTCTGTCTGTTTGTTTTGGCTAATCTCTGAGATGGCTGGACCGATTTTTATTGACCTTTCACTGGCAGAGCTAATGTTATAAGAAGTAATTTAGGCTATAAACATAATCCACATCAATCTGGGTAAGTTATCGTGGGCTGCTGGCAACAGCTAGTACTATAATAAAGAGAAATTGTTTGTGATAGAAGATAAACCTTGAATCTGGTTATCCCAAACAAAACCTACAAGGCTCGTGAACTTTTCTACATTCGTAGAAAATGTCAAAGTATTGAGCTCCGTAATACAAAAGATATGTTTAATAGACCCTTCTAAATAGTTTTAACTGTAACAATAGCCATGTTAATTTCAAACCTAATTCAGATACCTATTTTCTAAGAAAGGAACTTCTTCAAATGCCTTTAACATAATTCGAACCCGTCAAGGGTTCGAATTATGTGTAGAGTAGGGTAGAGCTTACAAAATAATATTATTTTCTGAGATTTGTGAATTTAATATATGAAATTATTCTTAACTTATTATTCATAGTACATTAAACTAGAAGATACGAAGGTTCTACAAATTAATATTGCAATTTCTGTTGTAGTTACGGTATATATTAGAAATTAATTTCTGAAAATTGTATTCTCGTTTTCCCTAAGGCTGTTTGACATTCGACTTTGTGAGCGATAAAGTATTTGAAGATCTATTGTAAATATTTTTGCTTCTTATAACTTTTATACTTCTTATAACTTTTATGCTTCTGATAACTACTTATAACTTATGTTTTATAACAACAACGAAATTATTTTCACCATCAACCTTCAAATAGCTCAGCTGTGCCGTCTGCTTGGGTACCGTCGTGCTTGTTTCTTCCATGGCATAGCTGCGTTTCGAGAGAAGAGCTGGAAAGGCAAGGCAGGCAGTGTATAACTTCTCAGAGACTTAACATCTTATATCTCAGGATACACATGTTAGGTAACAGTGCTCCCAACTCTACCAACTTTTAGGTAGATCTACCAACTTTTAAGATTTTTCTCAAATCTACTACCTTATAAAGAAAATCTACCAACTTTTTGTTTATAAAATTTTTTAATTTTTAAACTTCTTGTACTTCCGCATAGTAGTGCTAATGTCGAAAGATTGTTTTCTGCAGTCAATTTATTGAAAACCCCTAGCCGAAATAAACTATCAACGGACACTCTTCAGGGACTTTTACATACAAAACGATTCATCAATGAAAGCTCTGAACAACCAGTACCTACGCCTGATCATTATAGATTATTTAATCAAAATATGTATTCTTTTAAAGAATAGAGTATTATAAAACGTATAATTCATGTTTAACATAAGATGAAAAAAATATATTTTACTGTTATGTATAACAAAAATTAAACTACTTTTTTCTTTTAATAAAAATAATTTTTAACAGAAAAGTGCATTTCAGTTTCCGGCCCTCATTTTCAAGAACATTATGTTATATTGATCTCTTCAATCCATAATATGCTTTGATTTTTTTATTTATATTCATTTTTTTACTATAATAGATAAAGTGATTACTTTTTTACGAAAAAAAAATAAATTAAAGGTCTTAGGGTAGGATTTTATATAAAACTCGAAATTATAGTTGGTAGATCTACCTACTTTTCGAATTGAAGATGATTGGAAACTACCAACTTTTGAAATTGTATCTACCTACTCGATTAAATTCGAGTTGGTAACACTGTTAGGTAACACAGCTTAGGTTACTAAAATTATTTATAACGAGACTGTCAGTCTCATGAACAAGACATTCGTAGATAATTTTGAAATATTAAGCTCCGCGAAATGGAAGTGAAAAACATGGTAAATATCCCGTTTTAAATAATTTTAGTAATGAAAATAACCATTTTAACTTAAAAACAGCTTAGGTTATTCTGTTTAAGTTCTTGGGCGACACTTACCACTTACTATAATGTAGCTCGTCTGCCCGTTTTCCTATTCAAGTAAAAAAAAATCATTATCGTTAATAATAATTAAAATAAATTGCGATACGAAGCTTCCTAACGTAATTTGTGATTGAAGGTAATATTCATTGAATTGTAAAATTACGTTCGTGTTATAAAAAGCTGCGTACATCATGTCGTTAAATTCCGTGTGCAAGTATGCGAAAATTTTCATCAAAATTTATAATAGGTAATATCTGGCCTACGGCGAGCCAAACATCATCATCTTATCTACATAACATGTAGGTATGTATCGGATAAATAGCACAGACACAGATTTTATTAATTATCGTATCTACCATTTTTTTTCTTTAACGCGGGGAAATGCTCTGAGGCATCCCGCGGGAGTGTGGGACTCGCTGCGCCCGAAAACTGGAAAATGGACGCATCTCTACCCACTAAAACCCGGCGGGTGCCACCAATGTCGCCTTTGGTGAGTTGCCCCGGATCTAATGAGCAAAGAGGGCACCTCGACGGCTACTCAATCTCCGAAGGGACCTTACCTTACCCTAGGCTACTGAGCCCCACCACCATGGTGAGGTATTATCGTATCTACCATAGCTGTGCCTAGCCGCCTCAAAATTGAGAAAAGTAAGTTTGCTCCCAAATCTAGATATATATATTTACCTATAATTAAATCTACCTCAAAAGTTGTAGTGTCAAAATCCATTTTTCCGATCCGATTACGGGGATCAACACGTTCAAACAAACATAGTCTTCAGCTGTATCACACTCCCCACCCTGGATCTGAGCCTTGGCGCGGCGGTGGGGCTTAAGCCTGGGGTGCAATCCAGCACCTTGGGTGACCAATCGGATCCCGGGCGGCAGTTGGTCATGGCCACTGCCGGCCAAGCCGCTCCCCGGTACATAGGGCCGGGGGTGGTGGTTGCCATCCCACGTTGGGATGGGGACCGCGAGGAAGAAAACCTCATCAAAAATCACCCTAATCCTAAGTTTTGGTGCGCGGCGAGAGGACGAATGGCTGGAGGGTCTCCAGTCGTTAGCGCACCCCCAGCCGGGGTACCTGCGGACCCCCCGGTTGGGATACAAATGTACGCCATCCTGGTCCATAGGGCTCTGCCCAGGATGTATCGTCTCCCTAACCCCGACGGTGGAGACACCAGAGGGACAAGTTTTGTCTCAAAATTAGTTCTGTAACGAAAGACACTCTCCGGGCGGGTACTGCGAATCCCGCGGGTCTTCGGACTCAGGCCCCATGTAATACGGAGGGGGCCAAACAAAACTTCGGCGGTTCGGCAACGGACCGACGCGACCTAGGCGAGCACACTGACACTGATAACGTACACGATTCGGAGCAAACAAACTCGGACCACGGCGAGCGATCAATGGACCTGAATGCAAGCGATCTGGTGAAGGAAAAGAGGGAAGGAAAAAATAGAGGTTCCGTAAGAATATGCTCAGAGATTGATGAGATGAGCCAGAGCGACTCAAGCGTGAGATCGAGCGTCAGATCGACGCGCTCATTAATCCTGAGAGGAAAACGGACCCGGCGCTCGTCATCGGAAGATGAGACTGCGACCGAGGGGACTGTGAAAGGAGGAGGACCGGGGGCGTACAGGAAGACGCCACCCACAAAACGAGGTCGTGGAAGGCCACCAAAAATCAGCCATAACACAGGCATGGCTAAAGCCCAAGCAGCGGCAAGGCGAGAGGCGATGGATGCAGAGACAGAGAGCAGCGTTATAATGACTGCGCGAAGCATGTTTGTTCGCTCGTCCTGCCTGTCGGAGTCGTCGGGGTCAGAGACGGCCCCCAATATAACGGAATTAGAGACGGCGAGCGCTCTGGGGTCGAGCATCTCGAAGGCCCTGGAGACGATCGAGGGGGTCCGCAAGAAGAGCCGGAACCTGAAGGGCCAGATGGCGGGCTCCCTCAAGAAGGCGGAGGAAGTCATCAAAGCGGCCACAGCGACGCTCGTTAACCGCACGCCCTTTTCCGAAAAGAGGGCGTTAGAGACGGCCAACAAACGGCTGTCTGCGGAGGTGGCAGAGCTGCGCCTAGAACTAGCGACGCTCCGGAGCGAGCTCGCCTCCTCTCACCAGTTGCCAGCAGTGACGCAAGCGTCACAGGCGCATACTCTCCCCGCAAACCTAGAGGAGATAGTGGGGAAGGCGATGCGAGAGGCGGTGGCGGTTTCAAGCGCCCGCTTAAACGCCCGGCTCGAGGGCCTGGAGTCACGACTTCTACCCGAGCCGCAACGACGCCCGCCTCTGGCGGCGGATAGAAGAGCGACGGTGGCAGTGTCAGCGCCAACACTGGTGTTTACTCCAGGGCCGTTAGGCGCTGCCAAGAAGACGAAGAAGAGCGCGCCCGCGGCAACTACAACATTGATGCTGCCGGCGAATCCAGGACCTTCAGCTGCCCCTAAGAAGGCGGCAAAAAAGACGAAGAAGGCGACGGCCAAAACTGATTCGCAGAAAGATGCGGCACAGGAAGGCAATGGTGACGGGTGGACGACCGTCACCAAGAAGAAGAGACAAAAAGCGGCGACGCCGCCAAAAAAGAAGGGCCCTCCTAAACTGCGGACACCCAATAGTAGTGTCGTGGCGCTGCAGTTGCAGCCGGCGGCGGCCGAACGTGGGGTAACCTATGCTGACGTGCTGGGGAAGGCAAGAGCCGAGATACGCCTCCCCGACCTCGGCATAGAGCCGCCTCGCTGCCGAAAGGCGGCCACAGGTGCCCGCCTCTTAGTATTGTCTGGGGGCACCAACGGTGACAAGGCCGATTCCCTGGCCAAAAGAATCCGAGAGGTGATCGGGGACGACATCGTCAGGGTAACCAGACCCACTAGATGCGTGAGTGCTCGAATCTCGGGTCTGGACGACTCAGTAACTAAAAATGATGTCGTCGAGGCGGTCGCAGAGGCGGGCGGTTGCCCCCCCGAACAAGTGCGATCCGGGGAGATTGGCTGCAGCCCTTCTGGTCTTGGTGCGGTGATCATTCGCTGCCCTTGCGAGGCGGCGAAAGCAATCCTGACGAAGGGCAGGCTGCTGGTGGGCTGGGTATCGGCGCAGTTCCGCCTGCTCGACGCCCGCCCATTAAGGTGCTTCCGCTGCCAGGAGCAGGGGCACGTGGCAGCGGTCTGTTCCTCCGAAGTGGACCGGAGTGGCCTATGCTTTCGCTGTGGAGAAGCGGGACACAAGGCCCGGGACTGCAATGCGGCCGTCCCCAAGTGTGCGCTCTGCTTCGAAAAGAGGCTACCTGCCGCCCACAAAATGGGTGGCGGAGCGTGCGTCGCCCCGCGCCGTGGACGGGCAGGGCGCAAACAGGCCGAAAGGGTTAGCGAGGGCCCTAGTCCCCCCTCGCAGCCCATCATACCGACCGCCAACAGTTTCGCTGTCCTGGGCGAGGAGGTTCCCATGGCCTTGGAGTGATGGTACTCCCAATCACCCAAGTACTTCAGGGGAACCTTAACCACTGCGCCAGAGCCCAGGATCTGCTCTTTCAGGCTCTGGCGGAGTGGTCAGTGCAGGTGGCAGTATTTGCTGAACCATACCGCGTCCCCAACTCTCCAAGTTGGGTCGGAGACGAGGACGGCGTTGTGGTAGTCGCCAGTCTAAATGGCTCGCCACCGTTCGGTGTAGTAGAAAAGGGGCGCGGTTATGTCGCGGCTGAAATAGGACGAGTTCTCGTGGTCGGGGCATACTTCTCGCCCAACCGGAGCGTCGCCGATTTTGAACAATTTCTAGTTCGAGTCGGCTCTCTGGTGAGGCGGGCTCGTCTTGACCACGTGCTTGTCGCCGGGGACCTCAATGCCAAATCTGTGGCGTGGGGTTCTCCCGCGACTGACGTCCGAGGTGCGGTCCTGGAAGACTGGCTAGTCGAGACCGGACTAGAGGTCCTAAACGTGGGGTCCAGGAACACCTGCGTACGGCGGCAGGGCGGCAGCATCGTCGATGTGACTTTCTCCGATGCTGCTCTCGCTCGCCGCGTACAAGGCTGGGAGGTGTTGGAGTGTGAGACGCTATCGGACCACCGGTATATCCGGTTCCGGTACGGCTGCGCCACTCTCTCCCAAAGGCTTGACTCGAATGCGGAGTGTGGCCCACGTTGGGCCCTAAGGAGATTAGATAGGAAAGCCCTCCTTGAGGCGGCCATAGTCCAGGCCTGGGGCATGGATGGTCGCCCGGTCTCGACCGAGGTGGATGAAGAGACCGACCACATGGTCGCTGCAATGTCTGAGGTTTGCGACGTGGCCATGCCGAGGGTCGGTCGGCGGCCACCGCGACGCAAGAGAGTGTACTGGTGGTCAGGTGAGCTTGACGAGCTGCGCAGGAGGTGCGTTGTGGCGAGACGCCAGTACACCCGGAGTCGCAGGCGAAGGCGCCGTGACGAGGCTGAAGAGGGGCGGCTCTATGACACCTACAGGGCCGCCGCCGGTGAACTGAGGACGGCCATAGGCCGAGCCAAGGAGGCTGCCCACGAGCAGATGCTGGAGTCTCTGGACCGAGACCCGTGGGGGAGGCCGTACAGGATGGTTTGCAACAAAATGCGCCCCTGTGCCCCTCCCCTGACGGAGAGTCTCCAGCCTGACCTCGTGGCCCGGATAGTTCCGGCTCTGTTCCCCGGCCGGGGAGAGCACGTGCCCCCGCCTATGGCTCCATCAGACAGTGAGCCACCGGATGACGAGGCTTCGGAGGTGTCGGAGACAGAGCTGGATGCGGCGTTAGCGCGCATGAGGGCGCACAATACCGCCCCAGGTCTGGATGGTGTTCCCGGGCGGGCCTTGGTTCTGGCCCTTGGCCCGCTCCGTACACAGGCGAAGCGCCTTTTTAGCGCTTGTCTAGCGCAGGGTCAGTTTCCCACGGCATGGAAGAAGGGAAAGCTGACCCTGATCCGGAAGGAGGGACGACCAGTTGACTCGCCATCGGCGTACCGACCAATCGTGCTGCTCGACGAGGCGGGCAAGCTGCTGGAGCGGATTACAGCTGCCCGGATCGTCGAACACCTAGAGGAGACAGGCCCGAACCTCAGTGCCTACCAGTTTGGCTTTCGGCGGGGCAGGTCCACCCTGGACGCTCTGACTAGGGTGAGAGCCCTTGCCGATGAAGCAGTTGAGGGGGGAGGGGTGCTTTTGGCGGTGTCTATTGACATCGCCAACGCCTTCAACACCCTACCCTTCGATACAATCCTGGAGGCGCTGAGGTTCCACGGCGTGCCGACGTATCTGCGCAGACTAGTAGGAAACTACTTGTCTGGTAGGTGCGTCGCGTACCCCACGGCCGCTGGTTGGGTGACGAGGAGAGTGGCGTGCGGTGTTCCTCAGGGCTCTGTATTAGGCCCGCTCCTGTGGAACATCGGCTACGATTGGGTCCTCCGCGGCGCGAACTTGCCGGGCGTCGGCGTTACGTGTTACGCCGACGACACCGTCGTCACCGCGCGCGGTGGCACCTTTTCGGAGGCACGAATCCTGGCGGTAGCTGGAGTTGCCCAGATGGTGGCGAGGATCCGGCGTCTTGGGCTCGAAGTGGCCCTGGAGAAGTGCGAAGCTATATGCTTCCACGGGCCCCGGCGAGCCCCTCCACCCGGATCCCGCCTTATAGTAGGAGGGACTTCCATCGCTGTCGAGCCGACCATGAGGTACTTGGGCCTCGTCCTCGACAGTCGATGGAACTTCCGAGAGCATTTCCGGCGCCTCGTCCCGAGGCTGCTCGGAACTGCACGTGCGCTGAGTCGTCTCCTTCCCAACATGGGTGGACCGAGCGCTGGTTGCCGCCGCCTATATGCGGGCGTCTTGCAGTCCATGGGGCTGTACGGCGCACCGATATGGGCGAGCGCCCTAAAGACGGTGAATGTGGCTCAGTTGCGACGTCCGCAGAGAGTCATGGCCGTCAGGGCCGTCCGTGCGTACTGTACGACCTCATACGAGGCTGCGTGCGTACTGGCGGGCTCAGCGCCGTGGGACCTGATCGCAAGGGGCCTGGCGCAGGCATGGAGGAGACGACGAGGAGAGGAAGAGGAGGAGGAAACCTCCGAAGAAGAAGAGTCCTGGCGGAGCCGCCTGCGAAGGCGAGTGCTCCGTCAGTGGAAGGATAGGCTGGAGGAGCCTAGTGCGGGACACCGCACCGTGTCGGCCGTCGGTCCAATCCTGGAGCAGTGGATTGATCGGCGGCACGGCATCATCACCTTCCACCTTGCGCAGATCCTGACGGGACACGGCTGTTTCGGAAGGTATCTGTGGAAGGTGGCAGGGGCGGAGGACTCGCCAGGGTGTCATCACTGCGGCTGTAGTGAAGACACTGCAGACCACACCCTGGCGGAGTGCCCAGCTTGGGCGGAGGCAAGAGCGCCCCTCATCGCTGAGGTTGGCGCGGACCTGTCGCTCCCTGCGGTCATCCGAGCGATGACTGTCAGTGAGAGCGCATGGCAGGCGGTCCTCTCCTTTTGCGAGGACGTGATGTCGCAGAAGGAGGAGGCGGAGCGGGAGAGGGAGCGCACTGGCGCCTCTTCCCGCAGGAGAGCACGGCGGCGACAGGCGGTCACACTGCCGTGAGGGACCTGTGCGCGGCCGATCGGGGGATCCGCCGCGCGCGCGCAAGGTCCAAGCTATAAGGCATCCTATGTGTTCAGGGTGCCTTAAGCGGAGAAGGGGGGGGGGTCACTACCCCCACTTTCAGAGAAGAGTGCCGGATTGCACAACGTTGTGGCCGGTGCGGATGTCCACAGCTCTCGCGCCGGGTCACCTAGACGACGAGGAGAACACCGCTGGGGTTTAGTGGGTAGAGTCTGCGCTCACCTTACCATCTTCTCGGGCGCAGAGAGAGAGAGTCCCACATAACCAACGGCCCCCCCCCCGGACCCGTTGGTATGCCTAAACGCATTCCCCAGCGAGACCAAAAAAAAAAAAAAAAAAAAAAAAAGCTGTATCACACTAGTATAAATATGTTTGCTCGAATCGGCTTGATCGTACCTAATAATAAAGAAATTCGTACATTAGGGCACTAACATAAAAAAGGAATTTAAGTAGTAGAACTACGAATGTTCATCAGTATGTCTTTAATAGCAGAATATGTATAGAATAAGCTTTGTTTTTTTAAAGGGTTCTAAATTGATCGACGGAAATTAAAAATGTTATGACAAAGTGTGAGGTAACAACACATTAAAGGTTCGCATGTGAGTATTATTTATGAAGGCCATTTTTTATTATCAGCAAAAAAAATGATGTAAAAACCAACACGGGCGGACTTTTCTGAGCTTTTTTTAAGACAACCGTTGGAACTTGTTTCTTACCCGTAACTTCACTTTAGAAAAACTTTACCAAATATCCATATCAATATAAAAATTACAATTTGATAGGTTAGTCGATACCACAGGAGACCGAAGAGCTGGCAGCTACCTCGGACAAAGAATTAGTCTAGCAATTCAAAGGGGGAACGCTGCCAGTATCTTCGGGACCTTGCCTAAAGGGACTCCTTTTTATTAATATAATTAAGTTATTATATTATATTTTTTAAGTTTTTTTAGTTTTAGTTTCTTTGTAATCTTTAAATGATAACAAATGTGTTAATTTGATAAGTTTATGTATATTTAACTAAATATACAAAAAACAACTATATAAAAAACAATTGATTCTCGTTCTAGTGAATTCGTGTGTCAAATGGTAACACAAGTCAAAATCAAAATTTTTACTACATGTGAAATGTGATCTTCTAAATAGCCTGTGACAATCTGATAGATTGTCAGGCCAAAATTGGACTGGACATGACAAACTTTTACTATTTTTATTGGCTAGGCCCACCACTCGTTTCCACCGCTGTTAGTTTTGTGTCGGGATAGGCCCACCACTCATTTCCACTGCTGCTACTTTTATGTCGGGCTAGACCTACCACTCGTTCCCCCTGCTGCTAGTTTTGTGTCGGGCTAGGCCCACCACTCATTCACCCTGCTGCTACATTTGTGTCTTGCTAGAACCACCACTCGTTTCCACCACTGCTACTTCTGTATCGGCCTAAGCACACACCTCATTCCCCCTGCAGTTATTTTTGCGTCGGGATAGGCCCACCACTCATTCCCCCTGCTGCTACTTTTGTGTCGGGCTAGGCCCACCACTTGCTCTCACCGCTACTAGTTCTGTATCGGTCTAGGCCAACCACTCGTTCCCACCGCTAATACTTCTGTATCGGTCTAGGCCAACCACTTGTTCTCACCGCTGCTAGTTCTGTATCGCTCTAGGCCAACCACTTGTTCTCACCGCTGCTACTTCTGTATCGGTCTAGGCCAACCACTTGCTCTCACCGCTACTAGTTCTGTATCGGTCAAGGCCAACCACTCGTTCCCACTGCTAATACTTCTGTATCGGTCTAGGCGAACCACTTCTTCTCACCGCTGCTAAATCTGTATCGCTCTAGGCCAACCACTTGTTCTCACCGCTGCTACTTCTGTATCGGTCTAGGCCCACCAGTCGTTCCCACCGCTGCTACTTCTGTGTCGGGCTAAGCCCACTTCACGTTCTTACCGCCACTACGTCTGGTAGCTAGGATCAATAGAGAAAACCAAATGACCTTTTGATACGAGCCCGGGGAACGAATTTTGGAAGAACTAAGGAGTAGTAATAAATATTAAAACTTTATAATTAAGCAATATCGATGATGCAAGTGATGACCAACCTAATCCTCTCTGATATAATCAGATCAATTTGAATCAAACCGAAAATCTAAAATCGCTATCAGCATTAAGGAAATCGATTTGGGAAAAGAATCTCAGATTGTGCGTTACACAATCGATTCAAATCCAGTCCATTCGAATTGTTTCCCCGTCGTTACGCCGTTATTTATTGTTATTGGCTCATTTGAAACATTTTTTCTGGTAAATACGAGAAATCGTTTTAGCGCGGCGTTTTGGTCATTAAAATTATATTAAAACTTGAAAAATAGTCATTACAACCGCTTTCAGTGCAATTAGAGGCGCATTAGTGCAGGTTCTTTTGAAGCCTAGTTTCGTATTAATTATCCTTCATGTTTATGTGTCTCTAATATATGTTTGATATGGTATAGTAGTATACCGGTCTAAAGTGCTAAAGATAATTTATATCATGAATGTCTTTTGTTTCTATCGCAAGAAAATCCTTATTGATGCGGCCAGAATCTTCGGGTAGATTCTGACCCAATGTGGGACTCGTACCTGGGAGTTCCCATCCTAACTAAAACCACTGCGAGCGCCTACAGTCTTTGAGGGTCCCAGATATGCAGGCAACAGACAGGATCACCTCAGCGATAGGCTGGCCCCAGCGATGGCTAGACTACTCCTCATAAGTACTACCCCGGCCGCTACTAAGCAGTCCCCATGACGTCGTGCCATACAGACCCAGGTTCCCATCCTGAACCCAACACGAACACAGAGGCGTTACTGTAGCGCCTCTTACGCACCGCCATTCGTCTGCGGGAGGAGGCCTCATCTGCGGCTTTCTCTCTCACCTGATAAATATATTATGTGTATACTGGGAGTATTTATATAATGATCATCATCATTACCCATCCTTTTCACCCACTGCTAGATAAAGATATCAATGACCGCTAACACGGCTGATAAAACGTACTTACCTGCTATTGCCTGCACAGCGTTGCAATGAGCATATTGCATTAATGGACACAGCATACATATTATTATACACATAAGAATAGTTATATTATACATAGATCACAGAATTGATGTAATCATATAAGATTTGTACGTGGTACCACGTTAGCTTGAAAACCCGAATAAATTTGCAAAAGGAAAATAACGTTGATGAATGGCTGGTCTAGTGGTTAGGCTAATGAACACTTCACGCAGCGGTCGCCGGTTCGAATCCTGCCAAGAACAGATTATATATAAAAGATGTCTGCACCGGATCATGAACGTCTGTATTTATATTCTCCTCCTTCTTGCTTTGAGTTCTTCAGTATTCAGTACTGAGGGTCGTGATCTCCCTTCTGTATCACCTTCTCTCTTATGGTTTTCCTCCATCTATTTCTGTCTCCAGCGGTGTGGAATTTATCTAAGTTACACAAATTCTTACGAGCTTACCACGGGGCTAGGTTAACGTGGTTTGGTTATTGGGTAGCGTTTATTTTATTTATTTATCTAATTCTTAAAAGATAACAAATTCAAACCACTTATCAGATTTCCGTAAAGACAAATGATTGGACCTCGAACTAGATGGAACTATGATGTCCATACAGCGGCGGGACCTGGTTAGGTGATGATCAAACTTGGTGTTGAATAGAAGAGGAGCATATCCCGCAGTGCATGGACAAACGCTGATGATAATGATGAACCTAAGAAGGAACATGACACATCTCTGTACAAATCATAGGCCCATTTCTATTATCTATAGCTGTTCTATAGATTGACTCATCACGATATCTCTGGAACTATAAGACCTAGAGACTTTAAATTTGGTAGGAATATTACTTTTGCCATGTAGAGTTCAGCTAAGAACAGATTTTATTTTATTTTAATTTTGACAGAACGAAGTCAGTGCAGGCAGCTAGTAAAGTAAAGTAATCCCCATCATGGTTCAGGCCTTGTCGTGGTGGTGGGGCTCAGTAACCTAGGGTGAGCCGCGCCTTGGGCGAAGCTAATTGGGCCAAGGCAGCTCTTTGTTAAGAAGGCAGTTCTTATAAGAATAGGGTACAAAAGAGCAGAGGACAAGGGGCGAGGACGGGAACCTCACCCCATTGTACTGTCCCGACGTTGGGAGGGACTGTTCTGTGGTGCGGGATAACCCCTCTGTGGAGGTGGCGTCGGTCCTTTGCAGGACTGACTAGCCGTCGAGGTGTCCAGTTTGTTTATCCGGGGATATTGTAGATCCGGGGCACCTCACCAAAGGCGGCATTGGTGGCACTCGCCGGGTTTTAGTGGGTAGAGCTGCGTCCACTCACCAGCTGTCGGCCGCAGCGAGTCCCTCATACCCGCGCGGGGAGATCCACTCCCCCGCGGGATGCCTCAGAACATTTCCCGGCGTTAAAAAAAAAGCTAGTAAAGTAATAAAATATTAATGAACTATTAATGTTTGCATAACTTTCTTGTACACCTCATTAACATTCCTAACCTCGTATATGGCGTAACATAACAACAGTAAAAAGGATTCCACGTCTCAAAGGCAATAATGGCCACTTATTGTAACTTCTTGGTCTCACTAGATGTCCTGGACTTGGACGGTCTCCAAAGGTTATACCGAGCGATGTTCGTGATTGGGTGCTACGTTAGCCGGAAAATTAGTTGTACTGAACGGCCTGTGATAAACACGAAATTGTGTATTTGTGGGTTGGGAAGGATTTTAGTAATAAAATTATAAGTAAACACACATAATATCCTGAAATATTTATCAAAAGAAAAGAGCAGATGATTTTAAAACGGTTGACGCGATTTTGATAAAACATATCTAAGAACTCCCTCTAGAAAACCTACTTTTAATTTTATGGCGTGAAACCTATGTATGCGTTTTTCAAATACCCAATTTTATTTGAGAAACTCAGAAGTTAAAAAAATAACAAAAAAAATTCAAATGATCAAACAATTTAATAAAACAATATATTAAGAAAAACACAATATAATATTTGTGTTAAAATATACTCCAATCAACAATTGAAAAAGTATTTAAGCTTTGCACAATAGATAACAAAGAACAAACTAATTATTTACGTAAATATAAGTTATTTGTATAATTTACTTATTTTTGTTCTTCGAATTCTCGTTACTCTTAATTATCTTTTTATAGGTAATGATATTAAATATACATATTATATTTGTGAGCTTTACAAAGAACATTTAATGTTCTCGTATAAATAAAAACATTGTTTCAAATAATTAAGATAAACAATAATAAACGATTTGTAAACAGATTGTTAAAATGTTTTCGTGCCTGTTTTGT
This sequence comes from Helleia helle, assembly GCA_963853865.1. Lineage (NCBI taxonomy): Eukaryota > Metazoa > Arthropoda > Insecta > Lepidoptera > Lycaenidae > Helleia > Helleia helle. The sequence goes on along the minus strand of OY971426.1, from coordinate 15,651,396 downwards.
ATGTTTTTTTTTGCCATCGTATAAAGATGGATGAAGAACTATTGTTTGAACAACCATTACATCATCAGATACTCCTTCACATTTGAACACGTCATTACACTACAGATACTAATCTAAGAGCATATAAAACAGTCAGCATCTTCATAGAACTATTACATATTTGAAAGATGGTTAAAATTGCGTCAATAATTAGGAAGATTTTTACAGCAATAATTTTCGTGATTTTTTTAAATGTTCAGTACTTTATGTGCGATGTATTCGTAGAATTAGCAGAACAAAATTACAAATGAAGAGGTACTAAAGACTGCACAGCTGCCTTTTTTTGTTTTCGCTAGGGACAACCACATACTTTTTTTGCGTTTAGACAACCACATAATGACCGGGCCCGGGGAGGCTCAGGGGTTATGAGAGCCCCACCATGGTTCAGGCCTTGTCGTGGCATTGGGGCTCAGTAGAGGCCGTTGCACCCTGGGCGAAGCGAATTGAGCCGAGGGGGCTCTTTGTACCCCTCTTATAAGAAAAGGGGACAAAAGAGTAGGGGGCAAGCGGTGAGGACATTGGGAAGGGTTGTTCTGCTAGTCTAGTTCTACTAGCCGTCGAGCTGTTTGCTCACTAGATCCGGGGCACCTCACCAGGGCGGCATTGGCAGCAGTCGTCGGGTTTTAGTGGGTAGACCTGCGTCCACTTACTAGCGTTCGGGCGCTGTGAGTCCCACATACCCGCCTAGACAGACTCACTCCCCCGCGAGATGCCTCAGAGCTTTTCCCGGCGTTAACGAAGAAAACTGGTTATGAGACTTTCTGCGCCCGAGAAGATGGTAAGGTGGACGCAGACTCTGCCCCATTGGTGTTTAGGAGGTCTGGCCTCGTCGTCTGGCCGGTCGTGGAACCTGTGGACGTCCACGGGGTCACTGCACAGCTGCCTAGCACGACAGTTTTCATTTGCCTCGTAGAAATTAACGGTATATGAAGACCAAAAAATTTATAAATAATATTACTAATATAATATTATTTATATAATATAAAAGAATAAAGACGACAAGCATTTTTTTTTTCCCAAGAGTGTTTAATTAATATTATTCGACTGCACGTTTGCCCCCCGATGCTGTAGCATTTTGGCGACTGTCGAACCCCATACACATTCGCACAATCAGAGATACAGCAGATGCGTTGCCCTCCTTTTCCCTATCCCCCCAATGGGCCACCGAAAACTCACAAACCACACGAAACGCGAGAACATAGCTGTCTGATGGTACTATCCCGGTCGTGCCGGCCCAATTTGGCTGCAAAGCAGCATGGCACTACCTCTTACTGTAATTGTATTATTAAAGATTTTATGTATTATATCTTTGATTAATCTAAATTTATCAAAGTTGTATATTATTTTAATTAAGTATATTAAATTCAATCATAACAATCGGCCGATGAAAAGATTGTTTATTTAAGAACTAAAATTATATGTTATTTATTGTAAAGTTCTTTAGAGAAGCGAAATCCCAACTATAAGTTGGAACGCGCTGACGTACAACTGCCCCCAATCTGATTCAGCGGTTTTCAGTTTTGCCTTTTTGCAAAAGATCGAGAAATATCCACGGAACTACGTAAGCCTTTTAACACAAGTGTGAAGTTGTTTCGTCAAATATGTTTAACAAAGTATTTTAGCGTAATATATTTTAAGTCAATCTCCGTGCATCTCCTGTCCGTGTTGGATGCGAGTGCCGAGGGATCGTTTGTCTTGGCGTTCATTGAGGGAGGCTTATGTTCAGTGATGAGGATGAGAATTATATTTCATTAGATGTTTCCGATTTAGTACTCAATAAGTATAAGCTAATTAGTTGATATATGAAGGTCTCAGGCCTTTTTCATGGGCATCATTGACTTTTCACAATACGGTCCAAAATCTCTTAATTCCTGTACTCGGTTGAACAAGGCTAAGCGAGCTTCATCGCACTCTTCTCTTTGTCAAATTATGAGGCACTTACTTTTTTTTTACCGATTTTACCGAGTTATTCATAAATTGTATACCTCTGCTAGACAATTAAATCGTCAATAAGCGGCAAAACGGCCTATCCCCGCTGTTCAATAGTAAGAAGCAGTGCCATGCTGCTATGCAGCTGACTTGGGTCGACGTCAAGTGACAGCTATGCTGTCGCGTTTCACGCGGTTTGTCAGTTTCCGGTGGCCCATCGGGGGGTAGGGAAAAGGAGGGCAATACATAATCATAATGTCTGGTTACGCAGATGTATATGGGCGTCGGTAGTCTAAAGCTTCGACTGCTCGTGTGCTTTAAAAAAACATTCACATTTTGTGTGATAACAATGTGTCAAAAAGTTGAATTCAATAATAAATTAAGTATGTACCTCTTGATTACTCAAAACTACATTACAGGGGTTCAACGTGAAGAAATAATTTGATATGAAATATTTATATATAAAATTGTCTTCATAAACAGGTAGCCAAGCTGTTACAGGATTCGAACCCGTAAGCGTTCCAGTCAGCTAACTATTATATGAATCAAGTATTACGTGAATAGGTTACTAAACTATGCATAGTACATATAACTCCATTATAACTAATAACGACATAACTTCATATAGTCACTTTATGCATATTTCATGCGGCACGCTTTGAGCACGGCGAGTATTTGTAGGACATTCTGCGGTCTAAGACCACTTCATATTAGGATCTAACTTGTGTATGAACTTATGATACGTCCTAAAATATTACCATATCATTTAGATTTAGAAGGTAATTTTAATAAGATGAAAAGTTGATCGTCACGGCCGGGACACTAGCAGATGTGAAATATTAATGTCAATAAAATATATTATATTTGATGGTCTTTACCTATGAAATTGACGTTTTGTATGAAAAAATTCAAACGATTTTTTTTAATTTATTTTTTATTTGTATTAATCGAAGTAATCACCCATGCAATCAACGCATCTTTGCCAACGCAGTGGCAGTTTATTGATGCCCTTCTTAAAGAAATCAGCTGGACGGGAGACAACAAATTCTTCAAAGGCATTTTGTTCTGCCTTTTGGGTATTGATTTTTTTTCCCGCCAAGAAGTTATTCAAATTATGGAAAAAGTAGTAGTCTGTAGGCGCAAGGTCTGGTGAGTAGGGTGGATGACGGAGAGCTTCCAACCCCAGTTCTTGCAACTTGGAGACCGTCTGCTGTGCAGTATGAGGTCGCGCGTTATCGTGCAGGAGCAGCGGAGACGAGCGATTGACCAATGCTGGTTGTAGATGTGCCAGCTTCTCCATCATTGTGTTCAGTTCTTCACAGTACACATCTGCAGTAATGCTCACCCCGTTTGGTAAGAAGCTGTGAGGAATCACACCGGCGCTAGACCACCAAACAGTGACCATCACTTTTCTAGTGTTCGTTTAGGGCATTGTTTAGGTGCTGAACCAGGATCCAACCAGCTTGCTGAGCGCTTGCGCTTATCAAACAGAATCCATTTTTTTTTTTCATCATTTCATTCATTTTTCATTTCATCGCAGGTAACAATGCGGTTCAAAATACCTTCATTTATGTGTCTGTTGAGCAGTGCAAGGCACGTCTCGACGCGTACCTCGCGCTGGCGATCATTGAGTTCGTGGGGCACCCATTTGTTAAGCTTTTTACCTTGCCAATTTGGCACAAATGGACCAATATTGTTTTGACGCTAACGTCGAAAGCTGCTGCTTATTCCACCGTAGATTGTGTATCATCAGCTTTCACAATCGCCTTTAATTCGTCATTGTCGACCAAAGTTTTCGGACGACCGCGAGGTTCATTTTTCAGCAAACCGAGCAAACCAATAACAGGTGTGGTGCATTGGTTTGTAGTGTTAGCTCCATAAACGTCGTCGATATTGCGTGCCGCTTGCGCCGCGTTGCTGCCACGACGGTACTCATATTCCATAATTACGCGATGAAAATGTAACACTAATCAAAAAACAAATGACTACATTTGGAAAAAGATTTCCATGTTTTTAAACAAAATTAATTTTAAATTAGAATTCCTATCCAAACAAAAAATATTTTGATTTGAAATGGCCAGTGCTGCAGAACGGCAATTTCATAGGTAAAGCTATTATAATAATCGTCATCAGTTTCTTACCCTCTTTTATCGCAGGAAAATCCTTATGGATGCAGCCAGGATCTTCAGGTAAATCCTGACCCAATGTGGGACTCGCACCTGGGAGTGCCCACCCTAACTAAAACCACTGCAAGCGCCTTCAGCCGCCTTTTAAGTAGCGCCTTCTACGCACCTCGTTTGTTGCCTGCGAGAAAAGGCATCGTCGGCCTCCTTCTGGGATATTACTGCCTCGCAGAAACCACTTTCTTACCCTCCACAATTGATCGTAAGCCTCTTTTATGAACTTTAGGTTTAAATTGCAAAAATATTTGGTCCCGCATGCCTAAGCCGACTGGCAATTCCAGATTTTACAAGTTGCTGCATTCATCAATGAATGGAGATCAGGATACATCAGATGAATACTTCAGATAGGGTTCATAGAGTTCCAATATTATTTTGACTTTACAATTAAGTCTGATTCGTTTTATAGTTAAAATAAAATACCAATTATCACATATTTTATTTCAAAAAATATAAAACATTAGATATGATGTTCTACGAGTTACAACATAAATTAATATATTAATGTAAAGATTGAAGCGAGTGCAGTACGACATTTAGTACCTACTTAGAATTTACACATAATATTTTATTTTATTTTCCATTAATATATAGCTTATTTCCATAGAAAATAGGTAACTAAAATAAAAAATATATAACACTGCAGCAATTTGTATATAAGTAATCCTATTATAACATAATAATAATATATAATAGGTTATATAAAATATAATATAAACTAATATCATCTTAGGGGACAGTAGAAAAAAAGAAGAAATGTCACATCTTTGACTGCTGTCATCCGAATCTTCTTCTCCTTCTTTTACTTTGACTCCCGGAAGGAACATCATTACATATTTTATGGACTATAGTCACTATCATCCACCATTTTCAATTTTCATTGACACTTATTCTTACATGCTATTAAAAAGATCAATTCGTGGATAGATATTGAAAATTCTAGGGGATAAATAATTTAGTAAACATGTTCTGTTGTAAATATTTAAAATAATAGCTACATTTTAATATACTTATTATATAAAAATAATATAAATTATAAATACATAATAACCGTAAACTGGCAGCTAAAGTGACAGTAGATATCGTCTGATATCTACTGTCACTTTGACATGATGATAGAATGTTGCATGTATAAAAAAAAAGAATTTTTACCAATACTTATTACTATTAAAAACAAAAATAATATAAAATTGCAGAAAAAATGCTTATTCTTTTAATCTAGGAACTGATATTTTGGATATGTATAAGACTTGCTTTGATTCTTAAAAAGTTAATAACTTGTGTTTAATGCATTATTAGACTCCTTTTCGCAAAAGACTAGTCTTAGCGAATTAAAAACGCTTATAATGAAACGATTTTTTTAAAAGACCGTATATGTTACGAAAATAACTCTAATTATACACTGGCAATCATGTTATATCATTTTTATTTAAATTCTATCATATTCTCATTTAATTTATTTATAAAACACAAACTTGAAAAACGTATTATAACAAATTTACCTTGACTATTTTAATAACTTTTATTGTGACTAGATTGTTCTATAAACATTTTACTTGAGAATGTAATTTAAACATAATTATTTTTTCATTAAGGCCCATACACACAATCGCAAGTGACGATATAAAATAGCTAGAATTGGCACGTAGGTAGGCTTTGAAAAATGAGCAAACAAGCTTATGAGCAAAAATCTAAGAGTCTTTAGAACATTTAAATATTTAAGCAAATAAACTTTTGTTTTATTCGATTATAAAACTACCTTAAATAGTGTTTTACTAGCCTTCCCCCTCTACTTTACTTCTCAAATTTATAATGTTCCAAAATAAATAACTTATAATTTTCGTCATTAAGTGGGCTTCTCGGCAAAAGCGTTTTATAGTTTTGGAGATGAGCGCGTTAAAATAAACAAATAAAAACTATTTATTAGCTATAACGAAATGTTAGCAAAGATTAGGATTATTTTAAAAGTAGATGTGACAAGCTGAATGTTATAAAATTAAAAATACTTGTAATATTTTGTATTTTAATTTTGTTTGTTTTTTAATTATTGTAATAAGTATAAATAATAACATTACGATTTTTAGGACGGTTTATTTAAAATATATTATATAATCAATTCCTCCAATTCACCGTTATTTAATACTGCTTTTACTGTGTAAGTATTTAAGCGATTAATGCTTGTGCTTAAAGCGCTTAAAGAGCAAGTGTGCAAGGAACCTTATAGGTAAACTATTTTTAGGAATAATGTTCAAGAATAAATGTAAAATCCTAGCTTTCTTCATCTTTATTCGTCATCCAGTGAGTGATCCTTTCACCATAATACATATTAAGAAAACGCTCTTGTGATCAAAAATATTTATCTACCTTAAATCTATATCAACTTAAACTTAGGGGCTTTAAAAGCATCACATTGAACGCATTGACAATTAAAAGCAATAAGTCCTGGAGGTATCGTCACACCCCCCACTATCCTGTCAGCCATAATAGAACTGGGAATTGGAATAACCACTTAAACTCTTTGGACTCATCATAATTTCCGCTTCCTCCTTGGCTATGAACCTTGGGACATCCCTGGAATTTGAGGGTACATAGTCCACGTTTCCGTACATACACGGACCGGCTGTAGGATATATTGTAGATAGAGGCTTCATCGCTCTAAGCGTAGTCCTTCCAGGTCCATCTTTATACAAAATCATGTCTGGATGAAGAGGGTCGTAAAAGGTGCCGGAAATATGACTCACATCCACATCATTGTCAATATCGGAGAGGGTATCGTTGAAGACATTGGGGGCTTCTGTGGAAAACATGTTACCATTTTTGGAATCTCTTTCCCTTTTCCATCTTCTATAATACCGAACGCCGATGATAATACACAAAATAATAATAAACAATAATATGGCAACACTGATGAAAATGTAAGTTTTCGTCTCGGATACTGGTTGTGTTGCTGAAAAAAAACAAATGTCATTAATAATAACTTTACTACATTTATATTTCATATAATATATAATAATATCAACCCTTATAATTATGTCCACTGCTGGGCACGGTTCTCCTCCTCGAAATCAGGTGAGGCGGTTTTTGGGCCATAGTTCACCAACGCGCGGGCCAAATGTCAATTGGTGAACTTTACACACCTTCAAAGACTTAATCTCATCGGGCATGCAGGTTTCCTCACGATGTTTCCTTCGCCGGTGAGCAAGCTATGGTGTAACGTTAAGGTGGACGTTGAAGTTTATAAAAACCCATTTCTAAGCATCGCAGGGCGGTTAGAATCGAACCTGGACCTCTCGGCTCTCTTCGAGAGGCCGAGCCAATACCCGCTAGGCCATCGTCGCTCACATTCATACATAGTTCATCAAAAAATATTACAATCAAAACATTTATAAAAAAGCATTTGAGTCATACTACACATTTAATAATATGATCGTTTGCCACTGTTCCTACATTTAAACATCCTGTATTATATATTATATGAGACTAGACTAGTGAGAAGACTGAAAAGGACAAAACCTTTTGAGTTAGTTTTACAAAAGTGACAGTGTTGAATAGTGCAGTGTAGTGAGTGCTACAGAAAGAACACAATAACAGAGTGTCTTCCCCTTAACTAGAGACAATAAGAAAAAGTGCCAATGGACACATTCTTAGAAGAACTCTATCATTAGCAATTTAGGTTAAATTATAATTACTTATTAGCTTATACCTAGGCTAGATTGTAATGTTATGAAGTATCTTTATTTCATAGGTATTTCATAAGAAAAAAAAATATATATATATATATATATATTGTTATGTTACATGTTTAAATAGCATTTCCCTGCGTCATCAAAAAAAAAAAAAAAGGTTAAACAGAGCTTCCACTAAAAGTGCAATACAATTTAATATTCGTAACAGGGAAAGAACAGGTATCTGTGCGTGTTTTATTGCATTATGTGTGTGTGTGTTTGTGTGTGTGTGTATGTGAATGTGTGTGTGTGTGTGTGTGTGTTTGTGATTGTGCAATTAAGACAATACATAAATGATAAGAATACCTTTATGATTAACGTTATTAGCAGTTTGGATCTCTTTCTTGTTGGTTACCGTTGGTTCGGGTTCTACTTTAGCGTCCTTCGGTGGTTGCAGAGCGGGATTGGCGACTGGTAACAACTGGTTAGGTTCTCTCCACTTTTTTCCAACGTCCACTGTTAAAAAATATTATTTGGCCAAATTAAATGAAAGTGCGAATTAAAAAAACTCTTTACGAAAGACTGAGTTGCTGTAAGTTCTGAAACGTCGGGAACGTAAAAAAATGTTTCAGTAATTATAAAATAAAAACACGTTTGGTATTATACGTCTCGTCAATCAATTTCTGTGTGACATAAAAAATATGAAAATCCTTTAAAATCTGCGTTTTACCCAAAACTAGTCAACTTTGTGTGTGTAAATGTACATGCACATTTTCTTTGTGTGCGTCAGCTCGAGAGCTGTAGTTACGCACTCAAGAATGCATCACAACTACAAGTATTTTTTTTTCTTTAACGCCGGGAAATACTCTGAGGCATCCCGCGGAGGAGTGGGTCCACGATGGTATGTGGGACTCACTGCGCCCGAAAGCTGGTAAGTGGACCCAGCTCTACCCACTAAAACCCCGTGGCGAGTGCTACCAATGCCGCCTTTAGTGAGGTTACCCGGATCTTATAAGTAAACAGGGCACCTCGACGGCTAGTCAGTCCCTCAAGGGACCAACACCACCTCCACAGAGGGGTAGTCCGCACCACAGAACAACCCCTCACAAAGTCGGGACAATACGGGTGAGGTTGCCGTCCTCGCCCCTTGCCCCCTGCTATTTTGTCCCCTCTCCTTATAAAAGGGGTACAAAGAGCCCCCTCGGCTCAATTTGCTTCGCCCAAGGTTCTGGACTCACCCTAGGCTACTCAGCCCCCCACGCCATGAAAAAGCCTGAACCATGGTGGGGACAACTACAAGTATAGCCCACCCGCATTCGTAAAATAAAACAACTATAGCCTAAATATTACTTATATTACTACTACTATACGAGTGCTTTGTTTACGAGATTCGCATTCGTAGACAATGATGTATTTGAGCACCGAGAAATAGAAATGAAAACATGGTAAATATCTCGTTTTAACTAGTATTAATGGTAAACAATCTTGGCGTTCATTGAGGTGAGCCTGTGTTCAGCATTGGACGGATGCTGATGATGACGATTATGAATGGAAAATAATTTGCTTTTCCCAGGAATATCTGCAATATCATAGGTATCACATATACTTGCCTGCTCGTTTTAGCTCCGAAATAAAAAAAAATCCAAAAGTAAATTACACTTTCATAAAAGCTTTTATTAAATTAGGACACAAAGAAAAATAAATTACACATAAAATGTTCATTATGTAAAAGTTTAAATTTTTAGATTCAAAGAGATACAAAATATATCCACTAAAACTGTATTACTTATTCCGTCTGTAAATGGAACAAAATTGAATAAAAACAAACAGATTTGTTAATTGAATAAAATCACTCAGCTCAGGAATTTTTAGTATTCCATGAAACAGTGGAAACATGAAATGTTTATCAATTTTTAATTAAAAATATCAATAATTCACAAAGTTGAAGTTTTTATGTCAATTCTCGTAATTACCTAATTAAATTCTGTTGTATTTTTCACATTTCTTTGTCAGTATCAGATTTTTATTATAACGCTTAAAGTTAGCTTATTTTTCAAATATGTATCGGTATTAGGTACCACCATCTTGTTTTATTTTCAAGAAACTCTGCTAAAAGAGCAAAACGCTAAAAGCTCTGCTTCTCGAAATCGGTCGAGGCGTGGGGTTGACCCATAGTTGACTTAATGCGGGGTGATGAACTTCGCAGGCTAGTATGTATGTTTCTTAACCCCAAATACTCAAACGAATCTCAAATTTAAGACGTACTTAAACTCGTGTTGTCCCTCTTTTTTCTTTGAATCTGACACGTAATAGCATAAGTTTAAGTACGTCTTAAATTTAAGATTCGTTTGAGTATTTGGGGGTCAGGCGGTTTTTCCTCAGCGATAAGCAGGTTCGTACGTATACAAATATAATATACAGATTTGTTTACCTGATTCATCGAAGAGCCCGTCCCGTTCCGTTTGGTGGCCATCTATTTCATCCTTCTCGAGACCGCTCTCGAATTTCTCCATGAGCACTCCCAAAGGTACTGAGAAAAATATAACACAAAATAAACATGAAAATTTCCCGTCGATTCTCAAACCGCAGCGGAAACAGAATTGTTAACTATGAACAAAGTTTTACAATTGAATAATTTTAACGCGCTGAGGATAATTATCGTGGATATATTTGTAGCTATTCAGATTATTACTAAAAGTCTTGGATAATAATGGAAGTGACATAATATTTTTTAACCACAATTTTATTCAAGGTTAGCACAATATCAACATATTGTTGTCGAATGTACGTGAATTTCACTCGTTATAATTATAATAATAATATCTATGGACGTTTTTACACTACGTCAATCTGGTCCCGTGGTAAATTCCCAAAGAACTTGTATTACGGGTACCAGATGGAATATATTTAATACTTTTATATTATACATAATATATTTAAAATTTTAATTATATTATGCACATATACACATCCAAACTTTTTGTTCCCTGGCGGGATTCGAATCCGCTACCTCCGGCTTGGTCCGCTACGGTCGTCTGATTGTCGTCAATTGAAACAACTTTTACGGATTCTATCGCGTTTTTTATTAGAAACTTAATGAACCACGATAATGGATTTTTTTAAATAACATAATTATTTTGATAATAATTAATAAAAAGATAACATTTATTCATACAGGTACAAATTAATACACTTTTACATTGTAAGCATCATCATCATCATCATCTATCCGTCCACTGCTGGACATAGGAACGTAGAAGTGAACGCCATAACGGCCGAACAGTTTGCTACTCGATCAAACACGGACCGGCCACCGCACGGAGATCATCTTTCCACCTGGTTAATGACCGACCAACACTTTGTCTACCCAAACGTGGCCTTATTGAACTTTATTGGCCCATCGGCTATCCGTTCTCCTGATAAGTATTTGTAAGCATCAAATAATATAAATTCATCGATTAAAATAACAAATGCCCGCTACCTATGGGATCAAAAATGAAATGAGTTGATCAAAATTCGACACAACTCGATATTAAATCGGAATCGCCTCTGAATAAAATATTCATAATTTCCATTTTTTATACTTTTAATCCTACATTGGAATGTGTATCATAAAAAGAGATTGGGTGCACTATTTTGGAATGTCGGACTACATAGGCTGATGAAAATCGGCCTCGTATGTCCACGAATTTTAGCGAGGGTATTAAAAGGAGAGAATTGTTTTATCAAAAAGTAAGCTTTACGTACAATATGATATTACTATTGGAATTGCGCGCCGCGGATCGACCTGCTCCAAAACTGAAAAAATAGCCTAACAGACTCAGAGAATAATGATTTCAAACTAAGAAAAACACTTCAGTTTTTTTTTTATTATTCCTACAAGTTTTTACAATTGAAAGAATACCAATCAACTAAAATGTCAGCAGCCCCTCTAAACAATCCACGTTTATAGAATAGAATCAATGTATTTTTTATAGTATAGGAGGGTAAACGAGCAGTCGAAGCCTTTTAGCGACTATTGACGCCCATACACATCCGCATAACAAGATATTATAGGCCGTAGAACCAGATATTAGAAACTCACAAACTGCACGAAACGCGATGCCGGTGTTATGTGAGCGAGAGATACCAACCCGGTCGTGCCGGCCCAATTCGGCTGAAAAGCTACTGCTGTGCAAGCATGGCACTACCTCTTACAAATAATGAGAAAAATGTTTTTCATAAATTACTTAATGCTTATTCTCACCGCATGTATAAACCACTTTCAAATAGCTCTTCGACTCGGGCTTGCAGGGCGCGCCGAAGGTATTGCTGTTGGCCACAATCTGGCACCAGCGCTTGCCGTGACACAGTTGCATCACCGTCTCCACAGCGTACGGTGCTGTGCACGCTGGAACAAGGCGTCCAATTAATCTCTTGTTAGGGATATTTTGTAAAAATGAGGGTAGGACGGCCGGGCGGTAGGAATGTTTTGATTTTGTCGGCGTCACACCCAACTATGCATATAAAATTGAGGTACACCTAGTCCGAGGGCCTAATTGTATCTGCGAGCTCGAGGAGGACGGAAGTCTGGCCGAATGGCTATCGGTCATGTTAAGTTTGTTAATTAATGTCGGTAAAGCCATTCTCTTTTAATTATGTAGCTGTCTGTTGTAGTATTTGTGATGTGTGTGGTTTAGGTATATGAATGCACGTGCAGTGTGGGTAAGGAGGGAGGTGCTTTATGCATGCACATGCGTGTGCCCACACATTTACATCTAAATGTTATCAGCCAACCCTGAGATTGTTATTCTTTTACTAATACGAATAAATTGTTGTTATTTTCAAACGTATTTCCCTTCTGGTTTCTTATACTCTATGAAAATTGTGTAATTTAATAATAATAATAATATCTATGGACGCTTTCACACCACGTCAATCTGGTCCCGTGGTAAGTTCTCAAAGAACTTGTGTTACGGGTACCAGACAACGGAAATATATTTAATACTTTTATACTATACATATATTTAAGATTTTTATTATATAATACACATATTTAATACACATCCATGACCCAGGAACACATAAAATATTTTTGTTCCCTGGCGGGATTCGAACCCGCAACCTCCGGCTTGAGCGCCAACGCGCTTACCACTGAGCCACAGAGGTCGAATTTGCCAGATCTAGGCAAGTAAAACTGAAACGTAGTTTTACCAGACTACGGTAAAGTCGAAAGGACGAGTTATGATTTTCGCAGTGTATGTATACCGCGGTCGAGAAGAGGGAGAGTGTATCGACCTTTAACAATACTCCAGCCAAACTTGATGTTTTTAAACCGCAATAGCTGACTTTTAGGGTTATCACTTCCGAATTTTTCATTACAAAAATAATAGTTCTATGTAATTCGATAAATGGAATTATAACTTAACAAAGCAGTCAAAAAAAATATTTTTACAGTACTGCACTGTAACTTTCTTAGTTATACATATTATATGAATTCGTAATTAATATCTTACATTTTATTTAGCCTTTTAAAAATAAACATAAAGTAAAATGTTTTTCATCCCTGCTGTTGGCGGTTGACTATCAACGCTTTGTCAATAAACATTATCAAGTTTGATTTGAGGGTGATGATGACATCCCCAACATGGTTCAGGTCTTGACGTGGCGGTGGGGCTTAGTAGCCTAGGGTGAGCTCAGCACCTTGGGCGAAGCTAATTGAGCCGAGGGGGCTCTTTGTACCCCTCTTATAAGAAGAGGGGACAAAAGAGCAGGGGTCAAGGGACGAGGATGGAAACCTCACCCCATTGTACTGTCCTGACGTTGGGAGGGGTTGTTCTGTGGTGCGGGACAACCCCTCTGTGGAGGTGGCGTCGGTCCCTTGCGGGACTGACCAGCCGTCGAGGTGCCCTGTTAACTTAACAGATCCGGGGCACCTCACCAAGGCGGCACTGGTGGCACTCGTCGGGTTTTAGTGGGTAGAGCTGCGTCCACTTACCATCTTTAGGGCGCAGCGAGTCCCACATACCCACCTGGCGAGACCCACTCCCCAGACGGGATGCCTCGGAGCATTTCCCGGTGTAAATGAAAGAAAAAAGGGTGATGATGACATATCGTATGAGGCTTGTATTATTGGTATCCGGATAAAAAAACACACAAATTTTAACCGACCTAAAAGGGGTATTTTTTTGTAGTAGGGTCAAATATTTTAACACCTTGTCATTACAAATATATTATCGTCTACTGCTTTTATCATAAACCCTTAGCTTTAGCAGAGGATTAGCAGGTGCTTTGCTGGCCTTTTAGATATGAGTATGTTTTTTTCTTGATGGTCCCTAAGTCGTACAATTAAGTTACCTAAGCATTACCAACTATAGAACTTGATATATGTGTACTGTGTAGTAATAGACTAGTACCGAAACCTTAATCTCTATACTCTGTTTTTTTAACAAACGAGTACTTATTATGTATCTCGCACATTTTCGATATTAACAGAGTGAGAAAGGTCATTTTCATTGCCAATGAGATTATGTGATATAAGATTGTTGATGACGTGGACCAATAGCAAAGCAGTCAAATTTTCGATACTCTACGTTTGTTAAATAACAGACTATGGGTAAGTAAATGCTTAATAAATACCGATGGGAGAGATGCGCTGTGCCACGCTCACGTCTGCTCCGTGAAACAGCGTCGCTGTGTTTCAAGAACAAGACAGGCAGTGTAACTGGCATAGGGACTTGCCATCTTACGTCTCAATTCATGTCAACGCTGATTACTTACCACTCCACTTGATTCACCACAAATAAAATAGCCTGGACCTTTTTTTTCTTTAACGTCGGGAAATGCTCTCAGGCATCCATCGGGGGAGTGGGTCTCCCCAGGCGGGTATGTGAAATTCGCAGCTCTACCCACTAAAACCCAGCGAGTGCCACAAATGCCGCCTTTAGTGAGGTGCCTCGGATCTGTTGAGCAAACAGAGTACCTCGACGGCTTTTGGCTCGGCCCTCAGGGGACCGACGCCAGCTTCACAGAGGAGTTGTCCCGCACCACAGAACAATCCCTCCCAACGTCAGGACCGTACAATGGGGTGAGATTCCCGACCTCGCCCCTTGCCCCCTGCTCTTTTGTCCCCTCTTCTTATAAGAGCAAGGGTACAAGGAGCCCCCTCGGCTCAATTCGCTTGGTCCAGCACCTTGGGCTGGGCTCATCTTAGGCTACTGATCCCCACCGCCATGACAAGGCCAGAACCATAATAAAAAAAATAGCCTGGACCTTGGATAAGAAGCGTCAATACGAAAATATCGTGACATTTGCCAATCATCCATTCGCACTTGTACGTATTGGTATTAAGGCATTCCATTCATAAATTTATTTATTTTATTTATTTATTATCATATGTTTTAAAGTATTAAACATGGATATACTAAACATACGCAACCATATCCAATCCAATCCATACCTAAATACGATATTATAGAAATACCGCAATAGTTTTAAAAAAATACAAACTTTTACTTGGGCACCTCACACAACTATATTTGCCCGTTTAAGTTTAGCGAACACGAAGAGCAATCAAACTTTTCTTGATATAAATATATAATAAGCACAATATTTGATTTGAATATTAGTCTTCTAAAATTATTTATCTTTCACTTTTATTTCGCGGAGCTCGATATTTCGACATTATTTACGAATGTCTTGTTCACGAGCTCCGTGAAATAAAAGTGAAAAACATTGTAAATATCCCGCTTTAAATAATTTTAGGAATGAAAATAACTAATTTAACTCCAAATCATATTAAAGACAATGTAACTTTGTTCCTTACTATCATATTTTAACTAGCTGTTGCCTGCAGCTTCGTCCGCGTTAACTTACTCAACTTAATAACTGTTAGTCACATCGTGATGTTATATAGCCTATAGCCTTCCTCGATAAATGGACTATCTAACACTGAAAGAATTTTTCAAATCGGACCTGTAGTTCCTGAGATTAGCGCGTTCAAACAAACAAACTCTTTAGCTTTATAATAATATTAGAATAGATTCACTTTTAATTAACACCAACTCAAAGTTTTATTCTTGTAGCTTATCCTTACGTTTCTTACGTCCTACGTTTTATACGATTGATAACTTTTTTTCATATAAATATATCAAGTCTTACTTACAACTCCTACTTACAGTAATATTATATTGCCTAAAACATGAAATTAGCAGAGTATTTTCCGGAAATTTTTCTATGTATTCGAAGTATTTCAGCCAATTTTTATATTATCTATATTTACGAATATTTTGGAATATTCCATACTTTATAGACATCATTATTTTGACTTTTGATCAAGAACATTGATATTTAAAAAATATATAGGTATTTAAAAACACTGCTGAATCGAAAAAATCCCAAAAATTTAAAAAATATTTCTTCAAAATTATATAAAGCACTCAAGGTCAGAAGAACTTTCTTGACTGAACTCATATTATTTTTACATTTGCTGGAAAACGCTCTACCAAGTTCTTGACGTTTCTTGTCGGCTCTCGAATCATTTTTAAGAGTTGAAGTATGCTCAATTTTTACGTGAAATTAAGAGATAAAAACAACCTTAAAAATTTATATAATTAGATATTTTAAATAAGCTGTGTTAGTATTAATAGTTTTGTACTGATGAAGGCGACATGGTCGCATATTTGTGTACCAAGCTTTCAAAAAAAAAAAAAGAAAAAAAAAAAAAAAAAGATATTTTAAATAAAATTATATCTACAAAAATATTATTTTTATATATAAGAAAAGACAAACGGAATCGTAGGTCTCCCAACCGAGGAGGACCCGAGCCAGGATGGTGATCATCACATCGATACACATCTTTAAAGACTTTTAATACCATCAGGTATATTGGTTGACGTTATTCTTCTGTGATGATCTTTGGAATCAAGCGATGTCCTCATGCTCAATTACACAATCAGAAAAACTCATTTTTAGGTGCACTCTGATATCGAACTCAGACGTCTCACTTTGAGGCAGAGTTCATTCCCACTAGAGTCTAGAGTCTAGACCATGGCCGCTCTTTCGCTATTGTATAATTTATAGTTGACTAGCTATTGTATGCAGCTTCGCCCGCGTTAACTTACTTAACTCCTATAAGTCACAGCGTGATGGTTATATAGCCTTCCTCGATAAATGGGCTATCTAACACTGAAATAATTTTTCAATTCGGACGAGTAGTTCCTGAGATTAGCGCGCTCAAACAAACAAACTCTTATAGCTTTATAATATTAGTATAGATTTAATAAAAACTCGTCCGAGAAAGACATGATGCATTATATAATATATCCTTACTTTCATCTCATAATACTTATCCTTACTTTCATCCGCCACTCCTTGAGTCTGAGGACATGTGATGGACTCGTATGCTGTTCTTCCATATTGTGCATCGAAGATCACGACCCTCGAATTTGGATTGCAGCTCAGTTTAATCACCTCGTCTTCACATCCCGTTTGACTTCGAAACTCGTCTGTAAGAACGCAAAAAAATATACAAACTTATTTTATACACGGGTATTGGTGGAACCGGTGGGAGGGATGCGCTGTGCCACGCTCCCGGCTGCATGGGTACCACTATCTTGGTTGTTTCTCCCATCAAAAAGCTTTGCTGTGTTTCGGAGAGAAGGGCAAGACAGGCAGTGTTAATTTAAGTTAATTACTGGCACCGAGACTTGACATCATGTCTCAGGATACAGTTTATGTTCATGGTGGTTCTCAGACCTACTCGATATGCACACAAAATTTCATGAGAATCGGTCGAGCCATTTCGGAGGAGTTTAATTACAAATACCGTGACACGAGAATTTTATATATAGATAAATGAAATTTGAGTATCTGTTTATAATATTGAAATAACCGCGTTTTACTAAATGGATATGGATGTTTATTGTATAAAATAACAGTTTTTACTATTTTTGTCTGTCTGTCTGTCTGTCTGTCTGTTTGTTCAATCTCTAAAACGCCTGGGCCGATTTTGACGGGACTTTTACTGGCAGATAGCTGACGTTATAAGTAGTAACTTAGGCTATAAAAATAATCACCATCAATCCGGATACGGCTGTAAAATCTAAGTTAACGCTAGCGAAGCTGCGGGCAATGGCTAGTATTAGATATTGATGAAATGTTAATAATTAGTGTAAAGTATATCAAAAACAACATAGTATTTTTGTTAAATATTGGCGTGAATCCAATCGGCGCGAACTGCACATCCCGTCTATGACTTTATCTTATAAAGCTTTCACGCAACATTTTCCTTCACGGGACGGACGGGAAACTTGGAAACATCGTGGATTCAACCATCAACCTTCGAAATACGTTTTTTATAATCAAAATAATCTTCAAATAATATGATATGTCAAATTCCGCACAAGACAATGGGAATGTAGGTACGAATCCTGTCAAGTAAATAGATAAATATATAATTGGATGCCCGTGTGATCGAGTGGTGAACTACGGGACTAGGTTAACGTGGTGTGATTGTTAGTTAATATTTATTTATTCATGTTTTCTTTACCATGTGAATGAAAAATTTTATACAAGCATATGAAATGTATAATATCTAATGTATTATAATTTATTTATCTAGCAACACACAGTAACATTAGCTGAATAGGCAAACGGTCACAAGATGATAAGTAGTCAACGTCGCCCATGAACATAACCTATTTTACCTGGAACTATCCCAGGCAACTCTTTTGTGTTGCCTATCCTCGGTACCAATAATTAAACTGCCTGTCCTGCCCTACTCTCCGAAACACAGCAATTGTTTCACGATAGAAACAAGATTTGTAAGAGATATTGCCATGCAGCCGAATTGGGCCCGCACGACCGGGGAAGTACCTCTTGCTCACATAACACCGGCGTCAAGTGACAACTATGCTGTCGTGTTTCATGCGGTTTATTAGTTTTCTTTGGCCCATTGGGGGGAAAGGGAGGGCAACGCATCTGCATAGTTTTTGGTAGTGCGGATGTCTATGGGCATCGGTAGTCACCAAAAGGCTCCGACTGATCTGTTGCCTCCTTATGACATAAAAAAGGTGTTGGTATTTATGCAGATGAGATAAAATGAAAGAAACTCGTGTAAATTTCACTCCTGTTTTTCCACAGTCTCATAAACAGTTTTCTAAATTTAAAATCGCTGCATCTCGTGTACTCATAAAACAAAATAATGTATTAATAGCGTGAAACTTGGTGGAAGGATTTCCTCAAAATTCCCACAAGGAAGATGGTAATTCGCGAAAAACTCTTCGGACGAAACTAGTTTGGTATAAACATGAAACTTAATATTGCAATATCATCTTGTTGAAGTCTGGAACTTTTTGATTTTTTCTCTGTAATTTTTGAGTTACCTCTTTTTGAAGATTGAAGTTAGGTTAGGTTAGTTCATCATCCCCACCATGGTTCAGGCCTTGACGTGGCGGTGGGGCTCAGTAGCCTAGGATGATCCACTGCATCTTGGGCGAAGCTAATTGAGCCGAGGGGACTCTTTGTACCCCTCTTATAAGAAGAGGGTACAAAAGAGCAGGGGGCAGTCCCGACGTTGGGAGGGGTTGTTCTGTGGTGCGGGCAACCCCTCTGAGGAGGTATCGTCGCTCCCTTGGGGAACTGACTAACCATCGAGATGCCCTGTTTGCTCATTAGATCCGGGGCACCTCACCAAAGGCGGCATTGGTGGCACTCGCCGGGTTTTAGTGGGTAGAGCTGCGTCCACTCACCATCTTTCGGGCGTAGCGAGTCCCAAATACCCGCGTGGGGAGAGCCACTCCCCATGATGATGATGATGATTCCTTAAAAATCTATATCTCTCTTTCTAAGGTAATCCAATAAAAACATTTGTACCTACATCTGAAGGAAAAACTCTAGTCATCTAATTCGTATGCTTGTTTTAGTACTAAAAACTCTAGTGTTCATTCTGCAGATGATGATGATGATGATGATTATCATGAGAATGAAGTCTGCTATAACACAAAGGAAGTTTTAATACACGTTTATTACTTCATACAAAGCAATATCGTGCCATTAAAAATGAGTTAGGGATGACATGAAACGTTTCCAAATTAGGGGTTTATTCCCCTTCTTTACTTAGTTGATGAAAAAACATCGCATATGCAGTAAAAACTACATAAAATGTATGGAAGGCAAAAATAAAATCCCAATCACGAATGTGTCAAAAATATACTATTTTTTCTAACTTTTTTCTTTTATATTCAATCTATTTCTTTTTATTCATCGTTTAACATAACATTACAACATCACTCGCTCACTGGTGAAGGAAACTTGCATGCCTGATGATATTAAAAGATTCTTTTGAGGGTGTGTGAAATTCACTACAGCTTGGCAAAAAAGAGTATGGAAAAAATGAGGGCGCCACTTTCACTTAGGTCTCATCATAATATGAAAAATCAGCAAGATAATTTAATCAAATTGTTAAAAATAAATGTGAAACACTAAGCTTTACTCAAAATCTAGTATTTGTCGGCCAAGTATTGTCAACATATATAGGTTTCCATTTAGTAAAATATTTAGTTCCACCTGTCACCACGTCATACTCTTTTTTGCCAAGCTGTACCTTACATCATTAGGCTAGCTCTAGGTGAGCTATGGCCATAAACCCTGCTGCGGAAGATACCCGTACCTAGTAGTTTGCCATAAAGGTCGCTTAATTATTGTTGATGATCATGATAATCGAATTAGTAACTAGAAGTGACATTGTCATGAAAATGAGCAGAAAGTTAGGCCACATCTACTATCGACACTCGTACTAATTATAAACAAAAAACACGTTGTAAAAAGATCTTACCAGCAAGGCCACAAAATAAGCCATATCTATTCCAAAGAAAACAGGATGCCCCAACCCTTTCAACCCTTTTATTCGAAATTCAAAACCATCAATACGCTAAAAGCCCATCTAGTACTCATTAATCAATTAACCTTTATGAGCATTATTCGAAACTAATTTTATATTTGTGCATGGACAGTGCAGACGAGCGTTTTAATTCACTTTTGATTTAAAAGAGCAGTATATTAAATTTAGACACGAGAAGTCTTAGACGAGAATTTGCAACACAAAGAAATCAAGATTAGTTTCACTTATTTACTATATATTGTCATAATAAAAAAAAATCGTAAGATCTTAGATTGATTTTTTTTGGGCAGACATTAGAAGACATTTTGAAGAAAAAAATATTGACCCAGCTGGGTAATAAAATCACGAGCAGCTGATGACATGACGATGGTGGAGTAGAAGGTAATGAATAACTACTTAAGGCGATGTATTGTTAAACAATATTTCTAATACCGGACACGCGCAACAGGGGACGGAGCATCCTAAGCGGTTCGAGGCTCTCCATACGTTCTCCATAGATGAGTTTATAACTGAAGGATATAAACGACAAAATGGTTTTTGTTATTTTATTGCGTGCAAAACGATAATTGGAGAAATTACTTAGATACTTCTACAATTTTAAAGAATATGTATAGACTCATCTACGAAGAAAGTTAAGAGGCTTATATCGGTCCTGTTTGCCCATTTATAAGATAGATGTTCGTCTCTTTTTAAAAAGAGGTATGTTTGATTTTTTTTTTCTTTTACAGAATTAACTAATCATGTATTGAAAACTAAAAAAATGTGGTTTTATCATTTATTAGGTCACCAACTTATATATTCATTCGTTTTGGAATTACTGAAATAAATTGAAACTATTGACGCCATATTTCCAAAGCGTCCTCTTAAATACAGATCTTAGTCAAATATAGTGAAATAACCGATATGATCTACTTAGTTTTACAACTACCAACCTGTTCACTATCTTGCCATAATGTTGATGACAATAATTTGTATATTAAGTTTCCAAACCTACACGTGAAAAATATTCCACGACAGGTAAGTTTCAGATAACTTCCCGATATCGTCATCATCATCATAAGTCCCTATCCCAAAGAACGCCAACACGACCCATCCCTCGCCACTTGCATACAGAATGGCAATTTTGAGAATGTCACTATGACCATAGTGAATCATCACCGACACTGATATACTGCTGGGCTCGGGTTTCCTCTCAGGTGCGGAGGGTGTTGGGCCATATTTGAGCATAAACTTAACATACCTTCAAAGATTGTTAATCTAATCAGGCATGCAGGTTTCCCACAATGTTTCCTTCACCTTCACCATTGAGCTATCATTCTTCTCATGTTCAGGTGCACGGGAAAATAAAAAATAAAAACATTTTTAGTTGCGAGCTTATATCCATTAGACCATCGTCACTCATTCATACAGTGGATACTCTAAAGTAATTCCATAATACTACATCTATTCGATCATACTACTTTAGTAAGTATAGTAAGCATTTTTTTTAATTAAAGTGTATTATTAAAAACGCTGCAGTTTTTTGTTACGCTCTATGTAATATCGTTTAAACTGCAGCATTATTTTCCTCGCCCGTCTGCAGTGACCACTAAAATAATGAGCGCCGCACCTAGCGCTGCGCCCGGCCGCGCCCTCCCGCCGGCCACTGACCTGTGTCCGGAATTTAATAACGCATAAATCACATCGATACACTCACGAACCCCTCGTAAAACCATCGCCACGCGATTACGGAACCCCAATCATGGCTGACCAGACACTCGTGATTTTATTTGATAACAACTCTTTGTATCCATCAAAGTGGAGGTCGAAGTGTTGGTCAACCATTAACCAGGTGGGAAGACGATCTCCGCGCGGTGGCTGGTCCTTGTTGGATGTGAGTGGCAAGGGATTGGTCGTCTTGGCGTACATTAAAGGTGACCTATGTTCAGCAGTGAACGCATAAAGAGCATATTATAACGAAAATGACGTCACACGACTGAAAGTAACCAATAACAAAGGCGTGCCAAATTCGATCGAGTTTATGGCGAGGAGGTATTTATGTCAATTCTGTCTGAAAATACGATGTAGTTTACTTGCTTACTCACATTTCGTCCTATTTATAGCTGGTTTTTTTTTTTTTTGACATTATAATTTTCGAAGTTTCTTACCTAATGAGCTATGACGCCATCTCAAGTATCTTAAGTGCCAATCAGAAATGACATCTATTGTGTGATACCTACGCATTTTTTTACGCTCGTAATTATTTTAATTTAAAATTGGTATAATTGAAATTATATCCTGCTTACTACAGCGCTACGCTGCCCGAAACGAGGTCGGAGTCGATGGACGATGCTGTGGCCGTACAGGCTACTCCGTCTACTGGCCCCTTATCGCAAGTGCCTGTAACCTACTCCGACTCTGTCGTTGAGCTGGTGTCTGCAATGCCTCCGTCTGCCCCAGAACCGGAACCGGTGCTGTCGCCCGTTGGTACACCTGCGAGCGGCAGCCCTGGAGGTGACGAGGCGGATAGGACGAGCGAGATGGACCTCGTCAAGGCATTGGAGGAGGGAGCGGCAAACATCTCTGATGGCACACCGTAATCATACATAATTAAACATCCACCACAGCCGCACCACAACGGCTCAACTACGGCTGTGGATGGAAAACAACGACCGGGTCATAGCAATGATCCAAGAGCCGTGGGTCAGAGACGGGAGAATATGCGGCCTCAACCCAACAAGAGGTAAATTGTATACTTGCAATCAAGATACACCGAGGACGTGTATTTTTACTACTAACCAAATAACAGCTATGCCACTTAACGAGTTCTGTTCCAGAGATCTAACAACAATAAAACTGCGACAATCCGAACCGTTCCCAGACATAGTGCTGGCATCAGCATATATGCCGCACGGTGAGGAAGCACCACCCCAAGACCTGGCCGCCTTGGTCAATTATTGTGAGAAGGAGGGACTGGAGCTTGTCGTAGCTACAGATTCTAACGCACACCACCCTCTGTGGGGAATGGCAAGCAGCAACAAAAGAGGTGAGGATCTAGTATCGTACCTTTTTACAACCAATCTGTTGTAAAAAGTGAGTGACAAGGAGATGTAAAACAATCATCGACCTTACACTAGCCACGAATAACGCGACGGATCTCATCAAAAACTGGCATGTATCCAACGAAGCATCATGCTCAGACCATAGATGGATCCGATTCGAGATAAACATTAGCACAAATACTCCCACTTCTAGGAGGAATCCCAGGAAGACAAATTGGAACACATACAACAAAATCATAACAAACAAATTCAACACAGACGCACCGGATCAAATCAGGAGCGTAGCAGATATAGAGACACAGGTGACAGACCTGACAAATACGATCATATAAACCTATCACTCAACATGCCCCCTGACCAAACCTACAACGCAACCAAGAAGGCCAACCATATGGTGGGGCTCAAAACTTGAGAGGTTAAGGAAAAGGTCAGAAGGCTACTAAACAGAGCCATGAACACCAGCGACAGCATAGACTGGGACAACTATAGGGAAACTAAAAACCTATATAAAAAACAAATACGGGCCAGGAAAAGAGAATCCTGGCAAAAGTTTTGTGACAGCATAGAGTCCTGTAGCGAGGCTGTGAGAATTAAACTATCATGGCCTCAGGCGGAAACCCACACAAATCAGAAAACAGGACAATACATACACTAAAACATATGAGGAAACAATGCAAGTCCTCATCCAGACGCACTTCCCAGACTGCAGCATCGTTACAGAAGCAAGATGGGAAGACGAACATATCATACCACCAGACACTAACAAATGGATGATTGCCCAAAATGTAGCGTCAAGAGACAAAATTACGTGGGCAGTCAACAGCTTCCAACCATATAAATCAGCAGGTGTAGATGGCATCTTCCAAGCCTTGCTCCAAAGAGGGGGTGAGGGAGTAATTGGGGCCCTAGTCAGGATACTCCAATCATGCCTGGCATATGGCTACGTTCCAAAGCCATGGAGGGAGGTAAGAGTCGTCTTCATCCCAAAACCAGGTAAGAGTGACTACACAGATGCGAGATCCTTCAGACCTATCAGCCTGACATCATTCATGATGAAAACTCTGGAAAGGCTATGCGATAGAGAACTGAGGGACAAAGCACTGAAAAACTTACCAATACACCACAACCAACACGCTTACTCATCGGGATAATCCACAGAGTCAGCCTTACACGCAGTGGTAAGCAAAATAGAGCATGCCCTGCAAAACAAAGTCATATGTCTAGGCACGTTTATTGACATCGAAGGTGCCTTCGACAAAACAAACTTTGACAGCATAAAAATAGCACTAAACAGACACAACATAAATCCATTAATAGCAAATTGGATCCACAACATGTCAGTTAAAAGAATCATTACGATAGACGACAAGGGCGCACAGAAAGCCGTAGTTGCCAAGGGTTGCCCACAAGGAGGAGTACTATCACCTCTCCTGTGGAACATAGTCGTAAATGACCTCATAACTAAACTGAACAACAGACATTTCTACACAGTAGGGTACGCTGACGACTTAGCGATACTCATAACGGGTAATCATGCAAATACATTATGTGATCTAACACAGACAGCTCTTCGAGTGGTAGACCGGTGGTGCAGAGAATCTGGACTCACCGTCAACCCAAACAAAACAGAACTAGTATTGTTCACCAACAAAAGGGTACTAAACAATTACACACTCCCTAAACTAGGGAGCGTTACACTCCAATTGAACACACAGGTGAAGTACCTAGGAATAATCCTTGACAGCAAACTTTTTTTGGAGTTAATTGGAGTCAATACCTAGAAGCCAAACTAAACAAAGCCTGCATTACATTCTGGCAATGTAAAAGAATGATAGGTAGGTCATGGGGCCTAACTCCGAGAATAGTGCTATGGCTCTACAGTACAATCATCAGACCAATAGTCAGCTATGGAGCACTAGTCTGGTGGCCACGAACACGCCTAACAACGGTAAGTGACAAACTACAACGCTTCCAAAGGTTGGCATGTCTTGCCATCACAGGAAGCATGAAAACAACACCGACCGCAGCCATAGAAACTATGCTATCCCTGCTTCCACTACATCTCTTCATACAACAGGAAGCAGCGTCTGCAGCGGTAAGGTTACGAACACTTAAACTATGGAAAGACATCAGGATACCTCACACAAAAATCTTAGATGAGTATCTAGATGAATTTCCATTGCTGCAGGCCCCTAGCGATGTCATACCCAAAACGTATGTATTCAACAAACAACAACTTTTCGAGTCCCCATCAACAAATACATCCTCTAAGGAGCTGAGTATTTACACCGACGGGTCGAAAACACAACAAGGAACAGGTGCAGGGGTCTTCTCAGAAGAACTAAACCTCCACCTGGCTGTACATTTGGGCAAACACAACTCCGTCTTCCAGGCGGAATGTGTTGGTATAGCCCAAGCAGCGAGAGCCATAATAGTGCGGAAAGTAACAGGATATCCCATAAGGATCTTATCCGATAGTAAGGCGGTACTCCAAGCACTAAACTCATACACAACAAACTCGAGCCTAATTCACGAATGCCACTGTTACCTCGAAAGAGCATGTCAACTTAACACAGTGACCCTTCAATGGATAAAAGGGCACAGTGGCTCAAGAGGTAATGATGCAGCAGACGAGCTGGCCAAACGTGGAGCAAATATGGAAGTCAAAGAGGGAAGCGATGTCAATAGGCAACCCACGCGTCTCTCGTCAATTAATGCTCTTAAAACGATCAGAACTGCGCCTGATAATAGGCACCATAACAGGACATGGTCACTATAACAAGCATCTTTTCACTATAGGTGTTACAGACAGTCCGCTATGCAGAGCCTGCGTAGCGGAGGAAGAAACAGCAGCCCATGTACTACTGGAGTGCACAGGAGTAGCACCGCTACGGGCTGCCCATCTCGGATGCCCGAGAACGCTCCCGGAGATTTGCGCCGATGTCAAGAGACTGCTAGCGTTCTTGCGGGAGCTTAACTGGCAGTAGGGAGTGCTTCAGGCTCACAGCACGCAAAATAGTCAAGCCCATAAGTCGTATCAATGCATGAACAATTAGACATTAGATGCACTCGTTTCATGTAATATGACTATACCATGCCTTTTTTCCAAAAATCCATGCTTCTCGGCAAAAAAAGCCAAAAGGTGGTATCGCCGATAATTCCAATAGTCTCCGGCAAAAAAACGATATGGTACATCATCATTTTATACTATTACATACATTTTATAAAATCGGAACAATGTCACCAACTACAAAATGACCAAAAGAATTTTGCATTCTCCAATAATTTATACATTATAAGCGCCACTTCGAACCGCAGACTTGGAAACTTTCATAATCGAATTTTTATGATCAAACTTAGCACCTAAGTATAAAGTTTTTGAATAAATAAATGCAAAATAATCAAACGATCGCTCTTCGGAATTTTCCAGAACAAAACAAAGTAGGGCCATAACTTTCCGATAATGATCCTGACGACTAACGCTTTTATAGGGAAATATACAATTTATCCAGTAACGTTCTCCTACAATTGAAAATACGAATAAAATATGGGGCTATGAATGCAAAATAATGACAGTATCATTATTAAGGATACTTTGGACCCCTTCACAACTCAATAAAGAGCTGCTATAACATGAGTTTTTTGCTTAAATCATCTTTTGCGCAGGATAGTGATTGAGAAAAGATCATAAAGACTTTTTGGCGTTTGTGCTTTTTGTTTTTGTTCATAAAAGATGTTTAAAAAAAATACCAAAACAAAATATAATTACAGTTGCTATTTCCAATTTTAAAATTTCAAACAGTAGTCGTATCTAAAATGCTAATGTGCCAGTATGATTCCTATCTTTCTATTTGTATATTTATTTTTATTTGTATATTCTGTCTATTTGTATGTTGTTACTTTATTAGAAGGTGCATTTAGTATATGTAGCATGGAATATGAGATGTAGATTCAGACGTAAACAATTTAAGTCAAAATTCTCAAATTTCCAATATCACCGCGAATCAAAATTTCGAGTTGCGAAAATACCACGACTAAGAAATAGCAATAAATCCTACCATTAAGTTTAATGCTAGCGTACGGGTCCAGACAACCCACTCATCCACGCTTCATCCTTTAAGGTATCTGATGGTGCTGATTAGATTTACTAGCGGACGTGCTCACACTTACTCACGTACTCATAATTGAGTATACTTATAGTACGACCTTGTCTTGGACTTAAATAAGATTTATGTGAAAAGGGAAAGGGTAAGTCTATCTCGAGTTTGGATACAAAGCCCCTGTGGGTTTACGAGGCATGCGGTGAAGAAGTTATGACGTAAGATTTCAATTTAGTCGATAGCATTTTATCAATGGCCATAAGAGTTTGTTCTGAGGTCAGGTTCATGTCATCATGATTATCTATTCTGCCATAGTACATCCCCCTAACGGGGCGTAGAGAAATGCCGGGGGGCGTAATAAGTACGTTTGCATTTCCGAAAAAAATATATTTAACGTGTAGGTAACTGTTATGAATTACCATTCAATGATTCTTATTTTCAGACGTATTGTGAACCCTCGATAAAAATTAAAAATATTGGCCCTACAGTTCCGGGAGTCGAAAATTATTTTTAAGAAATTTCCGACTCTTTTAAAATTTTTTCAAATTTGAAATATCTGAAATATTTTTTGACATTGACAAAAACCAAACCCCTTTTTTCAGTCACTTGTTCATAGCTTTATAATTTTTACGAACGCATACTCATTTTTATCTAAAATTAAACGGAACCTACATGCGATTTCGAATTGAATGACACCTTAACTATATTTTTAGAAGGCGCATTAAAAGTTTTGACTTAAAAGACTCTTGTTGACTAGACTAAAAGTTCATTTTGTGGTTCTTTTTGGATAAGTTACATAAAATAAATGTCGTTAAAATAATGCGAGTTTCACTTTTGGTAATAAAAAAAATACATGACAATATTATTTGTGATCTGGGTTGTCTCTATGAAAGAGACTTTGGGAAAACATGCACTGGATATAGGCCTCTTTCTCAGTAACATATTTTGATAAACTGTAACCGTGGGATGACACCCAACCGTGGCAGTCCTAGAATACAAGGCTTCCCTAGTTTACGATCCAGTACACCACTGATAGTCTATTAAGAAAATTCGGATACCACAATCACACAACTGAGTGGTTACCTTTTAAGGCATTAGATTACACTGTTGTGCATTTTCCGGCGCATATTTACTTATGTGTATAAACTATATATTAATACTACGTATTCTCATGATTAAATTGTCAATATTTAATTTAAAACCTAACTAAAGTTTTTATATGTGCCGTGTAAGTTTGTATTAGATTAAGTATATTGTGTAACAGTGTATGATTTCCTTAATAAATTTCTATTATTATTATTATTATTACTATTAAACTCCAGCAACATTATCATTATTTAACTGTAATTGTGTTCGTTGGTGAAAAATAAACGTATATCATAATAATAATTATTAATAAAATGAATGACAAGATAGATCTCCCGTGAAATGCATAGGACGAGGGCCTGTCATCGCTAGATCTTCGTGCCATATAGGTGGAGGTCGACCGACTTTGTTTTGCTAAAAAGGCTATAAAGGCTATATACCTTCGATAACCGGATAGAGTAGTAATGTGAGCCATTAAATTCCAAAACTGGTCAGTGATTTGTCACTGTTGTAATAGCAATTCAACCAACCAGTATTTTTATGTACGTCCCATCGGCCAATTATCTATCAATGGCCATCTGTCAACCAATCAGAGCGCAGAACCAGCGCAGCGTCACATCGATATTTGGCGAAATTTGTTTTCATACAAAGCACATAACATTACCGCTCTATTTCGGTTATATGCTCAACGGCTATAACTGACAAGAAAGTAAGCCACATTAAACTTATCATACAATAATTTGTTTATTAAAATGGCTTGTGCCCAGGTTGGAGTAAGGTAGTTAGTGATGATACCCTCTTCCACTTTCTTTTGTCTTTAGCTCTTCCTTCCTAACTCCTGTTTTTCTTACACTATTATTAATTAAAGTAACTTACATGGCCGACATTTGTACGCCACTTCAACAAATTTCCTCGCATGCGGGCAAGGGTCCACCAGCCCCGGCTTGGACTTGGTGCTGAACGTACAATGAGGCTTCTTCCTGCACGCTTCCACTACGGTTTGCAGCAACGAGTACTGTACCAAAATATAAAGCGTTACCTTATTTCTATGTAATAAGAGACATTTTTAGATAAGATATGAAATATTATACAATATTTTCAAAGGTTTTGAGGGAAAACAATTCCCAGGAGGCTTTTCGTGGGACTAAGGAATATACTCTCTGAAAAGAGCTGCAATAATCTAAAGTTTAATATAGTATAGACAATATGAGGGACATATGTTTATGCAAGTATAGGCAAACCAGCATTTAAAGCAGTTACAATAAATCATAATCAAGCTAATTTACTTTTAGTGCCAAACAAAAGTCATCTATGGAGCATTACCAGTATTCCACAAGATAGCTCTGTGCCCAATTAATTCTCTATCTATCGCCTTTCCAAATTTAGGTAAAAAAAGCAGAGTAGTAGACATACGTTGCGCAATGCACATTTCTAAGTCCTCCTCCCTCAAACGAGACGAGGAGGTACTTCCTCGCAATAAGGTGAGGAAACTACGGCTTAGTTTTATTCTCAGCTTGAACAAATCCGCAACTAGGTGTGAACTGCAAAGTTAAACTTTAAAACATTCAGCCACTTCTCTTTATATTGTATCAAAGAGCAAAAATATCTTTTGAATTTAAATAAACGTAAAATGGCATTCTTTTGTCGGTTAATGTTTATTTTTAGCCCCCGCAAAAGACGAGTATTATAGAAAAGAGTAGATTGAAGCTTTGTGTGTGTGTCTGGGCACCGTAGCGCTTAAACGAGTAAACAGATTTGATTTTTTTTTTCAATTAGATTTTCTAGCAATGGCTCTTAGACTATTGATTAAAATCGATTCAGCCGTTCAAGTAGGTACATCAATGCTTTTGCCATTACATTGGTTGTTTTTTAAATACTTATATAGTTTAGTTACCTTTTACAATACAAGTTTGTACTCTGTGTAGCTTGTATCATTTTTAACTGTTTATTTATCGTTGTATCTCTTGTGTTTCTAGATTTGATTAATTTTATATTAGACTTTAAGTTAACATGGATATTTTCATGCTAAAATTATTTAAAACTGGACATTTGCCTTCTTTTTCACTTTTATTTGGCGGAGCTCGATATTCCGATATTATCATTATCACATTAGTTCAATAATTTTATTGTATATTAATTGGTAGTTATGACTATTCAACTTTAAGTTATCTTAACTTTAGGTATATATATAATTATAAGCTTATCTTTACTGACGGGTAGACGAAGGCATACCTGCATAGAATTCGGCCATAGGCACTGCTCCTCCCCCACCACTTCGACTGCAGGCTGGTTCTCTTTGACTATACAGTTGTGAGCACCAGACGTCGCCTTTCCGTACTGCGCCACTTGGATGCTGATGGTGGTACCACGAGGACATGATAGTGATACCATTTCATCATCACAAGCCGCTCGCTGCATCGTCTTCAACGTGCCCGTTAGGAGAGCTGAAACAAGGAAAACCGTGAAT
This sequence comes from Helleia helle, assembly GCA_963853865.1. Lineage (NCBI taxonomy): Eukaryota > Metazoa > Arthropoda > Insecta > Lepidoptera > Lycaenidae > Helleia > Helleia helle. Next base: position 15,620,009 of record OY971426.1, on the reverse strand, counting down.
GTTGGTATGTATTGGATTACTTTGTTAAAACCGTGAATGTTGGTATGTATTGGATTACTTTGTTAAAACCGTAAATGTTGGTATGTATTGGATTACTTTGTTAAACTTATCGATTCTTCGAAGTTTTTGCGGCGCTTGCCAAGAAAATAATTTAAGAGATCTACCTCTGTAGCAACGGCTTATAAATATTGAAAAAACGATGTTTTAATTGGTCCTTTGCCTCGGAATAAGAGATTTGGATATGTAGTTTGTCGAGCGGTACAAAATTGACAAATGGGTTAAATTTGCCTGTCCGCAGACTTTGTAGTGGTAAAGAAACTAAACTAATAAGATAAGTATTTCAATATGCGTGAAGTTCGCCAACCTATATTGCGCCAACGCATAAATAATCCCCACCATGGTTCAGGCCTTGACGTGGCGGTGGGGCTTAGTAGCCTAGGGCGAGCCGCTGTACCTTGGGCGAAGCTAATTGAGCCGAGGGGGCTTTTGTACCCCTCTTATCAGAAGAGGGGACCAAAGAGCAGGGGGCAAGTGGCGAGGACGGGAATCTCACCCTATTGTACTGTCCCGACGTTGGGAGGGGTTATTCTGTAGTGCGGGATAACCCTTCGGTGGAGGTGGCGTCGGTCCCTTGCAGGACTGACTAGCCGTCGAGGTGCCCAGTTTGTTTACTAGATCCGGGGCACCTCAAAGACGGCATTGGTGGCACTCTCCGCGACATACCCGCGCGGGGAGACCCACTCCCCCGCGGGATGCCTCAGAACATTTCCCGGCGTTAAAGAAAAAAAAAACGCATAAATAATGCGCCTCCAGTAACGTCCCTGTGTTCGTGTTAGGCTTCAGGATAAGAATCTGGGCCCAGTATAGCACAACGGCTACTCACATGGGCGAACTATAATATAATAAGAATATGTTGGGACAAGTCACCCAAACTAGGCAGAGCCTGTTCTTATCGTAACCAGACAACTGATAAATACTTAAATATTTCTAAATACATAATATTATAGATAAATTACACCCAGACACAGAACAAATGATCATGCTCATCACACAAACATTTGTTCCGGGTGGGGATCAAACCCACGACCTTCTGGTTTAGAAGTCAGGGTCATTAACCACTAGACCAACAGGCCAGTCACTATCCAACAATGAGACATGTAATAGACGCTACATAAAGATTATTTGTATACACATTATGTTGTACACAAATAAACCTAATATGCTAAGCGATAACACACTGATAACATTATCAAACTAATAATGAGGTTGCGATATATCCAACTAACATTAAAGCGATTGATACAAAATGTTGATGCACGTTCTCATATGCATTCTAACTTATCAAACCCTATACAAGGCAAATCTAATCCTGCTAATAGGCATCTAATCGAATCCTATTTGGTTTCCTAAACGAGCTTATTACTGTTTATAGATTATACATAGATCTCCTTTGTAAATGATCTAATTTCATTACCTGATTATAACAGAACTAGGATGATCATAATTCCCCACCATGGTTCAGACCTTGACGTGGCGGTTAGGCTCAGTAGCCTAGGGTGAGCCGCTGCACCTTGGGCGAAGCTAATTGAGCCGAGGGAGGTGCTCTTTGTATCCCTCTTATAAGAAGAGGGGGCAAAAGAGCAAGGCGACAAGGGGCGAGGTTGGGAACCTCACCCCATTGCACTGTCCCGACGTTAGTAGGGGTTGTTCTGTGGTGCGGGACAACCCCTCTGTGAAGGTGGCATCGGTCCCTTGAGGGACTGACTAGTCGAGGTGCCAGGTCCTGTTTGCTCAATAAATCGGGGCACCACACCAAAGGCGGCATTGGTAGCACTCGCCGGGTTTAAGTGTGTAGAGCTGCGTCCACTTAGCAGCTTTCAGGTGTAGCGAGTCCCACATAGCCGCCACTCTGAGGCATTCCGCTGGGGAGTGGATCTCCCCGTTTAAGAAAAAAAATATATATTATGATATAGGCACTTTTATTGATATACAACTGACCACACTTTTACCGGTATGGAAAGCTTTGTTTACAATGTTTGATGAAAATCCGTTCCGCTGTTCAGGAGACACGTTAGTGTCTAGCGCCAAGAACACATCCAAGTAGTTTGGCGTGAGGCACTGTGTATATATTCTCGAGACATATGTAAACATAACCTCCAAAACAAAACAAAAAAATTTGGGGCTTTATTTTGTTATTATTGCCAAAACACTAAGACTTCACACTATTTTTAATAAGTTTCTTTTTACGAATTTTACACATATTACAAAAAATTATTGGGTCTCAGCAATTATTTAATACATTTCAAACATGAAAATTATTGCTTGCGCCGTTTTGCGATTAAAGAGGTTCAGAGAAAATATTTTATGTGACGTTACAATGAGAATTTTGAGTTTTGACATCGAAGTTGGTTGCTTGTTTTTTAGTTTTATCCTATCGGAACAGGCAAAGGCTAGAGGCCATGCTGCCTATGGGTATCAATATACGGTGTTGTATTATAAATTAAGTATTTCGTTTTTTTTTTCTTGTATTCTCTTTAGCTTATTTTTATTTATTTTTTCTGTCATATTTTATATTTGATAAACGTCTTTCGTATAATATATTTTTTATGTTAAGAGCTCAATCTTCTTCGTTTCTTCCCAGTTTCCCGTTAATTAATTGTTATTTTGTGTTTTGTTCATTCTGAGTGATTTACTAGTGTTTGTTTTAAAAACTGTATATATTGTGATTGGTTGGCGAATATTGTGGAGAACTGTTCTGGAGTGGTTTTCTATTGTAGGACTGTTCTGATGGTTTTCTGTAGTGTTTGTTTTTAAAACTTAATCTGTGTAATATATAATGTGATTCGTTGGCGAATATTATGGTGAACTGTTCTGGGTGAATAGAATGGGAAGTGATAGTTGATTGATGGGTGCTAGAGGGGCAGAGCCGCGCTTTTTGGCATTTTCCGCCGTTTCTCTAAAGCACAGACAAGATATTTTTGTTAACACAACAGATATGGCAGCATGGCCTCAGGTCTTAGCCGGTTCCAACAGAAAATGCCAATTGGAAAGAAAAATGACAATCCAGTCTAATTATTTTTCGAGAAATAACAAAATTATTTAACAAAGTGTGATGTACTATCTCTATCTATGTAATTGTGGTGCTTTAATGTGATTTTAATGTATTTTTTTATTTAGTTTCAACCGATTTTATTCGGTCAAAACTCAAAAAATTAGACATAACCGCATAATAAATGCCGCTGGAGTTTGTTTCTTGACTTCATCTCCTACCAATTAAATTGGTATTAAATTTTTGCTATACTCTATATTAGTATAATATTAGTCAACTTATCAAGAATGGAAACAATGTGGGGTTAAAGGAGAAATGCTGTTATGTTTACAATAGAAAAAACAGTTTGGTGGCTGTAGCAAACCAAGAAGATGGTGTTTATAAGTTGGTCATGGAACATATACAATGTTTTTTTACTCCTACTTCAACAGTAATTAGTGAAGAGTGTCATAGGAGATTGGCCATTTGAATATAAATGACTGATGATGAATGAATAAAATGAAAGATGGAGCAGTTACGGAAATATCATACACAGACACCAATCTGAAGAAGAAAATGAGGAACCAGTACCATTTACTTTTAGTAAAGGGGGACCCAAATTAAGTGAATAAAAAAGCTGCCAGAGCGTTATAGATTTCCAAATCTATGTACAACGTTGAGTCCAAATGTTACTTATGATCCAGTCTGTGTCCATGAAGCTCTGGAGAGCCCAGAAAGAGACAATTGGATTGAGGCAATAGAGGAAAAGCTGCATGCAAGCTTTTGAAGAAAATGATGTATGGGTTCCTGTGAGTGAATTACCTTTTGATTAAACTTTAGTACAGTGCAAGTGGGTATATAAAAGGAAATTAAATAGTGATAATTATGTTACAGAGCATGTTCAGTGGCTAAGGGCACAAGGTTACACAGAGGCCTGGTATTGATTATGAATAGACTTTCTCACCAGATGTCAGACTTTCTACTTTGAAATTATTGTTCGCACTATCTGTTCAGTTAAATTTAGATGTCACTCATTTAGATGTTAAAACAGCATTCTTAAATGGTTTTCTTAAAGAGGACGTTTATAAGGTTCAACTAGTTATTAATTGTGATTCAAATAAGAATAAGATTGTTAAACAAAGTAATTTATGGTTTAAAGCAGTCATCTAGATCATGGTATTAGAGAGAGGAGCAATGTTCATGTGAGTTAGGTTTCAAAAGGAGACGTATAGAGCCATGTGTTTTTACAAAAATGAATAATGATGTAAAAATTGTTATAGCATTATATGTTGATGACTTATATTTGTTCCAATAATCAAATAGAGACAGACAAGTTAATTTCAGTATTGATTATGATATTATGTAAGTAATTTTACTTCAAATTTCTGACTTGTCATACTTTTATTATTGTCAATACAATTTGTTTTCCCATTGTAACAGACCGTGCAATAAAAAAAAACTTTAAGCGGAAAAGAGCTGGTTGTAAACAAAAATTGCGAGACATTATGTGTGTAGTATTTCTTAATTTTAATTATTTTCATTTGAAGTTATTTCCTTACTGTTTTACATTTTTTTAGCTTCTGGAAAGGAGAATATTTAAAGGCCTTATAGGACAATAAACATAATACTAAGTACATTGGTATCAAGTAAATTTATGACTTTCTTCGTATGGAGTTGGATTTGAATTATTCTTAAGAAAACAATAAAGAAAGTAATACATCTAAAGTTTTGAATTTTTTTTTTATTCTGAAGGCATGGCAGTGTGCAACTATAACTTAATAAATTCAGGGTAAATAATAATGAATCATATATTGGACAAGAACAAAAAATATTTATTTTTTAATTACATATTTGAGCTTATTATTACATGATTTACTAATAAGCAAATATAATAATTTACTTTAATTTAATTATTGATTTGAACAGCCGGTCAAGTTGCATGTTGCGCCATCTGGTATTTAACTTTCCCTTTTACACTCTAAATATTTAAACAGGAGGAATAACAGGAACGCATGCTCTATGTTAATTTCGAAAATCAAAATAACGTTTAAAAAAATATGACGATGTTGCATTGGTCACTGGTCAGTCACAAGCGTCATTTAAAGTAAAAGTATTGTAATAGTACTAACCTCTTTTATTATTAAATTATTTGAGAAAATTTAAGAACAAAAATTTTGATGAATTACTTAAGAAGTTTAAGTTTAAAATTTTAAAGTATTTGAAATGAATTACTCAAGAAGTATAAATATTTAAAATATTAAAATATTTGAAATGTAATTATGTTAATTAATATATGCTTTACAAAAAAAAGAGATATCCCACAAAAAACAGTTTCACTGTAAAATGTCGCGCCAAGTACACGTCTAACTATATACACGTATAGAAAAAATAAAAAAATAAACTAATCTTTACAAAAAATATGAAATAAAAAAACCAAGTACACAAAACCTCTCGGATTAAAATCTCGGATGAAAAAACAATTGGTGTAGTATATTTACAAAAAAAAAAGAAAAATTTGCAATCTACAAAAAAATATAAATTAAAAAAAGTAATCATTGTGATTTTCAATAATTGCAAAATTTTTGTGGCAAATTTTACAATTGAAAACAATTTTTAAACGTACTTGGCGCGCGTCATTTTCGATGTATTGTAAATGGCTTCACAATATCACTAAGATAAATTATTAATGTCAACTATCAGTTCGAGAAGTTTGTGTTCCTCAAGCATTCATTAATGTTATAATTTTCAAAAACAATTTAATACATATACCTAGGTAACACTGAAAATGTTTAGAAAATGAAAAACGGCTTAATGTAGAAAGTTGCCAATACTTTTATTGTTTTTCGAAGTAATCTCCGTTTCTTTCTATACATCGTCGCATTCGATGGAACCACTGAGAAAAGCAGTGGGCCCATTCTTCCTTAGGAGTCTCTTCTATGGCATTTTCGTACGCTTTCACTGCATCTTCAGGCGAATACCTCGAATTTTATCTTTAGTTCTTGGGAATAAATGAAAGTCGCAGGGCGCCAGGTCAGGACTGTAAGGCGGATGACTCATTATCTCGACACCTGCCATAGTCAAATATTCAACAGTCCGTTTTGCGGAGTGCGCTGAAGCATTGTCGTGGTGAAGGAGGATCCTGCTTCGTGGGCGCTGCTGTCGAATTTTTTCCAAGACAACAGACAAACAGCGAGTGACATACCAGTCTGCAGTAACTGTCCTTCCATCTTCTAGCACAACTGTCGCAAAATGACCTTTCCGACCAAAGAATGAGGCAATCATCTTTTTTCCTTGACTTCTTCCTTTCTTTACCTTAGTTGGCCGGTCCTCGAAAGGAAACACCCACTGAGCTGATTGTCTTTTGGTTTTGGCTTCGTAGCAATATATCCAGCTTTCATCACCTGTGATGATGTCAAATACAGCATTTGAGTTACCGCCGTTGAACTTATCTAACATTTGGCGACACCAGTCCATGCGGAGGCGTTTCTGGTCGTTGGTTAAAGTATCTGGTACAAAGCTTCCTGACGCCTAAATGTTCGTGTAATATTTTTTGAACTTGACTCATACCAATGCCTAGGCTTGCCCGTATCTGCTGATAGGTCACTCTCTTATCTTCCTCTATCATGCGTCGCACAGCACTGATGTTATCTTCAGTAGTCGCTGTTAAAGGACGTCCCTCACGCGGATCATCACTGAGATTGCTACGTCCACGCTTAAACTCGTTAAACCAATTGTAAATAGTGGCACGAGATGGGGCTTCATTAAAAAATGCTAATCGCAGACTATCATAGCTTTGTTGTTGAGTAAGCCCACAACGAAAGTCATAATAAATCATTGACCGAAAATTTTCTCGCGTTATGTTTATTTTCACGTGTAACAAGAGTTTTAGATTTGCCGCCAATTCACAAAAACAAATGACAAATGAATGCAATATACTACATTAGGTTACCAAAGAGTTCTAAAATTGAAATTCAAAAAAAGTTTTCATTTTCAATGTTTCTAACTGGCCAGTTCTAAACATTTTCAGTGTTACCCACGTATACATAAAACATTATCTAAGGTAAAGTACCCAGTAGCTGCTCAGGAACCAGTACCTGCCCACTCTCTGCATTTGTATATCTATATTCAAAAATGCAGATATACAAATAAAAAGAGTGGAAAGGTGGTTCTGAGCAGTTACTGGGTACTTTACCTTACTAGTAATAAAATCATTTCCTTATTTCTTGATTCAATTAAAAGGCAAGAAAGCGTCATATTCATATGAGTATAAATGTAATAGGAATAAGAAATATATAAACAAATGGGTACGAGCTTAAATTTCAATTCTAATAGATTTGAATGAAGACATCAAAATAATCATTAGTGAGGCCAACTACATGGCGTAGAAGGGTTGCAACAATTGTTGTTTTTATACTCCTTTTCCATACCAATTTCCTGGCTGTAGATCACAGAATAATATTACCCTAGCTCTAGATTAGCCATGAAAAAATTTGGGGTACACAATGACGCGCGCCAAGTACGTTTAAAAAATTGTTTTCAATTGTAAAATTTGCCACAAAAATTTTGCAATTATTGAAAATCACAATGATTACTTTTTGTTAATTTATATTTTTTTGTAGATTGCAAATTTTTCTTTTTTTTTGTAAATATACTACACCAATTGTTTTTTCAATTTTCACAGTTTTTAATGAGTGTTTCTTTTAATCCGAGAGGTTTTGTGTACTTGGTTTTTTTATTTCATATTTTTTGTAAAGTATAGTTTATTTTTTTATTTTTGCTATACGTGTATATAGTTAGACGTGTACTTGGCGCGACATTTTACAGTGAAACTGTTTTTTGTGGGATTTGAATTATCAACTAAATAACCAACAAATTTTTGCGACTTTTGCGAACGGAACTTTATCTTCATGAATCATTCACATGTATTTTACAAAAAATAGCCCAACATAAGGGATGTTGGGCTATTTTTTATATTATTTAATATTTGACTTATCAAGTAGGTACATCTAGAAATCAAACCCGACTGCCATTTCCTGAAATCAGCGCTAACAGAAAAAAACAAATTGTGTCTTTTTCTATGTATCTTTATGTATCTATCTTGGAATCATTAAATCATTGATATGATAATATTTCGATGTCGGCAAATCCACAACAACTCGAATTTTACAGCATTTTCTGCCTCGCACTATCATTATATGGAACCACAATATCTACGGTATTTCCAAACCGATACGACTTAGGGACCTTCAAGAAAAGAGCATACTCATATTTGAAAGGCAGCCAACGCACCTGCTAAGGATGTAGGTGTCTATGGATGTCGCTTATCACTTACCATCAGGTGAAACGACTGTCCGTTTGCTCCTTCTACTATGAAAAAAAAAATTGTTGCTGATCACAAATCATCGACTGTTTAAAACGACGAATAGTCTTACATCCAATCAATGTAACATACTAATCTTTGTGCAACGATAACTCAATGTGTATGGGCTCCTGTCCTGTGTTATTCAGATCCGGGACAATACCCTTCAAGCGGCTGAAGGCAACTCGCACTGGTTTTAGTGCGGTATACCGGCACCGGTCCCATATATCCTCACCACAGAACTATATCAAGATATATTTCTGTGATCCCCACGGACACACACGCCGGGCGAATGGGCAAAGCATTTCCACTGCAACAAAAAAAGTGTGTATGGGCTCGGCCCCAAAATAAGAGAACTGGGTTCGAGTCCACCTAAAATGAATTTTTCTTAATATCTGTCACCAGTAAACCTGTGAGAGGTATGCACTTGCGCGCTCTCCCGTCTGCATTGTGGTACCATCCTGCTTGTTTCTCCCATGGAACAGGTTTGCTGTGTTTCAGAAAAAAGGGCAGTTACTGGCACCCAGATCTACTATATTACGTCTCAAGATAGGCAACACGTGAATGTTTAGGTATGTTCATGGGCGACGCTGACCACTTACCATCGTGTGACTCGTCTGCGTATCCAAATAATATAAAAAAATCTCCATGCACCTGAACATGATAATATCGCTTGCTTGCCTGTGCAGGAAAACATTTTGAGGAAACCTGGATGCCTGATGAGAAGTTGAAGTCGTGAAGTTCGCCACTCTGCATTGTGCCCGCGCATCGGTGATCGCCTAATTTCGAGGAGGAGACCCGGGCCGAACAGTGGGACTTATGAGGGTCGATGATGATGAAGAATCCTTATTTATAGATTTCTCTGATAACATATCACAACAGCGATCAAGGTCGGCTAAACAATAGACAAATAATGTTTTCGTCTGACACAGAAACTTATCTTCGAGGAAGGAAGTTTATCGTGACGCCTACGGCACTATAATACAAAAGAGATCCGTCATAAAGGAAATAGTGTGATACAATAGGCGATAATGCGTTTTGAAGATGAGGTAAACAAAGAACGTAAACAATCTTGATACTAGTTGTTGCTAGCTTCGTTTTGAATCAGATTTGCAGGTACACTGGTTCATTATGCTTATAGCTTCGGAGATTTTCATGTTCAGTGCAAGGGATGTGTCCGACTACGGACGAAAAAACTATTGATGATCATGACGTCACTTAAAAACTATTGCTGATCATGATGTCACTGAAAAACTATTGATGATCATGATGTCACTGAAAAACTATTAATGATCATGACGTCACTTAAAAACTATTGATGATCATGATTTCACTTTAAAAAACTATTGATGATCGTGATGTCACTTTGAAAAACTATTGATGATCGTGATGTCACTTTGAAAAACTATTGATGATCGTGATATCACTTTGAAAAACTATTGATGATTATGACGTCAGTTTGTAAAATCGTAGCATTAATGCTACGATTTTACAAACCTTCACAAACCTTCACAAACCTTCACAAACCTTTACAAACAAAAAAAATCCTTTTTTATTAATAGTTTCGAAGATTACCTTTTACCTCCAAACTCACCAACATCTTTATTATATTAGTATAAAACTGTGACGATGAGGTTTTATAACAATCGTACAGATTGACAATCGACACTAATAGAGATTTATCTACTATTATTTTTATAGCATAGAGGGCAAAGTGATAAGTGATAAGCGACATAGCATAACAAAAAAAACCCACTAAGAAAAACTGGCGAAAGAAACACAGTGGTACTCTTTTCAATTCCATATTCATCCAAGCTCTATTCCAAAGTTAAATAATTAAATGTTTTATCTAAAGTTTATCAGCCCACATGAAAATGCTTAAAATACTACAATTACATAATTATCGAGAAGGGTTTGAGTCGCGCTCCTGTCCACAAGGCACCACCATCTTGCTTGTTTCTACCGTCAAACATCTTTGCTGTGCAACAACGGAGAGAAGGGCAAGACAGTGTAATTAATGGCTTATCTCAGGATGTGAATGAGTTGGTTTTTTTTCTTTAACACCGGGAAATGCTCTAAGGCATTCCGCGGGGGAGTGGGTCTCCCCAGGCGGGTATGGAACTTGCTGCGCCCAAAAGCTGGTAAGTTGACGCAGCTCTGCCCGCTAAAACGGGGCGAGTGCCACCAATGCCGCCTTTGGTGAGGTGCCCCGGATCTGTTGAGCTAACAAGGACAGACACAGAGGGATTTCCCCGCACCACAAAACAATCCCTCCCAACGTCGGGACAGTACAATGGGGTAAGGTTCCGCCCTCTGCTCTTTTGTTCCCTCTTCTTATAAGAGGGGTACAAAGAGCCCCCTTGGCTCTATTTGCTTCGCACTAGGTGCAAAGGTGCTGGGTTTACCCTAGGCTACTGAGCCCCACCGCCACAACAAGGGCTGAACCATGATAGGGATGAATTAGTAGCCTTTTTTTTTCTTTTACGCCAGGAAATGCTTTGAGGCATCCCGCCTGGGGAGTGGGTCTCCCCAGGTGGGTATGTGGGACTCGCTGCACCCGAAAGATGGTGAATGGACGCAGCTCTATCCACTAAAACCCGGCGAGTGCCACCAGTGCCGCCTTGGTGAGGTGCCCCGGATCTATTAAGCTGACAGGGCACCTCGACGACTAGTCAGTCCCGCAAGGGACCGACGCACCACAGAACAACCCCTCCCAACGTCGGGACAGTGCAATGGGGTGAGGTTCCCAACCCGTTTGCCCAAGCAACGAACAAACAAAAGTAAATGGTTGTAGTTATATTCATTATGAAGTTTTTTTCAATAATAATAGTTTAGTGTACGAATGAATGAATAATTTAGCAAATGGATACGTTAAAATAGAATGCAGGGATTCACATTTAGTATTCAAAAACAGAACGAGTTTATAAAATTTTATTGAGCTTTCCAATTTAGTTTTAATGTTTCAATTTTGATATTGATAGAATTATTATTTTATTATTATTGCCTTTTTCGGATATTTGATGTAATAATAAGATCATGAAGATCATATGGTCCGACAGAGTACGAAATACAGAAGTTCTGCGACGCGCCAATGTTGGTGGCATTGAGGCTTTTTTGCGTCGACAGCTTCGATGGTGCGGTTATGTATCTCGTATGTTGGAGGATATAGTGGCGAAGCGCATCTTCTACTCTGAACTGTAGGAGGGCAAGAGGATCCCTTGGTGGGATCTTGGTGGACCCCTCCTCCGGCGACACATGAAGAGTTATATAGAACCCTTTCGTTGGAAATGTTTGGCAGCACAGCGGCCAGAATGCCGCAGGTTGGTGAACGACCAAGTCCGCGAGTTCGAGATTCAGCGTAAAGCTAACCTTGATACCAAACGCGACCAGTTGAAGGCTCGCCCACCTGCCGCCATAACGTACAGCTACGTGAACGGCGTACTTACGTGCCCTCAGTGCGCACGGAGTTTCGCCTCGAAAATAGTTTACATTAGCCATCTTTGAGCGCATCAGCGCCAAATTCCCGGCTAGGAGTCTTAAGTGGTCGCCATGGAAGAAACCGATCGGACAGATTATTATCATCATCATCAATATAATAACACTTAAGAGTTTGATTTTTGTTCACTCTCTAAACTCTGACCGCCTTATTACAAAAAACTTATCTAGTACCAGGATTAAACCAAGACTGAAAAGTCCAGGTTTGTTACGGTATTAACGTTAGTCCATGGACTAAAATTCATTCTTATTACAAATCGAGGACCAACCGAGGTCTAGGTAGTACCAAAGATCGTCCCTGGTTTAATTGTATCCACAGATTATTGAGCAATATATCATTCATTTTGTTCGTTCAATATTTGATTAGTTCGGTACACCGTTCCTTTTTATGCAAAGCTCGCTAATTTATAATTAAATATAATGTGGAAAATACATCAATATTTTGATAATAAAATTTATTGTGTTATATAAAATATCTGAAATCTTTACTACTTTGTACTTTGAGGTAGTGTGATTTAAATTCTTGTTTATTACACACAAATATTGTAATATTTCGCTGTTAAGTTGTTTATATAGCTAGCGTATAAGGGAATGAAATACAAAGCGCGCGTAGTTCTAATGTCATCGAAATGTTTATTGTTTAATGTTTAGTTATTGCAATGTAAGTCGAGTTACCAATAGTTACAATACAGCCATTATTGTTCTTTGATTTTAAATAGACGGTATGTTGTTCATAAGAATAGTATAATATTTTTTGTTGTGAATTTGTGTGCCACGAACATTACTTATGTTGTAAAATGTATCAACAAAAGAAAAATGGGATGATAATTGGACTTCTCAAGAAAAGGTTAGTGTTTATTTAATCCAAACATACATGAAAAATATCAGAGTTAATTAGAATTATTACATATGATATAAAATAGGTATGTATATCAATGACAAAATACAATACAACAAAATTACAGAAATAGAATGTTAAATTATATAAGGATGTCAGAATAATTATTTTAAATGTTAGTCCAATTCCATAATTTTGTCTACATCGAGTTCATTTAATTACCTTTCAATACAATTAATACGAAAAAACGCAAATTCAACGCATAAGACATCTGATAATTTAAAGTTTTGAGGTTAGTACCGAAGTTAAACTAGGGGTCACGGTGGTCTAACTTTAGTACCATAGATAGTCCTGGTACTAGCGTTAAACTAGTTTTTGTAATAACATTTATATTAGACCATGGTTTAAAGCTGGTATTAAACTCGGTACTATATTTAGTCTTCGTTTTGGAATAAGGCGGTGAGACGTTATCGGAAATTTATTTTTTATTCAATAGTCCAATTAATGGGGAATGTCTTTTTATATGAATATTCTTATTAAGAAATTTTTAAAATAATTAACGGACCTTATAAGGAAATTCATATTTCTATTGTAGAACTAAAATAATTATTAGTCGTTTCGAAAAACCAAGATTGTATAAGTTACTTTATTTAATTACACATAATATGTACCTACTCATATATACACATTGTACATAATTATCCAATATTTAAATATGCTTTTTTTTCATTGTTATTAAATGTATTTAAATTTTATTAAAAATTAAATTATATATTTAAATAGATAGAGGCAAACTTCGCATCGATTTTACTTGAGAATCACGATGCGTGAACTTCCCCCACCACGCCAAACCTTGCCAAGTTGCGTGCCTCGAGTAATAACTAATAATAACTTGAAACTCTTGAAGAAATTATCGTAGAATTATGATATTAACACATTCACAGTCAACATTTTAACAATCTAATGAACAAACAGGGCACCTCAACGGCTAGTCGACTAACCTACCTCTCCTCTAAGTACCTCTCTGAAGTGACAGCTGTGCTGTCTCGTTTCGTGTAATTTGTAAGTTTCCCGTGGCCCATTGGGGGATTGGGAAAAGGAAGCAACGCGTCTGTATAACCTCTAGTTGTGCGGATGTCTATGGGCATCAGTATACACCATAAGGCTCCGACTGCTCGTTTGCCTCCTTATGACATAAAAATATAGCTGTTAATGATGTACCAAGAAACATTCCTAGCCACTTTAAAATAATATGTTCATTAGTCTAGACCTCGGGGGAACTGGCCACTTCACGCGTGAGTTAAATAGGTCACCTCACCCAAGTCATTAAGGCGCGGTAAAATCGATGATTATAATCACACAGTGATTAAAAATAAAATGGTTGGATTCTCATTTAGTTAAACAGAAGGAAAATTTGTTGGCGCGACCCGTAAATCATAATTTTAGTCTTAGCCTAATAAAACTAGTACTTAACAAAAATGAGTTAAAATAAGAAAGTGCAATTTTTTCTCATATTTCACGCGTTTTTTTTTTCTTTTTTAGGGTTCCGTAGCCAAATGGCAAAAAACGGAACCCTTATAGATTCGTCATGTCTGTATGTCTGTCTGTCTGTCCGTCTGTCCGTCCGTATGTCACAGCCACTTTCTTCCGAAACTGTAAGAGCTAAACTGTTGAAACTTGATAAGTAGATGTATTCTGTGAACCGCATTAAGATTTTGACATAAAAGTAGAAAAAAAAACTATGGGTTTTGGGGGTCCCCATACTTATAACTAAAACTCAAAATAATTTTTTTCATCAAACCCATCTGTGTGGGGTATCTATGGATAGGTCTTCAAAAATGATATTGAGATTTCTAATACCATTTTATTCTTAACTGAATAGTTTGCGCGAGAGACACTTCCAAAGTGGAAAAATGTGTGTCGTCGTCCCGTGTAACTTCAAGAGAATGATAAAACTAAAAAAAAATATGATAATCATTACCATGCAAACATCCACCGAAAATTGGTTTGAACAAGATCTAGTAAGTTGTTTTTTTTATACGTCATAAATCGTAAGCCGCAATTTACCTTTCATGCAATCAACTCAAAAACTTTGTTAAAGTGTCTAATGTTGTATATTATGTAATGGTACGGAACCCTTTGTGCGCGAGTCCGACTAGCACTTGGCCGGTTTTTTTTATAATTGTACTTTGCTGGATAGTCAATAGGTCTGGAAACCAATGATCAGCGTCGCCCATGAACATAAACATTTATATACACATAGAGTTCAGAAACGACCTGTGGCAAACAAATGCTAGCATACCATTCTGCATTAACCGTTCTTTGTCCCTCAAGAGGAATAGTCGCAACATGGCCGGTTTTGGAGACAAACGTGGCCACCATTTTTTTACAACACTCCGTGAACGAACAATTTTTGTTGGCTTTAACTCATTTTCGAACACCCAAACTCGTGACTGGTTTTTTGTTTCGGGTCCGTACGCGTATATCCAGGATTCGTCACCTAATACGATGTTGTATACAGCATTTGAGGATCCTGCGTGGAATCTTTCGAGAGTTCTGACGCACCAAGTAACGCGAGCCGCTTGTTGCTCTTCACAGAGCAAATGCGGTATCTATCGGGAAAACAACTTTTTACACCTAATTTTTTATACAAGATTATTTGTATTTGACTCATGCCAATGTTTAAAGTTGCCTGAATTTCGCGGTATGTCACATTTCGATCTTCCTCAATCAGCTTACGCACAAAAACTGCAGTTTTTGGACGACCTTGACGGGGATCATCACTGAGCTTGACACGTCGACGTTGAAATTCAGCAAACCAGCGATAAATTGTGGTTTTGGATGGGGCTTCATCACCTAATGCAGAAATCATCCGGTCAACACACTGTTTTTGTGTTAAACCACTTCGAAAGTCATAATATTAAATCATCGCTCTAGAATTTTCTCGAGTCAATTCCATTTTCTCAATGACTAAACAAGTTTGACAAGACCTTGTGACAAGACCGAGAATCTTTTTTTAAATAAATAAATGGTATTCGATTTTTAAAACCAAGGAGTTTTTAATTAAAAAGATTTTTATATGACAGGAACAGTGAAAATATTCCATTCCCGATACTTTTAGTGCAGCCTATGTATAGTTTTTCCGCGATATGGAGATATAAAAATAAATAAATAAACATATGAGACGTGAAAGATACACACACTTTTAATAGGGGTAAATAATAATAACCCAAAAGTGTAATATCGAATCTTTTGCAGATAGAATTCGTAACGAAGACATCCGCCAAAGGACTAAAATTACCGATATCACACGAAGATTAAGCTCGTTGAAGTGGCAGTGGGCTGGCACACTCAGGAGAACGGATGGCTGATGAGGCAATAAGGTTCAAGAGTGGAGGCCACGTTTAGGTAGACGAAGTGTTGGTCGGCCATTAACCAGGTGGGAAGACAATCTCCGTACTACGGTGTTGGATGCGAGTGGCGAGGGATCGATCGTCTTGGCGTTTTTTGAGGGAAACCTATGTTCAGCAGTGGACGGATCGGGGCTGATGATGATGATGATATCACGCTCTACGTATAAACTAATGCGTATTTCGTTGTTATAGACACAACGCCATCTTTCGATATATTTAGTAACTATCAACAATTGAAGATTGAGAAGGCAGTCATATACAGTGACAGTCAAGCGGCATTGAAGGCCCTCAATAAGAGGGAGACTACCTCAGCACTGGTCAAAGAATGCAAAAACACCCTGCAAGATCTAGCAGACCAGACTGAGATAGTAGTTGCCTGGGTACCTGGACATGAGGGTAATGCGGGCAATGAAGAAGCAGACAGACTGGCGAGAGAAGGAGCCGATGAGACGTTCATAGGCCCTGAGCCGAGACTGCCAATAGCACACAGGATAACAAAAAATGTTATAACCCTGAGAATAAACAAAGAAACAAACCAGAGATGGAATGACACGAAGAGCTGTAGACAGTCGAAATTCTTCATCTCGACGCTTGACAGCAAGAAGACCAAAGAGTTGCTCAAACTCAATAGGAGCAACATTAGAACAGTTGTGGGAATATTGACGGGACACTGCCCACTCAACAGACACCTGTCAATAATGAAGCTAGCAGAGGACCCTCTGTGTCCTAAGTGCAAAGAGAAAGAAGAGACCAGTCTGCACTTCATAACGGAATGCCCAGTATATGCATACGCAAGATGGGAGCTGTTTGGAGCGGACGAGCTGAAGAAGGAAGATTTGGCATATCTAACCATAAGGCAGCTAAGTAGTTTTTGTAGATCAACACGTAGGTTTGAGGGGGTGACACCAGAGGGGCAAATGATAACCCGTCCCCGCATCTAATCCCAGAGGCGAGCCCGGGGAATTGGGTGAAATGGTCCCGTTAATGAGGACTGATCACCCGTCTGGCCTTGCTGGCGTCCCCAACCCTTAAATAATAATAATAATAATAACTATCAACAATATTTTTTGTTCATTTAAAACAAATATTTTAATTTAGCAAATTGTTGATTTGCGTTTACCATAAGCTTCGTACTTTAAATTAATCGTATTATATCCACAATTAAACCTTTAAGAAATGGTTTTCTAATGTTTACGCCAATTTGTGAAAAAAAAGTAAAATAACGACCTCTGTGGCCAATGGTTAGCGCATTGGCACTCAAGCCAGAAGTAGCGGGTTCGAATCCCGCCAGGGAACAAAAAAAAGTTCTGTGTGCCGGGGTTATGGACGTGTATAAAATATGTGTATTATATAATAAAAATTTAAAATATATGTATAATACAAAAATATTTAATATATTTCCGTTGTCTGGTACCTGTAACACAAGTTCTTCGAGAACTTACCACGGGACCAAATTGACGTGGTGTAATTTGGTAAATATTAGATTATTATTATTTCACTGATTATAATGAGACAAATCTTTACGGATTTTATCGCCGTTTATTAAGATTTTACATGCTCATTTAATTAAAATAGGATTTTTACCACGTTTTGTATTTTTGTTGCGCACATACATTCAATTTGCTCCTCTTCCTTATTTCATAATTAATCAAAATTTAATCGTTATTAAAATGCTATAAAAACTGTTATCTGTAAGCGCCCTTCACAATAACCACTCGCCTGATTGGACATCAGCTCAGCCCGAAGGTAAACTAACCCCAGGGGGGCTTCGGTCCAGTGAACGCCATCGGTGACCCACCGTGTTTTGTAGCTAAATAAGTACAAGCAATTATAATTAAAAATTAACGTAAGCAATAATGAAATGATTATAATAATTATATGTAGCCAAGTTTAAAGGTTTAACAGTACATTCCACCGGTGACAGTTCCAATCCTACCGATCAGCCATTGAGCTTAAAGGCTAACAAGCTAAAAAGTTTAGCCCTTTGGAGTAAAAACCGATTAGCCTGTACATGACATTAAAAAAAGTATACCATAATTTTTTACAAATCTTACTTATTAGGCCTTGCATATTTTTTTTATTACAATTATATTTGCGCATTAAAATGTCTGCAATGCGACAGAATAATATATGGCGTACATGTCATTCCCTAAAGAAATTTCGGTAGTACAGACATCGGGTGTTTGATGAATACAAAAACTAAGTCTATCCCATATCGGCTCACATGTGTCCCGGGGGAACATCTCTCCGAGGAATGAAACTAGACTGACAAGAGAATCTTTTTCTTATCAGTTTTTTTGTGTCAGCTGAGGTACCAAAGGGATCAGCTTCACGATAAAAGGACAAATTTGGCTATGAACGTCGGGTTCACTAGCCCTTATAATGCTATGCCCGTACCTAAAATAGTACAATATTCCTGTACCTCTACCATGAGTTTTTGTTACAAGCGTAAATGACATAACTATAGTAGTTACGTATAAACGCAACACGAATAAAAACTAAGGTATGGTATAGTTTTCGATTCGTGTTGCGCTACTATAGTTATGTCATGTGCGAACTCATTTCAAAAAAAGATCAATACCTCTACTGATCTTTTTTTGAAATAGTGTCAGTAGTATGTCTTGTCCCAACTGAAATTAATGATCAATGTTAAGTAAATGTCTACAAATAAATAAAATTGGAGTGTCTGTTTGTAATTTCAAAGAAACAGCTTCTCACTAAAGTATTTACGGTACTTACATAAAAAAATATTGTTTTCTAATGTTTACACGAATTTCAGTCATAGCAATGAAACAACTTTTACGGATTTGATCGTGACCTTCCGTGACCATGTTTGCTGTAAAGTATCCGAAACGTCGGGCTTGTAAGAATCTGATTTGATAATAAAACATAAAAGTTGTATCACTCTCAATTTTTTTTGTGTCTCTCTGTCTGTCTGCTTGTTTTGGCTCATCTCTAAAATGGCTGATCCGTTTTTAACTGGACTTTCACTGACAGATAGCTGATTTTATAAGGAGTAACTACAGCTATGAAAATAATCGTCATCAATACGGATACGGCTGTAAATCTAAATTAACGCGGGCGAAGCTGCGAGCAAAAGTTAGCTGTGTGGAAATTCCATAATATGAATTTGTCTTATCGACTTACCGCGTTTTACTAGGATACCGTTTTAAACTTCTGACATGTAAAAATCTTACCAATACCCGTGAGAAAAACGTTTATTTATTTCGTTGAGTGAAATTCACGTAAATATCAGAAAACAATAATAAAATAAGACACCAATCCTTGAATACCATCCAGTTGTCATCAGGTATCGTCAAGGTGACAAAATGTATCAAGTAACAAATGACCCATCACAAGCATTCTTCAGGCGTTCCATTAGAGGAATAAAGCGAAATTTATTAGACGTTTCCCTGACATTCCTCCTCAGATTACACAATTGGCAAAATTAAAGGTTGAAAAAGAAATTAAAAAAAAAACAACTTTCAGGATCTTGTCGCGGTTTATTGTGTCATGGTCACGGGAGGTCGTGGTTGCTAAGTAGCCAAACCGTCGGGGTGTAAATCTTAAAAAATCGTTTTTTTTATTACAATGATTGGTTAGGATTATAATGAATTAAAATTTGGTATGTGATATAAATATGAAAACAACCTCTTTTATCTACTGCTTTAAATCATCTATAAAAGATTCTGAAACAGTTAGCTTTTTTCAACATTAAAAGACTCAATGTCCTAATAACCATAATATCATGCAAACGGGTTATTATAATGAAACAATTTTTACGGATTTTATCGCGGTTTATTAAGATTTTTACAAAAGTAAAATATCTGAAACGTCGGGCTTGTAAAAATCTTAATGAACCGCGATAAAATCCGTAAAATTTGTTACATTATAATGAGTGAAATTCACGTAAACATTAGAAAACAATATGCAAACGGATGATAATATAATGTTGTATTAAATTTTATAATGATTTTTGTTTTTTTTTCCGATCCCGTCTGTGCAAAGGGTTTACTCAACAGACAGCCACATTCGTGGTATCTGTATAAATCGACTTTCAAATCACAGGTCAATTCGGAAAAAAACGACGCTAAAGAAGTTTTCACTTCAATATAAAAATTTAATGAGCAAAATTAAATATTAAAAGATTCTACATGTTACATTAAACGAACATAATATTTTTGCTCTAAAAAATCTCACTTTATAGATGAATTTTTCTTGAGTAAATGCACATTTTAACGAGCGCCTTTTCACGGAAATCTCCACCATTTTGCTTGCATGTGAAAAATATTCATACGCTTACTTCATACTGTATTAACACTAATCTACTATCCTGTATCTAGATTCTAGACTAAAATGAGGTTTACTTTTTGTATTCTTATTAAAAAGTAGGTACCGTTATTTCAAGTATACATTTTCATATTTTTTACTTATGTCTTCAGTATAAATATGTATTACAAGTTGTCAGTACATCTACCATGAGTTTTGTTACAAGCGTAAATGACATAACTATAGTAGTTACGTAAAACGCAATACGAATAGAAAACTATATCATACCTTAGTTTTCTATTCGTATTGCGTTTTACGTAACTACTATAGTTATGTCATTTACGCTTGTAACAAAACTCATGGTAGAGGTACTGGTTATTGAGTATTTTCCGTATAGGTCGTGTATTCTAAGCCCGCAAGGGATATAACATATTATATTCGTTTCTAATGTGTCATATACATTTTTCAATTCTGTATGGATAGGTTATACTTATATCCCCACCATGGTTCAGGTCTTGTCGTGACGGTAGGGCTAGTAACCCAACGCCTTGGGCAAAGCTAATTGAACTGAGGGAGCTGCTCTTTGTAAAATAGGAGACGAAAGGGCAGGGGAGACAGGGGCGAGGATAGGATGGGATGGGTGGTGGAGGTGGCGTCGATCCCTTGGGGGACTGACTCGCCGCCTAGGTGCCCTGTTGCCCAACAGATCCGGGGCACCTCACCAAAGGTGACATTGGTGGCACACACTTTTGGTTTTAGTGGGTACAGCTGCTGCGTCCACCTTAACATCTTTCGGGTGCAGCGAGTCATCCGGCTGGGGAGTCCCCTCTCCCCTGTAGGATGCCTAGGATCATGTAAATTTTGTTAAAATCATACCTTAATTAATCATTATCTTATACTTACTTCCGCGGTCCCAAATATTAAAAAAAATATCCAAAATTAATAGCCTCTAACCAGTTTCAACATTGATAATTAGCCTATCAAATAGATTTTTGATTTTCGAATTTATCCGGTAGATTCCGAAGTGTATTACGTACGATACGTACATACGTAAAACAGGCTTGAGTAATAGAAACGAGCATTATAGAAGGGATTTCACTTACACAGTCATAATCATTATACGTTTGCCCTTAACGAGATTCAAAGAGAAGCCTTCAAAGCTGACTCCAGTCAAGAGGCTCTTCACTCTGTGTCCTTTGCAATTTACGTAGTAATTTCAGTTACTAATTAAAAAACTACAAGTCTCTACCTGAGTGGCAGCTACAATCATGCTTTCATTTCATTTGTTAATAAAATGATAGATTTAACTAAAATATACTTCAGATGGAGAGATTTTGAACATTTTCGGTCAACAAGAACCTATCAAAAATTTGCTTTGAATTTTCTTTGAATAATATTTAATGATGACGTTCATTGAGAAAGGCCGAGGTCCACAGAGGACGGGAAAACTTTGATAACGATGATGATCTAGTGTTATAGGCTCAGTGGAAGATCTAGTGTTGTTATAAGTCTTAAAGTGAAAGCTTTAGGGTAGAGCCATTTAATAGAAAGTTTCCTAATTTTCCCCGCGCACTTTAATTGACCAAAATGGCATTATACCTCCTCGCCTTATTTCGTAAGGGCAACCGGTGTCCATAAATCTGAAGAGCTTATATTTCCTGGCAACTTTGTGTTTGTTACATACTCTTCATAATTTTATCTCTTCAGACTATTGGTTTCCCCTTTTTTTTCTTTAACACCGGGAAATGCTCCTCGCATCCCGCGAGGCAGTGAGTCTCCCCTCGCGCGTATGTGGGACTCGCTGCGCCCCGGGGGGCAGGGGTTGTCCCGCACCATAGAATAACCCCTCCTAACATCTGGACACTACAATGCCGTGAGGTTCCCCTTCTCTCCCCTTGCCCCCTGCTCTTTTGTTCCCTCGTGTAATAAGAAGGGTACAAAGAGCCCCCTCGGCTCAATTCGCTTCGCCCAAGGTGCAGCGGCTCACACTAGGCTACTGAGCCCCACTGCCACGACAAGGCCTGAACCATGGTGGGGCAATAGGTTTTGCCTAGGAAATAAGTCGTACATTTCTTGGCGAATTTTCGACCGTCATCAAAAAACTGAAAATTAATTGACCTACCTTAGGATTAATTTTTAGCACAGCGTTTTATACTTTTGCGATTCTGCACACATACACTGCAATCTAGTATGATAATAATCCTGTAACGATATTTTCATGTTATTTCTTTATTTTGCTATTTTTATTATGAACGTAATATGTGGAATTGTAAATAAAGTTTTTATATATCCATCATCACCAGCGTGTCACCGTCTAATACATGTATGAGTTATGTTACTCGAAAGCTTCATCTAATAAATATAATATCGTCAAACTATTATCTATTATCTATATAACTATTATCATAATATCCAAAATGTTAAATTAACATGGTTATTTTGACTTTTAAAACTATATTTTAATTTGGGATATTTTCTATGTTTTTCACTTTTATTCACGGCGCTTTGTGTTTTAACAGTATCTACGATCACATTCATGAGACTGAACTTATTTATTGCGTTTTAGCATACTTGATAATGATGGTGGTGATGATGATAATGATGTTGATGATGGTGGTAGTGGTGGTGGTGGTGGTGGTGATGTTGATGATGATGATGATGACTCATATACACACGACTATAATACAATACAATAAAACGACATCTAAAAAATACTTGTATCCTTAAACCAACGGAAAGCCAGCGGCGTATTAAAAAATAAACACAGCTGTCTATATTAGTTTGGCTTTGAACGTAAATAAAAATGTATTTATTTAAGTTTGACTTGTCAAAGAGTTGGTAAAAAGTACATAAAGAAAATAAAAGAGCTGTTGTCCTTCCTTTTTCCTACAAAACAGTTATGACTATTTGAATGAGAATATTGTGATTATATAATATTTTGATTAAATGTATATAGACGTGATATATTTAATAACTAAAAATAAATAAAATTAAACATATATTTAATAACGCCATCTCGTTGAAATTTGAGACACTAATAGTTTGACATCCAAGTGTCGCACGAAGCTCTGTCCACGGCTACTTACTATGTATTCATGACAAGACCGTATTTTATCCGACTCCGGTAATGCCGAAAGGGCTAGGATTTTAACAATCTATATAGCACGTATATTTGCATGTACGTTTGAGCATCTTTTTTTTCTTTTCTTTTACGCCGGGAAATGCTCTGAGGCCTCCCGCCTGGGGAGTGGGCCTCCCCAGGTGGATATGTGGGACTCGCTGCGCCCGAAAGATATAAATGGACGCAGCTCTACCCACTAAAACCCGGCGATTGCCACCAGTGTCGCCTTGGTGAGGTGCCCCGGATCTGTTAAACTAACAGGGCACCTCGACGGCTAGTCAGTCCCGCAAGGGACCGACGCCACCTCCACAGAGGGGTTGTCCCGCACCACAGAACAACCCCTCCCAACGTCGGGACAGTACAATGGAGTGAGGTTCCCATCCTCACCCCTTGCCCCCTTCTTTAGTCCCCTCTTCTTATAAGAGAGGTACATAGAGCCCCCTCAGCTCAATTGGCTTCACCCTAGGCTACTAAGCCCCACCGCCACGTCAAGGCCTGAACCATGGGACGTTTGACCATCTATTGTAACGTAGGCTACAATTCAACAAATATAAAACACGTTAATTTTTCATATTTACAGTTTTTTTTAATTTTCATTTCTTACCTCTTCCTAATCATTTCATCATCACGTTATATTCGTAAGACTTGTTCACGCATTCATGGTGTATCTTTCTACATGTAACATACTAAAGGCGTATCTTAACAAACATGGGATCTAAAATAATAAGAAGGACAATACAGGATAGTCGTGGATCGTCCATATAAATGACATGCCACTGCATTTGTGCAAACATGCTGGCGACCGAGATTTATGCACGTTTGCACGAGAACAGATCATGCAAAATTATGCGGAATTTGTTTGAACTGTCAAGTGTAATTACAGTATGTAAGCTAATAAGTGCTTCATATTTCGGATTATTTTATTTTCTTCAGTTTGGCTTTAGTTTTTATTACTTTTTAAAATTATCCCGTGGCTATGAATACTGTATGTATCCAAAACGTCTAGAATTTAAATTTATACAACTTTACAAGTTTGTAAGTTTTATCTACACATTTCTATTTTTTAGAATTTTATTTTATAAGTCGGACTTAAGAAGATACAACTTTTTTAAATTGTGTTTAAAAAATAACGCCTTAGCAGATCTCGATGACTTTATATATGACTAGCTGTTGCCCGCAGCTTCGCCCGCGTTAACTTAGATTTACAGCCGTATACGGATTGATGATGATTATTTTTATAGCCTAAGTTACTCATTGGAACTTTAGCTATCTGTCAGTGGAAGTTCCGTCCAAATCGGCCCAGCCGTTTCCGAGATTAGCCGGAACAAACAGACAGACAGACAGACAGACAGACCGACAGACAAAAATTGTAAAAAATGCTATTTTGGTATATGTACCGTGTATACATCAATATGCATTTAGTAAATAGCGGTTATTTTAATATTACAAACAGACACTCTAATTTTATTATATGTATAGAATAGATTATTGTTTTTATATTAGTGTGTACTTATTTACAAAATAATACTTTTTACAATTAAACTTATATTTTAATTACAATATAAATATACTTGAGTCTAAGCCTAGTGTATGCCTGTTCATCTACATTCCCGTTTAAGAGAATTTGAACCCTCAATGTTGAACCATTATTACTAAAAGCTGTGGTTTCGGACCAAAAGCAAACTAGCTCAAGAGATTATTGCGCAGCGAGTACGATGTAACTTCCTCGACCGATGTTTGATGAAAACTGACAAACTCTATAACGCAATAGTTGTATATAATTATGAGAGGTCACCGGTTCGGATAGCCAATCAACAAAGGTGACATTTTAAGAATGTCTATCTAAATAGTTTCGCAACTCACGCATAATTCGTATTGATGTGAATATCAGTCATTTTTGTGACAACAAAAAAAAAATCGTGACAATGTTTACCAACTGAAGAAAGAAAGCCCAGGATCGTCGAGAACGGCAGTCCATTGTAGAAGTGGCCAAGACCCACAGAGGGCAAAAGCCGAACAAAGTAAAAACATATTCAAGTCGGTTATAATTTTTATTTAAAAAAAATTATTTCTTAATTTTTTGTGATTCATTAAAGAAAGGCATACAGAGATAGACATTTTGGCATATTGAACCGTATGAAGTAAGCCCAAAAAAATCTGTAAATCGTCGAGGAGTTCCCTCGACTGTCTATAGTCTCCATCATCATAACGGTAATGGCACGTATCACCCATAAGGGTGCAAAGTTCTCATCAGTATAAATTAATTAAGTCCAATCACAAGGTAGCTACTTTAAACTATTTAGGAGTTCCCTTAACTGAGCTTCGTCTTCATCATCAGACCCCCAATCACAGTCACAACCCATCTAGGTGTAAAGTTCTCATCAATATAAATTAATCAAGCCCAAACACAAGGTTACTGAAGTAAATCGTCGAGGAGTTCCCTCGACTGTCTTCCAGCTCCAGCATCAGATCGACTCTAGACCTTCATTAAATTGTAGTGCTTTAAAATGCGTATTTAAAAAAAATATTAAGCAGACTAGTCATTCCTACAAATTTCGAAAGTTTCCCTCGATTTCTCTAGGATGCCATCATCAGATCCTGGTTTCCTTATCATGGGACCAAATGGCAAGTATACCCTTTCAAACAAAAAAAGAATTTTGAAAATCGGTCCACAATTGACGGAGAAATCGGTGTACATACATTAAAAAAAAATACCGGCCGAGTTGAGAACCTCCTCCTTTTTGTTGAAGTCGGTTAAAAAGACTAGCTACTCATGGTTTCACTATTCTCTAATATAAATAATAATTCTATTACTAATAATTGGACTTATTAAAAATCGACTAATTAATCCCTAAATTAACGCGATTAAACGAAAACAAAGAAATATATATTTCAGCTTTAGGTATTATATTAATATTAGTTATATTGACAACGCATGAATACTTAGATTGTTTCACAAAAATGACAATAGCCAGGTAGACTTTGGACGTTGAACCCGAACTTCTCACTCATTCTACGATCAGTTCATTAGCCAATCACTAATCACATAAATAAATCCTGCCACATATTTTTTATCATATTTATATTTATTTATTTAATGGATATACCAAAAGGCACAAACATTGTTGAAAGCTAAAATCGTCAGCATTAAGTAATCCATTAAAACATTTCAATATCGATAAAAAATAATGTTTTTTCATTCAGAGTTTATTCACCCACCAAAATAAATCCCTCTATTTGTGCACTGAATGTGTTCACAAAAAGCTCTAGCTTCACTCGTGTTTGCTTGTTCAACAGCTAAGACCTGGTTGGTTCAGGTGAGTGGGCTGATTGGACTGAACTGTGAACGGGCTTACGTTGAACTTGGTTGTGGCATAAAATTTTATTATTCCATTTTCAATTTTTACCTTTGTGATTCTTTATGGCATTTGAGGCATTCAATAAATAAATATAGTATTATATAGCCTGACCAGAAATATATAAACCCTCGCCATATTGCGGAAAATTTCGGAACTAATTTCTGTATGGACTATAATATTATGTGACACCTTATATATGTAATTAAAGATACAGTGGCGACGCCAATGCAGGGCTACAAGTATGACGTAAAAAAGTACATACTACTTTAATAAGTTTAATAACCTTGCCTTCTATAGCTATCAATAACTTTAAGGCACTGTATACCTATAACTAGTCTGGCCCTTAGAAGAATTTCACTATAGAAGGTCAGTCTTCATACAAGCGCTCACAATGTTGCCAGTGGTGGTGAATTTTTCCCGTTAACGGGAAATGATTCGGTCGCTGATAACAATTTGTTGTAGCAATAATAATAATTAATACATAAATAGATATGTGTGGGCATAGCTATTTATGTATTAATTTATAACAACTTTACATAACCATGCCCATACTAGCTATATTATTATGTAAAGTTGTTATATTACAAGAATGTTTATTTATATGAAACGAATAAAAGAAAATAATAATAGCAATTAGTAATATTTTTTATATATTTATCTTTTATTGGCATGAAACACAGTAGTAATGTAAAGTTGTTGTATTACTATGTTGTAATATAAGCGCGAAAGTTTGTATGTATGGATGTATGAATGTTTGTTATTCTTTCACTGTTTCTATATGATATCGTTAAATCACACAAACATTAATTAGAGAACGTGTCACGTACCTACGTAAATATCAGTAGCAACTGTTTTAAAATTAATCAGTGGGGGAAAATAGTCAGAAAAAATATTTTCACAATCGGGCCACACAGAGCATTGAAACAAAATGTTTTTATTTAAACCTAATTATGTAATTACAAATACTACGAAATATTTAAAATTACGAAACTACGAAATAAATAAGATTTCCTGTGAAATGTTAATGTTATTCCACTTATTTTATTTTGAGATGTGTTGTGACACAATTTAATTGCACAAATCGTCATGATTATTTATTTTACGGAGACATGTTTGGCGCGGTTTGACATAGAATACTACGGAACTTCCCGGCACTTGGGGCCATAATGGCTGCATGTGAGTCAATATCCTATTCGAAATGGCCAAAGGTGGCCATTTCGAATAGAATATTTTTTTTTTTTTTGCTGAGGCTTTAATAAATATGTACGTATAAATTTTAATAATATTACATTACTTCATCTAAAACAAAATGCATTTTCATTTGTAACAGAACTTATGGACTAGGTAGGTATATTAAATTAAAAATATAACTAACATACAAAGAATAATACGTTTTTTTTATTCTTAATATTTTCCTGGCCACGATACTGAACATTTTATACAAAACAAATCGCAATTCGAGTATATTGGGCCAAAGTTATACTCCGTCTTTCTATTCGATCAAATGATATTGGTATTATCTAGATTATTTTACCAATATTCACATAATTTATCTAATCCAATCTAAAAATACCATCTTTAATAAAAAAAATGTGCACGTTTGAAAAACCCAATAAAATAAAATAATCTCAAACCTTCTGTTTCCCCTCGTGTACACTTCATGGAGAGAACATCCAGAAATCCGCTAACAGCCCCCTTAAGGTACGTTAAAAACGCCCCACATATTGGGCACGTATAAAAGTTAAAAGCCTTGCCCAAACCACAGAAGGTGTGATTAATACTAAGCTATTTTAGAAATTTGAAAGTACTAGTTCGTAGGAGATTTTGTAGACCTTTTTATCGAAGAGAGTGCAAACGAACAGTCGGTTCACCTGGTGGTGAGTGATTAACGACATCCGACACCCGTTACACCAGATGATAAGCAAATACGTACTAATTAGTGCTACAATCCTGGATCACGCTATCGAAGTTTACAGTTTGGCGCTACATATACAACAGCTGAAATGATAACAAGTGGGCTTGGGCCTGACCGAGCATATACCATATATGCTCGGTCGGTCGGAGATCTCCCTTTGGGGCACTCACTTAATTCCCATAACGTAACCATCCTTTACAAATACTACAAAAGAGCTGATGATGAACAGGCTGAACCGATATTAGTAAAATATATCCAAGGCCCCCCACCCGCAGGAATGCAAATAATAAACCGCACCCGTTCAAGCGCTACGTTGACGCAGATAGACATACGTAGCGCTCAAACTTCTAAATGCCTGGTTTTGCATCGGGGGTTAAGAAACTAGGGTAAATCTGTAATTTTTGAATAATATTTTGATATAAAAATGTGTTTTCAGTGCATAGATTACTGTTCATGTAGAAATGTAGAGTTGAATACTAAAATATCAGTCAATATTGATTACAAATACCTAGGGAACATGTACAAATAAAATATCAATTACATAGTGAACATTTCATAGTACCTACCTAAAATAAAAACGGACAGCAGACATGATGGTGAGTGGTCAGCGTCGCCCATGGGCAAAATCAAGTTAACCTGAGACTACGACAGGTATCTTATCACGTGTTGTCTATCCTGAGACGTAAGACGGTAAGCCATGGTACGAATTACTGCCCTGCCCTTCTTTCCGAGGCACAGCAAAACCGTTTTACAGAATAACACAGCAAAACTGTTTCACAGAAGGACACCACAAAACTGTTTCACAGAATTACACAGCAAAACTGTTTCACAGAATTACACAGCAAAACTGTTTCATAGAAGGAACAAACAGGATGCTGGTATAGCAAACGGGAGCGCGGCACAAGCGAATCCTTTCCACCACTGACATTATATTAACTAGCTGATCCCCGCAACTTCACCCGCGTTACATACAGGCCTATCCGGATCGATTGATTATGTACTTTTATATTCTTTGTAACTTATTGTAACGGAGCATTCTAATCGTGAAAGAATTTTTAAAATCGCTCGAGTAGTTTTTGAGTTAATTCATAACAAACAAACAAAAAATCAAAACTTAAACGATAACCAAAAGTTATATAAATAAGCGATAAAAGAGGTTTTATAAAATTCAATCAAACTTTTATAAGGTCGTATCTCCTAGTTATAAAACTTTGTGAAATCTAAGCCCGGCTCTAATATATACCTGTCCCTCACACGAAGTACCAATTAATGGGCCCACTAAAACAAAAAGCTTGTGCGTGAGACGCCCCTCGTATATTAATTAAAAACGTGACGACCGCGCCCTCCCCACCCACCAAGGACGTGTAATGGGGTTAATTGAGTTTTGACATTAAAACATATTATAGTTATGACAATTTTAAACAATGCTCTTTGTATCATAATCATGTATTGAGAGTACTATACATAAATACTATCGCCTGATGAGAAATATATAAACCCTGGCCATATTGCGGAAAATTTCGGAATTAATTTCTGTAGGGACTATACTATGTATTGCCGTATGAAAGATACAGTGGCGATACCAATGCAGAGTTTATATTATTTCTGTTACGGCTATACCTGTGATCGCTCTTAACAACATCTTACAACACTGTAGTTGGTATAGTGTGCCTAATATATACTTGTGCTTACTATTGTTGCTAGCAAATTCTAAACTAAGAACACAGTGAAACAGGAACATAATAATATCTTCTCTTGGACATCGAGGAGTTATATTATTATATTCTAAGTGACTCAATAATTTTATAGGGACTTTCCGTTTTACTCACGAAGCGGACCACACATTTTTCGAGAATTTTCCAAGCTACTCTAATAAGAATGAATGGGAAGGTAGAAACTAACCTAAACATCATCATCATCAGAATCATTATCAATATCACTAAAATGAAAAATCTATATCTGTCTTTTGGACTTAGTCAAGACAAAGAAATATATTATTTAATCTACTCATAAAACATGGAGCACAACTTATGATATCAAAACCTTCTTGAATCCAATTTTTTGATGTTGTGATTTATTACCGGTATCCCGAAATTGACTGGGAACCTTCTGGATACAAATTCAATCTGAGATCCAAACATGATTAATCAGTAGATATTAACCGTCTATGTTCAAGGCCTTTCACACTTTCGTTCTTTATCTTCAAGCCATGTTCCAAATAGGTTTCATTCGAAGGTTATATTTTACATTACTATAACGTTCACTTGTTATTTATGGTTAAACATTACCATAGCATTCCAAAACTAAATATTTGCCGCCTCTGTCTGTAAGAAATCTGTGCGTATGAAATTGCTTAGAATAGAATAGGATAGAATTTATTTATTTGCAGAGGCATGGTACATCAGTTATCGTCATTAAATAATAATTGTATAAAATCCATCATTTTTCGCCGAACAATCAGCATGCAAATGTTTAAAAAAGTTTTTTTATAACTAGGTAGTAGATACATTATTTCAAGAACGCTAGAGGGATTAGGTTGCAGGTATCCCGCCCGCATCATGGTTCAGGCCTTGACATGGCGGTAGGACTCAGTAGCCTAGGGTGAGCCCAGCACCTTGGCCGAAGCTAATTGAGCTCGAGAGGGCTCTTTGTGGGGTACAAAGAAGAGGGGACAAAAGAACAGGGGGCAAGGGGCGAAGACGGGAACCTCACCCCATTGTACTGTCCCGACGTTGGGAGGGGTTGTTCTGTGGTGCGGGATAACCCCTCTGTGGAGATGGCGTCGGTCCCTTGGGGGACTGACAAGCCGTCGATGTGCCCTGTTTGCTCATTAGATCCGAGGCACCTAGCCAAAGGCGGCATTGGTGGCACTCACCGTTTTAGTGGGTAGAGCTGCGTCCATTTACCAGCTTTCGGGCGCAGCGAGTCCCACATAACCACGTGGGGAGACCCACTCCCCCGCAGGATACCTCAGAGCATTTCCCGGCGTTAAAGAAAAGAAAAGTTTGCAGGTATCCCTAATACGTAAATAGTTCATGTCTTTGGGAAAATTTGGAATTACAACTTAAATCAGACTTATCCAACAATTCTCCTGTTAACATTCCTCCCTCCAGGAAGTGTTTTAGTACGGCGAAAATAAAGTCAACTTATCAAAAAACGACATGGGTTTTCCCATGTTAGGAGTAAATAAAATTATTAACCCATCCCAGCAATCGTTAGAGATTACACAAAGATAACCTTTACCCTTTACCCGTGTCCAGAATAAGATATGGAGAGCCATTACATCCAACCGTACTTGGTACTCCCCTCACGTACACTTTTGAACGGGCTTTATTTATTTTTAAGCATCGTCCAATGAATTTCAGAATATTTTTTCCATGATTAAATCTGGTTGAACGATTTGGGTTAGACCGGACTTAAAAGTACCAATTTGTTGTGTAGTGAGATAGGCTTTGGCGTTTGTCTCATTTTTTTATGTTAGTTGGCTAGGCAAACTGGCAAACGTACCACCTGATGGTAAGTGGTCGACGTCGCCCATGAACATAAACTAGTATACCTGGAACGACCCCAGGCAACTCATTTATGTGTTGCCTATCCTGAGACATAAGATGTTAAGTCTAGGTGCCCGTAATTACACTGCCTGTCTTGCCCTTCTCTCCGAAACACAGCAAAGCTGTTTCACGGGAGAAACAAGCAAGATGGTAGTACATGACAGGGGGATGGAATAGTACGGTCACTTTAACGGAACATTATGAGCCTCCATCTCAGAAAAGGAATTGCTCTATTGCTTTTTTTATTAGCTAAATTGTTTTAAATTTATATTGCTATTTTCACTGATTAAATTATTTTAAACGGGCTATTTCCCTTTCCTGAACAAAACATTCGTAGGTAATGTCGAAAAATCGGAGCTCCACAAAATGAAATTAAAATTATGGTCAATATCCCGTTTGAAATAGCTTTGTAGCGATTTTTTTTTAAACTAGCATAATAACACGTAATAAATTAGGCTAAAAATGAGTTATTTACATTTGAATCTAAGAAAAATTAATATTAGGGAATCGTTGGTTTTATTCGTGTAGTTTGTATCGTTTTGGTAGACGAAGTGTTGACCATTAGGCCACTTTTCCCACCAGGTGGGAAGATGATCTCCGTGCGGTGGCCGGTCCGTGGATCATGGATGCGAGTGGCAAGGGATACTTGGCGTTCCAATGAACGTCAAGGCGACGATCCCTTGAATTTTCCCTTGAATTGAAATTTACCGGTGGGAGGGAAGCGCTGTGCCGCGCTCCCGGCTGCATGGGTACCACCATCTTGCTTTGCTGTGTTTCGGAGAGAAGGGCAAGACAGGCAGTGTAATTACTGGCACCGAGACTTAACATCTTATGTCTCAGGATAGGCAACACATAAATAAGTTGCCTGGGCTCGTTCCAGGTAAACTAGTTTATGTTCATGGGCGACGTCAACCACTTACCATCAGATGGCACGTTTGCCAGTTTGCCTATCCTACTAACATAAAAAAAATTGATTTCTCAATAGAAAGGGTTATGTTCAGCATTGGACGGACAGAGGCTGATGATGATGATAATACTGGGGTCCTATATTTTAAAGTCATGCAGCTAAGCATGATAAAATGTTACAAATAAATCGTGTCCTGTGACTATTATCGGAAACATTTTATTGACTGTAACAGTCTAGGAACGTCGTTATATGAAATTCAATTTAATGTTATTTCTCACCTGTGTTACATCTTTCAAACTTCAAACATTACAGGAACCTAAAGTACCGATACATTGCACATTTCACCGCAAATAGCTGTTTTTCTCGTTGAATAAACGTTTCCAGAACATTCTCAAACATCACACCGCACTTTGTACTGGTGTGTAGAATAACAGCGCATTGTGATTCTGTAGTTTTGCATTTACTTTTTTTATATATACCATAAATAACTAATATTATCACATTCGTGCTCATATCTATCATCTATATATATAAGACTTTATAGTGACTTGAAATTTGGTAGGAATATTACTTTTGCCATGTAGAGGTCAGCTAAGAATTGTTTTATTTATTTATTTATAATATTTTTATCTATATTATTTATTATATTGCTTAGATTGTAGGATCTTCTTTGTTTTAATTTCTTTTTTTTGTTTTGATTTTTTGATGACGTAATACTATTATTTAAAATTCTTCTCTACTCTAAGGTTGTCTGGGAGAAATCGCTTCCTTAGCTATAATATTTTGTGCATAATATTATTTTATAAGTTGTTATTTAAGATGTAATATGTAATTTTTATTTATATACACCATAAAGTATATTTTTCTTTTTATTTTGACAGAACGAAGTCTGTGCGGGCAGCTAGTATAAAATATATTTCGAATATTTTATTTATATATTGAATTAGATATAATCATATATCAAATAAAATATATTTCCTAAGGTATACGTAAATTTCACTAAGGTAAACGAAATAACTCAGGAGAACGGATGGCCGATGGGCCAATAAGGTTCAGGAGTGGAGGTCGGTAGACGAAGTGCTGGTCGACCATTAACCAGGTGGGAAGATGATCTCCGTACAGTGACCAGTCCGCGTTGGATGCGAATGGCGAGAGATCGGTCGTCTTGGCGTTCTTTGAGTTTAGCAGTGGGCGGATAGGAGCTGATGATGATGATGATTATGAAACGAAATACTTTATGTAGCTATCTTATTAATGGTGTCATTCCTGTTATTTCGGATAGTTAACAATAATAATCATAAGACAAAGGAGCCTTTTCCGGTCCATTGTTTATAGAACTCTTTCCAACAACTAACTCCGCCACCCCGCCACCCAGGACCTATGTGCGGAGATCGTTGTCCTATCTAGTTATACGTAGAACTACTTGAACAAGCAGACCGGTCACTTACGCCGAAGAAAACTATATGGCCTGTAGCCATTTTGCCGATGGGAGAGACGCGCTGTGACGCGCTCTCCTCTGCATAGATACCACCATTCTTTTTTCTTGCGTGAAACAGGTAAGAACAGTACAGGCAGTGTAATTACTGGCACAGAGACTTAACATCTTGTCTCAGGATAGAAAGAAAGAAAGAAGAAAGGAAGAAAAAAAGACGTGTGGCACTCGGGGACTGCCGCGATAAAGCTATTGCATAGCATTTTTTAATCAACTTTTGCAATTATAATTATTTATTTATTTTTTATTTATGCAGTATTTTTTTCTTTCTTTTGTTTTATATTTTATATTTAATGGATTACCAACAATTCTATGATTTAATGCGAATGGCCAATGATCAACAAAGAGATAATATTCTTATGTGTAAATGATGAATTATATTTACAACCTTCAATTTAAGAACCATTTCAAATTTTATATATTATAATCAACAAAATCATATCACTTTCTTTATTAATAAATGCACAAGTTGTTTATTCAAATTTAAAACACTTATACATAAATTTTACTACTTTTATTTATTTATTAATGTTTGATATTATTTTCAAGCACTAGCAACACTGAAACTAACTTCAAACTGATAGTATATTCTATTTGTCAAATGTCAAATTTTGTGTTTTTAATTTTCGTCATCTGCGCTTTATGAGCTGTTATTTCCAGTTATTATCCCAGAACTTCGTATCTTCTGTGTCCACCGATGTACTAACTATGTGGTTTATAGTAGATAGTGTTGACGACTAAAACAACTACGAACAGCCGTTAATTTTTTCTATACTTGTATAGTTCTTTGTTCTTATGTTCAGTACTAAAACACATTTTGTCGACTTTTATGCTTTTAAATAGTTAATAAATATAAATTCTTTGATTTGCACAAATACAGATCTTACACTCACTTTTAAACACTATCTCTTATCTTTATATCGTTTTTATTCAAAATCGATGGTTAATATTTTAGCTGAACGATATATTATCAGGCAGTGAAATATTCTCACGGATATTGTCACCAACAAAAGATATCTATACTAATATTATAAAGCTGAAGAGTTTGTTTGTTTGTTTAAAAAATTATTAAGCTATTGCATAGCTTTTATCGCGGGCCTTGAGCGCGGCGACCGAATCAAGAAATTCCGTAACGAAAAAAACCTAACACCCGACGAGAGACGAGCTGCTCCGAAATCGGACGAATAAGTAAGCAGCTGTTTGTGAGAAAGTATATAGGTGTGGGATACGGTAAGTTCTCCTCTCAAATTAACGTATTTAAATAAATCTTTCGAATCGATAACATATATCCACAATATTCGGATAATGGCGTAGTTTAGATTAAAAAAATGTAAATAATGAAAAAGAATTGACATAATATTATAAGTATAATAGTTGTCAAATTTTTATGCGTGTGTCACGGAGCTTAAATAGAAAGGAGAGCGATCATAATTAAATTATTATAATTGCATAAGTTGATAAAAAATGCTATGCAATAGCTTTACCGCGGCAGTCCCCGAGTGCCACACGTTTTTTTTTCAGTGTTAGACAGCGTATTTATCGAGGAAGGCTATAGGCTATAAAACATCACACTGTGACTTATAGGAGTTGAGTAATGCGGGCGAAGCTGCAGGCAACAGCTAGTGTTATTATAAAACATAATCGTACACAACGTAGTTTGACATACATATTAATATTGCCAACAATAAATTCCTCAGCTCAGCATTTGCCACACCATTACAGCAATGGTGAGACGCAGATTTTCAGTGACTGCTCATTGTCACTCACTTGGAGTGACATCACTCACAGCACTTACACAACTAAATTGTAACATACATTATTTGAGTTTTAAAAGATCACATCATTAATGAAAAAAAACGCACAAATATTCACAATTTTCATGCATTGCCACTAAACCCACTAACAGGGAGCCTAAAGCCTACACTGACTAGAGAGATAGATATTCACATATACACATACATAAAAACAAACATGTACATACATATATAGACATACATATACATACATATATAATGCTCGAATACTTTGACAAAATATTACAATATTTCTTCATTCCGTAGCGAGAATAGGAAGAATAAACATATATTATATGAGTAGCCTGGGCTAGTTCCAGACTAACTTGTTTATATTCATGGGCGACGCTGACCACTTACCATGTGATTTATCTGTCCGTTAGCCTTTTCAATGTCACCAAGATTGATAGATCTTCAAAACATGTTGATTTTCGTCTTATTTTCATCGACATTTTGGTCCATTATTAAAAGTTTAATAAAACATTTAAGCATTTTGATCGTTTAATTTGTATTTAAATTGTAACTTATTAATTTTCAGCACGACAAATCACTCGAAAACAAAGAGCAGAGAAGCAAAATAAACAGCAAACTTCATTTTATCTAAAGATCTGTTTACGCTCGTAATAAGAAATCCACTTTTGCTTATTAAAGCTTTAACATAATATTCTTCTTTAAATCTCTTAAAAAAATTGGTTGTCTGTGAAATCGGTTTACAGCATAATTCTAAGTCTATTTGCTCTATTAAATATATGCTCTGATTTTTATCGATAAAAAATCATAAAAAATTTATACCTACCCGAATTTTTTCCTTACACCTTTTTTTGTTTTTTATTACAATTCCTTCACTAATTAATCGAAAGGAACTTCGTTCCATCCGGGTGTCCCTTGACACCTCTCTTTAGTTTTTTTGCCGCTCTTGTGAGAAAAACAGTTGATTGAAGAGAACAAAATGAAATTATGGAGGAAATCAAATATACCGGTGGGAGGGAAGCGCTGTGCCGCGCTCCCGGCTGCATGGGTACCACCATCTTGCTTTGCTGTGTTTCGGAGAGAAGGGCAAGACAGGCAGTGTAATTACTGGCACCGAGACTTAACAGCTTATGTCTCAGGATAGGCAACACATAAATAAGTTGCCTGGGCTCGTTCCAGGTATACTGGTTTATGTTCATGGGCGACGTCGACCACTTACCATCAGGTGGTACGTTTGCCAGTTTGCCTATCCAACTAACATAAAAAAATATATCTTATTAAATTGTAGAAATAAACACAAAAACACAAAAGACGTTGTTGTTGTATTCAACATTTGTTATTTAAATAATGGTTTCCAAGCCAACGCTTGAGCCTGTTTATCGTTTGACAGACTCAGACGGAACGGGACACTTTTACGTGCGCTCTGCCGGTATTCATCAATTTATAAGGCCAATTTATAAGGCCAACCACGTATTTATTCAAAAGAATACATACGTGGTTTCTACCTTGATTGTACTTCTACCTTAGTTATTTAATAATCAACATCACCAGTTCTTTGAGGTGTCGTCACGAAATATAAGACCCCTCCTCCCCTTGTCACATGTCTACAATTAATCGACCCTCTCCCTCTCTATTAAGATGTGACGTAATTTGGGATATATTAATGTTTATATGTATATATAATCATCAGCTTTTCTACACGCACAGCTGGATCAATCACTTTAGTACGTATCTTTTATCCTACATAATATTAGTGTGATACTAGCGTCATTTTACTTCCACTAAAGTGAAATGATATTCTTTTTGCAACTTCTATAAACTGCTTCATGTGTACAATGAATGAAAGAAGTCTTCAGAAGCAACGATTTGCTTTCTGATACCGAAATCATAATGTGTACTTCTTATATTATGTACACTAGCCATATCGTTATCATAAAAAAAAATATCTTAAAAATAAAAAGTTAAGGGGTCAACTATCTTTAACATTTAGGGACAGACCTACCCGATATGTACACAAAATTTCATGAAAATCAGTCCAGCCATTTCAGAGGAGTTTGGTAACAAACACCGCGACATGATAATTTTATATATTAGATTTATATGTGTAGATTTTTTTCAATCATCATAATATTTTAATCTTTAAAACCAAAGCTAGGGTTTCGTTTCTATCCCCACTATGGTTCAGGCTATGACGTGGCGGTGGCGTCGGTCCCCTGAGGGGCTGACTAGCAGTCGAGGTGCCCTGTCTGCTAATTAGATCCGGGGCACCTTACCAAAGGTGGCATTGTTGGCACTCGCCGGGTTTTAGTGGGTAGAGCTGCGTCCACTTACCAGCTTTCAGCTTTAAAGAAAAAAAGGGTTTCGTTTCTATATTATTTAGAAAATAGACAATCGGTATGCCTCTATAAAACTAGTACAATACATTCCGTTAATACTCTTTACCGCTCGGCTGCGTCTGGTTTGTTGAACCAAGAAATTTGGCAACGTCCTCACTGTATTTATTTTGCAACATTTAAACCCTGAAAAATAGGAGAGCGCTCTTTAATATACTTTCAAATCACCAAACACTCTGGTGCAGTTTTGTAAACTTCTTCGGTAAGTTCTATTTAGGTAGATTTAAATATCATGGTTTACTGAAGTTTACATTATATTTAGATAATGATTGTAAATATAATATCACTCGTTTACTGGCTTTTTAGTAAATCTTCAAGGGTATTTCAGCTTAAAGCCTTTTGAATTAAAGTTTAATTCTATATCCATCGTAATTTTTTTCTCGTAGCAACACTAGCTTTAGTTGTCAAAAATAACTTTTCTCTAATCTATGAAGGTTAGATATAAAGGTAGATCTTTGTAAGTATATAAAAAATGTCCGTCAAATTGCATTAAATTAGGGTGGCGCCATATTAGCATAGGGGTAAAATTTTAATCATTCTTCTCATTTC
This sequence comes from Helleia helle, assembly GCA_963853865.1. Lineage (NCBI taxonomy): Eukaryota > Metazoa > Arthropoda > Insecta > Lepidoptera > Lycaenidae > Helleia > Helleia helle. The sequence continues at coordinate 15,580,557 of OY971426.1, read as the reverse complement.
TCATAACATTCTTTGAAGTTATATTGAGTTAAATATTTTATCAGGAAGCTTAGCCATATTCTCACGTCGTCTATACCGCAGAGTTTGAAAACGAAAGTCTTCAACCAATGCGTTCTCCCCGTGATGACCTACGGGGCTGAAACGTGGCCTCTAAATTTATCACCCTCCGAAAGACTCAACGTGCAATGAAGCGAGCTATGCTGGGTGTTTCTTTGGCAGATAGGATTCGAAACGAAGACATCGACCGATATTACGCGAAGATTAAGCTAGTTGAAGTGGCAGTGGGCCGGTCATACACTCCCGGAGAGTGAAGCGTTTTGCTGCGCTCCCGGCTGCATGGGTACCACCATCTTGCTTGTTTCTCCCGTGAAACAGCTTTGCTGTGTTTCGGAGAGAAGGGCAAGACAGGCAGTGTAATTACTGGCACCGAGACTTAACATCTTATGTCTCAGGATAGGCAACACATAAATGAGTTTCCTGGGCTCGTTCCAGGTAAACTAGTTACATACTATAGTACATATAACTAACATAAAAAATATATTAAAAAAAAAGTTTTTGATTGAAAACTTACTTGGTGTCGAACGGACACCAAGTAAGTTTTTGAGGTTATAAACAACATCCACCGCTAACTTATACTTGCAAATTTAATCTTTGAAATTAAAAAAGGAATAAAAGAATAATTTTATTCTTTTCTTTAGGTTATAAAAGAACAATAAACATGGAAGAATATCAAAGTTGTCTTACGATATAGATAAGGTTTTAAGTTGCTGCCTCCCCCCTCGCTGCTAAAAGCCCTGAAACGTCTAGACCAAACTCAGTAAAGTATTTCAAACTAACGCAAGAGGTTAATAAATCTGCATCATCCCTCTTAATTATATCTCGACGAAAATCAGTCTCGGTGTTCATTAGGAGCGCTATGTTCATGGCGATGATCATTTACATTAATGATTTATTCAAGTACAATATTTTGTTTCATCGTCATCATCATTATATATATGTTCCACTATTGGGCACGGGTCTCCTCCTCTCGCTCACCCATTGTGAGGTAGTGCCACGCTGCTTTGCAGTCGAATTGGGCCAACACGACCGCGGTGGTACCTCTCGTTCACATAACACCGGCGTCAAACTGTGACAGATATGATGTCGAATTTCGTGCGGTTTGTAAGTTTCCGGTGGTCCATTAGGGGGGATAGGGAAAAAGAGGACAATGCATCTGCATAACTTTTGGTTGTGCGGATGTCTATGGGCGTCGGTAGTCTTAAGGCTCCGACTGCTCAGTTACCTCCTTATGACATATAAAAAACTTTTTAATGAGATTGTTAAATAAATAGAGAAAATCCATAATTATTATACAGTTATCAAACGTGGAGCTGTAAGATTCACGGTCTAGCGGCTATGTTAGACGGTTAGCGCTCACGGGAGGAGCGGTAAAAAGCAAAAAATATTACGTTTACCATGTAGTACTTTATACCAAAAGCTACAATGATTTCAGCCATATCAGATTTTAAATCAAGCTTTTCATTATCAAACTATTAAGATGGGATATTTTAGTTGAATAAGATATTTATAGACAATACGAGATATCAAGCTCCGATAAATAAATATGAAAAAAACAAAACCTTATTTACCAACAACCCACATAACTTCTTCCTAACTTTATTTATTATTTACTGCAATATTGGCTCATATTACTAAATTTCCTAAGTTCGAAAACTAAAAATGCGCGCAATTTTTTATGTCAATGTCATCAGCAAACTGCAGACCTTACCTGATGGTAAGTGGTTAGCGTCTCTCATGAACATAATCAATTCACCTGTGAGTCGGGCAACTCATTTATGCGTTGTCTATCCTGGCAACGCATATAACGTAATCAGGTAAGTCTCGGTGCTATTTTTATTTATGTGAGCAGGGGGCAAACGAGCAGTCGGAGCCTCACGGCGCCGACGCCCATACACATCCACACAACCAAGGCCATGCAGATGCGCCACCCTCCTTTTCCCAATCCCCACCAATAGGCCACCGGAAACTCACAAACCGTATGAAACGCGACAGCATAGCTGTCACTTGACGCCGGTGTTATGTGAGTGAGAGGTACCACCCCGGTCGTGCCGGCCCAGTTCAGCTGCAATGCAGCATGGCACTACCTCTTACAATGTACCTATGTAATGATTACACTGCCTATCCCTTATTTCCGAAACACAGCCAAGCCAAGCAAGCGAAAAGAATATGGGTGGTATCCATGCAGAGACGCGGGGCACAGCGCATCCCTGCCACCGGTAATTTAAATGACTAGCTGTTGCCCGTAGCTTCGCCTGCGTTAATTTAGATTTACAGCCGTACCTGGATTGTTGATGTTTATTTTTAAAACTTAAGTTACTCTTTGTAACATCAGCTATCTGCCAATGAAAGTTCCATCAAAATCGGCCTAGCCATTTTAGAGATTAGCCGGTACAAACAGACAGACAGACAAAAATTGAAATAAAATGTTATTAAGTATATGTACCGTGTAAACATCCATATGCATTTACTAAAAAGCGGTTATTTTAATATTACAAACAGACACTCCAATTTTATTTATCAGTATAGAATATAGAATGTATAGAATAGGGTCCTAAATGTGCGAAAATAACTCTCGATAATTAAAAGGAAACATTTTAATTTTTGTATATTTTTATTTATGATTTTCGGATCCGGTGTATTTGAATTTTTAAATTAAAAGCAAACACTTTACGTATGTAAATACGATAACAAAATATTTTGTTTGCGAGTTAGATGATAATATTTCCACATTCTAAAATAATATTTTTTAACAGAGGTAGACAGATGGGGATTATAGCCTGACCAGAAAAATTGATCCTCATCATATTGCGGAAAATTTCGGAACTAATTTCTATATTGACTATACTATGTGTTAGCGTATAAAAGATACAGTGGCGACAGCAATGCAGGGTTTATATTATATTTCTGATCAGTTATAACTGTGATCGCTCATAATATCATCTAACCCTATAATAGTATGCCTACGTAAAACTAGTCGACTCCCTCATACGTTCCTACAAAGAATTATCTGTACTAGAAATAGACAAGAATAAGTTGAATCATTTTTTATGATAGTTGGCAAACGTGCAGACGAGCCACATGATGGCAAGTGGTCAGTATCGCCCCTTTTTTGAATTTAACGATGGGATATGCTTTGAGGCATCCTGCGAGGGAGTGGGTCTCCCCAGACGGGTATGTGGGACTCACTGCGCCAGAAAGCTGGTAAGTGAACGAGCTCTACCCACTACCTCCAGGTGCCCCAACCCCTCCCAACGTAGGGACAGTACAATGGGGTAAGGTTCCCGTCCTCACCCCCTTGCCCCCTGCTCTTTTGTCACCTCTTCTTATAAGAGGGCTAAGAGCCCCCTCGGCTCAATTCGCTTCGCCCAAGGTGCTGAGCTCACCCTAGGCTACTGAGCCCCACCGCCACGACAATGCCTGAACCATGATATAATATGTAACAAAATTGAAAAAATACATAATATTATATATTATATAATGCCTTATTGATTTGCTACCTTATCCATTAATCTAGAAAAATGTATAAGAAAATATATAGGGCCAGCTCTTTTAATATTCTCTGTTTCATAATGACCTTTTTTTAATTGACCTCCTTAATATACAAATAGGTCTACAGAGAGGTCAAGTTGTACTCCAGTCCTATGACATCATATTTTAATTATATTTACCGCAGTATCGGTCTTCATATAATTTAAATTAGATTTAAAATAATAAGAGATAAAATGGCCGGCTAGTGCAGTAGTTGAGCGACTAGATTTTTCAGATAAGGGTTGTTGATTCGAATATCGCCAGAGCAGGCAATTTGTACAATGATAACAAATATCTCAAATATAATGATATTTTTTCTTTTACCAATGAAAAGTATAACTATCAGCGATTATCATAGGCTTTCTTTTATCTCCCCACCATGGTTCAGACCTTGTCGTGGCTGTGGGGCTCAGTAACCTAGGGTGAGCGGTGCACCTTGGGCGAAGCTAATTGGGCCGAGGGGACTCTTTGTACCCCTCTTATAAGAAGAGGGGACAGAAGAGCAGGGGGCAAGGGGTGAGGATGGGAACCTCACCCCCATTGCACTGTCCCGACGTTGGGAGGGGTTGTTCTGTGGTGCAGGACAACCCATTCTGTGGAGGTGACGTCGGTCTCTTGCGGGACTGACTAGCCGTCGAGGTGGTGTTTTCTATATCCGGGGCACCTCACCAACGGCGGGATTGGTGGCATTCGCCGGGTTTTAGTGGGTAGAGCTGCGTCCACTTACCAGCTGTCGGGCGCAGCGAGTCCCACATACCCGCGTGGGAAGACCCACTCCCCCGCGGGATGCCTCAGAGCATTTCCCGGCGTTAAAGAAAAAAAAAAGGCTTTCTTCTATCACCGTATACCCATTTAAACAGGAACTACGAGAGTGAAACCTATTTTTTTTAAGTTATACTTCTATTGACGCGTTAGGGAAAAATGATGAGAGTAAATTTTAAGATGCGCGCGCACACCGTCACAAAAAAATCCGACACCATGAAGTTAGCTATAGAACAATGTTCACATAATGACAGTGTCAGAAGAAGATATAGTTTTTAACTACACAATAAGCAGAAAGGTTACAGTGTAATTAAATTGTAAGTACTATGTATTTTTCTTTAAGGAGTATATAACTTCTAACGCGGTGTACATAAGTACATAAACACTTTTTTTGTTAACACGGGGAAACGCCTTTACGCGCCGTCAACGGCTCTGGGTGGGGTCCGATGGTGTGTGGGACTTGCGGCACATATCTGTGCCGAATATCCACTATAAACCCGCGAGTGCCACCAATGCCGCCTTTGGTGAGGTGCCTCGGATCTGTTCGGCAACAGGGCACCTCGATGGCTAACGCTAGTGAAACCTGCGTTACAAGTGTGTATTTTTCACGATGTATTATTTGTTTCGTGAGCGACAATGGTTTAGTGGAGAGGATTGCATACCCAATCGCCAGATTTCGAGGAGGAGACCCATTTTTTATGTCATCAGGGGGCAAACGAGCAGTCGGAGCCTCACGGCGCCGCCGCCCATACACATCCGCACAACTAAGGCCACGCAAATGTGCTGACCTCATTTTCCCTATCTCCCCCAATGGGCCACCGGAAACTCACTAACCACACGAAACGCAACAGCATAGCTGTCACTTGATGCCGGTGTTAGTGAGGTACCACCCATACCCAGGAGTGGGAGACATAAGGGTTGATGATGATTATCTGTAACAAAATTTAATAAATTCTAAGAATGCTTGTTTGCTGCAGTTTTTTATTTGCACGAAATATTGCAGTGTAAATGTGTATTGTTGTGTATTGTAATATTCGTAGCACGTATAAGCTGTCTCTACGAACAATATTAGACCGTAGCAATGGTATGACGTAATTCAGAAATACAAAGAAAATTGGACATGAATTTATTGAAAGTGTTTTAAATTCAGACTTATTATTATTAACAATAAACTTATATTGCGTTATAAATTTTATATTATTAGCGATAATAATTACTAATATATTAATATACCTAGTATAATTAGTATTGTTAATAATAAACTTATGATCCGCGTTATTGCATTATTATCAATAAATTGTTGTTTTTAATGTAGATACAATTTTTTTGCAATCTATCACCGACTATCATGCATGTTGAGCCATGCAGAGCCATGCTGAGTCATGCCGAGACATGCAGAGCTAAGCACACACTCAATCATCTCAATATTAATGGATGTTTGGCTAAACCGATTAGATTCATTGTGCAGAAATAAATCGATATTATAAATACACCATTACCGACAGCGTAGAGACGAACTTGCATTGTTTGATGTAACACGTTGTATCGGATATCTTGCATTAAACACACATAATATAATATCTAGGTAATGCTTTAGACCACTGTTTCCCAAACTTTGTTCTGCTATAAGCCGGTTTTCGTAAAATCCCACCGTGACCCACTCAAGTTTTTAAGCCCCTGAAATATTAGGTAAAATAAAACACATTTATTGCAAATGGAAGATTATAATACCTACATACCTACGTATGTAGGTATTATAATAATTAGTGACAAGTATGAAGAGGCTTTTTTTCTTTTTTAACACCGGGAAATACTCTGAGGCATCCCGCAGGGGAGTAGGTCTCCCCACGCGGTATGTGGAACTCGCTGCGCCCGAAAGCTGGTAAGTGGACGCAGCTCTACCCATCAAAATCAGGCGAGTTCCAAAAATGCCGCCTTTGGTGACGTGATCCGGATCTGTTGAGCAAACAGGACACCTTGACGGCTAGTCAGTCCCTCAAGGGACCGACGCCACCTCCACAGAGGGGTTGTCCCGCACCACAGAACAACCCCTCCCAACGTCGGGACATTACATGTGGTGAGGTTTCAATCCTCGTTGTCCCCATGCTCTTTTGTCCCCTCTTCTTATAAGAGGGGTACAAAGAGCAGATCCCTCGGATCAATTTGCTTCGCCCAAAAAAAAAAGTAAATCCTACAAAAATGCTCGACAATTTGGACAACTAGTTACGAAAAATATTATTATCATTATTTGGATTTTATAAAATCAAATATACTTAATCATAATTAAAGTATAATAATAATCAATGACAAACCTAATTATTATAATCTTCAACATCGTTTAATAAACATCGCATAAGCCCGATATCAACAAATATAACGATACACAAATAGAAAATAACAATATAGTAAACGTGCATTAGTAATAATAAGTTACTTAATTACTTATTTTATTAATTAATAACTACACTACCCTTATAAAAAACGCAACTCAATATTGGTATATCTGACATGCATATACAACTCACCTAAACTGTCAGAACTCGTACAGGTGGGGGGGGAAAACGCCAACACGAGAATCAAACAAACGGTATTGCACATTTTACAAACGTACATCCACTTATACATCATAATATAAGTCAACACTATTACCAACACCACTAAACAATCCACAAAAAAACTAAAAAGAACGTTCTAATTTTTAAATTTAGAAATATCGCGCGAAAATAAATGCGTAATTACAAGACTACTTCGCGTAAAAAAAAACAAAAAAAACGCTCCAATTTCGAATATTTAAATTTTACGCGCAAAAAAGTCGTAATTTATAAAAAATATGCGCAAGAGGTCAGCACCACGTGACAGACCGCGTGGTTTTATTTGTCCGTAAATTACGGGCTGTGGCGACTAGCGACTACAACTCCGGACGTTCAACTGACGCGAGTCCGCCCTTCATTCACTGGTCACCGGTCCTGCCCATCAATTGCGCTTGACGTTTCAATAAAACCCCCCTTTTTCTCTGGTAATTAAGGAGCTTTTATAATTAATGAAACGGTGTGGCGTTCCTCGTTCTTAAGAAAACTCAGATCTTGTGTAATTAGAGCAGGGAATTGCTGAAAATTTTTTGTTCTTTATTGTAATAAATTAGATTTTTTAATGGCTCTGGCAAATAAATTGTTTTTCCTTCGATTGAGAAATAATTAAAAATACAGGGGTTAATTTTTAAACAAATATATTTTATGTAAAAACACACTAAAACACAGGACACAAATATACATAAAACAATTAAATAGTATACAAATGAATTTAACATACTATATACTTTGCCATTCATTCAAAAAGGCCTATGTTCAGCGAAAAAAATGATATTGATGATGTCATATTTTGAAGGACGAGTAGTGTAATAGTCAAAAACGACTGATACAAAGTAATAACATTTAATTCCTTAATTCATTTACATACCCACTAAAGCAAGTTTTATACTACCACGAGCCATGTTAACGTGGTGTAGCTTTTAAAAAAATACATACATCTAGGCATCGAATAACGAAGAGAAACCTACAAATAATGAGAGCATACCACAAATTTTACATTTTTTAAAACACCAATACCTATTTCTTGCTCGTTTTTCTAAAGTGGTATCTGCATTCTCGTTCGTCACTTAAGTTTGTATTTCTCTTGACCTATTTTAAGTTTTCTTATTAATCTAAATAATAAAGGCATTTTATAATTTGTGAGAAAGAATGTTGGAATTAAAAAAGTTCCCAAATCAGACAGGCTGAAGTGATGATGTCCAATGCTCGTTATGGCATTCATACATAGTATACAACGATTGGCAAACAATACGCAAATTATAATGATTTTCGTAGATCAGATACAAATTATTAAACATACTTTGATATTTTTATCGATATACTAGCTTTTTTTCTTTAACGCCGGGAAATGCTCTGGGGCATCCCGCGGGAGAGTGGGTCTCCCCACGCGGGTATGTGGGACTCGCTGCGCCCGAAAGCTGGTAAGTGGACGAAGCTCTACCCACTAAAACCCGGCGAGTGTCACCAATTCCGCCATTGGTGAGGTGCCCCGGATCTAATAAACAAACAGGGCACCTCGACGGCTAGTTCTTTGATATTTTTATCGATATGTCAACCAATAATGACGAACTTTACCGGTAGTAGGGATGTGCTGTGCCGTGTGCCATACATGGGTACCACCAACCTGCTATTTCTTCCGTACACCAAACCAAAAGCTAGTACGTATTAATTTGTCTATGTTTACGGGCGATACTGACCATTTAAACCCTAACATAATAAGCCCTTTTTTTCTTTTACGCCAGGAAATGCTCTGAGGCATCCCCCGGGGGAGTTGATCGCCCCAGGCAGGTATGTAGGACTCGCTGCGCCCGAAAGGTGGTAAGTAGGATGCAGCTCTACCCACTAAAATCCGGCAAGTGCCACCAATGCCGCCTTTGGTGAGGTGCCCCGGATCTGTTGAGCAAACAGGGCACCTCGACGGCTAGTCAGTCCCTCATGGGACCGATGCCACAAACAAATTAAATCTGGATTTCAAATGCCTTAAGACTTTGATACGAAAAATGGTAACATAAAAATATTATAAAGCAGAAGAGTTTGTTTGTTTGTTTAACGCGCTAATCTCAGGAACTACTGGTTCAATTTAAAAATTATTTCAGTGTTAGATAGCCCATTTATCGAGGAAGGCTATAGGCTATATAACATCACGCTGTGATTTATAATAGTTGAGTAACACTGGCGAAGCTGCAGGCAACAGCTAGTGGTAACATACGGCAAATCAAAGATGCGGGGCTCTCGCTAGAGCCCTTGGCAAGTTTGATACAAAACTTGAGCAAGCGCCAAGCAGTGACAAAGAACGTAAGGAATACCTTACGTTCTTTGTAATTTTTGTTTTTCAAAAATCTGTGAATGCAGCTCACAATATCTTAAAAAGTTATGGATGATCTCCTAGAAACGTTTCCCTGTAACTATAACCTGTACGGTACCTGCCCTTATAGATCCGACTCTTTTGAGCTACACAGGTTGGAATTTTTTCCAACCTGTGTAGCCGATGACAAAAAAAATAGATTTAAAAAAAAGGGTTCAAAAATTTTGAATCTGACATATGAATATATTGAATTAAAAAAATAATATTATTTTAGTTTTTTAACCATAATCTTATTTGAATATGAATCTTCTAAATGCGCTTTATTAATATAATATAATAGTTTTATATTACTAAAAATAGGTATTTATAGTACTAAAACTAATCGCTTAAAATTTATAGTCATTTGTTAAAGCTGGGATAAAATTTTGTGATTCATTTCTGTGTAAGCAGTTTTTTCTCTTCATTTACCAAATGGACCTCGTCCATTATAATATTAGAATGTATCTTCGTGCATATCAGTTTACAGTTTTAATGTTAACAATGAATGCTTCAAATTAATATAATGTATTTTAACACAATATGTTTGCAAAATTATGCAAAAGTATACAAAAATTCCTATAATATCCAAGTTAATATACGAAACTTGTATGTAAATGAAAGGCCATATAAAATAAAAATAATTACAGAAATAATGATTAAATACAATTGAAATCATTTTTTTATCACATGCGAGCGTAGTAGCAAAATATACGTAATGTAGAAAATAAATAAAAATAAATTGGTGTAAAAATTATAAAACTGTTTAATGAAAAACATTTTTTTTTTATTAAAAAATGCAACGATATTAATTATTTATGTCAGCCTTTTGCACACTTGTACATAAATAAGCTCTAAGTATGCCAAGTCCCACAGCCGGTCCACGTAATGAGCTTAAAAATGAACTTCTGTATAACAAAGTTTTCTTTTTAAGTTTTTATATATATGTACCTATATACCATATACTTCTAGAATCACATAGAACATTTTTTTTTCTACTTTATAACTGGCAGACGTACCACCACGGTAAATGGTCACGGTAAACGTCGCATGAACAACAATAAATTTACATAAACCCCAGGCAACTATATATCCCCACCATGGTTCAGGCCTTGTCGTGGCGGTGGAGCTCAGTAACCTAGGGTGAACGGTGCACCTTGGGCGAAGCTAATTCAGCCGAGGGGGCTCTTTATACCCCTCTTATAAGAAGAGGGGACAGAAGAGCAGGGGGCAAGGGGTGAGGATGGGAACCTCACCCCATTGTACTGTCCCGATGTTGGGAGGGGTTGTTCTGTGGTGCGGGACAACCCCTCTGTGGAGGTGGCGTCGGTCCCTTGCGGGACTGACTAGCCGTCGAGGTGCCCTGTTTGTTTTCTAGATCCGGGGCACCTCACCAAAGGCGGCATTGGTGGCATTCGCCGGGTTTTAGTGGGTAGAGCTGCGTCCATTTACCAGCTGTCAGACGCAGCGAGTCCCACATACCCGCGTGGGGAGACCCACTCCCCCGCGGGATGCCTCAGAGCATTTCCCGGCGTTAAAGAAAAAAAAAAAGTTAATATGTGGGAATTGTAGGTGGGAAGCCACAATGGGAGATCCTCCGACTGAGCGAGATGGTATGCTCGGCCAGGCCGAAGCCCAATTACTATCATTTCAGCTGTCGTATGTGTAGCGCCAAGCTATGAAACTTCGATAGCGCGATTCAGAAGTGTGGCGCTAATTGGTCCGGCCACATATATTTTCATTTTGCTCAATAACTGGCAGGTCTGCTACCACGGTAAATGGTCAGCGTCGCATGAACATCAACAAAATATTTACATGAGACCCGGGCAACTCGTCCATCCAATGTCTATCCTGAGGCGTAAGATGGTAAGCCTGGTAACACTACCTGTCTTGCTCTTCTTCGTGAATTAATTACTAAAATCCACAACGTCTAGATTTTAGCGGCATTTCCTGCTTCGCATAACCATTATATACGGAATCAGCGATAATTCCGACGATATTTCCGAACCGATGCGACTAAGGGACCTTCAAGAAAAGAACATATTTGAAAGACCAACAACACCCGGTAGCAGGAGAAACCACTGTCTGTTTGTCGCCTCTTATATAAAAACGAAACAGCAAAGCTAAATTTGTAATATTTTAATTAAAATATTACATGATTTAATTTGAATATTAGAATATTCGGCCAATAATTAATAAATCCGTTGCCAAGATACGAAGATAAAATAGAAAGACCACAAAATGTCGGAATGAAGTACTTTATGGCTTCATTAGTCAACTGGGAATAGAGCGTCGCAGTTATTGTACTCCACAGCTATTTAATGTCCCCGGGTGTACATCTATTATGGGTGTACTTATTTTTTGGAAATAATTTGGCACCAATATCACTTTTAATCCTACATTAGATCTCTCTCTCTATATATATATATATATATATATATATATATATATATATATATATATATATATATTTCTCTTTTTTCTCTTTTTTGGCCTGAGGGCCTTTAAGATCAATCTGAATAGTACTCTATATACAATATTACAGATACAATACTACAGATCTCAAAATGTCTCTTTTATATCATTGAAACATACTGTCATCATTGAAACATTGAAATATATCAGGTGGGTGGCCAAGGTGCCATTCTACAATCGTAAACGCTAGTAGAAAACTAATAAATGTATGGAAATGACATTTTACATCGAAAAATCACGTGGTCTTAAATGTCATTTTCATACATTTATTAGTTTTCTATTAGCGTTTACGATTATAGAATGGCATCTATAACCCACCAGTTATCAAAATAGTAAAACCTCAATCTACACAGCGAAGCTGTTTGAAAAATAGATGTACTTAATTAAAATTAAAGAGATTCGGTCTCTTTCTTCCTTTTCTTACACTTACGTACAATTATTTAAAAAACAAAGTAATGTACTTCAAAGTGTTACGAAAATACACAATAAAAAAAGTTTAGTGGAGCGCTTACGAAAGTTTTGGCAAAAATTTCCCATGAGAATGGAAACGTTCAACTTTGTCAAAACTGCGGAGCACTTCTGGGGTTTTATTTTGAGTTGCACTCAAATATTTCTGAAACGCAATAACTTTGACTGTATATAATAAAAATAATATTAACCCTTATATTATGTCCCACTGCTGGGCACGGGTCTCCTCCTCGAAATCAGGCGAGGAGGGTGTTGGGCCATAGTTCACCGATGCGCTGGCCCAATGCGGGTTGGTGACTTCACACACCTTCAAAGACTTTTAATAATAATAAATAATATGTTGGGACAACTCACACGCGGCCATCTGATCCCAAACGAAGCAGAACCTGTTCTTTTGGTAACCAGACAACTGATAAATACTTATATATTTTATAAATACATACTTATTAATATAGATAAACTACACCCAGACACAGAACAAATGATCATGCTCATCACAAAAAAACATTTGTCCAGGATGGGGATAGAACCCACGACCTTCTGGTTTAGCAGTCAGGGTCACTAACCACTAGACCAACAAGCCAGTTACTAGACCAACAGGCCAGTTAATTTCTTTTAGATTAATAATTTTAATTTTTAAATTTAATTAATGGTCTCAAATTCAGATGCATGTAGAAATTTATAAAAACCCCTTTCAACCCCTAATTCGGTTGCAAAGCAGCATGGCACTACCTCTTACTAAATAAAACAATTAATGCATTCTATTAGGGTTTTATATAATATATAATGGAGTGCCTAATCAATATTAGTAATGAGGATACTCCACACTCCCTAAGAACTTATGATGTGAGTTGGTAAGTTACAAAAGATTGATGACGTGGCAACACTTGAGGTATACGCCGTATACGCCCCGTATATCATTGCCCTCGTTAACTTGTTCCCAGTTATTCCATGTCATTACACACGCTATTTGTTTCCCAAATATCGGTTATCGCACCTTTTGGCCTTTCAATCAAACTAACTATTTCTATACCGCTATAATTGGTCTGTAGCTATTACTTAATAGTATAGTTTCTACTTAAGGTAATGTATGGGATTGACAAATCTACGAATTCACATAAATTTAATAAATATCTTTTTTATTAAATCTAACGAGTTAATAGTGCTTTTGACTGATGCTTTATTGCGGTTAAAACTACTTTTGACGAAGATGGTCAGTCAAAAGTACTTTAAACCGCAAATTTGCAGTCAAAAGTACTAATAACCAATAATTTTCAGTCAAAACCACTTTTGACCAACCTGTTTTGACTGATTTTGCTAGTCAATAGTACTTTTGACTGGTTAAGAGTTTTAACTGCAACATATATATTACTTTAGTATGATAATTGTAATGAAAAAAAAACCCAACCAGTCACACTGACTGCCGATAGAAGTGAAACAAAACAATTAAATTCAAATACCTATAATACAGGCTGTATAAGATTATGACAACCTATACAATTTAAACGGCGCACAAAATGGTCCCATGACATAATTTAGAAGAAACACAATTTGCGGAACAAATATTGCATATCCTTATATCTGCCTTATATAAATAAATCAACGTCAAACTGTGTCTCCAGCATTTCGCGTGCGGTGTCGCGAGTCCAGGTCATATAAATGCCAAACTGTGTCTCAGCGTTTCGTGTGCGGTGTCGCGAGTTCAAAGATTTTATCTCATCTAAAAATTTTTATTGATATTTACGTGCTCGACATTTCGGATGCTTAATAGTTTACATCAACCATGGTCAAGACAGGACTGCGAATCCTCAGTTCTTTAATTGTGATTACTAGAACTATTTAAAAAGGGATATTTACCATATTTATCGTTATTGCGGAGCTCGATATTTCAACGTTGTCTACGAATTTGTTCACGAGATACAAAATATACCAAGACATTCGTAGACATGAGTCTACGAAAACTCCAGTTTTATCGTAGAAATATACAGATTTGCGGTAACTATGTAGGCAGGCGCAAAAACACATATTCCTGTAGTCCACTACGCCAAACATAATCGAAAATGCTTCTTACAAATTAGAATTATTTTTTATACAAGAAGTATTGTAGTGCATGTATATTGGTATCTTATATATCAAGAGGAAAATCTTGAGGATGGCAGTTTAAGCCCCAACTTGAAGTACATATTACAGCGAATCACAAAGTACTGTACATTTTACAGCACACTATATTTATTACAAGCATTTTACTTTACAAATGCGATATACACGTAATGCATTTGTTTTTTACCAAAAAAATGTTGATATATATTTTTTCATATTTCACACCTAAAGATGATTGATAAAGTATGTACCGACGCCAGGAGGCCGTGTGGTCACAGACTGCACCGTTGGCGGGGGGCAACCCCCCACTTTATAAATCAAAAGTGAGCCGAATGGGCTCACACTAATCCGATGTAGCATTAGGGCCTTCGGGCCGTTAGCATAGATCCATTCGAAAAAAAAAAAAGTATGTTCATACGTATGGTAAATTGGCGAAGAGAACATTTTCATTCAATCACCGTTGTCATCATTTAGGCCTTCTAGTCATCTGTATCTATACGTTAGTAAACCTGTCAGTCTGTATCTCCTAACATAAAAAACAAACGTATTTTTTTTCTTCAATGCACTCAAAGGTTTATCCACACTTATTATGCGAGGCAAGGTGACTAGCGTTGATTATTCAAACAGAGCCAATTTGCGTGTATTGACAATCCTCATATGGGATCTTTTGACTTTTCTTTATCCACCAATCACGCTTGAGCTTTGTTTTCCGCTCAACTTCCTTTGAACACAAAGCGGTGACTGCAAAAAGCCTTGTATTTGTCGCAAATATAATCCAAGAAGATAAAATATTATGTTTTACGTGTTCAAGTTTTTGTATTGGTAATCATCAGAATCACTAATCATCAACTGATTTTGACTGACTGAAAGACTGATTAGATAAACAGATTAATATATAGGCAGTTGCCAACATCTAGACATGACTAGAAATTTTACAATCATAATATTATAACATGTGGGACAGTTGTGTGCTAACAAACGTTTTTGTTTTGGACACTACTCAATCATCGAGGATAAAACCGCCACGACCGGGATGATACCTCTCGCTCACATAACAATGGCATCAGCTTTGCCATTGTTATGGCATTTTGTGCGGTTTGTAAGTTTCCGCATTTCTGCATAACTTTTAGTTGTGCGGATGTCTATGGGCATCGTAGTCGCCATCTGGCTCCGACTGCTCGGTTGCCTCGTTATGGCTTAAAAAAGAACATCATCATCACCAGCCTCTATCCGTCCACTGCTGAACATAGGTCTTCCTCAATGAACACCAAGACGGCCGATCCCTTGCCACTCGTATCCAAGACGGACCGTCACCGCACGGAGATCGTCTTCCCATCCGGATAATGGCCGACCAACACTTCGTCTACCTAAACGTGGCCTCCACTCTTGAACCTTATTGCCCCATCAGCCATCCGTTCTCCTGAGTGTGTGACCAGCCGACGTAGTAATATAAACGTACGTATATATCCTTTTTTTCACATTCAAACATGTCAAAATACTTCGCACAAATGTCGAATAAATGAAGAAAGTAGGACATTATTGATTGCCACTAATTATTCAATTGGTAAGTGGGGTGGGCTGCGTCGAGTGTACTTTAAATACAGCTCAATTACTTGGATAGTTGTTGAAACCCCACTCGGCATGATTGACAGGAGAGCTTTCCAGATAAAGGGGTATTTACGTAATAAATACGTACGATTCAGCCATTATCAAAGATATGATGAGCGGTTGAACACAGAAATACAGCGTACATACGCTGTATTTCTGTGGTTTTCTCTCCAAAATTTACATTATTATAACAATTATAAAAATATCACAGTGAAATTCTATTTTTTTCTGGTATGTTTTAACTTTATTAGACATGTTTCAAGTGCTTATAAATTATGATCATCATTATCAACCTCTATCCATCCATGGTAAACATAGGCCTCCCTCACTGAACGCCAAGACGTCCGATCCCCCTCGCCACTCGCATCCAACACGGACCGAATGCACGGAGATCGTCTTCCCATCTGGTTAATGGCCGACCAACACTTCGTCTATCTTCGTCTTCGTGCTATGTCTTATAAATGTTACCTATAAATGATTTTTTATTTTTATAAACTACTAGCTGTTGCCCGCAGCTTCGCCCGCGTTAACTTATATTTACGGACGTATCCGGACCGATGTTGATCATTTTTTTACTTCTTTGTTATATCTCTTAAGAGAATAAGGCTGTGTTTTTAATGAAAGCTCCCAAGCGGCTTAAATTTTTCCGACTCTCCCAATAATTATCCAACTATTTATCAATTTATACAGTCTTGGTAAATTATATACTATAACATGCCTCAGGAATTACTCAGATCCTATTGACAACAGGCATGAAAATCCATTTAGTTAGTTTGTACCTAGTTTTTGAGTTAATTGCGTACAGATAGACAGACGTGAGGATCCTTCCTCACGTCTGTTTTTTTTAAATTATATTTTTTCTTTTTATATTATTTATTAACCGACTTCAAAAAAAAGGAGGTTCTCAATTCGTCTGTATGTTTTTTTTTTTTTTTTTTTGTATGTATGTGACACGATATCTCCGCCGTTTGTGAATGGATTTCGATGGTTATTTTTTTTTTTGAAAGCTGGTGTTTCCAATTTGGTCCCATATTAATTTTATTAAGATCTGACAAGCCGTTTTTTAGTTATTCCCAATAATGCCTATTTGGTTGGTTTTGTTTACCTTGATGATATGATTATTTTATTACGTGTCGATGTAACAATTGTATAGGATGCTTTGGTAGCACACCATAGTATGTCGCGGTCATCGTAATCATCATCATCATCATCATCCTTTATCCATCCACTGCTGAACATGCCTCCTTCAATGAACGCCAAGACGACGAATTTCGGAATCACTAAAAATTAAGAAATAAAAACATTTTACAAAAAATTAAAACCAACTTCAAAAATACTAAACTAAAAAGTAATAAAATAACGGTTTCTTTAATGTTTATGATTACAACATATTATCAACTTAATATTCTACTAATGTACAAACTTTGCGTTTACCACGTCATTATAGTTACTTTTGGAGTCGGTGTCAGCCAAGGTAGGTAATGTACAGCAACAAATACGACACCGACTCCAAAAGTAACTATAATGACGTGGTAAACGCAAAGTTTGTACATTAGTAGAATATTAAGTTGATAATATTTTGTAATCACAAACATTAAAGAAACCGTTATTTTATTACTTTTTAGTTTAGTATTTTTGAAGTCGGTTTTAATTTTTTGTAAAATGTTTTTTGTTTTGTTTTATATTCTCGATCGGCGCTGCTAATGCGTGCTATTGTTTCAATCATGCTCTCTCACATGCGGTTTAACCGGGACTCTCGCTCCTCAGCAGATTCTTGTGATCTAACTAATCTCATTCGCCTAACGTATTTCGATGTAGCAGAAAGAGAAGTTTTCTTTCTGGAAGGCATCGTGTTATAACCGTATTAAAAATATAAAAATCTTCAAAACTACCCTAATAGAAAAATAATCATCTCGCACCTAATCTAGGTAATGAAAATTAATAACTATCCAACTTTACCTATTGAATCCTATATTGAAAACCTTTATTGAATTTTTACTAATACCTATACCAAAGATTATTTTTAAAACTAAATAAAATTATACAGCAGTGGGATCCAATAGGCTACTAAAAAAAAAAAAAAAAAAAAAAAAAAATTAAAATAATAATGCCTAAACAAATATCTACTAAAACATATGTGGGACTCTCTGCATCTGAGAAGATGGTAAGGTGGACGCAGACTCTACCCACTAAACCCTAGCGGTATTCTCCTCGTCGACTGGGTGATCCGGCGTGAGAGCTGTGGACGTCCACACCAGGCCACAACGGTGTGCCATCCGGCACTCACCACTGGAGGCAGGGAGGGCGACATCCCCTCCTCCTTCTCCGCTTAAGGCACCTTAACTACATAAGGATGCCTTATAGCCCGGACCCGGCGGATCCCCCGATCAGCCTTGCACAGGTCCCTCACGGCAGTGCAACCGCCTGTCGCCGCCGTGCTGTCCTGCGGGAAGAGGCGCCAGTGTGCTCTTACTCTCACTCTATCTCCTTCTTCTGTGACATTACTACCTTGCAGAAGGAGAGGACCACCTGGCATGCACTCTCACTGTCAGTCGTCGCATCGGATGACCGCAGGGAGCGACAGGTCCGTGCCCACTTCAGCTAAACAGTCTTAAATATACACAACCTATACTTTATTTTCTTAACTTTAAAATCTATTCCTACACCTTATAACCTAATCGCTTCCCGCTCCGTCGCAATAACAGTCAAAAATGTATGACATGAACTATGATGCGATACGCGCGGCCTATGTCTCTGAAATTAGCTAGGTGCTCGCGGGGCTGATCCCCATCCCCCGCCTGCCGCTTTAAGCCAAGTTAGACCTTCAGCCCTACTATTACAGCATAAACTTCACTGCGGTTGACGTAACGTACGACAAACTTATTATATAATATGTTGGTATAGCAGTAAGCATGTCTAGGGATCGAACCGCAAAATTAAGTTTGTTTTTAATGTGTATACTTTTGCGAGATAAAAAGTACCCAGGTTGGTGCCCCGGATAGTAAAGTATAATTATACCAAGTTTCATCGTAATCGAACCGGTAGATTTTGCGTGATGCTTGAACAAACAGACAGACAGACAAAAATTTTGTTGAAAATAGTTTTGGGTTGGGTATCGATCTAGTAGCACCCCCTGCTGTGTATTTTTTAATTATTTTCAATGTACAGAATGTACACTTCTACAGTTTTATTATGAGAATAGAATAGATATAGATAGATAGCTGATGCCAGCGTGGTATTTATTATTCCTTCGATTAAAACTTTATAGATTGCAATGGCTTATAATGCTTCTTTATAGACGAAATTCAAAGTAAACTGATTAGGAACATGAACTGGAGTTCTCGAGTCACAGAGTCTCGCCTCATGATCTTCATTAGATTCTTGGGATCTCATCATAAAGTATTAAGTATTTTAGCTGCGCTTGAGTACTGAGAGAGTTTCGACCTTTTTCTAGGCATTTGTACCTAGTATACCTGGAACGAGCCCAGGCAACTCATGTATGTGTTGCCTATCCTGAGACATAAGATGTTAAGTCTCGGTGCCAGTAATTACACTGCCTGTCTTGCCCTTCTCTCCCAAACACAGCAAAGCTGTTTCACATGAGCGATGTCAAACACATACTATAAGGTCTTACCATCTACAATGGTATCTTAATATCCACCAACATAACTAATTATCTAAATAAGAAGTTTACAATTTTAGAACGAAAATGTTCTAAACTAAGTCGGTAATCTGCTAGTTCACTCACAAACAAAACCATCTCACAAGGGACCTAACAAATATTCTCACAATAAACAATATGTTTTATTATAGTTTACGTTAACCCAATTTAAAAGTTTCCAACAACCATAACAAACTGGGAGGGGCCGCACGGACTACGTTTAATAATAATTTAACTTGACAATATATAATGACCGAACCCATTACACATAAGTCAGGTCATTAAAATGGATGTACCCATGCGATGGGGCGTCACGCTATAGTTATCAAAATTATACTTTACTAGTATCATTGTTATCATCTATATATCATACAGATTTTTTTTTGTTAGTAAGTAAAGTAAAAACTATGATGAAAATAAAAATATTGGCTTTTTTATGCTATCAGGGGGCAAACGAGCATTCGGAGCCTCACGGCGCCGTCGCCCATACACATCCGCACAACCAAGGCCACGCAGATGCCCCGCCCTCCTTTTCCCTATCCCCCTCAATGGGCCATCGGAAACTCACAAACCGCATGAAACGCGACAGCATAGCTGTCATTTGACGCCGGTGTTATGTATGCGAGAGGTCCACCCCGGTCGTGCCGGCCTAGTTCGGCTGCAATGCAGCATGCCACTACCCTCTTTCATAAGCTACTGTTTTATATGTCGTGTGTTACTCTTGATATGCTCATGCTACGATTATTATGTGAGCGCGCTATTTTCATGTTATACTCGTGCTACGCCCATGCTATGATCATCATGTGCTAATGTTCGTGTCGTACTTATGCTATGCTAATCAAAAAACGATCATATTCTATGCTATTTTTACAGACTTATTATGTGTGTATATGATATTTTGATCATATACATAAATTTTATATAACCGAAGTGGACTTTAAAGCGTAAAATAAGTGACTAAATTCCTGAAAATATTCCACGCCAGTATTTTAACACTCATACTATTAATGTTTTAGCACAACCTCGTTTCAACTATTAAGGCCACCGCGAATGTATTTATAGCCTCAGTATGCGATACTTTCAAAGTTTTTCAAGTTGTGCAAGAAATTTTCTTAAAATTCAAACTTATTTGCATAAAATTTTTCTTCGTGTAAAGGCGAAGCAGAATTAAAGCATGGATCAGTGGACTAAATCTTGAAACTTGTCTAGTGCTACGAAAATAATTATTTATTTTTATACTACGAGTAGTATAAATATTGTAAGAGGTTGTACCATGCCATCGAAGCGGTTGGGCTCAGTAGCCTAAGGTGAACTCAACACCTTGGGCGAAGCCAATTGAATCGAGGGAGCTGCTCTTTATATCCCTCTTATAAGAAGAGGAGACAAAAGAGCAGGGGTGAGGATTGTAGATATGATATTAAAGCTCGTATATTTAGAGTGGCGTCACTTTATTTTTCGAGTTATTTTTTCATTTAATATCTATATTGTAAGGAGTGCACTAAAAATAACTAGTCCACCGTCTTGGCTGCTACGCCATGTTGGATTTAGAATGACGTCATAAATCTAACCATTTTCTGTCATCCAAACTCTACAAACTATATGCGTATACATAATTTCAACCCAATCGGTTGAAGATACTGCTAAAAAATTGAGTTGCAAGATTCCATCCGAACAAACTAAAGTTTGTAAGTTTCCGGTGGTTCATTCGGGGGAGGGGGGGGGGATAGGGAAAAGGAGGGTAACACATCTGTATAAATTTTAGTTGTGCGGATGTCTAAGGCCTAAGGGCGTCAGTAGTTACCATCTGGCTCCGACTACTCGGTTGCCTCCTTATGACATAAAAAAATCACTCCGTTGTCCAAACCATAACTTATGGGGCTTCCTAGTGACATAGAATCATGAAAAAACAGAAGTAAAGGAAAAACCATTAATTTGTCGTAATGTTACATTACACGTTTTTCAGAAGTGCGAGTCTAGCGTTTGTAGAAGAGACAGTAATAGAAAAGTGGGGTCACCGTAAGTGAATACCGACATTCATAGACACCTAATACATTGGAGGGTTTGGAAGTGGGTTTCCTAGCCTTTCAGATATGAGTATGATCTTTTAATGAAGGAGGAAGAAGGTATAACTACTGAAACTTTCAAATCCTTTGCCCTACTTAATATTATCATATAGAGTACGCTGTTTCGGTATGTAAGTATAGCGTCATTACCCCATCTTATCCCAAGAACTCTTGTCTCGTCCTTTCTTTCCAACTTCCTTAATCCAAAAAGGGGACAGGACAAACTGTAATAACTGGACCAAGACTTACCATCACACTTAATCTCAGGTTAGGCAACGAATTAATGAATCGGACTAGCCCAAGTTAACTTGTCTATATTCAAAGGCTACGCTGACAATAGGTGGTCACACTTTCCATCAGAATGTTGAGGGACTCCCTAGGCGGGTATGTGGGACTCGCTATGTCCGAAAGGTGGTAAGTGGACGCAGCTCTACCCACTAAAACCCGGCGAGTGCCACCAATGCCACCTTTGGTGAGGCGCCCGGATCCGTTAAGCAAACAGGGCACCTCGACAGCTAGTCAGTACCCCAGGGGACCGACGCCACCTCTACAGAGGGGCCGTCCCGCACCACATGACAGTACAATGGGGCGAGGTTCCCATCCTCGCGCCCCTTGCCCCCCGCTCTTTTGTCCAAGGTGCCTAGCAAAAGGCGGTCACACTTTCTACCAGAATGTTCGTCTACCAGTGGCCATCCTTATTTTTGGGGAGGGGGGACTCCCCATGCGGATAGGTGGGACTCGTTGCGCCTGAAATATGGTAAGGTGGACGCAGCTTTACCCACTAAAACCCAACGAGTGCTGCCAATACCACCAGTGGTGACGTGCCCGGATCTGCTGAGCAACAGTTACCGGAAGTGGGAGGAAAGCGCTGTGCCGCGCTCCCGGCTGCATGGGTACCATCATCTTGCTTGTTTCTCGAGCGAAATAGCTTTGCTGTGTTTCAGAGAGAAGGGCAAGACAGGCAGTGTTATTATATTACTGGCACCGAGACTTAACATCTTATGTCTCAGGATAGGCAACACATAAATGAGTTGCCTGGGCTCGTTCCAGGTATACTAGTTTATTTTCATGGGCGACGTCGACCACTTACCATCAGGTGGTACGTTTGCCAGTTTGCCTATCCAACTAACATAAAAAAGTCCTCCAATGGACCGACGCCACCTCCACAGAGGGGTTGTCCCACACTACAGAACAACCCTTCCCAGCGTCGGGACAGTGCAATGGGGTGAGGTTCCCATCCTCGCCCCTTGTCTTTTGCCCCTGCTCTTTTGTCCCCTCTTCTAATAAGAGGGGTACAAAGAGTAGCTCCCTTAGTTCAATTGGCTTCGCCCAAGGTGCTGGGTTCACCTTAGGCTGCTGAGCACCACCGCTACGACAAGGCTTGAACCATAGTGGGGGGAAATGCACGTAGTCATCCTACTAAAATAAGAAAATTAAAAAAA
The DNA here is from genome assembly GCA_963853865.1 of Helleia helle. NCBI lineage: Eukaryota > Metazoa > Arthropoda > Insecta > Lepidoptera > Lycaenidae > Helleia > Helleia helle. Next base: position 15,557,461 of record OY971426.1, on the reverse strand, counting down.
AAATGTTTATAAAAATAAATATCTAGAAATAATAAATTACCCTACTAGCACACTTTTTTTGTGAATTAACTTTGAAAGTGACTCCATAATGAAGGAGCAAAAGGAAGCTTTATAAATAACTGTTTTACTGTTCGGAATTTTAAACTAAAAAGCGCATGTCTTTAAAATATTCAGAAAAATATCCGTCCAACCGGTTTCGGCCATGGCGACCACTTATTACTCCTACCCGGGAATAGCGCTGATGCGCTCGAAGATGAAAGATCTAATGCCCATCTTCGCGGCCAAACTCCGTGCATATTGAGTGCACGTAAGTACGCCATTCACATAATTTGAAGGCATTTTAATGTTAAGAATATAAGCAAGGTATTAATTAGTGAGAGGCTATTTATGTAGGATGTTTTTGTGATTGTGTCTTGTGTTTAAAACTGCTTTAATGAATCCATAAAACAATATAATATATAGATTGAATATTATACAAACATATAATTAACAATTTGAAGTTGCTTTTACCGAAAATCGAAGACATATTTATTAAAACGATTGAATGTTTATAAGTATTGCATCAGTCTTGTATTGAATAATCTCTCAGACTGTTAAACAAAAGTATGGAGACTTTTCTGTCCTGTAAATAACAGCTATTAACCTCGGCCGAGGATAAATTTATCATCAAAACTAGTTCGTGATCATGACCTTTAGTTTTTACACTTTTCCATAAATAAAATAAAAAGTTCATCATCATCATCAGCCTCTATCCGCCTACTGCTGAACATAGGCCTATATTCAAATAAAGAGTTAATAAGAAAAAATAGAAATAAAGGCATAAAAAAAAAATTCTCTTCTCCTATCTTCTCTATATTTTATCGTAGCATAAGTACATCTTAAAAGTCTGATACATAACAAGCTTTGTTCTCCGACACATTAAGCATTCAGATTGCTAATAAAATCAGCTAGAAGTGCTTAGATGGTTAATGAATAAAGAAAAAGGCAATTGCATAACATAAACATTAGTCTAAGCACTTGGTGAACAATTTAATTAAAAACGAAGATTTTTTTATATCTTTTTAAATATTCTATGAGAGGTAACTGTTTTAAGCTTTTATTTAACTGGCAATGTATATATGGACCACCGGCAACTTACAAACTTTACGCCGGTATTATGTGAGCGATAGTACCACCCCGGCCGTGCCGGCCCAATTCGACTGAAAAGCAGCATGGCACTCCTCTTACAGTAATCCCATAAGGGTTTTGTTTTGTCATTTTGAGGTACGAAACCTTAAACAGGATCGATAGGACTGATAACATTACCAAGTTATCCTGTGGCTCGTGACCGTGACGTGTGGTACAGGGACGTGGCCCTTGCGGCAGGATGGGTCGGGACTGACCTCATGGTTACTTTCGAATAATTTTAGGGGTCTAAAACGTGATCCACCTTTACCAAAATTGATTGTTTGTTCAAGGGTTAAGAACTTCGAGTTTCATAAGTGTTGAATAAAATTAATTAAAATTTTCTCACATATGTATCCTGTATGCTAAGGTTTTCTTTAAGTTTCAACAACGTATAATTTAGCGGATGTTTTTTTAAGGTGGCGCATTGTTAAACAATAATTCTAATACCGGACACGCGTCAGAGGGGACTGAGCGTCCTGAGCGGTGCGAGGCTGAACATGAGTAGACTCATCTACGAAGAAAGTTAAGAGGCTTCAACCGGTCCCGTTTGCCCATAAGATGTGAATCTCTTTTTAAAAATAGGTATGTTTGATATTTTTTTTTGAAACTCACAAACCACACGAAACGCGACAGCATAGCTGTCACTTTACACCGGTATAATGTGAGCGAGAGGTTCCACCCCGGTCGTGCCGGCAGTAGTTTTTGCGTGAAAGATTAACAAACATACATCCATACATTATTACAAACGTTCATGTTTATAATACTAGTAGGATTCCGCGCAATGCCCTGAAGAATTCACGTGTTCCTAGTTTTAATAAAAGCCTTTATTAGAGGGTATTGCATTTCATATATCGACGCAGTTACGAGGCACTGGGCGCCAAAACGGGTTTGTTTAGGACGTTAGCGGTGCCATTCTGCGTTCATATAGGATTTGGACAGCTTTCAGCGTTTTATAATTAAATTACAGTCGTAGTGAATTGTAGTTTTGTAATAAGTGCTATGGAAAGTCATCATATTATACGATAGTCATATGAAATAGTAGATTGTGTCTTGTGTGTTGTGTCGTAATTCGTTGTCATACAAAACATAACATTACCGATCTATTCCTGTTATATGCTCGATGACCACGACTTACGTTCCAGGATAGGCAGCACACTAGGTGCTTTTTTTTTGTTATCACTTTTCTAGATATAGATAAAATTAGCCTTACTCTTATGATTACATAGTTGTTACATTATTGCAAGCGTCATATTATATGGCTAATTATTGTGAACAAATTTAATTCAATTAATTACTAATAACGTATTGACACTACTGGGTCTATCAATTAAATTCGACTGCTTCAGAAGGAGAGCTAAGTTTTTTAACCGACTTCAAAAAGGAGGAGGTTCTCAATTCGTCGGATTTTTTTTCCGATTTGAAAAGTTATTTCTTTTGTTTTGAAAGGTTATACTTCCCAAATAGTCCCATGATCTAGAGAAATCGAGGGGAACTTTCGAAAATTTTAGAGGCGACTAGTGCGTTTGGTAGTTTTTTAATTAACTATTTTAAAGCACTGCAATTTAATGAAGATCTAGAGTCAATCTGATGCCAGCATCAGATTGACTCTAGACTCTAGAAGCTCCAGAGCTGAAAGCCAGTTGAGGGAACTCCTCAACGATTTACAGTAGTAAACTTGTGTTTGGGCTTGATTAATTTGTATTCATGAGAACTTTACACCTAGATGGGTTATGACTGTTATTAAGGGTCTGATGATGAAGACGAAGGACTGCTTAGGGAACTCCTCAACAGTTTACTTTTAGAGTCAGTGTCAGCCAAGTTGAATAGGTACAGCAAAAAAAATGTCACCGATTTCAAAAGTTTATACATAAAAAACGCAAAGATTTATACATTTGGACAAGAACAAGTTGATTATAAATTGTAGGCACAAAAAATAAGGAAACGCGCTTATTTTTAATTTTTAGATTTATTTTTTTAAGTCGGTTTATATTTTGTTAAATTGAGTTTATAAATTTATTTTTCTCTTTTGCCCGCTCAAATTACTTTACATTACACAGACCACAATCGCAAATTATTCCATAGTTTAATTTAAACAACCAGCCAGTTTAAAACATTTTTTTCTCAGGTGGAAAACCTTTATAAATTCTCTCACCAATTCATGAACGGCTTCCAGGTATGTAGAATTTATACCAACCAACACTCTGTGCTTATATAGATTTCTGGATTTCATAACTACTTCAAAGCTATTTAAAAATACCTCAATCATTGTAATTACGTATCATATAAATATAACACACTTTTAGAGAAACCCTTATAATCGAACTACTCTAGAACTATGTTCAAATATATCAACCAAGTAATGTCAGAATACATCTCAAACTACTTAACACAATCCAATGAACAAATTTCAATCACGCACCACAGTAATCCCTGAACCAATTCATTTGGATCTAGTCCGTTGATAGATGCGCAAATAAAAGAGTCATTTCACCTCGCCGGAAACTTGAGCAAATTGTTTGAGCAAAGAAAAAACTTTCGCCCCTTTTTGACAACGATTACGAAAGAGGGTGGGAGACGAACGACCTGTAAATTTTGCAAATTCCCCCTTGACACATTTAAGGGTGTCATACTTGATTTATCTGAAGTTCGCGTATCATGGGCTATAAATATCATGTGTCTTGAATCGGAAATAGTTCTCTCGGTTTTGTTTTGTTTTGTGCCCTAATATGATATACGGATACCCATCTGTTGTATTTCTTTCATTTGTTCCTTGTAATTTTGAATCTATTTTGTCATATGTATACTCCCTTTTGATCGGATTCGATGACATAAAATGGGTTTTTATTATTTTCTCCGAGTACCTGAACTGAACGATCATTGCTTGCTCGCCGGTGAAGGAAAACAGCGCGAAGGAAACCTGCAGGCTCGATGAGATAAATCTCATCGTCTTTGAAGGTCAGTGAAGTTCACCTTACTCTCTCTCTCTCGTATCGTACTCGTTTTATCGTATTTTCAGAGAAAATTGACCACAACAATGTATATATATGTTATATTTATACACACCATCAGAAAGTGTAGGTTTCAACAAACAAGGAGCCCACTGATTTTTTTTTAATCAGATACTTTGACGTGAGATTTTTCGATTGAAAATAAGGCTGCTTTTTGATATTAGGTCAAATTATGGTGAAAAAATAAACATAACAATAAACATTTAAATAAAAGAATTACAGTGTGTTTTGGACATAAAAAGGTAAGTTTTCACCAAATTTCGTGAGTAAAAAAAATTGTTAAAGATAAAAATAAAATACCAAAAACTTGGTCATTTACATTTTTCACAATATAAATAAGGTATATCTGAAAAAAGTGTACATACAAAAGTTGTACTTAGATATTTTTATTCCCTACAACTTTGCCATTCTACTGTTTTCCATAGGAGTTACTACTCCTTTGCAGGAAATTGAGGTAAACCGTTTTTTACCCTTGAACGGATCGCCCGTAACTTATTTTTCCTTTCATTTTTGTTAGAGAATCTAACAAACTTTTCCAATAGGTTTCATTCTACTATAATTTTGTTCCACTTTTTACCATTTTCAAAGGCTTTGGCACTGATCTACTGACTCGCTTTGACAAGGCGAAGAATCCTCTGGTGTCGCATTGACCAATGACAAGGTCCGTCTCACTTAGACCAAGACAAAATTTCACTTGTCTCTCTTTGACCAAAATCAAGATTCCACTGGTCTCACTTTGACCAGTATTCCACTGGTATGTTTGATCCCTAGCTTCACAATACAAACATGTTATCCATTAGGCCCGTATCTGTGGCCCATATCTCTTCGTTAAAATATTTACGCGTCCCGTCCGCCGCAGTTTACTTAGGCGAGTAGTTTCCGAGGACCATTTCCTGACCACTTAGATTTCACCCAATATCCTAAGACAACAGCATTTTAAACGGGCTTAATCAATGACGTTCATATGCAATTTAGCTATTTAAAATACTCTCTCTATTTAGGAGCCTTGCTCTTGTTGGTGGAGCAGCATAATTAGGCGCTTAGAACGGCCCCACTTGCCTTCCGTTCCGCAATGATCAATTTCTTGATCTCTAATCCAGAGCCCTACAGGAATCAATTCCCTCGGCCTCTAACCAGTACCGATACAGCTACTGCCCGATATTAGGGGGGCAGCGCCTATTCTAAACAAAAATATATTATTTTATACAGTCTTTTCTTTTCAAATTAATTTTACGACGTGAAATGCTCTAAGGCATCCCACGGGGGAGTGGGTCTCCCCAGTCGGGTATGTGAACTCGCTGCGGCACTAAAACCCGGCGAGTGTCACCAATGCCGCCTTTGTGAGTTGCCCCGGATCTATTGAGCAAACAGGGCACCTCGACGACTTCGACCTCGACTCATTATAAATTTAGCCGCGAAGACAAGCATAAGTGATCAGTATAAAGATCCTATATGTGAAGCATAACAATAAACAATAGACGGCTAGTCAGTCCCCCAAAGGACCGACGCCACCTCCCTACGTCGGGACACTGCAATGGGGTGAGGTTCCCATCCTTGCACCTTGTCCAGCCTGCTCTTTTGTCCCCTCTTCTTATATGAGGGGTACAAACAACAACTCCCTCATTTCAATTTGCTTCGCCCAAGATGCTGGATTCACCTTAAGCTACTGAGCCCCACCGGCACGACGAGGCTTGTTTTAGGTAAACGAGTTTATGTTCATGGGCGACGTCGACCACTTACCATCTGATGGCACGTCTGCCAGTTTGCCTATTCAACTAACATAAAAAAGCAATGTTGCAGTTTCTTCTTGCTAAATAAAACAGATATATTAAACAGAGCCCAGTCTATATATCTTCTTCTATATATAAAAAATTCAATTGCTGTTCGTTAGTCTCGCTAAAACTCGAGAACGGCTGAACGGATTTATCTTATCTTGGTCTTGAAATGTTCTTGGAGGTCTAGGGAAGGTTTAAAAGGTGAGAAAAATTAGAATAATGGCCGGGAAACCCTAAAAACAGCCCTTTTCTTTTTCCCATACAAACGTTTTCTAAATAAAATGTAGAGTCAATTTGAACTTTATTGCTATTCAATAAAGGTGTTTAGTTTTTAGCGCCATTATGTTGCTATTTTATTGTAATTTTAAACGCGGCACTGATACTACCAACATTACACAGGCCTCGTGCCGCTTCACTCACACATTTTATATTTGTATATATTTATCTCGCTCTTACGGGGTTAAATTTGAGCGGGAACGTACGGCGCCATCTAGCGGAAAAGGATGGCAAAGAAGAAGAGAAAAATATGGCGGATCGATAGTGTGTGTCGGCCGACCAGCGCGAATCAAAAATTGAAAAACTATGGTGAAAGTGTAAATTTGGTGTTCTGCGGCTCATTGGGGTGAGTGTAGGGCTTATATTATGTATATTATGTAGGTTTGGTAGGGCTACACGAGCTTATCAGGTGTCCTGAGGTGTTGAAACTGCGGTAGCACTGAACCAGTGCACGCGGTTGGTAAATGAACCATATCCCCCATCGGTGGGCAAGGGATGGTTTATTATACATTCCTCTTTGGTCCTTCGTTCCGAATTTTTATTAGTTTTAACACCACTGGTACATCTGATAAGCTCCAACAAATTTTACACCAGGTTATATATTTTCGTGCGGACGAAAATATTATATACCAAACCTATAAGCGGTATATTGTGATTCGTACAACTACACTACACACAAGATTTAGGGGAAATTATATGTTTTAGTGTTAGTTGCATCATATTTTATATGTATTTAAGCCCACCCATCTATAATTACAATTCACCTTTTATATTTCAAATACCCACACATCATTCACAAATTGCACTCGGTTCTGTTTTTATATGGCATTGCGGTTGCTATTTATTGGCGGTAAGAACTGATCATTTTTTTGTGCACTTAAGTGAAAAATTATTTTTGATAAATATTGTGTTTGTGTGTAAAATTATATTAAAACAGTTCTGTTCTAATAATTGTCTGGTATACGTAGCGGAAATTTGCCGAGATAACTATATATCATCGCGGCTCAGCGGTAACGAGTACGTGATAGCGGTAGAACAGACCTAGGTTTGCGTCTTGGTTGGAATTGCGGTTTTCATTTTTTGTTTTTATATTTTCTCTGCGGTTATGTTTTTTACACCAAAATATGTTTTTATTATTGCGGAACGATAACTAGCGGTAGTTATTGTTATTTTGGTGTTTTATAAAGTTTGTTTTAATATTTGCGGAAATATTTAATACAAAATTTATTTTATTTACCTATTGCTATAAGCGGAGCGGAATAGGTATAATTAAGATTTGATATACATTTTCTTAGTTGATAAACATTTCTTTAGTTAGTTATTAGATTCCTTAGAGTATCGTGCTTGTAGGTGTTTTATTAAGTCTATCTGCATTTGTATGTTTATATGACTACAGACATGGCAGCGGCTAGGCGTTTAGTACTTAGTCAAATGAAATATCAGGTGGCGGCTCGGAATATTGACATGACTGACGCGCTAGCTAATAACACGGAGTTGTCGGCTGAACAAAGGCGGGAATTTATGGTCCGTTGTAAGGACTTAGATAAGGTGTTCGAGTCATTTACGGATATGCATTATGAAATCCAAATTGCGGCGGCGGACACGGAGGATTTCGACCTTGCTTCTCATACACAGATGTATGAGAGTTATAACAGGAAATACTATTTCATCAAACAGCGGTATTTGGAATTATTCAGTTTTAAATCGGAAGACGACGGCGGTAATAACAATAATTCTAGTTCACGCGCGGGTAGCAGGGCGGTCCTACCGCGATTACAATTGCCTACGTTCTCGGGAAAGATCGAGGAGTATGTACCGTTTATGGAATTGTTCCAGTCACTAGTGGATAGTGACACGTCGTTATCGGAAACTGAAAAGATGTACTATTTAGCGGGTGCGTTATTGGGGGAACCTAAAACATTAATTCAACATTTATCGATTACGGGGGATAATTACTCTATAGCAATGGATTTGCTTAACACGCGGTATAATAATAAAAGATTACTAGCGGATCGCTTATTACATAATTTATTGAGTGCACCGCACGTAAATAGTAAAGGATTAAACGGGTTAAAATTGATGTTGAATAATTTGATGGAAAATACTAAGGCACTCGAAAAGATGAAGTTTCCTGTTAGTTCCTGGTCATACTTATTGTTTTATCTCAATTTTCAAAAATTTGATAATAACTTAAAAAAGCATTTTGAGGACAAGCATGCCGACAAGGAGTTGCCAACCTTTGCGGATTTATTGAAGTTTTTAGAGACTGAAATACGGATTTTGGAATCTAGTGTTGAACCCCAAGTTAGCACGTCATCAGCGGTTAGACGTGGCGGAGGGGGCCAGAGTCATGCGGTAAAGGCTCATGCGGCCCTTAGTAATGCGGGTTTGGCGTCATGTAGACTATGCGGAAAAGTCGGACACTTCATCAATAAATGTGAGAAGTTTTTAAACATGAAGCCTACTATGCGGAAGCGTCAGGTGACATACCTAAGGTTGTGTTTTAGGTGCTTGAATAATCACAATATTGGCCAATGCACTTATAACGTCAATTGCTATAAATGCAATTCGCCCAAGCATCATTATTTGTTACACTTCGATCGACCAGCGGTAGGATCGAAAGGGGATCAACGCGCGGCAAGTAGAGACCCGGCTCCCCTTTCGGATGTTGCTCCTAGTGCGAGAGCGCCTTCGGCCAGTGAGCATACAGGTAGTGCGGTCCCTGGAGTCACTGGACTGATGGCGTATAACGCTAGTAGTGAGACAACTGCTTACCAAAGCACGGTGTTGCTTGCGACGGCAGTTGTGAGGGTGTTAGACGGTTGCGGAAACTATCAGGAGGCCAGAGTGCTGCTCGATGGCGGCAGTCAAAGTACCTTCATTTCGGAATCATGCGCGGCGCGGTTGGGTTTAAAGCGGTTTAAATCTAACGTGGTCACAGTCACGGGACTGAGCGGTGGCCCTGTTAGCGGTTGCAGAGGCGCGGTTATGTTGACCATGACTCCGAGATATGCGGAGCAGCCGAAGCTCGTTACTACGGCTACGGTTTTGAACAAGATAACCAGTAATTTACCTGGCTTTTCATTGCCAGTCCAGTTAGCGGAATATTATCGAGGACTGTATCTTGCGGACGAACAGTTCTATGTCAGTCGGGACATTGACATTTTAATCGGTGCGGATTTACTGTGTGACATTCTATTGGGCGGCGGATGTCTCAGGATTAGCGATCACTTACCCCGGGTTATGAATACGGTGTTCGGTCACGTATTAACCGGGCCGGTGACGTTTGCGGTACCAAATCCTTATCTTAAGGCGACTTGTTTTTCTCAGACGTTCTACTGCGGCGCAACTACGGATGCGATTTTAGAGCGGTTTTGGGAAGTGGAAGACGTTCCCACAAGGGTCGAAGCTCCTAAGGATTTGGAATGTGAAGCGGTGTTTATGATGACTCATCAGCGGGATGAGAGCGGCAGGTACCAAGTTCGGTTACCTTTTTTATCTGACAGACCTGAGCTCGGAAACTCGGTCCCATTGGCCATGAAGCGGTTCTTGGCTATGGAAAGGCGGATCCATGCGAACGAAGCATTTCAAAAGAAATACGTAGATTTTATGCGGGAATATGCGGAAACGGGACATATGTCACTCTGTGGCGGTAAACCAGAGGACTATGCGAACACGGGTTATATGATTCCACATCACGGAATATTTAAAGCAGACTCTGACAAAATCAGAGTGGTGTTTGATGCTAGCTGTGCTACTAGCAATGGAGTGTCTTTGAATGACTGCCTGCAGCGGGATATAGCGGATATCATCTGTAGGTTTAGGTTACATGCCTATGTCTTCACAACGGATATTAGAATGATGTTTAGGCAGATACTGATAGAAGAAACTGACAGGCAGTTTCAGAGAATTTTATGGAGAGAGTCACCGGACTTACCGTTGTTAGTATACTCTCTCAACACGGTCAGTTACGGTATGAAGTCCAGTCCTTACCTGGCGATTCGGACGCTGAGGCAGCTGGCTGAGGACGAAGGAGAGCGATATCCGGCGGCGGCGCGTCTTCTACGTTCTTCAGTCTACATGGACGACATTTTGGGAGGAGCGGACTCCATAGAGGAAGCGGGTCAACTAAAGGCTGAGTTGACAAACTTACTACGCTCTGGCGGTTTCGAGCTGAGTAAGTGGACTTCTAATAGCCCGGAGATTTTAAGTGACATAGACGTGGAGCACTTAGAGAAGCCTAAGAAGATATTTGATAATGCGGACGAGCCCAGCTTCTTTAAGGTATTAGGCATTCAATGGGATTCAAACACTGATAGTTTTTCATACCGAATGAAACTCGGTGACACTAGCGGTTGTACGAAGCGGTCGATCCTATCTACGCTGGCTAGGACATTTGACCCCTTAGGATGGATTTGTCCAGTTATCCTTCAGGGCAAGATTCTCATGCAGCAGCTGTGGTTAGGAAACTTATCGTGGGATGCGGAACCCTCAGCGGATGTCATAGCGGAGTGGCAGAGCATTTTAAAAGAGCTGCCACTGATCACACAGTTGCGTTTGGAGCGCTTTGTATTAAAGAACATCAAGTCGTGCTCTCTGCACGGATTCTCAGATGCGTCAGAGCTTGATACGGCGCAGCGGTTTATCTGAGAACCATAGGAAGTGACGGGGAGGTTAAGATTAGTTTGATGATGGCCAAATCACGGGTAGCGCCGGTAAAATCCAAACTAACAATACCCAAACTTGAACTTAGCGGTGCGGCATTATTAGTACGACTGCTTAAGTACGTTGTCACTGCTATCAGTGAAGATTTGGCGATAGATAAGGTCTTAGGATGGTCCGATAGTACTATTGTCCTCTCGTGGTTAAAGGTATCACCCCATCTGTTACAAACATTTGAAGGAAATCGGGTTTCACAAATAGTTAATTGCAGTTTGGACATAACCTGGAGACACTTGTCTTCGGATATGAATCCAGCCGATGTTGCGAGTCGCGGTTGTCGCGCATCGGATCTAGTTGAACATCCCTTATGGTGGGGACCTGCTTGGTTGACAGGTGATGCAGACACCTGGCCGAAGAATATAATGGACAAAGCGGATGAACCATTACCTGGCTTACGGAAGCCGAAGGTAAATGTTCGCGCCCTGGCGGGATTTATTGAAGACGACAGCATATTTACGCGGTATAGTAAGTTGAATATGCTACTGGCGGTCGTAGCATATTGTTTTCGCTTCATTAATAATGCCAGAAGGTCGCAAGAGCGGCTTCTGGGGGCACTGACGGTAGCAGAGCGGCGGTTCGCTATGCATCGGTTGATAAAATTAGTACAGGTACGATGCTACGTCCGGTCGTCAAAATATGTAGACTTCCTTTAGACGAGTAAGCGGTAACTGAACTGTTTTAATGTATCTAGTTTAAGTAAGTAAGTTGCGGTTTTCATTTTTATATTGGGGTGCATGTTGCGGTTTATTGCATCACCAAGGTGTTTATTTTAGTTGATAAAGGCTTTAGCCTTTCTCGGGCGGGGGGATGTTTAGTTTTTAGCGCCATTATGTTGCTATTTTATTGTAATTTTAAACGCGGCACTGATACTACCAACATTACACAGGCCTCGTGCCGCTTCACTCACACATTTTATATTTGTATATATTTATCTCGCTCTTACGGGGTTAAATTTGAGCGGGAACGTACGGCGCCATCTAGCGGAAAAGGATGGCAAAGAAGAAGAGAAAAATATGGCGGATCGATAGTGTGTGTCGGCCGACCAGCGCGAATCAAAAATTGAAAAACTATGGTGAAAGTGTAAATTTGGTGTTCTGCGGCTCATTGGGGTGAGTGTAGGGCTTATATTATGTATATTATGTAGGTTTGGTAGGGCTACACGAGCTTATCAGGTGTCCTGAGGTGTTGAAACTGCGGTAGCACTGAACCAGTGCACGCGGTTGGTAAATGAACCATATCCCCCATCGGTGGGCAAGGGATGGTTTATTATACAAAAGGTCATATTAAATTATAAGTTGTAATTATAGATTACACTGTTGTCTAAGCAATGTAGGTGTGTTCCTAACGTCAAAGAGTCGATTTGCAATTTATTACCGCTGCATAAAGTTCAAATTCAGTCTTCGAGTGCGCGTTGGAGGATCTAATGTCGCGTTCCGAAACTCAGCAAAAGTGATAATATCGCGACCAAATTGAATAGTCACAAAATGTAATAGATCATTAGTAGTAATGATTTTCAATTTGGTCGGCTTCGCGAAACTTAATTTTAGCTAACTTCAGTTGTTAATCTATCAGATTATTTATTTTTTTGATTGATACATCATAAGTTTTGTCACAGGGGACTCTTTGTTCTGTTATATTTACTTACTTTACTTTACTTTACTTCTTATAAGAGGAGGGCTCTTATAAGAAGAGGGAACAGAAGAGCAGGGGGCAAGGGGTGAGGATGGGAACCTCACCCCATTTTACTGTCCCGACGTAGGGAGGGGTTGTTCTGTGGTGCGGGACAACCCCTCTGTGGAGGTGGCATCGGTGCCTTGCGGGACTGACTAGCCGTCGAGGTGCCCTGTTTGTTTTCTAGATCCGGGCACCTCACCAAAGGCGGCATTGGTGGCACTCGCCGGGTTTTAGTGGGTAGAGCTGCGTCCATTTACCAGCTGTCGGGCGCAGCGAGTCCCACATACCCGCGTGGGGAGACCCACTCCCCCGTGGGATGCCTCAGAGCATTTCCCGGCGTTAAAGAAAAAAAAAAAAAATTGTCACAAATTAATTTTCTGAACACAACCATAATAATATTTGACATTAGATTTAACAGCCAACTAATAAGTCAATCCATCCTGTCGCACTTCAGAACACGGAAAAAAGTATTACGACGACCTCTGTGGTTTGGGAATGGTAAGCACGATGGCGCTCCAGCCGGAGGTTGCGGGTTCGAATCCCTCCAGGGAACAAAAATAGTTACTGTGTTCCTGGGTAATGGATGTGTATTAAATATGTGTATTATATAATAAAAATCAAAGTATTAAATATATTTCCGTTGTCTGGTCATCTTCATCAGAAAAACAATTTAGTGAACATGTTCAAAACAAAAAATATAGTTTATGAAAAAACTTTAAATTGATTAACAGACTTTATCATCAATGTGTGTCTATCAATATCAAATTTAAACCTTATAAATAGCCAGTATTTCAGAAAAACTCTGTTTTGTAAGTAAGCAACATGATGTGTCGAAAATAATAATAAAACTTCATGCTTCATTCAAAAATTGCTTTTGACGTGACAACGTCTTATAATTCGATGGAGCCGGCTGCAAGAACGAAAAACATGACGTATGCGATGACGTATGCGGCGTTACCTCGCTCTGAGGCGTTCCATTTTCTTATGACGTTGTCACGTCCAACTATCGTCAGTAAACCGACTTTACAGACAACCGATTATTTTTTTATTAAATACGGATTCGTTTTGTTTGTTTTAAGATTATTTTATACTAAAGTTTAGGTATTTTATTGATCGATTGAGGCAGAACGAAGTCTGCCGGGTCAGCTAGTTAAATAATATAATATCTTTGTTTTATACAGGCTGAGTTAAACTTAAATTAGTTCATGTCAGCATGAACACGCTTAATACACTGACAATAAACCCTATCAGTCAATGCTCCGGGGCATCTAGATCTCCAAGATAATCTAGACATCCTGTCACTCATGTACTGTCACTTTTCACCAAGTATCAGATCTTCATTACATCCTAATATCGACGCTTAAGGCCAGTCCAGACAGGTATAGAAAGGACGAAGCGACAACGACAATATAAACTTAACCTTATTCAGTAAAAAATACGACTGAATTTGGTTTGATTTTTGGGTAGTGCTTAAAACTTTTTTTCTCTCGACCGTAATACTATTTGGGCTTAAAGAATCCTCAGGATGAAATGAAGCCATCAACGTTTTATAGCCGGAATAAAACAAAACGCGGCAACTCACTTTTTCATTTTATTTTGACATCCGACAAAAACGATTCAATTTGGCTAATATGTTTTGTGAATTTCCCTTTTTGTCAAAAAATCAACAATGACGCGACTGGGCTACATAAAACGAGAATTGCTACTAAAGTTAATATGGAAAGCGGCAATCAAGACTTGACGACAATTTAACTAGGGCTATTTTATTGTTCGTTCTAGTATTTTCTTTAACAAGTTCGTGTTTACCTGACGGTATCGAGCATATAACCGGATAAAGTAGTAATGTGAGCCATAAAATTCCGAAACTGGAAAAAGTGATTTGTCACTGACGTAATAGCAATTCAACCAACCAGTGATCTGGATGTACGTCCCATCGGCCAATCATCCATCAAAGGCCATCAGTCGGCCAATCAAACCGCAGAACCGGTGAAGCGTCGCAGCACAAATTTGGCGGAATTAGTGTTCATACAAAACACATAACATTACCGCTCTATTGCGGTTATATGCTCGATATCTTAAACCATACCTGATGGTAAGATGACAAAGACCCATAACACATCAAGGGCATTGAGTATTATTATTCTTATTTTTTTATTAACAAGTAATTGTGGGTAATGATAATATCATTACCCACAATTACTGTGCTTGCATCACAACTACTTTTTATTTTATTGTGGGATCTAAAGAAGGAAAAAAGGAAATCTATGTATATATGTATATATAGGAGATGTTCTATAATAATAATATCTATGGACGCTTTTACACCACGTCGATCTGGTTCCGTGGTAAGTTCACGAAGAACTTGTGTTACGGGTACCAGACCACGGAAATAACATTTAATACTTATATATTTAAAACTTTTATACTATACATAAATTTAAGATTTTTACTATATAATACACAAATTTAATACACATCCATGACCCAGGAACATGAAAACTTTTTTTGTTCCCTGGCGGAATTCGAACCCGCAACCTCCGGCTTGTGCGCCATCGCGCTAACCATTGAGCTACAGCTGAGGTCGTCAATAGATTGACTCATCACGATATCTCTGGAACTATAAGACCTAGAGACTTGAAATTTGGTAGGAATATTACTTTTGCCATGTAGAGATGTTGCCATGGTTCGAGTGTAACCGTAACACTGACATGACAGTAGGTGTCAAATCAGGGTAAAAATTCATGGGAGTTAATAGGACGGAATGACAGATTCCCTCAAAAATATCCGTCAACATCGCCGACGGAACCATAACGATGATAAAGTTGTAGCTTCATTAAAACCAAAATATCCATTATGGTATAAGTACTGCATACATTTCATTGTAATACAGCAACCAGTATATTAAAATACAACCGAAAATTGCACATAAATGTTCTCTTTAAAACAACGAACAATAAAACGCATAATTCGCCTTTGACTACATTCCGTGTAGTTCATATTTGATTGAAACCGATCTTTACATGAATAAATATTTTACTGAAAGAACAAAGGCCAAAAAGTGCATTCAAAAAATATTTTTCCGTCCGTCCGTTCCGTGATCCAGGCAGGATCATATTTCCATTTTTTATTTAACGATAAAAAATAATAAAATACATATTAAAAAATAATAATATTAAATTTCATTTTTAATATTTAATCCTGAAAAAAGAAAATACTGTTCAAAAGTCCATCATCAACACCTTCATCTGACTCTACCTATCCATCCACTGCTAAACATAGGCCATTTTTTTGACGCAGTGGAAATGCTTTGCGCATTCACCCGGGGATGGGTTGTCCCCGGGGATATGTGGGACTCCCGGCGCATTCGTCGAATTCTTCATATGAAATATCTGTAGCGAGATTTAGTGCGCATACCTTTATAACCTATATATCTTCTTTTTCTTCTTCCAGTGCCTCTTAAATCCTGAAGGTTGGTCATTAGCTTCCTATACTCATCTCTATCAGCAGCCAGCCGGAACAGCTGTTCGACGGAGGCAATACCGGTCCACTCCCGGATATTCCGGAGCCATGACTTCTTTCTTCTCCCAGCACGTCTCTTTCCGTCCACTTTGCCCATCTTTATCAACTGCAGCAGCATGTATCTATCGTTCCTGAGCACGTGGCCGAGATATTCTATCTTGCGCTTTTTGAAGGCAACATTTTCCGGGACATATGAACGCGCTGAAGCACGGTTTCGTTCCTGACCCTCTGCGTCCAACTAACAATAACATGCGACGGTAGCACCACATCTCGAATGCCTGTAGGCGTCTTGTAGTGTCCTCTTTCAGGGTCCACGTTTCACAACCATACATGACGATAGGTCAGATATAGCACATGAGTAGCCTGATTTTATATTCCGTTGACGACAGCAAAGAACTTTCCTCATTTTATTAAAAGAGGCTCGAACAATTACCCAAGCCCGCAAATACTTGTACAGTCCTACCCGCTCTAGTTGTTTCCCAGCTACAGATACGCTTGAACTCAAATCCGGGTTTCTTGAGACTACCATGAACTTGATCTTGCTTTTGTTTATCGACAAACCGGCTTCCTCGCTGTACTCATTAACCTTATTCACAATTGCTTGCAAATCGGCTTATATCGGCTATATATCTATTCATCATCATCATCACCCTCTATCCATCCACTGCTGAACATAGAAGTCCTCAACCTATCCATATTTTTTATACATATGCTATTAACCACTACACCAGACTTATAAAGAGGTAAATGTATAAATAATTTTCTATTTTACCTTCCATTTTCGCATTTTGCATTAAATGTTAAACGTAGATATTCTAAAATTGGCAACTACATAATAAATCCGCTTCCCGCCGAACAATTACAAGTTGCACGTACCTGCAAATCGCATTAAAACAGCCGACGGACTTCATATGCAAACGTTTGTTTTATTAAAACATATCTAACGGGGAATAACTAACGATCATGTGAAATAAATGAAAGGGATGTGCTGCCACGCTCCCGTTTACATGAGTACGATGCATCGTACTATAATGATAAGTCATCGTTGAATCGATGCATCGATTATTGAAAGTTATAGTTCTTTTTCATGCTACTCATTCTTATCTTATTCAACTATGATAATATCATCGATGTTTTATTTATTTAGAGTTCAAGTAATAACGGTCTTCATTCGATTGATGATCATTTATGGGTAATAATCACTACTTTCAAAAATAAATATTATTGATAATACTCGATTGAGTATTAACTCAAAAAGACCAATTGATGAAAAAATTTATGAACCAATACCTATATAATTGCAATTCATTCTTGGCCAATCAATGAAAAAAAATCAGCCTTTGTTCTAAACATGAATTGTGAAAATTAATTCAAAGACCATTTGTGTATGAAAAATACTGTAGGTACAAATAAAAACAAGACTACAAACATACGAATAATTCTTGATTCTTTTCATCAAACCAAGATACTAACATGTACGGAATTATAAATACAGCAATTATTTTGTAATATAAATGCTATCTAAGGGACGACCCATTTCCTAAGCCTTGAAACGTGAACCAGAACAAAACAGCTGGCGAAATTCGCACTCTATACTCAGCTCAGGGTTTCTGATTACAGGGAAAATATTTTTATTAATTAACGTAAATGACTTTAGGTGTAACTACCCACTTGATAACAGGCATAATCAGGGTTTATGATGATGGTGAAACTCTTGGAGAATGGCTGAAAAATAATTGCATTTAACCTTTGAATAATCTCGGACATGGACAGACAGACAAGTCTAAGAAAAAGCGTTGTCCAAACAGTATAGTAGTTGGCTACTGACCGAACAACGGGTTTGAATCAGAAAATAGCAATAAGGATAATATAATAATACGAGAAATAAAAATTCGTCATGTAGCGATTCTTTCAAGTATTCCTAAAAATAATAGCAAAATTCAAAAGAAAACTGACGTTTAGAGAACCTTGAGACACAGTTTCGGTAGTAACATAATAGACTACAAGCCCATGTCAAAAAATGGATGGGTCATATGAACCACCAGGTGACGTATATAGGACGTTATAAGAGCGTAAAATAATCAGATTCAGCACTATGCCGTCACTTGTAAGCTGTCCAACTGAGTGCTGGTGAGAATTCAAAAGTGCAGGTAGAGTGAGTACATTTTGGTCATATATTTTTGTATGGCATTTTTACCATCGATAGATCCCTGAAAAATAACAAGAAAGCGCGCAGTGCCTTCAAAAAATGGTGCGCCACAAAGTCGGTTTTTTTTTTTTTTTTTTCTAACAATTTCCAGGGTAAATTTGGTCATTTCATTCTGTACGGCATCAGTTTCATATGTCAGTGACATAACGGAACCAGATGAGGAATCAGGCGAAGAAATTGATGACGTCATAGGTAAATAAATAAATCTTTACATCTTTAATCTGTACGTAAGACTTTGCTTTTGACTTATTCATGTTTCAGAAAATGATAGAAAAGATAATTCGGACGTTGATGAAGACCTTGATTCCGATAGCAACTCAGCGACTGATTCCGAAACTGAATAATTTAAATGAAAACCTTATTTTGTTTTATCATCTTTGAATATATCGATTTTTTCAAAAAAAATAGTTGTTTTATTTATTCACATCATTACAATGAAACAAATCAATTATATACATCTATCAATAATGTTTGAAATATATATTAAAACAAAAAGTATACAAAACTGTGGATACTGGGATTTACAGTTTCAATTCTTGGATATTGTAATATACACACCCTTTCACTTCAGTTAGACGTCATAATGATTTTATCATATTATCAATTGTTCTCTTCTAAAATATGTTAATACTGTATAGTATCTGATGGCCATAAAGTACTACACCCTTAAAATGGTAGCGTCATTTTCACCAGCCTAAAAGATATGGTCTGCATTGAAATGTACGGCATCATTTTTTCCTAATTTATTTATCTTAATAATATTTGAAACAAAGGAACAATGTAGAAAATTGCTTTATTTTATTAATCTATGAATATTTAAACTTTTGCAATAATTTTAAAATTTCAGTTTTTGTATTTCTCTATAATTTTTTTTAGAACAGTTTCTTTTGAACGGCAATACTATATAACAATTGTATTTTACAATATCATGTTAAAAAAAAAGTTGCCGTACAGAGTCAAATGATTTTACAGCTTTATAAATCAAGTATACCATGAAATTAAGATAATTATTAATATACATTCGAATGAACAATATTTTTTTAACGGCATTATTTTTAATAATACTTTTGAGTGCTAGATAATGTTTTGGAACCGAAGCCGTACTTTTTCAAATCACCCCCCGGACTACGGAAAGAGAAGGGGTTGCAACCCTCGATTTTTTCCCCTTGTCACATGATTTTTGTACGGCGTTGCGGAATAATGGATCAGAAGCTGTATTGAAACAGTATGAAACTGATGCCGTACAGAATGAAATGACCAAATTTACCCTGGATATTGTTAGAAAATCAAAAAAAAAATACCGACTTTGTGGCGCACCATTTTTTGACGGCACTGCGCGCTTTCTTATTATTTTTCAGGGATCTATCGATGGTAAAAATGCCGTACAAAAATATATGACCAAAATGTACTCACTCTACCTGCACTTTGAATTCCCACCAGCACTCAGTTGGACAGCTTACAAGTGACGGCATAGTGCTGAATCTTATTATTTTACGCTCTTATAACGTCCTATATACGTCACCTGGTGGTTCATATGACCCATCCATTTTTTGACATGGGCTTGTAGTCTATAATATGCTTGCATCTTACATTAAGGTTGAACTAGTCGGTGGCGCGAACTCTAACAAAATGATTGCTATCTGACCTGACATAGTGCGCGAACATGCGTGCTAGAATGAAATGCACAATGTATCATTCCGAAAATGTCCTTTTAGCAAAACAGTTATTATAGAAAAACTAATAAGTGTATCTTTTCAAAATAAATTTATTTTATCCTTTGAACAACTAAACTATATCTGTATGGGCTTTATTTTTGAGCTTTCGTGCTCGGTATACTATTTATTTACGCCCAAAGTTGGGCTAAAATCAGTGTTGAAATACGAAAGTTTAGAAGCTTGTATTTTTTAATGTATATTTTTTTACGATTTTGGGTACATACACACATAGATAACGACGAGATCAATTTATATTATCCTTAGTTTTTCATGGTTAACGTTAAACATTGTAGTAATTACTGTTCTGCGTTTGTATGGAAAGATGAGCGACTTGTGTAACCGTAAAATAACAAAAAGGATAGTTGGATAGGCAAACTGGCAAACGTACCACCTGATGGTAAGTGGCCGACGTCGCCCATTAACATAAGCTAGTTTACCTGGAACGAGCCCAGGCAACTTATCTATGTGTTGTGTGTGCCAGTAATTACACTGCCTGTCTTGCCCTTCTCTCCAAAACACAGCAAAGCTGTTTCACGGTCATCTGTCTAATTATGTCGGTCTATCAAACCAAAACCTATTTTCCATTGAAAAAGAAGCATAGAATTCGGTAAGATGCTAGCTAGGTCTCACAACATATGTAAAGGATAAATAAAAGGTAAAATTACATAAAAAACATTTTTTTCGGAACCGTCAGAGCGCGAGTCGACGCCCTTGCCTGGGTTTCATTTTCAGAACAGCAATAATTAGACAAGAGATTATATCGACCCTATCGCCGGGGCCAGCCTGTTGCCTGCAGATTAAAAAGCGGCTGAAGGTGCTTGCAGTGGTTTTAGTTTGGGTATACACAGCCCAAGTGTGAGTCCCACATAGGGTCAGGAGCCTATCCCAGGTCCTAGCTACATGCATAAAGAATTTCCCTGCGTGAACAAAAAAAGAGATTATGTCATTTGTGTGACAGCTGTCATTGTCATCAATATCCTGGTGTCATAACCCCCTGAGTATAGGCATCTTTAAATTAACATCTCGAAAATGTAAATGAGGTAATTTCCTTATGTAACTCGCTCCTGATTTACGGCATAATTAATGGGCAAAATGGCGGATTCGTACAAAATGGCAGATTCTTAACACACGCTGTCAATAATACTGTAAGCTTCATCTTTTATCGTCTATAATATTTATATATAACGGGAATATCAGAAGTGAAATGCGTTTTAAATAATATTAATAAAAGATAAAGCACCTCCCTACCCATACCGCACATGCATACACTTACATGGACTATTACACATTACACAATTTAAAAAGACCTTTGACATGCAATGACATCCCGCTAGAACACTGATAAGGGTTATGATATATATGATATAACGT
Organism: Helleia helle; assembly: GCA_963853865.1. NCBI lineage: Eukaryota > Metazoa > Arthropoda > Insecta > Lepidoptera > Lycaenidae > Helleia > Helleia helle. The sequence continues at coordinate 15,536,025 of OY971426.1, read as the reverse complement.
AAGGAAACATGAATGAAAAAATAATATTTTCTTGTAAATTTCCATTGAATCTGTAAAGCGGTTTCAGAGCCTATCCGCGTTAAACTGTAGTTTATTATATAAAAAGAATAAGTTTTACTACCTAACAATGATTTCAATTGTTGTAGTTTTTTTATGATTTCATGGTATTACCAACCCTAATGATACAGCATTATTGACACAAACTGGGTGACAAAAGCTTTTTGTGACAAACATCCCGACACGAGTCGGGCCAGTGGGTCACTCGAACAACCGAACCTCATGTAAATTGTTGACAATTATACATTACCAACTGTCTACGCTTGTATGAATTATTGTTTTTTTTTTATTAAAGTTACACAGTTAACGTGACCTTATTTCAAATATCTGTGAACGTGACAATGCTATAATGGTAAATGCTGATGACGGTACATAGCTAAAATTATGATATGCACCAATCAAATCCGAACCAATCTCTGAAAACCGCATCAAAATCGGACGAGTAGTCCGAAAAGTAAAAAGCGGCAAAATTGGTTTGCACACACAAACTGCCTCTCACCCCAAATGCATATACAGTCTCCGTTCCGTCGCGGGTAAAAATGAAGTTGGTTAGTAAAATGATATACGTGACGACTAAATAGTACAAATTAAACACCTGTACAAATTAAATAGCAATAAGTTCAAGACTTCGTATCGATTACAGCCTTCTTTAACGCCGGGAAATGCTCTGAGGCATCCCGCGGGGGAGTGGGTCTCCCCACGCGGGTATGTGGGACTCGCTGCGCCCGACAGCTGGTAAATGGACGCAGCTCTACCCACTAAAACCCGGCGAATGCCACCAATGCCGCCTTTGGTGAGGTGCCCCGGATCTAGAAAACAAACAGGGCACCTCGACGGCTAGTCAGTCCCGCAAGGGACCGACGCCACCTCCACAGAGGGGTTGTCCCGCACCACAGAACAACCCCTCTCAACGTCGGGACAGTACAATGGGGTGAGGTTCCCATTCTCACCCCTTGCCCCCTGCTCTTCTGTCCCCTCTTGTTATAAGAGGGGCACAAAGAGCCCCCTCGGCCCAATTAGCTTCGCCCAAGGTGCACCGCTCACCCTAGGTTACTGAGCCCCACCGCCACGACAAGGCCTGAATCATGGTGGGGTATCGATTACAGCCTGAACACCAACATCTTACACTCTATTACGTTTAAATGGAAAATACTTAAAGTAGGTGTTAATATCATTTATGCGAGCGACGACGGTGTACTGGGTATTGGATCGGCCTCGAACTGAGAAGTTTGGGTTCTATCCTGACCTATGCACCCCAAAATGGGTTTTTCTAAATTCTTCGATGTACATAGGTGAACCATGGCGCAACCAGCAACACTCCTCGTCTGATTTCGACGTTCTACACAGTTTCACGACTTCCCTTGGCACCGGTGGTAGATTCAATTGACGTTCAAAAAGATACTCTGTTCATACTATTTTGAATAAAAAAAAATGATTTGACTTGATTTGATTAATGAAATATGCTTAAAACCACCGCTAGATACCGTGCTTACGTATTTAAAAAAATTCAAAATTGGTTTACCAGTTTAAAATCTACAGTATCATAGACACAGCATTCATAATTATAACGCTCTTTTGAGTCGGGATTAAAATAAGTACAAGTCTTAATTATACTAAAAAAAATAGTATAATTAAAGTTCACTAATTTTTTTATCATAATATTATATCAATTTTTTTTATATAATATTATATATAATATTCAAATAGCTACTGTCTATCCCTTGTTTTGTTTGTACTAATAATACCTTGCTTACTGGTTTCTTTCGAGCTTACGAGCAAACAATGTTCAACTACTTTTGATTTATTAGTAAAAAAACATTAAATTTCAATTTGAGCATCGATGCTTTCAAAATAAACATATCATTTCATGCGCTTTTCTACATTGACATCCAAATTCTTATTTGCAGCAATAAATAAAGGCCATTCGACAAAGTTCAGGAACAGTTTCGCGACCTTATCCTCTTATGCTTAATGGCGTAAGAAGAATTATGGGCTATTAAGTTTTAACAACTTTTAAACGCATCGTTGTATAGCTTAAAGCGCTGTAAAGTTGATCATTGCTCGGAGTAATTTCGACTAGCTATTACCGAAACCGCTCGAGCTTTAAGTCTGTCGTCAAAATAATACGAAAAGTATTATGGATATATTACAAATTTTATTTTTTTTCTTGCGCAATAGGTCCACTTCATTTAAGAAAAAAGGGGTTAAGAATTAAGATACAGACTGGCTGGAATTTGGGCTGAGACTGAAGCGGTATTGGTTTCGACTTGAGTATAAGTAACTCTCGAAATGATCAATTAACGTAGTCTTAAATTTAAAAGTGCCTTGCTACTTGCAGACGTATTGGGGCGGCACGACCTGGGTGACCTCTCGCTCACATAACATCGGCGTCAAGTGACACCTATGCTGTCGCGTTTGTGACTTTCCGGTTGCCCATTGGGGGACAGGGAAAAGGAGGGCAACGCATCAGCATGACTTTTGGTTGTGCGGATATCTATGGGCGTCTGTAGTCAGTAGTCACCATAAGGCTCCTTATGACATTAAAAGTCTACTTTTATAGCACCCATAGTGGTAGAGCCGTATAGTAGCTCAAACGTGCGTCGTGTCCCCGCTCTCGACTACTCGACTAGTACGACGTCTTCGGAACACTAGAGTCAGCACATCCCTACTCCTAGTCAATTCTCTTTAATATATGTAATATACTATACTTTTTTATTCTCTTTTTCGAATATGAATTACGACGTACGCGTCAAGTGGCTTTTTTTTTACCTTAGACAAATTCCGAGAGTCCTGCGCGACCTGAGTGAATATTCTAATCTTTATTAATTGCTTATTTCATGAAATATACACCAATATTTTGTTAGAGTACTACTTCTCTACTTTATACTCATCTAATCTTCACATTGAACGTATATTTTTACACTAGCTGTTGTTTTCTTTACCAGTGAACAAGCGTTATTGTACCGGTAAACTTTATTCAAAGGTACAAAATTCAGGAGAGAACATAGACCTCTCATTGACCAAACCAAGTAGACCCTAAAACTGGTTTTTCAAAGGTATTTCAACACAAACCCAAATAAAATATATCCAGACCCATAACACCTAGACGTTGCTTACAACGAAAATCAATGTTGTAAAGTAGCTACATTTTTTAATCACACGTACCCAACAAAAATGAACGAAAACGTTGTGTAAGCTTTAATATTATTGTAAGTGAAGCGGGGTTCAGCGTTCTATGAATGGTCTTACATAGGTGTAGGGTTGTCGGGGTTATATGGGATATGAGCTGGTTGTTAATATTACACTCTAATCTTTATTATGTTACATTTATGGGGGTATTTTATATGATATTTTGTTAACGTTTTTTTATGTTGTAAGGAGGTGATTATAGAATATACTACACAGTTGCGGTGAAGAATTGAGATTATGCGTAATGTGAGATGTATCTCATAGTCTTGAATAATTAGAATATTCCAGATATTAGTACATAAACATACGATGTAGCAACGTGTATGTATATAAATATATTATGTACCATTTAACCTGTTTAATGTGGGTGTGATTGTGGTGTTTATGTATTTTAGAAACGGGCGATTCTCTTTTATGTACGGCATAATAGAAGAGCAAACGCGTTTCAGTAAATAGTTACGGTGTACTTTAAACATATGGTCGCCTTTTGTGCTAAAATAGCGTTTCTGTACGTAACACCAAGATGTTATAATAGTTTTCTAGGATTATAATACATTTCTGGGATATTATGGTTTTAGTGTTTAATGAAAGTAATATTGATCTTTTGTCAAAGTATTATTAAAATTATCATTAGGTCAGTCAGTATAAAAATGTATATGTCAGTATGATAGGTTAGTTACTAATTTTATCAAATGACAAAACTAAGCATAAACTTAACATGATAATGGCAGATGTAATACCACAATACTCTTACATGGGTAACATTAAATAAATACTATGTTATTATGCATAGAACATAAATTAAAATTGAAAATTTATTTCTTAATAGCATTACCAAAATGACAACCAGCCCCTAGTCTAGGTGGTACAAAGTACTAGCAGTAAAGGAGTGCTTTGCAAAACCATTAAGTAATTGAACTACCTGCCTCATTCACAAATATACATAGTGTTTTATTTGATGGTCAATATTTTGTTGCCGTAATGTGTCTGCTGCATCATGCATAATATTGGATAATGGGAACATATTAAAAAGCTATTAAAAGTGTTTATACGGATATTTTACATTTACTTCCCCGAGCTTGGATATTTCGGCATTGTCTGCGTTACAGCGCCGTTCAAGCGTTTTAAAGCCTAAACAAAAAATAAAAGCCCCCGCCACATTGCGGAAAATTTCAGAACTAATTTTTGTATGGACTATCTGTGTTTACCGTTTAAAGATACAGTGGCGAGACTTATTAATTATGCAGTGTTTATATATGACTGGTCAGGCTATAATATAATATAATCGAGACAAACTTTGTTCATAAAAACATGTGTGCAATTCACACGTGGTAAAGTGAAACCTTAAAAAATCACAAACATAAGAAACACTGTATAATGCTTCCTATATCATTTTCTCCCACGTTAAATCTTATGAATTTATGTATCGTCTCTTTTTACTGTCGCTTTTTCGTTTCATCGACTTTCAAATCACAACGATACTAAAGAAGTTTTCCCTTCAAAACTTACTTTAGAGATCATGAGATGAGTACTTTATTTATTTATTTAAAGCTTGATTTATAAAAACCTATTTTTCATATTCTTAAGTAATACTCGTTCATGAAAAGAACCATAGTAAAGCAGTGGACGAAAAAGTTCAATAATAATAATGATCACAGACAGACACAGACAACCGAAATATATTTAATACTTTTATACTATACATATATTTAAGATTTTTATTATATAATACACATATTTAATACACATCCATGACCCAAGAACACAGAAAATATATTTTTTGTTCCCTGGCGGAATTCGAACCCGCAACCTCCGGCTTGAGTGCCAACGCGCTTACCACTAAGCCACAGAGGTCGTCAAAATTCATGAAACTTATGTTACGACTCTCAGCAGGAATGACCGATTAACACCATTGAATCTTCAAGATCACATTATATTTGGGCAGATAAGCGCCGTTCACAAAGTGTACTAGTAAAATGCCTCACAAGACCGCCATTGGCGTCTTTTTATACCGAATCTATGGCCATAATATTATAAATAATTATTGTAAATACATGATTAATTATTAGAATTATTAACAAGGCATGTTTAGATTTATTAATGTTATACTTTAATTATTAATCAATTTTATCTTCATGGCACATCCTTTTGGCGCCACCGGAAGTATATCATTTATATTACTTTAGTTGATGCATTTAGATAAGTTTAAACGGCGTCACATCCGGCTGGTGCTGCCAGTAGTTTGTAAAACGAATGGTCTGGGTTATTGTAAAGCTTCTTAAAATAATATCCATTGCTTTTACATATATTTGTGATGATTAAGGAAATTAGAATAGTTCAGTTGATTGGCTTAACGTTCTGATTATTTTCACGAAACTTTTGAAGACCCCTTGAATAATAATAACCTGTTAAATCGCACACGCACATTTCATTAAACTTCAATTGGATATTCCATATAAATCTCCATCCCAAAATATAGCATTCATTGTAACGTGAACCGTGAAACCGTGAGATCCATTAATAAAACCGATTAGTTATAAATCCTCTGTTAATTACGCCTTTGTTATAAGCAATTAATCAATCGACGACGCCCGTACTCGCGTGTCTGAAAGCCTTCAAGGGGCTTTCAATTTCCACACGATTCACTTATCACAGTCCATTTCTAATTTACTTATAAATAGCTTCATGTTAACCTGGACCAAGCTAGGAGAGTTCCGGACCCCCCCATGGTTCAAGCCTTGTCGTGGTAGTGGGGCTCAGTAGCCTAAAGTGAGCCCAGCACCTTGGGCGAAGCCAAGTGAACCGAGGGGACTCTTATAAGAAGAGGGGACAAGACAACCCCTCTCTAGAGGTGGCGTTGGTTCTTTGGGAGACTGACTAGCCGATGGGGCACCCTGTTGCTCAACAGATCTGGAGCACCTCTTCAAAGGTGGAATTGGTAGCAATCGCCGAGTTTTTGTGGGTAGAGCTGCATCCACCTTACCATCTATCGAGTGAAACGAGTCCCATCTAGTGAGTCCCTGCTCCCCCGCAGGACGCCAAAGAGCATTTCCTGGAGGAAAAAAAAAGAAAAAAAGGATGAAGTCCCAAGATGTGTTATCTTCCATGAATTCTTTTACTTTATAATATCCTTTACCACACAAACGCTCTAACAAATTTTAGTATTTTTTATGGAGAACTTTTGAACGTTTTCTGGGATCCTATTGTAAAAGCGCATACAGTTGCCTTTAAAAGAATTGCTTACTTTTGTGAGTCTAATCACTGGTACATCAGCCTGTGTTTATTGCGTATATCGCTACTATGAATATCACTTTTCTTACAAATTTTATATATGTTTTTTCGGACGTGCAGTAAATTTTTTAAGTAGTAAAATTGACTGGAAAATACCCTAATAGTAATATTACTAGTGGTAATAAAGTATAATTACTAATAACACGTACGATATAATATGAATTAAAATATTTTTTTGTTCAGGCAATAATAACTTGTAACATTGTGTACTGCTACGTTAGCGTAGCGACTTCGTAGCACCATACGTTTTCTTTCACGTAATTTACTGTAACCAAACAGCTAATGAAATAAATCTCAATGTTGTTATTTATGTTAGTTGGATATGCAAATGATGTTGTTATGATCTCATGCTAAACATACTGCGAGTTTATTAGATGGTCCTTCTAGCCGGATATAAATTTCTGCCATGATCGTTTATTCAAGATGAGTAATTATACGACTCTAAATTTAATTTAATTTATTATTTCTCTACCACATAATATTCCAAGCTAAATGTTTTGTTTCCAACTCGCATGTGTATTAACAAAACTGTTTTAGTTGCGCTACGTCATAAGCTGCAACGAACACTCGGTCCAACTAAATCCTCCGCAAAAAGTTTTCAACGACGTGACGAGCACAAATCGCTTTATATTACCACATTACATTAAATTCTGTTTTGTTACATGAGACCATCTCATGAAATGTGAACCAGTTTTGTGTAACAAAGTAAGACATAGAGTGTGTTTGACTGTACATTGTATAAGTAATAAGTTTTTGTTACTCGTTGTTGACATAATATGCAATGCAGACGAACAACCCGATTAATAGTAATCGTCATTTATGAACATAATAATATATTGTAGTCTTTACCTACTCCTGTTCTAATTATATCATCAGGCCTAAGTGCCTCATCCAATCTTGCCTATCTCATCGTATGCTAAATTATGCTTATGAATATTGAGATTATTTAGTAAGAGGTAGTGCCATGCTGCTTTGAAGCCGAATTGGGCTGGCACGACCGGGGTGGTTCCTCTCCTCACATAACACTGGCGTCAAGTGACAGCTATGCTGTCGCGTTTCGTGCGGCTTGTGAGTTTCCGGTGGCCCATTAAAGGGAATAGGAAAAAGGAGGGCAACATTTCTGCATAACTTTCGGTTGTGCGGATTTCTATGGGCGTCGGTAGTTACAATAAGGCTCCGACTGCTCGGTTCTGTTCTTTGGAATCTGCTCCTGTTAATATCATCATTGATGCTATTACGTACTTACATACGTGCTTAGCTTTGGTCCTGGTAGTCCAACCATAATTGAAACAAGCCAAAATTCATTCACCATCTCACATTTATGTTACACAAACTGCCCTCGCTGGATTGGAACCCACGACTGAGTAATATCACGGAATTCAGCTTCATATAAAATTATCTACGAAATAATTTATTATATCCAGCCTAATTTTGTACAAATGAGTGTTTGTTATTACACATTAATTATAATAAATCATAAATTCGCGGCTTGTTCGCTGACCCGTATTATATATACCAGTGCTACTGAGGATAAACATTTATTATTTATTCATCATCATGAGTATCCTCCGCGTTATGAAACAGACTTTAATTCTCCCCATGGAAAAATAACGAGTAGCAACTCTCAGGAGTCGGTAAAGAATAAATATTGAGATCATTGTAGTAAAATTAAGCGTTCTCCTTGATTCTTTAGCTAAGCTTCACTCTCGTCTGATGAAAGCAGAATAGTCGGACACAAGCACATTAACACATAGTATCGTCCATACAGAAATTAGTTCTGAAATGTTCCGCAATATGGCGAGGGTATTTTTTTTTGTTCAGGCTATACATATTATAAATAAAAGGATTGTAGTAAAAATAGATTAATGTCAACCTTCTTAATCTGTTTTTACCACAATTCATTTGCAAATTAATTATAAACATAGAATCAACGAGAACAAAACCACTCATCTAACATTTGTAGTTATATTAAATGATATTAAAATGCTAATAGTTTTATTATTTTCTTGGCTCGGCTCAGGCTGACGTGCCGGGTTCATGGAACCAATACATTAGCTTGGATTGCATCCAAATGACAAATGGCACGGAACATGCACCGACTTATGTAACGTATCCTTATGCTGAGTAATTACTTGAGATATTACCTTGATCAAAGACATGTATTAAAATAAGGAGTTACTTGAAGAAATGATTAAAAATTAAAGTGAAAATAAAATTTCAGCTTGTGTTTGAGCTTACGAACTGTGAGAAACTTAGAAAAAACCCGAATCATTTGAATTTTTCATTGACAGTTGGATTAAATATATAAAATTCAGCTTGTTTGTGACCTTAAGAAGTGTGGGCAATAGGTTGTTTTTTTATTGATAGTTGAAATATAGAAAACATTTCACAATCAAGGTATGATTGTGAAATAGGGACATGTGAAAAACTTAGAATAGAACTGATTAATTTGAATTTTTTATTGATAGTTGGATATAATATGTAAAAGAAAACCGTTTCACTTTAATTTCTTCTGATTATTTAGATGACATATATAAAAATCCAGCTTGTTTTTGTCCGCAACTTGGAAGGGATGGTGAATCCCTAAAATATTTTTAACACAATATTTCATTTGTATAAAGAGTTTTATATAATTACACTAACTAAACCAATTAATATAATAATATAATAATATCTATGGACGCTTTCACAACACGTCAATCTGGTCCCGTGGTAAGTTCTCGAAGAACTTGTGTTACGGGTACCAGGTAACGGAAATATATTTAATACTTTTATACTATACATATATTTAAGATTTTTATTATATAATACACATATTTAATACACATCCATGACCCAGGAACACAGAAAATATTTTTTGTTCCCTGGCGGGATTCGAACCCGCAACCTCCGGGCTTGAGCGCCAACGCGCTTACCACTGAGCCACAGAGGTCGTCAAATTGTATTTAAATTATTGCGAATTTAATTTAAACATAACAAAATTAAAAATAAATTAAATTTATAGGATTCGTAATCCGTAAAAGCTGTTTCCACATTGTAACGCTTAGGATCGTCAGGGCATTATATTGTTATACAGTTATTTACGGGCTTTATTGATATTTTAAATAAAATACACATTTCAAATAGCAATAAAAAACAATTGTTTAAGCAAGTTTAATAATTAGTAGCATTTGCAAAAGTAATCTCATTACTTAATAATAAAAAAAATGTGGCAAAGAATTCTTAAGTCACTTATTTTTAAAAAAAACTACAATTTATTAAAATACAATATAATGAGACGAAAAAATCTAAATATATGTACAGTATAAAAGTATTAAATATATTTCCGTTGTCTAGTACCCGTAACACAAGTTCTTCGAGAACTTACCCCGGGACCAGATTGACGTGGTGTAAAATCTACAGATAGTAATTATCCCACAAAAAACAGTTTCACTGTAAAATGTCGCGCCAAGTACACGTCTAACTATATACACGTATAGCAAAAATAAAAAAATAAACTAATCTTTACAAAAAATATGAAATAAACCAAGTACACAAAACCTCTCGGATTAAAAGAAACACTCATTAAAAACTGTGAAAATTGAAAAAACAATTGGTGTAGTATATTTACAAAAAAAAAGAAAAATTTGCAATCTACAAAAAAATATAAATTAAAAAAAAGTAATCATTGTGATTTTCAATAATTGCAAAATTTGTGTGGCAAATTTTACAATTGAAAACAATTTTTTAAACGTACTTGGCGCGTAATGTAATAAAATTCAAAACTTTAGATGTATTACTTTCTTTATTGTTTTCTTAAGAATAATTCAAATCCAACTCCATACGAAGAAAGTCATAAATTTACTTGATACCAATGTACTTATTATTATGTTTATTGTCCTATAAGGCCTTTAAATGTTCTCCTTTCCAGAAGCTAAAAAAATGTAAAACAGTAAGGAAATAACTTCAAATGAAAATAATTAAAATTAAGAAATACTACACACATAAAGTAGAAAGTCTGACATCTGGTGAGAAAGTCTATTCATAATCAATACCAGGCCTCTGTGTAACCTTGTGCCCTTAGCCACTAAACATGCTCTGTAACATAATTATCACTATTTAATTTCCTTTTATATACCCACTTACACTGTACTAAAGTTTAATCAAAAGGTAATTCACTCACAGGAACCCATACATCATTTTCTTCAAAAGCTTGCATGCAGCTTTTCCTCTATTGTCTCAATCCACTTGTCTCTTTCTGGGCTCTCCAGAGCTTCATGGACACAGACTGGATCATAAGTAACATTTGGACTCAACGTTGTACATAGATTTGGAAATCTATAACGCTCTGGCAGCTTTTTTATTCACTTAATTTGCGTCCCCCTTTACTAAAAGTAAATGGTACTGGTTCCTCATTTTCTTCTTCAGATTGCTGTCTGTGTATGATATTCCCGTAACTGCTCCATCTTTCATTTTATTCTGGTCATTTATATTCAAATGGCCAATCTCCTATGACACTCTTCACTAATTACTCTTGAAGTAGGAGTAAAAAAACATTGTGTATGTTCCATGACCAACTTATAAACACCATCTTCTTGGTTTGCTACCAAACTGTTTTTTCTATTGTAAACATAACAGCATTTCTCCTTTAACCCCACATTGTTTCCATTCTTGATAAGTTGACTAATATTATACTTATATAGAGTATAGCAAAAATTTAATACCAATTTGATTGGTAGGAGATGAAGTCAAGAAACAAACTCCAGCGGCATTTATTATGCGGTTATGTCTAATTTTTAGAGTTTTGACCGAATAAAATCGGTTGAAACTAAATAAAAAAATTAAAGCACCAAAATTACATAGATTGAGATAGTACATCTCACTTTGTTAAATAATTATTTCTCGAAAAATAATTAGACTGTATTGTCATTTTTCTTTCCAATTGGCATTATCTGTTGGAACCGGCTAAGACCTGAGGCCATGCTGCCATATCTGTTGTGTTAACAAAAATATCTTGTCTGTGCTTTGGAGAAACGGCGGAAAATGCCAAAAAGCGCGGCTCTGCCCCTCTAGCACCCATCAATCAACTATCACTTCCCATTCTATTCACCCAGAACAGTTCACCATAATATTCGCTAACGAATCACATTATATATTACACAGATTAAGTTTTAAAAACAAACACTACAGAAAACCATCAGAACAGTCCTACAATAGAAAACCACTCCAGAACAGTTCTCCACAATATTCGCCAACCAATCACAATATATACAGTTTTTAAAACAAACACTAATAAATCACTCAGAATGAACAAAACACAAAATAACAATTAATTAACGGGAAACTGGGAAGAAACGAAGAAGATTGAGCTCTTAACAGAAACGAATATATGAAACGAAAGACGTTTATCAAATAAAAAATACGACAGAAAAAATATATTATACGAAAGACGTTTATCAAATATAAAATATGACAGAAAAAATAAATAAAAATAAGCTATAGAGAATACAAGAAAAAAAACGAAATACTTAATTTTTAATACAACACCGTAAATTGATAACGATAGGCAGCATGGCCTCTAGTCTTTGCCTGTTCCGATAGGATAAAACTAAAAAACAAGCAACCAACTTCGATGTCAAAACTCAAAATTCTCACTGTAACGTCATATAAAATATTTTCTCTGAACCTCTTTAATCGCAAAACGGCGCAAGCAATAATTTTCATGTTTGAAATGTATTAAATAATTGCTGAGACCCAATAATTTTTTGTAATATGTGTAAAATTCGTAAAAAGAAACTTATTAAAAATAGTGTGAAGTCTTAGTGTTTTGGCAATAATAACAAAATAAAGCCCCAAATTTTTTTTTTTCTTGTTTTGGAGGTTATGTTTACATATGTCTCGAGAATATATACACAGTGCCTCACGCCAAACTACTTGGATGTGTTCTTGGCGCTAGACACTAACGTGTCTCCTGATAAAAAAAATCGGTTGTCTGTAAAGTCGGTTTACTGACGATAGTTGAACCTGACAACGTCATAAGAAAATGGAACGCCTCAGAGAGAGGTAACGCCGCATGCGTCATGTTTTTTCGTTCTTGCAGCCGGCTCCATCGAATTATAAGACGTTGTCACGTCAAAAAAGCTTTGGTTTGAAAATTGCTAGAGATTTCAAAAAACTTTAAATTTCTCGTAACACAAAAATGTAACAGTTACTATATAACGATAACAATAATAATAAAAATATATGTGAATGAACAACAGTAGTATTGTCTGTGTTCGCACATGCTTAAAATTAAATATTATGTTTAAATTATACCAGTTTGTTGTTGTTCGCTGTCAATTTTACTGTTGTTAATGGACGGCTGGTTGTATTTAAACAACACACAGGAGTCGCGTGCTGAAATCCTTACACAGTGATGTATGATAATTAATGTAATATGTGTTTATAAAAAAAATACATATATACGATATATACGAGCGGACAAGCTGAACACGGCAAACGCTGTCCTGCCCTTGCCGCCTCATTCTTGTTTATACAAACCTTGTCCTGACGGTAACCAACACAACAAAGAAAAAATTATGAAGTGGTTCTGAAGTTATGTGCGTACATACATTTTGGCGATTCATTTTTATTTGTATAGATAGATATCATTATATAGATATTTTATACAAGATCTACGGTCGTAGACTTTACGGTTAGCGAGGGGTATCCACCTATAATCAATCTTAATGTGAGCCGAAGTCCGACGACATCCGAAAAAAAGAGAAGTTCGACTGTTAAAAAGTGAACAAAACACTCTGAGAACTTACTTACATCCATCGGAATCTCACAGTTAATAGTGATACGTTTATCTTATTACTAGCAGCTATCAACGTGGTTTTTACTTGTCCCAAAATTAAAAACAAAAAGCTTCTCTAAAATAAATCGCCTATAACCTTTTACTCGACAATTGAGCTAACAATCGCAAAGAGATTAGACCATTAAAACAAACTCATCAACTTCTTCTTTTTAGTATGTCGATGGTTCCCTAAATGTTGTCCACCCAGAACTCAGCTACGAGTATTGCGTTCTCAGTAGCGTCCATTAAGTCCTATAACTTGCAGGGGAGGGCACGCAGGACACGAGATGAGGTGATCTATTGTTTATGGAACTGCGCCGCATATGCACTCTGCTTTTGAAGGATCTGTGGATCTCCACCGGACACAGTTGTCCTTGCTCCGACCGACCTGAGTTTAAAGTCTATTCAAATACTTCCAGGTTGGCCACGGCAGCTCGTGTCCAAGTGGAGATTCTCGGACGGTCGAAAAAATGGCGCAGGTAGCGTAATCTCTCTGTCTCGCCACAGTTTGATTTTAGCCTGGGATCGTTGTTCTTCAGATGTATATGACGTATGAAACTAAGTCTTTCTTATAATCGTAATTAGATTCCAATCTTAATATACCTTTACATTATCGATGTGTATTTTTACCTTAAACACATAAAACACTCAACAAGTCCGAACGATTTCTCCTAACAAAGTTACAAGACACAAGTTCTTCTTCACCACACCTAACCGAGACTATTCATTCGCTAACGATACCTCATCCTTTAGTTGCACCAACAAGAGAAAGATTTATTTTATGAGTTAGGATAAACTTAGATGTTTGAATAATTCTCAGCTGCTCGACGATTTATTACGGTCAAAGTGAAGATTTAAACTAATTTTCGAGACATTTTATGAAGTCATGTTTTATATGGCCTTTTTGGGGTCCATCTATAGTCCAGCTATGGGATTTGATGTGAAACGGAAAAACAGTAAAATCAACTCGAATGCCGTGACGCCAAATGAACGCTTTCATGAAGCTGTCATCTTTCGTTATATACTATAATTAGCTGTTGCCCGCAGCTTCGCCCGCATTAACTTCGATTTACACCCGTTGACGGATTAATGATGATTATTTTTGTAGCCTAAGTTAGTCCTTAAAACATCAGCTATCTGTCAGTGAAAGTCCCGTCAAAATCGGCCCGGCCGTTTCCAAGATTAGTAGGAACAAACAGACAAAATTTTTAAAAAATGTTATTTTGGTATGTGTACCGTGTATACATACCGTGTATAAATGCATATGGCATTTAGTGAAAAGCGGTTATTTTAATGTTACAAACAGACACACCAATTTTATTTATCGGTATAGACATAATATACATGTATCACATCTGATGAACGTCTTGTGACGGCCAACACTTTTCTAAAACACTATTGCTCTCTTTATATTCCACTATATATTTCCTATAAACAGTGCAGTTACTGCTGTCTATATGTTTGAGTGTGAAATAGCTTTGGTCTGATTACTTTGCCCATTAGAAATCCCATTGATTGATTAAATTTACTTCTTGACTAATATCCTGGGATCACAGATGTTTTGAATAAAATATGATCTTAGATTTGCGGTAATTTCATTTATTGTAATAAAAATTCTGTGTACGGGTAGGTTAATATGTATTTTAAGATATTTTGTATACTTTACAAGTAGGATTGTGTTTGAATTCCATAATAATTCCGAATAAACATCCTTAAAATTAGACGTATAATAAAATTCAACTTTTTGATCTGGAATTTACATGCTAGAAATAAAACACTGTCAGTTGGCATTTGCCATATATAGATGTAGAAAGAAAAAATAAGCTAACCATATAATTAATTTAGTCAAAGAAATGACACTAAAATAAGTCAATAGGGTATTTTCTTGTTGGTTTGATGACTAAAACTACCTTAAAATGATATTTGATGATCATGACGATATTTATAAACTTTGAAGAATGTTATTTTTTTCCTTTTAACGTTGTCTATGAAACATGGCACATTTGAATTACTGTTTTAATGTTCCGAAATTTATTTATTTACATTTACAAATGATTTTGTTATAAATGTCCTCTACGTGTTTAGCTAGCCTTTACTTTTAAATTACGATATACCTTCTTTGTTAAGTAAATGATTCCAATGTAAATTACGAAATACATTTCCACTTTACCATATGCTAACAGTATCAAACAAGGCGGTAATGAGATTTCTAGAACACATTAACTTAAAATTGGAATGAACAATATTCTTATGCAATAAAAGAACTGCGATTTTTTAAATATATTCTCAACAGTCAACGTTTTTAGATCCTATAACGTTGTAACATAGGAATGAAAATTCCTTGTTCTTTGTTTAAACACAATAATAGACTTAAGAAAACACAGAGTTGGCATTTACAAAATTAAACAGGAGCGTGGGGTAAATTAACAGTAGCCGGCGAGGTGCCATTTTAAAATGAAGATTATTAAATTTTTGGGAAGCGGGAAAGGGGAAACCTCTAAACAGATAAAAATATGGGAAAATATAATATTCATTTATTTATTTAGGATACACCAACGACACAATTGCAATAAAAACTATTCATAGGCTATGTGGTACACAAAAAAATAGTGTACGCATCAATAATTATTGCGAAAAAATTGAATCAAAACAAAACTTACAGAATTCATCAGAAGACCATTTACCAATTTTATAAACCTACCATTCTGTGTTTGAACACAGAATTGAGAGTCGTCGTCCTCTACATAAATACCACCGAGAATGTATGTACATAATAATAATAATACATTATCTGCAGACAACAGCAGCTAGTAACATATAAAAACATAAATATCGAACTACCGTAATAACTGTTTTAGGGAAAAAACATAAAAAAACGCAAAAAGAACTGAGTGTATCTATTCTGTCATCCGTGCCACCATAATTCTTGCCTTAGCGTACCAACGGTCATCCACCCGACGGTGACGCGGCACAGTCCCGCCACTGATACACAACCGACGCCAGGAGGCCGTGTGGTCGCTGACCGCACGGTAGGCGGGGGACAACCACCCACTTTATAAATCAAAAGTGAGCCGAATGGGCTCACACTAATCCGATGAAGCATTAGGGCCTTCGGGCCATTAGCATAGATCCCTCCGAAAAAAAAAAAAAAAAAAAAAAAAACATCGGTCATGCATCAAATCAAATAAAAAAAATTCAAAATAGTACTAATACAGTATCTTTTTGAACGTCAATTGAATCTACCACCGGTCCCAAGGTAAGCCCACTGAGAAGAACCGGCGAAACAAACTCAGTGGAACTAATCTTTTCATCTTTATCCAGCCAGAGCCGTACACACATAAATACACCAAATACACCATAACACTCTTCTTTCTCCTGACGTGAAGCTACAACGCTTTGGCGTTAGCATAAAAAAAATTATATTGTGGGTACCAAGGCATCTTATGATCAAATATTATCTGCCCGTAATTTACCTAGATAACTCACCCTGTTAAGATTTAACAAGCCCTTGTCTGAAATTTCTTGATGCCTATCCCTCTTACTAGAACATACTTAGCAAAGTTATTTGGCGAAAGAAATAAAATAGTTACTGCCATAAAGATGGAAGTGTTCTCTAATCGAGTGTTCTACACACTGGAGTACCGTAGTCAATAGTTAGTGTGGCGTGAAAAATTTGGTTATCTCATCAAGCTAAATGGATACCAAAAAAAATCTTACCTACATGGATGTTAATCACGCGAGCTCACGAGCGAGGCGTTTTGTTTGATTCGCCTCTACTAAACCTGTGTTTTATTGATTAATAAAAAAATATTTAAAAACGTATCATAAATGAAAAATTAGATTTCCATTTATTTGTTTAATAGGTACACCAACAGCATTACATATTACAACATTCGTATATAGAATACATAAACAAGATACAACACCGGTGGAAGGGAAACGCTGTGCCGCGCTTCCGGCTGCGTGGGTACCACCATCTTGCTTGTATAGTCGTTTCTCCCGTGAAACAGCTTTGCTGTGTTTCGGAGAGAAGGGCAAGACAGGCAGTGTAATTACTGACACCGAGACTTAAAACATCTTATGTCTCAGGATAGGCAACACATAAATGAGTTGCCTGGGCTCATTCCAGGTATACTATTTTATGTTCATGGGCGACGTCGACCACTTACCATCAGGTGGTACGTTTGCCTGTTTGCCTATCCAACTAACATAAAAAAGAACTGATATGTATGCACCGCAAACATAACCTAGTTCATAAAATGAATGGTGTACCTCCAAAAGTTTTCGTTTTCCTGGATGTACCTCGATCACAAAAGTTTACGGAACACTGCTCCAATCGATGCACTTTATTATATGCCTTGTTTTATAGCTGTTCCTCACACAGGAATTGCAGCAATAAGAGTTAATGTCGAATTAAATTAAAAAAGACAGCCAATGGGCAGAAGAGAAATCCTATTTTCTTACATAGCAACAAAGCAAGACTTACATATTTGGACACAGAACATAAATAAATTTGTTTTACAAAACCATGTATTCAAGAACGATTTAGTTGGCAACCCCGGTTGTAACAATAAATCCTGTTGGAACTACTTCGACGAATTATGTAACAACTTCTTACTTACATTATTCAACAGCTGAATTTTGAGTGGGAATACTTTGTTGAGACACTTTCGTTTATAACTAAAGGCATTCACTTCGAAACTTTTATCTTTGTTTTTAATTTATGTACTTAAGAATTTTACGAATAATACAAATGTTATGAGTATAATAATTGTTAAAATAATTAATTATACGTAATTAAGGGATTTAATTAATTCAGCCGTAATTTAGCCACTTGATCATTCAACCAGCCAGCAGAGATTTGAAGTACAAAACAATATTAACAGCCGGTTGGTCGAGTGGACAGGTAACTGGTCACAGTGGAGTCGGCTTAGAATTCCGCCAAGTAGATATACGCCAGATAATTTGTATGATGAATATAGATAAATGTCTATACCAGTTTATATCCTAGTATTTTTTTTTTCTTTAACGCCGGCAAATGCTCTGTGGACGTGGACGCAGCTCTACCCACTAAAACCCGGCGAGTGCCACCAATGCCGCCTTTGGTGATCCCGGATCTAATGAGCAAACAGGGGACCTCGACGGCTAGTCAGTCCCCAAAGGGACCGACGCCACCTCCACAGAGGGGTAGTCCCGCACCACAGAACAACCCCTCCCAACGTCGGGACAGTACAATGGTGTGAGGTTCCCGTCCTCGCCCCTTGCCCCCTGCTCTTTTGTCCCCTCTTCTTATAAGAGGGGTACAGAAAGCCACTTCGGCTCAATTAGCTTCGCCCAAGGTGCTGGGATCACCCTTGGCTACTGAGCCCCACCGCCACGTCAAGGCCTGAATCCTAGTAAGTAGCCCAACAATGCAAGAACCTATAAAATGAATTTAAAAGGATAATTTGGCAACATCGAGCATATAAACGGATAGAGTATTAATAAATAAATAATATAAAATATAAATATTCATATAAATATTCATATATATATAATATATATATATTCATATATAATATAATATAAAAATAAAATTCCGAAACTGGTCAGTGATTTGTCACTGTCGTAATAGTAATTCAACTAACCAGTGATCTGCATGTACGTCCCATCGGCCAATCATCCATCAATGGTCATAAGGCTATATAAGGGATGAAGGCGTTTAGCTTCGCTGGACGCTGAACACCACCATGAGATACCAGAACTGCCAGTTGACCTCTCCAATGAACATAAAAAAGCAAAACAAAAATGGCGTTCATTTCTTATAAGATATTCCTGCTTTCGCGCCTAAATCTTTATGTAAATGGCCACTAATACCAGTCGTAGGTATTTAGGTCACAAAACCGTATAAGGCCTTTGCATAATAATGCGGACCCACGCAGACAAAACACATGCAAGGAAATAAGCTCTAGTAAACCCGAAATAAGCCTAATTTTGTACCTTCTTTGTTTCATTAATAGAATACAACGTTACATTAAAGGACATTTGGGATGGCAAATTATAGTTTAAAAAAGTGTTCAAAGTTAAAGCTTGATCCTGCTATAACTTCTTTTTTAAACTCGGTAAGAATTAGCGGTATTAGAACAAACCGACTCGAAATCGAAAGTAGTTTAGGCGCTACGATACAACATACACACATAAATTCATAAACTTCCCTTGTCCCACTTTGCCCCTCTTTTAATTTTGTGGTAGTCGGGTAAAAACTAGCTTTCACCCTCAGCTTTCTTTTCTGAGTGCAGCGCCATTTTGTGGTAAAGTTTCAGCTAAATGGGTGGCATAAAAACCCCCAAAAAAATCCATTTATGTGCCAACTGTCATGTAAGCGACGGTGGTCTAGTGAGAATGAAGGGCTCGGTCTCTTTAGTGAGAAGTCCGGGTTCGATCCCGACCCCCTGCAATGCTTCGAAATGGGTTTTTCTTAATTTTTATGTGCACCTGAACATTAGACCATTGCTTTCTCATTTGTGAAGGAAACATCGTGAGGAAGCCTACACGCCAGATGAGATTAAAAGTCTTTGAAGGTGTATGTAATTCACCAACCCGCATTGTACCAGCGCATCGGTGAACTATGGCCCAACACCCTCCTCGCCTGATTTCGAGGAGGAGACCCGTGCCCAGCAATGGGACATATTATTATATGTGCCAACTGTCATGGTCATCTAACGGAATTTACTAGTCAAACATCCACATCCGCCTTTTAACATTTTATCCCGTAAAAAATTCGATATAATGTCCCTTAAATAAGATCACTATTTTAAAAATACAACTTTAAAAAATGCAACTCACTTTTCAACTTTAACCACTCCAAATAACCTTTAACTCAGGCGAGGCCATGGCGCCTTTTAAATTCTGTGGCCTTTTAAAATTTAAATACCCAATTGCTCTTAACTGTTTCAGCAAGCGAAAAACTTAATTAATATATTTTTTGTTTTGTATTTTAAAAATGCATGTAATATTTTGCTTATTAACTTTCAGCTTATTTAATTGTCGTTTTTTTTAATTAAATTTTTCAATATTTTTATATGTTTCTTTGCGTCTTTTAATACAGAAACATAGAAATATATTACAGTCAAATCGCACCTTTATTCAAATAAAGAATTAACTCAAAATTTCAATTTTGTGGGAAATCGCATTTAGAGTTTTGCATGTTTACACAATAAACTTGAAAAAATCGTAATAAAATAAATAACTGTGTTAGATCAATTCTAAAACTAGGTATGGGAAGAATAATTTATACATTATTAGAATACGTAAAATAAATGTTAATAATAATTACAGGTAGTCATTTAAATACACGTTTAAAAAAAAGTTCATACTTATTTCACTATTCCACAAAACATAAAATTAAATAATTTCAATTTGGCCGAAGTAATTGCTAATAATTCTTTTTTCCATGAAAGTTATGCTGAAAGCTAGTGAAATATTAAAATTTATTACAATTTATCATTTTCAATTATAAGTTTTCATAAAAATATTTGGTAATGTTTCAGTGTCATTTTAGTTTAATAATAATAATATAGGTTTGTTAAAGGTGGTAAAAATATTATGTTTCTTTATAATTTTTTTATATTATTATTAAATAAACTTAACTGACGCGGTGGGTGAAGGAAAAAATATATTTTTTAAATATTTAATATAATTACTAAGATGAAAAAAGCCCGCAGATTCGCCCGCGATAACTTAGATTTATAACCGTACCCGTATTAATGATGATTATTTTTATATCCTAAATTACTCCTTATAATATCAGCTATCTTCCGGTGAAAGTCCCATCAAAGTCGGCCCAGTTATTTCAGAGATTAGCCGGAACAAACAGACAGACAGACAAAAATTGTAAAAGATGTTAATTTGGAATATGTACCGTGTATAATATTATCCATATACATTTAATAAAAAGCGGTTAGTTACAGATAAATAAAATTGGAGTGTCTGTTTGTATCAGACACTCCAATTTTATTTATCTGTATAGAGTATAGATCTATTAATCAGTCTTAGTCATTAACTATCACTACAAACAAAATTGAGATCTTAATATTATAACAAAAAAGATTATAATATAGAATCATAAAACCGGGAATAATACGAAAGGATTAATCCTCTCGATATAAGATAGGCCAATAGCCACACTTCAACCTTCTTTTCGCTTTCTATACCTAGTACAGGATCGGGTCCCCTTGCCTCGAAAACATTTTTTTATAGAAAATGGGGCATACGGACAGTCGGTTTACCTGGTGGTAAGTTATAAGAAACACCTTTTTAGCAGGTGCGTTGCCGCCCTTTCAAATATGAATATGCCCTTTTCTAGAAGATCGGTGCGACTCCATCTTCTAGATTCTTCAGCTAATTCTATATAGTGATCGTACGAGGCAGGAAATGCCGTAAAAATAGAGTTGTTGCGGATTTCCGGACATAGAGGTGGTGTGGGTGAAATTTTGAAATTTTCCGCGATGTCCGGTGGTGGAATTCTGCTGCAGGTATTAGTCCGAACAATTCCTCGTAACACTCCCCGTAGTAGATGCGGTACAAGCTGCAGAGTGAGCGTGGCTCGAAGGCTATTCATCGTGGATGGGTCAGGAAGTCATCATGGATGGATTCAAGGCGATCGGAAAGAACGTTTTTAACGACGATTCGAACGCAGTCAAATGGAACGAGCTGATATAGGGGCGCTGCAGCCCAGAGGCGAGAGCAGTATTCCAAGTGGGGATAGATATCTGTGATTTCTATGATTGTAGACGATGGGAAAAGAGACTCGATTTCAGACACAAGTTTGTTCCGACACTCATCGACTTGTTCCCTAGAAATATTACGACAGCCTGTGTATAGGACATCTCCTGTGCTATCGTCTGCATAACAATGAATACCGCTAGTTTGCAGTATATCATTAATATGCAGAAAAAACAAGGTTGGAGCCTTTTTTTTCTTTTACGCCGGGATAATATGATATGATATAATATGATTTGATCTGAGGCACCCCGCGGTCTGGGTGTGGGTTTCGTAGTGAGTCTACTTAGGCGGGAATGTGCTTGCTACGCCCGAAAGGTGGTAAGGTGGACTTAGATCTACCAACTGGCAACTAAAACCCGGCGAGTGCCACCAATGCCGCCTTTGGTGAGGTACCCCGGATCTAATGAGCAAACAGGGCACCTCGACGGCTAGTCAGACCCTCAAGGGACCGACGCCACCTCCACAGAGGAGTTGTCCCGCACCATAGAATAACCCCTCCCAATGTTGGGACAGTACAATGAGGTGAGGCTCCCCACTTGTCCCCCTGCTCTGTCTGAAACATCGTGGGGAGATAGTACTCAGCCTTGTGGAACACCAGCATTAACAGACTTGAGGTCCGAGCAAGCACCGTCGACAACAACATTGATGTTCCTGTCTGCCAAAAAACTGGTGATCTATTTACATAATTTCTCGGGAAGCCCATAGGATGGTAGCTTTCTTAGAAGTGATTATTATGCCACATCCGATCAAAGGCCTTCGCTACGTCCAAGCTAACCGCCAGCGCTTCCCCCTTGCTCTCAACCACTTTCGCTCATCGCTGTGTTAAGAATATTAGATGATCACATCGTTTAATGCTAAGCCGATCTTGAATTGTATTTCGTGGAATCTGATACAGTCGACTAGTCTCTTATTCCCTTCCCTTTCTTTCTTTTCGGGCTTTTTAGTTGTACTGGACAGTCGTTTTCTTTAGTGAGGGAACTGAAAATATGCCCATTCATGTTTGAAAGGCCGACAGGCAACGCACCTGCTAATCCTCTGGCGTAGCGGGTGTCTAAGAATGTTTCTTATAACTTATACCACCAGGTAAACCGACTGACCGTTTGCCCCATCTTCTATAAAAATTGTTATCGAGATCAGATCAGATCAGATCTAACACAGTTATTTATTTTATTACGATTTTTTCAAGTCTACTGTGTAAAGATGCAAAACTTTAAATGCGATTTCCCACAAAATTGAAATTTTGAGTTAATTCTTTATTTGATTAAAGGTGCGATATAATAAGTAAACAAAACATTCAGTAAAATTATTAAAATACCGGAATAATTTCAAATAAAATAATAGTTTTAATAAAAAAATTAAAACCAAAACAGCAATAAAACAAATAAATACATAGTTTTTGATAAATTATAGTAAAATACTGAAACAATACTTATTGCTTAAAATTTAACTTGATTATAATATTATAAAACAGCAACAACTTCAAATAGTGGTACAATAATACAAAATAAAATTTATGTAAAACTGAAATACCTCGCAATTTTACCAGAAAAGGAATACACCTTTTTATAGTAAACTGAAATAAGTCTACAGCCATACAGTTTTTGAACAAATTAAAATATATTAAAACAAATCTTAATACTAATATACAGAGTTATTTAGATTTTTTGTGCTTTTCTCTAATTTTGTCTAGCTCTTAGCTTGACCAACGCCGGCGCAATACTGAATTCGTTCACTTTATTAGTATTACATTTTTAGCGAGCGTTTGTCAAAAAGAGAACTACGGTCTTCTATCTCCGTCATTTTCATCGTATCGAGACGGCTGTTGGATTGAACGTATTCTCCTTGCGAAGTTATTTCACTTTACGGTGTTAACTCAAAAAACCCAAATTTTGAGTTAATTCTTTATTTGATTAAAGGTGCGAAATATTTACGCACAATATTTACAAAACAACGCCCGAAAGCCCGAAAAAAACTATTTTTGTGCCCTGTTTGCCGACCTGTAGATATATGTTTGTAAACATGTGGTTTTTAGGAATTGGGAGTTCCGTTCTTCAATATTGAATTTGATACGTCCTTATTGGATTTGAAAATCGATAGTAAATATTTAAAGAGGCAGAGCCAACACGAGGAAACTTCGAGAAAATAAAGATTCGGTTAAGGGCACGATAAAAAGAGTATTTGATTAAAGTTAAGTATTTGCTCGGTAAGATCGGAATACGAATCCTTCCTGCAATTGCTAAACGCCCTGGAAGATTTGAAAACAGAATGAATGAATATGTTGTCAAGGGCGTTGACACGTCCTGGAAGAAGTCATAAGGGCTCTCTTCCGTCTCATAGGGACTTAGATGTTAAAATATTTGTAACAGATCTGTCTCATGATGACTATGAGATGGCTGAGCAGACTGCTGCGGGTTCGTGGGAAAGAGTATAGCAATACTGATGATAAGATGAAAGTTGGGTTCTAGTGAGCTACTGAGTCATCGTGTATACCCGATAAAGTAGTAATGTGAGACATAAAATTCCGAAACTAGTCAGTGATTTGTCACTGATGTAATAGCAATTCAACCAACCAGTACGTCCGTCAATCAAAATCATCTATCAATGGCCATCAGTCAGCCAATCAAAGCGTAGAACTGTCGAGTAGTTAAGCGTCGCAGCACAAATTTTGCGGAATTTGTTTTCACACAAAACACATGTTTTAAAGATCTAGGTGATGAACGAGCAACATATTCAAGATAGCAAATGATTCTGAAAAAGTTTCGGTTTCAGCCGTCAGGGGCAAAACTTAAGCGTGATCTTTTTAAAATTCCATTGCTGCCAGAACAGAGGTTTCATACCTAACGAACCACATACATGCGACTCACGTACTGTTTGGGGGTCCAGAGGGACTCAACCTAGAGGACGCCTGCGACTTGCGAGACAGGATCTTATGAGTGCAGAGTGCTACGTGCGCGTGCCCATTCTACTATGACGAATATACACGAAGTGTAAGCTTAAATGGCAGTGGACTGGTCCACATTTAGAATGGCCAATGGAATGATGGGTTTCTGGAGTGGAGGCCACGTTCGAATACGGATGATCGATACCCAAGTAGTCGGGATGACAATCACTAGTATTCACCCTTTTTTTGGTTTTGCTGGGGATTTTTTTTAGGAATACCACCGGGTCCGGGGCTTATGTGAGACTCTCTACGCCCGAGAAGAAGGTAAGGTGAACGCAGACTCTACCCACTAAACCCCAGCGGTGTTCTCCTTGTCGTCTGAGTGAACCGGCGCGAGAACTGTGGACGTCCACACCGGCTAATATTCACCCTAGGTTGGATGGAAACAGAGAATCGGCATTGTTGAGTATCTTGACGTTCCTTTGAACTGACTCCGGCTAACCTACCGATACGACTTAGGGACCTTGAAGAAAAGAGCATACATGAGAAAGGCCTGCAACGCACCTGCAAATCCTCTGGTGTAGCGGGTGTCCGTAGATGTTGCTTTTCACTTACCATCAAATGAACTGACTTTCCAATTGCCCCCTCTTCTATAAAAAAAAACCAATAACGAAGCTAGAAATGCTTTTTTACTGTAGTCTGTTTTTATCTGTTATTATCACTACTATGTTTAACAAAATTGTTTATAAACTAGCAAAGTTAATTACTATAGTTACTTAAGTATTTATTAACGCTAAGTCGGTGTTAACATCTTGAGCCGTGCTCGGGGTAATTACATAAGAACATTATGTATGCACACGTTAGCGGATACCACACTTAGCTTTTACATTTGCTACACGATGTTATAAAGGAACATGAAAATGTTTCTGGAGGCCTTTTATTATCTCGTGTACGTTACTTTTTTTTCTTTTTTTTTCCTTTTTTTTTAACGCCGAGAAATGCTCTGAGGCATCCCGCGGGTTTCCCCAGGCGGGCCCGAAAGCTAGTAAGTGGACGCAGCTCTACCCACTAAAACCCGGCGAGTGCCACCAATGCCGCGTTTGGTGAGGTTCCCCGGATCTGTTTATCAAACAGGGCACCTCGACGGCTAGTCAGTCCCTCAAGGGACCGACGCCACCTCCACAGAGGGGTTGTCCGGCACCATAGAACAACCCCTCCCAACATTGGGACAGTACAATGGGGTGATTTCCCCGTCCTCGCCCCTTGCTCCTGGCTCTTTTGTTCCTTGCTCTTCTTTTAAGAGGAGTACAAAGAACCCCCTCGGCTCAATTCGCTTCGCCCAAGGTTCTAGGGGAGCCCCCTAGGCTACTGAGCAACACCGTCACGACAAGGTCTGAACCATGGTGGGGATCGTGTAAGTTACTTATAACGATATCTATGAACAAATACATGAATGAATAAGCATTTAAATAATAATAATTCACTTTTTGGTATATATTATGTGATTCATTAAATATTTGGCGTAGAATTAGGTAAATACTCGGTATATTATTTTGGACTTACTGAACGAATTAGGTCTGCGGATCCCGAATTCTTAGAACATTAACCTGGTTTAATAACTCGTCTGTCACATCATAGTGAGATGATGCATGGCAGATCGACACTGCTCATCTTACGTCTGAGGATAGGCAACCCAACCCAAGATCCTGGCTACATGCATAAAATGCATTTCCTTGTGATAACAAAAAAAAAAGAAAAAAGGCAACACGTGAATGAGTAAAAGTGAACTAGCCAGTTTCAGGTTACCGTGTATGTTCATGGGTGACGCTGATCACTTACCATGTGGCTGGTCTGTCCGTTTTCTTATGCAACTAACATTAAAAAACATCGATTGCACTGTATAGCTTTATAACTGCGTCGCAACTAGGATGAAGACTGTCCAGGCACGGGTCACTTACGAATAAGGGTAATTCCTCGAGCACATAACCGGAATAGAGTGGTAATGTTATGTGTTTTGTATGTAAACAAATTCCGCCAAATTTTTGCTGCGACGCTGCGCCGGGTCTGCGCTCTGGTTGGCCGACTGATGGCCATTGATGCATGATTGACCGATGGGACGTACATACAAATCACTGGTTGGTTTAATTACTATTACGTCAGTGACAAGTCACTAACCACTTTCGGAATTTTATGGCTAACATTACTACTATATTCGGTTATAAGCTCGACGGGATATTTCAAAGACTGCCCTCTGAAGGAAAGAATAGAAACCAAATCACAGACAGACAAATACAAAGATGCAGATGTCTGTGATCATACTGGGCGCATAATGTTACGGCACTATTAATTAATAATAATAATATAATATAATATTTATGGACGCATTCACACCACGTCAATCTGGTCCCGTGGTAAGTTCTCGAAGAACTTGTGTTACGGGTATCAGACAACGGAAATATATTTAATAATTTTATACTATACATATATTTAAGATTTTTATTATATAATACACATATCTAATACACATCCATGACCCGGGAACACAGAAAATATTTTTGTTCCCTGGCGGGATTCGAACCCGCAACCTCCGGCTTGAGCGCCAACGCGCTTACCACTGAGCCACAAAGGTCGTCATTATAGCCTTATTCGCGACTGCGTCGGAGTACGGTTGATGGTTGAGTGTACAGAGTATAAGTGTATAATCTATGGTACAGAGTGTAAAGATACAGTTGTTATATTTCACGTAAGCGGTTGGGCCATAATTATTGTTGTGAAGCGACATAATATGTGCGTTCTTGTGAGCGTAACTACAGAAAGCCTATCAGCGTTTGTTGTATCTTTCTTTCTTTCTTTCAGCGTACTGAACTGAGCGCTCTCGAACTTACGCAAGCAAAGACAATGTGCATGTACCACAGAACTATGTGGCATGTACATTACAAACAAGGATGGCTCACCCGCTTACGTGAAATAGCCTATATTCTACTTGGTAGATTTTATGTTCAGAAGTGTCGATGTTATGACACGGATTATTATAAAATATTTTAATGACGATAGACTTCAAAATATATTTTGAAATATAATGTTGTACACCAGTTTTTTGTAAAATCCTAAGATAAAGATCAAGTGGGAATGAAATCCTCCTAATTCTTGTCCTATCCGTGTCAAAGTCTCGCTGCAGTCACAACATAATAACAAACAGTTGGTGCACGAACCTTTTCTCTAATTACCAAGGGAGGCGCGCGCACAGCGTAATAAGCTCTTCCTTCCATTTATTAATTTTCCACACCCATTATTCTCTTGCGCTATACGGAAATAGTATAGGAGTATGCCAACCTTGCTTTTGAAGACAGTTATGAGTCTTCCTTATTAAGTTTCCTCATTCGAAGCGCCAAGTAAATGTTGTTGACCGGTCTTCAACTTTTTAACAACTCTATCCAAAAATAAACGACGTTAATGGGGAATCAAAAAAATATATAAATACTAGAAGATCCGGCCACACGTTGCTGCGACAAAGATATAAAATATATCGTAGTAAACTATTCAATCCCCACCATGGTTCAGGCCTTGTCGTGGCGGTGGGACTCAGTAGCCTATGGTGAGCCCAGCACCTTGGGCGAAGCGGATTGAGTCAAGGGGGCTATTTGTACCCCTCTTATAAAAAGAGGGGACAAAAGAGCAAGGGGCGAGAACGGGAACCTCACCAAAGGCGGCATTGGTGGCACTCGCCGGGTTTTAGTGGGTAGATCTGCGTCTATTTACCAGCTTTCGGGCACAGCGATTCCTACATACCCGCCTGGGGAGACCCACTCCCCCGCGGGATGCGTCAGAGCATTTCCCGGCGAAAAAAAAAACTATTCAATAGAGTAAAATTATTATTTACTAGCTGTTGCCCGCAGCTTCGCCCGCGTTAACTTAGTCACAGCTGCAGCGTGATGTTATATAGCCTATAGCCTTCATCGATAAATGGGCTATCTAACACTGAAAGAATTTTTCAAATCGGACCATTAGTTCCTGAGATTAGGGCGTTCAAACAAACAAACAAACTCTTCAGCTTTATAATATTAGTATAGATGAATAAAAAATGGGATTATAAATTGAGATATCCTATCTCTCAAGTTAGATCAAACTGCACACAGTGTGCAGTTTGATCCAGAGAAGGCTTGAACCATAGTGGGGAGCCCGTGCCCACTAGGCCAACGTCGCTCACTTTTCTTTAATAATTGGGCTAAAATACAAAAATAAGTTTATAATCTGACTAGCACTTCCTGAGATTAGCGTTTAAACCGTCCTTTATATTACTATAGATTAGTGGTATTTTATACCGGTCCGTTACAAATGCTACCTCATAACATTAACCGTGCCGTTTTTATTTCTGTAATAAAATCCTGACCGAGTCAGGCCCGTATCTCTTCCCTCTCATTTATCACCGGGAGCCCTGGCTATATATAATTTTACTTCCTATTAGCAAATTAGTGGCACATCAAAATTTCCCTTTGTGATCAATATCAACTAGAATTGCCTATCCTTAAAATAACACTACGAAAGTCGTTATTATCATAAGGATTTTGAACATTAATGGAACTGCCTAAAATAAAAAAACCATCTCTAAAAAATAATTAGCTAGTTACTGCTTTTCTCAATAACTTTTTTTTTATGAGGGATAGGCTTGCGTTTGGCCACTGTCTCACCTGATGGAAAGTTACAACGTGGCCGACGGTGGAGCACACTTGCCTAGCAGCGTGGTGAAGCACTCTTGCCTACAAAAAGCTTTTTAAGTTTAGTCGCTGCGATACGATGTGATACGCTAAGGTTCGATACAAAGCGATGCGGAGCTTACATTGTATATATTATAAAAAATTATCCATGCACATTTGATAAGTGCTGTTTCCAAGAATATGATTCGTCCCTGACCGCTTGCAGTAAATATCGGAAACGTCAGAAATATAAAATCTTAATAAATCGCATTAAAATATGTAAAAAATAATTTTATTATAATAGGTGAAAACGACAAAAACATCAAAATATACAATATTCATAGACTATGCGAAATAGGTCATTTATTTTTTAAACAAATAGATTGTATAAAAATGATCAATCACGATTCATATTATGAAGGTTAATGTAGTTAGACCCCCGACTGTAACTGTAATATCAAGAACTCAAAAAAAAACGGTAGGCTTCCATTTAACGTTCGAATATTAAATAAGTCGTGTTTTTGTTTTATGTTGATGGCATGAGGCAAACTGGCAAAGATAAATGTGTGGGTGAGTGGTCAACGTCGCCCAAGAACATAAACGAGTTAACTTGGCACTAGACTTAACTCGTAACCTCTAAAACAATTGTTTCATAGTGCCCTTTCCTTCCGGAGAATGAGGCAACCATCTTTTTCCAACGGCAGCAAGCAGACTGTCTCAGGGCCATAACAGTAAATCCGGATTTCGTCACTCGTAAGTCGAACACAGCATAATATAGTCGTCAACTGAAACTAGCGGATCAATTATTATTATTAAGTATTGCACACCAAGTACACCAATTTCTTTTTATATTTTTTGAGCGTATTTACAGCATCCTGACACCTCCTTAAATCTGTTAACTACTTCAAGGCACCAATTGACACGATGGAGTTATCAGGCCTCTGTCAAATAAGAGGTATCCACAGGGCTTCCTGACCGCTAAATGTTCATGGATGATGGAGGATTTTATTATGATTACGACGCACAATGTATAAATTATAACAACACGTCTGTCACGCAGATCATCGATGAGATTAGTGTTTAAAATCACTAAACCAGTTGTAAACGTTAGCACGAGATGGGACTTCATCGTGAGAGGCCAATCGAAGTCTATCATAACTTTCACGGTGACTTAAATGTTTCCGAGACTTGTGATGCGACGTTAGCTCTATCTTACTCTCTCTTTCGATCTTTCACACTCTCTTGCTCCCTACTCTCACTCCATGGCTATGTGCTTCATGTTACGTTCGCCCTTTCTCACTCTCTCTCAATCGATCTCAATCACTCTCTCTCTTCTTGGACAAAAACGTTGCACATTTTCGTGACTTTTCATCCGTAAAAAAAAAATACCCTGCGCGCAAAGAAGTTTCACTTCAAAAATCATTGCAGGAAAATTTCTCCCGTTAAATTCATGAAGTGCTGACGTCATACAGACAATTTTCAATTTGCCGCCAAATCGTAAAACAAATGACAAATGAATGAAACAACAGCATGGTAAAAAGTTTCATTTTCAAAATTTAAACATATTTTTTTATTATCGTTCACAAGAGGCCAATTTTTAAGAATTTTCAGTGTCGCCAGCGTATTATATTAATTATACCTGGGTACCGCTTAAGTAAGTCATACCCTTTATATGATTCCCCACCATGGTTCAGGCCTTGACGTGGCGGTGGGGCTCAGTAGCCTAGAGTGAGCCCAGCACCCTGGGAGAAGCTAATTGAACCGAGGGGGCTATTTGTACCCCTTTAATAAGAATAGGGGACAAAAGAGCAGGGGGCAAGGGGCGAGGATGGGAACCTCACCCCATTGTACTGTCCCGACATTGGGAGGGTTGTTCTGTGGTGCGGGACAACCCCTCTGTGGAGGCGGCGTCGGTCCCTTGCGGGCCTGACTAGCCGTCGAGGTGCTCTGTTAGCTTAACAGATCCGGGGCACCTCACCAAAGGCGGCACTGGTGGCGCTTGCAGGGTTTTAGTGGGTAGAGCTGCGTCCACTTACCATCTTTCGGGCGCAGCGAGCCCCACAAAAAAAGCCTTTTATATTGACTATCTAGTAATTTACAAGTATTTCCGAGCATCTTACCGACCGAATACCTCTTTCCTTTTCATTTCCTTTTCTTCCACAACACTATTTAGAGTATTAAGTCTAATGATATTCGAATACCTCGAACAAAAGCAAAGAGATCTTAATTAAAATAGCGATAAATAAGAAGACTATATTACCGTTAACATCGCTTTATATTCAATTAATTTAATGTAACACATTAATTATTGGTGACCTGATATAATCTGGTAATAGACATTTATCAAATTATTTCTGTAATACCGAGGTTAGGCCGATGAATGGCCGAATTATTGTGTAATATGGGAATAAACGTTACTTTTATATTTGGTTCTTTGTGTAATTTTCGTAGGATTTCTAGAAATATTTGCATATTGTATAAAATAAGTAGAATTGAAGTAAAGTAAAAAAATACCTATTGTTTGTAAAGTCGGTTTACAGACATAATATTACTTGATAACGTCATAATGCATCACAAGCCGAACGCTTAAGCCGATCCTGCCTCTCTATCGCTTGTTCCGCGCTCTCTGCTCAGGCGGAACTAGACACTTTTTCGTGCGTGCAATCGGCGTTCATCGATTTATATTCTACATTATAAAATATTTTATGTTGTATATAAAAGTATATTATTAAAAGTCCCGCGTGGGGAGACCCACTCCTCCACGGGATACCTCAGAGCATTTCCTGGCGTTAAAGAAAAAAAAACCCGTTTCAAATAGATTTAACTCTTTTGGAATTCCAAATATAGAAATATTCAAAATATATAACGTTGAATTGGCATAGAAAATTCTATCCGTATTTTTTCACTGCTCGCCGTGGCAGTAGAACTTTACTGCTGTTCTGAGAGGCGATTTCCGCCATTACACGAGAAATACGAATGTTTTCACTGCTATTTTAAATGGGATTATTATTTCTATTTAAACGAAATACAAGTCGTTCAAAGGATTTTTTTATTAAAAGCTAGTAAATCCCACTTTTACTAAACAGCAGCTTACGTATTTATGATTTTATTATGGAATGATTAGAATGTATATCTACTGAAAAATATGTCACTTAAAAAAGTAAAACAAAGATGATAAATAGATTAAAACATCAATTCATTGGCATTCCTCCAACTATTGACACTTTAGGCAAGTTCAAAAAAACAGAAAACTATAGATTATTATTCCATCAAAAGTTGGAAACACTGTTCCAGTAATACCGATTTAGAAACAACGGCTGTCATTATTGTGCCAGTGGTTTAGTGCAGTTTTTTTTTCTTGAGGTGAGAGCATTAATTATTATAGTATATCGTAGCTATATAGCTATGTGTTAGGTATAGTTTAGTATATATGGTTCAGGCCTTGTCGTGTCGGTGGGGCTCAGTCACCTAGGGTGAGCCCAGTACCTTGGGCGAAGCTAATTGGGCCGAGGGGGCTCTTTGTACCCCTCTTATAAGAAGAGGGGACAGAAGAGCAGGGGACAAGAGGTGAGGATGGGAACCTCACCCCATTTTACTGTCCCGACGTTGGGAGGGGTTAGAGAGGGTAGCTAAAATCCTAGTAGCTAATAACCTAGTAGCTAATAGCCTAGTAGCTAATGCCTTTAAATGAAAATAATAAAAAATAATAAAATTGAAGATATAGAACTTGAATATGTTCGATATTCGAATGCAGTTAGCCTCATTGTATTGGCACTTACAAAAACATCAATAGAAATTCTGTTTTTATTTCATTACTTATATGGACGTATCTGGACTAATGATGATCATTATTGTACTTTTTTATATCTCTAAACGAAATAAGGCAGCGTCTTCAATATAAGCTCCCAAGCGGCTTAATATTTTCCGACTCTTACAATAATTATCCTTATATTATTTACCAATTAACACAAAATCTTTGTAAATTATATACTATGAGTTATAACCTGCTGCAGGAGAATTACTGTATCTTATGTTGAAAACAGCATGAAAATCCATGTAGTAAGTTTTTGAGTTTATCGCGTAGTAGGCCTTTGTTTGCCAAGTGACAACATAAAAAAAATGAGTGACAATGGTCTAGTCACTAGTGGGTATGGGCTCGGCCTCTTGAGTAAGAGCACTAAGAGGTCGGGGTTCGCCCCTGAACTCTGTGATGCCTTAAAATGGGTTTTTCTAAATTTCTATATGCACATGAGCATGAGACCATCACTTGCTCACCTGTGAAGGAAAAATCGTGAGGAAATTTGATGAGATTAAGTCTTTGAAGGTGTGTGAATTTCACCAACCCGCATTACGCCAGCGCATCAATGAACTATTTTTTTTTCTTTAACGCCGGGAAATGCTCTGAGGCATCCCTCGGGGGAGTGGGTCTCCTCACGCGGGTATGTGGGACTCGCTGCGCCCGACAGCTGGTAAATGGACGCAGCTCTACCCACTAATCCCCGGCGAGTGCCACTAATGCTGCCTTTGGTGAGGTGCCCCGGTTTTATAAAACAAACAGGGCACCTCGACGGCTAGTCAGTCCCGCAAGAAACCGACGCCACCTCCACAGAGGGGTTGTTCCGCACCACAGAACAACCCCTCCCAACGTCGGGACAGTACAATGGGGTGAGGTTCCCATCCTCACCTCTTTTCCCTTGCTCTTCTGTCCCCTCTTCTTATAAGAGGGGTACAAAGAGCCCCCCTCGGCCCAATTAGCTTCTTGAGGCATGATATTTGATTGATGGGGGCTAGAGGGGCGAAGCCGCGCTCCTTGGGGTTTCCCGCCATTTCTCCGTATTACAGACCGAATATTGTATTTTGTATGGCCTAACAAACACTATAGAAAACCGCCAGAATAGCCCTACTAAGAAAACCACTCCAGAACGGTACTCCACAAGATTCGCGAACCAATGACAATATATAAAGATCAAGTTTTTAAAACAAATACTATAGAAAACCACTCTGAATGGACAAAACACAAAATAACAATTAATTAACGGAAACCAAAAAAAAACACAACCACGCGCCCCGATGCTTCCCGCCATTCTTCTGTATATCTTCAAAAAACTACATAATGTTTTTTTAATGTCAAGTACGCGGCAAAGGTGTTATGCCAAAAGTGTATTGAAAAAACTTTTTCACTCAAATAAGCTCATGAAATAAAAACAGAATTTCTTGTTATTGGTGTACAGGTGCGAATGAAACGTAGCTAACGAGCCTGCAATCTGCATATCGAGCAGCCGATAACGACCATTATTCCCACTAACGGTTCCCCCCATCCGCTTCGGATGCGGAAGGTGTACTTATAACCACTAAAACCATTGCCATTTCGCCACAACATTTTCTACAAAGTTTACGGTTGTAATAAATTTGAATGGCATTTTTTCTTTTCAGTTGCTTAATGTCAGATATTTAAAATAAAAACCCAACCAGTAACAGTAACTGCCGATAGAAGTGAAATAAAACAATTAAATTCAAATACCTATAATACAGGCTGTAAAAGATTTTGATAACCTATACAATTTAAACGGCGCCCAAAATGGCCGCATGACATAATTTAGAAGCAACACAATTTGCAAAACAAATATTGCATAATCTTATATAAATAAATCAAGCGTCAAACTGCGTCTGCTGCGGCTCGCATGCGGTGTCGCGAGTCCACGTCATATTATAGAAGTCAAAATGCGTCTCCAGCGTTTCGTATGCACTGCATACGAAACGCTCGCGAGTTCAGAAATTTTATCTCATTTAAAAATATGCGTACCGCGCTAAAAGAAGTTTACATTTCAAAAACTACGTAGAGACTATTATAAATAAATAAAACTATAATCTTTACTAAGTCAATCTTAAACGTCTTTTCGCTCAACACTGTAGGATTTTGACATATGGCAAGGATATATTATAATAAGTCTTATAAGGATAAATAAGGATGATCAACAGGTAATTAAAATAACAATTATCATGTATTATTTCGAATACGGATACAGTCAATCGCAGTTAAAAGCTATAACATATCGTTGAT
Source organism: Helleia helle (assembly GCA_963853865.1). NCBI lineage: Eukaryota > Metazoa > Arthropoda > Insecta > Lepidoptera > Lycaenidae > Helleia > Helleia helle. Next base: position 15,500,272 of record OY971426.1, on the reverse strand, counting down.
AACAAGATCAAATACGGAGTTGATTGAAATGTATTTTCAAATAATGTGTTTTCAGCAGGTAAGTAATTGCATAGCCAGCGAAGTTAAAATGGCAGGATTTATGTTTAGGGGACTCCACTAAAGCTCTAGCTAGAGCTATTAGCTGGGTAAGCTTTGGCTGAAATTGGTTTTGAGTGCGCCCGATATGAACGTGTCGTCTCGTTAGCCATTCTACCTGACGTGCTTGTATATTTACAAGATTCCTTTTTATAGAAGAGGGGGCAAACGGACAGTCATTTCACATGGTGGTAAGTGATAAGCGATCCATAGACACCCGTTACATCATTAGCAGGTGCGTTGCCCGCCTTTTAAATATGGGTATTGTTACGAACCAATATATCGAGTTGCATCCCTATCTGCCGGTCATACGACGCGAGGTGCGCCGGCGCCACAGCCCCAGTCCGCCGCGAGCCGTACACCGCGCCAGTCCACCGCTATCAGCCTATTTGTTTTTGTGGTTTTTGTTGCCGTGACGAGCGCTATTTGTTTCGTGACACTGTTGTTCGCCTATTTGGGGCATAGCCACGTAGATTGAATAATTTGAGTATATTGAACTAATATAAATATTGTGTATTGACTATTGTGAACGATTAAGTGCCTAAAATAAGTTAAAGTGACGCCGCCATCTTGTTGTTGAGGGTCTTCGCTGCGCGTCGCGTCCGATGGAAGTTGTCTCAGATAAGTATAGATCAATTAGCATTAATTATCCGATTGGCCAATTAGGGGTTAGTGTTAATTAGATTTATATTATGAGGCATCGACACACCGGAGAAAGCTCAAGACGTCGCTTAGGTAATTGAACAATTTTATATAGCTCCGTGATATCGCGGACCGTTCTTCCCCCCTTGAATTCCTAATAATAATATATATAGCTTCCACTGCCCTTCCTGCTGGTCCGGATATGGGAATGAACAGGTATACTCTTTTCTTGAAGATCCTAAGTAGTATCTAATTTTACCATTATTACTTTTTTGCTTAGATAAATAAGAAATTATAACGCAAGATCTAATTATATGTTTATTCGTTTCTTTAGTATATCAAACTTGTCATTTGACAAACCAAAAGTTCGCGCAAAATAAGGATTTCTTTTTTGTTTTCCTTTTTTTACAATGCCCCTCTTCGGTATGTGTTTTGAAAAACGTCCTCATTCCAATAGAAGAAAAGGCAGTATTTTACAATCAGCTTAGGATTTAATTATAATAAAATACAAATCCAATCATACTTTACAGATTCATGATTTGAGCACTTTTAATCGGACTAATTATTGTTGAATCTTGTGATATTGGATTAGTGCGACAGCTCAGTCCTTCCGTGATTCCTATAGAGTGTACGAAGCGTCGATATCCTAAAAAATTAGCAACTAGTAATATTTTGAACCGAGCATCATCAGGTTGGGGGACCGCAAAGTAAAAGAAAAGCTCATCAAATTTATAACACTTTTTCTGAGCGAATACTATTCCTTATTTTATATTTATTATCATTTTCCAGCGCTTGAGAACCTTTGATATTCTCTTCATTGTATTTCGTTATCGTTTTAATAACATTATGTCAGCTTTGCTGAACCTTACTTTGTCGTATAATATAATTATGGGTATTCTTGTCTATCTGATATATTATATACGTGTTACGGAAATGTTTTGTATAATATACTCAAATATGCTCATATACGCCGAATGAATATAATCAGTGAAATTCGTGTAAATGTTAGAAAATAATATATACATAAATATATTAATATAATCTTTATATATATATATATATATATATATATATATATATATATTTCTTGTGTGCGTGTGTATGTCACTGAATTCCTCCTAGATGGCTGGACCGATTTTGATGATTTTTTTGTGTGAGTTCAAGGGGATTCGAGGATGGTTTAGATTCACAAAAAAAATTGTACAGGACAACGTCTGTCGGTGCCACTAGTATAATATATATATATATATAATATAATAATATCAACCCTTATATGTCCCACTGCTGGCCACGGTCTCCTCCTCGAAATCAGGCGAGGAGAGTTTTGGGCCATAGTTCACCGATGCGCTGGCCCAATGCGGGTTGGTGAACTTCACACACCTTAAAAGACTTTTAATCTTATTGTTTACTAATGTTTACGCGAATTTCACTCATTATAATAAAACCATTTTTACGGGATTTATCGCGGTTTTTTAAGATTTTTACAAGCCCGACGTTTCGGATACTTTACAGCAACCATGGTCACGGGAGGACTGAGGTGTCATACGTCCTATCATTACAAAGTTATTCGAAACTACCCTATGATACATCAATATTTTGGTCAGTCCTATCTACGCAGAAAGTGCTAACTGTATCTTTAATCTGTGACATATTATGCTTGGATTTTGATGTAAAGTATCCGAAACGTCGGGCTTGTAAAAATCTTAATAAACCGCGATAAAATCCGTAAAAATTGTTTTATTATAAAGACTTTTAATCTTATCAGGCATGCAGGTTTCCTCACGATGTTTCCTTCACCGGTGAGCAAGCGATGGTCTCGTGTTCAGGTGCACATAGAAATTTAGAAAAACCCATTTCTAGGCATCACAGAAGGGGGTCAGGATCGAACCCGAACTCTCGATTCTCACTCAAGAGGCCGAGCCCGTACCCACTATGCCATCATCGCTCAATATATTAATATATGCAACATTTATTTTACATAATATAATTTGAATGGATTCAACATTTGAAATCTCCAAAAGTTTCGTACTCCTGTCAAAGTTACAAATACGTTGCAACTTCTCGAACAATGGACACTTTTAAATGTTTCAGGCTATTGGTACATGCGGCAAAAGCTTTTACTGCTGTAAAGCCTGAGTCGACACAAAAGTGATAGTCTCCAGACTCTATAACTATTGTGAATTTATAAAAACATATAAATTAAAAGAAAATGTGAATTTATTTTAGCACATAATGATTTACTTTTCATCTCTACCTAGTACTCTTAAAACAAACTGAACTACAATATATTATAACTAGCAACTTCTGCGTGTCCTGACCATTCCACACCACGAGAAAAAATTAAACTTTATTAACATGACAAAACAAATTAAAAAGTGTATCCTTGGTCATAAAACATGTTTGCACATAAAGTTATATCAACTTGATGTTCAAATAGATACCAACAAAATGTCGTACATTATAGAACGCGTTGATATTTAAAATTGGTCAACCGTCCGGTGGTCCGTACAAATATAGCGTGCAATTTCACCACTAACGTATATACCACGTGACTCTCATGTATATTACTAACTTCGACGATTTGAATATATTATCACGTTTTGAAGACGTATAAAATGTAGTTTTAAAAGCAGTTAATTGATGTGAATAACCAATAAAATAAATATATTGCATATTGGGTTGCCTAACAAATTTTAGTCCAGGGTATGTTTAATTAATATTTAAAAAAAAAAATTTTTTTAAACATTTCACCGGTTTGATTATTAGATAAATTCTATACCAATCGAAAGTATGAAGCCCATAGAATATGCAAACGTTAGGTTGCCTCTTCTTTTCCGGTCACAACTATCGGGTAGCCAAGTATAAACAGGTAAATCTATACCGGACCGGAATAAACGCATCACAGATCATGACGATGACGTGATGTATTATTTAATGTATTTAATGTATAACATTAAATAATACATCACGTCATCGTCATGAAATATTTTAATCGGTTATGTCGAAGAGTCAGCCAGTGTGTTACATTAAACTCATCAGAGCGCGAGGTTCCTTTGTTGGACGAAGTTGGGCTTCGCTCGAGGAATCATGTTGCTTGTCTGGAAGGTCCAGAAACTTCCAAATTGCGCAGTTTTGTTGTTACGACCATGCACGGTGAATACCATCATTGCATGTGTGTTGAATAAAATAATTTAAATTAACATTGTTACTATATAAACTATTTAAAATGGAATAAAAAAAAATTCTTACATTTTTATTTCGGACTAGCTGTTGCCCGCAGCTTCACCCGCGTTTACTTAGATTTACAGCCGTTCAGATTGATGATTATTATTTTTATGGCCTAAGTTAGTCAGTGAAAGTCCCATCAAAATCGGCCCAGCCGTTTCAGAGATTAGCCGGAACAAACAGACAGACAGACGGACAGACAGACAAAAATGGTAAAAAAGGCTATTTTGGTATATGTACCGTGTATACATCCATATGCATTGATTAAAAAGCGGTTATTTTAATATTACAAAAAGACACTCCAATTTTATTTATCTGTATAGATGTATAGATTCGGCAATCATGGACATGTGGAAAATAAACGGTGCTTTTTGAGGCTTATAGCTATCATAAAATATATAGTAATCGAACATAGAACTTCCTTTTTTTAAGTCGTTTAAAAATTATAAGAAATGCCCTTAACTCCAAGACCAGTCTCATAACTTCACATTTTATCTATCTACTTTCCTATCAAATTTCTTTTTTCACCGCTGAGCAACCGTTAAAAAAATAAAGTATTTTTATATTAAACATCGAGTCTCTACTCGAATTTTTTTATCTACAAATTGGTTGGACAAATAAAGCTAATCCACGTTTATTAAATCCCTTAATTTAAAACGTCTAAACGCCACTCACGGGGTATTAAAAACGCTCAGGTATTTCACACATCCATTACTCGAGGCATGGATGGCCGCCAAACCCTCAGAATACCGGGCTAATAAGCTAATTATTGAGTTTTAATTTGGGAAACGTTCAACGTTGCTATGGTTACGTTTATATCATTAAGTCTCAACTTGGTCTCAACGGTGGGAAACACAAGATCATCAAGTTAAAATTAAGCAATCATTATTTTATTCACCCGCGTACTTCCCAATCCCGTGGGAGTACAGCGATAAATTATAGCATATATGTTACTCTGATGTATAAGCTGTGTTACTGTAAAGTTTAATTAAAATCCATTCAGTAGTTTATTAGTGAAAGAGTAACAAACATACGTCCATACATTCTTACAAACTTTCGCGTTTTATTAGTAGGATTCTATTAAAAGTTTTCATTCCTTTTATCTATATATTTTATCTTTAATATTATAAATTAGAATGTAAGTTACTTTATGACGCCTAAACAAGAAAAACAGATTTCAATATTTGACAAGAATATTATTTTTTTCTAACTAACTAAGACTAAGCTAATTGCCTATTGGCCCTAATGCTACATCGGTTTTGGCGGTGGCCTTGTTGTGGCGGTGGGGCTCAGTAACCTAGGGTGAGCGGTGCACCTTGGGCGAAGCTAATTAGGCCGAGGGGGCTCTTTGTACCCCTCTTATAAGAAGAGGGGACAGAAGAGCAGGGGGCAAGTGGTGAGGATGGGAACCTCACCCCCTTGTACTGTCCCGACGTTGGGAGGGGTGGCTCTGTGGTGCGGGACAACCCCTCTGTGGAGGTGGTGTCGGTCCCTTGCGGGACTGACTAGCCGTCGAGGTGCCCTGTTTGTTTTCTAGATCCGGGGCACCTCACCAGAGGCGGCATTGGTGGCACTCGCCGGGTTTTAGTGGGTAGAGCTGCGTCCATTTACCAGCTGTCGGGCGCAGCGAGTCCCACATACCCGCGTGGGGAGACCCACTCCCCCGCGGGATGCCTCAGAGCATTTCCCGGCGTTAAAGAAAAAAAAAGAGACCCACTCCCCCGCGGGATGCCTCAGAGCATTTCCCGGCGTTAAAGAAAAAAAGAAAAAAAAAAGGGGTGAGACCCTTTTGATTTTTATATGGTTGCCGCCCGTCAACCGTGGAGACTTTGAGCACACGGCCTCCTGTCGTCGGGATTGTTCCAGTGGCGGGTTTGTGCACTGAACACGGAGGATTTGTGCCGTCCGGTGGAAGGATGTAGGTAGGTTATGTCATATCATCATTAAATAAATACGTCTGTAAACCTAAATTAACGCTTGTGAAGCTAACCAGCCTTAGACCTTGTTCCCATGACATGCGTTTAACGCGCGTTTTGTTGACGCGCGTTTACAACTATATGCATGTTATTCAAGCGTTCACATGCTAACATTTTAACAAAACGCGCGTTCAACGCTTGTCATGAGAATCGGGTTTTAGATTCCAGTTCTCGACGCAGCTCTATAATAATAATAATAATATGTTGGGATAACGTACACACGGCCATCTGACCCCAAACTAGACAGAGCCTGTATTATGGCAACCAGAGTAGAGTAGTATGTATTAATATACATACTTAAATATTCCTAAATATATATTATAGATAAATTACACCCAAACACAGAACAAAATATGATCATGCTCATCACAAAAACATTTGTCCTGGATGGGGATCGTACTCACGACCTGGTTTAGCAGTCAGGGTCACTAACCACTAGACAAACAGACCAGTCGAAATGAAAACAGCAAGGCTATCTTCGTCTATGTAAGCTAACCCTTAGCCTAAAAATGTTGCAACATTTCAAAACACTGTAATTATAGTTTGGAATTCTAGTGCTTTTGGCAACAATTAATGTGCTACAAGCTTGGCCCGTCATATGCCTACTGGAAGTAGCTAAAGCTAAAGCTAAAGCTAGTAGTAATAAAATATACTAATTATACTTTGTTTCTTAACTAATGACTAAACTGTACTGAATAGCGCGTCGGAAACGCAGCAAACTCCCCCGCTCCGTACTTAAAAATTCCCAGAGATGGCAAAAATAGTCGTATCGGGACGTGCTATACACTAAAACATGCGTGGCACCGTGATGCGTATTTTGACGTATCGAAAGTGAAAATCGGACGAAAATTGAACCTACTACAGTGAAAATAGTGTTTTCAACGGCTTTTCCTTTACAATTGTATGAGAACGAACTTAAATCAGTCGTCATTTGAATGTTTGTGGTCGGATTTTGACGAACCAAGTGTCTAATTATAGTGCCAAGTGAGACCTTTACATGGTTGTTTTCGTTCGAGAAATCGGTACTGCTAAATTTAAACTGCGATTATTTTAAAGTGACAGTATATTGAAAAACACAAAAATTTTTAACTTTAACCGCGTGCGCCATCGATTTTAGATCCATGACGTACTGTTTTTTTGTGACCAGCTTATAGTGTTCAGTGTCCTCCGTAATACCACAAAGTTTTAGATTTTTTGGACTTACTAATTTTGAACTAGAGCAGCTAACGGCTTTTTGGAAAAAAACTACCCTATACTTACCGTTCATCAAAGATTATTTTATTTTATTTTTATTTTATTTTTTTCATATTATTTTTTTCCCCTGTAATGGCCTCCCTAGGACTCAACTGATCCCATAGATCGCTCCCCTCCCCCATATAAGAAATATAGCAAATTGGCCGACGCGCGGGAGTTCTGGGGTTTTTTTTTTTTTGGGAACTCGGTATAGACACTACACTTCAGTGCAATTTATTAGTATCTACACAACCACCATGCCCCCACCTGCAAACCCCAAGCCGCTTCCGGCGCTTGCCGAAGACGTGACTGACGTCGCCTCGCTGGAGACCACTATATCGGCACTCGCTGGAGCCATCATCACCACCATTGCAGAGAGTAAGAGCGTCACCGTGGCCTCTAAGACCTTTATCACTCTGGTCTCTGAGGAGATCCGGAGGGCAACGGCACATTTTGCAAAGTTGTCTACCACCACTCCTGCAAGCTCCAGCACTTCAACGGACACGACACCTCCAGCCTCGCTCTCGACCCTATACACCGAGAAGCTGAAGAAGGACCTCACGGCTTGCGTGCGCGATGGGATAGGTAAGCTCAAATCTGAGCTAGCCCGCGCCGCACTCGTTTCACCAGCCAGGACTCCAGATGTGACCTACGCGCAGCTAGCGGGACGACCCCCGCTCAGACGAGCGCCTGCCCCGCATTCCATTGCCACAGCTACTACAACTGCTCGCCACATCTTCGAAACACCACCCCCGTCGTCAACGAGGCCTGCGCTTGTGGTGACAACCAAAGCGCCCTCCAAGAACCGCCAAGACGCTATCGAGGCTTTCCGCAAAAGCATATCCTTCAGGAACTCGAAATATGCCCCGGTGAAGGTTTCGCCGGTATCAAATAACAAACTCCGTTTCGAGTTTGACTCGCCAGCAGACTGTGAGGACGCGCTGAAACGCTTACAAAGCTCGCCGGACTCCCAAGTTACAGCCGAACCAGCAAAACGACTCCGACCTATGCTTATACTTAAAGGCATTACCACCGACATGGCACCAGAGGATCTGGTGAGTACTATTTTGTCTCAAAACATTGAACTCGACAATTATAATGACACAGACATATCATTCCGCTTCAAACGAAACAATAACAAGAACACCAAACTCTACAACGCCGTCCTTGTGGCTAGTCCCGATCTCTGGCACTCTGTCATCGGAATGGGGCGGGTTCGCCTGGACCACCAGCGGGTCCACGTGGAACAATTTTCACCCTTCCTTCAATGCCAGAAATGCCTGCAGTTCGGGCATGTTAAGAAACACTGCCGGGCTGAAGTTTCACGATGCGCACATTGCGCTAACAACACTCATATACAGTACGAATGTCCGACCAAGGACAATATACACCCGTCTAAGTGCTTCAACTGCACAGAACACAACACTAAATTCAACACCAAACACATCACTACACACAAGGCGACTTCACATGTCCCATTCTCCTTTCCGTCCGCCATAAAATAGAGAACTCAATCGATTATGGATTTAAACAGTAAATTGCAAATTATACAGTGTAATACAAACCGCTCCAAGCACTGCTTTACGGATTTTTTAAATTCCTTAATTAATAGCTCACACACCGTCGCCTTGGTGTCCGAACCTTACACAGGGGCCGGGAACGAGGTTAAGGTCATTCGTGGTGTTGACATCTATCAGTTTGGCAGCAACTCGAGAGTGAAGGCCTGTGTCATAGTAAAGGACAAGACCCCGTGTCTCGGTCTCCCTCAGTTCTCGTCCCCAAACCTGTGCGTCATTCGGATACAAGTCAGTCACGTACACCTTCTCATAGCCTCTGCCTACATCGAGCCAAACGTCGTCGAGGCAGATACACTACACGCAATAGAACACCTTCTCGTTAACAACTCCAATACACGCTGCATTCTCGGTGGTGACTTTAATGGTTGGCACCCACTCTGGGGGAGCAGTCGCGCGAACGCTCGAGGGAACGACGTCATCGAGCTCTCCCTCGCGCACGACCTACAAGTGTGCAATGTGGGCGTCATACCCACGTTCGAAGCCATCACACACGGACGCGTACGCTCCTCCATCATCGACATCACACTTGTATCCTCGTCTATCCACAGTCACATTACAGACTGGAAGGTGAATCTGGACGCTTGTCCGTCATCACAACATAATGCCGTAGACTTCACATATACTCACCCGCAACCTCATACACGTTCACATACTAAACACAACACATCCACCTTTCTCTACAAATCCAATAAGGCTAATTGGGGACTCTTCAAGGATTCAATTAGCACACAACTCACAAACAACGACACACTCGATATTGACATACACTCACTCAACACTACACAATCGGAAGACTTTATTGATTCAATTACAAATACTATACATATCGCCTGCAAGTCTTCCATGCCAACCAGATCGTCCAGATCTGGGTGCAAGCCGCCGTGGTGGACAGAATCTTTGGAATCCCTAAAGCAGGAGGTCATACATACCCACCACAGATTACACGCCGTTAAGAGAGCCGGACAGCCGACTGACGCTCTGGCCGCCCAGTTACACAATCTTAAATTGCAGTATGCCGCCGAAATAAAAACCGAATCTACGACGCACTTCAAGGAATTCTGCGAGCTCCAGACCAAAGAAAATGTCTGGTCATTGACAAATCGGCTCCTAAGGGAATCCGCTCCACGACGCCCACCTGTCACACTCAAAGTTGGCGGTAATTACACTACAAGCACCTCCGATACAGCCAAAGCCCTCCTAGACCACTTTTACCCGGACGACACGACAGACACAGATGTCAGACACGACCTCGGGCACAAGCCGCCAACATCCCTAACACTCCCGATGACCTCCCCTTTACGAAGGAAGAAGTGTTGGAGATTTTGAAGGCAATGCATCCGAAAAGTGCCCCCGGACTAGACGGACTTACCTCTGACATTTGCTTCCAGTTCACCCTATCATACCCGAGGCTTATCACGGATGTGATGAATCGTTGCCTTGCCCTTCAACATTTTCCCCGACAATGGAAGAAAGCCTTCGTAAAAATAATCCCTAAACCTAATAAGACGAACAACTCTGACCTGGCTTGCTACCGACCCATCGGCTTGCTACCTGTTTTCGGAAAGCTTCTCGAGAAGCTCTTTATCGGACGAGTGACATATGCCGCGGCCAAAGCCGGTAAATTGAGCACTAAGCAGTTCGGATTCAGGCCGCAGACCAATACGACGGCCGCTATCAACGCGGCCGTCGAGGCCGTAAGGCAAGCCAGGACAGACAAACTCCTCTCCGTAGGGGTTTCGTTAGATATCAAAGCTGCTTTTGACAACGCCTGGTGGCCCGCTCTCTTCCATAGGCTCAGGCTCATCGGATGTCCACACAACATCTTTGGACTCATTCACAGCTACACTCACGATCGCACAGTCACACTTGACCACGCCTGCTCCAGGGTTTCAAAGACTATGTCAAAGGGCTGCATCCAAGGTTCGACCTGTGGTCTTCATCTGTGGAACATTATCCTTGACGAGCTCCTTGATATCGATTTACCTCCGGGCTGTCGCATTCAGGCCTTCGCAGACGACGTCCTCCTGATCGCATCGGCCCATTCGGCGACTGAACTGCAGGATGCCATTAACACTGCACTACATACAATCGCTAGCTGGGGCAAGGGGGTTAAACTCACTTTCAGTCCCACAAAAACACAGGCATTGGCTTTTGGTGCCAAAGCCAAACAAATAAACATCACCATGGACTCACACCCTATACACTTCCAGAGCGACATCAAACTTCTCGGTGTCATTCTGGATGAAAAACTTAACTTTCACAAACATATCCACTACATAATCAACAAAGCAACACGTCTATTCAACAGACTCACCTTTTTTGCCACAATACATGGGGGGCCCACCCAGAAAACACTCGCACGATTTACTTACAAGTGATACAGCTCATCATCACATACGCCGCTGGAGTATGGGGCCACGTGGCTGCTAAGAAGTGCGTGAGGAAACGTCTCCTCAGCATGCAGAGGGCCTTTGCTCTTAGAGCAATTCGCGGGTTCAGAACAGTGTCCACATCTGCTGCCCTCGCACTCGCCATGTTCACCCCCTTGGACCTCAAGGTCAAGGAGGTGCACCATATCGAAGCCACCCGCCTCTCAGGCGTTTCCCCACATCTCCCGACAGACATTACGCTTGAACAACATACACCGCCACACCTTCTCTTACATCCAGCACACAGACATACACCTAGCACACACACGCTCTGCAACCAAGACGAGGTTCAGAGCTTCCAGTCAGATACTCACCCTCATACCATCCACACCTTTACAGATGGAAGCAAGCTTGAGGACGGTACTGTGGGGGCAGCCTTCGTCTGTTACGGCGAAGGGCGTAGCCCGGTCAGCAAAAAGTTCAAACTTCACGACAGCTGTTCTGTATTTCAAGCTGAACTTCTAGCCATTCTTAAGGCCTGCTAGTGGGCCTTCTCTCATCAACAGACACGCACAGTAGTATACTCAGATTCGCTAGCTGCCATTCTCGCCACTCAGAATCGCAGCAATACACACCCCTTGGTCGCTCAAATACACAGCATCATACATAAAATTTCCGGGACCGTTGAGATCGCGTGGGTCAAAAGCCACACGGGTATTGTTGGCAACAAAGCTGCGGACACAGCCGCAAAAAGGGCGGCTAAATTGCACAAGGCCCCGGACTATGCACAATACCCCATTTCATACATAAAACACTTGACACGAACTCAAAACGCTTCAACCTGGCAATCTAGGTATGAGAGCGAGCCACAAGGACAATACACAAAACGACACTTACCCACACTCACACACATAAAAAAGTTACGCGCACTCACTGACACCACATTCACATTGACTCAAGCATTGACTGGACACTCATACACTAAACACTATCTCCACAGATTCAAAATTGTCGAGGACGATGCCTGTCCTTGTGACGGGACAACGTCTCAAACCATGGATCACGTTCTCGAGGATTGCCCTCGATTTGCCGCGATTAGATTGGACCACCAGATCCTCTGTCAAAGCCTCCAAGTGAGCCCGTTCAGAGTGGGGTGTCTTTTGAAACACAAGCAAGCTGTAGTTTCTTTCGCTAAGCTCGCCGACTCCATCCTGAGCAGACTAAAACATTTCAATGGACTGACATAAGTGTACATAATCTCCCGGAATCAAAATTTTTAGTTGTTAATAATAGCACTTAAAAAAAAATGAGGATAGGAAAAAAAAAAAATTGCTTAAAACTAGTTATTGTATCTCTCTCTATTGTAGATATTGTTTTTAACACATTTTGTATGTAACTTCATTGCCTTCATATATTACATAATATATATATATATATATATATATATATATATATATATATATATATATATATATATATATCATATACATGCATAAAAAACATATTTTCATTCTTTCTCATTGTCATCATCCATCATCTCACGTTCATTCCTCAGTAAGCCTGGCTCAGTGGTACAATGTATCAAATCGCATAACCCGCTGGACTCGCCTACATTAGCACTCATTTTAATTCCACCGTCTCCTAAAAAAAAAAAAAAAAACCTACCTATAAGGAATAAAAAAAATTGCGAGGGCTGCGTGTACTCTGAATGTAACAAACACATTACTCTAACTAATAACATCATTAGACACTACTAAAAATTTCTAATTTTCATAATCAAATCACATCCCTAGCTTAAATACACAACCAACACAGAAATAGCAGTTACATAAGAGTACACGCAGCATTAGCACCCGAATCAACTCATTTGGAAGAAAAAAAAAAAAAACTAATGACTAAGCAGGGATTCCCAAAGTGGATTCCGTAGAATATTCATCAGGGTTCCACCAACATTATTTATTATCAGCTGTAAAATAATACCACGGTTATAAATATTATTTTGAAATAGCGCAAAATATGTGATTAGAAGAACTCGTTACATGTATGTAAGAATAATTTGTTTCAATTAAATTACACATTTCTTAATAAAAAGTGATCATTTAATAATAAATATAAAAATATAGATATAAAATAAAAGGTATTTGGTTGGTATTCCTTTATTTTTAAAGTGTAGATACCCCTGGACTAAGGAGGACAGGAGAATGTACCAAACATAAAGGGAAGCAGTGTGGACCAACGATACACCACTAATGGTTGTCAGCTTTCTTATGAAGGTACAATTGAATATGTTGAGTTGTAAGGTATAAATATATTTCTATTTTCTATTGAGAAAATATAAAGAAATATTTTGTTAAGTTATCAACAATAATCGAGAAAATATTGCTATTGATTGTAATTAGCTAGACTTTAGCTAATTTCACGTAATGGCCTTTATTTAAAGGAGCTTTATAATCTGTCTATTTAAAAAATAGTTGCTTTTAAAATACAGCCAGCACTATATGTTAATATGGCTAAACACTTTAACACGTTCAAAGCTCGTTAATCACTAAATGTTTTTATCTTTTTAGTAAACAAAACTCATATATTACCACAGACAACACTTCTGTACATAACAAACATGAAAAACTAATTGTTTTTCTTAAAACAATTAGGAATATCGAACCTTATTTTTTTATCTCAGGGAAATCCTTATGGATGCCGCCAGGATCTTCGGGTAGATCCTGACCCAATGTGGGACTCGCACCTGGGAGTGCCCACCCTAACTAACACCACTGCGAGCGTCTTCAGCCGCTTTTTGAGGATCCCGGATATGCAGGCAACAGACAGGATCACCTCAGCGACAGGCTGGCCCCAGCGAAGACCAGATTACTCCTCGTACCCGACACGAACACAGATGCGTTTACTGGAGGCGCATTAAGTAGCGCCTCCTACGCACCCCCATTCGTAGCCCCCGGGAGGTGGCCTCGTCGGCGGCCTCCTTCTAAGACATTACTGCCTCGCAGAAGGAGACCATCGCCGTCCAAGAGGAATATCGAACCTAAAATGACAAGAATTAATAATATACAATTTTTTATTAGTAGTAAATTCATATTTTAGCCGTTGTCACTAAAAAGTTAGATATATTTTGTTACAGAGGGATGCTAGGGAATCTCCCTCTGTCTTTTTTACGGATTTTATAGCGGTTTCTTAAAAATAGTAAATTATTTTTAAGAGTGGAATTTTATTTTCGAATACTGGTGCCACGTCACTTACGATGTTCTAATAAAATAATATTAAAAAAACATAATATGCTACTGGCCCATAGCCAATATTAAATAATACACCTATTTTTCCTGTTCTGTGACATGTTTGCTAGTTTAAAATCTAGAACCACCTAATATGTTTCAAGGAGAATTTACGAGTTGTCTGACAGGAACTAGCAACCCGCGATAGAATATTAAAGACGCGAGTGATTTACGCGCCAAGGCGCACTCTGCAGAAAACAACTGACAAAATGGCGGCAAAACGCTAAAAACTGTTATACTTCATTTTTATAGCACTTTTAAGAAATTCATGGCTCTATATCTGTTCCTGCATTTGCAGGGTATTTTAAAATGATATTTTTTGCTTGTAATAAAAATAAATCTGTATTTGAATGTATCTCTGCAAATTTGAGAAACTAGGAATGAATGTCTTCGAATTCTTTGAAGACTGGACGAGCTACTAGTGTCTTAAGATCCTAATGAAGTGTAATCCCTTCTGAAGCAGTGTCCCACATTAGGAACTGTTAATCGTTGACCAAATACTTATTTATCAAATGAAATAAAAATTAGTAGAAATATTACTATTTGGACGTCCCTTGAATCTTATATATTATATACGTGATGCTAATGTATACACAGCTTTGCCAATATGGAATAAACAAAATAGAAACATTAAAATTGCACAGCTTAGAGACAGTTTTAGAAGTGATGCATGCTCATCCCAAGGCTTACTGGCGAGCGGAGTTAGCTGTAGCAACCGTTCGTTCTAACAAGCCGTTTGTTTACCATTATGTAATAACAACTTCTTATGGACACTAGTAATGTTTTTTATGTAGTTACATATTATATTATTTATCCTGGATTCCTGGATTCCTGGACAAGTCATTATTGTGTCATGCCATGCATTCGTTGTAAAAGTCGTGCAACAATAGCAAAAATAGGAATTACACTGACAATTCCGGCCTTTATTTCATAACCTGAAATACAGTTTCACAGTGACATAATGTGGAATAAGAATAGCAGAGTAGCTTAATTATTAGGCAGACTTGGTGATGCCCTTGCTAGGAACTTAACTTTAAATTACTCTTACCGATTTGCTTTATCTTAAATAAATAAATAAAGTTTCAGAACTTTAAAAAATAGCGTACTATTTTTTGACGTAATAACGTCTTATAAATTGATGAACACCGGCGGCGCGCACGAAAAAGTGTCTCGTTCTACCTGAGCCTGTCAAACGATAGACAGGCCCTATGCCCCCTTTAACCAGTTGGGGGCCCTGGGCAGTAGGATAATGGGGCCCCGATGAAAACAACAATTTTAAGATCTTTGAGCTTGATTTTTGGACTAGAGAGGAATAAACCAAGTAATAAGGGCAGAACTAGGTATTCAGAAAGCTAACTGAGCCTGTAATCTGTGGTATATTATGTTTGGTTTTTAATTTAATTATTCTAATAATGGGATCCCAAGCAGGTGGTAAGAGCCAGCCATCTTCTCTATTGAAATTAGGATGTTTGGAATCGGTGGCATGTAAAAAACTTAATAAACCGCGATATAATCCGTAAAATTGTTTCATTAAAATGAGTGAAATTCAGGTATACATTAGAAATCAATAAATAGCGTACAATTTAGAATTATACAAGTTGCAAGCTTTTTAAACTGATACTTAATGTAATTTAAATAGGTAGGTACTCATACTTTTTAATAAGTAGCATACTTTTTATTATTTGAAATGATAAATGTTTATAATATTATTTATCTGTGACCAAAAAATTACATATATTTTTTGCCATTTTTTTTAAACTTACGTATGCATAAATCCGCAATACGGTGTCGAAATGCGGACGTGACGGCTGACGCAGCGATGCTTTTGACAACTGTGATTTATGTTAGTGACACACTATAATCTAGACTCTAGGGTCTAGACCATACCTACCTGCTAGTAATTCCTATTTATAATATGAATTTTAATTAAAACTAGCGATTTACAACAGATAAACTATAACCTAGTTTTCACAGATGTTTATATGTAATTTGAATTACCTATTTATCTTTTATGACTATAGTGATAGTCATAAAAGTCATCATTAATAGTGAAACTTTCATTCCATCGCCCCAAAATTTTTCGTTCATCTTTCGCATGTCACATTACCTTACACGAAAAAGAGACACTTGTAAAATATACGACGACCTCTGTGGCTCAATAACTACACGTTGGAGCTCAAGCCGGAGGTAGCGGGTTCGAATCCCGCCAAGGAACAAAAAACTTTTCTGTGTTCCTGGGTCATGGATGTGTCTTAAATGTATGTATTATATAATATAAATCTTAAATATATTTATAGTATAAAAGTATTAAAAATATTTCCGTTGTTTGGTACTCGTAACACAAGTTCTTCGAGACGACACGAGACCAGATTGACGTGGTGTAAAAGCGTGTAAAGTCGTATTATTAGCCCCAAAAAGGCTTTAAATAATTCGTCCGGGAAATAGTGCTGAAAAACTAGCGGATTACAGCAGATAATATATTGCTGCGTTCTCATATAATTTATACCCGCACCGAAGGACCGCGCTTAGCTCAGTAATCTGAATCTATTATCAGCTCGGCGCCACGTGGCGCATACATGAATAATTTAGTATCAACGATAAAAAGCCACCATATTTACTGTTTTAACGGCCTTTAACTTTAAAAGATTTTTAACTTTGTTAGGAAGTTTGTACGTAGATAATATTGACAGACATTCGCTATTAAATAATTATTCTGTGCGTGGGTGTGACACTGACCTCAAACGGCTGGATCGATTTTGATTAAATTTTAATGTGTGTTCCAGTGAATTTGATAATGGTTTAGTTATAATAATTGACATACTATTTAGATTTCTGTGGTTTAGATTCACAATTCGGTCAATAACGGTATTGTAACGTTTACGCAAATTTAAAAACTGAAGCCACTTTTTTTAATTAATTAACCGTGATAAATTTCGTAAAAATAGTTTCATTATAACAAAATGTCTTGTACAGGACAACGTCTGTCGGTCCCGTAGATATCAGAGAGTATTTATATGCTCTGTGGTCGGTCCGGTATTTTTTTATTTAGACAGTACCGGACAGATTTTGGGGAGGTTTTTGTCTAGCGGTGTATGTCTGTCTGTTGAGACGACGATGACGACGACACCAAACAAACAGATCGTTGATTCCATGTTTTCTATACATTCCATCTGGAAAAGCATCATCATCATCATCGTTATTGACCTATTACATCTTTTAAAGATGATTAAAATCAATTATTTGTAGAGTTTTAAGGCATTTATTTTCGTGGCTTAATAACCCAATCCGGGTCTTGCGCCGCATAATGTGTAAGAAGGCTTTAAAAGCAGACCCCAGCAAAATGGTATACCGGTAACTAGCGTATTACAGAGCACGTAATATTTGTGTTGTCGAATATAGACCGCTAACATCGGATTTACACTTATCAAATCACTTCCCTTAATTTACATTATATTCAATATTAATTACGAGTAGGTACACATTAGTAATTGATTTAAGTAAATTTGCATATTGGAGAATATACAACACTCTATGTAACAGATTATTATGTACTTAATAAGTAGAATTATAGTCCTATGTAATTACTGTAATTAGTAGTAGATTAACGCCCGAATACTCAAACGAATCTCAAATTTAAGACGTACTTAAACTCGTGTGGTCCCTCTTTTTTTCTTTGAATCTGACACGTCGTAGCATGAGTTTAAGTACGTTTGAGATTCGTTTGAGTATTCGGGCGTTAGTTTTATTATTTGTAGTTATGGCGGTAGTTTAATGGTCCACTGAGGAAATAAAAATTGGTGTAAAAGGATATCATGTGCTATTAGGCTCAAAATCAGCCCAGTGCCAGAAGGACGGAGACTTCAGCCTTAGTAATTAGATTTAGTTGGGTTTTATTCTTTAGATACGGAACCCTGTTTTTTCTTTTGTGCCGGGAAATGCTCTTAGGCATCCCGCGGGAGGGGGGATTCCCCAGGCGGGTATGTAGGAGTCGCTGCGCCCAGAAAATGGTAAGGCGTAATGGCGAGTGCCACCGATGCCGCCTTTGGTGAGGTGTCCCGGATCTGTTGACCTGGTGCCCTGCACCTCGACGGCTAATCAGTCCGCCAAGGGACCGACGCCACCTTCACAAAGATCCTCGCCCCTTGTCCCCCTGCCCCTTTGCCCCTTGCCTTTTGTCGACCCTTGTTCTTATAAGAGATGTACAAAGAGCAGCTCCCTCAGTTTAATTGGCTTCACCCAAGGTGTTGGGTTCACCCTAGGGTACTGAGCCCCAACGCCATGACAAGGCTTGAACCATGATGGGGTAGATACGGAACCCTGAAAAGATCTTTTAACCCCTTCAGAGCATTAGAGCGTACCTATCAAAATAAATTATTGAATTAAAATTAGAGTAAATATACTGACTCGTAAATTTATTAACTCGCATATGAACTACATTAACTAACATTTTTGTTTTTCCAATCAATTTCACCAGTTCCTTATTTTTTATAATTTCAAATGCTGAAGCAATATGTAATTGCTATAGTGAAACAACTTTTATGTATTTTATTGCGGTTTAATAAGTCTTCCCGTGACCATATTTGCTGTAAAGTATCCGAAACGTCGAGTATGCGAAAAGAACTCATTATAATAAGTAAAAGCGTAAACATTAGAAAACAATATTTAATTCTTTTTACAAATTAAGTTCCTAGCGCGTCCTTTCGAAGTCTGTATAAAATATAACACTTAAAAATGAAACTTAAGGCTCTATACATTAAAACGAAATTCATGTTTATCAACAGTATTGTCCCATCTATCGTATACACACGAAACCTTTTAGAGAATGACACCACTATTGTCTGTGCAGCAATAATCATAAACTACACTCGTTCCTGCTATTTATATACAAGTCCGCAAATTTAAGGTGTTACAGAAAAACATTGTATCTATATTTTACATCTATTACTACTTAGCATTATTACAATAATACCCATGATTCTACCAAGTCAGTTTTTTTTAAAGGTCTGAGGAGTAGTCTGGCCTTCGCCGGGGCCAGCCTGTCGCTGAGGTGATCCTGTCTGTTGCCTGCATATCCGGGACCCTCAAAAAGCGGCTGAAGGCGCTCGCGCTGGTTTTAGTTAGGGTGGGCAGGTGCGAGTCCCACATTGGGTCATGATCTACCCGAAGATCCTGGCTGCATCCATAAGGATTTCCCTGCGAAAAAAAAAGTTATATTTTTAAAGAAAAAAACGAAGGAAGTTCTCAAGTCGATATATTTTTAGGTATGACCGTGCATAACTTTTTACAGAGTAGTCCCATTTTGATATATTTTTTTTGTTGAAAAGGAGATATTTCAAAAGTGGTTATATTATAAGGATACCAGGATCTGATGACGGCATCCCAGAAAAATCGAGGGGAACTTTCGAATGTCGTAGGGGCGACTAGTGCGTTTATTATTTTTTTCGGTAAGTATTTTAAAGCATTACAGTTTAATTAAAAAGGTCTGGAGTCAACTTTATGATGAAGACGAAGGATAGTTAAGGGAACTCCTCAACGGTTTACAGTAGTTACCTTGCTTACCTTACTTGTGTTTGGACTTAACTCATTTATATTGACGAAAACTTAGCACCTACCTTATAGGTACCTGATGATGGAGACCTGAAAACTTTAAAATTAAAACTCGTTTTGCACTTAAAAAAGGTACCTAAAGTAAGTAAATTATTAAATAAAATTTAAGTTCAGAAAACCACAAATTAAATATGCACTCCTAAGCGAAAACAAATTAATATAATTATTATAAACGCTACCCACTCATCTATTTGAAGTATGTGCCAGCCAAGTTTAATAGGTAGTAGATAGATACTGCCTACAAATATCTGCCTATTTACTACATACATAGTATCTATCTACTGTATGTATGTATCCGTTTTCTGGTTGCCATAATAGGGTTGCTGATCCCAAACTAGGCAAAGCCTGCCCAATTTGCGGAGTTTATCATGGTTTATTAGATTTGTGCACTCCCAACATTTTTGATATATATGATAGGTATACAGCAACCATACGTTTCATCTCGTTATAGAGGTTGTATTCGCTACGGTATTTTCTGTATTTCGAACAGAAACGCATACTGAGAGGAACAGAAACTTCTTGCATCTAAAGCGGCTGTTACACGAGGAGAGTTTCTCGCACGGGAGCGGCGATTTCTTCTAGGTAATAATATGGTCGCCTAGTGTAAACAAATGCTCCGAGTTTCTCGAATACTATTCTTGCTATACGTACGCCCACTCTCCTGGGGTGCGAGCACAGAAATAGTAATAATACGTGGGTGTTCGCAACGGCTAACAAGTCGTATTAGTGGAGAGTCCAGAGTGATTTGCGCTACTTTTAAAACGCCTATTATTTTTTACGTTATAAATATATTATATAAATAAATAATAAATCTATAGATCTACAATGTAGTGTAATCATATTAATCAAACACTTTAATTTTTAAGTAGGTACATAATAATCGCATACGTTTATTCGCCGCTTGCGTGCGAGAAAATCTCCTTGTGCTGTCTCCAGCTGTCTCCAGCTGCTTAAGGATAGACAGCGTATGTTATGTTACCTGGATAACAAAAAGAGTATCGAAAAATTCATTTAATGTCAGGCGACAACTTACCACCTATTTGCATAAGCCTAACAAAAAACTAGCATATCTAATGATCACGAGCAAGTCGCGGGCAAAAACTACTCTATACCGATACGATAAAGAGATTTTAACTAAATACTAGATTATCACTAAGTGACAAAGACAAAAAATAAGATACCCGTGAAACTAAGATAACGCGGACGAAGCTGCGGGAACAGCTAGTTTATTTATAATTGATTTCCAAACGATCAGCTAAGTGCATTCCGCGCTAAATAGCTATCGCTCTGCGAGCTCGACGAATGGCAGCTACCCCAAAATACCGTAATCTATGTTTTACAACGGTTATTAAGCTTTTTGTTTGACAGACACAGAACATGACTACCCAAGTTATATCTATACTAATATTCGTAGAATGATCGTAGAATCATATCAGAAGACCTACGATTAGATAATATATGTAAAAATTTAATTATGGCCCTTACTGAACAATAAAGTACGAATATAATAAAAAAGTTTAAAAAAAAATGTTTGCTTTAAACAAGTAAGGCTCTTTAAAATTCAGTAAAATCTAAATAAAAACATCCAAAGTGAAGAATCAAACAAATAACCTGAGTTAAATTAACAAGCCTGTACTACTGTACACTACTAGATTGACCCATTAAGATGACACCGTGTGCAGAACTTAATTGGGTATAGACAATCTACAGGGCTGAACTGACAGTTCGGCCATATTCACGTTATTGGCTGAAATTCAGGCGAGATGTATATAGACTAATGTAGAGTCATTTAAATACGCCTACAATTAATATAGTTATAGTTATTATAAACACAGAGTGGATAGGATATTAAATTGAACGATAAAAACATAATTTATTGTCTGTATACAATATTATGTAAATCAAATATCTCTTAGGTATATTTTAATCGCATTTGCAATTGATCTGCTATTAGATCATCTATTACAGGATAAAGACCATACCCCATCATCATAAACATTATTAACTCTTTTGCGACCACCTCTGAACATGACCTCTTTCAATTAACGCCGGAAAATGGACGACCGATCCCTGACACTCTTATTCAAATAGGACTGGTCATTGGTCAATGCACGTTGATTGTCGTTGGGAAGCGACCTCTCCGTCTTCTCTAACGTGACTTCCACTCCAGAACTCTATCAGCCCACCGGCTATTAGTTCTTCACCGTATGTGGCCGAAACTCTGCTACTTCAACTTGCTTATCTTTCGCGTGACGTCAGCAAATAAATGGAAGGCATCAATGGGTAAAACATATCTTCAGTATTGTGATATCAGATAATTTTCTATCAACAAAATTACACCATTATAAAGCACTTCCAAGTTGCAGTTCTAGGTTGGTAGCATACAGAAACTGAAGAAATGTAATTGGAAAACGAAAATAAGTTACATGTAGCTAGTACGATATAGCACAAACGATGTCCCAGATAAGAAGGAATCAAATCGATTTGAAGCGTCGTTTATTTATTCCGAACGAGCGCGTCAGGAAATAATTCAGGAAGATGCTTCTGATTTCTTTCTAGCCAAAGATTAAACATTAAAGAGTGGCCATGCAATTTTGCCAATTTGTTTTTCTTTTTTGTTTTGTCCGTGTTCTATATTTAAATAATTCGTAATCTTTATATATAAAAATCAATGCCACTTTTCGTTGTAATTTTATAACTCAAGAACGGTGAGCCCGTTCTTGAGTTATAAAATTATCCCAACCAAATGTTTAGGCTTTGTTCGGACTATTTAGTAGATGGTTTATGTGAAGTTTGCACAAAATCGGTCGAGCGGTTCTTCATTTATCACATTTTTTAAATTTAATAAATGGCGGATCATTTTGTGAATAGAGATTTTGCTGTCAAATTGAATCTTTTTCAGTTGGGGTCATATTGAAACTTTTTTCAGAGTTGACAGTACAACATTAAGTTTTAAAATAGCTAGCAATTAATAATATTTTTTTTTGTTTGAATAAATTAATTTGATGTTCCATTTTTTTTTATTTCACTTTATACTTAGCGAAGCACGTACCGGGCCGCTAGTTTTATATAAAAATCTACATCATGATATTAGTACTTGAAAACTAATTTAAAAAATAAGTAAATATAAAATAGACATTTTATGCGATTAACGTAGATGGACTAATGGAATTTGAAGCGAGCGACGAAGGTCTAATTAGTTTCCTAAATTTCCCTGTACCTGAATTTGAATTTCTCGAGCTCACTGGTGAAGGAAATTGTGATGAGGAAACTTGCATGTCTTATAAATAGTTAAGTCTTTACAGGTGTGTAAAATTCGCCAACCAACATTGGGGCAATACATAATAATATGTCAATTGTCAATGTCTAATTTCGAGACAGAAGTAAGTTTAGCTCGTGCCCAGCAGTAAGTATGGCTTATGCTAAGTGGGGTTTCTCTGGATGCTATTACGATGTTTATACTATAAAGCAACCATAGTGATGAAGGACCACAACCCCTTGAGACAAGAGTTGCGGTAAAGTATCCGAAAGCTTTATAGAAGAAGTATCATTAAAACGACGTAAATATTTATCAATTTTCTTCACATTTACCGCTCCATATAATGTAGAAAACTTATAATAAAACATGTATGCATAAGTTTGTATTTTATAATATAAAAAAAGAATTTATATAAAATGGCATCCACGATATTTTTAATCTGTGGCACAAATAGCTAGCGAAGATTAGTATTTGCTAAGCCCCGCAAGACCTCGGCTTAGCCGTCCGTCTGCTACATTAGCCCGCGAGCAATCGAATTCATAACACCACCAGCTTAATCCATTATTAATACAAGGATTAATACGTAATCACATTATTGTGGGCTTTAGTGGAAACAAAAACATATACACGATGTATTTTAACGTATGCTTCATTATCTATTATTTTTTATGTTTTTGATTGTAATGTGTATTAGATAATAGGGGCGTATGTTTTGCCACGCCCTGTGTATGTGTCTGCGTGGATGCCGCCATACTGCATTTTGTTCAGTAACTTATCATACTCTCTGCGATCGTTGATTCAGTAATTAAAACAGGACAGACTTGAATTTTTAGTACAGAGATATGAGCTCTAGCGAACTGTTTTAGTTCATGGACCACGTCGACCACCTACCTTTAGATTGCTCATCTGCTATCCAATGGCTGGCTGGTCCAGTGGGCTCACCACTTTGTGAAGTGGGCGCGGGTTTCAATAGGGATTGAAATTGTAATTTGTATGATGAATATTATAGATGTCCGCTCTGTGTCATTTCATCATCATCATCATCATCAGCCTCTTTCCGTCCACTGCTGAACATAGGCCTCCCTCAATGAACACCAAGACGGCCGATCCCTTGCTACTCGCATCCAACATGGACTGGCCATCGCACGGAGATCGTCTTCCCACCTGGTTAATGGCCGACCAACACTTCGTCTACCTAAACGTGGCCTCCACTCTAGAACCTTATTGCCCCATCGGCCATCCGTTCTCCTGAGTGTGTGACCAGCCCACTGCCACTTCAACGAGCTTATTATTTGCGTGATATCGGTAACCTTAGTTCTCTGGCGGATGTCTTCGTTTCGGATCCTATCCGCCACAGAAACACCCAGCATAGCACGTTCCATAGCACGTTGAGCTACGGCAAACTTACGGACCAGTCGTAAATTTAGAGGCCACGTTTCAGCCCCGTAGGTCCATCACGGGGAGAACGCATTGGTCGAAGACTTTCGTCTTCAA
Organism: Helleia helle; assembly: GCA_963853865.1. Taxonomy (NCBI): domain Eukaryota; kingdom Metazoa; phylum Arthropoda; class Insecta; order Lepidoptera; family Lycaenidae; genus Helleia; species Helleia helle. The sequence goes on along the minus strand of OY971426.1, from coordinate 15,475,510 downwards.
ACTCTGCGGTATAGACGACGTGAGAATATGGCTAAGCTTCCTGAATGCTGCCCATCCCAATTGAATCCTCCTATCGGCTTCCCTCTCGAAGTTATGTCGACCTAGCTGCAAAGTATGCCCAAGATAGACATACTCTTGCATGACTTCAAGAGTTATGCCATCAACGTTAATCGGCCTAGGGAGAACGTGTTCGTTGAACATGACTTTCGTCTTGTCCAAGTTCATCCTAAGGTCCAAACGTCGGGAGGATTCATTTAGACTGTGCAGCATCTCCTGCAAGCCCTCCAACGACTCGGCCAATATAAGGATATCGTCGGCGAAACGAAGGTGTGAGAGATACTCGCCGTTAACGTTTATGCCACATTCTGTCCAGTTTAAAGTCTTAAAGACGTCCTCCAAAGCATTAGTGAACAGTTTTGGGGAAACAACATCCCCCTGTCGCACTCCTCGATGCAAATGGATTGGTCTTGTTTGACCTCCCGGAACCAGAACGGATATAAAAGCGGCGTCGTATAATCCTCTCAACACTTCGACGTATCGCCAATCGACCTGACATCGCTGCAGAGCTTCCAGAACAGCCCAGGTTTCAACCGAGTTAAAAGCTTTCTCATAGTCCACAAAGGCAAGGCACAGTGGCTGGTTGTACTCATGGGTGTTCTGTACAACTTGCCTTATAGTGTGAATGTGATCTATGGTGCTAAATCCTCTTCGAAACCCAGCCTGTTCCGGTGGCTGGAATCCATCGAGCTTTTTAGTGAGGCGGTTCGTCATGATCCTCGAGAACAGCTTGTATATATGGCTTAGAAGTGATATCGGTCTATAATTTTTAAGAAGAGTGTTGTCGCCTTTCTTAAAAAACAGAACGATCTCACTCCATCCTGAATCCTCCTATCGGCTTCCCTCTCGAAGTTATGTCGACCTAGCTGCAAAGTATGCCCAAGATAGACATACTCTTGCACGACGTCAAGAGTTATGCCATCAACGTTAATCGGCCTAGGGAGAACGTGTTCGTTGAACATGACTTTCGTCTTGTCCAAGTTCATCCTAAGGCCCAAACGTCGGGAGGATTCATTTAGACTGTGCAGCATCTCCTGCAAGCCCTCCAGCGACTCGGCCAATATAACGATATCGTCGGCGAAACGAAGGTGTGAGAGATACTCGCCGTTAACGTTTATGCCACATTCTGTCCAGTTTAAAGCCTTAAAGACGTCCTCCAAAGCATTAGTGAACAGTTTTGGGGAAACAACATCCCCCTGTCGCACTCCTCGATGCAAATGGATTGGTCTTGTTTGACCTCCCGGAACCAGAATGGATATAAAAGCGGCGTCGTATAATCCTCTCAACACTTCGACGTATCGCCAATCGACCTGACATCGCTGCAGAGCTTCCAGAACAGCCCAGGTTTCAACCGAGTCAAAAGCTTTCTCATAGTCCACAAAGGCAAGGCACAGTGGCTGGTTGTACTCATGGGTCTTCTGTACAACTTGCCTTATAGTGTGAATGTGATCTATGGTGCTAAATCCTCTTCGAAACCCAGCCTGTTCCGGTGGCTGGAATCCATCGAGCTTTTTAGTGAGGCGGTTCGTCATGACCCTCGAGAACAGCTTGTATATATGGCTTAAAAGTGATATCGGTCTATAATTTTTAAGAAGGGTGTTGTCGCCTTTCTTAAAAAACAGAACGATCTCACTTCCATGCCACTCCCTGTTGGAGGACGAAATAAAAAATCTTTTGTAACTCTCTTAAAACAGGTTCGCCGCCTGCCTTAAGGAGTTCAGTCGTAATTCCGTCCCTCCCCGGAGCCCTTCCTCCTTTAAGCTGCTTAAGAGCCAGACTAACCTCACCTAGGCTGATGTTCGGAAGGTCGCCGGAGAGGTGTCTTGTTAGGCTAGCACGGGGATCGTAGTTTCGGGGATCAGGTTGAGGAGCGTGGGACGCGTACAGTTTGCCATAGAAATCTTCGACCTCGGATAAGATCCCAGACTTAGACGAAAAGGGTTGTGCCAGAAGCGGTCCTAATCTTCGACAGATGGCTTCTCCCGAGCTTCTCCACAAAAACCTTCGACCCTCTATTCTGCTCAATTGCTTCGGTAATCCGTTGCGTATTTGAGCAGCGAAGACCTCGGCGTATTAGTTTGCGGATCTGCTTCGAGAGAAGCTTTACATCTGTAGAAGTGGCGTCTGTGTGTGCTCTGCGTTCCTTCATAAGATCGAGCGTCTCATCCGAGAGTTTGGTTTTCCTGTCAGTACGCTTTCTCCTACAAAACCTTTCACCCAGGACCCGCATGCAGTCCACCACGGCACCCAGTGCGTCGTCAACTGCCTTTGTAGTTTCCGATATGTTAAGGCTATCGAATCGGTTTTTTAATTCGAATTGGAATTTTTTGGAGCCTATCACAGTTTGCCGGAAGTCAGATCGGAGTGTAGACTTTATTAGATGGACTCGCTCTCGCTGAAAGCCTACATTCATAGATCCTCTTACTAATCGGTGATCACTTCCGGTTTTGAACCTGTTGATCACAGAGACATCCCTGAATGCATGTCTTCGATCCGTCATAATAAAGTCTATCTCGTTCCTCGTCACAGTGTCGGGGCTTTGCCAGGTCCACTTCCTGTGGGGCTTCTTTTTAAACATATTTTAAAAAGAAGCTATATTTTAAGAAGAAGAAGAAGAAGTTCATTAAAAAGAGTCCCTCTTTCTCGAGAAAGTTGACCAGCATTTGCCCCCTGTGGTTACGACACCATGTGGCCCTAAACAACACCAAATGACACAGCTGTGTCATTTGGTGTTGTTTGTTGTAAGTACACCAAATGACACAGTGTCATTTGGTGTACCTACTTATATTTGGTGTACTTACTTACACTTATATAATATGTATTTATAAAACATTAACAAGAACAGAATTATCACGGGGCTCTCTTCTTCTTTTCTTTTACGCCGGGAAATGCTCTGAAGCATCCCGCGGGGGAGTGGGTCTCCCTAGGTGCGTATGTGGGACTCGCTGCGCTCGAAAGGTGGTAAGGTGGACGCAGCTCTATCCCCTAAAACCCGGCGAGTGCCACCAATTCCGCCTTTGGTATTGCGCCCTGGATCTGTTGAGCAAACTGGGCACCTCGACGGCTAGTCAGTCCCGCAGTAGACCGACGCTACCTCCACAGAGGGGTTGTCGCCGATTTTGACGGGACTTTTACTCGCATATAGCTAATTTTATAAGGAGTAACTTATGCTATAAAAATAATTATCATCTATCCTGGTACGGCTGTAAATCTAAGATAGCGGGCGAAGCTGCGGGCAACAGCTAGTAATTGATAAAAATAGATGAGAACGTAACGAGCGTCATACCGATTGATGTCACGGCGCTCCAATAGATGTTTTTCCAATTGTCGGTGATAAAGATTCTTAAATAAAATTACCTAGGTATAAGTGTACCTACCTTCCAATTAATATTCACACAGGAAACAACAGGACACCTAACCCATAAAGCCATTTTATTTTAAAATGGAATTTATACACACGTCCATATTTAATACAATTTTGAGCAACAACAAATACGGTGGCCGGTTCCTACGTGATGTGCATTCGTGGTTTCCACAAATACAAATATAAATTGTTAATAGGAAAATGGGTACGATATTAACTTTTAAGCGTTGTATGTTTTTTGTCGTAGCAAATTTCATTAATTGTAATAAAGCTTTTTATGGATCTCGCAGTTTGTGATGTTTCTGGTATTTCCTACGTCTCGGGTAGATTATAACTACAACTAGCTGTTGCCCGCAGCTTCGCCCGCATTAACTTAGATTTACAGCCGTATACGGAGTGATGATAATTATTTTTGAAGCGTCAGTTACTCCTTATTTTATAACATCAGCTATTTACCAGTGAAAGTCTCGTCAAAATCGGCCCAGCTGTTTTAGAGATTAGCCGGAACAAACAGACAGACAAAAATAGTAAAAAAAATATTTTGGTATATGTACCGTGTTTACATCCAAGCACTTAGTAAAAAGCGGTTATATTGATATCACAAACAGACACTCCAATTTTATTTGTAATATGTATAGATGTATAGATAATCTTGGGAGGATCAAAGCAGTTCGCATTTTCACATTAATAACACACGATAAATGTTTTTTTCCGGAACACCAGGACCACCCGGCAAAGTAAGAGTATGTAGCCATTGCCTGCCTATTCTGCCCTTTTTGCACACGGTATAATTGCTTCAAAGAGAAGCACAATTAGCCAAATTAATTTCGTGTCTACATAAAAATCGAATAACATAGTAGACACAACACCAATGTTAGTTTTTAGCAACATAGGTAAGTAAATCCGCTAGGTATATTAACTTTATGGTATAACTCATGACAATATATTTAGTAACTTAGATTTACAGCTGCACCCGGATTGGTGATGATTTTTTTATGCCTTAGTTACTCCTTATGACATCAGCTTTCTGTCAATGAAAGTCCCATGAAAATCGGCCCAGCCGCTTTAAAGATTATCCGGAACGAACAGTCAGACAGACAAAAATTGTAAAAAAAGGGCTATTTTGTTAGGTATGTACCGTGTATACGTCCATTTAACAAAAATCGGTTATTTTAAAATTACAAAGAGACACTCCAATTTATTTTACCTGTATAAATAAAATTATATCGATACACCCGCCAGAGATAAAGTACCCAAGTACACTTTAATCCATATTAGCATCGGTGCCCGATATCCGGGTACCGGATATACCGGTAGCTAGTGTTCTTATCAGATCAATGTAATGGATTCCCCGGATTATATCCAAACAAAATATTAATCTTATCGACATCCTGCATTTTGTCGAAATTTCCTCCAACTTAGCATGAAAGAATAGTTTTGCATCGATATTTTTTATGATATTTATTCACTTTACTTTTTTATTTTTTTATAGACGAGGAGCAAACGGACAGTCAGTTCACCTGATAGTAAGTGATAAGCGGCATCCATAGACACCCGTTACATCATTAGCAGGCGCCTTGCCGGCCTTTCAAATATGAATATGCTCTTTTCTGAAAGGTTTTTATTAATATAATTTATAAGGGTATTTATTACCTGTGGCCTAAATATTATATAATACCTACTACTCTCTGGTATTACCGAATTAAAGTTTTCACCAAATAAGATATTTAATTATAAATTTTAAATCTTATGTGGTTATTTGCGGAGCTTGATATTTCGGCATTTCTACGAATGCCTTGTTCACGAGACTGAGACTCAAGAGTCTCGGGAAGAAGGCATTCGTGGACACGTCGCTTTAAATAGTTTTAATAAGAAACCATAAACATATAATATAATAGACCAATAAAGAGTTGGAAAGAGAAGATAGTCCTTTATGGAATTATAACAAGATGAAAAGAGAGCAATCTAATGTAACCACTTTTATTTGACAGGTCAGCCAAAGTCACCAAGCGTTAAAAGAGCCTCTCAGTACTTCCAATTTATTTCGTTGTTCTAGATATATTTGCAATAAATACTATTGCATATAAAAAGATGAAGATACTATGCGGTGCGGTATAATATTAATCATAGAAACAATCGTGAAAATTATACATTTCACAGGTAATTCATCTTCATGTCCTAATTGCTAAGATGTGTTTATTTTTTGCTATATTCTATCTTTACTTCTCTATTTCAAATAAAATAATGTCAATCGTCTTATTTACTTTCATATTTTGCGTAATTAAAGATACTATCGTTCTTAAATTACACAATATTTGAAGATTAATTTTCACCAATATTTTATACATATACGCTAGTGCTTGATTCAAATTTATCGACATGCTTATTGGCTTATAATATCATTAATTTGAAACTAATCTAAAAACAACAAAAAATAAAACAGCTTTCGATATAATATAGAGTGACTCAAGAGCAAGGTTTATATTATGTAAAGGGAATATCAGAAAGAAAATGCGTTTTAAATAATAATAACAACCATTTTATTACATTCTGATAAAACAATAACAATCTTAATGTGTAGGTGCGTGTGCATGTGCATGCATTAAAGCACCTCCGTCCTTACCCACACTGCACATGCATACACATACACGAACCTCACACATACATAGAGGAAGGATAGTAACATCTACCCATTTTTTTTTTAATTTTAATTAAATTACTTGTTTTACGTTTATAACAGTATAATTTTAAAGTAACCGTTAAAATAACTTAGGTTGTGTAAATCTTGTGTAGTAAGTCATGGATCAAGCGTCCATTGATCGATTCGTTCCCAAATTGTATTATTTTCCTTTTGTTAAAATCATTTGAAACAAATAATACATACATAATAAAAGTCATTATTTTATATAAATAGTAAGATGAGTGTGTAAGAGTATTATGATATTTTGTTTGAGAATAAATAATATACTACGTGTTGTTTTATTGCAATATTTATTTACCTTTTATCTAAATAATTTAAGGGCTGCTTTTGCAATCGGCGGATAACTTTCACCTGAGGAATATGTTGTTTACCCTCCTTCATCATCATCATTATCACTGAGGAATAATTATGTTGACTTTGTAATGTGTATATTAAGTACCCTTATAAAAACCATAACATATCTGACCATTGGAAAATTCACCCCAAACAACAATGTTTACAATTTACTCGAACGGGCTGTAACTATTGAGTATCGATAGTCAAAGATACATCACTGTGTGTCAATGTGTGCGTGTGCTCTGCAGACATTGACTTTTCAAAAATCGTCACGCATTTTTGGGCTGTCAGGTGGTCTATTTAGTATATTCTAAGTCTATGTAAGAAACTATAGGTACTGGCTCACTTTAGGCGCCAGTTATAGTTTATGGGGTTCGGAAACTCAAAGAATTATTTTTGCGCACAAAAACTATATTGAATTTAGAATGGCTTACAGTACAGACTATTAATATAATTAATCTCAGAATACTGTGTAAAGGATGGGAGGCATGTGGAAGGCTCGAGTGCCGAGATGGTTCTCTTTATTTAATATAAACATTAACTTATATACTAAACTAGCTGTGCCCGCGACTTCGTTCGCGTAGATTACGTAATTTAACAATGAGTTTTTTTAGTGTGAAGAGCTGTATAAATAGAGGATGTTGAAAACTTACTCTCTAACTTAAAACCCTTATACTTTTAATATAATTGATCGCTATTATTCATAGCACCTAGTCTCTTTTGAAATTACCCATAGAGAAGAAGAATCACCTAGCGCCTACCTACTTAGGTAACTATACTGTAGCTATCATCATCATCATCGTCAGCCTCTATTCATCCACTGCTGAACATAGGCCTCCCTCAATGAACGTCAAGACGACCGATCCCTTGTCACTCGCATCCAACGCGGACCGGACACTGCACGGCATACCTACAATTATTTATAAAATGTATGAACCGTCCGCGATCCGCATTATCAGTCAATTTTACAAAAATGTATGATCATTGATCACTAATCCACAGAAATAGTAATAAATACAACTCTAATAATAATATAATTATTATAAGAGGGCTATTGTTACTGGGCTTGCATAGTACGTTATCATATTTTTTTGTTTACGAAATTTCCAACTGAGAACATGGCGAGAAGGACAAAATCACTTTATTTTGAGAAAAAATGTTACAAATGATGTTGATTTTTCTTCTCTCCATATAGCAACAATTTTCTATAACTTTCAGAATGTACAGTACGTTCAGACTTCAGTGACGTTATATGAAGCTTACACTGTACGGTCTACTTTTTGGCATTCTTATCTTTATGCAAGTGCTTCTCTGTAAACGATGTTAAATGTGGACCCATCTGGAACGTATACAAAAAGGTTATTGGGGCTATTTACTCGCGAAAGAGCCACATAGAGTTGGCCATGTGAAAAGCAACCAGTACTTAGGTTAACTCCAGCAACGGATAATGTCTGACCCTGAGCTTTATTAATGGTCATGGCATAACAGAGGCTGACAGGAAATTGCACTCTTTTGAAGGAGAAAGGAAAATTATTGGGAATGAGGGGAATTCTTGGAATGAAAACAACATCACCAGCTCCGCAACCAGTTAAGATTTCGGCTTCGATGATGTTTTGCTGCAAATTAGTGATTTTGAGCCGAGTGCCGTTGCAAAGTTTTGGAGGACATAAATTTCTAAGAAGAATTATCGGTACGCCGACCTTTAAAATTATTTTATGGGCTGGAAGACCAGGTGTGTTGAGGGAATCTAAAGACTCCACGGGATAGTTCGTGACGTCTTCTTCTTCCATAACTGTATTTATGGATGTATATTCTATACTATTTCCAGAAACATGCGTCAATATTTTTAAATTAATTGCTGCCGCTTGGTCGTTACGGGGAGTCAAAATAGTACGTTGGCATAGCCAAGAACCAGTTTGATTACCAATGTCTGTGGAATCCCCGTAAACAGAAGAAATAAGATCCTGTTGTGATGTAACAGAAAAACAAAGATTCTGTACCAAAATAACTTTTCCATTTTCTTGTACGGGATATGTACCATCACCTATTTTTAATAGTAAATTAGAGAACTCCAGCGCATTTTCGCAGCCTCCTAACTGTGCACGCCTATTTATACTTAGGTGTGTAACTGTTATAGTGCGCCATAAAATAGAGCTTTTCAGACAGGTAGAAATTTCATCAGCTCTTGTTCCTCGCGGTATGATTGGGAGTGTCTGCCGAAAATCACCACAGAAAAGGACTGTAATGCCACCCATCGGTCGATCGTTTTGCCTTATATCCCACAAAGTTCTATCGACAGCTTCTACAGCTTTCCGATTTGCCATCGTGCATTCGTCCCAAATAATTAAAGCACAATCATTGAACAGTTTTGCTTTATCGCTATTTCGTGACACATTGCAAACCGGGCTTTCCGTACTGTCTAAGTCTATGGGATTTTTAAACATGGTGTGTGCTGTTCTTCCTCCTGGCAACAATGTGGCAGCTATCCCCGAGGAGGCGACAGCAAGAGCAATTTTATTTTGGTTCCTTATCCGAGCCAAAATAATTTTGGTAAGAAAAGTTTTACCCGTTCCGCCAGGCGCGTCTAAAAACAGGATTTCACCCGATGCGTTATCTACACTGCAGCATACTCTATCATACGTCTGGCGCTGTTCTTCTGTCAAATTTGCGAAGCCACTTTGTAAAATTTCTGCGAGTTCCACGGGATCGTAACTAATTTCTGAAGCGTACTCCCTGTTTATACGTTCCCCATCGACTGTCGGTGTTGGTAAACCATATTGACTGACCGAGTTTCCTCCTATACTTATAACAATATCTTGAATAGCTAATAAGGACCTGTTGTGACAAATTTCACGTACCTGATGAGGAATTTCTCCATCAGTACTTAGTTGAACTTGTCTCAAAAAATCCTCAGCAAACTTGTCATGGTTTTTTTGCCACAACAGTCTAGCATCTGATAATCCACAAAAGGTCAATAAGATGGCAAACAAATGTCGCAAGCGATGTGGACTGTCGCTAATACATGCCTCAGCTAGAGCATCATCCCAATGCTGATCTCCATCTAATAAATGGCGTGCGCGGTAAGCGGCCTTGTAGGTGGGATGTTCAATATCGTCCAATTTACGGAGTTCTGCAAAAGATGTAGGACCTCGTACTATATGAAGAAGAAGGCGTAAATAATAACACTCGGGATTATTCGGGTGTACCGTGTACACGCGTCCAATGACGTGCTCTTTAAAAATACCAGGCTCACCATCTACAGCAGTTCCACGTCTCCTACGAACAAAAATACCTTGCTGCTTGTTGTAAGTATAATAACATGGCACTTCATTATACAAAAGAGACTTCGCGAAATGATCACTTTGGCAAAGACGAAAGAATGCAAGCAAGGTGGTTTGTCTCGGGTTGGCCAACCTTTCTACCACATTTTCAGACTGAAAGTACACTCGCTGCCCGCCTTCAAGGTGCACGTCCAGGTGAATGACCGGCGGATGCCTTTCATGTATCGGGAAACTTAAAATACGCCAAGCTGCCTCAGAGGAGCTTATGTACCGGCCAGACTGGTATCTTGTGACTTCGTCATATTCATTATTTCTCAGCGCTATCATTGCTTGATCACCTTTATTGATATATTTACATACATATTTTATAGACTTAACGCTATTACATATTTCAACATTAATGTGAGCTTGAAATGCTTTAGATAAAACTGGTGAATACGGTACCACCCATCTATTGTCCAATATAATTTCTTGCCCACGGAACCTGATGGAAGCCGTAAAACCACCTTGAGAAGGTGATCGACGCCGGTATAGCGGATACCCATTTTCTCCCGATATAGTTTGTTCTGTACGTGCCCTAGGGTATCTTTTTGAGCACCGACCATCTTGCATGCATGGTGATACTCTATTTAAACCGCCACATGGCCCGTGAACCATGTGTGTTTTAATGATGTCATGCAAAATTGGATCTGCATCATGGTCTGGAAACTCGGCACTTATGACACTGTCAATAGCTTCGGGTCGGATTTTTTCTGCCAGCCACAGGAGGAAGTGGGCGTGACACACGTGAACAAAGAGCTGAGCCGAAAACTTTATCTTTTGTAAGAAGATCAATCATATATTTAAGTTTTAAATGAAATACTCTCGCAATGATGTCATGTCTATCATATGACGCCTGTCCTGGGAGAAGTTCCTGACAAATTTCGGTCCACTTTGGATTTGTTGTGAATAGGTCCGGCCGGCCATACTTACGGACGTAGCAAAAGGCATCTTGCGTTCTTTCGTGCATATATCGCGGACCGCCTGTAAAATTGGAAGGCAAGATGACTAACCGCCCCAAATTTTCGATATAATTATCTGATTGCATTGCGTCCCGCAAATGCACGTATTCTTCAGCACGTAAACGACGCTGGTTAGTGCGAATGTACACTAAACGTTCAGTTTCTATTTTTGCATACATGTCCACAATAAATTGACTGAACAAACCACGAAAACGTTGCAAATAAACAAAACAGTTTGCAAACAAATAAACATATATATACGCCTTATTTGCAAAAGGTATGAATAATATTGCAGAGCCGATATTTTTTTATTAAAGTTAGTGACCCTCGTAGTAGGGTTCACTTGGTGCAATCCAAAATTGTACCCATCTTCACCATGACAATATATTAATGGATATTGCAAGGCATCGTAAGCTCGGTGAGTTTCAAAAATGCGTTGCAGGCGATCGTCGCGAGTGCGTAACACGATGTCACGCCTCTCACATTCCTGATCGACTAAAACAACTGCGACTTCATCTGCCGTTGGTGCGTTGTGCCTCCCGCGGTGTTCACCAACAGGACGTCTATCTGCGCTGATGATTATTTTGTAATCATTGCTGCCTTGTGGAATGGAATCTAACGCAGCTTTAAATTCCCCACGTATTGATTTACTTGATGCAGCATGTTTTGTAGTTCTGATATAAGCGCACCATTAAGCTGGGGGAAATGGCGATTCCTAATATTATGCTGTTCAGTGTAATCGGACACAAAATAAATTTGAAGAAATCTAGGCTCATTATCTGGCAATAAAGATCCGATGAGATGGTAAACTTGACCTTGCACTTTGAAGGTTGGCATGAACGGACCCTCCGTTATTTGTTTTGCCCCAAAGGATGTCATTTGGAAAGCGCTGTTATAGGAACGGATATTATCTAAAAAGTGTTTAGACTGGGGGTGATCGCCATTTAAAAGAGTTTTAATAATGTTTGGGGGATCTTGAAAATTTGGAACAACAACTTTTCCATTTGAACAGCACATTCCATTTGCCTCTTTTCTCCATTTCAGAGCATCACAAAATATGCAAATTTCTGTCATACCACCCATAAAGGTGTAGAAGGAGTCAATTCTTGTTGAATATGTAAATCCTGATTTTTCCTTATTTTCCCAAGGCAGAATAATGTTCGCAACAACATTATATTCTAAGGACTCATCATCAGCCTCGCCAGTTATAATTCTGTTCATGTGGTATCGAGCCCGGTCAGCTCCCAGGCGAGATTGTCGCTGTTCTCCTGTTTCTGCTCGTCGCAGATCGTCGATCCATTCCCTTTCAGATATTAAATAACGTACATCGTTCATCCGGGCGCTTACATAATTATCTCTGGCTGTTGTTAATCGCCGTTCTCTCTCTGAGAGAGATTCGGACTCGCGTGAGAGGTCGTGACGCTCTCGGTCAGCTGACAACCGCGCTTCGCGTTCCTCGATACTCTCTTGGGAGCGCAAAGTTGCGGTCAGGATTCTTTGCGAACTTAAACGCGACTCCCTTTCGGTAAAAGTCTCAGACTCGCGTGAGAGGGCGTGGCACTCTCGGTCAGCTGACAATCGCGCTTCGCGTTCTTCGATACTCTCTTGGGAGCGCAAAGTTGCGGTCAGGATTCTTTGCGAACTTAAACGCGACTCCCTTTCAGTAAAAGTCTCAGACTCGCGTGATAGGGCGTGACGCTCTCGGTCAGCTGACAACCGCGCCTCGCGTTCCTCGATACTCTCTTGGGAGCGCAAAGTTGCGGTCAGGATTCTTTGCGAACTTAAGCGCGACTCCCTTTCGGTAAAAGTCTCAGACTCGCGTGAGAGGACGTGACGCTCTTGGTCAGCTGACAACCGCGCTCGCGTTCCTCGATACTCTCTTGGGAGCGCAAAGTTGCGGTCAGGATTCTTTGCGAACTTAAGCGCGACTCCCTTTCGGTAAAAGTCTCAGACTCGCGTGAGAGGACGTGACGCTCTTGGTCAGCTGACAACCGCGCTTCGCATTCCTCGATACTCTCTTGGGAGCGCAAAGTTGCGGTCAGGATTCTTTGCGAACTTAAACGCGACTCCCTTTCGGTAAAAGTCTCAGACTCGCGTGAGAGGGCGTGACGCTCTTGGTCAGCTGACAATCGCGCTTCGCGTTCCTCGATACTCTCTTGGGAGCGCAAAGTTGCGGTCAGGATTCTTTGCGAACTTAAACGCGACTCTTTCAGTACTCAGACTTGATAGGGCGTGACGTAAAACCGTCGCGTCCTCGAGACTCGCGTTGCGGTCAGGATTCTTTGAGAACTTAAGGGCGTGTCGACTCTCTGTCAGCCGATAACCGCGCTTCACGTTCGTCAATACTCTCTTGGGAGCGAGAAGCTACTGTAAGTGCACGCTGTATGCAAAGCCTAGACGCACGCTGAGTAGGCGTTTCCGATGCAAGAGTTCTGATGTGGTTCGCTCGGATTGCATTTAGCCTCACTTCACGATCTTCCTCCGATTCTTGAGACCTACTTAATCTCAACCTTTTAGCATTTCGGCTACTTTGCGATAGGTTTGATTTTTTTCTAGAAGGCATATTCTTATTCTAGAAAATATTGAAAGATTAAAGAACCAATTATCAAACGACAAACAGACTAAAACCAAGAAAGACCTTTTAAACGACACGAACGAACGAATTTTGAAAACTTAAGACATCCAACAACTCAACTGTAATTTCAAATGCGGGTTAGGGTGATTCTTTGGCCGAGAATCTTAATAGCGCGATTCAGGAAATGACGTCATATGCACAACGCCATCTATTGAGAGTTAATCTGTAATCGTTCGGACACAGTTATAAAATATCTTTTTTTTATATTAAGTGACACATTAAACTATATTCATTGAAAACGATGTTTTTCTAAAGTATTAAAGAAAGTATTTACTATTCCTTTCCAACGTATTAAAATTTTAACAAAATATTATAATAACTCAACAAATTCATTAAAGTTAACAAATAGGATATACATGTCGGTACTATAAGTTGTCAATAGATGGCGTTGATCTGATCCTATTTGTTAAGTATTGTATTGAACTACATTTTTGTCAATAAGTCGATACTATAAATTGTCAATAGATGGCGTTGATCTGATCCTATTTGTTAAGTATTGTATTGAACTACATTTCAAATACATAATATTATATCTTTTGATAGAGTAAAGCGATTGCGATGAAACAAAAACTAAATGTTACTCTAAGTTACGCACAATTTTTATGTATAAAAGTTATTTACATTGGTTTTGTAGTTTTTACGTGATGCGTGGTTAACTAAACAGACAAACAGACAAACAGACAAAAATTAAAAAAATGCTGGAAATATATTCTGTTAGTCATCCTTTAACACCCTGGCAATATTTTTTTTTAAATATTTTCAATGTACAGAAACGACTCCTCTACAGATTTATTATATGTATAGATACATATAAGGGCACTACATTTCCCTTCCTAAAATTATAAAAAACTTAAATATATTTTATGTTTTTTTAACAATATTGATTAAGATATAATATTACATTTTAATACATAATAATTAGATTACATTTTTTATAATAACAAGGAATAACAATGAGTAACAATGACAAATGACAAATACTTTTTAAGACTCAATAATAATACAAACATATAAATAGATTGATAAACATTTTAAAACATTATAGTATGACAACTTCTTGGGAGGTCGTAATGAGTTGACAGTTAGTTTAATAATTCCGTTCTACATATAATAGTTAGGGAGGCGAGGTAGCTAAATGGCGTAATTCAACGGCGCCGTCGAGACCTATCAAAATTTACCGGTGGGAGGGAAGCGCTGTGCCGCGCTCCCGGCTGCATGGGTACCACCATCTTGCTTATTTCTCCCGTGAAACAGCTTTGCTGTGTTTCGGAGGGAAGGGCAAGACAGGCAGTGTAATTACTGGCACCGAGACTTAACATCTTATGTCTCGGGATAGGCAACACATAACTGAGTTGCCTGGGCTCGTTCCAGGTATACTAGTTTATGTTCATGGGCGACGTCGACCACTTAACATCAGGTGGTACGTTTGCCAGTTTGCCTATCCAACTATCATAAAAAAAAAAAAAAAACGAAAGATAAAATAATTTCGAAAAGAAAAGCTCGTATGGTAAAAACCATTTTAGCGGTGGGTTTGGCGTGTACGGTTTTACAAAAATGTTTAAAAAAACAGTTACTTGGGCATTCTCGAGCGCGTCAGATATTCATACTACGTATGCCCCAAGTGCCTCTGATAACAACGGTATACTAATCTGCCGGTTTGCGTGGTGGGGCTAGGCATATAAATTCGTCAAAAATGCACAAAAAAAAAATTTACTCGAGCGCGTCAGATTTTCGGAAGGGGTGTTGAGTAGGCCCCAAGGAAGCTCCCTTTAAAAAAACTGACGATTTCGGCGTGACGATAAGTTACGATGAATTTTTGAAAATGCAGAAAAAAAAAGTCCTTTTGAAATACTCGAGCGCGTCAGATTTTCATAGGGGAGGTTTATCTCGGTATCCTGAAAGCATATTTTCTTAATCTGACAAAAATGTTGGTGGGTTCTCTTAATCTGACCGAAAAAGGTTTTTGGGTTTCTTTTTTTTCCTTTCTTTCTCCTTGATAAAACGGGGAATTTAAGAATGACAATAAAGCGATAGATACAACCAACGTAAATGTAGATGAAATGTCGTACGAATTGTATTATTTATTGTATAAAAAAATGAAATGATATAAAAATAGTATTATAATTGTATTGTTATATATGACCTTTACATTTTTGCTCAATACAATTCATCTTCTTCTTCTTCACTGAAACTTTCATATTGTGGTTCCTCATCCACAATTCTTTCCTGCTGAGTGCCTGCAACATCCGTAAGAATTATGACAAAATATTATGAAAAAACCACTGCGAGCGCCTTCAGCCGCTTTTTGAGGGTCCCGGATATGCAGGCAACAGACATGATCACCTCAGCTCCTACCACCGATAAGCTCAAGGCAAGTCAGAAACATATTTCGGTCACAATTTGTCACCTCAGTGCCATATTTCATATGCATCTTACTTCCAAACAAGCAAGGTATGATTGCAAGCGACGATAGGGTTTTCGAATTAAGGAGTTGGATAAGGTTGTCACTAAAACTCAATATTTTTACATAACTTTATTTTATAAACATATAAATTACAAAAACATAACGACAATGGCACAATAAAATTATAATTTGTCAGCCAAAATACTCCATATCTTTTATTCCCGCCTATTCCTTACAACTTAGACTTAGAAGTTATATTATACCCCATAGACTCGCAATGAGACAAAAAATCGTTGGCATAAATCTAATGTTCGAATGTCACAAAAATATAGATTACAACGGAAATTAATGATAATTTGTATCATGGAATGATGATATTTATGTAAATACGTAATATATGGACTGTACTCACGTTGGTCCTCACGGGGTAGACGAGCGTCCTCTGGGGGCTTATCTGCGTCCTTTTTCGATATACTCAGAAACTTTAAAATCTCACAAACTCGTCCGAATGAATCTGGTCGCCACAAGTGAGAGTTAGGGGCGGGTTAAAGTAGGCGGAGAATTGATGGTCGGATTTAATGTTATCACTGATCTGAAGCAAGGAGATGCGTTGTCACCCATGCTGAACGGGCGACATAAGCTTATTGGGTGCGCAGACGATCTTGCATTGCTAGGGAAAAA
The DNA here is from genome assembly GCA_963853865.1 of Helleia helle. Taxonomy (NCBI): domain Eukaryota; kingdom Metazoa; phylum Arthropoda; class Insecta; order Lepidoptera; family Lycaenidae; genus Helleia; species Helleia helle. Next base: position 15,459,050 of record OY971426.1, on the reverse strand, counting down.
CAGAGCTACTGTTGTAGAGCAGGCGAAGGTATTGGCAGGGCCGGATCTACCTATGGGCTTTTTGGGCTGCAGCCCAGTGCCCCGCGGATACAAGGGGCCCCCATGGACGATTGAAACCTACTATGAAGTCAAAAATATAATTATAAAAAAAAACAAATACCCGACTGCAAAAATTAACCACTAACTAGAAAGGGGAAAAACAAGCTCTATATCATCTATAATATTGTGAAGAGTTTACAGTGCACGGTCGTTGATGCACCGTTTATTATATTTTATTCGATTCTTCAACTCACTGTAGCGATCTAGAAGACTATGCGCCCAATATAAGTAATATAAGTGCGTCAACTATGGCATGGTATTACTTTTGCTGCGTGACATAAATGCATTTATATCTCCGACTCTTCTTTCAGTTCTCCGACTTCACACATACAAGTGACTGCGAGGTACATATGGTACCCACTCACTTACATACATCCATTGCATGTGCTTAAAGGTTTTCTTAATAAAAAATTAAATATGTGCGTAAGGAACTAGAGCCTCAACTTTACATCGAAGGAGCCGCAGGTTGTCAACCCCTTTTTCTCGCCGGGAAATGTTCTTAGGCATCCCGCGGGGGAGGCGGATTCCCCTGGCGGGAATATGGGACTCGCGGCGCCCGAAAGATAGTAGGTAAGGTGGACGCAGCTTTACCCACTAAAATCCCAGCGGTGGTCTCTTCGTCGTGCGAGAACTATGGTCTTCCGGACCAGCGATGGTGTGCCTGGAGGCAGTCTCTTCTGGAGGCAGGGCGGTGGCGTCCCTTCCAACTACTCCGCTTAAGGCACCCTGAACAAATAAGGGTGCCTTATAGCCCGGACCTTAAGCACTCGCGGCGGATCCCCAGATTCGTCGCGAATAGGTGTTCTCACGGCGGTACAACCTCCTGTCGCCGCTGCACTCTTCTGCGGGAAGAGACGCCAATGCGCTCCCTCTCCCGCTCCGCCTCCTCCTTCTGCGACATCTGCACTGCCTCGCAGAAGGAGAGGACTGCCTGTAATGCTCTATTTACTAGTGACGGTTATTGCTCGGATGACCGCAGGGAGCGATAGGTCCGTGTCGGCTCGTGAGTGCTCCTTCCAGTCGCGGAGAACTCTATTTCTCAGGCGCCTCCGCCAGCTGTCCTCTTTTAGTCTCGTATCATCCCAGACCTCCTCCTCCGCGTCTCCTCTCCTCCTCCGGCAGAAACGAGGTTGCCAACATTTAGTATTATCCTATACCAGGGGTTGGCAAACAATATCGAGTTATCGACTTCATTATTTATCAGTTCTTCCCATAAATTGTGACTTACCAAAAGACTTACAATGTCATGAGCAAATAAAGGATTTGGAGCACAAGAATGCAAAAAGGTTACTGTATAAATTATATGGTACAACGTCTCAATTACGCTTCCAATAATGTTGCATCAGTTATATAATTTAATAAATAAAGTTTTTTTGTCCCATTTTTTCTTATACCGTACAACACTATAGAAAACAGCAAATAATTGCCTTTCTTGATAAAATGGCAATGATTTGCTTAATTTTGTGGACCCCTGAATAGTATTAGCCCAGGGCCCCACAAATTCACAATCCGGCCCTGGGTATTGTGGCAAAGGAAAGTGCCACGGTTGGCATGTGGCAAAGGAAAGTGCCATGGCAAGAATGGAACACCCACACATGCGAAGGTACAGGACATCTCAGAGCCAATGGAAAACCTGAACGCTTACGGTGTTTTATTTAAAAGAGTAGGAATACCTAGGATGTATGGTAATATACCAAGAACAGAGGAGGAAATTGAATTTCAAGTTCAAGGTGCTCTGAGATGTGCAAAGGCATCTTGCTTATTTCTCCCGAGAAACAGCTTTGCTGTGTTTCGGAGAGAAGGGCAAGACAGGCAGTGTAATTACTGGCACCGAGACTCAACATCTTGTCTCAGGATAGGCAACACATAAATGAGTTGCCGGGGCTCGTTCCAGGTAAACTGGTTTATGTTCATGGGCGACGTCGACCACTTACCATCAGGTGGCACGTTTGCCAGTTTGCCTATCCAACTAACATAAAAAAAAAAAAAGTTGTGTCCAAAATTATGCAACGGAAAACTAAAACGTGTCTACAAGACTGTCATCAGATCGATTCTTATGTACGCCTCCGAATCGTGGACACTGACATTGAGAGAAAAGAACAAGCTTTTTGTTGTCGAATGAGGAATGTGCAAAGGTAAGAAGATGGCGGCTAGAGAATACGGAAAAACCTTGAAGATATGCTCTCGACTCCGGTGGCTTGAGCATCTTGAGATAATGCCAGCTGACAGGGCGGTGAGAAGGACCTATGAGGATAGCCCTGTGGTGCCCACTCACCACACTCACACACCGGTCACAATACACAGAATGTACATTCGACATTATCTACGAATGTACAAGACATTCGTAGATAATGTCGAAATATCGAGTTCCGCGAAATAAAAATGAATAAATTATAGTTTAAAAAAACCAAAAAACACGCTTTAATAGTAAACAAAACAAAAAAATTGAAAATAATTTTTAATAGATGAATTAAATGGGTTAACAAAATTACTTATTGTAAAAAAGCGTGGTAACTAAGTTTTTATATTAACTTCACTTTTTAGAAATAGATAACGATGAAATATTTTTAATAATGAATATTGAGCACCTCACGCTTTTTTACAATAAGTAATTTTGTTAACCCATTTAATTCATCTATTAAAAATTATTTTCAATTTTTTTGTTGGGTTTGCTATTAAAGCATGTTTTTTAGTTTTTTTAAACTATAATTTATTTTTTACTTTTTAGTGTCGATTTTTTTACTACTCAACTATTAACAATCACTTTAGAAATGAGTGAGAGACTAAAAACAACACAAGTGATGTAGGTAACTTGCGCGCCTTACGCCTTCCTAGCATGTGCTATCCTGATTATCCTTATCAGGATATTGGAATAATTTTATCAAATTATTGTATTGTCATCGGTCCTAGATAAATCTACAAAGTTTGAACAAAATCTGGTCGTTAGAAGTGGGTCAAAATCATGTTCAAAGATTCCATTACATACATAGATACATAGATACAACCCAAACTAATAAAAGCGTGGTAAAAACATGGTAAATATCCCGTTTTAAATAATTTTAGTAATGAAAATAAATGTTGTATCCTGTCCTCTTCTAAGCATATCTCTTTCACCTATGGAGTATAAACTACGTCTATGTTCTCTCATCAGCCTCAATAACACTTTCATTTCCATGCTCTGCTTGTCTCAAAAAAATCAAATCAAAATATTTGTCATTGCAGTTAAACTACGTCTCCTTTTATCGCGATTTATAATTATAATAATAAATTGAGGGGAAAACCCGTACGACGTAGTTTCATTGCAATAAGCATTTTTACTAAAATATATGGGTACATAAATAAGACTACATTAGTTAATGCAATTATATCTTTATTGTTTCTGACATCTAATAAAATGATTATATTCATATTTTACAAAACAGCCTCTAAAATTTAAAGTCACTCGAAGCTCACTTTATTTCTTTGGTGTTAAAAATGAGAAAGAATTGATAGCGTAAGTAGTCTTAATATACTTTTTGACATGATATTTAAGAAAATTACACTGGTATTCTGATAATCAAAATGGTTTTGATAACCAAGACATCTTATAATGGATGTGCAAGTTTTGGTTTATTTTCCATGTAAAAAATGATTTAAACGTTTTTAAGGCTGAAATCTTTTTTATATTAAAAAAGATTTCAGGCTTACAAACGTTGATGATGACAATTATCTATTTTACTTTAACCATTATGAGAAATACACCAAACATTTTAATTACAACATTATCATTAATTTATACAGTCTTTCATTTTGTTACCTTATAGTAAAATTTTTGGCCTATTATATAAATAGGAACATAGAGGATAAAGTTAAATAAAATATATATTCACAATCGAAATACGTTATAAATAAAAATTAAAGAGCTGTATATGTACGGGCTGAGACGTATATCCGGCTCGAAGGACCACAAACGTGCTGGCCCGTACAATATAGGTACTAAAATTACTTCCTCATCTTGTGACCGACATTTTTTATGAATTTTATAGTCTGATACAAAATAAAATCAAAATATTATTAAAAAAGTCAAAATAAGACCCGAATGGACGAACCGTAATCTAGTAATATATCTAATAAACATATAATATACTATGTTAGTAATGTTTTTTAAATCACAGTAACTATTTTATTGGACATAGTTGAATAATTCAACATGTCCTTATTCTTTTACTGTTAGGTTTACTGTGGATTTTGAATGTCAAGAATTCAAACATTTAATATAAAGTTTACGTACTGTTTTTCAATATTATTGTATTACTTATATGTATATTATACTTATATCTATAATATTTATTATAAAAGTATGAAGAAGTCTAAGCACTCCTAATATCTAAAAAGTTTAACACTACGTTGCTAAGCAACGTTAACATGGTTGGTCATAAAAGCATCTTAAATACTAAATAATTAAATAAAATAAAAAATGCATAAAACAAGCATGCATAAAAAGTGGAGGAGAAACTTGAGTACTATTGATTACGTAACCGATTCGTTGCGGCACCCATTTTGGAAAACTTTTCGCCATGGCTGGGAACAAATTTTCTATGACACGACTGGCGTGTCAAGCGCCATAGAAGTCCATGGCACGCTTAGTGTGCCATCAGCCATGCGTATACATCTACATGCTTTATTTGATTTTTTACTGGTTTAGACTTGATTCAAGTTTAGTTGGAATCAAACTACGGGAGTGTACGGCACGATACGTATTTGGAGAGGTAAACTACGTGGTTTTCCTGAAATGGAAGGTAAGTGACTTTACTCTTTCAGATGTTTCAAACCTTTTTTGATATTGTTTATAATTGCTTAGGGACAAGTATCATAAAAAAAATACAATGGCGAATGCGCAGGAATGTTGAGAGTTGAGACGCTCTAGAAAGATGCTTACAAGATAACAGAATACCTATGCATTTTTTGATAAAACTAAAATGTTACTTGCATTTCAAAATCATTAACGAAAAAAAAACACGTTGTAGGTATTTGTTATAAAAAATGAATAAAATAATCACGATGGTTTTGTTCTAAGTATATATCTATATTAATATTATAAAGCTAAAGAGTTTGTTTGTTTGTTTGAACGCGCTAATCTCAGGAACCGCTGGTCCGATTTGAAAAATTATTTCAGTGTTGGATAGTTCATTTATAGAGGAAGGCTATAGGCTATATTATATATTTTTTTTTAATAGGGATCCTTACTAAAAGTCCAATAATGTAACGACCCTTACACAGCGTGTGCTACGAAAACTATTGATTATTATGGAACAAAACAATGTACTACCACTTTGCAGAACATATAATTGTCTACAAAAAACATCGCGGCAGCATATGTCTGACTATTGTAGTTATCTCACAATAAGTGTTTTTTATACTTATAGTACTTTCTGGATACAATAAGTTTTGTTTTAAAGTTGCTATTCCGCGCGGAAGTCGCGGGCACTCCTAGTCCTTTATATCGACCTATTTTACAATTCCCGTTCCGTTACAATCAATTCGAATGGACACGCCTTTCGTGTACTAGTGCAAATGTAAATACAATGCAATTTATAAAGGTTGTCAATCCCTGAAACTGTTGCATTTACACAATATCGAGAGGCTAAGACAACAGGCTTAATTTACGTGGAAAATCTTGATAGTTTGTTCCGGGCAGACCCTTCTAAACCTTAATCTGAGGGTGTTACAATCGATGAAAAAATGACACGCCTATCGTGTCATGAGCCACTAGTTAAAACTATTGATGACACGCCTGTCGTGCCATCAGCAACGAATCGGTTAAACATTATCGGTTTCGTTTCAGTATAAATGACAAATATTATTATTATTTAACGTATGTTAATTATCTTGACTACATGACAACTGCAAGATCTAAAACGGGATATTTACCATGTTTAATTATTATTTCGCAGAGCTCGATATTTTGACATTATTTACGGTCCTGTTCAAGACACTGAACTCGTGAACAAATTAAAATTGAAACAAAATGGCACCTATCCCGTTTCAAATAGTTTTAGCATTGAAAACAACCGTGATTATTAAAAACTATAATATCGGCGCAGTAAATTCATTTAGCTTAAAATATGTTTCGTCTTTTTTCTACTTCGTCTTTTACTTCTTCTGTTATAAAGTCATTTTCTCAAGTAATGTATGTAATGTAGTAGTAGTAAAACTATAATCCAAGCACCTTAGATTCCTATTTACCATAATATCAGACTGAACCTTCTTGTTAAACATGTCTGTTAAACATTCATGAGGTACTTACTTGCAATCACATAAAAATGCACATACTAAAATTCAGACTTCTAAATGTTATATTTACTAAAAAGTTGTAGAAAAAGTTTATAAAATCATAAATGTAAGTCAACATTTTACGGATTTTACGGAAGACAATCATTGTTCAAAATCTAAAGAATATTACACCATGGATTTCAAGTTTAATTCGGTCTGTTCTCCATGTTCCAATTCTACATTGGCACTTGACAATTCTTTGAGCTCAGTACAGTTATGTTGATCGCCGTTTTCTTTCACCGTCTTATCCATAGACAAATCCAGACCTTGCAACATCAATTGCACCTCCTCCAAAGTCTTACCTTTAGTCTCTGGTACGCAGAGGTACGAGAACAGCGCGCTCAACATTGATATAGCGGTAAAAGTCCAAAAGGCCTCGGAAAGGCCAAATCCGTCCCATACCAGCTGAAACCCTTTAGCTACAGAAAAACCTAGAATCCCGCCAAAAATATTCAGTGAAGTCATAGCTACATTCCTCACGTTCAAAGGGAAGACTTCAGCCTGAATAATACCTATGATGGAACTGTATCCTAGCGTTGACACTACAAGGGACGCGATGATTCCCGTTAACGGGAGGAATCCACAAGTCCTTAACATTTGATTATCAACGTATACAGTTTTTTGTAAAAAGAAATAGCCCCCAACAATTCCTAAGGCTACTCCGTTGCCAGCGAACGAGTAAATAAGAAGCGGGCGACGGCCCACTCTGTCAGCCAGAACTGAAGACATTATACCTGGAAATATACACAATATAATATATTAGATCCACGTTGGTTCTGTCCTGGTTGAAATGGGGGTCGCGGGTGGGCCATCTTGGTGTTTAAGAGAGAACAATCAGATAGTGAACGAAGAAAGGTTTATTATATGATAATAAATTATAGTATATATATAATAAGTAACAAGAAGTAGTGCCATGCTACGCATTTTTTTTTATGTTAGTAGGATAGGCAAACTGGAAAACGTGCCACCTGATGGTAAGTGGTCGACGTCGCCCATGAACATCAATTAGTTTACCTGGAACGAGCCCAGGCAACTTATCTATGTGTTGCCTATCCTGAGACATAAGATGTTAAGTCTCGGTGCCAGTAATTACACTGCCTGTCTTGCCCTTCTCTCCGAAACACAGCAAAGCTGTTTCACGGGAGAAACAAGCAAGATGGTGGTACCCATGCAGCCGGGAGCGCGGCACAGCGCTTCCCTCCCACCGGCGTTTCGTGTGGTTTGTGAGTTTCCGGTGGTCTATTGGAGGGAAAGGGAAAAGGACGGCAACTGCACAATCTCTGGTTGTGCGGATGTGTGTGGGCGTCGATAGTCGCCAAAAGGCTTCGACTGCTCGTTTGCCCTCCCATGCTATTAAAAAAAATGTTTTATGGGAACTCTATCTGTATTAATAGTATAATTTTAGCATAGATTGTTATCGTTTTTAAGTAAGTAATTATTTTCATAATATTTGTACGTAAGATAATCAAGATCAGGGGCGTAGCTACTGCTGTATCCGCTGCGTCAATAATACGGGGCTGCCGGGTTTTAGCGACCCCGTGAGCAAAATTCTTAAATTGATTATAAATATCGAAAACAAAGGTTTGCTAAAGTTATTAAGTACCATGTTGCCATGTTTATATTGACTCGCTTTGCCGATGAGTTTAAAAGAAATTAGTCCGTTATAAAAATATGTAACATTTTTTTATCAGTTATAATATTATGTACATACTTAATGTTTTATATCTTACCAACGACAAATTTCACGGCGCCAAAGATAACGATTGCAGTTGATGTCTTCATTTCTGTGTTGCTCTCTAGAATAATAGTTCCAAGGTATTGTTGGATGGTGAGCGCTCCGGTTAGAATTTGAGACACCTTGAGACCTGAAAAATAAAATACATAAATGTTAACGTGTTTATAGGCTAATGAAAAGCTAAGTGATAGAACCTATTCTCGTCTCATTCTCATTTATTAATACGCTTTTATTAGCTTCAGACGTATGTATATTAGTATTTTAGTATGTAACGGAATCTTTGAACATGATTTTGGAAAGCATAAGGCGCGCAAGTTACCTACATCACTTGTGTTGTTTAGTTAGTCTTTAGTCTCTCACTCATTTCTAAAGTGATTGCCTTTAGTTGAGTACTTTAAATTAATAAAATCTTTAATTAAAAAAATCGACACTAAAAAGTAGAAGGGCAAGACAGGCAGTGTAATTACTGGCACCGAGACTTAACATCTTATATGTCTCAGGATAGGCAACACATAAATGAGTTGCCTGGGCTCGTTCCAGGTAAACTAGTTTATGTTCATGGGCGACGTCGACCACTTAACATCAGGTGGTACGTTTGCCAGTTTGCCTATCCAACTAACATAAAAAAAAAAAAAAAACACCAGACCCCTTACAGGGTATATATAGCGATCCTTGCAGATTTGTCCTGCGTCCTTCACATTAATTACTCTCTATACAAAATTTATTCGAATTTTTATTGTGATTATTTCTAACAAATAAATAAATGTAGTGTCTTAGGTAAAAATAAAAATGATTGTTGAATAAATTTGTCTATTTTGGAGTCTGTAATTATCCAAAACTTTACAAAAATAATGAAATCCAACAAAAAACAGTTTCACTGTAAATCATCGCGCCAAGTAGGTACACATTCATCATTTATTAAAAATAAAAATGATTTTGATTCTTTAAAAAAAATTAATGAAATCCTGACAAAATAACCAAGTACCTGAAATATATCGAAATTTAGAAAAATACGTTCAAAAAATATATAAAAAAAATGGTGTACTTTGTGTGCAATACTTAATAATAATAATTGATCCGCTAGGTTCAGTTGACGACTATAATATAAAGAACATTTCAACTGGCTATTCGATTTTAAATTGCCGCTATAAGTTGCAGTAGTACTACGTTAATTACGACTTCAAGAGAGAAAGAGAATAAAATTTTGTGTCTTCATTCATTCGTGTATTAGTTATTCTTCTGTATTACGTTACATGCACACCAAGTACACCAATTTCTTTTTATAGTTTTTGAACGTATTTTGTTAAATTTCGATTTATTTCAGGTAGGCACTTGGTTACTTTTTTCAAGATTTCATTATTTTTTTTGTAAAGAATCAAAATCATTTTTTTTTAAATAAATGATAAATGTGTACTTGGCGCGATGATTTACAGTGAAACTGTTTTTTGTTGGATATTATTATACAAAAAATAATAGCTTTCTCCACTCCCTCTCCACTTAATCTTTAACTGTACCAAATCTCTAATACTTCCGTTAGCGCAATCTTCATAAAAAAGGGTACAAAATTTCTTGTTTCACGTACTTATATATAAATGTATTAGTTCCCTTACCTGCAGATATAACAATAGCTTTCCGATATTGTTTGCCTGTAAACAGTTCTCTGGGGGTACTCGAACGTTTCATGTCTTTACTCACTCCTGCTTTTATGGTCTCTAACTCCGCGTCTGCTACCTTAAAATATGCAATAGGTCATAAGTTGTAGCCACAAAAATTAATTCATCATCAATCATTTTATTACTATTTAGTTTTTTTTATGTCGATTTTTATTTTTTTATTTCTTAATTTTTAGTAATTCCGAAATTCGCTAAGTGATTTTATTTGTCTGAAATATGGGTAAACTAAACACACACTGGTTAGATCTTGATCAAATTAATATTGGACCAAATTGGAAACACCAGCTTGCAAATAAAATCATCGAAATCCATTCACAATCAGCGGAGTAATCGTGTGACAAACATGCAAAAAAACAGAAAATTGAGAACATCCTCTTTGTTTAAGTCAGGAACAATTCATATACTGTTGATTTTATACTGGTAGGAGTAATTCACTTCTGCGTGGGTCCATCATCCTGCTTATTTCTTCTTGTCTTGCTGTCAGTCTTGCTGTTTCGAAAAGAAGAGTAGGACAGGCAGTGTAATTACGCACAGGATAGACAACACACCCCCACCATGGTTCAGGCCTTGACGTGGCGGTGGGGCTCAGTAGCCGGTGATCCAGTGAGCCGGTGAGCCACGGGAATGGGGATGTACGCGGGTGAAACCGCAGGGCGCTGCTAGTAGGCTATTCGTAGTATAAGTGGGTAGGACCCACAGGACTTATAGGTACATGTAGGAGAGTTAAGACTCTCTCAACTCCACTTTATATTACCTTATGGTAATTCCATCTATTTGTGCCTAATATGTTAATTATTATAAATAATAAAATAATTATAATACATAGTAAGAGGAGAGAGTGCCATGCTGCTTTGCAGCCGAATTGGGCCGGCACGATCGGGGGGACCATAAGGCTCCGACTGCTCGTTTGCCTTCTTATGACGTAAAAAAATCCATTTGTTTTGTAGTGTAGTGAGTAATGGTACTTATATTATTTTATGTATAATTACATTATCTATCTAAGTAAGCATTTCACGTACATTGTGAATATATTTAATAAGTACTTTTGTTTTAATAATAAATGGGACCTCGAATCAAAAGGACGTTTTTCTAATAACCCTGATTGACATGTATACATCTAGACACATCACATGGCGACCCTGCCAGGATATATACCACTAAACTGAAGATTCTACCATCGATGTATAAACGTGATCTATCTCCTCTCGGACTTCGAAGAAAGATGAATCAATTACCGGATTGGACAAGTACCTTAAATACTTCTTTAGATAGTAATAGGTTTCTAGATCAACCTAAAATTGTAGAAATATTGAAGAAAGGTGACACGGATGTAGAATTAATAATTTTACCTAATGGAAGTCTACATAGAATATTAAAAAATAAAGATTTAAAAATATTTTTTTCACAAAATAAGAATTTTTGTTATTGTGAAAGTAAAAATAATTTATTTGCAAGCTCATCTTCTTTATCAGTAAACTCGCGAGACGATTTGCTGAAAGAAATGGCATTATTTTGCAATAAATTAAATATAAAAGAAATTATAATAGTTAAAACGAACAAAAATAAAAAATATATAGAGCTTATATCGAAATACATTACGAAGAATCCATGTGGTTTTCCAAGAATTTGTGTTGTAAAAGACGTGCAAAGAATTTATTCTGATAATGAAAAGAAAGTTATAATGAATGACTTTCATTTATTGTCTAGTAGTGGGCACGCAGGTGTTAGAAGAATGGTAAATAATATTAGAAAATATTATTATTGGCCATCATTAGAAAAAGACGTTAGGTGCTATGTCGAGAAATGTAATAAATGTCAAACACAAAAATATACTAAAATTCACAAGCAACCCCTATCTATTACAACCACAGCATCTTCGTCATTCGAAAAAGTATTTTTGGATATAGTTGGCCCATTAGACAGAGATGATTCAGGTTTCGTTTACATTTTAACACTGCAATGTGAGCTAAGTAAATACGTTGAAGCATATCCATTAAGAACTAACACAACTACTGAAGTTGCTAAAACATTTGCTGAAAATTTCGTTTTACGATACGGAATCCCAAAAGAAATAGCTAGCGACAGAGGTACTGAATTTATTTCAAAAACAATGTCAGCAATGTGTAAACTCCTAAATATAACTCAAACTATTGCAACAGCGTATCATCATCAAAGCATTGGATCATTAGAGAATTCACATAAAGTTTTAAGTGGCTATTTACGCATACAAACTAATAATAATCCTTCTAATTGGAGTTCATGGTTACAGTACTGGTGCTTTTCTTATAACACTACAGTACATTCAGAAACTAAGTATACACCCTTCGAGTTAGTGTATGGTCATGTATGTAGATTGCCCACCAATTTAAGTAATGATGTTGAACCAATGTATAATTTTGGGGATTATGTTTTTGAATTTAAATACAGGTTACAAAAAGCTCACAATGATGCAAGGAATAATTTAATTTTAAGTAAACAACGAAGAAAGTGTAATTATGATTTGTCAATTAATCCTATTTTTTATAAACCAGGCGATACATTGTTATAAAAAAATGAAACTGGAAATAAATTGGATACCTTATATAAGGGTCCCATATGTAGTAGTAGAAGACCTTGCACCTAATGTTAAAATAAATTTAAATGGTAAGCATGTTATAGTACATAAAGATAGAACTAAGTTATATAAGAAACCGGAGTTAGCATAAGATTATAATAAAAAAAAAGAAAAAAAAAAGTAAATAATAATGTCAGTTTTTTTTTTCACTAAGGGGGATGGTGTAGTGAAGTGAGTAATGGTACTTATATTATTTTATGTATAACTAGTGGCACCGACAGACGTTGTCCTGTACAAAATATTTTTTTTGTGAATCTAAACCATCCTCGAATCCCCTTGAACTCACACAAAAAATTTCATCAAAATCGGTCCAGCCGTCTAGGAGGAGTTCAGTGACATACACACGCACACAAGAAATATATATATAAAGATTACCTTTAGATCTAAGTAATCATTTCACGTATATTGTGAATATATTTAATAAGTACTTTTGTTTTAATAATAAATGGAACCTCGAATCAAAAGGACGTTTTTCTAATAACCCTGATTGACATGTATACATCTAGACACATCACAGTTTATTCGATATATAATTTACAAAAAAAAAACTAACCTCAGAATTTTTTCTCAATTTCGACAGCTCTCTTCTGGCTCTAGACGTGCGTCCATCCTTCAGATGATAATACGGCGACTCTGGTATCCAAATACAGCCGAGGAAAAAGCATATAGGCAGGACAAATATTGTATAGTTCAAAGTGGTGTAGGACATAAATGGACCGCACAGCATTACGAGGAATGTGCCCAAGTTGAAGCCGACCCTAGTCATCACTGACAAAGTCCCCCTTAGATTTTTGTCAGCGATTTCAGCTAGGTATGTCATGAGGACCTGGAAAGTACAATGTTTAAGGGTCCTGCAATTTTCCTATTTCTATAATAGCCTAATTCATATAACCCTGCTTTTGATGTACCATCACTTATTCAATAGAAGTAGTGCCATAAGGCACGACCGGAGTGTTACCTCTCGCTCACATAATACCGGCGTAGTGACTGTTACGCGTTTCGTGTGGTTTGCGAGTTTCCGGTGGCCCATTGGGAGGGATAGGGAAAAGGGCAACGCATCTCCATAATCTCTGGTTGTGCGGATGTGCATGAGCGTCGATATTCCCCAAAAGGCTTCGACTGCTTGCTTGCCCTCCTATGAAAATATATCTCATCATTTCCCTCCACTAGTGGACTTAAATCTCTTTTTTTGAATGACAAGATGGCCGATCATCACTCATACAACAAATGCTTGTTACTTCAACAGACTATGTTCTTGGTTCTACTTAGGGCCGATTTCACCAACGTCGTATAAATCTTATTCCCGGAATAAATTGTTAATAACTCGCGAGTAAGCCCATTTTACGTTTCGCCAACATTTAACCTAGGGATAAATTTTCTATACTAGAGTAAAACCTTATACCGCCGATTTCGGCCGAGTAAGCTGCTATTCGGAGATTAGTAGTGTCACTGTCTCTGCCACTGACTACCTATTATAACCTCAAAATGGCACGCCGTCTGAATTTATTATTAAACGAAACCGATAGTGATGACGATGATTATTTATTTCCGAAGCTGATCCCCTTGATGATCCTGAACTACAGCTTCCAGCTCCGTGGGACAATCATTTACACCAGGGTCAGATAGATCAGCAACCACAACAACACATCAGGCCCTGCGCAGCACGAGATGCTCTCATTAATGACTATTTCCAAAGCTTATTGTAATCAATAAAACAACTGAATAAATTATAAATAAGTTATTTATTTATTTTTATTTCGCCTTAACTCTAAAAGTAATAGTCTAGTTTTAATTTTTTCCTGTTTCAAAATTTCTTTCTATATATCCATTTGGATGTCAAATAATTGTTTAGCTTCTTCTCTAGAAAGCATTGTCTGCGAATTATATTTATTTGAAATTGTAACCCATTCTACAAGCTTTTGCTTCATTGACACTCCAACCGTCCTTTTATTTTCTATCACATGAAAATGCTCCGTAACGAGATCAACCAGCAATGATTATTCTGATGCCATCCAATTCGCAGATCGCTTTCTTTTTTCATTTGCCATTGTTTATTATCAATTATTTGTATAAAACAATATTATACATTTCTTTACACCGAATAAACAAGTTCAAAAGTTTCAAAACAACAAAACGAAGCTAAAATGCCCGCACGGAATCACTGTCAAGTTAACGTATTATCCGAACAAATAAAAAAATACGCAGCGTTATTGCGCAAGTATACGTCAAACTGTCTATTTTACTTGGGTGCATTACACATTCATTCGGTTCTTTCGGTCAACTACACAGAGTAACTATGCGAGAGTAAGATGTCTATAGAATAACGTGGTGAAACGAAATTGAAGTTAACCATCGTATAAATCTATAGAGTAAAGTTATACTGGGATAGCTACTCTAGTGTAAATTCAATCTTGGTGAAATCGGCTCTTAGTCAACTAGTCCTGATTGAACACTAATAAAAATGAATACATCTCTCAAAGCAGGGCCAAATTTAGGTTAGGGCAGGCGTGGGCAGATGCCTCCTCAAAAGAAGGGCATCTACAGTAGACTTAAAAATCCAAGTCTTAAACAAATAATAAAAAAACTTACCGTGGAAAATAAATAAAACTTACCGTGGAAGCCATTCCCGTGCCAAGTCCCCACAATAACGTCGTTATACATAAAAGCCATGTCTTCTTCGCAGTAATGACTATTACCTGCAAATAAGTTTCCGTATAGATGGAAAACATTGCTCAGAAATATAAACAAATTCATTTAAACAGACCTTTTTGAGTCAGGCCCAAAATAACCAAACCTTTAAGTTATTTTTAAAATCTTTTTACCACTTATCGGTTCAAACATTTAACATATAAAAAAAAATTAAATATGTACTATATTTTTTATGTATCATATAAACTTACCATCCCACAAAAAAATGGAACTGCACTTCCCAATAACGTTCTACGTCTTCCAATCGAGTCTGATAAAAACCCCGTCATCAAACTGCCGATCATGAACCCAAGTGCCGGCATTCCATTAATCCATCCCAACTGGTCCTGTCAAAATGTCATAAAAGTAACTTTAAAAAGCAGAAAACATCCATTGTCTAATCAAGTGTTTTTCAACCTGTGGGTCGTGAAGCCATACTCGGAGGGTTGCCGACAAAAGATAGAACAAAGAAAGAAAGGCAAGGTTGACGGTCTTGGGCCTTGTCCTTATCTATTTTTTTTTTAATATCACATAGTCTTACAATAATTCTAACTTTTTGGATGTCTTTGACACAAGGGGGTCGCCAGAAATTTTAAACCTGTAAAGGGGTTGCATATTAAAAACACTGGTATAATCTATGCCGTAACATAGCTCCGAAAAATGAAGAATGAGAATAGGTTTGCTTGCTTTTATTATCTAATCACAATAATTGGCTTAATTAAACTAAAAATTACCCTATTGACTTCTAAATTCGTTTCATTTTTGTCAAATTTTGTCATAACAGGAGTCGGCCAGCCAGATGTCACTCCCATAGTGACTGTTATCAGGGACACTGGAAACAAATTCTGAAATCAGCATTGTCATTTGTCAGGGTACTTTCCACTGACGCGGGGCTGGGCGAAGTAAAAAAGCGCAGACTATGAATTGTCCAATTACACTGTTTCCACTGATGCAGAGTGGAGATTTTGAGCACTGTGATTGGCTACTTAGCGGTCCGCTTCTCTCCACTCCGTAGCTGCCGCATCAGTGGAAACGCAACTTCAAACTCGGTTTTACCAGATGCACTGCAGTCTGCCGCGCACTCGTCTACATCCGTACCACAATTTTTTTTCTTCTTCAAATTTCATTTTTTCCTTTTATATATTGTGTTTCGATAAATAGGGCAAGTCAGGCTGTAAAACTAGATATACCATTTTATGTCTCACAGTCGTATATTGCATAGTCTGGCTGTAATTTATGGCAATGTTGCTGGCCATTCCGTTGCACCCACACTTGCAGTGAAATGATTGACCGTTTAGACATCATAACATTTAAATATTTATGTAAGCTGATGCTGAAAATCTTTTACAATTTTTTAGAGGAAACCAATGTTCATAATTGTATACTCGTTTAATATACTCCGCTCCTATTGGAAAATTAGAGGAATCGAATGAAAAATACGAGACATGAAATAGTTAAATGTATGTTCAGAACCGCAAGTTTACTTGCCTGGATTAATTTCAATTTTACAGAATTTCGAATAGGTACAAGAATTTTGTGTACAAATCACTAAAATACATTTTCTGACGCCACATTAGCTAACTTCAATTCCGCCACGTTAAATCTCGCGTGGGTACTTGTCAACAAGTGCCTTTTAGGTCAAAACTTTTTCTCCGTCTTCAAAAAATATGGTGGAAGTGTCATTCGATTCGGAATCGTATATAGATAGTTTTTGAAAAAAATTAAGATGCGCTCGCAAAAATTACAAAAGTTATAAACAATTTGGAACTGAAAAAATGGGTATGGTTTCTTGCTTATATCTCAAAAAGTATTTGACATATTTTAAACCGAAAAAAGGTTTAAAAAGAAGAGGAAATTTCCTAAATATAAGTCCTAACTCCCAGGACTTTAGGACCAATATTTGTCATTTTTACTGAGGGTTGAATTATATAATACATGGATAACCAAAAACAATTTTGTTTCATTGTGTGTTTTCGGTTGGCACGCATTGATCGTTATCGTCCAGACTCGAAGGTCGAAAACCCGTTGCGCTCAGTGTCAGTCAGTGACACATGGCAGGGTCCTTCTGCAAGGAGGCACAGCGGTGATAGATGATCGCACCACCACCGCGCCGTGAGGGACCTGTGCGCGTCCGATCGGGGGATCCGCCGCACGCACGTAAGTTCGGAGCTATAAGGTGCCCTTGTGTGTTGACTCTCCATAACCATGGCGATTGAAACATTACCGGAATATCGAGACCTCAATAAAACGATAAACGCGGTAAGGACCTGAAATAATATATATTTACATTTTATTAAACCTTTTCACAGTACTTTCCACCAGCATCTATCCAAAGTCTCATGCTTCTAAACTAGTTTTCGAAACACTTTTTTCCATTCTGCCGTAGACACCTCTTCTACGACCTTCTCGAATGCTGTTAGCGCATCTTTCGGCGACAAAGAACTACCCTTTCAGTTTTTTTTTTTTTTTGGAATAAAATGAAGTGACACGGTGCTAGATGAGGGCTGAGGGTGACCCGTGACTCTGACCGGTGGGGTGTCCAGGAAGTCCCTTGGGGTACCCGTCCCTTGCTTTGAGCGCTGAGTGCGCGGGCGTATTGTCGAGGTGAAGAAATAGCCCGCGCAGCCCGATGTTAAGTCGTCTGTCGCTCATGGCAGTGAAAACTTCTGGCAGAGCATGTTAAAAAACGTATGAAAACATGTCTTAAAAACATGTAAACATGCTTTGATAAGCATGTTTAGAAATCGCTTTTATAGCTTTTATAGCGATAGCTTGAAACCTATGTATCAACACATACTTGTGGTTAAAATCGGGGTTTTTTATGCCACAAGAAAGCAACCAAGCAGTCGGAGCCTTATGGTGACTACTGACGCCCATAAACATCTGCACAACCAAAACTTTTGTAGTTGCGTTGCCCGCCTGTCCTATCCCCCTCTCCCCCAATGGGCCACCAAATGCTCACAAATCGCACGAAACGCGACAGCATAGCTGTCACTTAACACCGGTGTTTGCCGCCAATTCGGCTGCAAAACAGCATGACACTGCCAGTCAGTGGGGGATTTACAATAGGGGCAGTCGGGGCTAGTGCCCAGGGCGGCAAATTTTCTAGGGCGGCAAAATTTAGAAACTGATTTTTTTTCCAGTCTTATCAAGATTGCTAAATATAATTAATTAATTCTTTTAATAAATATTTTTTTATTAAATAGATAATTAAAGAAATTCATTTTTATATAATATGAAGGAGGTAATACCGGTGGGAGGGAAGCGCTGTGCCGCGCTCCCGGCTGCATGGGTACCACCATCTTGCTTGTTTCTCCCGTGAAACAGCTTTGCTCTGTTTCGGAGAGAAGAGCAAGACAGGCAGTGTAATTACTGGCACCGAGACTTAACATCTTATGTCTCAGGATAGGCAACACATAAAGGAGTTGCCTGGGCTCGTTTTAGGTAAACTAGTTTATGTTCGTGGGCGACGTCAACCACTTACCATCAGGTGCTACGTTTGCCAGTTTGCCTATCCAACTAACATAAAAAAAAAAAAAAAAGGACCTTTACACTGAGTTTCCAAACGTGGATTTATGATACTAGCTGCAACAAACTGTAGCACCAGAACGATCATATTCATGTTTGAAAAGAGTTAAAAACTTTTTACGTTCTACAATGAGTGCAAATAGGCTCAATAGCTTAGATATTCTAATTTTTTTTCGGAATGATCTATGCTAACGGCCCAAAGGCCCTAATGCTACATCGGATTAGTGTGAGCGGATTTGGCTCACTTTTGGTTTGTAAAAGTGGCCAACCGTGAAGTCTGCGACCACACGGCCTCCTTTGAGTCCGGCCCTGCACTGCCTCTTACAAAAAAGTCTTCAAGACTTTTTTTAAAAATTCTAATATTTCTGAACTTACCTGATAATGCTATGCAGTACTGAACTAACACCCCTTTCTCCATTTTCTAAAAACAAACATTTCTACTATTACTATTATTAATATAAAAATCGTTCTATAAGTACTTGGCCCAAAAAGGGAATTGATCAGCTGGGATGAGCTAATATCTGATTCAAAGATTTGACAGACTCTTGCAGCAGGGAGATGTTGTATGATTCTAAGAACAGTGCTTAAGGAGTCTAAGGTAGTAAAGTAAAGGTTGGATAGTAGTTAGTACAATTGACCTCAAAAAGTCTAATAGAATATGCTGGGCCATCATAATCCAGGAATGTATGGGGTCAACAACTGAGCCTCGGTTCTATAGTTTCTTTGGTACAATATTCATTTTGAACTTCTTTAAATGTATGTTATTTTATGTAATTCTTTATATGTAGGTATTTAATTCCGTTTGTATACCAATGTGAAACCCCTGTGTCAGACCAAAATAGCTTCCACTATATTTAGATAAATATGTTGATTTATTCCAAGCATTTAAGCTGGAAGTTTCCCATCCTGTCCCATCACCAATGGTGATACCAGATACCATTGCTGAGACCTAGAAATAGTTTATTTAATAGTCTAGAATTTAAAAGTTAAAGGAATGTTAAGTTAAAGTATAATATTTAAAAATACATAGTAAGTAATAAGTGCATATGAAGTCAAGAATAAAATACTACTTATCTTTATATATATATATATATATATATTTCTTGTGTGCGTGTGTATGTCACTGAACTCCTCCTAGACGGCTGGACCGATTTTGATGAAATTTTTTGTGTGAGTTCAAGGAGATTCGAGGATGGTTTAGATTCACAAAAAAAAATTTTGTACAGGACAACGTCTGTCGGTGCCACTAGTATTTTTATATTATACAATGTTTATATAAAATATGGTTAGTGAAATTCGATATAAAAAGACAAGGTTTAAAAGCATTAATTATTTATTCATTCATAGGTAATTTTAGTTTACTTTAAGTAATAAATATTTTCAAAATATTAATCTAAGTACATAATAATTGTTAAACCAACAAGGTTTAACAATTATTATGTACTTAGATTTGAATAATATTCAAAAAAATTAAACGTTTAATCAAAAAAAAACTTAATCCAAATAAAATTACTACTAACTTAGTATTTATTTTGTGTTACTAGTTACTACTTACTAGGTTATAGGTAATAGCTGTTACTAGCAGGGTTGGATTTAGGTAAGTTGAAAACGATAGTACAAAAAATTTAAAAAGATAGTATTTATAAAAATATTATAGTACACTTTTAAATTTTGAATTTAACAAAGATAGTCAATAAAATCTTTAAAGTTCAAAGTCAATAAACTCCTCTTTAAAGTATATATTGCTTTTATATCGTCCATTGAAAAAGTCGCAAAATTTCAAAATTTCTAAGTGTCTATTTTGTGTGCAACTAATTAACACAAATGTTGACTTTGTGAAAACTTTTATTCTAATTTCTTTTTTTTTTTACTAATACAATTCAAATTAATTATAATTTTGTTACTAATATATAAATAAATTTTTGAAGTTACATTTTTTATCACCACATAAATAATTACTTTATTTAATTATTTACTTTTTTATTTATTGATTATTTTTTATTTAAATTATATTTTTTTTAATAAATAAGACTCAAGTTCCTGTTCTAAAATATAATAAATTAACCGCAAAATTTAAATCGGGGATCTTTGCGAGTGCAACGCACCCTTTGACTCTTCAATAAAACTTTATTTTCTCTATATTCCGTAGACATGAACATTACGATTTATAATAATCGTTCTCCTTCTATATCCAAGCTCCGTGACATTGAGAATTATAACATTGCTGGTAATATCGATTTTGTATAGTTCGACAGCAATAAAACATGATTACTGATTACAAAATATTGGTCAAATATGTAAAGTAATGAAATTATAGTATTTTTTCGTACTATCCTTAGATATGGATAGTATATAGTACGAAGCATGAAATTATAGTACAAATACTATAATTATAGTACGAAATCCAACCCTGGTTACTAGTACATACTATTTACTAAATACATTTATATATAATAAATATTCGAAATTTAAATTTTTGATAAATCTAGTATGTATTTGATTTTATTTATTTATTATTTTCATTTAAAGGCATTAGCTACTAGGCTATTAGCCATACGAAATACAATTATTCGGTCCGTAATACGGAGAAATGGCGAGAAACCCCAAGGAGCGCGGCTTCGCCCCTCCAGCCCCCAATCAACCAACTATCATTCCCCACTCCATCCACACAAGGCATTCCACCACAATATTCGCCAAACAATCACATTATATATTACACAGATTAAGTTTTTAAAACAAACACTATAGAAAACCGCCAGAACAGCCCTACTACGAAAACCACTCCAGAACGGTACTCCATAAGATTCGCCAACCAATCACAATATATAAAGATCAAGGTTTTAAAACAAACACTATAGAAAACCACTCTGAATGGACAAAACACAAAATAGCAACCAATTAACGGGAAACCAAAAAAACACAACCGCGCGCCCCGATGCTTCCCGCCATTCCTCCTAGTATTTGACAATTGCAATTCTTCTTCTTCTTTTATTTTTGGACCACAGTCGCAACTTTTATGTTGCAACATTCTGCCAATGTCAAGTATTAAGAATGAAAAAATTTCCGAGATTATAAATTTAATATTAGAATTTTGATTTTTGTGAGCTGAAACAAACATCAATATTAGTATTAAATGGGGAGTTATACATATATGGGAGATACTGTCACATACTATTGAACAATTGAATATTCATAAAATTAAATTCAAATAAATACGTATAAAATATATAATTGACATACACAACTTACAGTACCTAGATAATATGTATAGTCAATTTTTTTAGAAGTGTCCAATTTAGTAAACAAACCGTGTTCACGATTTTTCGGCATTTATCACTCACTTTCACGACACATTAGCTTACGGACATATGTAAAACTCCATTTACTATTTATTACACCGAAAACAAACATCAATTTATCATTTGTAAGTTAACAGATTTTGCAGCAATCTTTTCCATTAATATGTTACTTTCTGCCCTATGATATAAAGAATTGTACTACCTTTTAGTATTAGGTATATTTCTGTAACTTTTGTATCAATAAAGATTATTATTATTATTATTTAAACACTTAAAAACTTAGAAAATACGATTATCGAAAGCACAGATAACTAATATTTTTCAATATGACATTTCATCATCTTTTTTTTATAAAGCCAATAGGGATGTGGTCAAAATATTTTTTGGGGTGAAGTGAATAAGCGATTGAACAAAATGAACTATAAAAATAGACAGTGTTCTTAAACTATATTTTAAGATTTCATAAATTACATTTTGTTAATAAATTATAAAACAATGTTACAGTAATGCGATTTGTTATAAAGTTGTTACATATTGTTTTTTTTTTTTATATTGAGCGCAAAAAAATGCTTACATAATATTGCAAATATCAATCTTTTATAATACTAAAGTATTTATAAAGGAGGATATTAAAGGATTTTATTTTTATTTTAAATATTTCTGAATATCAATTTCATCCTGAACATTTAACACTATCCCATATAATATAAAAGCACATACCACTGGCATAAAAGTCAACTGAAGTTTACAAAAATATTTTGTGGGACTTTAAAATGAGAGTTAGGATTACTCAATGAGAACTTCACCAAAAATAATTGTATCAGTATTTTTGTTTATCATGTTCGAGACAGGGCGCCGCCCGCGCAAGGATTTTTGATCATAGTAAATACAAATAAGGTGACAATAATACTAGGATAGACTTTTTTTCTGGGCACTGGCTGCTCTATTATGTTAAATTTTTATTTGTGACGTCTTTTTATCGATTATTTTACAACTAGCTGTTGCCCGCAGCTTCGCCCGCGTTAACTTAGATGTACAGCCGTACACGGATTGATGATGATTATTTATCTATGGACGGGCGTAGGACTTTATTTTATAATATGAAATGATTAATACCGTATTTTTGTAAATACCTTTTACATTACCGCTTTATAATTGCCAATCTTTAAAGTATTAAAATGGATATAGGTAGTATGATATATTTAACTAATATAGAATATTATGCCATCGCGGACTTTTCAGTAGGCATATTTAGGATACACAATTCTACCATACATTGATACAATAATAATTATTATCCTAACTTTCGGAACCGGAACCGGGGCCGGGGCCGGGAATACATTTGTGTAAATAGCTTTCCAACTACCGTATTATAATTGCCCATTTTTTAAGTATTAAAATGGATATAGTATGTTATTCTTAAGAGATACACATATGCCAACGCAGACTTTTTTGTAGATCTTTCGAAGGTGTACAATAATGTAGTACATTATTTTGATCTATCTGTTAGGGTTTGCAATGTAAGTGTAAAAAATGTGTTTATTTACGACATCACATTAGAAGCCTCTAAAATTATCAGTGTTTATCTACTATATTATTATTTATATTATACACATATAAACCATCCTCTTGAATCATTCTATCTATTTAAAAAAACCGCATCAAAATCCGTTGTGTAGTTTTAAAGATCTAAGCATACAAAGGGACATAGGGACAGAGAAAGCGACTTTGTTTTATACTATGTAGTGATGATTAAGACTCTAAAATAACCAAAAATACCTCTTAGGCCACCTTTCTTTCCTTATCTTACAGAAATTGCGAAAGACTTGAGGAACTAATTTCTAACAGGTATTTTGTGTTTAGGAAATATAAATTTGTAAATTTGTTTTTTATAAAGATGCTCGACTAATATTTTCTTTACATTCTTCTTTTTTAAGAGGAATATTCAATATATTATCAGTTTTTGAAATAATTCCAGCAACTTGGTATCGTTAAATATTTTAATAATAGTGAATTTTACTTTTGTCTATGGCTCATTAATATTGTTCATTCCTTTGTTCTTTGTGTCACTTCACTAAACTACACTATGACTCTATTTGTCTGTGGCCGGAAGTACGCCATATTTGTTTACCATTTTGGACACTTCTAAAAAAACGGACTATATACATAAATATCCATGAATCTTTATGAAAAGGAGGAAAAAAGGGGGGAAGATAAATATATTATAGCTTAATATTGTTAGATTTGATAAATTTTGTCAAGAGTAAAATAATGCGAGGGTCATGAAAGTATTGTAACAATAAATTGAAATTTATCTTTAATGATGGTAGGTGAGGATATAAACTAAAGGCCAAATTGTTGGGACAGGAGAAAAATATGTGATCTAAAGTCCCATCGTCCAAACCACACTCACACAGTGATGAATCCCTAACTCTTATCTTTTGTAGGAACACTGAGGTACAGCAGTGCCTAAGCGGAGTCTGCTTAATATGGATATTACACACTTTGGAATTTTTTATACTTGCAGAACCATGGTTTTTTGGGGATGCCAGGTTGCAAAGATACATAGAACTTTCCTTTATGCATACTACTCTTACTCCATTCCATCTGCCAGGATTTGCGTGCATGTTCTTGGGGTATACTTAGGAGGTCATAGGTTTGGTATCTAAAGTGTTTACAGTCCACCTGTTAGTAAGTAGCTTGTTTGGCGAGAGAATCAGCGACTTCATTGCCCTTAATGCCTGAGTGACCAGGAATCCAGACAAGTGTAATGTTTGTACCTGTATTAAAACTTCTTAACAAGGAATGTTTAGTTTCTAAAATAATGTTACTATGTAGTTTATTATAAAAAGGGTTACCAATAAGGGATTCCAGTGCACTCTTTGAGTCTGAGAGTCTGAGACTCTCTATAAATAGACAGGCCTCTAGTACACCAATGCACTCACCTGTAAAGACTGATGAATGGGGAGGACACTGAAATTGTAATGCTAATTTTGAATTTTGGTAGTACACTGCAGCACCTGTGTTACCAGACTCAGATAATTTGGATGCATCTGTGAAAAACAAGTGACTAGAGTTCCATCTTTTAGCTACCTCTATTTTGAAGTTGTTGTTACACTCAGTGGATGTTTTATTAATGCTAATATCAAGCAATAAATTAGGAGAATGTATTAGAACTTCATACGGGAAAAGTTGCCAAGGGAGTTTTGGAAAGGATTGTATAGGAATGTCCTGTTCAATACTGGATATTTTTTGGTAGCTTATTACCAAATGAGGGATAGGCTTATGTCTCCAATAGGGAGAAGATAGGCAAAGCCTGTTTAAACACTCAAGTTTCTTTTTTAGTGGATGGTTGGAGAGGGAGTTTGCACGGAAGAGAAACCTGTCTGAGAGAAATTGGAAACGGATATGTAAAGGAGGATCACCACATTCTACCTGAAGGGCTTTGATGGGTGTGGGTTTCATACAGCCTAGGACACAACGAAGAGCTCTAGACTGCAGGAAATCTAATGATTTGAGGGAAGACTTGTTAAATGGTTTAAGAAGGAAAATACCATAGTCAAAAAGGCTTCTAATTATGGCATTATAAAGGGTTTTTGAAAAAATGGGTGGGAGCCCCAGGAGACTCCAGACAATGCCTTAATTATGGTTTGCTTTTTTGCTAATATAATTTATATGACTAGCCCCAGATAGTTTGGAATCCAAAATTACTCCTAAAAATTTTGTTGAATCCTGGACTGGAACAGAGCGGCCTTCAATTCTCAGGTCTATTGGTGGGATATTTTTCTTTCTACTGAAGATCACCACACTGCTTTTTGGAGCTGATATATGGAGGCCGCTCTGTTGCAGCCAGGATATTAAAGAATTTATAGATATTTGGAGAGAAGATGATGCTTGTGATATAATAGGATGGGAAATATACAGAGTAAGGTCATCTGCATATTGGAGGATTTGGCAGTCAATGTTCAGGGAAGTATGTAGAGAAGAGGTATATAGATTATATAGGATTGGGCTTAAAACAGAGCCTTGCGGGAGAGCTTTCCACACAGTATGAGGCTCAAAGGATTGTCCCGGGATGCGTAGTTGGATTTTCCTACGCATCAACAGATTGCATATAACACGAATAAGCTTTTCTGGAATGCTCAGCTCTTGTAGCCTGTACCTGAGCACAGAAAGAATAACATTGTCATATGCCGCTGAGATGTCAAGGAATGTGGCCACCACAGACTCCTCTCTTGAGAAGGCTATTCTCAAGTCAGTCAGGAAAATGCTAAGGCTGTCAGTGGTACTCAAACCTTTACGAAAACCATATTGGCATTGGGGGATTAATGAGTTACTTTCTGCAAACCATTCAAGGCGATTTTTTAAAAGATGTTCGAAAATTTTGCAGAAAGTAGGTGAAAGAGCTATAGGGCGGTAGTTGTCACTTACCTCTGGGAATTTCCCAGGTTTTAATATAGGTATAACTATTTGCATTTTCCATTCAGTGGGTATAAAATTGTAATCAAAGAATTTATTTAATAAATTTAAAAAATATTGTAATAATTTTGGTCCAGCCTTCCCTAGGAAGGAGTAAGGAAACCCATCAGCTCCTGGGGCGGAATCCTTGACATGCGATAATACAAACTTGAGTTCACACATGGTGAAGGGATGGGTAATAGGATGATGCGATTGAAGGTAGTTGTGATTTGGGCAGGGAAGGTCATTATAGTTTGGAACAAATGGGGGGGCTATTTTATTAAGGAAATTAAGTGCTACAGGACCAGTAATACATGGGGAATTTTGATGAAAATAACCGCGTCTAAATCTATTTATTTGATTCCAAACCACCTTAGAACTAGTATCTGGTGAGAGTGATGCACAGAATTGTCGCCAGCTGTGAGTCTTTTTTTTACGAAATAGGCGTTTTGCCATGGCTGCAGTCCTCTGATAATTAATCAGATTAGCTACAGACATATCCCGGTTATAAGCCCTTTCTGCCATTTTTCTGGATTTAATCATTTCTGTGCATTCACTATCCCACCAGGGTGGGGAAGGCAATTTTCCTGTAGCTGAATTTTTGATGGGGATACTGTTGTCAGCTGTTTGTCCGATTAGACAGCAGAGTTCGGAAAAACAGTAATTTAAATTTTCTGAAGTGATAATTGGTAGTGAACTGACTTTATTTTCTAAAAAAAATTTATACAGATCCCAGTTTGCACTGGAAGTCCTATATTTGAGTAGTGGGAGTGTTGCATGTTGAGGGGAGCATCTAAATGGATATAAAACACTAACTGGATAGTGATCACTACCAAAAGTACTGTCTAAACGGTCCCATTGCAAAAGTGTAGATATGTCATTAGAGCATATAGAGAGATCTACACAACTCTTTCTTTGTCCAGGAAGAGTCATTCTTGTAGCTTGTCCATCATTAAGGACACAGAGACTTAACTCCTCTAACAATTCTGCCAATTCAATGCCAGAGGAGTCATTCGTATCTGAGCCCCACATAATGTTGTGGCTGTTGAAGTCTCCTAGAATTAGAAAGGGAGGAGGGAAACAAGAAGATACTATGTAAGAAAGCAATGATAGAAGAATTAGGATGAGGAATGTATATAGAGGACATGGATATTTTTAATATTGTTGCCACAATGAGTAGGTATTGTAAGTATATTAATTGGAAAGTGGAAAGTAAAGTATCCGAAACGTCGGGCTTGTAAAAATCTTAATAAACCGCGATAAAATCCGTAAAAAATTGTTTCATTATAATGAGTGAAATTCGCGCAAACATTAGAAAACAATAGGAGATTACTTATTGTATAATTTGAGTTTACAGATTGGTCTTCAGTTGGTAATGCGCATCAATTTGTTGATGGTGGTATCATAAATTCGTTGATAATATTCTGATGGGCTTGTTTATCATATCCAGGTAATTGAGCTGGACGGGGTTTTTTGGGTGAGAAAACAGTTTTCTTGTATGAGGTAGTTGAGGGTTGGGGGCGGATAGGGCGGGATGTAGAAGAAGTGAAGGTGGTCTTAGAGATATCGGCATAAGAGCGATAGGAAGCAGGTTGGGATTTCGATGCTTCCTCATATGATATATTTCGTTCTGACATTGTTGTTTTAATTTCAGTCTGTCTTATATATTCCGGGCAAGACTTGCTGATAGCAAAATGTCTCCCTGAACAGTAAAAGCAAACTGATGTGTCTTCTGGGGTCGGGCATCCCTCACCAGTATGATTTTGACTACACTTGTAGCACCTAGGCTTTGATCGACATTGTGATTTGGTGTGTCCAAATCTGCAGCAGTTAAAACATTGAATTGTAGGATATTTATATAATTCCACCTTCAAAGAGTTGTAGCAACAGTAAACTCTCTTGGGTAAAGTTTGAGCATCAAATGTCAGAATTACTGACTGAGTTGGTTGCCAGTCTATGGTACCGTCGGTAATCACTTTCCTATTAATACGGCGAGCCTTGATGATTTTGCCACATCCTGTGGGAACTTCTAAATTTACTGTAATTTCCTCAGGAGACCAATCCACTGGAATTTCACGAACAACACCCATACGCGTGATGTTGTATGTGGGGATGGAGGTAGAAAAACCGTTTTGGACTATCAGTG
This sequence comes from Helleia helle, assembly GCA_963853865.1. Taxonomy (NCBI): domain Eukaryota; kingdom Metazoa; phylum Arthropoda; class Insecta; order Lepidoptera; family Lycaenidae; genus Helleia; species Helleia helle. The sequence goes on along the minus strand of OY971426.1, from coordinate 15,430,498 downwards.
GATGAGTTAAAAAGGTATTGGCATCAGCAGGGCTAGTGAATTCCACTGAAACTATTACGACCTACTCGTTTAAGGCCGTCGTTTAATATACCAGAGAACCGTTGTGTTTTCAAAAATTAGCCGAATTTAACAGGGTGGAGTGTGGTGTTGGCCGTTGGGTCACTTTCGATACGGGATACGTGGATAAGGTAAGGAGGTTTATCTAAGTTGGAGTACCGCATTCTGGTTACTAATTGTTTAGCCTGCTTAGTAGGTACAGTGTTGTTACTTATATCCAATGTGCGTTTTTTTGCTCAAGTTTTTTTAATGAGCTGTAAAGGCAGGAAGGGCCGTAAGAATGGGTGCATAGTCTTGGACCACACAATCTGGATCTTGGATGTCGGGTGGTGCCGGTGGATCCGGCGGTTAATTGCCTTCCATGACTTAAAACTAATCTAAACGCTGATATACACTCACCAGAGGACTACACAGAATATATATTAGTATAAATAAACAAAAACCAAAATACACCAAAAATATCAAACAATTTGTTTTCACAAACCAACGCGTTTGAAACTTGACAGTGCAATCGACAATTGTAATTGTATTTTACTGATTTTACTTTGCAGTGTTGACTGTTGCCACTTAGGGAAAAAATCCCCAGGCCTCGAGGCAATAGGGATGTTGACAGTATTCATATAAAAATATAATCTTGATGTTAATAAATTGGTAGTTTCTATGATAGAATTCTGAAAAAATACAATATTTTCCCTTATTTTTATTTGATTAAATTAATATTTAATAAATAAAATGTTACAAAATTTAAAATAGGTCACGTGATAATAAACGGAAATGACGTCACCTGTTCCTATTTAGCGGAAGCGGAAGAATATTGACGTACTTTTATACACCATTTTCCGTACGAAGTAAATATTGTAGAAACTAATTTTCAGGCGTTTTGACAGTGTACACACATAGGCACCGTACAACAATTATAAAACTTAGAAGCCATTTTTTATTAACGACAACTAGAATCATTTTATCATTTTTACGATGTTTAACAACATATGACGTCACGTGACAAGTGTTAGCGTTTTGGAGCGAAATTTAAAATGCAAGATTTTATAGGCATTAGACGTATTTAAGCAAAAGTTAATAATATTTACGCCTCTATTAGATATTTATAAATGATTTATAAACATTTATGAAAAATGTCAACATCCCTATTCCATATTAGGATACTTGTTCCTAGGGCCGTATTCCAAAAGGCAGCTCAAGTCATGATACTAGTTTTAAAACTAGTTTTGAGTAGAGAAGACGTTACTTGAGCATCGAATCAACAATCGGCAATAACCTGAGTGTGACCACATTCTAGAACCGTACTTAAGATGCGATTTCTTCTTGAGTTTATATTTGTACTTGAGATCTGTCAATTTTTTAAATTAGTTATAACTTTTTAAATTTTTATACAGAATACAGGTGGTGAATGTTGATATTGGCATCCATGTTTATTGTTTGTTAGTTTTGTTACTTTACTATTGACAAATTATTAAGTTGTAATATTATTATTGCCGAAGTTTTAATTTGTTAGGACATTTTATAAGTTTTTGATTATGTATTAATTATAAATAATAAAAAACCTGTGAAGTTTATTTTATTCGAAAGCATAATATTATAGGATTTACGACAAATAAACAATTGTCCCCAATGATGAAAACACCAAAACTAGATTATGTTCATTTTATAACAGGTGAGTAAATAGTAATTTAAGAAGACAAGTGCTTTTATAAATAAAATAATTCAATTCCTTAATTTAAAGCAAGCTATAGATCTGTACGAAGAATCTTTTTCTAATTAAGACAAAAACAAGCATATTAGGTATCTTCTTGTGTCTGTTATATGTTTATTGTTAGTTTTCAATTGTTAAGTTATATTCAACGTGCATTGTGCCTATTCAATGAGGTTCTCACTTTTATGAGGCATTGCAACTAGTATAAAGTATATTATATAGGGAATATTGATGTACCTTGAGACTAACCCTTTAATAAAATTATTACTGACCCAGAAGCTAACAAAGTAATGTAATAGCCACTAGGCACTAGGAAATCCTATTTGTCTAATCCAAGTGAGTAAACAATAATGTTAATAGTCAAGTTTATGATTAGAAAATTGGATATTACCATGATATTACTGTTGTGTAGGTACCTAGTTGTCTTTATAATTTATAATACATGTAGTGCTTAAACAAAATAAATGTCATTATAAATATAGGTACTTCATAAGTTCTTTTTTATTCCAAAAATAATTTTTATTAAATTTATACTTGATATTATATTCATGGCTGTTAGAACTTTTTTAAAGTTTATGCAGATATTGGCATGAAGTGGTGGCAGTATTCATTAGAATCAGGATTTAAAAGATGAGGTACTTGACCATGAATAAATACTTCATGCAAAGATTTCACACGTTACAAGGAACATGTAGCAAAAATGTAATATCTGCTCATATATTTTTATATTTTTGGCTGATAACAGTCACCCGACCGTTGGTATCAGCTGAAGAAACAATGATACATATTATGTTTACTAAATACACCATGTAAAAAAAATTAATACAGTCACATATATACAACAATAGGATCTGTAGTGATTTATCTATAAAGTATCTGGAAGAAAATAATTCCAGATAGGATTAAGTTTGGAATGTATATATAAGTCCATATAGGCGGGATTTCTTTATTGGAATAAATAGGATTCTATTGTTATTTGTATTTATATGGGATGTTATCTGCACTTTACATGTTGGTTTGTATCTGTTCTTATCGTAGTTCTGTATATGGACATAAAAACCTATGTGGATTTCCAAATACGAAATAGATATATTTTGCAATGATTTTAAAAGACAATTCCACATATGAAAATAATGTTTTCTATTATAGGCACACACCAATAACGTGACATTGATATGAATGTTATTTTATGAGCAAGTACGAACATAAATGAAATAATTGATCCATCGGAATACCTTTGGAATTGCAGTGACAAAAGCACATGATTTTATTGGATTATCCAGCTTCATACTAAAAGTTTTTTATCTGTAAGTACCTAACTATTAGAAGCCTGCTTCAAAATTTAATGTAATCGAGTAGAATATCCAATAACATGACATTGTGAATTGTGATAAAATATGTAGTCTACTCACGCTACAGATATATACATGATGATGACGATGATATATCGTCATCATCCTCTTTCCGTCCACGGCTGAACATAGGCCTCCATCAATGAACACCAAGACGGCCGATCCTTTGCCACGATATAGGTATATACATGATGATATATCATCATCATCATCAGCCCCTATCTGTCCATCGCTGAACAAAGGCCTCCCTCAATGAACGTGAAGACGGCCAATCCTTTGTCACGACGTAGATGGCGGTATATACATGATGATGATGATATATCATTATTAGCCCCTATCCGTCCACCGCTGAATATAAGCCTCCCTCAATGAATGTGAAGACGGCCAATCCTTTGCCGCGACATAGATGGCGATACATATAGACATGATGATGTTGATATATCATCATCCGCCCCTATCTGTCCACCGCTAAACATAGGCCTTCCTTAATGAACGCCAAGACGACCGATCCTTAGCCACGATATAGATGGCGATATAATATAATATTATATTATATTATTATTTATTACTAGCGTATAGAACAGACACAGCAAACCAGAAGTTGGTTTCATTTTGGAATTTGGAGGGTTAGAAGTTAGAACTAAAGTTCGCTGTAGCGCTTAAACAATAGTTATGCTAAACAAACTATTAAAACATGCAGCACTAGATCGTTTGACGCATAAGCGTCTCGGGGGCCGGAGTGCCTGCCGCCTGGCCGGTCGCTGGCGCCCGGCGCATTCTGCAATCCCCTGACCGGCGCTGGCAGCCGCGCCGCAGTGTTTCCACAACGAGAGGAACTTCCTCTTTTGAAAGGAAATTAGGGTCCAGAGGGGAAAAGAAAGGGAAAATCAGTGGTAAAGCCTAACCAAAAAAGAAAAAAAGACACACACCTCGCCATATTGCGTAAAATTTCCGTATGGACTATACTGTGTTACTGTTATAAATTTTTGGTCAGGCTTTAAATAAGAATACGAATGTTGAGTTATACGTTATTCATGCTTAGTCTAGCTTAGATTCGTTTGCAGTTGCATTTTTAATTATATATTTTTAGTTTTAAGGTAGAATTTATGTTGATATACCGCAAAAATTGCCGTTTTTTCACAATTTCGTGATTTTTTTTAAATTGAACTTAAAGAACTAAAAAAAAGGTCGTGAGATAAAACATAATATTAGAACTAAGTATAGTAAAATTTCCCCGGCTGATCATTATGAACAACTTTTGTCATGTAGGTACAGTTTTCGTAGGAGGGGCTTCGTTTTCTAGATATTCAATTTTTTCAGTGCTATTGTAGCCTTAGGGGCTCTAGGCTTCTGGGAGGCTTTTTTCTCTTCAGTACAACTCCCTATTTTTATGTGTCCATCGGACAGGGCTGACCACATATAATTAACTACCGGTGGGAGGGAAGCGCTGTGTACCACCATCTTGCTTGTTTCTCCCGTGAAACAGCTTTGCTGTGTTTCGGAGAGAAGGGCAAGACAGGCAGTGTAATTACTGGCACCGTGACTTAACATCTTATGTCTCAGGATAGGCAACACATACAAGATGAGTTGCCTGGGGTCGTTCCAGGTAAACTAGTTTATATTCATGGGCGACATCGACCACTTACCATCAGGTGGCACGTTTGCCAGTTTGCTTATCCAAGTAACAAAAAAAAAAAAAAACTTTAAAATTAAGATTATTATATTGATGCAATGTTTTTTTTGTTATCGCAGGGAAATGCTTTTTACGCATGTGTTTTATGTTAGTTGGATAGGCAAACTGGCAGACGTGCCAAGGTATGTGGTAGCCATAAACATTAACTAGTTTATTTGGAACTAGTCCAGGTAGTAAGAGGTCCCACCATGGTTCAGGCCTTGACGTGGCGGTGGGGCTCAGGCTAGAGTGAGCCGCTGCACCTTGGGCGAAGCCAATTGAGCCGAGGTGGCTTTTTGTATCCCTCTTATAAAATGAGGGGATAAAAGAGCAGGGGGCAAGGGGCGAGGACGGGAACCTCACCCCATTGTACTGTCCCGACGTTGGGTTCTGTGTTGCGGGACAACCCCTCTGTGGAGGAGGCGTCGGTCCCTTGAGGAACTGACTAGCCGTCGAGGTGCCCTGTTTGCTCATTAGATCCGGAGCACCTCACCAAAAGGTAGCATTGGTGTCACCCGCCAGGTTGTAGTGGGTAGAGCTGCGTCCACTTTCGGGCGCAGCGAGTCCCACATACCCGCGTGGGGAGACCCACCTCCGTGGGATGCCTGAGAGCATTTCCCGGCATTAAAGAAAAAAAAGTAATAAGATGTAGCAGAGTACAGCCGACTCGGGCTGGCACGACCGGGATGGTACCTCTCGCTCACGTAACACCAGCGTCAAGTGACAGTATATGCTGTCGCATTTCGTGCGGTTTGTGAGTTTCCGGTGGCCCATTGGGAGGATTGGGCAAAGAAAGGCAACATATCTACATAATCTCTGGTTGCGCAAATGTGTATGGGCGTCGGTAGTTTAAAGCTTCAACTGCTTGTTTGCCCCGCACTACAGAACAATCCCCTTCCTACGTCGGAACAGTGTAATGGCAATGGGGTGAGGTTCCCATCCTCGCCCCTTATCCTTTCTGCTCTTTTGTCCTCTTTGGGTCCTCCGAGGTTCGAGAGGAGTTTGCCTTTACCGCCTTCACTTCTTTCGGGTCCCCAACATTGGAAATCTCTGTCAAGAATGAGCCCCAGATGTTTGATATGGCTCATCCTGACCCCTCCGACCTGGAGGGCAGCCCCCAGTGGGAGTCATTTCCGCCCGGTCCCGCGAAGGGCTTCAATCTTCTCAGTCTGACCCGAAGCCCTAACCTCTATACGGTTGATCATGAGGTTGAGCCCCATCTCGGCCAGCCGCGCTGCCTCCTTATAGCCTCATTCCCGGGTGTACACGATCTCAAAATGAAATTATAAAATAATTTATATGAGAGAGCCTAAAATTTTATTACAAGTGATAACCATAGTATAGTATATATATATAGTATAGTATTAAAAAGTAAAATAACCATATTTGGAGCAATTCGTACTTTATTAAGCACAATGCATACATAATCATTATAAACGTAATTTTTCAGATACATGAGAGGGACACATGCGAAGATCACGTTAGAACAAAAATTTCAGATTTGCTCCGACCACCGAAAAATCTAAACCAAAAGGTATGAAAATGATATTCATAATTATATATATTATAGAAGATTTATTGGAATGTTTAAATTATTTAATTTTTAACACCAAGAATAAAAAAATAAACGAATATTTAAACCGACTTAAAAAAACTGAAAAGTAAAAAAATAATCTCTTTTTTTTTATTTTTGTGCCTACAACTTTTAATCAACTTGTTCTACTAATGTACAATCTTCGCGTTTACCACTTAATTATTTTTACTTTTGGAGTCGGTGTCGTCTTTGTACCTATCTATGTAACTTGGCTAACACCGACAAACCTTTAACTGCTGTAAATCATTATGGAATTCCCTCGACTGTCTATGGTCTCCACTCTCCATCATCAGTGCAATGGCACTTATAATCCATATGGGTGCAAAGTTCTCCTTAATATAAATGAATTAAGTTCAAACTTCAAACACAAGGTAGCTCTTGAAAACCGTTGAGGAGTTCCCTTAACTGTCCTTCGTCTTCTTCATCAGACCTCTATTTTTTGTTTAGGCCCAAAAATGCTCTGAGGCATCTTGCTAGGGAAGGAGAGACTCCCCTGGCGGGTATGTGGGACTCGCTGCGCCCGAAAGCTGGTAAGTAGACGCAGCTCTACCCAGTATGCCCAGTAAGCCCGACGATTGCTACCAATGCCGCCTTTTGTGAAGTGCCCTGGATCTGTTGAGCAAACAAGGCACCTCGACGGCTAGTCAGTCCCTCAACGGACTGTCGCCACCTCCACAGAGGGGTTATCTCGCACCACAGTACAGCCCCTCCCAACGTTGGGTCAGTGCAATGGGGTGAGGTTCCCATCCTCGCCCCACTTCTCGGGGCAATGAGGGGTTCAAAGAGCGGCTCCCTCGGTTCAATTTGCTTCGCACATGGTGCTGAGTTCACCTTAAGCTACTGAGCCCCAGCGCCACGAAGGTTGAATATTGGTGGGTATAATCAGATCCTTAATGACACTTACAACCAATCTAGGTGTAAAATTCTCATAAATACAAATGAATCAAGTCCAAGCACAAGGTAACTGCTGTAAATCGTTGAGGAGTTTCAGTAACTGTATAGACTGTAGAGACCTGATAATGGAGACCATAGGGTCCCCATCATCAGGTATCTAATGGCACTGCACCCACATGGGTGCAAAGCATACGTCAATATAAATGAATGAAGTTCAAACACAAGGTAGCTACTGTAATTGGTCGAGGTGTTCCCTTAATAGTCTTTCGTCTTTATTATCAGACCCCTCATGACAGCCAAAATCCATCTAGGTATAAAGTCCTCATAAACACAACCTTCACCGGTGGGAGGGAAGCGCTGTGCCGCGCTCCCGTCTGCATGGGTACCACCATCTTGCTTGTTTCTCCCGTGAAACAGCTTTTCTGCGTTTCGGAGAGAAGGGCAAGACAGGCAGGGTAATTACTGGCACCGAGACTAAACATCTTATGTCTTAGGATAGGCAACACATAAATGAGTTGCCTGGGCTCGTTCCAGGTAAACTAGTTTATGTTCATGGGCGACGTCGACCACTTACCATCAGGTGGCACGTTTGCCAATTTGCCTATCCAACTAACATAAAAAAAAAACACAAATTGATCAAGCCCAAACACAAGATAACTGCTGTAAATCGTTAAAGAGTCACCTGTTTTTCGACTCCATTATCAGATCGACTCTAGATCTTCATCAAAATGTAGTGTTTTAAATAATTAATGAAAAAATATTTTTTCCAATCGGTTGTTAAATAACAGTAGTTATGGCCGAACAAACATAAAAAACATACAAACATCCGAATTGATAACCTCCTCCTTTTTATAAGTCGGTTAAAAATATAATACTACTAATATTATAAACGGATGGATGTTTGTTCCTCTACCATGAATTGTCCAAAATTTAATCCTGCTCAGGCACAGTCGTGGGCATCAGCTAGTACACATCTAATTTGATTTTGTCTCTTGTAACAGTTTCTGAAGTACCACTGGAACAAAAGCCATTGCGCTGGTAGCAGTAGCTCTACTGGAAGCTCAACTGACTCCGAGAACGAGGAAGATGGAAAAACTGTGTTTTTAATTTTAAATAAATAATAATAGTATTTTGAGGTTTTGACCAGGTCATTAACCAGGTCCTAGGGTGAGCGGTGCACCTTGGGCGAAGCTAATTGGGCTGAGGGTGCTCTTTGTACCCCTCTTATAAGAAGAGGGGACAGAAGAGCAGGGCGCAAGGGGTGAGGATGGGAACCTCCCTCACCCCATTGTACTGTCCCGACGTTGGAATGGGTTGTTCTTTGGTGCGGGACAACCCCTCTGTGGAGGTGGCGTCGGTCCCTTGCGGGACTGACTAGCCGTCGAGGTGCCCTGTTTGTTTTAGATCCGGGGCACCTCACCAAAGGCGGCATTGGTGGCACTCGCCGGGTTTTAGTGGGTAGAGCTGCGTCCATTTACCAGCTGTCGGGCGCAACGAGTCCCAAATACCCGCGTGGGGAGACCCACTACCCCGCGGGATGCCTCAGAGCATTTCCCGGCGTTAAAGAAAAAAAAAGGTCATTAACCAGGTGGGAAGACGATCTCTGTGCATTGGCCGGTCCGTGTTATTTTTATGTCATAAGCCTGCAAACGAGCAGACGGAACCTTATGATACCGACACCCATACACATCCGCACAACCAGAGGCTATGCAGATGCGTTGCCCTCCTTTTCCCTATACCCCCAATGGGCCACCGGAAACTCACAAACCACACGAAACTCGACAGCCTAGCTGTCACTTGACGCCGGTGTTATGTGAGCTAAAGGTCCACCCCGGTCGTGCCAGCCCAGTTCGGCTGCAATGCAGCATGGTGGCACTACCTCTTACCGTGTTGGATGCGAGTGTTACGGGTTTGGCCGTCGTGGCGTTCATTGAGGGAGGTCTACGTTCGGCAGTGGACGAATAGAGGCGAATGATGATGATAAATATTAATTTTAATAATTTTAACCAAATTGATATGTTTCTTTATACAAAATAAATTTGTCATTTTAGATATCACAAACCATAGGCAATTAGTGATTGTAATTAGTGATTTTTTTCAGCGTCGTACTCCTCAGTTATTTCTTATCAAGACTTCGTTCAAAGATTGAAGGCACGCTAGTGGTCAACGAGCATCGAGAGACCTAGGGGGCCATTGATCTTAATCCACATATGATATGCGTATACCTACGCACTTACACATACACATATATTTACTATTCATTTATATGGTGGTGCGTCTGAATACGTAGTATTCTCTATATAGTTTGTGATTGCTATTATATACCTACGTAAAAGTTCCCGAATTAAAATATTGTATAAATAAACAAAAATGAATCCTCAGATTTCCTTGCTGCTTCAGATTTCAAGGTTAAATTTATAACATAGTTTTACCGTGTGAATGATTCTAAATGATTCAAGTTTTTCAGAGTTACTAAATGAATAAGAAGCATTCCTCATCATGGCACAAGGATTGATCGAGAGTTTAACAAAATATGGCGTAGGAAGACGTTCGTTTGACGATGAATTATTTAAAAATGATACGCTGCTACCGAGACTCGGCATTTACGATGAAGACGATGAGAATTTTTATCACTCTATTATAGAAACTACATGTTTCGTGCCTGGATGTAAATTCGTAGCGCAATTACTGCTAGAGTTTGAAAATCATTACAATTCCAACCACCAATATGCTTGTAGTATATGCAAAAAGAGTCAACCATCGCCGCATATCCTCGATTTACATATACAAGAAACCCACGACTCGTTCTTTGCGGTTATGGCCGATAGAAAACCGTCGTTTTCCTGTTACACAAAAGAATGCAAAGAAAAATTTCAAAATCCAGAACTGAGACTAGAGCACTGTGTTAAAGTACACAAACTGCCAAAAGACTTCAGATTTGATAACAAATTTAAGTAGAAGAAAAAGAGACATACAGAGAAGAATTGTAATTTGAACATGCTTAACGAAAATCCACAGGATACAAATATAAATTTTATCAATAGTAAAAGTCGAACATTTCAAAAACCTTTTAAAAAGTTTACTAGTGATAAAAAGGCAAATGTGAATGTTGACATTGACCAAGTCATGTTAGATCTCCAGGAAAGCTTACCAAAGTAATATCAAAATCTCCAAATTCCAGTTCTTGTTAACTTTCCAAATATCAGACTAACAATACTGTAAGTCAATAGGTAGTTTAAAAAATAAGGCTAATGAAATAGGTTTTAGGTTGGTTTTAAATGAATAAAATAAATAAATAAAAAATATTTGTGCGTATAAATTAGTATCAAAATATTTGTATTTTGTTGGTATTTTAAGGTAAACCCTTTTTGGCCATTTACCTTATATAGTCTATAAGTACTTTTATTGTAATAAGTTTGGATTTTATTGTAAATAAAAATGTATATACTAAAAAATGTTTTTTTTTTTATGTTGTAGTGTTGTTAAACTGTAGTCCCATATAGATCCGAAAATTGTTATTTGCAGATAAAAACACAAAAATACAATCTGGATAGTCCATTTAAAATCACGCACTCCTTATTGTAATTTACAGATAAAAAATGATAAAAGTTTAAAGTCCAAAAGCTATAGTAGAGTATGGTAAATCCAGATAGGAACTCTGTAGACATATAAATTCCATTGAAGTTTCCGTTTCTTCATAGGTTGTGTATGGTTAAGTTTTTATGGGTGTGTTGCAAATCCATATGTACAAATCATATGGATTTGCAGCTACAAATGCACATTAGGCTCCAGATACAATCATTTCTTAATGGAACCTATCGGAAATTTTCAACAGGGCAAGTACGCAGAACACAATTCCTTATTTACAATATGTATGATGGAAATTTATTTTACCTTGATACATTTATATAGCAAAAACTATATTTATAATATGTAGTTTTATCTAAACTTGGACTTTTTTTTTCAAGTATATAGATCTGTTTTAATTAAGCACCTGCATATATAAATCTATCTGTTATAAAATTTGTATTTTATTATTTTAGAAAATCAACATAAGTAACTAAGAAAACAACTGCAACTAATAAATATAAGTAATAATTTGAATCATAAAAGTACATTATAAATAATATTAGGTAAGTTACTAACTTTAGAAAGATTGCACAGCATTATAAAATCTCATCAGAAATATCAGTAAATTATTTTATATCACAAATAACACAAATTACTGCTAATTCTGTACTTTATTCTTTGAAATTTTGTAATATATAATTTGTCCCAACTAAACACGACCTCCTTAAATAAAATCATTTAACAAAAGCGGCATTTATTTACATTGATATTTCCAAAATTATTTACGATGATGAATAATATTAATTTACAACTTATATGCTATATTGATATTCTTCTAATACCTACAATTTCTCATTTGCATTTTTCTTATCCTTATCATTTTTAGTTTGTTACAAAGGCTTTGTTCCAAAAAAACAAAAACAATCTCTTAATCTTAATTTCTGAAAAGAAAGCTAGTAAAAGCTCAGAGGAAATACTTTGAGAATAAAAGTCAATGAAAATATTAAAAGAATAAATACGTGGCTTTCATATTTACCTTTTTAATAATTTAAAATCTTTTTAGTTAAAAAAACATAATATTATTTAAATAGGTACAATACATTCATATTATGTAGAAATTTAAAATAAATTTGTTTGTAAAGAAAGACGAAGATCTAGAACATTGACAGAGTTCAAAATCTCGTCTTGAAACTCGCTTCAACAGCTGATCACATCTTGAGATGCGTTCTGGAGTACCAATGGATCTTGAGAACAGATTTGACCTTGAAGCTAGACTTGGGTGATACTTGATCCGAGTCACCTTTTGGAATACGGCCCCTAGACTCAGATGATTCTCATTACTTCTAGACTCTATGGTCGTAAGTCTGTTGTCTGTGGTTTGGGAATTGTGATTTGTGAGTTGTGACCTGTGTTACCAACCCTACTGTTTTAACAGTAGATTCGCTGTTTTCACATTGATGTCCATGTTTTCTGTTTCATTCCTAATTTTTACTGTTTTTCAATTAGCGTTCTTCAGCGCCACCTATTACACTATGCAAACATTTTTTGATAACCCCTACGTCCTATGTAATAAAATGCAATTACTTAAATTAATATTTTTTACGTTTTGAAGTGAATTCGGACATTTTCTAGCTTCATCAAAATATCGAATAAATAAATGCTGAACCGTAGAGTAATCCGAAGAAAAACGGCCCAATTTTAAGAAATGGCCCTCTTTTCTGTTCACCAAATAATCAAATGTTGTTTTTGTCTATGGTAAAGTATGTACTAAAGGAGACGGTCCAAAATTGTATGGGACGTTGTACATGTAATGAGATGAAGGAAAGAAAATATTGAAACAGTTTTGATTTGTTTATATCCATGAATTCATCTCAATTTCAGTGGAAGAATAATTTAATGTTTCCAAGATTTACAACACTACGTGTATAAAAAAATGGCGTATGGCGTATATTCCTTGGTGTTATATGTCAAATGTAAGGAATTATGTCATTGTTCGTTTATTTATTATTATTTTAATTTAAAGGCATTACCTACTACGCTATTAGCCATACAAAATACAATATTCGGTCTGTAATACGGAGAAATGGCGGGAAACCCCAAGGAGCGCGGCTTCGCCCCTCTAGCCCCCATCAATCAACTATCATTTCCCATTCTATCCACCCAGAGCAATCCACCACAATATTCGCCAACCAATCACAATATATAAAGATCAAGTTTTTAAAACAAACACTATAGAAAATCACTCTGAATGGACAAAACACAAAATAACAATTAATTAACGGGAAACCAAAAGAAACACAACCGCGCACCCCGATGCTTCCCGCCATTCCATCTGTCATTGTTCGTTATGCATCTGTCATCATTTGGTTTGTCATTTGTCAGAAATGACATTTAGTAAGTAATAATCATCCATGAAGTTAGGAAATAAGAGGAGATGCCCCTTTCTTTAAACTTACAGCTGTAAGTTACTGCCTGATCCGCCATCTTGAGTGCCCTTTTCATAGTAGTATTCTCTATATAGTTTGTGGTTTTGCTCTCAAAACCCTAGCAATGGTAGCCATGTTAATTGCCGATTTGAGTTGTAGGTTACACCTTTTTTTTCGTAGGTATGCCTAGTCCTTCTACATATATTAAGTCTATGTTATCATCCGTCTGAAGGGCGCCATCTTCATTAAGAATTGCCAACAAGTTAAAAAACTTGAAATATATTTTTATTTTTTGCATGTAAATTACTTTCTTAAACTAATTTATTTTATTTTTAATGAAATCTATGTATTTTTTCTCTATTTATGGTACACTGTACAAGACCAGACCAGAAATGGACCGTCTCCATTAGGCTGTCCTTCAATCTTCATACGACCACCTAGAAGCCATACCCAAAAGACGTTTTATAAAAAAATGCTATAGTGAAAAATTGTTTATACCTCTTCGTTTCACCTCTTCAATTGTTTATTGTTTAATTATATGAGCAAAAGTATGATGAAATCAGCCTTTTTTACTTTACCTACTGTTTTCTACTGTTTTATTTTTGGCGAGTTGCTGTTTTTTAATCTTTTGGGGTTGACAACACTGGTTGTGACTACTGTTATGTCAAATCTGGAGTAAAAAGTAAAAACTGTCGTGTGGCATGTAGTATAATTTTAATTTTATGCGTACAGTAAAATAAGTGATAGATAAACTGTGTGATAGATAAACAATAATAATGTCTGAACACGTATTACCGGCCGAGGAGCCGATACGTTTTGTAGCACCGCTTATTCAAGATAACCCTACAGGATGGGGCCCTTGCGAAATGCCGGATCAATTCCGGGACATGCCTTATCAACCTTTCAGTAAAGGCGATCGTTTAGGCAAAATAAGTGATTGGACAGTCGTGCAAGACAAGAAGTATCAAAGTAATAATGTTTTTGAATTACTTATGCAACATTTGTTTTTAAATTATTTTTGAGGTTATCTCTGCCTTTCGCTTATTCGTGTCATTACATTTTTGCTCATAAAAACGATACTTATTATAAGAATAATTTCAGATAAATATGCTTCTCAATTCGGTGCTGGTTCATCATACGCATACTTCCATGAAGAGGATGAAAGTACTTTCCATCTGGTCGATACAACAAGAGTCCAGAAACCGCCGTACCAGCGAGGAAGGGCTCGTGGACAGCGAGGTCGAGGTGCTAGGGGTGCACGTACACCTGGTGGAATGACCACTTTGAATAAGGTAAATGACTATAAAAAAAAAAAAAAATTTTTTTCAAGTTATAACTTCTGAATATATTCTTTCAGCAACGGGAAAGGAAGCTGGGCAAGAGATGGGGCCAACGGGGTGCACCAATGAAGATAAGAGATGCTTCAGTTACTGTGAGACCTACTTGGGTTACAATCGAGGATATGGACTTCCCGAGATTGGCTAAATTGTCCTTACCAGGAATTAAAGAAGGTATTTTCTATTATCCAAAAAATTTTATATTTTCAAGTTTATTTTGGTCTCATTTTAAAGGTGTTTTCTTGTATCTACCATGTTTTTCATATTAATTTGTTGAGCTCGTTATTTTGGCATTATCAACTAATGCCATGTTTTGTGAACAACTATTTTTATTAGAGAAAATAAGAATCTTACTCTAATGTGATGGAGTTTATAAATATGTACTATAAGACAACTTGCAAATTGAAAATAACAGTTTTTAAGATTATGTAATCACTGTACAAATTATTTGATTTGATTGTATTGTTAATTATCTTTTGTTTTTAGGTGAAGATATTGTCTGCTGCGGTACCTTGGAGTACTATGATAAAGCCTATGATCGTGTTAATGTTAAGCATGAGAAGCAATTGCAGCGCATTGATCGTATATTCCATACGGTAAGTCTTAAGTTTGATCTAGACCAATTTTTTATTTTTATTGAGAGCTATTACAAAGTTTAATATTATGTGAATACAAAACTATATTTCTCTTACAAAATGTTATTAGATTTCTTGGGAAATCAGTCATTAAAGAGAGTTTTTTTTTAACACTTGTTTAAAATTTACACAATATTTTAAAACAGAAGTCACTTTCTTTGACACATGAGACTATGTAAATCTTAATTTTTTTGTCAGTCCAATTAGTCATTTTGAATATCCATTTGACTGATAAAATAACTGAATTGATAAAAATATATTTATTATTATTTACAGGTGACAACCACTGATGATCCAGTGATCCGTCGTCTGAGTAAGACTACCGGCACTGTTTATGCCACCGATGCTATTCTCGCCACAATCATGTGCTGCACTCGTTCCAACTATTCTTGGGATATTGTGATTGAGAAGATTGGTAATTAATAATAATTTTGAAAATTGCATGAAAAGAATAATCTTTGCATGCAATTTTCAAATGAAATTCAAATAATCGTAAAAAAGAACAGTATACTGTCTGATTTTTTTATTATTATTATTATTACATGCAATTAATTTGCGCAAAATTTTAATGAGCCAAAAATGGTACATTTACAAAAACAAAGCAGTATAATAATGTTCATTATGAAAGTAGATAATTTTTAATTCCAATTTCAAAGAAAATTGGTTGATCTCACGGAATAAAAATATGTTCCATCCCATGTTGTATCAATGATATGTTTTGTTGTATCAATGATATGTTTTTTTTATTTTCTTCTCATGGCATCAATGTTACCTGATAAAAATATATTGTGTATATAAAATGTAAAATAACATTACAGGCGATAAGTTGTTCTTGGACAAACGAGACAACACCGAGTTTGATCTTTTGACTGTCAATGAAACATCTGTGGAACCCCCGGCTGATGATGGGAACTCTATCAATTCGCCACGCAACCTTGCTCTTGAAGCAACCTTTATCAATCATAACTTCAGCCAGCAGGTATGTTAAGTCATAAAATATGCATATAAGTGGTAGGTATACATTCATGCATTAGTAGTGCAGTTATGAAGTATGCAGGATTAATAATAATAATATCTATGGACGCTTTCACACCTGTCAATCTGGTCCCTTGGTAAGTTCTCTAAGAACTTGTGTTACGGTTACCAGACAACGGAAATATATTTAATATTTTTATATTATACATACATATTATATTTAAGATTTTATTATATAATACACATCCATGACCCAGGAACACAAAATATTTTGGTTCCCTTGCGGGATTCGAACCCACGACCTCCTGCTTGAGCGCCAACGCGCTTACCACTAAGCCACAGGGGTTGTCAAGGATTATGTTTTAAAATGTATAATATCATGTTATATGAGAAACAAAGTAGTACTGCATGTAAAATTATTCTTAGTCTGAAGCAATTTGTTAGTTGTAATAGAAATACAAAACCTTTGATAAGTTTCAAACTTTGCTACCAAAACCTTGTCATATTGTAATGTCTGTTCTTTAGGTCTTAAAATCGGGTCCCACTGAGCCAAAATACAAATTCCCCGAAGCTAATCCATTCGTCTCGGAGGAGGAGGAAGGAGAAGTTGCGTCTGTAGGTTATCGTTACCGGAAGTGGAACCTCAACAACGGTGTGGTATGTATTGATTTGTAGAGGATTTTTTTTACATTTTTCATGATGTTTAAATACTCAATGTATTAGGAAACTTATAACAATTGTGGTCATCTGAGGACATAATATTATAGTGTTTTTTATTTAATATTTTGTTTACATAATCTATACTAATAATATAAAGCTGAAGAGTTTGTTGGTTTAAACGCGCTAATCTCAAACTACTGGTGCAATTTGAAAAAAAAAACTGTTAGATAGCCCATTTATCGAGGTGGGCTATAGGCTATATAACATCACGCTGTGACTAATAGGAGTTATGCTGGTGAAGCTGCGGGAAACAGCTAGTGTCTAATGAATGGGAAACAGAATTCAGTATTTTGTATATTGAATATATCCATATTTATGATATAACATGTTTTCTTAAAAATACTTTTACATGTAAGAAGTAATAATAAAGGCAGTGAGAAGGATCCTTACCCTTGAATTTCGCTAATTTGATTTGATTATTGAATAAATAATTATAATAAAACAATTTTTACGGATTTTATCGCGGTTTATTAAGATTTTTACAAGCCCGACGTTTCGGATACTTTACAGCAACCATGGTCCTCCCGTGACCATGGTTGCTGTAAAGTATCCGAAACGTCGGGCTTGTAAAAATCTTAATAAACCGCGATAAAATCCGTAAAAATTGTTTTATTATAATGAGTGAAATTCGCGTAAAAATTAGAGAATAAATAATTTTTACATCAAATTTCACTGCAAATAAACCAATTGTTTAACAAACAATTAGTTCAACTACTTTTAAGTAAAAAAAAAAAAAAAAAAAAACTTTTACGGAACAACATTTTAGTTATGAGTAAAAGAAATAGGAATTAATTCAATATAAAATTTATTTTCAGGTGCTAGTAGCTCGCTGTGAACACGATGCTGTAATGGCTGGACCACAGAACGAAATGCAATTCCTGTCCATCAAAGCGTTGAATGAGTGGGACTCCAAGCTCGCCAATGGTGTGGAGTGGCGTCAGAAACTGGACACCCAGCGAGGTGCTGTTCTCGCTAATGAACTGAGGAACAACTCTTGCAAGCTTGCTAAGTGGACTGTGCAGGTATGATATGATAATATATATGATTATTTGGTATGTGTAAACTCTAAAACTATTCTCTATTGCTTTACAAACAAAGGAGACGGTCCATTTCTGGTCTGTTCTTGCACAGTATACCATAAATAGAGAAAAAATACATAGTTTTAGTTTAAGAAACTAATTTACATGCAAAAAATAAAAATCTATTTCAAGTTTTTTAAATTGTTGGCAATTCTTAATGAAGATGGCGCCCTTCAGACCTAAGATCAGCCGGCCTACTCTTGACTGCAGTTCCAATCTCACAACAATACGAATTCAATCCAGTTCCAGTTCCAATCTGGAGTATATTGGTACTCTTGAACAAATCGTGTTTACGATTGAATTGAAATTGGAATCGACGACCGATGTGGCCATTATAATAAAATATAATAACAAAATAAAATTCAACATATTATGTTTATTTTTTTTTAAATTAAAATATGTCTCCAATAATTAATTATTATCTATTATAATGTAGTTCCTTAAATTAAACCTAAACTTATTTTTTTAAAGCATTAAAAGCAAAATAAATTATTATACATTCTGGCATAATGTGCTGCTATAAAAAAAAAGCTTACGCGCAATTTTGAATAGACATACATTTCAAAATAGCTCAAAATATAGTAAACAAAAAAATAAAATAGAAATCATCTTCTTTCTTAATTTACCAGTAATGCTGGTGCCAAAGCTTTCCAAAATAATAACTGAAGTTCTGACAGACAACATACAAATTATTATTGTTATGTATTTTAGTGATTGGTCATCTTGGTGTTTATTTATTGAAAATGAAGTATTTTACTCATAAACATAGGCTTAATTTGTTTACAAAATACTGTGATTTATTTAAATATTGCTTTCTTGGGTTAAAAGATAATAAAAGACCAAATTGTTAAGTATTTTAGTACTTATTTTTATAAATACTGTGATTGTAATATATATCTCCTTTGATGACAATAAAATTATACAAAAAAAATGAGATAAAACTAATGAGTAGAGAAACCATTTAATATACAACCATTGCTGTGGTTAGAATTGTAGTTCTACAAATTGGTATAACCACAAATTTTAGGCTGCAAAACATACCTCCTGTGATACAGTATATAATATATACATATAATATAGATAAAGTAATTCAGAGTCATCTGATCACTATATCTATGAAGTAAAACAAATTATCTTTTTCAAGAAATCAACAAATCAATCAGAACAATTCAATCAATCAATTAGCAATATTTCGAAAATGTTAATTAAAAAATCATATAATATTTTGGGATTCCTTAATTATATTATCAATGCCGACTAACAGGCAATATTTCCATATATATTTATCTTTAAAGCTGGTGAAATACTCCTAAACTGGCCACTTTTCTCTTCATAATGGCGTAATAATATGGCTTTATTATAAAAATATTTGCATTAGTTTCCACGTAACAATTTTATGTAATTCATTACTTAATAAATGTCTTATATTATAATCTTAGAAAACGGGAATGTGTACTGGTTTAAACATAACACCGGCGGCAAGTGACAGCTATGCTGTCGTGTTTCGTGCGGTTTTTGAGTTTCCAGTGGTCTATTGGGGGGGATAGGGAAAGGAGGGCAACGCATCTGCATAACATTTGGTTGTGTGGATGTCTATGGGCGTCGGTAGTCACCATAAGGCTCTGACTGCTCGTATTGCCTCTTTATGACATAAAAAAGCTACCCGATAAAAGAAACTGGGACACATAGTAAAAGTGAAACTTCAACAGACAACTTTCACTTTAATCCTACT
This sequence comes from Helleia helle, assembly GCA_963853865.1. Classification (NCBI taxonomy): domain Eukaryota; kingdom Metazoa; phylum Arthropoda; class Insecta; order Lepidoptera; family Lycaenidae; genus Helleia; species Helleia helle. The sequence goes on along the minus strand of OY971426.1, from coordinate 15,410,744 downwards.
CCGTGGCCGACCGTCACGCGACATGCAATAGATGAACGAAACAATTTGAGGCGATGTAATAAAAGTTTCACTTTAATAACTTGGTTCTTTCGTTTGGCAGGCGCTGTTGGCGGGCTCGGACCAGATTAAGTTCGGGTACGTGTCGCGCGCGCAGGTGCGGGACAACTCGCGCCACGTGATCCTCGGCACGCAGCAGTTCAAGCCGCACGAGTTCGCCGCGCAGATCAACCTGTCCATGGACAATGCCTGGGGTATCCTGCGCTGCATCATCGACATATGCATGAAGCAGAAGGACGGTGGGTATTTTTGTATTTAAGGGTGGGGACCCCAGTGAGCCCAGACGGGTGATCAGTCCTCATCTCCGGAACCATTTTATCCAATTTTTTGATGCCAGTACTTGTATATAATGACATCATTGTATTGAGGTAGCAAACATTTATGAGTGAAAAATAGGTATGTGACCTACGTACTACTTTCTGTTAAATAATCTGGTGTCCTGACATGACAGCTTACTAGGGTTGACAAAATTTTTGGTTTTGATAATTAATTATATTTTTCACGGGGTATTTTGTAACACATTGTATATAAAAATAATAATGTGGGGCGACTATATTAGAATTCGTGATTAATAATACATAACGAAAGGTGGAATGAAATAAAGAAGTGACAATACTTCACATCAAAAATAAGTTTTCATGAAACCCGTACCACACCAGCAAATGTTGATTGGTATTGTAGCATAAGTACATTACAGTCATACAGATAAGTATACAGTGCAGCTGGCTAGTTTTCCCTAGCAGAAGGGCACTCGGAAGGCACTGAAGTTGTCCCAACAGAATACCTTAGTGCCAAATCATGAAGGTCAGGTCAAATACTCTTCCTTCCTGTCCAGTACAATATCGGATTTACTTTCTTTTCTACAAGAGGTTCCCTCAGATACGGTTTCAAAATATATCATCCATTTGTTCTTTGGGTTCAATTTGCGATACCTGGGATTAGTATCCCAGTTTTAAAAATTGGTTTTATAAAGAGTTAGTACTCTTTATAAAACCTCCATATATTGTTTACTGCAGATGGAACATTTGCTCCCAGACTAGTTGAAGCGGTAGGTGTCCTAAATGTATTGGATTTTAATAATTCAGATAAAAACCTATAAAGCTTTTGGCGCAAGCCTGAGCGTCAGTAAAATGTATTTCCTTAAATCTGGGATAGAATATTGTTGAAATTGCAAGAGTATGGACTTCTTGGCATTTAGAAATCGCCTATTAATCTCAGATATTAAAATTAAATTCGGAAACTATTTTCAGAGCCATTTTCGTATTTAGCCAATTTAATAGCTTCAATCAGGGTGTTATAATGCTACTGGTTGCATACTTTTAACGTAACGTTTTCGATTGGTGATAGAATTTGTATTAGTTATTTTGATAATGGCCATTTCTCTGCCAGTTAGCGTGGCAGCACCTTTCGCATTCTGTTATAAAATGGCAACAATATAATCAGCCAACTAAATAAAATGCTTGGGCTCTTTGAGTTATGTTCAACATTTTTTTAATACTTAACAAGTTCATCATATTGTGCTGTGCACTTTGCTTAAAATATGATTAAGTAGATTAAGAGTATTTGTTAATAAGAGTTACAAAACTTTGTTTGTCATCTATAGCTTTTTGTACCACATACATGTTCAGCGTGTGTGCAAAACACGACAAATGCTTTTTCTTCCGAGGAAATCATGTATGGCTTCCATTATATTGCCTCCATTTATCAGTCACAGTTGCAAATTTTTTGTGTGTCCAGTCCATGCAAAGCTTCTCTATAATATTTTGAATATAATATATTTAGAAGTATGTCACTCTTCTAACTCATGCACGTCTGCCACAGTTGATTTTGAGCTATTGTCTTCCAAATAGTGGCGAGTTAGACCCAAAAGTCTTCGCGTATTCATGATGTAAGTCCATTTATCACTTGTCAAGTAGAAACTGGACCCTTTTTTGTAATTACAGATAAAGCATCGTATTTTTTCATCTATTTGTCTTGTGATTGTATTTCTACTCGGAATACAGTAATGCCGGGAATTTGGAAATATTGTCTCAATGTATGAGGCTAGATATGCTTAGATTATATTTTCTACTAGCTGCTAGCCCGCAGCTTCGCCCGCGTTAACTTAGATTTACAGCCGTGCCCGGATTGATGATGATTTTTATTATAGCCTAAGTTACTCCTTATAACATCAGCTATCTGCCAGTGAAAGTACCATCAAAATCAGCCCAGCCGTTTCAGAGATTAGCCGGAACAAACAGACAGACAGACAAAAATTGTAAAAAAGGCTATTTTGGTATATGTCCCATGTTTACATCCATACGCATTCAATAAAAAGCAGTTATTTTAATATTACAAACAGACACTCCAATTTTATTTATCTGTATAGATGCTATACTTAAATTATCTTAATTCCTTTATAGAAATAATTTGGCAATTTGGTGAAGGGGGAAACAACAGGGTACTATTTTTAATTATATGTGATTAATTTATAGGTTGGTTGCTGCTACGGTTGTAAAATATATTTTTCAAATGTTTTCCAGGTAAATACCTAATCATGAAGGACCCCAACAAGCCTCTGATTCGTCTGTATGACATCCCCGACAACACCTTCGAGTCTGACGCCTCTGAGGAAAGCGGAGATGAACCGGCTGACACTCCGTTTGCCCCCCTGTACTCTTATGGAAACTCCAAGAGGATTTAATACTTTATACATACAGTGTTGTATTAGGTCATATGTATTACATATTTCAATATAATAAACATCTTTTGGTCACACATTTTATTTTATTCGGTGAAGGAAATTAACAAATATATATGTACTCGTTTTTTTTTACTAGTTTCTATAAATTTTTATTATAACCTGTCTCCCCGGTGATGAGTTAAGAAAAAAACAAATATTGACTATAAAAATTACTATAATAATAATTTATTTAATAAATATTGTGACAACTTTGTACCATTTAGGTTATATTTAAATATAAATCTGTATAAACACATCACTAGCGTCTAGGTAGGCAACTTAACATTTATAAATAAAACAGTGAAAAACAATCACAGTAATTTTCATATTAGATAATAACTGTCACTTAGAAAATAACAACAATACATAAATCTTTGCATTTACACAAAATGCAATGTAGGTATAGAAAAATTACAAAATATTACTATCACGTTTTTATTTTAATTCCTTATTATTTGACCATAATTGATATATTTGTTTACAATTACAATATTTACTTATTGTAAACGTTTTCTCGTATCTACAAATAACAGCCAATTTATTTATTGATTCCTCTGAAATCATTATCAAAACTTTTTATATAAAAAAATGTTTCTTCTGTATATAAATCTTTCTCTATTAAACTTTAATATTTTTTCTGCAAGTCGATGAAAAAGAGAGAATGTTAAAATAATGATACCATTAAGTTATATTAAGGTCGCATCTATAAAAATAAATTATTTAAAAACTTATATGTAAACCATTTGGTTGGTTAGTTATTTACTATTTAAAAAGTTCGTTCAATGAGGCATTTATTGAAACCTTGCGAGGTATCGTTTGATTGTTCTTAATTGTGAAAATGCTGGATCACAATGGCAGATTCTCAGCATCAAATTACCTTTTAAAATTCTCAACGCTTTTTTAAAAGAGATATTTATTATCATTTATCTCTTAATATAAATTGATGGACAGAGCGATAAATGCTACGAGACTTCAATATTATCTTCCTTTTTATTAAGTGGCTCAGCTTCAACTTCTTTCACATTATCCTCTAGTTTTTTCATATTATCTTGAACCTCCTCCAAAGTCTTCCCTTTAGTTTCGGGCACGCAAAAGTATATAAAGAACATTCCTACGTAACCCACGCTAGCAAAACACCAGAACACGGAGTGATGACCCAAAGTGTCTTTGATTCCCTGGTACGATTTGATGATGGTGAAATTTAGCACACACGCCAACATGGTAGCCAAGCTTGAAGCCGCCGTCTTGACATTAATTGGAAATAACTCAGCTTGCATAATATACGGCAGGTTACCCAGACCGAAGGCATACAACACATTAAAGCTCAGAACCCCAACTAGTGGTAAGGCAGAAATAGACCTAAGAGTCTCTGGACTGACTTTAACACTGTCTTGCAAGAAAAAGAAAACTCCGACCAGCGTGAGAGAGGTCGCTACACCAAAGCTGGAAAACAGCATGAGCTGCCTTCGACCAAATCGATCGGTGACGAAAGTTGCACTGATACCTGTAATCAAGACATTAATAAGAATTATTGAGAGGTTTTTATGAATTTCATTTTAATTAATCAAATAAGATATTATATACCTATCGAGCATATAACAGGAATAGAGCGGTAATGTGTTTTGTATAAAAACTTATTCCGCCAAATTTGTGCTGCGACGCTGCGCCGGTTCTGTGCTCCGATTGGCCGACTGATGGCCTTTAATGGTAATGGCCGATGCGACGTACATACAGAACACTGGTTGGTTGACTCGCTATTACGTCAGTAACAAATCACTGACCAGTTTCGGAATTTTATGGCTCACATTACTACTCTATCCGGTTATATGCTCTATGCACTAAATCTACCAATATAAAAAATGTAATTTATGAATAGTACCTACAATAGTATAGGTACCATATATAAAGCATTCGGGATGAACGAGAGTTGGCCGACAAACGTACCTACATTATACAACGTTAATCGTACATATTTCCAGGAGTGAGAAGATATTCTTCTCGGGTAGAAGATTGATAATAGAATTGGCATTTATAAAATAATTGCGTTTAATCTTATCTCAGAGAGACCCGTGTATTGTATACTATATTTATTAGAGTATTTATTAGAGTAATTTATAGCATAGCGGTTACAAAGTATTGTATCCGCGCCGCGCGCCATCTTATCTAATCTTATATTGTACATCTACTCTAGTACATACATAGTACATAGTTACAGACAAATATCAAATACATTATTCAAATATTGAAAATACCGTCTAAAGATTAAGAAACTTATATTTCGATATTATTTATGAAGGAAAACAATATTATGTATTTAAAATTTTAAAAGGTAGCCATCACCGATAATAGGGATGTTGACATTTTTCAGAAATGTTTTTAAATCATTTATAAATATCTAACGGAGGCCTAAATATTATCAACTTTTGCTTAAATACGTCTAATGCCTATAAAATCTTGCATTTTAAATTTCGTTCCAAAACGCTAACAATTGTCACGTGACGTCATATGTTGTTAAACATCGTAAAAGTGATAAAATGATTCTAGTTGTCGTTAATAAAAAATGGCTTTTAAGTTTTATAAGTGTTGTACGGTGCCTATGTGTGTGTACACCGTCAAAACGCCTGAAAATTAGTTTTTACAATATGTACTGCGTACTATAATGAGTCTTCGGGGCGGAGCCTTTAAAAAAAAATCGATTTAAAGTTATGGACAACCGTCGGGTATGGAAGTTAGGTGAAGACTGACTAACTGGGATAAGAAACCAGGTGTGCTAGAAGAGCGAGGTGCCTATTAGGCAGTAAGGTAGATAGGTCAGCATTATGGTATACAGATGATATTCATAACACCTCCCCGCGGTAGACTAAACTTCGGGGATGGAAGTTCGAAGTTTAGGAGAAGACATCATATGTTTCTCCTGATGCTTGGAGATGGGATATGCTCTGGGGTTTGGCTAAATGTATGAGCCTTGACAGGGGGTATAGCATCAGGGTGCAGGGTCTGTTCTACTGGGGAAACTGTTGGAGCTGGTTGAGGAAATATAGGGAGGAAGTAGGAAAGACGGTTGTGCCCTTTAATGCAAATAAACAACTTAAATATACAGAACATGAGAATAGTACATAAAATTAAAACTAGCATAATCGAGTAGTGAGTCCCGTATTTAATTATTTGGTGTTGGTTAATTATTTTTTCCGTTTCAATTGCCATAGAATTTAATTTAGATTTTGTTTCTATAAGTAAAACTGTCTAAGTTAATATTTTCTAGTTTTATACGGGGCTCATGACTCATTTCTTTGACAAATTTATTTAGGGTACAGCAGGAGTCATTTATTATATTAAAATCAGAGCGAAGTACAGTGACATTGATTCTTAGACTAAAAGGTTGCGGTTTTAATTTTGTGTTTTTACAGTGACCATAACAATTATTTGGGATGTTAACTATTCCTGTCCCGACAATATTTATTTCTATATCTTTCTGGTTATTACATTCTATATATAGTTTACTGCTCTGTGACTGTACATATATCCAATTATTATTGCTTAGAGGTTTCCACAAGTCTATATATCCCTGAATAAAATCTGTTTGACATTGCTTTGGTAACGCACTTACAACACTAGACAACAGTTCGCTTTCGCAACTGGGGTTCGCACTGGTGCGGGCCACAGTCATGATATCACATATAAATTCTCTGGGTGTTATTACTCTGCATTCTTTCAATGATTCGAGGTTACAATATTCTAATTTATCTCTGGATAACGCTATGTACTTATAACTAGGTATAATAAAAGTGAATGAATTAGGCTTATAAACATTGTGTGGGGTTGGTAGCGCTATGCTATGATATAAACTATATTCCTTAGAAGAGACTAAAGGTATCCTTAAAATAAACATTATCTTATTATTTAAACTATAACATATTACATTAGATATGTTTAATAACAAATGGATGTGGCTTAAATCTAAAGTAACAGGTAGCTTTAAGTCTACAGTTAAGTATCTATAATTATCTGCGAGTTCTCGGTACAATTGCGTGGGTGTCAGGACAGACGGGTGCAGTATGTTTTGACTACTGAACATTATCGCATTCATGACGTCCTCTAGTTGGAATGATAAGGCAAGTACAGAGGTTTCCAAACTGTTGAGAATCGAATTTATATTAGATTTTATTTTTAAGTCGTCATAGTCTTGCGTTATGTTTTTTAGTTTTGACGAGAGAGTTTCGATTCCATCATTAAGTCTATTTTCGTTCATTTTTAAAGTATGTAACGTATTATTAAATTTGGACAAAATAGAGGTTGTGACTAAAATATTTTCCTTGATTAGTGATCCTAACCCCTTTCCGTTTCTCTCTAAGGTTTTTATAGCTTCGTCATATTTGACGGCGTCATCCTCGTTCAGGGTTCCGAAAATGGTTTTAGATAGGGTTCCTACTACGCCTATCCATGCACTCCGTTTGAATTTATTAGTACTAATAAGGTGAGTGACGGATGAGTACGCGGATGCGATGTCTTTGTATCTAGTCGTCAATGGTTCTAGTGTATTATGACATTCTACCTCATTTGTTACTTGCCCAATCTGGTTACACAAGAAACGTAATGTGCCTAGTACTGAGTTGATATTTTGAATATGAGACTCAATATGTGAAATATCAAATGGAATTACTACGTCTAGGTGGCCTGTATTTATTCTGAGGTCGCCGATGGGATCAAAGTATATACCGGAGCTCATGTCGATTGGTTGAACATACTCTTGGTGAACTTGGGCCAGTACGCTGTAACGAAAGGAGGCGTTAATTACTAATTACTAGAAACAGGAGCTGTATCATTATATTCCACGTGTTTGACCTCGTCGTAGTGGTGTTTCACGTGGCGTCTGTTTATTAGTAGGGATAATAATAATAATATCTATGGACGCTTTCACACCACGTCAATCTGGTCCCGTGGTAAGTTCTCGAGGAACTTGTGTTACGGGTACCAGGCAACGGAAATATATTTAATACTTTTATACTATACATATATTTAAGATTTTTATTATATAATACACATATTTAATACACATCCATGACCCAGGAACACAGAAAATATTTATGTTCCCTGGCGGGATTCGAACCCGCAACCTCCGGGCTTGAGCGCCAACGCGCTTACCACTGAGCCACAGAGGTCGTCTAGGAGATAATGTATGGTTACCGTGTATTCTGACTATCTTGTATGGGCCTTTCCACAACGGTGATAGTGCTTTGCGCATCCTAAGATGATTTTTTAATAAAACATAATCGCCTACTTTATACTCGATGGGACGCGTTTTTGAGTCATAATACCCCTTAGAGGTTTCTTTTACGCATGAACTCTAAAGCCTTATCTCGCGCGTATTTCATGCGGTGCTGTAATAATTTTACATAATCCGGATATGTGGCATTAGAGTTGTCGTTATATACTGAGTCTGGTATGTGGGGTTTATGCCCAAATAGTAGTTCGTATGGGGAGTAGTGTGTTGTCGAGTGCACGGCCGAATTATACGCGAGCATAGAAGTATAAACATATTGAGGCCAATTATCCTGATTTTCATTAACATATGATTTTAAATACTCTTTTAGAGTAGAGTGTGATCTTTCTGATGCGCCTTGAGTTTGCGGATGATAGGGTGACGACCATAGCTGCTTGACTTTGAGGAATTCACATGTTGTCTTAAATAATTCGGATGTAACGTTTGTACCTTGGTTTGTCAGGATTTGTTTTGGGATTCCGAAAAGAGAGACAAAATGAAGTAGACAATCACTTGCTTCTGCTGCGGTGTTGCTACGGAGAGGGTAAGCTAGAGAAAACTTTGTAAGGTCGTCTTGCATGGTAAGGATGTATTTGAGTTTCGCTAAGCCAGATTCAGGTAAGGGTCCGACAATATCGAGGGCTAACCTTTCAAATGGAGATGTAGAGGTAGATGGTATAACCATTGGTGCTCTATTGGTTTTGCGCAATGTCTTGTTAATTTGACATGATTGACATTTTTTGACATAGTTCTCTATATCGCTTCGCATATTTTTCCAACAGAATTTTTCTTATCTACGGCTTAGCATCCTGGCAACTCCTAAATGTCCTGCGATGGGAATGTCGTGGTTTTCTTTCAGAATTTTGGGTATTTCACTGAGAGAGGGATATATTATGTTGTTGTGGTATATGTGAATTTCTATGTTAGTGCCATCGAAAAGGTAAGCTAGCATATTATAAATTTTTGCAAAGGAGTGTCTGTCAAAAGGATTCTTAAAGTCCGATACACCTATTTCGTTTACCGTAGGGTAGGACATAATAATTTGATCGCGGGTATACTTGAGACTTTTGAATATATCTATGTAAGAGTAATCGTCGAAATGGTGTACTTTTGTAAATAGAAAAAGGGTATGTTTTATTTTCAATGGTTAGAGGTAAAAAGGTATGTAAAGATCGCTCCATTTCTAAGAACTCTTTACGTTCGCCCGCTGGACAATTTGCGAGGGTGTCTTGTACATATGGCATGGACTCGTCCATATTAATTGAGGTAGGTATTAATATTAATTTTTGTGTACTCTTTAACAGGTCCGCGTTGTGTTCTGTGATATGAGTGTCGTACAATTTCTTAGGCGATCTAATAAATTTATTGTATGTTTCGTCGGTCAAAGGGGTTTCTTCTGGTGCTGAAGACGATGTTGTCGGATCACAATGCGTGGATATAGGATCTGGAGATGAGTTAGGCTCATTAGCGTTAGTTGAAGGTAGGGGGTTCTTTTCTGTTTCAGGTTGCGTAACACTTGGTATTGGATGAAGTTCTATGGAGCTAGAAGGAACTTGCAGATCGTCAGGCCGTATCGGCTCGATAGGAATAGGAGTGTTCAAGGAACTAAAGTCAAAGTCTCTTTCGTTCAGGGGACTGAAAGTCGTTCCTAACAGTTCCTCTAGGCTCTCTCGAGGGATTTCGGGAGGTGGTAATTCCAGGATTTCTTGGAACAGGGAATTGAACTACGGCCTTTACCTTTTCAGGATTGGGCTTGACACCATCTGACGATATCACATGGCCAAGGTATGCGACTTCGCGCCTAAGGAATTCGCACTTGTCGGGCTGTAACTTGAGATTAAAGTCTCTCATTCTTTTGAAAATTGACGTTAGGTTTAGGATATGTGTGCGTATGTCGTGAGAATAGCAGATTACGTCATCGAGGTAGATAAAACAGCGCATACCTTGGAGGCCTGCTAGAGCCGTGTTCATGAGCCTTTGGAAGGTTGACGGAGCATTTTTTAGGCCAAAGGGCATTCTCAGGAATTGGAAATGTCCTTCAGGGACGGTGAAGGCGGTTTTGGGTTTGTCATTTTCATTAAGAAGAGTCTGATGAAAGCCAGACGCAAGATCAAGAGTAGAGAAATAGGTACTCTTACCGAGTTGGTCGAGTATCTCTGTTATTTGTGGGATAGGGTAAGTGTCACCGATGGTAATGTCGTTCAACTTCCTGTAGTCTAAAACGACTCTCCATTTTTGTATGTTAGAGGCGTCTATTTTTTTTTGGCACAATCCATATGGGTGAAGACCAAGGCGAGTTTGATGGTTCAATGATATTGTCCTTAAGTATTATACTGATTTGTTTACGAACTTCCGCCTTGTGGACCTCTGGATATCGGTAAGTTTTGCTATGAATGGGGATATCTGTTATGGTTCTGATTTCGTGTTTTAATGCGTTGGTGTATGTGAGGGGTTCGTCTGGTAGATGAAAAATATCTGAGTAGTCAGAACATAATTGTAATAAAGCTGCTCTTTCTTCGCCATTGAGATGGGATATCCTTAGTTGCTTAAGCACTTCTTCGGTGCGTTTTGTGGCGTGTTGGATATGCAGTTGTTGACGGATATGCAGTAATGTGGTTGATTAACTCGTGTTGGTGTTCATTGTAAGATGATGGTTCGACCGGGATTATTATTAATTTAAGGTTTGATTTTATATTTGCTTCAGTGTCAGAAATCTTGATCACTGATAAATTAATTCTGTTATTTTCTTTCACACGTACTATGCAGTTAGCTATTAATAATGTCTCAGACAATTTTTGGTCCAAGATTAACCCTTCTTTTATTTCCGGGTTTAGGATGGAGCATTCAATTATTTGCTCGGTTCTAGGGGGAATTTGATAGGTAGGTTCGTGGAAGAATAATTTTAAAGACGTCTTTCCTATATCAAGCAAGCCTTTATCGTAATCAATTTTGCAGTTTAAGGCGTTCAGCATATCGGAGCCTATAATTCCATCGTAAGGTAGGTGGATTAAATCGATTACGTGAAATTTGTATTTCGTATTATTTTTTTCAATTTTTAAATTTAATTGGAAACGGCCTTTTGTGTTAATTGGCGTTTCTATCGAATCGATTCCCTTGAGTTGTATTGGTTCTTTAATGAGTTTCGGATATCTTTGTATGCATTTTTCTTTTATTAGGCTTACTGAGGAACCCGAATCAACAAGTAGAGACAATGGTATGTCAGATATGGAAGACTCTATAAGGACGTGAGGAAGGAGCATGATAGCTGGATTATTCGTAATTTCAAATATATTGGATTCAGTGTTTTGGGATACAGCGGGCATGTCATCATGTAGCGATGACTGCGGAGAGGATTCAGTGTATTCGGATACAGCGGGCACGTAATAATGTAGCAATGACTGCGAAGAGGATTCAGTGTCTTTGGATACAGCGGACACGTCGTCGTGACGTTGTGGAATAAATTTGGATTTGGAAATAGAGCTTAGGGTGTCGGTTTCTACATTGCGAAGTCCCGTACGACACCGGGGCGAGACGGCTACTCGTTTTTTGTTACATTACCATCTACTGTATCGAACCCTTGAGTTGAATCGTTTGTATATTGGGAATCGTGAGTATCGAAGGTAAAGTTGACGGGCCGGGGTGTTCTTGGTAAGTTTTGTTCGACTCTAAAACGATTATTATTATATTGCCGCTTGCGGCATTGCTCGATGGTATGACCTGGCGCCTTACAGTACCTACAGATCAGGGGAGAAGTGTTGTTGGCCGCACCGTTGTTACTAGGTCTGTTAGGGATGTATGACCTAGGTCGATCAGAGTTCGAGAAGAATTGTTGGCCTTGTTCGCGACGCGTGAATTGTACATTAGATCTCTGGAAATTAGATTTTTCCTGACGCGAGCCGGATGAGTTCTGTTTAAATAAGTATTGCTGAATTTTCTCTTCCGAAATAGCTAAATTAATAGCTTCGTTAAGGGTTTTAGGTGCTTTGCACCTAACTACGTTGGATAATCGACCCACTAACCCCATTTGGAAGTGCTGTAGTGCTAATTCCTCCATGGCTGCGGTGCGTCCTATCATTTCTCTATTTTTATGGCCATGAGAGATCGATATTTCCGTTAGAAGTTGTGATAGGCACGTCTCTATCTTTAGAGCGTACTGGCTTACCGGTTCGTTGTTTTGCTGTTTGCATTCTTGCAAGTCGGTGAGTAAATGGGCATAATGCTTCCTTTCGCTAAATTGTGTTTTAAGGAATTCTTTCAATTGAGGCCAATTCGAAAATTCCTTAACAGAGCAGGCAGTTTGTGCCTTACCCTGTAATTGGCACAGTATATATTTAAATAAAATGTCTTTTTGTAACTCTGACGCTAGCTCATAGGCATTATTACAATTCACTAAAAAGGCGTTTAATGTTTCCCTAGTCCCATCGAATGGTTTTATAAACTTTAACAATGTTGATAAATCTAATTCTAGTTTGCTGACGCTGAGTATGGTTTTTTTTCTAGCCCCCGACCTAGTTGTCGGTCCGGGGGGAATAAAAGTATCATCCTCTGTGTCTGTAATATTAATGTCGGGTTTCTCAGGTTTTGGACTCTGAGATCTGTTTTCAGCCATTATAATGTGTCTACAGAATAAATTACCAAAATAGTAATAATACAAAGTTTGAGAACCAGAGACTAAGAATCACTTACTTGAATATTGACAGAGTAATAACAAAGCTTATCATTTCCTGGAATTTTCACACGGCGGGTGAGACACGGTGTCGAGATGATCTTGTACTGGAGTCTGCTGATAAGAAGTTGAAGCTGTTTTCCTGATGGATGATGGTTGTTGCTCGCAGGCTATTGCCGGTCACGACCCTCACGTTCGACGATAATGGGTGTTGACTGTTCTCAGAAGGGTTGGCTACAGCACGGAGCGCAGCAGTGGGCCTTTCGTGGGGTTAAACTCTCGATTTGGTACTTAGATAGTAGAAAGCACTTATTATAGTACACACACTGTAGCACAGATAGTTCGATTTAATAATTTCGCGAACGGCACTTGTAAGACTTGTACAAACACTAGAGTTCGATAAAATATCGCGAAAATACTCGCGCGATAACGAAGACGGTACCGGGGATTTCTTTCTTTAAAATCCCTTTACGCTGCCACCAAATGTAATGAGTATTCGGGGCGGAGCCTTTTTAAAAAAAATAAAAATCGATTTAAAGTTATGGACAACCGTCGGGTATGGAAGTTAGGTGAAGACTGACTAACTGGGATAAGGAACCAGGTGTGCTAGAAGAGCGAGGTGCCTATTAGGCAGTAAGGTAGATAGGTCAGCATTATGGTATACAGATGATATTCATAACAGTACGGAAAATGGTGTATAAAAGTACGTCTACATTCTTCCGCTTCCGCTAAATAGGAACTGGTGGCGTCAATTCCGTTTATTATCACGTGACCTATTTAAAATTTTGTTACATTTTATTTATAAAATATTAATTTAATCAAATAAAAATAAGGCAAATCATTGTATTTTTTCAGAATTATATCATAGAAACTACCAATTAACATCGAAATTATATTTTTATATGAATACTGTCAACATCCCTATTCTTGTATGTGTGTAATATTTGTAATATCTACTAAAACAATAATTTTCACGACGATAATAAAAATGTGGCATGTACATATCTAATCATTCTAAATAGAATAATAATAATAATATCTATGGACGCTTTCACACCACGTCTATTTGGTCCCGTGGTAAGTTCTCGAGGAACTTGTGTTACGGGTACCAGGCAACGGAAATATATTTAATACTTTTTACTATACATATATTTAAGATTTTTATTATATAATACACATATTTAATACACATCCATGACCCAAGAACACAGAAAATACTTTTGTTCCCTTGCGGGATTCGAATCCGCAACCTCCGGGCTTGAGCGCCAACGCGCTTACCACTGAGCCACAGAGGTCGGAGAATAAAATCCATCTTTCAAAAATAAATTCACATTAATTATCTGAATATTATTAGCAGTAATCCTAAAGTTTGTTTCGCTATTGGCTATTCTTATTGGGCTCGGGCTATAGATTTGACTCTACTAAACATAAGATATTTCCTAAAGATAAGGTATTTCCTAAACGTAAGGTATTCGATCATTCGCAATACAATGACCAAGATCATCAAATCGAAGGACGTCTTACCAGCTGCAAGTTGGACGAATCCATACACGATGCTCGCGTGAGGACCCGATATAGAACTGCTCTGCTTAAATATGATCTCCAAATACGACTGAATCGCCAGACTGCCCGTCATGTACTGCATTATTTTCAAACCTAAAAACCCGTTATTTTAAATGACCGTTACATTTAAATTTCGAATGGTAATTTAAAATTACCGGTTAATTCGAATTTTGAATATAACGGAATCTAATTGTTAAACGGTTTATTATTTGGCAAAGTTACTAAATCACCTTATTTAATTTAATTGTTCTATATTTTTATATCAGAGATAACCAAGTAAACGAGCTACTCGTGAAAATAAAGTCAATTCAGGGTAGTCTTCATGCCAAGTGATTTTCTAAGGCGTAGACCATTATACCAATGAAAGCATAGAGACTTGTGTCTAGTCTCCATGGATGAAAATAAGAGGGAGATCCATGCAAACAGACATGCCGTGGAAACGTAGATATCACGCAGTTAACGATGACTCTTACATTTTAAATGATTTAAGATATAATATGATATGAATAAGAGATATTAATAACCATGTCTAATAACATGGTTATTAATATCTCTTATTCATATCATATTATATCTTAAATCGATACGACATTTGTAACAATGTAATTATCTACTTACAAATGTAAATAACTTCTAATCACGAAATGTACTTAGCCTTCAGTGACACTCAAGGTTCAGTAAATAGGTAACGTTTTCGAATTAAGTGTACAAACTTCTTGTTCTAAAACGGTTGTCAACCAGGATATGTGAGAAGAGAACATATAGTTTACCGAATAAATTGGACAAGGTATACCTATGCCTTGTCCAATTCAATTGGTAGATTCTTATCTAAGCGGTGACATGTTTTTTCACCTGAAGTTTTTAGATGTTTTTAATTATGCCATAATCAGCCTAAATAGATGATACTCATTCGCTACTTCTCCCTGCAGGGCATATGAATTTAGGATGGAATTAATTAAAACTTAAAATTGCATAAATTTTCATCCCTTATGCATATTATGGGTTTTTAAATTGTCTCAGTGTGATTTTGAAGGTAAAGACAGTTGGCACTTACCACCACCTACCTTCTTATGAGTACCTAATAAGTACGTTGTATGATATAAGAAAATGTAATCTAACCTCCCACAACGAGAAGGCTCTTTCGGTATCGTTTGTTAGTGACGAGTTCCTTCAAGGTCGTTTTATTTTCCATACTCTCTCGTACATGAACTCGCATCACTTCCAATTGATCGTCGATCCACTGAAATAGGTGATGATCAGCAATACACTCTTGGACAGTATACTATTAGTTACCAGTGGCAGGGATGTCCTGTGCCGCACTCTCGTCTGCAAGGGTACCACCAATCACCATGCTGCTTACTTCACCCGTAAGACACCTTTGCAAAGTCTCGGAAAGAAGAACAGCACGGTGTAATTACTGGCACAGACTTAACATGTTATGTCTCATGATATAGGCAACACGATATGATTTGCCGGAATTCGTTCCAGGTAAACTATGCAAGTCCATGACCGATTACTTACCATCAGGTGGCACGTCATAGGAATAAACTAAAAAAAACCAGGGGTGGCCTTAGCTATTGCGATTCCGGAATTTCGTATTTTGAATGAAATGATTTAAATCTACTATGGTTTTTACAAGGAGCGTGACGCCGCAGCCGGGTGGTTGTCCTACTCGCTAGCCCCTTACCCACTGTCTAGTTAAAGAGCAAAGTAACCGAAGCTAAATCGGCCAAATTACTCATTTGCCGATCTTTACACCCGCCACACGGGAGGGCTTGCAGGTGCCATGGCGGCCTTTCAAATAATATAGGGTCTTTTCTTGAACGTCCCTAAATCATGTCGGTTCGGAAATACCACAGGTGGCTGTTAAAACACTCTCCGCTATAGTGGATGTATACGCATCGGGTGTGGGTGGGCATACTAACAGGCAACAGGTGAACCGACTTAATGTTTGCCACTTTTCTATAAACTAGAACTACATCGCTAGACTTAGATCTCTTACAAAATTCCAACTACCCGAATATATTTAAATCAAATTCACTAATACTAAAGCAAAAGTAAATCTTCAACAATTTTACCTCATCATCAGTACTGCCTTTGATTAACTTCAAGGACTTCCTTGCTGCATCAATTTCGTCATTGGTGAGGTGATAGTACGGGGATTCTGGTACCCATAGACAAATCACCGCGTAAAAAACGGACAAAAACAATACCATAGAGTTGAGAGCTACGTATGATACGAAGGGTCCTATTCCGTATACGGCTAGACTTCCTAAATTAATCATGACTTGCGCCAACATCCCTAAAGCACCTCGTATTTCCTTATCTGCAATCTCCGTCAGATATATTATTGTCACCTAAAATAAATATAAAAAAAACTATATAGGTTAATGACTGTAAGTTATAACCACTAGCAAATAAAAAGTTCGGTCTCCAATTATGTACTATAAATTAATAAAATACACAAATTTTTTTTCTGAAAAATATAACAAAATTAAAAAAGCTCTCATGGGAATCCATTTTAATTTTGTACCGTTCCTTTCAAGCAATTTTTCATTTTTTTAAAGAGACATTTATGTGCCCAATGAAAGCATCTTTGACTACGCTCTTGAAAAATTCACATTCAATATCAGTTTTTATTCAATATTGTACACAAGAGTATCTTATTGAATATCAAATAACTCTACTGCCGGTTCCAAAGCTAGTCCACTGAGAAGAACCGACGAAACATACTCAGTAAAACAAATCTTTTAAATATTATATAAACAGAAGCCTCGTAGCAAAGGCCTTATTCCCAAGGTGTGATATCTTCAACAAATACTGTCTTTTCTATGCCCTTTGCCTGGACACTACTGCAACTGCAACCTGGTTTTCGAGTTACATTAATATCAAATCATACATACCACTGCAGTAATCCCATTTGATATTCCAACCAAAATCCTTGCCGCGCATATTATTTCTGGCATTGACGTAAGTAGAATAATGCTCTGAAAAGATCAGGGTGTATTTATTATTTGAATCATACTTTTTACAGAGATAATTATTATAAAAATCGTACCGCTCCTATAAATCCCGGCAAAGATGCACTAAATATAGTTCGCCGTCGTCCCACGCGTTCGCTAAGTAATTTGCCAATGTAACATCCTGGTAATGCGCCCAAAGGTGCCAAAGATACCGCCCACGATATCTGGGACTGGAAAAGAAACTTCCATTACCACAGCTTTACGTAGTAGTAAAAGGACACGGAAAGCCGTCTTTTGAGCGAGCGAGAGCAGGGGGCCGCTGACGGGACCTCCCCCCGCGGGCGACGAACGGGGCTGCGTAGGAGGCCACGAAGTAAAAAGGAACAGCTACTTAGTCATTTTTATTCATTACTCTATAGGTGTGTGGGGGCGGCTTAAGAATACCCCTACCCCAATACCAGCCCAGGGTGACGTAGAAGTCGTCAAAGGGCATTTAGCTTCCCAACATAAAGGATGCTAATACTGCGAATCGATTGCTTGGTGTCAGTCTGTCTCATCATGACAGTGAGATAGACTTGATCACTAAGCATCGATCGCACCGAGTGATGGCGGCACCATCAATCGAATCGGCGGCAGGCAGCAGTGCCACCGATGCGAATTCATCATCATCTGCGATTGCCAATCCGCCTGCTCAGCGTGGCAATTATGAGCATGAATCCCCTGATCAATTACAGGCACAAGAGAAGGCCCCTAGTTCCCGGCCGTCCCACTATTCCTAGTTACGGTAGCAACCTAGGTTACGGTGGGACAGGGGGTGCTAAGAATCCCCGGGCTCGGATCGCTACCACCAACTTGACCTGGCTACGTATAGCGGACGAACGTTGAGACTCGATGACCACCTGGTTGAACTGGAGGTGGAACTGGGAAGTATCCGATGGCACGTTTTGGGGTTATGTGAAGTCCGAAGACAAGGAGAGGACACCATAACTCTGCCTTCGGGTCACCTGTTCTACTTCAGGGAAGGCGACACTCCATCCCAAGGCGGCGTGGGTTTCCTCGTCCACAAGTCCCTTGTCAACAACATTGTCGAAGTCTCGAGTGTGTCGAGTAGGGTTGCGTATCTTGTACTCAAACTCACCAAGAGGTACAGCCTCAAGATGATACTGGCACTGGGTGCCGTGGTGGACTGCATGCGGGTCGTGGGTGAAAGGTTTTGTAGGAGAAAGCGTACTGGCAGGAAATCCAAACTCTCGGATGAGACGCTCGTTCTTATGAGGGAACGCAGAGCACACACAGACGCCACTTCTACAGATGTAAAGCTTCTCTCGAAGCAGATCCGCAAACTAATACGCCGAGACCTTCGCTGCTCAAATACGCAACGGATTACCAAAGCAATTGAGCAGGATAGAGGGTCGAAGGTTTTTGTGGAAAAGCTCGGGAGAAGCCACCTGTCGAAGATTAAGACCGCTACTGGCGCGACCGTTTCTTCTAAGCCTGAGATCTGGACGGAGATCGAAGATTTCTATGGCAAACAGTACGCGTCCTGTACGCGTAATGCTCCTCAACCTGATCCCCGAAACAACGATCCGCGTGCTAGCCTAACACAACACCTCTCCGGCGTGCTTCCGAACATCAGCCTAGGTGAGGTTAGTCTGGCTCTTAAGCAGCTTAAAGGGGGGAGGGCTCCGGGGAGGGACGGAATTACGACTGAACTCCTTAAGGCAGGTGGCGAACCTGTTTTAAGAGAGTTACAAGAGATTTTTAAAGGATAAGGAGTGGCATGGAAGTGAAATGGTTCGGTTTTTTAAGAAAGGTGTAACTCCCTTCTTAAAAATTATAGACCGATATCACTTCTAAGCCATATATACAAGCTGTTCTCGAGAGTCATGACGAACCGCCTCACTAAAAAGCTCGATGGATTCTACCGGTGGGAGGGAAGCGCTGTGCCGCGCTCCCGGCTGCATGGGTACCACCATCTTGCTTGTTTATCCTGTGAAACAGCTTTGCTGTGTTTCGGAGAGAAGGGCAAGACAGGCAGTGTAATTACTGGCACCGAGACTTAACATCTTATGTCTAAGGATAGGCAACACATAAATAAGTTGCCTGGGCTCGTTCCAGGTAAACTAGTTTATGTTCATGGGCGACGTCAACCACTTTCCATCTGGTGGCACGTTTGCCAGTTTGCCCATCCAACTAACATAAAAAAAGCCACCGGAGCAGGCTGGGTTTCGAAGAGGATTTAGCACCACCACCAGATTTAGACCACATTCACACTATAAGGCAAGCTGTACAGAAGACCCATGAGTACAACCAGCCACTGTGCCTTGCCTTTGTGGACTATGAAAAAGCTTTTGACTCTGTTGAAACCTGGGCTGTTCTGGAAGCTCTGCAGCGATGTCAGGTCGATTGGCGATACGTCGAAGTGTTGAGAGGATTATACGACGCCGCCTTTATGTCCGTTCTGGTTCCGGGAGGTCAAACAAGACCAATCCAATTGCATCGAGGAGTGAGACAGGGGGATGTTATTTCCCCGAAACTATTCACTAATGCTTTGGAGGACGTCTTTAAGACTTTAAACTGGACAGAATGTGGGATAAACATTAACGGCGAGTATCTCTCACACCTTCGTTTCGCCGACGATATCGTTATACTGGCCGAGTCGTTGATGGGCTTGCAGGAAATGCTGCACAGTCTAAATGAATCTTCCCGACGTGTGGGTCTTAGGGTGAACTTGGACAAGACGAAAGTCATGTTCAACGAACACGTTCTCCCTAGGCCGGTTAACGTTGATGGCATAACTCTCGAAGTCGTGCAAGAGTATGTCTATCTTGGGCACACTTTGCAGCTAGGTCGACATAACTTCGAGAGAGAAGCCGATAGGAGGATTCAATTAGGATGGGCAGCATTCAAGAAGCTTAGCCATATTCTCACGTCGTCTATACCGCAGAGTTTGAAGACGAAAGTCTTCGACCAATGCGTTCTCCCCGTGATGACCTACGGGGCTGAAGCGTGGCCTCTAAATATAGGACTGGTCCGTAAGTTTGCCGTAGCTCAACGTGCTATGGAGCGTGCTATGCTGGGTGTTTCTTTGACAGATAGGATTCGGAACGAAGACATCCGTCAGAACTAAGGTACCAACAAAGGTAACCGATATCACGCAAAGAATCAGCTCGTTGAAGTGGCAGTGGGCTGGTCACACACTCAGACGAACGGATGGCCGATGGGGCAATAAGGTTCTAGAGTGGAGGCCACGTTTAGGTAGACGAAGTGTTGGTCGGCCATTGACCCGGTGGGAAGACGGACTCCGTGCGGTGGCCGGTCCATGTTGGATGCGAGTGGCAAGGGATCGGCCATCTTGGCGTTCTATGAGGGAGACCTATGTTCAGCAGTGGACGGATAGAGGCTGATGATGATGATGATGATGACTCTATAGGTATTATAACAATAAAGTAGTAGAAGTTCATGCTGAGTACCAAGAATGTGATATTGTGGAGCGTCGATTTACGGCCGTTTTCTATATTCAATCTCAATCCATAAATTGATGGTTAAGATTGATATTTCAATCCATTTCCTACTTTTAGTATTTCAATAACCGATCCATGGATCGTTATACCGATCTTTTTTACAATCCATCTTTGGGAGGGCGGATCGGATTTTTAGATTAGTATTTGTATGAAAGTGACAGTTAAGCGTTTTCTGTAACCGATCTCTGATTTTGACAAATCGATTTTTGAACGTTATTGATCTTTATTTGCGATCCCCCAATTTCGACGGATTGAACTGATAAAGGCGTGAAAATGGAAATATTATTATCAATTATAATTAAATGTTAAAATAAATTGTTAAAAACTATAATAAATATAATAATACATTAAAAAATATAATAATTATTAATATTATTTGAACAACAAATAAACTTGAGATTCTATCGGTAGTCTAAGATCCGGCTGCAGAATTTTACACTAGTATTTAGTAAAAACTAAAAAAAGAAAAGTGCTAAAAACCTAATTTTTACGAATATTTATGATAAGAAGAATATATATCTACTGATTGGCCGCTAGTATTTTGAGATGAAATATTTTAAATTACGTATTAATTATTAAGTTGTCCCTACTACGGTTTGGATCGGTAGTAGACATCAGTAACATTTGACGCATGCGCATTGGCATTAAAACGTCGTACAGCCGGCAACCCATAATTGCGACCAGATTAATTTGATTTAATATAAATAATAAAAGTACGATGTGAACGAAAAAATGTATTATAATAATACCATCTGGCTGCAACAGCAACTGTGATTTTTAAACCTTTATAAAATATATTGCCGTGAAGTGGATGATATTTTATTTGAAAACAAGTGAATGATTTTTTTTCCGAAATATTGATTAAAAATGACGACCTCTGTGGCTCAGTGGTAAGCGTGTTGGCGCTCAAGCCGGACGTTGTGGGTTCGAATCCCGCCAGGGAACAAAAATATTTTCTGTGTTCCTGGATCATGGCTGTGTTAAATATAATAAAAATCTTAAATATGTGTATAGTATAAAAGTATTAAAAATATTTCCGTTGTCTGGTATAACCCGTAACACAAGTTCTTCGAGGACTTACCAAGGGAACGATTGACGTGGTGTAAAAGCGTCCATATATATTATATTATTATTATTAAAAATATTTTACTTATTTAAAAATTTGGAATTTTAGCACATACTCGGCGAGTGCACTAATTTTGCAGCTGGATCTCGTACTACTAGAATTTTAGTTTTACCAATGTCAAACTGACTGACGTTTTGGATTGACTGACGTTCCGTTCCTCTTCAACAAAACTTTTATGTTTTACTAATCTTGACGGTATAGTATAGTTAAAGTACTTTTGCTCTGCGACTTCGCAATCAATTTTTATTGTTATTGGTTATTCTTGTGATTATACATAAAATAGATTAGCTTTAAGAAAACTAACACAATTTTCTCATAAATAGTCGGTGATGTATTTTTACTGCAAAAGCGTAAAACATAACGTTAAGGAGGGCGAACATTTTTGACAAATCTCTTTTTTTCGATGGATTTGGAGAAGAGATTGGTTTATTGAAATGCAGATTCAACATCAATCGAGAGATCGGATAAAATCTGGATCAATAGAAATCTCAGATTCAAGATCGAATATTGAAAACGGCCGTTATTCGAACGTCGCTCAACCACAGTCCAGTATATGAATGTACTGTGTACAGTGTACTGATTCAGGTCACAGCCGAACGACTGCAGAACAGACTGAACTATGTACTAACTACGCCCGCCCGCACCCGCGCGTGCCTCTCTCCCGCCTTGTCGCGACGTTATGCATATTTTGTACTCGTATGTAAGCATGGAACATATCACAATTAGTAGCATGCATTGCATATGAAATGCATTTTCATACATCGCATAATATGTGATCCGCTGCCTCTCTTCATTTATAAGTACAATATAAATATTAAAATTTAATAAGGAAGTTATAAGACTTCCTTAGCGGTGTTATCCTCGTCTTCTGGGTGCCCACTGCACCGGCGCGAAAGCTGTGGACGCACCACATCAATCATCATAGCATGCTGGCCAAAGGATTTACAGGCTGTCTAAGCAGGCTGTCTTTTTTCAAACCAATTTTTAAAATGGCATACAAAGAATTATTTCTCTTTTTAATATCCAATTTTAAAGTTACGCTGTTCTAGCTCGAAATCAGACCGTTGATTTCGAAGTTTACATCTACATGTATAAATTAAAAAAGTCAGTCAGTATGTATACTTACGTCGGTTATTAAAATATTAGCTTCACCCCCTTTAAACTTTGGAATTGCTGGAGATGCCCATGATAAAGCAGCACCGGTGAATGAAAATGCAAACGACACTGATAACAAACGGAGTTACATTCATATAAAAATGTTTAAAACGATTAGCATAATTTTCATATTTCGCGCCATTTACCACATAATCCCGCCAAATATTGCACTTTTCTTGTTGTTGATTTCGACATATTATTTATATCACTTTTTCTGTATAAAACTTATTCTTATTTACTTATTCCATTTCATAAACACTGACTCTAAAAATAACCATTCTAGCGTTAATAAAATCTGATAAATAATAACCTATCGTCACTGAATAGTGAATAGGTATTGTAATACAAACTGTTAACTCATAACTGTCAGTTTTAGGTAGACATTAGACGCGACACGCGATTGTTAATCAGATTTTAGATTGTTACGCAGTACGCACACATGTCATACACGCGTCATAAGTCACAAGTGTCACAACACGCAGTTCATAATATCATCCGTAGTTCTATCACAAAATAAATACTAAATCGGCACTTAACATGGCTACCATTCAGTGATGCTAGATGATGATCTGAAATTCTCCCCAAATCTCCTCCGAAATCCCCCCAAAATAAAAATATTTATTTACTCAAATACAACCAAAATAATTGCTTCCATGACTGGATCAACATCTCAAACTACGTCTGCGCCTTGAAATATGTAACACATAGGATTTAATCGCTCTCTGTGTTTTATCAATGTTTTACACAGATATTGTTGTGCTAGTGAGTGGTTCGATCGCGTTCAGTTATAAAAAAACTTGTCAACTTTTCCAGCCGCAGAACCCCTCAAAGGATTTGTCCCCCCAAAAATCACCCCGTGGTCTGGAAAAAACCCCAAAATTTGGGGAGAATTCCCCCCATCTGGCATCACTGCTACCATTGCTAGGGTTTTGACAGCAAAACCAAAAACTATATAGATAATACTACCACAAAATAAATACTAACAGAAAGCAATCTCATGTATGTACTTCACTTTTCATACCTACACATACTACTATGAAAAGGGCACTCAAGATGGCGGATCAGGCACCCACCAGCTGTAAGTTTAAAGAAAGGGGCATAATCTCTTATTTCCTAACTTCATGCTAAAATGCCACACGCCTACCGCTATAGTAATAAAGTCGCCAGTTGCATGCATCTTACTGTGGTCATCTTCGGTTTACCCGATAAAGAAAAATGTTACGTTCTGTATTTTTATGTTCACCTCCTTGAATTATACATACCTACTGCAAAAATGTTACTAAAAATAAAAAAGTAACTGTTTGTCTGTTCCATTTTCAAGTGTAACCGGTTAACGGATAATATTTTGCAGATGTGGTATATACTCCCAAGGCCCTTAAAATATTCATTATATTTAACTGAACACTGCTGCAAATCTAAATAACACGGGTCACGGGGTAAGTCTACATGCTACTGCTAAGCGTCCACTGGATCGGAATTGAGCCGTAAGAAGCGGACGGATTTGAAGCTTTGTATTGATTTCTATGGTAGGTATTGCGTGAACTGGATCGAGATTTCTGCGCCGGAGAGCGAATATTCCTTCCGATGTCAATCAATATCCGCCGAGTGTTGCCAACTTTCGGTGTTAGATTTTGCACTGTTTACGCAAGACTTGCAGTTTGCACCTTAATTTAACATCCAGCACCCTAGCACTAAATCTAGGACTAAACATGATGCCTAAGATAGGTAGTTTATAAATTATAATATTTAGTTGGCCTAGAGCTTATATTACTCTTTGCCTAGAGCCTTCAAGCAATGATGACTGAAGGTACATTTAAGGTCCTGTGTATGTCCACGTAAAATATACCAGAGCAATCTGTGTAATGTGTGTGGCAGTACAACGACAAAAAAATACAGTACCTAGTAGAAACATTGATTATAAATTAAACGTTTTTTTAAAGAAAAAAAAATAGCACCTTTGTATTTTTTAACCAATCTACTAGATTAGTATATGAGACTATATTATAGTAGTCTAGTAAGACTACTATAAGATATCCCCACGGGCACTAAGTGGCTCAACCGTGCCGCAGTAATTATTTGATCCATTTTATCCAGGTATGTAAGCACTATTTGAGACGTTATTTAACAACCACCTGAGATATCGAGTTGGCTGCCCTCAATAAATTCGCAGCCGACGCGCCATTCGGATTCTTCATCCTGGTCGCTACGAGTTCTGATGATTTTGCGACGCTTGTGCATAGTCATACTGCTGTCTGCTGACCTATATTTATATTCACGATGTCCAAAGAAGTTTTAATAAGTTTAGTAACTGCGCCAACTTTTAAAATTACCTGCCAAACTTGCTTATTACATTTTTTTCCAGTACAGTTAAAATCGAGCAAACTATTAAATTCGAATCATTGGTTTGGGCAAAAAGCCTCATTTCCTTTTAATTTAAATTTTAGGCACCAGTTCACTAAAGCATTATTCAGGATTACTTACAAAAAAAAAGTTGAAAATTGTAGTGACGGGAATTAAAAAACCATCACACGATGTCGATTTTTACACGCTTTATAATAGCTTCACCTGTATGTTTGTATGTATTATGGTGTGGTTGAGTGGATGATGATGTACCACTATGGTTAACTGTGATAGTGAGATAGTCAAGAAATAAACACTTACAGTTCAAACACATATATTGTCCACATTCACACCATTTTAATATAGATAGAAGGCACGGAAAGAATAGACACGAAAACAGTTTATATGCACAGAAAAGATAGCACAGTACATAAAGTCTAGTGATGGAAATAAAGCGATAATTATAAGCACACAATATAGCGAAATATGTAAAAGCGTTATCGCTCGGTATAGCAAGGCAGCGCGGGTTCCGTATCACAAGCAAGTCTCGACTGGGGACCGATTTTGTATGCAGGGAGCAGCGCGGGCGCATCGCCGCGCCCACCGGTATCGTATAGCTATACGTATGTCGACGGCTTTAGTGAAAAGGCCGTGTCCGATAAATGTGTATCGATACGGAGTGTCGATAACGATCAACTAATATGTATTTTTAACCGACTTCAAAAAGGAGGAGGTTATCAATTCGTAGGAATCTTTTTTTTTATGTATGTTACCTGATTACTCGAAGATGGCTAGACCGATTTTAAAAATTCTTTTTTTGTTCTAAAGGGTATATTCCCAAATGGTCCCATGATAAGGAAACCAAGATCTGATGATGGCATCCCAGAGAAATCGAGGGGAACTTTCGAAAATCGTAGGGGCGACTAGTGCGTTTGATATTTTTTTTATAAAGTGTTTTGAAGGACTACAATTTAGTGAAGGTCTGGAGTCGATCTGATGCTGGAGCCGAAAGACAATCGAGGGAACTCCTCAACGATTTACATCAGTAACCTTGTGTTTGGGCTTGATTAATTTGTAATGATGAGAACTTTACACCTAGATGGGTTGTGACCTATCATTAGGGGTCTGATGAAGACAAATGACAGTTAAGGGAACTCCTCAACAGTTTACAGTAGCTACCTTGTGTTTGGACTTAATTAATTTAAATTGATGAGAACTTTGTACCCATATGGGTTATAAGCGCCATTACAGGTGTGATGATGGAGACCATACACAGTCGAGCCGGTGTCCTATTTGTTGATGTACCTACCTCCTAAACCTATCTTGGCTGACACCGACTCCAAAAGTAACAATAATGACGTGATAAACGCAAAGATTGTATATTAGTAGAAGAACAAGTTGATTATAAATTGTAGGCACAAAAATTAAGGAAATTATTTTATTACTTTTTAGTTTTTTTTTTTATTTGAAATCGGTTTTAATTTTTGTTTAATTTTTTTTTAATATTAATATATGATATATGTAAATAAATATTATATTGATGTGTTTGTATATATATGTTAAATAAATTATTATATTTTATAAATAGTTATAAGTTAAGTTTTAGGTTAATATTAGGTTTTACTTGTATGTTTATGTTTTTGCTATTATATTATAAACTGCTAATTGTATATGTGTATATGATGTTATCTGTGTGTAATACAAAGTAGCCTACAGTATGTTTGTAACCGACTCCTTTAGACTTGATTTTGACTCACTTCTAACGACCAGATTTTGTTCAAACTTTGTAGATTTATCGAGGACCGATGACAATACAATAATTTGATAAAATTATTCCAATATCCTGATCAGGATGATCAGGATAGCACATGCTAGGAAGGCGTAAGGCGCGCAAGTTACCTACATCACTTATGTTGTTTTTAGTCTCACTCATTTCTAAAGTGATTGTTATTAGTTGAGTACCTTAAATTAAGAAAATTTTTAATTAAAAAAATCGACACTAAAAAGTTTAAAATAAATTATAGTTTAAAAAAAACTAAAAACACGCATTAATAGCAAACCCAACTAAAAATTTAATTCATCCATTAAAAATTATTTTCAAATTTTTTGTTGGGTTTGCTATTAGAAAGGTTTTACTTTTCTTATTTTAAGTGGAATAGTAGGTACCTACTCAATTTACCCTTATCATTTTATAATTATGTATGATATTGATGAATTTCTAGTAGATACACGTGTATATTAATTATCTTACCACTTCAGATTAATAATAAACCTTGTTTCAATATCGTATTGATTTGAACTGGCTGAAAAGCAACATACTAAATAAAAACAAAAAGAAAGATACTCTTTGGTGTTCGTTCTAAATTCAAATTCTTTATCGCGGGTTCTCGTTCCCGCCAATTGTTTGTGTTTTTTTTTTCAATTTGCTTAATAAATGGCTTAATAGCCAATAATAGTGCAACCCCTTGGCCTACATGATCCCCTTGTTATTTCTTCCTATGGGGATTTGTCAAGAGAGAGTTCACAGCCTAGAAGAGTTACAGAATCGTTTACGTCGTGCAATTGCTTTAATTATTCCGCAAATTTTAAGCAAAAATTCATTTAGAAACTGTAAATAGAGCTCGTCATTGTATTGCACAACGAGGACGTCACTTACTAAGAAATAAAATGTATGGGAGAGTTTAATGTATTTTTTTTGGATATTTCTCGTTTTATTTTTAAGTTATTATTGTCATTTTACTCATTAAGTAAAGTAATTTCGAAATCAGTTTAAAGTTTTTTGATATCTGTAATAGTTACTGAATAATTGCCTGTGCACACTTAACGATTACACCCGGTATATATATCTGTTCATTGTTTATTTCATAGAATTTAATTTGACTTTAATGAATGAATTTTTTGAATGTACATTGAAATTTACTTAAAATAAACTTAATTAGATTAAAACTACAAATTCGACAATTCCTAGATTTTATGTTACAAATTAGTATTTGTTACTTAAGGTTTTTTTAAATTGTTGATTTCTTAAATTTTATTTAGCGTAGGTATAGTACGTACATTTATTTAAAGAAAACTTAATTTTATTATAGTAAATGTTCGCGATAATGACTAACCGTGATTAATTAGTGTATAAATAATAAATCTGTGATTCGTGAATTAGGTATAAACAATAGAAAGTGATACAAAGACTCACAACCTATATAACTTGTGTAAACTTAAGTGTTGATTATTTTCTTGTTTATTTAATTTATAGAGTAAGTAACGTTATGTTTAAATGTTTAGTATATTAAAATTGTATTAGAATATAAGGTAATATTGTAAGAAAAAACATACATGTAAAATATGATTTATTTGAATAAAGATGACCGACCAGGAGCACATCCTACGCACCCCCACTCGGTTGCGAGCCGCTCGAGTGCGTTAAATACACGGCCCGTCGGCCACAAAAATCACTTCGCTCTACGCATCCGACGGGTCAAGAACTAATAGTAGTGCTCTTGGGAGGCTTATTCACTAAATAGTCTTTCATTCAGTCTGAACCAGCGGCCAAGTTATAGTGAAATAGTTAAATAATAAACGACTATACTGCCAGAGCCGTGCGGTATAGTCTACAGTAAATATACATATTTTAATACTTGTATTGGTTCCTAATAATATAATATAATAATATAAACCCTTTTATGTCCCACTGCTGGGCAAAGACTTTTAATCTCATCAGGCATGCAGGGTTCCTCAAGATGTTTCCTTCACCGGAGAGCAAGCGATGGTCAGGTGCAGGTAGAAATTTAGAAAAACCCATTTCTAGGCATCACAGGAGGGGTTAGAAACGAACCCGGACCACTCGACTCTCACTAAAGAGTGCCGAGCCCATACTCATTAGGCCATTGTTGGTTCCTAAAGATAGTAGGTAGGTAGTTATTATATTATATTCTAAAAAAACATACTGAAAAAAGTTGTTACTCAAAGCAAGTGTTCTTAAAATTGTTAATTTCATAGAAATTTAATTTAGTTTAATTAATCATTTGTAAAAAAAGCAGAAGTTGGTTGTTAAAGTTAATCTTTTTATTTACAAAATGTACACTTATAATAATAAACCACACTTATTTAGTAATATTTAGTTATTAACTGTTTACAAGCTGTCAGAGCCATATGGTACCGACGATCATACACGGATGCAGATGCGTTGCCCTCCTTTTCCCTATCCCCCAATGGGCCACCGGAAACTCACAAATCGACCAACTGTACTTAACAGTGATATATATTATTATTTTTTAATTATATATATTATTTTAACTCAGTACCTGCATATACAAAAAATAAAATATTTACAAACAACCAAATCTTAATTGACAGTTTATAAAATATAGATTTTACACTTGTGAGCCCACAAGTAGGGTACCCCGGTGCTTGCAGGTACCCTCCAAAAGTAACAATAATGACGTGGTAAACGCAAAGATTGTATATTAGTAGAAGAACAAGTTGATTATAAATTGTAGGCACAAAAATTAAGGAAATTATTTTATTACTTTTTAGTTTTTTTTTTTTAATTTGAAATCGGTTTTAATTTTTGTTTATTTTTTTTTAATATTAATATATGATATATGTAAATAAATATTATATTGATGTGTTTGTATATATATGTTAAATAAATTATTATATTTTATAAATAGTTATAAGTTAAGTTTTAGGTTAATATTAGGTTTTACTTGTATGTTTATGTTTTTGCTATTATATTATAAACTGCTAATTGTATATGTGTATATGATGTTATCTGTGTGTAATACAAAGTAGCCTACAGTATGTTTGTAACCGACTCCTTTAGACTTGATTTTGACTCACTTCTAACGACCAGATTTTGTTCAAACTTTGTAGATTTATCGAGGACCGATGACAATACAATAATTTGATAAAATTATTCCAATATCCTGATCAGGATGATCAGGATAGCACATGCTAGGAAGGCGTAAGGCGCGCAAGTTACCTACATCACTTATGTTGTTTTTAGTCTCACTCATTTCTAAAGTGATTGTTATTAGTTGAGTACCTTAAATTAAGAAAATTTTTAATTAAAAAAATCGACACTAAAAAGTTTAAAATAAATTATAGTTTAAAAAAAACTAAAAACACGCATTAATAGCAAACCCAACTAAAAATTTAATTCATCCATTAAAAATTATTTTCAAATTTTTTGTTGGGTTTGCTATTAGAAAGGTTTTACTTTTCTTATTTTAAGTGGAATAGTAGGTACCTACTCAATTTACCCTTATCATTTTATAATTATGTATGATATTGATGAATTTCTAGTAGATACACGTGTATATTAATTATCTTACCACTTCAGATTAATAATAAACCTTGTTTCAATATCGTATTGATTTGAACTGGCTGAAAAGCAACATACTAAATAAAAACAAAAAGAAAGATACTCTTTGGTGTTCGTTCTAAATTCAAATTC
This sequence comes from Helleia helle, assembly GCA_963853865.1. NCBI lineage: Eukaryota > Metazoa > Arthropoda > Insecta > Lepidoptera > Lycaenidae > Helleia > Helleia helle. Next base: position 15,379,913 of record OY971426.1, on the reverse strand, counting down.
TTTATCGCGGGTTCTCGTTCCCGCCAATTGTTTGTGTTTTTTTTTTCAATTTGCTTAATAAATGGCTTAATAGCCAATAATAGTGCAACCCCTTGGCCTACATGATCCCCTTGTGATTTCTTCCTATGGGGATTTTTCAAGGACCACGTGCACGCTGAGAGAGTTCACAGCCTAGAAGAGTTACAGAATCGTTTACGTCGTGCAATTGCTTTAATTATTCCGCAAATTTTAAGCAAAAATTCATTTAGAAACTGTAAATAGAGCTCGTCATTGTATTGCACAAAGAGGACGTCACTTACTAAGAAATAAAATGTATGGGAGAGTTTAATGTATTTTTTTTGGATATTTCTCGTTTTATTTTTAAGTTATTATTGTCATTTTACTCATTAGGTAAAGTAATTTCGAAATCAGTTTAAAGTTTTTTGATATCTGTAATAGTTACTGAATAATTGCCTGTGCACACTTAACGATTACACCCGGTATATATCTGTTCATTGTTTATTTCATAGAATTTAATGTGACTTTAATGAATGAATTTTTTGAATGTACATTGAAATTTACTTAAAATAAACTTAATTAGATTAAAACTACAAATTCGACAATTCCTAGATTTTATGTTACAAATTAGTATTTGTTACTTAAGGTTTTTTTAAATTGTTGATTTCTTAAATTTTATTTAGCGTAGGTATAGTACGTACATTTATTTAAAGAAAACTTAATTTTATTATAGTAAATGTTCGCGATAATGACTAACCGTGATTAATTAGTGTATAAATAATAAATCTGTGATTCGTGAATTAGGTATGAACAATAGAAAGTGATACAAAGACTCACAACCTATATAACTTGTGTAAACTTAAGTGTTGATTATTTTCTTGTTTATTTAATTTATAGAGTAAGTAACGTTATGTTTAAATGTTTAGTATATTAAAATTGTATTAGAATATAAGGTAATATTGTAAGAAAAAACATACATGTAAAATATGATTTATTTGAATAAAGATGACCGACCAGGAGCACATCCTACGCACCCCCACTCGGTTGCGAGCCGCTCGAGTGCGTTAAATACACGGCCCGTCGGCCACAAAAATCACTTCGCTCTACGCATCCGACGGGTCAAGAACTAATAGTAGTGCTCTTGGGAGGCTTATTCACTAAATAGTCTTTCATTCAGTCTGAACCAGCGGCCAAGTTATAGTGAAATAGTTAAATAATAAACGACTATACTGCCAGAGCCGTGCGGTATAGTCTACAGTAAATATACATATTTTAATACTTGTATTGGTTCCTAATAATATAATATAATAATATAATAAAAAATATATGCCTACGGAAGCGTCAGAAAATCTTATAGAATTTTCAGAATGCTTGAGTGAAGCTGTATCTATAATAGAAAGCTGTAATATAGAAACTGTTTTCTTGTTAGGTGATTTTAATGCACACCCACAGGGCTTATTCTATAACGAATTGTGTCAGTTTTGTGATTCACAAGCTTGGAAATGTGTAGATGTTATTAAGCTAGGCGGAAACTCAGACACATACACTTTTGTAAGTGACGCTCACGGCTCCAGGCGATGGTTGGACCACTGTCTTGTGACTGAGGCTGCATGGAAGTCCGTATCAAATGTGCAGGTGTGTCTGGGGGTCTACTGGTCAGATCATATGCCATTAGCTATTCAATGCAGTGTTAATAATATTATTTCTAAAAACATAAGTGTAACTTCTTCTCCCAACCTCCAAAATAAAATAATATGGGGAGATCGTAATAATAATCAAATTAAATGCTATGAAAAAATATGTAACAGTAAATTAAAAAATATAAATTTCCCTAGTAAATTACAAAATTGTGCAGATAGGATGTGCAATGAGATGGGTCACAGAATGTACATAGATGAGTTGTATAAGAATATTATTGATGCTCTGACTTATGCATCTATAGAAAGTTGTAATTCTGGTAAGGTAAAGAGAGGTGTCAGCGTACCTGGGTGGAATTCATTTGTAAAAAAATCGCACAGCGAGGCTAGATCTCATTATAAAATTTGGATAAACAACCATAAACCTATGTCAGGCCCTATTTTTGAAGCTATGAAAAAATCTAAAAATGTTTTTAAAAACAACCTGAAAATGCTTCAAAAAAATAGAGAGCAAATACAATTGGACAGATTAGCCAGTCATTACGAGAATAATTCTTTTGTTAAATTTTGGAAGGAAACAAACAAGCTGAACTCGCGATCTAGTCCTCCAGCTAATATTGATGGTTTGACTGATGCTAATGATATTGCCAATATGTTTCGTGATCATTTTACAGTCCAGCCGCTATTGCCTGTGCAGCCACAGACGCTCCAGAATTCAGACTCGAGTGACCCGCCAGCCAGAATATCCGCGAATGACATCTTTAATATAATACGGAATATGAAAAAGGGAAAATCCCCTGGTCACGACGGTTTGAGTGTGGAGCACCTGAGGCATGCCGGTCCTCATATATATAGAGTTATGGGCATGCTATTTACTCTGCGTCTTAGACATACGTACTTGCCCGAGGATCTCATCAAAGCGATTGTGGTACCTATTGTGAAAAATAAGACAGGTGACATTACAGATAAAAATAATTATAGACCAATCACATTAGCTACCGTAGCTGCGAAAGTGTTTGACGGCGTCCTAGACGGATATCTTGCCAAATATGTTGCATGTGACGATGCACAGTTCGGTTTTAGAAAGAACCTTTCCACCGAAAGTGCTATTTTGGTGCTCAAGCACACCGTCAGATACTACACAGATCGTAGAACCCCAGTTTACGCTGCCTTTTTAGACCTCTCTAGGGCCTTCGATCTTGTAGACTATAACAAGCTGTGGATCAAGTTGAGAGCTACGGGTTTGCCGGATGCTATTATCAACGCATTTAAATATTGGTATCAGCATCAGGCTAACTACGTCAGGTGGTCTGGCTCCCTGTCACATGCTTACGGTTTGAAGTGTGGTGTAAGGCAGGGCGGACTGACATCGCCAACGCTTTTCAACTTGTACATTGACGGGCTGATTCGTGAGCTCAGTGGCACGAACGTAGGGTGCTCAATTCATGGACAGATAATTAATAATATTAGCTACGCCGACGATATGGTGGTACTTAGCCCATCGATCAGTGCCCTTCGCAAACTGTTACTTATCTGTGAAAGCTATGTGGGTGAGCACGGGCTCATGTACAATGTCGGGAAAAGTGAATTAATGGTTTTCAAAGCTGGCTCTTTCACTCCTGATATTGTACCACCAGTGGCATTAAATGGTTTAAAGCTAAAGAGGGTTACACAATTTAAATATTTAGGTCATATTGTAGACGAAAATCTCAGCGATGATCCCGACATTGAACGTAAGCGCCGAGGGATGTCGATTCGTTGCAATATGCTGGCCCGCAGGTTTGCTAAATGTTCTGTCAGTGTTAAGTGTACACTATTTCGGGCTTACGCGCAGACATTCTATACATGCAGCTTGTGGACCAGTTTTACGCAGCGAACTATCAACGCCCTTAGAGTGCAATATAACAATGCCTTCAGGTTTCTGATGCGACTGCCTCGGTACTGTAGCGCATCCGCGATGTTTACATCCGCTAACGTCGACAGTTTCGCAGCTATACTGCGTAAGCGATCCGCGTCTATGATCCGAAGAGTGCGAGACAGTTCCAACAGATACCTGAAGGAAATTGCTATAAAACTTGAAAGTCCAATATGGAGACACTGGTCTTATCTCCATATGAATAATTATTAGCAGTAAGTTTTAGTAAACAATTAATATTAAAATTATGTACTTTCTTTACTAACATAATCATAAGAACATTTGTATAATACTAACACAAATATGGATCTATGGTCCGAAATAAAGGAATATTATTATTATTATAAACCCTTTTATGTCCCACTGCTGGGCAAAGACTTTTAATCTCATCAGGCATGCAGGGTTCCTCAAGATGTTTCCTTCACCGGAGAGCAAGCGATGGTCAGGTGCAGGTAGAAATTTAGAAAAACCCATTTCTAGGCATCACAGGAGGGGTTAGAAACGAACCCGGACCACTCGACTCTCACTAAAGAGTGCCGAGCCCATACTCATTAGGCCATTGTTGGTTCCTAAAGATAGTAGGTAGGTAGTTATTATATTATATTCTAAAAAAACATACTGAAAAAAGTTGTTACTCAAAGCAAGTGTTCTTAAAATTGTTAATTTCATAGAAATTTAATTTAGTTTAATTAATCATTTGTAAAAAAAGCAGAAGTTGGTTGTTAAAGTTAATCTTTTTATTTACAAAATGTACACTTATAATAATAAACCACACTTATTTAGTAATATTTAGTTATTAACTGTTTACAAGCTGTCAGAGCCTTATGGTACCGACGATCATACACGGATGCAGATGCGTTGCCCTCCTTTTCCCTATCCCCCAATGGGCCACCGGAAACTCACAAATCGACCAACTGTACTTAACAGTGATATATATTATTATTTTTTAATTATATATATTATTTTAACTCAGTACCTGCATATACAAAAAATAAAATATTTACAAACAACCAAATCTTAATTGACAGTTTATAAAATATAGATTTTACACTTGTGAGCCCACAAGTAGGGTACCTGCAAGCACCGGGGGTTAACCGGATTGCATGACATATCACTTTCATCTACCATGGAAAGTCCATGATAAAATGGGAAATAATGACAATGCTTTCCCAAGGCATTATACAGTCACACTCTATGATTTTAGGGGTTTTAATTCCTCAAGGAATGTGATAACCTTCATTTTTAATTCTTATGTAAGATCTATTCTGGAATACTGTTCTACAGTCTGGAATCCTCAATATAAGATTCACATAGATAATATAGAAAAAAATCAAAATAAAGGAGACGGTCCATTTCTGGCCTGGTCTTGTACAGTATACCATAAATAGAGAAAAAATACATAGATTTCAATAAAAATAAAATAAATTAGTACCTATAAGAAACTAATTTACATGCAAAAATAAAAATATATTTCAAGTTTTTTAACTTGTTGGCAATTCTTGAAGATAGCGCCCTTCAGACGGATGATTACATAGACATAATATATGTAGAAGGACTGGGCATACCTACGAAAAAAAGGTGTAACCTACAACTCAAGTCGGCACTTAACATGGCTCTACCATTGCTAGGGTTTTGAGAGCAAAACCACAAACTATATAGAGAATACTACTATGAAAAGGGCACTCAAGATGGCGGATCAGGCACTCACTTACAGCTGTAAGTTTAAAGAAAGGGGCATCTCCTCTTATTTCCTAACTTCATGGATGATTATTACTAACTAAATGTCATTTCTGGCAAACGACGAACCAAATTATGACAGATGCCTATCGAACAATGACATAATTACATTTGACATAATTATAACACCAAGGAATATACGCCATATGCCATTGTTTTATACACGTAGTGTTGAAAATCTTGGAAACATTAAATTATTCTTCCACTGAAATTGAGATGAATTCATGGATATGAACAAATCAAAACTGTTTCAATATTAATTTCTTTCCTTCATCTCATTACATGTACAAAAGTAGACCAACGTCCCATACAATTTTGGACCGTCTCCTTTATAAAACAAATAATAAATTTATAAAACGTTCTTTTAGATTATTACATCTTAGAACCAGTTATTCTGACATTATTTCTTGTTTAACTACTCTAACAACGCGTAGACAAATAAGAGATCCAATTATTCTGATCTAAATTGTTAATAATTTAGTAGACTCAAAATATCTTATGAATAATATTAATTTTAGGTGCCCTAGGACTATTATTGTAAAAAGATTTTTTTTTGTTTTTGGTATCCACATGTAAATACAATTATGCAAAAGAAATGAATTTATTTGTTGTGCATGCCAAATATATTATATATATTTGGGTGAAATGGTCCCGTTGATGAGGACTGATCACCCGTCTGGCCTTGCTGGTGTCCCCACCCTTAAATAATAAATATATTATATGGAAAATTGTGATAAATTGGACATAATGCATGATAAATTCAATTATTTTAGACGAGGAATCATGGAACTATAAAAAAAGTGTAAACAACCTCTCACTATTATTATTTTAAATTTTAATAAATACTGATATTGTGTTTATAAGTTTTTAATGTATTAATTTTTAGTGAAAACTTAACTGATATCTGTACTCTTTTTGTAATTTGTAAATTCTGAAAGATATTATATGTAAATGTTCGTTTCCCAGATATAAATTTAAAAAAAAATTAAAACCCTTTCTATCACAAATTTGTTGTTTTATTGCTCTATTTTTGTAGCCTACTTTATGTAGAAACTGCTGAGAAAAAAAGATTGAGTGCTCTAGTCTAATCAATATTTATCAATCATTTAAAAGAACACAAAACGATATTTATTATAATCATCATACATTACTTACAGCATATTTAATTTTCATAAAAATTTTATTTCAATATCATCACTTTCAATAATATTTACAGGTTGAGGATTAAAATCTTCCGGCATATTCTCCATAACTTTCTTCACTTGCATAGCTACAATAGGATTGGCTGTGCAGATGTCTGTTGTATTATATGGGGGCAGAATAGTCACATTGCCAAATAAAATATTCTCTTCAGATTCAGTAACTGATAACAAATTTGTTTTAAACCATTCCATAAGTCTTTTTTTCTTCTCTTTATTATTATGACTATTTGATATTGCAGATGAGATAGCAGGGAATTTCATGGAGGTCTCTGGATGCACTTGAGTTATATAAGTAATGGCATGACCAGGAATGAGAACTGTTTGAAATGAATCACTTTTTTCTTGCGGAACAAGTAGAAGGACACTGAAATAAGAATATTAGTCATTATTGAAAATAAAGAGTAAGTTTTTTTTTTAATGTTAGTTGGATAGGCAAACTGGCAAACTTGCCACCTGATGGTAAGTGGTCGACGTCACCCATGAACATAAACTACTTTACCTGGAACAAGCCCAGGCAACTCATCTATGTGTTGCCTATCCTGAGACATAAGATGTTAAGTCTCGGTGCCAGTAATTACACTGCCTATCTTGCCCTTCTCTCCGAAACACAGCAAAGCTGTTTCAAACAAGCAAGATGGCATAATACAATAAGAAAGGATGTAACAGTTAATTGGATTTAACAATGGTAAAAACAAAAACAATTAAAACAAATTGTTAATCTTCTCACTGGTAGTTAAAAAATATTTATGTAGGTATTTGAGTTGCATATTATTAATACTTGATTACGTCAAAACCTACTTTCGCAGCTAAAACTAGTATTTAATTATGTTTGTTCTAATAAACAAATAAGTACAAACTGAATGGAAAGCATCGTGATTTATAAGCATAAACATTTTTTTAAATGCAATATGTATATTATGCAATATGTATTTCAATAAACTAAATACATATAATATCTACATCGTCTTACCTTTGAGTAACAGGGTCTATAGAATAAATAAATCCTAGAAACATTGTGTTTTTAATCAGTTGAATTTTTACATATTTTGATATAAGTAGTAGCAGTTCTTGAGGGTCATCTTTTATAAGTTCGAATTTTCTTATAAAATCTGTGTCCATGATTATTATTTCATATTACATACATTTAACTAACACTAAAGTTGATTTCCTTTCAATATTTATAGTTTAATTAATAACCTATTTACCGTAGACAGAGTAAAAATTAATAAAAATAAAAATTAATTAAAACTTGAACTATGAATTCTCTCATCTCTGACTACGCCAGGGGGTGTCAACTGTGGTGTCAACCACAAACTATATAGAGAATACTACTGTCAACCACAGATTAGTAATATCCTGTCAACTGTCAACTCCATAGACTACAGAGTACATTGTAACACTGAGCAAAGGACTTGTATCCAGCTCTTAATAAATTAAAAAAAAAAGTACATTGTATGTACTTTTTGTGTACATACTCGCTATGAATTTGGGAATGGCGGGAAGCATCGGGTCGCGCGGTTGTGTTTTTTTGGTTTCCCGTTAATTAATTGTTATTTTGTATTTTGTCCATTCAGAGTGGTTTTCTATAGTGTTTGTTTTAAAAACTTGATCCTTATATATTGTGATTGGTTGGCGAATCTTATGGAGTACCGTTCTGGAGTGGTTTTCTTAGTAGGGCTGTTCTGGCGGTTTTCTATAGTGTTTGTTTTAAAAACTTATTCTGTGTAATATATAATGTGATTGTTTGGCGAATATTGTGGTGGACTGCCTTGTTTGGATGGAATGGGGAATGATAGTTGATTGATGGGGGCTAGAGGGGCGAAGCCGTGCTCCTTGGGGTTTCCCGCCATTTCTCCGTATTACAGACCGAATATTGTATTTTGTATGGCTAATAGCCTAGTAGCTAATGCCTTTAAATGAAAATAATAAATTCGCTATGAATTTCCGAATTCCGAGCATAAAGTTAATATAACTAGCGGAATAGAGGAACAAAGCGCTGAGGGAGTGAGATGTCAAGGCAAGCGCATGGACATATGAGCATTTTTGTTTTAAATGGCGCAGGTTATAAAAACCGCTTTTAAAAATTCATTATTGATTTAGGACTTAAAAACTATGTATTATTGTAGAAAAAGTTATATTTCATGAGTTATATATAAAAGTTACGAGCTGATACGTATATTTTATCTCTTAAATCATTTTTTAATCTTGTTAGTAACAAAACTCAAACCTCGATAAAAATTCAATTATTGGAAATAAAACGATAAAAATACACCAAATGAGCTTTCACTGTACCAATCAATGAAACTAAATATTAATACTTGGACATAATTAATTTATTTTTGATAAAAATACACTAATTTGGTCAGTATCGTAACATTTCGTCCAAATGCAAGTTTTATTTTTCGTATTAATATTTTAATTAGTCAAGGAATATTATGACTGAAATAAAATATTAATTGTTGTTTATTTTTCTTTATTTATAGCATATAAATAATAATACTTAGCATAAATAATTTACAGATTTATAAAGAATTACAAAAAAATATTTTGAGACAATCACTAAATGGACATATGACGTGACGCAACAGACATATTAAGAATAGGATTCACTGTGAGGTTAAAATCGTACAGTATAATATTGATTATAATATATTTTGATTGTTACTAACACTCTATGGGCATTTGTTAATCCCGAAATAAATGATTTTATTTAATTTTTATTGATCTAATGAGATCTCTCCTCTTGATTCATTTCAGATAGCTTCTTTCTGTTGGCTTTAATTTGCGCTAACTGGTTTTATCTAATTTCTTCAGCCTTCCCAGGGTTGTTTTTTACTTTATCTAGATACCGCTTAGTGGGTCTTTCAGCAGATGTTAACGCTATTATTATCTAAAAATATTGGAACGAATAATTAGTACAATATTGTTTATTTAAAGATTAAGTAAGTAGGTACAAGTACCAACTAATCTACAGTCTTAACACTACAACAGCTGATTATCAGACAAAAATTAACGAATGCAACTGCTCTTACGTCGAATTATGACCGAAACTCTTAAAAATAAATTCATTTATTATAATAATTTTTTTATGGAATCCTTTATTTAAATTCCGTTTAGTTGAAATGAGTACTAAGCTTCCGTCCGTCCTGTAGTAACGGTTGCTAACAGGACGTGACGAATAATGTAGATCAATACAGAAATTAGAATAAAATACTCAAAAAAATAATTAGGAGCCCCAAAATCTAAGTATATAAGCAGGGTTTAAGCTATATGCAGCGCAAGAAAAAATAAAGACAAACTTAATATTCATAAGAAAAAAACGTTACTAACGTCAGTAGATTTTTCTTAACCAAAATTTTTGCGACGAGAATATGCTGTACCTGCTGGATACCTTTAATCACAGATTTCAAAATGACGTTTCATACTTTTACATTTGTACTTGTGGCTGCCATAAAAACAAAATTTTGCCCGTACATGGGTATTTTAGTAATAAAAAACGCGTGACTATGAAGACATGTCCGGTAGTCGCGAATTCGTAGGTTAGGTAGGACAAGGTTTTTTTTTAATTTATTGAATTAATTTGTTTACTAACTGAACTAAAATACTTAGTTTAAATGTATAAATAAACTATTGACAGTAAAAGTAAATGGTCGTTACTTTAGCCGCGGACAATAAAACATCCGAAAAATGAAGTGTAAGGAGGCAAACTGTCGTTGGGACAGCATAATTTTTCACATTTTTGAATCGTTTTAATTAAAATAAAATTGAAAATATATTATTTCAGGAGATATAAATCAAATTCATATAGATTTATAGTCATACCTTTAGTGTAATAAGATATTGCTTAAAAAATATGTGTCCAAATATTGTTTTCATCTGTTCGTTGCCATGGGACAGCCAAAAAACAGCCTGCGCCATTTAAAGCGAAAATACCCTTATATTAAGTCCAAGTTTGGCAAACCAATACCAATGGCCAACATAGACAAGTTTTGTGTCAAGTTTTGTGTGATGCCCACACGTTGGACAATGGACGCTATCAGTTTGTATTGCAGTATGGACGTCGTAGTAGTTATTGCAGCAGCTGCTGTTTAGAGAGATATATAATGACGTGGTACAAGCAAAAATTGAACATTAGTAGAAATCAAATACTATTATTAGTTGTAGACACAAAAATTAAAGAAATGCGATTATTTTATTACATTTTAGCAATGATATTATAATAAGTACAGATATGCTATACACTTACAAAACAACAGAAAAATGTGTTCCGCGCAAAGCAACAGCAGCTCACATACACACTATTCATTCATCTTACATTGGAAAGGGATAGCTTGATAGAAACAATAAGAAAAAAAGTGACAGCTAGATGTTGTCAATTGCGCGTGAATGTAAACAAACATGAATCACCGCACGTTGGCATCATAGATAATTTAACGAGACAGAAGGTACAAACCGCGTGTACAGTAGCTGGGGTTTGTGCCTATAAAAACTAATAAACACTACTAAAGGTAAGTAGATAAGAATTAAAACACGATTTAAAAAGAAGTGATTGCTACAGATTCTACTGCTTTTTTTTGAAGGAGTCCAATCCGATTCATTTCTTTGTTTCCGAACAATTGCGATCCATTCTTGAAGCCGGGTCTCATTGGTTGGAAACCTTTACGAAGAAAAGACGGTAAATAATGAAATCGCTGTTGTTACATCGTAAACTAATATAATATACGATTCTGACTTGAAACTTGTTAAATATGGTAATTAAAATTATAAATAGATTTATTATTACACTATCTGTGATATATTATGATAATGCTAAGCTATTTATATTTCCTTTTCCCACTCCTGACATGTTTAATGTATAATTAAGTACCTATATCAAACAAAATTATTAAATAAAGAAAACTTAGAAAAAGGAAACAGCTCTTGGGTATCGTTACCCCAGAGACGAATTTATTGCCTAATAATTCGCATCTGTACTTTTATTCTATGTCCGGAGTGCATGCGTCCTTGTCGTCCTTACGACAAAAATGTATTTCCCATCTCTTTCTTTCTTTTCTAACCACCAAATATCATATTATTAGGAAAATTATTGAAATATATTAATAAATCGAATATATTGCATACTTACATGTGGTATGAGATCCCTTGTGTTTTATTTACTTTCGTATCATAATTGGTACACTTTCTGAATACACACGATGGCATTTTGACGGCAATATCGTAACAGCGCGCAACGTATCACTCGTCGCGATGCGTGACGCAGACTAAAGGCAAAATGTCCCAATTAGGACATTTTCGAGTCTTCACGATTACGCGCTCATAACATATCTGTACTTATTATAATATCATTGACATTTTAGTTAATTTATTTTTTGAAGTAGGTTTTAATTTATGTTTAAAATTTTTGTTTCATAATTTATAGTGATTAATTAAAGAAAACAGACAAAGATAGACATTTTGGCACATTGAACCGTATTAAGTAAGCCCAACAAAAGCTGTAAATCGTCAAGGAGTTCCCTCGACTGTCTTTCAACTCCAGCATCAGATCGACTCTAGACCTTCTTTACATTGTAGTGCTTTAAAATGTTTAATTTAAAAAAATTAAGCCCATTAGTCGCTCCTACGATTTTCGAAAGATCTCGTTTTCTCTGGGATGCCATCTCAGACCCTGGTTTCCTTATCGTGTTTGTCGTTGTTTTGACAACAATTGTAAAAATTATGATGTTTTTAATTTGTCTTGCCACAATTAAAAAAAACAGCTCAGTAATGTATTCAAAGAGTAGAATAAGTATATTTGAATGTATTTTAACTTCGATATATGTATTTTCTTTTTCTAATTTCTAGATAATTTTTTTTTAGACTAAATTTAAATTTAATTTTAACTATAGTTTTATTTTACAAACGATTACTATCAACTTGTGTGTTTAAGTTAATTGTGGAAACTGTTTTGGTTTTATGTATTCTTATTTTTCTTTTGTTGATTTAAGTATAATTTACTATTTGTTTCCTTAATAAAGAAAAAAAAAGAAAAAAAATTTTTTTTACTTAAAATTTTTATTTCTTCAAAGAAAGACATACAGAGATAGACATTTTGGCATATTGAACCGTATGAAGTAAGTTCAACAAAAGCTGTAAATTGTCGAGGAGTTCCGTCGACTGTCTATGATTTCATCATCATATGAAATCATCACCCATAAGGGTGCAAAGTTCTCATCAGTATAAATTAATTAAGTCTAATCACAATGTAGCTACTGTAAACTATTTAGGAGTTCCCTTAACTGCCCTTCGTCTTCATCATCAGACCCCCAATCATAGTCAAAATCCATCTAGGTGTAAAGTTCTCATCAATACAAATTAATCAAGCCCAAACACAACGTTTCTGAAGTAAATCATCGAGGAGTTCCCTTAACTGTCCTTCGTTTTCATCATCAGATCTGTAATAGCATGTATCACCCATATGGGTGCAAAGTTCTCACCAGTATAAATTAATTAAGTCCAAACACAAGGTAACTACTGTAAACTATTTAAGAGTTCCGTTAACTGTCCTTCGTCTTCATCATCAGACCCCCAACCACAGTCATAACCTATCTAGTTGTAAAGTCCTCATCAATACAAATTAATCAAGCCCAAACACAAGGTTACTGAAGTAAATCGTCGAGGAGTTCCCTCGACTGTCTTTCAGCTCCAGCATCAGATCAACTCTAGACCTTCATTAAATTGTAGTGCTTTAAAATGCTTAATTAAAAAAGTACTAAACACGCTAGTTGCTCCTACGATTTTCGAAAGTTACCCTCGATTTCTCTGGGATACCATCATCATACCCTGGTTTCCTTATCATGGGACCATTTGGCAAGAATACCCTTTCAAACAAAAAAAGAATTTTGAAATCGGTCCACAATTGACGGAGAAATCGGTGTACATACATAAAAAAAAAATACCGGCCGAGTTGAGAACCTCCTCCTTTTTGTTGAAGTCGGTTAAAAACTTGTCTATGTTTGCCATTTGCATTTTTTTTTTCGGAAGGGCTAGACTTTTCGGCCTGATGGCCTTTAAGCTCAATCGGTACAGTAAGTGAGCAGATGGCTCACTTAAGAAATATTCGAAAGGGGGACGCCCCCCTCCGCGCCCCGCAGGGGGCGCGGTTCATCGCGCGCGCTGCTCGAAAGAGAGCAGGTGTATAATAAACCATCCCTTGCCCACCGATGGGGGATATGGTTCATTTACCTACCGCGTGCACTGGTTCAGTGCTACCGCAGTTTCAACACCTCAGGACACCCGATAAGCTCGTGTAGCCCTACCAAACCTACATAATATACATAATATAAGCCCTACACTCACCCCAATGAGCCGCAGAACACCAAATTTACACTTTCACCATAGTTTTTCAATTTTTGATTCGCGCTGGTCAGCCGACACACTATCGATCCGCCATATTTTTTCTCTTCTTCTTTGCCATCCTTTTCCGCTAGATGGCGCCGTACGTTCCCGCTCAAATTTAACCCCGTAAGAGCGAGACAAATATATACAAATATAAAATGTGCGAGTGAAGCGGCACGAGGCCTGTGTAATGTTGGTAGTATCAGTGCCGCGTTTAAAATTACAATAAAATAGCAACATAATGGCGCTAAAAACTAAACATCCCCCCGCCCGAGAAAGGCTAAATAAAGCCTTTATCAACTAAAATCAACACCTTGGTGATGCAATAAACCGCAACATGCACCCCAATATAAAAATGAAAACCGCAACTTACTTACTTAAACTAGATACATTAAAACAGTTCAGTTACCACTTAATCGTCTAAAGGAAGTCTACATATTTTGACGACCGGACGTAGCATCGTACCTGTACTAATTTTATCAACCGATGCATAGCGAACCGCCGCTCTGCTACCGTCAGTGCCCCCAGAAGCCGCTCTTGCGACCTTCTGGCATTATTATTGAAGCGAAAACAATATGCTACGACCGCCAGTAGCATATTCAACTTACTATACCGCGTAAATATGCTGTCGTCTTCAATAAATCCCGCCAGGGCGCGAACATTTACCTTCGGCTTCCGTAAGCCAGGTAATGGTTCATCCGCTTTGTCCATTATATTCTTCGGCCAGGTGTCCGCATCACCTGTCAACCAAGCAGGTCCCCACCATAAGGGATGTTCAACTAGATCCGATGCGCGACAACCGCGACTCGCAACATCGGCTGGATTCATATCCGAAGACAAGTGTCTCCAGGTTATGTCCAATCTGCAATTAACTATTCGTGAAACCCGATTTCCCTCAAATGTTTGTAACAGATGGGGCGATACCTTTAACCACGAGAGGACAATAGTACTATCGGACCATCCTAAGACCTTATCTATCGCCACATCTTCACTGATAGCAGTGACAACGTACTTAAGCAGTCGTACTAATAATGCCGCACCGCTAAGTTCAAGTTTGGGTATGGTTAGTTTGGATTTTACCGGCGCTACCCGTGATTTGGCCATCATCAAACTAATCTTATCCTCCCCGTCACTTCCTACGGTTCTCAGATAAACCGCTGCGCCGTATCCAAGCTCTGACGCATCTGAGAATCCGTGCAGAGAGCACGACTTGATGTTCTTTAATACAAAGCGCTCCAAACGCAACTGTGTGATCAGTGGCAGCTCTTTTAAAATGCTCTGCCACTCCGCTATGACATCCGCTGGGGGTTCCGCATCCCACGATAAGTTTCCTAACCACAGCTGCTGCATGAGAATCTTGCCCTGAAGGATAACTGGACAAATCCATCCTAAGGGGTCAAATGTCCTAGCCAGCGTAGATAGGATCGACCGCTTCGTACAACCGCTAGTGTCACCGAGTTTCATTCGGTATGAAAAACTATCAGTGTTTGAATCCCATTGAATGCCTAATACCTTAAAGAAGCTGGGCTCGTCCGCATTATCAAATATCTTCTTAGGCTTCTCTAAGTGCTCCACGTCTATGTCACTTAAAATCTCCGGGCTATTAGAAGTCCACTTACTCAGCTCGAAACCGCCAGAGCGTAGTAAGTTTGTCAACTCAGCCTTTAGTTGACCCGCTTCCTCTATGGAGTCCGCTCCTCCCAAAATGTCATCCATGTAGACTGAAGAACGTAGAAGACGCGCCGCCGCCGGATATCGCTCTCCTTCGTCCTCAGCCAACTGCCTCAGCGTCCGAATCGCCAGGTAAGGACTGGACTTCATACCGTAACTGACCGTGTTGAGAGAGTATACTAACAACGGTAAGTCCGGTGACTCTCTCCATAAAATTCTCTGAAACTGCCTGTCAGTTTCTTCTATCAGTATCTGCCTAAACATCATTCTTATATCCGTTGTGAAGACATAGGCATGTAACCTAAACCTACAGATGATATCCGCTATATCCCGCTGTAGCTTTGGTCCCGCATGCAGGCAGTCATTCAAAGACACTCCATTGCTAGTAGCACAGCTAGCATCAAACACCACTCTGATTTTGTCAGAGTCTGCTTTAAATATTCCGTGATGTGGAATCATATAACCCGTGTTCGCATAGTCCTCTGGTTTACCGCCACAGAGTGACATATGTCCCGTTTCCGCATATTCCCGCATAAAATCTACGTATTTCTTTTGAAATGCTTCGTTCGCATGAATCCGCCTTTCCATAGCCAAGAACCGCTTCATGGCCAATGGGACCGAGTTTCCGAGCTCAGGTCTGTCAGATAAAAAAGGTAACCGAACTTGGTACCTGCCGCTCTCATCCCGCTGATGAGTCATCATAAACACCGCTTCACATTCCAAATCCTTAGGAGCTTCGACCCTTGTGGGAACGTCTTCCACTTCCCAAAACCGCTCTAAAATCGCATCCGTAGTTGCGCCGCAGTAGAACGTCTGAGAAAAACAAGTCGCCTTAAGATAAGGATTTGGTACCGCAAACGTCACCGGCCCGGTTAATACGTGACCGAACACCGTATTCATAACCCGGGGTAAGTGATCGCTAATCCTGAGACATCCGCCGCCCAATAGAATGTCACACAGTAAATCCGCACCGATCAAAATGTCAATGTCCCGACTGACATAGAACTGTTCGTCCGCAAGATACAGTCCTCGATAATATTCCGCTAACTGGACTGGCAATGAAAAGCCAGGTAAATTACTGGTTATCTTGTTCAAAACCGTAGCCGTAGTAACGAGCTTCGGCTGCTCCGCATATCTCGGAGTCATGGTCAAAATAACCGCGCCTCTGCAACCGCTAACAGGGGCACCGCTCAGTCCCGTGACTGTGACCACGTTAGATTTAAACCGCTTTAAACCCAACCGCGCCGCGCATGATTCCGAAATGAAGGTACTTTGACTGCCGCCATCGAGCAGCACTCTGGCCTCCTGATAGTTTCCGCAACCGTCTTACACCCTCACAACTGCCGTCGCAAGCAACACCGTGCTTTGGTAAGCAGTTGTCTCACTACTAGCGTTATACGCCATCAGTCCAGTGACTCCAGTGACCGCACTACCTGTATGCTCACTGGCCGAAGGCGCTCTCGCACTAGGAGCAACATCCGAAAGGGGAGCCGGGTCTCTACTTGCCGCGCGTTGATCCCCTTTCGATCCTACCGCTGGTCGATCGAAGTGTAACAAATAATGATGCTTGGGCGAATTGCATTTATAGCAATTGACGTTATAAGTGCATTGGCCAATATTGTGATTATTCAAGCACCTAAAACACAACCTTAGGGATGTCACCTGACGCTTCCGCATAGTAGGCTTCATGTTTAAAAACTTCTCACATTTATTGATGAAGTGTCCGACTTTTCCGCATAGTCTACATGACGCCAAACCCGCATTACTAAGGGCCGCATGAGCCTTTACCGCATGACTCTGCCCCCCTCCGCCACGTCTAACCGCTGATGACGTGCTAACTTGGGGTTCAACACTAGATTCCAAAATCCGTATTTCAGTCTCTAAAAACTTCAATAAATCCGCAAAGGTTGGCAACTCCTTGTCGGCATGCTTGTCCTCAAAATGCTTTTTTAAGTTATTATCAAATTTTTGAAAATTGAGATAAAACAATAAGTATGACCAGGAACTAACAGGAAACTTCATCTTTTCGAGTGCCTTAGTATTTTCCATCAAATTATTCAACATCAATTTTAACCCGTTTAATCCTTTATTATTTACGTGCGGTGCACTCAATAAATTATGTAATAAGCGATCCGCTAGTAATCTTTTATTATTATACCGCGTGTTGAGCAAATCCATTGCTATCGAGTAATTATCCCCCGTAATCGATAAATGTTGAATTAATGTTTTAGGTTCCCCCAATAACGCACCCGCTAAATAGTACATCTTTTCAGTTTCCGATAACGACGTGTCACTATCCACTAGTGACTGGAACAATTCCATAAACGGTACAAACTCCTCGATCTTTCCCGAGAACGTAGGCAATTGTAATCGCGGTAGGACCGCCCTGCTACCCGCGCGTGAACTAGAATTATTGTTATTACCGCCGTCGTCTTCCGATTTAAAACTGAATAATTCCAAATACCGCTGTTTGATGAAATAGTATTTCCTGTTATAACTCTCATACATCTGTGTATGAGAAGCAAGGTCGAAATCCTCCGTGTCCGCCGCCGCAATTTGGATTTCATAATGCATATCCGTAAATGACTCGAACACCTTATCTAAGTCCTTACAACGGACCATAAATTCCCGCCTTTGTTCAGCCGACAACTCCGTGTTATTAGCTAGCGCGTCAGTCATGTCAATATTCCGAGCCGCCACCTGATATTTCATTTGACTAAGTACTAAACGCCTAGCCGCTGCCATGTCTGTAGTCATATAAACATACAAATGCAGATAGACCTAATAAAACACCTACAAGCACGATACTCTAAGGAATCTAATAACTAACTAAAGAAATGTTTATCAACTAAGAAAATGTATATCAAATCTTAATTATACCTATTCCGCTCCGCTTATAGCAATAGGTAAATAAAATAAATTTTGTATTAAATATTTCCGCAAATATTAAAACAAACTTTATAAAACACCAAAATAACAATAACTACCGCTAGTTATCGTTCCGCAATAATAAAAACATATTTTGGTGTAAAAAACATAACCGCAGAGAAAATATAAAAACAAAAAAATAAAAACCGCAATTCCAACCAAGACTCGCCGAACCTAGGTCTGTTCTACCGCTATCCCGTACTCGTTACCGCTGAGCCGCGATGATATATAGTTGTCTTGGCAAATTTCCGCTACGTATACCAGACAATTATTAGAACAAAACTGTTTTAATATAATTTTACACACAAACACAATATTTATCAAAAATATTTTTTTTTCACTTAAGTGCACAAAAAAATGATCAGTTCTTACCGCCAATAAATAGCAACCGCAATGCCATATAAAAACAGAACCGAGTGCAATTTGTGAATGATGTGTGGGTATTTGAAATATAAAAGGTGAATTGTAATTATAGATGGGTGGGCTTAAATACATATAAAATATGATGCAACTAACACTAAAACATATAATTTCCCCTAAATCTTGTGTGTAGTGTAGTTGTACGAATCACAATATACCGCTTATAGGTTTGGTATATAATATTTTCGTCCGCACGAAAATATATATAACCTGGTGTAAAATTTGTTGGAGCTTATCAGATGTACCAGTGGTGTTAAAACTAATAAAAATTCGGAACGAAGGACCAAAGAAATGTATAATAAACCATCCCTTGCCCACCGATGGGGGATATGGTTCATTTACCTACCGCGTGCACTGGTTCAGTGCTACCGCAGTTTCAACACCTCAGGACACCCGATAAGCTCGTGTAGCCCTACCAAACCTACATAATATACATAATATAAGCCCTACACTCACCCCAATGAGCCGCAGAACACCAAATTTACACTTTCACCATAGTTTTTCAATTTTTGATTCGCGCTGGTCGGCCGACACACTATCGATCCGCCATATTTTTTCTCTTCTTCTTTGCCATCCTTTTCCGCTAGATGGCGCCGTACGTTCCCGCTCAAATTTAACCCCGTAAGAGCGAGACAAATATATACAAATATAAAATGTGCGAGTGAAGCGGCACGAGGCTGTGTAATGTTGGTAGTATCAGTGCCGCGTTTAAAATTACAATAAAATAGCAACATAATGGCGCTAAAAACTAAACAGCAGGATTTGGACTAGTCAAATCCGATACGGTCGACGAATCTTTTACGGTTGAATTTAACCTATCATCATGAGGGCCGGCCCTCATCCCTCCCTCTGGAGAGGGAGGCGGGTCATGCGCGGGTGCCCAAGCAATCTAGCGGTAGCGTAGTGCTAGCGCTGTTTGCGCGGTCTGGGTTTGTGTCTACTCGTATCGGATTCGAACCTAAGCTTCCGCGATCGATCCGGATCGATGTGGTTTCCATGTGTAGGGTTCGACGTCGCTTACGACCCCGAGGCCCAAGCGGTGTGCAGGTGTACCTAGCACCGTGTGTGTGTCTGTATATGCTGTGACGTTCGCGTCGCGCTTTTGCGTCGCGCATTAGTAGCTGAGAGATTTCGTCAGCTGGATCTGTTAAAACATGCTTAGGTAACCTATATCTAATTGGAACTGAGCTATCTGGGGCATAGTTTGCCGCGCTCACGATGAGCGGGTTTGGGTGGAGGAGTGCCTTTTCAAAGTGACTTTCTGACGTCATTTTGAAGTGGCCCCTAACGGACTCTAATCTGAAGTCCCTGTGCAGGTCGATGTTTCTTACGTACCACGGGCAACCGGTTGCCATGCGTAAAAATTTATTTTGGACTATTTGTAGTGCATTAAGTCGACTTTGTGGCACATGCGCGAATGCGACACAAGAGTAGCTTATGCCTGAGGGGCATTTTGCTGTTTTTGTTAATTAAGAAATATCAATACGAATCCTACAATACATGTTGGTCGAGCTTAGGCCAATGCGAGCGTAGGCAAATTAATACAAGGCAAGCGCTACTGCCTAGACGTTTGGCAAACCAATGCAATGGCCAATATAGACAAGTTTTGAAGAGATGCCCACACGTTGGACGCTATCAGTTTGTATTAAGCATTGAAATAATATGGATGACTTAGAAGTTATTACAGCTGTTGCTGTTTATTTAATGAGTGCTTATAATTATTATATCAGTGTATACTGCACTAAAGTTATAAAAAAGGAAAGGCAAAAAGAAGGCGGTGGATGTTGAGTATACACAGAATTAGAACAAGTTATGTATAGGGTCACATGTTTTATGTATTTAATAAATTTTCATTCACACATAAAATTCACATGTTTGTGGGCGCGCCATACAATTCACCAAAATTGCAACAAAAGAAAGAAGATATTAGAATTTATTAAATACATAAGTGACCCTATACATAACTGATTCTATTTCTGTGTATACTCAACATCCACCACCTTCTTTTAGCCTTTCCTTTTTCACAACTTTAGTGTGGTATACACCACAGACATATAAGATAAGGTATACACTGATATAATAATTATAAGCGCTCATTAAATAAACAGCAGTAGCTGTAATAACTTCTAAGTCGTCCATATTATTTCAATGCATAATACAAACTGATTAAAATTTAAAATGTAAAGGAAATAAAAATTACAACATTTTTACGCCTGGCAAGTGGCCAGACACTGTTTGGGAATACCGGGTATTATTGTGATGTGTTTACAAATTTGATGAAATTGTTTTCATTACCAAGAACCCACATAATAATATACGTTACAATGTACTCCGTGATAATAATATTGTGATGTGATTGTGTTGTTTGACAATTTGACAACTACCCTTGAGCTATCTTATCGAATTATTTCAAGTTTCAACATTATTATCAGACTGAAGTGATTGAGACAACGTTTGCTTTGCTATAGATATTGTGTAATTTACTAATATTCATTTTGTATTCGATTTATTGTGGTATATATTTAAATACAAAGAAGTCACATTACGATGGCCAAAGCAAGAGTAGTTAAAAGTTCTGCCAAGTTAGGTATAGACTTACCGGAATGCCCAGTGTGTATGGAAACCATGTGTTCTCCTATTTTTCAATGTCAATCTGGACATAGTCTTTGCCACTCGTGTACTGAGAATTTAAATCCACCTAACTGTCCTATGTGTCGCCAACTAATGACCCAAATGAGAAACTGGCAGCTAGAAGAACTAGTGGATAAGGTAATTTGAAGAATACATAATCTTATCGATAAAGATCTTATTTATAACAATACATTTATTATTTAGATTGTTATTGCGATTTTCATGAATATCTAGTTTAATAATTACGTAGGTTCTTAAAATTACATTTTCTCAAATCCATGGGTTGTGACTGGTGATGAACAAACTGTCTAGTAAGTTATTTGCGATTGAATTTACACCATCATGCTTACTTTCTTAGTTCTGTTTGTATATTACCAATCATTCTGATTACAGAATGATTGGTAATGTCAGAATTCGCTAGCACCAACAATAACTTATTACCAAACTCCTTTATTTTACCTATAATTATTTATTAAATGGTTGAATTTTTCACCAGGCAAAAACATCTTGCCCTAATAAGGGTTCTGGTTGTGTTTACACCATGATGGCTTCGGAAGTGCAAGATCATCTCAAGGAGTGCATTTTTCGTGAAATGATGTGTCCTCATGGAACTGTCTTTGGTCGATGTTCTTGGTTAGGTAAAATATTGTTAATTATTATTAGGTACATTATTTCACAAGACATTCTCTTAATGGAGCAATAAGTATTCTTCATACTTATTTTATATGATTTATATAAGTTTTTTTTTTATGTTGGATAGGCAAACTAGCAAACGTGCCACCTGATGGTAAGTGGTCGACGTCGCCGATGAACATAAACCAGTTTACCTGGAACGAGACCAGGCAACTCAGTTATGTGTTGCCTATCCTGAGACATAAGATAAGTCTCGGTGCCAGTAATTACACTGCCTATCTTGCCCTTCTCTCCGAAACACAGCAAAGCTGTTTCACGGGAGAAACGAGCAAGATGGTGGTACCCATGCAGCCGGGAGCGCGGCACAGCGCTTCCCTCCAACCGGTTTGTATAAGTTCCTTTTTTTTTATTTTTTATTTAGTTGGATAGGCAAACTAGCAAACGTGCCACCTGATGTTAAGTGGTCGACGTCGCCCATGAACATAAACTAGATTACCTGGAACGAGCCCAGGCAACTCATCTATGTGTTGCCTATCCTGAGACATAAGATGTTAAGTCTCGGTGCCAGTAATTACACTGCCTGTCTTGCCCTTCTCTCCAAAACACATCAAAGCTGTTTCACGGGAGATACAAGCAAGATGGTGGTACCCATGCAGCCGGGAGCGCGGCACAGCGCTTCCCTTCCACCGGTACTTATGCATTCTAACATGGTCTGGAGAAAAATATAAACCGTCTCTCCTACTCTGCTCTCTGATAGTCTACCTTAGTTACAGGCTACTAAATGCTTAAGTTAATATTTGCCATAATAGATTTATCATTTCAGGAAAAAATTATCAGATGCTGGACCATTTCAAGGATAAACATCCGGAAAATTGTTATATTACTTTGGATTCCATTGTAGATATTGATAGCATTTCCACAAAAAGTGATGAACGTTTTATGTTCCTTTTGTCACAAGGAAAGTTTCTTTTTCTTTTTACTATAAAAATTGACACTTCTCAGAAAATGGTATATTATGTTGTGCAAAATATTGGCAACAAGCGGACCGCCCAGCAATTTGTGTATGAGGTTCAAGTCATTAGTAAACAAGAAAACAGAAGAAAGGTTATGTTTACTGATCATTGTTTCAGTGATGGTTATGAAATCAATAAAATATTCAGTGAAGGAAAATGTGGAGTTATGCCATTGAATATGCTCTCACATTTCTTAAAACATAATTCTGTTACATTAAAAATAACTATTACAAGAACTCCACCACTGTTCAAAATCAAACCCAAAAATAAACCTGAAGACAAAGTATCGAAAATTCCTAACAAACAGAATTTCAGAGCCAAAAGCCCTGGACCAAATCTGAGACCCAAAGAAATGACTCAAATGAATAAAAAGAAATAACTAGTTACACAGTTACGTTTTAGTGTTTTTTTTATCAGGCAGGTTTCTTTTGGCAAAAATAACTTAAATAGACAATTGGAAAATAAATTCTCTATGTATTAAATAAAAATTCCGCCCACATGTTTTACATAAGTTTAAATTGAATTGGCATTAGATTTTACAATGTATTTCCAGGTATGAATCATAGTATTGTAATGTGATAATGAAAAATTGAACTGTGTGGCACTTATTTTCTTAATATTAGGTGCAGTGTTATTTTTTAAATCATACTTATAATATATAATAATAATAATCATATTTTATTATACATATTATATAAAAAGATTCACATAAAAAAACATTAAAATAGCATCAATATGCCGCAGAGAAAGTTGATATTAGGAAATTTGTAAAATCCCTAAGGATTCAATAATGTTAAAAATTTAATGTATTTCCCATACAAGAAATGTTTGTTTGTAAGATTTTATACCTACCTGCAATTATTTGTCTGTCTGTTTAGTTGATAACTTAAAACATTTTCCACATTTCACTACATTTTGTATAGTGAAATTGTGTATAATAATATGACAGCAATTTTTTAATAAGACAATTATTAGTACATGCAGTTTCATCTTTCTGGTTTTTTCCCTGCAAAGTGCAATATATCCATCATCTTCCTAGTCGGTCTGTCCATTGCTAAATATCTTAATACTCCTTAGATGGCCAGTAATAAACTACTGAAATATTATTTTTATCATTTGTATTGTCTTTATTATTGTTGCGAAATCACTGCAACAATATTATGTTTCCATTTATTTTCTTGTATGCTGTTATGATAAAATGCTTATTATTAAATTTAAGGAATGTTATTTTTAATTATACTTTTAATAAATATTGTACCTATTTGAGATATTATGTTATTTTTATGAAGTAGTTAACTTGAAATTACCTATAAAATAATTTTAGTGATTAGAAATAAAAGACCAATAGCAGCTTTTGTTCATTAGTATGGTGATTAGGTATTTCAAGTAATCAATTTTAGTTTTTGCTAGTATAAAGCGCTTGAAAAATTATGGGAGTGAAACAAAATATCTTGTTATTTGACATAGTTAATGTAAACTTTTGCTAAAAGTTGATAGTAAGATTTGTAGGCTAATATGGAACTTACTCAGACTGCCAGCCTTTAGGCTCAACTCAAGGTGTGACAGCATGAGAATTGTGTAAAGAAAAGTGCGAGTGATACATCCACTTAGCTCAATGTGGAAGATAAAAATTGAACAAAACATCTTTCTTTATATATGTGTCTAGTGACTTCCAAAGATTGTTCAGCTTTCCCCAGTGTTTATACTCGCAAGCATACTTTGATCATGAAATGAAAATATTATGGTGTCTTCATTATTATAAGTTCCATGTTATTGAAGTAATGGCAAGTATTATTGAAAAAGAATATACAGTTAACTCACAATTTAGACAAACTATAAGAAACCTTTATACTACACAAAGGCAGTTAGGCTATAGGAGGCACGGTTTCACCAATCCCAAAAATTTGAGACCAGTAGATATGCACATGAAATAATAATAATATCTATGGACGCTTTTACACCACGTCAATCTGGTCCCGTGGTAAGTTCTTGAAGAACTTGTGTTACGGGTACCAGACAACGGAAATATATTTAATATTTTTATACTATACATATATTGAAGATTTTTTTTTATATGATACACATTTAATACACATCCATGACCCAGGAACACAGAAAATAATTTTGTTCCCTGGCGGGATTCGAACCCGCAACCTACGGCTCCGATCACCAACGTGTTTACCACTGATCTACAGAGGTCGTCAAGTGCGTGAAATAGTGCAATATACCATCTTAGGATTATAATATATTATTTATTATAGGAAATACTTAAGATTGCTCTTTTCCCTCTGTACAAGTAAGTATACAGATAAGTTATTTAAAAAACTAAATTTGATACTTAGTCTTATTTTTTATAGCCGTGTCCAAAACTTATTGCTTTATGCTTGCATGTATTTTCTGCCTGTTAAATTAGTTGCTTGTAAAATTCATCTTTGAATAATTAGGTTTAATTTACAAGAAATACATATAAACAAAATTTAGTTTTAAATGTT
Source organism: Helleia helle (assembly GCA_963853865.1). NCBI lineage: Eukaryota > Metazoa > Arthropoda > Insecta > Lepidoptera > Lycaenidae > Helleia > Helleia helle. The sequence continues at coordinate 15,354,263 of OY971426.1, read as the reverse complement.
TATTATCTTACAGCTAAACAATTCCTTCATTTCTTAGACTTGGCTTCTCGTGTGGCTTTTCTTTCCGCAGCACGAGCAATTTGTTTTGCTGGTTTTAAGTTACCTTTTTTGCAAAATCTTTGATTCCTTAAGAATTTTGGGTCCATCTAAAACCAAATTTTGATTAATAAATATAAGAAAATATTTTCTTTATTCTATTTCTAAGATACGGAAAGTCTTGTTTAAACAATTAGAAAAAAAATGTTATCATCCATCATCTTCTCAAGCAAGGTCATACTATTAATTTAGTACGAGGTTTTCATTAAAAACACTACACATACTACTATAATAAGCATCAACTTTTTTCTGTTGGATATATAAAACTCTTAATGAATGTGAAGACAGATCCCCCCACATACATATGTAATATAGTAGTTTCTATGTACTTAACAAGATGCAAATCCATTACAAGTACAAAAAAAACATTTGTTTTTCAATTTAAAGAAACAAGATGCTTTGATCTTATCAAAGACAAACCTAACATAATTATTCATACTGTCAGGCAATAAAGCCGCATCTTTATGCTACGAGAGCGAGTAATGTTCACAGTTAGTAATAATATTTAAAATCTACTTACACCAAGAGTAGACTCATGCCTGAACTTGGTAGGTTTTTTGATGCCATTGCGATGGGCTTTGCGATCTAGAAAGAAATAACGTTATTCCATAAATGATAAATATCCACACAAATTCCTTCAATTTGCCGATACGTTAACAATTTAAACCATACATTTACTTACTTTGGTTATGATTTGTATGGTTCTTTGACTTTGCCATTTTGGTGTGTAATTAAGTTCTGAAAAAAAAATATACTTTTTTAAATATTGAGAGCAATATTGCGTTTTGTTTTTAAGTGAAAACCACTATTTAAGTTACACGATTTAAAGAATATTGAGAAATATAAAAAGTCAGAAATTAAAGTTACACTAACCACAACACAGAAAAACTAAAAGAACTTGACACTTGACAGTTTTTTTTTTCTCCCTTTTATGGCAATGAGAATTTACTAAATGCCAGTGTCACTTGACAGTTGACCAACCGACGACAGTTGATTTATTTATTATTTTCATTTAAAGGCATTAGCTACTAGGCTATTAGCCATACAGAATACAATTATTCGGTCTGTAATACGGAGAAATGGCGGGAAACCCCAAGGAGCGTGGCTCCGCCCCTCTAGCCCCCATCAATCAACTATCATTCCCCATTCCATCCACACAAGGCAGTCCACCACAATATTCGCCAAACAATCACTCTATATATTACACAGATTAAGTTTTTAAAACAAACACTATAGAAAACCGCCAGAACAGCCCTACTACGAAAACCACTCCAGAACGGTACTCCATAAGATTCGCCAACCAATCACAATATATAAAGATCAAGTTTTTAAAACAAACACTATAGAAAACCACTCTGAATGGACAAAACATAAAATAACAATTAATTAACGGGAAACCAAAAAAACACAACCGCGCGTCCCGATGCTTCCCGCCATTCCCCACGACAGTTGACATTTTTTTTTTTTTAATTAATATTTTATGGCCTGGTTACGAGAACGACAGTTGACAGTAGGTTGATTATTATTATTTTTTTCATTTAAAGGCATTAGCTACTAGGCTATTAGCCATACAAAATACAATTATTCGGTCTGTAATACGGAGAAATGGCGGGAAACCCCAAACAGCGCGGCTTAGCCCCTCTAGCCCCCATCAATCAACTATCATTCCCCATTCCATCCACACAAGGCAGTCCACCACAATATTCGCCAAACAATCACATTATATATTACACAGATTAAGTTTTTAAAACAAACACTATAGAAAACCGCCAGAACAGCCCTACTAAGAAAACCACTCCAGAACGGTACTCCATAAGATTCACCAACCAATCACAATATATAAAGATCAAGTTTTTAAAACAAACACTATAGAAAACCACTCGGAATGGACAGAACACAAAATAACAATTAATTAACGGGAAACCAAAAAATCACAACCGCGCGTCCCGATGCTTCCCGCCATTCTCCACAGTAGGTTGACAACTAACAAGTAACAGTTGACACGTTTCTTATTTTATTCAAAGGCATTAGCTACTAAGCTATTAGCCATACAAAATACAATTATTAGTCAGTAATATGGAGAAAATCAAAATCATTTTTTTTTTAAATACTTTTTGAACGTCAATTGAATCTACCACCGGTTCCAAGGTAAGCCCACTGAGAAGAACCGGCGAAACAAACTCAGTGGATCTAATCTTTTCAAATAATATATATTATATAACAATTTTAACATCTTATCTTGAAATGCCCGGGAGGAACGCCTTATTCCCAGGGTGTGGTATCTTCCATGAAATCTTTTACTTTATAATATACTTTACCACACAAACGCTCTTTAACAACTTTTTTGAATTTTTTTATGGAGAGCTTTTGAACGTTTTCTGGGATCCTATTGTAAAAGCGTATACAGTTGCCTTTAAAAGAATTGCTTACTTTCAAAAGTCTAATCATTTGTGCATGTAACCTGTGTCTATTACGTATATTCCTATTATGAATATCACTTTTCTTACAAATTTCATTTATGTTTTTTCCGGACATACAGTAAATTTTCTAAGATGTATTGAGAGGCGACAGTCAGAATTCCTATTTCTTTAAATTTTTCTCTCAAAGATGAATAGGGAGGCAACTTGTAAATTGCACGCATAGCCCGCTTCAGCAGCACAAAAATGTTGTTATGTCGGCCGCATTTTCCCATAAAAGTATGCCCTAAGACATAATGCTATGAAAGTAGCTAAAATATACTATTCGCGCTGTATCTACATCAGTAAACTGTCTTATTTTTCTCACTGCATATGCTGCTGAACTGAGTCTATTCGCCAATTTAGCTATGTGGGGACCCCACTGCAGCTTAAGATCTAGAGTTATTCCTAGGAAATTTGTAGAGTCCACCAATTCCAAGTTTTCACTGTCTAAGAGTACATTGGTTTGCAGTTGCTTAACAGGTTTGCAGTTGCTTAACAGCAGAAAAAGTAGGAAGCCAACAGGGGAAGCTCCAAGGAGCGCGGCTTCGCCCCTCTATTCTTTTTTTTTTTCTTTAACACCGGGAAATGCTCTGAGGCATCCCGCGGGGGAGTGGGTCTCCCCACGCGGGTATGTGGGACTCGCTGCGCCCGACAGCTGGTCGGTGGACGCAGCTCTACCCACTAAAACCCGGCGAGTGCCACCGATGCCACCTTTGAGGTGCCCCGGATCTAATATACAAACAGGGCACCTCGACGGCTAGTTAGTCCCGTAAAGGACCGACGCCACCACCACAGAGGGGTTGTCCCGCACCACAGAACATCCCCTCCCAACGTTGGGACAGTACAATGGGGTGAGATTCCCATCCTCACCCCTTGCCCCCTCCTCTTCTGTCCCCTCTTCATATAAGAGGGGTACGAAAAGCCCCCTCGGCCCAATTCGCTTCGCCCAAGGTGTAGCGGCTCACCCTTGGTTACTGAGCCCCACCGCCACGACAAAGCCTGAACCATGGTGGGGCCCCTCTAGTCTCCATCAAGCAACCATCACCTCCTAACTTATTTAATAAACAACTTAGACTATACACATTATTCTAGTTTCTCTGTCACATCTATCGGTGCAATATTACCGAAAATATAAATATGGAAAGCTTACGTAAGTTTTTTAATTTCGTCAGTGTTCGCGAGTAACGCGTATTGTGGTTCATTAAATGGGCTATAAATCGTAATTTTAAAGAAAAGTTTGTACGAAATAGAAGATGTGACTATTCTCTACAATGTGTGTTTTTCAATTACAGAGCTTAATTATTCGACTCAGTGCCGCACAATGCCGAACTGTGCATTTTGCTTATTTGGAACGTGAAATTTTTCTAGTGCACCAGCTGAGTGCGCTAGATTCAGTTTTGAAAAAAAAAAAGTGATAGAGAACGTTTTATTTTTTAAATAAATAGTCAATATTTATATTAGTGAGTATATTGGTCGAATTGTACTTCACGCTCACAATCATCTTCTAATTTTTTTCTTGTTTTATCGAGGACTTTCCTCCTGTTTTCCAGTGTGACATCTTCACATGCGTTATTCAGTAAAGTAAAGGTAACGTCAGCATTTTATTCGCCATAAAAGGCGGTATTATATTATGCCTGGCTTTGTTGAGGTAAGATAAGCTTATTTTAGGACCTATATGTTTTCTTTATCAAAAGCTATCTGATTACCGGATGTTTTATGTGAGTACAATAAAGAAATTACAAATATAGATCTAATTGAACTTTTATTTTGTGAAATTGGACCATTGGGTTAAATATATAGAAATACGTATGGGCAGTGGTATGGTGGTTGGCGAATTACAGTATGCCCTTTTCTATTGCCTATATTAAATTAAAAAAAATATTGCCCCATGTCAACTGTCTAGTCAACTGTGAACTGTCAAAATATTTTGTGACCAGTGACGTGTGCCTTTGCAGTCATCGTGATACCAAGGTTTAAATTAATTTAAACCTTTAATTTTTGACCCGTGATTAAGTGTATTAATAGTACCAATTATAAAAGACATGGTGGTCCTGGAAGGTGAGACTGGTGATGAACAACTATTATCGGCGGAAGAAGATAGTAAACCTGAAACAAAAATATTAAATTCCTTATCTTTAGAAAGTATCCTTTAAATTTTTGTGTGTACAAAACATATTTTTAATTTAAGGTGTAACAAGGTATCTTCAAAGTTTGTTTAATTCTCTAAAATGTTTTATTTTGAAGGTATAAATTTGATATAAAATCTTTATGAACATAGGTTGTTACAATTTCTAGATACACTATATTATACCATAATGGGTATAGAAATTATATTATCATTAAAGAAGCCTAATAAACAAAGTTTTTAAACTAATGGGGTCACTATTTATCACATTTATATTCACTCACATTATTTTAATATATATTTATTCGGGTGCTTACCATGTTATATTTATATTGAGGTCCGTATATTGTTATTATGTATAGTGATTATGGCTATTATAATATCGCCAATATATTGGGACCTATATAACTATGAATGCGGTAAGCACCTGGGCAAATATATATTTAAATTGGAAAGTTCTTAAATGAAGGTTAAACTCATCTCAATAATAATGTAATATTATCACTTAAGATGTACTTAAAAATTTTACTAAAGTATTTATCAGCTAGCCTTAGGCTGCGTTTCCACCAGAGATGTGCGAAGATGCGTAGCAAGGAATGTGTTTTTGAAGAACCAATAGAATTGCTTTATTTATCTAGCCTCGCTTAGCACAGCTCTGGTGGAAACGGCTTAGCGGAGCGAGGTTTTTTTACGTACAAAACAAGCAAAAGAGTGTACGAGAAATGTTTTACGAGGGATTTGATTTCTTTGTAATAATAACATTGTTTTTCAATGATAATTCTTGATTTGTATCAGTATTTCGTATAACCAAGGATGCTCAACAGCAACATGGATTACGCCATGGTGATTATCAGCGATACCGCGGTTATTGCTCACGTCGTATCCGACGTCTGAGGAAAGTGCTTAAAATTCCACAGGTAAGTAAATTATTTTTAGGTTTGTGTCTGAACATGTGAAACCACAGAACTATATCAAGATAGAAGTAAAAGTTCCGTAATTTGTACGGGGACCGAGCGTGTAACATTTTGCGTAGGTACGATGACGTCACGAGTGTAATTTAGTGATGTGAAACACTGCCGCGCGAAAACAATTCAAAAGCATCGATTATAACATGGCACCGATTTTATCAGTAGTATTGTTCAAATAAACTATTTTATGATATAGTGCTATGGACCTAAAACTATAATTTTATACATTGAGTAGCTATATTATAGACTATAATATTATAACGTGTAATTTACATTTATTTACAATTTACATGTATATTTTAATTTGATCAGATAATATAGATAGGGCACCGACCGTCCACTGGCAATTGTAATTTCTAATAAACCAATCAATTTCTTTAAAGTCATCAGTGATAATAGTTGTAGTCCTTCTGATTCAACTTGTGGTCTTTGTCACATAGTGTCATTTTGCTTATTTTTAGCTTAATCATCTAAACGGCAAACGGTGGCCACTTTTTTGTTTAAGTAATGAATCCAAAAATACAGAATATAAAACTATATTACATAAATCAATAATTGGAGAATGAATAGGCCTACAAATAATCACTGGTGGCCTACAAACAATCGAAAAACCGACACCCTGAAGTTAGCTATAGTCAACATTATTTTATATAACAATATTCACATAATTACACTATAGACGTCAAAAGAAGCTTTTAACTACACAATAAGCAAAAAGGTTACAGTATAATGAAATTGTACTATGTATTTGGAGTATTACTACTAACGCGTGTACATAAGTACACACACGCTTTTTTATATAAGGATCATTCGGAAAACTAAAAAAAACTTGTAATATAAAAGTAGCCATAGCCAGTTAGAAAACAATACATAACATTTTCTCAATAATATTTGCTTTGCATTAAAAAATGCTAAAAATAAAGGTTTATTATTTTTATTTTATATTTTACATACATTACATTATAGCTACATAATAATATAAAATGAAAGTATCATTTCCTCTGCTTTCAAAAAAGATTTTAATCGAGTAAGAAAATCGCAGTGTAGGTACACTTTTGACAGAAAAAATGAGAAATCATCTTCAACGTGACCTGACAGTTTTAATAGCATATTTTACATCGCTGGTTTTGAACGCCCGGCAAGTCTGTCTCGTCAAATAAAAGCCGCAATGGAAAACTAGCGTTAGACACAATCGCCCGCTACTGTTTTGATGAAAATAGTAAAATAAATGGTTTTTTAAATTGATAACAGATTTTTTAGGACGAATAGTACTTACTGGTGAATGGAAATACCTCCAATAACAGCTCCAATTTTACTGGTAGTGTTTGAACAATTAATTATTGAACAACGAGTCATTTTGTTTTTAAAACCTTACGTCGCATGCTGACCGCGGTTTGGAGTATACTAAAGTTCGCGGCGAGCAATGGAGCCGTCGAGTCCTCTTTTTGCCACGCGAGGTACATACACTCTTTACTTCTATCTCGATATATTTCTGTGTGTGAAACTGTTAATGAATAAGACAAGAAGAATCTGTATCATCATCACCTGTATCATAAAGTTAACTTTTAAAAATTTTATAGCTTTGTGTGAAAAAGGATGTCGTAATTTTTTTTTCTGACCTGAAATCGGAACATTACGATATGAGTGAAGATAAAATATTTTAAGGTTGAAAATTTTCATTACTAAATTCTACATAGATTCAAAATAGATAGAGAAAAAATATATATACCAAGTACCATAAAAAAAGTTTAGTATTCAGTTTACTTCAAATCAACTTTGTAAGATTATAATGAAACAATCTTACGGATTTTATAGCGGTTTATTAAGATTTTTACAAGCCCGACGTTTCGACGAACTTTGTAAGAGGTAAACTGCAAATTTGTTAAAGAGGTGCCATGCTGCTTTGCAGATGAATTGGGCCGCCACAACCAGGGTGGTCCTCTCGCTCACATGATACTGACGTAAAGAGACAGCCATGTTGTCGCGTTTCCTGCGGTTTGTGAGTTTACGGCGGCCCATTGGGGGGAGGGGGGGGGGGAAAGGAGGGCAACGCACCTGCATAACCTCTGGTTGTGCGGATGTATATAGGCGTCAGTAGTCACCATAAGGCACCAACTGCTCGTTTGCCTCCTTTTTACATAAAAAAAAAAACAAAAAAAATCTTGGACAGGTACTTCGAATACAATCGAAAGAACTTAAGAAATGGTACATGATATTTATTAAATAATGTTATTATATTTACAGGGAGATAGACGGCACTACCGTAGACGCGACGTCACTTCCACGCACTTAACAGCAGCTAATGCCGAAAACCGATTATTATGTGTTCCTCTATTACAAGCAGAACGTGCTTGGGCCCATGCTATGCAACTCCGACAGGAAGCTAACACCGAACCAAGAAAGAAGTTCCATCTTACATCTCGCCTTAAAAAAGCCTGTGCTCATGCTAATACGCTTTTGGAATTATGTGAGGTAGGATCAAATAAAATACGTTAAAGTTGACTTTATATTGGATAAAAGTGGAGCTATATTATAATCCTAAAAGATTTTTTGAAACCAGGCTGCATCGCAAAGCATTTTTAGCTTTTTAATAATAATAATAAATCATTGCGCGGCAAGTGGAAGATCTGCGCGGTGGGGCGCCAATGAGGTTGTGGGCGCGGGTGCGGCGTAGCTTGGTGGACGAGCCGCGGTCCGGCTAGCGGCCGCGTCAGCATAAACGCGTCTAGGTGTCGACACGCTGACACTCGCAGCACCCGCCGGGGCATCGCACTTCATGGCATGCGGTGACGATCGGAGTCCGCCGATGCAAAACTGCAGACGGAGACATTATGCGCCCCGCGGCGCATGTTCACGTTTGAGGTCTTTTGAGGGGACCTACTTGCCGACATAGCATTACGTAATGACACTATCTCGGTACGCAGATCTTGAATGGTCCTGTCTGAGACCTCTAACTTGAAATGGACTTCTGTTAGGCTCGACTTTAGGAAGATGACGTCCTTAAAGAGCCTGGTGACATCGACGTGGTCGAACGTGACGGGGGGCAGCTTGTGCAGCTCCGTCGGTCACCTTTAACAAGGTGATTATGTCGGTTGATCGGATGGTCGAGTTTGCCCAGCACCTCGTACAGCAGTCGCTTGCCACTGCTTATTTCTAATTGTTTGAAGTTAGTCTTACATATTTGTAAGATGCTAACTTCATCCATAGTGTCGATGGCGTTTTGCATAAACGCCAACAGTTCGTTGGCTATGAGTTGTGAACTCATAGCGACGCGAGCGGGCAGCGGCATATAGCCGTGCTAAACATTAATTAAATAACTCTACGGTGCACTTTATAAGGCACGTCCGTATCCGATGCGTGGTGCGACCGAATTCTTAAAATATGTCTCTACTCTAGAAAATGTACCTATGGCTAATGTTTGTCATTCACGTCAGGTTCATCTAAGTGAAATTTATATGATGAATACAGATTTCCATACCATTGATGTGTCTCCACCATGGTTCAGGCCTTGTCGTGGCGGTGGGGCTCAGTAACCTAGGGTGAGCGGTGCACCTTGGGCGAAGCTAATTGGGCCGAGGGGGCTCTTTGTACCCCTCTTATAAGAAGAGGGGACAGAAGAGCAGGGGGCAAGGGGTGAGGATGGGAACCTCACCCCATTATACTGTCCCGACGTTGTGACGGGTTGTTCTGTGGTGCGGGACAACCCCTCTGTGGAGGTGGCGTCGGTCCCTTGCGGGACTGACTAGCCGTCGAGGTGCCCTGTTTGTTTTCTAGATCCGGGGCACCTCACAAAAGGCGGCATTGGTGGCACTCGCCGGGTTTTAGTGGGTAGAGCTGCGTCTATTTACCAGCTGTCGGGCGCAGCGAGTCCCACATACCCGCGTGGGGAGACCCACTCCCCCGCGGGATGCTTCAGAGCATTTCCCGGCGTTAAATTAAAAAAAAACCATTGATGTGTATTTCATTCTTTTACCTGTTATTAAAAACATAAAAAAAACTATATAATAAACAAAACAATACATAATTATAACTATTCTGCCTGTTTTTAATTTATGTAGTATCCTCCTGCAGTAAGTATTCTTACACATACACAAAGGTTGCCTGGAAGAAATCACTAAATAAGCAATAAGGCCGCCTTTTGTGTACATAAAATATGTTAAATGTTAATTGATTGGTTGTGTTCTTGTTTATGCATGCAATAAAGTATATTTCATTTCATATTTATTTATTATTAAAATTTTCGTCGCAGGCGAGTGGTGCGTGCGATGCGCGTACGCAACTGGAGGCGGGCGCGTACGCGGCGTGGATGCGTGGCGTGTTACTACTGGAGCTGCGGCAGTGGCGGCCCGCGGCCGAGAGCCTCACTCGCGCGCAGCTAGTGTTGGAAAACTTGTGCGCTGCGATACCGGAGGACGAGCGGATTGTATACAAACAGAAGGTACATGATGATTGCACCGTTTCCATTAAATAAAATATTAGAATTCATAATAATTACTAATATATGTGTGTACTGTGTATAGTTTACGCGCACAAGGAGTCGACAGCAGTGACGCAATGTGGATATCACATAAAATTTATGATGCTGTCACGGCGTATGCCGTCGCGGAATTTGTGTCGATTTTATTGCCCAGGCGTTCCAATAGATGTTTCATATCAAAATTGCCTCGAATGCCATCACTGCAAAATGTGTGACGCTGCATGTAGCGATGCTAGCACTGCGTCATTTTTGTCTGCGCACGAATACTATATTTATACATTTTAAAAATAGATTTTTAATATGTATTCTTTACTATGAATTCTAATTTAATCATAGACTTTTCGGGTATGTAGCTGCCTATTTTTTATATATCAACGAAATTATGTTTCACGCATCAATATTGTTTCCAGGTGGACGAACTGAAACCGAGTCTGCGGTACTGCGCGTACAACATCGGGGATGAATCGGCGGCGGGCGACCTGCTGGCGATGCGCGGGCAGGGACTCATCGAGAACCTGGACACACTCATGACACAGGCCAAGTATGATAATCGTGATTTTTTATGATAGATAGGCAGTGGGCAAACGAGCGGCCACATACTACTCTTGGGCCAACTCACACACGGCCATCTGATCCCGAACTAGGCAGAGCCTGTTCTTATGGTAAATAGAAAACTGGTCAATACTTATATATTTCTAAATACATACATACTATACATAAATTATCGGTTAGGTGTTTTCGTATGTAAGGGTGTACAAATATATCGACGAGTAATTTTTATAATGACTGCATATATGTATTTTATTCAGGGAGTCCCGCTCTGGTGTGATGCACGAGGTGGTATGGCGCGGCCGCCGCGTCACCGTGCGGCCCGAGAAGGTGCGCCTGTTCCTCATAGCGCTCCAGGACCTTGACAAGTCCGTCGCCAGCGCCGAGACTACGCAGGCCAAGATAGACGTGCTAGAAAACATACTTATGGACTGTAAAGATGCCATATCCGCCATCAAGGACGAGATCAAAAACGATCCCAAACTCAAAACCGCATCCGAGACCCAAATGTCCGGAATAAACTACTTGCTGTCGTACTTGATGTATCTGCGTCTGATCCGGACAATCGAGAGGAACAACTTGCTCGTCCAACAAGCTGAGGAGGCGAGAAGGAGCAACTTACAGATCGACGGAAAGAAGGTCCGGGCGCAGGACTTGACGAGACTCTACGAGATCATATTACAGAACTACCTCGAGCTTCAACAGCTGCCAGGCTTCGAGAACGATGCAGCTTACCAGGAGGAAATAGAGATAGAACTGAAGGCATACAAGGCTTTCCGTTGCTTCTACATAGCTCAAGTGCTCACCGGCCTCCGTCGGTTCAGAGAGGCCTTGGCTATGCTGGAACGCTGCAACAACTACGCTAACGACGCGATACAGAGTAAACTTCAGAACAAACTAGTGGAAAAGTTGCATATCCTCCTAAAAGACGTGGAGAGTTGCAAGTTCGAGGTCCACGCAGATTCAGTCCTGGAAGACGACGACGACGATCCGGAGACGAAATATTCGAGTAACAAGACGTATAAGGAGAAAAAACCGCTCGTGGAGCGCTTGGACGACTATAGAGAGGACACCCAAGTGCTAACAAAGAACCCAAACATATTCAAAATCCCCCCACCGATGGAGGCGATACCCTGTAAACCGCTGTTCTTCGATCTGGCGTGTAACTTCATAGAGTTCCCCAACCTCGACGACAAGACCGGGGTGGCGAATAAGAAGCAAGCGGCTGGCATCACGGGACTTGTCAAGGGCATCTTGGGCTGGGGCAAAGGAGATAAATAGATCACCTGATCTATCTAATATATGTTATCCTTTTATGCTTGCATTTTGATAATCCTAGCCTTCTATTAATTAGTTCTATACTATCAATATTTTCATTGCATACCAGTCTACCGTTCCATATCCCTACTTTATTATTTATTTTATTTTGCCTATCTGAAACAACCATAGCCATTGCCACAATTATTATAGTTTTTCTTCACTCTAGCCTTTGACTAGCCGCCGTGGACTCTAGATAAAGAATGTTTTTTTTTGAGTAACAACAATATAAATTATATTAAAAAAGTTGCACTTAAATATTAATCTTATCCATTCAAAAAATTGTTAGCACTATGTCACTAAATAACTACTACCAAAGGTGGATGTAATAAAACAAAAAACATGTACAAACAAAATTTTAACACAAACTAAAGTTGTTTAGAATGATAAGTACAAAAATATAATAACTTTTTAAACAATATATTTTACACTTTGTAACATTTACATAATCACAATCTGTTACACAACAGAGGGCATTCAATAATTTAGTATTTATTTATATAACAAATTATACCGAGGAAAGTATTTCAAATGAATATACAGTAGACTCTCTACTCATATCTATTACGCTCAAACTCAAGCATAAGTCAAACAAAATATGTACGCAAAGATAAAATCTATTTTACAATACGTATCTATATATGCTTCATATGCCACTCTATATCAATTAAACAGATTTTGTGTGAAACTACACTGAGAACTGATTTTCACTGTTTATTGACATGAGTTAAATAACTACAAAGTAATGGATAGGATATGCAATAAGTGAGATAATATATAAAACTTAGGCACAGACATTAATAACTCCACAATTTGTTCATAATAAGTGCATACTTGAACTGCAAACAATACAATATCTTCAGTGTGTCAACTTTGTAATAAGTAATATTTGACCTTAGATTAATTTCTATAATAATAGTCAGGCCTGCATAGGAGACTAATAATTACCTTTCTGTAGAAAACAAGTACAAAAAGCTGATAGTACTAAAAAAATAAAATTCTTGTCATTATTGTAAGTCTATACTTTATTTGCTAAGGCAACCGAGTCTGTTTCACACATTAGTTCTATTATTATCATTGATTAATAAAAAACTAAAAATTTATCCATTCAATGATTCATTTTTTTAAATGGATGTATAAATGTTTAGAACCTGTACAAAACTATCTTGTATCATTTAAATGTCATTATAATGACATGTAAGGCGGTCCGGCGGTGCAAAAATAAATATCGAAAAGCACTTAGTGTAAAAAATTCTTCTAGTTTGTTAACTTAATATTCATGTTATTTCCTGTACTCTTCTAACTCACTATAGAATTTATTACACGTGGGTATATCATTTAGTCCTACATGTAATTAGCATATTATGTGAACACAGAGGAATCTTTATCACAGTATTTAACGAGTGGCAAGCGGGGGCCAGTGCGCCGTGTCGTGTGATATGCGGTCGGAGGGAGACAGAAGTTGGCCACAAGTGGAGCACATGTCCAGCTTCGATGCCACATCCCTCCCCACTACTAACTCTTGCTGTTTGGCGATGTCAGGTAAAAGCGCCACTAAATCCGGGAAAACTGCTTCCAATTGGGCACCCATAGCTAGTTTGCAATGCTGATAGAACTCTTCAGCACTTATTATGCTGTCACGGAATGCTCGGGACGCGACCTTGAAGTCCTCAACCGCTTCAGCGCTGCCGAGAGCGGCAACAAACTTCTTGACCAAGGCTCGATTGCGCTGCTCAAAGTCCGGTGGAGGGATGTACGTGTGGACTGGCGCGGGGAACGTCTGACCGGAGGAATTGGTGAAAGTCATCCCATTACAAGGCGGCCGCTTTTTGAATCCAGGAGGAATACTTCCATTTTGCATCGATTTGTTTTGAATGTTGTCGACTTTAGCGCTCAGCGGCGGGTACTCTTTTGGCGCTAGAGTGAAGTCGGTAGCACTCTTCTGCGTCGTAGTGGTCGTATCCGTAATAGTTTTAATTTTCTTATCCGATTCTACACTGCTGTTATTATTATTAACGCAGGCTGTGATATAGTCCTTGTTGTTTTTGAAGTCAGTTATCTCGTTGGGTAGACTAAGATCGACATAGTTCTCTTTCCTCGAATTTTGTTTCTTCTTCTCTTTCTTACTTTTGTCGTTCTGTGCATTAGTTGGAGGCGGTTGGTATTGCGGTGTGATTTGGGGTTGGGGTTGGGGTTGGGCTTTCTTGGGCTTTGCCTTGGTAAGGTTGACGGGTAGGGTCGGGAAGTCCGCGATTGGATTGAAGGTTTTCTCTCTAGGTGTGGGCGGGTCGGGCTTAGCCTTGGGTTTTTCCTTAGACTTCGAAACTGTGATCCACTGCGGCGTGGCTGTAGGCACGGACGTCGACGATAGCGCTGGGAACGCCTCCACACTCAGTGGAGCCTTTTTCGGCTGGTGATTTTGTTGATTGCTTTTCAACGCTTTCAACTCATCACTGTTAATTAATGTAACCTGAAAACAATACAAATAGTTCATTATAGTATATCATATCTTTAAAAAAAATTGCATAGTACAATTGAGGCTTTTTGTCACTATTTTTAACAGTTCGATATGAACAGCCGTTATTGTCAGGTTGGGTACATTGGGTTTAACAATTTATATCATGTAATAAGTAGATTCTACGTTTTTTTCTTTAACGCCAGGATATGCTCTTGAGGCATCCCGCGGGGGAGTGGGTCTCTGTCTGGTCCCTGGCGGGTATTTGGGATTGGCTGCGCCCGAAAGTTGGTAAATGGATGTAGCTCTACCCACTAAAACCCGGCGAGTGCCACCACAGAAGTTCTGTGAGTGCCACCAATGCCGCCTTTGGTGAGGTACCCCGGACCTCAGGGGACCGACGCCACCTCCACAGAGGGGTTGTCCAGCACCACAGTACAACCCCAACTTCGGGACAGTACAATGGGGTGAGGTTCCCATCCTCGCCCCTTGCTCTTTTGTTCCCTCTTCTTATAAGCCCCTCTTATTTAGAAAGAGCTCGGCTCAATTCGCTTCGCCGAAGGTGCTGGGCTCACCCTAGGCTACTAAGCCCCATCGCCACGACAAGGCCTGTGGGGAAGGAGACCATGGTGGGGAAGTAGTTTCTAATTGGGTTATGTATGTGTTTTATAATTTATTTCAGATCCAAGTACCCATATGTTGCATTTACAACCCGGTCACAATATCTGTGCACCTCGCTGGAATGTGGCGCCTCTCCCGCTTCCCCTGTCACCTCTCCGCGCACTCCCCGGTGCGACAGTACGGTTAGCATCTTCGTTGCCGCTACACGTCCCGATAATTTTGATATTTTCGCTTCATTGTTGTTTTGTTTTTTAATGTTTATTGTTAAGTTTAGACTGTTTACTGTTAAGTTTGGACTGGTTTGGTTGTTATTAAAATTATTGTAGCTGTTAAACTGAAGTCATGGGAAAAACAATACACAGCGAATCAAGAAATTTAATCTTGAAAGTGCTCAAGTTTTTTGAATCGGAGAAAGCAAACAAACAGTACACCATACCTGTAGACCAAGTGGTGAAACGAACCTGTGCTGCAACTGGGATATCAAAGAGGACTCTAATGAAAATTAAAAATGAAGCCAAAGTACAACCACCTACTTCGCCGGGCGCTAGTCCGACTCCAAGTACTAGTAATAATTTAGAAACCCACCCAGAACCAAAATTATCGACACCGGGTAAGAAGCGTAAACAGTACAAAAAACGCATCGAAGTAGATGATTTTGAAATTTGCGCAATACGAAACATCATCAACAGTTTTTATGCTGTAAAAAAAGAAATCCCAACTTTGAAGAAAATTCTGGCAGCAGTTAAGAGAGACCTAAATTTTCAAGGTGGGAGAACATATCTAAGAAATATTTATTTTAACAAATTGGGCTACAAGTTCAAAAAGTGTAAAAATATCCGTTGTGTATTGACACAAAAGCCGGACATCGCCGCATGGAGGGCTCGCTACCTACGCCGTATGGAAGAGAATAATGACCTTGATAATACCGACAGCAGTGTGAAGAAAAATTTAAATCCGGGTCAACGTTGGATTCTTGTACACGCTGGAGGAGAAAATTGATTTATTGAAGGTGCAGAATTACTTTATAAATGTAAAAGTAAAATCGGCGATTATCATAACGAGATGGACACAAACAATTTTTTAAAATGGCTCCGTGAAAAGCTTATACCAAATTTACCGCCGAACGGTATAGTTGTCATAAACAATGCACCCTACCATTCGACGCAGTCGGTGAAAGCGCCCACTAGTGCTGCTCTTAAAGCAGACATGCAAAATTGGCTACGTGAACACAATATTCCAATTAATGACAAAATGACAAAGAGGGAATTGTATCCCATTATACTGAGAACAAAGCCGCCGAAAAAATATGTCGTCGACGATTTGATGCGAGAGCATGGTCAAGAAGTTGTACGTCTGCCACCTTACCATTGTGACCTAAACCCTATCGAATATATATGGAACTTGGTAAAGCAAAGGGTGGCAGATAAAAACATTGACCAATCGGAAAAGAACATATAACAACTTACAAAAGATGCGATTAAGTCAATTACGCCAGCTGACTGGAAAAAAGAACAACACACAACTTTTAATATCACTAGGGGAAGACAGTTCGGCGAGTTCAGAAAGTGAGAGTGAGGAAGATACAATGTCAGGCATAGAGTCAATAATTTATAGTGACTGAGTTTAATAATAAATGTTTTTGTAATCAAAATTATTGTTTTTTAATAACAAACCCTTCATCAATAATAAATTGATTTGAAAAGGTTAGTAATTTTTTTTACCTCCACATTTCTCGAAAAAACTTTTTTTCACACCGTACCCAGACCGCCGATATGACGCCACGAGGTCAGGTGCACAGATATTGTGACCGGGTTGTACATTGTTAGTTTTTTTATTATTTTTATTTTAGTTGGATAGTCAAACTGGCAAACGTACCACCTGATGGTAAGTGGTCGACGTCGCCCATGAACATAAACTAGTATACCTGGAAAGAGGAGCCCAGGCAACCCATTTACGTGTTGCCTATCCTGAGACATAAGATGTTAAGTCTCGGTGCCAGTAATTACACTGGAAAGAGCCCAGGCAACCCATTTATGTGTTGCCTATCCTGAGACATAAGATGTTAAGTCTCGGTGCCAGTAATTACTGCCTGTCTTGTACCCTTCTCTCCGAAACACAGCAAAGCTGTTTCACGGGAGAAACAAGCAAGATGGTGGTACCCATGCAGCCGGGAGTGCTAATACACATGCTTGAGGGAGAGATAATACACAGATATTAAAACTAAAAGGAACCTTGGGCGGTTGTATCGAGCCAGCTCCGATATTGGGATGGTCATCCTTGGACATGCTCAGAGACGGGAAGTCGTCGTCACTCAGCACGGACTTCTTCTGCGGCGGGATGCTGATGCGGTTGCCGCTGGTCTGCGTCAGCCTGAAGTTACTTGCGCTGGCCGGTTGGCTGTGCACTTGGATTGATAGGCCGGGTTTTGAAGCCGCTGGAAAAAAGTATAATTTAAGAAACGAAAGCGATGGCATAACACAGTAAGGGCCGTTGGGAGGGACAGTTATGAAACTCAGAATTGAGAAGGTACTCGGGAGGAAGGGTAGTTTATTCGTATTATTTTCACCAATCAGATTTACTGAGTTGCAAACGATGAGCAGGGAAAGCTGTGTAATTACAGCATGGATGTCCAATTGCGTCCCATAGGCATACAATTGCCTGGGCCAAATATGGGCTCTAGGTAGCCTCATTTATGTTCACAGCCAACGCGGACCACATACCATCAGATAGCAGTTTGCCCGTTTGTCTAGCTAATTACACTAAAAACAATGTTTAAGTAAAGTGATTAGACCTTTTTTTTAATTTACATTAAGTTCTTTTTTATTTATTATAGTTATATTATTGTCAATTTTGATAATAATAAATAATGATAGTGAACACGCACAACTTCTATATGTTTATAACCGACGATGACCACTTGTCTAGTTGCCTAGTTTGCTAACAAGTAACATAAAAACCAACACATTGACACTCACAACTTCTGAGCACGGTAGCGGCGGCAGGGCGCGCGGGTGGCGGGCGGGACGGGCCAGCGCCGTCCAGCGCCGGGAAGTTCTTGTCATTGCGAGTCAATCCATCTGAGCCTACGGACAAAAATCTTCATTAACATTTCTGTATATTTATCACCAAAGTTTTTATCGAATAAATATATTATTTATATAACTTGTAGGTTGTAACCTACACTTGAAACACGACAAAAAAATCAATAAAATGTGTAGGTCATAAAAGAACTCGTTTGGAATGCACGAGAAAACTTAGGGGTTATTTTTTATTATTATTTAAGGGTGGGGACACCAGCGAGGCCAGACGGGTGATCAGTCCTCATTAACGGGCCCATTTCACCAAAAAAAACTTAGGGGTTGCTCTTTTGTCAAAAAACATACGGTTTATACATAATTTTAAAAATATTAAGAGCGAAAAACTTTTCAAATGTTCAAATTTTAAAATATCTCTAAAAATATATATTTACATGTTTTTCTGCAGGAGATGTCAAGAATGACGTCACATATCTTAAAGCAACCAATCACAAGGCTCTTAATTATACATATTTTTTCTATACTTGGTGAACACTAACACTACAGCTAATAACATTGAAACTGAAGATATCCCTGGTCAACAAAAGGTTGGAAGCCACTGATCTAGAGGACAAATAATTGTGCCCTGTTGCTGACAGATCTGGGGGCATTTACAGTCGTTCTAAGGCACAGGTTAGTTAGAGGGTAGGAGCCCAAATAACCGCCCGCACACCCAGGGCTGGCAGTATGCGTAAATGCATTGACCCCGCAGAAAAAAAATTATAATGGTATAAGATTATTACACAATGGGTACCTCTATAGGAGCGCGAAGAGGGCGTGGGCAGTAGTGGCGTGGGTGCGGGAGGCGCGGCAGACAGGCGCGGGAACTGCTCGTCACTCTGTGGGTCCAGCGATCTGCCACTAGGCACCTGGCCCGCGAATATGGACTCACTGACCTCCGACGTCTCCCTGTAGTTGTTGTCATGGTCCACCGTTCTGAAATAATATAAAGTAATGAGTGTAAAATTTATTAGCAGCCTCTTGCCATACACAGCTGAATGTATATGGTATAGTATATTATATGATCAATGGAATGTTCCAGTAATCCTAATAAACATTTATAGCTGCAGTTCAAATTTATACTAACCATGATTGTTAATGACAACCATGACTAATAATATAACTAAATTAGAATTTCCTCTTAGAAATTAGAATGTCATTATTACCTATAGTACTTAAGTCACATTAAGTTGTTGGCAAAGTTTAAAATGTTCTCATTCCAAATGTAGGAGAATACCACTGTTTTTCACTTCATATTATCTTAAAGCACAAGATAGACAGAAGTTTAAGGGGCATTGTGCAAACCCGAATAATAGAAAAGAGTAGATGAAAATGATTCATGCAAACAGTATAAGATAATAATATGAAAGATATACCTTGTTGCTCGCTGCACCACAGGATGTGGTGTTATGTTAAACTGCAGCTCTAGCGTCCTGGCCTGTCTAGCCGCACCACGAGCCATGCCTTTACCATGTATAGTTGCTTTGTGTGCTGAAACAATGAACTATATATATAATAGCATATTTGTACAATAAAGTGTATGTTAATGACCTCCACCAAAACAAGGTTATTTTACCATGACATGTAATCATCACCTTCATGATCATGTTCATCATCAATGATGATTCATCATTGTGAATCTTTTTCAGTATTCCGCCGATATAGGCTCTTTTGATGAATGCTAAGATGACCAATCATTGCCACTTACTGAAGGCTACAATTACTCATTTGGCTAAAGGTCTTATATACGTCATTTTAAAATAATGTAGCAAAATTATTACCCTTAAGGTCAATTTCACTTCTAAACACAGCAGTTAAATGTTGTCCGGCACATTCCCCTTCTTCACACAAGTAATGCTCTGTGCGAAAGTGATGTGCGAGAGCGGAATGTGATGCATAGTATAAATTCCGACCATCGGCATCACACAAATGACAGTAAAGATGTTCTTTTCTCAAATGACGATACAGCTCATCCGCATCCATAAATCGTTCTTCACAAAACTCACATAATGGGTGACCCCTGTAAATAGACTATCAATAGTTATAATAAAAAACACAAAATAAGTCCAATAAGCAGCTATTTAGAGTAATGGAACATTCGAAATAAAGACAAAGTATGAATTTGCAGGTAAGTTAATATTCATATTAAAATCGGTAATATTCTTTACCTGTGGGATGTATCATCCAAGTCACCCTTCCGTCGATGGTGTGCTAGCTCCTGTCTAGTGTAACACTTTCTCTCATTAGTAAATATCTGAAATTATATACAAAGGATATTTATGACATGTCATGAACATCTTATCATTTAACATCAAAACTATTTCATCACAATCAATAGAGAATGATGGTAAAAATTAAACTTATTTTATTATATCTAATATTGTATTTCCCATGTTACTAAGGAACAGATTGGAGTGAGATGTTTTTTATAGGTATTAATAAAAAAGGTAAAGTAAACAAACTTAAGGCTTAAGAAAGAAAATTATGTAAAAATCTGCCTCTTAATATTTTCTTTTTTAATATATACTTACAAGAATAATAGAATGAGAAGGTAAAGATTAAGGAATTTTACTGTTAGCTCTCAATTAACTTCATTGATAAAATACGTAAACTGAACTATTAAATAAAATATTAATATTACCTTTCTTTAAAATGGATGTGAAGTTAATCTAATTAACAAAGATAAAGACTACAGAAACATAACTTGCTGTTGGTAAAATTATGTAAATATTAAACCAAAAAAGTTGAGTACCTTTAAATGTTTAACGCAAAGATCGCAGTAGTACCTCTCATGAACTTTTCTCATATGGTCAGTAAGCATACTGAATGTACGGAAAGGAATTTTATCACAAATTATACAGCGATTTTCAAGCAAGAATTCATATGCCTTCTTTATTTCTTCACTGCAAAACCCTATTTTGAATTGTCGTTCAAATAGTCTATCGGAGAACACTTTCTTACACAGCTCCTTGTATGGTTTAACAGTATCTGTAAACACAACCTGTAATTGAAAGCTCAGATAAATATCACATATGATTTTAATTACAAATTTCAATTATGCATAAATTAAAACAACGCAATTCTCATTTTTGTGTTACAGAATTAACAGACGTTTTAAGTTTGTATACTCCTTTTCTTTATTCAGTTATTAATGAATTAAAAAATATTACGAAATTTGATTACAGGAAAGAAAGATATAACTTTTACATAACATAGAATGAAGTTGTTTCCGCTGTTTGTTCGCTTAGATCATTTAGACTACTCAAAAGAATTTAATGCAGTTTTCAACAATAGATAGTGATTCAAGAGGAAGGTTAATAAGTATGATACATGCATATTATAGTACAGATAAGCCAAAAAAACATATATTTATTCACTTAGATAGCAAACACTGGCTAAACACACTATGATTTAAAGAGAGTCCGGGTTGGTATATATTTATCTCCTAAGGATAATAATAATAATAATATAGCCTTTTATTTCCCATCACCATTATCTTACACTTATATTTTATATTATTTACAAATTGTCAATATTTATGCTACTTTTTTTTCTTGCAATTGATTATAATTGAAAATAATTAGTTTTTTGGGATTGGAAACCCCTATTTGGGTATAGGCCTCCTCCAGTCTGATGCAATTATCTCTATCTTTAGCGTGCTTCATCCACTCCTTTCCTGCTATGTCTACAATATCGTCGCTCCACCTTTTCATAGGTCGTCCTTTTTGTCTTTTCCCATTAGGTCCTTTCCAACTCGTCGATTTTAATGTCCATCGGTTATGGCTATATCGTGCTACGTGCCCAGCCCATCGCCATTTAAACTTTTGACTGTAGTCTAGAACGTCTATAAGTTTTGTCCTTTTTCGTACATATTCGTTTCTTATTTTGTCTTTTCTACTTATTTTTAAAATGCTTCTTTCCATAGCTTTCTGGCAATTAACCAATTTTGTTTTTGTTTTTGCGCTGTAGGTCCACGATTGGCAGGCATATGTGAGGGTTGGTAAAATGTATGTATCCATCATTATTTTTTTAAGGTGAAGCGGATAGTCTCCTTTCATTATCTCTTTGAGTGACCAGTATTTTTTCCAGCTTATATTTATCCGGAGTTCCAGCTCTGCTTCTTCATTTCTGTCTTCGAATGATATTTCTTTCCCTAGATTTATATTTTTAATGTATTCAAGCTCTTTTCCTTCTATTTTTATTGTATTTATGTAGCTGTTAGTCATTAGTTTTGTTTTTTCTTTGTTCATTAAAAGACCGACCTTTTCACTTCTCTCCCTGAGTATATTTATCATTTTCTCCAGATTTCTGCTGCTTTCGGCAAAGAGGACTATATCATCTGCGAATCTAAGACGACTTAAGTATCGAGTACCCATTTTAATACCTATGTTTTCCCATTTAAGTTCTTCGAAGTTGTTTTGCAAGACTGCTATGAAAATGTTGGGAGATAAGGGGTCTCCTTATTTCACTCCACGTTCCAGATGAATTTCCGGTCCTCAAGTCTCTAGTTTTACACGGTTGCTGCTATTTTCATATATATTTTTTAAGGTGTTTATGTACTTTTCGTGGATGTGACATTTGTTTAATGCTTCCCAGATAGCCTGATGTGATATCGTGTCAAATGCTTTTGCGTAATCTATGAAAGCTACATATATCGGTCTATTGAACTCCTTGTATTTTTCTATTATTTGTTGCATTACATGGATGTATGGATGGATCTCCTAAGGATTACCCACAGTAATAATTTTTATCTTTTCATATTAAATTTTTGTCTGTTTTTCCCAGCTAATTTAAACCGGGTGACCGGACTTTCACTAGCAAATGTTATAAGTAGTAACTTAGGATACTTTAGAAAAGTTTAAGTAAAATAGGGTTCCACGAAAACATCGATATGGCTGTAAATCTAAGCTAACGCGGGCGAAGCTGCGGGCAACGGGCTAGTTATTTATATACCAAATATATATAGGAATAGGTGACCTACCCTTGATAGATCCTGGCGACAAATAGGGCATTCATTTTGTAGGCAAAGAACTCGCATACGAGTAGAACACTCGAAACATACAGGGTGATCACACTCTCCAATAGAATAGTACAATACGTTCTTGAAACACACTACGCAAGTGTTATTATCATTAGCTTGAGATTCAGCCATGATTCTTGGATATCCTTAAATTTAAGAAAAAACATTCACATTAAATATATGTATGGTTGCAGTTCGTATCGCATTTCTTAGTTATCAGGAGTAACCTACCAAATACTGGTGTCGCAGATGGTAAATTTGTAATCAGTCAGCAAGGCCAACCAGCGAAAAATCTTCGCGATAATTTATAATTTGACAATTGACAGACCGATAATTGAAAGTTGAAACTTACATGACAAAATGACAAGTGACAACCAAGACAACCAACTCCGTACTAAACTGTCACCTATTGACAATTCAAAATTTGGGCGCGTTCCGATTTATACTGGAGCACAGCTGTAAGGTGTGACGTCATTGCAGTATACCATAGACATAATAATACCTACGAAAAAAAGGTGTATACCTACAACTCAAATCGGCACATAACATGGCTACCATTGCTAGGGTTTTGACAGCAAAACCATAAACTATATAGAAAATACTACTATGAAAAGGGCACTCAAGATGGCGGATCAGGCACTCACTTAAAGTTGTAAGTTTAAGAAAAGGGGCAGCTCCTCTTATTTCCTAACTTCATGCAGTATACTGCGAAGCCGATCCTTTATAGTGAGCTATACTGGTTACTGTCTATATCGAAACGCAGTACGGTATACTATTATGTCATTGCTACGATGAACATCAATGTTGCTTATGCGATTTAGATATATTTGGCGATTCATTCAATGTTTTTAAAATAAATTAATAATCTTCAGCTTACAAGAACAAAGACTTACCTAGTTTAGTTTAATCTTCATCCCTTCTTAATATCTGTTTAATCATAATATTTTATTTGTATTTTGTAAGATTAACATAAAACTGTAATTGTGTCACTTATCAGTAACAATCAATGTAAATTTAACCTTAAGCGAATTTTGTGAATGCTGTATACGCCTATAATAGGTGTACATATCAGACCTTATACTTCACTGAATAATTGTAAATTTATGTTTTAATGTGTACACTGTTGGCGTATCAAATAAATATATAATAATACACTGTGAACTGTGTTGACGCACACACGCAACGTGACAGAGACGATGCGAGAGGTAAGAGGGTCGCGAGAGGCTCAGGTGACGAGCGGAGCCGACCCGAGGCGACCCGAGCCAAGGAATAATGTTCGAGAACCTCGATGGCGCGCGCAGAACTAATGAAATTGACATTAAGATTTCATAAAATTCGTTTGTATTTAAAATATTGAAAATGTATAATAAATTAGTTATAATCTAAATTTCTTTCTTTGTACAATCCCGTACAAAAACTGGCGACCGTGACAGGACGACGGGGCACAAGACGACTGTAAATGTACATCCACGGAATCGAAGTTATGAGCTGGCAGTCACACTACGTAATACAAAGTTTGGACTTCGGTGGCATCATCACGGCTAGACTTCATCCAGTGTGTCCAGGGGAGTGCTCTGTCCTTAATTAAATACATATAATACCTATCTATATCTCTTCGTTTGTGTCGAGGCGTATGAACACTCCAAGTGAGTGAATTTAGTGTTTTTTTTTGTTTTCGTGTGCATTTTCCGTGTAGTATATATATATTTTTTGGTGCATATTTACACCTGGCTCAATTTATTGTTCGCCTAACACAAAATGCCTACTGAGAATGATGATAAGGCCGGTTCTTCTTCTAGCAGTATTTCTGATATGGAAAGAAGGAAATTAAAAGAATTAATTAGAGCACGGGGAGCAATTAAGGGTCGTTTAACGAGATTCAAAGATCATGCATCCGTCTTAAATGCAATCCAAATAAACGACATTAGTGACTTACAAATAAAAGAATTAAAATTTCGTTTACTTAAAATCGAGAACTTATTGTCGGAGTTTAATGAAGTTCAGTCTCAAATTGATATGTTATTAAGCGAGGATGATAGTGAAATCGATGTTTTTGAGAATTCGTTTTATAGTACTTTTTCTCTTGCACGACACTTAATTGATTCGTGCGATAAGAGTCAAGAAAAGGATGATCTGCATTCAGCAAAGTCAGGGTGTTCGGGTAGCTATAGTCATCATAATTTTAATGACATCGCACTGCCAAAAATCAAACTGCCATAATTTGACGGAACTTATTTAAAGTGGTTGGAGTTCAGAGATACATTTGAATCATTAGTAAATTCAAATGATAGGATTCCCAACATAAATAAATTCCACTATTTGCGTTCAGCATTGGAGGGCAGTGCTAGTATTATAATAAAATCTATTGAGTTTACGTCAAAAAAATATGATATTGCTTGGGGCTTGGTCTGCGAACGTTATGATAACAAAAAGGTTCTACTTAATAATCACTTGAAAGCATTATTTGAAATAGAATCTATATCATACGAGTCTCACAAGGCAATACGGTTTGTGGTTGATCATGTCTCTAAAAATCTAAGAGCTCTTGAATCTTTAGATCAACCCACCGATAAATGGGACGTCTTGATCATTTACTTAATTTCTACAAAGTTAGATCCCATTACCTTAACAAAATGGGAAGAACATAAGTATAATTCGAAAGACTTACCTGAACTTACTGAATTTATGCAATTTTTACGTAATCGTGCTGACGTTCTCGAAACAATGGCAGTTAGTAGAAGTGGAAGTGACAGAAGTGACCATAAGCCTATATTAATTAAGGATCAGTTTAAAACATCTGATAATAAAATTCAAAAATTCAAAAATGATAATCATAAAACAATAAAGAGTCTCGTGACTTCTGCTAACGCCAAACCTTTAGTGCTATGTCCCTGTTGCAATCAGCTACATAGAATCATAGATTGTCCCTCATTTAAGCAGTTATGTCCTAAAGACAGGTGTAGTGAAGCCGTTAAACTTAATCTTTGCTTAAACTGTTTACGTAAGGGCCACGCAGCAGCTCAATGTCGTTTACTGGGTACCTGCAAAATATGTAGGAAAAAACATAATACATTGCTTCACGTACTTGATGATGAGAATATTCCTGAAGCTGGCACATCGTCTAGTCATTGTAGCCACATACCTGTATCCTTGTCAGCTCAGTCTTCAAATTAAGTTCTCCTTGGTACTGCAATAGTCGAAATAGTTAACCCTGAAAATAATAAAAAATACCTTGCTCGTGCATTACTAGATGCCGGTAGCCAGTCGTCCTTTATAACAGCTCACCTGAAAGAAAAAATGGGATTCATAAGTAGGGGTACGGATACTTTATGCATTTCCGGCGTGAATAACTCTCTTATGCCCATTTCTGAAAGCTGTAACATGACCATCCAGTCATGCGTTGATTCATTCAATACTAACCTGAAATGTCTAGTAGTTCCAAGAATCACAGGCCTATTACCTAATACTTTAATTGATGTTTCAGCACTTAATATTCCACATAATATTCAACTCGCGGATCCTGATTTCTTCCGCCCTTCAGATGTTGATTTATTGCTGGGAGCTGAAATATTCTTCGACATTATGTCACCTGATCAAATCAAACTAGTATCCAACATGCCCATTCTCCAAAACTCGAAGTTAGGTTGGATAATGGCAGGTCCTCTTTACACAAGTGATTTGAAAATTAAGAAGGTAATTGATTGTAACTTTACTAGAGAAATTAGTGACCAATTAGAAAAGGTTTGAAGTCTTGAAGAAATTTCATCCTCTAAACCAACTATGTCACCCGATAATGAATTCTGCGAGCGCTACTTTGCTGAGACTACTAAACGACTAAATAATGGAAGGTTTTCAGTAACGATACCCTTCATTGAGTCCCCTGAGACAGCGCTCGGAGATTCCTTTAAAACTGCAGAAAAGCGTTTCTTCAATCTTGAGAAAAAACTCTGTAAAAACCCAGCCTTAAAAACAGAATATTGCAATTTCATTGATGAATATGAGAGATTAGGTCACTGAACAGAAATAAACAGACCTCTATTCGGGTATTTTCTACCACATCATGCGGTCATTAGAAACAACAGCGAAACTACAAAACTTCGTGTAGTTTTTGATGGCTCAGCGAAAACTAGTTCTAAAAAATCTTTAAATGATATTCAACATGTTGGCCCAGTAGTGCAGGATGAATTGTTCAACATATTGGTTCGTTTTCGTCAACACAGATATGTGTTATCTGGCGATATACAAAAAATGTATCGACAGGTTATGATTGATGAATCGCAAAGACATCTGCAGCTTATTCTATGGAGAAATGAAAAAGACATGCCTCTTAAAACTTTGCAACTCAATACGGTTACCTACGGGACAGCGTCAGCACCGTATCTGAGCACTAAATGTCTCGTTCAGTTCGCTACAGAATGTCCAGACTCATTAGTATCTCAGGTAATAAAAAATGATTTTTATGTCGACGATCTGCTGACCGGTGCTTTTAATGAGAGTGATTTAGCTCACATACATAAATCTGTTACTGATGCGTGCTTTCCCACACATAAGTTTCGAACTAATTGTCCTCAAATCTTTCAGGAAACTACTGAATCTAACTTACATTATCTCTCAAATGAGTCTAGCGTCCTGGGCGTACTATGGGCACCAACGTCTGACACTTTAAGGTTTCAAATAGACGTCAATGAATTTGCCAAAACAACCACTAAAAGGGTTATATTATCTAATATTTCTAAGATTTTCGATCCTTTAGGTTTATTAAGTGCATGCACAATTACTCTTAAAATTCTTCTTCAACAGCTATGGCAACTTAAGTTAGATTGGGATGACGTGGTTCCCAAGAACATAAAAAATATTTATAAAAAAGTCACTGTCAATTTGAACATCTTACATTCCCTTTCAATCCCAAGACATGTTCTGTGTTCTTCTCCTGTCATAACTGACCTTCACTGCTTCGTTGACGCCTCACAAGACGCTTACGGCGCTTGTGTGTATTTGCGTTCATTAAATGTTGATGGTAACGTCACCGTTAAGTTGCTATGTGCCAAAACTGTGCAGCTCTTCTCGGAGCCCGACTTACAGTTAAGGTTAGTGAAGCTCTTGGTTGCAAAATTCATAATAAAACGCTTTGGTCTGATTCAACAATTACATTAGGTTGGATAAGAACGCAACCAAAGCTCTTAAAGGTCTTTATTTGCAACAGAGTAAATGAGATTCGTGAATTGACAGACATAAAATCATGGAGGCATGTTCCGACAGATGTCAACCCAGCAGACTTGGCTTCGAGAGGCATCGACCCTAGGTCACTAATTGATTATACACTATGGTGGAACGGACCATCTTTTCTTGCAGAACAAGAGTCGGCATGGCCTCAAGAACCTAATACTTACACTGAGTTGCCTGAAACTAAAGTTCATCATATCAAATTTGTTGAGGAACATAAATTTGTAAATTTTGAAAATTATTCTAATTCTTAAAAATTAAAAAGAATATTCGCTTACATATTTAGATTTGTCAACAATTGTAAAAAATCTAAATCTAAATTAACAGGTTCTCTTAACGAAACCGAACTTCATCATTCTTTAATTTACCTTATCAAAGTAGCCCAACAAGAATGTTTTAGTGTAGAGATAACTGCAATTATTGAAGGAAAGCAACTAAAACCTAAATCTAATATTTTGCAGTTGTCTCCCTTTATTGATAATACTGGTGTTATGAGAGTAGGTGGTCGCTTGCAAAATGCTAATCTTAAGTATGAAACAAAACATCCAGCATTATTACGTGGAACTAATCACTTTACAAAAATGCTAATGACAAGCGAACACCTGCGATTATTTCATGCAGGCCCTCAATTGCTCCTCAGCTCATTTAGAGAACAGTTCTGGCCTATCGGTGGCAGAATGTTAGCTAGAAGCATCGTTCGTAAATGCATTACATGTGTACGAATGAAAGGCAAAACTATTGAGCCGTTGATGGGCAATCTGCCCTTAAGTAGAGTGTCACAAACGTATCCATTTCAAATTAGTAGCACTGATTTTGCTGGCCCTTTCATGATTGCCAGCAAAAAAGGTCGGGGCAGTAGGACTACTAAATGCTATTTATGTGTTTTCATATGTTTCTCCACAAAGGCTGTGCATCTTGAAACGGTCAGCGACCTCACCACTAAAGCATTTATTTCCTGTCTTAAAAGATTTATTGCTAGAAGAGGAAAACCGTATCTACTTTACTGTGACAACGGTAAGAATTATGTCGGTGCAAGCAATGAATTGTGCAAGGTGTTGCGGTCTGATGTAACCTCTATAAATGATTTCGCGGCTAATGAGGGCATAAAATTTGTATTTAACCCACCATACTCGCCGACATTCGGCGGATTATGGGAAGCCTGTGTTAAGAGTGCCAAACACCATCTTAAGCGTATCGCAGGAAACATTAGCCTCACTTACGAGGAGTTGAGTACGCTCTTTACACAAATCAAAGCGATTCTCAATTCCCGACCCTTGACTCCATTATCATCTGACCCTACTGACCTTTCCTCATTGACCCCGGGGCATTTCCTCATTGGACGGCCACTGACGTCACTACCTAGTCCGCAAAAGACTGGCATGAAGATCCGAACGAGGTACCAGCTCATTCAGCAACTTCGATCTAATTTCTGGGACAGATGGAGAAATGAATACTTGACTGAACAACAGCAGCGGACAAAATGGCGTTCTCGTCAGCCAGAGATAAAGCAAGGAGATCTGGTCGTCTTCAAGGAACCAAACTTACCACCACTTAAATGGAGACTCGGACGAGTTCAGCGCCTTTATCCTGGAGCTGACGGAGTAGTTCGCGTAGCGGATTTTCTTACTTACCGAGGCACTGAGCGTCGTGCCGTTAGCAGAGTCTGCCCTTTGCCTGCTTTAATAGAGAAGAGAGAAGGCTTGGAAGAACCTACTGCTCTTTCCAAGGTGGGGAAGGATGTTGACGCACACACGCAACGTGACAGAGACGATGCGAGAGGTAAGAGGGTCGCGAGAGGCTCAGGTGACGAGCGGAGCCGAGGAATAATGTTCGAGAACCTCGATGGCGCGCGCAGAACTAATGAAATTGACATTAAGATTTCATAAAATTCGTTTGTACTTAAAATATTGAAAATGTATAATAAATTAGTTATAATCTAAATTTCTTTCTTTGTACAATCCCGTACAAACTGTCATCTACGTTTTTGGGGCTGCAATACCAATATATTATATTAATTTCCATATTTGTGGGGTGTTTACACATGAAAATATATAAAAATGTAGTTATCTATTAAGTATAATATAGTTAAGTTAGTAAAGTATGTGTACTTGTTCTTTTTAAATAAAACATTGTATTTCAAACAATTTAATGTATACTAACTTAATAACCGAACGATTGAAATTAGGTAAGGTCAAAGTGACGAACTTATTAAAAAAAAAATTAGGTATTTATTACCTAACTGGACAAAGTCGCCATGTTTCTGAAGCACTCTTTCTCAAAAATATGCACGATTCCACGGCACGAAAAATTGACGTGCCGATAACTGCCGATGAAATATCATACAGTTGCCCTTAGCAGTTGCCGTAAAACGATTTTTATCACACTGTGTTGCTACCATAAACATACAATATACTGTCGTATATGTGTGACGGTATATTATGAGTGGTTGCTACCATTTGCTACTAGTGACATATTCCGCTAGGTATAATAACTTGTATCTAGGAATAAGACGTATCAAATGGAATTGACATCATTCATGATAACAAGTCCACGTATTTTCTTGAAACAAGGGTATTTCTAATATAAAGAAAACTGGAAAAGGTTGATAGATAACTATAGGCATAAGCCCTACCACCTCGTCAATTACGGAGCCTCCATGTTACATTTTTTTATTCGGCGCATATGTGGAAGAATCTCGAAAGGGCTCCGTCGTTTGAGTTAAAGTTTTATTAAAATAAACACCAACGAATACGTTTTGTCACTTTTTTACATATAGATAGATATTGACAGTGAAGTATGACAGCTAGCAAGCCGATAAACACAAGGTAAGCACTTTTAAAAATGCCACTTGAGATGGTTCTGAGTGTAAAAAAATATTTCTATAAAACATGCAACATTTGTAATATACAACATGTTAGTTTAATATAGCAAAACCATAAAATAAACCTAGTTTTTATTAGGAATATACAGGAAGATGAATTATTTAAAAAAAAAATTGGTTGTCTGTAAAGTCGGTTTACTGACGATAGTTGAACGTGACAACGTCATAAGAAAATGGAACGCCTCAGAGCAAGGTAGCGCCGAATACGTCATATTTTTTAGCTCTCTTAAGTTGCTAATAAATAAACTTTGCAAATAGAAAGTAAATTATGTATATTAAGTAAAACAATAAAGTTTAATGATACGATACTTTTAATAGTTAAAAAAAAATATTTTTTATCGATAATAACATTTTCTTCAGCATACTATTTATTAAAAAAAAATATCGTCGTTTTTCTATTAGTCTCATCAACACATGTTAACAAGATTTTAATTATAACGTAAACGACGCGTAACATTAAGTTATTTCCGTATTAGCGATTCATCTCGAATGACAGTTTTCATATTATACGACTATTTTATAAAATAGCATATGGATATTTCTTATTTTGTGAATAAACAAATCAGAAAAAATACACAATTAATGAATAATCTATTAGACTTTTTTATCAGATAAAAAAAATAACAAGAAAAGTTCTTTATTATCAATACATTTTTTATTGTTGTTAAAAATAATCACATCGTAAGCCCTTATTATAAATTATTCATCATTATGTGAAATATATAGCAAAAATCAACTGGTTTTGAATAGAGTTTAAAATGCTGTACACCGATGCACTTAAACTAGCCAAAGAACAATCATTAAATAACGATAGATATATTAGTAAACTAAACACTTAAGATTTTAACTTTATAATAAATAACTATGACAGACAACATTATTGAATTAATCAAATATTTAAATTTTTATGAACTTTTCTCTTCATTTTTTAGTTTATTTATTAGATTTTGATATTAATATTAAATTAAAATTCTTTTATATTAATTTTGAAGTAAAAATCTTGTTAAGTCCTTATAACGTAAGTAGTACAGAAAAAATTTGTTAAAGTTTTAGAAATACGACTTTAGATGTTAAGAAAGAGTTCATTTTGTTTGTATAAAATAACAAAATATAAATGAAAGTAAAAACCGGGTGATGATGATGATTTTGTTGTTGCTGCTGTTATTGTTGTGTTGTCTCTTTGAATCGAATTCAAATAGGCCGCGCATAATTTATGAGAACTATGCGCATTGATACTGCGCATGCGCAATAACATTTAATTAAGATTTATAAAAAAAGTTAATTATTAAATTACAGGATAATGAAAGCCGAACAGTTGTTTATTTTGAACGAACAGTTATTGAATAGTTCTCAACTATTAGAAAAAAAAAAATATCAAAATATCTATAGTTCGTGCCAAATTGAGGGTCAATTTTTTTATAATTAAAAAAAAAAAAAAAAAACGAACAAAAAAATTTTTTGATAGAACAATGAAGAACAGTTAACGAACAGTTGATAGAGCCAAAAAAAAGTGCAAAAAATTAATTTCCCCCCGCCAACTTAAGACAGCTATATTTTTTCGCTCTTTGGCCGGCTCCATCAAATTATAAGACGTTGTCAGGTCAAAAAAATAATACCGAAATTGATAAAATAAATTGTACTATAGCGCATGATGTACACACGGCTGGCAACACCATTCGCCGCGTCGGGAGATTACGCCAACCACCAGCACAATATCGGGAATGATCAAGACTTTGCGCCTGACATTAACGGCCGCATTTTATAATAGTCAGTACAGTGCCACATACTTTTCTTGGCCGGTAAGAGCGTCGCTGTCATTTATTATTTCTTCTGTCATATATTATTAGTATTGCTAGTAAATAAAAATTACCCATGATATGGGGAAAAATTTGAAGTCATGCAGGCTACCTTATAAGTAATTTATTGAAGTGTCTTAATAAAACAATGTATACTAATATCTAGAAAATACAGTTCTAGGAAAATAAATGTGACATAAACTTAGGAACAATACTGATATGATAGGTTTTGTTACCTGTACTGAGTGTTTATATCTTTTAAGATACCTAGCAATCAAAACCGTTCCATAATTAAAACTTTGCCATTGTAATTAATAATGCAAGAAATAAAAATAAATACATTTTAGTTGGATTTTTATTACGTGTTAGTGGATAGTAAAATTATTTATTGTACGCACCAAGAAAGAAAATAAACACAAACATTAAAAAAACAGTACAAATAGCGGGCTAAGAGCATTATTAATAAATCATTCGAAGCAAACACGTATTTTGCCTCTAATTTTGATACATTAATTATGATCAAACAAAACAAGATCTGAAGAAGAATCACACTCTAGAGGACGAACTCCATTAATTATTTGATTTCCCGAACAGTCAAAATGTTCATCTTCAGAATCACTGCTTTCGCTTTCACTATCGCTGGCCAAACTAATAATGGTGTTCATCTAAAAACACATATTTTTCTCTGTATTTGTTTTTATTTTTTTTTTTACATGATCGCATTGTTTTTTCCATTCTGCAACAGATATTCTGTCGAAGGCTTCTGCAATCAACTGAGGCATTTCAGTACTTGATTTCCGAAAGTTCTTCTCTGCTACATTCCGTTTCATTGAACTCCAGATCATTTCTATTGCATTAAGATTGCAATGATATGGTGGCAATCTTAACACCGTGTGTCCACTATCTTTCATCAATTTATCAATTTCGTATTCTGGTGCCGGTTTGTGTCTTTTAATTAGTTCATAAAGCTGAGGTTTTTTATAGCTTTCGTGGA
Source organism: Helleia helle (assembly GCA_963853865.1). NCBI lineage: Eukaryota > Metazoa > Arthropoda > Insecta > Lepidoptera > Lycaenidae > Helleia > Helleia helle. The sequence goes on along the minus strand of OY971426.1, from coordinate 15,320,208 downwards.
ATTCCACGTTCTTTTCAGTTAGCCATTGTTGCATGTCCACTTTTTTATAATTTGAATTTGGACACTTGTTCGTGCAGTATGCAGCATTATCCACTATGATTAATGACTCCTGATCCAAATTTGGAACCAACTTATCAGCGACCCATTTTTTTTAAATTGTGTTTTTCATTTCATCATGATAATCACAGCTTTTTATATTTGATTTGAAAACGAGTAAAGCATTCTTGACAAAACCTGCTTCTCCTCCTGCATTGACGATTATATATCTATTTCCTTCAGAAACTGGGTTCAGAACACCATCATCCTCATTACTTTGGCAACATTGTCCAGCTGTGTGCGAAGTGTAAATATATATGTTTCGTCCAAAATAACTACAGGTTTCTTTTTGTCACTAAGTTCGTTTTCCTGAATTTTTTGTAAATATGTCGCACTCCATGCGGATATATCATTACGTTCAATAAGAACTTTTCTATTAGATTGGGTCTTCTTGTATCGAAATCCTAGTTTATGTAATACTAGCTGTTGCCTGCCCGCGTTACTCAACTCCTATAAGTCACAGCATGATAGTGATAGCCTATAGCCTACCTCGATAAATAAGCTGTCTAACACTGAAAGATTTTTCAAATCGGAGCAGTAGTTCCTGAGGTTAGCGCGTTCAAACAAACAAACAAACAAACTCATCAGCTTTATAATATTAGTATAGATTTTCCGTAGGGTCTCTTGGCCCCCTTAAAATCAATTTCTTCAAAGAACATTCAGTAACTTCGCTAAAGTGGGAATTTCTTTTTTAACTGAGTAAAATTCGTGAACTTTCCTTCTTATGACACCGAGATCAAAGTTGTCGACTTCTATCTTTCCTGTTGTTCTTTTACTTTTTTTCCCCGGAGTAGAAACTTTTGTCCCTGTTTCATCGGCCCGTTTTTTTTTCATTTACCATTCGTCGCACTGACCTTTCACTAACGCCTGTAATAAAAAAAGTAAATAAGTAAGTTTCCGTTTCATTAATACGTAAATTATCCCCATCTATGCTGGTAACACTAACATGTAGCGGCAGCAACTTGTTCTGAATATACTTTTTGTAATGGTATAATTGGTGCTTTCTTCATTCATGAAAGAAAGAACGCGTAAAACTTCTGCCAACGCTTTTAAATGCTCCAGGCATGTTTGATATTCATAAAAACCACAAAACACAAGGACTCCGCAAGTTGTATTTGAGAGCTAACTGACATTGTCACTTGTCAGTCTGACATTTCAAAATGACGATGGTAGTACCAGTTTCAGCCGCCGGCTAAAAAAAATTTGTGGCACTCACAGACATATAATAGAAGCAGACCGAACACTTTTAACACAAACACATAGACAGTAATAAGCAATATCTCCATCTCGTTCTCATACGTCTGAACTCCAAATACACCTTTCTTTGTCTTTCAATGTAGTAACACAGACACATACATAGACAAAACAGATAGTGAAGCCATCCGCCATATTGATAGATGACAAATGGCGTCATAACAAATTCGCTCAAGTGTTTTTGTTTCTTAAAAATGTTAAATATTATTATGTGAATTGTAAAAATAAGACGGGATAAATATGGTAATGTGCAGTGCCCCTCGGTGTAGTAGTGCTACATATAATAAAACACCTGACATAATATTTCCTAAGTAAGTATTGTGAAGCAAAATAACATCGTGAAAATTGTTTTGTTTATTATGTTACTATTTAAACTTAATTTAGCTAAATATAAACATTAAGCGTTGGTTTTACGTGTATATTTTAGGAATACGCATGATACCCAGCAAATTTGACTAAGTTTAATTAAATAATACAACATTTTACTTCATTGAAATCCTGTTTGACAGTTTTGGTACTTTAGTTATTTACAGGGGCTGGATTTAGATTTACTTTATATATTTTATTAGATTTATTTTATTTTAATACTTAAGACTTTAGGTTATTCGAGAAAAGGTAACTTTCAATGTATTAAAGTTGCCTAATTTATTTTTAATATAGATAAGTACTTGTATAAACTCATAATACGTACACAAACATTCTTGAATGATACATTTACTTCTTTTCTTTTTTTTTTTCCTTTATTTTATTTCATTTATTCCTGGTTGGCAAAAATGAACGTGACATATTGGCAGCACACAAATCTTGTCTTATGTTCAAAACATTTTGACAGTCGTAATATAGATAAAAGTGGCTTTAATGGAACGATTGCGACAATATTTGATTTACTGTTGCAAGAGGTAAGATTTTAATTTATATGGTTGCCATGTGTATTTACCATATTAAAAACTTTATAAAAAGTATGAAGTTTTTTTTTCCGGATGGATCTATGCTAACGGCCCGAAGGCCCTAATGCTACATCGGATTAGTGTGAGCCCATTTAGCTCACTTTTGGTTTGTAAAAGTGGGGGGTTTCCCCCCGCCAATTAACCGTGTGGTCTGCAACCGCACGGCGTCCTGGCGTCGGGTTGCAAGTATAAAGTGGTCTCAAGTAGGGTACTGAATATCGCATAATATTCTACCTACAGGCATTTAATTTTGTATTTGTCGAAAAATGTACTATTCCAAAGATATGAATTGAAAAACTTCATTGGACGTCTTAGGGTAGGTGTACTATATGACTTGGGCAGTTAATATTTTAAGTATAATAGTTGGTAAATGGTAGTAGACATCTGTGATTGAATAAAGAAAATTTACCAAAACCCTGTATCAGCAAGAAAAAGGAGTGTACAAAATAGAACCACCACCATCTACTTCAAAAGCAAAGTGACAACATTTCAATTACAATATAGGATTTAAGTAAAAGATCAATGAAAGATATATTGATATAAAAATGTACATAAATAAAGTCTTATTATTACCTTCACCTATCTGTAGATAATATTCATAACATTTTTTTAGTTACTCTGGAAGTTGGTATTTTTCATTATTGTGCACCTATTTTTATTTGTGTGTGGAAATTGCACTGAATTGAGAAGAGGGGAAGAACCAAGAGGAGGTCCAGGCTCAGCAGAATAGGATGAATCAGAGATGCAATTGCCGTTCTCATTATGGTATCATAAAACCATTATGGTATCATGAAATTTTATTTGGAAAGTTCTTACTTTGATTCGACATGATTCCGTATGACAAAATTTTACATCATATTGATGATTTTGAGAATGGCAAATGAAGGTTACATAATAGGTGGTTATTATTTTTTTACTGGCCTTACTACTTATCTACATGCATATTTGCAGATAGACGAAAGCAAACCTGCCTTAGCGACAACTGCTAAGCATAATTAAGCTTAAAACTAAGGAAATAAAGGTATTTGATTTAAAAAAAACAGAAGCTTAATTAATTTATTATGTTTTTTATGTTAGTTGGATAGGCAAACTGGCAAACGTGCCACCTAATGGTAAGTGGTCGACGTTATTATGACATTTGATTCGAAAAATAAAGATCATGATTATAATCACTTGCATTTATTTATTAGTTATTAAGTTTTACGTAGATTTAAGGTGTAAAAACGATGCACATAAAACTAACCTAAGTGAACGAAATTATAAAAAAATATATATACCTACCTATCTTTTAAAAATAAATGATTCGTAAATTATTATTGGTTTTATTTAATTTCCAACTCCAATCTCCGTATTTATAAACTAACTGGTGCCCGCAGCTTATTCTGCGTTAACTTAATTTCACAACCGTATCCGGAATGATTATGATTCTTTTTATAGCCTATGTCCTAATTCGAGATATAAGCATTTTAACTTTCAGGCAAATTAGTTTAGCCGTAAAATAACAACAAGGTTGGCATGTCCAAACTTACATATTATTTTCGGCTTTATATTAGTATTAGTTATATAGTTCTGTCCTAACTATGACCTGAAATAAATAAATAACTACAACTAAATCTACACCAAGTCTTACAACCTACGCCTACATACACGTTTTCCAATATTTCTCACCTCTAAGTGTTAATATTTTCCGAAATTTCTCATCAACTTTCTAGTACTGATACGATTATTTTAAGACTAAAATTAGCCAAATCCGTCCAGCCGTTCTCGAGTTTTAGCAGATATTGGAATTGCTATCAATTTTTTAAAATAATCTCTTGTAATTTTATAATTATCAAGTACTGAATACGGCCCATGCCATTGTTTATGTTTGTGTAAGTTGTCTATGTGGTGTAGTTGCCACGTTTTTGTAGCTGTCATGTTCGGTCTGCTTCTCTTATATGTCTGTGGTCTACGCAGTGATGGAATTGGAACTAGGAACAAGTATCATATACGTATCATAATATGGAATTGACATTCGCGTATACCCGAAAGGGACAGGCATATTTTACAGGGATACCACATTCATAATAACAAGTCTACTTATTTTCTTGAAACAAGTGAATAAAAAATAATAATAAAAACTGGTAAAGGTTGATAGATAACTATAAGCCCTAACCAAACATTTATTGTAATTTTAGACAGCTGCATTTTTCCGGATTATCGAAAATATTATGTAATGACTAATAACAAACCGCTAAAAACGTAAATAATAAAAAAGAAGGCTATATACGTCTTAATACGTATGATCTATAGTACATAGCCTTTTAGGATAGCAATAAACATATTTGTTTTTATTGTGTTTATTTCGAAAATTCCAGTCACCCTTTTTATAACACCACATTCTTGGGTAATCTGCCTATAACAAAACTGGTATCACCATACCTACATAAACCGACCAAATTAAAAAGTAGTACAAAATGGCGGCATATTTAACAAACTGTTCGCGAGTGAGAATGTTTGTATGGCATTCAAATTTAGTGGATAATTTTTTGTTGGGCACATCATTGTTGTGCCCAACAAACAAAGAGTGATATTCTGACAAAGACAAAAGAAAGTGTCTATGTCTCTGTCACTCTTGGAGTTTTTCGTATGTTGTTATCTCGTTCCAATACGGTATTATTATTAGTTTGTCAAATCTATTGATACTTGATCTTAGAATTGGAAAATCAAAATTGAGCATTATGCCGCATAATTCGCGTTAGTGCTGTGCAATGTAAAACACACAAGTGTTAAAAAATAATCTTCTTAATAATCTCTAATAAATAACATCGTTTGTAAAATTAATACATTTTATAAATGAGTAATATAATTTAAAAGTTAAAATACAATTATTTTAGCGCTTTCGTTATAAAGTTTTATTATCATTTTTAACCGACTTCAACAAAAAGGAGGAGGTTCTCAACTCGGCCGGTATTTTTTTTTATGTATGTACACCGATTACTTCGTCAATTGTGGACCGATTTTCAAAATTCTTTTTTTGTTTTAAAGGGTATACTTGCCAAATGGTCCCATGATAAGGAAACCAGGGTCTGATGATGATATCCCACAGAAATCGTGGGGAACTTTCGAAAATCGTAGGAGCAACTAGCGCTGATGCTGGAGCTGAAAGACAGTCGAGGGAACTCCTCGACGATTACTTCAGTAACCTTGTGCTTGGGCTTGATTAATTTGTATTGATGAGGACTTTACAACTAGATAGGTTATGACTGTGGTTGGGGGTCTGATGATGAAGACGAAGGATAGTTATCGGAACTCTTAAATAGTTTACAGTAGTTACCTTGTGTTTGGACTTAATTAATTTATACTGATGAGAACTTTGCACCCATATGGGTGATGATTTCATATGATGATGAAATCATAGACAGTCGACGGAACTCCTCGACGATTTACAGCTTTTGTTGAACTTACTTCATACGGTTCAATAGGCCAAAATGTCTATCTCTGTATGTCTTTCTTTAATGAATTACTAAAAATGAAGAAATAAAAATTTTAAGTAAAAATTATAACCGACTTCAAAATAAAGAACTAAAAAGTAATAAAATAATCGCGTTTCTTTAATTTTTGTACGTCACCGTTGTCCGTCACCGGTGTCGTATTTGTTGCTGTAAGGTACCTAGTACCTTGACTGACACCGACTCCAAAAGTAACAATAATGACGTGGTACACGCAAAAATTGTACATTAGTAGAGATACAAGATGATTATTAGTTGTAGACACAAAAATTAAAGAAACGCGGCCATTTTAATGCTTTTTAGTTATTTTATTTTTTGAAGTCGGTTATAATTTTTGTTTAATTACACATTACACATAAACATTTTTACTTTTTGCAGTTGGCAACTTAGCACAAGAGTAACGTGTTTGATGGCAAAAGACTTGTATCTACATAGCTCTTAATAATTAAAAAAAAAGCAACGGTTTGAGATTTTACATTTGAATTCAAAAGTAATGTTATTATGTGTATTTTATGTACGTTTGTTTATTACATAGTGACTCGTTAATGTTTTAATGTGAATTGTGAAGTCAATATATTAATACTATAGTGAAAACCTTTTGTTAAATATATTCAGTTCTATAGTGAATATGTATTTTGAGGTTCGTTTGTAAATTTATCATCAATATTTTTATTTTGTGCTGTGTGCTGGTAACATAAATCTATTCACTTATAATTATCGGTTGTTATAGATTGAAAATACACCAGAACATTTAAAGAGAGCGCGAAAGAAAGAAATCGTACCAAATGTTTCTCCAAAAGAAGAATGTCCACGACTTATTCTTGCTCCATTCTCTAGACCACCTCAAGTGGTGTTTGATAATGTGCCTATAGGATCGTCGTGTCAAAGAGAATTAGAAATTTACAACCCGACCAAACAAATACAGCAGGTAAATAAATATAAATAATAATAATTTATATGATTTATATTTTAGTACAACATTGTACTTAACAAAACACAAATGGGCATTATTTAAAAATAACTAGATTTAACGGTTACATATTTTTTTTGTAATTCAACTATTACGTTGTGTTTTCAAATAAAAGTTATACTTAATTATATATCTAATTATGTTTGATTCGAAATTCAAATTCTTCAATGTTAAAACTATATAAAGTGTAGGTATGTACTTCATAAAATTTAAACATTTATGAATTTACAAAGTAATAATAAAAATTAAATATTTAGTGCTGAAAAAGTCCAGCAAATTACTACTACTACAGCACAGTAACGCAGCAGTAAGAGGTAGTGCCATGCTGCATTGCAACCGAACTGGGCCGGCACGACCGGGGTGGTACCTCTCGCTCACATAACACCAGCGTCAAGTGAAAAAGTGACAGCTTTGCTGACGCGTTTCTTGCGTTTTGTGAGTTTACAGAGGCCCATAGTGCGGGATAGGGAAAAGGAGGGCGGCGCATCTGCGTGGTCTTGGTTGTGCGGATGTGTATGGGTGTCGGCGCCGTGAGGCTCCAACTGCTCGTTTGCCCCCTGATTACATAAAAAAAAATGCTCTGGTACTGGATTACATTAAACAAGTACTACATACAAATTATATTTCAGATAACTCTCGGGAAAGCTCTGCCACCCGGGCTCATCATTGATCTACCAGGAGAATGGCTGGAGGTGGAACCCGAAACATGTTACTGTTTGACTATGTCATGGTCTCCCACTCAGCCAACCGCTTTACGAGAAACTATACGATTCACAAATGAGAACAGAGGCAGATATGATGTTGTTGTTGTGTTAAAAGCTTCTTTGGTAATTAAAATAATAATATCTATGGACACTTTTACCCTACGTCAATCTGGTCCTCATTCTCGAAGTTCTCAAAGAACTTGTATTACGGGTACTAGATGACGGAAATATATTTAATACTTTCATACTATACATATATTTAAGATTTCTATTATATAATAGACATATTTAATACACATCAATGACCCAGGAATACAGAAAACTTTTGGTTCCCTGGCGAGTTTTGAACCCGCTATCTCCTGCTTGAGCTGCGATTCTGCACCGGTTCTTGTGCTCTGATTGGCCGACTGATGACCATTGGTTAATCATTGACTGATGAAACATACTCAAAGATCACTGATTGGTGGAATTGCTAATATGTCAGTGACAAATCACAGTTTTGGGATTTTATGGTTAACATTTCTCTATCTGGTTATATGCTCAATGAGGTCACATGAAGGAAAGATTTGTTCAGATTTTATTGTGTTTAGTCTAAAATATTTTTTTATATATATAAATATAACATATCCCATATTAAATTGAGTTTTGATAAAATGTATTATAAGTAGCATGATCAATACTGTATTATGAATTAAGGATTTTTTATGTTGTTAGTGGTCAACAATGTCTTTAAACTACTACAATAACTCCTTTGCCCATGTAAGGAGATTGATGTTGATTTGAGTAAAAGACATAATTATGAATTATAAAAACTTTATATCCAATCCAATAAATTATTACAAATGATTTTCAGAATGTGAAAAGAAAAAATCAACCCAAACTCAAGGTTTCTCCAGGAAAGATTAAGAAGAAAACATCGAAAAAATCACCCGTAGCCATGTACAAAAAGAAAGCTGAAGTGATATATAGCACTACAAAACTAAAAACAGTCAATGTCGTTCAAACGAAACAGTATGAAGTATTCAAGTCTTCAAATAAGGAAAATTTATCAATGCAGTATGATCAATTCATGAATTCCAATGTTAGACATTGTCCTTTTGACTCTCCATCAAGCATCAATTTTGACTTCAATACTTCTGAAGTATTTTCAAATCGTCATCATTATAAAAATGAAAATATTTTACATGATACCTATGATAAATCATATAGCATTGTGAATGATAGATCAAATGTTCCAGAAACACGTAATGTATTAAAACCTTTGAACAAACAATGCAACACATCAGCAGCAGATATGTTTGATAATTTATCCTTTACGCCGTTAAAGACTTTACAAACGAAAAATGAGAAATTAGAAAAAGGTCCAAAGATTGTTTTAAGCATGAACTCTGAAAGTGATTTTGACGATAGCTTAGATTTAAAAAATAGAAATAAAGAAAATGAGACACATTCTATTATTTGTATAACATCCTCGCAGCCCACACATACTTGGCTTTCGGTTGCGAATCGTGATAAATATGAAGAAAATCAATGTGTAGAGACTCCAGTCGTCCAAAGTAAAAAGATACCTAATACATCTTCACCTAAAGAAATGAACAGTCCAAACTTTTCTATAAATACTGAATTTTCTCGTATTAGTGACTTATCCTTCTTCCCTCAAAGATTTTCTACTGAACGTAAAGTGTTCCCAAAAATAATCAACGAAACACATGATTTTATCGATGATATAAAACTAAGCTCTGATACATATACTAAAGAGTCACCTTACACTCCTTTGGATCAGCATCGACAAATACCTGAATCGAAACAATTCGTTGTCAAAGAAAACAGCAGTAAAATATGTCGACAAGCTTTGTTCAAGGAAAGCATGCATCAACTGCATCAGAGGGAAATGGAAAAGAATTATCTACTGAGGCCAGAAAATGTATGGTGTAATGATATCCGAGCTGTGTCTTCCCCTCCTAGATCCATAACACCACCTTTGCAATCCATTCCCGAAGAAAGTGTACAGTATCCGGACACTTACAACTTCGACAAAACAGACAAACAAATGACGACTTTTACAATAAACAGAACTTTCGACAAACCGTTCGACCAGGCTTCGACTTCGATTACAAATAGGCAGTCAACATGGTCTAAAAAAAGTAAAAGAATCGAAACAGACTTGTGGAAAGTGCCCGCACCTGTTTCAAAACGGGAATCTAAAACAAGAACCAGCATCAAAAGTAGGGACTCCCTTCAAAGCAAGGGTAATCGTACTTTTGATAAAAGTAAAGTCACCACAGAAAATGCTTCCTTCAGTCAGATGGGAAGTGTGTACGCCCAATCATTCACTGTAGACCCCTTTGCATCTTCCACATACTTTTACGATGAAGAAGCGGTGAATAAATTTGAACACGAATTCAGGAGGTGGCTCAATTACATATTGACGCCGCCGGCGGATTTGGACAGCAATATAGAATACAAATTTGACGTCGGCAAAGCGTGGATAGAGAACAGGAATAAGGAAATACCACTAGCACCCACAAAGGAGCAAGTGTGCAGCGCCTATCACAACAGTTATAGGCTGGAGAGTCTGCGAAAATCGGCAAGAAGCCTTTTACTAAGCCCTGATATATCTCAAGTATTTCTCAAACTTAACGCCCAGATAGAAAAGAAATTGATAACTATAAGAAATGATAGGAATCTACACTTAGATATCGGATTGCAGAAAATTATAATGGAGTTACTGCTCTCTTATAATCCGCTGTGGCTTCGAGTTGGTCTTGAAGCTATCTATGGCATCATTATACCACTGAAATCTAATAGCGATATAGAAGGACTAACAGTATTCATTATCCAGAGAATGTTTAAAAATCCACACCTGAAGAACAAAACCTCAAAATCGTCCGCCCCCAATATATTACTACCGGCGTATATGGAAGCAATTAAAAAGTTCACCCTAAAGAAATTTTTCATGCTCGTTTTCTTCTTGGATCAGGCGAAACAAAAGAAGTTGATATCACACGATCCATGTCTCTTTTGTCGAAATGCGGTCTGTAAAGAGAGTAGAGAGATTATAATTCGCTTTACAAGAGAACTCATTGCTGGTATCGGTGACATTACTAAACACCTTCGCCCGCTCGGCTACGTAGTCAGTCACAAGCAGTCCTACCTAGACGAATATAAATTCGCCGTCCACAACATTGCCATAGACATTAGAGACGGAGTTCGATTGACCAAGGTCATGGAGATTATATTAATGAAGCACGGATTGATGAACCAATTGAGAACACCCGCTATATCTCGCCTTCAGAAGATACACAACGTGCATGTAGCTTTGAACGCTTTGAAAGAAGCTAACTTTGTGATCGTTGGAGACATCACTCCTACCGATATCGCGGATGGCCATAGAGAAAAGACGTTGTCCCTTTTGTGGCAAATTATCCACGTGTTCCGTGCACCATTGTTTGAAAAGGCGGCCAATGTGATACAGACATGGTGGAGGAAGAAATTTGAAGTGATAATGGAAAGGCGCAGGGAAGAAGAAAGAGTTTTGGCCAAGCGAACCGAAGCCGCCACTATTATTCAGTATTGGTGGAGAAGAATTCAATATAATAGAATGGTTGAACATAAAATGTACCAAATTACAACCGCTACGATAGTTATACAAAAGTATTGTCGTATGTGGTTGTGTCGTAGTCGATTACGTCGAACTAAATCTAGCGCCTTGAAGATAGCCGATTGGTATCTACGAACAAAAATGGTAAAGGAAGCACGAACTACTCTAAATATGCTAAAATTAAAGAGAGAAGAATTAAGAGAGAAATCCGCTGTGACTTTACAATCTTATATCAGACGTTGGCACTGCGTAAAAAAGTATAGGGAAATCATTAAGAAAATTATTCTCATACAAAGTGTAGTACGATGCTTTTTTATAAGAAAACAGTATATTAATGCGAAAAAATCAATAATATACGTTCAGAATAAATATAAAAGTAAATTACTAATGCGTAAGGAAATGCATCGTTTTGCCGAAATCAGAAAATGTGTTATCGTTGTTCAGAGTTTTATCCGAATGACTCGTCACCGGCAATGCTATCTTAAATTGAAGGCAGCTGTTAAAATTGTAGAGGAAAAATATAAGGCTTTATTACAAATGAGAAAACATCGCTGCGAGTATGTTAAACTAAAACAAAGTACTATCATACTACAGTCATTATTTAGAGGTAGAAAAGCAAGGAGAGAGTACCTAAAACAAAGAAATATTATCATTGCAATACAACGGAAATTTAGAGCAAAACGTGATATGGAACGCGAGCGTAAAAAGTTTGTGCAAATTAAAAACGCAACGATTGTACTCCAAAAGTATCTGAAATCATATTTAATAATGAAATCCGTCAGAGCGCAATATGTTTTAGAACGTAAATCGGCTATTTTGATACAAAGATACTTTAGATCATATTTATTAGCTAAATCTCAAAGAAATTACTACATTCGATTGCTAAAATTTACAAGGAACATTCAATCCAGATATCGCAGTATTATTAGTATGCGTCGAGACAGGTCTGCGTTTATACACTTAAAAATGGCTGCCATTACCATACAAAGACGTTATAGGGCACAGATTTTAATGCGTAACATTAAAGAAAGTTATGAAATTCTAAGAAAATCATGTATTGCTATTCAAAATAGATACAGAGCGCTGGTGGCAATGCGTAAAGAAAAAACTGAATATCAAATGCTCAAAAAGTCCTGTATTGCTTTACAAAGACGTTATAGAGCACATTTGTTAGGTAAGCAACAACGTGAATATTTCCTTAGACAAAAACGAGCAGTTATTTTGATTCAAACTTGGTATAGGTCAATGCAGAAAGGAATAGAAGTGAAGAAACAATTCGAACAGACAAAGAAAGCATGCACTACAATACAGAGATATTATCGAGCATTAATTATAGGCAGATTACAAAGACAAGAATATATTAGAATAAGAACATCTACTATTTTTATACAAAAGTATTACAGAAGTTACGTCTTAACAAAATCAATAAGGCAAGAGTACGTTAAACTTAAATCTTCAACTGTGACCATTCAGAGATTTTATAGATCGTGGGTAGAAATGAAACAACAAAGAAATGATTTCTTGACAACTAAAAAGGCGGCAGTGACAATTCAAAATTACTATAGATGTTATAGGGAAACTATAAGATTGAAAGCCGAGTATGAAAGATTAAGAGGAGCCACTGTATGTATACAGAGGCGATATAGGAGTTTATGTATAATGAGAAATGTGCAGGGAACATATACTAACTTGAAACGGAACGTAGTTTTCGTACAAAGAAAGTACAGAGCTTTGATAGCAATGAGGAAGGCTAGAACCCTGTATTTACAGAAACGCTCTGCGATAATTCTATTACAGAATAAATACAGAGCTCAATATTTAATGAACCAAGAAAGAAATCGTTATTTGAGCATATTAAGAGCGTGCAAAACTATCCAGTCTCGATTCAGGGCGTATAAATTAGGATTAAAACAAAGGCATGAGTACTTGCAACTAAAGCAAACTGTAATAACGATACAGCAAAAATATAGAGCCAAACTTACTATGCGAAAAGACAGAAAGTCTTACCTAGCATTACGCGCCGCAGTAATAACAACTCAACAAAGATTTAGAGCCAATAAGCGAATGCAAGTATGCATGTCTCAATATCAAGAAGTTATAAAAGCTAGTATTAAAATTCAAAGATATTACAGAGCTTATAAAATGGGCAAAGCGCAAAGGCAACAGTATGTTTCAATAAGAACAGCGGCTATACTAATACAAACGCGTTACAGAGAAATAAAAGAAGTTAGAAAAATACGTAATAATTATATTAAATTACGCGATGCAGTAATCGCTATTCAGCGTCGTATAAGAGCGAATACCGAAGCTCGAAAGATTGCCAGAGATACAGCTGCTACAAAAATACAGATATGGTACAAATCTATCAAACAACGCAATCAATGCCGCTCCAAATATTTGGATATAAGACGCAAAGTTACGCTCATACAATCATACTTTAGAATGTTCGTCATACACAAATGTTTTGTCAAGATTCGGGAAGCAACTATTAAAATACAGAGATTTTATCGCAATTATAAGTTAGCTAGGACAGAGAGAGAAAAATACTTACGTATTAGAATTTCTATCATGAAACTACAATCTCTTGTGAAGTCTTACATTGAGAGGAAACGTTATTTACGCATAAGAAATACGGTTGTGCTTATTCAAGCTCTTTATAGATTAAAGAGACAGCGAGAGTTATTGAAAAAGAAACAAACGCGAGCTGCTGTATGCATTCAAAAGCATGTAAGACGATATTTACAACAATCGTGGTATAAAAACTACTGCAAACGAATAATTTTCATTCAAAGATTATGGAGGAGTAAGCTCGTCACTCGATTAGTGAGGTGTGATTTCTTACAAAAGAGGAGAATAATTATAAAACTACAAGCAGTTGTCAGAGGATATTTGATTCGAAAAGAAGTTGAAATGAAAAAGGAAAGTTTGATAAAAATGAAGGAAGAGAAACGACAGAATTGGGCTGCAGCAAAAATTCAGGTATTTATTGTTTTATATTTATTTGTACTATAATGTTAGAGCGGCATGAGAAAATTGAGAGAGATTAATTTGTCTAGTTACCTACGTAGTCTTATTTAAAAGCGGACTAATTTGCTTTGTATCTGCCGTACTTACGTAGACATAACCCCGCTTTATTCTGCTAATCACCTCCGCCTCTATGCTCTAGAGTCTAGAGAACTAAAAAGAATTGGACAGGCATCTACCATCTTATCATTTAGGTAGATTGAATAACACAGGTTTGGCAAAAAATGGTTAATCCAGCTGCCAACTGTCCGAGCTGGCAGTATGCATAAATGCATTTACCCCGCAGAAAAATGTACCTCAATTTTTTTTTTTTTATCTGACGCGGTTTAAATCCATTTTATCTATACTATGCTATCATTTCATCATAAACATATGATTTTTTAAAGGCTCTCTTCCGTGGCCACAAAACCCGAGTGGCGGGCGATAGACGAGCGGAGGAACTGCGCCGACGATGGCGAGACGGGGGTCTCCAGTCCACGCAGGACTCGCTCAAGGACCGCAACGAGGAGGCCATGGATGTACTGCGCAATATGTCTGATATTGAAACTGTGATAAGAGCATTTAGATCTTTAGGTAAGCTTTTTTTATTAATTTTATCTAATACTAGCTGTTTCCCGCAGCTTCGCCCGCGTTAACTTAGATTTACAGCCGTATACGGATTGATGATGATTATTTTTATAGCCTAAGTTACTCCTTATAACATCAGCTATCTGTCAGTGAAAGTTCCGTCAAAATCGGGCCAGCCGTTTCAGAGATTAGCCGGAACAAACAGACAGACAGACAGACAGACAAAAATGGTAAAAAATGCTATTTTGGTATATGTCCCGTGTATACATTCAATAAAAAACGGTTATTTTAATATAACAAACAGACACTCCAATTTTATTTATCTGTATAGATTAACATTAAAATATCTTCTTTTATTGTAATTATTTCATTGAAAGTTGTTTCAATCCTTAATTGGCCAGATCAAGTTGGATGCGAAAAGCGGAGGATCGGCCGTCTTGGCCTATCGGAAAGAGATTTTCAGCAGTACTGATACAGGTTAATGAAGATGATGATATATTCTAAGGAGATATGTAGCAAATTAAACTGCGTATCGACTTCGCGCGGCAAACCATCTAACATTGGCTCGGGTGGCAGCCGCGTACTATGGATACCTACAGTGCCGCCGCGCGCGGCAACTCGATCCTGCCGCGCGACGAACTAGTTCACGTCGGTTATTGACGGTGCGGCAAAGGAGTGTGAGTGAGTGTATGATGTCAATGGTTGCCGGGCACTAAATTAACACTCGGTTGATGGAGCGGCAACCGACGCGGCAGCACGCTGCCGCACTGCTCCCTAAAAATGGTTCGCGAGCCAATCATAGGTTTGCCGGGGTCGAACAATGCTCGCGTCGCGCGGCGGCATCGCGAAGTTGATACGTAGCCTTAGGCTTTGCTAATCGAATCGTTCAAAAAGGAAGGTTCCTTCGTTTCTACGTCGCATATTTCTGCAAAATATTCACCTATATAATATCTATAAAAAACAATCTAATAAGAACACTGTTTTTTCCAGAACTTTTGACTGAAGTGTTTCCAATGATGTACAATACAAATGCCTCGTCTATAGTGCGTCGTGTGTATATTTATATGTCGCTAACAAACAGGTCAATTTCAAGTATAGACGTATTAAAATCGGCCGCCTCTATACTTGTTAACTTGACGAGGTATAGGATAACAGGACCACAAATATATGCTGTAAGTTTTATGATTGTTTCTTTGGCTTAAAAAATATCAATTCCTACAAAAAATAATGATTATACAAGGTAGAGAGGACGTTTAGACATTAAATTGAGCTTCATATACACAATGGCATCATTTTAAATATAACCAAATCACCAGACATTTGTAAGAATTTTAAAATGTAGCTGATTACATAATAATTCGCTGCTGGTGCTTAGAATCTGATAGCTGATTTGCATTAGTAGGACTATCAACATTTCGTCGCAATCGTAGAACAAAGACGGATTTGCAAATCTGTAACTTTACACCAGAGCACTTAGAAGTTTTGAAACGACATTTTGTATGATATTTTTAATATTCCTTATTCAATCTCCTTCAAATTTGGGCATTTGACTGTGTGTAAGACGTATTATAATATCACTTGAAAAGTTAATTTCTAAATATGGTTAGATTTTTCAAAAAATCACATGCGTCTTTGTTTTGTGGACTTCAATATGGCGTATAGTTAAATACGACATTATTTTGCGGACTAAGTTTATGCATAAAATGACGCATAGTGAATTCCGACCTTTTTCTTTGGAGCATCTTCTTAAAATCAGCGTCGGTTTTGAAATTTTTATTACATAAAATATATATCTACGTATAATATTATCTTTAAATTAAGCTTATTGTGAAAAATATTGACTAGCCTGTTGGTCTGCGGTTAGTGACCCTAATTGCTAAGCCGTGGGTGGCGTAAGGTCGTGGGTTCGATACCCACCCTGGACAAATGTTTATGTGATTGAGCATGATCATTTGTTCTGTGTCTGGGTGTAATTTATCTATAATATGAAAGTATTTAGAAAATATATAAAAGTATATATCAGTTGTCTGTTTACCATAAGAACAGGCTCTGCCTAGTTTGGGATCAGATGGCCGTGTATGAGTTGTCGCATCATATTATTATTAAATAAATAATCATAAAACATAAAACATATTTTCATCCATAAATGCATAGTTGTAACATTAGGTATGACATATATTCTGCAGGTAGGTACCAAATTACGTCTATCAGCATCTTTTGAAGATGCCAGTCTCATAATAAAGACGTAATAGAATACTATTACGACTTCATTATGTACAAGAATTATTGTTTTTAAATAATAATTTGATACTTATTAAACCTTTTTAACTTTATATTTTAGTAATAAGATAAAATAAAACTAAAAACAAGGAAACATACTGGCGCATAAGGCTCATAATCAACCTAAGTCCTGAGACCCAATGTAGTTTTCAACCTAATAGAGGCACACAAACAGTCACAAGTAAGAGTCTTAAATAACATAGTGACCTCAATATATTTTTATGGGCTTAGGATCGGCCTTTGCCTGCACACATAAAATTGCTTGGGCAGTTTAAAAGCTCTGTAAAGTTTGTTAATTCGGAACGCCAATTCCAAGAGGGTATAAAAGCTCGTGCTCGTCACGAGAACGAATTCGTAGAGTTCCCAGTTACTAGGGAAGATAAACACGGTTGTGTTATGGCTCCCACCCTTTTTGAGATCTACTTTGCTGCGTTTATGAACGATGCCAACAATACTAATGTAAGAACCAGGTTCTCATAAATGTATGTATGGACAAAAGCATTATCGATCACACACGATTTAGAGCCAAACGTGAAGTGCACTCTGTCCCAGTGACAGAAGTTGAAAATAAGCCCATCGCGATCAAGTTTGCCTCATTGCATCGCTTGCAGACCTATCTTGACAATTTAAAGAATCTGTAACAACAGATTCCGCTTGGTAATTACTGCTTCAAAAACCCAGATTTTAAGCAATCGCGAGGGAGAAATCTGCGCGCGACGGCGCTATATACCTAAACGGAAATCCACTGGATGATGTTACCTTTAGGTATCTTGGATCTTTAGTATGCGACAATAATTGTCTCGAGTCTGAGATCTCATCAAGATGACATAAGCTGCCGCAGCCTTTGGTGGAGTAAATCAGAAAGTTTCGAAATTAAACGACCTGAAGCTCCATACAAAGCTCAATGTTTACAGAGAAAATATTTTTGCCATTAATGCGCTACGCTTCGGATACCTGGTGCCTTTATAAGACTATATGAGGTGCCTTGACGCCTTTCACCTGAAATGTCTTCGAACAATTCTTCGGGTGAGATGGCAGAATGATGTACCAAACTCTTAGATTCTACGTCGGACTAATCTGATGGGGATGGAGGGTCCCAGTTGCGCTGTGTGGACTTCTTGCGCGCATGATGTCCTCCAGATTGCCTAAAAATGTAATTTACTCGGAGATTGTCTCAGGAAAACTTAATAGATTTGCTAGAGTGATAATCTGACTCATCTCGATGGCTAGAAATTATAACACTTATTTTATATAAATACGTCATCTAATACTTCGTGCACTTTTTATAGCATAGGAGGGCAAACGAGCAGTTGAAGCCTTTTGGCGACTATCTACGCTCATACACATCCGCACAACCAGACATTATGCAGATGTGTTCTCCTCTTCCATATCCCCCAATGGGCCACCGAAAACTCACAAACCACACGAAATGCAACAGCATAGCTGTATCATCGGTGTTATGTGAGCGAGAGGGACCACACCGGTCGTGCCAGCCCCATTCGACTCCAAAGCAGCATGGCATTTCTTTCAGCATTTGCTCGCATATTGCATCTACTCCAGATGGTACAGGCGATGATTGTTTAAATCGTCTTAAAAATAAAATACTAAGTACTAAGCAATAAAAAAATAATAGACAAATAAATAACTAAATAGTAAAAAAATCTTTAAAGCACTTCATCAAAAATTTCATATTTTGTTTTTTTCTAACTGTAATATATTGTATGAAAATAACGACGTATTTATTACACTTACTCAAAGAACAAGGACGATTGTGTAAATCTGACAACCCTAACTCCGATGAACAACGTCGGTTATGTACATCCAACTGAATTTTATCCGTAAAATAATGACGGATTTTATCAAGCGCCTATTACTCTTACATAGAACAATGTCGCATAGTAGTATCCGTCACTAATAAAAATGAATTTGTATTTAGATGGGAAATGTTAAAATCAATAATAATTATGTCTTTTGTTTTGAGATAAATTCCGAAAATCCAAAATACGAACATTACTATATGTCCCAAGTACAACGACGGATATAACACAACCGCCACTGTTCCTTGGGGATCCTACTAAAATAGTATATCTCATGAAAATTAAAGCTTATATGAAGTAATTATACAATTAATACTCGACAGATTTAATTTAATGATATTCTCCAGTTATATTAATTGATTCCTAATTGTAAAACTTAATAATTTTCTCTTCATCTGCACTGTTGTTATGTTGTTCACTGTTTTGTATTAAAGCTAATATTTGTTTTTAATCTATTTTAAGCCATAATTAACTAATCGACTATAAACTTAAAGATTTTTTTTGTAAAAACCACCACTTTTAATTTAAAAATTAAACTTACAAACAAAAAAAATCAAAACAAACATTTATTTCAATTCATCTTTCCGTATTGTCCGAAGAACACATCCGGCTATAACAATCCGTCTTAAGGAAACGGGTAGCGGGGGGCAGGGGTCAACGGCGTACAGCGACGAAATGTATCACTCGTCATTTTACTACGCTCAAAAATCAAAACCGCCGTTGTTCCAACTGTGTATCTCGGCCATTTTCAGTAATTAATTAATATAATTTATACAGTTTATAGAACAACATATTTCAAGTAAATTTACGTCATAAACGTAATTTCGTAAAAATGTCAAATCCGACTTTGTTCTACGACTGCGACGATTTTAAAGTCGCCGGCGTTTGTTTTAGTTTGTTTAAAAAAATACTACTATTCTAATACATTTCCCTTTTTTATGGCTTTTGGTGTATTTTAAAATATCTTATGAAGTAGTATGAGCCGTGTTTTCATTAAACTTCATTATGTCCTATCCACTAGGCATGCTCGCAATATGGACGATAAAATACGTAGTAAACAAAACACATTTTTCCAGAAAGAAAAAATCTCTAAATGACTTAAACATTAATATTAGCTAATAACGCATTTAGCCGAAGCAAAGCAATTTTTATTTTGATATTTGTGTCTTCTAATCAGACAAATTTTGTGTTTTCTAGAGAGAGAGAATAGGTCCAGTTCTGAAGTTTATGTGGAGGTTCAGTAACAGTGAAGTGCAATTGTTTTGTATTTTGGCGACATATCTCTGGCTCTTCTCGAAATATAAGTCTGTTAAACAGGTAAGAATTACTCACGTTTGATTGGGTACATTTTAAAAACTTAAAATTTATAAACATTTCTTTTTTCAGGATTTGGCAGACTTTTTGCATATGCCTGAAAACCACAAGATTCTCGTCACTATTAAAGGCAACGTACTGCGCATGAAAAGAATGGCAAGTAATGTGAACAAGAATAAGTTTAGTACACCTCAAACTTCCAAGTTTGTCTCGCACACAATGAACATGTCTTTACGAGACGGAATGAACATGAGTGTCAATAATCATGGCAGTAACTGTTATGTTACTTTACCCGCTTTGGAACCTGACTATGGAATTGTGAGAGCTGACAAACCTCGTTATTTCCAAGATGCTGAACAAGCTATACTTTGTCTTTTCCAAACATATAATTTATAAATCCCATCTCCATTATATTAGTGTTAATGAATTTGTTTCGTGTTAAGGTAATTGTTGACATAATATTTATATACGAATTAATTAATGTTGCTTATAATAGTTTACCCAACTTGAGCATATTATACTAAATAAATGTTTTGTAACATAGTTGTGTTCTGTTTTATTCAAATGTTGCAGTTTTATATCATACACTCTGCTATTTTACCAATTACTTATATAGGTAACAAGGAATAATTGGCTATAAGCAATCTATGTGAGTATGCAGAATTCATAATATGATGCTTCGGCCGCACCTGCGTGTATCGTCCCAAAGTTATGCGAGCCGAAGCTTCGTAAGTTTGAACAATAAAAAGCTAGCGCGATAAAAGCTGTGGTCACATTAGCGGCTTCCATGGTATAGGTGCAATAATCCAAGACGACCGAAATCATTATCAAACGACGACTATGAAAGTGTGATTCAGCATGTGTCTAAACTGATCCAAAACAATGACCAAAATGAAGTATGAACAACGCTGACCACGCACAGCGATATTTTAGCGCGCTAAAACCCTTTAATGTACCGCCAACCGCGCGATAAAGCGGACGCAGCACGAATGTTCGCGACGATAGCCGATAATAATTGGTCACATCTGCGAGTATCGTGTTATGGCGCGAAGCTTTGTGACGATACACGTACACGCAGGTGCGGCCAAAGCATAAGGGTAAGACAAGTAGTGTACTTCATCACCCGTCATATTCTTTGTGTGTGATACATCGCGATGGTGAAATGTTACAATTCACTGCAATAACCAACGCTTCAAAATAATTAAAAGAAATATCGACGCTAAATCGTATTAAATAAACTACATGGCGTTGACAGTATTCTACATCGTGATAGTGAAAATCCGAGCGATGACCGTCAGTGAAAGCACATGGCAGGTGGTCGACTCCAGGACGTGATGTCGCAGAAGGAGGAGGCGGAGTGGAAGAGGGAGCGCACTGCAGGCGCCTCGTCCCGCGGGAGAGCACGGCGGCGACAGGCGGTCGCATCGCCGTAAGGGACCTGTGCCGATCAGGGGTCCGCTGCGCGCGCGTACGGTCCGAGCTAGCCCTTATATGTTCAGTGTACCTTAAATGGAGAAGGAGGAGGGGACGCCACCCCCCACCTCCAGAGAAGAGTGCCGTATGGCACATCTTTGTGGGTCGGTGTGGACGTCT
Source organism: Helleia helle (assembly GCA_963853865.1). Classification (NCBI taxonomy): domain Eukaryota; kingdom Metazoa; phylum Arthropoda; class Insecta; order Lepidoptera; family Lycaenidae; genus Helleia; species Helleia helle. The sequence continues at coordinate 15,298,550 of OY971426.1, read as the reverse complement.
CTCGTGCCAGGTCACCCAAACGACGAGGAGAACACCGCTGCGATTTAGGGGGTAGGGTCTGCGTCACAGTCTGCGTCCACCTTACCATTTTCTCGAGTGCAGTGAGTCCCACATATCCCCCGGGCCCCCCGGACTAGGTGGTATAGCTAAACGCATTCATGAGCAAAACCAAAATAAAATGGTTAGTCGTTCGTGGTCCAGTCTTCTCAGACGTAATAACAAAGTACAAAGCATTCTAAGTCTATGGTACAAAGTAACTTTGTAATGTTAGGACATCTGTCACCTCAGTCATCCCGTGACCATGGTTGGTGTAAATTATCCAAAACGTCGGGCTTGTAAAAAAAATATCTTAATAAACCGCGATAAAATCCGTAAAAAAATTATTTTGTACATCTTGTAAAGAAAGCTTCAGAACTTGCCTTTATTTTTGCTTAGAGATTTAATTTAAAATTCTCATATTGGTCAAGTGTTAGTTGACGACTTATTTCTACCTATGCCTAGAAAAAGGTCGAATCTCAATATGAAGTCCTTCGCTGCGACTAAAGGTTATTTCAACATAATGAGTGAAAATAACGTACATAAACATTAACTAGTTAATCATAATCAAAAACAAAATTTTTTATTCAAAAGTATTTATTCCAAGATTTATCTTTTTGAACGTCAATTGAGTCTACCACCGGTTCCAAACGCCCTATTCCGAAGGTGTGGTATCTTCTATAATATATAGAAAACAATATACTAGTACCAATTTAATACTTTAAAAAATTGGCAATTTTACAGCGCCGTGACAGTACCATAAAGTTAATATACCTTTCCGCTAGGTATATTAACGTGGACAGTACTCGACGCGACGACCCAACACGACACTGACAGCTATATTCTTCATTAGACCGACACGACCAACCCGACACGGTTTTTTTTGTAGATAGTCTAACAGTCTCAATATTGTTTCCAGGGACGCGCCATTATTGCCCGCGTGTATCACTTTTGTTCGCGTCGAAAATCATTTGTTCCCTCTGTGATCATGTAAGCAGTTTATACATAGGCGCAAGTTATTGATGGTTGTCAGCTTCATCTCACTAGGCATATCTAAAAATGCTTTACAATTAAAGATGCCATGTTTCTGGTCACAGTGTGGGCATTTTATTGATGATGATAAATTAAACGTTTTCGCAATAGGTTTCGCGCTGTATTTGCTGTATGTTTTGTCAGCAGAATTATGTTTATGTTCCAAATAACTTTTATTATTGCGAAATGATGTGCTCGGCGATGAATTCTGTGTGGACAATTTTTGAAAGCTGTTGTCATGCGTAAGACTAGATGCTTCTAATGATGTAAATTTACTCTCGAGAAATTCAAAGAAATCTGGTAAGGATGGTAACTCCCTTGGACATTTTAAGGATTCTATGTACTCCTTAAATGAGTTTCGGCATCGAGCTTTTGTGATAGGATGTGAACTATTAAAGGCACCCAGGAAGAGATGTCCACCCCTAATGTTTTGATAGCTTTCAAACATTCTTTCGCTGAGTCAAATAGACTATTTATATACTGTATAATGCATATAACCATTTATCTTAGAAACGTTTTTTAAAGAAAATTTTAGGACTTATGTATTTTGCAAACCCGCAATGTATATATACACACTATACACTGATGCTAACCGCGAGACGAAGACGCGCGCGGTGTTAGTTCGTTCACCTTGTGCATGCGGCGAACGCTATCAGCTGATTCAGTCCGCTAGCCGGCGTGAACCATAAACAAATTACATTGCTGTTTTTTTCAAAAAAAATCATTATTTTAAAGCATTATCAACAAATTCCTATAACATTTTTTTTATGTTAGTTGGATAGGCAAACGTGCCACCTGTAAGTGGTCGACATCGCCCATGAACATAAACTAGTTTACCTGGAACGAGCCCAGGCAACTCATCTATGTGTTGCCTATCCTGAGACATAAGATGTTAAGTCTCGGTGCCAGTAATTACACTGCCTGTCTTGCCCTTCTCTCCGAAACACAGCAAAGCTGTTTCACTGGAGAAACAAGCAAGATGGTGGTACCCATGCAGCCGGGAGCGCGGCACAGCGCTTCCCTCCCACATTATGTTTATTAAACCGGATTATACAAAAAAAAAAAAAGAAAACGCGTTTTTTTCACTTGTATCATGTCAGGCTATGCCAACACTATCATACCTCTTCTTTTTGCAAGCGTTCCAAATACAGCCGGTATAATGTGATTGGTTGGCGAATATTGTGGTGGACTGTTCTGGGTGGATAGAATGGGAAGTTGATTGATGGGGGCTAGAGGGGCGAATCCTTGCTCCTTGAGATTTCCCGCCGTTTCTCCAAAGCATTGACAAAATATTTTAGTTACACGACAGACTTGGCAGCATGGTCTCTGGTCTTAGCTGGTTCCATCAGGAACAAAACTAACTAAAAAAACTAGAAAAAAACGGAGCTGTCAATGTTGTGAGGGAATGGCGGGAAGCATCGGGACGCGCGGTTGTGTTTTTTTTTGGTTTCCCGTTAATTAATTGTTATTTTGTGTTTTGTCCATTCAGGGTGGTTTTCTATAGTGTTTGTTTTAAAAACTTGATCTTTATATATTGTGATTGGTTGGCGAATCTTATGGAGTTCCGTTCTGAAGTGGGTTTTCTTAGTAGGGCTGTTCTGGCGGTTTTCTATAGTATTTGTTTTAAAAACTTAATCAGTGTAATATATAATGTGATTGTTTGGCGAATATTAGTGAACTGCCATTTGTGAATGGAATCGGGAATGATAGTTGATTGATGGGGGCTAGAGAGGCGAAGCCGCGCTCCTTGGGGTTTCCCGCCTATTCTCCGTATCACAGACCGAATAATTGTATTTTGTATGGCTAATAGCCTAGTAGCTAATGTCTTTAAATGAAAATAATAATAAAAATGTCAATGTTGTCACTTGTCAACGTTAAATCTGGGGAAACGGCGGGAAATTTCAAGGCGCGCAGTTGTGGTTTTTTGTTTCTCATTAATTTTTTATTATTTTAGTCATTCAGATCAGTTTATTATAATATTTATTTTATAAATTTTATTTGTATATATTATAGTTAGTTAGAAAATTCTTGGTTGGTAAGTTTCTTTTTACATTCTATTGCAACATGAATGAACCCCCGGATCCCGGGGGAACATGTAAAGTGCCCGAAGCTTGCAGTTTTGTTACAGTAGAATATAATGATTCTAGTATGGACACTGACCAATCTTCCAAAAAAGTTAGTTTAAAACGTGGTCGCCTGCATAAAATATGCAAAAATTGTAACAAAAAGAAAAGAAAAAATACGGGAAACCAAAAGGACATTGGATGTCGTTGTGTAGAGTCCGATAAATCAGATGAGGGTAAAAATTTAACTAATATTCCACTTGCACAGCCTTTATTACAATCAGATAATCCAGTGCCTCATAATATTAATGATTCAGTCAGTAAACCAAATACTCCAATTGGTCGAAATCTTTACAATGAACTAGATGCACCTCCTTACATTATTCATGTTCAGAAGATCCAATCCTCTGATAATGACGGAAAAATATTGCACCCGATAACCTTCGGAAATTTTCTTTTAAAAAATAAAATTTATAATATAGTTAATGGTAGTGTTAAGAGAATTGGTCGAAACCGTATGTCTGTTTCCTTCACAAATTATGTTGATGCTAACTCTTTTATTAACAATAGTATAATCACCGACAATAATTATAAAGCATATGTCCCTTCATTTAATATTTTAAGAATAGGCATTGTTAGAGGAGTTCCAACAGATTGGTCTCCTGAGGAAATTATTTCTAATATCTCAACCCCTGTTGGCTGTGGCAAAATAGTTAAAATTAGACGACTTAATTATAAAACTATTGTTGATGGGTCTCCAATATGGAAACCCACACAGTCGGTAGTAATGTATTTTGATGGTCAGGTACTCCCAAAAAGAATATTTATCTGCTACAACTCTCTGCCCGTAGACTTATATGTTTTTCCCACCATCCAATGTTATCACTGCTGTCGTTATGGTCATACAAAGATGCAATGTCGTTCCAAACCAAGATGCCTCAAGTGTGGTCAGGATCATGTTAGTGATTCATGTAATGTTGAAGATGACTATTACTGTTGTCAATGTTCTGGTCGCCATATGGCAAACAGTAAATCTTGTCCGGAACTTAACAGACAAAAAGAAATAAAACTATATATGTCCCAAAATTGTGTTTCTTATCAAGAAGCAAGTAAAATGTTCCCTATACTTAATAAATCATTCGCTGAAACCTTGTCCAGTCCTCAAAGAAAATTATCTTTCCAAAATATTAATACTCCATCTTCTTATACTCCACAAAAATCTTACAAGAAAACAGTTATATCTAAACCTTCCCGCCCTATACAAGTTGGAAAAGGTTACGACAAAACTGCACATGATAATATCATAAAAGAATTTTCCTTTAATCAATTAGATAAAAATTATAGCCCAATTTCAAATGATACTCCCTCCACACAAGAACCAACAAAAATATCAGATATTATATCTTTATTACAAACCTTTGCCCAGACCAATAATAATATACCGTCCATCGTTGCCCCCTTAATGGAGTTAATTGTAAATATAATCAAAATAAATAATGGCCAACAAAATATTACAATGGAACGCTAGAAGCATAATTAATAAAAAAAGTGATCTAATTTACTTATTAAATAAATATAACCCTTTTTTATTTTCATTATGTGAAACTTGGCTTAGACCAGGTTTTACATTAAATATTAAAAAATATAATACTGTTAGAGAAGACAGATTAGATGGATATGGTGGTGTAGCATTTCTCATTAAGAAAGGCTACCCTTTTAATATAATATCCACTCCTGTACATAGTTCTGAAATTTCTATTTTAGCCGTAATTGTAAATAAAGTTTGTTTTGTTTCTGTATATATTTCACATATTTCTATTAATATATTAAATGAAGTTGGGGATATATTCTTATCCCTCCCTAAACCATTAATTATAACTGGTGACTTTAATTGTCATCACCAGTCTTGGGGCTGCTCCATGACAACCTGTTATGGTAATAAACTTTTGGATATTCTAGATAAAAACAACTTGTGTATCATCAACAATGGTAATTCTACTAGACGTACAAACTTATCTGAAGGAAATAGTGTAGTAGATCTAACTATTTGCTCACCCCAATTTGTATCTCAGCTGTCAAGTTCTGTTTTAACATCCACATTTGGCAGTGATCATTATCCCATTATTACCTCATTTCCTCCTGGCAAATTAATTAAAACTTGCAATAAACTATTCCCGAGATACAATATATCAAAAGTCAATTCTGACACTTGGACTCAATTTAGTAGTAAAGTTGATTTAAAACTTAGTCAGAAAATATCAGAAAATATTAGTGATTCTTGCGGTGCCCAAATTTTTTTAGATACATTAATTGAAAGTGCCAATGAAGTTTTTAATATAAAACATGGGAACCCTTATATTCCAAGTCCTCCATGGTGGGATGTCGAATGCAAAGAATTTTTAAATAAAAGAAAAAATGCTGAAAAAATATTTAATAATAATATGACATTAGAAAACCTCTTATCACTAAAGGAGATTACAAACGCAACAAAATTACTTTTTAAAAGAAAAAAAAGAGACAGCTGGCGAAAGTTCTGCTCATCTTTATCTCCCAATACTCCCTCATCCAGTGTTTGGGAAAACATTGGAAGATTTAGATCAGCTTATAATACCACCCCATCCCCAACTTTTCCATCTTTTCTAGTAGACGATTTTCTTGATAGAATTGCTCCTCCCACTGTTAATTTTCGTAAAGATAACTTAAATGATAACGGTGCCTTATACAATGAATCATCTGAATTAAACTCTCCCTTTTCAATGACAGAATTAAAGAACGTTTTAGAATATGCATCAGATTCTGCACCTGGTCCAGATGGAATATATTATTCTTTCATTACTCATTTAAATGACATAAGCATGACATATTATTTAAATTTAATCAATTCTATTTTTCACTCTGGTCACATTCCTGCAAATTGGAAATCACAAATTGTAATTCCAATATTAAAACCTAATAGAGATCCTTCTTCTGCTTTGTCTTACCGTCCTATTGCCCTTTCATCTGTCCTCCTAAAAATCTGCGAACAATTAATTAAGAATCGTCTAGAATGGTTCGTTGAAAGCAACAGTTTGCTATCAACAACTCAATTTGGCTTTAGACGAAACAGAAGTAGTATAGATAATATTAGTTTACTTACAACCGATATCAGGCTAGCCTTCTCTGATAATAATTTTGTCATTGCAGCATTTTTGGATTTATCTAATGCTTATGACAATGTCGTGATACCAATTCTTAAACAAAAACTTTTATGCCTTCAGATTCCCAGAAAAATTATTTCTTTTGTTATAAATATGCTTAATGATAGATCGATTTTGTTTACTGATGGTGAACAAAAACATTCTAGAGTGTTATCCAAAGGCCTTCCACAAGGGTCCGTTTTGAGCCCCTTATTGTATAATTTATACACATATGATCTAGACTTAGCTATTGATAGAAAGATTGAAGTTTTGCAATATGCGGATGATTTATTATTATATGTAAAAAGTAAAAACATTAAATTAGCATGCACAGAGTTAACGTCATCACTTCAATATTTAAAAAAATGGCTTGATGATCATGGACTATATTTGTCCCCATCTAAAAGCTCAGTAGTTTTATTCTCCCGTATGCGAACTATCACTCCAGTTCATGTTTATTACGATGAGACCATTATACCACAAAAAAATGATTTTAAATTTTTAGGTGTCATTTTAGACAGGAAACTTACAGGCATCCCTCATTGCAATTTCATCGCAAATAAGTGTGAAAAAATAATAAACATCATAAGATGTTTAGCAGGAGTTTGGTGGGGTGCCCATCCCTTTTATTTGAAACTCGTGTATAATGCTCTCATACGTAGTGTCCTCGAATATGGAACCTTCCTATTGGAACCGGGCCTTCTTTCTGGATTTAAAATGTTGAACAAAATTCAAAACAAATGTTTGAGAATCATTTGTGGAGCAATGAAGTCTAGCCCAATTAACGCTTTACAAATTGAGTGCTGTGATCCTCCGTTACAACTACGTCGTCAGTATTTGTCTGATAAATTTCTCTTTCGACGTCTACAGCTTTCCAATCACCCTCTTATTGAAAAACTTCATCTTTTAGCTTACTTAGTATCTAATTCACCGTATTGGATACATAAATCGAATCCACATTTAATTAATAGCTATTATAAGTTTAAATCTCTCTCTGCACCTTTACATCAATCTAACATGTTACCTTTGTTTTCTTGTTCCTTCGAATCTCTTATTCTATCACCACAAATATTAAATATTGGTATAGCTAAGTCAGATTTTTTAATAGCTAATGAAAAATTTAATGCAATTGTTGAGAAAAAATTTAAAAATACCCATCTCATATTTACAGATGCTTCGAAACATAATGTTAACGGTTTAGTAGGCGTAGGTATATTCCACCGTCAATATAACATTGTACAGAAGGTAAAACTCCCTCCAGAATCTTCTGTTTTTTCTGGAGAGTGCTTGGGTATTTTCAAAGCCATAGATTATATAATACTAGCTAAACTCAAAAATTCAATCATTTTTACTGACTCACTTAGTTCTTTACAAGCCTTAGAAAAAAACCCATTTAAAATTAAGCAACACAACCCCATAATATTTGACACAAGACAATTACTAACAATATGCATAGCAAAACATTACAATATTAAATTTTCTTGGATTCCTGGACATTCTGGAATCCAAGGAAATGTTATAGCAGACGCTCTCGCTAATGAAGCTATTTCATGTGGTGACCTTGTTCCGTATAAGATTTACTGCTCAGACTTGTTATCAATACCTAAACTCGATCTTGATACATGTTGGAAAACGTCATGGGAAAAAAGCAGTAAACAAAAAGGTAATTATTATTACTCTCTTCAGCCTGATATTTTATCAAAACCATGGTTTTTCTCAATGAATTTTAATAGGAGGTGCTCTAGTATCATCTCAAGATTGAGACTTGGCCATACTTGTACACCTGCTCATCTTTCCAAGTTTAAAATTATTAACGACTCTTCTTGTTTGTGTGGTTGTGAAACTGGCGATGTAAATCATTTTTCTTTTCTTGTCCTTTATATGACCGTTCCGATTTCCTGAAATCCTTACTAGATCATCAAATCCCTTTTCCAACCTCAATTACTTGTCTGTTATTTATAAAAAAATATTACATATATAAAATAATTTCAGATTATATAATTACTAATAATATAGAAATTTAGGTTTAGTATTTATTTGATGAAAGTCTTGTGTGTCTATAATATAAGTAATATATTTAAATATATGTATAGCTATATAAATTAATATTTCATAATAATATTATTATTATCTTGTCATACATATCCTATATCCTGCCCTGAATGATTCCTAAATTTAACATCTCTCGTCCCTTTATATACATGGAAAAATTTCTCCCGTTTGATAATGGCAAATGTACTACGTACGAGAACTGCCAAAAAAAAAAAAAAAAAAAAAAAAAAAACGTTAAATCTGACAAGTAGAAGAAAAAGTTTTTAAAAATTTGCACGATTTGCACTTCGTTTGCATTTTACTAATAAATTAAAAAAGGATAAGAAACTTACCAAGTTCATGGATGAATATGTTAACTATATATTGCTACTATTGATAATACTCCCCGTAATACTATTTATTGACCTGTGGGCTGGTATAGGATGGGAATTGTTTGTAAATAATTAAGCAAGACTGAATAAAACGAATGTAAGTTTCCCTATTTATATTAATTGTGTATTCATTTTAAATATTTACATATCATATAATTTATACTTTATTTAAAGAGGTTGAAAAAATATATTTATACATAACTAAAATAAAACTAAAAATATATATAACATTAAAAGGGTAGACTACCCATATAATGGCACTTTAAGCAATACAATATGATGATATCTAAACTTATCATTATTTCCATTATTTAGTACAGACTGTAATTAATCTGTTAATTTAATTCATTCTATTGGGAAAACTACACTTAATTCTTTTTTTCTTCAATATTTTGAGTCAAAATAAGCCACTATATACCTACATTTTTGTTTAAATAGACTCATACATTTTATTGGCACCTTTTGTTATTTGTTGGCGTGTTTTGATCCAATTACTGGTACCATCTGTTTTCTTCACCCTGACATTAGAATGCCTATCTGCTGGTTGCAAAGCGTCTGTGCCATAAGGACAATATCAAGTTATACACAAATTTCACTGACTTTATCCATCAGGTATATAAATACAGTTATTTCACTTTTTAGTTGAAAATTGGAACAAGAATGAAAAGACATAAACTGAAACAGTTTAAGAAATAAATACTAATCAGTGATGATACCAATTTAATGTGCCAAAATAAGAACATTGAAAAAATTTTTGAGATAACAATGCAAAAATGTAAACATTATGGTTTAATATTAAAATAAAACATTTTTAAACAAAAATGTTAGTACATCTTTATTAATAAATTTGATTTTATTAATCAAGTTTATTTAACATTACATTACATTTAAACTATGACAACAAGATATATTTTAATTCTGCAAGTTTTATAAAATATTCTATTATACAGTTATGATTTGAAGGACTTCAATTGGTAAAACTTTTTAATTGGTTATATATTTATTTGATTATATGTAAAAAATCATTATTTATTCCCAATATAATAATTCTGTGCATAAAAATAACTTTTGGAATGGGAATACTTATTAGATCTCTTTTTAACTAAAGCCTCTTAATATCACAATTTCTTTCTTATATAATTAATATTATATATTACATTTGCGTAAAACATACATTTACAATATGATAATAAAATATATACCTGGGTATTAAATAATATAGACTATGAGAGATACTTTCATTTAAAAACATTTTCTAACGTTAATACTTGGTGTATATTTTAATATTCCTGATCAATCTCGTCTGCTCAAAAATTTTATCACATAACAAAAATAAGAAATGTTTTTAAATGTTATTATGTTATAACTTAAAAGTAATAACAATTAATTACTATAAACAATAAATAACCTTTGGTTATTAAATGGTTCTATTATAAAATCATTGTATACCAGAAAAAGGTCCTAAATATTTTAGAGTTTGAGAAATAAATTGAGAGATTTGAGTAGGAAGTGAAGACATTTAAATTTCTGCCGACAACAATAGCTCTTGCATTCCCATAAATCCACGATGTCTCCATACTCTGTACCTTGCTATATCTTTTCTAGTCACCATACCTACAACCTAAATTAAATTAAGTCAATTATTTATATCTATTTCTTATGTAATATAGAATTTTCTAGAAGTAATTTATATATTAAGATACAAACAAGACTAAGACAATAAGTTATTAGAAACACAGATAATTTGTATGATGAATCTAGTAATAATATTAATAATTTACAGTCTTAAATTTATTTCCTTCTTAGATATATTTACCTCATTAACATCATTGACTATCGGAAGATGTCTCAGGCCAAGGGCTCGGAACAGTCTGAACAGACGTGGAAGTGAAGCTCGGTGAGGAAGTGTGTATGGCGATGGGTTCATGTAGGGTCTGAGGTCAATTGTACATGTCTTCTCCCAATCTGATATCTCCAACTGACATATATACAAATTCTTTGTTATATTAACAAAAAGGTAAAAGGCATACTTATTAGTTATTATTATGTTTCATCATCATCATCATCAGGTGTCATCTTCATATTAAACTTGGGAAGTCTGTAGGCAAAATTTCTAGCAATTCACACTATATTTTTAATATTGGGGTAGTTTAGTCCAGTCCAGCCCTTCATCCCCACCATGGTTCAGGCCTTTCGTGGCGGCGGTCAGTTATCTAGGGTGAGCCCAGCACCTTTGGCGAAGCGAATTGAGCCGAGAGGGCTCTTTGAAGAGGGGACAAGGGGCGAGGACGGGAACCTCACCCCATTGTACTGTCTCGGCATTGGGAGGGGTTGTTCTGTGGTGCGGGACAACCCCTCTGTGGAGGTGACGTCGGTTCCCTGAGGGACTGACTAGCCGAGGTGCCCTGTTTGCTCAACAGATCCGGGGCCCATTTCAGTGGGTGGAGCTACGTCCACTTACCAACTTAGCTAACTTAACTTTCGGACGCAGCGAGTCCCACATACCCGCCTGGGAGGGGGAACCCACTCCCCCGCGAGATGACACAGAGCATTTCTCGTCGTTAAAGAAAAAAAAAAGGAAATAGTCCATCACTTCATGTTGTATTTTATGTTGTATTTTTATACAATTAATTTAAATTTCAAATTTAACTTAAAGCAACCTTATACAGGTTGCTTTAAGTTAAATTTGAAATTCATTCAAAGTAATTAAATTTTGAGGATTCTCACAGGACATAAGGATCTTCAAAGTCATCACTAGACTCTCATATACTATGACAGTCAGAAATAAATATGTTGTCTGTATTTATTTAGTCATTACCAAAGTGCCAAATATGAGACATTAGCCTTTAAGTTGAAATGTCAAGATTTCCATTCAATGATTGTTTCAGATCATTACTAGTATTATCATGGACAAGTCAATATCAGAAATGAGTAATGACAATAAATATGTCTATATTTTTTATATATGTATTATTTATTGTGATAAAATATCTCTGTATGTATTTTACGATTCTTTAAAACAAATACAGTAGTTATAGGGTTGTATGAATATCAATTAAAGTAAACACCCAGCAATATGCCATAGTCATTTCCTTATAGTAAAGTTTACTGTATTATTTTACAATATTTAGAATATTATTTACCTCATCAATAGACGGATATCTGGGATACTCTCTCCTGAACAGGTTCATGTCAACATTTAAATTCGACCACTCGGTGTTAGCATTCTCATTGTACAGCTTATTTTGTAAAAGTACTATCAGTTGAGATCTAAGAATGAGTCCTCGGAGACGTTTGTATGTAGTTCCTTCGGGCTGAAACAAAAAATAGTATTAATGACGAGAAGTAGAAAAGGCATGATTGTTGTCCTCTTACCAGAGCACAAATTACGAGCATTGGACTAGCTTACTGATATTTGATGTATGGTTAAAGCGTCAATGGTATGTTGTATGATAAAAGTAATAAATATGTATTAGGCTGCCTGTCCTACCTTTCTGGTAAAAACACAGCAAAGCTGTTTGATGAGAGAAATGTGGGGAATTGTGAGAAAACCTGCATGCGTGATGAGATTGAAAGTTTTTTTTTTATGTTAGTTGGATAGGCAAACTGGCAAAGATACCACCTGATGGTAAGTGGTCAACGTCGCCCATGAACATAAACTAGTATATCTGGAACGAGCCCAGGCAACTCATTTATGTGTTGCCTATCCTGAGACATAAGATGTTAAGTCTCGGTGCCAGTAATTACACTGCCTGTCTTGCCCTTCTCTCCGAAACACAGCGAAGCTGTTTCACGGGAGAAACAAGCAAGATGGTGGTACCCATGCAAACGGGAGCGCGGCACAGCGCTTCCCTCCCACCGGTGTGAAGTTCACCAACCCTCATAGGGCCAGCCCAAGATATTCGTCCCATGATTTCGGGGTGGGACATATAAGGGTTGATGATGATGTACACTGCATAGTTTTTTCTTTAATCTTTTTTACAGGCAAAAAGACAGACCATTCACTTGATGGTAAGTAGTCAATGTCCCCCGTGAACACAAACGGGTTGACATGAGAGTAACCAGGCAATTCATGTTATGCCTATCCTGAGACATAGGATTGTGCCAGTAATCACACTGTCTGTCTTGCCGACAGAAGAGCGTGGCGCATTGCATCCCTACCACTGATACAAAGTAATGTACAAGTTACGTGTCATAATTTGGGTGAAATGGTCCCGCTGATGAGGACTGATCGCCCGTCTGGCCTCGCTGGTGTCCCCACCCTTAAATAATAATACGTGTCATAATCGCGATAAATCGCGGTGCGGGAGTTCGTTCACCTCGTGCGGCGAACGCTAGCAGCTGATTCAGTCCGCTGGCCGTTTATTTAAGTTAAGTTTATTACATTGCTGTTTTTTTTTTCAAAACAACCATTATTTTAAAGCATTATCATCAAATTCCTATAACATTATGTTTACTAAACCGGATTATACAAAAAAAAAGGCAAAAAAAAACGCGTTTTTTTCACTTTTATCATGTCAGGCTATGCCAACACTATCATACCTCTTCGTTTTCGCAAGCGTTCCAAATACACTCGGCATACATGTAAGCGGCAGGTGCGTGGTCTATGACCGTTTTACAATGTACAGTAAATGTAATAGTTACGTCGTCAGCGGCGGGTGGGTCGACGACGGGGAAGCCGTTGTAGGTGACGCCCCGCAGCAGGTCGACGACTCGGCCCACGCTCTCGACGGGCCGCAGCGTCGCGGCGGGGTGCGACATGACCGCGGACGCGTAAACCGTGTGCGCCAGCGGCGGCGGCTCCCACGCCAGCAGCGGGACGCCCGCCAGCTGGATGTGGATGTCGTAGATACCCTGCATGGACGGATTAAGTAAGTAAGACGGAGTAAGAGGTAGTGCCATGCTGCCTTGTAGCCGAATTGGGCCGGCACGACCGGGGTGGTACCTCTCGCTCACATAACACCGGCGTCAAGTGACAGCTATGCTGTCGCGTTTCGTCTGGTTTGTGAGGGAATAGGAGAGCAACGCATCTCCACAACTTTTCGTTGTGCGGAGGTGTCACCATAAGGCTCCGACTACTCGGTTGCCTTATAGACATAAAAAAAAATTAAACCCCTACTTTTTCTCTCTCCTATAATCCTTCGACTTAATCAGAGTTTATTCTGTCCTGTTTCCTTTCTCATACCATTTCTCGCACAGGATTAAACCTTAAGTGTGGGTCCTCACTGACACGGACTAGAGAAGAACAATGAAATGTGGCCAGTGTTTCCATTGAAGCAGAGCGAAGCGGTGCGAACTGGCGCTAAGCTGAGTTGCCCTACACGGACGGACAAACACTTTTGTGTGTATTTTCACTGACGCCAAGTGTTTCCATTGAAACAGTGGAGGGGAGCGAAGTGGAGCTGAGTTGGGCAGATCTGCATTGTACCGTCGGTAGAGAAAGGAGCAGATCTTTTAGGTACATGTTTCACTACTAGAAGTTGAAGATTCGAAAACAGATGATGTAGAACTAATTGCCCCAATTTGTTCGCTCGCTTTCGCTTTGTTCGGTTTTTTTTTGGTTCCGCTTTGTACCTGCCTGCCTGCTGCAGCCTGCTCAGCTCCGGTCTGTCCGGCTCGGGGGCCACGTGTGAACATGTATATGTCGTAATAAAACATTGTGTCTACTATATTACATACCTCATTGAAGAAGTCCCCTGTCCACTTGGCGACGACGAGCGTGATGATGACGGGCAGCGCGGTGGAGATCTGGCCCGTGGTCTCCATGATGATGACGGTGAGCGAGATGGTCATGCGCACCACGCCGCCCAGCTGCGCCGCCGCGCCCACCAGCGCGTACAACGCCGGGTTTATACTCTACATCAATCGTCAGCATTAAAACGGTGAATGAAATAAACTTTAACGACGCGAAGACGAAAAAGACGGGCCGAGTAAAAATTAAAACAATACTAACGAGCCGCGAGCCATAGTGGTTGGTATATAAAACCGCGGTTTTGTAATGATACACGGGCGAACTTAACCGACGAGCTATAAAACCGCGATATAGCTCGCCCGTCGATCAGGGCCTTAATAAATTACCTAAGAGTAGTTGGCCGTCACGGAACACCCCACAGATGTAAAACATCTTAATAAATATTTATAGATAAATCTCTAAAGAAAGATGGAATAATATAAACAGTCTATTCGATTTTTTTCACATTAAAAATGTATATTTTATTAAAAGATTCCCAAGATCTCAATTCCACTCATTCCAAGAAAATACTTTACTATACCTACTGTAAATTAAAAGTATATTAGTGGTTTAATAATAAATTCTTCATCTTGAAGAAGAAAAAAATAGGAAGAATAATCTATAAAAAGTAGTTTTCATATGATTTCTCCATTTTTTTTTTGAGTAATTGAAATGTATGAGTTTTTAACTTACCGAGTTGTTGATCTTGTAGGGCGGAAACAAGGGGAAATGACCAAGGACAAATGAATGATGATTTATTTTTAGAAGAGAAGAGAACGGGCAGTGCTTCACAGCCTTTAGACACCTGCAACACTATGGTTGCAAGTGTGTTGCTAGCTTTGAGAAATGTGTATGCTTTTTTGAAGGTTTCCTTGCACACTGTGTGTACTGCTTAGAGTATACATATTATATAGAGCGCGCGTCACTAAGTATGAACTGTAAGCACGTGTATGAACATAGACCATTGTCTTGGAAACGTTCAATCATTGTCAAAACAACACCTGTAACATTCGCGAGCGATGTATATTTGTTTTTATGTTAAAATGGTGAAATGTGAAGTGCCAAGTAAGAATTATTCCCGGAAGCAAAATGAAAGAAGCAATAAATAACATTTCTGTCTTGCCGTGCATTGAGGGGTGCCTATGTTCAGCAGTGGATGGATAGAGGGTGATGATGATTATCAATATTCTAATTTCAAATATAGATTTTTTTTAATGCATTACGCATGGAAGGTCACTCTCACAGATATATCGTCATAGATAAAATATATCTATAACGCATCTGCTTACGATCGGCACAATGAAGCGGCGTGCACTCGCATCCTATAATATATTATTATGTATACTCTAAGGTGTACCGTGCTTGGTCTTTGTACTCGAAACGTTGGAAGTGTCTCGTAACTCACATCGTCCGGCAGCACGTCCTGTATGAGGATGGCGAGCAGGCGTCCCCAGGCCGCGCCGGTCAGCAGGTTGGGTATGAACAGGCCGCTGGACACCGCCAGCCCGAAGGTCCACGTGGAGAGCAGGTAGTAGGCGGGCACGAAAACCGCCAGCGCCAACGGCCGGTAGCTGCCTAGGGGGTCGTGCAGCAGTGAGCGGACCGACGCCTCGGGCGTTTGGAACCACAGCGCCGCCAGCGAGTTGTACTCCCCGTCCGCGCAGTACAACTGGAACACATAGAGACGACCTCTGTGGCTCAATGGTTAGCGCGGTGGCGCTCAAGCTGAAGGTAGCGGGTCGAATCCCGCCAGGGAACTTAAAGTTTTCTGTGTTCTGGGTCATGTGTATTAAATATATGTATTATATAATAAAAATCTTAAATATATGAATAGTATAAAAGTATTAAATATATTTCCGTTGTCTGGTACCCGTAACACAAGTTCTTCCAGAACTTACCACGGGACCAGATTGACGTGGTGTAAAAGCGTCCATAGATATTATTATTATTATAGTTGTGTAGCTTTGATGTGAAATATTTACTGTCTCGCCTTGGTAGGTATATCGACTGGAACGGCGTGACGGCAAATGGAATGACGCTGTCATTTGTTTAAGTACGTGATGTGTCTTGTAGTTTAAATGACGCCGACGATGACAATTTTTACGATGAATATATACGATAAGTTATAGCTGAGACGATTGGTCATACAAATTGTCTTTAATAGGTTGTTCGAACGACATACTACTAAATAATTGCAGCTGTCGTTCGAACAACCTATAAATGACAATTTGTATGATGTATCGTCTCAGGGTCATGAATGCTTTCTTGAAATTTTCTTACAGCTTTTTACAGTAATATCGTGGGATCGACCGTCTTGGTCTGATTGAAAGTGACCTTTGTCTACAGCAATAGAAAAGTTGATCATAATGATGTATCTGAAGTACGTCATAGGGAGACAACCGAGCAGCCGGAACCTTATGGTGACTACCGACGCCCATAGACATCTGCACAACCAAAAGTTATGCAGATGTGTTGCCCTCCTTTTCCCTATCCCCCCAATGGGCCACTGGAAACTCACAAACCGCACGAAACCGAGAGATACCACCTAGGTCGTGCCGGCCCAATTCGGCTGCAAAGCAGCATGGCACTACTCTTACTACTTTAAGTGTGGTCGCTGTACTGACCTGCAGCGGTACTTTAGTAGGGTCCTCCCCCAGCGGGCGACAGTCGTCCAGCAGGAACATCATAAGGAACCCGCACGTGGCGCTCGCCGCCGCCACCAGACACGCCTCCACCACGCGCAGCCACGGGCAGCTCACGTGTCTGCACCAAACGGACACACCATCAGGACATACTAAACTTTAAAAAATGCAATATAATAAATAGGTCTCTGCGCAATTGCGCTACCTTTTCTCTTAATTTTTTTTATATTAGAACCGTGCAGACGAACGACGCAATAATGATTGGTCAGCGTCGCCCGTGAACAAAGTTTAACTGGAATTAGCCCAAGCATCTAAGACGAGATGATTCTGTACAGCAATTACACTGCCTGCCCTGCTCACCTCTCCGAGGCAAAGCTATTTCACTGGAGAAACAAGCAAGATGGTGGTACTCAGGCGTGACATTCTTCAATAAAAAAAATAAACATATAATGTAATCGCGAATGCAAAATAGCTGTATTATAGATAGACACTTCTGCAAGAGGTATATCT
Source organism: Helleia helle (assembly GCA_963853865.1). Classification (NCBI taxonomy): domain Eukaryota; kingdom Metazoa; phylum Arthropoda; class Insecta; order Lepidoptera; family Lycaenidae; genus Helleia; species Helleia helle. Next base: position 15,280,937 of record OY971426.1, on the reverse strand, counting down.
TCTACAGACCAATGTATATATATGCGCGACACACACTCGATAATCTAACGTGTGTGCAAGCACACGCACAACGTGCGGCCGAAATACGGTCAATTCGCCGAATGTTCGGCCGAACATCCGTATTAGGTTGAACACCGATTCGATTCTCTAGTATTGGTGATAATACACACCTAATCCTGAACACAGAGAGTCTGTAGTTGATGTGGTTCCACAGCGCGCCCAGAGCGCCGCCCACCACGCCGAACAACATGAAGATAGGTAGCTCGTAGAACTCGTACGGAAACGGCTCCAGTTTGCCGAGATTCAGCAAACCTTCAATTTAAATTTGTTCAAAAACAAACTGGGTAAATATTAACTGTGTAACCCCCAAATACTCAAACGAATCTCAAATTTAAGACGTACCTAAACTCATGCTACGACTTGTCTGATTGAAAGAAAAAAAGAGGGACAACACGAGTTTAAGTACGTCTTAAATTTGAGATTCATTTGAGTATTTGGGGGTATGTCTGTTACTTTTTACGCTAAGTTAAGTAAGCTAAGTACGCGCAGTTATCGGTAAGGAGATAGAGAATATCTTGGGTTAGGACATAAACTTGAGTACCTAGGTATTTCAAGGACTCTAATAACATAAGGACGGTCTAACTCTATACCTATTACTATTACCTTAAAATTGCAGGCAACGGCTATGAAGTCTACAATTACAGTAAATTTTACCTTGCATTTACCTGGATAGCTCAGTTCTCCCGGGTGTCCGTGGTACGCCGACAACGCGAAGTTCAGCGTGAAGGTCGACACGACTGTACCGAAGAACGTTCGCCACGTCAATGCCTGGTTCCAGAAACTAGTTCCTTCCTCCAACGAGAATAATACGCCACCTGAAATATAAGAATCTTATTAGAAATATGTCCAAAAATTTAAATAGATATAAGACTCTTTTCCATTCTAGCATTTATTATGCAGATTTTTACAGAGTTGGTCTCTGATTTGTTTGATTAAAAAGAGTGACATCTGCTCAATGAACACAAATACGAGGTAAGTGGGAACGTATAAAATCGTATCATGCTTGAGGTATACCGGGTGTATTTTGAACGCTTGCAAAGATTTAACCCTAATAATATACTATTTATATACTATATAATTCATAAATCCATTTATCTCAGAAACGTTTTTTTAAGAAAATTTTAGGACTTACGTATTTTGCAAACCCGCAATGTATTTATACAACTCGAATAGCGAACTCTGTCAGCTGATGCAGTCCGCTGGCCAGCGTGAACCATAAACCAATTACATTGCCGTTTTTGACGTGACAACGTCTTATAATTCGATAGAGCCGGCTGCAAGAACGAAAAACATGACGTATGCGGCGTTACCTCGCTCTGAGGCGTTCCATTTTCTTATGACGTTGTCACGTTCAACTATCGTCAGTAAACCGACTTTACAGACAACCGATTTTAAAAAAAAAAGACGATTATTTTAAAGCATTATCATCAAATTTCTGTAACATTATGTTTACTAAGCCGGATTATACAAAAAATAAAAAGGCAACCATAAAAAAAAAAACGTGTTCTTTTCACTTGTATCATGTCAGGGTATGCCAACACTATCATACCTCTTCGTTTTTGCAAGCGTTCCAAATACACCCAGCATAATAATAAATCAATATTGTGCAACAACTACACCACGTTAACCTAGCCCCGTAATACGTCCATAACCCGGTGCAGACATCTATATTCATCATACAAATTATCTGCACTGGGCGGGATTCGAACCCACGACCGCTGGGTAGAGTGTCCAGTAGCCTGACCACTCGACCAGCCGGCGGTCACATACTTAAGTCTTCAAAAGTGTGCTGCCAACTCGCTACGAACCGGCGCATAATATCCTTGCTTGTCCTGTCCTTCTTTCCGAAACACAGAAAAGCTGTTTCACGGAAGAAAGAAGCTGGATGGAGACCTATGCAGATGAGACGCGACACAGCTTCCATTCCACTGGTGAAATGATATAGTAAATGATACCATATTTGCATACCAATGGGTGCACCGAAAGCTGCAGACACCCCGGCCGCGGCCCCGCCAGACACAAAATCCCGCTTTTCATGGTCCTCACGGAAATATTGGAATATCTTGAAATCCCATCCGAAGGTGGTGCTTTTACCCTGCGATATGCCCGCGGCGACTACCGCCCCGCTATGTATCATGGGCCCTTCCTGGAATCAAACCACGAATGATCGATTATCGACTACCTTTCTATCATGTTCATCCCACAAACATTTTTTCTCGGTGGGGATCAGCAGCAATTAGGGTCACTAACCACTAGACCAACAGGCAAGTCAAGAAAATATTTGGATATGTAATTGGGTTCATTGACATTATTTTAATATATTCACAATTTGTCATAATCTAGTATATTACCGGAGATCTGTCTAGTTTTGTAATTCTGGCGTGATTGTGTAATAATCATCTGTAATTACATTACTTTTATTTCCTCCTTTTGACAAGAACATACAAATATTCAGAACATGGACATAAAATTATAATTTGATTAATATTGGGAGAAGCCATAGTTTAGGTGTCAGAGTCTTCATAGGATTTCTGTAATTAAAATAAATATGTCAGTAAAGATTATTATTATTCACCGGTAAATATGTTTTATAATACTTTTTGCCTCTGATGTGAATAATATTAGTAATTATTAAAAAAAAAGTGTATAAAATAAAAGTTAAAAATAAAACTCACTTTGCCACCAGCAAGGCCACCAACAACTGCGGTAATAACGCCCACAACTTTCACAATGAGAGTCTTGATCCGGACCACTCTCGGTACTTTGACCCCATTTAAATAGCATTTGACTTGTGGGATACCGCTACCAGCTGCAACAGGCTATATTTAAATGTAATTTAATATTATACTTTTATTTAATTATACTATATTCAAATCATTATACAGACAATGTTAAGCTTCTGAATATAGGAATAAAGAATAATTTTCAATTTTAGTTTATCATATTATCTATAGAAAAATAATGCAGTTTTTGATACATCGTATTTTTCACGTTAGTATGTTCTGAATAGTGTGTGTCGTGACGTCATTCATATGTACTGTTCAGTACAGTATAAGTATACTAGAATCCACCGTAGCGGACACTGCTTGTTGCCTATACAAAATTGTGATAGTATGCGTTGGCAATGACTGCCTGTGGTCCGTAGCCCCTTGCGCCGAGCCTAAACATCTATAATAATACAATAATACGAGTCTATGAGTCCTTAAAAAAGAATCATGAAAAATATAGTCTCTTGTAAAATGAATCTATAACATTTACATTCAAATCAGCATTTTGATAAATCTCACGTGGGATTACAACGGGAGAAGGGGTGGAACTAAATCTCACGATATCTTATTAATGGAAGAGGGGGTTAAAATTAAGAAAACAACAAATATGGCGCACGTAATTAATGGATGCCCCATTGATTTTAAAAAACAATACTTATATAGATTCTAAAAATATTATTGCAAATACACAAGGAATATATTTATAGTAATAATTTAATCATATTAAAGTTCTGTAGTATTCTACCGCTGTCAACTTACCTCTACATATGCAACCAACACAGAACCGATGAAAACAATGCATATATTAGATAACACCCACAACAAGTATGGTATGTATAATTTATCAAGTAGAACATATTTATCTACAGCTGTTTCCAGTATAAGGTTTGTTATTGTTTGCACATACATGATCAACCTTTGACTTATTAATTAAAATATTGTCAATCATATTAATTATGATGTGAACTTTTAACTTATTTCATTATCATCTCTAATTTATAAAAAATGTAATTATAATCTGTCTGTAATCTAGAATAATCCATCCATGATAAATGTAAAAAAGAATTGTACAATACTTATTAGATTATTTTCGAAATTTAATTGTTTCATAGCTAGAGATGAGCAAGCATGTAGCTCAAAGACCCTACAATCTACAGATGGTGGTGTCGATACCTCTTAGATGACCCATATTATGACCTAGCACTCTGGGAGATTTTTATCTACAATAATAATATAATAATATTTTGGGACAACTCACACACGGCCATCTGTTCCCAGACTAGCTAGAGCCTGTTCTTATATCAACCAGACAAGTGATAAATAGTTATATATTTCTAAATACATACATATTATAGATAAAATACACCCAGACACAGAACAAATGACCATGTTCATCGCACAAACATTTGTCCTGGGTGTGGATCAAACCCACAATCTTTTGGTATAGCAGTAAGGGTCACTAACCACTAGACCAACAGGCCAGTCATCTACAGTCTACATGAAATGCAATCTATCTAAAAAAAAAATATTATTTCTGGCCGGACATCTGCACAAGCCAACTACTATATTATAAATTATTTTATAAAGGATACATTTCTTTAATTGCTTATATTTAATATTTGAGAATTCTTCTATGCATATATCTATAATAAAAGCTATGAGGGCTGTGATGACACCAATCATCAGAAATATGATCCAGCGAGAAATATCCTTCCATACTATAAATGGGTACCCCCTTTTTCTCTCTTCATCCAGCAGCAAGTTATTCTCACATGTATCATAATCTAAGCTCTGTAACATAAAGGTATAGAAATGATAATAGAGCGATCCTATAGTTTTCCATAAAGTTATTAATAAGATAAGGTCATACAATAAGCTCAAAACAGCTTAAAATATCTACCGCAGCTGGTAATTATTGACACTAATCTACCATCGTCATTATTATCAGCCTCAACCCTTACATGTCCCACTGCTATGCAGAGATCTCTTCTCCAAATTTAGCCTACGGTGTTGGGACATCACCTATCTGTTGACCCAATGCTGGGTACCGAAAAACACACACCCCTACAAATACAGTCAATTTCATCAAGTGTGCAGATTTCCTCACAATGTTTTCCTAATTCATATATTCAGGTGCATGGGGAAATTTGGAAAAACCTATTTTAAGCCTTGAATGAGCGGCTCATTTGGCCGAGCCGCTCAAGTGGAGACGCCTGAGCACGCTCGATCCGAGCAAATCCGAGCGCGCTCAGGGCGAGCCGGCATCTGTCGGTTTTCGTCCTCTGCTCAAAGGCGTTTGTTTGGAGAAGTATTACGGATTTTTCAATATTGAGGCTCGTTCGACCAAAACATTCATTTTGTTCCTCTGAGCATGCTCAGGCGAATGAGCGGCTCATTCGCCCGAGCATGCTCAAGTGGATACAAGGCTTTAGATGTACATGTTGGGATTAAACTCAGAGGCCGGGCCCGTACCTACTAGACTATTGCCTGCACCATAACAATTACAATTGTTACAATAGATGTGTACTGGTGTGCACTGCAGTTGCCTTAAGCTGATGATGGTAGGAATGCACAATAAACTAAACTTATTCGTTTTTTTACACTGCTTCACTTTTACCAGTGGTACCATTAAAGTGGTGAAATAAAAAAATATATCATACCTCATATTTAGCAGAGAGAATATTCAATGAGCCTGGTTCAATCTTTTGAACAGGTTGTCTTCTTCTTACCCCATGACTGCCACACAATTCATCTTCAATAGAATCCTATTAATAAAAAATATAGAAAATGTTGGTATGTCTACCATACTACATAATAAACTGCCCGGTAGTGTCCTATCACAGACAACAGTGCCAACTAGTGTCCAAGTCTGTCTCTCAAGTTTGACCAAACCCTACATGGTACAAATTTTCATATAAATCAGCGCAGTAGTTAAGTAATTTATTATAGACATTGAGATTTAAAAGTTGTATAAAAAAGGATATGGCTACATAGTAATTATTCATTTATTTTTTGATCAAGAACTAGCTTTCCTTGACTATCTGATGGACTACTGAATATAGTATGGATTATCTATACTATATTAAATACAAAGCTATTGTAATTGCTATTTATCTATATTACATTGACATGATGTGTAAAAGTGTACCTGCATATCCGATTGATTTAGCCGAGTCGCATTTGATGTGCTTGCTCCATCATTGCTAATCAAGTGCGCTGTATCAGTAGTGTCACTTACTTCACCATCATGAGATAAATTCCCCATTTTTACAAAGTTTCTTTCATAAAGTTATGTATAGACAACATTTAATATTTTCTATTTAAAAGATACTGTCATAATGAAGTATATTGCACACATTAATCAATTACCCGTTGTATTTTTACGATTTCTTATTTTTCAATTATAGAGAAACAGGTAAATATTATGATAATTTAATAAAATAAGACCAGTGACTGCCAGTGACCACTACTAGAATTATACTGTCAAATTGACATTTGACACTTGACAGTTAATACATCTTTTTTTATTACTATATTGGTATTGACTATAACATATGAGGCAGCAGGATAATAGGAAAATACAAGTTATTATTATATTATTAATATAACATTTATTAACAAAACCTAACTTGTACTTTTCCCCGAAATGCAGCAATATTGCTTAAGAGATGAAATAAGCAGACAAGTGCTAAGCAAAAAGTTTTAAAAGCCTTATTCTCATTTATCATAAATATATAAATTTAGTTTACAAAATTAACAATTTAACAGCGCAAATAATTTAATCATAATTTAAATAGTAAATATAGATTGTCTCTAGTTGAAACGTTAATAGATTTAGCCTATCCTCTTCTTTTTTAAAGGTTTATTAAAGTTATTTATCATAAAACTAATTCATTGAAGATCTGATATATTGGAATGATATATAATTCAATAATCTAAAGAAATACAATTTTAACCATAATTTTATTATGAAACATGCATTTCCATCAAGAACCGTCAGTACCGAAGACTGTCAGTACGATCAATCAGTTAGAATAACCGCAATATATTATGAACACCGGTAGATTGTATTACTCATTTACAATCAACCAACAAAAACATCAAGAGTCATAACAATTTATCATAACAAAATTAATAAGGTTTCATACTGTCAATTGAAAAATAAATATTGTGTTATCTAAATCTCAATTTGACAATGTTATCATTTTATCAGTGTCAACTTGTGGACTACTAGCGCCACAAACTGGCACATGTACACGCGCAATAATCAGCGTACCGTAAACAATGAGGTTTTTATATGTGTGTGTAGCTTGCTCGTTCGTTTGGTTGACAATCGCGATGTGATGTATCCTACATCATCGCATGCAGTTATATTTTCAACTAATCTTTAATTTTTGTATAAGTTACAACATTACTTTCTAAATGTTTTCTTTCGTTGTGATCACGTTTCTCTATTTTAATTTCTAAATATGTGTAATTTGCCGCCGAAGTTCCATTCAGTGTGTCGCCTTTGTTTATCATTCTGTGGCGATAATTGCAGTGATGTTAAACTTCCAATATTCGACCGTGATAAGGATAAATCACGGCTTTCGGAAATGATAATGACATATTTGTCTTTAATGGTAAACTATCTATTATTATACTAACAGTTTACGCTTGATAAGAGGTATTTTTCTCGTGTGAAAGTTTAGCATAAGTGTAAGAGATTGTGGATACTGATAAGCGCCATTAACTTTCTCGCGGTGTTGGGTATTTTCGCATTGTGATATCATATTACGGCCCACGCGTTGAGTGTTCGAGTGTACGAGTTATGACTAATGTTGTTCGTGGAAGTGATAGACGAAGCGTGTGGCAGTGCGCTGTATCAGTGTCCGCGCGCTGATAACAAAGGAGCGCTCGGACATCTCACCGTCCACCTTTACGCCTCCTTCGATGTTTATGTCATTCTAGTTTATATGCAATATGTATGACAACCGAATTCACATAACTTACAAAATATTATATTGATTTCCACTAGGATACTATTTTTGGAGTCAATATTTTCTAAATATAGAGCTACATTTTACATGTGGGGGGATTGCATTCACCCTCAAAGGTTAGAGATTAGTTTATAAATATGAACATGTTTGTGTGTTTATGTTTTATTTTATCAGATTTTCCAGTGATGAATCATATATGATTGGTTTCTTAGATCTTGTTAAAGGTCAATACAATGAATGAATAGAATGTTAGTATTATATTTGATACAATGAATAATACTTGTAGGTGTCACCTGAAGATATGCTGCCACAGGTGGTTTGTGGAAGCTGTGCACATAAGCTAGATGAGTTCCACACATTTAGAGAGCTGTCACAAAAGTCTGAAAGGCTTTTGGAGCAGTTTCTTCAGTATGCTAACTCATTAAGTGGTCCCAAAGAGGTAAGTTTAAAATAAAACTCAACAAGTTCTAAGATTACTTACTTTAATTCTAAAAAATTGTAATATATTATGTGATATAGGAAAAAGAATACTGATAACTAAGCTTTTTCAACAAATTTATAATTTAGGCAAAACTTGAATCATCATTTATGTTGAAATAACGAATAGGTTCAGTTTTCAATTTCTTCCTATAGAAAGCTTTGATTGCGTTGATAAGGAGGCCGCATATCATTCCGATGCCAACAACTGTGGCTACTCCTAAGAAGCTCCATAGAACATGTTTGGGTTTTAGGTCTGAGAGAGTGAAACCTCTTTTTTGTGTAAATGAAGTATCAAATACAGGACAAAATGGCAATGTAATGTTTGTTAATAGGGTACCACTCAATCTCATAGGTGCTGCGCAACTGAAACAAAACAAAATATATTTTATTATTAGTATAGATTAGATTATTACAGATCCTTATATTTATCATTGTTGTATTAACATTTGACTTGTTGTGATTGTCATATTGTTTATTCTTCATAAGTTATTTTGATGACTTGAAATAATATCCAAGTATGATTTTTTTAAATACATCAGTTATTGTATAGTAACTTTCTGTACATATAGTGTCAATAACAATCAATCGCATTAAGCAATGAAATACAGGTTAATGTGTTCAACTTACTAAGGAATTTCACTTGGTTTGAACTTGGTTCCCCCTTTTTGTTTGATGACAATATCGGCTAAGTCACAATTGCACAGCCAGTTGTTGCCATTCATACCCAGTATATCCAATTGATTCCACACTAAGAGGTCTGACGGTAGTTCACTCAAATTATTATAGTCTAGGTATACCTGTTTGATAATAAATATTATTATAGTATGTTATGGATATAAAAAGTGACAAGAGATCAATCTCTTCAAGTTTATTGAATGAGGACCCGTGTGCCAGTGGACAGAAAAAGGTTAATGATGATGATAGTACCTAAACTCTCACAAGTCATGGGCTCAATTCCCATCTGAGGGCATACATATAATAAAAGTACATACAAATGATTGTAAATGAAATTTTGTACTAGCAGCATGGCTGTCTATAAAATATTTAAAACATAAAAAAAACTTGAAATTACTTCCGTTGTTACTAAGTACATGCCACTGATAGCAATTATTATTTATTAATAAAACTTATGTGTGGCAGAAAAGTAAGTAAAGTAAGTGGCAGTATATTTTATTTGAGAATTGCAATACATTGCCTGTCTCCGAAAGATATTATCAATAAAAAAATCTAAATAATAATCAGTAATAAAGATGCAGTTATGAGTTTTATCTGATAGCAACTCGAAAAATTGATTAATCAGTTGTGAGCTGACCTAGTTGTGTCTGTTATTTCTAAAAACATATCTGGGCCAAAGCGACATCATATAACTTTTCATATTCTGCTACACTTCCAGTAAATAACCAAGATACAACATTTTTGTTTGTTTGATATTTATGTTGTAACAATGATGTAAATATTTGCCATCAATATATAACTAATCTTTTTTTTTCTTAAGTTACTTGTTATTAAATAAGCTTTCTTAGGTTACCTATAGGTAAGCGATACTCGTATAGGTTAAAGATTAGTTGTTGTAACTTTAACTAAGTTTTTTAAAATAATCTATCTATAGAATATTCAAATGATGTAGGCTCACTAAATATGATTCTTCTGATTTTTTAGCATCAATTTGCTTTTGCCTATTGGTATATAAATAATATATTGCCTATAGTCGCGGCGAGTAAATAAACATATTTTCGTCTTATATAAAACTTACCTCCTTTAATGTTAGTTTGTCTTTAATAGTTCTGAATGCGTTGTGACTTATGTACTTTAAATTTTTATTATGGCACAGATGTAGAACTCTTAAACTCTTGAGTGGCGTGAATGTACTGCGTTTCACTTCTTCCAAGTACTCGTTCTCACCCACTTCTAGCTCCAGCAGATTTGTTAATCCTAAAACACAAGACACATAAAACAATAAAATAGGCACTTGTACATTCTACGTTACCGAAAACTGTCTGCAGAAAGCTTGTCTGCTTTTTTTCTTGATTAATGAGATTTAAGTAATTATAAATGGCTCTGGTTTTGATTAATTTTTCTTCTCAGTTCATAATATACTAAATACAATCTGAATTTCTTACGCATTCCTTGAAACAGTGACTGGGAATTTCTATATGTATGATCATACAATTTTTTCTCGAATAATTTGAGATATCTCTAATTTTATAATTAATTTAATACACACGGTACCAGCGTCATAATGATGGTACACGTATAAATACCATCGCAAATGATTGGACCAAAAACTTTTATTCGCCGGAGCGTCAATGAACGATAAGAATTTTTTGTCATTTACAAATAACCTCTAAAATTTACTCAAACAAATGCTAATATTTTTTGCGCTAACGAATTGCAGTTTCTTGACCCGAGCGAAGATACTTTGTAAAATGTTTAAGTATTTAATGTGATTTGAGGTTTGTAAAAAAACTTATATTTATTACTGGCTGTTGCCCGCAGTTTTCAATGAAACCTAGTAGTAAGATAAGAGGTAGTGCCATGCTGCTTTGCAGCCGAATTGGGCCGGCACGACCGGGGTGGTACCTCTCGCTCACGCAAAACCGCCGTCAAGTGATAGCTATGCTGTCGCGTTTCGTGCGGTTTGCGAGTTCCCGGTGGTCCATTAGGGGGATAGGGAAAAGGAGGGCAACGCATCTGCATAATATTTGGTTGTGCGGATGTGTATGGGCGTCAATAGTCGCCAAAAAACGGCTTCGACTGATCGTATGCCCTACTGTCCTATAAAAAATATAAAACGAAACCAAATCTGAATGTTGCTCCAACTTTCCGAGCAGAGTTTTAAATTGTCATCAGTCCAATGCTGATCATAGGCCCCCTTCAATGACCCCACCATGATTCAGGCCTTGACGTGGCGCTGGGGCTCAGTAGCCTAAGGTGTGCCCAGCACCTTGGGCGAACCTATTTGAGCCGAGGGGGCTCTTAGTACCCCTCTTATAAGAAGAGGGGACAAAAGAGCAGGGGGCAAGGGGCGAGGACGGGAACCTCACCCCATTGTACTGTCCCGACGGTGGCAGGGGTTGTTCTGTGCGGGTGCGGGACAACCCCTCTGTGGAGGTGGCGTCGGTCCCCTGAGGGTCGTCGACCCTAGTAGTCCTCGACTAGTCGTCGAGGTCCCCGGAACTGTTGAGCTAACAGGGGCTAGCTCAACAGATCCGGGGCACCTCACCAAAGGCGGCATTGGTGGCACTTGCTGGGTTTTAGTGGGTAGATCTGCGTCCACTTGCCAGCTTTCGGGCGCATCGAGTCCCACTCCCCAGCGGGATGCCTCAGAGCATTTTCCGACGTTAAAGAAAAAAAAGCCTCCTTAAACGCCAAGACGACCGATCCCTCGCCACTCGCATCCAACACGGACCGACTACTGCACTCTGAGATGTGAGAGTGTGAGATCGTTTTCCCACCTGGTTAATGGCCGACCAACACTTCGTCTACCTAAACGCGGCCTCCACTCTTGAACCTTATTGGCCCATCGGCGATTAAGTTGATGATAGCAATATAATTGATAACAGTACTGACAGTATAATTAATATTATGTGCGGCCTGATGATGATGAGGAAAGATGTGTCACACGATACTCGATAACAAGTTGCGTAACGACGTGAAATCACATTCTCAAATGTTGTAAACCAAATCGGTTTATTTTTGTTGGTGAACGATTAGATGACTCGCTAGTGTTGGGTTCCGTACAGGCGTGGTCGTGGGTTTGAATTCCAGGTAGGTAATTTTTAAGATGGAAATGTGATGTTATAAATATCTTAAAAGTCTAAATCGTTATAATTCACAGTGTTTGTATATGCAAATAACCGAATTAAATAAACCGTTTTAAATTAAATTACGTAAACATGTTTTTGCATCGACTTGATAGATTTGTATCTGCTAGATGGCGCTGTATCGAGATTTTACTATTTATTATGGCGTTTGTATAAATTTGCCTTTATTTATAACACTGTACGGTAGGCTGTCGTCTCCCCAGGTACTTGTCTATATGTGTTATGGTGTAGCAATAAAGGTTTTTACAAGCTAACCATGGAAGGTCTAACGTGATGCTCACACATTTCTTGATGGTAAGAGGTCTCGCTTGGGCCAATTTTGTATAGAACATGTCCAAAAAACAATGAGTTGTACGTAGTGCGAAAACAATAAAACAACTACAGGTTTATCACTGTCGATTGTTTCAGTATTCGGCAGGAGGCCCTCATATCGTGTGTATTCTAGATTTATAATTGTTGATTTATCTCATAACTAGCAACGCCCCGCGGTTTCACCCGGTTACTTCCCATTCCCGTGGGAGTACAGGGATAAATTATAGCCTATATGTTATTCTGACGTGTAAGCTATGTTATTGTAAAGTTTCGTTAAAATCCATTCAGTAGTTTTTCTGGTGGCCGGTTCGAGTTGGATGCAATGCGGGGGACGGAACATATTGAAGTTGAAAGAGACCTTGACGAAAAAGTTTGATAATAATGATGATGAAATATTAGTGACGTAATTCGTTATTGATTCAATAGAAATGAAAGGCAGATGCAAGCGGCAGTTGAGTCGTAACGACTAACAGACAGTAAAGTGAGTAACTGTCTAAAGGCTACATACAACAGGGAAGTAGAGTGAGCGACTATGTAAGGGCTAAATACAACAGGCAGTAGAGTGAGCTACTGTCTAAAGGTTTAATACAACAAACAGTAGAGTGAGCGACTGTCGAAAGGCTACATACAACAGGGAAGTAGAGTGAGCGACTATGTAAGGGCTAAATACAACAGACAGTAGAGTGAGCTACTGTCTAAAGGTTTAATACAACAGACAGTAGAGTGAGCTACTGTCTAAAGGTTTAATACAACAGACAATAGAGTGAGCTACTGTCTAAAGGTTTAATACAACAGACAGTAGAGTGAGCTACTGTCTAAAGGTTTAATACAACAGACAGTAGAGTGAGCTACTGTCTAAAGGTTTAATACAACAGACAGTAGAGTGAGCGACTGTCGAAAAACTGGATACAACAGACATTAGAGCGGATTCCACACAATCAGAGATTATGCAGATGCGTTGCTCTCCTTTTCCCTCTCCCTCCACCAATGGGCCACCGGAAACTTACAAACCCCACGAAACGTGTACGTTACGTTACGTTTATTTATATCAGTATAGAATATAGATGATCTTTTAGCACTAAGTCCTGGCTTTCACAGGCGACTAAGCTGTTATTCTCTTTGTGGATGCAATAATTTTTAACCGACTTCAAAAAAAGAGGAGGTTATCAATTCGTCTGTATGTTTTTTTTTTATGTATGTGACACGATTACTCCGCCGTTTGTGAATGGATTTTTTGTTTGAAAGCTGGTGTTTCCAATTTGGTCCCATATTCATTTTATTAAGATCTGACAAGCCGTTTTTTAGTTATTCCCAATAACGCCTATTTGGATGGTTTCTTTTACCTCGACGATATGCTCATTTTATTACTTGTCGATGTAACAATTGTATAGGATGCTTTGGTAGCACACCATAGTATGTCGCGGTCATCGTTAACATCATCATCACCATCATAATCATCATAGTAATCATCATCATCATCACCATCATCATCGTAATCATCATCATCACCATCATCGTCCTTTATCCGTCCACTGCTAAACATAGGCCTCCTTCAATGAACGCCAAGAGGACGAATTTCGGAATCACTAAAAATTAAGAAATAAAATCATTTTACAAAAAAATTTAACCGACTTCAAAAATACTAAACTAAAAAGTAAGTTGATTATAAGTATGTAGTTTATTATAAGCACAAAAATTCAAGAAACACAGTTATTTTATTACTTTATAGTTTAGTATTAATTTTGAAGTCGGTTTAAATTTTTTTTTAAATGATTTTATTTTTATCGATGTTATCGTGGGCTTTTCCCAATGTTCCGATTGCCCGTTTATAATTTGGTAAAAGTGAAATTGCGTATGAATTACATCACTATCATATCAATATAATATATTTTGTAATCTAATCCCCTGCCGAGTGTGACGTAACATGCTTGACGGTCGGCTGGGCGCGTGGTCAAGCTACTGGACATTACGCAGCAGTCGCGGGTTCGAGTCCCGCCAGGTGCAGATGATTTGTATGATGAATATAGATGTTTGCACCGGGTCATAGACGTGTATACATATATTTATTTATATATATTTCTTAAATTTATTTCCGTTCCTAGTACCCCTAACACATGTTCTTAGGGCTAGGTTAATGTGGTGTGATTTTGAATAATATTTATATTTTATTGATTTATTTATTATTTATTTATTTATATCCGTTTGCATGTATTTGGTAAAAGATACAAAATACGTTGTTATAAATCCATGTTTACGGATCATCGTTGTCATCAGCCTGTAGCCATACACAGACATCTCTCAATGACTAAGTAGGATGGGGTAGCGATGCATCGGCCGTCTACGCGTTCATTGAGTGAGGTCAAATTTATTACTAAAATATAACATTAAAAAAAAAACTCGAAAGTAACTCTACGTCCGTCTATTTCCAGCTAACAGTTTTCTATGAAAATGACAAAGAAATAGTTTGTGTCCTAAGGAAGGATATAATTCTATCGATTCATATTTGTTTTGCTATGAATGCGTTTACGATTGTAAAAAATAATGTAAGTCCATAAGGACGAATCGGGGCACAACTAGTTTTGAATATATGTATTTAAAAAGCTCTACCTATATAGCCCGTTAATTGTCATTATTATATATGTCATTATTATATTATAAAAGTCTTATTCTAATGAGTTTTTGCTTACATTGTAGCCTTATACAGTATACTTATACAACGTACCTAAATCTCCACGCGACGGCAGCGTTCGGAACCGTACGATAATTATCGTACACATACGATAATTTTGTGCCTACGTACGATGTACGATAGCATATTATTATCGTACGCAGATTGTACGATAATTTCTATCATGATGCAAAATTTGAGAATTTATATTATTTCACTCTTGCGCTGATAGTATAAATCGCAGTAGCATGATTTTATTTTGTCCAATAAAATCTTGGGAAAATACCGGGAAATACAAGTTCTCTATTCCTATTGGTTCCTACGATTCGCTCTGCTAAGTTTCACCACTGCCGATACTGAATACAAAATTTTGGCGTGTTTCATACCCAACTTGCATGGGAACAGTGAAATTTTGTCTGAGTGAATTTTAAGCTTGGCGCGTTTATTGAACTTAAAGTGGAAAGGGAATCAGTTCAGGTCTGTACCACGTGTAAAACATTTGGATTTCAGTGTTCTGTTGATTTGACAGCGGTGGTTTAAAAACGATAGACTATAGAGTACTTGCATGCATATCAATATTACAATTTATATGATTTATTTATCTATAATAGACATTATCCTAAAAAATACGATAATTTCGATCCATGTACGATAATTTTACGCCCCTGGTACGATAGTCAGTCCACTTCAAGTTGCTAACGCTGCGCGACGGGCGGATTTTGTACGTAGTGGCAGTGTAAGTACTGGCTCAGAGACTTGACATCTTATGTCTCAGGATAGGTAACATATGAATGAGTTGTTTTAGTTCCAGGCAAACTAGTTTATGTTCATGGGCGACGTCGACCACTTACCATCAGGTGGCACGTCTGCCAGTTTGCCTATCCAACTAAAAAAGACCCAGCGGATAGAATATCCGCCATAATAATTGAGGAGCCCCAAAACTGTCAGCACTACTAGTAAAGCTAGCCTGACGTGATGTCACTGTCATGTTATCTTGATTTTTAACAATTTTTATAGTGTCATCAGAAATACTTATAATGGTCGTTAAATAGATACTCGTAATATATGATGAATGAGATTTTTTATCTGCGATGATATCATCATATTGTACAATTAACGATTTGAATGCATCTAATCTAGTATGATGTGTAGTAGTTTGTTTGATGTTCGCCGTTTGCTCTTGTTTGCCAAGCGTATGGAGCTGGTTTAACAAAATTTATTAGATTGAAAGTCAAATCCATGTCAAAACACTACATCTCTGTTTGGCGTTTACAACAAACACCAAACGTGTGGAGCTGGCTTTACAATGAGTAGCATTATCATTGTGACATCACAATGTTTCGGGTTTGTTCGGGAACTCTCGGTGTGTTTTTCGTACTGAGTTCAAAAATTTATTTTTAATTTAATATAACTTATTATAATGAAACAATTTTACAGATTTTATCGCGGTTTATTAAGTTTTTTACAAGCCCGACCTTTCGCATACTCTACAGCAACCATGGTCACAGGAGGACTTAATATAACTTTTTAATTAGAGCGAAAAAAATCCACTACAAAATATGTATGTATATGATTTTTCCATTTATGACAAAAAACTTTCCACAATCCAATTGGGTTATTAAATGTAAATATTAAAAATATTTTTTCAAATTCGACTAGTAGTTTCCCTGATTAGCAACGGTTAGACAAACTGTTTAGATTTATCAATTATTATATTAGTGTGGCGGTTGTTACCATCTTCAATTGGCTTACCTATAAAACTGTCGTCATTGAGCTCTATGATGGGGTTGTTGTTGAAGGTCAGATACTGCAGCGTGCTCCCCACGATGCTTAAACTTTCTGGCACTGTCACGAAGGAATTGCCGGATATGTCCAGCTGCTTCAGATTCACCAGCCCTCGGAACGCATCCAGGGGTATGCTGTCGATGCCAGTCCTCGATAGGTCCAGGACCTGGAAAATTTAGGACTAATGTGTAACAGACTAGAGGCTATTGAGGATGTTGATGAACCCCACCATGGTTCAGGCCTTGAGGTGGCGGTGGGGCACAGATACAGACACAGGTGAGCCGCTGCACCTTGGGCGAAGCTAATTTGGCCAAGGGGGCTCTTTGTAGGGCTTATAATATGAGGGGACATAAGAGCAAGGGGTGAGGACGGGAACCTTACCCCATTGTACTGTCCCGACGTAGGGGTTGTTCTGTGGTGCGAGACAACCCCTCTGTGGAGGTGGCGTCGGTCCCCTGAGGGGCTGACTAGCCGTCGAGGTGCCCTGTTTGCTCATTAGATCCGGGGCACCTCACCAAAGGCGGCATTGGTGGCACTCGCCGGGTTTTAGTGGGAAGAGCTGCGTCCACTTACCAGCTCTCGGGCGCAGCGAGTCCCACATACCCGCCTGGGATGCCTCAGAGCATTTCCCGGCTTTAAAAAAAATGTTGATGAAATTAATCCTAATACAAGTAAAATTTAATAAAAACCGGTCTACGACACATAATTTGAAGCCAAAAATTGGTATATTTTTACCACGCTTTTATTAGCTTGGGTTGTATCTATGTATGTAATGAAATCTTTGAACATGATTTTGACTCACTTCTAACGACCAGATTTTGTTCAAACTTTGTAGATTTATCGAGGACCGATGACAATACAATAATTTGATAAAATTATTCCAATATCCTGATAAGGATAATCAGGATAGCACATGCTAGGAAGGCGTAAGGCGCGCAAGTTACCTGCATCACTTGTGTTGTTTTTAGTCTCTCACTCATTTCTAAAGTGATTGTTAATAGTTGAGTACTTTAAATTAATAAAATCTTTAATTAAAAAAATCGACACTAAAAAGTAAAAAATAAATTATAGTTTAAAAAAACACGCTTTAATAGCAAACCTAACAAAAAATTTGAAAATAATTTTTAATAGATGAATTAAATGGGTTAACAAAATTACTTATTGTAAAAAAACGTGCTTGCTTTGTTGCCTGTACTTTTTTTTTTTTGTAAATCTAAACCATCCTCGAATCCCCTTGAACTCGCACAAAAAAAATCATAGAGATCGGTCCAGCCGTCTAGGAGGAGTTCAGTGACATACACACGCACACAAGAAATATATATATATATATATATATATATATATATATATATATATATATAAAGATTTAACTTCAATTTATTTTGATAACGGAACACCAACCAAATACCTTTTATTTTATGAAAACTTTTATGAAAAATGAGTACAAATCAACACTGAAATTTATATATAACAATTTTTTTTAAGAAATATGTAATATAATAAAAACAATATTCGTATATTATACTTAGTAGGTACTATTATTCATTCTGTGATAAAAGTAAAGAATTCTTCTAATCACAAATTTTGTGCTATTTGAAAATAATATTTGTGACCGTGGTGTGTTATTTAATTTAACAGCTGGTAATAAATAATATTGGCGGAACCCTGACGTTTTTTTTACGGAACCCACTATGGGAATCCCTGCCTGAATTTTGTAGCCTAAATTATTTAGCTTACGGCGTCCTATTAGTCAGCCACATGCGCAAATAACCTATTTTTTGACATCGTACAAATAGATTTTCGTTTTTTATTATTATTGCCTACAAGGAAAGGAACTTTTTAGTCACAAGATAGCGTTGAAAGCTAATACATAATAGAGTTGACCGTTTTGGTGTTAATTTTCTTGACGGACTGAAAATATTTTTTTAAACGATTCTGTCTTTACCTCTAAATTAGTAGCGCTCGATAGCGCGAGTACTGTCACATGGTCCAATATTTCGATGGGATTGTCGTTCAGATAGAGCCTCGTCAGGTTAGGCGTGTACTGGAAGAGGTAGCGGTCGAGGGAGTGGATCTTGTTGTGGCCCAGGATGAGGGTCTTCAGCGCCAGATCGCTGTACACGCCGTCTTGGTACGGCCCTTGGAATATCTCGCTGCGGAGGACGTCTCCTGCGAACAAAGATAAACTATCAAGTGCTGATATGAATATGACGCACCGGCCGTTGTGCGATCGATGCTGTTATCTGTTGTAAAGTGCCTGTGGTTAATGTATGTCCCGTAGGAAAAATGGTGTGTGGTGGAAAAACTTTACGGATATGCTAGGTACTTTTGAATAGATGCGTGGTCAACTTGTTTACTCTTGATTTTTTTATTTACTCACACTTGGCTTCAATGTCGTTGCATCAAAGAAGGATAGGACTGTAGTAACTAATGCCAGAGATTAAAGTATTTGACAGCATGTGAAGTTCTTTATCCCACATTCTACAGAACATAGGCTATTTATGGTTTGATATTTTTAATAATAATAATAATATGTTGGGACAACTCACACACGGCCATCTGATCCCAAACTAGGCGGAGCCTGTTCTTATGGTAACCAAACAACTGATATATACTTATATGAAGACATACATATTATACATAAATTACACCCATACACAGAACAAATGATCATGCTCATCACACAAATATTTGTCCTAGGTGGGAATCGAACTCACGGCCTTCTGGTTTAGCAGTCAGGATTACTAACCACAAGACCAACAGGCTAGATATATACAGGCTAGAATAGATCTCGGGCGCACATACCCGTCTGGGGAGACCCACTCCCCCGCGGGATGCCTCAGAGCATTTCCCGGCGTTAAAGAAAAGAAAGGTCATGTATAAGAAAGTTTTGTTGAAAAATATTTTAATCTGAATGTCTGATAAAGGCCACCTCGGATTATTATTTATTATCAGTGTTCTTTGATTGTACTAGATTGTCCGTTTCGAGTTATCAATATAATGCGTTCTGCTATGCGAATTTGTAATTGAACAAACCGCTTTTATGTGGTAAGATCCAGATGTTATGTGTTGGTTTTACAAGTGAATTCTATCTTTTAAAAAATATATCTATGGATGCTTTTACACCATGTCAATCTGGTCCCGTGGTAAGTTTTCGAAAACCTTGTGTTACGGGTACCAGAGAACGGAAATATATTTAATACATATCTTTAAGATTTTTATTATATAATACACGCAGGAACACAGAATTTTTTTGTTCCATGGCGGGAATCGAACCCGCAACCTTTGGCTTGAGCGACAACGCGCTAACCATTGAGCAGCAGAGGTTGTCAAAAATTTTAATGTATTTTTGTACTAATTTCGAGTCAAATAAGTAGAATCGTAGACGCACGCGGCACTAAGGTACTCCCACCGGCAATTGACATTACTTTTTTAAAGAAATTCTAGATCTGTAACTAAAGGCTGCAATTTAAAATAACCCCGACGAAACAACAAGAGCTAAAAATTTGAGATGGATAGTCCCAACAACAGAAAATAAAACAACCGAATCCAAATTGGTACCGCAGACAGACACAGTCAAGTCAATCTTATAACCCCGCCATGGTTCAGGCCTTGTCGTGGCGGTGGGGCTCAGTAACCTAGGGTGAGCGGTGCACCTTGGGCGAAGCTAATTGGGCCGAGGGGGCTCTTTGTACCCTTCTTATAAAAAGAGGGGACAGAAGAGCAAGGGGCAAGGGGTGAGGATGGTAACCTCACCCCATTGTACTGTCCCGACGTTGGGAGGGGTTGTTCTGTGGTGCGGGACAACCGCTTCGTGGAGGTGGCGTCGGTCCCTTGCGAGACTGACTAGCCGTCGAGGTTCCCTGTTTGTTTTCTAGATCCGGGGCACCTCACCGAAGGTGGCATTGGTGGCACTCGCCGGGTTTTAGTGGGTAGAGCTGCGTCCATTTACTAGCTGTCGGGCGCAGCGAGTCCCACATACCCGCGTGGGGAGACCCACTCCCCCGCGGGATGCCTCAGAGCATCCCGGCGTAAAAGAAAAGAAAAAAAAAGGTCAATCTTATAACACCCCTCTTCTCTTGCTGGAGGCTATAAAATTACGACTTAGTTTAAATATAGGAAAGTTAGATAAATCAAAAGAAACGTAAGTGACAAATAACGTCATTGTTGTGGTCTTAATCTATACATATAAATAAAATTGGAGTGTCTGTATGTAATATTAAAATAACAGCTTTTTTACTAAATGCATATGTCTTTGTGCATTTTTGTCTGTCTGTTTGTTCCGGCCAATCTCTAAAACGGCTGGGCCGATTTTAACGGGACTTTCACTGACAGATGATTTTATAAGGAGTAACTTAGGCTATAAAAATAATCAACATCAATCTGTATACGGCTGTAAATCTAAGTAACGCGGGCGAAGCTGCGAGCAACAGCTAGTTTTATTATAGTAAATAGGCTTAAAATATTATCTTAAAGGTATTTTAATTAATTTATTATCAGCTCGCGTGCGTCCACTATTGTTCCGATTATTATTATTTCTGGAATATCCAGGAATAAATAGAATAAGGATGCTATTTATTCCTGGTGATGCTGACAGAAGCTAATAAGCTTCTGTCAGTGATGGTATGACATCTTAAG
Organism: Helleia helle; assembly: GCA_963853865.1. Classification (NCBI taxonomy): domain Eukaryota; kingdom Metazoa; phylum Arthropoda; class Insecta; order Lepidoptera; family Lycaenidae; genus Helleia; species Helleia helle. The sequence continues at coordinate 15,259,423 of OY971426.1, read as the reverse complement.
ATATTTTATATATGCTGCATTATCTATCTATGTATGTTTATTTTCAACATATTATTATACATATGTATAATTTCACCCACGTAAAATCTTTGGATTTACTGGAAACTTTTCATGCTTATTAGTTATTAGGACAGATGACAATGCCATATCGCACAAATTTCGAAAAAAAAAGCAATCGAATTCAGGAAATAAAATAAATCTAATCGAAAGAAGCAACAGCAAATTAAAGTTTTTAAGAACTCATGGACACGCTTCAATATTCTCTAAATGAAACAAAAAATTAGAAAATTAGTGGATAAAACGGTTCTTAATCTTACATAAAATCGGACGGCTATCAGTGAAAAACCCAGTTACTTATATTTTTTTAAGAATCATCAAATCAGCATATTTTATCCTTGCTCGATTGTGGTAACTCTTTTCACACAGGAAATTGTTGGGCGTCTCATTAAAATGAAGCTGCTCACGGAAAATTAGCTTGATAGTAATTTTTAAATGTCCTTTTTTAAAATTCATACTTAATATAATGAAAGGTGCGAAAGTAATTAATCCGCCTGTGACCTTTTCGCGCCGAAACCTCTGATTAGATTTCAATGGAATTTTTCAGGCGATTATTTTATATTTAATTATTTGAATTGCCTATGTTCTGTAGGTAAATGGAGGTTAACTCCTGTTAACCCTGTTGCTAATAGATCCTCAACTATGGTGACCGGCTCATGCTACGTCTGAAGTTTTCCTATCAAACTAACATAAAAAAAGCATTTTCCCCAATTCGCCCGCCACATTTTAAAGACCTATGTAAATATTGATAACATAATTAATAAAATTAACAATATTGTAAAGAAAACACAACGCGTATATACTAACGGTCAACTGTCAAGAATACGAATCGAATAGAAAAATAGAAATCAGCTCATACTAAAGAATCAAGAGGCGGCGTAGTGGGGCATGATGGCATGACAACGTAATGTCGTTCAAGTCCATTTTATAGCAAAGGCGCGCCATTATGGTTTCATATAAGAAAATGTTTAACGCAAGCGAAGTTGTAAGCAATATAATACAATACCTGATATGTAGTTATTGCTGAGGTCCAAGTAGACCAGCCGCTGTATGTTCCTGAACGCGTCGTCCCGGATGTCGCTGATGCGGTTGCTCTTGAAGCTGATGGCCACCCTGCTGCCGGGGACGCCCGCCAGCTGCGTCACCGTCGTGATGCTGTTGTTGAAGAACGTGATCAGCACGTGGTCTGGAAATAATTATAAACATCACTTATGGACGGGATCTTATTGTTCATCAGGCAATAAGCTGTGTAGGCCTTATCAAATTTGTCTTCGTTATCCACCTCTGCTTAAATTTATTTTCGTTTATAATTGAGCCCTTGTATATATTACAGCTTTACAAGCGTACTAAATTAAGTTAGTCTCGTGGGTTAGCCAAAATGCCATTCTACAATCGACATTTTACATCGACAAACCACGTGGTCTTATATGTCATTTCCATAAATTTATTAGTTTCCTACTAGCGTTTACGATTGTAGAATGGCATCTTGGCTAATCCACCTGATATGATTATTTTCGTAGCTTTTTATATATATATATATTAGTTGGATAGGCAAACTGGAAAACGTGCCATCTGATGGTAAGTAGTCGACGTCGCCCATGAACATAAACTAGTTTACCTGGAACGAGCCCAGGGCCTGTAGACAAAGTGACATCGCTTTGTAGCCGAAATTCGTTATCGTCTTTGAGATATCGATAATAATTTTCTAGCCAATGATCAATCAAAGATCGTGACAGTGCAACGACAACAACTGTCAAGTGTCAACAAAGTTCGACAAGAAGTGTCAAATCGGACCAAATATTAAAATTAATATCTATGTAAATAGACCTCATACACACTATAACTAATAAAAATAGTGAAAATGTTGCACTCCATGGCCCACGCCCACTGATAACGAATCAATATCAATAATAAAATAACATAAGTTTGACATAAGTGTTCGATAACCAATTGACAGTTTATGATTTTGTTACGAATTTTAACATTGTCTACCAACTTGCGATAACGATAACGAGTGACATAATTGACGACGGCTTATGTCAATCCCATACATTTTATTATTTTCGAACTTCGTTATCGTTTTTTTAATATTACTTTGTCTAAGGCCTCAGGCCACTCATCTATGTGCCTATACTGAGACATAAGATGTTAAGTCTCGGTGCCAGTAATTACACTGCCTGTCTTGCGCTTCTCTCCGAAAAACAGCAAAGCTGTTTGACGGGAGAAACAAGCAAGATGGTGGTACCCATGCAGCCGGGAGCGCGGCACAGCGATTCCCTCCCATTGGTAAATTATTGTCATAAAAACCAGCTTTCGGTATCAGTAATTATACTGTCCTGTCTTTCTTATCAAATTGGTTTGGCAGAAGAAATAAGCAAGAAGTTACTTCACGGGTACGCATCGATTACCCCGGAAAACGCATGAATAACTTATAAAATAGCCTATCCCAGAAAACGAGCAATGTCAAATTAATATTTCGTGATCGGGCACGCAGTTGTTTAGATTTAAATGGAGTATTGCGCGATAAAAGTAAATTCCTCATATTTGTAATATGATTTACTATTAACATTTATAAGAGAAAACATTTACGTTCATGTTGCCGTACCGATATTAATATTAATAAATACTTATGAATAATATATAATATTACACGTATAGCTTTTCCACCAGACAACGGATATAGTTTAGATCCCTAGTACAAATATTTTTAAATTTCTTTCTCTCGTACACGATCAGTATTAATTAGCATACTTATTATCTTATGTAATTAGAATTTGTATGGATGCTAATAAGTTATATAGATTATATTATTTTATCGAATCACAAATAAACTTCAAGATTTCTTCAAGACGAAAGATTCAATAGTTAATCCGTCATTCTGTACAGGACGTCTGTCGGGACCTCCACTCTCCAGTAATTATTAAAAATCTATAAATATATAAAATAAAGAAAAGACGGCATCACGCCGTTAGCCGTCACGACATTCGAGTGCAGTTTATGTTAATTAGCGTCATACGATGTATATCCGTCACGGCATTCAAGTGCAGTTTATGTTAATTAGCGTCATACGAAGTATATCCGTCACGGCATTCGAGTGCAGTTTATGTTAATTAGCGTCATACGATGTATATCCGTCACGGCATTCGAGTGCAGTTTATGTTAATTAGCGTCATACGATGTATATCCGTCACGGCATTCGAGTGCAGTTTATGTTAATTAGCGTCATACGAAGTATATCCGTCACGGCATTCGAGTGCAGTTTATGTTAATTAGCGTCATACGATGTATATCCGTCACGGCATTCGAGTGCAGTTTATGTTAATTAGCGTCATACGATGTATATCCGTCACGGCATTCGAGTGCAGTTTATGTTGATTAGCGTCATACGATGTATATCCGTCACGGCATTCAAGTGCAGTTTATGTTAATTAGCGTCATACGAAGTATATCCGTCACGGCATTCGAGTGCAGTTTATGTTAATTAGCGTCATACGATGTATATCCGTCACGGCATTCGAGTGCAGTTTATGTTAATTAGCGTCATACGATGTATATCCGTCACGGCATTCGAGTGCAGTTTATGTTAATTAGCGTCATACGATGTATATCCATCACGGCATCGAGATTCGAGTGCAGTTTATGATCATTTGCGTCATACGATGTATATCCGTCACGGCATTCGATTTATTTTGATTAGCGTCACACAATGTATATCCGTCACGGCATTTACTGGTAAGGCGAATAGATGCTTCACATCAGAAATCTTATTTTCTCTTATGGATACAATTTTTTTCCAGGATGTGCCGAAATAAACCAGGAATTTATCGCGTCAACCTACTGACAAACTTTCGGCACACGAATTGCCAACTGGTATCGTATTACTGTCCGACTGTCCACAATAGATTATGGTGATTCATGTTACACAAATTGAATAGGGTAGCGACTAATAAATAGTCTTTCAAACTTAGAGTATACATAAGGTTCAAACCACTGACAGCACCAGCCGAATGTGACCTATCTAAATACATTAATAAAAATAATTAAACTAATCTTCCGGTAGCGCCAAAAGGATATGCAATTCATGAAGATAATATTGATTAATAAAATAAAAGTATATATATATATATATATATATATATATATATATATATATATATATATATATATATATATATATACTATTTTGATTTATATATATATAAATCAAAATTTACATGATTAATAATCCTACTAATTAATTATCTGTTTACAATAATTATTTATAATATTATGGCGATATTTATAATCATTAGTAAACAAATAGTTGTCTATTAACTGTATCAATTTAGTAATTTAGTATAAAAACACGTCAATAGCGGGCGATTCTACCGGTATACTTTGTGAATGGGCGTTACTATGCCGAAATATATTGTGATCGAGAAGATGCAATTGATTTAATCATGTACATTCCTGTTGCGAGATGTTTTACAAGATTATTATTTTTAACCTACGTTTTGCTTGCCCCTGTAGCTCAAGTAGGCAATCTAATATTATAATAAAACTTTTTTTTTGAAAATCAAAAATTAATCAAATCGCGCTAACCACATATCTTTGTCGGATCTGACGGATTTGAAAAAAATCTTTTTTTCTAATAGTTCTGTTATTTAGGAACATAAGAACCTTAGAATCTAAGATGAGACCTTTTTATAGGAAGAGTCCATTTAAACTTTAACCGTAGAGATAAATGTGTTTTGTGTGACTGTGTGACTGAGTTTGTGATCGTGTGTTATCATCGTGGGTAAGGTGAGTGTTGACTTGTTCATATTGATGTATTGATTTTTATTGCTTTGGTGTCAAACATTTGCTCTAAAAGGGACTAAAATCGGCGTTTGAAAGATTTATTGCCTATAATGACTACGGGCTGTACGTTGAAGGAGGGAAGGAAAGGCTGTGAACTGACAAATCTGATGTTGATGAAATTCGAGAACGAGTCATCATTCGACAATGATCAGCTGGGTCTGACGCCAACTCGGACCGAGCTGCAACTAAATTGGTGTCAGTCAAGTCTGACGACCTCTGTGGCTCAGTGGTAAGCGCGTTGGCCGGAGGTTGCTGGTTCGAATCCCGCCAGGGAACAATTATTTTCTGTGTTTCTGGGTCATGGATGCGTATTAAATATGTGTATTATATAATAAAAATCTTAAATATTGTATAGTATAAAAGTATTAAATATATTTCCGTTGTCTGATACCCGTAACACAAGTTCTTCGAGAACTTACCACGGGACCAGATTGACGTGGTGTGAGGCGTCTACAAAAAAAAAGTATATTGTAAAGAGGAAATGTGTGAATGTTTGTTTCTTTGTTTGCATTGAATAGACTCCGAAATTACTGGACCGATTTGAAAAATTACTTTACCATAGGACTCTTACATTATCCCTTTTTTCTGCCGGGAAATGTTCTTAGGCATCCCGCGGGGGAGGGGGGACTCCCCAGGCGGGTATGTGGGACTCGCTGCGCCCGAAACATGGTAAGGTGGACGCAGCTCTACCCACTAAAACCCGGCGAGTGCCACTAACGCTGCCTTTGGTGAGGTGCCCCGGATCTGTTGAGCAAACTGTTAACCTCGACGGCTAGTCAGTCCCTAAAGGGACCGATGCCACCTCCACAGAGAGGTTGTCCCGCACCACAGAACAACCCCTCCCAACGTCGGGACAGTGCATTGGGCTGAGTTTCCCCTTGTCCACTCTTATAAGAGGGGTAGAAAGAGCAGTCCCCTCGGTTCACTTGCCTTTGCCCAAGGTGCTGGGTTCACCTTAGGCTACAGAGCCCCACCGCCACGACAAGGCTTGATCCGTGGTGGGGGATACCACCATCCTGGTGGGGGATATCTTCCGTAAAATATTTTGCTATTATTTGATGCCCACAGATTCGACTGCATTAACTCAGATTTGATGGTGATTATTTTTATAGCCTTTGACCTAATCCAAGGTGTAAGCATCACCATTTCAACTTTCAGCCAAATCAGTTCAGCCGTTTTGCCGTGAAAGATCAACGAACACCCAAACTTACAAACTTTCGCCTATGAAATATTAGTAAGATAGTAAGATTAACGGGCAACGTTATTCAACACAATTAGTTACCCCGGTGTACTGATGACCACGTATCAATCATTTGCTTATCTTTACTGTCATAAATATAGCCCGTTTCTAGTCTTCGAAAAAGTATGACAACAATATCAAATATGCCACGATAACCTAGTTCCGTGGCGAGTGAGTATAGTAGTAGTACCTAGTATGGATAAAGTTCGATAAAATCCGTCGATTTATATATATATTAGTGCGTTATAAGAAGAGGAAGAAGAGGGGACAAAAGAGTAGTGGGCAAGGGGCGAGGACGGGAACCTCACCCCATTGTACTATCCCGAAGTTAGGAGGGATTGTTCTGTGGTGCAAGACAATCCCTCTGTGGAGGTGGCGTCGGTCCCCTGAGAGTCGCCGAGGTGCCCTGTTTGCTCAACAGATTCGGGGCACCTCACCAGGGGCGGCATTGGTGGCACTCACCGGGTTTTAGTGGGTAGAGCTGCGTCCACTTACCAGCATTCGGGCGCAGCGAGTGCCACATACCCGCCTGGGGAGACCCACTTCCCCGCAGGATGCCTCAGAGCATTTCCCTGCGTTAAAGATAAGAAAAAAAAAGTCTCTTTTGTTCAGATTTAGTTTAAATAATGCTTCACCTCACTCGTCAACACTCCATCATGTTAATGTTTGTTTGATATATTATACCAACAGAGAAGGCGATAACTGTGTACTAAACTAATTTATATCAAGTATAAGAACATGTGGAAGCTGATTGGATGAGGCCTATGATGATTCAGGCCTTGACGTGGCGGTGGGGCTCAGTAGCCTAGGGTGAGCCCAACACCTTGGGCGAAGCTAATTGAGCCGAGGGGGCTCTTTGTACTCCTCTTATAAGAAGAGGGGACAAAAGAGCAGGGGGCAAGGGGTATTAAATACATTTCGTCATGACAGATTTTCGACGTTTTGAAAGTAAAAAAAGTTCAGCATAATTTTTACCGCGGCAAAAATGGATGCGGCACTGCATATATGACTTTCCTTTGTTTTAATCGCGAAAATGTTTTTTTTTACACAGTCCTAAAACCCAGGCCTGGGATACCACTGGTTGTGTGGGACTCGCCCTTACTCCTACAACCTTACGTCTCAACATAATAGTGATAATATGCTCATGAAAGAATCGTCTGGACTTTAACGTCAACGGATAGTCCCAAGTCATAATATTATTTTCATGGGCAACTAGTTTGCCTATCATCTTCATCGTCATCAGCCTGTATCTGTCCACAGCTGAACATGGCCTTTTTTTTTTCGCAGTGGAAATGCTTTGCGCATTCATCCGGGGATGGGTCGTCCCCTGGGATATGTGGGACTCCCGCCCCCAGCGCCGGTATACCGCACTAAAACCACTGCGAGTTGCCTTCAGCCGCTTGAAGGGGAGTGTCCCGGATCTTTCTAACACAGAACACACCCCGCGACCGGCCGGTTCCCTCAAAAAGGCTAACCGGTCTTCTTCCTAGCATGGGGGAGCTCCGACAACTTAGAGCACAGCTGAACATGACCTCTCCCAATGAACGCCAAGGCGGCCTATTAGGACAGAATGATCATGTTCCGTGCACATAAAATACGTAACGAAAATATTTCTAGAAACAAAAATATGATAACAATTGTCGTAACTGTCTGTAATGTTTATGATTATTACTTTAATTGCTCATTGTTTACCTCTGCCTGATGGGTTGTTCACTTCGTCCGGCCAGTTGGGGATGGCGTCGATGTCTCGTCTCGAACAGTTCAAAGTCAGATTGCTGTCATCTTGTACAGAAACATCACAAGGCCGGCCCTCGCCGCAGCGGCCGGCGGTAACTAGGGCACATATTATCACTAACACCTACAACAAAGAACACCACAACTTACATAACCACTCGAACATAACAAACGACACTCAACATCACAAATATTTACTCACTCCGCGTTTATAGTGCATCTTCGTCGAATTCAGAAAGGGCACTGCACCACCTTCCTATGTAACTATTATCTTATCGGTAGACAAGCAGTATCAAAATGTCATCAAACACGCGCCCTCCCCATTGGTCGACATGTATTTGTTTTATCGCTATTAAAATAGAGCATCGTCTGTACAAACATTGTTTTTCACTTTTAGGACGTGCTCAGCATAACGGCGGCGAAATTGGAGGAAATAATCAAACCACTGAACGAAAACGATTACGAGGAGAGACACAAGTATGCGGAGATCGGGTCGCCGGACTCCACCGAGGAGATGAAGAACTTGGAGAGTCGGCAGGCGGCGGTCGCGCTGCTTCAGATAAAAAACTACGACCCGTCGAAATACGCCGTGAAGACGGACGACACGCCGCATATAATGTTCAACAGCGTGCCGAGTCTACCGCCGTCGGACAGAGCGCGGGAGGTAATGCACTGCAATGCCGTCATCGACATTATAAGTAAGGCTGTGGCGGTCGCGCAGCGAGAGAACGAGGAATCTCACAATTTTCCGCCTAACTACACGAACGTGATAGACGGTCACCCGTCCGGTGCAGAGGTGACGTATGCACAGGAGTACGCCGAAGACCAGTATAACAACTACGCGCCGCAGAGCGTCACCAGCCCGGGCAGCAACGACGACCACGACAATAAGGAGATAGACCTGTCGCTGTACTCCACCAAGAACGAAGTCGACCAAGAGGTGCAAGCAGACATGACGTACAGCAGGAACGTATCCAAAACGAGCTTCGCGGATGAGTACAAGCAGCATGTGTTCGGCAAGACAGGCAAGAAGTCGAAGGAGAATTCTTCGGTGTACGAGGACTGCAGCCAGAGCAGTAGCGGGTCGGACCCCGATAGGTTACAGATGGATATATCCGAGATGTCACAGGTAAATATACACTATCTATTTAGTAATAATAATAATAAGTAATAATAATATCAAGCCTTATATGTCCCACTGCTGGGCAAGGGTCTCCTCCTCGAAACCAGGTGAGGTGGTGTTAGGCCATAGTTCACAGATGCACTGTCCCAATGTGGATTGGTGAATTTACACACCTTCAAAAACTTTTAATCTCATTGGGCATGCAAGTTTCAGATGAGCAACCTGAACATGGTCTCATGTTCAGGTGCACGTAGAAATTTTTCAAGGTCAGGATCGAACCCGGACCTCTCACTCAAGAGGCCAAGCCTATATCCACTAGACCATCGGCGCTCACAAATACCTGTATGAGAAAAAATAATACTGTATATTTACAAGCTGAATCCCAGTAGACTGGTCACATCTTACACAGACCTCTGGCTTGGAGTGAAAACAAGGGTTAGGCAAATATAGTGAAGGCTTCTATGATAAGTTGCCACATGTGACAGGAGTTGGAAAATGAAATGGCGGATTTCTAGAGGTCCATGTTTAGCAGTAACTGAGTGATGATATCAAACGTGCTATTTCTTACCAATATTTAATAACCAAACACGGCGACACCATCTGTTTGCATATAACATTATTTATGACACTGTGAGTAAATATTACTTACGCTGTGAAGTGTATCTTGGATCATTATATACGTGGTACTAATTGGTTTTATGTCAGGAAATGTGTGAGTTTGGTGCATAAGACTCGCAACGTGATTAGTCAATATTGAGGATATAATAAGGATTAGCTAATCACATTAAGGACGAGGAGTGGCCAGAAAATGTACTACATATTAAATTAACGCTAAATTAGAACATCACGATGATTAAAATAGTAAACATTGTCAACCTGGATCCTTAATTCACATTGTACATTAATATAAGACTTCATGATCATCGTCAGCCCGTTGTTCCCCACTGTTATTGACCTCCCTGTTTTTGCCGATCCCCTTGCCTGTGTCATCATGTTTTTCCACCAGCCTTCCCACTTCATCGGTCCTTCTCGACGTAGGACATCCTGGATTTCTTCATTCGGTTACCGCCGTGACTTATGTAACTTTAAATGCGATATCATTGGTTGCATTTGGTGGCATGTTTCATAAGGTACTAGCTATTATCGCGATATCACCCGCCGTTAAGTTGAATAATATAAAAAAAATCACTAGTATAAACTACAACTCTTTTATAATTGTTTGGATTGAACTATCATAAAATGCAAAAATAATTTACAAAGCCGTTTGGAAGTTCCAGAGATTATTAGCACGAACACATGAACACACTCAGATTTATACATCATCATCATCAGCCTCTATCCGCCCACTGCTGAACATATGCCATCTTCAATGAACACCAAGACGACCGATCCCTCACCACTCGCGGACCAGTCACTGCTCGGCGATCGTCTTCCCACCCGGTTAATGGTCGACCAACACTTCGTCTACCTCAACGCGGCCTCTACTCTTGAACCTTATTTATTATATTAGTATAATTAATTTTTAATTGTTAAGGATGACCCTGAGGAGACCCAGTCAGTGCCATCGACACAGTCGTCGCCCAAACCGCCCAACGAGAATGAAAACGACAAGGAATCTTTGTGGCAGGCACTCCATAAACAAAATGGTGAGTTATATTGGATAGACTAACAGACACTCACTTCATAGGACAGTAACACAACAGTGACAAAACATAGGCTGTATAGGATTGATCTACATTATCAGCAAGGAACATAGCCTATAGTTTATTCCGGTATTCCCATGGGAAAGGGAACTATGATGGTGAAACCGCGGGGAAAAAGTATTACATAAAAAAATCACGTGTTTCGGAGCGCTCACCGGGCGAATCCTACTCGCGCTTGTTTAGGTTTTTAAATAAAGAAAAACTGGCCTAAGTCCTGACGGGGCGTTAACTTAAACGATTTACCAGGACTAATCTTTATGTTGGGTCCCAGGCTCGCTGGAGACAAATGCGATGAGGGGAGAAATCTCCCTCCTTTCCTCTCACCGCCGGATTTTTATGCGACACGTTAGTGCCTAGACTGACAAAGATATATTCTGTACAATATACGTTATAAATTATAATCATTACTCATCAGGGCGAGGGGGCGAGGCGACGCAGCTGCTAAGGCGGCTGATCAACAGCAAGCACCTGGGTATGACGGTGTCGCCGCTCCGGAGCACCTCCTCCCCGCTGCCCGCGCCGCTCGCCGCGCCCAACGGACTTCTACCGGTAACGTTTTATTAATATATTGAACCTATATTACGGGATTCTTAACTGATCGCTAGGTATTATTTTATTTTTTACATTTGCAACCGGGATTCAAACAATTTTGCTATAGTCAAGCTAATTTTCAATAAAAGTATAATAACTACTAGTAAAATATGATCTTTAAATAACGTAGTAACATTTACTTGTCTGACTGTTCTTCTTACACTTTTTACTGCTCAGGCCTCGGCCCAAAGCGTTTTTTTTTCTTCTGTCCAAGAGCACAAGTCTCTTAAGACTTGTGCTTCGTTATACACGGATATAAACAAAGATTTACTGAAACGGGCCGACAGCGGATAGGCGAGACTGAAAGTATCGTTTGAGCATTAATGTGATTTTATAAAATCAATAATATAATATTTGATTGATATTTTACAATTTAATATACAATTCTATCCAAATGTATCACCTGAGCTGCAAGTTATTAATTCTACATTTCTGGACGGAACTCTAAAACTACATTTACGTTAAGATGCACTACACTAGAGGTGCCGGAACTGACGCAAACATTTCGGGGATGTACCCGGCCTTGTCTTATCGATACTAATATTATAAAGATTAAAATATTTTTGTTTGTTTATACTTGATAATCTCTGAAACATAGATTAGAAATTATTGATGAAGGTCTTGGAGGAAAGACTTCAATTTTCAATTATTCAAAAGTGTTTAACTGACTTCAGTCAATGTTAAATTGCTCACACTGTATCTAATATTAGCATGAAAACAGAGTGACATTGGAAGGCGGTATTGTGGTGAAATTATTATGAAACTAATAAAAGAAACATTAGCATATACATAACTACATTTTACATATTGTATTGTTATTGGTTGGTCGCCCGTCAAACTCGCACGAGTTTCCTCGGCTCGTGAACGTCAGGGTTTATTGCTTTTCATTCAAAAGGCCGTTTATGTGGCATTGACTTTCTACTGCAAATTGATAAACGAATGACGTCTTTGAGAATCTGTGTTTGTCCTTTTTAACTTTTGTCTACATTTCTTAAAATTTATATTATAATATTGTTTTATGCATATGTTTAAGGATTTAAAGATCGGTTGTCTTTTATCATCATCATCATCAGCCTCTATCCGTATACTACTGAACATAGGCCTCCCTCAATGAACGCCAAGACGGCCGATCCCTTGCTACCCGCATCCAACACGGACCGGCCACCGCACGGAGATCGTCTTCCCACCTGGTTAACCCAACCAACGCTTCGTCTACCTAAACGTGGCCTCCACTCTAGAACCTTTTTGCCCCATCCGTCATCCGTTCTCCTGAGTGTGTGAACAGCCCACTGCCACTTCAACGAGCTTATTCTTTGCGTGATATCGATTACTTTAGTTCTCTGGCGGACTTCTTCATTTCGAATCCTATCTGTAAAAGAAACACCCTGCATGCTGGATATCTTTTTTTATGTCACAAGGAGGCAACCGAGCAGTTGGGAGCCTTATGGTGACTACCGACGCCCATAGACATCCGCACAACCAAAAGTTATGCAGAGGCATTGCCCTCCTTTTCCCTATACCCCCCAATGGGCCACCGGAAACTCACAAACCGCACGAAACGCGTCAGCATAGCTTTCACTTGACGCCGGTGTTATGTGAGCGAGAGGTACCACTCCGGTCGTGCCGGCCCCATTCAGCTGCAAAGCAGCATAGCAGTCATGGCACCACTTCTTATTTTTCTTTTATGCATTTATATCTCTCCGATCGGATCGTGAAACCGTCCTAAATGCAACAATGAATGCTTCTTAAAGAGTCTGCATTAGCAACTTGAATCTAACACATCGGCCTTAAATTAGAATGATTGTAATGCATGAGGCAAGTCTTTCCTCTTACCTTGAATCGAATAGGAAACCGGAAATTATACAGTAATTCATGCATTGATTTGTTTTATACAATTGTCCTCAATTATCTTAATACTATTGATGTTACCTTCTGTACATGCTCAATTTGTGGTATCATCGGAGTGCTTGCCATTGATAGGTTTTTTTTTTAAATATTTTTTACCAATTGTAACCAATGTAATTGCGCTATATATTACAGTGTCTGTGATATTTTACTATATTGTGACTCAGTACCTCCAGATTACACAAAAATAGAATTGAACATTGACAATGTTATATAACACAATTTAAAAGAAATAGAAACAAATATATTCTGTAATTTTTTGTCTTAAATGAAAATTATCGAATTCATGAATTTCATGAAGTCCACGAATCAAAGATTAACTAAATAAAAGGCCTTTCATGAAAGACCCTAAAAATAATCAAAGGCCTTAAATAAATTTACTTTGAAATCTAACAACAGTCAAATCCTTGTTTACAGAACGGCGAGTGGGCGAATAGTGGGCGGGGCGTCAATACAGTGGTGGCGGGCGGGACTGCGCGGAGAAAACAGAGCTGTCCGGCGCGCGCGCAGCCCGTACAAGAGGTCGCACCCGCGTGGCCCGCCGTGCCAGACAACGTGAGTATACACTGACGATTACTACTTTAAGCTAATAATACCATATTTGACCATATTGGAACGAGATGACAACATATGAAAAACTACAAGAGTGACAGAGACATAGACACTTTCTTTTGTCTTTGTCAGAATATCATTCTTTGTTTGTTGGGCACAACAATGATGTGCCCAACAAAAAATTATCGACTAAATTTGAAAGCCATACAAACATTCTCACTCGCGAACAGTTTGTCAAATATGTCCGCCATTTTGTACTAGTTTTTAATTTGGTCGGTTTATAAAATATGGTGATACCAGTTTTGGTATAGTTTAAATACACTTGTTTCAAGAAAATAAGTAACTTGTTATTATGAATGTGGTATCCCTATAAAATATGCCTGTCCCTTTCGGGTATACGCGAATGTCAATTCCATATGATACTTGTTTCTAGACTTTAAGCGTCCCTTTTTAGGGTTCCGTAGCCAAATGGCAAAAAACGGAACCCTTATAGATTCGCCGTGTCTGTCTGTCTATTATGTGAACCGCATTAAGATTTTTACACAAAAGTAGAAAAAAAAACAAAAAAAAATCGGGGTCCCCATACTTAGAAATGAAACTAAAAAAAATAATTCTTCAAACCCATACGTGTGGGTACCTATGGATAGGTCTTCAAATGATATTGAGCCTTGAGGTTTCTAATAACATTTTTTTCTAAACTGAATAGTTTGCGCGAGAGACACTTCCAAAGTGGTAAAATGTGTGTAAAAAAATATATGATGTACATTACCATGCAAACTTCCACCGAAAATTGGTTTAAATGAGATCTATTGAGTAGTTTTTTTTAATACGTCATAAATCGTAAACCGCAATTTACCTTTCATTCAATCAACTCAAATATATAAAAAAACATTTAATATCATAAACATAAACGATATTTATTGTTAAAGAGTCTAATATTGTGTACTGGTACGAAACTCTTCGTGTGCGAGTCCGACTAGCACTTGATCGGTTTTCCATTATGTATATATATATATATATATATATATGTGTGTCTTCACCTTAAATGTCTCCAAATAGAAATTTTATTGAATTTTATTTAATATATATTTTTTTATTTTAATATTTATCAATTATAATTATTTATATTCACATATATTATGCTGCAACATGTTAATTGCAGGAGAACATCGGCGGTGGTGGTGGCGGGGGCGGGGTGGTAGCGGGCGCGAACGCTCGCGGGCCGCGCGTGGAGCTGTCGTGCAGCAACTGTGGCACGCACACCACAACCATCTGGCGGCGCGACGCGCGAGGCGAGATGGTGTGCAACGCGTGCGGCCTGTACTACAAGCTGCACGGCGTGCCGCGCCCCACCGCCATGCGCCGCGACACCATCCACACGCGCCGCCGCCGGCCCCGCCACGACGCCAAGCACTCTAGGAGCAGTACGTACACTACACCGTTTTTTACTCCAGCTGCTAGTTATAAATATTCAGGTTCTAAAGCACAACCAATTAGTCGGTATTCGACATACTTTTTGTGCTTACTGTATGAACCCATACGTTAGTATTTATTATCTCTTATTTATACTACACTAAATCTTATTTCTTATGTATGTAACCTATATATTTATTGCGTAAATTCACAGTCACAAAGATATCTATTTACTATTATAATTCAAGACTGAAATAAGTTTTACATGCCATCGATGACGCGTACTGATATGATTATTTTTACAGAGTCCCGTCGCGGCGGCGGCGCGGAGGGCGTGTCGCAGGAGGCGGAGGGCGGTGCTGAGGAGGCGGTACTGGCGGCGCTGCGGCGACAACTGCAGCCGCACCTGCTGGCCGCGCTGCACGCGCACTCGCCGCGGGACCAGCCGCCACACGCACAGGTAATATATTCTTAGTATTTATTTTTTTATGTCAAAAGAAGGAAACCGAGCCGTCAGAGCTGGAGACTACCGATGCCCATAGACATCCGCACAACCAAAAGTAATGCAGATACGTTGCCCTCACTTTCCCTATCCCTCCCAATGGCCCACCGGAAACTCACAAACCGCACGAAACGCGACAGCGTAGCTGTCACTTGACGCCGGTGTCGTGTGAGCGAGAGGTACCAGCTCAGTCGTGCTGGCCCAATTCGGCTGCAAAGCAGCATGGCACTACCTCTTACAGTGTTACCAAAGTGTTAGTGTTACCAAATTTGGCGATTTAGCGCAAAATTTACGGTTGCAACAGACTTGGTCTTTTTTTTTTTTTTTCCGAGGGATCTATGCTAATAGCCCGAACTCACTTTTGATTATCTGATTTTTAGTTTAGTCTTTCGTAATACTTCATGTGTCAATAACATAAAAAAAATTAAATCGTTTTCTCAGTTAGTTGATCAATATTTGTGCTTCGTACTGTGATGAATGATCAGTATTAGTCTCATTAGTTTAGTCATAATGCGCGAGAACCTTAAAAAGTAGAACTATTCTAATTCTAGCCAAAATGTTTGTTTGAAATTCAGATTATATGATTAAAAGTCCTTACTTTAAATATGATATAAATACATAATATACAATACTATAATAATTCCCCTGCAACAAGCAACCTTTTTTTTTTCTTAACTCCGGGAAATGCTCTGAGGCATCCCGCGGGGGAGTGGGTCTCACCCGGGTATGTAGGACTCACTGCGTCCGACAGCTGGTAAGTGGACGCAGCTCTACCCACAAAAACCCGGCAAGTCCCACCAATGCCGCCTTTGATGAGGTGCCCCGGAACAAACGGCACCCCGACGGCTAGTCAGTCCTGCAAGGGACCGACGCCACCTCCACAGAGGGGTTGTCCCAAAACCAACCCCTCCCAACGTCGGGACAGTACAATGGGGTGAGGTTCCCGTCCTCACCCCTTGCCCCCTGCTCTTATATCCCCTCTTATTATAAGCTCTACAAAGAGCCCCCTTGGCCAAATTAGCTTCGCCCAAGGTGCAGGGGCTCACCCTAGGTTACTGTGCCCCACCGCCACGACAAGGCCTGAACCATGGTGGGGAGCAACAAGCAACCTACGTAAGTACATACTTATTATTATCATCATTTATTATATTATTTTCAGGTGGGGCGCAGTATGCCGGAGTACGACGACGCGCCGCTCAACTTGGTGGCGAGTCACGTGGCCGCAGAGGAGACGCACTGACCGCCCCCCGAGCACGCACAGCGACGCGCGCCCGCACACAGTTACCCGCAGATACCATTACGTACCGATCGTTTATAAGGACATATACAAAAAAATATCACTCTGATATCATGAATTTAACATCGTCCTTATAAAAAGAAATTACAGTTGCCTGTGACATGATGGTATGGACACGTATTCGTTCAAGATTCTATAATTTGTACGTTTTTGAAGATAGGCCTACCGTGACTGTGATTGTCCCTTTTGAAATAGTTTTCGTTGCGTAGGAAAAGGGACCATACAGCGTTTGAACGTTAACGAACCATATTTTTTTTGTGTAGAATTATTGGATTTTGTTTTTGGGCACAATTACAAAGAAAAGGGCATTACATACCGATTGAAAGTAGAGTTTACTTTAGGGTTATTAAACAAGTGAAAAGAAAGAGATAGCGTTACATATGCTCTAGTAGTGTTAGAGCGTGACGCTTGCAATATTATTTCATGTAAATCGTATTACACGCCGTCTCGCTCTAGCTGTGATGTAATTAGCTCTCTTAATTCATTTGCAAACTTTGCGTCTGAAGTATAAACCTTATTACAGTTATGATGAATTTCCATTTAAGTCTTCTTTGGTACGAACATATATTATTGATTTATAGACATTGTCCGAGAATACTCGGCTAGTGTCCTGACTTTCTTAATTTTCACAAAACAGATTGTAATACTTTGCAATTAAGCTGAAATCCTTATGCAATTTACAAAATCTGTATAATAACCCTTGAAATTAATTTTACACCCTCTTACAGTGTATGTTGATCCGTCATATTTCGGATTGACTAGTTTAAAATTTAGCTTAAGTCCCACACACACAGTGTTTTGGAAATTAAAATTGAAACTGGTAATTGCTGATTTGAAGTCACATATACACCACAGATAAATATTTTTGTAAAATACTATCCGAAAGCACAGAAAACATATTTTATTATACCTATAGTATTTTAAAACTATCAGTTTAATTTGAATGTCCCAAATTGATTCAGTTATAGTTTTAAATAGTCTCAGTATGTACCGGGCATTATTCAGAGTCACAATTAAATATAATGTGTCTTTTTTGACATTTTACAGAAATCATGAAAAGCGCCATATTGGTCGGTATTCAAAACTTTATAAAGTATCAAACGTATATGGACGTCGTAAACATTTGAAGTAAAAGGGTGTTGTACCCTTTTAAACCAGTATGAAGCTCGATGTATATTTTTCCTTTGTGATAACTAAATGTATTAATCATTCAAATTGAATATAAGGATCACTCGATTTTTCATTCGCAATATAATATCGAATTTCTAGTTTCGATTAGAGGTTTAAAATCGATCACAAGCAATCGATACTGAATCTCAAAGACTTGCCTTTAAATGCTCTCTTGATATTGATGAAATTATATTTACGGTTACCTATTGCAGGACGCAAGTATTCGCTTAGGATAAGATTATATTAAGATATTGTAAATTTTATTATTTACCTAGTTTTAACGAAAAGGCGTAAATTAATAGTTATTTATTTCCCCATTTCGGTCAGTATTTACGATGTAAGTATTCTTTTTGTTCTGGCATATTCATAGAACGTACGAAAGCAATAATAAGTGAGTCTCCCTTAATTAAAAGTTAAGCTACTTTGTCGAGTTTATCGTAAGACAGTAGGTAAGGTTTTTCCCGTGAAACACAGTTTTATTCGCGTTGGTGTTTTGCCAACCGAAGCCGTATATGTTAAGTCATTAGTGGTATGTTTGTTTAAGTTAGTCGTGTAACGTTGTAACGAGTCGATGTCTTATTCCGTTGTGTCGCACGTCCGGGCGTCCAATATGTAACCAAATCGTCGTGGCATTATTTTGGGTATTTTTTAATATCACCTCATTGTGGTCAGTTTTGTAAATAATTTGTGTTAAAAGCGAGGAGCATTTACATTATGATAATCTAAACACGGCTGTATTGTTTTTTTGCCAATTCTATTTAATCCTTCGTCACCGTCCTTAACTTAACGTCTCTACTTAATTTAGTATTAATTTATTTATTGTACGGTATCTCCGCGGGCCAGTAACAAGTCTATAGACATTGTGATATTTTAGAGCCCCCCGGCTCGACAATTCCCGTTGCAGCTTGTATGTATTAGAATTACTCGGATGATATTTATGAAGCTTTAAAATTTGAGATTATTTATCCGTTATTGGGATTGAAGCGGCGCGTACACGAAACGCGTCCACAAACGAACCTGTGACGTATCTTCTCCAAATCGTGCTCTCTATTTTGTTACTCCGCTCTCTGTAAATATTATTGAATCTATGAGTTTGTGAACAAATTGATTATTTTTTTAATCTCGTGAATGATTTATAATTGATCGGTGTAGTCCTCAGTGTTTGTTTCCCCACTAACGTTGCTGCGTGCAGTAGTGATACAGTATTATTTTTGAACGATTGTAACTCTGTACATTGTATTAGTTTTATGTTTAGTTTTATCTAGTTTACTTTCAACCTTACATGAATCTCGTAAGATCTATTTTTGGTATTGAATTATATATTCGTATATAAAAAGCAATAGACTTGATAGTTCTTCGATGTGTTAAGCAAAAGTATGACGTAATTAAGTTTTCCAAGAATAGCTTTAAAATAATTTTTCACTTACAGATTATGATTTCCATCCATATTATAAAATTTCCTTTGTTCTCACCTTCGCTGTCTTAAACGTTTAGAACGTAAATATCAGTTGTGGTTTTAATTTAAAGTGAGTAATCGTTGAGTATTTAAACATGCCAGGTATAATGTAAGTTACAACATAAACAACTTAGTTTTATTAATGTAAAGATTAAAAAAAAAAAACAAATTCAATTAATTAGAATATATTCGTTTATATTCATATTTACATTGGCCACAGTTCCAATTAAAAATAATTTATGTAGTATTCGAATTTTAAAATTAGAACGGGAAAAAATGGTGGCTCTTGTTTTAAAACTTCCTTTTGATGTATTGTGTAGGTTACAGTTGATATTAAGTTTTTATGATCAATGTGTATCATTAAATAAATATGTAGGTACTAACAAACCGGTTGTGTTGTGTGCTACGCTCTAACATGCATGCGTTTGCGAGTTTTCTTTTTCTTTTTTCTGTCTGCTAAGGAGCCGTTTATTAACTAATGTTACAGCTGAAATTGGCAATAATGTATAATATTGTATCTAATAATTACTTTATAACAACACTCTTCTTAAAAAAGACTGACAAAATGTATGTTCGTCTTGTTTTATGCATACACGTCTTTACCACTCATTTTGTTATAAATTCTTCCGCTGCAAATTTTAATAGGGTGTTTTATTTCGTGGTTTTTTTTAATGCTACTCATCTACTTTCTCACAACCTCCGGGAATCAATAATAATTATCATTTTGTAGTAGGACATTGTTTTTCTTATTGATATAGGTACTAAGTGGCGTAGTATTATGGAACACCCTATTCTTGTTTTTAGGAAATCGGCATCCGAGGCAAATAAATATAATTAGTTTATTGTTATAGAATAATAAAAGAAAAATAATATTTATCTATTAATATTAATGCGAAATAAATTAAGTATAGTGAAGATAAAAATTTTCTCCGATATAATATTAAATATTTATGAATATTGTCTCTATAAAGACATTTACGTGTATATTTCAGTTCCGATTTCCTAAACATTTTAGTCTGAGACTTCGCTCGCTGAGCTGAGCGAATATTTTTATCGAATGTATGTAAACAATATGTGATAAACGTTTGAGTGTATTTCCGAAAGCAATAAAGTTGTGATAGTAGAACATTGTACGCAATAATCTTCAACGTTATTTGAATGTCGTCAATTAAATTATAACGGTTGTTCGATTGAGCTCATAGTCTATTGATAATTCATAAAACTATAATGTCTACTGATAAAATAAGTAATAATGACTCTTTTATCTTTCTTCGGTTTTAATCATATACACTGCTTTGAAATATAACAAATGGTGGTGTCAAATACATCATAATAATCTGTTATGCGTGGAGTCTAGAAGTAAGAGGGCCATCTCTGTGTGATAAAATTATTATCTGACGAAGTGTCAAATAAAGTGGTGCCATGATAGCAAGCATTTCGTGGCGCACACATACATTTATATATTCGTCTAAAACTGCTACTTCATACCATACTCGCTGTCTACACTCGCGTCTATACGGACGTTCGAGGCGCTCGCCGCGCGACCACTCTATCAATGCTAAGCGTCGTATTTTACGGTTACAATAAACGCGCGGTATTTTAACGCTTAGTTCGTACGCTTTATACTGTAAAACTTCGCTTCTTTCGGGCGTCGCTAAACGGCACTGTTCTATTCTCCCATATGAGAGAGTTCCCCTTCTATACTCCATGCTCTTTCTTACATTTGAACCAGTATCAGTAGGTACCATGGATTGTGAGCTCAATGGTCAACCTCGATCGATTCCATGTTATAGTATAAGATCTTCCGTGATATTTCACTGTCAATCCAAACTAATTAAATACTTATTACCTTCAATATATAAATCTCACAGCAATAATTCGAATAGTGTAAATGTCTACTTTCTAATAAGCTTATGGACCATAAAATTTGTTGATTGTTGTACGTGACGTAAGTTGCAGCACATTGTCGGTGTGAGCGTGTCGACGGAATACTCATATTACATTAATTATTGTTGTATAGATGATAATAATGTGACTTACGCAGGGATGGATACTTAAATTATTAAAATTTTAACTGATATATTGGCTATGTAGTGAGTAGGATATTTTTTTACAAATAAAATATAGCAGCTATGTTCTGGTTTTATTTTACACCAAGCGGAGTTGAAAGTAAATAAACACGGTTTTGTGTATTTCAATAAAAAATTAATACAGTACGAGCAATTTAACTTAGACAGACTACTGTTACCAAAAATAGTGTTTTTTTTTCTTCCAAATAAAATATATAGGTAGTGGGTTCACAAAAAAAGGACTTAATTACTATAATAATTTATTGCTACACTACGTCACGGTGACTATGGGTCGCTTGAGCGCGCGTCGTCCCCTCGCCCGCTTCACGCGCGCGCTGGTGTCGCGGAAGGCCTGCTCGCCGTCCGCCGCGTCGCACTCGCGCTCCGCCCACTGCAGCGCGTGCACGTTAAACCCGACCATGTCCTATGGAATTAAATGTAATTATGTTTATGAAATAAAGTACAACAGTAGCTATGCAATGGCATTTGTATGAATTTGGTAACACTAAAAACGAGACAAAAGAAAATCAAAAAGTTAGGTCATAGTCCATAAAAATTGCCAAAAGATAAAATATGCTGATATTTGCAGATATCGTGACCGTCTGCTAGACAGGCTCTTTCAAATGAATGTCAATTGGGGCTCTTTGTGACTCTCATCAATCTTGGACTGGTTTTTAGCTACTTTCTCGACAGAATGTGGTTTATCATACCCTTAACTCGGTGAGCCTCATGGTCGCCTTGGCTTGTATCTGTATGAGATGCTTGAGCAGCGCTTGGTTGGCGACGAGCGGCGCGTGATGCACCCGCAGCAGGAACACGGCCATGCGGCACAACAACTCGGCGTGGTCGCCGCGCTCCAGCGCCGCCGGCAGCAGGCGGACCAGCGAGCTCGCCGCGCTCAGAGGCAGCAAGAGCAATGCTTCTTCAAGGTCACTGCATTAATAACGAGGAGAAATTTCCAGAAATTGAGACAAGTAAACGAGCCGGCGGATTATAATTTGTCACCTCCATCTATGAATATAAAAAGTTCTACGGAAGTAGCATTTTTTAGGCCAACGCGAAGTATCACGTCTATGCGTTGCCTAATTGTTCCCGATTCTGTCCGTCTCTCTCAAACATACATGTGCTTGGCGGAAGAAATTCGCTTGATGTATAATCAAGTAACTGCCTACTGTTAAATCAATTCATCGGATTCAAGCCAATAGGGAAAGCTTATGGTACGCCTAATCATATTCGTCAATAACAATGTAACGTAAAATGAAGTACCATTTGAATGGGTGGAGTACGTACCTGGATCTGATCCTCTTAATGGTCTCTACGAGGAAGTCCTCGGCTGAACTGCAGTTGTAGGCCGCCATGAGCGGGGGCGGCTGTACCGGCCCGCGCGCCTCGGCCACTTCGCACGCGTACTCCGCCCCCACCGAGAGGCACTCTATTATGGAGTCCGCCTGAAATAAGATATCGACTACAGCATATCTGTGGGAGCTCGTGATGGAGGAGCCTGCCGTTGGGGTGATCCTGTTGACTACAGACCCGGGAGCCTCAAAATGCGGCTGAAGGCGCTCGCAGTGGCTTTAGTTTACAGGTTGGGTACTCC
Organism: Helleia helle; assembly: GCA_963853865.1. Taxonomy (NCBI): domain Eukaryota; kingdom Metazoa; phylum Arthropoda; class Insecta; order Lepidoptera; family Lycaenidae; genus Helleia; species Helleia helle. The sequence continues at coordinate 15,236,175 of OY971426.1, read as the reverse complement.
TGGACACTTTAAGGATGTAGTCAGGATCTACCCGAGATCCTGGGCTACATGCACAGAAAGCATTTCCCTGCGTTAACAAAAAAAGGGTCACTAGCCACTAACCAAAAGGCCTGTATTATGTATATTATATAATAAAAATCTTAAAATATGTATGTATAGTATAAAGTATTAAATATATTTCCGTTGTACCCGTAACACTCTTCGAGAACTTACCATGGAACCAGGTTGACGTGGTGTAAAAAGCGTCCATAGATATTATTAAAAAAAACATTGATCAAGTGTATAGACATTAGTATTATTAGTTATCGCCTTGTCGGGGTTCGAGTGCGACTCTCGAAACAGAAATTATTGCATAACTACATAACGCCTTGGAGAAGTAATAAATTTAAGCACTGCAACAAATTATAAGCATGAGCACAAGTGCCATTTACAATTTTTTTTTTATTTTAATTAAAATAATCATACGTGTATATTTTTCTAAATCTACACTAGGACTTAAAAAACCGCGGGAGGCCTTTTTATAACCACCCATAATACAAACGTAAACTTACAGCTTTCTCGGCTCCTATCGTCTTCTTGGTTGGCATTACCAGACCGGGGAGACCGGGGACGGGCGCCTGGGGAACAAATAATTATTAAATTGTTATATTATATTTATAGCTGATACACAGATTTAGGTTATAACAGTAAAAGACTTACACGACAGGGTCATCTCAACCCCATCATGGTTTAAACCTTGTCGTGGCGGTGGGGCTCAGTAGCCTAAGGTGAACCCAGCACCTTGGACGCCAATTGAACCAAGAGAGCTGCTTTTTGTACCCCTCTTATAAGTAGAGGGGATAAAAAAGTAGGGGGACAAGGAGCGAGGATGGGAACCTCACCCCATTGCACAGTCCCGACGTTGGGAGGGGTTGTTCTGGGGTTTTTCTGCGGTGCGGGACAAACCCTCTGTGGAGGTGGCCCGGTCCCTTGAGGGACTGATTAGCCGTCGAGATGCCCTGTTTGCTCAACAGATTCGGGGCACCTCACCAGGGCGGCATTGGTGGCACTCGCCGGGTTGCAGTGGGTAGAGGTGCGTTCACCTTACCACATACACGTCTGGGGAGGCCCAATCCCCCGCTCTTATAAGAACATTTCCCGGCGCAAAAGAAAAAAAACCCAAGCTATTGTGGTGGGTTGCACTCACGTGCTGCTCCCCGGTAGCGAGCGGCTCGTCTTGGTCGTCGGTGTCCCCCAGCACGAGCGGCTCGTCCGTGCGCGCCAGCAGCCGCAGCGCGCCGTCTGCGCCGCACGACGCCGCGTGCAGCCCCCCCGCGCCCACACACACGCCGTTGCACCCGCCCACGTGGCTCTGGACACAGATACAGAGTTACATCCATTGGACTCCGATACACCCATAGACACGGAGAGCTACTTCCATCCGTTACTATACACCCATAGACACGTAGGATTACTTACATCCGTGACTCTACACACACACACACACACATAATATTAATATGTAGAGTTTTACCTCTACGAGGGGCGATCAAAAAGTAATGATAATGAGTATAATAAAACAACGATTATAATTTAAATTTAATTTATTTTTCTACGTAGTCTCCTAACAAGTCGATACATTTAGTCCAACGTTTCTCTAAACCTAAAATACCCTTTAAAAAAAATCTTTATCAGAGCTCTCCCAAAATGCCTCTACAGCAGCCATCACCTCGCTATCATCGTCAAATTTCTTGCCCCTGAGGTGTTCCTTGAGCCGAGGAAACAAATGAAAGTCGCTGGGGGCTAAATCTGGAGAATAGGTCGGGTGTTCGACCAGTTCGAAGCCCACTTCTCGAATGGCAGCCATCGCAACTTCGGCTTTGTGTGCAGGAGCGTTGTCCTGATGAAACAGGACTTTCGCTCGGAGTTTGCCGCGTCTTTTTTCCTTTATGGCTTCTCGCAGTCGTCTTATTTGATCAGCGTAGTAGGAGCCCGTTATAGTAGCTCCCTTTTCCAGGTAATCAACCATTATGATTCCCTCAGCATCCCAGAAAACGGACGCCATAACCTTGCCCGCCGAGCTTGAAACTCTGAACTTTTTCGGCGTCGGTGAGGATGGCCTTTTCCAAGTCATCGATTGTTGTTTGGTCTCAGGATCAAAATGATGAATCCATGTTTCGTCCATGGTCACAAATCGAGACAAAAAATTTTCTTTGTCAGCCTGGATCTTTGCAAGATTGGCTCTTGAAATGTCAACTCGCTTTTGCTTTTGTTCGTCCGTTAACATTCGCGGTACCCAACGAGCGGAGACCTTTTTCATATTCATTTTGCTGGTCAAAATGCTTTGAATGCTGCCATATGAGATCCCTGTGACCTCAGCTAAATGTCTGACGGTTCGGTCTGCTAATACGATTTCTTTGACTTTTTTCACGTTTTCCTCAGTGAGGGACGAGGTTGGGCGTCCCTCGCGATGTTCATCTTCTGTGGACGTTCTACCCAGCTTAAACTCTTTGCACCACCGTGCCACCGTAGAATATAGAGGAGCAGAGTCCCCTAATGTCTCCACCAAATCAGCGTGTATCTCTTTGGTAGACATTTTTTTCAAACAGAGGTACTTGATGACGCATCTCACTTCGTGTTTCTCTATTTTCGTGTTGTCGCTCCGACTGCTGGTATTCAAATGAATGTAGCTCCTGCAAATGACGTCCTATTTATACAATTTTTTAGCTGGGAAGTCGTGAGGGACTGAGGAAGTGAAAAACATTTTTGTTGGATTTTTATCTTCTTTAAAAATACCTGTTTATCATTACTTTTTGATCGCCCCTAGTACATACTCTACAACAACTACTTTAAACAGTCTCAAAAGCATGTTATATTGACATTGGGTAATAAATACATTTTCTTTAAAAAAATTGACGTGATAACGTCTTATAAATCGATAAACGTTTCGCCTGAGCGTAGCGTGCAAGCGACAGCGAGGAACAAGCGATAAAGAGGCACGATCGGCCTAAGCGTTCGGCTTGTGAGGCAATATGATGCTATCACGTAAAATTATCGTCTGTAAACCGACTTTACAGCAGGTAGGTTTTTTATCCACCCGTAATTCTACACACACACACACACACACACACACACACACAACGCTATATTCATTCGTGACTCTAAACTCATGCACCCAGTCAATCAATATCTTGGAGCTATATCAATCCACAATCCTACACATAAAGGCGCGCAAAGAGCTACATCTACCCTTGACTCTACACACATAGAGCAACAGCTGCCCGTGTGTCACACACACAAACACACACTCGAAGAGAGCTCCACTCGCCCGCACATACATATGTATCATCATCATCACCCTCTTTCCATCCACTGCTGAACATAGGCACCCCTCAATGCACGCCAAGACAGCAATGTTATTGCTTCTTTCATTTTGCTTCCGGGAATAATTCTTACTTGGCACTTCACACTTTACCATTTTAACATAAAAACAAATATACATCGCTCGGGGACTTAATCTTACACATGTTGCTTTTATCTATTTATCTCTTTATTGGTAATCCAACAGCTTTACAATTGATGTTATTCTAGTTAACATCTTTTATAGGTATAATGAGCCAATATAGGATTACAACTTAAAAACAAGTCTTTAAAAAAATTACATTAGGTATGACGTCATGATGAGTGTTATCAAGTAAGTTGTCAGTGCGTTGTGCGTTATTGGGTGAGCATGAATGCGTGTGTTTGCCTGTGTGTGTTTGTGTGTGTGTGTGTGTGTGTGTGTGTGTGTGCGTGTGTAAGTGTTTGTTTTTATTGTTTAAATTATTTTATAAAGCCATTTAACAATGACTTTGACAATGATTGAACGTCCTGTTCATACCCGTGCTTACAGTTCATACTTAGTGACGCGCACTCCATATAATACACTCTAAGGGTCGAGGCACTCACATTGAAGGTGATGATGTTGTCGTAGGTGTCCGCGTCCCACTGCTTCACCTTGCCGTCGCGGCCCGCAGTGAAGAAGTAGTGCGTGGAGGGAACGAACTGCAGCGCCGTGACGGAGTCGTCGTGCGCGAACACCGAGCGGTGGCAGTCGCCGAAGTCCAGCCCCCACACCTTGACGCTGCGGTCGGCCGAGCCCGTCGCGACCAGGGCGCAGTCGTGGCTTATGTCCAGGCACAAGACCGGCAGCTTGTGCCCGTACAGAGACAGGAAGAACTGGAAACATCAGAAGTGGACACTTGAACATACACAAAATTCGACAACCAATTCTTTCCGGTAGGAGGGAAGCGCTGTGCCGCGCTCCCGGCTGCATGGGTACCACCATCTTACTTGGTTCTCCCGTCAAACAGCTTTGATGTGTTTCGGAGAGAATGGCAAGACAGGCAGTGTAATTACTGGCACACAGTGCGGATTTACCATAGGGCTGAAATCCGCCACTATCGTAAATCAGCCTAAAGCGACAGATTTTTGGGGGCGGCAAATTTGGGGATGAAATTGTTATTTTTGGTACTTACCTTTTATTAAAAATATTTCCGCATGACGGGTTTTTGAAAGTAAAAAAAAGGTCAGCACAATCTTTATAGCATAGACCTTGAAAACGTGTAAATCCGCCTAGGGCGGCATATTGTTTACTACCACTTACCACCAGGTGGCCTATCCAATTAACATAAAAAATACCTTGAAGGTGTCCAAGAAGAAGATCTTGACGGTGGAGTCGAGTAGCGCGACGGCGATGAACTTCCCGTTGGGGCTGACCCTCGCCGCCGTCACCCGCTCCTCTAGCTCCAGGGTCCGCGTGTGCAGCAGCGACAGCACCTGACATAATATACATAATATGTAAATGAAGTGTCATGACACGACATGGTAACATGATGAATGCATATTAACCAACAATCACACCACCGGTGGTAGGGAAGCGCTGTGCTGCGCTCCCTGCTGTTAGGGTACCACCATCTTGCTTGTTTCTCCCGTAAAACAGCTTTGCTGTGGTTCGGCAGAGAAACTTCTTTAGATAATGTCTCAGAATAGGCATCACATGAATGAGTTGTTTGGGGCCGTCCATAAATTACGTCACACGTTAAGGGGTAGGGGGGCGTCCGACGAAGTGTGACATTATGTGACAAGGGGGTGGGAGGGCTCCCAGATTTTGTGACGTCACATAAGATTAGGTACTATGAACTAATTAAAAAAACGAAATTAAAAACAATTTAAACCAAAATAAAACTAATTTTGGAACAGCTGTTTTGATTTATCAATTTATTTATGTAAAAATTGCAAAATATGTGACGTCACACTAGGGGGAAATGATATATAAATATAATAAATAAATATTCTTATAAATGTGACCATCTGTGACAAGGACGGGGGAGGGGTCCAAATATCATGAAATTCGTGTGACGTAATTTATGGATGGCCCCTTTGTTGAAATAAAATAATATCACTATTTTCTCCAGGTGTCTATGTGCCATAGGTACACTAATGAGCACATTCTCATTCGCCTAAATGTATATTAATTCTATGTATGCAATTTTAGTTTTACTGATAATAGCGTCCTTACCTTAGCGTTGGAGTCTCCGGAGGGGTCAACTATGAGCTCGAATCGCCACAACTTCACCGTCTTGTCCCCGCCGCCGGTGTAACAACCTTGCTGAAATATTTATACAGTGCAACAGAAATTACAGAATTTTTTACAAAAAAACACTCTTCAAGAACGTTACCTTAACGAACATAGATAGCTTCAGGGATATAAAATGGACATTTTAAAAATGGTTCTAATTTTGTATGCGCAAAATTATGGAGAGTCCCCCAGGACTCTCTGGCTCTCTTTTGCTGCCATCAGTCACAGGAGCGAAGGCAAAAAAACAGGGTTCTCAATATAATATGTAGTTGTAGGTACATACTGTTTAAAGTGAATCTTTATAATAGTCGCCTACGAGATTAATATAAACGATCAAGAGTATCAGCGATTAGGAAAATTATAAGATTATGAAAAGTATTATTAATTTAGTGGCCACATTCCGTTAAACGGTTACTATAAAAAACGTGCATTCTATCTCATCCGCACGCAGGCTAAATCCTATTTCCGTTTCACTCTTTTTGATGTCGCTTTTTCGTGTCATCGAATTTTCAATTCACCAATTGTTGTTAGTATTGACTAAAGAAGTTTCACTTCTAATGAAACAATTGTTTACAGATTTTATCGCTATTTATTAACATTTTACATGACAGGTGTTTCAGATACAGCAACCATGGTCACAGAAGGATTCAGTCTCATTCTCTAAGATCCAGTACTGCTAACGGCAGTCGTTTAGTATAATAAACGTTATGAAAAATCTTAACAAGCCGCGATTAAATCCGTAAAAATTTGTTTCATTACGAGTAAAATTCGCGTTAATTTTAGAGAACAATGTTTCACTTCAAGTTACCATATCCGGCGTGAGGCCGACGGCGGTACAGTCCGAGTCGTGCGCGGGCACCCGCTCCAGCACGCGCGCGGCCGCCACGTCCAGCAGCAGCAGCGCGCCGTCCGCCCCGCCCACCAGCGCGTGCCGGTCGCCGGGCGCGAAGGTCGCGCACAGCGGCCGCGCGCCCGTCTCTAACGTACGCACGCACGTCTGGCTCGTCCTGACACGCCACTTTATTATTATTATATTTCATAGATAATTTATATGTACTACGTACTCGCGTTCCGAACACTCACTTTGTTCAACTGAACTGTACTACAGTACGGACTGCAGTCCGTACACCTTACTTTAGTGTGATTTTGACAGTCGACATTGAAGCATGCGTGGGTGCGTACGGAGCAGCGCTAATAAATAATAATACGCTATAAAATTAAAGCCCAAAGTGTGAACTTGTTTATGTCTACTTTACTATTTACTTATTACTCTTAACTATTAGTAAATTTTATTTTAATAGAGAATAAATTCTCATTAAGTTTTGTAGGTACAAAAGCTGTCTTACTTGTACTTTTGCCTGCGGCGTAAAATCTATAGAGAGAGATATATGTTGTTACATTACGAAACGTTGAAATTGTTACGAAACGCGTAAGTTCTATGAAATTCCCGCGCACTTACGACGTTTTAAGCACAAGAAAAATGTACTGCGCGATCTACCGCTGTATGTTATAATGATTTTGTTAGACGAAATAACTAACGTTTTAGCGCTACAGCGAACTTTAGTTCTAACTATTGTCACAATTTGAACAAATTGTTTATACGAACGTGCGTGTCTATCGGTAGAATATAAGTCTATGATTATACACCGTTACATTTAAATTATCAAAGAATGGTATATTACAGCATTAGATCTGAATGAGCAATCAGATTTAAAAATATATTTGTTTTGACAAAGATATGAGCCTTTAAATATATGCAATATGCGTATTTAATAGAAATTATAGGATCACTAGTAAAATACTACAAATACGTAACGTAACTCTCGGCTCTTTGAAGTGTACTCAACTCAGATGTATTCTTCACGATAAATAAACACACAAATATGTACAGCACCTCACGACCATCGAGCCGGGATACAGCGGTTATGTTATGTTTTGTATGAAAACTAATTCCGCCAAAGTGCTGCGACACTGCGCCGGTTCTGGGCTCTGATTGGCCGATGGGACGTACATACAAATCATTTGTTAGTTGTATTGCTATTACGTCAGTGACAACTGACAAAAGTGAAAAAAACTAACTTCAATCAAGCCGAGTGAAAAAAAAGCCGCGCGTGTACGGCGTTCTATAAAAATACACACCTGTTCCACAACTTGACGGAGTCTGCAGAGGCTGACAGTATGGCGAGGTTGTCAGAACTGATGGCGACGCATCGCGGTTCTTTCTGATGGCCGGGTTGTCTTATTTGCTTCAGGCATTTCACTGTACAAACACAGACATTGTGATCCATATACTCCTTTGCCCCCAATATTTGTCGAGAAGTTTATTAAGGTCATACATCAGATATTTAATATTATTATACATACGTATTTCCTCGTGAGGTTTTAGTCAGCGGTGTACAACTGAATATCATTAGAAATATTTAAGTCGTTTCCTGTGGTTAAGTAGATGTTTGTTATCTGGCTAATAGCAAATTCTAAAGCTTTGTTCACCTATTATATAACTTAATTCGCATACCTACTTTAATATAACTAACCTTAAAACCAACTTAGGTGTTAGGAAACTGGACAATCAACAATCTTAACAAACAAAAAGTCAGTTGGCCTCCGGGCTAGGCCCACCACTCGTTCCAACCGCTGCTACTCCTGTATAGCCAGGATCGACAGCGGTAACCACTAAATGACCCTTTGATACGATCTTAGGGAGCCCGAGGGATACGTTAAAACTGCCTTAATTTAATCAGAATAATTCAGGAGGAGTAGGAAAGTTTCTAGTTTCCCTCCCCGGTTAAAGCGGGAGACAGTACAAGATTATACAGTCAGTTGGCCTCTAAAAAATGATCATCGTGCAGCAGCCGGTTTAAGTTGGGTGAGGGTTGTGGGTGATCTTCAATCACTGGTACCTACTAACGACAACATACATTGTGTATGTTATTGTTAGTTTGTGTATGATACATAGGAGATATTAAAACAAAGACAAACCTTCGTTTCCTTCTTGTATCGTTAAGCTATGCATTTCCAGTGTGTTGGTCGCGAGAGTGACGCCTATCCTCAACTCTCCCGTGATACCAAGTAGCAGCGTCACTGCCTTTATCTTAGCAGATAATTTTACAGAAGACAACCTCCGCACCTCATCGGATAGTGTCAGTACTTCTGCCACGCCCACCGCTTCTGGGTCTTCTTCACCGGCCTCTTTCTGTTTACTAGAGAATAGAAAATAAGGTAAAGAATTGCACAGACTTATATGTAATGATGTAAAACTTTATTTTTATTAAAGAACACGCGTCTCTATCGCCAGCTACACTACGCCAGTCTTTTCAAAAAGCGTCGAAGTCATCCCGTCATCTCCGTCGAGGTTTGCGGCGTCTCTGAACTCTGTGTAATGGGACCCAGTCGGTAGTTTTACACACTATAGATTAATTAATATGAAATTACTTTTTTAAAATTAATAGATCATAAATTTTCTGATAAAATCTAGCTATATAATATTCCCCTGTACAGGTATATACATTAATATATTACCTTAACTTTTTCCTTTGTTTCTTAATTCTTTTGGACATTCTCGCTTTGGCTTCCTCGTTAGAACTAAACATAAATAGTTCCAGTAGCGAATCTGTTCCATAACAAGCCAGAACACTTTGTCCAAGGTCTGTGGCCAGACCCACCACTCTGCCCTTGCCACCTCTTATAAGAGTACCCAGTTGCGGACATTGCAGTACCTGTGCAATAAATAATTATAATAATATCTATGGACGCTTTTACACCACGTCAATCTGGTCCCGTGGTAAGTTCTCGAAGAACTTGTGTTACGGGTACCAGACAACGGAAATATATTTAATACTTTTATACTATACATATATTTAAGATTTTTATTATAATTATATAATACACATATTTAATACACATCCATGACCCAGGAACACAGAAAATATTTTTGTTCCCTGGCGGGATTCGAACCCGCAACCTCCGGCTTGAGCGCGAACGCGCTGACCACTGAGCCACAGAGGTCGTCAATTATGAATTTCATTTATGAAGTGTAAACTTCTTTTAGCGCGGTACGCATATTTTTAGATGAGTTAAAATCTCTGAACTCGCGACACCGCACGGTAAACACTGGAGACACTGGAGACACACACGCTGGAGTTTGACGTTTGATTTATTTGTATAAGATTATGCAATATTTGTTTTGCAAATTGTGTTACTTCTAAATTATATCATGCGGCAAATTGTGCGCCGTTTAAATTGTATAGGTTGTCATAATCTATTACAGCCTGTATAATGGGTATATGAATTTAATTGTTTTGTTTTCACTTCTATCGGCAGTCCCTGTGACTGGTTGGGTTTTTTTAATCATATTTACTAACAAATAACAATGAATGTAACGAAACAACTTGTACGGATTTGACTGCTCATTATTAAATTGTTTACATGCCTTAGTCCTCCTGAGTGAGAGTATAAAATATCTGAAACATAGGGCACAAAAAAAACTTAACAAACTGCAATAAAATCTGAAAAATTGTTTTATCATTGAGTCAAATTAAGTAAACATTTGAAAACAAATATGATCGTATTCTTTACACTTTAATTTTAGATAGATTTTAAATTGTAAGGTTATACTACTATGTTAAAGTTGCAGTTCATAAGTGTGTTTTTGAAGGTCACAATTGCTTTGTATTTATATATAAAAAAAAAGAGCTGAAGTCGCTTCCATCTAAGTAGCGTAACTTTATAATTAAGTTTGTCATAACAAAATTGTGTTGTGGGCCTGAACCTTAGGTTGTACAGTAGTCCTAAACATTTTGTGTCTAGAATAAAAATATAAAGAAGAATAAGAGAAATGCATAAATATTAAGTTTTTTAAACCAAGACAGGAATAAACAGCCCATATTAACTTTGGCAAACGAGCAGTTGAAGCCGTTTGTCGACTATCGACGCCCATACACATCCGCACATCCAAAGATTATACAGATGTAGCCCTCTTTTTCCCTATCCTCCCCAATGGGCCACCGGAGTCTTTATACATGTACAGTGTGTAGTTTATTACTAACTTGACAAAAAAAAGTATATTTGTCAATAAAAGTAAATATTTCTTACAGAATCATCCTCTGAGCCATCATTGTCTTCTAACTTAACTATTTCAAGTTGCTGTGCAAGTTTATCTTCCTCTTTCACTCTGTCTGTCCAATTTAATTTCCAAACACGAAGCTGCTGGTCGACAGTTCCTGTCACTAAATATGTTTCTTCTTTTAAAAGTACAGCTGACCAGACCTAGTTAATAAGATACATAAGAAGTATACAAATAATATATTTTTTAAGTTAGTTGGATTGATTTTTTTTTTCGCATGGATCTATGCTAAGGCCAAAAGGCCCTCCCCACCATGGTTTAGGCCTTGACGTGGCGGTGGGGCTTAGTAGCCCAGGGTGAGCCCAGCACCTTGGACGAAGCTAATTGAGCCAAGGGGGCTCTTTGTACCCCTCTTATAAGAAGAGAGGACAAAAGAGCAGGGGGCAAGGGGTGAGGATGGGAACCTCACTCCATTGTACTGTCCCGACGATGGGAGGGGTTGTTTTGTGTGGCGGGAGAAGCCCTCTGTGGAGGTGGTGTCGATCCCTTGCGGGACTGACTAGCCGTCGAGGTGCCCTGTTAGCTTAACAGATCTGGGGCACCACTGGGGAGCACTGGTGGCACTCGCCGGGTTTTAGTGGGTAGAGCCCTCATGCCTCAGGGCATTTCCCGGCAAAAAAAAAATCATTCATTTTAGCTACAGTAAAAGGCAATATAATGACAGTTGTGAATACTTAAAAGATGTTTTAATAATACATACTATCACAATTTTATTTTAAAACTTCACAAACAATTAAAATATACCTCTGTTTGGTGTCCACCAAGAGTTTTAAAGCAATGTTTAGTTTCTATGTCCCAAAACTTTACAAAGGTGTCTTTAGATGCACTGACAACACAGTTCCTGCCGTTGATAAAGCATACACTTGTTATGACACCCTTATGACCACTGAACCTAGCTATACCTGTCTCAGATACAACATCCCATAAAATTACTTCTGTATCCTAAAAGAAAGACATTAAAATTATAATTATTCACATAGCAGATAAACAATTGTTAATTTAGTAAGCTGACATACAAATACAGTAGAACCTCTATAAGTCGAATTTCAAGGGAGACGTAAAAAAAATCGAGTTATAGAGTTTTCGACTTATAGAGGATTTCGACTTAGGCGGATTTTGATTCGACTTAAAGAGGTTAAGATTCATTACGGTTAGGTTTCTCAGCACTCATGTTTCAACAATTTTATTTGTAAACTGTTGTACAAATTGATGTGTATTGCAGTAGAACTAAACTACTTCTGACAATATTTCACTCGACAAGAAATGACTTGCTTCGCTAAAGTTCAAATAAAATAATAAAATTAAACACCTGACACCAAGCAAGCAAACACGTGTTAATGTGTGTCATAAATTCATGGTAATTCTATTCATATACTCCTTAATTGCTTTTTTAAATAACAATTGTGTACTTACACTGTCAGCAAATTCTTATATTCGGTAACTTAGTTTTGTTCGAACTATAGAGGTAATAAATCTCAAATAATCGAGTTGTAGAGGTTGTAAAATAAAACATTGCTTTGTTCGAGATACAGAGGTAAAATTTAATTTTTCGAGTTATAGAGGGAAAATATGTACCAAAATGGCTTGGAGGGACTCATTGATTACTTCGACTAATAGAGGGTTCCAATTTCGAGTAATGTAGGTTTTGGTGTTTGAAGGGAAGGGAACCAAACATTTTTTCGAGATATGGAGGTTTTCGACTTATCGAGGTTCGACTTAACAAGGTTCTAAGGTGTACATATTTAAAATTACAAAATTGCATACAGTGAGTTGATTTAAAGAAACAAATAATAGGAATCTAATAAAATTGTTGTAATCTGGATGTTTTACCTAACTTATTATCATTATCATCATCATCAGCCTGTATATGTCCACTGCTGATCATAGGTATACTTCAATGAATGTGAAGACGACCAATCCCTTGCCACTGGCATCCAACATGCGCCGGCCACTAGTTATGTATATAAATTATTATTTATAATGTTTTATTAAATTCCATTATTACTATATTCATAATATATTACAAGAGTAATTTTAATAGTTTATATTGGCTGTGCAAAACTCATTACAATTTTTAAGTTCCAACCTTTGATCCAGACACTAGCCGATGCCCTTGCTCATCATACTGCAAACATGTTACTGCTGACTTATGACCGGCAAACACACAAACTATTTCATTATTAGTTAGTTCAAAAACATTGATAGTGCCATCGACATACCCAACTGCCATGTGATTGCCAGTTGGACTGGCAGCTATTTGTGATACCATAACATTTTCACCTGGTATTACTTGTGCCTGTAAGATATACAAATTTGATTAAATTTTAGAGTTTTATATAAAATAAGAAAGTGCTGGAATAATTTAACAAATCAGTTTATAGAGAAGAATATAAGCACACATTTACTATGTGTAAATATGTGCTGAGAGAACAGACTTTTAAGAAATTTGATTTTTTTTTCCTTTCTTTACGATAGATTATAAAGTTCTTCTAAACTTACCACCGAAATAAGGTAAAATACCACTTGCGGGTAAAAAAAAGATCCTTAAATTATGTATTGAATTAGTATGAACATAGTTAAAATGGGACTTCCTAACATATTATAAGAAGCATGCCCATTGTGAGATATAATTCGTCAAAAGATTGGATGTACATACTTCATGTAAATCATTATAACAACATTGTTAGGTTACTGCCGTATTTTTAGTTTTACTGTCTAAATGACGGTAAAACTAAAAATACGGCACGGTAAGTAAATTGATTATGTACCTTTTCTCCAAGTCTCATGTCCCAAATAAATACATGCTCGCAAGCGCCGACTGCGACATATCTTCCACTAACACCATTCAAAGAGACGTGTGCATTGTTACAATCTGGACTAGCTATAATGTTAAAAGTTCCACTAGGTGCATATCTCAAATATTGTTTAGTTAGTCCCATGGCTACGGCATTTGATAAAATATTTTATATAAAACACAATAACCTAAACATAACCAAGTCAAAACACATTGTATTGTTATGACAGTTGTTGTTTTTTATTATTTTCATTTAAAGGCATTAGCTACTAGGCTATTAGCCATACAAAATACAATATTCGGTCTGTAATACGGAGAAATGGTGGGAAACACCAAGGAGCGCGGCTTCACCCCTCTAGCCCCCATCAATCAACTATCATTCCCCATTCCATCCACCCAGAGCAATCTACCACAATATTCGCCAACCAATCACAATATATAAAGATCAAGTTTTTAAAACAAACACTACAGAAAATCACTCTGAATGGACAAACACAAAATAACAATTAACTAACGGGAAATCAAAAGAAACACAACCGCGCGCCCCGATGCTTCCCGCCATTCCTTGTGAGTTGACATATGTCTTTTCTTTGTTTTTCTTTTTTCTTTTCTTTGAAATCAATAAATTTTTATTTTTTTTTCCAAATGAGTTGATTCGGGTGCTAATGCTGCGTGTACTCTTATGTAACTACTATTTCTGTGTTGGTTGTGTATTTAAGCTAGGGATGTGATTTGATTATGAAAATTAGAAATTTTTAATAGTGTCTAATGATGTTATTAGTTAGAATAATGTGTTTGTTACATTCAGAGTACACGCAGCCCTCGCAATATTTTTTTTTCCTTATAGGTAGGTTTTTTTTTAGGAGACGGTGGAATTAAAATGAGTGCTAATGTATGGTAGGCGAGTCCAGCGGGTTATGCGATTTGATACATTGAGCCAGGCTTACTGAGGAATGAACGTGAGATGATGGATGATGACAATGAGAAAGAATGAAAATATGTTTTTTATGTATGTATATATGATATATATATGTAATATATGAAGGCAATGAAGTTACATACAAAATGTGTTAAAAACAATACAATAGAGAGAGATACAATAACTAGTTTTAAGCAATTTTTTTTTTCCTATCCTCATATTTTTTTTAAGTGCTATTATTAACAACAAAGAATTTCGTGTCAGTATAAAGTATAAGTAATACTATGTACAATGTGTATTAAATAAATATAAAATTACAATTAAAATAGAAAGATACAATAAAATAGAATTAGTTATTTTTTTTTTGTCTTGTCTTTAGTTTTCTGTTTTTTTTTATATCTTTGTTTGTTTTTTTTTTGTTTTTTTGTTTGTTTTTTTTTGTTTGTTTTTTTGTTTGCACAAACACAAGCAAGCTGTAGTTTCTTTCGCTAAGCTCGCCGACTCCATCCTGAGCAGGTTAAAACATTTCAATGGACTGACATAAGTGTACATAATCTCCCGGAATCGACATTTATACTCTGTTCCTTTTATCACGACATTGTTTTAATATTAATACACTATGTAAATAACTTTACATTATTCTTTATATTAACACATTTGTATAAACAAAGGAAAAAAAATAATTGCTGATTAGAATACCTAATAGTGCCTCGGTCCAAAATACAGGCTTACAGATTTCAAAATCATTTTCGTCGGGGCCCCGGTCAAGGGGATACCGTATATCGTTATTCATTTGTCTATCCAACTTGGATCAACAATACCAACTAGTCGGCGCTAATTATTTGTCTTGGTAAATAAGACCTCACTTGAAAAGTGCGTTCTTATTTTGTTTTAGTTCACTTATAAGTTATAACACAGCCAATGTAAACACGTCTATTTTAAAATTTGGAAAAATAATGCCCGAAAAAGCAAATTACCAGCCGTAGCGTTTTACTTTCAGTTAGTACATGGAGAATAAATTATATTTTAGGTTTTAAACTAATAAATATAACATCAAACTTTGAACAAAATTACCGATTTTAAACCACCGCTAGTAATATTTACTTTTTACGCGTGTGTAAAAGAAACGAAACAACACAAACGCAACGAATGCAAAATAACGGGAAAAACTTCTTTAAACGATACATCTCAAGGTTGATTTCATACGTTTAACTTAAGTCTTTTCACTTCTAAGCAATAGGAGTAATTTATTGTTTTTTATTGGTTTGTTCGTTTTTATATGAAGAAATAATATAATATGTAAGTATTAGATAATATTTTGAATATTTGACTTTATTACTAGGTTTCATGGTTGTAATTAGATTGAACTTTAAACTATTTTAAAACATTTCTCTCCATTTTTAATAAACAAAATATGTAGCTGTAATCTGTATAGGTACTTATATTATATTTACGTGAACAGTTTTTAGCTTTGATTTTGTATGTGACACGATATCTAGTTGCTATTGTTGATCGAAGCTATCCAAGTAACATAAAAAAAAACCCAACCCGTCAACGGGACTGCCGATATAAGTGAAAACAAAACAAGTAAATTCACATACCTTTATTACAGACTGTAAAAGATTCCCCACCATGGTTCAGGCCTTGACGTGGCGGTGGCGCTCAGTAACCTAGGGTGAGCCCAACACCTTGGGCGAAGCTAATTAAGCCGTGGGGGCTTTTTGTACTCCCCTTATAAGAAGAGGGGACAAAAGAGCAAGGGGCAAGGGGTGAGGATGGGAATCTCACCACATTGTACTGTCCCGACGGGTTTTAGTGGGTAGAGCTGCGTCCATTTACCACCTTTCGGGCGCAGCGAGTCCCACATACCCACCTGGGGACCCACTCCCCAGGCGGTATGCCTCAGAGCATTTCCCGGCGTAAAAGAAAAAAAAAGGCTGTAAAAGATTATGACTATTTATAAGTACAATTTAAACGGCGCAGAAAATGACCACATGACATAATTAATTAGAAGCAACACAATTTGCAAAACAAATATTGCATTATCTTTTAAAAGTAAATCAAACGTCAAACTGCGTCTCCAGCGGCTCGCGTGCAGTGTCACGAGTCCACGCCATATAAACGTCAAACTGCGTCTCCAGCGGCTCGCGTGCGGTGTCACGAGTCCACATCATATAAACGTCAAACTGCGTGTCCAGCGTTTCGTGTGCAGCGTCGCTAGTTCAGAGATTATATCTCATCTATACTAATATTATAAAGCTGAAGAGTTTGTTTGTTCGTTTGAACGCGCTAACGCGCAGGAACTACTGGTCTGATTTGAAAAATTCTTCAGCGTTAGATAGCCCATTTATAGAGGAAGGCTATAGGTTATATAACATCACGCTGTGAATAACAGTAGTTAAGTTGAGTTAGTTAACGCGGGCGAAGCTGCGGGTAACAGTTAGTCTAAAAATATGCGTACCGCGATAAAAGAAATTTACACTTCAAAATAGGTACATAATGTTTGGTGTGTACTTCGGCCCAATGGAATTATTTCTATGTGCCCACATAGAAATAATTCCATTGGGCCGAAGTACTTCAGTTGCTTCAGAACCGGTGGTAGATTCTTTTGAAAATATTTTTTGACGAGTAGCAGAAGATGCTGATGATGGACCACAAAAACTGGACTCAACTAAACGAGTTCTTACAAATTACCACAGGAGTAGGCTACAGGGTTTGTTAGTTATATAGATTGACATAAGATTAAAAAAAGCTCAACTAAAGTTAAGTTTTTATTTTAATTATATGTTTTCTGTACAATGTTCATGGTAATTTCGAAAACAATTTAAACAAATGTTTACATTGCAGGGTGCACACTTTGAAGGTGTTCTGGTAAACTTTACTCAGATACCACACATCTTGCACTTATAATAAGAAATCCCTTTCATGGGAAACTACTTCAAAATAGTATTAAGTCGATGGGTCAATAATGGTGTCATTATTTTAATATCAAATTTCCTATGATTTTTAAGCAACATCTCCGATAGTTCTATTCTAAATTGTCGTTGAGATATTTTTTGTGGACGATCACTGTTATATATTACATAACAGTTATAAATAGCTTGATTAAGAAGACGGTAAAATATCTGCTTAAGCCGTACTTTACCACACGTCATGGGAAATGATGAAAGAAACTGATTTTTTTATATCTACCCCCCTCATAGACTTGTTATAGTCTAGGCCCTAGATGAATACGAGTGGCGTGGGATCAGCCGTCTTGGCGTTCATGAAAAGGCTGATGTCGAGCAGCGGACGTAAAGATAATAATATAGATACATAGGTACCCAAACATAATGGTATAAAGATATTTAAGACATTATTTTTTATTTAGGTATATATGTGAGAGTACTTTGACTGCTCTTTTTCACTTTTTTTTAAATAAAGAAAGTTTTTCTCATAATATCTACTTACAGCCCTGATGGTGATGATATTTACGACGGCTTACCATTATTTCTACAACAGAATAGGGATGTTGACAGTATTCATTCGACGACCTCTGTGGCAGTGGTTAAAGCGTTGGCGCTCAAGCCGGAGGTTGCGGGTTCGTATCCCGCCAGGGAACTAAAAAGTTTTCTGTGTTCCTGGGTCATGGATGTGTATAAAATATGTGTATTTAATATTCATAAAGTTGTAGATACAATGAGAAAAAAGTTTATTAAATAATTAAATAAAAACATATTTGCTATGAATTACAAAGAACCTAAAACTAAAAACCTTAAAAATATAATATAATAACTTAAGTATATTAATAAAAATGAGTCCCTTTAGGCAAGTCCCGAAGATACTGGCAGCGTTCCCCCTTTGCAATTTTTAGTTTGGCTATAAATTCGATAGTCAAAAATTTAAATTCTAAATTCAACGTTTGGTATTTGGACGACGGAACCCTAGGAGGTGATGTGAATACTGCGTTTTCGGACCTTTTTTTAATCAAAAATAAATTTGAAGCCATTGGTTTGGAGCTTCATTTTAGCAAATGCGAACTTATTTTAAATAACTGCGACTTAAATTTAAATGACGTAAAACAAAAATTTAATATTTTGGCTCCAAATATTAAAATAGTTAACAGTAATTCCCTTTACCTTTTAGGTTCTCCAATGTTTGATGAATCTATTTCTGAATATATTAATAATTCAATTACTAAATTTCAAAATTTTGCTGACCGTCTCCTTGAAATTAGTCCACATTATGCATTTTGCATCTTAAAATTCTGTCTTTTCGTCCCAAAATTTATGTATGTGCTCCGTTGCTGCTCCTTTTGGAATCGCCCAGATCTTTTGGCACAAGTAGACGATTTAATCAAAATTAGCTTAGAATCGATTCTGAATATGCAGCTGAACGAGCAATCTTGGTCCCAAGCATCCCTACCCATCCGTTATGGTGGTTTAAGGATTCGCAAAATTTCCAGTGTCGCTTTACCAGCCTTCCTATCTTCTGTCCATAGTTCAGCAAATGTCATAAGTAAAATTTTAAGGGCATCCCCTTCAAACTTTGAGATTGCTGGCTTGGAAGAAGCTAGAAACGCTTTCTTAATTGCATGCCCAGGTCAAAATTTTCCATTTTCTCCAAATTCACAGAGGAGCTGGGACGACATAAATTGCAAATTGACTTTTGAGAATCTTTTGAGCTGTAGTACAGGTTCGGCGCTTGCTAGGCTTTTGGCCGTAGTACGCATGAGGCCGGCTACTGGCTTCACGCGTACCCTTCGTCAAATACAGGAACTTTTCTTGAGCCTGACACGCTCCGAATCGCAACCTGTCTACGGCTTGGGGTTCCGGTCTGCGTTCCCCATAAATGTCCCTGTGGCAGTGATGTCGACAAGCTAAGACATCACGGACTGTCATGACAAAAAAGTGCGGGCCGCTTCTCTAGACATGCTGCACTCAACGATATCATACGCCGGTCCCTTGCCACCGTCAATGTGCCAAGTCTACTTGAGCCGACTGGTATTGCAAGAGACGATGGCAAGAGACCGGACGGTATGAGTTGGATTCCATGGAAGATGGGCCGGGTGCTGGTGTGGGATGCAACCTGTTCAGACACGCTGGCCCCTTCCCATTTACATGGAACCAACAACAGAGCTGGTGCGGCTTGTGAAGCGGCAGAAAAAGCTAAAATATACAAATACAGGGGTCTAGGCTCCGAATAAGATTTTGTCCCATTCGGTGTCGAGATCCTTGGTCCGTGGGGTCCTAGCGCTTTAAGGCTCTTTAAGGAAATAACAAAAAGGTTAGTCAACATCACAGGAGACCGAAGAGCTGGCAGCTACCTCGGACAAAGAATTAGTCTAGCAATTCAAATATGTGTATTATAAAATAAAAATCTTAAATATATGTATAGTATAAAAGTATTAAATATATTTCCGTTGTCTGGTACCCGTAACACAAGTTCTTCGAGAACTTACAACGAGATATTATTATTATTATTCATTTAAAAATATAATTTTGATGTTAATTGGTAGTTTATATAAGGTTTGGTAAAATCAATTACGGAAACTTTGGGCACGTGATCTACTGCTTGTGTAAAGACGTTTAATCATTAAAACCCCGATACGTCAGTCGAATCAGCTGTCAAGACATGAACCCGATGACCTTTCTTGTGTTTATTTATTGCGCGCTGGCGATTTGATGCAATAGATTGAATTTCTTGCAATATAATTTAATGTTATATATCGTTCTTGTGTTTATGAATTGCGGGCGGACGATTTAATGAAATAGTTTTTTTTTTTTTTCAATTTATTTTTTGGCTAAACATCTTTACACAAGCAATAGATCACGTGCCCAAAGTTTCCTTAATTGATATTACCAAACCTTATAGGATAGAATTCTGAAAAAATACAATATTTTCTTTTATTTTTATTTGATTAAATTAATATTTTATAAATAAAATGTAACAAAATTTAAAATAGGTCACGTGATAACAAATGGAAATGACGTCACTTGTTCTTATTTAGCGGAAGCGGAAGAATATTGAGGTACTTCTACCACTTTCCGTACGCAGTACATATTATATAAAATTTTCAGGCGTTTTGACAGTGTACCCACACATAAGCACAGTACAACACTTATAAAACTTAGAAGCCATTTTTTATTAACGAGAACTAGAATCATTTTATCACTTTTACGATGTTTAACAACATATGACGTCATGTGACAAGTGCTAGCGTTTTGGAACGAAATTTAAAATGCAAGATTTTATAGGCATTAGACGTATTTAAGCAAGAGTTAATAATATTTAGGCCTCCATTAGATGTATTTTATAAATGATTTAAAAACATTTCTGAAAAATGTCAACATCCCTATTGGTAGCATGGCCTTTGGTCTTAGCCTATAGGAAGGGAAAATAAAACATGGCCACCGGTCTTAGGCCTTAGCAGTTAGCATGATTAAAAAAAAAAGATATCCATAATCCAATGCGAAATTGGCTTAAAGGTCTCGTAACCAGGCCATAAAATATTAATAAAAAAAAAAAAAACCAATGCGAAAGACGGGTTCACACTTCACAAACTTTATAGAGAATTTTACGTATTGACGGGTTGTTGGTTATTGGTGGTCATTCAATAATAATCACAATTTAAGTCATTCATAAATATATTTCTGTAATAATATATGTAAATATTGGTAATACAATATAAAGCTAGTAGATTAGTCAGATTACAAATCAGAAGACTACACTCCTGAACGCTTGCTTTGTTTAAGTCTCAAGATTGCCATCAGGTTATTATGTTACTCAACAAAACCAGGTTTATTGTTTTTCTAGTTGACCAATCGTGTATCCCTAATTTTCATGATTTTATTTCATAAGATACTTGAATCTTTGTTTATAAATTATAATTTTTATTTCAGGCTAGTGGGTTTTACCAATCTCTCCCACAAGCGCAATATGGATAGCCATTCTACGTCAGACATTATTATAATAAGCGGCAATTC
Organism: Helleia helle; assembly: GCA_963853865.1. Classification (NCBI taxonomy): domain Eukaryota; kingdom Metazoa; phylum Arthropoda; class Insecta; order Lepidoptera; family Lycaenidae; genus Helleia; species Helleia helle. Next base: position 15,214,776 of record OY971426.1, on the reverse strand, counting down.
TCACCCGGAATTAGCGGACTTAGTGGCCAAGTAACTATTTTATACTATTATTACATGAACTACATAAAATAACCTTCACATACTTTATAGTTCGTAATACCATGCTCCATGAACTAACTATTTTAAATCATTATAGCCGATTGGGCGTTCGGAAAGGAGGATGTTCAGTCTATCACAAAACAAATAGAGAAACGATGGTAGAGATAGCTGATTCTATTCGGGGCAAGAATATTTATATAGTACAAACGGGAACAAAGTGAGTATTTTAAAATTAAACTTCTTGCATGCAAACATGAATGTTATCAGATCAGTATTGTCAAGTAATTAATATATTGGTAAATTGGGAGCATAATTACATGATACTGAATATTAGAATCTCATTTACATTTTGAGCAATTGACAACAATGCATTGCATTGCAGAACATTGCAGAACAGGTAAACATAGCCTATGTTACATGCTACAAATCATGAGGTGATTTTGTTGGTCTATCATAAATAACACTTGTTTACACTTGTTTACACTAAACATTATTTATTTTGCTTGCCTACTTAACTACATACCTTTACAAAGATGGTATAAACAAAAACAAACTTTGTTTTATTTTGCTTTTCTAAATTTATATTATAAAGAAAAAATATTTGATTGTTACACTTATTTCTTTAGGTGAAACCCACATTATCAGCATGTAACATAGGCTATGTTTACCCGTGCAAAGCCAGGACAGATTTTATATTATAATATATACTTAATTATATTGTATTGAAGCATGTTTTTAATTACTTTCATTATTCCAAACATTTTTGTCATCACTTTTGTCTTCTTTTAAATGTGATGCTAAGATTATTTGTCAGCAAGTTTTGTAGTATGTTAAAGTACTACACAATCATGAATAGTATCATTACATACATTGGACCTTAGAAAACAAAATTTGCTGGCATTGTATACGGCCGAGATTGTCATCTCCTTTCCACACTTATGTTGTTGTTGCAAACTTACTAGTATCTAATAACTTACTACACTTATGTAGTGATAATGAAAACGAAAAATCAAATCTTACTAAGGTCCAATGTAAAATATCAATTGATACACCCTAATGTTACTGTCTCTTTAGTTAAATCTACATGAACCATTTTGGTATCAACATTAATCTCTTACAGGGATGTTAACAACAATATAATGGAATTATTGATAATGGCTTATGCTTGCAAGACTTCATCCGCACACTCCATTGTAGGGGTCATTCCTTACTTACCATACAGCAAACAATGCAAAATGAGGAAAAGGGGGTGCATAGTGTCCAAGCTTTTGGCTAAAATGATGTGCAAGTCGGGTCTCACTCACATTATCACTATGGATTTACATCAAAAAGAAATACAGGGTTTCTTTGATTGTCCAGTTGATAACCTGAGGGCATCACCATTTTTACTTCAGTACATTCAGGAAAGTGTAAGTGTATCTTGACTTTTATACAAAATAGTTTTTTTTATGATCTAAGCTAGTAGACTGAGGTCTGCTCTAACTTCATTTATCTCATCTGTGCCCACGAGGCTCAAACCATTCTAAGTTTTAATGTGTTTGAAGGCCCTTATGGGGCCCCCGTCCTGTCATCTATGAGACGGGACATCAATTTAAGTGCAGGGCTTCACATATCCTCCCTGTTGATCATGAGACAGATGTTCGGAAGCAAGGTTTTCGCCACCTATGGCGGAGGCGGTGTTGAGTGAGTGTACTTTTTGTTGTGTGTGTACTGTGTATTAAGGCAGATGCCCTAGGTGGGAGAGCCCTAGCCTATTTTTCGAATTAGCTTTCTAATTTGAGTTTAAAATATTGAGCCACAGCAGGCGAAGAATTACGATAGTACCATGGACATCCTGTTGCTGTTTTTAGAAAACGGTTCTGTATTTTTGTAACATGTCTATTTGTGAAGGTGCTATGTGTGCAAAACTTCCCTCTCGTAAGTGAATATAGGCAGTATGCAAACTTTGTAAAGTGTCTGCTTATTCCTACAAAATAGTATTATCCATATTTCTTAACAATGGTCAATTTAATGATGATTTGTTTCTGTCATGTTGTGCAATTACCTTTTTTATTGGCAATTGAAAGCTGAGTAGGACATAAGAGTCCACACTGTGTGTGTGTGTCATTAATATAAGAAGTGCAACTAATACCTCAAGTTCATCTCAATCCCACCATGAGCTCACTAATCACACCGAAAGACTGACTCGTGTACGTTATCTTAATAAGGCCCTGTCTTGCTGTATATAAAAGGTCTTTAATATTATCCACTATTAACAACTCACATTTCTCTCTCTTCAGGGTATGTGAACTGTTTTGGGTGAATATTATGTCGTATGTACTTTACCTTATACACTTTCTTTTTTAATGAGAATTAACATTTTCAGATACCCGATTACCGTAATTCAGTTATAGTTGCTCGTAACCCAGGCTCTGCAAAAAAAGCAACATCATACGCAGAGAGGTTGAGACTTGCTATTGCAGTGATCCATGGTGAACAAAAAGAAGCAGAGAGTGATGAAGTGGATGGAAGATATTCACCACCTTGTATTCCAAGGTCAGTAAATTTGCAAATTATGCTACTTTTGGTAATACTATATAACTCTTTATTGATCTTATTTCAACCAATTCTGCCAATTAAATGGTATTGGCCATGAAATCAATTTCCATTATTAATATTAACACTGCCACATGTATGTGTATGAATAATACAAGATTCTGAATTTTTACTCCCACGTATACATAAAACTAATATTTAAATATATACTAATTTAAAATAATAAACTAATATTAATATTTTAATATTATTTTTTATTATTCTTGGTTTTTTTTTCACACTGTAACAATTTTTATTTCAGTTTAATTTATAGACATAGCTTTTCGTAGATAGAGATATTATTTATTTCTACTACATGTTTTATGATTTTTATACTAGTTTTCTCATTCCATTAAAATACTATTTTTAGTAGTACAATGGATGTGGAACTTTATATACCAACTGTTGATATGGCCCAGAGTTTCAAGTGGGATCACACCCATGGGTAATGAAGTACTGTGTTTTAAGTTGTTACATAAGCTTGTATTATCTAAAGTAATACTTAAGTAGTAGTAGACATTTGAACCATGGAGCATTGAAGTTAGGAGTGGCATTGAAAAATTGACAGTGACTATTTTTAGCTAAAAACAATGATTTCGAACTGTTATTTTCCGTCCACAATGACACTGGTGTACATCATGGGTTTGGTATAAAGATGACGAAGATGAATTGAATGTGTGTTCAGTGTGTATATATATAAAAATATATGCATGATCCAAGAAATAGGCACACACTCATTTAAAAAAAGACTCAGGCTACTGTGGTGCCATCTTAGCACTATTTGATGGACATTTTTTATAAAAAGACAGGGTACTCCTCACTTCTATACTCTATGATTTCAACGTTGTAACAATTATGCTATAATGCTAAAGCATTCCTGTAAATAAATAAAACTGAAGAACATTACTTAATATATACGTCACATTGGCTAGATGATTTACTGTTAAATTTATAGAGTAAGTATAGAAATAGTGTTTCATTTAATATTCAATTAGATTTGCATTTATCGCCACAACATCCAAGGCATCTTAATTAAAGGATGAAAAATTGTTTTAATAATATTTCAACAGCAAGAAACTTTTGGTTCATAACTCAGCTCAGTTTGTTAGCAGTTGCTCAGGGTTAACACAAAAGTATTTATATTATAGGTATAGATATATTCTGCGAGCACTGTTCAGGGCTCTTACAGGGGAGAAATTCGTTCCGTTATTGACTGGCAGTATACTGTCGCCTGGACGGGATCCTTCGGGTTCGCCGACTAGGGCAAGAGGCGTTAATGCGAAGGTGGGGGGAGGACCTGGCGCGACAGCCGTACGGCAAAAGCCTAACGGTTGCTCTGCGTCCGGTCCTTGAGCGGTGGATGCGTCGTAAGCGCAAACCCCTCACCTTCCTACTGACATAGGTGCTCACTGGGCATGGTTGCTTTGGTGAGTACCTGTGCCGGACGGCCCGCAGGGAGCCGTTGACAGTGTGTCACGATTGTGGCGCGGCGGTGGACTCGGCCCAGCACACAATCGAGGTGTGCCCGAGATGGGCGGCGCTGCGTCATGATCTGACATGATCTGATCATCGGAGGGGACTTGTCTCTGCCGAGTGTCATCACCGAGCATCGCGGTCCTGGACGGCGATGGTGTCCTTCTGCCAGGCAGTAATGTCCCAGAAGAAGGCCGACGAGCGGGTAAGAAAGGAGGCCGCCGATGTGGCCTCCCCCCGTGGGCGACGAACGGGGGTGCGCAGGAGGCGCTACTTAATGCGCCTCCAGTAACGCCCGTGTGCTCGTGTTGGGTTCAGGATGGGAACCTAGGCACAGTATGACACGACGTCGCGGGGACTGCCTAAGCAGCCGGGCCCCTTAAGAGGAGTAGTCTGGCCTTCGCCGGGGCCAGCCTGTCGCTGAGGTGATCCTGTTGAATGCCTATCCAGGACCCTCAAATTAAAGCGGCTGAAGGCGCACACAGTGATTTTAGTTTACGGGTAGGGCACTCCCAGGTGCGAGTCCCACATAGGGTCAGGATCTACCCGAGATCCTGGCTACATGCGTAAAAAGCATTTCCCTGCTAAAACAAAAAAATATATAAAAATAACGTATACTGTCGCAGTATTCTAGGGAAATCTATGACGTCATATTAAATCTTTGCCATTTTTCTACTGTGAACACTAGTAGTTTAGAGGTAAGATGCTCTCAGTGCCTTGCGTGATCAAGAGCGTTCAGAAATTTAACAGCTTCCACTATTGATAATAATTATTGAATATTGTTATTTAAAAATACCGGACGTCAAAAACAAACATGGAAATTTAACAATAAATTTAAAAAAACCTGTTGCAGTGTGAAACCTTTTTTAAGATATTTTATATTAAATTGCTTGAAAAAAATCTTTTCTTTTACAAAAAGTGTACTTCCTTTTATTATACGACTAATTCAACCGACAATAACTTGAATATTAATTACATTTAAACAATATTTTTTGTTGAACAGATAACTTGCGTACACTAATAAATATTTTCACATGAAAACAACACCAAAAAACGTTGATGACAGTATATAGTACTGCGTTCCGTTCTAAGTAATAACCAGTATAGTTAATTATAAACGGCTTCGCAGTATACTAAATTGACCTTACAGTGCTCGCAGTGTATATCGGAACATACGCATAACCAATCATCTGTATTCTGTATTGTAACCTAGTGAACTTAGTAACTAGATTTAACTGTACTAATAGATAATAGGAGAAACTTTAACCCATTTTATGTAATACTAGCTGTTGCCCGCAGCTTCGCCCGCGTCAACTTAGATTTTCAGCCGTATACGGATTGATGATGATTATTTTTATAGCCTAAGTTACTCCTTAATACATCAGCTATCTGTTAGTGAAAGTCCCGTCAAAATAGGCCCAGCCGTTCCCAAGATTAGCCGGAACAAACAGACAGACATACAAAAATTGTAAAAAAGGCTGTTTTGGTATATGTATCGTGTATGCAATCATATGCATTTAATAAAAAGCGGCTATTTTAATATTACAAACAGACACTCCAATTTTATTTATCTGTATAGTTATGTAATATGTTAAATAAAATGGACTCGAATGCCGTGACGGCAAATGGCACGACGGTGTCATTTCTTTATCTTTCGTCATGAATTTTAATATTAACATGTTTCACAGTGCCCCATGACGGCTACCTTTTTTCGTATTAACGTTATTGTTTTTTCTAGTGTGGACAGATCACGCACCATGGACGTGCCCGGGGGTGTTCCGGTGCATCCGGCCAAGGAAAAGCCGCCAATTAATGTGGTAGGTGATGTAGGCGGCAGGATTGCAATCATGGTTGTAAGTAATTCTATTTTATTGTTTTTTTTTCTTTTGAACAAAATACTAGTGTCAATATTGTATTATTCACATTTTTTACCTGACTGCTACAGAAGGAGGGTAATATTTTCCAGGTGTATGTATGTAGATTTCTGTGTTCCTTGGTACAGCCTGAACAGCTGGAAGGATTTCACCATTTAATAATAATAGCATAATATGATGTAACAACTCACACAAGGCCATCTGATCCCCTTGTTTTTCCCGTTTTAGCTAGTGGTAATTTTTTGCTGTCGGGTTTTTTGTTTTTTTAATAATAATTATTTTTTCTGGTAATTTTTAAATTACACATACTTTTTAAATTATAACGAAGGAAAATATTGATAGTAACCAATAACGATAGTATAAGACCTATGCGATAGGATAGAGTTAGGGTTGGTTAGGACTCTGGCGTGATCCGACTCACATGATGAAACACGCTTTTTTCGGACGTTACAAGTAGGACGGAGGTGTTGCGACCATTCGGACACATCCATTTCAGCTCCGATATTATGAACAGAAGCCCACCTAGTCGACTGCATCCCTTCCAGTGTTTTAGTACTGTACTTAATTCATTTTATGATATTCTAAATTATTACGTTTTATATTTTTTAGGATGACATGATTGATGATGTCCAGTCTTTTGTTGCCGCCGCCGAGGTTCTCAAAGAGTGTGGGGCTTATAAAATCTATGTCCTGGCAACACACGGTCTGCTGTCATCGGATGCGCCACGTCTCATAGAAGACTCGCCCATAGATGAGGTGGTCGTTACCAATACCGTTCCACATGAGCTCCAAAAAATGCAATGCAACAAAATCAAAACGATCGACATATCAGTACTCCTCAGTGAAGCTATCAGGCGCATACACAACAAGGAATCAATGTCGTATCTGTTCAAAAATGTCACACTCGAAGATTAATTTTGCCTTTATTAGATATAGAATGTAGGGGGGTGAGATATTTTTATATAGATGTCCAAGTTGAACTAGTATGCTGATATTTGTAGGTGTTAGACCACTCTAACAAACACAAGCAAATGTTACATTTATTTTATAATTTTCCTGAACAAATAAATGTTATCTACATTGCCTTAGTATTATCAGAAGTGGAGTGAATGTGAAATGTAATTCATCTAGTAGGTGTTTATATTTCCTTATTTAGTTTGTAAGTCATGTTGCTTTTAATTTAGTTCATAAAACCTGATAACCGTTATGTTCAGCAGAATTTGATGACTACCGGACAATTGTTGCATATTACATTTGAAAATACTGTGATTTTCTATGTATATAATTAAGATTTTAAAAGTGTTTATACAGTCCAAAGCCTACTGCGTTTATGGTGTATTATATGAAAGTAACTGTTTATTATCATAGATTAAAATAATATGTATTGTTTTGTTAACTATATTTAAATTAGTATCATTAAATATTTTTGTGTCATTATTGCGTCTTTCAAATTATACTCCGATTTAATTATTAACTAGTTGTTACTTGTGGCTTGACATGACATGCATAGTTGTTTAGACTTAGTAATACATATATATTCCTACCTCTTAATGAGATACTTGACTTGGGCAATACCTCTATTACAATATGTCAATATATGTGACATGCACAGTTGGTTAGATACTTGACTTGGGAAATAACTCTATTACAATATTATGTCAATTAACATGACATGCATAGTTGTTTCGATACTTGACTTGGTTAATAACTCTATTACATGTCAATTGACATGACATGCACAGTTGTTTAGATACTTGGATTGGACAATAACCCTATTACATGTCAAATCAGTAAGAGGTCATGCTGCTATGTATCCGACTTGGGCCGGCACTATCGGGGTAGTACATCTCGCTCACATGACACCGGCATCAATATCGCGTTTTGTTCTGTTTGTGAGTTTCCGGTGGCCCATTAGGGGATAGGGAAAAGGAGGGCAACATATCTGCATAATCTCTGGTTGTGCAGATGTGTATGGTCGTCGGTATTCTAAAGCTTTGACTGCTCGTTTGCCCTCTTATGCTATAAAAAAATCAATTTAGGCGTTAATATGTGATTGAGTAGAGTTGGTGGGATATATCTCCAATCTAAACACATTTATACTTGGATACGCCCATCGGCTATTGTCTTTCTTTAAGTAGGCTTGCTGTGTATTTGTGATAGGTGACCTATTATAGCCCAGGCTTATGTATGATGTATTGGTAAGTGGACGCAGCTCTACCCACTAAAACCCGGCGAGTGTCACCAATGCCGCCTTTGGTGAGGTACGCCCCGGATCTAATAAACAATAGGGCACCTCGACGGCTAGTCAGTCTCGCAAGGGACCAATGCCACCTCCAGAACAACCCCTCCCAACGTCGGGACAGTACAATGGGGTGAGGTTCCCATCCTCGCCCCTTGCCCCCTGCTCTTTTGTCCCCTCTTCTTATAAGAGGGGTACAAAGAGACCCCTCGGGTCGATTAGCTACGCCTAAGGTGCTGGGCTCACCTTAGGCTACTGAGCCCCACCCCCACATAAAAAATATATTTATTTGCATACAGTATTAGGGTTGGACCTCATCTGGCAGCACGGAATCGCATTTGTTCCGCCTGTGCTACCACATGCTGCAGTGTGCTGCCGCATACGAACGCGCGCTGTCGCATTCCGCAGACAAAAAAGGCGATCGCACGCGTCAGCATGCTGCAGCATGGGTGGCATACTGCCGCGTTCTTTCATGATCAGTTTAGTTTCAAGCGCGAGATGGATAAAACCACGGAAGAGAGAGCAGTGATTTTTTTATTTTTTTTATTTAGAAGATATTTCTGCACTAAAACTATCAAATTTTCATCAGTCATTGTTATTTCCATCCGTACGGCATGAATGAACAGGCTGCACTGAGCTGACGAGCGGCCGCGTGCGCCATTGTACGATAGAGTGAGACAGCATGCGATAGCAAGTGATCGCCGGTGAAAGGATGCGTTAGCATACTATCGCGCGCTTCAGCGTTCCGGAGTCTCCCTGCCGACCATTGCATTTTGTCCGTGATGCCAATTGCCTCGAGGATTCCGCCGCGTGCTATCGCATTATGCTTTCTGTCTCGGTCTACCAAATGGCAGTTCTAAGCGACAGAAAGAGAAAGGGTGACGGAAAAAGGCGATTCCGTGCTGCCAGATGAGGTCCAACCCTTAATATGGTATTAATACTCATCAGAGAGTTGCCTAGTGCCTACCGGTGGGAGGGTTGCGCTGTGCCGCTCTCCCGTTCGCTTGGGTCACCATCCTACTTATTTCTCCCGTGAAACAGCTTTCCTGTTTCGGAGAGAAGAGCAGGACAGGCAGTGTAATTACTGACACAGAGACTTAACATCTTATGTCTCATGTTAGGCAACACATGAATGAATTGCCTGGACTAGTTCCAGGTTAACTAGTTTATCTTCATGGGCGACGCTGACCACTTACCAATATGTGGCTCGTCTGTTCGTTTGACAAACGTCAAACGGGAAGACGAGCATAAAAAAAACAACTGCGTTTAGAGTTTAATATCTTGGCAGACCATTTCACAAACTGTATAGAGAATACTACGTATGGACCATTTACATAAAGTGACATCTTAAAGAAAGGTCCGACAAAATATGACAGTCAAGAGTAAATGTAGTGATTACATTTTCTTGGGTCAAGAGGGGCTCTTTATTTGATGAATATTATTGGATCAAAATGAGGAGAAAAGGAGGGCGGCGCATCTTCGTGGCCTTGGTTGTGTGGAATGTATTGGCGTCGGCGCCGTGCGGCTCCGAATGCTCGTTTGCCCCCTGATCACATAAAAAAAAAAAAAACTAAGTGCAGTCCATTAAAATAATAAAAAACTTTTGCGTGAGGAACGGAAGTATCAGGGCGCACCGTAGTGTTTTTTTTGTTTGTTTTCCGTTAATTAATTGTTATTTAGTGTTTTGTTCATTCGAACTAGTTTTCTAAAGTGTTTGTTTTATATAAAACTTGATCTGTATATATTGTGATTAAGTAGTTGGTGAATCTGGAGGACTATTCTGGAGTGGTTTTCTATAGAAGGACTGTTCTGACGGTTTTCTGTAGTGTTTGTATTAAAAACTTAATCTGTGTACTGTTCTGGGTGGATGGAATAGGTAGTGATAGTTGATTGATGGGGACTAGCGGGGCGAAGCCGCGCTCCTTGGAGTTTCCCGCCGTTTCTTCATATTACAGACTAAATATTGTATTTTGTATGGCTAATAGCCTATTAGCTAATGCCATTAAATAGAAAAAAAATACAAATAATTGACTTAATATGGGAGGAATGGCGGGAGGCATCGGGACGCGCGGTTGTGTTTTTTTGGTTTCCCGTTAATTAATTGTTATTTTGTGTTTTGTCCATTCAGAGTAGTTTTCTATAGTGTTTGTTTTAAAAACTTGATCTTTATATATTGTGATTGGTTGGCGAATCTTATGGAGTACCGTTCTGGAGTGGTTTTCTTAGTAGGGCTGTTCTGGCGGTTTTCTATAGTGTTTGTTTTAAAAACTTAATCTGTGTAATATATAATGTGATTGTTTGGCGAATATTGTGGTAGACTGCCTTGTGTGGATGGAATGGGGAATGATAGTTGATTGATGGGGGCTAGAGGGGCGAAGCCGCGCTCCTTTGTGTTTCCCGCCATTTCTCCGTATTACAGACCGAATAATTGTATTTTGTATGGCTAATAGCCTAGTAGCTAATGCCTTTAAATGAAAACAATAAAAAAAATGGATGTTGACAGCTAGGAACAAGCATAATATGGGAAAAAGCGCGGGAAGCTTCGATTCGGCGGGAGTTTTATTTCGAGCTAATTTTTTCTAAAATTTAATTTTATTGATCAGAGGAGTTTTATGTAGTAAATATAGTTTTTATTTAGTGTATATATAATTGTAGTTTTGTATTAGCTGTTATATTTGGTAAGTTTTCATATATTCTTTAATAATAGGTATGTAAATATTCACTTCTGGAGGTTGTCGGATGAACGACCCTCCCGACCCCTCGGCAGGGCTGGGCCCAGGGCCTGGCCCTGATGTAGGGTGTTGTATCACTGTACCATATAGTGTTGATATGGACATAGAATATAATGAAAAACATGAAGGTACTCGTAAGAGACCCAGAAATAATACAGAATTTCCTACGGAAAAAAATAAAATTCCATCAGAGTCCACCACCACACCAGTATCTCAGACGTCAGTTCCATTGAGCCGTTCACATTATGTATCAACTGATTCATATCCTTATGTAGTTCATGTTCAAAGAAATGTATCTACACCTAATGATGGCACTACGCTGCATCCTATAACTTTTGGCAAATTTTTAAAAAACAATAATGTTAAAAACCTTGTGGCTGGCAGTATAAAAAGAATAGGAAGGAATCGCTGTGCTGTAGCGTTTGCTACACCACAAGATGCTAATAATTTTATAATAAATAAAAGTCTAGAATCCTTTCAATTAAAAGCAATAATTCCTTCTTTTACTGTTACCAGAATGGGAATAGTTAAAGGAGTCCCCGCAGATTGGTCCCCTGAGGATATTATGGAAAATATATCTACTCCAATTGGTTTTGGTAATATAATTAAAATTAGGAGAATAAATTACAAAGTAAAAGTAAATGACACAACTATGTGGAAACCATCACAATCCATAATTATTACATTTGAAGGACAATTGCTCCCTCCTAGGGTTTTTATATGTTATAATTCATTGCCTGTAGATTTGTATATATTTCCTACCATACAGTGCTATCAGTGCTGTAGATATGGACATACAAAAGCTGTTTGCCGGTCAAAACCTAGGTGTTATAAATGTGGGCTGGAACATACTGGAACATCTTGCATTTTATGTTCTGGTTTTCATTTTGCAACTAATAAAATTTGTCCAGAGTATAGCAGACAAAAAATGATTAAAACTTCTATGGCACAAAAAAACATATCATATAATGAAGCAAATAAAATGCATCCACAGTCATCAAAACTTTATGGCGACGTTTTAATTTCTTTTTCTTCTTCTCCAAGCAGGAACTCTACTTCATTAAATAAATCTAACATCTCTACATCTAACACTTCCTACAAGAAAACGGTATTTCTAAAGCCACGCTCTGCTCCCACGTTGTCTAAGGGATACGATAGAGAGGCACACAAAGCTCTTATTAAAGAAGATCAGATTCCTTCTTCCGATAATTGATGTGCCCTACAGGTATCCGATGAATCGCACACATCAACTTTAATGGATGTTTTGTCTGCACTTATTGAGGCTTTACAACAAAATAACATTTTAAGACCGTCCAACGTTGCTACACTAAATAAGATGATTTCTAATAAAAACAACAACAATGGCTTGCAACATAATTCAGTGGAATTGCAGAAGCATAATTCCGAAAAAAACTGATTTGATATATATAATTAATAAATATGAACCTATGCTTATTGCTCTTAATGAGACTTGGCTAAAACCAAATTTCATTTTCCGAATTCCGGGTTATTATTGTTTACGAGATGTATAATAGATGGGTATGGTGGTGCTGCAATACTAATAAAAAACACAGCGACGTTTAAACGGTTATCTTTACCATCTCCGAAAAATAATAATTTTAACATCATAGGAATTCAATTCAACAATATTTCAGTTATTTCATTGTATATTTCTCATAATTCTACTTCTACCTTTACCGATATTCGTAATTTATTTGACTCCATATCCTCGCCTTTTTTAGTGCTTGGCGATTTTAATTCACATCACCAATGTTGGGGAAGTGATGTTACGAACAGTAATGGGGATCGTTTATTAGAAATTATTGATAAATATAATTTATGTGTTTTAAACACGAGTGAGCCAACGCGCGTTGTAAATATTAACGAAAATAAAAGTGCCGTGGACTTATCTATTTGTTCACCCGGCCTCGCCTCTGCTGTATCCTGGTCTCCACTTCCATCTTCTTACGGAAGTGATCATTATCCCCTACTCCTCACTCTTTGTTTTAAGAATGATAATAATAATAATGTAAATAAAAGGTTACGTTTTAAATACAGCTTAAATAATGTTGCTTGGAATGCGTTTAAAAATGAAATTGATCATCAAATTGAAAAAGTGCCTAATATCCAAATTGGTAATGAATTAACTTGTTCGGAATTACTAGCAAAAACAATAATTGAAGTAGCTGATAGAAATTTTCCTATTAGAAAATACAAGCATCCTTTGAGTTGACTTTAAAAAATATCAGTAATGGAAAAGTAATGTTTGTTCCTATGACTACAAAACGTATTGAGAACTTTAGGTGTAATATTACAACTAAACTATTGCAAATAGACTATAATAAAGATCCTAACAAGTTATTTAGTAAATTGTTTCAGCTTATTAAAAAAGAGTTTAACAACATATTTACACCTAAAACAAAAACAGTTAATGTACAAAATGGAGGAACTTTTAATGAATGGGCGACAGTAGGAATTTATAAAAGTAGACAAAGATTGTACGAGCTCTATAATGAAAAGGCTTACAATACTAGCGAATCACATAAAAACTTTTTGAAATCATACTCAAAAATATTTAAAAAAGTATGTACAGCAGCTAAAGCTTTAAATATTAAAAATAAAATTGCAAGATGTAATAATAAAATCAAAATGACGTGGAAGGTAATTAACGACGAAACTGGAAGGAGTAAAAGTTGTAATTCAATACATTCATTGTGTATTGACAATAAAATTATCAATACTGACAGGGAGGTTGCAAATATTTTTGAGAATTTTTTTGCCAATATTCCAGTTACGACAACTAAAACCTTATATCGTCTCCTACTGTCGCTGAATCCTTACTCAAAAATTGTGTGAAAGAAAATAATATTCTTTTTAAATTTCATTCCATCTGCTCCAAAGATGTTATAGGTGCTTTCAAACTTATTAATGTCAAAAATACTACAGACTTTTGGGGCATGTCGGTTAAAACGATTAAATATATTATAGAAATAATTGCACCTATCTTAGCGGTAATTTTCAATGATTGTATTGAATGTGGTGTATTTCCTGATTTAATGAAGCATAGTAAAATTCTACCACTTTTTAAATCTGGTGTCACATCTGACCCCTCAAACTTTAGACCGATTTCAGTACTCCCAACACTTAGTAAAATTTTTGAAAAGATCATTTTTAATCAAATTTTAGTTTTTTTTTAAGAAGCATCAGTTGCTCCATAGTCAGCAGTATGGATTTACTAAAGGGCGATCTACAACTGATGCTGGAGTTCACCTACTGAAACATATTTATACAGCCTGGGTGGTTAGGTGTATTTTGTGATTTGTCCAAGGCTTTTGATTGTGTTCAACACGCAACATTGATCAGGAAATTACATCACTATGGTATCAGGGGCACAGAACTTAAACTATTAGCATCTTACTTAAATAACAGAACACAAAAGGTAATTGTAAATAATAAAAGTTCCTCTGGTACCAACATAAAAATAGGAGTGCCTCAAGGTTCCATTCTGGGTCCGTTTCTCTTCCTCGTTTACATAAATGACCTACCTTTTCTCATGAAGGATAAACATGAAATAGTATTGTTTGCCGATGATACTTCTTTAATATTTAAAATTAAGCGACAACAAATGATTTCTGACGAAGTAAACGATGCTCTTTCAAAGATGGTACATTGGTTTAGTGTCAATAATTTGTTACTTAACTGCAATAAAACTAAATTGATTAGATTTACACTACCTAATGTTAAGCAAGTACAAACCAATGTAACATTAAGTGGGGAGATAATGGACTTGGTGAATTCAACTACCTTTCTTGGCATTACCTTAGATGCCAATCTCCAATGGGCGCCCCATATAGCTACCTTATCGAGTAGACTCAGTTCTGCAGTTTTTGCGATTAGAAAAATCAGGTCAATTACGGATGTTAATACGGCTAGACGATATATTATGCGTATTTCCACAGTCTTATGTCCTACGGCATTTTGCTTTGGGGACATGCCGCTGATGTCAATACAATTTTCATACTGCAGAAGCGGGCTATACGGGCTATCTACTGTCTGGGTCCCAGAATATCATTAAGAGAGAAATTTAAAGAAATAGACATTTTGACTGTAGCATCTCAATACATTTTTGTAAACGTAATGTATGTTCGCAAAAATATAAATGAATTTGTAAAAAAATGCGATAATCACAATAAAAATACAAGGAACAAACATAAACTTGTTGTGCCATATTTTAGGCTACATAAGGTCAGTAATTCTTTTATGGGTCAATGTATACGCTTCTACAATAGGATCCCAGAAAACGTTCAAAACCTATCGATAAATAAATTTAAAAAAACTGTTAAAGAACGTTTGTGTGGTAAAGGATACTACAAAATAAAAGAATTTATTGAAGATACCACACCTTGGGAATAAGGCGTTTCCTACATGGCTTCTATGTATAATTATATCATATTATGTACCTATATTGTATAATATTGAAAAGATTAGTTTCACTGAGTTTGTTTCGCCGGTTCTTCTCAGTGGACTAGTTTTGGAACCGGTAGTAGAGTCATTTGACGTTCAATAAGCTACTTTGACGTACAACATTGAATAAAAATATTTTTATTTATTTATTTATTTATTATAAGGGCATGAAAATTCCATTTCCTCCTTGGTGGGATCGCGAATGCTCAGAAGCTATAGCAAAAAAATAATGAAAAACAATATGCAGGTAACATGACGAATGAAAACTTTGAAAAGCTTTCACAAATCCTTAAGTCTACGCGTATACTTTTGAAACAAAAAAAGCAGCAGGGTTGGAGAATATTTTGTTCATCATTATCTCCCTCTACGTGTCCTTCGGAGGTCTGGAGAAGCATTAAACGCTTTAGATCAGCTTTCAAAGATCAAACAGTCGTCCCATCAAAACAATTTTTAAATGAGTTTATAGACCTGTTAGCTCCCTCTTCTACAATAGAAAAGTTTGATCTTCCATCCCCTTCTTCCAGTTTAATTCATAATTACTCTTTATTATGCTCTCCATTTTCTATGCCTGAACTTAAAGGTATTTTATCACATGTCAAAGATTCCTCCCCTGGCGTGGATGGTATCTTATATTCCTTCTTAAGTCACCTAAGTGATGAGGCGTTAACCTATTATTTAGATCTTGTAAATACCGTTATGATCTCTGGAAACATACCTTCTTCGTGGAAATCTCAAGAAATTATTCCCATTTTAAAACCCAATAAGCCTCCACATATAGTTTCAGGTTAGTTATAGACCCATTGCGTTATCATCAGTTCTTACTAAAGTGGCAGAACATTTAATAAAAAACCGCTTGGAATGGTATCTTGAGCATAATAGATGCCTATCAAATAGCCAGTTTGGTTTCCGCAAGGGTAAAAGCACAATAGATAACCTTAGTATTTTAACCACCGATATTCGTTTGGCTTTTAAAAACAATCAGAAAGTTATTGCCGCTTTTCTCGATATTCAATCTGCTTATGACAATGTCATAATATCTATTCTTATAAATAAGCCACATAAATTAAACGTTCCTCAAATACTCACAAATTTTATTGTTCATTTATTAAAAGAACGTACGATATCGGTGTACATTGATGATTCAGTAAATGTTACACGGACTGTAAATAAAGGTCTACCACAGGGATCGGTCCTTAGTCCATTACTTTATAATGTTTATACGTATGATATAGAAGCTACACTCAAAAGATCTATCAATATTTTACAATACGCTGATGATTTGCTTTTATATGCTATTGACGCTAACATAAATGATGCTTGTAAATTACTTAATGAAAATCTTTTTAGCCTTAAAAACTGACTTTTCGAAAATGGGTTAGAATTAAGCGTCGATAAAAGTACGGTTGTAATGTTTACTACAATGAAAACTATTCCTCAAATAAACATTGTTTACAATAATAAAGTTATCCCAGTTAGAAACCAAATTAAATTTTTAGGAGTTTTATTAGACAGTAAATTAAAAGGCACTGCACATATTGATTATGTGCTGCCCTCCAGATCGGAGGGGTGAGGGTCAGGATGAGCCCTCACATCAAATATCTGGGGCTCATCCTCGACGGTGGATGGACCTTCGGCCCACATTTCGAACAATTGGGTCCGAAGGTCGTGAAGGCGGCGAGTGCGCTGGGCAGACTCCTCCCGAACCTCGGAGGACCCAGCGCCGCCTGCAGGCAGCTATACTCCGGTGTCTGCCGGAGTATGGCGACGTACGGTGCTCTGATTTGGACGGATCGCCTTACCGCGCGGAGTAGGGCCCAGCTGCGCTCGGCGCAGCGGGTGATCGCGGTAAGAGTGGTGCAGCTACTGCCTTAGCCGGCGACCCCCCGTGGGAACTCGTGGCGGAAGTTCTCGCCGAGGTATACTCCTATGTCTCGGATAGGAGGTCCCTCGGAGAGGACGTGACGCCGGACGGGATCCTACGGGTCCGCCGACTAGGGCAGGAGGCACTAATGCGAAGGTGGGGGGAGGACTTGGCGCGGCAGCCGTATGGCAAAGGCTTAACGGTTGCCCTGCGCCCGGTCCTTGAGCGGTGGATGCGTCGTAAACGCAAACCCCTCACCTTCCGTCTAACACAGGTGCTCACCGGGCATGGGTGCTTCGGTGAGTATCTGTGCAGGACGACCCAAAGGGAGCCGTTGACAGTGTGTCACGATTGTGGCGCGGCGGTGGACTCAGCCCAGCACACCCTCGAGGTGTGCCCGAGATGGGCGGCGCTGCGTCATGATCTGACATCGGTCATCGGAGGGGACTTGTCTCTGCCGAGTGTCATCCCCGCGATGCTCGGCGACGACGAGTCCTGGACGGCGATGGTCTCCTTCTGCGAGGCAGTAATGTCCCAGAAGGAGGACGATGAGCGGGTGAGAGAGGAGGCCGCCGAAGAGGCCTCCCACCGCGGGCGACGAACGGGGGTGCGTAGGAGGCGCTACCTAATGCGCCTCCAGTAACGCCCCTGTGCTCGTGTCGGCCCAGGATGGGGTTTTAACCTGGGTCCAGTTAGACACGACGTCGTCGGGGACTGCTAAAAGTATCGAAACAAACGAACAGCCGAGCAGTCCCCCTTTAGAGGAGGAGTCTGGCCTTTTCACCGGGGCCAGCCTGTCGCCGAGGGTCCTGCGTTGCATGCATGATCCGGGACTCTCATAAAAGGCGGCTGAGGGCACTTGCAGTGGTTTTAGTGGGTAACGCATCTCCAAGTGCGAACCCCACACACGGCTAGGTTTAAAACTCACCCCGGTCCTAGTTATGGTTTGGTCTGCAAATTTCCGCTGCAGAACAAAAAAAAAAAAAAAAAGAGTGATTTTCTATAGTGTTTGTTTTAAAAACTTGATCTTTATATATTGTGATTGGTTGGCGAATCTTG
This sequence comes from Helleia helle, assembly GCA_963853865.1. Lineage (NCBI taxonomy): Eukaryota > Metazoa > Arthropoda > Insecta > Lepidoptera > Lycaenidae > Helleia > Helleia helle. Next base: position 15,196,461 of record OY971426.1, on the reverse strand, counting down.
TGGAGGACCGTTCTGGAGTGATTTTCTTAGTAGGACTGTTTTGGCGGTCTTCTATAGTGTTTGTTTTAAAAACGTAATCTGTGTTATATATAATGTGATTGGTTGGCGAATATTGTGGTGGATTGCTCTGGGTGGATGGAATGGGGAATGATAGTTAATTGATGGGGGCTAGACTAGAGCTAGAGGGGCGAAGCCGCGCTCCTTTGTGTTTCCCGCCATTTCCCCGTATTACAGACCGAATATTATATTTTGTATGGCTAATAGCCTTGTAGCTAATGCCTTTAAATGAAAGTATAATTTAAAAAAAAATGTATTTGTTTACATTTTTTTTTTGTATAAAGTAAAGGTGTAATTCGGTCTGAGCTGTGTAGCTTTACTCAATATATAATATTATGTATGTACTATTTTTAAAATAGACTTGGCTTTAAATTTCTTATTTCGTTATTCGTCTGCAGTGAACAAAAATTAAACATGTCATAACCATTTACTTCATTTCATTAAAGTATTACGGTTAGGATAAGCTTGAAATCCTTATTGATATATTTTTAGAAAATCAATGATACAGAAAATGGCAATATTCAAAAGAATAATGTGTCTCCATATTAATAATATCAGGAAAACTTTTGGAAGACGCTATAGTAATCGAAATATACTTAAACTAAGTGAAAGAGGAATGTACCAAGATATGTTCCCCAGCACCGCAGCGTAAGTGTTTTCGTAGTAATTTTGTAAGTCTTATAAAATAAATTAAAACGGAATCATTTATTACAGAAATGAAATTATCAATTTAGTAAACAAAGCTCCACAATGCGCTTATGCCGGCTTTGACCCTACAGCTAACAGTCTTCATGTTGGTAATCTTCTCGTAATAATCAACCTAATACATTGGCAAAGAGGTGGACACAACGTAATTGCACTGGTAAGTACTATACTTGTCTACTTGACCAATATTTTTTGCATATGCACAAACATAGTTAATATAAGTTGTGTAACAAGCCTATCCTAGCATCCCTCCAGATGCCCTTGGTAATTTTACATAACTTGCGAGGTTAAGCAAGCCCTGATCACATTTCTCACCAAAATAAATTGTTCATACATACCATGCTATTTAATATCACAAGCTGTTCTAGTAACACCATAAGACAACGGATCTAAAAGTATCCGTCACATTTAGGCATTACCTTTCTGCACTCATACCTGTAAGGCAACTTAAATATCAAACACGGATGTTTATTATTTTAAGATAGGTGGAGCTACTGGCCACATTGGTGACCCTAGCGGGCGAAAAACAGACAGATCTGTAATAGCATCTGATGTCATAGATACAAATATAAAAAGCATAAAGAGGAATTTAGAAGTTGTTTTTGAGAATCATAGGAAATATATATGGACCGAGAAGGCAGAGCTAAAACCCCTAAGGTAACCATATATTTAAGAATTGTAGTTAAAATTGTACTGATTGTATCTTTGGATGATTTAAAGATTTTAATCATATAAGTATTAAAATTTTAAGTTCTAAATTTCTTGTGCATATAATCTAAGAAAGGCTGGTAATTTTTATGTAAAATCATTTTAAGTGTTTCCATTATTGGTTTTGTTGAGGTTAGTCTGCCTTTAAAATATTTCAGACACTTGTTTTATATGTTTAAACTAATTGAGTATCACAAAACATCCATACATATATTAGAAAAATTGTAAATTGCTTAGAAACCCAAATTTATCTATTTACATTTATTTAACCTCAAAACGATAAAATAGAAATAAATAAACATTTGTTTCAGAATAGTTAATAATGAAACATGGTATAGAGAAATAGATTCAATTAAGTTTGTAAGTGATATAGGAAGAAACTTTAGGATGGGTACAATGTTGTTAAAGCAGAGCGTACAAAGTAGAATCAACTCAGAAATTGGCATGAGCTTCACGGAGTTCTCATATCAAATATTTCAATCCTATGACTGGTTGCATTTGTTAAAAGAATATGATTGTAGATTCCAGGTTTGTTGATTATTTTTTGTATACAATGTTTATAACCATAATAAGCATAAAAAGTCTGTTTTCTGTCCATATCTACTCACTAATCTCAGGAACTACTGGTCCAATTTGAAAAATTCTTTCAGTGTGATAGCCCATTTATCGAGGAAGGCTATAGGCTATATAACATCTAACTACTAATAGGAGTTAAGTTAATTAAGTTAATGAGGGCGAAACTGCACCCAACAGCTAGTATATTATATTTGTCATTTGCAGATTGGAGGAAGTGACCAAATGGGCAATATAAGTGCTGGCCACGAATTAATTAGTAGAACAATAAAACAAAATGTTTATGGTAAGATCATACAACAGTACATACATACAGCAATACATATTATCGCTAGTGCTAGCTAGTGCTAGCAGCTACTTTTATCTGATAATATAAAATAATGCATATAATTGATTTTAGGGCTAACCCTTCCATTAGTGACAACAGAAGAAGGTGATAAGTTTGGAAAATCAGCAGGAAATGCATTGTGGCTAGATCCAAGTAAAACAAGCCCATACAGTTTATACCAGTATTTTGTTCGGACCAAAGATTCTGATGCGGAGAGACTATTGAAGCTATTTACGTTTTACAGCTTAGGGGAAATAAAAGATATAATGTACAAACACAAGGAACACCCGGAACAAAGATATCCGCAGCAATGTTTAGCTGAACAACTCACTACATTAGTACATGGAGGTAATATTTTACTATTAATTATTTTACAATTTAACTCAACAACTTTAAGCCCAAGTGCAAGTGCTGTATTTTGCAGATGAGGGTAGTTTTCTGATGAGTTTTTAACGCAAAAGTTGATACAACAAAGTTTCATGAATTAAAAAACCTATAGACTCAGTCCCCCATGGGACCGACTCCACCTGCACAGAGGGGTTGTCCCGCACCCCAGAACAACCCCTCCCAACGTCGGGACAGCACAATGGGGTGAGGTTACCGCCCTCGCCCCTTGCTCCTTTGTACCCCTTTTCTTATAAGAGGGGTACAAAGAGCCCCTTCAGCTCAATTAGCTTTGCCCAAGGTGCAGCGGCTCACGCTCACCCCGGGCTACTGAGCCCCAATGCCATGTCAAGGCCTGAACCATGGTGGGGAGACTCAACTAGTCGAGTATAGATAAGAGATTGGTAAATGTTTATTAATAACATCTAAAACATGTCCAACTGGGAATGACTCTTCTACCGGCACCAATACTGTACAGTATGTGCAATTATCTTGGCCAAATTGATGTTAGTTTTACATTTTTGACCATGTGCAGCATTCATTTTGTAAAGAAAAATCTCCTCCACCGCTCTCTTAGCTACCTTAGCACCACATCAGTCTGACCTAGTAAGAGTACTGTGATGCCCGAAATGAATGAAAGCTTAGGCACAATGAATAAACTGAATAGCACACCGGATGAGCGGAGTGCAAAAGGCATTGTTATAATATTTCTGTTTTATTTCAGAGGAGGGTTTAGAAAAGGCAAGGATGGCATCAAATGCGATATATAGTAAAGATGTCAATTCACTAATTTCACTGAATTCAACTGATCTGGAGCAAATATTTGATGGAGCGCCAATCACAAAACTACTTTTGTCACCAGGCATGACGGTCCTCGAGCTAGGAATGAAAGCACAATGCTTTCCCACTGAAAGTATGATGTTTTTGTATTATGTTTGTATTTGGGTTGGACCTCATCTGGCAGCACGGAATCGCCTTTTTCCGTCGCCCTTTCTCTTTCTGTCGCTTAGAACTGCCATTTGCTAGACCGAGACAGAAAGCATAATGCAATAGCACGCGGCGGAATCCTCGAGGCGATCGGCATCACGGACAAAATGCAATGGTCGGCAGGGAGACTCCGGAACGCTGAAGCGCGCGATAGCATGCTAACGCATCCTTTCACCGCCGATCACTTGCTATCGCATGCTGTCTCACTCTATCGTACAATGGCGCACGCGGCCGCTCGTCAGCTCAGTGCAGCCTGTTCATTCATGCCGTACGGATGAAAATAACAATGACTGATGAAAATTTGATAGTTTTAGTGCAGATATATCTTCTAAATAAAATAAAAAAAAACACTGCTCTCTCTTCCGTGGTTCTATCCATCACGCACTTGAAACTAAACTGATCATGAAAGAACGCGGCAGTATGCCACCCATGCTGCAGCATGCTGACGCGTGCGATCGCCTTTTTTGTCTGCGGAATGCGACAGCGCGCGTTCGTATGCGGCAGCACACTGCAGCATGTGGTAGCACAGGCGGAACAAATGCGATTCCGTGCTGCCAGATGACGTCCAACCCTTTGTAGCCATTTTCAATTACAATTATTTCCAATACATTTTGCACTTTCATATTATTTTTAATGAATTAATGAATTATTCTTTATTGTGTACACAAACACAAGTACATAATAACAGTTACATAATATTATGTCATGAACATCACATTTTTTTCAAGTTTTACTCATGCTTGCTTAAAACTTAACCATACTATCTTTTATTTTAGATGATGCCATGAGAATAATCCAAGCTGGTGGTTTCTACATCAATCATCAAAGAATCAATAAGATCGACGAGGTCATCACACAGTCGGCCCACATATTACCAAACCTTGTGTCTCTATTGAGAGTCGGCAAGCGGAACTACTACATAGTGAAATGGCATACGTAACTTGTTAAAACTTTATAAATAAAAGACATATTCGTTATCAGTTTATAATTATTCCTTACATAGAAGCTGTATACTTGCAGTATATATTTAATAAAATGCATATCACATAAAACATTAACACTACGTAACATATTTTAGCCTACCGAACGTCTAATGTACTGTCAATCCGTTAACAGATATGGCTAGCCGTACAGTACGTTTGTGCGTCATCCCTCACGGTACCATAATATCACAAGGAATATAACTATTGCACAAGTTTAAAGCCAAACGCACGTTGGTTGCAAGCTGAATTGACGCATTCGATATGTCCAAATATAATGGAACGTAAAAATGATAATTTATACTTACGTTACAGCGTTATAAAAATAAATAACTCGATTGCAAAAAGTATACAATACTAATGTACTTATCTAAAAACCTTTTAAGTGGTCATCTTTAGTATAGCGTACATTAAATAGAGGGCATCAGTCTTGCTCCAATGATCCTAAGACATCGAGAAGGGGGAATCGATTATCGAATTTGACGTCAAATTGATTACGAAAATATTCAAAAGCACGCGATTGCGCTTGTCGATGTTGAATCGTTTCGATATTAACGTCAAATTCAATATCAGCTTGGCAATGGTAGGAGACGGACGTCATAATCTCACGCACTTCGCATAGTTAAGACACATGAGTATCACAATCTAATATAATAGGGCTCCCACAGGGGAGCTCTTGTTTGATGACAGATGTATTTGTATTTTTGTTCTATTTGTAATAAATATGAACGACACGGATTTTATGAACGCATTCATGTTTTTAGAAAAAATCTTAAGATTTATATCTGAAATGTGTGTTATCTAGCACCGTTACCAATTTCTTACGAGATAACCAGGGAGACTACGTAAATATTCATTCAACGGTATAAACAGACCCAAAGATGTATATAGAAGTTTCATAACAATCACATCAAATAATAAGAATATTTGTGTCATCTCGTTAAATAATATCGTGAGAGTTTATAGCGTCTGGGATAATACATTATACAAGTGTTACACAACTTTCCGTGTGGCAGCTCTTAATGCTAATGGAAGGCAAATCGTTCTGTGTCTGCCCATTCGCCAAGCTGCATGAGACTGTCAATTATACGTACTAAAGAATAGAATGAAGGTCTATATCGATTACATAATACTAAATGGTTCAGACTAGAGGTCAGTACTCTCGTGATGGGGCGTGGCGGCGGGGGCCGTGGCCGTGACGGGGGGCGGGGGCGCCGGCACCAGCGGCCGCGGAGGCCGCGCGGGCTGCGGGGGAGGCGAACGGGGCCCCTCCGTGATACTACCCTCCGACTGAGACAGCTGTCTGCTGGCACTGCTTAGACCCTTCGGCTCGTCCAATTCAGCGTCCTTCCCGCCCGAGCTATGTGTGCGTTGGACGGTGGTCCGGTGGCCCTCCTCCTCCGTGTTCCCGCCTACTTGTATCATGGTGGGCTGGTGTTTGTCCACCGTGTATATGTGTGTCCGCTCTAAAACCGTGGGCGTTATGTCCGAGTTGTCGGTGAGGGAACTGCGCTGCCCTCGAAAGCTCTGGGGCCTTAAAGTAGCCGGACGTTCGGGAACGGCTGGTTTGTGGCGGAGTAGCACGTCATTAGTATCTGTGTCTGAGGCGGGGACTATGGTGCGAGGCGCCGCCACCGGTCTGGGCGGAGGTTGGCCCGTCGGCTTAGAGAGCGGTCTAGCCTGGTCTACTTTAGACGGTTTCTCAGCTCCCAACGAAGCGGGCCCACTCAACGGATCTCCGACTATTTTCATCCTAGTGACAACACCGGACTGGGCCGTCATATTCTTCACGACTAATGTGGACTCTTTATCCTTCGTGGTTTCCAAAGATTTTAAACTTTCAAACTTTTCCTTATCGAACTCCAAACTTTGACGTCGCGTTTCGATGAGGTTCTCGCGACTGCCGCTGCGCCCCGCTTCGTCCTTTAACGCTTTATGCTGTCTGTACGTGGATCGATTTATAGTTTGAACGCCGGTGATAACTTTACCCGTATCAGATATAATAGGCCGAGGAGGTTTTGCCGGTTTTTCTGTTTCTTTGTTCGTATTCGGTTGTTCCTTCTGTGTTTCTGCTATTGACGGTTGCACTTCCACTTTTTTATTTTTGTCTGGAGTAAAATTTGGTGGCACCGGAGCTAAGGGTTTGTTTTTTCTCCTCATTATCGGTTTGGGACTGCCGTGCGGGGGACTAGATTGGTCTGACAAGGAACTGTTAGATTGAGCTTTTTTAATATTATTCTCTAGCAAAATAAGGCTGGTGTCGTGACTGTTGCTTCTCGAGTGTCGGCCCGGTCCTTCCACCGACACTTTATGGGCACTTTGGTGATTGTAATCTAGCATAGATTTGCTCATACTGCTGTAGTCGCCGTTGGACTCCTGACTAAGAACAGCCGTTTGGTTGAAGCCGTGCACGAAATTCGATGTGAATCCATAATCCGATATATCTGGGAGCAAATCCTCTTTGGTGAAGGAAATGAAGAAGTTGACGTCATCGCTGAAGAACCAGTCCGCGTGTTTGATGAGCAGTTCGACGACACAGTTGACGGCGGTTGTGATATTCATATCGAAGGTACTTTCGTCGGCCGCCCAGAGCAGATTGGGAGCGACTACGATAGCCACATTAGAAGGAGTCATCTTATTCGTGCTTTGATTCTTCGTCAGCGCTGATAGAAATTTTATCAAATACCTTAAGTTTTGGAAATTAGCTTCTGGTAGTAGATGAATGCCTTCCCATATGGAGTTGAGTCTCGCTTGTTCTGTGGGTTGTCGGGAGGCGAGTATGAAGTGTTCGTACAGTCTATACGTCAGCAGTGGCTCGGGCAGTTCTCGGAGATAGGATTTAAGGACCGAAGCTACGACATGCATGTCTCTGTAGTCTGGAGGAAGTGGCACGTTGAATAGGCCTGCGTCTAGAGATAACTTCATTCTTCTGACCTTGGAGGTACCTTGAATAAACAGAATTATAGTGATGAGGACGTATCTTATATTAAGATTTCACTTTCATTGAACCGTCCAAGAACCATTTTTATATATAATAATTGGGGGTTGCAGTGGCTTATATAACCAAAGGAGGGGAAAATGAAGATTTATTTATGTTGGAAAATGAGCCATGTGATGGCATTGAAAACAGCTTTGCTGTGTTTCGGACAGAAGGGCAAGACAGGCAGTGTAATTACTGGCACCAAGACTTAACATTTTATGTCTCAGGATAGGCAACACATAGTTGCCTGGGATTGTTCCAGGTAAACTAGTTTATGTTCATGGGCGACGTCGACCACTTACCATCAGGTGGCAGGTTTGCTTATCCAACTAACATTTTAAAAAATGTGGTTAACGTCGCCCATGAACATGATTTTTTTAAATTCGCCTTTGTGCCAGTCAATACACCTGTTCTTCTCTCCTCACCGAAACAGCGAAACTGTTCGATGGTATCAATTAATAGGTAGGTACTTACGCTAGCGGGCGCGCGAAACAAGCTCATCTCTCTGGTGAGCCGGTAAAATGGTAACACCCAATGCAATCTTCAATCACTAGTAACAAAACCAGACACAATTTTAAACCTATTCATAGACTTACCACCAGCAATCCGAAACAGGCCCTCTTCGTTCAACGCGAGCTCATGCAGCGTGCACACGCATAGCTCCAGCGGGAACGCTATAGAGCGACTCGTCACTCGCAGGTGCTCCTCCAACGGATAACCAAACACGGGTTTCACGGAGCTGTCATCTGTAAATTAAATGATTATCGTTAAAACATATACAAACATAAACTTGTAACAAACATAAACTTGTTGTGCCATATTTTAGGCTACATAAGGTCAGTAATTCTTTTATGGGTCAATGTATACGTTTCTACAATAGGATCCCAGAAAACGTTCAAAACCTATGAATAAATGAATAAAAAAAAAACTGTTAAAGAACGTTTGTGTGGTAAAGGATACTACAAAATAAAATTATAAGGCGTTTCCTACATGGCTTCTATGTATAATTATATCATATTATGTACCTATATTGTATAATATTGAAAAGATTAGTTTCACTGAGTTTGTTTCGCCGGTTCTTCTCAGTGGACTAGTTTTGGAACCGGTAGTAGAGTCATTTGACGTTCAATAAGCTACATTGAATAAAAATATTTTTATTTATTTTATTTATACTGGCTATTGACTATTCTATAAAAAATAACGTCTATCAATGCATTGCAGCGGGGTTTTATCCCGGCTGCTGCCTTTTCTTGGCTTTTATGTAAGTGTCTGCAACGACTTTCAATCTTCCGTGGAGACAACACAAGCTTTAATTGGGGATTGAAACTGGAAAAAAAACTGAAGAATTTAGGAAGAGTAGCCTTCCTAAATTCTTCAGATTAATTTCAGCAAGGTCCAAGGTAGTTTTAACGTATCCCTCAGGATCTCTGAGATCGTATCAAGGTTGTTAGCGCTGTCGACCCTGTCTACACAGAATTAGCAGAGGTAGGAACAAGTCGTAATAACGCAACTTAAGTAACTAGAACCATGTGTAAAGTGCAAACTATTGGAATTAGCTCTAAGCATTCCCGCTAGGTCTTAAATTTCATATTCCAAGTGTCTAATCTAATTTGGTAATAATATGTTTAGGACGTTCCTAGGATTTGTTCTTAAGGTTTGGGCTCCAGTCCAAGGTTCGTTGCATATGCTGTCAGCATTAAAGAATACAAACGACGTTGTAAATAAAAAATCCAATCATAAGGTCTTCAACTCTGAAAGGAATCGATTCGTTATCAAAGGTTGTTTGAACGCGGCGAGGGGATTTCCCGGTACATACTCGATACATTTTTTCACAAACGCAATCAATGGCAGTTGTCTTGATTTATCATGGAACTCTTTGCCCTGATACCCTTGTGAACTAATTTTGATATTAGTTTTTAGCACACATGCACAAACCGCACCAGCACAGCTGTCATTTTGGGCCGGTATTATGTTAGCGAGAGCTCTACTAAAATTAGAGATTTGATAAATTTCCAGTCAGGTCATACTCACTTATAAACTTCTCAAGCTCTGGAACGGTATCTTGTAGGGAATGAAGGGCTGACTCGTGGTAGGCCCTTTGTAGTTTAACATATTGTAGCAGTGTGTGTGCCAACTGCGCCTCCTTAGCGACCAGGGCAAACATATCAGCAGCGAGTGCATCTCTGGCTGCTTCCACTTTGTTACCCGCTTCCTCTAACTCCTCACGTGCTGCTAAGAATTTAGCCGGGTTTTCTTCTTTCTGTCGTTCTGAATGCTGCAACATAATACACAAATGTTTGTGCAGGTCTTATTTTATTATATTTTGTGTAAAAACTGTTCAAAGACATTTGCCTCGTATTGCGATTTGTAAAACCACCCTCAGTTTAAGACATCAATTTCTTTTTATTCCAGCTAAATATGATAATAAAAATTTTGTATAGATACTACATAATATAATATTAACCCTCATATGTCCCACTGCTAGGCACGAGTCTTTTCGAAATCAGGCGAGGAGGGTATTGTCCCATAGTATACCGATGCGCTGGCCCAACGCGGGTTGGTGAACTTCACAAACCTTCAAAGACTTTTAATCTCATCAGGCATGCAGGTTTCCTCACGATTTTTGATTTAGTGGTGAGCAAGCTATGGTCTCATGTTCAGGTGCATGTAGAAATTTAGAAAAACCAATTTCAAGGCATCTACAATTATTTAAAATACGTTATTAGTACATTTTTATTTTAAGTATATTATGAAACTAGCTACCTACTACTCTACCCCGGATTCGCACGGGTAAACAATTTGTATGTGGATAATGCATGTAAGTAAAATTTGAAAAACTTGTAATTTTAATGCACATATATCCTTCTTTTTGCGTTGGGGGTTACATTATAAAATAAGTTTGAAAATATTATTTTAATGAATTTTCCACATCCTTTTCATTATATATTGTTTATCCTTATATATTGTTTTTACATATATAAGGATAAACAATATACAATTGTATCGACTAAATATTAAAAAAAACGCTTTAATTAAAAGTTAACACAGTGACCCCTTCTATGGATAAAAGGGCACAGTGGCTCAAGAGGTAATGATGCAGCAGACGAGCTGGCCAAACGTGGAGCAAATATGGAGGTCAAAGTTAATGAACCAATGACCCCGCTACCATATAGCCAGTTAAGGGCATGGGTGAGAACGCACGCAAACACACAACACAGAGAACTCTGGACGAGCAGAGACGATTGCAGACAAGCAAGGGAAGCGATGCCAATAGGCAACCCACGCGTCTCTCGTCAATTAATGCTCTTAAAACGATCAGAACTGCGACTGATAACAGGCACCATAACAGGACATGGTCACTATAACAAGCATCTTTTCACTATAGGTGTTACAGACAGTCCGCTATGCAGAGCCTGCGTAGCGGAGGAAGAAACAGCAGCCCATGTACTACTGGAGTGCACAGGAGTAGCACCGCTACGGGCTGCCCATCTCGGATGCCCGAGAACGCTCCCGGAGATTTGCGCCGATGTCAAGAGACTGCTAGCATTCTTGCGGGAGCTTAACTGGCAGTAGGGAGTGCTTCAGGTTCACAGCACGCAAAATAGGCGCAAAAGCGTCGAGTTGCGGAAACCAGCCTGACCTCAAGTAACAAGTATCAAGTAACAAACGCTTTTATAGCAAACCGAATTTTTATAATTTTTTTAAACTATTGATGTCCTCCGCAAAGTGTTTACTTCACTTTGTCAATTGTCAACAGCTTTCGCAGCGTACGTGGTAACGTGAGGCGTGAGTCGAGTTGATTTCATTATCAATTAATAAGTTTAAAGATTGAAAATTGAAAAAAAAGAAATCAACTGGCATTTAGTAAATACTCATCACCCATAAAAGAAAAAAAAAAGGATAAGGATATATTTTGGTATTCACATGTTGGGTTACACTACCGAAGTTTTCAATTTTCGTATGGATCACTAACTTTTTTAAAATATTCTATCGCCTATTTCCATCAGAGTCTGGTGATGATATAGGATTATAGTGGAGAAAGGATTTTTCAAATAGGTCCAGTACTTTCGGAGCCTATTCAATGCGTACAGACAAACAATCAAATTTTTTCCTCGTTATAATATTAGTATATAAGTATATTTATATTTGAAAAAAAAAACTACAAATCTATATTATCTTCAAACAATGTCAATAATAGATAAGATTATCAATAGTAAGATTCCTGTACATATCACTGGCCTTCAAAAAAATCCAATCTTCAATTGAAAACCCTTATAACACAACAAAGAAAATGTTTAAGTGGGTGTATAATATGACATAATTTATTTAATTTGACGCAACACTCAAGTGTTTATTTCTTTCTAACACTTGTGATCGTGAATCAGTTAATGACATATTGTCAATGTTTTTCACTTTATTTTTATATTCACTGAAATATAATATAGTATCTCATAGAAAAATTAAGACAGTATATGCATAATGCTTGGATTATTAAGTCCTATGACTTTTATATAATATGTATTACAAGTATCATACATCTGAGTTACTATCTAAAGGTTAATAATTGTTACAAATAAAATGTTACAATGTACTTACATTATAGCGATTTAATGCAATCTCCTTTTCATTTATCAGTCTAGTTAAATGTTTTTTAGCTTTCATAATAGCAGGCAGGTCTTGGTCACCTATCGCTGTCAGTGGTGAACACACAAGCTGTTCAACTTTAAGTTCATGCTCGGCAATTTCATTCGCTAAAAACTTTTCTGTTTTGCCTGACAAATAAAGTAAAAATATTATTGTGATTATTATTTAAGGGTGGGGACACCAGCGAGGCCAGACGGGTGATCAGTCCTCATTACCGAGACCATTTCACCCAAGTGTGATAATAGTATGATAGTAAATAAATATTAACCCTCAATGTGTCTTTTTAATTTATATAAATACATATACACGTCCATGGCCTGGTGCGGACTTCTGAATTAAACATACAAATTGTCTACAATTGATGGGATTTGAACCCACAACTATTCGTAAAGCGTGCAGTAGACTGACCACTCAACCAGCCAGTTGAATTTATACTGACATCTAAAAAAACAGTAATTAATGTTTTCAATATACACTACAAGATAAAATATATATTTCAAAACAATTGTTGTGTTAAATGGAGCCTTGTGTGTCAAACTGGCAAAATTAATATTAGTTTATAATTTATATACAAAAAAATGACTATTTATTCCTTAATCAAATGATCATTGGCAAATTGGATGGATGTGTGAGAGAATAAGGAAGTTTTAGGAAATATGTATATTATCCGGTTACTCTATCATTGATGGGTTATGCTATGTTATTTTTGGTGGGTTATCTTATATTATAATAATATTATAACAATAACAAAAGGTGATGTAAAAAAGCTGAACTGATTTTCATAAAATCTGTCTAAGAATGACCTCTAGAAACCTAGGTACTTTTAAATAAAACCACATCCAAATTGTTCCACTTGTTGAAGACATATTATACAGCTAAAGACACACACATAGTGGTCTAACTTATAATAACTCTATTTTTGCATTGGGAGTTAAGTTTTTTAGAGGATTTACTATAAAAAAATTATAGTATTGTTTGGAGTATGAAATATTTTTATAAAATTAAAATGGATTCCATCTCACATTGGAGTAAGAGGGAACAAAACTGCATATACTTTGGTCTGAGGAAGCCGTTAAAGACAAAAGCGCATATTGTAGCTAACAAAACTAAACTAGTATCATTTAGATGTGGATGTGTTGATGTGGATTTAAATAGGAGGATAATCCTATGTGCAAAGGGAATAGTATAAAACAATTCAAGGAGTTCCTATATCCATATTATGCTAGTGTCTAGCTCTTCCTAGATAATCTGTAGTTGCAGAGTTAAGGTTGCATTCCAGCGTCAAGCATATAACCTGATAGAGTAGTAATGTTAGCCATTAAATATTGAAACTGGTCAGTGATTTGTCACTGATGTAATAACAATTCAACCAACCAGTGATCTGTATGTACGTCCCATCGGCCAATCATCCATCAATGTCCATCAGTTGGCTGATCACAGCACCGAACCGGCCCAGTTTCACCACACAAATTTGGCAGATTTTCTTTTTATACAAAACACTTAACATTACCACTCTATTACAGTTATATACTCAATGCATTCCAGGCATTTTAATGACATAATAATATGTATTATAGTTAACATAATATCAGATAGCAACATAACTATTGGGTCTGGACTAAGAAGAAGAAGAGAAGGTACTACTTACCACATTCGTGTAGTATGTATTTTAAGATGCTGTCATCGTCATCATAATTACTAGCTTCTAGCATTGCAAGGCCCAACATATATTCAGGTAGTTTTTTTAGTCTCTTCTCCCTTGCTGCCGGGTCTTGGCCTTGAGTATTACCAGCACCAGTTGACAATCTTTTGCTAACCAATTGTAAGGCATTTCTCAGGTGTTCTACTTTTCTATCAGCAGTCAATAACTCATCAGTTAATGCTTCACCCTTCCCTGACCTGATAAAATATCAAAATATGCTTTAACAATAATTCAACATTAAGATAATAAACATATGCAATGACCCAGTCGGTTATAATTTTTCGTTATAGCTCAAATATATCAATAACAAGACGCCCAAATCCTTATCTGATAAATGATAAAAATACCTTGAGAAGGTTTGATCTGCTAGTTGTTTCACTCTGTAGAACTGCTTTTTCATTGTGAATTAGATATTTATAATGCAGGATTTCTTTCACAGGGTCATCGGACTTAGTAAAGTATTTCAAAACAACTACGATGTTGCCGAAATGAATGTAACTAAGTCAGCACATCAATGAGATCATCTTCTTGTTCAATGGTGTATATATTTTGCATATGATTTTCCTTCAGCAAAATAACTTTCCATTAAGGCACTACACTTCCATACTCACTCCAAAACACAATAAAATATATTTCAGTTAATAAATTAAATGCATATCCACTAAAACAAGATGAATCAGAAAAAAAAGTATTGCATAAAATACAGATAATACGGAATTTCAAAACCAACTTTATTCATTTTACTGTATCAGGGCAGTTTGTACTTGGCATGTCAATTTTTTATCACAGATGGCGCGGTTAGCTGCTAAACAGCCTGTGTTTAATTTTAATATTTGTGTCAAATTAAATATTGTATGTACAATATATTTTATTATAGAAAAGTATATGTATGGAATAAATAACGTTACTAATAATAAGATGTATCAGTGTATAAAAGAGCTATTTATTAAAAGTGTTTTAAATAACTATAACGTATTATAATTATTATAAGCATAAAATGTGTTCAAGGAAGGAATTTTAGCTATCTTTATAATAATTTTTATACAGAAATATTATCCAGACAAAACAGTAAAATTTTTGACTTTCTGGCATATAGTTTCATGACTAGTGTCGTAATACTTTAAAAATATTTTGACATTTCATTGTTTACAATTTACATTGTCAATAGATAAGATTTTTACAGTATGATATAAAAAATAAGCACTATTACAGAGACATAAGTGCGAAAACGCAATAATCTCGTATAAAAACCATCAGCAGCTATCAGCATCTGTAGAGGGAGGGAGTTTAAATATTTTAGTAATGGATAATATGTAAATGTTTTGGCTTTCACAATTCGCTAATCGCTTGATTCGCATTGTAAAAGTGAACGTGTTCTGTAGTGTGCACATCGTAAGCGCAGTAATGAAATAGGATTGCAAATCGTACAATTATTTTTTGAGAATATTTTTTATAAGTACGTCAAAAACACATAAAGATGGATCGTCGATTTTTAAATGTTATTTTGCTCGGTTTTGGGTTTATGTTTGTGTTTACTGCTTTTCAAACGATGGGAAATATAGAGGTGAGTTAAAAATATCAAAAAGTTTTAAATATATATTAAAAAAGTGATAATAGATTTGGCAATTTTTCTAACATAATGCAGTAATTATTATATCTAATTAAAATGCTCAAACAATTGTTTTATATTATATTTGAACGATAACTATAATGATGAATATACTACTCGGGGTGTTTGTAGTATTGATATAAATTGCTTAGTATTTTGCAATTGATTAAACCAAACATTACTTTCACAATTCAACCTTCATATACCTAGTAATGTTTATTCCAATATTTATTATAGTGAATATGTATAGTAAAAGTCTTATATTGGTTTAAATTATTGTGTTCACTATTCATATTTAAATATACATAATATATGGCTTCTAGTGCTTACCGCATTTGTAGTTTTATTGAGCCCTATATTTCAGCAATGTTTCAATCACCCTGATCATGAGGAGACACTGTCCCTTTGAAAAAATATATGTTTAAATATGTAAAAATGTTATTTTTTTCTTAGAAGTTATTTTAAATATACCTACTTAGACTTTATTCATGCCTATCCCATTTTTAAATAATAAATTATGTTTAAAATCACTTTTGTTAACAAATATACTATCTATCTTGGAAATAAATGATAAACCATTCTATAAATTTATTTTTACATTTGATAACAAACTCATTACTTAATAAATACTTTAGTAAGAAAAACAATAGAATAAAAATATATTTCTTATATCTGATTTACTTGCTTTTATACTTTA
Organism: Helleia helle; assembly: GCA_963853865.1. Lineage (NCBI taxonomy): Eukaryota > Metazoa > Arthropoda > Insecta > Lepidoptera > Lycaenidae > Helleia > Helleia helle. The sequence goes on along the minus strand of OY971426.1, from coordinate 15,180,107 downwards.
CTATGGAAAGTTTTTTATCTGTCAATAGCGAAAATTTATATAAATCTTTAAAGCTAAAAGTTGTAGGCCTGTCATGACCATTAGCCTCTTTCTTGTGAGAGCTACTGTGAAACAGCTTTGTTGTGTTTCGGAAAAAAGGGCAGGACAGGCAGTGTAATTACTGGCACACAGATTTACCAACTCAGGATAGGCAACATATTAATGAATTGTGTGGGCAAACCCCAGAATTTGTTTATGCTCATGGGTAATGTTGACCATTTACTGAAAGGTCTTATTGCCTATCCAAGTAACATTTTAAGAGGACTATTTGAGTGAACCTTAGTAAAATATATGAAGTTTAAAACTAGAAAAAAAATTCTACGAAATCAATGAGAGTTCTGTTGCATCACTTTTGCGTAGTGTAGAATATATCTGTCAACGTTAGCTTTATCAATAACTGTGCATAGCTATAATATAATAATTGACCTAATTTGTTTGTGTGAGAGTGATAGGACAACTGAACAACACATAGCTTTCGAATTTAATCCCTCTGGTATGATGGATTAATGCTGTACTGGTAATCTACTAAACACAGTGTGAACATTTCTAAGTTTTTTTATAAGGTTACACCCAGTTAAATCCTTATATACCATCATATATATATGTTTAATTCAGAAGTCCGCACCAGGCCATGGACGTGTATATGTATTTATATAAATTAAAAAGACACATTGAGGGTTAATATTTATTTACTATCATACTATTATCACACTTGGGTGAAATGGTCCCGTTAATGAGGACTGATCACCCGTCTGGCCTTGCTGGTGTCCCCACCCTTAAATAATAAAAATAATAATCATATATGAATATGTACCATTCATATATGATGCTAACCATTTACTATTATGTGGCTTCTACCTAAAATTTTAATGTACAGACTGGCAATTAACAATATATTCGTAACTAGCTGTTGTCCGCAGCGTTAACTTATTCAACTTAATTACTGTTAGTCACAGCGTGATGTTACATAGCCTTCTTCGACAAATGGGCTATCTAACACTGAAATAATTTTTCAAATTGGACCAGTAGTTCCTTAGAACAGCGCATTCAAACAAACAAACTTTAGCTTTATAATATTAGTAATGGTTAAACTTTTTTACGGATTTTATCGCGGTTTATCACGTTTTTTATATTGAAATGCTATAAAGTAAATACTGCAAGGGAGAAATAGTCAGAGGTAGTGCCATGCTGCATTGCAGCCGAACTGGGCGGCACGACCGGGGTGGTACCTCTCGCTGACATAACACCGGCGTCAAATGACAGCTATGCTGTCGCGTTTCATGCGGTTTGTGAGTTTCCGATGGCCCATTGAGGGGGATAGGGAAAAGGAGGGCGGGGCATCTGCGTGGCCTTGGTTGTGCGGATGTGTATGGGCGCCGGCGTCGTGAGGCTCCGACTGCTCGTTTGCCCCCTGATTACATAAAAAAAAATGCAATCAGATGAAATTCATTTAAACTTTTTATATTATATTGAGTGAAATTTGCATAAACATTAGAAAACAATATTATGATATGTAGTATGAGTGTAGATGTAACATATGCCGTCACCATTATTAATATCAGTATATACATATATTCCTGATTAATCTAATGTTGCTAACTAATATTAAGAGCGCGTGTACAAACTGCTAAATATTTTTTTAGGCCACGAAACCAGTACATTGCAATCGCCGGGAGCTTTTACATAATTAACGATATTTATGTTCTTGCATTTGGTTTTTTCCGCAGTTTACTGTTATCGCTAATAACTTACTCTGTCCTCAATATTAAACATTAATTAATTATAAATGTCGGAATATATGAAGGACTTTATCGTTCCTTAATTAGGTAGGGCGCGAAGGGTTCGTCCTGGAAATGGTAAAAACTATTAACTAGTAACTTGAATATTACGATTACGCGGAACATATGTAATGTGATTTAAATCGATGTATGACAAAATTGACAATCCTGTCAACCAATATTGCAGATTCCTGAACTGGCCTTGCCTTTTAATTTAGAATAGAAGGACGGTACCTAACAGGACATGTACACGGGTTGTAAGAGGATCTCTCAGCCTTGTGGCAGAGTTTGTACCCGTAACGTAAACTGTTGGGGCTATGTATAAAAATCTGAGTATAATATTGTGATAAAAGTGACCCTTGCTTCGATACCAACAGTGTAAGAGATAAACGTTATGAAGATTTGTACAATGATTAAAAGAAAATTTTCACAAAGTTATCACTCATACCAATTGGCTACCCGGTCTATAGATTCGTGTTCAAATACTTATGGGACCATATACATTTCTAGAGCGAAAGTTATATACTTAAAGCAACCAAGCATAAACTTTCATAATATAAATTGCAAGCCACTACTAAGATAATACCGACGGTAACAAATGCTAATAAACTCATGTTACAAAGTTTTGATGCTAAAATACTTTCTTTACTATATGATTTCATGAAGGTACAATAACCTATCTTACTAGCAATCCTTCACAGCGATTTATCAGAAATTTGTAGATTTCATACACCTATACGTATTTTTATGTACGTATATTTACATGTACGTATATTATATAATATTAATAATACCAACCCTTATATGTCCTACTGCTGGGCACGGGTCTCCTGGCGAGGAGGGCGCCGGGCGTTGGGCCTTAGTTCACCGATGCGCGCGTCGGTCCAATACGCGTTGGTGAACAACACACCTTCAAAGACGTTTAACCTCATCAGGCATTCAGGTTTCCTCACGATGTTTCCTTCACCGGTGAGCAAGCAATGGTCTCAAGTTTAGGTGCACGTAAATTTTAGAAAAATCCATTTCGAGGCACCACAGTGGTCAGCATCTTCAGTACCAATGTGTGCTGGTGAATGTCTTATTAAGTTAATACTAAAGTTATTACTAGAGAAAAAATTTACTCTTGTCAGGCGCTCGTTCTTGTCATTTTCTTTGCAAGCGAACTTGTCTTTAGGAAACATGAAAATTGAAAGAACATAGGTAAAAACAAAGGTTAAGCGATGAAGGCTCATGTTTAGTGTGATTTCCAAAGGGTTTCAGGGGTTCAAATCCACCAAAAGCTTTAAATCTTCTAATATATAAAATTTCCATGTCACAATGTTAGTTACCGTACTCGTCCGAAACGGCTTTACCGATTTTTACCAAATCTTATATGCGTATACAGTAGGTCTGAGAATCGGCTACTATCTATTTTTCATACCCCTAGGGTGGTCAACCCCTCAAATTTTAAAAGATAACGCGGGCGAAGCTGCGGGCAACAGCTAGTATAATATATTATAACTACATACATATAACTACTCTGCCTATATGCAACTGCTCCCTTTTAGAAAAAGTTTTCTCATTAAAACGAACAAATTCTTCTGACGTAGTTCTGGATCTATATATAAATATAATAAGTATGTACTACTATAATTTTATCGTACTAGCTGTTGCCTGCAGCTTCGCCCGCGTTACTCAACTCCTATATGTCACAGCGTGATGTTATATAGCCTATAGCCTTCTTTGATAAATGGGCTGTCTAACACTGAAAGAATTTTTCAAATCGATTTCAAATGATCCAGTAGTTCCTGAGATTTGTGCGTTCAAACAAACAAACAAACTCTTCAGCTTTATAATATTAGTATAGATATCATTTTCGCATCGCAATATTACAGAACCCTACACGGCGCGGTCGGACACACACTTGGTTATCTACTCTTGTTATTGTTGATAAACTCGAGGATCTCGAATGTGGGTCAATCTGATATTAATGCGATACAAAATTTTCAAGGTCGCGTATTGAATAATATACATTATCTTTCTGTGCAGATCGCCATAGGTTACACTTACACATTATTTTTAGAAACACCTATTAAGCTAGTAGACCGGGGTCTGTTATAACTTCACCTGTCTATAGACTATAGGTACAGAACCTTTTAAGTTTATGTTTGGAGGCCCTTATGGGGCCCCGTCCCGTCATCGATGAGACGGGGCATCAATGTGAGCGCGGGCCTTCCTTTCCTTATCCATTACGGGATCGATAGTTGGAGATTGACACCTATTAGGTCTACTTTGTATCTTTTGTTGTCCTTGATTATAAGACACAAGGAGTACCTACAATCCACGTGTATGAAAAATGTCCGTCGAAAAGCGTTGCGTTAAATAAGGATGGCGCGACATTACCATCAGGTGAAGTGTGTATGAATGTCAATACAAGAAAATCGATTTTTATCCGAAAAAAAACGGAGGAGATTCTCAAGTCCACGCGTAATTTATGTAGGTATGACTACGCATGACTTTTCACAGAGTAGGTAGTCCGATTTTGATAATTCTTTTTTTATTGAAAATAACATATTCCAAGGGTGGTTCCATGATAAGGATACCAGGATCTGATGATGGCATCCCAGAGAAATCGAGGGGAACTTTAGAAATTCGTAGGGGCGATAAGTGCGTTTGTTCATTAAGTATTTTAAAGCACTACAATTTGATCTGGAACTGGAATGAAAATCTGGAGTCGATCTGATGATGGAGCCCAATTCACAATAGTTACCTTGTGTTTGGGCTTGATTCATTTGTATATTTTTTTTTATGTTAGTTGGATAGGCAAACTGGCAAACGTGATGGCAAACTGCCACCACGTGATGGTAAGTGGTCAACATCGCCCATGAACATGACGAGAACTTGCACCCTTATGGATTATAAGTGCCATTACAAGTTTGATGATGGAAACCATAGACAGTCATGGGTATTACTCAACGATTTACAGCAGTTATCTTTTGTTTGGCTTACTTCATACGGTTCAATATACCAAAATATGGCTAGCATGCTGGCATGCTTCGGATCAAATACAGGACACATCCGCCTGCCCAGTGCCCACACAGACTCGACATTTTTTACCATAATGCTTCATTAGCATAATATTTTGTACATGCTTTCTCTATCTGCGCGATTAGTTCAACGTAATTTTATTGCCTATTTAAATTCCTAAATATCTTATATGATCACATACAATGTTAGCGCATACTTGTCATATTCTACGTGTATTCAATATTCATGTATTTTTATGTAGGCAAATTTAAACGTTTAAATATCGCCTTAATTCAGTAAATAAATTTAAAAAAATAGGTCATAAAAACAGTCTACAAACTTGTTATAAATACTACTAAGTATTAAGATTTCAATAATCCGAAGGTCTAAACCCAATTTCAGTCGATATGCTTAAATTTATCGATAATAATTGTTTTGGCGCGAGAATAATATTTTGAAATAAATATAGATTTCGTAATCGTGTTGCGACCGCATTGTAAAGTGAGGCAACACAATTGATTTGGTAAATCGATTAATGTCCTTTTCGAGCGATATCGATTTTGGTTGCATCCTAATGACAAGGTTATGTGCTTTACCGAAAAGTAGCACACGTCTTATTTACCTAAATTAAGTTAATTCCTTTTTTAAATATACGTTTTAAAACATGAGCAAAAGCTAATCTAATTAAGACTAGCTTTTAGTCGTAGTTTATCTTAAATACATTTCAGAGGATAATTTTAATTAGTAACTTGGTATGTCAGTTTTCTGCCATAATTGACGTTGAGTATTTTGTATGCATAGCATCTACAGCGCTCGGAAACTTTGAAATCAAAGAAACTAAATTCCTACAAATGACGCCATACAACTTCCAATATAAATGTAGACCGCATATTTTTCCCTAAACCACAGTAAACCCGAAAAGGTTATGATTTTAGCAACCTATTAGTATTTGTTTTGACGTATGAATGTATCTATTTTTTTAATTACAAATGTTCCATGGTTCCTACATAGGGCCCAAACAAATTATCCAATTTTGATAAATGAGGCAACTTCAAAAAGCAGGACACAATTTTATCGTAATCGAGTCAAAAGTTTTAAACTAATACATGTTTTTGTTACAGAAAACCATATTGGACAGCATAAGCCAGGATGACGCCTCCTTCACGGGCGACGGGTACACATCCCTCGCCATCATATATGCGACATTGGCCCTATGCAATTGGATGGCGCCCTCTGTCATCACGTTTACGGGGCCCAGGGGCGCGATGGTCATCGGTGCATGCACGTACCTGTACGTATACTGTGTTCATTATATACCATAGCTAACCAGCAGTGTATGTGCCAATTTTGGAGGGTATCTTCCTATCATAGACCTTCTATAAATCTATGGAAATTCTAACCACTACATGCACTACGTGCGCCAATATGCGAAATTATAAAATGTTTTTTTAAGGAATTAATGAGCGTCGTTTTACTAAAAATCAGATTTCTGGAACGAATTTTACACGAACCGTAGGGTATAGAAAATTAGGAGAACCATATCTGGGTACGGAAAGTTTCCGTCGAAGACGGCAAATTACAGCTATTTAAATTACCACAATAGTAAGTGGAATGCTTTTAAAACGTGTGTCCTTCCACTTGCTACTGTGGCGCCTATTTGCGCCTGTAACTTGCTGTTTACAGATGGACACTGTTCAGCAGGGCATACTCCATGATACGGATATAAATGTAAAAGGCGCCATTTTGGTATTTTGCAAAATATGTTTAACGCACACGACCATAGGCCATAATGTTTCCTAATTAAAATACAGGAAATGCATATTGCCTAATTGTTAACATTAAATATAATAGATGTAAGGAATTTCCGCAACCATATTAAAATGACATAAAATAATATTATATTAAAGAACCTAAGAATTCGTTTGACACGGTCAGTACAATTACTTACAAAGTCTTCCTTTTCTATTGTTTCCTTATTGCCACATACCTTGACCATGGATCTGAACGGCTATCTTATCCTCAGTTTTCCTTTATCACTTGTCAACGTTTCCGGCACCTGATTACCACTTTTCCAAATGCAATCAAAATCCTTGTAATCTATACCATTTCGCAAGACTCACGTTATGATGAGTTTGCTTCCTCGTTACATTAATTGCCTTCTGTTGTGAAATTGTATATTTTTGCTACTGTATTGCTTTTTTAAATGGCATGTTTAGTTATTACCTGATCGTAAATACCTGTTAGAAATGATCAGCTAGTCCTTTATTTTTTTCCTTTGGCAACCATCAGAAGAACAAAACGAAAGCAAGTCTATCCGAATTGATTGAAACGCTTAGTTTTCTTAGGATAATGCTGGATTGTTCCGCGCTATTTAAGAAAGAAAATAAAAAAAAACTATGTTATGTTGTTTTTTTTTGTTAAGACAATATTTTGTCATACATAATATGCATGTGTGACAAAATGTCTTCACCACGTAATATAATGTAAACGTATTTAATTTTAAACAGAGATGCTATCTTTGATATTGTCACTACCTTCATGCAAATCAGCCCGTTGGTAAAGATTTCCACTGTGCATCTAGAATTATAGACATAGGGTTGGGCTTTACCGGTTTTTAGACAAATGTTAGTCCTTATTAAACCGAACATATTATGTTAACATTGACTTCGTTTTCAACCGGTTTTTGATTTTGTTAGACAATCAGATGGACACCAAGTATGTCCATAAGCTTGAAGTAGGTTGCAACCTTTGAATTGAGGATAATTGTATAATGTGACGAAAGAATGCATATCACTCGACACTAAATACGCAGGTGGATTGATTGTTTTTGATTCACGTTTTTTTTTCGGAAGGGCTAGATTTTTCGGCTTGATGGCCTTTAAGCTCAATCGGTACAGATGATTCACGTTAGGCCTTCTTAAAATCAAGACCAGTATCAAAATCTATTATTCTTCTAACCATGGGATCGTCGAGTGGTTCCTCTCAGGGTCTTTGGAATCACTGTTATATTAAATTCACGTTCATTAAGCTACATTTAATTACAACACAGAATAAAAAAAAGTTTTAAATGTTATTATTCGAAAGCTCATCAATTGACTATGAACTTCTTGCGATAACAATGTTATAGACATAATCTTTCCATTATAATGAAACAATTTTTACGGATTTTATCGCGGTTTATTAAGATTTTATCATAGGGTAGTTCGAATAACTTTGTAACGTTAGGACATCTGTCACCTCAGTCCTCCCGTGACCATGGTTGCTGTAAAGTCTCCGAAACGTCGGGCTTGTAAAAATCTTAAGGGCCCTTGGTAGGTGAAAACGGCAAAATTAGCTGTTTTCTATTAGCTGCTATTTAACAACTTGAAGATTTCTGGCACTGAAATTTCTAATATGTATTACAGAACGTATGTATGAGGTGATGAAAGTTTTCAAAACATTTACTTAGATACGAACGTGAAGAGTGGTGTGTGGAGGAGTAAATACTATAAATTGTAATAGAATACATACTATTTGAAAATATTAGTTCTAGTTTTTATTTAATTTTAAAAAAAATATTAAAACTATACAAAAATATTATTTTATTATAAATAAAATTGATTGTATTATGATGATGATGATATGCATATTGTATCGTATTATACGAGTAATTTCAAACTTTTCACTAAATATGACGACCTCTGTGGCTCAATAGTTAGCACGTTGGCGCTCAAGCCCGAGGTAGCGGGTTCAAATCCCGCCAGGGAACAAAAATTTTTCTGTGTTCCTGGGTCATGGATGTGTATTATACATATAATAAAATACTTATATATATGTACATGTATAGTATAAAAGTATTAAATATAATATTTCCGTTGTCTGGTATCCGTAATACAAGTTCTTCGAGGATTTATCACGTGACCAGATTGACGTGGTGTAAAAAGAGTCCATAGATTTTATTTGTTCGGTACTTACATCGAAAACCATTTTTATAATCTGTCTGTTTATCTTACTTAGCCGGAAGTTTGGCTAAGCTCAGAAACGGCTGGACCGATTTTGACGGGATTTTCACTGGCAGATAACTGATATTACAAGGAGGAACTTAGGCTACAAAACTAATCATCATCAATTCAAATACTGCTGTACCGACTACCGATGATATATCATGATCCACCCATGGCTGGTGATAGGTCTCTCTCACTGAACACCAAGACGGCCGATCTCATGCCACTACATTACAATGATAATGATGATATTATATATATATATATACTTTATTTTATAATATGAAGTGATTAACACCGTATTTTTGTAAATAGCTTTTACATTACCGCTTTATAATTGCCAATTTTTAAAGTATTAAAATGGATATAGGTAGTATGTTATATTTAACTAATATAGAATATTATGCTATCGCGGATTTTTCAGTAGGCATATTTAGGATACACAATTCTACCATACATTGATACAATAATAATTATTATCCTAACTTTCGGAACCGGGGCCGGGCCCGGCTCGGGCGCGAGGCGCGGCATCACGGAGCGCCCGGCTCGCGCGGCTCGGTCGAAATCACAGTGTCGCATTATTTTGATTTTGCTATATCTCCTAAGATATGCATTTCATTTGCATGGTGTAAACGGGAAAAACATACTTCATGAAATGGTCAAGCTAACTAACATATTTAAAATGATAAGGATTAATACTACATTTGTGTAAATAGCTTTCCAACTACCGTTTTATAATTTCCCATTTTTTAAGTATTAAAATGGATATATTAGGTTATTCTTAAGATATACACATATGCCATCACAGACTTTTTTGTAAATCTTTCTAAGGTGTACAATAATGTAGTACATTACTTTGGTCTATCTGTTAGGGTTCATCCAGCGTTTGCAATGTAAGTGCAAAAAATGTGTTCATTTACGACATCACATTTAGAAACCTCTAAAATTATCAGTGTTTATCTACTATATTATTATTTATATTATACACATAAACCAATTCTTGAATCATTCTATCTATTTAAAAAAACCGCATCAAAATCCGTTGTGTAGTTTTAAAGATCTAAGCATACAAAGGGACATAGGGACAGAGAAAGCGACTTTGTTTTATACTATGTAGTGATAATATGCTAAAGCAAAGATTATTTGGCTAAGTGCATAATTTTGTACTTACATAAATAGTAAAGAGATATTGAGATATATAAAAATGCTCGTAAGCATCCCGCGTCAGGCAGGCAGGTATGTGGGACTCGCTGCGCCCGAAAGATGCTAAGGCACAGCTCTACCCCGTAAAACCCGGCGAGTGCCCCCAATGCCGTCTTTGGTGCCCCGGATCTATTGAGCAAACAGGACACCTCCGACGACCACGACACCACCTCCACGGAAGGGTTGACCCGTACCATAGAATAACCCCTCTCAACGTGGGGACAGTGCAATGGGGTGAGGTTCCCATTTTCGCACTATGTCCCACTGCTCTTTTGTCCTCTTCTTATAAGAGGGGTATAAAAAGCTAATCCCTCGGTTCAATTTGCTTCTTTGGTTGGGAATGTGGAACGCTTCACGATTTTGCGTGTCATCCTTGCGCAGGGGCCATGCTTATCTTCTCTGTATCGCTCCAATTTTAGTATATGTACTGCCGAAGCGAGTACAACTAACTATAACAATCAATAATGACCCTCAGTCCGGGCTATTGCTGGTGGATTGGATTACAGTATTACCAACAGGTGCCCCATAAGTCGTCCATTACATAAGGATCCGCGGAATTACATCATAATTGCGTATTTAGTTTGTTGATAGTGTGATGACCTAGTTTATTTGCTTAGAATCTTGCCATTAATATTATCTCTGGCCAATTGATGATTTTCATCATCAATGAAGCGTATTTTTTATCTTTTGTTAATTAGTTTAATTTCTTAACTTTTATGGAGGTTTTTAAGTAAGAGGTTTTTTTTTCTTTTACGCCGGGAAATGCACTGAGGTATCCCGCGGAGGAGTGGGTCTCCCCAGGCGGGTATGTGGGCCTCGCTGCGCCCGAAAGCTGGTAAGTGGACGCAGCTCTACCCATTAAAACCCGGCGAGTGCAACCATTGCCGCCTTTGGTGAGGTGCCCCGAATCTGTTGAGAAAACAGGGCACCTCGACGGCTAGTCAGACCTTTAGGGGACCGACGCCACCTCCACAGAGGGGTTGTTCTCCTCTTCTTATAAGAGGAGCCCCCTCGGGCTCGGCTCAATTCGCTTCGCCCAAGGTGCTGGGCTCATCCTAGGCTACTGAGCCCCACCGCCACGACAAGGCCTGAACCATGGTGGGGTTCAGTAAGAGAATGCGCTGTGCGCTTTCGTCACATCACATATATTTCTTCCGACGAACAGCTTTGCTGTGTATCGGAAAGAAGGGCAGGACAGGCAGTTTGCATCCCGGGATAGGTAACACATGAATGAGTTGCCTGGTCTATTCCCAGATAAACTTGTCAATGTTCATGGGCGACGTTGACCACTTACAAATCAGATAGCTCGTCTGCCTATTTGCCTATCTAACTAACATAAAAAGATAAAAAACTTTAAGTGTTGCAGAATCTGTGGTGTTAGTGAGGTTAAGATGCTGTACGCGAGAGAATCATAACATGAATTTCTACCTTTCTTTCAACAGTAATAGCCGAGATAATACAACAATCGTAAAACAATAATGTAATAAATTCCAATTTTAATACCTCCATACACTTGTATAATGTACGGTCGCAAATCATACCGCAATAGAAAACGTTGCGTGATAACTCACTGGGGCCAGTTCGAGTGTGAACGATTGGACGTTTCACTACTCGTGACCGTCGATGTATCACCAATAAACACAGGGGTTTAATAGTTTACTACGGAACGAACAGTGAAACCCTTCTTTAGGAATACGAGCTACTAAATCAGGGGTTCCATTGTTGCTGTGGAGGACTCGGCCCAGCACACCCTAGAGGTGTGCGATAGATGGGCCGCACAGCGACAAAATCTCGTGGCTGTGCTTGGAGGAGACCTTTCGCTCTCGAGTATGGTGCGCTGCATGCTCGAGAGCGATGAGGCCTGGCAGGCGGCGGTCACCTTCTGCGAAAGCGTTATCTCGCAGAAGGAGGCCGCGGAGCGGGACAGAGAGGACGACGCCACGTCCGTCCCGCTCCGTCGACGTAGGACAGGAGTGCGGAGGAGGCGCTACGCGCACCTCCTGCCTACTGTATAACGGGACTCGGGGCAAGGTGGGTTACCTGCCCCGGTAGACAAGTTCCGGCGTCGGCGGGGGTGCTCTAGGTTGTGTGGCTCCCCCATACTAGGAAGAAGACCGGTTAGCCCTTTGTGGGAACTGGCCGGTCGCGGGGTGTGTTCTGTGTTAGAAAGATCCGGGACACTCTCCTTCAAGCGGCTGAAGGCAACTCGCAGTGGTTTTAGTGCGGTATACTGGCGCTGGGGGCAGGGGGGGGTGCGCCGGGAGTCCCACATATCCCCGGGGACGACCCATCCCCGGGTGAATGCGCAAAGTATTTCCACTGCGAAAAAAAAAAAAAGGGGTTCCATTGTTGCCCACCATAGTTCAGGCCTTGACGTGGCGGTGGGGATCAGTAGCCTAGGGTGAGCCTAGCGAAGCTAATTGAGCCGAGGGGGCTCTTTGTTCCCCCTCTTATAAGAAAAGGGGACAATAGAGGGGCGAGGATGGGAACCTCAACTCATTGTACTGTACCGACGTTGGGAGAGGTTGTTCTGTGGTGCGGGACAACCCCTCTATGGAGGTGGCGTCGCTCACCTGAGGGACTGACTAGCCGTCGAGGTGCCTTGTTTGCTCATTAGATCCGGGGCACCTCACCAAAGGCGGCATTGGTGCACTCGCCGGGTTTTAGTGGGTAGAGCTGCGTCCACTTACCAGCTTTCGGGCGTGGCGAGTCTCACATACCCGCCTGGGGAGACCCACTTCCCCGCGGGATGCTTCAGAGCATAAAGAAAACATGGGGTTGCATTGTTGGTTCCAAAAAAAGGGGTTCCATAGGTAAGGTTTGTTAGTAATACGAGCTGCTAAAGTTGGGGTTTCACTATTGGTAGTAGGTCGGGTAGTTAATTGTTAGCGATACAACTACTAAAGTAGGGGTTTCACAGTTCACTCTACTTTAAAAAAAGACAATTTTTTAAGTACTAGCTGTTGCCCGCAGCGTCGTCCGCGTAAACTTGGATTTACAGCCGTATCCGGAATCATGATGATTATTTTTGTAGCTAAGTTAGTTCTTATATCATCAAAAATCGGCCCAGCTGATGTCAGATACGGAAATATATAATATTGCGAATGTGACATTATTAGTGGTTATAATTAAAATATCTATTTCTAAATGTACGCTAATTACAGCGGCTACGATAACTAATATTGTTCTATATAACGTGTTTCTTACGTAACACGTTGCTATGCGGGCGTGTCGATTTAGTTTCAACTTTCAGTACCTACTAATTGGTTTAATGTCGAACGAAAGTACTTTAACACTTCCATAGGCTTTACCTATGTCTTGATCTGTTCTCCAGTGCTCGAATGTAATTGTTATTCTAAAATATCTGAAAAGTCGAGAATGTAAGAATTTTGATGAACTGTAATAAAATTTGTAAAAATGTGTTGTTTTATAAAGAGTAAAATTATCGTAAATTTGAGAAAATATAAAAAGACTAGCTGTTGCCTGCAGCTTTGCCCGCGTTACTCAACTCCTATAAGTCACAGCGTGATGTTATATAGCCTATAGCCTTCCTCGATAAATGGGCTATCTAACACTGAAAGAATTTTTCAAATCGGACCAGTAGTTCCTGAGATTAGCGCGTTCAAACAAACAAACAAACTCTTCAGCTTTATAATATTAGTATAGACTAGCTGTTGCCTGCAGCTTCGCCCGCGTTACTCAACTCCTATAAGTCACAGCGTGATGTTATATAGCCTATCCTTCCTCGATAAATGGGCTGTCTAACACTGAAAGAATTTTTCAAATCGGATCAGTAGTTCCTGAGATTAGCGCGTTCAAACAAACAAACTCTTCAGATTTATAATATTAGTATAGATTAGTTCTCACACAGACACGAATAAACAACAGAAACATTGATAACTGTTGTGCGTGTCCAAAATTATTGTAACAATACCTAAATAATATATGTAGCGCGTTGAACTCGCGACCTGCTGTTTGGAAGAAATACACACAGTATGTATTCTGATTCTTCGTATCATTCACAAGTGGCCCGGACAGACGTCGTATTGTCACAGTCCATAACTGATTGTCGAATTTTATCTCTATCTATACAGATAAATGACATTGGAGGGTTATTTTAATATTACAAACAGACACGTTTGTAATACTAAAATAACCGCTTTTTACCAAATGCATAGGGATATATGTAAACACGGTACATATACCATAATATTTTTTTAAACAATTTTTGTCTGTCTGTTTACTACAGCTAGTTTACTATAAATATTATAGAAACACTACTGGACTCCTACAAACGTCCTTGTTTGTGTGCCCTAGGAGGAGTTCAGTGACATACACACGCGCAGAATAATTATATCACTACTCACTTCATAGTATAAAACAAAGTGGCTTCCCGTTGTTTGTGCCTATAACTACGCAACGGATTTTGATGTGTTTTTTAATAGATAGAGTGATTCAAGAGAAAGGTTTATATGTATATATTTTTTGCGTTTACATTGCAAACGCTGGCTGAAACCTACCATATAGATAAAAAAAATGTACTACAGTACATTTTTACTTAAAAAGGTCTACAAAAAGTCCATGATGGTATATCTCTTAGGGATAGCCCACATTTACCATTTTTTTATCTTTTACTTTTTACGAGAAATAATGGCTTATTTACGAAGCGATTTTAAGCAATACAGCATTAATCCTTATCCAATTGCAAAATATATTGTGAATTTAAGATCAATTTGGCTATACATTACAGCATGTAATTTTAATGTAAATTAAAATATCTTCGAAGATATTACAGATTTCAAATGCAGGTACATATCGGCTGCGGCGGTACCGGCCGGGATATTCGATATTTAATAAATCGCAGGGTCAAACTTTCAACGTTGCAGCCTGCAGGCTTAGATTTGAGTGTTGAGTTTTTTTCACATGGTGAATTACATGTCACTCTTTCAAGAGTAACCTAAAGAAAACGTGTTTTTATTGTCTAATGACAAAAAAGCTGTGAACGTTGTATAAAAATACATTGTGCAAATTTAGTATTAGCATTGCACCTGTGCGAACCCGGGGCGGGTCCCTAGTGTATATTATGTAAAGATGGGATTTTTGACTGTTTGACGAGTTTGATACATCACTATTTGAAAGTTTCTATTTTTTCGAATGGTCCTACCATTCTGCTCATTAATGCTGCTGGACATAAGGCCTTTAGACTTTAGAGCTTCATTGGTTTAGTAGGTGAGCAGATGGCTACACCTAAAAATAATTTGAACGGTGTGTCGTGAGAGGCGTATGGACAACTTTCACAAGCAGCATAACGCGTAACGAAAAATACGCGACGCCATATTCAACTTTTGTCAATTATTACGAAATTCGCACTCTCCTACATTATGTAATTGTTACATTCATTTTGATACATATTTAGCATACACATTTACAGATGTTTACGCGATTAAAAATCACCGGTGGCGTAATGGATAGTTTCACAGAATATTTTGGGTTTATTTAAAGAATCTATTACTATCAAATAAAAGATAGGGAAATAATAAACGAGTTTACGATATAAAAGTATCTTTTAACCAAGCTCGATTGCATTTCAATCGAGTAACAATATTTTTTTTACATTTAACAAGACAGTTGATAAGTTTTAATAATTTGATTGAAAATAATAGCTCCCTATACATTATTTTATTGACTATTTATGTTTGGATAATTCAATAACGTTTGACTCTACGTTTGTATGAGTAAGGCTTTCGAACAAACTGCCGACTTATAGGGGTCCTGTTACTTCGGCGATGCGTTTTGCATTTTAATTGTTTACGTCTACGTATACTATATAATATAAATATGTTATAATAATCATTTTGATGACAATATCGGTCCTTACCACAGAAATATATCTTGATATAGTTCTGTGGTCCTTACCCTTCCTGTTTACATTTTTATTATGTAAATAAGTTGACCAATGGAAGATCAATTCTATTTCGGAACTCGATCTTTTGGTAAACGTAATAAAAATACACTGACATTGGCAAATCCTCGCGGGTGTCGTTATACAAGCAGAAGAAGAACCAAGTAATCCTGTTACCTTTTTATATATTTTTTTATTTTTAATCTCTTATTATTTTAACTTGAGCACAAAATTATTTTCCTTACTCGACTCTTTGACCATACTTTACATTACTTACATCATATTTTGTTCCATCTTAACCTCTAACAGAATTAATGTTTCTAAACTAGAAAGTTGACAAGTGAGAGAAATGATCAAATGACAACTATTGATGGTTATTTGTACAGCATAGGAGAGCAAACGGGCCTTTTGGCGACTATCGACATCCATACACATCCGCACAACCAGAGATTATGCAGATGCGTTGCCCTCCTTTTCCCTATCCCCCCAATGGACCACCGGAAGGCGGAAACTTACAAACCGAACGAAACGCCACAGTATTATGTGAGCGAGAGGTCCCCGGTCGTACCGGCCTAATTCGGCTGGAAAGTAGCAAGGCACTACCTATTACTAAAAAATCTCATATGTAATACTTGTGAAAAATAATAATTTATAATAGTCTTAGTTTTAACCTCTATTGACGAGACTTGTTTCGTTACGGACCAGAATTTTGGAATTTTGCCCTTTCAAGAAACAAGTTTATTAGCATTTATTATTTTAGCATTAAATTTAGTTTTATGAGCATTTTATTTATAAATATATCTTATATTAAAATTGAGAAAACTAAACTATTTAGTATTTTTATGCTTTTCTGTATGCAACGATTTAATTGCTTTTGAAATATTTTCGTGTTATCAGCAGATATTTTATAATATAATTATGCATAATAAAGGCCATTAACCTTATATCTTCCGGATGGAGAGGTTACGAAACAAAACATAACTAATATTAGTCTACACTCTACAACAATATTTGCAGTGAACATTAAAACTTAGCATCGTGAGGTTTGTGAGTTTCCGCCGGTCCATTGGGGGGGATAGGGAAAAGGAGGGCAGCAAATCTGCATAATCTCTGGTTGTGCGGATGTGTATGGGTATCAATAGTAGCTAAAACGCTTCGACTGCTCGTTTGTCCTCCTATGCTATAAAAAAAGAAAGTATAAAGACGCAACGAAATTGATTTAATTTGTCTACTATAACCTAAGTACAATTTCGGTTTTATTCATTATTATTTATATATATTATATATTATAATTCGTGTGTTTTATGACCAACTATTTAATTATAACTTTCAAATAGTAGAGTAACCTTCATAATAAGGAAACCTTCGAATGGAATGCGTTGGATTTATACTCTATGTACAATATCGTAGACAGACTAGATATTTTTGTAATTAAATGGTGTATGGAGTGCTAAATGTGGTTTATCCGCATTTTTACGAGTATATTGTCTGCTACTAGAGGTGGGCTTTTCAACTAAAATGACTATGGCCGTCAATTTTAGTGGTTTTTTTTCTAGAATAGCTGAGCAAAGATCCTATATGGGACTGCATGTTATATACATAGATAGAAATAAAATCTTGATACCGCAACCTAAAAGGTTTCAACATGCAGCAAAGGGTATATCTACAATCTACACTAAACTTAAACACTTCTATGTCCCTATGACCTATGACGGTGTGAGAAGTGAAAACTTATGACATTTTGACATTATGAAATTTCAAATTTTATTAGTATTAAAATTTGAATTGTAAATGTCACATTAGCATGTCGGTCACATGCAAAGGTCACGTGAACCTATGTGGAGGTGGCATCGGTCCCCTGAGGCACCGACTAGCCGTCTAGGTGCTTTGTTTTGTTTTTGTTTGCTCAACAGATCCGGGGCACCACTAATACCAGCTTTCGGGCGCAGCGAGTCCCGCATACCCGCGTGGGAAGACCCACTCCCCCGCGTGATGCCTCAGAGCATTTCCCGGCGTTAAAGAAAAAAAAAAGAAAAAAAAAAGCCCGTTAACCTATTTTGTAGATTAGCGTGAACGCACGTTATGTTGTAGGATGTAGAGAGTTAGTATGTTCAATTGAGAATAGAACAGTCATACATGAAAGATGTGTCAATTGAATTCCGAGGAGAAGCGATTGTTATTATTTTGCATGATCACTTCAACATTTTGTTACTTTTCAAACAATCATTATTATCCTTTTATTATATACATAGCATTTACACCATTGCTTGCGATTGTACCCTGATGTACATTCGCCTACATCAATAACGGAATACGTATAAAATGTCCAAATTTTACAAAAACGTGTCACTATAGTATAAAATTTCTTAAATAATTTATGTAGATAAACTCAAATTGTAGAAGCTCATAAATAAGTTCGCCTAGAACTAGTTAGTCTAGGACTTATGTGTTTACTTAAACGAGCAGGCGGCTCGTTTAAGTAAACACATAAGTCCTTCCGTCCGCCTTTCCTAAGTCTCGGTGCCAGTAAGTACATTGCCTGTTCTGTGATTCTTTCTAAACATTTCACTCGCGGAAGAAATAAGGAAGAAGTTGGTCAAGATGCAGCTAGACGGCACAAAGATCATCCAGCTCCTATCAATATATCCGCCCTCCTCTCATCTACTATCGGCACTTATGGAATGTATATTGTAACAGGGGAGTGTACTGTAAACGTCAACATGTAGGCAGTTTATTTAGGGCCTGTGCACACCACGTTTTTTAAACGCCACGCCGCCATTGACGCACGAAACGCACACGATTCAGACGTCACAACCGACGCCAGGAGGCCGTGTGGTCGCAGACTGCACGGTTGGCGGGGGGCAACCCCCCACTTTTATAATCCAAAAGTGAGCCGAATGGGCTCACACTAATCCGATGTAGCATTAGGGCCGTTAGCATAGATCCATCAAAAAAAAAAAAACGATTCAGACGTAGCCTATAAACCTTTGCACACCTGTAAAAATTTAAACACGCGTTTGAATCGATACAGACGCGTGTGTGTAGCGATACAGACGCGCGTGTGTAGCGATACAGACGCGATGCAAACGCGCATGTGTATCGTTAGAAACGCGATGCTACGGCGCGTGAGTATGTATACAAACGACAACAAACTCAAACAACAAAAAAGCGCGCCGTCCACTCACTTTTCTAAAAGGCGCGTTTTAAAAACATGGTGTGCACAGGCCCTTAGGTATTAGTTTATTTGGTAGTCGACGAGACACAACAAACTGGTTCGCACACCCATTTTACGTAGGTAGTCGATCGATATACAGTATGGAGAGAAAGGATAGTTTTTGTAGCAAAACGGTTTAAGTACAAGGTTTTTGATGACAACGAATAACGATGTCTCATGCTCCAATTGTGGTATATACGCATGATAGCGATGCTGGCAAATAGCTGTGGACTTACACGGTTTTTAGTATAAAAAAAAAACTTTTCAAAGGTTTCCTTGTCAAAAATATGGTTTTACTTTTGAATCCTTAGACTAATCGTAGAAATAAAGCTTATACAGCGTGTCTTCTAAGACGGATAGCAAAATAATTTGTAACTAACCAAATTTACAATGTCAATAACTTTGGCTCAGATAAACATTTCACAAATACTAAGACAGATAACCAAAATGTAATAATATTAAGGGACATAAAAAAGAAATCTGTTTTGTTGCGTGATTGTTCTCAAAACAGCACTCGACGGAGAAAACCCAAATCGAAAGTATTATCGAATGTTCATACGCAAATACACAAATATTTGGATTTTAATTAAAAACCTTTTGATATGAAACTTTTATTAGCAGGTTTTGGCAGTAAAATCGGCTCGAATGTCATGATGACAAACGGCATGACTTTTTTTTTATACCATCTTTTGTTATAGATTTTTATTAAATATGAATTTTGATAGCAACATAGATGATTTACTTCTGCCTAAGTCCCGTGACTGATTTTTTACATCATGTATTTTTATACATCATGTATTTTTATGCATCATGTATTTTTGTACATCATGTATTCAAATGTCTCATAATGGCTTTAAAAGTATTTATGTAACTATCAATATGCTTACCCTCAAACACTCAAACGAATCTCAAATTTAAGACGTACTTAAACTCATGCTAAAAAAGAGGGACAACACGAGTTTAAGTACGTCTTAAATTTGATATTCGTTTGAGTATTTGGGGGTTAGTCCAAGTAAATAAAGTCGCAGGCATATCTAGATTTAATAAGAACGCACCTGGTTCATTGAACTGGTTTTAATGTCTACAGGCTCTTACGGATTCTCTTGAAGGTCACTCGAGCATTCGTCCCAACTCAATGACGATTCTAGTTCCTTATCGAGGAGATTATACATCATCATACAAAATTATAGTGAAAAAATTAGACTATAATATCTTTGGGAAGTTTGTTTTTTAAATAAATTTACAGATATAACAATAATAACGGATGTAAATAATATATTAAGAACATGAAAATATGTAACTATAAAAAAGTATGTACATACAAACAATGATAGCGTTGATTTAGATTCGATTCAAATAGATCGCGAGAGTTCGCTACCAGCATATCAGTATTTTGGAACAAAAACAATACTGTAAACGGCTCTATAGTTTTTATTATATCATCATTATAATCATAACTATTAGCCGATATGTGTCTTCTTAATTTAACTTTAACTTAGGCTGAGACCGGTGAGTGGGACGCGCTGTGACGCGCTCCCGGATCGGTACCACCATCTTGCTTGTTTCTCTCGCCAAACAGCTTTGATGTGTTTCGGAGAGAAAGGCAGGACAGGCAGTGCAATCACCGAGACTTAACATCTTATGTCTCCGGATACGCTACACATAAATGCCTGCCTGGGCTAGTTCCAGGTAAACTAGTTCATGTTCATGAATGGGCGACGTCGACCATTTACCATCAGTAATTTCTAATACGTACTGACATTTCCAGATTCTTTTAATATGCAATGACGTTTCCAGACTGTTCTAACACGCGGTGGCCTTTCCAGATTCTTCATCATAACGTTCCTGTTCCCGCGCACGTGGCTGCTGTACGTGGCGAGCGTGCTGATCGGAGCGGGCGCGGCCGCCATCTGGACCGGCCAGGGCAACTACCTCACGGTGAACAGCGACGCTGACACCATCTCAAGGAACTCGGGGGTGTTCTGGGCTATGTTGCAATGCAGGTTTGTATCTTTGGTGTTTTCGTTTTATAGAAGACGGGACAAACAGACAGTCATTTCACCTGGTGGTAAGTGATCTGGGACTTCCATAGACACCCGCTACAACAGAGTACTAGGTGCGTTCCCTTACAAATATGAATATGCTCTTTTCTTGAACGTCTCAAGCAGTTCGACACTCGTATCGATTCGATACCGTAGGCACAGTATATAGTATAATAGGACTAGGGTAGGTAGTTTTTTTTAGAAACATCTATTTGCGCATCTAGGCGAAATTGACTCGAATGGCGTGACGGCAAACTATTGTGACGCCTCCACTACGTCGTCCGCCCACGTACAAAATATTTCTATAGATTAATCCATCTTTCGTTACATATAGATTTAAATAATTATGAATTCTAATATTAACTTAGATGATTTACATCTGTCGGGCGGCTTATTTCATTATTTTAATTAAAAGTATTTTTCGTCATTTTGTTCAACATGGATAGTCTTTTTTTAGGGTTCCGTAGCCAAATGGCAAAAAACGGAACCCGTATAGATTCGTCATGTCTGTCTGTCTGTCTGTCCGTCCGTATTTCACAGCCACTTTCTTCCGAAACTATAAGAGCTATACCGATAAAACTTGGTAAGTAGATGTATTCTGTGAACCGCATTAAGATTTTGACACAAAAGCAGGAAAAAAACAATAAATTTTGGGGGTCCCCATACTAAGAACTAAAACTCAAAAAATTTTTTTTCATTAAACCCATCCGTGTGGGATATCTATGGATAGGTCTTCAAAAATGATATTTTATTGGTTTTTGGTTTGGTTTCTAATACCATTTTTTCTAAACTGAATAGTTTGCGCGAGAGACACTTCCAAATTGGAAAAATGTGTCCCCCCCCCTGTAACTTCTAAAATAAGAGAATGATAAAACTAAAAAAAATATATGATGTACATTAAACATCTCCATGCAAACTTCCACCGAAAATTGGTTTGAACAAGATCTAGTAAGTAGTTTTTTTATACGTCATAAATCGTAAACCGCAATTTACCTTTCATTCAATTAACTAAAATATTTAAAAAACATTTAATTCAATAAACATTAACCTTAATTTTTGTTAAAGTGTCTAATGTTGTATATTATGTTATGGTACGGAACCCTTTGTGCGCGAGTCCGACTAGCACTTGGCCGGTTTTTTTTCTTTAACGCCGGGAAATGCTCTGAGGTGCTGGACCGCTGATCCCGCGGGGGAGTGGGTCTCCCCATGCGGGTATGTGGGACTCGCTGCGCCCGAAAGCTGGTAAGTAGAAGCTCTACCCACTAAAACCTGGCGAGTGCCACCAATGCCGCCTTTGGTGAGGTGCCTCGGATCTAATGAGCAAACAGGGCACCTCGACGGCTAGTCAGTCCCCTAAGGGACCGACTCCACCTTCACAGAGGGGTTGTCTCGCGCCACAGAACAACCCCTCCCAACGTCGGGACAGTACAATGGGGTGAGGTTCCCGTCCTCCCTCCCGTCTTGCTCTTTCGTCCCCTCTTCTTATAAGACAAAGAGCCCCCTCGGCTCGGTGCTGGACTCACCCTAGGCTACTGAGCCCCACCGCCGCGTCAAAGCCTGAACCATGGTGAGGAACATAGACAGTCTTGATCTCAATGTGTATTTTTTTTTCATCCACTTTATCATAAGAATTAATAAATTTCTTTCTTTCCGCGAGGGTTCTTCATGATCCTTATTCTTTTGTTTATCCGTTTACACACAGCTGTAACAATAAAGTGTTTCGTATAACAATTAAAAAGGCTAGTTTAGTATTTATGAGTAATTCTCTAACATACATATCATGTTAATATTACTTTCATAACATTTTAAACTTCCTTTCATATGCCACAAAAGAAGCCCCTTTTGTGAAGTAAATTTATAAGAATTATATTTTTTTTGACGATTTTTTTGATGAAAGAAATGTGCCTATTAAAAATGTTTCAAACTTTTCTTGTTCACGATTGCTTTATTCTCGAGAATGTACAAAAAATCGATAAAAATCAGAGCATCTCCCGGCGTAAAATAAAAAATAAAAATAAAACAAAAAAAGTCACCGAGATCGGTGGGATATGAACTGGGGTTTTTTACTAAGCAGCCCCAATAGTGTAATAAAAACAGCTACCGACGCAGTTATGTGTCAATCAAAAAGTCTTACAACTATAACGGCTTACAACTATAGCAAAAAGTGTCCGTTTTAACTTTTCATCTTAATTTTTTCCGTCTAGCCCCTTTCATAACGCGCGATAAGGAATAACCATCCAATAACAATGTTAATACAACGTGTTGCAGCTTGTTCTTCGGCAACCTGTTCGTGTTCATCAAGTTCCAAGGCAAGACGCATATCGACGTCGAGACGCGGAACGTCGTGTTCGGTGTTCTGACCGCCGTGTGCGCCGTGGGCATAGTCTTCCTGCTGGTGCTGCGGCCCGCCCGCCGCGCGCCCGCTGTTGACGATGTAAAGGTTGTTCGCACATGTCTGTTACTAACTGCACGCTAGATATTGACGAACGGTTACTCGAGTGGTCAAGCTACTGGACACTTTACACAGCTGTCGCGGGTTCGAATTCCGTCAAGTGCAGATAATTTGTATGATGAATATAGATGTCTGCACTGGACATGTATATATGTATTTATGTGTGTGTGTGATTGTTTGTTAGTATTTATTTATAATGTCACGGGTCTCTGAAACTCTCTATTCTCTCACTCACTATTCATGTTCCCTTCTTAAGCGACTTTTAGAGATCCCATTGAACACACCGAAACCTCTCCGAAACCGGGTGAGGAAGGTATTAAGACAGTTCGCCTAAGCGCTGGTCTCATGAACTTTTATTGTATGTTACCGCATGCATAAACTGGTACTGGGTCTCCCCGAAATCGGGCGAGGAGTTTTCAGACATTTCTCTAATAGACTGGCCTATGTTCCACTGGTCCACAAATGTCCTTGGAATGAGGAAGGAGGGTAAAAAAAAACGGCTATTCGCTGGTCTAATGAACTACACACACCTTCAATGTGTTTTCGGCTATGCGTGAGCCTAATGAACTTCACACACAAATCTCTTCTTGGCCAGGCCCGTATCCAGACCTCTTACTTTCAACTAGATCATAGCTGCACTCATACTATCGACCATATAACCGGAAGAGAGCGGTAATGTTATGTGTTTTGTATGAAAACAAATGCCGCCAAATTTGTGCTGCGACGCTTCGCTGGTTCTGCGCTCTGATTGGCCGACTGATGACCAGTGACGGATGATTTACCGATGAGACGTACATACAGACCACTGGTTGGTTGAATTGCTATTACGTCAGTGACAAATCACTGACCAGTATTGGAATTTTGTAGCTCACATTACTACACACACACACAGGTTATATATATTCTCGATCAGTAATACTAACCCCATGTTCACGTACGGTACGGTCTTATTATTTCACAAGCGTTCATTGATAACCTGAAATGTGTTAGGACATAAAAAATGAATCAGGGCTGATGATGATGATGATTTTTATATTCATATTTGATATTTTAGCTTGATAATTGTAACATTCTTATGAAGCGATAATGGTATCTTCGTAAATGAAGTCTTAAGCATGCACGCTTAAGGTTAATATTTGAATACAATGACATTTGCAGCACAATTGCGCTAAACTAAAGCGTAAAGGTCACTGAAGCTTTATAACCTTATGCTTATATGATAAGCTTTTAACAGAATAGGGTCATGACCAGTATATTTAATAATATTCCGCATTTAATAAAATGCTGAATATTATAATTTTGTTATTTAATTCGGATATACGAGTTCTTAATTCTTATTGGTAATTTGAGGTCACAATTTTATTGTAAAAAATTAATAAACGTAAAATATACACTAAACATATTCTGTATTTATTAATTTATGAATCGATAGTCTGGCAAAATTTAAAATAAAGATGAGAAATAATAAAAAATCTGTATGTAAATATATTGTGTGACACTAATTTCAGATTAGAACCTCTACCATGAGTTTTTGTTACAAGCGTAAATGACATAACTATAGTAGTTACGTAAAAACGCAACACGAATAAAAACCAAGGTATGGTATAGTTTTCGATTCGTGTTGCGCTACTATAGTAATGTAACATAGAGGTACAGATCGCTATGTTTTCGCCAATTTTACTTGTTATATCTAATAATTAGATATAACAAGTAAAATTGGCGAAGCATCCATAGATATTATAATTATTATAATATCTATGGATGCTTTCACTTGTGTTACGGGTACCAGACAACGGAAATATATTTAATACTTTTATACTTTACATATATTTAAGATTTTTATTATATAATACACATATTTAATACACATCCATGACCCAGGAACACAGAAAATATTTTTTGTTACCTGGCGGGATTCGAACCCGCAACCTCCGGCTTGAGCGCCAACGCGCTTACCATTGAGCTACAGAGGTCGTCATTGTTTATAAAGATTTTTGAATAGCCTACGCTACGGATAATTTATTGCAGCCATTATCACGGGTGAATTGGACGGGAATTTAAAGGTTTCATAAACTGCGATATAATCCCTAAAAAGTTGTTTCATATTATGAAAAAAGAAATAACATATGCTCTCTGGTCCCTGAGGTGAGATGATTGTGAAATATTCTGTCTCTTCCACAGAGTGAGATGGTGGTGAACGAGCCCGAGGGTCCCATGGAGGCGTTCAAGGGGGCCATCCGGTTGTTCTGCACCGGGGACATGATGTTGCTCAGCCTGGCCTTCATATACACGGGTAAGGGCTAATGAATTGTAGTGAGGTCTTCAATAAAAGTAACCTATTTTATCTCTTATTGTTAAACATAATATAAAGAAATTATAATGGTAATTTTAAAAAATACCGAAATTTTTATTAAGAGGTAGTGCCATGCTGCATTGCAGTCGAACTGGGCGGGCACTACCGGGGTGGTGCCTCTCGCTCACATATCTGCCCAATGGGCGGGGTGGCCCATTGGGCAGATAGGGAAAAGGAGGGCACAACGCTTTTGCATAATTTTTGGTTGTGTAGATATGTATGGGCGTTGGTAGTCACCATAAGGCTTCGACTGCTTGTTTCCCCTTCTATGATATAAAAACGGAAATCTATGCTAATATCTGCAATTAGATTGATAGATAGATGCTTCGAACCCGCGAATCATTACAAGATGTGTATTGATTGTGTTGTCACAGGAGTGGAGCTGTCCTTCTTCAGTGGAGTGTACAGCCCGAGCATTGGGTTCACTCTCTCCATGGGCGAGAATGTCAAACAACTGGTGGGACTGTCTGGAGTGTTCATCGGATTGGGAGAAGTGCTTGGTGAGTAGCGCCTATTAGTCTGTTACGGATTTGAGTGCCCTGTTGCTAACAGATCGATGAGCGATGGTATCCATGAGATCGTGTGTGGGCAGAAGTTTCTGCGAGAACGCAGCTAGAGTCAAAAACGGTCCAACATTATTTCACGGGTGGGTACCTATTGGGTACTGATTGGCGTCAAAAACTTTTTCCCGCGAAAACAATGGGTTAGGAATTGAAGGGTCAAGAAATGAGTAGACTCACTTATTAGTCTCATAAATCGGTAAAGATGTTTAAACCGGCACAATAAAATGATGGTAAATCATAACATGTTATTTTTAATACCTAATACCCCGGAACATTGTTTGTAATCGCATACGCCTACGCTTTGCACACATATTGTTTTCTAATGTTTATGATGTGATTGATTCTATGCAACTTGAAATTAGTTGATGGGATATCTACGATCATCATTATTTTAGATGTTTCACCGTACTGGGACTAAGTAGGTCTACTTGAACTCGTAAATTATGGACGAAGTTGACCTCATATTGAATGACTTGTCCATCGATGTCTGTTAAAATTTATTTAAACTAACAAAAAATGGCGTCGTAAAAAACACATACGTTCAACTTTAGTGACCATGCAGCTAATCTTTCATACGTTACGTCTATGCAATAATCTTGTAAGAGCGCATAATATTTACAAGTAGCCACTTAGCTTCATTGTCGTCCGTTATTACAAGTTTATCAATTACTTTATCGATAACCGCCAATAACGTCAATTGTTGTTTCAAGTGCCAGATAGTTTATGACCTGAATATTATATATTTTTTCCATTGTTATATCACTAACGCGGTTATCGAGTACATTACCTCACCTATATCTCACATCTAAGCGATGCGTAATAGATATATACGTCACAAAGAATGAAAGTTCAGAAACAAGGCGATCGGGCTTATAGAGTAAGATACATTTTTTTCTCTTTTTCGCCGGGAAATGCTCAGGCAGGAAATGGCAGGTATGTGGAACACGCTGCGCCAGAACGATGGTAAGGTGTACGCAGCTCCACCCACTAAAACCCGGCGAGTGCCACCAATGCCGCCTTTGGTGAGGTGCCACGGATTTGTTAAGCAAACATGGCACCTCGACTGCTAGTCAGTCCCTCAAGGGACCGACGCCACCTCCACAGAGGGGTTGTCCCGCACCACAGTCCCAACGTCGGGACAGTACCTATAATGGGGTGAGGTTCCCATCCTTGTCCCCTCTTCTTATAAGAGGGGTACAAAGAGCAGCCCCCTCGGTTCATTTGGCTTCGCCCAAGGTGCTGGATTCACCAGGCTAGTCCCACCGCCACAACTAATTCATCATCAGCTTCATGATTAGTTTAGTAACCGTCCACTGCTGGTCCGCTCTGTCAATGCCCTCGCATCTCTGCTGTCTTGGAGTCCATCAGTCAGACGCCTATTTAGATACAGTTTTTTTACATCTAGAAATAATGTCACGAAATAATATAATATCTTGTATATCTCATCAGCTTCTTTATAGTACGAGATCCATGTTGATAAGATGGTACACATTGAGTTCATTATTCATATGTAGGTACTGCTGGACTATCATTAGCAAAAATATTTTCTTAAATCCGAGTGGTATTTGCGGAAGGTAACGCGGTGAAACAAACACTCCAGCTGTATTATTATAATAGATATATTTATAAATATTATATTAATCATTATTTTATTTCGGGTCATATTTATAACCTACAACAATTTTTAGGCGGGGCTCTATTCGGTATCCTGGGTAGTAAGACGACGAGATGGGGTCGTGACCCAGTGGTCATCATGGGCTACCTCATCCACATGACGAGTTTCTTCCTCATCTTCATCAACCTGCCCAATGTTGCGCCGTTCGGAGACACGTGGGACATCTCCTACATCGCCCCGTCTCCATACCTGGCGATGCTGTGCAGTTTCCTCCTCGGGTTCGGAGACGCCTGCTACAATACCCAGATCTACTCGATCCTGGGTGGGAAGTACGCTGATAACAGTACATCGGCGTTCGCTCTCTTCAAGTTCACTCAGGTAAAAAAAATCTTCAATCTTCTTCTAGTGATTATTATTATTTTGTTTTATGACGAGTTAATGGTTTAAATTGTAAAGAAAAATACGATAAGTATTTTTTGTATTACAAGATTCAAATTCCTTTTTGACATTGTAAAATAACTTTGGCTTTTTACAATTATTAAGGAAGAAGAATATGGTCTACTAGTTAGGTTATTAGTTATTACTATTGACTAGAGGTCAATAGTAATAACTAATAACATACTAGATAAAACATAGCTCTTAAAATGACTAAGACACGATTATTTTTATAGTTTTAAATAATGTGACGTTTTATATAAATTTTCAGCATTACTTTGGCTTACTTTTTCATGGCACATTAATGTGTAAACTGTAATGTAACACGTGGTTTATACTTCTATGGAACATGTTTGTCTATAACACAATATAACAGATAAATAAAATTGGAGTGTCTGTTTGTAACATTAAAATAACCGCTTTTTACTATGTAAATTCATATGGATGTATGTATAACAAATGCTATTTTGGTGTATGTACTGTCCATATACCAAGATAGCATTTGTTACAATTTTTGTGTCTGTTTGTTCCGGCTAATCTTGGAAACGGCTGGGCCGATTTTGACGGGACTTTCAGTGACAGATAGCTTGTTTTAAGGAGTAACTTAAGCTATAAAAATAATCATCATCACGGGTACTGCTGTAAATCTAAGTTGCCGCGGGCGAAGCTGCGGACAACTAAGTTGGCTAGTTTTAAATATAACCTATGTGTGTTACAGTCGCTGGCGGCGGCCGCGTGCTTCTTCTACTCGTCGCGCGCGCTGCTGTCAGTCCAGCTGGGTGTCCTGGCGGTTTTGGGCACGGTGGGCACGGCCGCCTTCTGTCGCGTGGAGTGGGCCGCCCGCGCCCGCGCCCGCGCGCGCTCGCTCGAGAGCGCTGACGACAAACTCTCGCCCGCCACGCACGCGCTGGCTGAGAACGCGCTTCACTACGACTAGACTATAATATTGCGGGCAACTTGGATGCGTGTACGTACACGTATGATAGAAAAAGTGAGTAATCTGCAATATGTATCCAGGTTGGATTCTTGAGAAGGGTCGGTAAGGGCAGGTCCCTTAACCATTATAGTTACAGGAAAACGTTCCTAGGAGACCATCCATAACTTTTTAAGATATTCTTAACTGCGGTATAATTCTTTGGCGATTTCTGATATTTCTAGTACTCATATCATAAATTTAATGGTCCCATAGTCTTTTGATCCCCATAGGAAGTAGGATCGATAGGCATAATACACATACATTTTCCCAAAAGTCTGTGAATGCAATTCAGAATATCTTCAAAAGTTATGAATGGTCTCCTAAGAACGTTTTCCTGTAACTATAACGGTTAAGGTACTTACTGACCCGTCTCAAAAATCCAGCCTGTATATTTAAAAAAAATCGATGGCATGGTCTATGGTCAACTAAATCTTGGTGACCACTCACGGTGCGCACGGCCGCCTTCTGCCGCGTAGTATGGGCGCTAAAGTTTAGCCAGCCGCCGCGTGCCAAAGCTAAAAATGTCTTGACCAACTGTGGCTCGCGCGAACGGATATTGTTATAGTATTTTCCATTTCACGTAACATATACATATTGCAGACTACGATTATTAAAACCTAAAGGGCCTACCTTTCGTTTCGTTATAGCGTTTAAAGTAAATGTGTCCTTAAGCATACGTCCATTTTTAACCCCCGAGACAAAAAGAGGGGTGTTATATATCACGTAGCCATGATCTCGCTACCATTTATTGGTTCATTTCGCCATTTTATAAATAGTGAGACGAATGTACAATCTAGTAAAGTTCACCATTTGTAAATGCGTTAGTACCTACGTATTTTAATTCCTAGCGCATTTACTCGTTCCGTTATAAAAAAAAATGTAACGCGATATTATGTAAATAATTATGTATTTTAATTATAAAAAAAAATCGAATTTACTCATAAATTTTGGATGTTAATATTTTTATTAGACAAAACGTTTAATTTCGTTTAGGATTAGTATAGTTATAATAATAGACATTTGTTATAAGTTAATTATTTTTATTTTTTTTCAAGTTTTGTTATGTATTATTTTTAAGAAAATATGAAAAGAACTCGCATATAATGTCTCCACTACATGAAAGACAATTTATCCATATCCTACTACTACTGCTTTGTACCTATTGTAATAATTTTATAATAATTATAATAGAAAATAAATATACAATTAAAATAATTGTGATACACAAGTATTTAAGGGATAGCTACAAGTATGAGAAGGTTGATTTTAATATTTTCTAAAGTTTCCTTTAATTTCATTATTTTTAATAAGAATAGAGAGTATGTATATCATAATAAGAAGACCTCTACATAATCTGATATCATTTTTATAGGAAATAATTAAAGTAATTTTATTAAGAATTATATTTGCATAACTACACACGCACAAGATACAGTTAGACATTTTACTTGTCCCGTTTGAATGAGTCGTAAAGTTAATTTCTAAAGAAAATGCGTTCTATTTAAATTTGAAGAACTAACTTCAATTCGTTCTCATTAAATTGTTCGTTGTATAGGCATTAATAAGTATTAGAATAGTTCTGAAGGAAGTAGGAGGTCAAAAATATTACTTTGATCACTTAGTACAAGTGAAGGTAATAAAACACTTAAAAGAAAATAACTATCCTTCTGTGTAATTGAAAAAAAAAATCGATATCATTTAATATTGGTCTCCTCCTCTTACAAACTATTAACTATTTGTTAGAAACTTTATTTTCAGTGTTTTATAACATTAATAACATATTTAACGAAGGAATTCCATTGTTCTTAATATAAAAATCGACTAATAGTTTCGCGTTAATAATTAATATGAATAAGTACATACGTACTATATTTTTATATTTTTTATTGTGTAGTATTATTTCTGTTAGGAAAATCTTTCGAGACTTAATTAAAAATGTATTTATTATATTTGATACGGACATAACTGTATTATGTAATAAAATAAAATGACAAATTTAATCAGTAAATGAAACTATCTTAAATTTTATTCATCTGTGGTACATTACAGTACTGACAATTTTATTCTAATAATATGATCTAATAAAATCACTTTTAGGTGCAATTATAAAAAAATAATGAAACAAGGTATGTACAAATGATGTTTAATACTATTAGAGTAACTTTACTTGGCCGGGCATAAATTAGCTAATATTGACTTCCAAAAGTGCTTTTTTACACATAATGCTCAAAATACAAGATGCAGCATCCACAATATCGAACTAATCTGTGCTGTCAGGTCAAAATGCTCTTACTAAAACTACATTCCATCGGTTTTTAAAGAAAAACTGGACCGAAAGTTAGTTAATATTTTATTTTTATACCTATCTTTAAAGATTTTTATTTATAATTTACACCTGTTAAATTAGAATTCAATTTGTAACATTACTGAAAGTATTGTCATAAACATTTTTAAACTTTATTTTTCTTTCTTTGGTTGTGTAAATAAAAACACATAGCAAATATATAACTGATTGTTAATGTTTTACATATTGCAAGATATATTTTGTTGTTATAAATATTATTTATGTATATATATAGAAGACATTCCTTTTTTGTTGTTCCGATATTTATTATGTAAATAATTTTGATATGTAAATATTTTTCCAATTTATAACAAACATTCCAAGTGTAAAATTTGTATTTATGTATATTTGTAAATGACATGGAGATTTTAATATATTTGTTATGGTTCTGTGTAAAATACAATAAAAATTAGCAGTTAGTCTAGTCATATATTTTGTCAATTTGCTGAATAAAATCAATCAATGTTGAAAATTGATGGAAATAAATTATAATTTTACATTTATTATAACAAAAAATAAAAACTAAATAAATATTCCTTTGTTTTGAATTTCAACTTACACTTTTAGATAGAGAGCTGGCCACAAGTAAGCTTTCAGATTCTCTTGCAGAGTATTGCGATCATGTTTAAATATCATCAATTAGCATTTGTGAAAAGTTATTGATTTAGATTCACCACCTTTTCTCAAAAGGTGGTGAATCAATAAAAATAAACAAAACATTCACACTATTTATGAAAGTAGCAATTTATTTTAACTAATAAAAACCAGTATTCCAGTAAAAGCAATGATGGCCTAGCAAGTATGGGCTCCACCTCTTGAGTGAGAGCCGCGGTCCGGGTTTGATCCTGACCTCCCCTGTGATGCCTAGAAATGGATTTCTCTAAATTTCTACGTGCACCTGAACATACGACCATCACTTGCTCACCTGTGATGAAAACATTGTGAGGAAACCTCCATGCCTGATGAGGCTAAAAGTCTTTGTGTGTGAAGTTCACCAGGGTTTTAGGCCATAGTTCACCAACGCGCTGGCCCAATGCGGGTTGCATTGGGCCAGCGGGTTGCATTGCTTGCAAAAACGAAGAGGTATGATAGTGTTGGCATAGCCTGACATTGGATGCAAGTGAAAAAAAACGCGTTTCTTGTTTTTTTGGTTGCCTTTTTTTTTGTATAATCCAGTTTAGTAAACAATGTTTAAGAAATTTGATGATAATGCTTTAAAATAATCGTTTAAAAAAAAAGCAATGTAATTGGTTTATGGTTCACGCCGGCCAGGGGACTGCATCAGCTGACAGAGTTCGCTGTTCGAGTTGTATACATACATTGCGGGTTTGTAAAATACATGTCCTAAAATTTTCTTAAAAAAACGTTTCTGAGACAAATGGTTATATGAATTATATAGTATATTATTAGGGTTAAATTTTTGCAAGCGTTCAAAATACCCCGTATAGTATTGAGATAATAAAGGATCAATAAATTATTAACAACAACTTATTTTATTTATTATTTCTAAAACACAATGGTCAAACTACATTATTACTTATTATTTTCCTCTTCCACATTGCCAAGTTTGAAGTCGAGTGGTTTGTCGTAACCCATTATTTTAGCATAATACATTGGGTCACTAAAATGTCTTGCTTCTATAAATACTGGTTTCCCTTTTGCAATCATTGTTGTGAACATGCCGGGAATATCTGGCACTACTACATCTTCGGCTTTGAATTCAAACTAAAACAGCATTATCATTTATAATATCAAATACTGGTGCTTGGATAACTATATTATATACAAGTGTGACTATAGCTAATACAGAGAGTACAGACTCATTTAATTGTACATTTACAAATTATTAGGAATACGAAAAGTTGGGGATTAGCTTATGAAGTTTCATCATCATCAGCCTCTATCCGTCCACTGCTGAACACAGGCCTCCCAAGACAACCGATCTCTCGCCATTTGCATCCATCATGGACTGGTTACTGCACGGATATCGTCTTCCCACCTGGTTAATGGTCGACCAAGCTATGAACTTTACTGAACTTTATATGGTGATAGTAGACTAATTATTATAGAAAGTTTATTCAGACCTATGAGTATATAGAAAGAAAAGGATACATACCGTTACAGGAGCAATAAAAAAGTTAATATAAGTAGCTTTGTATGTCGCTGTCTCAGGATCATAATGTATTTCAGTGACATATTTTTTGGTTATGAAATGTAGTAGCAGCGGTGTTACGAATGTAAAAAATCCAACAACAGAACAGAGTGCTACCAACAGAGTTGTGCTTCCTATTTTTGATGTTTCGTTAACTATAATGGGTTGTGCTATGAGACCCGCGAAACTTGATGTTATAGAGAATATTTTCACAGCTCTAATTTGTGGTGTTAATGGCCCGTAATAAATGCGCTCTAACTTATTGTTTTCTTCAACTTTTTTAGCATAATGTCTTATATTTGTCTTATTCGCACTAAGAATCTTTATATTAGATTTGACTTCCTGAAATAGAGACTTGTTAAGTAAGCACCGACTTTGCAGATAAAATTGTTTATGATATAAGGATATCATTTTGACTAGTGTAGTTTGTATATAAAATTGTTTTTATTAAAAATATTTAGATTATTTTCATTGTGTGGTGTTTAAAATGAAACAATTATTTTTTTCTTGGCTGCAGCCTATAAACTTCTTCTTCTCTAGAACTGTCAACTGTCAAGTGTCATGTTTAAATATTTTTTTTATGGACTGCACTTAATACATTGCCAATGACGAGTTATTTAGTCTGTAATATGGAGAAACGACGGGAAGCCCCAAGGAGCGTGGCTTCACCCCTCTAGTTCCCATCAATCAATTATTACTTCCCATTCCAGCCACCCAGTGCAGTCCAACACAATATTCACCAACCAATCACATTTTATATTACACAGATTAGTTTTTAAAACAAACACTATAGAAGACCGCCAGAACAATCATACTAAGAAAACCACTCCAGAACGGTCCTCCACAAGATTCGCCAACCAATCACAATATATAAAGATCAAGTTTTTAAAACAAACACTACTACTCCACGCACCCAGAACAATCCACCACAATATTCGCCAACTAATTACATTATATTATATAGATTAAGTTTTTAGAACAAACATAGAAAATAACCAGAACAGTCCTACTACAGAAAACTGTATATTCGTGAACCAATTACAATATACTGGGTGTATTTGGAACGCTTGCGAAAACGAAGAGGTATGATAGTGTTGGCATCAGTTGGCATAGCCTGACATGATATGATAAAAGTGAAAAAAAGCGTTCTTTTTTTTTTGGTTGCCTTTTTTTTTGTATAATCCGGTTTAGTTAACATAATGTTACAGGAATTTGATGATAATAGGGATGTTGACATTTTTCAGAAATCATTTATAAATATCTAATGGAGGCCTAAATATTATTAACTTTTACTTAAATACGTCTAATGCCCATAAAATCTTGCATTTTATAATGCATTTTTAATTTCATCCCAAAACGCTAACACTTGTCACGTGACGTCATATGTTGTTGAACATCGTAAAAGTGATAAAATGATTCTAGTTGTCGTTAGTAAAAAATGGTTTCTAAGTTTTATAAGTGTTGTACGGTGCCTATGTGTGTGTACACTGTCAAAACGCCTGAAAAATAGTTTTTACAATATGTACTGCGTACGGAAAATGGTGTATAAAAGTACGTCAACATTCTTCCGCTTCCGCTAAATAGGAACGGGTGACGTCATTTCCGTTTATTATCACGTGACCTATTTTAAATTTTGTTACATTTTATTTATAAAATATTAATTTAATCATATAAAAATAAGGGAAAATATTGTATTTTTTCAGAATTCTATCATATAAACTACCAATTAACATCAAAATTATATTTTTATATGAATACTGTCAACATCCCTATGCTTTAAAATAATGGTTTTTTTGAAAAAAACAGCAATGTAATAAACTTAACTTAAATAAACGGCTAGCGGACTGAATCAGCTGATAGCGTTCGCCGCATGCACGAGGTGAACGAACTCCCGCACCGCACGCGTCTTCAGTGCGCCCGCTAGTTGCGCGTCTCGCGGTTAGCATGAGTGCATAGTGTGTATACATACATTGCGGGTTTGCAAAATACACAAGTCCTAAAATTTTCTGTATGCATTAAATGCATTATATAATAAATAAATAGTATATTATTAGGGTTTAATCTTCGCAAGCGTTCCAAATACACCCGGTATACAGATTCAGTTTTTAAAACACTATAGAATACCGCTCCGAATAAACAATTTTTACGGATTTTATCGCGGTTTATTAAGATTTTTACAAGCCCGACGTTTCGGATACTTTACAGCAAACATGGTCACGGGAGGACTCCCGTAAATCTAAAAAAAAGGATAAAATCCGTAAAAAATGTTTCATAATAATTAGTGAAATTCGCGTAAACATTAGAAAACAATAAATTGTATATTTGTGTATTCTTTATAAGTAGTATCGTTATGTTGTAAAATGTTATATTATTAAAATAAACACGTTAATGTTGGATCATTAACTATATTTAAAGTACATATATAATAGTCATCCCTAATATTTGTGTATAACAAGAACAATACTTGTGTATTGTATTATGTATTACTACAGTATTACTGTCTTAAAACCATAGACTTAGAATATACATTATATTTATGCTTAAAACTATGTATACTACTATATTATTTTATTCATACATATAAATTAGTAATTTAGTGTTTGTTATTTGCTGGTGATATCGAATACATCGTAAGATGTTGTATAATATAGTCATATCATCGCTAGATAAGTAGGCCAAATAAAAAAAAAGATACATTATATTTGACGACTTCTATGGCTCAATGGCTAGCGCTTTGGCGCTCAAGCTGGAGGTAGCGGGTTCGAATCCCACCTGGTAACAAAAAGCTTTCTGTCTTCCTGTGTCATGGATGTGTAATAAATATGTGTATTATATAATAAAAATCTTAAATGTATGTATAGTATAAAAGTATTAAATATATTTCCGTTGTCTGGTACCCGTAATACAAGTTCTTTGAGAACTTACCACTTATGTGTTCAGGGTGCTTTAAGCAGAGAAGGAGGAGGAGACGCCACCCCTCACTTCCAGACAAGAGTGCCGGATGGCACACCGTTGTGGCCTGGTGCGAACGTCCATAGCTCCCTCGCCGGGTCACCCAGACAACGAGGAGAACACCGCTGTGGTTTAGTGGGTAGAGTCTGCGACCACTTTACCAACTTTTCGGGTGCAGAGTTTCCCACATAGCCCCCGGGCTCCCCCGGACCTCCGGTGGTTTGAATCTCTTATTCCCCAGCGGGAACAAAAAAATATCTCAACGTTCGAGTTGCTAATAGAGCCAGTGCCGGATTAAGCCAGCGCGGGGCCTTTTCTGGATTTAATATGGGCAAATTTAGAGATAACACTTTGAATTTTTTAAGCAAATCATGCTCTATTTTCAACAAAGTGAGACGATTAAGACGTTATTGGCCCATCGTGTTCCTTCATTCATTTTTAATACGTTTTAATGTTGAAAAAGAACGTTCGCCACTGCAGTTAGTGATCATGAGAGACAAGAAAATGCGCAAGGCAATTTCTAAATTTGGGAAACACGATTCTAAAGATTTTTTTCTAAAAGTTTATTAAAAGTGCTGTTCCAGAGGCTCCTGTTACTTGCTGTCAACAGTAGCCACATCTGTTTTCAGCAGCTCTGCAAACTGCACTAATTCGCCACCTAGGCTATTCTCCAAATCACCTTCGTAAGCACTGACCATACGGAACTCCGCTTTTTGATCCACGTTATTGAAAATGTCTTCCAAAACTTGCTTAAAAATGATAAAACCACATAACCACGGGCTGACCAACTAGTCTCCGATAACCGCTTCAAAATTGGAATTTTTGAAGCAGAATCTTTAAGTACGTTCGTAAGATGACCTCATAAATAGTTTTTCTGATTTGTTGTGTCTGAGTATGAAGGTGATCCCATTAGCCACATCTATCATTCAAGAGTACCTCTCGCTGACATAACACCGGCGTCAAGTGACAGCTATGCTGTCGCGTTTCATGCGGTTTTTGGGTGAAATGGTCCCGCTGATGAGGACTGATCGCCCGTCTGGCCTCGCTGGTGTCCCCACCCTTAAATAATAAGATGACCCCATCGATAGGTTGAAGCGGAAAATATATAGAGGTTTTCAATTAAATTGGAGAAAAGTAATGCTTCTGTACAGCAGTCTGCAGCGCACTTAGCAACCAAATTCAATGAATGTGCGAGACAGGGAATGTATTCGGCGTACTTATTTATTACCTTAATTCGGGCTTGTAAGCCGATGTATTTATTTCCCACTCATGTTGCTGGTATTATCGTAGCTTTGCCCACGACAATCTTTGATATTGCCACTCTCACTTTTTTTATTTTTTATTTTAGTTGGATAGGCAAACTGGCAAACGTGCCACCTGATGGTAAGTGGTCGACGTTGCCCATGAACATAAACTAGTTTACCTGGAACGAGCCCAGGCAAACTCATTTATGTGTTGCCTATCCTGAGACATAAGATGTTAAGTCTCGGTGCCAGTAATTACACTGCCTGTCTTGCCTTTCTCTCCGAAACACAGCAAAGCTGTTTTACGGGAGAAACAAGCAAGATGGTGGTACCCATGCAGCCGGGAGCGCGGCACAGTGCTTCCTTCCCATTGGTAAGAAATCCACCACACTTAAGAAATCTAGTAAACTTTGAGCGAGTTTTTCGGCAGTATGACCATTCCATGTCCAAGAATTTAACAAATCTTACGATAGTAGATGACCGACACGGGCCCCCAAGCGGAGCCCGTAGCATTTGCTACTCTTGCTACGTGGCTAATCCGGCACTGAATAGAGCAAAATTATATTTTACATATTTAATTTTTGCAAAACTTAGAAACATGGAGGATAAATTTATGGAGGATAGATTAAAATTATATTGCTTCAGTTGGTATGGTATTTACCTATTAAATAATAATATATATAATATTAATACGAGTATATATATTAAAATGTTGATTTTTGTTTGTGCATTTTTTTGTAAATTATAGAGTTTTAAGAAATTAATAAATTAAAATAATATTACGTTTTTTTTTAAAAGCAGGCGCGGAATACGCCCCTGCATGACCATGATATTTGGCTGTAAACTGTCTTTAATGTTCAATATATAGCACCTCTTTATTTATATCTTCATTACACGGTACACCTCTATTTTACGGCTTGCGGAATATAAACATTCTCACGCATTCCGAAGGGTCAAGGTTGTAATATGTTTATGTTTTGGTTAGACAACTTTATTGTTTATTACTAAAACGTTTGTAACACGTTTGTTTAATTGCTAACAAATGATATGTTTCTATTGTTTAACGTGTAAGTATGTAACTTAGTTGTATTCACGAATCCGTTACAAGAAAATGCATTTAGCGAAGTTCATACTGTAGCGTAAGAGTGTTACATAATACAATTCAATTCCTTTGTACAAGTACCGTACAACTTTAGGACGGTCTTTAGGACAAGTTTATCTTTGGCTATTCAAGCAAAATGTTATCAAACAATACCAATCATAATTATTATAATGTTTACGCAAGTTTGACTCATTATAATAAAACTTTTTAGTTTTTAGGGTTCCTTACCCAAAGGATCAAACGAGAACCCTATTGTGCCTATTATAATCAAGAATAGAATAGAATAGAATAGACTTTATTCAGGAATCACCAAATACATGACACCGCAGTACAGATAAACATTAAGCAATTAGTATAGTGAAATAGAAGTGTAAGAAAAAAAATATTTACAAAAAAGAAAATAAAATAATAATAATAATATGTAAAATCAGAAACAATCACGTACAAGTGACATACAAACCATCACTGGATTGAGTTGCATAAGCCACAGGTTTTGTCATCCGAACGTCATCCCTCTCTCGATTAGTGAAGGAGGCAATTGAAATTAAAAAACATCCGAATTTCAATACGGAAGACTACCGAGTATGTGGAATCCCGTGCTTAGTTTTTGTGAAGGTCCGTCACGATGCTCCAAGTCAGTATAGTGTATCGTGGTGAACAAGTCCGTATGCCGAAATTAGTCGTCCGAAACGAAGAAGAAAGACGGTAAACAGATTTTTCTGATCTGTCGCCATCTACCAGCACCGTACGTCAGTCTCCCCGACCCCCGTGATCATGGCGATTGAAACATTGCCGACATATCGAGATAAATCTCAATAAATCTTTAAACGCGGTTATCACCCGTAACAATATTAATATAAATATGAACCGTGATCGCGTTTGTTTAAAACAATATATTTGGACTTAGTTTTGGACGCAAGCCGATATGAAAGTTTGGAATATGATTAAGCGGTCGTCCAAGAATGACAAAGGAAGTGTATGTATAATGAGATAAAGCGAATCAGGCCTATACAAGCAGGTCGATGGTACAAAACGCTTATCTCGGACAAACACGGGGTATTGACTTAGTTTATCTGTGCGCAAACATCGCGCGCCCACACCGTTAATACAGAGCATTAATTCTTGTCCAATACTGCTTCAGAGCACCAGAAACTTGATTCAGATCAACGTCATTTCTACAAGTTGTAATAATATCTATGGACGCTTTTCTTTTTTTTGTATTTTTTAATAAATAGATTTCTTTAATCCATTTCCACATTTCACATATTCGAAATAATAAGAAGTTCATTTAAAATAAATGTGACAATTTTTAAAAGTAGATAACTTAGT
This sequence comes from Helleia helle, assembly GCA_963853865.1. Classification (NCBI taxonomy): domain Eukaryota; kingdom Metazoa; phylum Arthropoda; class Insecta; order Lepidoptera; family Lycaenidae; genus Helleia; species Helleia helle. The sequence goes on along the minus strand of OY971426.1, from coordinate 15,139,423 downwards.
AATAAGTACGTTTAGTATATTAAGAGTAAATAATTTATGCTCATATAAACAAAAACCTAGTTGTACTCTATTCATATAACATACGATTGAAATTTACATCATAAGTGTAAGGAACGTTCATTACAGTTATAATTACTGTGTAAATTACACACCTAGTGTAAAGCGATCATATTTTTTAAAACTTTTAAAATTAAAACATACAGTATCAAGTACAATACATCTATCCAAATTCTACAACATATTCGTGTGCAATAAATTTACTTTAATAATTTTGTCTTACAAATATCGTATTGACAATCTCAATAGGTATTTCGACCTATCCTATATTTAGATATATTTTAGCACAATTTAACGCACGCACACATTACAATACATACAATCACACAATGCTTTTTACACCACGTCAATCTGGTTCCGTGGTAAGTTCTCGAAGAACTTGTGTTACGGGTACCAGACAACGGAAATATATTTAATACTTTTATACAATACATATACTTATTTAAGATTTTTATTATTAAACATATTTAATACACCTCCATGACCCAGGGACACAAAAAACATTTTGTTCCCTGGCGGAATTCGAACATGCTATCTCCGGCTTGAGCGCCAGCGCACTAACCATTGAGCCACAGAGGTCGTCAAGTAGACTTCCTTTAACTGTGTATTTAGTACGAGTTGTTATAGTTTACATTCACGATCGTAGGTTTCGTATTGACCATACATTTGACAAGCGCCCCTAGCGGAAACTGAGTGGATTGTAATTCGTGAAGTATACTAAACTCGCACTTAGGGTACATTACAGACCATTGCCAACAACAAGTATGACGTACCTATACGTACTCACATGCATCATCGAGATTCTTTCATATCCTCGTTATGCATTAGATCACTCTTGGACCAAGGCTTATAGGTACTTTCATCTATGGTTTTTTATGTAGAAGAGGGGGCGAATGGACAGTTGTTCCGTTGTGGTAAGTCGACATCCATAGACGCCGCTACATCATTACACGTAAAACATTCCATTTGTTTTATATCAGTTGTGATAAGAATACTAGTCAAACCAAAGTATGTAACCAAGGGAAATTGTCCATGCGTTGCGTATCTTAAGACGCAAGACGAGCCTGCGATGGTAAGTGGTCAGGGTCCCCTACATAAACAAGTTACCCTGAGACTAACCCAAGCAACTCATTCATGTGTCGCCTATCCTTTGTTTTTTCACAGGGAAATCGTTATGGATGCAGCCAAGATCTTTGGGTAGATCCTGACCCAATTTGGGACTCGCACCTGGGAGTGCCCACCCTAACTAAACCTCTGCGAGCGCATTCAGCTGCTTCTTGAGGGTTCCAGATATGTAGGCAACAAACAGGATCACCTCAACAACAGGCTGGTCATAAAGAGTGCGTACAAATAAAAAGCGAGCACAGTACAAAAAAATATAAAAGAAAAAAAAGACCAAACAAAAAACAACTAAAATTAAAATAAAATCATAAAGGTGCTAACAAATCAATTAATAACCAAAAAAAAATAACGGCCAAGTGCTAGTCGGACTCGCGCACGACGGGTTCCGTACCATTACATAGTTTACAACAACATTAGACACTTTATAAAAAATAGGGTTTATGTAAAGGTAAATTGCGGTTTACGATTTATGACGTATTAAAAAAGCTATACTTACTAGATCTCGCTCAAACCAATTTTCGGTGGAAGTTTTTATGTTAATATACATCATATTATGTTTTTTTTTAGTTTTATCATTCTCTTATTTTAGAAGTTACAGGGACACACACACACACACACACACACATTTCTCCACTTTGGAAGTGTCTCTCGCGCAAACTATTCAGTTTAGAAAAAATGGTACTAGAAACCTCAATATCATTTTTAAAGACCTATCCATAGATACCCCACACGTATTGGTTTTATTAAAAAAAAATATTGGGTTTCAGTTCTAAGTATGGGGACCCCCAAAATTTATTTATTTTTCTACTTTTGTGTCAAAATCTTAATACGGTTTACAGAATACATCTACTTACCAAATTTCAACAGTTCTTATAGTTTCGGAAAAAAGTGGCTGTGACATACGGACGGACAGACAGACAGACAGACAGACAGACAGACAGACAGACAGACAAGACGAATCTATAAGGGTTCCGTTTTTTCCATTTGGCTACGGAACCCTAAAAATACGATTTGTCTTGCTGTCTTGCTTTTCTCTCTGTAACACAGCAAAGCTGTTTCACGGAATAAACAAGCAGATGCTGGGTCCCAAGCAGATCGGAACGCGGCGCAGCACAACCCTTTCACCGGTAAATACTAAATATATCAAAGTCCTAGTTACGTAAGGTATTTTGTTGCCAGATAACGGTAACAAACTTATATACTTAAACTAGCTGTTGCCCGCAGCTTCGCCCGCGTTAACTTAGATTAACAGCCGTACCCAGAATGATGATGATTATTTTTGTAGCATAAGTTACTCCTTATAAAATTAGCTATTTGCCAGTGAAAGTCACGTCAAAATCAGCCCAGCCATTTTAGAGATAATAGCTGGAACAAACACACAGACAGACAGACAAAAATTGTAAAAAAATGTTATTACTTATTATGGTATAGGTATGTACCCTGTATACATCCATATGCATTTAGTAAAAAGCGGTTATTTTAATATTACAATCAGATACTCCAATTTTATTTATCTGTATAGATACGTTCATGACCTCATTTTGATATAATATGTATATTCATCGTACTCTGTCCTCACTCCTCTACGAGATTCGAACCCGTAACCCCCGTAACATTCATACTAAACTAAACGATCGTAAATTTTTTTTTATTAAGAGACCGCAATTCGTAGTACATTTTTGGCCTATTACAGATAAGTAGTAGTAATATTTAGTAGGAGTTAGAGCGACGATGGTCAAGTGGGTGTGGGTCGGTCTCTTGCACAGAACTATATATAAATTACAACAAATATAAATATTATTTAACAATCACACCACGCCACACACACACACCAACCTAGCCCCGTGGTAAGCTCGTTAGGACTTAGGAACGGAAATAAATTCACGTCATACACGTCCATAACCCGGTGCAGACATCTTTATTAATCGACTTCAAAAAAAAGAGGAGGTTCTCAATTCGTCTCTATGTTTTTTTCATCATACAAATTATCTGCATTTGGCGGGATTCGAAACCGAGACCGCTGCGTAAATTATCCAGTAGCCTGACCACTCGACCGTCTAATACGAATATAAAGATTACGGTATAAGTAATTAGTAGAATGTCAGTGCGGCAAATGTACATGTATGCACATTTGCGGCAAATGTATAAACTTGCGGATATTAAGTAGCAAATAAAACCAGTTTTGATAATAAAGTAATTAGCTTGTTTACGGATAATTATATCTACTTACTCTATTTAGCTATTTTGATTTGAACTGATGACAAAAGATTACATTAATATGAATTTTATCTCGAATAACACAGATAAAATCTCAACTTTTTTTTAAGCATCTAATACTATACCGAAACAAACTCGTCAATCTAATGGTAGGTACTAGAGGTCGCCCAGCGATCGGAATCGAATCTCATTTAAAAAAAACATCAACTTCAAAATATACAGTTTGAGAGTAAGTAGGTATCTAATAAAACTAATGCTTCAAAACTTCTTTATTAAAAAAAACATATGTCATGTATTGTTAAATACGGATGGAATGGCGGGAAGCATCGGGGCGTGCGGTTGAGTTTTCTTTGGTTTCCCATTAATTAATTGTTATTTTGTGTTTTGTCCGTTCAGAGTGGTTTTCTATAGTGTTTGTTTTAAAAACTTGATCTTTATATATTGTGATTGGTTGGCGAATCTTGTGGAGTACCGTTCTGGGGTGATTTTCTTAGTAGGCGGTTCTGGCTGTTTTCTATAGTGTTTGTTTTAAAAACTTAATCTGTGTAATATATAATGTGATTGTTTGGCGAATATTGTGGTGGACTGCCTTGTGTGGATGGAATGGGGAATGATAGTTGATTGATGGGGGCTAGAGGGGCGAAGCCGCGCTCCTTGGGGTTTCCCGCCATTTCTCCGTATTACAGACCGAATATTGTATTTTGTATGGCTAATAGCCTAGTAGCTAATGCCTTTAATAAATTGTTAAATACGAGTATGTGTATTATGTAATTAAAACCTTAAATATATGTATAGTATGAAAGTATTAAATATATTTCCGTTGTTTGTTCCGTTTCGAGAACTTACCATGGGACCAGATTGACGTGGTGTAAAAGCGTCCATAGATATTATTATTATTATTGTTTGACATTGTCGTTATTATTTAACTTTGGGTGTGTGCGTATCGTAGTGTGTAACATTTTATTTAAATAATTTAATGTATGTATTTATAATACGTATTGTACAACTTTCCCTCTCCACTTAATCTATAACTTTACCAAATTTCAAATTCCTCCGTTTGTGCAATCCTCAAGGGGGTTTTTGCTTCACGTATTAATTTAGAGATTTAAGTACCAACGCCTATTTTTATCTTCAGGTTATTTAGTAAGTACCAAACTAATACTTATCCAATCGATATACTTGTGTAAATAAATAAATATTATTCTGCAATCACACCACGTTAACCTAGTCCCGTAATAAATTCGTTAGAACTTGTGTTACGGGTACTACGAAAGGAAATATCAAATAAGTTTAAGTAATTGATATAAATACCATAGTACATAATATTATAAAATGTATTATATACGTCCATGACCCGGTGCAGACATCTATATTCACTCAGCCTTTATCAGTCCACTGATGAAAATAGGTCTCCTTCAATGAACGCCAAGACGACCGATCCCTTGCCACTCGCCAGGTAGGAAGACGATCTCTTTGCAGAGGCCGGTCCGTGTTAGATGCGAGTGGCAGACTTATATTAGTCTTTATTTATTATTATTATATTTAATTATATTTCAGACACAAAACACTTAACTGAAAACACGATTAAATAGATAAGCACGTTCTTAAATTCAGCTTTTTATAAAAAAGGTATGCAAAAAATAATACACTAACAGAATGCATTAAACAAGTAATTATCGCATTAGTTACATAAAAAAGAACATCAATTTACACATAATTACTGACATCGGGCGCGAGCTTTATCCCTCAAACCCGAAAGATTCAACAAAAAACATCAAGGCGCAAAAGATATGCTTACTCATTAAAAAAAAACGATCCGCTAAGAAGATTGTGATTGCACAGAAAAAGAATCAGGCAAAATATTTTTAATTATAGAATGTAATCGTTTAATTATAACGTTTCACTAATAATTAATAAAACGTAATATAAATAAAATGTTAATAGTTTACCATGAAATTTCAATACAAAATATTGTAGCGTCCAGAATCTACGATACGTAATAAAACATTACTGTGTGAAAATTAGTATAGTCGAACCGTAATAAAATTGATTTGTTGTCTGTTCGTCACCTATGAGGTTTAAATTGAAGCATGTCATAATATTATATTATAGTAATAACAAGAATTCTTGTAACTTTGGATAAAGAACTCTACACACTTGAATAAGCTACCAAAATAGTTCAAATAACAATATTATGTTTATGTCCTGGGATTATATTATAAAAATCAGAATGATTAGTAAGTAGGAATCATTATTATGAAGCAACTTAAAAAGCTACAGGAAAGTTTATTTATTATTAAAGAAAAAAAAATGTGCTATTAATTTTTTTTAAATAATATTGTCTTCGTTATTTTCCCGTTTTCGCGCCATTTTAAAAAGCTCGCTTTGTTTACACTGAGCTTAAAAGGTATTATAAGCTGTAATGTAAAGCTTCAGGATACATATCGCAACGCTTTTAAATAGAAAGAGACAGCGATATGTTTATCTTTGTATGTCTGTATTATTGTACCCTTCTCTTTCACACTTTAATAATAAACGAATGATGCATGAACGTTCTCTCCCTCTTATCTCAATTTGACCAAGTTAGTGCACTTGTAGAGTCGGTGTAGAGTTGACGCGCGTTTGCAGCTTGTTTTGTTGGACCCAGAGACTATGGAAGTGATATAAAAATATAATAAACAGTGATGTGATATCGGCCTCGGTGGACATATTTTTTAACAATGTACAACAGTGAGGGGACCATGTTGTTGGTACTTTTGGGCCTAATTTGTGTTGCGGAGGCGGGAAGTATGGGAGACGAGTGCGATTGGACTAGCAGGTACTGTCATGTTTTTTTAATTAAAAAAAGTAAATTATAATTTATTTACATTATGTATATGTACAAATTTACTATAGTAAATTAGGGTAAAAACTAGTAAGATAGGTTTCTTTGAATACCTGCAAATAATTGTTCCAGCCGCAGGCAATATTTTAAGTGCTTGGTCATTATAATAGGTCATATAAAATTTATTTGTTATAAATATATTTGTATAATATATGTATGTACTTAATATTAGAAATCATTAACAATTTTATCATTACTAATATAAAGATATAATGTTTGTAAGTTGGGATAAAGTAATCTTCGGAACTACTTATCCGATTATAAGAAATCTTTTACCAGTATAATGATATATTATCACAGTGAATATGATTTAAAATAATCATCAACTCTGTACGGCTGTACATCTCTTCTTCTTTTACGCCTGGTCTCCCCAGGTGGGTATGTGGTACTCGCTGCGCCCGAAAGATGGTAAATGGACGCAGCTCTACCCACTAAAACCCGGCGAGTGCCACCAGTGCCGCCTTGGCGAGGTGCCCCGGATCTGTTAAGCTAATAGGGCACCTCGACGGCTAGTCAGCCCCGCAAGGGACCGACGCCACCTCCACACAGGGGTTGTCCCGCACCACAGAACAACCCCTCCCAACGTCGGGACAGTACAATGAGGTGAGGTTCCCATCCTCGCCCCTTGCCCCCTGCTCTTTTGTCCCCTCTTCTTATAAGAGGGATACAAAGAGCCCCCTCGGCTCAATTGGCTTCACCCAAGGTGCTGGGCTCACCCTAGACTACTGAGCCCCACCGCCACGACAAGGCCTGAACCATCACCATGGTACAGCCGTCCCCACCGGGACGGCTGTACATCTAAGTCAACGTGGACGAACTGCGGCCAACAGCTAGTCTTCTAATAAAATCGCCAAATTAATGCCATTTAATTGACAATTAAGGCTGTTCTACATTTGGCTGCATATATTTGTAATATAAGCGTGTTATGTTAATGATCATTTACGTGCATGTTTTGCAAAATATTAATTTATTCATTATAATATGTTTGTGTAAGAATCGAACCCGGATACGTGAACCCATTATGCCTCTTCAAACCTTTTTGAAAATAGATGAAAATAGATACATGTATAGTGAACTTTAAATATAAAAAAAATTAACTCTCAAATTATTTATTTAAATACACAGGGGCTGGAAAAAAAGGAAATACATATAAAAATAAGGCGCATTTAAAAAAAAAATTATTTCTTAGTCTCTTTAGAAATAAACGCGACAGTCACACAAAAGCTTATTACGTTTAAACAAAGAAAACCGGAGTTAACGTTAAACTAGTAGAATTAGTTGAAAGGTAAATCAATCTACTTTGGTTTTTACGTAAAAAGACACAATGAAATATCAACTCTAAACTCTATTAAGAAAACTAAGCCTCAACCTTGACTAATTATTAAAAGACTTTATGCCTAAAATCATAGAGCTGTTAATCGCATAAACTCTTCGATAAAGCTTACATGGGATTGTAGTAATATGGCTTTTTGATATAAAAGAAAGTTAACGAATGTCGCCCATAAACAATCGTCTTGAATAAATCCATAGATTAGGCGTATATTGTGAGTTTTTGTGTGGGTAGTTGGATATTAACTTCTCAACTATGAATCACAATCAATACGCATTAACTTCTAATTTTGTCACCAATTGTCTGGTATTTTATTTCGGTATCCACTAATTTTAGTTGATGTGTAGGAGTGTCGACCATAATTTTTATTTATGACAAAAATTTTTGACACAGAATTTTATTATACGTAATATTCTTTTGAACTTTGACTCACTAGTGGGTGTGTGTCTCCTCGAAATAAAAAAATGATAGGAGACCACCCTAGTCCAATAATGGTTAATGAAAGACGAATAATGACAAACTCATAAAAATAAAAAATCATTGTTTTCTAATGTTTATGTGAATTTCACTCATTATAATGAAATAATTTTTTTACGGATTTTATCGCGGTTTATTAAGATTTTTACAAGCCCGACGTTTCGGATACTTTACAGCAACCATGGTCACGGGAGCACTGAGGTCTCATATGTCCTAATGTTACAAAGTTATTCGAAACTATCCTATGATACATCAATATTTTGGTTAGTCCTATCTACGCAGAAAGTGCTAACTGTATCTTTAATCTGTGACATATTATGCTTGGATTTTGATTTTATAATATTAATAATGGGATCCCAAGCAGGTGGTAAGAGCCAGCCATCTTCTCTATTGAAATTAGGATGTTTTTTAATTTCAATAGCCTCACGGATCATCCTTGGTTGGAATCGGTGTTCCTTTGCGAGGACTTGTGGTTTATCAAATCTAATATAATGGCGAGCTTTATCTAGACTATGTTCACAGATGGCAGACTTAGTGTAGCGACGGTGTTTTAAATCAGCTATATGTTCTTTGACGCGAGTTTTAATAGATCTTTTAGTTTGGCCTATATAAGAGAGAGAGAGAGAGAGAGTAATAAACCGCGATAAAATCCGTAAAAAATTGTTTCATTATAATGAATAAAAAATCAATTTCGAACCTAGACCCACAGTTCGAGAATCAAGTCAAGCTGAGTGGAAACACACTCAGCTTTTACTGTTTATCTGTAATTTTTAATATATTCCCTTATCTTAATATTTCTAATATAGACGTTACTAAGAATTCTTGAATATTAATTAAGAAGTTGACAGCTATTAAGATATCTCGTATTAGAGACAATTGTTACTAGGTCACATTATCTACATCTACAAGGCTGAGTTGTGTTGAACTTCATATTTTAGACTATCGGATTTATATAGGATTTATTATCTTTCAACTTTGTTTATGGATTTCATAATAACGTTATGTTTAATTATAAAATAAAATAAAAATCGTTTATAAGAGTTTATGTATTAACCCATTGAGTGTTAGTGTCAATATAATCTTAAAAATAATGTAGGACGATATGAGATTTTAAGTTAACATGATATTTTCATTACTAAAATGATTTAAAACGGGATATTTAGCACATTTTTCACTTTTATATCGCGGAGCTCGATATTTCTTTTATTTTCTATATGTCTTGTTCAAGAGACTCCAGTCTCATGAACAAGACATTTGTGGATAATGTCGAAATATCGAAATGAAAAACACTGTAAATATCCCGTTTTAAATAATTTTAGTATGTTAGTACGTTATCTGTTTAAATTATGTATTAAAATTATAAGGTCTGGTGTCTTTGGCCAAATGTACTCGAGTCCAGTGCAGCATTAGAGCACTGTCCACGTCCAATCTGGCCGCCACTGTCTTCACCAGACTGTTGGAGCTGCGCCTCACTCGGTGAATCAGGGATGATGTACGCTTTCTTATAATAATAAGAAAATTTATTTACTGAGAATTGATTATTTAAATTAATAACAATTAAAGTTAAAACAAGTACAACAAAAGATTCCGAATCAACAATTTCAGCGAATTTTCTTTATTGTTCAAAAATAAAGTGCCAGCATTTCTAAACCCAAATTAATGACACTAATTTTTAAACTATGTTCTCCATGCAGTATTATTAAAAGCCATATGCAGATAAATATAAATTATTCACAAATTCCTGTTGGTTTCAAGAATTCCATTTGGTCAATCCTGACCCGCGGCGAAATCCATCTCGGGTAATTTGCTGTCTGCTAATGTCTTGTCTGCGCTTGCGTGTGCAAAATTATTATCTACATTTACAGTACAAATTGATGCATAACATATTTTCTATTTTATGGCAACTTTAACGAGCCCAACACTGACGTTTTTTATCCTGGCCAGTTCTATACGAACTATAAATAAATAAACAATTAAAACTATACAGAATAAATGTGGAAGTTCTTTAAAATTAAATATTTTTGTTTTTAAAACCTATACTAGTATTGTTTAAGTGTTTCATTATAATGTTATGTGTTTTTTGTAACTATGTTGCTTTATATTTTTTGTGCTTACTGCCATGTTGTGTTTTTTTGTCTTGTATAACACAAAGGTTGTGTGGAAGAAATTGCTAGCAATAAGACCGCCTAGCTTTGTGTGCACAAATGTGTTTGACATATTATGTGATTGTTTTAATGTACTTTTGTTGTGTACACAATAAAAAATAATTCATTCATTTGCATTTTACGTAAAATGAGAGTTAAATATAAAATCTATATGCTTATATTATTTTATTAAGATAAAAATTCTTCACTTAGATTCTCTAGAAACTTAAGACGTTTCTCTACGATTGAAAAAAAAACAATGTTGAGTTAGCCCAACTATTTAGGAACATACATACAGTGTATTTTTATAGATATTAGTAAGATTAAGAGTAAATGAAATAAAACCTTGTGGTATAGCTATTAATGATATAAATTGTCTGCATGTCAGCATGTGAATGAAAGAAATTAATTTTATTACTCACACTCCGGAAACGTTTGCTGGGGTGATTATGGAATAAAAATCAACAAGTTCCTAGGGTTTCCCATATCGGTCCCACTGCGAGGGGGTGGCGTGGGAAAGTTATGGGAAAAGTATTCACTGTAACCCTCTTGTTTGAGGACACGTGACCCTTCCGGAGTCATTAGAGGGTTCATGAATGAAACAATTATTGATCAATCGATAATTTTATTTATAAAAATTATCCGTGACACTTGGATATAGAAATTAGACTTATATAAATCAGTTCGTATATCACCCTGGTAATGGAAAGATTCCATGTAGTAGGTCAACAAGGGAATAATATAGAATGAATTAAGGTAAAAGATAAAAAGGCCTGGTAGTATTATATTATATACCTATATACAGTACTACTAAATACTATACGTATGTATATCATACTGTATATTGACATTTTCGACTACACAGGTGATTATGTAGCCGTTTTAAATTACAAAACAGATAAGGAAAATTGATGAAAACCAAATTATTTTAACTTTACGAAACAAGAACAATGTCATACAAGACAAAGGCCAAAGGGAGCAAAAAAGTAAATTGAGTGTGAATGGACCAGCATCGGTGTGACGCGGGAGGGGGCTTCAAGTTCATACATTAATATTTATTGGGGGGACCGAGGACCCTGTTTAATATAATATCCTCTATTATATCGCGTTCGCACGACGCATCATATGATCCTACAGATTGATTTATACAGGGTTATTTGTGAAACAATCGCAGGACTAAATTACTAGTTTAAAAGATTTTGTTAATGATTATTATCTTTAATAGTGGAAGTCATGTTCTTATGTTTAAACTACAGTAGGATAAAGTATGAATATACCTGATTTGTTTCAGGTTTTATAGTTTTGGATCATATTTTTAATCAGTTGTTTTTCATACTATATATTTTAAAACATTCAGTTAATCATATTGCCGCAACACTATTGACTCAAATGGAGTGATTCTTAACAACATTAAAACATTAGATGTTTCTAATTTTTATTTAACATAGATGAATAAATATTACCATAAGCAACTTTGAACTTTATATAATTATAAACGCATGTGAATTTAATTACGTCATACAAACGCTTTTGTAAACCGTAATGCGTAAGAACTAAGACAAACAAAGTAATGACGTCAATTTACTTTTTATTTACTTTTTATTGCTCTATTAAGTCACGCACTTGGGTTGCATAAGCGGATGCGTGGTGACTGGGTATTATAAATTATAATCATGTATGCAGTGCAAGTAAATTGATTTTATTAACTCTGCATATAACTTTTTTTTATTAAGAATCATCATTAAACCAAAAAAATAATACTAAGTATTGGGGAAAAACAATAATATTTATCTATACTTCTATACTAATAATATAAAGCTTAAGCGTTTGTTTGTTTGAACGCACTAAACTCAGGAACTTCTGGTCCTATTTGAAAAATTCTTTCAAGTGTTAGATAGCCCATTTATCGAGAAAGGCTCTATAACATCACGCTGTGACTAATAGGAGTTAAGTAAGTTAACGCGGGCGCAGCTGCGAGCAACAGCTAGTATTTAATATACTAGCTGGTGCCCACAGCTTTGTCTGCGTTAACTTACATTTACAACTGATGATGATTATTTCATAGCCTATATCCTAATCCTTTTTTTTTCTTTAACGCCGGGAAATGCTCTGAGGCATCCTGCGGGGGAGTGGGTCTCCCCACGCGGGTATGTGGAACTCGCTGCGCCCAACAGCTGGTAAATAGACGCAGCTCTACCCACTAAAACCCGGCGAGTGCCACCAATGCCGCCTTTGGTGAGGTGCCCTGGATCTAGAAAGCAAACAGGGCACTTCGACGGCTAGTCAGTCCCGGAAGGGACCGATGCCACCTCCACAGAGGGGTTGTCCCGCACCACAGAAAAACCCCTCCCAACGTCAGGACAGTACAATGGGGTGAGGTTCCCATCCTTACCCCTTGCCCCCTGCTCTTCTGTCCCCTCTTATAAGAGGGGTACAAAGAGTCCCCTCGGCCCAATTAGCTTCGCCCAAGGTGCACCGCTCACCCTAAGTTACTGAGCCCCACCGCCACGACAAGGCCTGAACCATGGTGGGGAGCCTATATCCTAATCCAAGGTATCCATCACCATTTCAACTTTCAGCAAAATCAGCTCAGCCGTTTTGTGTTTTTCAAACTTACAAACTTTCACCTTTATAATATCTATTACCTACATATAATAATATTAGCACATTAGATTAGCCTTGACTGAATTCAAACTTACGATCTATTAGCATCAAGCGTCCATCATGACATCATGTATTCAATTCTGTGGCTAAAACTATTTGTCGAAGAAAAAAAAAAGGCGCCAATATAACCTGTCAACAATTAGGTATAGAAACCGGACAATACCCTTTGCTGACATCATGACAATAGCCTTTTTGTATAGTATTTCCATGTCTCGTGCCCCGATTGTCAACTCATAAGTGCCTTGGATTACAATCTATACTAGAAAGTACAAAGCGTTTGTTTCTGTTTGTCCAGATTTAACTACAGATTATACATGTCTTTACGGCCTGTGTTTAATAATAGGTACTATCAGTCATGTTAGAGATGTATTAGAATCGTAAAGATATTCTGTATTTATCTTTATATATAAAAATTTCGTGTTACGATGTATGTTCGCGATAAACTCCGAAACTACAGAACCAATTTTTATCAAATTTTGTAAGCATTTGTAATTTGGTCCAACTTGAGAGATAGGGTAGTTTTTATCTCAATTATTGATCTCAATATTTGTTATTGCAAATTATATGTTTCTATTTTGTTACTGTATGCAGATGTCAAATTATCAAGCTGATGTCAAATCCAAAATTCATTTAGACAGAAAGATGACGTATTAGACCTTCATTATTAATTGACGACCTTTGTAGCTCAATGGTAAGCACGTTGACGCTCAAGCCAGAACTGCGGGTTCGAATCTCGAATACCTTACACACTTTATATACCTTAGCCACTGCAACGCGTGGCCGGGTCTGCTAGTAGTTTGAATAAAAATCTAAACTTATTACAAGCAGTTCATCACTTTTCTTACTTCCTCGACTATGACTTTTTAATAAAGGCAATATTTTTTAAGTTCGATAGACAAAATGGCTGACCTGTAGGGCTAGCATGCGCGCACGACAAAATTTTGTCTACCCATTTTCTCGTATCATTTCATACAGTTAATACGAGAAAAGGTGTAGACAAAATTTTGTCGTGCGCGCATGTTAGCCCTACTGATCAGAACTAGTCAAATCAAGACGGTTGTGGGACCAGGCAATTCTATTACTTATATTGTTTTTTTAATGCCCACGCGAACTGAGTGCAGTTTTTTACTATTTTATTATGATAAAAGTACTTTTTATTTTATATTATAATGAAGCAACCAGTTACAGCAACCATGGTCACGAGAGGACTCCGTGACCATGGTTGCTGTAACTGTAAAGTATCCCAAACGTCGGGCTTGTAAAAAAGTGTATGCGTGTAATCTTTACGCGCCATTGAAGTAACAAAGGAATTAATTTAATTTCATAACTGCGATAAAATACGTAAAAGTTGTTTCATTTTCTATTACGACTCCTGAGACAAAAGCAGGACAGGCAATTTAAATTGTCAAGGTGACTAATAATTTAGTGTCTTATGTAGAGTCTCGATAAATAAGGTATTCGTTGGTAACGTCAACCATAAACCATAAACGTTTTAACATAAAAAAATATATAACGATGTTATATATGTCATCAATCGAAAGTCTGCTTTTCTTATAAAGTTCCCATGAGTATGGTTTATAAATCTGTTGTAATGAGGTCTCTATCGTTAAGTAATACTAAGTTACGTACGTCTCTTATTTATTATGCCGCTTTACTTCAATCGTGTCAACCTTTTTACTCATTAACAGGATTACAACTCAATGGGATTACATATATAAATAACACTTCCTACATGTTTAATTAATTAATTGGTAACATTATTGAATCAGATAGGTCGGTGTTACAAGTTTTATTTTATAATTAACTAATAATGACATCAAAAAGTATTTATACTAAATAATCAATAGGTTTATAGCCTGACAAGAAAAATAAAAAACCCTCGCCATATTGCGGAAAATTATTTCGGAACTAATTTCTGTATGGAATATACATATATACATATAAAAGATACAGTGGCGACACCACGCTGGGTTTATATATCAGGGACAGACTTTAAAATCCATACAAGAAAAATAAAATGTTACATTCGTCTTTCAGATGAATCTCAAATGAATATACCAGACTTATCTCATTGTCTAATGGCAAAAGAGGCAGATAAAGACATAGACATATTTAGTGTTTATCTCATCTACTTCGTATTAAATGAGATTTATAACGACATCGTTTAGTTAAAAACTATTCAAATATAAAATACGTTCTGTAAATCACCCTCTATATCACAATCCCGTTGTTTGTTAATATAGACCTTTATGGACATTATGTATTAGTTGGCAGATATTGGCAAGTAACCGGAGATCAGTTAGAGTCCTTGATTGTTCTTTTAGTAGAGAGTTTCCAGCTGATGATTAAAATGTGATTCTTGTATATTTAGTAAACCGCGATTACAACGGAAGCGACAATATAAGATACAAAAGATAAAACGCATGTGAACTTTTTTTGCGGTTTCGCGTACTTCCTGTGGCTGACCCATATTGGCAAAATCGGATGTCACATTGTTCGTAGTTCCAGTGTCCACTGAACACCATATGGACAGCTTTGTCAAGATTTGCATCGCATGTCTGACATGTTTTGCGTCAATGTTTACGCTGTCATGGCTAAATCGGGCGGCCATGTTTTTTTCTTCTTTTTTTAATGATGTTAAGGCTATGCCAGGGATCTAAGGAGGGTATAGCTAAGGAGAATCATCTCATATGGGAGAAAAGTAGAAAAAGTGCCCAACTGTATGCTATTAAATAACAGTCCAAAACCGTCCACAATGACCCTGATGTTGTAAAAGAGATGGTGTTTGTATGTACATAAATATGTGTGTGCGTAATTTCTTGGCGCAAAAAAAGACCCTGATGCTAATGCGGCGTTATTATAGCATTTCGACGTGTATTTTTCATATACACAGATGATTCTCCTTAGCTTTACCCTCCATACATCTTAAATGTATACATGATAACTAAATGGTATAGAGAACACTACCACGTAATATAATATTTTTAACTGTTGGAAATGTGCTTTTCTGATACATTAAAAATATGATTTAAAGGAAAGTGATTAGTGGCGTTTAAAAATACAGATAGTTCGTACTATACAAAATAACAACTACATTATACAACATTCATTACAGTAATCTACAATTAACTGCTATCAATTTCCTTGTGAGTATTTTTTATGTTTTAAAAGCACAAAGAACAAATGTATTACAGCCATATTGTTTCACATTTTTTCTACAAACAATTAATTACACTCCTCAATCTATATCATCATAGTTTCGCACTCTCGTTCATAAATTAGATTAACCATTATAAATAAGCAATTAACTATTTCATGGGATCATGATATCCAAACATTTCACATGGGATGCGTATGGGAAGACATCTCACATGTTGTATGAAATCACGGTTATTTCGGTACGATTGTTTTTATTCGCTCGCCAATTGGGGCCAATCAACGCCACGTGTTGAGGTCTATACTCTATTGAGCTTGTTGGGTCTAATATGCATCACTTATACTCTGTTACGCATAAATCCTCCTTTGTTAGGAGCAATTATTGTTTGAACGACCAATAAGTATATTGTGTATGTTAATATTTGAGGAAGTCGCATTCTTCTAAGCAAAGATGTGAATGTATAATAATATAGAAAACAACAAGTATAGGGATATGTTATAGTAAAAATATTAAGCTAATCTTAGGATATATAAGTCTAATTTGAAAAAAAAATCGTTTTTGAAAAAAAAAACAAATTTGTCTCGAGTAAAGTTGAAATAATACAGAATATATAAAATAATATAACAAAACTATTTAAAATGTGTACATTATTTAGCACTCTGTAGTCTCTATCATATTTTATGGTACGGCTTTCCATTGTTTTATGATAATATATAATAATATCAACCCTTATATGTCCCACTGCTGGGCACGGGTCTCCTCGAAATCAGGGTTTTGGGCCATAGTTTACCGATGCGCTGGCCCAATGCGGGTTGGTGAATTTCACACACCTTCATAGACTTTTAACCTCATCAGGCATGCAGGTTTCCTCACGGTGTTTCCTTCACCGGTGAGCAAGCGATGGTCTCATGTTCAGGTGCACGTAGAAATTAGAAAATCCCATTTATAGGGGGGTTAGGATCGAACCCGGACCTCTCAGCTCTCACTCAAGAGGTCGAGCCCGTGCCCACTAGGCCATCGGCGTTTTAAGATATTCTGAGATTATCGCGTTCAAGCAAACAAGAAACTGTTCAGCTTTATATTTTGTATCTATAGATTTTCATAATTTTATCTTATTTTAGTAGATATATAAAAAAATATTGTATCTCATAATTGTAGAGACATGAGAACTTTATTAGTTTCATATGGTGAATATGATCTGGAATATTTGAAGACCACATTCTTCACAAGACACTCGACATTATCATATGTCCCGTACTAGAAATGTGTGTGGACTTTTGACGACGGTCATGAGTTGATAACACGGTTGTTAAAGGGTAACCCAACGCCACAGCCATAACAGTGGACGTGTTACAAAAACATTTTTATCGGCCTCTATGATAAAACACACTTGAAAACTAATAAAAGGCTTTTAAGGAGGACCTTAATGAATGTTTTAAGTGTAGGTTTTATTGAATAATAAACTACTTTTTACGAGTTTTATCGGCAAGGGCAACATTGTTGTTAAAATATCCGATATGTAGGGAAAAATATTAATAAACCGCAATTAAATCTGTACAACAAAGTTTGGTTTCGATGAGTGTTTCAAGAAATTAACATACTTTATTTATTTATACAATTAAAAAAAATATCAAAAGATGTTTAAACAAATCCATTTAATGAATGAATAATAAATGTGTAGGTTAAATAATGTTCGTCTAAACTCTAAATAACCGTCAGACTTTTTTGTAGTTGATTAATAGTAATGATTATGACCCAGTTCTGTCTTATGATGAACGAATCATTGTCTTGTATGGTGTAACTTGATTTTTATACCTGTAAACTTTTGATTGGGGGTCTGAACTCGGTGAGTTTAGGGGTTTGAGTCTAGACCTTGCAATCAGTACCCCTAGTGCGAGGTTCTGAGACGTACAGTCGATTCGAGTTTTTGTTGTATGGTCATATACTCATACTACTTATGGTTACTACCGATGCCCATAGACAAAAGTTATGCAGATGCGTTGCCCCCCCCCCCTCCCCCAATGGGCCACCGGAAACTCACATACCCCGGTCGTGCCGGTCTAATTCGGCTGCAAAGCCAGCATGGCACTACCTAATAATTGTTAAGTATTGAAATCTTATTATTTATTCGTAGATTGAAATATTATATTTTATATGCCGGCCAAATTGTGAACTCATTTCATGAGACTCATATTGAACAAATTCCCCACCATGGTTCAGGCCTTGACGTGGCGGTGGGGCTCAGTAGCCAAGGGTGAGCCCAGCACCTTGGGCGAAGCTAATTAAGCCAAGGGGGCTCTTTGTGCCCCTCTTATAAGAAGAGGGGGCAAAAAAGCAGGGGGCAAGGGGCGAGGATGGGAACCTCACCCCATTGTACTGTCCCTACGTTGGGAGGTGTTGTTCTGTGGTGCGGGACAACCCCTCTGTGGAGAAGGCGTCGGTCCCTTGGGGGACTGACCAGCCATCGAGGTGCCCTGTTTGCTCATTAGATCCGGGGCACCTTACAATGGCGGCATTGGTGGCACTCGCCGGGTTTTAGTGGGTAGAGCTGCATCCACTTACCAGCTTTCGGGCGCAGCGAGTCCCACATACCCGCGTGGGGAGACCCACTCCCCCGCGGGTAGCCTCAGAGCATTTCCCAGTGTTAAAGAAAAAAATATAGAACAAATAACAAAAAATCCAGTTTCGAGAAAACTGCTTTTTTGTCATGTCGAGAGCTGTAGAGCACCTCAACGGTTTGTATATGAGGCGTCAATAGATCAGTTTTAATGATTAAACCGGTGATCTATATTTGGCAAGATATGTATATATTATATGTATGTATATATATTTATGTATGTGTAACTGCTACTTAAAAACGATAACAGTTTATCTCGTCTGTATATTTTGTTAGGTATATAATGAATAAATAACCTGTTATTAAATATAAAATATATTCTCTAGATTCCTTAGCAGCCAGCACTGATTTTAATAATTTAAATAATGTTCTATTCTTGATTTTAATAATGGAATGTAATAAATTGAAGGTCGTTTACGTAAATGTCAAATTGTAATTTACCGCGCGTTTATTGGAACTCGTAAATAAGTTATTTTACGATACAATGTTTCGCTTTGTTCCTTTATATTTAGAACTTTTTGAACGTTCTATGAACTATGGCTAGAATTTTTTGGAGATTTACACAAGTTTTCAATTTTAATGACATAAGGCAAAGGCACACTCAAATATATGTGTGTGCCTTTGCCGTATGTCATATAAAATACACTCAATTTTAAAATTGAGTGTATATTTAGATTAACTGTATATTGTAATAGGTAAACACGTGTTTTTACTCCACTTACCCTTTCTATGTTACAACTTACTACTAGAAAGTGCATATAAGATGGAATTGCTCCAAAGTTGGGCATATGGCATATTCAACCGCCTGTCAATATAATTATCACAAACACTCACCGTTAACCAGATAAGTAGGTACTGTGTGGGTCCTACTTTCCATAGAGATTATTTCTCCGTGTTATTAAGACATCAAGAAAGAGTTATTTAACGGGGCTTACCACCATTTTTTTTAATGCTCCTAATAAAATTTGGCAAAGGAATCTTCGTTTATACGTTTGATCGTAAGAAAAAACTAAAAGAGAAAACATTATAGTTAAGTAGTGTACAAATGATTTTTATAAGACCACAGTAGGTAATATTGAGAAGTTTTTTATTTAATTTACTAACATATTGTTATTAAACATAATATTACATACGTAATTAATTATTTTTCCCATATATAATCTAGTTATATAGAATCTTTCAGTAGCTAGAAAATGTCTAAATTGCAGGAATACAATTCAAATAGGTAGGCGGCGCCGTTGGCGTGAAACCGCTATAAAATAATTGCATATTATATAAATCTGATAAAAATTAAAGAACAAGTCATCGGAATCACTCGTGAAAAAACTTCTTGCTTTGTATTCTTACTGTTCTAAGCTGCATGTTAAAATATTCTGAGATACAGCGATAATGAAAAAGCAAATTGTTAGTATACCGAACACGGAATTCATTGAATGTTACACTCATTAAGAACGCATGTAGGTCGGCATTGTTTCGGGCGGGAAAGGCGGTCTTTGTGCATGACGTTTATTTTTTCAATTTGCTCCCGAAGACGCCGGCTACGGCTTTAATTACAAACAGCTATTAAATTTATTGATATGATAAAAGCAAAGTTCATTTAAGCATCAATAAACACACAAAAGTGTTTGTCATTATAATATTTTTGCACTTTTTTGGTGTATTATTTTTAATCTTTAGCGTTTTCGTCTACATACACGAACAAACTTTTTAAATATATCGAAGGGTAAAAAAAGCTTAGCCCCAGATTGTCCCGCCAAAATTTTGTTATGCGGGACCTTTGGAATCTGTTGAATAATGGATTAGAAATGTGTGGAGCGGTTATTAGTGAGGATGCGCAGGCGCGGGTCAACGTCGCACGAGCTGCATTTTAATGGCCTACACGCTGTCGAATTATAATAACTTTTGTGATAATATTTTTGATAGATTCAAATATATGCAAAACAACCCTATGAGAACCACGCTGCGTGTGTTGGTGACTTGAATTTGAATTAATGATTAATTGTCTTTTGTTGTTATTTATTGTTCCATTCTTATGATTCATTATTGTTCGTTAAATGAATATTGAAATTAATGAATATAATGTATAATTTTCGATAAACAGTAAAATCATTTTTATCATGGCACATAAATTATAAAAATACACAAATATTGTGTTAACTTTTTTTTATAATCGGTTAAAACTTCCACGCAGGTTTTATTGTTTTCATCGTTATGTATGCAAATGAATGTATATAATTTTACCTTATACCGTCGCTAATGAGGCGGCACGGGCTGGTAACCTGAGCCACTAGATGGACACGACTTCATCCATCATGTCTGTAAGATAACACTGTTGCTTATCTCGTCTCCACAAAAGGGCAATTTTAGCACGCTTAATAAACTACAATCTTGATGACCACCGCAACTTTCGATCAAAACATGAATTGGTTATAAATTATATAGACAACGTACATACAAGTATGAATAATACTTAATACAATTTTGAAAATTTGTTATAGCTGTACAAATGGTACAATAGTGATCTTTTTATTTATAATATAATATATACAATTTTGTGAAATTCTACACATATTATGCACACACAGCTTGGATGTTCCTAGCTCGATCGTTCTAGTTCTAGTTCCTAGGAATCGCTTATCGGAGTGATATTTGGATGAATATTTCAACAAAATCACAAGTCACAAAATATAGCCAGTTATGACATATAATGTGTGAAGTACAGCTTGGCAAAAAAGAGTATGACGTGGTGACAGGTGGAACTAAATATTTTACTAAATGGAAACCTATGATGTTGACAATACTTGGCCGACAAATACTAGATTTTGAGTAAAGCTTAGTGTTTCATTTTTATTTTTAACGATTTGATTAAATTATCTTACTGATTTTCCATATTATGATGAGACCTAAGTGAAAGTGGCGCCCTCATTTTTTCCATACTCTTTTTTGCCAAGCTGTAACTTATTATTTTCATCAATAGGATTATATAACGGAATATATAATATAACCTCTTTGCATCCAACGCCATTTACTATAAGACTGGCCATAAAAAGGAGTGAGCCGATTATAATGTAAAAAGAGGTTCGTAGTCGTTCCATAACCGATTGCAAATGGCCCCCGGGGCCCGCTCCGCCATTTATAGCCATTCGCAATCTCGACCGCTAAAAAATAAGCATGCAATGATTTGAACGGCGATTCGGTCCCTAGCGATCCTTAGTTATAAGCAAGACGACACTAAAATTAGTATAACAAAAAAGGGTGCCCGCTGCGGCCTCCTTTCTAAATGCCTCCACGTACGATGAAAGATTTTTGTTCCTTTGAATATCGTTTTTCGTTTGAATTTAAACTTTTTAGAATATCTATTAGTACATTTACACTTTTTAAACCAGTTTAACGGCGAAAGCTAGATTTTGAGTTACGTAAACTCCAACGATTTAAACTGTGTATGTATAATAATGTGCATTTTATGTAATTTTAGACCATTAAAGTAGAAAATTGTTGGAGCAATGTTTTAAGAGGTATTTATGTTTTCTTTTTAGGTATTTATGTGAAAGATACAAAGGAGACGGTCCAAAATTGTATGCGACGTTGGTCTACTTTTGTAAATGTAATGAGATAAAGGAAAGAAAATATTGAAACAGTTTTGATTTGTTCATATCCATGAATTCATCTCAATTTCAGCGGTAGAATAATTTAATGTTTCCAAGATTTCAAATTATAAAAAATATAATAAAGATATGGTGATAGCGGTAATGTTCCATACAAATTTACAAGGGGTCACATCATCATTGCCCATCGAGGGCATAATTACGACCTTATTGACTTAAAATATAGACAACAAAGTTTTTAGAAGCTTGGGTAACATTTATCAATAATCGGCTCATAATTATATGTACATAATTATATGCTACTTTATTGTACCAGATTTATGGAGACAATATAAATCCGTGGTGTCGTGTTGAGCGGACATAACAATAGCCAGCCCGCTTAACCCGATGTTCTTAAAGATTTCAACCGATAAACGCTAAATTGCCTTCACGCCGCTTATTAACTCGATACAATTGCATTAGTGACACAGAATGTTTCACACTATAAGCTGGTTCTTGACCACAGAGTATAGATATCATAGATTATGAGAACAATACTTGTCTACGATTCACGCTTTTTCCAATTACTTTTTTTATGAAAGACTATTTGAGAACCATCAAATCGCTATTATTTTGTAGGATGTTTGTGCTATGTGTTATAGTTATCTGATAGTAAAAGTATATCCCTATTTAGATCAATTAGGAATTTATATAATCATGTATTTAGACTTTTGAAGGGACAGAGTCAGAGTACTCTAATGTATTCTGATCTGTGATTCTGATAGAGGCCATTTAACAGTGTTATGGCATAGCTTTGTATTTTATTATAACAGTGGACAGAAACGGGTTAGTACTAGTGAAGTCTAAACAGGAAATACCAATGATGACAAAATCATAAGCTCCAGTAACTTAAGCCCAACGTACTAAATTATGTAAAATATGATTATTGATTAATTATTAACCCTAAAACATTAATATATTAAAATATTGGAAGTGAAACTTCTATGCGCGCATGAGGGTATTTTTTTTACGGATGAAACGTCACAAAAATGTGCAATGTTTTTGTCCAAGAAGAGGGAGAGAGTAATTGGGACCAATTAAGAGAGAGTGAGAAGGGCGAAGGTAGCATAAAGCATATAGCCATGGAGTGAGAGTAGGGAGCAAGTGAGTGAGAAAGGTCGAGAGACAAAGTGAGATAGAGCGAACGACTTATCACAAGTCTCGGAAATTTAAAGCTTTAGATTAGTATAAATATAAACGAGATTAAAAATTAGTTTGCCAAATAAGTTTCACTTCTGACATGACTTGTACTTTGTACGCACGCACTTTTTAATACTTAATCTGTTTAACCATTAACCCTTAACTATCCAGTAAGGTATTGTAAATTATTGACGAGTAGTATGTATCCAACAGACACCATGTTATGACAAAAGTTTCTAATCACTGATATGTGATATAACTACAAGGACTACGATTACATATAACACAAAGAAAATTCTGACAGGCGCGGCCGATCGGGGGATCCCCCGCGCGCGCGTTAGTTCCGAGCTATAAGGCACCCTTATGTGTTCAGTGTGCCTTAAGCGGAGTAGGAGGAGGGGATGCCAACCCCCGCCTCCAGAGAAGAGTGCCGGATGGCACACCGTTGTGGCCCGGTGCGGACGTCCACAGCTCTCGCGCCGGATCATCCAGACGACAAGGAGAACACCGCTGGGGTTTGTGGGTAGAGTCTGCGTCCACCTTACCATCTTCTCGGGCGCAGAGAGTCCCACATAACCCTGGGCCCCCCCGGACCCGGTGGTATGCCTGAACGCATTCCCCAGCGAAACAAAAAAAAAAGAGTTAAAAAATGCAATATACAAGAAACTAAAAAACCTAAATGTTGTATTTTTGTAACCATCCAATAAAGTTCACTGTCATATTTTAAATCGACACTTCCTTTAAATATGCTTTATCAACTTCCTTTATAAGTGTATTAAATTGCTTAATTTCGCTCGGGTACATACTCGATCGTGTAACCCGACACGACACGCATAAGTCACTCGATACTCGATCGCCGCCATCTTTTTATTATTATTTGTCATGTGCTGCGTCAGGGCATTTTAATCACGAACCCAAAACAAGATGGATACTATACAATAGGCAAAAGGGCTGAACGTAAGCTAGTAAAAGCATATTGAATTACAGCTAACATTTGAGGACATTAAGAACATTCGTATTCGTTTCAGATTTAGAATTGTCTTAGTTTTAAAATGTTTAAAATATATCTTTGGCTAAGTTCAGCTCATTTTGTTAATTTAGTATCAAGGTAAGATTTAGAACTACTGTAATTGCTATTTGAGCAATTGCAGTAGGTAGTCTAAAGTTAGCTAATAATAGAGAGATTTTTATGTGTATAACATGATTATTACAGAAAAATTATAATGAATAAATAAACCTTTTACTTTTTTTCTTTTGCGCCGGGAAATACTCTTAGGCATCCCGCGGGGAGGGGAGACCTCCCGGGCGGCTATGTGGGACTCGCTGTGCCTGAAAGATGGTAAGATGGTCGCAGCTCTACCCACTAAAACCCGGCGAGTGCCCCCAATGCCGCCTTTGGTGAGGTGCCCCGGATCTGTTGAGCAACAGGGCACCTCGACGGCTAGTCAGTCCCCCAAAGGACCGACGCCACCTCCGCATAGGGGTAGTCCCTTAATACAGAACAACCCCTCTCAACGTCGGGGTAGTGCAATGGGATGAGGTTCACATCCTCGCCCCTTGTCCCCCCTGCTCTTTTGTCCCCCCTTCTTATAAGAGGGGTGCAAAGAGCAGCTTCCTCGATTCAATTGGTTTCGCCCAAGTTGCTAAATTCACCTCAGGTTACTGAGCCCCACCCCCACGACAAGGCTTGAAACATGGTGGGGAATAAATAAACCTTATTCATGCACATGTTCTCATTATTATTATGCAGTACTAATTAAGGCGAATGAGTTGGAATTTTCTCTACGGGTATTATGTATATTCACCAAGGCAATGAAAACGAGAAGAAAACAATAAAAAGTTGCATGTAATGATATCTAATTGAAAATAATAAAAATGACACTTAAATGAAACGCCATGTCACATGTAATTTTGTACCTATTTAATTAGATACCTATTCATATATATGTACTTGGGTACCTTATAGCGGGAAAATTTGGGCGGGAAAAAAGTTTTTTTTTTAATCATATGTTATCGTTATCTAGATTAATGCGGGCGCGTGCTAATATTGTTGTTTGGATTTGGGTATGTGTATGCCATAAAATCTCATTAATAATTATCTCAGTCCAATAAAGAGGCAGTTTGTGCATTAAATAAGAAATTCATGAGTCCAATTTACATGCGTGTGCAAATGTTATAATTAAGTTGCCATATCATTATTGGAATATGCATTAATAAAATACACATTATATTGCCCGATATAAGCAAGATACAGATATAAAGCAGTATATAAACTAGTTCAGATTTAATAAAGTCTGGTAATGTTTCATAAAAGAGACGGAAGCCTAGATAGACCTCAAATCTAAACATTTATATATGCAAAAGTATGTCAATTGGCATAGAATATATAATTTATTTATATCGAGATTGTACCAGTTGATAATGTTTAGTGAATATTATGCAGAGCAATTAGACGGTAAAATCAACGGTTTCTAATTTAATAAACGGGTTAGATCCGCTTCAACTTCACTGCGGTTGACAGCAGGGAAGTAGCACTGTAGTCACAAATGAAGTTTTTTATTAATGCAAATTTGGCGGCAATGAATAGATATATTATTTATAATTTTCCTTTGTCAAAGAAATAATGATTTAGGCTCTACGCAAAAAAGTCTAAGTGAATAAAGACTAATTCAAATGACTATTACTGTAGTTGTTTGATTATAAAACAGCTGGCAGTTTGCGTATAAATATAAAAAAACGTACTTTCGTACTTTTAAATAAAGTCACAAAGAAAGTCGTATAGCATGTACTTTATAGCACGCGCCAAAAGGAGCATTCAAAGATAAGTTGATAAGTAAGTTGTTTCAGTGACTCATGTTTGTTTGATGACTCAATGTAGCAATCATTAACAGTCCGTATTCGTTAACTGTTGGACGTAGGCCTCTTTTAACAAACACCGATACACGCAACTGCATGTATCGTTGCTATTCGCATTCATATATAGAAAAAATATGGTCTATTACACCACATTTTTTATAAGTGGCCATTTGTTTAAAAATAATAATATGAAATTGTTCTTTGGCATTTACGTGGCGCCATTAGTGCTGTCAGATTGACATTTATATATGTAAATGACATTTTATGTCTCAGTAGCGGTTTCCAATTTATTGGACCGGTCCGGCTAAGCGCGACCAGGCTTTTCACACCTCCGTGTTTGAGATGCGATTTAGCGTTAACGCCTCATATTGACTTACCCCTAAACCTCGCACCTCCGCCACATAACATATGCCCACTATATATATGCCGTGTTTAAAAAGGTCCTTTTAGTCTTAACACCTTTACATGGAATTCTGTTACTGTTTTTTAAAAGCATCCTGTTTAAAAAAAAGATTGATGCCAAGGGTTGATGCATATACAGTTATTTATAATGCGCATAACGTAGCCATAGTTAATAGTGTTACAGATAATGATTTTTTATATAAACCATAGATAAGTAGAGTAAGTAGACTAAAGACTATAGCTAACATTTCGTGAAGTATTTGCTACTACTATAATACTCATTGCCATAAAAGAAAAAAGAAAAGTTACAATAAGTAGCAAAGTGTGCTCAACGCGTTATTTATAGATAAATTTCCTTTCACGTCTGTTATCTTATCTTACTAATACTATAATTGCAAAATCTTGTAAGGCTGGTTATTCATTTACTTAAAGTGGCCGATAGATTTTCATAAACCTTTCAATAACATATCGAATAGAAAATGTATATTTTGAAGGCTAATAAAATACACTACTTCAAAAAAAAACCTGTTTTTTCATCGGAATCTGTTGACAATTCTATTACTGATTTTCTAAAAATGAAGTTATAGGGTTATAAAAACAGAAACTAGACGCAAAAAAAAATGGATTTTAAGTTAAAATGTGGAAAGATATGAAAACGTACTTTAACAAAACATTTAACTTTTCGCTGATTTCAAAGTGATGTTATTTTTCTCGAATTTGGTTCTGTAAACCTTACTTTAATATGGAACGCTTTCTCCTCTAGCTTTGATCACTGTCTACCTACGCCCATTAAGGGTCAAGCTTTTCAATTACTTGTTTATTTTCAATGAATTGTGGAGTCTGTTTCTAGTCTACTGTCAACGCAGCTTCCAGTTGATCCAGCGTATCTGGTGTGTCTGGAGCTGGATTTCAGGCTTGAACTTTCCGTTTCAGCTGGTCCCAAAGGTGCTCTATCGGATTTAAGTCTGGACTATTGACTGGCTGCTGAAAGACTGGTATTATAACCTTCCGAAGACATTTACTCACAATTCTAGCAACGTGCGGTCT
Organism: Helleia helle; assembly: GCA_963853865.1. Taxonomy (NCBI): domain Eukaryota; kingdom Metazoa; phylum Arthropoda; class Insecta; order Lepidoptera; family Lycaenidae; genus Helleia; species Helleia helle. Next base: position 15,111,665 of record OY971426.1, on the reverse strand, counting down.
TGCATTGTCGAGCATAAGTTGGAAATTTTCTCCATTATTTAACTTTCAGCATTAACACGATGATTACGAAAGAACACCAGCACAGTAAGACCCGTCCTAGAGATGCCTCCCCAAAACATGGTAGAGCCACGTAGAGCCACCACCAAATCGAACTGTTTCTCTAATGCAACACTGAGCATAACGTTCTCCTGGACTTTGCGACATCCTTCAGAGCCTACAAGAGACATTCGGCTTTCATCACTGAAGAGTCTGTCTCACATTGGCCTATAATTAAGGAAAGTACTATCGAGAAAAGTCTAACCTCGCTTGCCAATGATATGCAGTGAGTTTTGGTCCCGTTGCTGACTTGTGTGATTTTAGATTTTGCTCCCGAAGCCTTCTTCTCACAGTACCTATTTTAATTTATAGACACTTCCATGATTTTCCCTCGGTCTATCCGGAACGATAACAGAGAAAGATGTTGATTTCGCAGAGAACTCAAGGCTATAAAATGGTCACCTGTCGGGTTTGTGACACGTCCTCTTCCTGATCCTGGTCTCCGGTGGTAATCCCCCGTTTCTAAGCATGGTTTATAAGCTCTACACACTGCTGATCGGCTCAAATGTAATTTTCTAGCCACATTTCACTTACCTAAGCCCTCACGAATGAGAGCTACGACTTAGCAGCTTCTGCTTCAGTGGTATGCATATTTTAAAACGTTATGAAAAGGATTGTCCAACAAAGTTCAAAAGGTTTCATTAATACAACGAACAAAACGGAACGGACATTAAAAATCTAAATAAACTAACCATGCATTTTATGCACAAATGAACATTTCCCTATCAGTGCATTTATAATGTTACAAAAATCCACATAAACACTCGCATTCCTCTAAAACGATATCAAGTGTGTGCTAAGATGTTAATTTATAACGTTTAACCCAAAAAATGACTATAATATCGCCTACTTGAGTAATTAACAACTTTTAAAGTAAAAATGTACAGGTGGCGGCTAGAGTAAATAATAATTTTAATACAACTGTCAATCAACGCTTTGATTATGCCTATAAATTATTTATATTACAAAATTGAGTAGTTTTTTAATATTATACAAAAAACTTCATCACATAACTCTTCATACTAGTCAATACATATTTTTAATTCTCAAGTCGATATCATATTATAAAAATGTATTTAAATCTTCAATGTAACAAACTCTGTCACCTATGACGAAAATTGTTTAAGATAATTTGAGTTTCGAATATACATGATTAACTTTTTTTTCTCACACGGGCACAAGATTATAATCATAGTGCCAATCTATTACATAAAGGCGTGTACACATGTGCGATAACAATCTTCGCGATCAATCAGAGCGTTCTCGATGAGCTCGGCGGTTCGTGACTCGTTTTCGTGAACAGTATTGCCACGAGATGTGAACGTGATTGAGTGAAAGCGTTACAAGCTTTAGGTTACGAAAATGGCCCCAACGTTCAGTACAATATTATTGTCTCTCTATTGTCCCAGAATATATCTACCAGCTCGGAACTCTATGGATATCCATAATTAAAAAAAAAAATGAATTTCGAATACCGTATGAATGAAATTTCAACCAGTCATATTTATAATTAAATTTTAATTACGTTACAGAACGGTGTTAAGGAAATAAATTGCTTATATTATAGTAAAACTTATAAAACTTTAATATTCGTTTTCATAGTTATACAATTCTTGTATCTTCATAAAATTACTAATATGCTAAAGTTTGAATGTTCGTTGCTCAATCGCGACAAAACTACTGAACGGATTTTGATGAACCTCAGCAGTGTTGTAGCTTATATACTCTTATAACTCAATAATTCAATTTACTACATATTATACCGAAAAATTCAATGTTCCTACGGGAAATCCACTTGGCTTAATATTAGCAATTAATTCGTAATTACGTTAATTGGAAGGTCAAAAACGACTATAATTTGATAATAATATTTTATTATATATTTAATTAAAAAGTATCGTATAAATTTGGTAATTTATATGTTACTTTTTAGGTTATGTGCTGGCCGAAATATATTTCAATATATTATTATAGTAAAAAGAGATTTGTCACATTGAGACACGTTTGTAATTTAGGATAACTACTTGTTTTTTTAATACTTCATTGTAGCAAGGAAATACATAAGTTACTTTCGAAATCCATGCGGGTGAAGCCGCAGGAAAAGCTAGTAATTATATAATGAGATTGTTTTACCGTCATTCAGTTTGATAAAATAATTAAAGCTAATAAGGCTACGTGCTCAAACGTATAAACGAATTAAAGTGCAATGCACGTCAAATATTAATGTCTCCATCGTGAGCCAGTGTTGAAAGTTAATCAGAATTGCATTACCTCGTGTTTCGTCACGCCGGGCAAAAAACTTCATAAACATGCCTTTATGATTGATCACATTCCTATGGTGTGCGATAATTTTATAATGCTATTAGGCATATTAGTTTGCATATTTTACTTGTTTTAATAATGGGCTAATAATAAGTAATATATAATATAATCTTCTTCTTCTTAGCGTGTCGATGGCTACCTAAATTTTATCCGCCCAGAACTCAGCTACGAGTATTCCATTCTCAGTAGCGTCCATTAAGTCCTGCAATGTGCAGGTGGTAGGGCACGCAGGACACGACATGAGATGGTCCATTGTTTGTGGGACGGCACCACACATGCACTCCATATTGGCGGGATCTGTGAATCCCCACCGAACACAGTTATCCTTGCTCCGGCCGACCTGAGTTCTAAGTCTATTCAAGCACTTCCAGGTCGGCCACGGCAGCTCGTGTCCAGGTGGGGGACTCTCGGACGGTGAGACAAAAGGCGTAGGGAGCGGAATGCTATCTCGCCACAGTCGAATTCTAGTTTGGGATCGGTTTCCTGAAAGAGGGTGGACACAACTGGCGAAACTGTTGCGGCTTTTTAGCCTTTGCGGCACCGGGGTGTGATGGTGCATAGGATGTCGCGTATCCTTCTCCATATTGGCCCTTTCACTGGAGCATGCTACCGCTCTACGAACCTCTGGTGGAGCTATTCCTGTCAGGGGGTACAACTTTGGGACCGGAGTTGGCTTTAAACAGCCAGTGATTATGCGGCATGTTTCATTTAAAGCTGTATCCACCAGCTTTGCGTGAGCTGAGCGACTCCATACTGGGCTTGCATATTCGCCTGCAGAGAAACAGAGCGCCAACCCAGAGGTTCGCATAACGCCTGGCGAAGCACCCCACCTCGTAGAGATCAGTTTACATAATATAATAAAAAGTATAGTTATTAGCATAATATATTCTAGGGTCTAACTTATATTATATCTCTCAATTTTATATGTCATGTACTTGCTTTGTAATAAAATTTACCAAACAATCAAAGTAAGAATACTTTTAGTATTCTTTTTTCATTGTAATACATTTTTTATATTAACGGAAATTCAATCCGGCATGTATCACAGATACTAACATAGGTTTTTTTAATTGTTTGAAAAATATTCGTAAGATCGTAGTTAATTTTTTTATGAAAAGGAGCATTCGGAGCCTTATGGTACCGAAGCCCATACACATCCTCACAATCAGAGTTTACGCAGATGCGCTGCCCTCTTTTTCCCTATCCACCCCAATGGGCCATCGGAAACTCACAAACCGCTACAAACGCGACAGTATAGTTGTCACTTGACGCCAGTGTTATGTGAGCGAGAGGTACTACGGTCGTGCCGGCGAATTTTGGCTGCAATGCAGCATGGCACTACCTCTTACATACTCTTACATAATTCTTAGAATCCATACGACTGGATATATATACTTGTATTATCTCCATCCCTTTTCTTTGAACAATTGAAAGGTGCGAAAGTGTGTTGCTACTAGCATGTGTAGTGTAGGCGGGACGGGTGTCTAACTGGCTCTGTCAACATGAGTCGTCACTACAGCATCATGTACTTGACACAACTGAGTACACAAGGAGTTAGTCGGAAGGACTAATGCATGTATTAACATTGGCGTTTAACATTGAACTATCGTCTGTCTACCTTAGAATATTCGTGCGACATCCTCCTATGTCCAAAAATATTAAAATTTTAAACACATGTAAGTATTATCATTTTAAAACACACAGTTTAAAATGTTAGTAAGAGGTAGTGCCATGCTGCATCGCAGCCGAACTGGGCCGGTACGACCGGGGTGGTACCTCTCGCTCACATAACACCGGCGTCAAGTGACAGCTATGCTGTCGCGTTTCGTGCGGTTTGTGAGTTTCCGGTGGCCCATTGGGGGGGGGGGGGATAGGGAAAAGAAGGGTGGGGCATCTGCGTGGCCTTAGTTGTGCGGATGTGTATGGTTGTCGGCGCTGTGAGGCTCCGACTGCTCGTTGCCCCCTAATGACATTAAAAAAGTGGTTTTTCCTTGTTGGCTATTAAATAATGTTGAACATCTCAACATAATATTAAATAAAACATCAAGTAACATTAGCATAGACAAATAAATCGTTCCTTATTAAAAAAAAGTTAAATTCCAACTAGGATTCGCCCCACGCATTTGTATGTTAGGGGTCACGCTCTTACCTAGATCGGAGACCATAAAGTTATAACGTATAAAACACAAATAAATATCATAAAAATCCACTACAATAAAAAATGTTTAAATAGGATACGCGACGTGGGCGCGATCATAATATTTTATTTTCACCCACGGCACAAAAGGTTGTTTGTGGTGGGCCATTGTGTTCGAGTTTAGTGGTTTCTAAACAAGTGTGCATACGTGCCGAACAAATGAAACAATGATTCGCAGAATAAAGAAAAATATATAAGATAACGCATATATTATCGCATTGATTAAAATTAAAAATGTTTAATATTTATGACAGTGATTCGAAATTTGAACATGAGTGACTTTAATCATTTGAATAGAAGAAACATAAAATATATAGATAATAGATTTTAGAATTGTTCGATCAATGACTTCGTAGTAGATAGCTTCTATTAAAAACTCTTGAAATTATTACCTACCTACCTTTTTTGCTACTTCTATATAAATTTCGTTATTATATGTCAAAGAGATATATTTTTGACTCTTTAATAATTGAATTATTGTCTATGGTTTGAAAATTCAAATTAGTTTTTGTATTATTATGAATGCACTTAATCTCCTAAAACTGGTATTTTTCCAGTGGCGCAGTCATTATTGTCGCCTCACTGCCGATATGAAATCGGACCCTGTTTACAGAACACTCGACTACGATGTATGGTTATGCTTCCAACTTTTTCTTGAATGTTCCATCATTTTTATTATAAGTCTAACCAATTATAACCATAAACGTCATCTATTATAAAACCTGCCAAATAAAGTTGTACTGTTATTTGAAGGCTATTATATTTCTTGGGTTTTATGAAACCTGTTTTAAGTCTAGCGTTCTAAATATATCCTAGACATGGCTATGGACGGAATATAAATATTCAGATATGCATATGTTAAAAAGAAAGCTGATCGATATGTCTTTTTGAAGTCATCAAGTTTATCTATAACCGATAATCAAGATGGCCGTTCCTCTCGAGTAGAAACTAGCAATTCGTATTCAGCTTGCTGAGTTTGCTCTTATTATTCATTGACTATCATGAACATCTGTAGGCAAAAGATCTTTCGCAAAACCATAAAAATGTAATCTAATAAAGATTATCCCAAAGCATCTTTTTTTTATATTTATTAAGAGCTGGATACAAGTCCTTTGCCCTCCTAAATCATGACTTGAGCCTATGTTGCCATGTTACAATCAAAATAATTGTAATGTTAAAAGTGTATAAATTATAAAATGAGTTTGTTTGCAAATACGAGTAAAATGCGTTAAGTAAGATCTAGCTAATAATACATAAAAGTTTTATATAATATATGACTAAACAAAAACCTTTTTTTCTTAATGTAACTGTCAACTTTATCACATACAATAAAGTTTTTTCCACCAATGTTACAATTAAACAAAAATCACAAGTTATTACAGGCAATTATGTATTAATCGATACAAGAGAATAAAAAACCAAATATCTTTCATAATGACACGTTTCGAAGCGTTTCAATAAAAGGACCGCCATATTTTGTGTTTTGACGGTCCTCCACATTTTGACTTAATGGCTTCGGTGTCTCTAATTGGATTTCGTTTTCTTGCCATATTTAGATTACCTTTGCACAGATTATGTGATAAAACAAATACTAAGAATTTCAACCACTTAATGTCGGATGTAAGACTGAAGAATGCTAATTCTTAAGCTTTGTTGTTTTGCTAAAGTCGATATGTATGAAAAACAAAGTCATATACATTATTAGCTGATACTCGCAACATTGATTTACAGATAATAATAATGTTTATTTCGCTTGTTTATCTAAATCAAAATCTGATTAGGTCAATATTGGCAGGAATCAGTGACAGGCAGACTAGAATTACCTTGGCATTTACAATATAGTACATACGTTGGTTGAATGGCTAAATAAAAGATGAAAGACATCATTTTTATTCAAATTACACAATTATGTTATCTTATTTGTTTTTATTTGCCCTGATAATTCCGCTACATTGTTGTGTATGGGCGTCGGTAGTCACCATAAGGCTCCGACTGCTCGGTTGCCTTCTTGTGACATAAAAGTACACTGAAAAGCCTTTTGGCGAAGTAGTTACGAAGCGATTACTAAAAAAAAAAACCATTTTTCTGTCAAGAGGTCGCAGTTGTCATGTAGTTAAATCTGTATTAATAATAGTGAACCCTTTTAAGTTGGTAACATTATATTGACTGGCTTTAATTAATAACAGTACTGAGACTAAAAGAAAGGCAGATACAAAAGCTGTTCATAGTCTAAGGTCAGTTTCGTCATTTGAGAAGGTGAAATCAGCACAGGTCATTTAGGCTTGCGTGCGTTATTAACCCATGGGTCATAGGTTCGTTATGGGTAAATATGTTGCAAATATAAATAAATGGGAAACGTAACTGTTTTCAAATACCAATTTATTAAACCAAACTAACGGTAATATAAAATGATCACGTATATATCTCGCTCCAAATCTTATTCCAATTGCGAAATTGTTTCCTTTATATATCCTTGGACCAGACCGGTCTTTAACAATAAAGCTATATTAATATTGAATGCAACAGATCGAGTGTAAACTGAATCGATGAAATGTGCGGTCGACGCGTGCCACAAGGCCGGTCAACTGAGCGTAGACTATAGAGTACATCTCTTTACTCTATAGTACATACTCTATAGTCTATACCCGAGTACTCGCACGAGACTTTATAAGGCCTAAGCAAATTATACCATAATGGACCCGTTCGCCAACTAGGTATTCGTCATTGCATCGTAACGACTTACGCACGTGCTTTGTAAGGTATCGCAATCGCTTCGACACTGGACACCGCTATAATAATATTCAAATTATCCCAGAGAAAAACTGATCCCGCCATGTATAGAGAGCATTTAAATGAATTTTGTTACGTGAAATCCGAACGCCTATTTGACCAAAAACGAATTTAAATACGCAATGCAAATATCTCCAGGCAATTAAGTACGGTTACTGAAATGGAGACGTCGGAAAAAATCATTCCAATCTCAGTAGTCAGTACTGGAAATCGCATCTGTTAAATCTATACCTACAGCTAATGTGTATTTGGCAATAGCAATGTATATAATTCTCAATAATTGCAGAAAAAAATATTAATTATTATTTTATTATTATAATGTATAATTAATTGCAAATTAAACTTTGAAAATTATTGAAACCTTTTAATTCTATAAAGTTACAGAAATCGATCATATATATAGCTTAATTTTCACTTTTACGAAAATAACCTTAGATTGAACAGAAAATTTAAGGAATATAGAAATACCTACATGGTATGGATTTATGTCGTGGAAATAGGTCAAATAATTGTCTTAAGTCAAATTTCTAATTCCAATAACCTGTCTACAGTTGTCATTGAGCATACAACCCGATAGAGTAGTAAATAGTAATCTGAGCCATAAAATTCCGAAACTGGTCAGTGATCTGTCACTGAAATTCAACCAACCAGTGATCTGTTTGTACGTTCCAACGGCCAGTCATCCATCAATGGCTACCAGTCGGCCAATCAGAGAGCAGAACCGACGGGCGCAGCGGGGCAGCACAAATTTGAGGGGAATTAGTTTTCATACAAAACATATAACATTACCGCTCTATTCCGGTAAAATACTCGATGACAGTTGCTTCTTCACTATTTTTTTACTTTTATACTTATATGTATTTTTAATGTTTACGCGAATTTCACTCATTATAATGAAACAATTTTTTTACGTTAATAAAATCCGTAAAAAATTGTTTCATTATAATTATATACTTGTCACCTAAAATTACACGAATAGTGTACCTAAAGGTGGGTACACCATTCGTGTAATTTTAGCTATCAATTACAATATGCTTGTTATGCTAATTTATTGTTGATGGAGAGCAAAAACAAGTTATCATACTTATACTTGATAATAAACTTAAACTTTATACGATAATTATATAATCATGTATAATATAATTCTGTGTACTCGTGAATTGGCTCCATTTAATTATACACGTTCTAAATTTGATCGGCATTTCAGTAACTTTAATATGTTTATGTCTTCTTGGAATCAAATATTCTTCGAGGATATTAATTAGTAATGTACGAGGAATATTTAGTAATTATAAGTGTTTATGCATTAATAATTGAACCACTTACTTATAACTTTATTAGGAATGATTGAATGGAAGGAAGTGTTACTCAAGAGAATTCACTGATGCATTTCTGAAAGCTTTAAGTTTCGCATTCTAGGAACCAAAGTATTCTTTTAGGTATTAAATTTCCAACACTAGAATTTTACCAATATAAAAGTATTCTTTAAGAATACAGATAGAAATCTATTTAACAAAAATAAAAAGCTCTTTATTATCTGATAATCGCCCGATCATCTACGTCCAAACTGGCACAGGTAATATTTCTTAATATAGCATATTTGTTAAATATTCCGAGTTTCGAATTGGCAATAGCCTCGGGGTGAGGTCCGTTAAATAATAACAAGCGTGTTCTGAGCTATAGCCTATAAATCGTCCGAGCCTACGGGCACGCGGCACGCAGCCTCAATGCGGAAAATATACCAGTTGTGTGCTCGGGCACCACTTGGGTACCGGGGTACCAGGAGGCCGCGGGCAGTTGGCTATTGTTAGGCCTTCGCGACTTTCGCTCTGATACTTGTATTTACACTGTTCCGCTATTGTTGCCAGACAATTTATGCGCGAGATAAATTAAAGTGATTTCTGGTTTATGTTGGATGTGATTATGTTACAATGAAAGCTCTTTGTAAAGAAAAAATATGTTATCAAAATTCTATTTTACGGTACATTTGGTTTAAAACTCTACCAGAGTCAACCTCTGAAATATGAAAGGAATGCGCTGCAAAGCGCTTTCTATCTGCCTATATATAAGTGCTATCATCATCACCGTCACCGTGCTCACTTTTTCCATCAAAGAGTTCCTAACACTAGTTCCAAACAGACCGAGGAGTAGTCTGACCTTCGCCGGGGCCAGCCTCTTGCTAAGGTGTTTCATCCTTAAAAAACAGCTGAAGGCGCTCACAGTGGTTTTAGTTTGGGTATGGCACTCCCAGGTGCGAGTGCCACAAGCGTCAGGAACTTACGCTAGGATCCTGGCTACATGCCTAAATGCATTTTCCTGCGTTATTTTTTTACGTCATCAGTCGCCAAACGAGGAGATGCAGCTTCATGACGCCGACGTCCATACACATCCGTACAGCCAGAGAATATTCAAATGAGTTGTCCTCATTTTTCCTATCCCCCCAATAGGCCACCGGAAACTCATAAACCGCACGAAACGCGACAGCATAGCTGTCACTTGACGCCGGTGTATATGAGCAAGCGGTACATCCCCGTGCGTGCCGGCCCAGTTCGGCTGCAATGCAGCATGGCACTACCTCTTACTATTATTCATAACGTTATCAAAAAAAGTTCCAAACAAAAGTTTAGGATGTCGATAACCATCTTTTTTTTTTTTTTTTTTTTTTCGGATGGATCTATGCTAATGGCCCGAAGGCCCTAATGCTTCAACGGATTTGTGTGAGCCCATTCGGCTCACTTTAGATTGGGGGGTTGCCCCCCGCCTACCGTGCAGTCTGTGACCACACGGCCTCCTGGCGTCGGTTGTGTCGATAACCATCGCAAGTAGCGCTCGTCTATGGGCTTCTATTTATTAATACAAAAAGATGTAAATAAATTAAGTTACCGCTCATAAGCAACATGGCAGCCATGACTGGCAGATCCGGGCGGTCCAGCCAACATTCCATACTTTTGTCCAGTTCACGCTTCATTTACCGCAAGTCTTATGGATTCCTGTTGGTTCGTTAGAACTTATGTTACGGACAACGAAGTTACAACGAACGGAAATGAATTTAAGAAATTTATATAAATACATACATACATGCCCAAGACCCGGTGCAGACATTCACTATACAAATTATCTAAACTGCGGGATTCGAATCCTCGATCGCTGCGTAAAGTTTCCAGTGGCCTGACCACTCCACCAGCCGGCATCATTCTAACGTTTTTCGGTACAGCTTCTGAACCAAAAATGATCATGTTTCATCATCAGAAAAATGGCGCTATGTTATTAGCGCCATTTTTCTGTCATCGCAACCATCGACACGCCTCTACAATTTATGGCGATATTTTTCTGTTAACGGTGTACTTGTTTTATAGTGTTTACTGTGTACTAGGTGAAACCAGCGGCTTCACTTCTGTCAACTTGGATGAAATCTAATTTTTTTACTCAAAACAGTATCAACAAAGTATGAACGTCAATTGAATATATCAGTGGTGCCAAGGCAGGTCTAGTGAAAAGAACCGGCGAAACAAACTTAGTGGTTCTAATCTTTTGAATATTCCTTAATAAATTTTAAATCTCATTTAAAAATTAGATAGTCTTACCTATATAGATAATAATCGATATAAAATAAAGCCTATGTTACTTCTGTATACTGTAACTGATGGTTAAAAAAATATTAAAATAAATTAATTTTTTTATCTTTGATAATACAAAAGTTTACAAATATAGATTAGTCTGTAATTAAAGCAATAAATAATAATAAAATCACAACAGTCCCACTCAGAAAAACCTTCTACTTATTGGAATAATATAATATTTAATTGTAGAACAACGGTTTATTCATATTTTAGATATATTATATAGACAAAATATTTTAAACCAACAGTGCAGCGCGTTGATGTCTTTTACACAACTGGAACAAAGAAAGTAAAGTAAAGTAAGTAAGTAAAGTTTTTACCCCAAGTACCTAACGAGAAAAGTTATCTTTGATACGCCGACTTATACAATGTTATCGCATTACTTTTTTATCTGGTCTCCAAGAATTTTTAGTTTCAAACAATGTAATTGTAATCTTAAACTGAAAAAACAACCTTTTTTTTAAGTATTTATAATAAAATTGTGTTAACTTGGACAAAGTTTAAGTCAGCCTATACTTAACCAGCAGTTCGCCGAACCTTTGCGAGTAGCCCGCCCAACCGCATAGAAAATAGCAATTTTTTATTTTCGTATGGCAATCTTACCTATATTCTAAGCCTTACAAAATTAAACAAAAATTAGCGATTAATGTTTTACTTGGAAATAATAATTATGAATTTTTGCATAACGATTTTATTTTGCATATAAAAAAATTAAGTAGGCTATAATTGCTGTGGCCCGCGTCACAGTACCTATCTAGAACATACGTGTGGTCCATATAAAAGAAGGTTGAGTGCGGCTGTCTAACCAATATAAATATGGGTCGACGAAATGGCGAGTGATCGTTTAGTATTCACCGCTGGTCTTTCACACGACTCACGTATTGCGTGTGAACTATTAGCATGCGGGCAGACAGGGCTTGCCAAACTTTATTTATACTTAAAAAGAGAAAATATCTGTGTGAACTTACTGTGAAGGTTCTTTTATCGTTTGAGTAGTTACTCAATCTAAGAGAAGTTTCTCTTACTTAAAATATATCTCTAAATAGTGATGGGCAAAGCAAGACCAAGATCATGACTGTACTTAAGACCAAAACCAATTTTGCTCATCACTATCTCTAAATGTGCTATCAATATTCAATACCGATCCATGAATCTTTGCAGTTTATACATTGGAGTGGGAAGTTTTTTTTATGTTAGTTGGATAGACAAACTGGCAAACGTGCCACCTGATGGTAAGTGGTCGACGTCGCCCATGAACATAAACTAGTATACCTGGAACGAGCCCAGGCAACTCATTTATGTGTTGCCTATCCTGAGACATAAGATGTTAAGTCTCGGTGCCAGAAATTACACTGCCTGTCTTGCCCTTCTCTCCGAAACACAGTAAAGCTGTTTCACGGGTGAAATAAGCAAGATGGTGGTACCCATGCAGCCGGGTGCGCGGCACAGCGCTTTCCTCCCACCGGTAAAAAAAGTGAAACATAATTGAAAACTATAAACCTAAGTCCGGTTGACATGTCTAGTAATAATACGTAAAAGACAAATAAATCAATTTTCAGAATTATTCCTCAACTATTTTTTTATAGTTTAGATTAAGGTCTCAAATAGGTCCCTCGAACGACATAGTCTTAATTTTCCAAGGCAACTACATTTTTATTAGACAAAGTTCTACAACCACTGGCCAAAGAGATTGTCTATCTATGCACTTATTTGAGCTTCTCTTTGTTTCTTGTTTCGAATTGAATTAAACGCAAAGTATGCGGAATATTCGCCATCGGTCGATAAAGCGATTCGGTGATTTTCATTGATTATACGTTTACTGTGGGAAATCTTATAAACGATGCCCGCGGCTTCGCTCGTTAACACAGATTTATGCAAATAATCAATTGCCAAACCTTGACAAGATATTGTTACTTTTGCATTCATAATATTTTATACGAGTAATTTTTCAGCATCGCGAATAGATAACCTGGCAAATAGTATAAGAAATAGAAGATGGAATAAATGATACAGGATATGATAGAAGCCGTGGTATATGCCCACCATACTCCATAGACGATAGTCGGTGACGAAGATTGACAATAGATATGTGTCGTCTCAATTGAGACACTTGTCAAACAACATGTGACACGGCAATGACACGGCCATACATGTTAAGTCTGTGTGATAAGATATTGACACCTGATGTCAAGATATATTGTGAAGTTTATATGTAGCTTTGACATAACTCATGTTTGAGTAAGATAATATATTATTGTCGAAAACTTTATGAAAGCTTTAGACAGTTTTACAAAAAATATTTACCAAAATTCAACGCCATTTTTTTTTATAAAACATTTTATAAATAGAATGAGAATAGAGGATTTCATATTTAGAACTCCTAATATCAGTGTCGAAAATATAAATGACGGCAAAAGTTAATAGAAGTTAACACAATTTGTTTAATGAATATATATTTCATTCAGATGTCACCGGGGTCACTTTTGTATGTTTACGTTAATTAGTGTCTAAATATAGTAACACCGTAACACAGGTTCTTAAGCTTAAAAGACTAGGTTAACATGGCGTCTTAGATGTTACCACCGCTCCTCCCGAGTATCTGGATCGACATCGGTAACCACCAAATTATCTTTAAGGTCATTCAAACTCAGGGATCAGGGAGGGGGTGTAATAATAAAATTTTATAAAATGTTAGAAATTCTTCCAAAATCAATCTCACGAGATGGAAGGCGTGTGAAAATGTTATCAACTCACGGTATCTGTGGAATTATTTGGATCATTCGATTTCCCACGATTGGCATCACGTGAGCATGTGCATGTTCCAATCCCTTATCGATTCCCGTCTGCGTAATAAAAATATTTGCTCACGTCAGATAACAGGATATATTTAGATATGGACATGCTTCCAAATCATCTTACGCATGCTATTATATTTTATTTTGAATACTTGATAATCAAATTTATTATTCTTAACAGATAAATTAATAATCTGTTATCTTTTCTTTGTTTAAAATAAGCTTCTCTAGAATAGAAACGAAGAACGACAAATAATCTTATATTGAATATAATAATAATAATAATAATATTTTAGGACGCTTTTACGCCCCCACCATGGTTCAGGCCTTGACGTGCCGGTGGGGCTCAGTAGCCTAGGGTGAGCCCAGCACCTTCGGCGAAGCTAATTAAGCCGAGGGGGCTCTTTGTACCCCTCTTATAAGAGGGGACAAAAGAGCAGAGGGCAAGGGGCGAGGATGGGAACCTCACTCTGTGGAGGTGGCGTCGGTCCCTTGCGGGACTGACTAGCCGTCGAGGTGCCCTGTTTGCTTATTAGATCCGGGGCACCTCACCAAAGGCGACATTGGTGGCACTCGCCGGATTTTAGTGGGTAGAGCTGCGTCCACTTACTAGCTTTCGGGCGCAGCGAGTCCCACATACCCGCGTCGGGAGACTCACTCCCCCGCGGGATGCCTCAGAGCATTTCCCGACGTTATAGAAAAAAAATGGACGCTTTTACGCCCATCAATCTGGTCCCGTTGTAAGTTCTCGAAGAATTTGTGTTACGGGTACCAGACAACGGAAATATATTTAATACTTTTATACTATACATATATTTAGGATTTTTATTATATAATACACATATTTAATACACATCAGTGATCCAGGAACACAGAAAACTTTTTGTTCCCAGGCGGGATTCGAACCCGCTAACTCCGGCTTGAGCGCCAACGCGCTAACATTGAGCCACGGAGGGACCGGACCGATCGCGAAAGCTTAAGTTCGAATCCGATACGAGTAGACACAAACCCAGATCGCGCTAACAGCGGTAGCACTACGCTACCGCTAGATTGCTTGGGCACCGCGCGTGGCCCGCCTCCCTCTACAGAGGGAGGGATGAGGGCCGGCCCTCATGATGATAGGTTAAATTCAACCGTAAAAGATTCGTCAACCGTATCAGATTTGACTAGTTCAAATCCTGCTCTCCCTAGCAGCGCGCGCGATGAACCCGCGCCCCCTGCGGGGCGCGGAGGGGGGCGTCCCCCTTTCGAATATTTCTTAAGTGAGCCATCTCTTCACTTACTGTACCGATTGAGCTTAAAGGTCATCAGGCCGAAAAGTCTAGACCTTCGGAAAAAAAAAAGCACCACGGATGTTGTAATATAATATATGTTACATAGTTGTTAGAATATATTAATATTATTTACTACTATAATATGTACAATTGCTATCAGATTAGGTAAGTCTTAAAAGTAATTAAACCTGTAAACTTTATGCTAGGCGAATATAGTTTTTGATAGCAATTTACATAACTGCGATCAAAGAGCATGAATAATTAAAGAATTTTTATCTTATTATTTCATACTGACAACATTAAAATTGCTAAGAGCGCAATCCAAAGGCGCTGTAATGTTTGTAATCACAGAGCATGTAATGTCGCTCCCTCATTACATACTTCTGAAATTGCGCCAAATGGGAATTTCTACCCTGTTATGTTACTTTTCCTTTTTTGCTGGCAGAAATTATAAAAATAACGCAGAAATTAACATTCTTCGTGCAGTTTTATTAACATAATTTTGTATCATTATTTTAATGGGTGAAAGTGAAAAAATGTAGGAATTCTATTTGGATTCATTTGGATTCAGAAAAGAATTAGTGGCTAAAATCTCTAATCATTATAATAGGGGCTCAGTAGATTAGGGTGAGCCTAGCACCTTGGGCGAAGCTAATTGAGCCGAGAGGGCTCTTTGTACCCCTCTTATAAGAGGGGACAAAAGAGCAGGGGGCAAGGGGCGAGGACGGGAACCTCGCCCCATTGTACTGTCCCGACGTTGGGAGGGGTTGTTTTGTGGTGCGGGACAACCCCTCTGTGGAGGTGGCGTCGATCCCTTGATGGACTGATTAGCCGTCGAGGTGCCTTGTTTGCTCATTAGATCCGGGGCACCTCGCCGGGTTTTAGTGAATAGAGCTGCATTTACTTACCAGCTTTCGGGCGCAGCGAGTCCCACATACTCGCCTGGGGAGACCCACTCCCCCACGGGATGTCTCGGAGCATTTCCCGGCGTTAAAGAAAAAAAAAGGATAGGATAGGAGGGAAGGATATTATGATGATGATAGTGCTGATGATGCTGAAGATACTAATGATAATGGACACGATGAAGAAACTAGGTGGCGCGAACGTTGTTTCGCGATTCCAATTACCAAAATGTCAATTATAAGTGTTATGTATCCGAAAAAAACTTTTGTAACGTTTAATGTGGGGTCTGAATGATCTATCGTGTAAATATGGTCTCTGAATGTCAAGTGGTTTTCTGAGAATAACTAAGTTCGTATAAAGATATTCTGGTACTTTTAAAATATAAAACAAGCTTATATTCATATATTTAGTATTAAAAAATCTTTATAAATATGCAATTATATTAAAACACACATTTTATATCAAGGCATGTATTACAGAGAATTAATTTAAAAAGAATCGAATACAGTATGAGTACATGGAATAATCCAAGAACTACCAATAACATATGCTTCACAATCGTCAGTTAACTGTCATACGCTTATAGTACATCTCTAATTAAAAATATCATTAAGAGCAACTACCTACATCGTAGCTGGTTATGTCACAGATAAAAAAGCTGAGGTCATCTGTAGCATATCTGTAGGTGTGTTTAATTTATATCGTCTGTCTGTACATGTGTTTGGCGCCAATGGTGTCGGGCCCATATGCTCAAACCCACTCAGGCGCCGGGAAAAAACATTAAAGTAACGTGATGGACGTTTGTCGATTTATATTACATTTGTCATATACATATATGTTTATACATGTTTATACATATTCACTACTTACATAAAATTTAAAATAGATATTAGACATTGGCAAAATGACAGAAGGCAGAGAGGCTGTTGCAGAGAACAAAACAAGAAGAAGACTTTAGTTTTCTTTATGGAGGATAGAAGCATACATAATATGTACTAATGCCTAAACTTGTGTACTAGCCGTGTAAAAAAAGGACGAAACACAGTCTTTTTTTCATTTATCTAAAGGCATTAGCTATATAACCGGTGGAAGGGAAGCGCTGTGCCGCGCTCCCGGCTGCATGGGTACCACCATCTTGCTTGTTTCAAGAAGTGTTTGAGAAGGGCAAGACAGGCAGTGTAGTTACTGGCACCGAGACTTAACATCTTATGTCTCAGAATAGGCAACACATAAATGATTTGCCTGGGCTCGTTCCAGGTAAACTAGTTTATGTTCATGGGCGACGTCGACCACTTACCATCAGGTGGCACGTTTGCCAGTTTGCTTATCCAACTAACATAAAAAAAATATTATTAGTATTAGCCATACAAAAAAACGATATTTAGTCTGTAATATGGTGAAACGGCGGGAAACCCCAAGGAGCGCGGCTTCGCCCCCTAGTCCCCATCAATCAACTATCACTTCCCATTCCACCCACCCAGAACAGTCCACCACAATATTCGCCAACCAATCACATTATATACAGATTAAGTTTATGAAACAAACACTATTAAGATAACAGCCGGAACAGTCCTACAGAAAACCGCTCCAGAAAAATGGTCTTTAATAAAGCGAGTATTTTTTTGTAATGAATACTTGTAACAAGTTAATAAAAATTACTGAATGGGATGACATTACTGCTTAAAATATATAAAAGCTTAGAACACTGGCTGTTGAATAATTAATATTTACGTATAAATCATTGTTCACATCGGCGTAGCTGCGGGCAACCGTTAGTAATATTATATGCGAATGTTTTTGAGTATCGTAATCTTTACTTTTAATTGGATGAGACCAAAACTTCTGAACGGATTTTGATTAATCTCAAATTATAGAATGGGATATGGGCCATTTTCTTCATTTTCATTAGTAGTGGACTTGAAGGGGAGCGAAGGTTTCGACAAATATTATGTAATATTTTTACAACTCATCTTGCCTCTTTATGATGCTCTACCAGTTCATACTCCTTAGCTATATAGCTAATGGATAAAAGCGTAGTTCTTTCAAGTTCTTTGTTCTAGTTGAGATGTCATTTTTTTAAGCGATAAAGTCGTCTTTTTGTCCCCAACTTTCTTTTTATTTGTTATTCTGTTATATTTTTGTAATTTGTGTGCATAACAAAGAATTCAATCAAGCAATCGACACCTAGAGCTAAGAACCTTTACCCATAATCGTTTGATCATGTTATAACCCATACAATTACATAGTTAGGAAGTGTATCATACGCAGGTGTATATTGTAATTATCGACGTTATGGAGTTGTGTACCATCTAATCGGTTCGCTCAGCAGTGAGGCGTGTTTATACAGGTGGCATTGGTGCTTGTGAAATCATGCTTGTTAAGACACATTATGACACATGCTTACACTATAATTGTTCGACGACCTCTATAGCTCAATGGTTAGCGCGTTTGTGCTTAAGCACATTCGAACTCCGGCTTAAGCCGGAGGTAGCGAGTTCCAGGGATACATACATACAAGTTATCTGTGTTCCTGGGTCATGGATGTGTATTAAACATGTGTACTATGTAATAAAAATCTTAAATATATGTAAACTACAAAAGTAACATAAGTTCTTCTAGAACTTACCACGGGACCAGATTGACGTGGTGTAAATGCGTCTATAGATCAAAAAAATGTTGTTACACCACGCAATCTAGAGCTAAAATTAGAGATATTGAAGGCATCAATTAACTCTTAATATTTATTTCTAATGTTTTAGCGAATTTCACTTGTTATAAAGAAACACTAATTTATTGGATTTTATCGAGGCTTATTAGGATTTTTACATGCTCGACGTATTTACTTTACAGAAATCAGCGGGTCACAAGAGGACATAATATAATTATTAGTACGACTCAAATATGAACTAGCTGTGGCCTACGCGCTACAGTTTCGCACAAGGTTTCGCGTTTGCTAAAATTTACAGCCGTATTATATATAATATTTATAGACTTAGTTTAAAAAGGGGAATGATCCTTAGTAAAAAATTGAATATAAAAATAACAATAAAAACTACGAATGAATCGACGTCCATAAGAATTAAACAGTTCCGTGATTTTGTCGATACGTCGATTTTGATTTAAATATGAGACCATATTTGACCTTGTTTTAATTACAGAACAATCGCTTAATGTTATTTTAAAAATAAACGAATAAAACTGATTAAAACCAGATATTTTCCACGCTTTTCTTGAACAAGGCATTCGTACATAAAGCTGATTGGTATATTGAGCTCCGCGAAATAAAAGTGAAAACTGCGATATTTTTTTTATAAACAATTTAATAATGATCTAAAAGTCTTTTACTATTAAAGTCAATTATGTTATTCTAAATTTTGTTTCTTTTTTATTATCTCTAAAGAACACGTAATCATGATGTGGCTGTGTAATGCTTATGTCCTTATCACGAACAATAAAAAAAAGTTTACAACAGTTATTAGGCCGTCCGATTTCCAACATAAAATAAATATGAGCCAATAAAATGGAACGTTTTTGATTTGTAACGTGATCCGTTGACGGAGGGTCGCCCACGCCGTCTATTATACAATCAGGACAAGTCATCGCTTACGATGTACTGATGTAGAGTGGTATAGACTATAGAGTATAGTCAAAATAGGTTCTATTGGTAAGGAAAAATCTGATAAGATTAAAACTCGTTGAGACGGTGAACTTTGCTAGGCCACTGATTAAACGACGATTAAGAAGTTTACTAATGGCAATGGGTAAATCAATTACTTATGACTTTTCTTCGCCTTTGATGCCTATTTTTCATTTATGCTATTGGATGTTAAGCTATCAAATTCTAGGAAGGAGAGGCTCATTCTAACTACACAAAATAAAAATAAAAGATTTTCTGAAATATGAATTCAGTGACAAGTAAGCGCGAAGGTTGCTATTTTGTCTTTGAAAATACTATAACGGCACAATAATGTATAACAGACTAATAACAGCTAACGTTTGTCACTTTGTCACTAAGTTGTTGTGTAAGTTAAAAATATGAATATCGTTGAAGGCCTTAATTGTTTTAAGAGCTTATTTTAAATTCTAATACTTCATATAAAGTCAAAATATATTAAAAGGACTCAAGATCGCTAAAAAAATTACCTTCTCTGCCTAAATATTACAATTAAAACAAAACTAAAAGGAAAATATTGACAATACATCCCACGCTAAATCTTATGCGTGGATAATACTTGCATGTGCATAAGCCTTGTGTGCATATGCGTGCACAAGCGTCGCATGCACGTGCGCGTGCGCGGTCGCCCATTGTCCGAATGCCTCCGAGATGTAACCATACAGGCCCCATTGTTCCTTAATACATACATCGACATGCTAAACGCGCAGTATTGTTTCAAGATAACGGACATTAAAAGATCTATAAAACTGTGGGGAATTGTTTGGTTGCTTTAAAGGAAAATTATGTATTTTACTAAGTATATAAAGGTCTGATTTATCATATACGCGCCAAAACTGCTAAAGATATATTTAGATACTTAACATTTGTTTTACTGACTATACATGGCATCAAGGAAAGAAGAATAAAAACGAGTCTAATTTGATCTTAAAGCTTGAAAAAAGCTATTTACCTTACTATTTTCATTTATTGTTAGCAAATATAATCATTTTACAAAAAATTAAAACCGACTTCAAAAATACTAAAGTAAAAAGTAATAAGATGAGGTAGGTAGGTAGCTAGGGTACAGCAACAAATACGACACCGACTCCAAAAGTAACTATTATGACGTGGTAAACGGAAAGTTTATACATTAGTAGAAGATTAAGTTGTTTATAAGTTGTAAGCACAAAAATTAAAGAAACACAGTTATTTTAATACTTTTTAGTTTAGTATTTTTGAAGTCGGTTTTAAATTTTTTGTAAAATGATTTTATTTCTTAATTTTTAGTGATTCCCAAATTCGTCGTCTTAGCGTTCATTGAAGGAGGCCTATGTTCAGCAGTGGACGGATAAAGGACGACGATGATGATGATGATGATGATGATGATTACGATGACCGCGACATACTATGGTGTGCTACCAAAGCATCCTATACAAGTGTTACATCGACAAGTAATAAAATGAGCACATCAGCATATCGTCGAGGTAGAAGGAACCAACCAAATAGGCATTATTGGGAATAACTAAAAAACGGCTTGCCAGATCTTAATACAATTAATATGGGACTAAATTGGAAGCACCAGTTTTCAAACAAAAAATAACTATCGAAATCCATTCACAAACGGCGGAGATATCGTGACACATACATACAAAAAAAACATACAGACGAATTGAGAACCTCCTCTTTTTTTGAAGTCGGTTAAAAAACTGTAAATACGAGATAGGTACTAACATAATAAGTACATATTTCATGATTTGCGTTTTGCGTTCATTGTCGTTTGAGACAAAAACAAAACGAGCGTGTCGCAAAGGTTTATATTTCACAACAGGCGACTCGACCTTGTACAAATTATTATATAATGAACTAGAACATTCTATTCTTAAATGGCCCGCATACTTTAAAACTATTTAAGTCTAGTTTGACATATTAGCATTATAATATGCTAATTTACTATATGTATAAAATAATCGCGACTTTTTTGAGAGAGACAGCCTTAGACAGCAATTTGAACTTTTGCCTGTTTTTGTATGCCTAAGAATAAGATTAATATTTGTATACGGTATTAATATTTGTGTTTTTATAATCAGACTAAGATTTTTGTGTGACGTTGATAAACTACGACGAATAAGTAGAAAAGTAATAAAGATTGATATATCTGCTATTATAAATACTTAGACGTAAGCCCTGACCTGTTCTAAGCATTGTTTTGGGGTTCATAATCCTCTTTATGTCGATTCTATTATTTTTATTAAACACTAGCTGTTGCCCGCAACTTCGCCCGCGTTTTCTTAGATTTAAAGCGGTACCCGGATTGATGATGATTAGTTTTGTAGCCTCAGTTACTCCTTATAACATCAGCTATCTACTAGTGAAATACCGTGTATACATTCATATGCATTTAATATAAGACGTTTATTATAATATTACAAACAGACATTCCAATTTTATTTATGTGCATGTAGTATGTATGTATATGTATGTATACGTATATTATAATTTGATATTTAATGTCGCTAAGTATAAGACAGTCTTTTTACAATTTTCATCGTATCCTTACTTAGACTTAGATATTATAAATGTGAAAGCGTGGATGTTTGTTACGCTTTCACGCGAAAACTACTTAACCGATCATCATGAAACTTTGTACACATATTCTTGGAGGTATTAGAAGTAACATAGGATACTTTTTATAAAAAAAACTAAAATCTTATCCTGCGCAGACGAAGTCGCGGGCACCAGCTATTACTATATAAAGAGACAATAAAGATTAGAGAACAACTACTTAGTATTTACGGATACACTTTTTGTAGATTTGTATTGTCTTTTTAAGACGTGCGTGTAAATAATGATTCAAAAGCATTAACCGACCTCCAATATAAATCGTATCGTTAATACTTAAATGATACAGTCACGACAAAATGTGCAAGCCATCAGTCATTCTGACGCATTTGTGTTCCTAAAAAATGTCTTTGTGTGCGTTTTATTCGTTTTGTATGGGTGAGCTTAAAAGCTTATAAATCTCGTTGTAGGGGCGGTGGTGAGGGTACCAGCGGGGACTAGTGGGTACGAGTGGGTACCAGCGGGTACGAGTGAGTACCAGCGGGTAGCGGCGGGGACAAGTGAACTGTACCGGCCGCACAATAAGCCGCATTACCATGTCCGACTTGCTGTTGATTTTATCTTATTTCATAATGCGCTCTAAATACAGCTAAGGCTAGAATATAATATTCGCTTTTCATTACATGGCAGCGTTCTAAAGATAAAACAGGTCCAGCTATTGAAACTCCGTAGAGGTTGTATTTCCTATCCTATTATAATACTGGCACGCGCCACACGCTACTTTTATAGTTGTATATTCTGTGCTATGAATACTTATTTGCTTCCTGGTGATATAAAAGCCATAAGATAAGCCATTTTGAACTCGTCATTTTTTAATTCATTTGTATTCAATTATTTTTGAATTCCGAAAAAAAAGTAGACGTTAACGTCTATGATTAATCTGTTAGGTACTTGTTCAAATAATTATTTAATGAAAAGTATAAATCTTGCCATATTTTAATGACTGTTTTGTTGTTGTCTACTTTATGAATAAATCGTATATAATAATGGAAGTAATTAGGTAATTAATAAATCAATATATTAGTCTATTAATAACATCATTATAATAATAGCCTGACCAGAGAAATAGAAGCCCTCGCCATATTGCGGAAAATTTCGGAACTAATTTCTCAATGGACGATACTGACTAAGAGAATGTAATCACTACGTTGATACTGAGTTGACGTAAAAAATACAGTGGCGACACCACGCAGGGCTTATATATTTCTGGTCAGGCTATCGCCTGAAAATTTGAAAGCTTTATAATTGGATATTGAAACTTGTTATCGCTACCGACTTTGTTCGTAATGTAAATAACAAGAGTTTACTGGGTAAATTATCTTCCATGCAGAGGTTCACCGTTTTTAACGTTTTTCTGTCCCCTGCTGAACGCAGGCCACAGCACGGAGACCGTCGTACCACCTAGTTATCTTAGGTTATCTCGTTATAAAGATAATCTTTTTTATGTTATAAGGGATTAAACGAACAGTCGGAGCCTTATGGTACCGACGCCCATACACATCTGCATGGTTCTGGTCCTCCTTTTCCCTATCCCCCCCAATGGGCCACCGGAAACTCACAAGCCGCACGAAACGCGACAGCATAGCTGTCACTGAACGCCAGTGTTGTGTGAGAGAGAGGTACCACCCCGGTCGTGCCGGCCCAGTTTGGTTGCAATGCAGCATGGACTACCTCTTAGTTAATAATCCTGGTATTTAGGTGGAAATGTCATAAGAATGCAGTGTAATTACAATGGTAACACAATACGGTATCGGGCCCGTCGGCCGTCGTATGGTAATGTGCTACCGGCGCGTGGGCTGAGGGCGCGGCTCGCGTGCCGGCCACAGGGCTGCACCATTGCCATATATTCATCACAGTTGTCTACCTTTTTATACTGCACGTGGGCTTTTTAAAATGAACCCCACGGCCGAGCCAGCGCGCCAGAGAAGGACAACCGACTCTCCATCTTAAAGCTCTATATTATTGTATTCATTCTGATCATTGTCCTGTAATGAATAATAATATTTATACCCTGACCAGAAATATACAAACCCTGCATTGTTGTCGCCACTGTATCATTTATACGGTAACACATAGTATAGTCCATATAGAAATAAGTTCTGAAATTTTCCGCAATATTGCGAGGGTTTTTATTTTTCTGGTCTGGCTATAAAGTAGACGATCAAAGCTGCCGACCACACTTCTCGTTAAAGACGTATTCAACAAAGATATTATATTTTTTCTTCAAAAGTCTGACTGAAAGGACTGAAAATGGCGAAAAGTTTACCGCTTGATGCTTAACACGAAAGAAGCACTAAAAGTCACCTAAAACATCCAACCGAATAAAACATTGGTTATACAATTCTACAAGACATATCAACACAAAACATGAAACCTAGCTAAATAAACTGAAATATGGGCGAAGAGTATGATTTCAGTTTCAGACAACAGTTGCATTTCTATTTTAACTGACTTTTCTTCGGCTATTTTAAAAAGTGAAACAGGTTTTTAACAACGTACAACCAGTGTCAACTGTCAACCCTGATTCTGATAAAGGTTGAACGTACGACTTATTGTTATACCGCGCCCAGTTTGGGCGAGAATAAATAAAAATATTCGTAGAATACACATTTATTATTCTAGTCCGACTGGTATAATACAAACTAATGATCAGCTTCTTAAAATGTTACACTTTGAAAACGAAATTACAATACTGGTTCCTAACTTGACATTAACATTTTATTCTTTGGCCTGTGAAAGTGATTGTATCTTGGCAGATTGGAGTTTCTATGTGTAGAGCAGATCATTTAGTACCAAAAACACACTCAGACTGACGTTTTTATTACAGCGATCGATAAATGACATAAATACCTATACGATATTGCTTGTATATATATGTACTTTACAAAACTAACTACTAACTAACTAACTATATATACAGTCGAATTAAGTCGGTTAAAAACAACTAAGGTTAAGGGAAACCTATCTTTGCGACCTATGACAAAAAAAATTATCATACTTTCAATTCCTGGTAATATAACAAATTTGAGGGACATTGAATTTAGATGTCTACAATTATGTATGAATTCTATTTATTTACAGAATGTTTTACAAATTCATGTTGTATAATTATTAGTAATCGTATATAATAATTACCATGAGTCTAGAGCTAGACACATATGGTAATTAAGACAAATAAGACGAACCTATAAAACTAAATAATATTAGATATGGTATATTGATACTAAATTAATTAATTAAATATTGTTAGAAACGCCAAACGCCCACACTTCATTAGATGGACTGAGATGCTCTAAAATTGTGATTCAATAAAAAAATACCAATAAAAATCAACCGATTCCAGCGATAACCGATCAATCCTTGCGCCAACGTTTTTCTAATTCTTGTATGTATTTGAAGAAGGCTACATACTGGTTACTTTACTTGCCAGTTCCAGACTCACATCGTCTGCGTAGGAGACCGAGGAACGTCCTCCTAGATCCTCCAGATTTCCCTCTACCGCCTACGGCATCCCGCCTTGATACACAGTACGCACACCAGTACACTCATTACACACACTCAACACCGCCTCCGCTGTAGGTGGCGAAGATCTTGCTTCCTACCGTCTTGCATCGGTCCCGTGATTGACAGGGAAGAAATTAGAGGCCCCGCGCTCACATCGATGCCCCGTCTCTTATATGGTACAGGGCCCCATAAGGGACTCCAAACACAAACTTAGAAAGGTTCCGTAGTCTATAGACAGGTGAAGTTATAACAGACCTTGGTCTACTGGCTCTAAGTTAGTAGATCGAGGTCAATATCCAATCTACATAGGTATCTAAATATTTGTGTTTTTCGTAAACGCATATTCTGCTATAATCTATACTAATATTATAAAGCTGAAGAGTTTGTTTGTTTGTTTGAACGCGCTAATCTCAGGAACTACTGGTCCGATTTGAAAAATTCTTTTAGTTATTTTTCAGTGTTAGATAGCCCATTTATCGAGGAAGATATATTATATAACATCACGCTGTGACTTAAAGGAGTTGAGTAACGCGGGCGAAGCTGCAGGCAACAGCTAGTAATTTATAATAATGAAGTGGATTTTTCAAATTGAGATTGAGACATATCTGGACAAAGTAATTTTGTTACCAATTAATTCTTATGTGCAGTGTTTCAGCAAACTGATATGTAATTTACCCGGTTACTTGTTATAATGTTTTGGAAAGAAACAGCGTGCAAGTATTATATTTATTTCAATGTAAAAATTGTTTCAAATTCACTTTATTTAGTGTAGCTAACATTTGGTAATAATATTCTTCGTCTTCGCTTCTTCAGGCTTCGTGATACGAACTTGATGGACTAGTAATCCATAAAACATTAATATATTAGGCCCGTCAAAATACATTGTATAGGCAAATATTATAACGAATAAATTATATTTATATTATATAATTTACATAAATCTTTGACAATATGTGAGAACAAAATGACCGGCTTGGAAATACCCAGAATTGTTTATGATCAAACTTCATATAAAAAATTATTTTAGCGAAGCTTCTTAATTCAAATCTTTAACTAGAATAACGATGTTGTGGATTTGTTTAAGCACAGAATACTATTGTATTATTACTTTTTTTGTTTGTTTAAGGTGGTTAGATATTATAATAATAATATGCTTTATTTAGTACCTTAAATTATTAACAGGTAACAACATAAACTTAGGGCTAGGAGTATGCACAAAAATGGCTGTCTTACCGTTTTAAGTGGTTTTATGGTCTCTACCAGAAGAAAATGAGTAAAAAATTAAAACTAACTTATTGTCATTAAATTAAGAATCGTAGGCGTGATGATCATAGTAGCTAGTAGCTACCGCGGATCATTGATCTTATAAGTTTTCAAAACTAAACTAAAGTAATAAGCTATTAATTTCGAGTCGTGAATACATTGGGTTATAAAAGATGGTATGATGAAGCATCAGACTTCTCGTGATAGGTATCAAAATGTCACAGATAAAACCTCTAAAGTACCTACAAAATTGCCCAAATCAAATCATGTATATGTCAATTCACTTAAAGAGATGTCTCCAAATGAAATAATGCTGAATATTAACATTCAGATTAAGCACGTAAGTTCAACGTTTATAAGACAAATAAACGTGTTTACGAACAAAAAGCCTTGAGGTATAAAGCTTAGGGTCCATTTCTAAACGAAACCTTTCAACTGGCGTAGGCGCCGCGGTCACTTATGTCTAATGGCCTCAAATTGCCTTCATTTTCTTAAAACATTTTCGATAAAAATATTTAATGGATTTGTTTGTTTCACGAATCTTTTTATGGATATATTGTATGTACTGATTGCGAGGTAATGTTGGTTTGTAATGATTCTTTGGTCATGTTCAAAAGTGTATATGGACGGATTGATGATTATGATTATAATTATGATCATTGTAAACGACGTTTTGTAAAATTTATAATATATAATGAATCTGTTTGTTTCCCATGTTAATTATTTATAATCTGTTGTATTTGTGTTGAATAACTAGTTTTAATGGAAATCTAAATTGGCGGTTAGATACGTAAAATCAGACAAACGGGTAAAAGTTAGCGTGACGCCGTGTGTATGGTTTGTATTAGAAAGAACACGACATCTTTTGTGGGAAACTTCAAATAACTCTAATAACTTATGTTAATATCGAGAATTTGTTGTAGTCTCAATAATGAAAGAAGATAATAATATTATTATCTATCTACATAATAATGCAAGAAATGAAAAAGTTTGGGAATATGCTTTTTTTTTGGGAAAAGTAATATGCTTTATTGGAAAAAGTAACTAATATGCTTTTTTAGAAATTTCTAGACAAACATGCTCTAAGTAAACGCCGAACAACCCGGCAGTTAGCACCCCGCCACACAATTCACGTTTCGTCTATAAAAACCCCTAAGCGGTTTTTGTGTTTTGTTTTTGTGTATGTTTGTTTTAGCGGACGTTGATAACGCAACGTTTGTCAGGTGTTCTAAACTGTTTATTATATAAATGTTTTATAATTTATTATACTTATAAATACAAAAAGTTTAGATGATATACATATAACCTCTAATTTTTGTGACTTTCCCATTGTATACTACCGACTAGGAACAAGCTGATTTCGAATAATATTTTTAGCATTTGCCAATTTAAATTATCATTGTTTAACATAATAGATAAATTCGAAAATAAAACGACATAATGATAATGAATATTATTGCCCCCTATGTGTTCTTTATAGTATACAAGCTGAACCCGGCACACGTTGTCCTGTGCTTACCCAAAAATGGTAAGGGTATGGAGGGTAGAAACAAGGAGAAACACCTTATATGGGGCGAAAGTTGAAAGCGAATAACGAAAAAACTACGATATCGACATATTTGTTGTAATGACTAAAACGTAATCGAAAATGTTTTAGCAAATATAAACAAAATACTGCAGATAGAAAGTGTAATTTAATTGGTGTTATTTTTTTTAAATAGTGTTTAGTTATTTTATTGTGTATTTATTTCCATTACCTACCACAATTAAATAATTATGCGGCGTCCGAATAACGAAAAAACTACGAAATGAGCACAGTTGTTGTAATGACTTAAATAGTTTTAACGGACACTTTTCATACACAGAGATGGTCCTCTTTGTCTCTACACTCCAATCTCCATAGTTTAGCGTCATCAACAGACCTAGTCCTGACGATAACCAGTTGTGTTCAACAAAAAAGAATTATCTAATTTGGTGCAGTGTCTCTGCAGTTATGTGCATACATTTTATATATGTATTATTATATTATGTTGTAAATTTGATGTGCGGTTCATTTTTATTTACCTATATGATGAGAATTCATTTTGTTTGTCATTAAATGGTAAAAATTGACTAAGAAAATGTTTGCGACTCCTGTTTACCCTTGTCACGTGTTGCACGTTACCCGTGAAGGCGTCGTACAACTTTTACCAAAATACATTTAAATATGGCCCATTCAAAAAAAGTTATATTTTATAAGTTTCAAAGTTATGCAGACTTTATTAACCATAAATATTTTTGTTATGAACACGTTTCTTCATAACAAAAATATTTAAATATATATATGTAAAATATGAAAGTACGTCTAAAATTTATTACGATATAACAAGTGTACTTAGTAAAAACTTCAACTTTTAGAGTATGCCTATAGTTCCATATAATTCAATAAAACAACTTTCGCTTATACTGAAAAAAATCTAGATTACCATTACTTATACGTAGGTATCTATAAGAGCTCTATAGAAGAAACATTATCCTCAAATTTGCGCAAGATTTTTTTAAAGTAAACGATTAAGATGATATTTAGTTACAAATCTAATGGACAAGTTAGCTTAGGTTTGTTTTAAGATAAACGCCCCTTTATCTCCTTTATATATTTTAAGTATAAATTGAGTATTTATTAGCCAGTAGCCACCTTTCTGTTCGACATCCGACTTTTTAGTCTAAACGATGTATATTTATTCTCTGTGACAAGATTTCCAAACTAAAAATATTTAATAAAATAATATCTAACCATTCAAGTATATAATTATGTTTCAAATTATGATGATAATATGAATATTAAACATAATAATAATATATTATATGACACATGCAGAGTTAGACGATAAAAACGCGGCAAGGAGATACATGCCACAGATCATGCTTCTTGTTTTTTTTTCATGTCCATATTAGAGGCACATATCTCAGCATTCAGCCCATTAGGGTGGATTAAGGAAACCCCGCGATGACGGGAAAGTATTAAGGATGTGACTCAGAGTGCTTTCTGAATAAAAAAAACTATAACTTTGTTATTTTTTAAACCTTAATGACAGTGTAGTTTTTGTTATTATGCCCAACGAAATTATGCCTAACTAAAATAACTGCGTCATATATTTTATGTAAATATTATGATGATGTAATTTTATTCATGCTCAAAAGTTTTTGCTTAGTCATCTATTATTTTATTTCGTGTGAAAACTACCAATCACACAAAAATAGCATTGAAATATTATACTTAATAATGCAAGACAAGAATCTTGATTAAAATTTATTATTCAATTATATGTTAATACTTATACATATATAATACATACTATGAGGGAATTCTCAAAGAGCATTCATTATAAAAGCCTCGTAATGTTAATATTTTTGAACGTATTGTTGTCAACGAAGTAACGTAACTATGAGTCTTTAGAAACCTAAAACCCGAGAGCAATATACTCGCTAATAAAGGTATAACCGGTGGCACTTCCCTGGATAAAGCTTGTTTAAGGTATCAGATCCCGTCTTGTTAACACAACCATAACTACACCCATAAAGATACCCAGTTATGATAAGAGGTAAGCTTCAAATATACAAGGAAGCAAAATATAAACTTTATTTAAGTGGAAAGCTAGATCACAATCTCTATTTAATTTTTTTCTCTCTTCATAAAAAGTGGCTCTAAAAATAATTTCTAGTTTCTACTATCAAGAAAAATTATTTATTTAAAAAAAATACATGTCTGTAAAGTCGGTTTATGGACGATCATTTTACGTGATAACGTCATAGTGTATCACAAGCCGAAGGCTTAGGCCGATCGTGCCTCTCTATCGCTTGTTTCGCGGTCTCGCTTGTACGCTCGGTTCAGGCGTGACGTGCATGCAGCCGGCGTTCCAAGGCGTTATGACGTCAATGATCAAAAGATATTAGGCAACATAATGTTCCAATAGTAGTTAATTTAAATATTAAAAAAAACATGCAAAGATACAATATGTTTTATGAAAGAGGAAATATTAATTTCTAAACAAAGCACAGACTATACTTCGTAGGAAGTAGGTACAGCGAAGCTTAAAGTGACAATAACCTTTGCCTTAAGCGTACATGTATTTCCTGTAATGAGCGATCCTTTTTACGCGCATACATTTCTTGATACCATTAACAATCCCATATCAATCTTACGACGCACAAAGAAGTATAAAAGCGTATTTTTTGTTGGTCTCATCAAGACTTGTGCCACATGTTATCTTTTATATGCACTTGGCCGTATCTCACTCTTGTCCGTGGGCAGGGCGTGGGCGCTACTCCAGAAATGCAGCCCACGTGCCGCTGATGTTAGATAGGTGTACAATTTAGGGTTGCCAGATCGTCAAGACTCGACGTTTTGACATGTTGCTTATGGTGTACAATATGAATGTTTGTAGTCTGGAGAAATACAAATTGATGGACTCACTAAAATGCAAATACGTGTGTAAAAACAAAAGCATTTGCAAAAACTAATGTATATGTTATAATTCAATGTTTAATAGTGTACATAACATGAATAATGGTGTCTTTTTATTAATACTCTACTACTTTTTTTATACAAAATAACTCTACCATTGAATTCAAGGCACTTAGATTTTTCGACCTGGCAACCATAGTACAGCCCGAGGCATGTTTATGGGAGCACTCTCGACTCGAGTCTCGGCTGACCAGAAATGACACTTGGATCGCGTGCCATTATCTGCTTCGCGAACTTTCCATCTGATAAATAATGATTCATGTTCTATACAATTATTTTATTCGTTGCCATATCTCTCTCTTTAATGATAGTCTCAAAATCTGTTATTAAAAAAAATGATAGTTTTTTATAATATTTGGGAGTGTTATTGATGAATAACGTACAATTATAAACCGAGTCCAAAGGCTACGGCGATTACTGTACCTACCGAACGGTCGCAGTTTCAAATAGGGAAAGAAAAAAATTAAAACTTATTTAAGGGCCCCTTCTCCCAAAACTATAGGTATTTAACGCACCGAATCGGTTTGCACTTGCGTTGCGCGGGAGATGTCTTTATATGAACTCCGGTGACCTACCACGGCCGCCAAGCACGCCACAGTATACGAATATGCAGTAAATTGACTATGCTCGAATTATTCTAAGATGTGATAATTAATAATTATGCATAACAAAATCTTGTTGTTGTTATAGTTATCTAGTTTTGGATTTATAGAAATACTAGCTGGTGCCAGCGACTTCGTCTGCGCAGGATAAGATAGTTTTATTTCTTCACTAATTAATCGAAAGGAACTTCGATCTATCCGGGTGTCCCTTGACACCTCTCTTTAGTTTTTTTTTATAAAAAGTATCCTATGTTACCTCTAATACCTCCAAGAATATGTGTACAAAGTTTCATGATGATCGGTTAAGTAGTTTTCGCGTGAAAGCGTAACAAACATCCATGCTTTCACATTTATAATATTGGTAAGGATTTGGAAGGATGAATTAGCTACATAGGTCTAAAAGGTAGTGCCATGCTGCTTGCAGCCGAATTGGGCCGGCACGACCGTAGGGGTACCTCTCGTTCACATGATAATGGCGTCAAGGACACCTATGCTGTCGCGTTTCTTGCGGTGTATGAGATTCCGGTGTCCCATTGCAGGGGATGGGGTAAAGGAGGGTAATGCATCTGCATTATCTCTTGTGTGGATGTTTACGAGGACGACCTCTGTGGCTCAATGGTTAGCGCGTTAGCGTTCAAGCCGGAGGTTGCGGGTTCGAATCCCGCCAGGGAACAAAAAGTTTTCTGTGTTCCTGGTTCATGGATGTGTATTAAATATGTGTATTATAAATAAAAAACCTTAAATATGTGTATAGTATAAAATATTAAATATATTTCCATTGTCTGGTACTAACACACAAGGTACTGGTAACACACAACTGGTAACACAAGTTCTTCGAGAACTTACCACGGGACCAGATTGACGTGGTGCAAAAAGCGTCCTTAGATATTATTATTATTATGGGAGTCGGTAGTCATCTAAGGCTCCGAATGCTCGTTTGTCCCCCTAAGGCCTAAGCTATAAAAAAAATCAATCATTCTAAGAATGCTTGTAGGAGATTAAAAAATTGTAGACAAACATATTCTTTTATACTATATTAATTGTTTTAATTGTTTTAAAATTTAACAAAATTTAGTTGTCGTATGCTAGGTCCAGGTTCATTTTCATCGACCCATACATCATCGATTAATGTTAGACATGGGTCTCTTCTGAGAAGAGGGTCAAGGCCATAGTCCTCATGACACTGCCATGTGGGTAGGGGGCTAGGAAATGATTGCAAATCAGAAATATTTTGTGATGAAGGTTCCTCATTTTCTTTATTGTCGGAAAATTTGAATTCTTCAAGTGTTAACAATTTCTGGAAGAAGACATCACTACATAGTATAAACTATAAAGCAAAGTCGCTTCCCGCGTCTGGCTGTATGTACATTTTAAAACTACACAACGGATTTTGATGCGGTTTTTTTAATAGATAGAATGATTCAAGAGGAAGGTAATAGGTACATGCATAATATAGTAGATAAACACTCATAATTTTAGAAGTTTCTGATGTGATGTCATAAATAAGCACATTTTTTGCACTTACATTGCAAACGCTGGATGAACCCTAACAGATAGATCAAAATAATGTACTACATTATTATACACCTTAGCCGGGCCCGGTTCCGAATTAATTATTATTGTATCAATGTACGGTAGAATTGTGTATCCTAAATTTGCATACTGAAAAGTCCGCGATGGCATAATATGTCTACATTAGTTAAATATAACATACTACCTATATCCATTTTAATACTTTAAAAAATTGCCAATTATAAAGCGGTAATGTAAAAGCTATTCACAAAAATACGGTATTAATCACTACATATTATAAAATAAAGTCCTACGCCCGTCCATAGATAAATAATTATCATCAATGCGTATATGGTTGTATATCTAAGTTAACGCGGGCGAAGCTGCGGGCAACAGCTAGTTTGTGATAAAACTGTATTAAGATTCTTTTTCCTTATTTTACTTTTTTTATTCGCCATTTCAATTAAATAACTAGGTACTATACAAACTCAAGTATCTATTTATTTACACTAATTAAAGGTTTTGTATTGCAAACTAATTACAACTAAGAACAACAATTGTTAGTAAGTATTAAGTAGCTATATTATTTACACTGTGTCGTCTTATTTATTTAGACGTAATAATATAAAATGCGCGGTAACAACGTAGTCACGAGCAAAAGCGGCACAGGTCCTACTTCGATGACGCCCGGCTGGGTACTGGCGCGACGTGGAGCGATGCGCGAGAGCCATTTTTAACGTTTTTTATTTTTCAAAATTTTTTGAAGTGACATAATAAAGATCTATCCAATAATTTCCACGTCATCCCCGTTTAGCAATTTAAACGTAAAAGTTTCATTAAAATTGAGTTACCCGAAGTCTCATACTACTCAATTTGCTTTTAAAATCGACGTTACTTTAGAATTTTTTTTGATCATGCAAAATGTTAAATATTGTATTTTTATCCAAAATAATCCCTAGATCAAAGATTTATCTATACCCTATTTTTTTATTATTGTTTTAAAATGACGACTTCTATGAAAACACCTCGATCTAGAAACAACAATTTGGGATAAGGGGCCCTTAAACTTTATATAAAGCTTGCGAGTCTTCCGCAGAATTAGGATATTGTACCTAAATAATATGAAATACATTGGTAATTTTAATATATTAAATATATTTAACATTGATGCGCTGAATTAGGTTTCAACCGTATACGAATACTGACCGAACATTCGGTGAACCAAATATTTAATAGTCGGTTTTTCATACCTCATGGATTTCACAATCGGTTATTCTTGCTGCAGTGGTCTGACGTCGATGGCGGAACGCGCGGTCACCCCGGTGTACCTGAGGTGTCAGGAGGGCACGGTGACGTGGCTGTACCCCCGGGGCGCTCTCCGGCTGATCTTCAAGCCGCGACTGCCGCTGGACGAGCACGACTTCCAGGTGTGCATCCGAGTCATCAGGCGACCGGACCCTCCTGATATATTCCACTCGATGGAGGAGAATGATACAGGTAACATTATTATATCCCAGCTGTTCTTATACTTAATACTAACTACCCGTACGACGTATAATAATTGTTTTGATAGCCAAAGAAAAAATCGTGAAGTTATTTCTAATTTATAAGCTATGAAGTTTCATTAATATTTGTTCAAATCACAACACTTTTTTGTTTGACACAGAATAAAAAAAATACTTATGCGAATCGCATAAAAAGTTTTGATTTTGGTATATTAATGGCACCTAAATTAATTCTACATGTAATCAAATAAATATTTTTTACGTCTATTAATACATTCAATCATGTGTTACATATTACTTATTATAAGTATAATCAATCTGTAGTCTGTATCGTATTGCAGATAGTCAATTGTTTTTCCATTTTACAGAGAGCGTAGATCGTTTCCCCGCCCGAATCTTTGTAGAGGGGCATCGGAAGCTGCTACCTCTGTACGCACCAGATGACGGAGACGTCAGAGAACTGCGCTGCTTCAGGAGCAAGCACGGCAGAGCGGCAATGTATGTAGAGGCAGAGCCTGAGGAAGGGACGAAGAAGCGAATGGCACTGTTTAAATACGAAGCCAAGCCGCTCGTGAGGCGACACTACGATCCGGCGACTGCTGACTGCAGACCCTGCTCCGAGTCTGAACTCGAGCTCGCCTTCTGTACCAGTGACCTAGGTGAGACTATGATTGTACTCTAATTACAGGTGTCTACCGCCTGGTTGCTTAGATAAATCCGTTCACCTGTGTTTGTCTGGAGTCTGGACACATTAAACTGAAAAAACAGCGTGTGTACAAAGTATACACGTCATGTCACTTGTCAGAAGTGAAACTTATTTGGAAAACTAATTTTTAAATCTTGATTATATTTATACTAATCTAAAGCTTTAAACTTCCGAGACTTGCGATGCGACGTTCGCTCTATCTCTCTCTCTCGATCTTTCTCACTCGCTTGCTCCCTACTATCACTCCATGGCTATGTGCTTCATGCTACGTTCGCCCTTTCTCACACTCTCTTAATCGGTCTTAATAACTCTCTCCCCCTTTTTTTTTTTTTTTTTTTTTTTTTTTTGGACAAAAACGTTGCACATTTTCGTGACGTTTCATCCGTCAAAAGTTAACCTCATGCGCGCAAATAAGTTGCACTTCAAAACCTAAAAGCACTAACCTTTATTGAATAAGTTGAGAAGCGAAATTTTTGAGAAGACAAGTTAATTTTAGATTCGAGTTAAGATTTCGAAAGATTTCTGAGGGATTTTTAATAAGACCCTTGCAATTACTTGTCATAAAGACAAAATTTGGCTTGTGACAAAATACGGAAACTCAACTCTTTAATCTCGTGACAGTTGTATAAGGTATATCATTAGGTTGGTAATTTATTTAATTTGGCTGAACGGCGGGAGCGGTAATGAGAAAGCCTCAGCAACAACCGCAACAGTTTTAGTTCGCAGAGATTTGCGAAATCAGCTTTAAATGAACATTCTTGTATATAAAATTGGCATCTCAAAAACAACTCTGAGTAAGATAAAACTTTTTTTAAATCTAAATCTGTGTCTTGCCAGTAAAACGGGGTGTAGGTATATTGTACCCTTTCTGCCCTTATTTTATTAAGGAATGTCGCCTTCTATGTACAAATGCGCCATCTGATACAAATTTGAAAATTGCATTAAAGTTAAATTAATAAGAATAAGTAGTATCTACATAAGTATTATAGTTCTAGGATATGTCGTTAGATTTTTTTATCCAGCTATGTAAAAAATCTGACAAAGATCAGTGTCTATACAGGATTTTCAGAGAACTCGCTTAATAGTATTCTAAGAAGGAAGATTAAATGCGACAAGACTTGCGGAAGCTCTTACATATGCAGTAGCAGGATGATCGTTACGTAGTCAAGTCCTCCTTAACAAGCAAAGTTGACTCGACAAACTAGTATGAGGCACGCGCAGCGGGCATCGCACGATATTTTTTGTGGCATAGATTATAATAGTGGACTTATGTCATGTTGGACCGAGCGCCCAGTGGGCGGGAAACTGTGTGTCATGCCATATTATAATTATATACATACTATTTTACATGACAAACTAGGATGATGTATTCGTCGTGTGATTCCATTTGAATTTATGTTCTAAATTTCGAACGGCAGGCTTTTTAGAACTTTAATGCGTCTTTAATGTCATTAATAGGATTTAATTTCAACAGATTATAATATGTATTGTCAAAAAATAAAGCTCATATTGAAATATCAGTTGTAACTTTTTATAATGTTTTTATGTCTTAAATATACTAGATTATTTATTTAGAAATAGTTAACAAATGTAGATTAACAAGTTGATAATGAGATACATTTGATTAAAGCATATTTATGTAGGTATTAACTTTCCGGATGTAGTAGCGCTTCAACATCAATATTCAACATACTCAATTAATAAGTCGTTACTCATTGATAGGTTTATATTATTATGACAAAGTTTTTTTAAAAATGTTTTTATGTAAACAAAACGTAAGTCAACTGAGTAGTGAACTTACACTCCGTATTATAGAACATAGATAATGAGGTTTGGTTTTTAAATGAACGTGGCTATTTTCAGTTTTTTTTAAATGGGATATTAACCATGATTTTCACTTCGCGAAGTTTTTATTATGTATTATTTTATTATATTTCATATTACAATCGAAATAGAGCGGTAACGTTATGTGTTTTGTATGAAAACAATTTCCGACTTTGTGGTGCGATGTTGCGCCGGTTTTGGCCGAGTGATGGCCATTGATGGATGATTAGATGGGACGTACGTAAGTACATCCCATCGGCCCACTCACACAGATCACTGGTCGGTTGAATTGCTATTACGTCAGTGACAAATCACTGACCAGTTTCGGAATGTTATGGCTCACATGAGTACTCTATCCGGTTATATTGCTTGATGGTCTCAATGAACGAAATGGCCATCCTCTTACATCTAACTAGAAATAACTAGCAAACACCATACAAATCAAATACAACGAAACAAAAAGTTTCGACTATTCCCACTATCGCCATTCGCACATACATATGTACCACGTAAGAGCTCGTTAAGGTTCGTAATTATCGGCGCGGGTTGCTGACCGAGGCTTTTACTATTCACTTATCTCTTACAGGGCTGCGCCAAAACTGGTATAACATAATTGGCCAATTCTTACTAAAAATATATGTATATGATACATGACCCTATATTATTTGTGTACTGGTCAACTGGTCAGGTACACGAAATGGTTGCGGCATCGATACTCAAAGAGGACACACAGTTTGTTATATTATTATAAAGATATCCATAGATGTTTGATACATTAAGTAATTAAAATATTTTTTAAAGGAAATAAGATTTCTCACAAGTATATTTGTAATAAGGAATTCACCTCCAAATACTCAAATGAATCTCAAATTTAAGACGTAAGTACTTAAACTAGTTGTCCCTCTTTTTTCTTTGAATCTGACACGTCGTAGCATGAGTTTAAGTATTTGGGGGTATGACGCTCTTTTTTAACTTAATACAGTCTAACTGTTCACAGATTACTAGACAAACTTTTAGCATTTAAATAATAGATCTTTTCAATTAAAGTGCCAACCCTAATCAAACAAAAGCCTCAAAAAACAATACATTCGCCTACTCATGCGGCAAAAAGCCTGATACGTGAACAATGGCGACAATCGTACGGACCACGGACCAACCATTATCTGGTCCGATTGGCCTGATAGCGGCTTCGATATGGCTGGGATATTCTTGGAAAATATATTCGGCAAAGGCTTTATTCTGATTGGTCTTTATGATTAAGGAAAATAATTTGGAAATATACTATAGATGTGTCATCGGCGTATACCTACAGTAAGTGACAGCGATAGTCTACTACTCTACTAAAACAATTAGCTGCACGACCGCCACGACAGGCGACACCCTTACCATGTCTTCGACCCGCGCTTATCCTAGGGGTAGCGGCGGAGTGACTTTTTATTTTTTTACGTATTTCAATATTTTTTTACGTAAGTGTACCAGGTGGGTTAGCCAAGATGCCATTCTACAATCGTAAACGCTAGTAGAAAACTAATAAATGTATGGAAATGACATTTTACATCAATAAATCACGTGGTCTTAAATGTCATTTCCATACGTTTATCTATTAGTTTTCTAGCGTTTAACATTGTAGAATGGCATCTTGGCTAACACACCAGTTGTTACCTACGAAATAAAAATATTTTGATTTGATTTGAGTCCATACATCACACAGACACCTGCCCTCCTCTTTTCCACAAGTGTTTTTTCTTGTTACAATTAAGGTCCGCCCGAGGCGCCCAGGCCTCAGAGGCCGAACTTGGCTACCGGTCGAATGGCGAAACACACATCTATTTAATTGGAACTTCTACATCAGAGTATTTATTATACGTTCTTTTATCTGTGAAGAAAATCTATAGATACGTTTAATCTACGACTAATAATACCGTATAGCTGTTATGACGAAAGGAAGAATTAGACTGTTAGGTGCTACCTGCACCAGATTCCGTGTAGTACTCTACCTCTCATCAATACACATTTATTCAAAGTTGTGCTTTGTTTAACTAATTGTGTGTATATGTATTATTATATTTTACTTAAAGGGAGCATAATATGATGAAGCGTAAAAATCAACAATCATCTTTTTTTTGACGTGACAACGTCTTATAATATCGATGGAGCCGGCTGCAAGAACGAAAAAACATGACGCATGCGGCGTTACCTCGCTATGAGGCGTTCCATTTTCTTATGACGTTATTACGTTCAACTATCGTCAGTAAACCGACTTTACAGACAACCGATTTTGTCGTGACAACGTCTTATAATTCGATTCAGCCGGCTGCACGAACGAAAAAACATGGCGCATACGGCGTTACCTCGCTGTGAGGCGTTCCATTTTCTTATGACGTTGTCACGTTCAACTATCGTCAGTATACTGATTTTTACAGAACCGATTTTTTAAATGAAGTATTTTCCATTACTTACCTACACAAAAACATTAGTGTTTGT
Organism: Helleia helle; assembly: GCA_963853865.1. Lineage (NCBI taxonomy): Eukaryota > Metazoa > Arthropoda > Insecta > Lepidoptera > Lycaenidae > Helleia > Helleia helle. The sequence goes on along the minus strand of OY971426.1, from coordinate 15,071,490 downwards.
GTAAATAATCTTATAAAACCTACTTATACAGATCTGCTTATAATAAGACTACTCCTACTTATATTAATAATCATGGCTCTGGCACTCAATGCCTAATTTTATCCCGTATTAATCGCTATGCATTTACTTGCCATCGCCAAGGACCATGACATTGTTACACCTCATTAATTAGACTATTCTCCTTGTCTTCAGTTTCCCGGGGGGTGATCGTAGATACGCAGGAGCGTCAGGACCTGGACACCACGCAGCTCACCTGGAGACTGACCAAGATCATCCGCGCTACCGGACTGGAGGACTCCAACGATCTAGTCGATACCGAATATTACAGGTTCGTAATTATATTTTCTCTTCTTCTTCTTAATTTTTACTTATAACCTATTTGTATTTAGAAAATATTACTAAGGCAGTACACTCGTGCAAAAAGGTTGTAATAATTACCTACGAGTATGAGCCGAGCGTGCAAGCGAGAGCGCTGGACAAGCGATAGAGAGGCACGATCGGCCTAAGCGTTCCGCTTGTGACGCATAATGACGTTAGCACGTAAAATTATCGTCCGTAAACCGACTTTATAGACAACAGAAAAGCTTTTTTACTATAAATAAATAAAAATATACGACTCGTAAAGCGAACTTGAGCATTTTTATTGCAAAACAACTTCGCACGACGCTTGATTAAAACTATTTAATATTGAGTTGCTGTCAAATTTATTCTTTGTCCATTTTAGCGCGTTCCTCGATAACCATTCAAGGTAGTTACCAGTTATCCTTTCCCTCATGAATATGTGATTGTGTTTCGTTCGTCAATCACGGGGATAACCCATCAACGTTTCTCGGCACTTACCTATCTATAAACGAGTACGACCTGCAAGACCTACGTACCCTAATAGGAAAAATGAACACCTATTTTCTATTCGATAAAATGAACACCTATTTTCTATTCGATAAAATGAACACCTATATTCGATAAAATCTTATTAGCTCTTCAGCTTGTAAGTCAGCACATCATCATTGCCTTACAATGCCTTACATGAACCAAATCTTGAATAAAAATGAACTGTTAAGACATTTTTTTTAAATACTCCAGACCGAACGCAGGAAGAGCGATTTAGAGATGCCACAGCATTTCATACTATTTTAAATAAATACTGTAAGTTATTTATAATAGATTATTTGATTAAAAATGCATATATTTTCAGGTATGACGTAGAGAACAGTATAGAGGCGAGTCCGGTGCGAGGTCGCGAGCGTCGCAAACGGACGCATGCGCACGCGCACGTCCAAGTGCGAGCGGTGTGCGGCGCAGCGGGGGGCGCAGGGGAATTCGTAGTGATGGCGCGGAGGCGGCTCGGTCGACTTACCCTCACGTGCGCGCCGCGGCTCCGGGAATGGAAGGCGCTGGTACACAAACGGAGCCAAGACCCTACCGCCAACTGCCTGTTGCAACACTGAAATGTTTCAGCAATAGCTTTGTTACTGCGTTTTAGTGATGGTAAACTTTACTTCGGCTTAGTGCACTCCTGAATGGGGCGCAATTTAGTGAGACCGATCTCATGTGCTTAGTTCAACACTAAATACTTAGTGGTAGAACCCTTTAGTGGGGTGAACAACTGCTAACTGCACCGAAAATGGTACTAGCATAGAAATCAACAGTGAGACAGAACTCACGCTTGGCTCCACACAAGATATTATTGGTGCTCTAGTTCTGCTTACATCACAGTCGGTTCAGCGGTGAACAAGAAAAGTCAAAAGCGTCTGCTTTATTTTAATCAGACTATTTTTACTTTCAAATAAGTATCAGTCGTGATCCCATTATATACAAGTGAAGTGCTAATTTAAAAAATAAACTTATCTTCATGAATACATCCTACTAATGTTATAAACGCGAAAGTTTGTAAAAATGTATGGATGTATGTTTGTTGTTCTTTCACGAAAAAAACTACTGAATGGATTTTATTGATACTTTACAATTAAACTTTTCAAATTTACATAGCTTAAAGATCAGAATAACATAATTTATCTCTGTACTCACACGGGAATGGTAAGGTGAAACGGCGGGGCGCTGTTAGTTCTTTATGTAAGTTACATTAAGTGAATGAAGCACAAAGTTATTATTCCTTGTATATAGTTATTAGATATAATTTTATTGATTATATTTTGTAATCGTTTGTTTGCCATTGCGTCAAGTCAGTGTTTCTCAAATCACAAGATAATGTAAAACAAAACCATCGGAGAAACATTGATATTATATTCATAAAACTTCGGTAGTTAATATAAATTCAAAATATGAATTTATTTTTATTTTACTTTATAAAACAATTGAAAATTTATGAATATTTAGTGTATCCATATCGCTTGCCATAAATTGTATAGTAGTGATATTGTATATATTATCTTGTAAATAAATATATTGTAGGTATACCGAAATACATAATGATTGTGGTCCAGAGTGCCAAAATGGATAAGATTTATATTTAGCGAGTAAGGTTGATCTCAACTGTGTACGTATTGTTTGTTTAGTATTTCTCAAATAATATATTAGAATATACTTAATATACATTTAAATACTATATTATATTACAAATTATTCAATACATACAGATATCTTTATCTTTTATAGATACATTATTTAAATAGAATCTATAATATTCGAATTATAAATAACTATTTTCAAAATTGTAAAACTATATTTGTGTTTACTATTTACATAATCTGCCATGCTTATTTAACTGTATGTCGATAAACACTAAATAGTGATTAGAATTCATAAGAATTATCGAATTAAGTGATTAGATGACCTTATGATAAATATGATATAAATTAGAAAGAGAAACCTTTTGTGAATAATAAACTTTGTCGAGACATCATCTACATAGCTATGCATAATTATCACCAGTAATTGTGTCAACTTAATTTAATTAGCTCGTTTCCATGTTAAATAGATGGACGTTTTTCTGTGTTGATAAAGTAATAACCTCGGAACAGATATAGAGAATTTAGGAATACCTACCAATAACCTTTGACGGTTTTATATATTAAAATAATTTTATAACTTTATTGTGAAGTTTACAGGTGCTTCCAATTTTCACAACATAAATGTCATGAAAGTTATGTTTTAAATATTGTTTCTATACTGTATTAATTGTGCTTCCACATAAATATGTATGTTGTATTTGAAAGTATTTTAATATAAACGTAAATTATGCAAAATATATAATACAATTATTTGTACAAAACTTTGAGAATATATGATTAGCGTTATTGTTACTATAGTTTACGATGTGATATAGATATACGCGAGTGCCTATTTTTAATGTATATATTATCGAATATATGAGTATTCTGTAAAAATGTCTATATTATAAAGAAATGTTGAATAAAATAGTAAAAAAATATTTATTGTTTTATTATAATACACTGGAGTTTTATTAGTTTTATTTTAATGCATTGGACTGTCTTCATATTTCTGTAATGTTCAAGGTACTTAACGGCTTTTTTTCCAAAACAAAAATCATTAAAATGTTAAATTGCAAGAAATACAAACGCATACTACTTGACCGCAACAATTAGACGCATGACGGGAGTCGTCCGAAACCGGCGGGGTCCGGGCGTCGCCCGTCATGCGCCTAATTGTTGTGGAGAACTAGTACTTTAGTACAAATTTTGAGTTACTTACTTTTAGTTCATAAAAAAACAACAAAATATATATATTAATTCATTTATTGAAAAAATCACAACTGATACCACATAGAAAAACTAGTCGGCACGGTTTAACTCTTAACTATTTACACGTAAATATCACATAAACACTTTTTCATTTCACAGACTATATACATAAAATTCAGTATTATTTTTGGTAATAGAAATCATCACAGTAAAAAAAAAAAAACTGAATTCATATCGAGTTAACGATTTACTAACAATTTTTAAAATCCAAAAATACTTACAAAAGCTTCGCAAAGCTAATATAGCTATTTGTGTAGATCAAAAAGTATTTTTTAATATTTATCAAAGTCTAATTCTAGGGTGAAATTCCAAATTTGAAAATACTACTAGTGGCTAGCGCCATAGATTAAAATAAAGTGAAACAGGTACATATATTGTGATATGTAGATACATATGTATATTAAAATGATTTGATCTTTAAAAAAAATTGAAAATAATTTTATATGGTTTACATTTGACGTATCAAATTTGCCAACTTTGCCCACCTACTATTTTAAGCCAATGTCAAAATTTGTTCTATAATTAAATTACTAGTAATTTTTCAATTTGGAACCCAAAACCAGCACTATTTAAGTTTTCTAAAAATAAAACCAAAATATTAATTTTGCCCATTTAGATAGGAATGGGCAAAGTAAAAGGCAGTACGTATATAAAGACGAAATGCGAATTTATAACAATGAGCAAGAACATTCAGCCTTTGATTTCAAATATTCAAGACGTTTAGAAATACTCAGAATAGTCACCACAACTCGTTATATCATACTTAAAATAATTTACAACATTACATTTACCCGTCTTCGTTATTTTCGCACGCTGCTTATGAACTCCTCGGTGTAATTATTTATGCATTATGTTGTGCGATTTTATCAAAATCAGAACCTTGCCTATATAGCCAGTAACTTTCAAGATTAGTATCTTCTCAATACGTCCAAAAAAACCAGTCGCAAACTTTAATTTTAAAATATATTTTTTAACAAATTTATTTTCATTGTAAACTAGAAAATTCTACCATTGAGAAAGAAATGTTATTATGTTTTCATTCTATTTTTTTTTTGAGAATAATTATTTTATCGATTAATTAGTTTGGTATAGACAAAATTAAAATACGCGACTTACACGTCCCAAAACCAAATAAATCCCTCAAAGTCAACCAACAATTTACTTTATATTTTAAAAAAGTATATTTGTTTAGGAAACCGGCAGTTGAAAATTAATCTCAGAATTAGGCTGTACATATAATAAAAAAATAGGTATCATTTATTTATACATTACGTGAATATGTGATTTGTTGTGAAGGTCGATTATTGTCAATTTTCTATCACTAGGAGGAAGCTCAGAGACGTAGGTAGCAAAATTAACTTAAACATATCTCTGATGCAGGGTTACAAATACTACAAATGTTACAATGACATTTAATATACCTTACACTTCTATACCAGAATCTTTCGACAATTGTTTTTATATTTTCTCTAACATAGCATTTAGGGAGGAGCCCAGAAATTAGTTGTTTTATTATACCTAACATTTGGCGATGAATTTTTTTTAATCATTGAACTTAACTGATATTACTAAGCACCATTTAACCTTCTATCCATAGACATTTCAAGACGAGAAAAACTTGTCTATACCCTATATGATATTTTAATAATGAACTTTTTATCACAATAAAAGTTGTATTATATACAAAAATTATTGCACAATAAACCAATCTGAACGTATTCAAACAAACAAAAAGATGCTGAGACCTGAGCACTTAAAAATTGGCGCCAAACAGTCAACCGTCATTAATTTTAATGTCACACTCCTTGACAAGCAGATATACACAGATAACGTAAATATACTAATATGCCTAGAATGTCAATCAAATTTTTTTACATTCAATATAATTCAATAATTTATAGCATTATGTAGCTACATAATATATTTATATTATAACAAAGAAAGATAATAGGTAATTAATGACGAAGCAAACCAATATAGAACATATTATATTAAATAACTAATACTTTATGTTGTCTACTACAGACGTGGACCTGCAATTATGTTTGTAAATAAGTTTTCTTATAAATTATGGAATTTGTAAAACATTTTCATATATTCTTCGTATTAAATTTTCCTAAATACTTTATAAATCCTTATACACATATTTACACTCTACTAATAAATTATACACCTTTATACGCAATTGATATATGCTAAGGATAACGTAATTAAAGTGTTATTTTTTTAGTTTTGGGTGTTATGTCACAAAAATTTTACATAAGTTGTATATATGTATATATTTTGTTATTATAATTTCTGGAATATCATTACAAAATAATATAACCATAAGTAACATTATACGAACAATTTTATGAAACTTATGAAACATAAAATGTAATTAAATAATTAAAATATAAAACTCTTACGTTACTTATAGTATAAAAAACGCATAATACACATAAATGGCTTTTTGGAGGAACTTTAACTGAACCTATATATAAAATATTCTATAACACATTTATACAAACTTCATTCTCCTTTTTGGAACGAATTTCAAAATCCAGAAAAGTGGCAGGGAAAGAGATGTAGCATCGTGCATCTCTTTCTACCACACCATTGTTTTTTTTAATATTTGTATCTAGTATATATAGTAACTGAAATAAATGCGACATTCAAGATAGGATACAACCGATTTAGTAAATAAATATATATTTTTATTAGACATTAACTTAAAGAATATTATTTATAAAGGGCTTTAGTTTATATTATTTTCAAAATATTCAAGTTGCACAAGAGGCAATTCTATTACAAGATCTTCCATTCAGGCAAGTCTTAATTAATGATACGGAATCAAAGACCTTGGCATGCTATATGCCTTAATTTGTATGGGCATGGTATAGCTATGTCACTTTGATTTATAGGGTTGATCAAAAATTAACAACAAAACATATTGGTTATGACGTCATATATGACTTATTTAGATATATTATATGAATTCTCATATATATTCCAATCGATCGGGTTATAGATCGTCTTATATACAGTGGCCAGTTGTTTAGCCGATAAGGACGTCACTTCTCTTTGTCTAATCATAAAATCCTTATTACATTATAAATAGTCTTTATGAGCTACATTGATGTATATGCCCGTGTTATATCGCCGTACTCAAAGAAATCAGTACCTGTGTTACTTTCATACCGTTATATCGTTTCTTTCACTTCTACAGTTCCGTAATATTTTTAACATGGTAACAACTACGTTACCTTTTCTATTCAAACTCAACCGGTGTGGGAGTCATTATGTCAACGATGATGTCTTCCATGTTGGGTATCACCAGAACCTTCTCGAACTCCTTGGTCAGCTTCTGTTCTATCCAGTTGGAGATGTGGGCGAAGCGGAGTGTCCTCGCGCCCACGGCCGGCCGAGCCTTTAGCACCAGTTGAGGATTCGTGCAGAAACTAGAGTTATTATTTTATTAGTATTTGTACTAGCAAAGGCATTTAATGTCTCAGAATGGGCAACACATGAATGCCTTGCCTGGGCTAGATCTAGGTAATCTTATGTTCATGGGCGACGCTGACTACTTAGAAGACGCTTCTAGTGTAAGAAAACAAGTTTTTATGTGTAAGGTTACACATAAAAACAATATACCGGGTGTATTTGGAACGCTTGCAAAAACGAAGAGGTATTATGATAGTGTTGGGATAACCTGACATGATGATACAAGTGAAAAAAAAACGCGTTCCTTTTTTTTCGGTTGCCTTTTTTATTTTTATTTTTTTGTATAATCCAGTTTAGTAAACATAATGTTACTGAATTTGACGATAATGCTTTAAAATAATCGTTTTTTTTAATTTTAGGTTTATGGTTCACGCCGGCCAGCGGACGGCATCAGCTGACAGAGTTCGCTGTTCGAGTTGTATATGTACATTGCGGGTTTGCAAAATACATAAGTCCTAAAATTTTCTTAAAAACGTTTCTGAGATAAATGGTTATATGAATTATATAGTATATAAATAGTATATTATTAGGGTTAAATCTTTGCAAGCGTTCAAAATACAGCCGGTATAGACAGGGCAAATGGACAGTCGTTTCGAGTGGTGTTGAATGATTACTTACACCCAAGACGCTCGCACCACCCGAGGACTAGCGGGTGTGTTACCGGTGGGTGACACAACCACTGCATGCATTCAAATATGAGAATGCTCTTTTCTTGAAGACCCCCAGTCATTATAATAAAACTACTCATATAACCATTATTGTAATATACACATAAGATAAAAACATTTTACAAAAAATTAAAACCGACTTCAAAAATACTAAACTAAAAAAACATTTTACAAAAAATTAAAACCGACTTCAAAAATACTAAACTAAAAAGTAATAAAATAACAGTTTCTTTAATTTTTGTGCTTACAACATATAATCAACTTAATCTTCTACTAATGTACAAACTTTGCGTTTACCACGTCATTATAGTTACTTTTGCAGTCGGTGTCAGCCAAGGTAGGTAGGTAATGTACAGCAACAAATACGACACCGACTCCAAAAGTAACTATAATGACGTGGTAAACGCAAAGTTTGTACATTAGTAGAAGATTAAGTTGATTATATGTTGTAAGCACAAAAATTAAAGAAACTGTTATTTTATTACTTTTTAGTTTAGTATTTTTGAAGTCGGTTTTAATTTTTTGTAAAATGTTTTTATTTCTTAATTTTTAGTGATTCCGAAATTCGTCGTCTTGGCGTTCATTGAAGGAGGCATGTTCAGCAGTGGATGGATAAATGATGATGATGATGATGGTGATGATTGGTGATGATGATGATGATTACGATGACCGCGACATACTATGGTGTGCTACCAAAGCATCCTATACTATTGTTAGTTACATCGACACGTAATAAAATTATCATATCATCAAGATAAACAAAACCAACCAAATAGGCATTATTGGGAATAACTAAAAAACGGCTTGTCAGATCTTAATAAAATTAATATGGGACCAAATTGGAAACACCAGCTTTCAAACAAAAAAATAACCATCGAAATCCATTCACAAACGGCGGAGATATCGTGTCACATACATACAAAAAAAAAAAAAAAAAAAAAACATACAGACGAATTGAGAACCTCCTTTTTTTTTTGAAGTCGGTTAAAAAGAACGTCAACTTAGATTAAGCCCCCTAAGCTTAGACTTCAGTTTCCTCCCCTCCCCTTTTCCTTCAATATATAGACCCCTAAGGTAGGGGGTGAACTAAGCCCTTACCCGAGCCATATCCTGTCGTGCGGCGGCGGCGGCACGTTGATAGCTAGGGTCCCCTCCAGCCCGTTGACCTCGAGCTGCAACTTGATGTCGGTGTTGGACAGGCCCTCCATCGCCCGCTTCACGTACTTGTAGTCTGTAACCTGATAACAAATATACAAATACATTACCAATGTTAGTCGGATAAACAAACTGGTGAGCCACCTTATCGTAAGTGGTCACTGTCACCCATGACCATAAACCAGTTCATACCAGATTAATCCAGGCGACTAGACAGATTTGTGACAAGTTTTTTTTATGTTAGTTGGATAGGCAAACCGGCAAACGTGCCACCTGATGGTAAGTGGTCGACGTTGCCCATGAACATAAACTAGTATACCTGGAACGAGCCCAAGCAACTCATTTATGTGTATCCTGAGACATAAGATGTTAAGTCTCGGTGCCAGTAATTACACTGCCTGTCTTGCCCTTCTCTCCGAAACATAGCAAAGCTGTTTCACGGGAGAAACAAGCAAGATTAAGATGGAAGCATGGGTTCCCCATGCAAACGGGTGCGCAATACACCGCATCTTTCCCACCAGGGGATTTTCTTATGTGGATGGCTATACATCTCGATATTTTCGTACTGATGGTAGCCCGTGAAATTACTATTAATTTTAATATTTTCACTTTAATCGCTTACACTTTACAGTTAATATTATTATTACCTAATGTCATAAAGGTGAAAAATATTCCAAAATCTCACCTGCTGGAAGTATTTATTTGTTGCTATTTTGTCGACCATACGTAGGAACTTCTTTTTGGAGCTTCCTTCGCTGATTGTAGCACTAGAATCAAAGATAATGATGATTCAAAACAACATGAATCTGGTAATGTTGAATGATTGTACTCGATGAACAGACATTGCTGTCTCTTATAAAAGGGACTATCCACAATTTGTGTACAGGGCCATAGACCATAGCATATTACACAGGATTTTCTACTTAAGGCGAGTAGATACGCGAATGACCTTGGTCGCTTGGGCGTGGCCCTCCCCGCCACCCGATAAATGTTGACTAATCTATAGTTTCAACTAAAACACTTTTCATATATTTCAATGTATAATTTAAATATTATGTATATAATATAATATATAACAATAATAAATAAGCGTAATTTCGTACAATATTGAAAAAAAAATCTAACTATTCTAATATTTTTAAAACATCATTCATTATAACATCGCAATCACAAAAGTATGGTGGTTCGAACGGCCCGTCGGCCGCGCACGGAGCCTCCCGTACTCGTTAATAGTTTAGTAGGTAAAAAATAATTTTAACAATTCTAGAGCGGTTAAAACCGTAGAGCAGCTATTTTACTCACGTGGCCTCCGTGGGTAGAATGTTCTCGGTGCTGTCTACTGCTTCCACGGGCGGGCTGTCGTCGTCGCTGGACTCTGCAGAGTCCTCCACGTCTGAGTCATATATCGCCGGCTTGCGTTTCTATAACAATGAACAATGTATTGGCTGAGATATTTATACACTTTAAATATTAACTTCAAGATTGGACTATGACACAAATATGTAAGATGTAGTGTCATGTTGCTTTGCATCCGAATTGGGCTGTCACGACCGGGGTGGTACCTCTCGCTCACATAATACCGGCGTCAAGTAACAGCTATGCTGTCGCGTTTCGTGCGGTTTGTAAGTTTCCGGCAGCCCATTTGAGGGGATAGGGAAAGGGAGGGCAGCGCATCTGCATAATTTTTGGTTGTGCGATGACATTTTATATTTTTTAAAAAATACACCCCTTTACAATACAAATATATTTTTATATAAAACACTTGTGCCATTGAAAAAATAGCGAATACTAATCTTTAGTCCTTCGAGCCGGATTGCTTCTTTGAATGGGCATTTCTTTAAGTATAGATTAAACATATGATTACTACAGTATGTAGAAATCGTTTGTCTTATATATTTTTACATTGCATACTCAACAATTAACAATCATAATACAAACATTACTCACTCTAAGTTGTTTTTCAGTTGCCATGCCTTTGATCGGAGACATATTCACTTCGTTTTGTATTTCCGTTTCTTCACTTTCATCCAATTGATCCTCCAACGTTATATCTGCATAAAACATAAACATATACAACGCCGAACAATTATTTGTACACAACTGACCAATAAGGGGAGTCCCTCATCTGATTTCGAGGAGACTCGTACCCAGGAGGACATAAGGGAGCTACCCTATTGTCTACACTATGGTATAGATCAAATATTGATACTAAGATAAGATTAAAGAGTTTGAGGGATTGCGATGATCACAATCCTTTGACATTGAGTTAGCGCACGGGCCAAATACCTTTCTCGCTTGATTTTGAGTAAGAGACTCCGTGCTAAGCAGTAGATTAAATTTTTGAGGGCATGTAAATTTCGCCACCCCGCATTGGAGCGCATAGACAAATTATGGCCTAATACCCTCTTCGGCTAATTTCGAGGAGACCCGAGCTAAAGCTCGCGTTTGAACAACGATACTAACTCTTCTCCTTGAGCTTCATAAGATTGATCTGCGTGAGTATCGTGATGGCCGCGCCGCCGCTGTAAGTGATATCAGCGTGCAGCCATAGACCGCGCGCGTCCGCCGCCGCCGCTCGCACGCGCCGTACCAGCGGGCAGCCCGCCAGCTGCAGCTGCGTCACCGTCAGCGGGCTCATGAACGACGGCAACTGAAACAATAGGTTTGTTTTATTATTATGTAAGAGGTAGTAGTAGTAAGAGGTAGTGCCAAGCTGCTTTACAGCCGAATCGGGCCGGCACGACCGGGGTGGTACCTCTCGCTCACAAAACACCGGCGTCAAGTGACAGCTATGCTGTTGCATTTCGTGCAGTTTGTGAGTTTCCGGTGGCTTTTGGTTGAGCGGATGTCTATGGGTGTCGGTAGTCAACTTTCTCTTTTTTTTTGCCAGTTCCATTCTATCGAGTTCGCTATCGCAAACCACCAAGTTCTCCCACTGAAACATAGTTCCACCGAGGAGCTTCTATAGCGTTGAGCGCGTCTCGCAACAAGAACCTCAGTAATTCTAATTATTTTAAGTGTTTCTAGGAGGTACCTTGAGCGTGTGCAGTTTCCTCTGTATCTTGTTCTGCAGACGGGCGACGGTGGTGGGGTCGCGTGCCACGTCGAACGCCAGCCGCGCCAGCAGCGTGTTGAGCCAGGACACCTCCGCCGGCAGCGTACGGCACGAGCACTCGGAGGAGGACTCCGCCTAGAAGTACATACAATATAACCCTCCTCGAATATTTTCGAGGAGACCATTGGGACGTATAAACAGCTACGACGGGGTAGAACGTGTAGGTACTGCTGGCATTTATTATACTCTCCTCGATTTTTTTCGACGAGACAATTGGGATGCATAAGTACATACGGCCAGACGGAATGGACGAGTAGGACGTATAAGGACTGCTGGTATTCGTATAACCCCCCTCGAATGTTTTCAAGGAGACCCCTGGGACGTATAAGCAGCTACGACAGGACGGGACGTGCAAGTAGGATTGGAATATACTGCTAGTATGAGTCGACAATTAGGTCGTGTAAGTCGTATGCAAAGTTACGTTTTTTAACGGGCTAGGTCAAGTTCATTTTAGACGCTGCTACTCGTGTGGATACAGGACCGACAGCGGTAACCACCAAATAATCCGTTGATAGGATCTCGGGCTGACTTGGAAGTTGGAAACCGCAACGAATTGAACTAGATTTTTTATGTCATAAGGAGACAACCGAGCAGTCGGAGCCTTATGGCTACTACGAGGCCCATTGACATCCGCACAACCAGAGGTTATGCAGATGCGTTGCCCACTTTTTCCCTATCTCTGACAAACCGTACGAATCGCGACAGCCATTGCGCCGGTACTATGTGAGAAAGAGGTACCACTCCGATCGTGCCGGCCCAATTCGGCTGCAAAGCACAGGGCATTACCTCTTACAAAATACAGGACGAGTGGGAAATATATATCATGTTCTATCCGCACTGTCTCCCGCTATATAGTGCAAGACTGTAATAATTTACATATAAGTCGAGAAAAAACAGCAGCCAGTAGGGCTAGCATGCGCGCACGACAAAATTTTGTCTACCCCTTTTCTCGTATTAACTATATGAAATAATACGAGAAAAGGGGTAGCCAAAATTTTGTCGTGCGCGCATGCTAGCCCCACAGGTATGTTACATACAGAGAAAAAGATACATAGTACTAAAAGAATATAGATGCGATCGATATTTTTAGTGAAATCTACACTTACTAAATAAAACTATTTTATTCTACTCTAAGGGATTTTTGAGAATCCAAAATTACTGATAGTAATGTTATTACTAATCATCTATTATAATAATAATCCCACAATTTCCTAAAGTACTGTATATTTTCTAAGAACATACAATTTTCCATATAATTTGTGTAAACTTTGTAATATCAATAGTGTATGCTAACGTCTTTCTTCCTCTTCTTCTTGGATCGGTCTTTCCGTGGCGAGGGTTCTATCTGGCAGAGGACTCCGACGTCGGTCGTATGTTTTGTGTTCACTTCATGACACTGCGCATCGGTAATTATATTAACTTAGTAGGTACCTATTGTTACAGAATTACTATTGGTATGTACAGGCATTGTACAGGTGAACTATCCGACATGTCGTATTCTGTTTTTGTTTTGAGTTGTCTAATCTAATCTAATCTAATGAGTGGTCATTGCCATCTGTGAAAATAAATTAAATCACACGATAAATTGTGCCTGAACCAAGTTATTTATTTATATATCGTCTCTGGCAGATCTCTATCGATTTCTATAATAACGTAACAAGAAGACATTTAATCTCAAGATTGCCAAAATCAATTATAATTGTTAATACAGTGCAACCTCGATATAACAAATCGGAGGGGAACAAGAAAATATTCGTAATATCAAGTAATTCGTGAGGTTTGTTATGTTGAGGTTAGATTGGTCTAAAATTCGTTATAAAGAGGTAAAACACCTTTTACGTTTCTGAGCCATTTTAACTCTAAATTAATTAAATCTATCTTTAACAATAGTGACGAGCAGAGGTGTTTACATTTCTTTCCATCAAAACAACAATGATTACTTTACAAACAAAAGCGTGTCGAAACATGTCGAGACATGAATCACATTATAAGATTAAGAGTTATATTATTGGTGGAAACTTTATATAAAGGTTTTGGGTTGGCAAAATTCGTTAATTAGAGGTATGAATACTTTTTCTTGATAGTTGAAAATTCGTTATAAAGAGGTTGTACGCAAAGAATGTTCGCAATGTAAAGGTATATTTTATATTGACTCTTATGGACAATTCAAGGGGATTACGAAGAATTTGTTAAATCGAGGAAGTCGTTATATTGAGGTACGTTATATTAAGGTTGCACTGTATTTCTCATTTCTCTCATTATTTCTTATTATTATCTCTTTATTCTCATTATTTGTTATTATTATCTCTTTATTCTCATTATTTCTTATTATTATCTCTTTATTCTCATTATTTATTATTATTATCTCTTTATTCTCATTATTTGTTATTATTTTCAACAGAGGGACTCTATATTCAAGGGGCTCTGGGCTGCGGCCCAAAACATCCGTATGTAGAACCGCCCCTGGATCCAGTGTCAGCGATTACTCTTTCTCTTCAGAATACAGAAAGGTAAGAATTAAGACTTGTTATACCCACGCGCATCCACAGGCATACTCTTTCACCAGTATCTTAAATACTCACTTCTATAATCTTCAGCAGATACGGCCAGAAGGTTTTCTCGTAGGCTTCGAAGCTGGTGAGCTGAGCGGGCGACGTCGCTATGGTCACACCTTCTGAACTTGACTCGTTATTTTTGTTCTGAAATAAAACATGTGTTTTTGATATTCCTTAATAAATTTCTATTCTATTCTATATATCAAAATTTATTCCTATCATAATAATATAATAAGTAATATCTTTGGACGCCACAACCGACGCCAGGAGGCCGTGTGGTCGCAGACTGAACGGTTGGCGGGGGGCAACCCCCCACTTTTATAAACCAAAAGTGAGCCGAATGGGCTCACACTAATCCGATGTAGCATTAGGGCCTTCGGGCCGTTAGCATAGATCCATCCGAAAAAAAATCTTTGGACGCTTTACGCATACTTTGCAGCTAGGTCGACATAACTTCCAGAGGAAAGCCGATAGGAGGATTCAATTGGGATGGGCAGCAATCAGGAAGCTTAGCCATATTCTCACGTCGTCTATACCGCAGAGTTTGAAGACGAAAGTCTTCGACCAATGCGTTCTCCCCGTGATGACCTACGGGGCTGAAACGTGGACTCTAAATTTACGGCTGGTCCGTAAGTTAGCCGAAGCTCAACGTGCTATGCTGGGTGTTTCTTTGGCAGATAGGATTCGAAACGAAGACATACGCCAGAGAACTAACGTTACCGATATCACGCAAAGAATAAGCTCGTTGAAGTGGCAGTCACACACTCAGGAGAACGGATGGCCGATGGGGCAATAAGGTTCTCGAGTGGAGGCTAGAGGTAGACACGAAGTGTTGGTCGGCCATTAACCAGATGGAAAGACGATCTCCGTGCGGTGGCCGGTCCATGTTGGATGCGACTAGCAAGGGATCGGCCGTCTTGGCGTTCATTGAGGGAGGCCTATGTTCAGCAGTGGACGGATAGAGGCTGATGATGATGATGATGATGGACGCTTTCACACTACGTCAATCTGGTCCCGTGGTAAGTTATGGAAAAACTCGTGTTACGGGTACCAGACAACGGAAATATATTTAATACTTTTATACTATACATATATTTAAGATTTTTATTATACAATACATATATTTAATACACACCCGTGACCCAGGAACACAGAAAACTTATTGTCCCCTAGCGGGATTCGAACCCGCTACCTTCGGCTTTAGTGACAACGCGCTAACCATTGAGTCACAGAGGTGGTTATCATAAATACATTCATATTAAATTTCACATTACAATCAGATATAAAAGCAATAGCTTGTAGTTAATCCTTACTAATATTATAAATGCGAAAGTAACTCTGTCTGTCTGTCTGTCTGTCTGTCTCTTCTTCACGCCTAAACCGCTGAACAGATTTGGATGAAATTTGGCACAAAGATAGCTTGAAACCCGAGAAAGGATATAGGATAGTTTTTATCCCGGAAATCCTACGGGAACAGGATTTATGCGGGTAAAACCCCGGGACTATCTATCTTCTGAACCACGTAACAGATTTGGGTGAAATTTGATATGAAGATACTTTGAAAATTAACATAGGACATTAAATAGTTTTTATCCTGAAAATCCCACGGGAACGGGACCTATGCGGGTAATACCCCGAGACAGACTATCTTATAAACCACGGAACAGATTTGGGTTAAATTTAATATGAAGGTACTTCGAAACTTAACGTAGGACTTAAAATAAATCTTATCCTGAAAATCCCACGGGAATGGGAACAATGCGCGTAAGACCCCGGGACTGTCTATCTTCTAAACCACGGCACATATTTGTGTGAAATTTGATATGAAGATACTTTGGAACTTAACGTAGGATTTAAAATAGTTTTTATCCTAAAAATCCCACGGGAACGGGACCTATGTGGGTAAAACCCGGGACTGTCTATCTTCTAAACCACGGAACAGATTTGGGTGAGATTTGGTATGAAGATACTTTGGAACTTAACGTAGGATTTAAAATAGTTGCTATCCTGAAAATCCTACAGGAACGGGAGTTGTGCAGCTAAAACGCCGGGACTGTGTATTTGTTAAACGACTAAACCGATTTGATTGAAATTTGATATGGAGATAGTTTGAGACCCTAGGTAAGATATAAGATGTATAATTAGTGTAACAAGAAGTTTTTTAGATGTGTCAATAGATGGCGTTAACACAAAATGTAGATCACGCTATCCATTACAAGATGCGAATCCTTATGAGGATCGCACTTTTGTATTGCACGCGTTTTTAATGAAGTATTCATATATTAGTAATTTATCCAAAAATGATTTATTAATAGAATCCATTATATTATAAAAAAGGAACTCTTATATATAATTATGAAGCGGTTGAAAAAGCTAAAATATGCAAATACAGGGGTCTAGGCTCCGAATATGATTTTGTCCCATTCGGTGTCGAGACCCTTGGTCCGTGGGGTCCTAGCGCTTTAAGGCTCTTTAAGGAAATAACAAAAAAGTTAGTCGACATCACAGGAGACCGAAGAGCTGGCAGCTACCTCGAACAAAGAATTAGTCTAGCAATTCAAAGGGGGAACGCTGTGAAAATCTTCGGAACCTTGCCTAAAGGGACTCCTTTTTATTAATATAGGTACTTAAGTTGTTATATTATATTTTTTAAGGTTTTTAGTTTTAGGTTCTTTGTAATTTATAGCCAATATGTATTTATTTAATTATTTAAAATTAATAAAAAATATAACTTTTTCGTAGTTTTTTTGCTGGTAGTAGGTACTAATTTGAATTAAAATATTCATGTATCATAGGGTAGTTACGAATAATTTTGTATCGTTAGGACACAAAATAAATACTATAGGACGTCTGACACCTCAATCCTCCCATGAACATGGTTGCTGGAAAGTATCCGAAACGTCGGGCATTTAAAAATCTTAATAAACCGCGATAAAATCCGTAAAAGTTATTTAAATATAATAAAAATGTACTACTAAATTAAATAAATATATTTTATAAAAACGTACTATCGGGCCTTACAGTGGAAGTAAATAATATTCTTTAAATTACTATAGTTTTTAAATTGGAACCATTTTTTTTATGTCACATGGAGGCAACCGAGCAGTCGGAGCCGGAGGTGGCTACCGACGCCCATAGACATAGGCGCAGCCAAAAGTTATGCAGATGCGTTGCCCTCCTTTTCTCTATACCTCCCAATGGGCCACCAGAAACTCACAAACCGCACGAAACGCGACAGCATAGCTGTCACTTGACGCCGGTGTTATGTGAGCTAGAGCTACCACCACGGTTGTGCCGGCCCAATTCGGTTGCAAAGCAGCATGGCTACTACTACTTTATTTGAAAAATAAGATTTAAAACAATACTACTTATACGCGGACGAAGTCACGGTTAAAAATCTATGAAATAATATACTGCACTTACATTAAGAAAAACCATTTTTGTCCGTCTGTTTGTTCCGGTTAATCTCTGAAACGGCTAAGCCGATTTTGACGAGGCTTTTACTGGCAGATAGCTGACGTTATAAGGCGTAACTTTGGCCATAAAAATAATCATCATCAATCCGAACGGCTGTAAATCTAAGTAAACGCGGGCGAAGCTGCGGGCAACAGCAAGTTTATAATATGGACACAATGTTACAGACTGGCGGCTACAAAAACAAATAATAAAGATAAAATATAAAGAGGCGTCGAGTTCCAAAGTTTTTTTTATATAATCTTGCTCTTAAACGGTAATGCTTTCCTAAACAGCTAAATATTGTACGGAACCTTTACACACTCTTATAGACTTTAGTTTTTATCTATACAAGTTTCGTCTGGCCTCTTCACCGTCGAGCAAGAGCAGTTGACAGGTTTTAGGAAACCCATTTTATATGTACCGGTCAGTCACGAACCCATGTTAAAACAATTACAATATAATAGAGAACATCATCAATCATATAACCGGATATAGTAGTAATGTGTGTAACGGAGGGAAGCGCTGTGCCGCGCTCCCAGCTGCATGGGTACCACCATCTTGCTTGTTTCTCCCGTGAAACGGTTTTGCTGTGTTTCGGGGAGAAGGGCAAGACAGGCAGTGTAATTACTGGCACCGAGATTTAACATCTTATGTCTCAGGATAGGCAACACATAAATGAGTTGCCTGGGCTCATTCCAGGTATACTAGTTTATGTTCATGGGCGACGTCGACCACTTAACATCAGGTGGTACGTTTGCCAGTTTGCCTATCCAACTAACATAAAAAAATGAAGTAATAGCAATTCAACCAACAAGTGATCTGAATGTGCGTACCATTGGCTAATCATCCATCAATAGCCATTAGTCGGCCAATCAGAGCGCAGAACCGGTGCAGCGTCACAGCACAAATTCGACGGAATTTGTTTTCATTCAAAACACATAACATTACCGCTCTATTACGGTTATATGCTCGATGGAGAACATCAATAATACCTTGGCGAAGGCCACACTGTCCTTCTCTGACAGCTTGTAGGCGTTCATCTCTATCCCGTCCTTGGTCTCTGCCTGGTCGCTAGTAGACTTGTCTTCCGCAGCCGACGAGTCCGCAGACGCATTCGCCTCCGACACCGCGGAGTAAAGCCGTCGGTACCTAGATATTTACTCATTAATTTATATACGAGGCTTATTTATTTTATGTCATCAGGGGGCAAACGCTTATACACATCCGCACAACCATGGCCACGCAGATGCGCCGCCCTCCTTTTCCCTATCCCTCCCCTCAAAGGGCTACCGGAAACTCACAAACCGCACGAAACACGACAGCATAGCTGTCACTTGACGCTGGTTTTATGTGAGCGAGAGGTACCACCTCGGCCGTGCCGGCCCAGTTCGGGTGCAATAGCATAGCATTACTCTTTGTTATTGCTTATAAAACAGTAACTCATTGAACACCAGCCCAGGTAACTTCATGCGTTGTCTACCCTCAGACGTAAAATGGTATGTCTCGGTGCCAGTAATTTCTCTACCTGCCCTGTCCTTCTTACCGAAACACAGCAAGCTGTTCGACGGAAAGAAATAATCAGGATTGTGGTATTCAAGCAGACAACGCGTCTCACCGGTAACTATTTAATTTTGTAAATTATTGTAATTTTTCAATTCCAGTTCAGTTTTTGGAACAAACACTCATTAACCGAAAAGATGTCCTTGTTTCAAATTAAAGTAAGAAAGTTCTTACTGAGTGTGTGTGAGTGAGGCGTAGGCTTATGAACTTATAACGCGCCTTCATATTAAAATACATTTGACTAATTTCATCAGCTCAAATACCATGGAGATTCGTAAGAAAAAGTGAGACAAACACATCAGGTACGAAGTACACATTTTGAGAGAGATAAAGGAGAGAGAGAGAAAGAGAAAGAAGGGGAGAGAGAGAGTGAGAAAGAGTGAGAGATAGTGAGAGAATATACGAACCAGTCGTGTTTCTCCCTGCCGGTGCGTGTGAACAGGTACAGTCTGGAATGTTTGTCCTTGGGCTCCTTGACGTGCACGCTCCACTCACCCTCCGCCGGGCTCTCCACGCCATTCTCTAGCTCCTGTACAAAATAAGTCAATAGAGAAATCAATCAATGGCGATTACTAACGGGTAACAATTTTATGCGGTCATTGCATGCATTAGCATAATATAGTTGGTAACCCCACCATGGTTCAGGCCTTGACGTGGCGGTGGGGCTCAGTAGCCTAGGGTGAGTCGCTACACCTTGGGCGAAGCTAATTGAAATAAGAGGGTTCTTTGTACAAAAGAGCAGGGGGCAATGGCCGAGGACGGGAACCTCAACCCATTGTACTGTCCCGACGTTGGGATTTGGTTTAGTTTTTTTGGGTTGTTCTGTGGTGCGGGACAACCCCTTTGTGGAGGTGGCGTCGGTACCTTAGGGGACTGACTAGCCGTCGAGGTGCCCTGTTTGTTTATTAAATCCGGGGCGCCTCACCAAAGGCGGCATTGGTGGCACTCACCGGGTTTTAGTGGGTAGAGCAGTGTCCACGTACCACCTTTCGGGCGCAGCGAGTCCTACATACCCACTCCCCCGCGGGATGCCTCAGAGCATTTCCCGGAGTTAAATAAAAAAAAACATATTAAACCTTGTAAAGGAGATATTGTCCTTAATGAAACAATAGTCTAATACTAATTACGTTCCTAGTTTGAATACTGACCGTTTCGTCTAGGACCTCCTTGATCCTGGATATTTCACTTTCGTCGATGTCCTCGTCGTCGTTGGTGCTGGCGAACGACTTGGTGGCGAGGTCGTCGGGGTCCGTAGGCGACTCCTCCAGAGGACCCCTGTCCTGGATCTCGGGTTCCATGCTGGTGTACGCATTGTCCGTCTTCTTATCTACAGGTTCAATAATGAAACAACTTTTTAGGTACGTACGGATTTTATCGGGGTTTATCAAAGCTTTTACATGATCCATGATGCGGATTATTTACAGCAACCATGGTCACGGATGGACTTAGTAAATCACGATAAAGTATTAAGACAACTAAACGGTTATGATATAATAATTCGTAAAGTTTTTAGTGAACAGTGCGAGATTTTGTCGAATGACATTCTTAAACGAGAAGAGCTGTATCCTAATAAAATATATATTTTCATCTATACAGATAAATAAAATTGGAGTGTCTGTTTGTAATATTAAAAAAGCCGCTTTTTATTAAATGCATATGGAAGTATACACGGGACATATACCAAAATAGCCTTTTATACATTTTTGTCTGTCTGTCTGTTTGTTCCGGCTATTCTCTAAAACGGCTGGGCTGATTTTGATGGGACTTTCACTGGTTGATAGCTGAAATTATAAGGAGTAACTTAGGATATAAAAATAATCATCATCAATCCGGGTACGGCTGTAAATCTAAGTTAACGCGGGCGAAGCTGCAGGCAACAGCTAGTGTAATATAAAATAATTGTAATATGCGTGAAGTAATATTCATTATTTTTATAATTTGATGATGTTGAAATAAAATTTAAAAACTTTTTTCCTTGTGTCCGGTTATATGTACTTGAATATGATCATAATTTAGAATAATAAAGTGTTAATTTATGTCTTTTAGTACATAGTATAACACAATTTCAACATTTAAAGCATTGTAAAATAGACAATTCATATAAATACCTCAATTCATATAAATACCTCAATTCATATAAATACCTCTATTCATATAAATACCTCAATTCATATAAATACCTCAATTCATATAAATACCTCTATTCATATAAATACCTCTATGCATTTTTCTGGCTAGTCTATGGCGGAGGCCCTCTCTCCCAGGTTCGGCTTCGGTCTGTGTTATGCTGAAAATTAACTATACTTTAAGAAAGGTGCTCATTCTAAATAGAGAAAATATAATTGGAAGAATTGAAGTTTATTTGCATTTAGGCGCTATACCGTCGGCCGCGGATGTCCGCGCGCACTGTGTAGGGCCTTCAAACGTTAAAAAAAGGTAATTTTTAAATAATTATCAAAACTGTAATCAAACTGCTAAATATATTATATATAGTATTTAAATACATTTTTTTCTGTAAATTTAAGGGTTATTAAAATTACCAAAGCAAATCCTATCAAACGTTAAATTATTATCAATATCTTAACTAACTTAATTGTAATCTAGATACGGTAATACAAATTCTGCAACTATATGTTTTTTAATGCCATAAGTGGGCAAACGAGCAGTCGGAGTCTTAAGGTATCGACGCCCATACACATCCGAAACGCGACAGCATAGCTATCACTTGACGACGGTGTCATGTGAGCGAGATATACCACCCCAATCGTACAGGCCCAGTTCGGCTGCAATGCAGCAATGGCACTACCTCTTACTATATACGAAATTCCTTAGTATAACAAAGGCTATAAGAAGAGTTAACTCACCTCTTCTCCCGTTTTCTCCATACAAATTTCTTCTTCTTCTCAGGGCTTGTGTTCGTCTCAGCAGTTTCCGTTTCGAGCGGTGCTTCTTTACCCTTCTTATCCGACGTCTCCGATAACTTTCTTTCGCTTGACGAATTCTCTTTCTCCAACACTTGAATCTTCTGTTTGTCACTCAATATTATGCAAATGGGATATTTTTTGCTCCACTGCCTGTGGGGTTAATTTTAGTCGTTCAATAATTGAAGTAGGTCATATTTAGGTCACCTAGTCTACATAGATACTGATCCAATAAGAGAATTGCAACTATCTTGTTCGGTTGCAATAAATTTCCTATTTCATTATTAACTTGATAGTTTTGTTTTTAGACCATAAACCATTGGGTAGAGATACAAAAAATAAATGTTTATTTTGTATTATACAAAATGTTTTTTTCGTTTTATATTAATTATTGTATTAATTTGCATAACAACAAAAGTATTATAGTATATATTTGAGATTTATTATTGATATGAGAAAATCTAGACTAGAGGAAAAGGAAAAAAAAATTGGTTCTAATTTCTAAAGCGAGTGATAAAAATTATTATTATGATCCATATCATAAATATTATTTAAACTGGTTCTACTGGCAGATCAAACACCATAATCGCTGAAGTAAACATCCAAATCCAGTTCTCTGCATCAGGCTCTAAGCAAACGTTTAAAGTATCATCACCACAAAACATAATATATAACAAGATTAGGCCACAGTTTGCCAGCCTCCTTTCACATCGGACAGACGGTCACGACCTTGGCTATAATCACAGTGACAAACTACACCATTGTGCAACGTTTTAACGTTGCTTGCACTGTCTCCGCATTTTAAACGGATTATTTTTATAGAAGAGGGGGAAAACGGCCAATCGTTTCACCTGGTAGTAAGTGATAAGCGACATACACACCCGCTGGACCGCCCACTAAAATCCGGCTAGTGCCTTTGGTGAGGTGCCCCGGATCTAATGAGCAAACTTTTCTATTTTTGGGGGATAAAACCGCGGAAAAACGTAGTCTTTCTTTAACCTTAGTTTTAGTCTTTCGTAGTATTTCTTCACAAAAAAAAAAACTCCATTGAATGAAACACGCTGACCAAGTCACGCGTTAAAGATCTTTGGAAATATTCCCAGTGGTGCAACTTTCGAAAACTCCATTGTCCTAATTCAATGCAGTCTAATTGATATAATTGTAGATCCCGAGTGTAAGAGTGAGTTGCGTGTTTGACTACCAAAATATACTGATATCTGTATGCATAAGTGCACCTTATACGTCATGGTGCTGTTGGCCATTGTTGTTGGCAGAGGCCTTGCTTTGCTCATGCATTGGTAATCAACGAATTTGTGAGTTAACGTCGCCTATTCTGCCCTTCTCTCCGAAACACAGTAAAGCTGTTTGACGGGGTCAAGCAAGCAGGATGGTGATACGTAATGCGTATACGGGCGCATGGCACAGCGCAACCCTGCCGCCGGTAGACCCCAATGGGCCACCGGAAACTCATAAACCGCATGAAACGCGACAGCATACACTGTCACTTGACGCCGGTGTTATGTGAGCGAGTACCACCCGGAATACGAGTTCTGGCGAGCTTATCATGGGACAAAGTTAATATGGTTTGTTTGTTCGATACATATTTATTTAAGACAAGCAAAATAAACATTAGTAATATCACCAAACTTGGTCTACTCTATGAATTTTCGTATTTATATTAACGGCCATTTTCGTACGTAATATCAAACATCAAAATTATAGTTTTTTTTTTTTTTTTTTTAACTTAAATGGGTACATATGTTTTAAAACTAGCAATTGCTTTAAAAAATTACGTGATTGTGAGAAAAAAATATTTTATGTAGATTTTTACACATCCTTTCTATTTCCTTTAGCTATAAGCCTTTGTGGCTATGTTTTCTGAAAGGAACCCGAGATAAATTGTAAGTCAAATCAATTTTTTTTTAATTCAAAATAGTACAGAGTATATTTTTGAACGTCAATTGAATCTACCGCCGGTTCCAAGGCAAGGCCACTGAGAAGAACCGGCGAAACAAACTCAGTGGAACTAATCTTTTCAACTATTTTATACCAAATTTCACATGTTGTTATCCTGAAATGTCTGGGAGGAACTCCCTATTCCCAAGGTCTAATCTTCCATAAAATCTTTTTCTTTATAATATCCTTTACCGTTTTTAGTCGATAGCGTTACTGATGGCTCTATACAGTAACAAGCAGTAGTAACAGCTACAAAGAACATAGACACGGAACTCTAAAAGCGACATAAAAGTGGAATATTCAACGCCGTGAAATAAGAAACACTTGAGAAAATGCTTTGCATGTGAACGAGTTTTGCCCGGGTATTGTTTTCTACCAAATAATGTTAAATATAATTTCACATAAATGCTTTTGTTTAAGGCTTCTATAGAATTGTATGAAGTATTACAGTTATGTGAATGACGTAATAGACGAGGGAAATGAATGAACGTCTACCTCTTAGTTTTTACTAAGAGGGGTTGTCCCGCACCACAGAACAACCCCCTCCGCCAACGTCGGGACAGTACAATGGGGTGAGGTTCCCGTCCTCGCCCCTTGCCCCCTCTTCTTATAAGAGGGATACAAAGAGCTCATGGCTCAATTAGCTACGCCCAAGGTGAAGCGGCTCAACCTAGACTACTGAGTCCCACTGCCACGTCAAAGCCTGAACCATGGTGGGGATATGGAGTAGGAAATATCTTGGCATCTTTTAAAGTTTTTTACTTTTTGGTCAAATCCGGGACACTCCCCTTCAAACTGAAGGCAACTCGCAGTGGTTTTAGTGCGGTATACCAGCGCTGGGGTAGCGGGGAGCGCCGGGAGTTCCACATATCCCCGGGTGAAAGCGCAAAGCATTTCAAGCAAGCAAAAAAGGTAGGGATTTGAAAAATCTTAAAAGCGCCGTCAAAGAATGGCTGGTAGGAGTTTACCAATATCTATGTCTGCGTCTGGCGTCTCAGGATAGGCAACAACTATCATAATATTATCTTACATATATATCATAGTAGCATTCTTATCTGACTTATTTTGATGACTTCATCGTCATCGAGTGGATTATCTGCCAGTTTGCTTACATCGACTAACATGAAGAAGTTATGATGTTAGCCCGTTAGTCGGGCAGGTATTATACGACTATTTACTTCTTGCATGGGTCGGCAAAAAATGTTTAATTTCCTAAATCCAAACAGGGTTCTCGAAAACAATCATTTCCTTATTTCTTTAGCATAATAACTAGATAGAAACAGGTGCGTAAACTTATGTTCTAACTTCATAATCCATTGAGCGTATAACCGAAATAGAGCGGTAATGGTATATGTTTTGTATGAAGACTAATTCTGTAAAATTTGTGCTGAACGCTGCGTTCTGATTGGCCGACTGATGGCCATTAATGATTGGCCGATGGGACGTACATACAGATCACTGGTTGGTTGACTCGCTATTACGTCAGTAACAAATCACTGACCAGTTTCGGAATTTTATGGCTCACATTACCACTCTATCCGGTTATATGCTCCATGTCATAATCACACTATCGCCCATCACAAACAGTAAGGCAGTTGAACGATAAGTGTTATCCTATCTCTTAATGACTACGATTTTAATCAGCTGTATTGCACGTAAATATGCCTTAGCACATCCTTCACGTTGAGGTCGTAAAATGGCAATAACCGGTACATAAACACATACTTAATAATCCTAGCTTTTAACTTAAGAAGAACGCCTCGAACGTGCCGAACAAGACGAATTTGGAAATTCTTTATAAATTATGTAATATGAAATTCTATAAAATCTAGTACAACTACACACGTCGAATAATTTGAATCTGGAAGGAATCCCCTTTGAAATCGATTTATTCGTAGCGTTCAGCTCGGTAAAGTGTGCGTTCACCTCAGCCACGCCATGCAATCGCTGGAAACTTGAAAATATTATATTTTAGCATTTTTTTCGCTGGCCGTACATTATCTCAAAAATCTGTGAATGCAGTTCTGAATATCTTGAAAAGTGTATGGTATCCTGGTAGCTGCCCTGACTGACCCGTCTCAAAAGCCCACTCTGTATAGATATTTATTTTGGGCTTGTACATAGTAGACATGTCAAATTTGAATTTCGAGTTCTGAAACCGCGCGGTTGTCGCCGTGTTTGGACGAGGCCTATTTGAAAACCGGTTCATAATGTCCGCGACGTAACTGTCCAAGGTCTTATCAGTCTATTGAATCATAATATATCTTATTGTAGAAATATCTCTATTTGTGTCACTTTTTATGTTAGTCAAATTGATAGTAAGTGGTCGACGTCGCCCATGAACATAACCTAGTTTACCCGGAACTAGTCCAGGCAATTTTATATTATGTATTGCCTTAAAATAACGACTGGCTGGCACAGTGGATAGATGATTAATTGACAAACAGACCACGCGAGTTCGTATTACGAAATTAAGCCTAGGGCACCTCGCTAGTCAGTCCCACAAGGGACCGACGCCACCTCCTCAGAGGGGTTGTCTCGCACCACAAAACAACCCCTCCCAACGTCAGGACAGTACCATGGGGTGAGGTTCCCGTCCTCGCCCCTTGCCCCCTGCTCATTTGTCCCCTTTAGTGGTGTGCAAATAAACTATTTTATGATAACGTGCTATGGACTATAAACTATATTTTTCTAGCGCGTAATTTTATAGACTATATTATAACGTGTAGTCGCAAGACTAGAATTACGTAACTCGCGTGAGCCGGCCGGGATAGCGCACGACACATCTAGCGCTAGCGCGCGCTCGACTGTCTGACGTATAAACTATAAATTATAACGTCTAGCGGCTCAATTAGCTTCGCCCAAGGTGCTGGGCTCCCCAAGGTGCTGGGCTCCCCTAGGCTACTGAGCTCCACCGCCACGTCAAGGCCTGAACAATGGTGGGGAGAACTGATACCTGAGTGCTCCCATGACAATGCTTGCTGTGTGTGCGTATCGACTATCGCCGAGCATGTAAACATCTAAATAAACCGCGATAAAACCGGTAAAAGTTGTTTTATTATAACGTAATGGCTTACCAAGGATCAAGGTTTTTTAATGTGTTCATGTTGTTTATATTTTTTATCTATTTAGGGCGCCTTTAAACAAATTATGTATATTCGTACTCGTAAGGAGAGTTAAGGACATTAAATATTTACATTTTGCCATAAAATAAATATGTAATGGTTTTAAAGTTCAAGGCTAACCATTGCTTTACGCAATTCGTGACACTGTTAATTTTTATACAATTAAGTATGCGTTTTCTTTGCGTACCTATTTGATATATTTATGATATTTTTATTTGTAAACGTAAAATACATAACAAAATCGTGTATAATAACTGTAACTTATCAAGGCTGTCGCAAGTTTTAGACGCCTGTATAGAGAGGGTATTAAATTTTGGAATAACTTAGCCGCCGTATAGCTTTGCATTTGGGTATGATTTTAGCAGATGGTTAGTTTCGAAAAGCAGGACACGCAGCGTACTTGCAAGCATCGAAACTTAGACGTATCTTTTGTCATATGATTTGAAAGTGGCAAGCCAATTCGGTGAAGAAAACATCGTGCCTGCATGCCTGATGAGATTAAGTCTTTCAAGGTGTGTGAAGGTCACCAACCCGCATTGTTGTCCCCTCCTCACTATAGGTATGTGTCTCTTTTCGTGTAAGTAAACATAGCGATCCAACACTCAGCATTAGCTTTGTCGCTCGGCTCGGGCACACCTTTCAGCTCCGAGCGTGACGGATCAGCCTCACTCATAGCGTACAAAAATCTGTGTTCGATCGCCAAAAGAAGTTTTCACTTCAATAATAAATAAACTTTCCTCCAAGATGAATAAGCCTTTAATTCTCCTCGATCCAGAAAGTAGTTCTAGCAAACTCTTCAGCTTTATCATATAAATTATAAATAGACAAGTATTATATAGGTACTATATTATCTATCAAAGGACTCACCGTCTCTTGACGAGTCCCTTCGGCAGCAGTATGACCCTGGCGCCGGTCAGGTTGTACAGGCGGTGCTGGTAGAACGTCACGTTCTCAATCTTCTCGTCCCACAGCGCCCTCTTCGCTATTTTCGTCCTCGTGTACGATATACGTAAGTTGCAACCTACGAATATATAGGTATTCACCAACAGTCACAATTTACCTAGTCAAGTATGTTGGTAATAACTTTTGTTACAGGGCACGAAAAAAAATGACATAAGTATATCAAACATCTATATTTGTCATACAGATTATTCAGCACTGGGCGAGATTCGAACTCGCTTCGTGTAGTGTCAAGTAACCCGACCGCTCGACCAGCTGGCCGTGAAGGTGCCGTTGATATCCTACTAATATTATTATAAACGCGAAAGTTTGTAAGAATGGACGCAAAAACTGCTGAACGGATTTTATTGAAACTAACAATAAAAGCTTATACCGGGTGTATTTGGAACGCTTGCGATTCGATTGCGATGGAAGATTAAACCCTAATAATATACAATTTATATACTATATAATAGAAACAACGTTAAAACAGAAACGTTTTTTAAAGAAAATTTTAGGACTTGTGTATTTTGCAAAACCGCAATGTATTAGTAAAAACTAAAACGATGAACGACTAAAGCGATAAATCGCGCTGAAGACGCGCGCGGTGCGGGAGTTCGTTCACCTCGTGCATGCGGCGAACGCTATGAGCTGATTAAGTCCGCTAGCCGGCCTGAACCATAAACCAATTACATTGCTGTTTTCATCATCAAATTCCTGTAACATTATGTTTACTAAACCGGATTATACAAAAAAAAATGACAACCAAAAAAAAAAGAAAACGCGTTTTTGTCACTTGTATCATGTCAGACTATGCCAACACTATCATACCTCTTCGTTATCGCAAGCGTTCCAAATACACCCGGTATATCAGAATATGTTATAGGATATAATTTATCACTGTACTCCCGCGGGAATGGAAAGTACGCGGGAGAAACCACGGGACGCTGCTATTATATGTTAATAACGATTCGACCCTCCTCCTAACGAATGCCTCCACAATAGTAAAAGTCATACAAGGTACTTAAAGAACTACTTTACGCTGTTTGTATGTAAGTTAGAGATATAAGACTGATGACCGTGTAGTGGCTGAGCCTCTAGTTGTGAGTAAGTGACTGGAGATCAGCCGTCTCAGCGTTCTTTAAAAGCTATCATCATCATCATCATCATCAGCCCGGCCTCCATTTTTTTTCTGCCAATCTTTTTTGTCCCTTGCCTGAGTCAAGTTCAACCATGTTTTGCCCATCAGCCTTACCACGTCATCGGTCCACCGAGCCATAGGACGTCCTGGACTTCTCCTACCCAGTCTAGGCCTCCATTCGGTTACCACCTGCCATCCCCACGCCTAGTCAAGTGTCCTGCCCAACTCCACTTCAATTCCGTGACCCTGTCTCCGACGTCTTTGCCCTTCGTAAGACGTCGGATCTCGATATTGCGGATACGGTCTTGCAATTAAAATCTTTAAAAGCTAAAGACGACCTCTGTGACTCAATGGTTAGCGCGTTGTCACTCAAGCCGGAGGTAGCAGGTTCGAATCCCGCTAGGGGACAATAAGTTTTCTGTGTTCCTGGGTCATGGATGTGTATTATATAATAAAAATCTTAAATATATGTATAGTATAAAAGTACATATTAAATATATTTCCGTTGTCTGGTACCCGTAACACAAGTTCTTCGAGAACTTACCACGGGACCAGATTGACGTGGTGTGAAAGCGTCCATAGATATTATTATTATACAGCATTAGAATGTTTTCCTATACATAGCCAGCAATATGGAGGAAAACAATGGTCGAATTGAACTCGGGCAACTCGGTTAAGGACTCGAGTGTGTAATCCACTCGACTATCGTTAATTTAATAATAATAAAATAAAATAAGGAAAACCCGTCGAAAAGTAATAAATATAATAATTATGAGGAAAAATTTGAACAGTTTTTAATGCGTGCGTAAAATCTAGAGTGAGTTATTTGAGCATTAACTGGAATGTATTTTGTATTATCAACTTTTACATGCGCTTTTGTCAAAAAAATAAAATGTTATTCTAGCTGTTGCCAAGAGCTTCGCCCGCGTTAACTTTTGTTCAAAAAATATAAAAAAAATAAGGGGCGGACCACTCTTAACATTTAGGGGGTGAAAAATAGATGTTGACCGATTCTCAGCCTATTCATTTCGGAGGAGTATTTTATGCTCTATTTTTTTTCTCAAACGATTATAATTATCTATTTATAGTTATATTACGCAGTTTCACACACAAAAAAAAGTTAATTTAAATAAATAGCTTTGTAACTAAATAAGCAAAAATTCTTTTTAAACTCGCGTGGAAGGTCCATGTTATGTGTATATAGCGGGCCGAAACAAACAAAAAATCCTTCAGCTTCATTATATTCATAGATACTCTAGACAAGCGCTATAATATTAACTTTTGTGAATAATTACTAAAGTTGTTAAATAGTTTACCAGCTTAGCAGAACTCTAACAAGCGGTAAACTTTTTGAAAATGCAGTTTTTTGTTTTATTCTAACGCTGATGTGCAGCGAGATATAAATTATTCACTGAGTTTTAGACCAAACTTAGCTCGCCACCATGGTTCAAGCCTTGTTGTGGCGGTGGCGCTCAGTAGCCTAAAGTCGACCCAGCACCTTGGGCGAAGCAAATTGAGCCGAGGCAGTTGCCCTTTTTATCCCTCTTATAAGAAGAGGGAGCTAAATAGCAGGTGGGACAAGGGATGACCTCACCTCATTGTACTGTCACGACGTTGGGAGGGGCTGTTTTGTGGTTCGGGACAAACCCTCTGTGGAGATGGCGTCGGTCCCTTAAGGGACTCACTAGCCGTCGAGGCGCCCTGTTTGCTTATTAGATCCGGGGCACCTCACCAAAGGCGGCATTGGTGGCACTCGCCGGGTTTTAGTGGGTAGAGCTGCACTTAAGATTTTTCGGGCGCAGCGAGTTCCACATACACGCCGGGGAAGTCCCCACTCCCCCGCGGGATGCCTTAGAGCTGGGGTGGCCAATCCACGGCCCGCGGGCCGCATGCGGCCCGCCGACTATCAAATTGTGGCCCTCGGAGCTGTTGACTGTATATTTAAAATACTAATGGGTCTGACAAACGTTTTTTACTTTATATGCCAAATAAATCTATAAAAAATTACGAGAAAAAATGTGTTTTTGCTTTTTTCATATCTTAAAAAATGACTGAGATATTTACGATCAAAGTGCGTATTTAAAAACGCGGACAGGCGCTCACTAGCCGATGGCGTCACACCCCCGCTCATTCGATAGTCGCGCTCTCTTTCGCACGACTTTGCGCAATAAAAATCAAAATTATATACTTCTCTGTGGTAAAAATGAAAAAAAGAAATGCTGTATTGTGCCTTGGTGCTTCAATTCAACTCATTTTTTATGTGCCTGAGGGCCAAAAAATGAGGAAAAGTGGACGACAGCCGTAAAAAGAGTTGATTCAATAGGCCCTTAAACTAACCCCAGCCTTGTCGTGGCGGTGGGGCTCAGTAGCTTAAGGTGAACCCAGCACCTTGGGCGAAGTCAAGTAAACCCAGGGGGCTCTTTGTACCCCTATTATAAAAAGAGGGGACAAAAGAGCAGGGTGGCCAAGGGGCGAGGATGGGTACCTCACCCCATCGCACTGTCCCGATGTTGGGAGAAGTTTCCTGTGTTCCTGGGTCATGGGTGTGTATTAAATATAAGTATTATATTTCGCTAACAGCAGTAGCACTACGTTACCGCTAGATTGCTTGGGCACCGCGCATGACCCGTCTCCCTCTCCAGAGGGAGGGATGAGGGCCGGCCCTCATGATGATAGGCTAAATTCAACCATAAAAGACTCGTCGACCGTATCGGATTTGACTAGTCCAAATCCTGCTCTCCCGAGCAGCGCGCGCGCGATGACCAACCCCCGCGGGGCGCGGACGGGGGCGTCCCCTTTAGAATATTTCTTAAGTGAGCCATCAGTTTACTTACTGTACCGATTGAGCTTAAAGGCCACTAGGCCGAAATGTCTAGGCCTTCCAAAAAAAAACCACCTAAAATTTGGTAGGGGCCGCACTACGGTTTGAAATTCTATTTCCAAATTTCGGCCCGGCTGCTGAAAAGGTTGGCCACCCCTGCCTTAGAGCATTTCCCGGCGTAAAATAATAAAAAAAGACCAAACTTAGCTATGTCAATGTCTATCGGCATTAAAGGAAAATTATTTTTATGAGTTTTGTATTACAGCCATAATAATCAATCAACACGTAAGTTTCCCTAAAACCGACCTCTAAATTAAAATCTAGTTATTACAATTCCCACCACATGGTCGTTTAGACTGAATTATAACAGAGGGCGATAAAATTACATGTACATACTTAAATATCGCTACGGTGTTCCCATAAAAAATTCCCAACCCCAACTTAGGGACTAACCCTCAAAGGAACCTGTATTAATTATAACGCACGCAACCCTCACAAACCCATGGACTATTTGTAATGTAAAATTGAATTAAAAAACATATTCAACAGCGAACTCACGACAGGAAGAACTCAAGATCATCTCAAGATCTACGTAGCCCTGGCACAATATCATTGTTTAAAAAAACAAACATTTCAAATATCGAACATACAACGATATTTTTTTTTTTTTCGGAAGGGCTAGACTTTTTGGCCTGATGGCCTTTAAGCTCAATCGGTACAGTAAGTGAGCAGATGGCTCACTTAAGAAATATTCGAAAGGGGGACGCCCCCCTCCGCGCCCCGCAGGGGGCGCGGTTCATCGCGCGCGCTGCTCGGGAGAGCATCATTTGGACTAGTCAAATCCGATACTGTCGACGAATCTTTTACGGTTGAATTTAACCTATCATCATGAGGGCCGGCCCTCATCCCTCCCTCTGGAGAGAGAGGCGGGTTCACACACGATAATAAATTGTACATAAAACTTATAGGTCTTTAAAGGAGACGGGCGAAAGTTCATAGAAAGTTGGGCCCGACGTTACAGTAACAATTACTTCATTATTTTATTTATATGTTCATACTTGTTCGAAAAAACTAAAATTTTCATGACTGATCCATGGGAGAAAAAAGTTGTAGGGTGTTTTTGTTTATAAATTATTCACAGTCCATATTCTACTGTTTAGGAAAATAATTATAAGACCTCGTTTTAGATTAGATTTACCAAAGAATATACCAGATATTATTGTAGGGTTACGCCAGTCGTCATTCAACCAATATTAAGCTAGATCTTAGATGTTTCATACGGTTATTATTCAAGAAGACGAGTTTGAATTAAAAACATTTTATTTTTTATTGATTTAATATCAACTTCATCGTAAACAATTAAAATATCATCTAAATACTGTGCAGGTGGTATCAAATTCTCTTGATGCCTTACCCAGCTTAGGTACCATATTATTGATATTACATGACAAACAGCAACCCACTGTTCTTTTCCCTACTAGGCAATTACAATAATATTGTTTTATGTCCCCTATACTATGAAGGGAATAGTCAATTAAAAATAATAAAAAATTGCTAAAATAGGTATAATTGTCTTTTGAGCTTGCATGTCACGGTTGCTGTTCACAATTATTGCCTGTATTAAAAATACTATTGATTGTGAAATCGATTTTATCATCAATTTCAGATACATTATACGATATATCTAAAATTGTATTTATAAATTAATATATTTACGATCAATATACATTTTTTTTAGGAATATTTTAAGTATGTATTTTGGGAGGTAAATATTTCATAAAAGGGGTTTTATCAAAAACTTGTCCTAAGAATAAACATCACAATAGTGTTCACAATGGCGACTGGCGTAACCCTACAATAATATCTGGTATATTCTTTGGTAAATCTAATCTACAACGAGGTCTTATAATTATTTTCCTAAAGTAACAGTAGAATATGGACTGTGAATAATTTATAAACAAAAACACCCTACAACTTTTTTCTCCCATGGATCAGTCATGAAAATTTTAGTTTTTTCGAACAAGTATGAACATATAAATAAAATAATGAAGTAATTGTTACTGTAACGTCGGGCCCAACTTTCTATGAACTTTCGCCCGTCTCCTTTATAGTTGTATTATGTATACCTAGTTTCTTAGCCGTGAATGCCATGTAATAGATATTTATAATTAATATAGGTATATCAACAATTTCCCCACCATGGTTCAAGCCTTGTCGTGGCGGTGGGGCTCAGGCGGTCTCTTTCATGCACCTAATTGTTTTGGTGCAGTAGTACAGTCTTTTTTTTCTTTAACGCCGGGAAATGCTCTGAAGCATCCCGCGGGGGAGTGGGTCTCCCCAGGCGGGTATGTGGGACTCGCTGCGCCCGAAAGCTCGTAAGTGGGCTGTGGACACAACCCACTAAAACCCGGCGAGTGCCACCAATGCCGCCTTGGCAGGCACCTCGAGGGCTAGTCAGTCCCTCAGGGGACCGACGCCACTGAACAACCCTTCCCAACGTCTGGATAGTACAATGAGGTGAGGTGCCCGTACTCGCCCCCTCTTCTTATAAGAGGGGTACAAAGAGCCCCCTCGGCTCAATTCGCTTCGCCTAAGATACTGGGCTTACCCTAGGCTACTGAGCCCCACCACCACAACTAGGCCTGTACCATTGTGGGGGAGTAGTACAGTCTAGTGGTAACTAAGATTTTTTTAATATAAAGTAAACATATACATGTATTCATTATTATAATCTAACCTTCCTTAAGGTATTGACAGTCAACAATATCATATAACCATACTGGTCCACTGATCATGTTCTTCCACGCATATGATTTGTCATAAGTATTTAATAAAATGAAACAAAGACCTACCTTCTAGTTTCACAAATGCAGTATTCGTTTTATTTATATGATAGGTTGATGGATCATATTCTGGATATCTGTAATGGTTTATCCAACCCTGCAAATAAACATGGAATTGTATTAAGATGTATATGAAAAACATAAAATATTTCTTTAAAAAAGACTGCTTCGTAGTTGCTCATTATGACAACAGTGAATAGAAGTATTAAAATTATGGGTTTTTAGGATAAGTCATCTTTTAAGTACAAAATTCCACATACCTCATATTTTTTCAGTGGAGTGTGTTCCTTTACAGATGGAATTGTATAAGTCAATGAATTGCTCTGTTTTAATTGAAAAAAGGGAATCTTTCCCGAATCACCATCGGTGAAATAATTGTCCAAGATCCACT
Source organism: Helleia helle (assembly GCA_963853865.1). Classification (NCBI taxonomy): domain Eukaryota; kingdom Metazoa; phylum Arthropoda; class Insecta; order Lepidoptera; family Lycaenidae; genus Helleia; species Helleia helle. The sequence goes on along the minus strand of OY971426.1, from coordinate 15,035,639 downwards.
CCTTCAAGTTACTGGCAAAACTAATAAACCAAATTCCCAGCAAAAATCCATTCCATATATTTGCATTTGGAAATAATAAACAGTTAAGAAGTAAAAATATTGTTAGGAAATACATTGAAAATTTGAAGAAATATATCTTATTTTTTATATTTTGTTCAGTTTTGAGCAAGTTTGTTTTGCTTGGTGGCAATCCGAAGTTTGCTAAAGATATAGGAGTGCCGGCGTTTAAGCCAGAATTTGTTGGTGTCCCTCTAGAAACCTCAGGAAGCTGAGTTACACCACCAAAGGCATCAATTGTATCTTCCAGTGCCTCAATTCCAGACTCAACTTCTAAATCATCTTTTAAAAACTCTTGTCGCTGATCAATATCAAATGGAGCTAAAAAAATACAGATGAATAATAAAGTCAATTACCAGAAGGATAGAAAAAAAGTCACACAACTAATGATAATTATTAAAAAGCAATGGATGGCAGATAAAATGCTGGTATGTTCACATACATCTGCAAATTTAAAATTATCAACTATTTTTTTGTGACATGAAAATACTAATTCAAAACCATAAAGTATAGACTATTCACTAATCTTTATCTATCACTATAACTTCTAAACTTTTTATTTATAAAACAAAAAAAATTGTGACTATGTGTAACTTCTATTTGAAGTAATAAAACAGTTTAAAAAAAACCTTAAAATTAGCATTCGACTAAAACATTTACAGAAACTTAATTACCTAGTTTTTAACAGAAAAACTATACCTATGTTTTTGTGTGTGTCGTCACTGGACTCTGAGTTATTTTTAGTCAAACTGTGTTCACGACTCAAATCTAATTCTGTGGGCTTGGCGGTTAGTGGCTGAGTCATTTCAGATAAGTTTTGTATGCTGCTATCTAATGATGACACCTGATAACAAGTTAAAAGTTGTGTGTAAAAGCTTGCACCGTTATTAGGATGAGTAGTAAAGAATTTGTGTAAGGAGTTTTAAACAATGAAAAATTTTTCTAAAATTTCTAACATATCAGCTATTGGAAGTACATAATATGTTTTTGTGCTACAGGAATTTATACGAAACAAGGTGTAAAAATATATGTTAAAAGACAATATTTACTTTAATAAGTTACTTAATTTTCTTTAAATATAACATGCTAATAAAACAGGACAAAATTAATTTAAATTATAGACAAGTGTAAACAAGGAATGAAGTAATGTTGTCTATGGTAGGTTACGGTTTGAGATAAGAAGCCATAAAAATTATGGTATTAAGTATAGGAGGTTAGCTCAACTATAACCTACCTGATAGTCTGTGTCACCCACACTCTGTTGGTCCAAGTCTTTCAAAGCCGAGCTTTCTTCTGAATCTGATATAGAGTTCTCTCTAGGCAAAATCTTCTCTTTTGTTTCTAACAGACAAATATTTGCAATAAAAATAACAATATTCCAATTATTTCCTAATTATAGAATACAATATTTTTTTAAGGTTTCCACAGTTTGTATTTCAGTATTTGAAATTTACAAATGTAGACTTAAGCTAAACACCTAATTAAGCTAAAAACTAACCAAATATTTTTTTTCAACATCAATTTTTATCAAATTTAATTCATTGATTTATTTATATTACTGGAGGGCTCCACATTAACTAAGGTTTTTTCTGATTAATTAAATAATTATTGGACCTGATACAAATTTATATGATATTTATTATGCTTCAAGAGAATAGTTTTAATGAGTCCATCATATAAATGTTTATCTTATATCTTTAAATGAGCAATTCTTGTGTGTATATATATATATATATATATATATATATATATATATATATATAATTGGAATCTCGGAATCGGCTCCAACGATTTAAAAAAATAAAATAAAAAAAATAACGAGCAAAGCTCGGTCATCCGGGTACTAAATATCAAATTAAGATTAAGTTACCATTTAATGTAATTTACTTTGCGAGTGTTTTCTATAGCCTAATATGTTAATTATATTTTTGAGCTTACACAAGATAATGTGTATCTTTGGTTACCTTCAACAGAACGAGTCTTCATGTCTTCAACTGCTTGAGCTATCTTGTATTTAAAATCATGAAATATCTTCCAAGTTTCATTATTCTCTTTTACATCTGTCACCACTTCTGAATTGTTCCGTTTACCCAAACGATTTAAATAATCCTTCATAGGAGACGATGTGACATCCTTAGGTGGTACTGGAGTTTGTGATTCTTCATTTTGTTTTGTTTCAGCTTTAGTATCTTCAACTTTCTCCGCTGGTTTTTCTGTACGCATGGATTTGAAATATTTATCTAATATTGATGCAGATTTTTCAGTCTTTTTTGGACTGGCACTTTCGCTCCTTGGTGGTGGATCACTTTGCGGTGTTGGAGGATCGTCATCACAATCCTGTGATAGTTCTTCCAATTCTTCATTGTTTGCATTATATCTAAATGAAAATGACGCATTGGGGGATTTACCTACACGAAAAAAAATATTATGAATAGATTACACCCAATGTAACATTGTGAAATTTCGAACAAAGAAATTTGACTAAAGCGTGGAATGTGCTAAAGTACGACTTCTTATATGTTTATCTTTGTTGTCAAATAAACAAAAGAGATGCGAGTATTTATTTCTTAGACTTTATTTAATGACTCACATGTACCCGTCTCAAAAATAAAGACACGTCTAATTTACAAATCAATTACTTTGCGTTTTTCACATAAAATATTATAACAATTTATTTTTCTTTACCTGAGCTTGTAATGTCCATATTTATTAAGATATATACGCAAAAACTTATTTTAATCTCATAAAAGTATTCCTAATATTTTGAAACCACTTCATCATATACCTTTACATAGAATATATTTAAAATATTCGAATTTTAATGATAAAGAATAATAAATAAAATGTCAGAATTACTGAATATTGTCGCTTCTAGCCTCAAACACAGAACACAGTCTCAAATCAAAGCAATTCAATTTCTAACATTGAAATTTGACATTTGACAATTGACATTTGTTTATCTAAACCATAGACATGTAATTTTATTCCTATTGGAAAATAGGCAGTAGAGCAGCTAATTTCAAGCATAGATTTCAAGTGTCATTGCGTGCGGTTGTGTTTTTTTGGTTTCCCGTTAATTAATCGTTATTATGTCTTTTGTTCATCCGGAGCGGTTTGCTAAAGTGTTTATTTTAAAAACTTTTCCGTATATATTGTGATTGGTTAGCGAATATTCTGGAGTGGTTTTCTATAGTAGGACAATTGACATGGGGGAACGGCGGGAAGTATCGGAGTGCGTGGTTGTGTTTTTTTGTTTTCCCGTTAGTTCTTTTAAAAACTTGATCTGTATTTATTGTGATTAGTTGGCGAATCTTGTGGAGGACTGCTCTGGGTGGATGGAATGAGGAGTGATAGTTGATTGATGGGGACTAGAGGGGCGAAGCCGCGCTCCCTGGGGTTTCCCGCCGTTTCTCCGTATTACAGACTAAATAGTTTTTTATGGCTAAAGCGAAAAAAAAAAAACAATTGACATCGACAGCTGTGTACTTAAAGGTCTCGTAACCAGGCCATAAAATATTATTAAAAAAAAAAAAAAAAATGAATTTGTCAATTGTCATTTATTTGTCAATTGTCATAACTAGCTGATCATTCATCTCGTCTTTACAGAGCTCGCGATTTTTATTTGTACGGTTCATTGTTTTGATGGCTAATTTAGTTAAGCCTACCATGCTTAGGACATACGAGAGAATGTAAATAAAATATACAGACATATTATTCATAAAATAATAAAAATGAAAGTTATATTCATAATATTATTTGCGTTGGAGTTCTATTGTGGACTCGGATCTATTGTGGAAAATGATAAAAAGGTGAAGTGATCGTGTTCGCATTAAATATTAAAGTGCAAGGTGAAATGAATGTTTCTTGAATAGTACGTATTTTTCAGGAAAGTACCGAATTATCGAGAGCACTAGATGACCGGCCTTTGCTATTTGCTACTTTAGGGGGCGGCATGGTGGCGGTGGAACCCTTGTCAGGCAACGTTATATGGAAACTCAAAGATGGTAAGTTGCTATTTTAGTATTAGAACTACTTTTTACGACTTTAATCGCGCTTATTTAGTTTCCATTCCCTTATTTTTCATATTATGTTTTAAAGCAATCTAGGAGGACTATGATTCTCTAAAGTCCGTTCCTATGTTTAGTTATAATAAGCAAAGTTTGCGTAAACATTAACAAAATGTTACTCATAATGTATGTAATAAACATATTTATTGATATATGATATTGATTGATACAAATTTAATAAAAAGTTCTAGTTGATGCAACATCTATTATTTATTATTTTATATATTTACAAGTTACATATAATATAAATGTTGAGAAGGTATAAATACTAGAAAATAAACAAAAAATCTCTCATATTGTATAAGAAATTAGCTACATTATAAATTCTATTATTTTTTATATTCTTATTTCGCAGTAGTTTTCGCAGTACTTTAACTAAATATTTTCTAAATAATCAAACTTCATTATTTACTCTAATGCTAATAATCTTTTTTTAAAGAACTTGTGTTATGGGTACTTTTAAATATATTTATTAATTTATATTGATAAATAAATCAACATATTCAACCATACACGAGGGTGTTTAAAAAAAACAGATAACAATTTATAAGCTAACGGACTCATCACACTTTAAAATGATGAGAGTAGTCCCTATCTTTTTAATTGTTGAGATTTTGGAAAACATGGCTTTAATGGGCTCTTGTGAACCTAATAATGTCCAAACACATCAGAGGTGGCCAACTTGATTAGTCCCGAGATCTACTGTTTTCTGATGAAACCTTGTCTAGTCAACATGTACCCTCAGATCAAGTAAAAAAAGGTAGATAGCGCACTTGGAACATGAAAGTGAAGCCACTTTTTTAAAATATCCCCTAAAATTGCATATTAATAAAAATAGGTAATAAATGAATGCGACAGTGAATATTTTTATAAAATACAATAATATTACGAATATATTGTAGGAGTCGTGTAGGATCACTTTATAAATTGTCTCAATAGATATATATTGAGACAATTGTTTTATTTATTCCCATGAATGTAGTAAATACCTACATACAGCTTGGCAAAAAAGAGTATGGGAAAAATGAGGGCGCCACTTTCACTTAGGTCTCATCATAATATGGAAAATCAGCAAGATAATTTAATCAAATCGTTAAAAATAAATGTGAAACACTAAGCTTTACTCAAAATCTAGTATTTGTCGGCCAAGTATTGTCAACATCATAGGTTTCCATTAAGTAAAATATTTAGTTCCACCTGTCACCACATCATACTCTTTTTTGCCAAGCTGTAGGTGATATAAAAAAAAAAAAAACAAGTTCTATACATTCTACCCTCAGATGAAGTAAAAAAAGGTAGATGACGCACGGCCTTTGCTAAAACTGAAGCCACAAAACTAAGCTCCTTCATGTAAATACACGCGCTCACGCACACAGATACACCAAAACTAAGCTCATTTTTGTTAGTATCTTACGAGTCGTTGTGCAGTAAGTTTGCCAAAAAAATACCGTTCTGTGTAATTAAATGGTGTAAAAACAATACAAAAGTGACCAAAGAGTCTAAAGAAATATCGTTTCACACATAAATAAACACAAGACTATATTCTTTTAAGATATTTTAACACTATTTTGAGGTTAATCAACATAAATAATATTATTGCCCCGAAATGACGTATCGGAAGAGTGTTGCCAGAAGTTAGTATTTCTAATAGCCCAATAGTGGGTAAGTCAATTGCAGGCAAAGCCATAGCAAAATGATTAAGTACAGAGGTGACATAATTATTATTTTATTATTTGATCACTATATAACTGAATCAAAATGACCTCGTATAACCTATGTTGTATTTTTTTTGGGACTCACGTACCCACAGCAGGACTATGTATTTAATTATTTATAAATTCAAAGATTTACCATTTAATAAATTAAAAAAAATGTAACAGTGTGGCTTGCAGAGAAATGTTTTTATAATTTAAATGTTTTTTTTAATGGAAAACGACATATTATGTATTTAATTTAAATTGTGTATTGATAAAATGTGACTTTCTAATTACTATTATAATCAATTATTTTGAACCTGTTATTCTCTGACAATGATTTTAAGGACATGTTGTATTTATCAAGTTTATTTAATTGTAACTATTTTTTCCTGTTAATTTATATTAATTGTTTATTTATGTAAAGTTTTATTTTCACACACCATGTTATGGTAGAATGTATAGAACTTGTTTTTTTTTTTTTTTAATATCACCTACAGCTTGACAAAAAAGAGTATGGAAAAATGAGGGCGCCACTGTCACTTAGGTCTCATCATAATATGGAAAATCAGCAAGATAATTTAATCAAATCGTTAAAAATAAATGTGAAACACTAAGCTTTACTCAAAATCTAGTATTTGTCGGCCAAGTATTGTCAACATCATAGGTTTCCATTTAGTAAAATATTTAGTTCCACCTGTCACCACGTCATACTCTATTTATTCCCATGAATGTATTTACTACATTCATGGGAATAAATTAATAAATAAAACAATTGTGTCAATAAGATATCTATTGAGACAGTTTATAAAGTGATCCTACACGCCTCCTACATATTCGTAATATTATTGTATTTTCTAAAAATATTCACTGTTGCATTCACTTATTACCTATTTTTATTAATATACAATTTTAAGGGATATTTTAAAAAATGGCAACCCTTCATTCACTCACACATACTTAAAAAAGTGGCTTCACTTACTTGTTCCAAGTGCGCTATCTACCTTTTTTTACTTCATCTGAGATTCTACCTTATCATGGTGTGTGAAAATAAAACTTTACGTAAACAAATAATTAATATAAATTAACAGGAAATAAATAGTTACAATTAAATAAACTTGATAAATACAACATGTCATTAAAATCATTGTCAAAGAATAACAGTTTCAAAATAATTGATTATAATGATAGTTAGAAAAAGTCACATTTTATCAATACACAGTTTAAATTAAATACATGATATCATGTCGTTTTCCATAAAAAAAAAACATTTATATTATAAAAACATTTCTCTGCAAGCCACTCTGATACATTTTTTTAAATTTATTAATGGTAAATCTTAAAATTTATAAATTATTAAATAGATATATGATACGGCATTTCGGGGTAATAATATTATTTATGTCGATTAACCTCAAAATGGTGTTAAAATATCTTAAAAAATATAGTCTTGTGTGTATTTATGTGTGAAACGATATTTCTTCAGACTTTTTGGTCACTTTTGTATTGTTTTTACATCATAAAATTACACAGAACTGTATTTTTTTGGCAAACTTACTGCACGACGACTCTTATGATACTAACAAAAAATGAGCTTAGTTTGGTGCATGTGTGTGCGTGAGTGCGTGTATTTACATGAAAGGAGCTGAGTTTTGTGGCTTCAGTAATAGCAAAGGCCGTGCGTCATCTACCTTTTTTTACTTCATGTGATCATGTACCTTTTAGGTCAAAACTTTTTATCTTCTTCTAAAAATATGGTTGAGGTGTCATTCTATTCGGAACCACATGTAGGTAGTTTTTGAAAAAATTGAAAATGTGATGCAAAAATTACATACGTTACAAACAGTTTTGTTTTGGAATTTGGAATTGAAATATTTTAAATCTGAAAAAAGGTTCAAAAAGAAGACTTCCAGAACCGTAGGACTAATATTCATATTTTCTACCAAGGTTTGCATAATAAACCTACATTCAAAAACGAGTATTTGGGTTTACACAAGCCACGCCCCCTTCAAATACATCAACAAAAATATTATTCAAAGATTTTAAATATTAAATTTTTATATCGAAAAAAAAAGGCACTTGCAGGATAGTTCAATGTATTATTAATACACCAACCAATTTTTTTTATTTTCTTCAATAAGTTATGCATTTGTTAATTACCAATTTCATGTAGCTTGGTTAACATTGCAAGTTTTTTTGTGTTCTATGAGACAAATGTACTACATATAACATTACTATATAGCCTAGATACAAGCTAATAATTAATTTTAATTTAACCTAAATTGCTTATGTTAGAGTTCTACTAAGAATGTGTCCTTTGGCACTTTTCTTATTTTCTCTAGTTATGGGGAAGACACTCTGTTATTGTGTTCTTTCTGTAGCACTTGCACACTCTCCACTATGCAACACTGTCACTTTTATAAAACTAACTCAAAAGGTTTTGTCCTTTTCAGTCTTCTCACTAGATCCTTGTTGTCGAGGAGCTGGATGGCCTCTACATTTACATGGAGATGAACTCTATGCTCAGCTTTGGCGTAATGTTTTATACCATTAGTGACAGTATCCACTTTGAGGTCCCGATGGAGATCGTCATTTCTTATGTACCAGGGCACATTTACTATTCCTCTGAGCACTTTATTTTGGAACTGCTATGTATTTGTTTGGTATAGCCCCAGAGCTGGTATAGGTCCATTCTGGCATGAAGACTCGTTTATTATAATAACAATTTATTTTGTACTGACAATTATGAGTGCTTACCACTTGGTACTTACCACTTGGTTGGCTACTTAGCCAGTACATCTTGTAACGAAGCTTCAACTCGTCACATTTTTTTGACATGTCCTTTCCGGCTTCAGCAAAGCTTTGCGTCTAGAGTCATTGCGCCTAGGTATTTGGCTGTATTCTCATGTGGTATTGCGTGGTTGTTTAGGAACACCGGATGGTAGTTTTCATTTTTGTGTTGAAGTCTATGTGAATCGACTTAGATTCATTCAATTTCATTTGTCATTTCTTCGTCCATTCATAGAATTTATTAATGGCTGTTTGTAGGTACTTTTTCCTCTGGCTGTGCTGTGTCATCTGCGAAAGTTGCAATTGTGTTGTTTTGTAGTGCTGGAATATCACAAGTGTATAGAAGGTACAGGACCAGTCCTAGAACCTACCTTGCGGTACTTTTTTATGTGTTTTAATTCAGAGTAGGCATCGTCTTGTCTTACTCTGAATGTTCTGTTGATAAAAATATTATGACTTTAATATTTCTTTCAATTGTTCTGGTAACATTTTATTTAATTTATGTATGAGATCATGCCACACCTTATCAAATGACTTCGGCAACTTTCCACACGTCAGGCACATGTTGCAGTCTGAACGCAGCATTAATGAGGGTGTTAAGCTTGACTATGGCTTTACGAGGAAGATTTCGTAAAACTTAACCCGTATTACGATTGTATCCAGGAGATTTTTCTTTCTTTCTTTCTTATTTTACTAAGAGGGACAACAACTGCTAAAACTATTCTTAGTAACTACCTACTTATTTATATTAGTGTGAACATTGCGTCTGAGAATCATTCGCTAAATTGGCGTAATCAGGTTTGTAGTATGAAATCGGTGATTGAAAAATGATACAAGATGATGCGTGCAGCTGTTGGTGATTACGTTGCGTAGTCTGTTCTTCGTATTTAATTTATATGTTTGGGCTTATCACAGTCGACTGGACTCTCGCGATCGACCGTTTGGCAACCCCTGTAGGGCTAGCATGCGCGCACGTCAAAATTTTGTCTACCCCTTTTCTCGTATTAACTAGGTATATGTAACAATACGATAAAAGGCGTAGACAAAATTTGTCCGGGCGCGCAAACTGGCATACATTAATTAATAGCAATTTCAAGTAGGACAGAGTTATTCAACTTGTGAGACACCCAGACCCAGGCAAAACTTCTGTAACTTCCTGATTATGCTTCTTCTTATTTTTTCATTATATCCCAAAAGATACATTTAGTATCTAATAACTATCTAAAGACACACTAGTATTATATAAATAAATAATATAAAAATATAGAAAACTTTAAATTGTGCAATATTACTTAGAAACAATTATAAAATTTTCACTTCATATTTATGTACTAGGTAACATATATCAGTATCATATGAATTTCATTAGTAGGTACATAGAATTTGCTTTTACTGTTGTAATATTTGCTATTGGTTGATATGTTTTGAGCTTTTACTATTGTAATATTTGCTATTGGTTGATATGTTTTGAGCATTTACTGTTGCAATATTTGTTACTGGTTGATATGTTTGAGGTTTTACTGTTGTAATATGTATTTGTTACTGGTTGATATGTTTTGAGCTTTTACTCTTGTAATATTTGCTATTGGTTGTCGTCCATGAACACAAACCAGTTTACCTGGAACGAGCCCAGGCAACCCATTTATGTGTTGCCTATCCTGAGACATAAGATGTTAAGTCACGGTGCCAGTAATTACACTGCCTGTCTTGCCGTTCTATCCGAAACATAGCAAAGCTGTTTCACGGGAGAAACAAGCAAGATGGTGGTACCCATGCAGCCGGGAGTGCGGCACAGCGCTTCCCTCGCACCGGTTGATACTAGTCTCGGTAAAGTTCGCGGAATGAAGGGGTTGGTGGGGGTTAGTTTTCTCGTCCAGATAGACACTAGTTAAGCAACTCAATAAGAGTAAATATACCAAATTTTAACTTAATTGGGTCATTAACTTTTGAGTTATCGACCTGCAAACAACTGAATCGGGAAGAAGTCAGCCAGTATGGAGAAAATTGAACACCGCGCCGTTATTAAGTTCCTTACCAAGCAAGGAAAATCGGCTCAGACTATTCTTTAAGAGATGTTAGCGGCTTACGCGGACTCTGCCCCTGGTAAAACCATGGTTTACAAGTGGCATGGTCTTTTCAAACAAGGACGAGAATCCATTGAAGACGACCCCGCTCCGGACTGCCAATTGAGGCCACCACACCGGAAATCTTCGAAAAAATAGAAAAACTTGTATTGGAAGATGTCCGCTTCAAGAAAAAACAACTTGCAACAATGGTTGGAGTATCCGAATCAACTATTTTAAATAAAAATCCTACATCATCATCTTGGGATGACTAAGGTCAGTGCAAGATGGGTTCCAAAAATGGTCACGCCACTTCAAAAACGCCACCGTGTTGAGTGTTCTCGTCATTTTTTGGAGCTCTGTGGCGAGAGAACGGAAGAAGTTATGGACCGGATCGTTACTAGAGATGAAACCTAGGTTCATCACTATGAACTTGAATCAAAGCAAGAGTCGATGCAGTGGCATAAAAAAGGCACACCTCCGCCAATTGAGTTCAAAGTGGCACAATCAGCTGGAAATATCCTGGCAACTGTCTTTTGGGATACAAACGGAATTTAACTGATCGATTTTATAGAACGTGGTGTTACTACATAGGCTGCACTAAAAGTATCGGGAATGGAATATTTCCACTGTTCCTGTCATATTAAAATCTTTTTAATTGAAAACTCCATGGTTTTAAAAATCGAATACCATTTATTTATTAAAAAAATATTCTCGGTCTTGTCACAAGGGTTTGTCAAACTTGTTTAGTCGTTGAGTAAATGGAATTGACGCGAGAAAATTCTAGAGCGATGATTTATTATGACTTTCGAAGTGGTTTAACACAAAAACAGTGTGTTGACCGGATGATTTCTGCATTGGTGATGAAGCCCCATCCAAAACCACAATTTATCGCTGGTTTGCTGAATTTCAATGTGGACGTGGCAAGCTCTGCAGTCACCCAAGAAAACGCTGATGCTGTGCGTAAGCTGATTGAGGAATATCGACATGTGACATACCGCGAAATTCAGGCAACTTTAGACATTCGCATGAGTCAAATACAAATAATCTTGCATGAACAATTAGGTGTAAAAAAGTTGTTTTCTCGATGGATACCGCATTTGCTCTGTGAAGAGCAAAAAGCGACTCGCGTTACTTGGTGCGTCAGAACTCTCGAAAGATTCCACGCAGGATCCTCAAATGCTGTATACAACATCGTATCAGGTGACGAATCCTGGATATACGCGTACGAACCCGAAACAAAAAACCAGTCACGAGTTTGGGTGTTCGAAAATGAGTTAAAGCCAACAAAACTTGTTCGTTCACGGAGTGTTGCAAAAAAATGGTGGCCACGTTTGTCTCCAAAACCGGCCATGTTGCGACTATTCCTCTTGAAGGGACAAAGAACGGTTAATGCAGAATGGTATGCTAGCATTTGTTTGCCACAGGTCGTTTCTGAACTCCGTAAAGAGAACTCGACCTCTGTGGCTCAGTGGTAAGCGCCTTGGCGCTCAAGCCGGAGGTTGCGGGTTCGAATCCCGCCGGGGAACAAAAAAATATTTTCTGTGTTCCTGGGTCATGGAAGTGTATTAAATATGTGTATTATATAATAATAATCTTAAATATATGTATACTATAAAAATATTAAATATATTTCCGTTGTCTGGTACCCGTAACACAAGTCCTTCGAGAACTTACCACGGTACCAGATTGACGTGGTGTGAAACCGTCTATAGATATTATTATTATTAACTGCAACTGCCGCATCATCCTCCATCACGACAATGCGAGTTCTCACACCGCGCACAGAACAAAAGAGTTTTTAGAGCAAGAAAACATAGAATTATTAGACCATCCGTCGTACAGCCCCGACCTAAGCCCTAATGATTTCTATACTTTCCCTAAAATAAAGAATAAATTCCGTGGTCAGAGATTTTCATCGCCTGAAGAAGCCGTGGACGCCTACAAAACGGCCATTTTGGAGACCCCAACTTCCGAATGGAATGGTTGCTTCAATGATTGGTTCCATCGTATGGAAAAATGTGTCAAATTTCGCGGAGAATACTTCGAAATGCAATAAATACATTTTTAAATAGTAATGCCGTGTCACTTCCTTGATTCCCGAAATTTTCAGTGCCGCCCTCGTATAACGGGACAGTACTACGGCTTACTGGAAAGATTGAAAGAAGCCATCAAGGAAAAAAGAAGAAAACAACTGTCAAAAGGTGTGCTCCTTTTGCACGACAACGCACCTGTTCACACGTGCCATGTTGCGATGGCTGCCATTTATCGTTGTAGCTTCGAATTATTAAATCACCCACCCTAAAGTCCAGACTTGGCTCCTAGTGACTATTATTTATTTCCAAAAATGAAGAAAGAGCTGCGTGGAAAGAAATTTGACGACAATGAAGAAGTCAAGTCGGCAATTTCGGCCTATTTTGACACCAAACACAAATTTATTTTTGACGGTATAAACAAAATATTTGCGAGATCCAAAAAATGTATTAGATTTAAGGGAGAATATATTAAGAAGGAAAAATAGTTGGAGTTTGATCTTAACTTCCTTGCCTCTCATTCCGCAAACTTTTTGACATCCCCTCGTATATTTTGAGCTTTTACTGTTGTAATATTTGTTACTGGTTGATATGTTTTGAGATTTTTATTATGTAGGAAAGTTTGTTTTTATTTAGGTCAATTGAAATTGTAGGGGCTAGCTAGTATTATGATAAAATTAGTGTATATTTTCAAATGACCTGATTTAAAGGATTAACTCATTATCAAATAATTGATACAGTTAAATTACTGAAGATAAGAAGTAATTATATTTATTGTAAACAACCAGTTTTTATGGAAACAAAAAAAAAATGATATTTGGATTCCAGTTAAGTCTTATTAGGTATATATATCATCTTAAAGAGCTTAAATCCCAAAAATTGGTTCGTATTATGATTGCTAACATTATTTCTAAAACTATTTAAAATGGGATATTTACCATATTTTTGAGTTTTGTTTCGTGGAGGTCAATATTTGGACATTATGTACGAAAAAAACGGGTTTTTTCTGGTCTTCTCCAAACGTGGCATAGTAAAAAGTGCCTGATTATTAATGATACATCTTGAAAATTTATTTTAATGTGTAGAAAAATTCCGATTTTGCTGAAAAGACGCGAAGGCCAACATCACGTCTGTAATTCAAGAAAAGGACATTATAACAACCGTCAGTTATAGTGATAGTAGCTCTACTGAAGGTCACAGATTCGAATTCAGTTAAGACCAACTTTTCATGCAATGATTTTGAAAATCACTATCGGTAATCGGATACTTATGTGATTTTATATGAATCTATTTGTATATTATGTATTGATCGTCTTGCAATTCATTTAAAGAGTCTAAATAGATAATAATAAATATGATATGCCCTTTTCATCTTTCGTTATCTGGTACCTATAATAACGTTCTAATGATAATACCACGGGAATAGGCTAATGTTTCAAAGTCGATTTTTTTTCTTAAATGTTTATTTTTATCTTGTTAAGAATACTAAACAGCGTCCATTGTGCAATATGCCGGGTTTTTTTATCTATAAAAAAATCCTGCAGCGTGGCAAAACACGTGGCTTTATCGGTGTTTGTGAACGTAAACAACAGTGAATTATAATATAGCAGAGATATGTAATCTGTATAATGTATCTGGTACAATAATTACTCCTATGAGTACGTTTTCGATTACTTATCGTCAACGAAAGCCGGCTTTGGAATAATCTAGTGAATTACAAAGTAATATTTTATGCATTTATAATCGATATTTCAAACTCGTTATGCAACTATTTTTGATGTGTGTTCTACTAATGTATAGGTTCGTTTGAAGGTGAAAAAATGTATTGTTATGATTATCTCATAATTATGTGTGAGAGCGAAATCTTCACAATTCACATCCTGAGACTTGTCAATCTTAATACCGGACACGGGCCAGAGGTTGAGCATCCTGAGCGGGGTGAGGCTCTCTATACGCGAGCCTATAACTAAAGGACGTAAACGACAAAATGTTTTTATTTTATTATGTTAAAAATGATAATTGGAGATATACGTTCTAAATAAATTGAAATTATTGACCCCAAAATTTCCAATGCGTCCGCTTATAGATATATTTAAGGTCCAAGGAGCAGTGATTTTAATCCCCGCCTATTTAGAAATATTGATTGAGATTACAGGTTCAAAATTTCTGGCGACCCCTTGGATCATAGACAGCCAAAGAACTAGAATTATTGAAATACTACATTATATATATTTTTAATAAGCAATATCATATTTTCACTGTAATTGTGTAATGCAGAACCTTCTTTTTTATCACTACCTATCGCTGGCAACCCGCCGAGCCCGAGTAGGACTTCCCCCCTAGGGGAACCTTCGGTAAGACCTCAGGGACCCCGAGGGATACGTTAAATACTGCTAAGAATTTAATCAGAAGGAGTAGGAAATATTTACCAGTTTCTTAAATCAATAAAATCAAATCATTTTTTAAATTCAAAATAGTACAAACAGAGTATCTTTTTGAACGTCAATTGAATCTACCACCGGTTCTAACAATCGGAAATGATCTTTTCAAATATTGTATAACAAATTTAGCATGTTGTTATCTTGAAATGTTTGGGAGGAACGCCCAGGAACACCGTCGAAAAAACGAGACTTGAAGTTAGATAAGAGACATTGATTGAGACATAAGTCCATATTATGCGATCAATGTTTCCGTAACGCTGTCGGTTTCTTGAGTACGTACATAATTGCTTATGCTTATCAACCCTGCTACTCATCGCCGGCTGATTATCACAATCTACTGTTATGCTCTCAATGTAATTGTTGAGAAATTGCGTCACTATAGACGTTACAAGCTGCATCTACACTACGGGCATTTTTTATATAGAACAGGAGGTAAACGGACATTAGTTTCACCTAGTGGTAAGTGATAAGCCACATCCATAGATACCCGCTATATCGTTAGTAGGTCCGTTGCCGGCCTTTCAGATATGAGTTTCTCTTTTCTTGAAGGTCCTTAAGTCGTATCGGTTCGGCAATATGTGGCAGCTGGTTCCATATAGTGGTCAAAAAAATATTATTTTCAATTTGACCAAAATGAAGTTAGTTTAAAACGTGCGTGTTACGCATTTGTATGATGCCTGTGATATTTTACCGGTGGAAGGATTGCGCTGTGTCGCGCTCCTCTCACCCTGCTTGATTCTCCCGTGAAGCAGCTTTGCTGTGTTTCGGAGTAAAGGGTAGTGTAATTACTGGCAGTTGGCACCGAGACTTGACATCTAATGTCTTAGGACAGAACACATGAATTAGTTGCCTGGGCTAGTTTCAATTTAACTGGGTTATGTTCATGGGCGACGCAAAACTTTGCGTTTATTCTCAGTTGACTTCACTTAGGAGTTAGGACAAGTCATTAGTCTACACGATATTTGTAGACATCCAATAGCAGGGATTCCATTGGCGAATGTAACTCTGTCTCAATAAACAACAATATGATTGTGTTACAACTTCTTAGTAACGTTTGTTTGTGAAGATGTTCAGAGTTATTTATTCAGCTTGCATTTCATTCGCTTAGCTGAGTTGTTCATATCAGCATTGGGTTAATTCTCTTTATCGTCAATGTAGATTGGAGTTGTTGCTGTTGCCTGCAGCTTCGCCTGCATTACTCAACTCCTATATGTCACAGCGTGATGTTATATAGCCTATAGCCTTCCTCGATAAATGAGCTGTCTAACACTGAAATAATTTTTCAAATCGGACCAGTACTTCCTGAGATTAGCGCGTTCAAACAAACAAACAAACATTTCAGCTTTATAATATTAGTATAGATAATTGATCAAAGCTAAATAAATCTGTACAGCGGTTTAGGCGTGAAAACGTCACAGTAAATTTACTTTCAAATTTATAATATTCGTAATGATTTTCATCTAGGGATTTTCATGCAGATAATGATAACACGAATATAATTGTATATAAAGCATAAATATTTATGCTACATATATTTTATCGTTTTACAAAAAAACTTTGACCTCGCTATCAAAAAACCCAGTGAAAGGTAGATATTTACAGTCGAAATGCACTGATAAGAAATTTCCAGAATGTCAATAAAACGATAAAAATAATTCTTTGACTAGAAAACTTCGATTGCGATACGATCGATGGATACCGTTAGCCTTGACTATTATTATGACTTTTGATGTTCCCCGCGGCTTTTTTCGCATAATTTTTATAGCTGCTGTTGGGCAGTCTCCTCGAAATCAGGCGAGGAGGGTATTAGGGCCTGATACCATTATTCGATAATTCGCAAATGCCCTGCCCTGTAAAATTTTAATATTGTCGAATGTACAAATATGTACAAAATTGTAAGAGGTAGTGCCATGCTGCATTGCCGCCGAATTGGGCCGGCACGACCGCGGAGGTACCTTTCGCTCACCTGAAACCTGTGTCAAGTGACAGCTAGGCTGTCGCGTTTCGTGCGGCTTGTGAGTTTCCGGTGGCCTATTGGGGGGGGATAGGGGAAAGGAGGGCAACGCATCTGGATAACCTCTGGTTGTGCAGATGTCTACGAGCGTCGGTAGTCACCATGACTCTAAATCTATAATGAGATTATTTTATTAGATATTTAATAGACTTGTGGTTTAAATTAGGCTAAGATGCATATCCATCGTAAATGTCTGCATTTTTACGATGGATATGATTATTCATCATTATCAACCTATTTCCGTCCACTGCTAGACATAAGATACGTACGATACGTGAACGCCAAGACGAAACATCCCCGCCGCTCATGTCTAACGACCACCATATATGGAACGCCGTCTCTTCTAGTTGGAGGTCAGAAATCACTACATAGTATAAAACAAAGTCGCTTTCTCTGTCCCTATGTCCCTTTGTCCCTTTGTATGCTTAAATCTTTAAAACTACGCAACGGATTTTGATGCGGTTTTTTTAATAGATAGAGTGATTCAAGAGGAAGGTTTATATGTATAATAATATCCATTAAATAGTGGAAAAATACTTTTATTTTTGAGGTTTCTAATGTGATGTCGTAAATAAACACATTTTTTGCATTTACATTGCAAACGCTGGATGAACACTAACAGATAGATCAAAATAATATACTACATTATTGTACACCTTAGAAAGATCTACAAAAAAGTCCACGATGGCATATGTGTATGTCTTAAGGATAACATACTATATCCATTTTAATACTTAAAAAATGGGCAATTATAAAACTGTAGTTGGAAAGCTATTTACAGAAATGTGGTATTAATTCTTATCATTTTAAATATGTTAGTTAGCTTGAGCATTTCATGAAGTATGTTTTTTCCGTTTACACCATAGAAATGAAATGCATATCTTAGAAGATATAGCAAAACCAAAATAATGCGACACCGTGATTTCAACCGAGCCGCGCGAGCGGGCGCTCCGTGTTGCCGCGCCTCGCGCCCGAGCCGGGCCCGGCACCAATTCCGAAAGTTAGGATAATAATTATTATTCAAGTATCAATGTAATTATGGTAGAATTGTGTATCCTAAATATGCCTACTGAAAAGTCCGCGATGGCATAATGTCTATATTAGTTAAATATAACATACTACCTATATCCATTTTAATACTTTAAAAATTGGCAATTATATAGCGGTGCTTTCCATTAGAATTTACCACTCTATTAAAAGGTACAACAGATTATTAAAAATAAAAAATATAAACACAATATTTAGAAAAAATATTTTGTAATAAAGATAGAATATTTACATAGATTACTACACAATAAAAAAAATCTTGTTCGTTTAATTTTATCCACCTGTGACAGACAACCCTACCATAAACAATATTACCAATAACAATTTTAATGCCCGTGAAATTAGCAGATCATTTTCCAGCAGATCACAAAATTATTGGAGTTCTGTTCGCATGCAGCATAGTTCTATAGTTCCTGATACTTTTTACAAATAGTTCTGGCGCGGTTGCTTCAAAAAATGACACTTCTAAAAACAACAAAATGATCTGCTAACTTCACGCATCTGGCAGATCATTTTGTACCAAATCGAAAATAAATTAGAGTTCTGTCTGCATGCAGCATAGTTCTATAGTTCCTGATACTTTTTACAACAATTTTCGCCTCAAAAATGACATGAATATTTTACAAAATGATCTGCTAACTTTTTCTCTGTTCCGTTTACTTACTCATGTGGCTGCGGGCAACAGCTAGTAATAAATTAAATACATATATGTAACACACATCAACACCGTCCAGGGATATTTTAAATAAGGTTCTTAAATAACATTAAAAAAATACTGGTCGGTGTAAAAATCTTTTGATGCTTAGGTATTTTGTAGGATTCCAAATTTGAATTTGAAAAAATATATTTAAAAAACAAGAATTGCGCGGCAATAGAATAGTTCGAAGGTTTCAATTTACCTGACCCAGTTTTTGGTATTTTGTTTGTTTCAAAGTAAAGTTTTAATAAAAATATTGATCAATTTTGAATTTTTACAACTGTTTGCATCATGTAGCGCCATTTAACGAAAGGAAATGTTTTCATCCCGATTCACGAAAAGTACGTGTATGGCGAGCTCCTGGTCGTGAGAACCGTCTGCAATACCCACAGAAAATCCTGGGACAAAATCCCGCACAAGACTTTGATAACTTGATTCAAATCATAAAAAACCGTTGCAGAACCGTGGTTAACGTCGTGGGTGGTTACTGCAAAAAACTTGATGATTTCCCTTAACTTTTTTTTCCTTCTTAAAAAGATTCATCTTTAGGTCTGCCGATACAAGTGTCAAGTAAAAACAAAATTAACTATATTATGGCGTTTCTTAGAAAAGGTTTCAACTTGTGTCAATAGATGTCATGGTCAAATCATTTACAAAGTAATATATAGGTCGGATTTTATTTCGTTGATAATTATTTTAAATCGGTTTCATTTCGACTCGACGGTTTGACAGTAGCTTTCTCGCTCGGGCATACTCGTTGGTCCCGAGTTTACTCGATCGAGCCTTTCATCTTCGAGCGTGACGACTCAGCCTCATTTATAATACAAAAATCTGTGTGCGGTGCGCCAAAAGAAGTTTTCACTTTAATAATATTTACGCAAGAAAAATATTTTTGTTTTATTCTAAAGGATACTTTGATAAATTATATACTTTACATAAATATATACAACGGTGTTCATGTGTGTGGTAATAGTAATTACATTTATTATAAAATTTAACACACACAAGGTCTTGCTAACTTAGCTGCATAACCTTCGTAGCCATACACTTGAAGCGGTTATTATTATTATCAAACATATTATAATATATAAGTAGATATTTTGTGTTTCCGTGATTCTACTTAATCTATTTATATTCTTAGAAATTTGGCCAACATAGTGTAGGTGCTTCATACAAGGTTCTTTCACTTATGCTATGAGACCAAGCTTCTTTCCAAAATTCTTTTTATGATTCTATGCCATTGACCCTGTAGGTTATGGTTTGATAGACTGTTAAACGAACAGAAAATCTGACCAGATCCTACAGGGATCCGTTATGTGATTTTTAGAACCAAACCCTGAAAACGAAGAAAAATAGTAAAAAAGGATTGTGTGGTTTTATGAAACCATGTAGTTTAATTTAATGCCTCTTGCTTTTATCAACCTTGTATATTTATAGCATCAAATCTGTGACAAAATACTTAATCTAATAAAAAAGTTATGTTTTACACCATAATAGGTATATACAATATTTTACATAGTTTAAAAAACAAACAATTATTAAAACAGAACAAAATTAACAAAACGTTATTCTATCTCCATTACCTATAAAAAAACCATAGGATTGTTTTAACCACGATAAAAATGTTGGCATAGTTGTATATTAAAGAGAATGATATAGAAGAAAAATGAGAAAATGTATAATTTCAGAGCCAGTGGTAAAAGTGCCCAATCAACATGGCAACCTCCTACCGCAGTTCCTGCCGGATCCCCGGCACGGGTTCCTCTACATGTACGGCCCCAGGGGTGACAAGCAGATGCTCAAGAAGTTGCCCTTCACTATCCCGGAGTTGGTGGCGAACGCGCCCTGCCGTTCTACCGAGGGCATATTGTATACAGGAAAGAAGAGCGATACCTGGTTCATACTGGATCCGTTGACGGGGACGAGAGAGCAAATTTCAGGTAAATTACCAAAATAGTCTTTTTAGGGTTCCGTAGCCAAATGGCAAAAAACGGAACCCTTATCGATTCGTCATGTCTGTCTGTCTGTCTGTCTGAGTTTCACAGCCACTTTCTTCCGAAACTATAAGAGTTATACTGTTGAAACTTGGTAAGTAGATGTATTCTGTGAACCGCATTAAGATTTTGACACAAAAGTAGAAAAAAAAACAATAAATTTTGGGGTTCCCCATACTTAGAACTAAAACTCAATTTTTTTTTCATCAAACCCTTCCGTGTGGGGTGTCTATGGATAGGGTCTTCTAAAATGATATTAAGGTTTCTAATACCATTTTATTCTAAACTGAATAGTTTGCGCGAGAGACACTTCCAAAGTGGAAAAATGTGTGTCCCCTTCCTGTAACTTCTAAAATAAGAGAATGATAAAACTAAAAAAAATATATGATGTACATTACCATGCAAACTTCCACCGAAAATTGGTTTGAACAAGATCTAGTAGGTAAGTAGTTTTTTTTATACGTCATAAATCGTAAACCGCACTTTCACTTTCATGCAATCAACTCAAATATATAAAAAAACATTTAATTCCATAAACATAAACCGTGTGAGAATTATTTGTCTTTGGAAAATTCTCTTCTATAAAAAAAATCGGCGCCAAAGACATAGACATAGGCGTCGGAACTTGGGGGTTAAAAAGTTACCATATTTTATTAATTTAAAGTATTTTAATATAACGTAATTTAAATAAAAAAAATCTAAACATTATTATTATTATTGGATTTATTGACATTTTGATATTATAAGTTTTTTCGGACCCAAATAATGCTATTAACTGCTAACTATACTTAATCATTGCAATTATTGAATTGCTTTTAAGAAGGTGAATCGGCTGCAAAGCTAGTAATATTAACTAGTAAAATTTGTCCCAGGCTTCGACTCGTCCAAGATCTTCAAGAGCGACGACACATGTCCGCCGGACAAACGGCGCGGCGTGTTCGTGGCGCGCACCGAGTACAACATCCTCATGCACGACGCCAGCCGCGACAACCAGCAGTGGAACGTCACCTTCTTCGACTACACCAGCCACGCGATGGGCAAGGAGATGCTCAATGACTATGGTGAGCTTTTATACATAGAAAAAAATGTACTTACCATCATTTCATGACAAAAGTGTGTGTTCTTTTCTTTTTAGGGTTTCTTCCCTTAAAATAACAAAACGGAACCCTTATAGGATCACTTTGTTGTCCATCTGTTAAACCAAAATCTATAGGTTTAACTTCCCATTGACACATTATCAAGAAATTTGGTATTAAGCTGGGTCTTACAACCTAAGTATAGGAAAATAAAACATGTGTGCAATCACATTCAGAAGTGAAACCTTAAAAAATCGCGAACATTAGAAACACTGTATAATGCTACCTATCTCATTTTCTCCCACGTTAAATCTTATGAATTTATGCTTGTCTCTTTTTACTGTCGCTTTTTCGTTTCATCGACTTTTAAAGCACAATGATGCTAAAGAAGTTTTCACTTCAAAAATTAATGATGCTAAAGAAGTTTTCACTTGCCTGTTTGCCTATCCAACTAACATAAAAAAAAAATTAAAAAAAATGTTGTTATAATTACATTAAACAAAAACATTTTCGGAACACTCAGCGCGCCATTCACGCTTGTCTTTTGATGTGACAACGTCTTATAATTCGATGGAGCCGGCTGCACAAACGAAAAAACAAGACGCATGCGGCGTTACCTCGCTCTGAAGCGTTCCATTGTCTTATGACGTTGTCACGTTCAACTATCGTCAGTAAACCGACTTTACAGACGACCGATTCTTTTCGAATGTATGTTTGTTTCTATGCATGTTATATTCTCTTCATTATATTATGTAGTACTATAGATATAATTTAAACAGGCATATAGATATTACTTATATGAACACATGTATACACTGACCACTGTAAGGTCAATGAAATGTCACATAAAATGTGCTAATTGATTACGTGACGATCGTTAACATCGAGCAACTACCTACATGGTAAGTGTAATAACCTGTGAGTAAACATTATGTGAGAGCAGAGGCCCCAGTTACATGCGGAGAAGCGAACTTTGGACGTCTTGACGTTCGTTGAGAGGCCGGCAGTGGATGGATAAGGGCTGATAATTGTGATGCTGATGATGATGATGAAATGTTTGATAAATGTTTGGTTTTAGCGAATTTATTAAACTATCTGCAACGTCAACTTCATCTATAGTTTATTCGGATGTTATAAGTATTAAGAGATAGCTCGTCTTAAATCTTATAGTATGGTCTTAAATTTTAAGTTTAGAGCACATTACAGTTATAAATGTGAATGTCTGAAAGCATAATTTGATGTTTGTTACAAAAACAACTGAAAATGATATAGCTTGCAATATAGAAAATAACATCAAATAGAGTGCCGATTATGTTCATATAACCCAGCTAGATACTAGCCCGTTGAACATGCGGGCTAAATCGTGAGCTACAGTTATATGAGCATACCTACAATTTTGTACATTTTTAGAACTTTCTTTCCTGTCATATGTTTCATTTGGTAAGAGGTAGTGCCCGCTGGCACGACCGGGGTGGTACGTGGTCCTCCCGCACCACAGAACAACCCTTCCCAACGTCGGGACAGTACAATGGGGTGAGGTTCCCATCCTCGCCCCTTGTCCCCCTTGCTCCTTTATCGCCTTTTATAAGACAAGGCTTGAACCTTGGTGGGGATGAGTAGCACCATCCTGCTGATTTGTTCCATCAAACAGTTTTGCTGTGTTTCGGAGAAAGAAAGAGAAGCAGGCAGTGATGATTGGCACCGAGATTACTATCTTACGTTAATACGTCTCAGGGTAACGCATGAATACCCACCATGGTTCAGGCCTTGACGTGGCGGTGCGGCTCTGTAGATTGGGCGAAGCTAATTGAGATTGAGGAGGCTCTTTGTACCCCTCTTATAAAAAGAGGGGACAAAAGAGCAAGGGGCGAGGATGGGAACCTCATTCTGGATGCCTCAGAGCATTTCCCGGCGTTAAAAAAAAGGGTAACGCATGAATGTGTTGCCTGGACTTGTCTTGGGAGAACATGGCTATAATTATGGGTGACCCGGACTTTGAGAACTTACCATCAGATGTCTCGTCTACTTGTTTGACTATCCAATTAACTGTTACAAATTTAATTTTTCCCTATATTATAGAAAATGCGTGTTATAATCGTACATGATAATACCCGCATGCCTTAATTCGAAAAGCATGTAAAATGTGTGATTATAGTATATAACGGTATACATATATTGATTATTGTTATCGTATACGCTGTTTACCGCAATTTTAACATTTACTATACTTTCACTTTTATTATTAGGAGCTCCATGTTTTGGCACCTTCTTCGAATGCAACTCGTGATCCGGGCGTTCGTAGATAGATAGCTTGTTTCTCCCGTGAAACAGCTTTGCTGTGTTTCGGAGAGAAGGGCAAGACAGGCAGTGTAATTACTGGCACCGAGACTTAACATCCTATGTCTCAGGATAGGCACATAGATGAGTTGCCGGGGCTCGTTCCAGGTAGTTTATGTTCTTGGGCATCGTCGACCACTTACCATCAGGTGGTACGTTTGCCAGTTTGCCTATCCAACTAACATAAAAAAAAGATGGATGGCAAAAAAAAAGGAAAATCATGATAAATATCCCGTTTTAAACAGTTCTATCACTACTGGTTTCAAAATGGAAAGGTGTATGCAGTTCTCATATGTAAATATGTTTACGTTTATATATAGGTATTAAACTTGAGTCTTAATAAGCCATAAGGCTCAAAATTGCATCACGAATTTGCATAATAACCAGACACAACAAAACCTTGAACTTTGTTAGTCTCCTGACACAATGTGTTTTTTTATGCTTAAAAAGTGATAAATGCATAGATGTTGAAGTCTTTTTTTAACGCAAGGAAATGCTTTATGCAAATAGCCAGGTACCTGGATAAATCCTGACCTTATGTGGGAATTGCTCCTGGGAGTGACTTGCCCTAAACTAAAACCACTGCGAGCGCCTTCAGCTGCTTTTTGAGGGTTCTGGATCTGCAGGCAACAGGAGCACCTCAGTGACAGGTTGGCCTCGGCGAAAGCCAGACTACAACTCGTAGGGGGGGACTGCCCGGCCGTTACTAAGTACTAAGCGATGTCGTGCCATTCTCAGGCTCCCACCAAAAACCCGACACGAGCTGGGCTGAATGGGCATTGCTGGAGGCGCATTAAGTAGCGCCTCCTACGCACCTCTGTTCATCGAGGAATAAGACCCAGCTGCTTTAAGGTGACCGCCCAAATGGGTGCACCATACGTTACTATACTCCGGCAGACTCCGGAGTATAGCTGCAGGCGGCGCTGGGTCGTCCGAGATTCGGGAGGAGTCTGCCCAGCGCGCTTGCCGCCTTCATTGATACATGAAGCCTCCCTTCATGTATCTATCATCATCATCAGCCTCTATCCGTCCACTGCTGAACATAGGCCTCCCTCAAAGAACGCCAAGACAACAGATCCCTCGCCACTCGCATCCGTGGATGCACCTATGTTTGATCTATATTTTTTACTCTCTTGAAGGATGTAATCTGGGTCCAGTCAGCCGTGTGCAAATGTGGTTATATATATGCATAGGTACGAAAATTTATTTCTGTAAATAAGATATATAATATTGTATGCTGTATGTGTATTTTTATTGTACGTTGTCTGTTGCGTATGTAACTATGAGGCCGGAATAGTTACTGGTTTGTATAGTATTTCTCTTCTTCCAAAATTAGACCAAAAAATAATCTCTATTTTGAATAAAAAGAAGAACTTTTGATTAGGCTTTGATTTTTTTGCAGGTATAATTCACTTCACGTCCACCTCCAACGGCCGTGTGATGTCGTTTGACCGTAAGACCGGGGACCTGGTGTGGTCCCACAACTTCGAGACGCCAGTGGTGGCCGCATACTTGCTAGACAGGGAGGGACTTATCTCGGTCCCCTTCAACTCCATAGGCGATGACACCCTCGATCACATCATGGAAGATGCAACTACACTGAGGAACGGTCAGGGGATCAAGAATTCGAATATCGAATTATAGTGAGTATTATGGATAATTTATATAGGTAGTTTTTTTTCTTTTGCGCCGGGAAATGCTCTTAGGTATCTTTTGGGGAGGGGGGACTCCCCAGGCGGGTATGTGGAACTCGCTGCGTCCGAAAGATGGTAAGGTGGATGCAGCTCTACCAGATTGCCACTAATGTGCCACCTTTGGTAATGTGCCCCGGATCTGTTTGCTCAACAAAGCTTGACTCATGGTGGGGAGATATAAGTATAGGTAGTTGGTTACACTTTAGTTTAGCGTAAATTTTTAAAATAACTCCGTTAAACAACCTCAAACATAGTTATCGATGAACATACGTAAACAAGCAAGACGCAACTCTACTGACATCTCATGTGATTTTGAGGCGTCAGCAGAAATGGTGTAAGTCCGAGAGTACGCTGACACCTGATGCGACAATTTGTGTTTAGTTTAAAATAATTTTGGAGTTTCATCTGAATCACATTATGTACTGACCAAGTTTCAAATGAACGCCATACTTAGAATTATATTCAAATCGGCCGAGACCTAATAATAAAAACGTTGCAATGGCAACAAGTTCATTGTTATAAAGAAAATGAAGGAATAAGATAGAGATGCAAGGGAGGATAAAAAGAGAACGGGAGAGGGAATATTAATTATGCTATTATTATGCAGGAAATATAATTTATATGTAACAATGCGTTAAACACCATAATTATTAAGCGTTGGTAACTCGTGAAACATCCACGTTTATCTTAATGCTCCAGATTGATTTATCGTTTACTGAGAACCGAGCCGGCTTATCGTGCTATTACTGAATGAGATAAGGACCTTTCGGGCCATGTGCTGTAATTATCGATGCTAGAGTATGGTCACAGCACTATTAGGTGTAGGGTTACTTACATATCCTGATACGGCACATAAATATGTGTTGCTAGCCGGGCTCCGTGATTTTAGCCGCCTTAAAAAATAAAATGAATTGCCTATATTCCTTAATCATTAGGCTATCACCACTACAGAACAACTCCTCCCAACGTCGGGACAGTGCAATGGGGTGAAGTTCCCACCCTCCTACTCTTTTGTCCCCTCTTCTTAGGTATAAGAGTACCCCTTAAAGAGCAGGGTTCCCCTTAGGCTACTGAGCCCCACCGCCACGACAAGGCTTGAACGGTGATGGGGCTACTTTTGAATCTAGCTCAAAGCTGTGAGAGAATTGGTCCTGTACTTGGGTGACACTGCTACAGACATTGAGCATATAACAGGATAGAGTAGTAATATAAGTCATAAAATTTCCGAAACTGGTCGGGGATTTGTCACTGAAGTAATAGCAATTCAACCAACGAGTGATCTGTATGTACGTCCCATCAGCCAATCATCCATCAATGGCCATTAGTTGGCCATAAGAGCGCAGAACCGGCGCAGCGTCGCAACACAAATGTGGCGGTATTTTTTCATACAAAACACATAACATTACCGCACTATTCCGGTTATATGCTCGATCTCACGACACATTAAGTTACACTAATGAATACGAATCTTTTATTTCAGTCCGACCTTATACATAGGGGAGCACAACCATGGCCTCTACGCCCTCTCGTCGCTAGTAGATAAGAACACGGTGACGATATCAACAGGCCACTCCCAACCCCTGTTAATAGAAGGACCGGCCACTGAGGACGACGCATCAGCTCGTATCACCTACGAGCCGTACAAGAACATACACTACAAGCTCCAAGATTTGAACCTGCACGTTACACCGCCGTACCTCCTACTCGGCCACTACAAAGTTCCAGAACTTACCACGACATGGATGCCTAAGTTGCCGAACACGAATTTGCTGAACTCGAACCAAAATAACGAGGTCAGACTCATAAATGGAGAAGTGAGACAGAATAATGAGAACGACGGTGAGAATGAGACGAACTTGAAGAATACCATTTCGGTTTCAGTCCAAACTGAGGATATTTGGAGTGAGATCGATTTCAGGCCGGATTTGTGGATAAAGAAGATGAACGCTTGGCTCCACCAGCAAGAGAATAAAGCGTTGAAAGTGCTTCTGATAATACTCATGGGATTGGTGGTTACGCTCTTCTGGTATCTAAGATTACAGGTATGTTGGCAATTATCGTATTACTAGCTGCCCGCACAGACTTCGTTCTGTCAAAATAAAAAATAAAACCGTTCTTAGCTATCCTCTACATGGCAAAAGTAACATTCCTACCAAATTTTAAATCTCTAGCCACCAAATACTCAATCGAATCTCAAATTTAAGACGTACTTAAACTCATGCTACGAACGTGTCAGATTCAAAGAAAAAAGAGGAACAACACGAGTTTGAGTACGTCTTAAGGTGACACAAGTCGCTCATCTTTACATACAAACGCAGAACAGTAATTACTACAATGTTTGACGTTGACCATGAAAAACTAAGTATAATATAAATTGATCTCGCCGTTATCTGTGTCTGTATGCACCCAAAATCGTAAAAAAATATACAGAGTGGAGACGACGATACGACCTTAAATTAAACTACGTATGGCAAACAACGTTAACAGTCTCTATAAAAAATAATAATAAAAAATATCCAGTAGTTTAGGCACAGGACATTATTTTTCATTGTTATCATTCCCTACACGATGTATCTGTTACTAGGCTATCACGCACAGGTGAAAGACCTCCGTATGGATATTACAGACGCATTGCCAACTCGCAACAAAAAAAATCATAACATTTGAGGAAGTGATTTAATAATATTATTATGCACTCATGTCAATTTAATATTAAACAAGTGCGTAAGGGACAAATCTAGGTCCGATTGTTTCTCTTTCGTTTTTTCGGTGCTGTCGCTGATTGGGAAGCGTAGTTGACCTTGACGATTGATTAATGCCCTTATTTGGTAATGTTTATGTCTATGTGTCAGTCAGTCAGTGGGTCGCTTTCTTTGTGTATTACACGTTGGGTGTCTTTGATGCGCTTTGACCAGCGTTCTCTTGTTGTTATGAACCAAATGTATCGAGTAGCACCACACTACGGTCTTATTGACTTTCGTTCACATCACTACGGACGCTAGCCGCGCGAGCGCCACTCCTGTGGGGCTCCGTAGTCCGCCGCGAGCCGTAACGCAGCCCAGTCTACCGCTATTAGCCTTTTTGTTATGTCGTGTTGGTGGCTTTTGTTGCCGTGGCGAACGCTTTTGTTTCGTGACTCTCTTGTTCGCCTATTTGAGGCACTCGTAGATTGATTAATTTGAGTATAATGGACTAATATAAATATTGTGTATTGACTATTGTGGACAATTAAGTGCCTAAATCAAGTTAATGTGAAAGAATTTTGAGCCGCCATCTTGTTGAGCTTCTTCGCTGCGCATCGTGTTCAACCGAGGCTGTCTCAGATAAGTATAGATCAATTAGCATTAATTATCCGATTGGCCAATTAGGGGTTAGTGTTAATTAGATTTATATTATGAGGCATCGACACACCGGAGAAGGATCAAGACGTTGCTGGGGTAATTTAACAATTTTATATAGCTCCGTGATATCGCGGACCGTTCTACCCAATTTGAATTCCGGATAATTATATATATAGCTTCCACTGCATTTCCTGCTGAATCCGGATACGGGAATGAACACTTGTGCTTCTTATTACGTAATATTTAAATATTTAATAATACTTTTAAGTGAATAGAAGGTGCATAGTGAATTGTGGGAAATAAGACGCTCCTTTATAGTGACAGTACACGTAATTTAGAATAGGTTTAATTGTTAAGTAAATTATGCGAAGTTAGACGCTTACTAACTTAAAATACGAATCGTTTTTTATTACAATGCCTCGTTATAATATCCTAACGGCTTTGGGATAAAATTTTAATTTATGTGAAGTGTCATGGAAAAACCGCTTTAGCTATAGGACATACCGAGAAAGTTTTTGTGGGGTTAGGTATGTATGTGTTAGGTGTAATATGGTGTCTATTCCACAAAATAATGTTGATACGATAGAAGATTTTAAAAAATAATTATCGGATCTTTTCAAAAATGAATACTTAAATATGGCCGCCAATGGCAACCTCTTATCTAGCATTAGAAATAGGTAAGTAACAATAACAGACTTTCAATAATTTCATGATGACCATAATGATAATTTAAAAGATTAATTGAACCAAATTTTGAAACAATAGTACATAAAAAGTGGTTCTGATTGTGTACGGCGTTGATTGTTTATTTGTCATTGTTTATTTGTCAAAACTCGTAGGTGACATGACACTGCGAAATGCGACGTTGCCTCTCTTGTTACAGGTTAGTGACCTTTTAAAGTAAATGCTGTTCTATTTTGTTTCCATATTTGTGCTATTTATTTTTTTTGAAAAAAAAAATTCTAATTTCCATGTTAGGATTTTTTGGGATAGATTCAAAATACTAGTATAGACTAGTATAGCCGGTATTTTCATTTATCGTCATATTGTCGTCTCCACTCTGTATATTTAAAAAATACAAGCTTCTAAACTTTCATATTTCACACTGATTTTAGCCCAACTTTGGGTGAAAATAAGTAGTATACGGAGCACGAAAGCTCAAAAATAAAGTACGGAAAATAACTATGTTGAAACATTTCTTGTCCGGTTCCATTTTATGGTTTTAATTCAAAGAAAGAACGAATAAAGCAGAAAAAGCAGTGGTAGATAAAAGTTTTCATGGCGCTAATTTATTGAAAATAGATGAGAGTGGGTACGATACTCCCATAAAAAATTTGTTGTGATAAGATTATACCCTACAGTTGAAAAAAAAACAATAATAAAAAAGCGCATAAGCTTTCTTATTAATTGGGCCGCACGGATAATTGGTAGTTCCACACGACAAAAACCATTATTTATTAAAAAGTATTACTTTTACAACTTACAAAAGGGAGTAACCGGTACCTTTTTTAGGATTCCAAACTTTTAACCGCCCATTGAATTGTTTTCTTAGTATCTGGTTTTCATAAAATTTTAATAAACAAAAAAATGTATGCTACCTTTGTCATTTCTTTAATATGCGTATTTGAGTCATAAGGACGTTTGTAACAAACACACAATTTTCACGGCGAATTATACATCAATGTGAAATAATCACACTGACATACGCTTATTCAAGGGCATTGTTGGTAATGGCATACATTACATGTCCGATGGTAATCAAATATTATTTATTTATTTGATAGCCCAATTTATTATTATTTGTGCGCTCGTGAAATTGCGGGAATCAGTAGGTAACTCAATATTACTAACTAATATCTTTTCATTGGTGAAGGATACTATTAATTAGCCCCGCGTTACGATTGACTTAGTGCCCAATTTTTTACCTAGGCCCGCGAGTTCCAACAACTCTCACAAGGCGGTTCTCGCGGTTCAAACGTGTCCACCTCCTCCGGCGGTGAGATCACGGGCCAGCTGGTGGAACTGGGGGAGGGGGAGGTGCGCATCGGCAGGATCAGCTTCAACACCGACCAGGTGCTGGGGAAGGGTTGTGAAGGGACGTTTGTGTATCGGTGAGTTATTTCAGTCGTGGTACTGAGTGTGTTAGTGGTCTGAGTTCGATTTATGTGCATTTGTGAAAGTTGTTCAATATTCAAGTGCAAATGCACTCAACTGTTATTGACAAAGTCATAATGACAGTTGTTTTGTGCTGAAGATAAACATCGTGAGAAAACTTGGTATGAAAAGATGAACTCTCCTTGAACTTCAATACAGAGCACACTGGGGTGACTTTGTTTCTAGAACTACCAGTGATTATTGTAAAAGCGTGTCATCATGGTGTGCTATATTCATCGATCATTTAACTGTAATAGAGCGGTAATGTTGTATTTTGTATAAAAACAAATTCCGCCAAATTTGTGCTGCGGCTTTGCGCCGGTTCTGCACTCTGAATGGCCATTGGTGGATGATTGGCCGATGTGACGTACATACAGATCACTTGTTTGTTGGTTGAATTGCTATTACGTTAGTGACAAATCACTGATCAGTTTCGGAATTTTATAGCTCACATTACTATCTAACTCTATCCGGTTATATGCTCGATGGGTATACCTACTGCATATTTTTTCTTTGAAGCAGCTATGCCCTCATTAGGAAAGAAGGGCAGGCCAGGCTACAAGCCTACTGGAATTATGGACACTGATATTTAGTTATATATTAGTAACAAATGCATAGTTCTGGGTGAACGCTTTCATCTTCATACGAGAAGAGTCTTCAGAACTAGGTTGCTCGTTTGTTACTGCTTAAAATTGTCTTTCTTATCATCGATTTTCATGATTTTTCTTTTCTGTATGTCTTTATGTTATGTAGCGGCACGTTCGACAAGCGCGCGGTGGCGGTGAAGCGGCTGCTGCCCGAGTGCTTCTCGTTCGCGGACCGCGAGGTGGCGCTGCTGCGCGAGTCGGATGCGCACGCGCACGTCGTCCGCTACTACTGCACCGAGCGGGACAAGCAGTTCAGGTACACGGCTGACTACTGCCCTACTGTAGTGTAAGAGTTTCTCCTCGAAATTTGGCGAGGAGGTTATTAACGGAGAACATCTAATATGTATCGGGCACTGGGAACGGAAAAAATTAATAACTTTTTTATATAAATACGTATACTCATAATAGGTATACATGAACCGGGTTTTTTCGAAATGGATTTTAGATTTTTTGGCCTGATAGCCTTTAAACTCAATCGGAACAATAGGTGAACAGCGAAGAATTATTCGAAGGGGGTCGTCCCCCGCCGCGCCCCGCAGGGAGAGTGGATCATCGCGCGCGCTACTTGGGAGAGTATGATTTAGACCAGTCAAATCCGATACGGTCGACGAATTTTTTCGGTTGATTTACTCTATCATCATGAGGGCCGACCCTCATCACACCCTCAGGAGAGGGAGGCGGGGCACGCGTGGTACCCATACAGTTTAACGATAGCGTAGTGCTATCGCTGTTTGCGCGGTCTGACTTGGCGTCTACTGGTATCGGATTTGAACCTCAGCTTTCGCGGTCGATCCGGATCGATGTGGTTTCCATGTGTAGGGGTCGACGTCGCTTAAGACCCCGAGGCTCTAGCATGTGTACCTAGAACTGTTCACTATTGTGTGTGTGTTTTGACTATCGCGTCGCGCATTAGCAGCTGAGATATTCCGTCAGCTGGATCGGTACATGATCCGGTACAGACGTTCCTGCCCGTGGAGTGCGATACCCGAAGAGTTTCATTAGTTATAACAACCCAAATTGCAGATACATCGCCCTAGAGCTGTGCTCCGCGACGTTACAGGACTACGTGGAGAATAAACTGACGTTCGACTGCAAGATCGACGCGGTGGAGGTGTTGCGGCAGGCCACGCTCGGACTCTCGCATCTACACTCCATGGATATAGGTATTATATTTAATTAATTTCGTTACTAATTGAAGAATCTTGGGTCTCAACTCTGACCTCTGTTGTATATAACAAATATATTTAATATGTCATATCATGAATTTAGTCAAAGTAACATTCTGTAAGTAAATTATCGAAGAAATTTTTTATATCTTACCGGTGGGAGGGATGCGCTGTGCCGCGCTCTCGGATGCATGGGTACCACCATCTTGCTTGTTTCTCCCGTGAAACAGCTTTGCTGTGTTTCGGAGCGACCTACTATTTTTTTACATTCGTTTTTGTTTGGATAGATATAACATATATAAACACGTAAAAAACTTTTATGAAGAAATTTGTCCAATTTCAATAAAAAAAGACGTAAAATAGTTTTTGAAATTCCCGCTAAAACGCTCCAAGCTGTCATGTGACCATAATTACAGACCGATAAACATACTCGCGCTCTATCAAACTTGCAGTTTGCCGATGATACTTAATACTTGTTTATGACAGCAGCTATGACAGTTTGCTTACCGGTCAGTGACGTCATCGTGTTATAATTGGCATTCACAGTCACGTGATAATAGGTGATAATAGTTATTTATAACTCATTTTAAATTGATTTTCTTTAATTTGAGATAATTAGATATTTGATAATTTCAGGTGCTGGACCGCACCTTAGGCTACTGAGCCCCACCGCCACGACCTTGGTGGGGAATAAATGAGTTGCCTGAGCTAGTTCCACGTTAATTTGTTTATGTCGATGCCCGTTTGCCTCTATCTCGGAACACAGATTGGAATTCCAGCTGGTGTTCATATTTCCACACAAACGAATGTAAACAGAATTGATATTACTATTGTTTCGTGATACAAGTTCAAATGTTGAGCGTGTTTTGTTTATAGGTGATGTGAACGGATAGATGAATAATTATTGAAGATTAACACCAATTTTTATTAAGTCCAAAATAACACTAATATATTTCGATGGTTTTAAGTTCCTGATAATCGCGCATTGGAGTGTAATGTTATTGTACATCGAAAACATATTATGCATTCCCACTACACAATTATATTTGCAGTTCACAGAGATATAAAACCCCACAACGTGCTCCTGTCGATGCCGTCGGGTACGGGCGAGGTCCGCGCGATGATCTCCGACTTCGGCCTCTCCAAGAAGCTGAACATCGGCCGGGTCAGCTTCTCTCGCCGCTCCGGCGTCACCGGCACGGACGGCTGGATAGCGCCGGAGATGATGAACGGAGAAAGGACGGTGAGGGTTTTATTGGATTTTTTAAAAGTTTTGTTTGAGTCGCCTTTTTTTTCTTTTGCGCCGGGAAATGATCTTATGCATAGCGCGGGGAGGTCTCCCCAGGCGGGTATGTGGGACTCGCTGCGCCCGAATGATGGTAAGTGGACGCAGCTCTACCCACTAAACGCTGCCTTTGGTGAGGTGCCCCGGATCTGTTGAGCAAACAGGGTATCTCGACGGCTAGTTAGTCCCTCAGGGGACTGACGCCTCCTCCACAGAGGGGTTGTCCCGCACCACAGAACAAACCCTCCCAACGTAGGGACAGGACAATGGGGTGAGGTTCCCGTCCCCGCCCCTAGCCTCCTGCTCTTTTGTACCCTCTTCTTATGAAGAGGGGACAAAAGAGCAGAGCAACTTTGTACCCCTCTTATAAAAGAGGGGTACAAAGAGCCCCCTCGGTTCAATTAGCTTCGCCCAAGGTGCAGCGGCTCACCCTAGGTTACTGAGCCGCACTGCCACGAAAAGGCCTGAACCATGGTGGGGACCTCTTAATAACTAGTGTGTTTATTGATTTTATTTTTTTTTGTAAAACAATAATGTTTTTTCTACAGACTACCTCCGTGGATATGTTCTCGCTGGGCTGCGTGTTTTACTACGTGATGTCACTCGGCCACCACCCGTTCGGCGACATGCTGCGGCGACAGGCCAACATACTAACCGGGGAATACAACCTCGATCATTTGGAGTGAGTGGGATTTAGTTCTGTGTGAAGAAACCAGTTACAAACACCAGATACCCTTTAGGTTTTGGTTCGGACGACGGATAGATCCCATATGTATTTTTGTGGCCCAGCATACTTTAGCTTTTCTTTTAGTTATCCGTTCGTTCTCGATGATAGGCTAAATTGATGTCTTTTTAATATTTTTTTAGCAAAGTGTTACCAGTGGAAGAGGTGTTGATAGCTAAGATATTGATACGGGCGATGATATCGTCGCACGCGCACCTCCGGCCGCCGTGCGAGACCGTGCTCAAGTACCCGCTGTTCTGGGGCAAGCAGAGCATACTTAACTTCTTACAAGTAAGTCTTACGTAAAATTGTATTCCATATGTAGGAATCGAGATATAAAGAGTGTTTGTTTTTTTATGTCACAAGGAGGCAACCGAGCAGTCGGAGCCTTATGGTCATTATCGACGCCCATAGACATCCGCACAACCGAAAGTTATGTATATGTGGGCAACATATACATAACTTTTGGTTGTGTACCTTTTCCCTATCCCTCCAATGGGCCATCAGAAACTCACAAAGCGTACGAAAAGCGACAGCATAGCTGTCACTTGACGCCGGTTTTATGTGAGCGAGAGGTACCACACCGGTCGTGCCGGCACAATTCGGTTGCAAAGCAGCATGACACTACCTCTTACTAATTAACAATTTAGTACGAAGAAAATCTATCCATGATTATATCAAACAATGATTTGATAAAGAAGGAGAGAATCTTCGACAAGAAATACAGGATAAGCATAGGCTCGAGAGATAACTGGAACATTGACATCGACCACCCAAAAACAACGGTGGTCGGCTACACAGATGGATCCAGGAAGGAATCGACAAAGCTGTCAGGGGCTGGCGTATATCAGCCATCCAACTGAAATGAAAGCATCGTTTAATCTAGCAGAGTCTCCAGCGTATTCCAAGCGAAAATAATCGCAATAGGAGAATGTGCCAACATGATTAAACAAAACATCATTCGCGCACATAGGATTGAGAAGGCAGTCATATACAGTGACAGTCAAGAGGCACTGAAGGCCCTCAGTAAGAGGGAGACAACCTCAGCACTGGTCAAAGAATGCAAAAACACCCTGCAAGATCTAGCAGACCAGACTGAGTTAGAAATTGCCTGGGTACCCGGACATGAGGGAAATGCGGTCAATGAAGAAGCAGATATATTGGCGAGAGATGGTGCCGATGAGACGTTCATAGGCCCTGAACCGAGACTGCCAATAGCACACAGGATAACAAAAAATGTTATAACCTTGAGGATAAACAAAGAAACAAACCAGAGATGGAATGACATGAAGAGCTGCAGACAGTCGAAATTCTTCATCTCTACGCTTGACAGCAAGAAGACTAAAGAGTTGCTCAAACTAAATAGGAACAACATCAGAACAGTTGTAGGAATATTGACGGGACACTGCCCACTCAACAGACACCTGTCAATAATGAAGCTAACAGAGGACCCTCTATGCCCTAAGTGCAAAGAGAAAGAGGAAACCAGTCTGCACTTCATAACGGAATGCCCCGCATTTGCATACGCAAGATGGTAGCTGTTTGGAGCGGACGAGCTGAAGAAGGAAGATTTAGCATATCTAACTATAAGTCAGCTAAGTAGTTTCTGTAGATCAACACGTAGGTTTGAGGGGGTGACACCGGAGGGGCAATTGGTAACCCGTCCCCGCATCTAATCCCAGAGGCGAGCCTGGGGAATTGGGTGAAATGGTCCCGCTGATGAGGACTGATCGCCCGCCTGGCCTCGCTGGTGTCCCCACCCTTAAATAATAATAATAATAATAATTTAGTATAACATATTAATAGGACTCGAGTAACTACAACACAAGCACTAATATTTATAATGTATCAGGACGTGAGCGACCACGTGGAGAGCTGCGGGGGCGGTGCGGGGGCGGCGGGCGCGCTGGAGGCGGGCGGCGCGGGTGTGGTGCGCGGCGACTGGCGCGCGCACGTGTGCGGCGCGGTGGCGGGCGACCTGCGTGCGCGGCGCACGTACCGCGGGGAGCGCGTCGCGCATCTACTGCGGGCGGTGCGCAACAAGGTACTACATCTGCAATTAATTGTAGGCTCCTTCGAGCTCACTCTTAGTTACTGGCTTAGAGTTAGACTTATTTAATTAGATATTTTTAGCCGACTTCAAAAAAGAGGAGGTTCGCAATTCGTCGGAATCTTTTTTCTTGTTCAATAAATAAAACTATTTTTATTGCTTATGAAAACTTTAGTTATGTCTCTTTCATTTATTTTTACTGTTCGTTATTTTTAAATAATTTTCTGCAAGCTGCAGCTATACGTCAACAAAAATATTGAATATCATATCGATTAACCCCTTTGGTGTGCTTCACCCATCAAAAAATCCATATATTTCTTAAATAAGGAATTTATACTTTAAAAATATATAAATAGAATCACAAACACAATCTGTTGTATGTTTCCAGAAACACCATTACCGAGAGCTCGATCCTGAAGTACGCGACAGCCTTGGTAGACTGCCCGACGGCTTCGTCACTTACTGGCTGAGGAGGTTTCCGCTGCTCTTACCTCACGTGTGGCTTCAGATGCAGGAGTACAGGCACGAAGACATATTACAAGCGTACTATCCACATTCGTTCACGTTTCTTCGAGAAGACGTTACAGAGCTGAATGAAGAGAATTTCAAAGAAGAATTACCCCAAGAAATGTGTGATCCAGAGAGAAATGAATTATTTATGAGAAGTAAAGTGTTCTACGTAGAAAATGATAGACAAACAAGGTATGATGGATCTCCAAAGAAATATACTAATTGGCGGAATGAGATGCAGAACTCTAATGTTAGAGCGAGACAGGATGACGTCAGATTGCGAGAGAGACATAATAAGAAGAAGGAGAAGAGAAGAGATGAAATTCCAATATGGACTTTGCCGCCACAGTGACTTTGTGACAGTGAATTATTGTAAATAATTAAGGGTTTTTATACAAACGTTTTTTATTTAATCGACAATGTTATGTAAGTATTTTTAGGACTGTATATAAGATATTTTTATGGAATAAACATTGTAAATACATAGGGACCAATAAGATCGATAAGAGATTAGGATGAAGTATTTTATTTAATGTAATTTTAAGTTGAATATATTTATTTATGTTAATTTTAATGGATTATCTTGGTACATTCCTACTTATTCCTAAAACTACTTATGTGTTGTAAAGGGAATGCTGTGAATTTTTATAGGTGCAGTTTTAGTAAAATCGGTTGTCTGTTAAGTCGGTTTACCGACGATAGTTGAACGTGACAACGTAACGTAAGGTAACGCCGCATGAGTCATGTTTTTCGTGCGTGCAGCCGGCTCCATCGAATTATAAGACGTTGTCACGTCAAAAATAAAAACTGGTTTGATAT
This sequence comes from Helleia helle, assembly GCA_963853865.1. Classification (NCBI taxonomy): domain Eukaryota; kingdom Metazoa; phylum Arthropoda; class Insecta; order Lepidoptera; family Lycaenidae; genus Helleia; species Helleia helle. The sequence goes on along the minus strand of OY971426.1, from coordinate 14,996,939 downwards.
CAATTTGAAACAACTACCTATGCGTGCATTGTGATACAAGAACTTTTATTAAAGGCAGACTTATTCTTGTGTAAAAATTCATAAGATTTTATTTCAAAACTGCAAATATGCGTCACATTTTCTGAGTATGTTTCTATAAGCTTTTATTTTTATATCTAATGTATTAGGAAAAGTGTAATTTGAATAATTCATTATTCAATCAATCATTTTTTAAAGTTTTATCACTATTGTGAAATTTAAGATAAATTCCACAAATCATGGAGTCTATAATATTTAAATGATATTCTAGGTAAGATCTAGAATTACACAAAATAATAAAATAGCTTTTAATACAATACTGCTTAGTAAAAAGTGTAATATGATCGAGATTTGATGTATTTTGTCAAAATATCAAAGTAGCAATATTACTGACTATTTTATTTACCTTGCCCTAGTTTCACACACAAATTATCTCTCTATTACTTTGTTTAAACAATTGCTGTTACATGGTAGTATATGTTTAGAATCATGTACTGTTTGAATGTTAACTTGATTTTAATTGTGTGATCTCGTTAATATTAGTGAATAATTATGCTATAAGTAATGCTTAATTTATATTCAGTAACCACATAGTACTTAAAATAGGTTTTTTTTTAACTTAATAACTAGGTTTCATGTTGAAACTCCATAGTCATTATAATATTGCCTAATTGCATAGAAACTCAGTGTATTTGAGATTACCATTAACAGTTCTGTTTATTAGTTACATATGTATACATATTTGAACTTGTTGACTGAGTGTATATTTTCAAATTAACCTAATATATGATAAGTAGCTTTTAGGGCCTATATTTAGATTATTAATCAAATTTTGTTTTTTAAATGTGTTTCATAATAGTAGGTAATTCAGTTATACATTTTATTTATTATTGCTTAAATAATGTTTGCTTTAAAGAAATTTTATAATGTTTTTCTCTACTCAGAGACAGAAATTTATACAGATAAATAAAATTGGATTGTTGTTTGTAATATTAAAATAACCACTTTTTAGTAAATGCATATTGATGTATACATGGTACATAATATACCAAAATAACATTTTTTACAATTTTTGTCGTTTGTCTGTTTGTTCCGGCTAATCTCTAAAAACGGCTGGGCTGATTTTGATGGGAGCTGATGCTAAGGAGTAACTTAGTCTACAAAAATAACCATCATGGATGTTGCTGTTAATCTAAGTTAACACGGGCAAAGTTGTGGGCAACAGAATTCTATTACTAGTATAGATAAAATTCTACTTTTAAATATATAATTTTGAACTATGAGATGTATAATAAAGAATATACATTCTATTTACAAGTTGCACGCTAAAGCAACATAACTTTTCTCAGGCTAGATTTTTTTAATTTTCAACTGAAACATTATGATTTTTGTAGACATTGTTTTATGTTATAGCAGAATTTTCTTGGTTATTGGGGAACATTCTGGCTCAATAATGACAAGTTTTATCAGATTTACTTATCTGTAGGAAAATATGAATTATGAATGTTTGATAGGTGATTATGTGATATATTTTATACAATATTGATTATAGGAAATAACGTCTGAGAGGAGTGAATTGTTGTTAGTTTAATATTATTAATTAATAAAACACTATTTAATTTATTATCAATTTTATTATTAAAAAATTATGTCATTAAAAACGTAACAAAAAATATAGGTCAGTCTTAAAGTAAAATGATACATATTATGTATGGCACAAGGTACACATTGTAAAATTTTTGAGCAGTAGATTAAAATAATATGTTTACGCACATATTTGATACAGACACACTTTGTTTTGTAGCTACCCATTAATCTAAGGATGTGATTATCATTTCATTTTATATAATTAAAAAATTGCACAAATCTAAGCTCAAATAACATAATTATTAAGTATTTGGAATGTTAACAAAAATATAATAATAATAATGGTTTTAATTTCTCTTTTATTTACTCTCTAAAATTATTTGTTTCCACTATAACTGAGTTTATATTTATTCAGTACTTAATGGTTTGTTTGCGTGTTTTTCTATTAAATCAATTATTGTCAAATGCACTTTCTCTCTGGCTACATCTAAAGCAGATTTTTCGGAACCATTCAATAGTGATATGTTTGGATTGTAGCAAAGTAAAGCTTTTGTTGCGCCAATATTTCCCATTGCACTAGCGTCATGCAATGGAGTGTTACCGGAAAGATCAATAGCATTTAGATTAGCTCCATGCTCTAGCAAAAATTTTATAACCGAGGTTTTATTGTTTATGGCAGCTAGGTGAAGTGGTGTCTGTGCATTCTTATTGAAGGAATTAACATTAGCTTTATTCAACACTAAAATACTACAAAGCTCTTCTAGGCCAAATTTTGCAGCATAATGAAGTGCTGTAAAGCCATTTGTATCTGAAAAATTGATATCGAAATCTAATGGTTTTGCATGCCTCTTTTTACAATACTGACATTCACAGAGAGGATGACAAGACGCCATTTTATTTAATATATTAGTGTAACTTTCGTAATCAATGCCTAAATAAAAGCAGGCTAGTTTGACATCACCATATGATATAGCTTGTAAAATTCTTTCTATCCTTTTGAGATTTTCAACAGCTTTTGATGCATTGTTAGATTCAACAGGTCTAATTTTTAGATTCTGTAATTTTAATTTTACCAGATTGTCAGGTTTACAATTGAGTGTTTTAATATCTGAACTGGTTAAGTGAATATATTCGTACAAATTTGGTGAACTTGATTTTAGGACTTGCATAATTTTAAAATTGTGTGCATAATCAAAAGCCGTTTTATTATTAGCATTTTGTAAAGATGGTTCTGCTCCGTTTTCAATAAGTAATTTTGCAATCCCCTCATAGCCCCACTTGGATGCAAAATGCAAAGGAGTATTGCCACTTTCATTTTTGGCATTTACATTAATCTTCTTTCTACCATGTTCAGCAAAATAAATTAATGCTTTAACACAATTTATGTGTCCGTTATTGACTGCTAAATGAAGTGGAGTGTTTTTATCTATGTTTGCTTTATCAATATGTGCTCCAGAATGTAGCAATAGTAATAATGCATTTTGATGTCCCCTTGAAGCTGCATAGTGTAAAGGTGTACATTCATTGAGGTCTGTAGCATTTATATTCGCCCCCATATCTAATAAAATCTCGACTATTGCAGCTTTGCCATGTATACTTGCAACATGCAATGGTGTGAGACCATGACTGTCTCTGGATGTAACCGTTGGTGATGTTCTTATGAGATTCTTGGATATTTTCGAGCAGCATTTCTTGCAGTTACAAAGTGGATGACATAACTTTTGATAAATTTCTACATCATTGTCTTCATGGTTATCGTCATCATCATCATCCTCATCCTCATCATGGACAGATAATTTCAGTGCATATTTTTCGTTATTTTCTAAATTGGCTAAATGCTTTTGATTCTTTTCCAGTAAATTACACACTTGCTCTGTATGATTTGCCTTGATCAAGTCAAAAACATATTCGAGATTTTCTTCTCTACTTGTATCTGATGTAGAAACAGATTCAGTGAGACTGTGCTTCCTTTTACTGTTGCTATTTAAATTGTCAACTGTGAGATTGCTTTCATAATAATATGCTTCAGGGTTTGGAGGTCCCGCTAGTGCGCCAGATTGGATATGCTCTATTACAGCTTCTAATGTAGTTATTAGAAAATCACTTTCATCCCCATCCTTTCGTCCGATTCCACTAAAGCGAAACTCTTTTATGTAGTGTAACTGACTGTACCAGTTCGGTATACCAGATTTGATAAGCAAAAATACAAATACAGGTAACAAGTCATCAGCAGTGAGATACACAGCATTGTTACTATCATCCAACTTGTTGACTGCATTAAGTGCTTGTTTCAAGCATATTATCTTTTCTAAAACTGTATTATAAGTATCAATTTTAGAGAGCAATTGCTTTGCTTTAGGTACAGCATGATAAAGCTCCTTTTTAATATCAAGGTCCCGTAATTGTATATCACTCATATTTCTTATTTTCTTGTTCAAATGTGCATCTTCATAAGAACAACTAGTGCAAATGGATTTGAATATGGAATCAAACAATAAATGTTGCATGTAACTTTCTACAGCTAACTTTATATTTTCCAGTAAATGCTTTGATATTTTGCACTTTTCCCTTAATCTACGATTTTGTAGCGCTGCTTGTAGACATTGTGTATACAATTCACTAATTGAATCTTTGAGCGGATTTAAAGCTATAGGGGGTATGGGGTGGTCTTTGAAGAAAGTGTGCACATTCACTTCTATCTGGTCTAAAACCTGTCGGCCAGCAGCCTGTGTCCACAATAAGTCAATGCAGTCATTAATTGATGTAAGGCACTCCTTGGTCACAACATTTTCACTTAGTTTTGCAGATGGTTCTAATGGTGTTTCTATACACCACACTTTATACTTGAAGAAGTCTTCCGTGTAGAATGTCTCTTCAAATAGAATGTGGCTTTGTAAAGGTAAACCTTTAGTGAGTTCTACAGTAATTACTCTGTTCGCAACAGTGACTTGCTTCTCTGTAAGAGTGCTATAGTGGGTTTCGGGTAATTCGTCGCTAGGCACAAGAATATGTGCGCAAAAATCTTCAACTGTGAATACTCGAGTATTTAAGCTTCCAATACGAGGCACGCACAATAACCAAGATTCTGAGATACAGTGTTGGAATAAGTTCGAGTATTCATTCTTTAATTCGATAAAGAATGGGTTGTCCGAAAGCATTTCATCATATCCCCCTTCCATTGCAAGATACAATTCAAATTTATGAGCTTTAAGACACTTAGTAAGGCCACACTAAACTTTTATATAGATAAAATGCCACTTATTGATACCGCTACGACTGAATGCATTACACTAGTTAACGTAGTTTAAGTCAATTTATGTAAGAAATGGACACTAATTAGATGAGCCAATTATCATAAGAATGCATATTAGGCTCAGAAGTGTAACATTATTAGAATTAAAGATTACTTCACACACTGTTTGATATCCAAGGTTTTACGAATTACAAGGGACGACTGACAACTGACAAGTGACAACTGTCACTTGTCAGTAGATGTAAGAAGTAGTGGTGGGCGTTGAATGAACGAACAGTTTTTTTCAACTGTTTATAAAGCGTAAACGAATAGACTAGTTTATAGTTCACTGATAAACAGGTTTACGTATGAACCATATTTCATTACGTCGAGCGTCGACGATAATACACGAATGCGACGACGAGCGTTAAATGAACGATTCGTTTTTTTCAACTGTTTCTATACCGTAAACGAATAGAGTTTAGACTAATATAATATAGTTCATTGTTAAACAGGTTTACGTATGAACCATATTTTGTGGACGTCGAACGTCGACGTTAATACACGTTTTTAATTGCGTTTATTATAAATTATGTTGGATTAAAATTTTGTTTGTTTTCATTATTTTTCAATTATTACTTACAACCAATAAAGTAAAAGAGGTAATGTTCTGAAATTTAGATTAAGATGAAATAGATTTAAAAACTACGTGTTAAAACATGATCATATTAAAATTGAAAAAAAGTATCTACACAAAATGAAATGAACTTTGAAATACGCCAGGTTTATTAAATTTAACTTAACTACTCTATTCTTATTACTATTAGTTGGCTGTAAAAAGTATAAAGGCAAGTTCATTTCAATATAATCGTTAATATTATTATTTAATTCTTCCTTGTTGTCGTTTACTGATCGACGATTAACGCACGTGAGCGTCTAAGCGTGTATGGCGTAAACTAGTCGAAAATTAGACTACTTTTTCAACTAGTCTATCGTTGACGATTAACGGTCTCGTTGCGTCGACAGTAAAATCGTCGACGACTCACCACTAGTAAGAAGACAGTACAGTAGTGAATAGTGATGTAGATATTTCCGTTGTCTACGGATATTTCAGTACCTAACTAGCCAATTAGCGGCTATTATCAAAATAGCTACGGCTATGATATACGTCGACTATTGCTGGCTAGAATATCCGACCAGCTACGGCACAACGGGTAGCCGCCACAGATTATTATATAATTTGTACGTTTTATAGCTGTCCCGCTATTCGATATCCAGAGTAGCCGATACCTATTAGCTCTAAGCTTGTAGCTGTGTGCGCGCTCTCTGTGCTGAGTTCGCATAGCACACCTCTTTCTCAAAATAGTCACAATATACAGTGTGTTTTTTTTAAGTGGGACAGTATGGGGAAATCCTAAAGTATAAGAGATACAAGGAAACTGTCTTAGGAAACATTAGGTACTTTTTTGTGAAAAAAAAAAATGGTATAGTCAAAATTTTGGTCAAGTGTGAGTTGTCCCTAAAAATGATTAATTTTGATGAAATTTTTTTTTGATGCACAGCTACTCAGTTTCATGAGGGGATCATTTTATTGTATGGAAAGAAAAAAATCGGGACAGCAGAAGTTAGTCAAATTTAAGAAAATCGTTTTCATTATTACAACCCGTGTAAATTGCCTACCACTGCCCACTGCAAGGTTTTTATTAAAAAAAATATTGCCTATTCCAGTTTTACATTTGAATTTGGAACACTTTATTTGGTTTAAAAAGGATTAAAATACTTTAAGGTATTCTTACGCGAGCACCTTACCTTACAAATCTAATTTAAAAAAAACAAATTTTAAATTTGGAACTTCTTGAAACAAACAGTATTTTACTTGATATTTCATTATTTAAAGTTAACATTATGTTAAGTTTTCGTCATGGAATTATCAAACTCGCATAAAGTAGATTTAATTGAAGCGTATTTTGTAAATTATCGTAGCTCTGTGAATGCGTTACAGTGGTATCGGGAACGTTATCCGGACCGCGATCAACCGAACCGCAAAATTTTTGACAAACTGGTGAAAAATTTAAGAAAGGGAGGCTGTTTTACACTAAAACGGAAGAGACGAGCCACAGTAATAAATGAATTTACAACTATCGCAATCTTAGGATATTTTGAAGCCTACCGAAAAGCCTCATTGAGGGAAGCTGCTAACAATATCGGTGTGCATAGATCTACAGTACGAAAGGTATTGAAGGCTTACAAGTACAAGTGTTACATAGCTTCCAGGAGACACTGACCGGAGATTAGCATTTTGCCAGTGGTTTGTAGCATGCTCGATTAGAAACCCGTCTTTTCCAAGCCGGATTATTTGGACAATGGCAATTTCAAACAATGGCATGTACAATAGAAAAAATAATCATTTTTGGGCACGTACAAACCCCTTCCGAACTACGGCAACCCATAACCAGGTCCGCATTTCCTTTAATTGTTGGTGTGCAATATTACATAATAAAATCTTTGCCATTAAAATTTACCATGGAACATTGAATAGTCAAAAATATCAGGAAATATTGAACATGGCTGTGGATTTAGTAGATATGGCAATTCCATTAAATAATTTGAATAATATCATCTACTAACAAGACGGCGCCCCTGCCCACAATAGTATCGCTACTAAACAGTTTTTAAATGAACATTTTCTTGATCGCTGGATGGGCACAAATGGCCCTATTAAATGGCCACCACGTTCACCCGATTTAACACCGTTGGATTTTTTCATTTGGGGGTACCTTAAAGGTCGAATTTATGCAGATACTTACAACTCGGTACAAGAGTTAAAAGACGCAGTGCATTATCATTTGAACAACATACATCACAACGCCTTGTCTAAAGCTACCAGAGGTGTTCTGAAACGCGCTCGTGCCTGCATTCGACAAGAGGGAGGCCACTTTGAACATTTACTTGAATGTAAAATTATTTTATTAAATTTACCTAACTTCTGCTGTCCCGATTTTTTTCTTCCCATACAATAAAATGATCTCCTCATGAAACTGAGTAGATGTGCGTCAAAAAAAAATTTCATCAAAATTAATCATTTTTAGGGACAACTCACACTTGACCAAAATTTTGACTATACCAATTTTTTTTTCACAAAAAAGTACCTAATGTTTCCTAAGACAGTTTCCCTGTATCTCTTATACTTTAGGATTTCCCCATACTGTCCCACTTAAAAAAAACACACTGTAGATTAGAGAGAGAGTGAGAGGCGGGGTATTAGACTTAGTGATTTCGTTTGCTATACAAATTACTATAGTGAGAATGGTAGTAGTTAGCTGCCGACTCGTCAGATGCAAAGGAAAACAAAACAAATAAACATTTAATAAGTTTTTTTATGTTAGTTGGATAGGCAAACTGTCAACCGTGCCACCTGATGGTAAGTGGTTGACGTCGCCCATGAACATAAACTAGCTTACCTGGAACGAGTCCAGGCAACTCATCTATGTGTTGCCTATCCTGAGACATAAGATGTTAAGTCTCGGTGCCAGTAATTACACTACCTGTCTTGCCCTCTCCGAAACACAGCAAAGCTGTTTCACGGGAGAAATAAGCAAGATGGTGGTGGTGGTGGACCCATGCAGCTGGGAGCGCGGCACAGCGCTTTCCTCCCACCGGTAACGCTTCCCTCCCAAGTATTAACTACATGATAAAAGACTTTTTGCTTTGAAACTAGCGGCAATCATTGTAATGCAGATGACAGCACCGGATATGCCCTATACACAAGCCGTCCTAACATTTCTCGGGATCAAGTCGGAGTGTCGGAATAAACTGGTGTCTGAAATCGAGTCTCTGTTATCCAAAGTCTCGAAATGGTCCGGGCCTTAACCTAGTCCAATTTAACCCCAACAAGACACCAGTTTCCGCTAAAAAATTACCATTCATTGTTCCTCTACAGTTTGAAAGCGCTTATCTAACCACCCCAGACAGTATTGGAATACCTGGCGTCGACAAATGTCCAATTTTGTGGTCAATTGGAAGGAAAGGCTAAACTAACAGGTTTACAAGATAGTTGTAATTTACAGAGGGCCTCTATTAGTAAGTAATTAAAAAAAATAGCCGGTGGGAGGTTTGTGTAGTGCCGCGCTCCCGTCTGCATGCGTCCCACCCATGAAGTTAGGAAATAAGAGGAGTTGCCCCTTTCTTTAAACTTACAGCTGTAAATGAGTGCCTGATCCGCCATCTTGAGTGCCCTTTTGATAGTAGTATTCTCTATGATTTTGCTGTCAAAACCCTAGCAATAGTAGCCATGTTAAGTGCCGATTTGAGTTGTAGGTATGCCCAGTCCTTCTATATTATGTCTATGATCCCACCTCATGCTTGTTTCTCAACAAACTCGTCAAACAGCTTTGCTGTGTTTCGGAGAGAAGGGCAGGACAGGCAGTGTCAGTGGCACAGAGACTTAACATCTTATGTCTCAAGATAGGCAACATATAAATTTGTTGAGTTACCTGGCCTAGTTCCAGGTTAACTTGTTTATCTTCATGGGCGACGCTCACCACTTATTACCATCAAGTGGCTCGTCAGCCCGTTTGCCTATCCAACTATCATAATAAAACTAACTCGAAGATTTCATGCCTTCGCACTGCCATTAATTATACAAGGCGTAGATCCGGCCTCACATGGAATAATGCTGTGTCGAACTTCCGGCTGCATGGGTACCACCATCTTGCATGTTTCTCCCGTGAACAGCTTTCAAGTACAGATAAATAACATGTCGAACCTGCTTCTTAAGAAATTTGGTAAATGAAAAAATTCTATAAGCGATTAAGTCTAGGTTTCTTTGGCAGGTTTCACTATTATACTATACTATTACTATCGTAGACAGAGTAATTACTATTGTTACATAATTTGGACACGTAAAACTTGTTACTTTGTCTTTGAATTTAAAATTGCGCACACCGGTGACTTTGGCATTCGTAAGATTTAGCCAAAATATTGTAATTATACGTTTTTTGTGTTAATACGTAAAAGTAGATACTGCATATTAGCCTTAAAACAAATAACTTAAGAATATATAGAATAATACAAGAGTTGAATTGGAATAATATTGCATCATATTATTTAAGATGTCGTAAGATGAGTCAACAATGATAATATTATAGACAAATACGCATATAAGATATTTATAGAAATATAGTTAGATATTGATGCGATATGCATGCTAGAAATTGATATTGCTTACATCATTTCTTTCTTTCTTATACTCAGTAGATAACTCACCTGAGAATTTGTAATTTTTTTCTTTCGTCATCGTCATCTTTGTCGTTTTCTTTTTCTTTTACCCCGGAAATGCTCTGAGACATCCCGAGGGGGAGTGGGTCTCCCCAGGCGGGTAAGTGGGACTCGCTGCACCCAAAAGGTGGAGATGGTAAGGTGGATGCAGCTCTACTCACTAAAACCCGGCGAGTGCCACCAATGCTGCCTTTGGTGAGGTGCCCCGAATCTGTTGAGCAAACAGAGCACCTCGACGGCTAATCTATCCATCAAAGGACCGACGCCACCACAGAACAGTAAAAGAGTGACGCCACCTTCACAGAAGGGTTGTCCCGCACCACAGAACAACCCACTACATACAATGGGGTGAGGGTCCTATCATCGCCCCTTGTCCCCCTGCTCTTTGGTCCCCTATTCTTATAAGAGGAGTACATAGAACAGCTCCCTCGGCTCAATTTGCTTCGCCCAAGGTGCTGGGCTCACCCAAGGCGATCTTCATTGTTGGTGGTGATGTTCATTGTTCACGATAACGTGGTCAGTAAAAAAGTAAAGTCAATTTTGCATTAATTAATATATTAATAGATTGTAGGTAGGTACATATACAAGGCAATGATCATTATGATTAAAATCATCCACGTCCTCTTCCACCGCCTCCGCGACCACCTAACCCTCTCCCACCAACACCACGGCCGCCTATGCCTCGTCCACCACCCATTCGGCCGTATCCTCTGCCCATAAATCCCCCTCTTTGTCCACCCCCACCGCCGTATAGCGGCATTGGTGTAATGCGAGAGTTACCTGGAAGAAGACAATAGAATTAACGGTGCTCTCGTTTGTAAGGATACCACCATTCTGCTTTTTTCTCCCGTAAAATTATTCAACCTAAATAAAATTTTCTTCTTCTTCTTCTTCTAAAACAGCTTTGCTGTGTTTCGGAGAGAAGTCTCATGATAGGTATTCTTCTGTAATCATGTTCATGTGCGTTGCTGACTGAAGACCTTATGATTGGACTTAATTGATTTATACTGATGAGAACTTTGCACCCATATGGGTAATACGTGCCATTATAGGTCTGATGATGGAGACCATAGACAGTCGAGTACCTCGCCTGGCTCGCTTACTCCAAGTGAACCAATTCCAATTGTTAACTAACCAGCAACAGAACCAGATGTACGATTTTGTGAAAATGTCGCGAATGATCCTGCTCTCTGGCCGCAAGTAATACCCAATAATTTAAGATTATTTTTAACAGAACGTGGACCGATTCAGATAAAAAAACAACTATCCTTCAGATAGTAACATGAGGTCGTTTTCAGATACATATTACAGTAAAAAGTTACAAAACAACGAAATTATTCATCGAGTTTGGCTTGTACTTATATTCCACATCTACTGATTTTGTATTTTGTTTTCACTGTAAGGTTTTTAATAATAATGTCACTGCATTTAATGACATGAAAAAAGTTCAGGGCACATATTATGTTCTTTAAAAAAAATTTGGATCTAAAATATTACTTATTGAAAGGGCAAACAGTAGACTCGGTAAATCAAACTGAAATAGACCGCGAAAGAAACGGCAGTTTTGGAAAGGATAATCGAAATTATATACTATCGATAACTGATACTACGTACCGTAAATTACGTGTATTGTGTTTTTTACGTTGACTAGGACCCCTTTCATACTGCAGTGTGTCGTCGGTCGCGTGCCACGCTGCAGTGTAAAAAAAACGAGGGCGCAGGCTGAGTCCCGCACCCCGGCGCAGAATAGACTTAAGACGGCCCTGACTCCAAAAGTAACAACAATGACGTGGTAAACGCAAAAATTGTACATTAGTAGAAGTACAAGATGATTATTAGTTGTAGACACAAAAACTAAAGAAACGCGATTATTTTATTACTTTTTAGTTATTTTATTTATTGAAGTCGGTTATAATTTTTTTTTAAATGTTTTATTTAGTAAGATATCAATTAGCAGGCAAGCATGAAAGTGGTATACGTGTTAATGGTGGAACATGAATAAGGTTAAAGTTGCTTGGGCTTAGCTATTTAGCTAAGCCCAAGCAACTTTAACCTTATTCTTTATTTTTATTTATATATTTATTTATTTCTTAATTTAACTGGTATAAATCGTTGAGAAGTTCCCTCGACTGTCTTTGGGCTCTATCATCATATCGAACCAGACCTTCATTAAATTGTAGTGCTTTAAAGTAATCGATGAAAAAATTTACAAACTCACTAGTCGCCCCTAGGATTTTCGAAAATTCCCCTCGATTTCTCTGGAATGCCATCATCAGATCCTAGTTTCCTTACCATGGGACCATTTGGGAAGTATACCCTTCTAAATAAAAATCTTTGCTTAGAAACAAAAAAATAATTTTTCAAATCGGTTGGTAAATGACGGAGTTATGCCCGAACAAACATAAAAAAACATATATACACATCCGTGTTGAGAACCTCGTCCATTTTTAGAAGTCATTATCGAAGTTAACCTATTCTATAATTAATGTTTATGGTTTGTCTGGCAGTATTTCAGGCGTCTGTAATAAAAAATATATATCTGGCGTTAATATATATTATTGCTTGTTTATGGTGGCTGTGGTATAAACCAATCACATTGGTACACTTGAATAAATGAGAAAATATATTTTGTGGCGTATAAAATTTTATCGCCATTTAATTTTTATGATTGTTTACTGTATCTTACTAATATTATAAACGCGAAATTTAGTACTAATAGTTTTAGAATTAGCAGAAAATCTGATTTTGAACAACCATATTTTATTGGTATTCAGAGTCTATACATATTGAGTGTCTGTTTGTAATATTAAAATAACCGCTTTTTACTAAATGCGGATGTATACGCGATACATATACCAAAATAGCAATTTTTACAATTTTTGTCTGTCTGTCTGTCTGTTTGTTCCGGCTAATCTCGGAAACGGCTAGGCCGATTTTGCCGGGACTTTCACTGACAGATAGCTGATGTTTTAAGGAGTAACTTAGGCTATAAAAATCTAGGAACAAGTATAATATGGAATTGACATTCGCGTATACCCGAAAGGGACAGGCATATTTTACAGGGATACCACATTCATAATAACAAGTTTACTTATTTTCATGAAACAAGTGAATTAAAAATAAAAAAAAACTGGTAAAGGTTGATAGATAACTATAAGCATTAGCCCTAACCAAACATTTATTGTAATTTTAGACAGCTGCATTTTTCCGGATTATCGAAAATATTATGTAATGACTAATAACAACCCGCTAAAACATAAATAATAAAAAAGAAGGCTATATACGTCTTAATATGTATGATCTATAGTACATAGCCTTTAAGGATACCAATAAACATATTTGTTTTTATTGTGTTTATTTCGAAAATTCCAGTCACCCTTTTTATATAATACCACATTCTTGGGTAATCTGCCTATAACAAAACTGGTATCACCATACCTACATAAACCGACCAAATTAAAAAGTAGTACAAAATGGCGGCATATTTGACAAACTGTTCGCGAGTGAGAATATTTGTATGGCATTCAAATTTAGTCGATAATTTTTGATTTGATTTTGAAACAAAGAGTGATATTCTGACGAAGACAAAAGAAAGTGTCTATGTCTCTGTCACCCTTGGATGTTTCGTATGTTGTTATCTCCTTCCAATACGGTATTATTATTAGCTTGTCAAATCTATTGATACTTGATCTTAGATAAAAATAATCAACATCAATCCGTATACGGCTGTAAATCTAAGTTAATGCGGGCGATCCGAAGACGGACAGACGGACAGACAGACAAAAATTGTAAAAAAAGGCCATTTTGGTATAGTATGTCTTGAGTATACATCCATATTATGCATTTAATAAAAAGCGGTTATTTAAATATTAAATAACCGCAAACAGACACTACAATTTTATTTATCTGTTTAAACAACAACAATCTTACAACAACATACCTCCGTATCCGTATGGATAGTTGTTAAATTGACGTTTTACTCTTGAGTTTCCCTGTAGGTTGCTTGTAGGTTCCAAATGGCTTGGTACATCATCTTGAAAATTTAAATTATCTGATTGTGCAATGATCAATTCGATCACCGCCAAAATGAGAATGAATATCATACCATATTTGATAGTCTGTAACAGAAAAATATATTATTCTTTATTTTACAATTTTTTGCTTCAAATTTTAAATCCTGTAAAAATTGTGTGAAAAATTATTTTAATTTAATCACAATCGAAATATACAGTATATATTTTTATTTATAACTACTGGACTTTATTTCTTTACAATAAGATTCTCTTTCGTTTACTTACAGTCATTTTAAATTTTCATCAAATTTCCACACAAGACTGAATCAAATGTCGAGACGTATCATCTATTTATGTTTTTCCTCAACAACCTGCTAATTGGTTCGCACTATGGTGGATTTCCAAAGAAAAATTATTTACGTACTCATTTCATATTAATATGTCCTCGTTCAGACACGGCGTCAACCGCGCGGTTTCAAAACTCTAAATGAAAATTTGACATGTAATCATCATAATTATACCTATCTAAACAAGCCTAATAATATAGATGTATGACATTCGTTTGGTTTTGACGTGACAACGTCTTATAATTCGATGGAGCCGGCTGCAAGAACGAAAAAACATGACGTATGCGGCGTTACCTAGCTCTGAGGCGTTCCATTTTCTTATGACGTTGTCACGTTCAACTATCGTCAGTAAACCGACTTTACAGACAACCGATTTTTTTATGTAACATGTTTAAGTACATACATTAAAAATACCAATTGAATTGAGAACCTCCCCTTTTTTATTGAAGTCCGTTAAAAATAAAACCTACGCGATTCCCAAGCGATTGCAATATCGCGCGGTTCTCGCCGTGTCTGAACAAGCCCTCCAAGTATAGATTATATTATGAGGCTACTCATTAAGAATATACTTTAATAAATTTAAAGTAGTAAAGTCATTTTATTACTATTTGGCTAACCGATTCGAGATTCGATTTCACAAAAGGTCCGTTAAAAAAACCAAAATATCACGATAACGTTGCTTGCTTTGTAATAAATGTTTACCTGAAATGATCAATGTTCGAATTTTAAAACTTTATTATAATCAGCCAGTAACAAAGAATACGAAGAAACTAAAAGGTTCACTAAAATTATTGTTATATATACATACGTGTGTTTAGGTATGTTTGTGTGTGTAGTTAGAATTCTTTCCGAGATACTGATGTCTTGGAAAGACTGTTGATTTGCATAAGAAGTATTTAGATAACGTTTTGCTTTTCATGTGTATCTAAATAATAGTTATTTTATAAAAAAGAGAGTTATGAAAGGTCGTACAAAAGAAATTAACTTAATTAAGAGGTAGTGCCACGCTGCTTTGCAGCCGACAAGCTATAAAACGACATATCATCGACTAATATTTTTGTACGAACTGAACATTTTGGCATTTTGAACTGAAGTAGGTAAGCCAAACACGAGTGAACTGCCGTAAATTGTTGAGGAATTCCCTTGACCGTCTACGGTCTCCATCATCAGACCATGACATCAGTAAGAGGAAGTGCCATTTTGCCATTGCCAGTGCGAATTGTGCCGGCACGACCGGGGTGGTACCTCTCGCTCACATAACACCGGCGTCAAGTGACAGCTATGCTCGCGTTTCGTGCGGTTTGTGAGTTTCCGGTGGCCCACTGGGGGATAGGAGAAAGGAGGGCAACGCACCTGCAGAACCTCTGGTTGTGCAGATGTCTCTGAGTATCGGTAGTCACCATAGCTCCGACTGCTAGGTTGCCTCCTTATGGCATAAAAAAAAGAAATGACAGCGTCATGCTGTTTGTCGTCACGGCATTCCAGTCGATTTTACCACCTAGGCGACTAAATGTATCACATTAAAAATATGGATTTTAGTATTGTTACATACCACTCAGTCTCACATATTAAAAATAAAAAAATAATTTCAAAAGTAAAAAGGGAATTCCTGGCTCCAATTATAATCATGCGAGTTGTTCTCACACTAGATTGGTTTGTAAATGGTTTTTAATTAAATGAATGGAAATTGTTTTCATATTTATATGAGCGTTAAGTTAAGCATGTATTTCTGACTCACTTAATGTCAATAAACATTTTGGCTGAATTGAATGTGCAAAGGTTATGGAGATCTTTTATAAATTTTCCATTTTGAATGGAGATTCGAGGGAACTTTATACGATACATTTATATTTCATTAGAGTTTTGTTTATCGCAACCATTTTACGGTTCATGAAAATTTTGATACTTTGGACGTCACGTAAGGTGATTGCTGTAACCTCCACCATGGTTCAGGCCTTGACGTGGCGATGGGACTCAGTAGCCTAGGGTGAGCCCAGCACCTTGAGCGAAGCGAATTGAGCCGAGGGGGTTCTTTGCAAAAAGCAGGGGGCAAGGGGCGAGGACGGGAACCTCACCCCATTGTACTGCCCAGACGTTGGGACAGGTTGTTCTGTGGTGCGGGACAACCCTACTGTGGAGGTGGCGTCTGACTAGCTGTCGAGGTGCCCTGTTTGTTTACTAGATCCGGGGCACCTCACCAAAGGCGGCATTGGTGGCACTCGCCGGGTTTTAGTGGGTAGAGCTGCGTTCACTTAGCAGCTGTCGGACGCAGAGAGTCCCACATACCCGCGTGGGGAGACCTACTCCCCCGCAGGATGCCTCAGAGCATTTCCCGGCGCTAAAGAAAAAAATAAAAAAATGTACCATTCACGATAGTGTTGTTTACCTCGTCATAATTGGTTTCTTTTCGTTTTATTTTAAAAATAAGTGAAGTGTCATCAGCAAACAACACTATCTATTGATTATCGTTAGTAGAGGTAGCGTCGGTCCCCTGAGGAACTGACTGGCCCTCCTGTTTGCTCATTAGATTCGGGGAACCTCACTGAAGGCGGCCAGTTTAGTGGGTAGAGGTGCGTCCACGTACCAACTCTCGGACGCAGCGAATCCCACATACCCGCCTGGGGAGACTCACACCCCAGCGGGATGCCTCAGAGTATTTCCCGGCGTTAAAGAAAAAAAAGGTGATTGATCTGTAATGTCTTTGTTCCCTTAACGGCGAACAGAAATTTGCAGTATGTAGGCAAGTTTTATACAGTTATTTTGTATAATTTCAAGATCTTCTAGGTAGTATGATAATCTTGCAAAATTATCTCGCATTATGTAAATTACTAAATAGCTCACAGTCACGTATTGTATCTAATAAGATAAGATGAAATCGTGACTGCAAATGACTCGTTATTTACAGTCTTAAAATAATAACACATTCTTATTTATAGCGAAATTTTACTGATAGATTTTTCCACGGAAGATTTTACATTACTATACATAGAAATAATACCGAATTGATCGGGGTTCATAACAGCCCAATTAAAGACAAAGCGAATTCCAATGTCACACCATTAATTCGAAATGACGTCATACGACCAACACAGCTGTTCTAGATTCGGCCGTGTGACGTCATACTCCATAATGATACGATTATACGATATTAATTCAAAGGATACTTTCTAGAAATTTTAAAACTATATAAATTGAACGTTTAATTTTTAAAAGCCAAAAGGTTTTTCGTTTTCTGTGCGCGTTAAATCGCGGTGCTAATGATTTCGTTCATTAACAATTTCCAAAGAGAATTATTGAGAGCGAACATGCCTTTATAGCCAGCGCCCAGCCTTTGTTCGTCGAGAACGAAGACTCCTTAATGTGGCCAAATTACGTTTTTCTAGAAGTCTTTAGTTGGTATTTAAAAGAAAATTGTGAATGTTATTATGCGAAAGTAGGTACAAAAACTGTTTTGTTTGCTAATGATAAATGAAAAACAAAATAGGTATATTAATTTACATCATGTTAACCTAGTCTCGTGGTATACTTTCTTAAGAGCATGGCTTAGATTAGTAATAGTCATTTTCCCACCACGGATCCGGGCTTTGTCATGGTAGCGGGGCTCACTAGTCTTGGCTGCAAGCCAGAAACTCGTGCGAAGCCAATAAGGTCCGAGGAGTAGAAGAAGGAAAGTTCTTTAAAAAAACAGGGAGGAGAGGAAAAAACTATATGAAAATGACTGCAGAGGTGGCCGCCGTCACCCTTAGTGGTACCACGGTGCTGCGAGCGAAATGTGAGCAGGAGGCTAACCTAACGCTCTGCGGGTGGCCGCGGGCAGCGTCGCGGTTGGGTGTACCTATGATGGCGTTACTTACACTTCACGTCATGCAGAGGAGAGCCAGCAAGGGCATTTGCAGATGGGGTTATGAATGTCTTCCTGTCTCTATGACCGCGTCGATGCGATGAGGGGGATTATCGTTGAGGTTTAGCGCAGTGAGGGTATCAGATAATTGACTGACTCCCGGGGCCTGGCGGTATGCATAAGCCATCGAGCATTTGGCCGGATAGAGCAGTAATGTGATAAAATGAATGTTCCAACTGGTCAGTGATTTGTCACTGACGTAATAGCAATTCAACCAACTGGTAAACTATATGTATCTACGTGCCACCGGCCAATCCATCAGTAGCCATCAGTCAGCCAATCAGAGCGCAGAAACGGCGCAGCGTCACACTACAAAACACAAAATTATGAGGCCGAAGAAAAATAAATAAAGAAACTAGGCATCCGGCGACATTTTAGAGCTTTCTATTTTGTATAGCAAAAGTATAGCATTCAGCGTAAGATATTAAGTACAGAACATTTTAGTACTTGAGGATTGGACGCCATTTTCTTGTTAAAAGAATTCTTTTATATTTTTTATTCTGTGGATCGCTATTAAACCTTGCTCAAGTAAAAGCGATTGAAAGAACTTTGTTTTAACGTAAAATATTTACATAGAGTTGTTTTAAGACTTTTTTGTTGTTGCCTTTATGAAAAAAGAGGTTTAAATACGCTAGCTTACTTTCGCTATGCTAGAATTATGTATAGGGAAAGGCGGGCAACGCATCTACATAATCTCTGGTTGTGCGGATCTATGGGCGTCGATAGACGCTAAAGGTTTCGACTGCTCGTTTGCTCACCTAGAGCCACAGAACAAAGAGCCCCCTCGGCTCAATTCGCTTCGCCCAAGGTGCAGCGGCTCACTCTAGGCTACTGAACCCCACCGCAACGACAAGGCCTGAACCATGGGTCTAGGTTAATAATAATATAGTAACACCGATGGAACATAATATCTTTTTATCTTATCAAGTAACAGAATTTTTTATTTTTTGCCGTCTCTTAAAGGTACAATATCTTAGTGTATTAGACGGTATAACTATGGTAGACATACATTTAACCTACCTAAAGTATTAATTTCAGTACGTTAGCTAGAATACCTACATAATAGCCTCATAAATGAGTCTATTTTCTTCCCATAAACGTTTAAGTACTCATAATGGTATGAAGAGGTTAATTTGAGTTCTCGGAAGTCTGACTGACTGCGAAGGTTGTTTCACATCTATTTTTTCAGTTTCAGACATTTAATGTTATAAAACGTTAATGATTTGACTGTTATTTATATTTTTTTATTGCTCGTTTAACGATTGTAGAAAAGTTACGATTCCAAATAATCTTAGTAATAATCCGGGAGATTATTGTTCATTTTCCCTTGGTCTCTTAGTTAAAAAAAAAACACACCAAACACGTTTAGGTGTTTATAATATAAGCATAACGTCTTTATACGTCAAATCTTCTTTTCGAAACTAGATGAAGAGGGAGGGGAAGTAATTCATCAGCGTTTAGTAAATACTCTTTGCCATAAAATAAGAAAAAAAAAACATCGGCTTTGATCCAATGGCCGGCGAATCTTATCAAGCCTGTTTTATAATGATTAAGTCTTAACACGAAATACATATCACTCGTAATGTCAGTGATGTCACTAATTATAGGGTGACATTGCTATTATTATATTATGTACTAGCTGTTACCCGCAGCTTCGCCCGCGTTAGCTTAGATGATGATTATTTTTATAGCCTAAGTTAATCCTTATAACATCAGCTATCCAGTGAAAGTCCCGTAAAAATTGTCCTAGCCATTTCAGAGGTTAGCCGGAACAAACAGACAGACAAAAAATGTAAAAAAAAATATTTTGGTATATGTACCGTGTACATACGTGTGCATTTAGTAGAAAGCGATTATTTTAATATTACAAACAGACACTCCAATTTTACTTATCTGTATAGATGCATAGATATGATTACAAATATATTTATAATAATTAATAATAATTAATAACATTATGTATTTACAAAATAATTATTATTACCCCTAGATACTTGACTAAGTTAGTCCAACAACTAAATAAAAACATTGTCTTATGTCTGGGTTGTTAAGCGCCTTAGTGCCTTTTCACGCGAGCCGGTTGGCGGGTAGCCGGCACCGGGTATCCGGTAGCGAGGTGTATGGGCGTGTATGGCAGCTTTCACACGTACCGGCGTAATTTGCTTACACTTCGCTACCTAATAATATTTTAAAAGTATTCGATATACATTTTAGAACAACATATACTTTACGGATATAGCTATTTGCCAGTGTCATATTTTTTTTTAAAACAGACATGTTAAGGGTGAATACAAATATACGGCAATTATTTTCCCTGCAGGCAACACTTAAGCAACCCTTCACAAACACCAGCAGAGGGCTCGCAGAGTAACTTTTCTATTGTCTTGTAAAGATTTGCACGTGTCTTCACACTCTACACAACAATGGGCCATTTCGCAGAGTATGCTCCACGGTGTTGAATACAACCTATTAGATCGTCCCTTTATTTTGGATCCACTTCTAAATATGGGGTCTTTCTGGTATACTTTTTTAAAATTTGGATGTACCTATCTGACTGTCACTTTCGTCCACTTTTATAGTTGTAAGTGTTGATAGTCCCTAAAAGGCTTAGACTGCTTGTTTGCCCTCCTATGCTATAAAAAGGACTTTAATAGATAAAACTAAAAAACTAGACTAGATCTATAAAAAGGACTTTAATAGATAACAACTAATAAACTAGACTAGATCTATAAAAAGGACTTTAATAGATAACAACTAATAAACTAGACTAGATCTATAAAAAGGACTTTAATAGATAACAACTAATAAACTAGACTAGATCTATAAAAAGGACTTTAATAGATAACAACTAATAAACTAGACTAGATCTATAAAAAGGACTTTAATAGATAACAACTAATAAACTAGACTAGATCTATAAAAAGGACTTTAATAGATAACAACTAATAAACTAGACTAGATCTATAAAAAGGACTTTAATAGATAACAACTAATAAACTAGACTAGATCAATAAAAAGGACTTTAATAGATAACAACTAATAAACTAGACTAGATCTATAAAAAGAACTTTAATAGATAACAACTAATAAACTAGACTAGATCTATAAAAATCGTTATCCTAAGACGATAAATGCCATAGCAATTTTAGTCATAATAATAAATCATAAAGAGCACGT
Organism: Helleia helle; assembly: GCA_963853865.1. NCBI lineage: Eukaryota > Metazoa > Arthropoda > Insecta > Lepidoptera > Lycaenidae > Helleia > Helleia helle. The sequence continues at coordinate 14,975,387 of OY971426.1, read as the reverse complement.
ATTTAAGTCATAAATTAATTAGCTGGCTGTCGTATAAGCAGTGAAGTAAATAGTTGAGTTTCAGTTCTTTTATCTTCATTTCATTCACGTTACTGGCGAGTAGCGTCGCTCGGCTGACTCCTTAAAAGCGTATTCATGTCCCTCTTAAAGTTTTTCACCCCACGCTCGTGAAATGGACGCGTTTAACTGTCCCGTCGACGGGTACGATACGTTATTTGTGTTCAACGAGTACGATACGATATTCATGGTTCTTCGGTGAGACTGCTTTTCGTTGGAGCACGTGATGCAATAAGATTTTAATGGTATTATGAAGAGGATTATAATGGTATTATGATAATTATTTGTTATACAGCCCGTTATAGATGTATCTGAAACAGATCTGAAATCATTTATCGTGACTCATTCTACTTTTCTTGGACTATCTTGCTTTTACGATCTGAAATGTCCATCAAGCATGTAATCGGAATAAAGCGGTAATGATATATTATGTTCTGTATGATCATACAGATCACTAGTTGGTTGAATTGCTATTACGTCAGTGACAAATCATTGAACAGTTTCGGAATTTTATGTCTCACATTACTACTCCATTTTGTTTTTGTGCTCCACGAAATTGGTTTCTTTTCACTATGTGTCTTTGTTTATTCTCTTGTTAGTCTTACCAATTAAGGTTACACAAGTCGCTCATCTTTCCATACAAACGCAGAACAGTAATTACTACAATGTTTGACGTTGACCATCAAACACTAAGGATAGTATAAATTGATCTCGTCGTTATCTATGTGTATATTTTTACGATTTTGGGTACATACACCCAAAATCGTAAAAAATATACATTTGAAAAATACAAGCTTCTAAACTTTCGTATTTCAACACTGATTTTAGACCAACTTTGGGCGAAAATAAATAGTATGCGGAGCACGAAAGCTCAAAAATAAAGCCCGTACAGACATAGTTTAGTTATTCAAAAGTTGAAATAAATTTATTTTAAAGAGAAACCCTGAAGCTAGCTATAGAACAATTTTCACATAATGACAGTATAGACGTCAGAAGAAGATATAGTTACAGTGTAATGAAATTGTACTATGGACTATAGCTTCTAACGCGTGTACATAAGTACACACACACTTTTTTATTTTATACGATATTTCGGATAAAAAGCTTCAGCTGATACGATTTGATGAAATTCTTAGAAAAAATGCACAATAAATAATCAATTCAGTAAACTTTAGGCAATATTTTTCTATATGTTTGTATATTTTCATCTTCTCATTATATGTTTTTCAAAGTCCTATCTTTTTAGCTTTTTTAGTTGGAATATAATTTTGTCACTTAAAATAAGGAATTTTAAAAACATTAAAGCTTCTAGATCTAGATCGACGACATTGAGTCCGATGTAAAAACTGGTAACCTTTCTCCTAAACAGGTAAAGGTCGTTTAAAGTAAAGGCGTCTAAATTGTAATATACCCTGGCAGTGGTTGGCAATAACGCGAAGAAGGAAAAGTAGAAAAGAAGCCCAAGGAAGAAGATGGAGGAGAAGTTTTAAAATGGCGGCCGCGGGACAATGAATCTAGGAACAAGTATAATATGGAATTGATATTCGCGTATACCCGAAAGGGACAGGCATATTTTACAGGGATACCACATTCATAATAACAAGTCTACTTATTTTCATGAAACAAGTGAATTAAAAATAATAAAAAAACTGGTAAAGGTTGATAGATAACTATAAGCATTAGCCCTAACCAAACATTTATTGTAATTTTAGACAGCTGCATTTTTCCGGATTATCGAGAATATTTGTAATGACTAATAACAAACCGCTAAAAACATAAATAATAAAAAAGAAGGCTATATACGTCTTAATATGTATGATCTATAGTACATAGCCTTTAAGGATAGCAATAAACATATTTGTTTTTATTGTGTTTATTTCGAAAATTCCAGTCACCCTTTTTATATAATACCACATTCTTGGGTAATCTGCCTATAACAAAACTGGTATCACCATACCTACATAAGCCGACCAAATTAAAAAGTAGTACAAAATGGCGGCATATTTGACAAACTGTTCGCGAGTGAGAATGTTTGTACGGCATTCAAATTTAGTCGATAATTTTTTGTTGGGCACATCCTTGTTGTGCCCAACAAACAAAGAGTGATATTCTGACAAAGACAAAAAAAAGTGTCTGTGTCTCTGTCACTCTTGGATTTTTCGTATGTTGTTATCTCGTTCCAATACGGTATTATTATTAGCTTGTCAAATCTATTGATACTTGATCTTAGCAATGAATGAAGGTTTTACCTAGATTTTGGAGACGATACGTATTTGTTAATAATGTTGGTAGCGTAAATTGTAAAATTACATTCGAAATAAATTAATATTCTTTTATTATTTCCCTGTCAGGTGATTTAATTATATTTATTTCGTGTCCATTGATGCTCTATAATTACTCTGTGATTAAGCAATTTTATAAATAAAAATATAAGCAGTATTTTATTTGGACGTAGTATAAAAGCTAAAGGTCTTTTATAAGTCAATGGCATGGCAATGTAATTTTATATTTTTATGCTCTATATTAAGTGAAAAAATAACTTTGTCGTATGATGGGTTTACTAAAATCCTCATTTAATTGACTGGGTTTTCCTATCTATAAATCTGTCACATGTTTTATTGTCAAGTCCATTGTAGAATCATCATCATTATCATCATCATCATCATCGGTTTCTATCCATCCACTGCTAACATAGGCATATTTTTTCTTGACGCAGCGGAAATGCTTTGTGTATCAGTTATAAAACCCCTACAATATCTATAAAAAGCTACAACCATTTCACAATCACATTCAGCATTATTCTCATCATACATGTTCTGTATCGGTGTTATGCGTTCGGATATCACTGATATTGCTGTGTTCGGATATCGCTACCGGTGTTTCAGGAAGCGAGGTGCCTTCCGCTGCACTATCGGCGCACGCTGCATTATAAATGGCAAAGCTATCACGATAATAGCCTTGTATTGAATTTGCAATGTATACACCTGTATATCTAGTGTATTGTTCGTAACTTATACGAGCATATATTTGCAATATTAGTCATGAAAATAATGTTGTTTATAAAAACATTCAGTGCTTATACAAAAAAAAGAAATCGATTTATCAAGAAAAAAGTTTTAAGGTAACACGCAGAAATGCTGTCCGATTGATTTCCACTTTTTTTAAAGCCCATTAAAATATAGAAAACTCCATACTTTTATTTTATAAGAAGAATCAATAATATCCGGACTTATAGTCCGGTTCATGGTTTATTTCCCCATCATGGTTCAGGCCTTGTCGTGGTGGAGGGGCTCAGTAGCCTAGGGTGAGCCCAGCTCCTTGGGCGCAGCGAATTGAGTCAAGGGGGCTCTTTGTACCCCTCTTATAAGGGGGCAAGGGGCTAGGACGGGAACCTCACCCCATTGTACTGTCCCGACGTTGGGAATTGTTCTGTGGTGCGGGAACACCCGTCTGTGAAGGTGACGTCGGTCCCCTGAGGGACTGACTAGCCGTCGAGGTGCCCTGTTTGCTCAACAGATCCGGAGCACCTCACCAAAGGCGGCATTGGTGGCACTCGCCGGGTTTTAGTGGGTACAGCTGCGTCCACTTATCAGCTTTCGGTCGCAACGAGTGCCACATACCCGCCTGGGTTGACCCACTCCCCCGCGGGATGTCTTAGAGCATTTCCCGGCGTTAAAGAAAAAAAAAAATGGTTTATTATTATTTGTAGAAAGTTATTAATACTTGTTAGGTGTTTATGCGCAATTTAATAACAGTAAAGAAGAAAAACATTTATTAATCTTGTGGGGCTCTTGATATTAATTATTCTTGTACATTCGAAGATAATATTAACGAGATTAAGATTTTATACTAACAGAGGTATTCCACAACTATTTGATGCTTGATTTATTATGATGTTATGGCGAGGGATCGGTAGTCTTGGCGTTCTTTGAGAGAGGCCTATGTTCAGCAGTGAACAGATAAGGGCTGATAATGAAGATATGTATTTAATTTAAAAACCTTATAATATCAGAGTGATACAATTTCGCGGTTATATTCAAAGTTTTAAACATTGCAAAAAAGTAACGAGTCTTGTAGAGCTGCGATGAGCGTGAAGTTGGGGTGAAAATATGAATTTTAAATGTGCATTCTATTGTCGATGCTCTGGGAGTGCCTGTGTGGCAAATTGGTGGCTGCATAGCGACGCTGAGCTACGAAATTGGAGGGAATTTCTAAGTAAACTGACTTTTAAATTACGTGTTGAAGGTAACGATTTCTTTTTAGGTGTGAGCTAAAATCGACCAATCAAAGTATATCCATGTTAATATAAGAAATGCCTTAGTTGTTTGCCTGTATGATATTTACAGACCGCTGATCAGATTTCGACGAATTTAATAAAAAGATTCATCAGGAAAAACATAAGCTCATCTCGAATCATAGTTGCGGACATAGCCGCGGGCATTAGCTAGGTGATAGGCATTTAACAGTATTAATATTGTAGACAAATCTCTAAGATATATGTACATTTTATAAAAGCATTGGTCTTTTTGACAGGTGTTCTGTTGTCTATAATCTATGGTATAAAAATGGCTGCCGATTGTTTTGTTGTTAAGTCATTACATAACAACAAAACAATCGGCATTTGTGATCCATGCCCATTGGCATGGATCACAAATATTATTACGTATTTGCTTAAGTAACCATCTTCAAAATATATTTTGCTTGAGCTTGTGGCTTGGCAAAATGCCAATAGATAGTCGGCGTAGAACTGTTCTCACATTATGAAACTTTAATCTTATTAAAGTTACCAAGGTGAAATAAGTTTGTCTCAATACAGGACAGACACGACCTAGTTTTAAACATTGATTTTTTATAGCCTTTAATATGAAAGGACTCAGTTTCTAGAGCACATAGGGCATTAACCTGTGAAAGTTTTTCTCTCAACGAATGTGCATTTATTTTTTAAATAATTAACAATGTGTTTATTAACCGAAAACTATTATTTTGTGACAATATATTTAATAAAATAAATATATTATATATAGTAAGTATGACCAATACAAAATAATTTGTAATATCGGTGTGTATTTGACACTTACACCGATTTGATAAAATTTGATAAAGAGATAGGTTTATGACTCGAAGAGGGTTCCTAAAATCTTTATGTGTATAATCATATAAAGATGAATGTTAATCCATTAAGTTCAGGATAACCGCTGGTAACGCAAAGAAATACTCTTAAAAACATAGATACTAGAAGTCTTACAAAACTTAGAAGTTGATAGTAAAAGTTTCCAATAGAATTTTATTGAAGATAAATAAAATTTCACGCTCTTGGATCTCGAGTCGGATTTCATTATCAGCATTATATTTTTTTTATTAGCCTGTGACCGTCAACTTTGGCCTCTTTCAATGTATGCCAAAACGTTTTGGACCAGTTACTGCACGGAAATCGTGCGACGTCTGCTACCATTGCGTAATATTACGACACTATCTAAGTATTATTCAATTAGATTCAAATCTTTACATTTGTAGCTACAAGTGTGCAAATAGCTACCTACTTAATAACATTGTGATATTCTACCGAGACGTAACAGATTAGGTGTAAAATTGTAGCACATTAGACTCAACTCTAAGTGAAATTGGCAGAGGTAAGTAATTAGCAACCTTAAATAATTCCAGAATTATTTGCACTAAATTACACAAAGTGGGCAACCCCAATGTAATTTAGTGCAAATGTTCTCATTTGGCTATCGCTGCTCCATTTCAAGGTTCATTTAGGGCTTAACATTGATAGTAATACGAAGTTAAATATCTCACACTATTTTATGTTAAAAGTTGGGACTGGCTTTAACACAAATTTTATTTGGAAATTTGCCTACGCGAGTTTAGATTTACAGTATATTTTGATTATTTTTTAGCATAAAACGTTTTGAAGTTACAACTAAATTGTCATCATCATTATGGCCTCTCCGAATAAATACCGCTACGCCAGTTCCTATTCTCTCGCATCTGCTCAATTTTTGATTGAGCAGGATTGAGCACACTACAACTATATGTAATAGTTCTGATAATTTAAATTATAATATAATTTGTTTGATTATGTAATTTAATTTATATCATAAATTTTTATTAACGAACGACATATTAATTTCATGTTATAAAACTTCAGATCATCTTCACATTCACATGGTCATAAGCCGCCATCATAAATGCTAATGGTCGAATGCACTTTAAAGAAAAAACAAATTAATATTTTAATGTTCGAATAGGGATGTTGACATTTTTCATAAATGTTTATAGATCATTTATAAATATCTAATAGAGGCCTAAATATTATTAACTTTTGCTTAAATACGTCTAATGCCTATAAAATCTTGCATTTTATAATGCATTTTAAATTGCGCTCCAAAACGCTAACACTTGTCACGGGACGTCATATGTTGTTAAACATCGTAAAAATGATTCTAGTTGTCGTTAATAAAAAATGGCTTCTAAGTTTTATAATTGTTGTACGGTGCCTATGTGTGTGTATACTGTAAAAAAGGCCTGAAAATTAGTTTTTACAATATGTACTGCGTACGGAAAATGGTGTATAAAAGTACGTCAATATTCTTCCGCTTCCGCTTAATAGGAACAGGTGACGTCATTTCCGTTTATTATCACGTGACCTATTTTAAATTTTGTAACATTTTATTTATTAAATATTAATTTAATCAAATAAAAATAAGGGAAAATATTAATCAAAATTATATTTTTCTATTAATATTGTCAACATCCCTATTTTAAACGAGCGTTGGCGGGAATCGTTCCGTGTCGCTGTAACTCGCGAATTCAGGGCGTCACACTAAATGAATTTTAATTCCCTGCTATAAAGTAGCCGTCATTGTCCTGGCAGAACAGTAAAGAGCATGTTATCTCTATAACAATGGATGCTGGCTGGAATGTGCATTGTGATATTGTGATATGACGTAATTGTGTGATAAATGTTAGGACATGATTACTTAAGCCATTCGTGTTACTGATATTCGGATTTTGATAGTGTTATTATTCTAAGTCTTTGATACATTTAAAATGATGCTATGTATCTGCAATATCTACCATTTTTATGCAAAGGTATACGTAGTTCATACATTTATAAAAAAATTAAATTAGCTATCTAGATTTATTCAAATAAAAATACTAATCATAAACGTTAGCGCTTTAATATTGGCAATCACCAAGACCAAACCAAAAGCGTACCAATATGACAAACAGAGTATCTTTTTGAACGACAATTGAATCTACCACTGGTTCCAAGTCAAACCCACTGAGAAGAGCCGGCGAAACAAACTCAGTGGAACTAATCTTTTCAAATATTTTATTTAAAAAAAAAAATCACATGTTGTTAACCTGATATGCTTGGATGAACGCCCTATTCCCAAGGTGTGGTATCTTCCATCTTTTACCACGCAAATGCTCTTTAATAATTTTTTTTATTGGGAGGTTTTGAATATTTTCTGGGATCCTATTGTAAAAGCGTATACAGTTGCCTTTAAAAGAATTGCTTACTTTTGTGAGTCTAATCACTGGTACATCTAGCTTGTGTCTATTCCGTATATCCTTACTATGGATGTCACTTTTTTAACAGTATTTACTTATGTTTTTCCTGACTTAATACAGTAAATTTTCTAAGACGTATTCCAAGTCAAAATTCCAATTTGTTTAAATTTGTCTCTCAAAGATATAGGGGGGCAGCTTGTAAATTGCACGGATAGCCCGCTTCTGCAGCACAAAAATACTATTGATTTCGGCAGCATTTCCCCATAATAGTATACCATAAGCCATAACGAAGTTTAGACTAAATAACTGACGTTTTAGCGCTACAGCTAACTATTGTCAGTATTTGAACAAATTGTTTATAATATGAACGTGGGTGGTCTATAGGTAGAATATAAGTCTATGTGTAAACCCTAATATAACAATAATAATAATAATAATAATAATCTATGGACGCTTTCACACCACGTCAATCTGGTCCCGTGGTAAGTTCTCGATGAACTTGTGTTACGGGTACCAGGCAACGGAAATATATTTAATACTTTTATACTATACATATATTTAAGATTTTTATTATATAATACACATATTTAATACACATCCATGACCCAGGAACACAGAAAATTTTTTTTGTTCCCTGGCGGGATTCGAACCCGCAACCTCCGGGCTTGAGCGCCAACGCGCTTACCACTGAGCCACAGAGGTCGTCAAATTAATACATTCAATGAAAAAGAAGTAGGTGAAATTCTGGCAACACTGTAACAGTACATGCTAAAATTAACAATATAAAAATAGGCCGGTACAGCCACAGTGATGTATCACTCCAGGTTTGTCCTAATATGAAATATCATTACCCGTGATAGCGGGGCGGATGTGTTCCCGAGTCCGCCGGAACGATCACGCCGTATCACTTTCTGGTTTCTGGACTTGTGTGTTAGCTATATCACAAAATAGATAAATGAATATATTATAGTGATGTTAGACAGTGGCTTAATGATCCTTGTACAGATGTCACTATCCACTCAAGCGTCCCAAGGTCTAAACTGTACGTTAGTATGTATTTGAAAAAAAGGGCATGATAGTTTTTTTTTAATTGGCGCGGAAATTTAAATTAAAGACGTTTCAATACCAATATTCAATTTATACAAAACCATGCGCCTGCTTCCCGTCTGAATTTTTATTAAAATAGTTTTTACGTATACAACGTAATAAATGTACAATCGTCAAATTCAGATATCGCAATCTGAACACAAGTAAATCCAAATATCGAAAATATGTTTCAGTTTAGCATTTGTAGATTTTAAACCTCATTTTGTTGTTTATGTTGAGCATATTATTAAAAGATCATCTATAATAATCTTTATATTTAAAAGTGTGCTTCTATAAATTTGTGTAAAACCGAAAAATATAATCTAGATGGAAACACTTAATTTTTTTAGCATAGAAGGGCAAACGAGCAGTCGAAGGTTTTTGGCGACTATCGACGCCCATACACATCCGCAGAACCAGAGATTATGTAGAGGAATTAGACAAAGTAACATTAAAAAAACGATAACGAAGTTCGAAAAGAATAAAATGTATGGGATTGACATAAGCCGTCGTCAATTATGTCACTCGTTATCGTTATCGCAAGTTGGTAGACAATGTTAAAATTCGTAACAAAATCATAAACTGTCAATTGGTTATCGAACACTTATGTCAAACTTATGTTATTTTGTTATTGATATTGATTCGTTATCCGTGGGCGTGGGCCATGGAGGGCAACATTTTCAGAATGTTTATGAGTTATAGTGTGTATGAGGTCTATTCACCTATGTGAATATTAATATTAATTTCAATTTTTTGGTCCGATTTGACATTTCTTGTCGAACTTTGTTGACACTTGACAGTTGTTGTCGTTGCACTGTCACGATCTTTGATTGATCATTGGCTAGAAAATTAATATCGTTATCTCAAAGACGATAACGAATTTCGGTTACAAAGCGGTGTCACTTTGTCTACAGGCCCTGATGCGTTACTTTCCTTTTCCCTCGGAAACTCACAAACCGCACGAAACGCGATATCATAGCTGACACTCGACGCCGGTATTATGTGAGCGAGAGGTACCACCCCGGTCGTTTCGTCAATTCGGCTGCAAAGCATTAATTATATAACAAAAAAATAATACCATAATGATGCATTTCTCCATAAGATTTTTCTCATAACGTTTATCCCGATATTCCCACGGGAACGTAAGCAAAAACTAGCAATTAGCATTGTATTGATCACAGTACATCAGAACAATGTATTGATAACAGATAACGGATATCGTATAGCGGATAATAGACAAAAGATAAAGTATAACAGATAACGGATAGCGGATAGCAGAAAGCAGATAGTAAAAAGCAAATAGCAAATTTCAAATAGCAAATAGCAAATAGCAAATAGCAAATAGCAAATAGCAAATAGCAAATAGCAAATAGCAAATAGCAAATAGCAAATAGCAAATAGCAAATAGCAAATAGCAAATAGCAAATAGCAAATAGCAAATAGCAAATAGCAAATAGCAAATAGCAAATAGCAAATAGCAAATAGCAAATAGCAAATAGCAAATAGCAAATAGCAAATAGCAAATAGCAAATAGCAGATATATACGGATAGCGGATAGCAAATAGCGGATAGCAGATAGCAGATAACGGATAACGGATAACAGATAACGGATAGCGGATAACAGATAACGGATAACAGATAACGGATAGCGGATAACAGATAACGGATAGCGGATAGCGGATAGCAGGCACTGGACAACGTACAACGGACAACAGATAGTGGATAGTGGATAGCCGATAGCGGATAGCAGATAGCGGATAGCAGATAGCAGATAGCAGATAGCAGATAGCAGATAGCAGATAGCAGATAGCAGATAGCAGATAGCAGATAGCAGATAGCAGATAGCAGATAGCAGATAGCAGATAGAAAATAGCGAATATATATGGATAGCGGATACTAGACGCAGTCCGCTATCCACCGCGGCGGTGGACTCGGCCCAGCACACCCTCGAGGTGTGACAGAGATGGGCGGCGCTGCGTCATGATCTGACATCAGTCATAGGATATAGAGGTCATAGGGACTTGTCTCTGCCGAGCGTCATCCGAGAGTCCTGGACGGCGATGGTCTCCTTCTGCGAGGCAGTAATGTCCCAGAAGGAGGCCTACGAGCGGGTGAGAGAGGGCCGCCGACAAGGCCCCCCCGCGGGCGAAGAACGGGGGTGCGTAGGAGACGCTACTTAATGCGCCCAGCCTTAAGCCCCTGTGCTCGTGTCGGGTTCACGATGGGAACCTGGGGGCCTACCACAATCTTTAACAAAGTAATGTTATTGCGTTCGCGTTTTGATTCCGGCGTATTATAATAATACCCAAATTCGTACCACGATCTTAACCGAGCATGATTGTTTTATGATCGCTGAGTGATGTGAAAGAACTTTGTTTCATTATAACTATCAATACTTATTAAAATAAATACTTACTCAGCTCTGTTTCGCTCTTTACCAGTCATGGCAAATTTTATATATTTTTGGCGTATTTGCTGGGTATTAACTATTAAGGCACTCGGTAACCTGCGCAATTACAGAGGACAGTGTGTTGAGCCACATAACCCTCATTATTACCTAATTCATAGGACGTTTGTATGATCCACTTGCATAGAATAGAAGGATAATGCAATTAATATCTAAACAAATATTTTGTAGTCGTTCATCTAAAATACCATTGAAAATTAATTATTCTGTCACAAAATCACCAGAAATAAATTTTTTTCTACATAACACTTACTATTATATGGTAAAAAATAGTATTTTATAAAACGAATAACGAATAACGAATAACGAATAACGAATAACGAATAACGAATAACGAATAACGAATAACGAATAACGAATAACGAATAACGAATAACGAATAACGAATAACATATAACAGATAATGGATAACAAATAACAAATACATACGGATAGCGGATAGCGAATACTGGACAACGGTCAGCGGACAACGGAGAACGGACAACGAATAACAAACAACGGATAGCGGATAGCAGATAACAGATAACGGATAGCGAATAGCGGATAACAGATAAGTTAGTATAGTGGATAGCAAATAGCAAGTAACAAATAGCAAGTAAAAAAAGCAAATAGCAAATACACGGATAACGGATAGCGGATAGCCGACTGCGTATAACGGACAACGGACAACGATTAACGGATAGTGGACAACGGACAACGAATAACGAATAACAAGCAACGAATAACGAATATCTGATAACGGATAGTGGATAGCAAATAACGAATAATGAGTAAACGATAGCGGATAGCGGATACTGGAGAACGGACAACGGACAGTGGACAAAAGCTTCGACTGCTCGTTTGCACTCCTCTGCTATAAGAAAAAAAAAGGTTTTTCACCTAGATTTACTATCCGGTTATAACAGCTCTACCCACTAAAACCCGGCGAGTGCCACCAGTGCCGCCTTTGGTTAGGCGCCCCGGATCTGTTAAACTAACAGGGCACCTCGACGGCTAGTCAGTCCCGTAAGGGACCGACGCCACCTCCACGGAGGAGTTGTCCTACACCACAGAACAACCCCTCCCAACGTCGGGACAGTACAATGGGTTGAGGTTCCCATCCTCACCCCTTGCCCCCTGCTCTTTTGTCCCCTCTTCATATAAGAGGGGTACAAAGAGCCCCCTCGGCTCAATTAGCTTCGCCCAAGGTGCTGGGCTCACCCTGGGCTACTAAGCCCTACCGCCACGTCAAGGCCTGAACCATGGTAGGGATCTGGTTTTACACAAATTTATAGAAGCACACATAAAGATTGTTTTATTCCTACTTGAAATTAGAATAATATTTTTATTAATTATGTTTAGTCTGAACTCAGCTCAACATAGGTAGGTCTTACAGGAATAAGTGTTCTGTGGTAGGTCTCTTTCAATAAACGCCAAAACAATATTATAATATATAATCTATACAGACAAATAAAATTGGAGTGTCTGTTAGTAATATTAAAATAACCGCTTTTCACTAAATGCATAGGGATGTAAACACGGTACATATACCACATTAATATTTTTTTCATTTTTACATTTTTCTGAAAAGAAATTAACCGGAACAAACAGACCTTCTGGCTCCCCACCATGGATCAGGCCTTGTCGTGGCGGTGGGGCTCAGTAACCTAGGGTGAGCGGTGCACCTTGGGCGAAGATAATTGGGCCAAGGGGGCTCTTTGTACCCCTCTTATAAGAAGAGGGGGCATAAGGGCAGGGGGCAAGGGGTGAGGATGGGAAACTTTTTTTTTTTAATGTTAGTTGGATAGGCAAACTGGCAAACGTACCACCTGGTATTATGTGGTCGACGTCGCCCATGAACATAATATAGTATGTACCTGGAACGAGCCCAGGCAACTCATTTATGTGTTGCCTATCCTGAGACATAAGATGTTAAGTCTCGGTGCCAGTAATTACACTGCCTCATCTCACCTTAACCTCACCCCATTGTACTGTCCCGACGTTGGCAGGGGTTGTTCTGTGGTGCGGGACAACCTCTCTGTGGAGGTGGCGTCGGTCTCTTGCGGGACTGAGTAGCCGTCGAGGTGCCCTGTTTGTTTACTAGATCCGGGGCACCTCACAAAAGGCGGCATTGGTGGCACTCGCCGGGTTTTAGTGGGTAGAGCTGCGGCCACTTACCAGCTGTCGGGCGCAGCGAGTCCCACATACCCGCGTGGGGAGACCCAATCCCCCGCGGGATGCCTCAATAGCATTTCCCGGCGTTAAAAAAAAAAGACCTTCTGGCTGGACTGATTTTGACGGGACTTTCACTGACAGATAGCTGACGTTATAAGGAGTAACTTAGGCTATAAAAATAATTATCATCTGTACTGATGTAAATCTAAGTTAACGCGGGCGAAGCTGCGGGCAACAGCTAGTGTATTATAAAAGTAAAAGTATGTTTAAGAACCAAAAAAAAGAAAAGAGTCGATAATTTCTGAAAAAATAACGTCGATATAATATAACATATTGACGAAGAGAGATACCGAAATACTTTAAAAAACGTATAATGAATAGTGGAATAGTCAGTGCAAAATAAGTACACGAGATAGATTTATATAAATTTTTCCATCTTAGCACACATTAGGTTTGATCATTTCCAATCAGCCCTTCTAACTGGCAGCAGTCCTTACTAAAAAAAGAAATGAAAGTTTAACATTGAACAAAGTATGTAAATCACAAAGAAGTGTCCCACTTAACTGATTGTCGCGACCTCACCGGGGCAGGGCTTTATTCAAAGCCACCAGTTGGCGCTTTTTGCGAAATCGTACTGAAAGTTTAAACTTTAAAGGATTGAAAAATTGAGTGCTTTAAAAATCGTGATGCGATTTTGCTTAAAAACAAAGCGGGATTTGAACTGGTGGGAGGGATGCGCTTGTGTCGCGCGCCCGTCTGCATGGGTACCACATGCTTGTTTGTCCCGTCAAACAGCTTTGATGTGTTTCGGAGAGAAGAGCAGGCAGACTTAGCATCTTACGTCTGAGGATAGGATCAGGATTCACAAATTGCCTACAATTTGTGAATGAGTTGCCTGGGCTGGGTTAGTTTTGGGCTAACTTGTGTATGTTCATGGGAGACGCTGGCCACTTATAACGCAGACTACTTAAAATCATGTAGCTCGTCTGCCCGTTTGTCTATGCAACGGTTGTCTAAGTCCTACTAAGGCCATTTTAGTGCCATACTGCAATGCAGCGGAACTGGGCCTCTCGTTCACATAACACTAGCGTCAAGTGAAGCTATGCTGTCGCGTTTCGTCCGATTTGTGAGTTTTCGATAGCCCGTTGGGAGGCATAGGGAAAAGGAGGGCAGCGAATCTGCGTGTCCTTGGCGGTGCGGATGTGTATGGGCGTCGGCGCTGTCACGCTCCGACTGCTCATTTGTCTCCTGATGAGATAAAAAATAGGCATTTTTCGTCAAATTAAAGTTTTCAGTTCTTTTGCTACTGCGTTTTTTTATTAAAATTTTAGTTTACTTTTAGTTTTATTAATTTTAGTCGGGGTACCAATACTACTCTTAATTACAATGTAAAACCAAAAAAATATTTTACCAGATAGCCAAAGAGGCACTAACAATCAGACAGCCAAAAATAATACGTCAGTTTGTTTTTATGAAATGGCAACCTTTTATTTCAAAATGCATTGAAATTTTGTCACTGTGCTTCAATATTCCACAAGTGTTGAACATTTTTGAATCTACGAAGCATTTTTTCCGCTCGGCGCGGTTCTATCGCAATGCAAAATTCAACCATGAATTTTAGCATTCGCGCCGTTCCAATTTTAAATTATTCATTTTACGAATATTAATGTTTAACAAGATTTATTTAGAATAGATTATAATTAGATTATTTTTTTGATTAATTTGGGCCAAATTGATGATTCCTTGAGATAAACTTAAAGTGTCGTATATAATATTGGGAATTTTCACTTCACTTCTAGATCATTCTTCTTCCTATTTCTACGCCTCCATGTTAGCGTGGGAGATTCTATGGTGGATCCTGCAATTGGTGTAGCTCACAACTTCGATATCTCCAACCAGTCCTGCTTCTTCGGTCGCCAGCGTTGTGTAAATTAATATCTAATATAACGAAACTTAAAACATCCTCTGTGAATTCTTCCTACCATACGTAATACCAGTCTGATATCAAGTCTGTAACTCTTTCCATAAATAATACATTTAAATTATTAATAATACATTTAATAATACATTTAAATAACTTTTGTATAACTTGTACTTAATTTGTTATAATATTTAAGGTGCACTACCCATCATTGATTTTCAATATTTCCTTTACCCTAAGGTTACTTGGCAGAGATCGCTTTTCGGCGATAAAGTCGCCTTTGTGTCTGCATTTATATTTTTAACTTTTAAATTTTTAGTGTGTAACGCCTAGCTGTGTGTGTACATAACACACAAGCTCACGGCGTGTTCCACGCGTCGCGCTGCGCGGTGCGGCCTAAGTCACACCGGGCGGGGGACCGTGCCGGCGACGCTGCGCGCCACCCCGCATCCTCCCGCAGTCGTCCGAGCGCATCCCGAACGGCAGGACGCTGACACAAGACTCAAGAACGACATGGCGTCGAAATGAAGCAACTCAAAATGTTTTAAGTAATATACACATATATTGAAAAAACAATTTTCCAGACTTATTTCCCGCATCCCCGCTTGCCTATAGTGTTTTATGTTTGTAATTTTGTGTGTGCACAATAAAGTATATTCATTCATTCGTTCATTCATTAAATTGCTACGAACAAATATGACGTACTCTCTCATTAAAACGGTGCCCGTTGTCTAATCCCGCACCACAGAACAACCCCTCCCAACGTCGGGACAGTACAATGGGGGTGAGGTTCCCGTGCTCGCCCCTTGCCTCCTGCTTTTTGTCCCCTCTTCTTATAAGAGGGGTACAAAGATACCCCTTGGCTCAATCCGCTTCACCCAATGTGCAGTGGCTAACCCTAGGCTACTGAGCCACACCGCCACGATAAGGCCTGAACCATGGTGGGGAACCAGGCAACTCTAGCCACCACCCATCTAGGTGTAAAGTTCTCATCAATACAAATTAATCAAGTCCAAACACAAGGTTACTACTGCAAATCATTGAGGAGTTCCCTCGGCTGTCTTTCGGCTCCATTATCAGATCGACTGTAGATCTTCATTCAATTGTAGTTCTTTAAAATATTTAATGAACAAATCAACAAAAGAACTAGTCGCCCCTACGATTTTTGAAAGTTTCCCCTCGATTTCTCTGATATGCCGTTATCAGATCCTGGTTTACTTATCATGGGACCATTTGGGAACTATTCTCCTTCCAAACAAAAAAAAATTCAAATCGGTTGGTAAACGACGGAGTTATGTCCGAACAAACATAAAAAAAAAACATACAAACATCCGAATTGAGAATCTTTTCCTTATTTAGAAGTCGGTTAAAAATAATATAATGTCTGTTTTCAGAACCTCATAAGCTCTTATATACAGCAGCAAATAAAACGACGCAAACAAAATAGATATGAATGAGCCCTAACAGTAAAATCACGTGAACGCCATCCGAAGTGTAGAGTGGCCATTAGTAAGATTGTCGGAGGGCTCTCGCGGTCTCGCTCGAGCGCCCTCTGCTCTAGTGCTTTGTCTTTCATATCGCGTCGCTTGTACAATACACAATTCTAGTGTACAATTGATAATATTTACTCGGAATAATATTTACCTATATATTATTCACATGACACACAACGTTGCTGCGTTGTAGAGTAAGGTGAAGCAGTATTTCATGCTCCTTTATCGACAACTGTACAAAGCGTAGATTCGACTTCACATGCAATGCTGCTTTCATCTCTGGACCCCCTAAAACCAGTTCCACCCATTTGACCGCGTTTAACGCCGGGCGGCTCAAATCTTCGATGACTGGCTCTCTCCTATCGACTTATCCTCTGGCACTACCTAGATATATGAGATCATTCTTCATATTCCACCGCACCTACCACGGGGAGTTCTCTGAGGTATCATATGGACTAATACCTGCAGCTAAGTTTTCCACCATTGGACATCGCGTCAAAATTCAAAATTCCACCCACACGACCGCAAAGTCCGAAAATCTACAACAGTGTGATTTTTAAGGCGTTTCCTTTTTTTTTTTTCTTTTACGCCGGGAAATGCTCTGAGGCATCCCGCCTGGGGAGTGGGTTTCCCCAAGTGGGTATGTGGGACTCGCTGCGCCCGAAAGATGGTAAATGGACGCAGCTCTACCCACTAAAACCCGGCAAGTGCCACCAGTGCCGCCTTGGTGAGGTGCCCCGGATCTGTTAAGCTAACAGGGCACCTCGACGGCTAGTCAGTCCCGCTAGGGACCGACGCCACCTCCACAGAGGGGAAGTCCCGCACCACAGAACAACCCCTCCCAACGTCGGGACAGTACAATGGGGTGAGGTTCCCATCCTCACCCCTTGCCCTCTGCTCTTTTGTCCCATCTTCTTATAAGAGGAGTACAAAGAGCCCCCTCGGCTCAATTAGCTTCGCCCAAGGTGTTGGGCTCACCCTAGGCTACTGAGCCCCACCGCCACGTCAAGGCCTGAACCATGGTGGGGTTTAAGGCGTTTCCTACCTTACGCTACCACTATTTATAACCAGCCAAACTTTCCGAAACAAATTGGGGACCTCTAAGAAAAGAGCATACTCATATTGGAAAGGCCGGTAACGCACCTGTTAATCAAGGTGAACCACTGTCCGAAAGAGAGGAAAAAACCCCTATTCTATAAAAAATCCACGAAGCAGCAAATCTGTGTTGTGCAAAGAATAATAAAAAAGAACGATAAATAATTAGTGTTGGGTACGTGAGTCAGGAGATGGTCAGTCATTTCGTTCATGAGAAGAGGTTTATGGTGAGCAGTAAAGGATGATGATAATATTGATAGTATCTACCCAACATTGTTTTAGTGTAATTGAAAGTGTCTGTTTTTCTGTTTGTAACCATTAAACTCGATAAGCTTATATGAATATTTGTTGTTCCTTCAATTTTAGATAAAAAATTTGAATTAATCGACCTTAAACAAACTTCAAAACCTCATGTCCATTCGCGCGTATACGCTAGGTTTAGGAGAAATATTTCACATTAACATAAATAGTATTAAACTCTCGAAATAATTTGCGTTGTTCGCAATTATTCGAACTCCGCAAGTAATGTGCATAAATTATGACGAGGATAGCGAAAATATGCGAAATTACGTCTTATAACATGCAGCCGGGGCACATGTGGAAGGGCTATTAGGAGAAGTGGAAATTGTAATAAGGGAGCCCTCAACTGGGATAAGTTCATTCACGCATGCTCAAGTGAGATAGTGTTGCCATGTATTTGTGAACTCCCCAAAATGAGCGTTAACCCAAACAACAAACACAACAAAAAAAACTTAAAAATCCGTAAAAAATGTTTCCTTGGGTACAGTTAAAATAGTTAACTTGGGCAGAATCTATGAAAAATTATATTAATATGCCTATTAGAACTAAACTATCTGTTTTGATAATTTTGGGACTGATAAAAAGTTACAATAATCACATTTTCTCAATACAACGTAATTCCCTCAAAAATCCTCGTAGTGATGAAGTAAATTATGGTAAAGTTACCTACAATATAGGATATCTCACAAATTGGCAACACTGGTTGGAGTAGGAAGCTCACAAACGGTTTGCGTATTTTATCTTTGTGGAACTGGTTCTATCATGTAGAGTGGTACTTAATGTCTGTAATGTTTATTTGCGCTTATAGTAAAGATTTGAATTATAAGCTGAAGCTAAGTGAACCGGTGACAGTTCATCAACCGAGTAAAGTGGCGCATGTTAGATGTCTGCAAAATATACCTCGCTTAACTGTAGACAGTAATATTATTATGACACAAAACTCCTGTAGGAGGGTTGCACTGTGCCGCGAGTCCATCTGCTACATGACTATTTCTCTCGTGAAATATCTTTACTGCATTTTCATAGGAAGGGCGGTATCAAGACTCATCACCGCCATCATTAGAGATCATCTTATGTCTTAGGATAGACAATCCATGAATGAATGATTTGCCTATTTGCCTATTCAACTAAAGTAAAAAAGGGATATTTTCATACTAAAAACCTTTTAAATGATGCAGGTTTATCGTAGAAATTTATTCTTCATTCTAAAAATAATTGTTTACATGAAGAAATATCTTATTAAAATAATGGTAGAGCGCTTAAATTCAGCCCTGGTCTCCATAAGTACCACCTCTGGCATCTTTGGTAAAAAGAGTAAGATACAGGAAGAAGTAGAAGGGAAGACAGTGTAATTACGGGCACTCAGACCTTCTCTCTTGCATCTCAGTATAGCTTAAATACTCGTCTATACTGAGTATACTCGTCTAGACAGTAAGGACTGAGTAAACTAGTTTATATTAAGGCGACGCATGGTTAAACAATAATTATAATACCGGACACGCGCCAGAGCTCAGCATCCTGAGTGGGGTGAGGCTCTCCATACGCGCGCGAGCTTTTGACTAAAGGACGTAAAACACAAAATGGTTTTTGTTATTTTATTGCGTCAAAAACGATAATTAGAAAATTCCGTCTATAATTTTAAAGAACATATTGTATAGTAGACTCATCGACGAAGAAAGTTAAGACGCTTAAGCCTTTGCCTATAAGATGTGAATCTCTTTTTTAAAAGAGGTAGGTATATTTGATATTTTTTTCTGTTACAAAAGTTACCTAGTCATGTATTGAAAACTAACAAAATAAGGTTTTCATCATGAACTATTAGGCCACCAACTTATATTTTCATTCATCTTGGAATAACTGAACTAAATTGAAATTATTGGCACCAAAATTTCCAATGCGTCCTCTTAATAGGCAAAAGTTATTAAAGTTTTTTACCTATTCTAACTGACAAAATAATCATATTTTCTTGTAATTATTAATATGTACACTTATTGTTTTCGTATATTTACGGGAAACTCAATGTCATGAAACAACTTTTATGATTTCAATATTCCCGTCGTTCGATCCTTAACAACAGCAGCACTTTACACGTATAAGACACATGAGATTTCATTAAAATGCGTACCAAAGAAGTTTTGAGATCGTGCTATCGCTGCAGTTTGGGTGCACTGGTTTTATTAATTAGTATCGGTGGAAACGTGAGGGCCCTCGATGTAGATACGGCACGCTGAACTTTAAAAGGCAGCTGGAGCCAATCCAAAAATTAAATTTATGGATTGCCTACGTAAAATATTTTCAATACCATTTTGTACGCGGACAGTCTGTTATATGTTTTCAATCATTATAAAATGTACCACATTTTAAGCTTTATTATTATGCATACTCTACTTACATCTATAAAGAACCAGAGGTATCTGGTTCGTGTTTTTCTTTCTTTTATAATATTTATTTAATTTAGAGATTTTAGTACACTAGAGTGATTATGTCAATCCCATCGTGCTTGTCTTTAATCACTTATTAATCATAATAATATTATGATTAATGAGTAATTATAGATAAGCACGATGGGAATTATATAATAAAAATTAATTTATTCTTAAAAAAGAATACAGTATCTTAGCTGCTTCAGATGTGGTCAGTCTGTAATCACTTCTTAGCAAGCGAGCTAATTGCTGATTCGCCACTTCTGAAAAACCCTAGTGTCAGGTATAAAAAGTAAAGTATGCAAAATTTTACTTGACTGAAGTTAGCTTAGAGTGACGACGCAAAGTGATTTCTAAACTCTGTAGAATTAACTTAATTCATAAGTTAAATTGCGCATACAATAAGCGACATTATTGTAAATAAATATTTATCTACAGTATACATGTGCGTGTTTTGATGCTACAGTATAACCACTATTGATAAATAAATTACAAGAGCTCGGGGTCAGAGGTCAGGTTTTGAATCTTTTCATAGATTATCTATCAAATCGTACCCAATCTACTAGGATAACAAACCACATTAGTAATTACACAAAAATTGACTACGGTGTCCCTCAGGGGAGCATTTTGGGCCCAACTTTATTTTTAATGTACGTGAATGATTTCTGTGAGACGCATATCCCTTATTGCCGCATCTATGCCTATGCAGATGATACCGTATTGGTTACTCATGGTCCAAATTGGTATGAAACAACAAAACGAGCAGTGCATGCTTTCAACAGGACAAGAAAATGGTTAAACGATAATTTACTTACGCTAAACCTAAATAAAACTAGATATATTACTTTCGCTATTAGACGATCAACACAACCGATATTAGATTCTGCTGCCATTAGAGCTCACATCTGTAACAACATTTCCTCTAATTGCAATTGTCCAAGTCTCAACAGGACTGATGCAATAAAATATTTAGGTGTCATGCTGGATGATTGTCTAAACTGGTACAAACATCTGCAATATGTAACTAGTCGTGTAAGAAAACTTATTTATATTGTAAAAAAACTGCGTAACTCTGCCGATATTTCCACCCTTAAAACGGTCTACTCCACTCTGTGTGAATCGATCATCGCCTATTGCATACCCATTTGGGGTGGCGCATCTAAAACGTCATTCATATGTTTGGAACGAGCACAAAGAGCTGTCCTCAGGGTGTTGTATGGGAAGCCGTATATATACCCTACCACTCTTCTCTATGAACACGCACGTACACTCACGGCTAGACAATTTTTTATCCTAAGGTCTATCTTACGTCAACATGCTCTTCTTCCATTGTTGAGTAATGACTTGTATAGACGTAGGCAAAGACCACCGTGTCCTATTATTTCCTGCAAAACTAGTTTTTCGCGGCGGCAAATTAAATCTGTAAGCTCAAGAATGTACAATAAAATTAATAAAGTTTTAAATATCTATAAGCTAAATAAACATGACTGTAAAAATAAATTAAAATGTTGGCTTCTAACTTTAGACTATGATAATACTGAAAATATGTTACAATAACCATATATATATGATGTGTGCACGCAACAAAACACACACATACACACGCACACACACGCATATACACATACACACGTCACACAAACACTCACATACACACACATTTTCGATGCTCACAAACATTCACTAAATTGTATAATTAATAATACATAATACAATTGACTGTGGAGAAATACTGCGCACCTTCCCGACCATTGAACCACTGACGTCCGTAACACAGGGTAACCTAGCATGGACGTCAGGGGATCAACTCTCTGTTACCATACTTACTCACATGTCAATATGTCACATGTTTTGTTAACCAAAATAAGAAATGTAGTATGATGAATCGTAAATAAACAATTATTATTATATTATTATTATTATTATTATTATTATTACGTGTTGAATGGAAAAAGTTGAAAACTTGCCATTTGGACTGACAAGACTTTTGCATTATGCAACAGTCAACGCGAAATTCGGTTTTGTCCTATTTAATTAGTTGTTGGTTCGTCTACCCAGAGATAGATGAATGAATTCACTATTTATATAGTCCTTAATGGAGTCTTTTAATAATAATAATGTTTACCATTATATATCCCACTGCTGGGCATCACAGGGGTCAGGATCGAACCCAGATCTTTCACTCAAAAAGTGTCAATTTGTAGGCGTAAATGTAGAAAAAGCGCATGTATGAAGTAGCAGAATTAGACTAATACTAGTATAGATTAAAATTGAACGTGTAAGTGTAATATATGTGTGTGCTCTTATTTCTTAGAGCGCACACAAACATAAATATACCTTCTTGCTACTGTGGCGCCACCCCAAATTAACCCTTTCCACGAACACGTTCTCATACACAAAGATGGTAACTTCTATACTCTATGATATAATATTACTTCAGATATATTATATAGGGTGAGCACAGATAAAACATGACGTGAATGGCCATCAGACTGTTTTACTTCATATTGTTTAACTTCAATTCAATGAGCCCATTGTTTTGTTCAATACATTGTTCCAAACGTTGTTTCGGATTTTTTATAAAAAAGGTTTTATTCCATCCATTATATCCATTGAATTAATTTTTATTCGTAGAGAATGCTGACGGTTGAACTTTTAGTAGTCTTGGTAATGATAGACTACGGCAATATGCATGTACCTTAACTTAATCAATTTAGAATAAGCTACAGATGCTGTTTCGGTTTTTTTCATTGAAAAGGCAAGCTGGCTGTTTTTAGACGAAACACACACACACACACACACACACACACACACACACACACACACATACAACATACAGATTGAATCGTTCCCGTCTGCATGGACCATTTAAGGTTACACAAGTCGCTCATCTTTCCATACAAACGCAGAACAGTAATTACTACAATGTTTGACATTGACCATGAAAAACTAAGTATAATATAAATGGATCTTGTCGTTATCTATGTGTTTTTTTACGTAAAAAAAATATACATTTAAAAAATACAAGCTTCTAAACTTTCGTATTTCAACACTGATTTTAGCCCAACTTTGGGCGTAAATAAATAGTATACCGAGCACGAAAGCTCTAAAATAAAGCCCGCTCAGATATCTGTATAGTTATTCAAAAGATAAAATAAATTTATTTTGTAAAGATACACTTATTAGTTTTTCTATAATAACTATTTTGCTAAAAGGCCATTTTCGGAATGAATCATTGTGCATTTCATTCTAGCACGCATGTTCGTGCACTATGTCAGGTGAGATAGCAATCATTTTGTTAGAGTTCGCGCCGTCGACTAGTTCAACCTTTAGGATATTTACCGCATGAATCAGTTGCTTGGACTCATCGAGCATATAAGCGGAATAGAACGGTAATGTCATGTGTTTTGTATGAAAACAAATTCCGCCAAATTTGTGCTGCGACGCCGCGCCGTTTCTGCGCTCCCATTGGCCGACTGATGGCCATTGATCGATGATTGGCCGATGGGACGTACATACAGATCACTAATCAGTGACAAATCACTGATCAGTTTCGGAATTTTATGAGTCACAGTACTACTCCATTCGGTTATATGCTCGATGCTTGGACTAGTCTCAGATGAACTTGATTAGTTCATAAGCGACACTGACCGTTTCACTATGCAAACAACATAAAAATATTTATAGCCATATACGAGGTGTGAAATTTTAAGTTACAGCTCCACTTTATTTTATAAAGGTGACCCATATCCACGCCAAACTAACAAAGGTGTTTTCACCTTATGACAGCTCTACTCACATGTATAGTTTTCGGCACGGTTTTTGAGCTCAACTAAGTGGGTATAGGTTTGCTCATCTATACTAATATTATAAAGCTGAAGAGTTTGTTTGTTTGTTTGAAAGCGCTAATCTCAGAAACTACTAGACCGATTTGAAAAAATCTTTCAGTGTTAGATAGCCCATTTATCGAGGAAGGCTATAGGCTATAAAACATCACGATGTAACTAACAGGAGTGAAGTTAAGCAAGTTAACACGGGCGAAGCTGCGGGCAACAGCTAGTTTAGTATATAATATGAAACCGTAAACGATAAAGAAGGAAAAGAGCGTGTTTTATTTTTTCGCGCGTTAAATTTTTTTAAAAGAGAAATTACAACTGTCTAACATTATAATTTAAAATTACATACTATATATTTATGAATATTTTTTTAAACTACCAAAATTAATTAACTAATAAAAACGCGTTGTAGATTAATGAATATATTTTGAGAAATTACTGCGAATATAGTTATTTATGATTTTCCACGTTCTGTGTTTTCCACAGACACTTAAGAGGCCGTAACTAACTTTATCATGTCGCTTTTTGACTGTCGGTGTGTGCGCATCGTAAAAATTTTACTCTCATAATATTTTCCAAAAACGTCTAAAGAATACTACAAAAAAGCCGGCCAAATTTGAGCCTCTACGCTAAGGTTTAAAAGACACACTCGTGATAGACAGGCGGATAGCGGTGCTTCAATAATAGGGCCTTTTTACTTATGTGAAAATTAATTCTAAGTTCCGTGCCGGTACGTCACTCAAAATGCCGCCTGTCAACAAAGTCGATGATAAAATTAAAAGCGTGTCATTGTGTTAATATAGGCACCCTTCCTGTATCAAGGGACCCGTCCCTTCCACTCGACCACGTCCAACATCTCCAATTTTGAAATTAGTTCAAAAAGCGCGCCACCTGGGGACGGAAGGGCACGTCTAGTTTCACGCGTGGGACATATCTAAAAGTTTCCACGCTAATGTGTTTGGACTTTTAAATTAGTAAATATACGCTTTATAAGTATAGTACCCGCTGTAAGTCGGTCGGGTTAAAATTAGTTTTACATAGTTATGCGTGTTTAACATTTGGTATACAAAAACCACTCAGTGTTTTTATTTTTATCCGCGACGGTACGGAGACGGTATATATGCGTGTGGGGTGAGAGGCAGTTTGTGCGTGCAAACCAATGTTCCCATTTCTCTCCAAAATTACTAGTTCAATTTTGATGCAGTTTCATCACTATTTTAAATTTTAACAAATATAAATAAGTATAGCAATAAAATATCTCCAAATTATTCACGTTACTATAAAACTAGTTCATTCAATGGCAGCCCCCGACGGATTTTATTGGGTTTTATATTAAGTTCATAGGGACTTGAATAATATGTTATTGCCACATCTACATCTTCAAGAACTAAATAGGTATGTAGGGAAGTGCTATGAAAACTGATACTCTGTTGTTTAAATGTCTGATACTGCGGGAGATCAAATCTACTTACAAAAGCTATTTACGTTTATTATGTCTAGTTACGTAAATTATTTAAGTCGGGGGTTTTTAATTATTTTATCCTTTTTCAATAACCTTCTAACCTTCGTGGGATTTTTTTTCAAACTTTTTCAAGCTTTTTATTACACGTTTATTGTCACTTTACCTAATTTCAGTTATACTAAATTAAAGCGTACTGTATAGACAAGACGTTGATAAAACTAGATATAGGAAACATTTCGTTCGTCAATTATGACAAAGTTCTCTCCGATCGACTTGATTCCTTGGCACTGCGTAGATATCAGATATGTGATCACTCTACATCTCCTACCGCATCTTCCACGTTCGTTTTCACATAACACGTTCTGACTAATACCTGCAGCAGAATTTCACCACTGAACATCGCGTAAAAATTACAAATTTGACCCACATCATCTCGAAGTCCGGAAATCCACAACTCGATTGTAACAGCATTTTATTCCTCGCACTATAAAAAAAAAATGTCTGAAAAAAATGGGATTCGGGATAGTTTTAAGGGTTTTGCTTACACGCTTTGGGCCCCCTGTAGCCCGGGGGCCCGTATCATTGATACGGCTGATACGGCGGTAGCTCCGCCCCTATTTGTGTGATGAGATATAATTAATTCATCTGGATTTTATTTGTGAGATAGATCTGAATTTCAAGTGATATACAGCTGTCTCACCGTGGGCTATAAGCCATAAAGAAACATGCTTTATCAACGGGTGCTTGCGGAGTATGTACTGTCGTGATTTTCTTCATTGATTATGGGAATAATCTCTATGAACTTGGACTTTAGTTAAATACATATTTATTTTAATAAAATAGTTCTGTCATACTAACGTCATGAGTTTACTACGGCAGTATCTTTGTGGTTACGACTTTTACTTAGTGATGATGATGCTGGAATCCTCAAATTGAACTCCTCAATCTCACACAAGGATCGATTCACATTATTATCAGCTTCCCTTGCAGTGACACGTCATTAAAAATTCATACGCCGCGCTATTTAAATTTCGAGCACCGAAAGCCTCTTTTTGTGGAGCAAAGGTAAGGTTTGAAGGACTTCTTTTGCGAATACTAATTACCCATACCATACTGGATTACACTTTAGAAATTTCCTACGTTTTATGTTCCGTGTGAATGCAAATTGCTCATTTTGAAAGTATTCGCAATGAAACGGAACTTGTAGTTATTTGGGAGTTTTGTGATATATTCTGTGTATGAACAGTTAATTCCATATGAGAGTTAATATTTGATTTTGTATGTTGAAATTAAAAGACGATTTTTGCAAAGATATTTTTTATGACCTAAGGCTCAGATTAAATATATAGAATGAAAAGCAAGACAATTGAGAAACGTAACGTTACAACTCATAAGTTATATGGATGTTCTTATAAAATTTGGTAAGTAGAACTTTATACATATTTTTAAATCTACTTTAAATGAAAAAATACGTTTTTGGTTTTTATTAAGAATTTTATACACTTCACAATTTGTTGCAAATTGTTGATAATGTTGAATGATGATGATGATATTATAAAATTTTGAATGCGGATTTTTTATACAGTAGGACAGTTCCAGAATGTTCGATATTGGTAGATTGGTGTTTTTTCAGAGCCAAGTCAAAGAGAATTTTCAAAGCGCGCCAATTTCAGTCTTTGATATGAAAAAATGGCGCACTTTCGTTTTATTTAGGTTTTATGTTACACAATATTAATACCTGCATGGTAATTATATTGTAGCACAAAAAATCTCAATTCAATCTTTAACATAAAAGAATAAGATAAAAAGTGCGTATTGTCTCTGGACACTAGATTTCGATTGTTCCACGCTGAAAGCGCTGGAGTGTAAAATTAGTCCATTGAACCACGTCCTTGAGTGTGTACAAAATTGCGGCACCCAGGAGCTGGTCTGCAACAAAGGGATTGAAGAGCTCTCGTCCTAGGTGCCATGGGCGTTTAGCACTCGTCTCGTATTTAACTTTTTAACGTTCAGGATTTCGAAGGTTCCGTGATAATTTTTATATATTATACAAGTTAGACCTGTAGTTTCGTCCATGTTAACTTTGATTTACAATTGATACAAACTTATTAGTTTTATAGCCTACTTCCGATCTTCACTCAGTGATAACGTAATATCTGACGACGGCTTCTGACGACTGAGTTTCGAAGATTTTACTTATTTTATCCGTGATTTCATACAATATTAGTTTATATTTTATATTATGTATTTAAATTTCAAGGTTACTAGAGGTAACGATCGGCAGCGTTTCTTTCAGAAGTTCTATGCTACGTGATCGGCCATCGCAACGTTCACTGAAACAAAACACACAAGCAAGCCTTTCTCCAGTTATACTGATACTGATTTCGACGTCCGGCTAGTCGGGCGGTCACGGGTCACGGTCCGAATTCCGCCAAGTGCAGATACTCCATATGATGAATACAGATGTTTCGGATCAGGTCATGGACGTATATTAAGTATTTATATAAATTTCTTAAACTTCTGTTCCTAGATCGCGTAACAGTTCTTACGACCTTACAACGTTAACCCAGCCCGAGTTAACATAGTGTACTTATTCCCCAGCATGGTTCAGGCCTTGTCATGGCGGTGGGGCTCAGTAACCTAGGGTGAGCCGTTGCACCTTGGGCGAAGGGAATTGGCCCGAGGGGGCTCTTTGTACCCCTATTATAAGAAGAGGAGAAAGAAAGAGCAGAGAGCAAGGGGTGAGGATGGGAACCTCCGCCCATTGTACTGTCTCGATGTTGGGAGGGGTTGTTCTGTGGTTTGGACAACCCCTCTGTGGAGGTGGCGTCGGTCCCTTGCGGGACTGACTAGCCGTCGAGGTGTCCTGTTTGTTTACTAGATCCGGGCATCTCACCAAAGGCAGCATTGGTGGCACTCGCCGGGTTTTAGTGGGTAGAGCTGCGTCCACTTACCAGCTGTCGGGAGCCTCAGAGCATTTCCCGGTGTTAAATATAAAAAATAATAATATGTATTTATACATATACTATATTCACTGCTGATTTCGGTGATATAGGCACTCTTTAGCTAGAATTCAGTTTTGAAAGTACAAACCACTGGCAGCACCAGCCAGATGTAGCACCGTTTACCTATTTAAAATTAAAATAATTGAAATTATAGACTTCCGGTGGCGCCAAATGGATAAGAATATATATATAATTAACTGTTCAGGACATCAGGTTGGTCTAAAAGGACGCCAATGGCGGTCTTACGGGACATGCTATCAGCATACTTTGGAAGGGCGCTATCTTGTAAATGAATCGTAGCTCGATGAGCGTGCTTTAGCCCACAGCGCGAGGACCGGAAAATACAGTTTAATATGAAGAAATTAATAAATGTCATAGGTTTGTCATCGATGAAGTACACCGGGCGACTAACTAGTGACTTCTAACTTCTAACTTCGGTGGTACGTAAGAAACATCGACCTGCACAGGGACTTCAGATTAGAGTCCATTAGGGGCCACTTCAAAATGACGTCAGAACGTCACTTTGAAAAGGCACTTCTCCACCCCAACCCGCTCAAAGTGAGCACGGCAAACTATTCCCCAGATAGCTCAGTTCCAATTAGACATAGGTTACCTAAGCATGTTTTAACAGATCCAGCTGACGAAATCTCTCAGCTACTAATGCGCAACGCAAAAGCGCGACGCGAACGTCACAACATTCACAGAATCACAACAAACGGTGCTAGGTACACCTACACACCGCTTGGGCCTCGGGGTCGTAAGCGACGTCGACCCCTACACATGGAAACCACATCGATCCGGATCGATCGTGAAAGCTTAGGTTCGAATCCGATACGAGTAGACACAAACCCAGATTGCGCTAACAACGGTAATGATGATAGGTTAAATTCAACCGTAAAAGATTCATCAACCGTATCGGATTTGACTAGTCCAAATCCTGCTCTCCCGAGCAGCGCGCGCGATGAACCGCGCCCCCTGCGGGGCGCGGAGGGGGGCGTCCCCCTTTCGAATATTTCTTAAGTGAGCCATCTGTTCACTTACTGTACCGATTGAGCTTAAAGGCCATCAGGCCGAAAAGTCTAGCCCTTCCGAAAAAAAAAAGAAAAAAAAACTTTTAAGCGAGCGAAAGTGATTCAATTACTTTAAAATGTGCGTGTGCTCGGAATAAAACAACGTATGTGCCAAAACTAAATTACATTAAAATATATTTTTTACAAAATAAATAAATACTATTTAAAATTACTTTGAGTAAACTTTGATATGATAATTTACTATGTATTAAAATAAGCTCCATTGAATCACTTTTAAGCGTGAAAGATATATGTATTTTTTTACTCTTATCGACAAGAGTAAAAAAATACATATATCTTTGCAATTTTTTTGTGATAAAAAAATTCATGTAATCTTGTATTCCTTTAACATGCTGATAGACCAAAGAGTCATAAAACATATACCAAAATATTAAATCCCTATTCGAAATACTCAACAAGTTACACGAAATAAAAATAAAGATTATGATTATTATGAAAACCTCATTTTTTCAATTATATTGTGATCGAGAAGATTGAATTGTGTTAATTGGCGAGCATTATCTTCAAAATTCTCACAAATGCTAACATATTATGTAAATATATTCGCAGTACAATCGTTAAGATGTGTATGCATTCAAGTCGCGCTAACAAATTTTCTCGAACATAAAATTATTTACTTTCCATTAGACTTGTGCACTCCTGTCACGTATTTGGACTTAAATTTGAACAATTGCAGTCCATTATTGGTGTTATTATGTAAATTGTACTCGCGGAAACTCGAGCGTTGAATTTTAAGGGATCGAGTTTGGGACTTCTAAGTTTTTGCTTGCTTTGACGATATAAGTACATATGAAATAGTAAAATGTATCTATACAAATAAGTAAATTTGAAGTGTCTGTTTGTAATTTGAAATTAACAGCTGTTCACTAAATACATGTGAAAGTACGTATACGATACTTACACGGAAAAAACTGTTTATTCCGGCTACACAGGCCTTTACTGGCAAATAACTATTTTTGTAGCCTAAGTTACTCCTTACAATATCTATAAGGAGCAACTTAGGCTATAAAAATAATAATCATCACTCCGGATATGGCTGTGAATCTAAGTTAACGTGGGCGAAGCTGCGGGCAACAGCTAGTTTACAATGTAATGGACAATGGTAGGTTTATCTCGAAGGTTTTAATTTTCAGCTTGCATGAATACACCATCTAGGTAGGTACACCTTTTTATTCCTCTAAATGATAAAACGGAACCCTTACAGGATCACTCAGTTGTCCGTGTCTGTCAACAACCTGTCTGTCAACCCAAAATAAGGTATACATATACCTATACATTGACATAAAATCATGAATTTTGGTAATAAGCTAGGTATTGCAACATCCCTCCATGGTTCAAGCCTTGTCGTGCCGGTGGGGCTCAGTAGCTTAAGGTGAACCCAGCACCTTAGGCAAAGCCGATAGAGCTACTCTTCGTATGCCTCTTATAAGAAGAGGAGACAAAAAGTAAGATGTGCTTATTTTTTTTTCTTTAACGCCGGGAAATGCTCTGAGGAATCCCGCGGGGGAGTTGGTCTCCCCACGCGGGTATGTGGGACTCGCTGCGCCCGAAAGCTGGTAATGGACGCAGCTCTACCCACTAAAACCCGGCGAGTGCCACCTGCAATGCCGCCTTTGGTGAGGTGCCCCGGATCTAGAAAACAAACAGGGCACCTCGACGTAAAAAATATTCCGGCTATGATTTTGTCTAAATATGGTTATTTGCGATTATTTGTAAACGTAGTGATTACATTCTTTTGGTAAATAATAACAGGATTTCAGCTCAGACAGCTGTGTTCGAGACTTACATTTTTAATCACTTAGGTGCTACTAGAAACTTTTTTTAGTTATACAAGACAATATAAAGCATTTTCAGTACTAAATATTTTGAGTCCTAAAAACTAAATTCTTTATCAAACAAAACGGACACACCAAAATGATTTAAGACCCTAAAACCGAATTCAAAGAGCGTTCGCAAATTTGATGAACGATACACTTCCCATTGTCACTCCGGGGGATGCATCCGAATCATTCACACGATTGAGTATTAACGTGTACGTGTTCAAACGACGTATGATAGGGTTCCCAACCATACTAAAAACAGTAATATACTTTTTTTACTCGTTAAGTCAAGCTAATCTGTGTTTAGCGGTGGGAGGATTGCACTGAGCCGCGTTCGTCTCTGTATGACTACCACCATGAAACAGCTTTGCTGTGTTATGGAGAGAAGGACAGGGCAGGTGGCGTAATTACTGGCACCGAGACTTAACTTCTTATGTCTCAGGATAGGCAACAAATTAATGAGTAGCCTAGTCTCTGGTTAATTAGTTTATGTTCATGGGTGACGTTCACCTTTTACCATCATGTGGCTCGTTTGCCCGTCTGCTTTTCCAAATATCATAAAAAAAAACCAAAGAGAAATATCAAAGCGTGCCAATTTTACAGTCGAAATTAAATAAAAAAAAAAGGCGCTTTTTTGTAAAGCTTTTTTGTTACTTATTTTAAAGAGAATGGTGATGATATTATAACACAAAACAAAAATTTTAATACATTCGTTTTAGAAAAAAGAAATGACATTCCAAATGTATCTTTTTACAGTAAAAATAAAGTATATTAAATATTGTGTATATATTTATGTCCGGTATCCGGACCTGAAATATTGCAAAATGGTTATGTGTATTACAGAAATAGACATATAGATTCAAACAAAAGAGCTCCTCATTTATTTTAATAGCACGATGTATTTAAAAAAGTCATAATAAATTGTTAAAATATGCTAGAAGCTCAAAAACGTATGTTCTAAAAACGTTTTTTTTTTGTTTTTTTTTTTCTGTTAATTTTAAATCTACGACCTCAATGTTTTATTTCGCGTACAATAAGTTGGGAACCCTAATGCATGACCACCCTTTGAAGCTCTCATTTACTATGCAGGATCTTAGCGAGGAATATATTGTAATGTACGTAAACGGTATAATCCAATAAACTGTACACTGTTTCGAAGTGCTTTTATGGGATTAACGATGAGAAAGCGATACGTATATTGGTAAAGCAAATGTAATTGATATAAGATACGATTTTCAAGATTCAATTTTAAATTTGCTATTTTATATATAACGGGTATTGCTTATTTCTCCCGTGAAACAGCTTCGCTGTGTTTCGGGGAGAAGAGCAGAACTGGCAGTGTAATTACTGGCACCCAGACTTAGCATGTTATGTCTCAAATAGGCAAAACATAAATGAGTTGCCTGGGCTAGTTCCAGGTAAACTTGTTTATGGTCATGGGCGATGCAGACCACTTAATATCATGTGCCTCGTCTGCACGTTGCCTATCCAACTATCATCATAAAAAATGAGATTAGTTTTACTATTTTATTAACTTTACAACATCAAACTAATATAAAAACGTTTTTTTTTGATTGCGTTATTCGTGGAAGTGGTAATGAAAACTTTTGCGAAATTTATTATATAAAGTAATTAAGCATAATATTTAAATATGTTAGTAGTTTAAGTAATCTTTAGAAACCTATTTCATTTTCAAAATGGCGGTTATCTATCGTATATACACAATGATATAAACTAAATATGAATTCTAGAAATACTCGTGAAAATAACTGGCTACAAAGATAACATACAATGGAGGTCTTTAGGACTAAATCTCCGTTAAATGCTAAAGGCGTCTGAAAGCCAAAATTCCATTTTTCAGAGGAAATACATCCATTACCCTTGAGATAACCGAAAATGGGTTCGTTTAAAAGAAACGTTCTTTTTCATTGGTCAATGTTGAAATGGAAATTCAATATTTTATCAATACTTATTATGGTCTAAAAGCGTTTTCACTGTACAATAAAAGTATTAGAAGATCTTGTATTTTTTCATTATCATCATCATCAACATCATCATCATCATAACCACCACCACCACCACCATCATCATCATCATCATCATCATCCTTATCATCATCGTCGTCATCATCAGCCTCTGCTGAACATAGCCCTCCTTCAATAAACGCCAAGACCGACGTTTATAGTATTTTTTGTATTAGTTCACCTCTTTTTAATTCAAAAGAAAAGCGACATAATCTATACCTTTGATCACACTCTTAACAGAATGTTATCTCACTTAATATTATACAGGCGCAAGTTTGTAAGTTTGGATATTTGTTGATCTGTTACTGCAAAACGGCTGATCTGATTTGGCTGAAAGTTGAAATGGTGATGGATTAGGATTAGGATATAGGCTATCGATCATCATCGCTCCAATTGTAAAAATAAGTTAACCCAGGCGAAGCTGTTGGCACAAGTACTCACATAATGGAGGAGGAGGTCTCGGAAAATGACGAGGCCGAAAGAGAGGAGAGCTGGCGGAGGCACCTGAGAAAGTGGGTGCTCCGTAAGTGGAAGATGCGGTTGGAGGAGCCAAGTGCGGGCCACCGCATGGTGCTGGCCGTCGGTCCAATCCTGGAGCAGTGGGTTGACCGGCGGCACGGCGTAATCACCTTCCACCTTGCGCAGATCCTGACGGGGCACGGCTGCTTCGGAAGGTATCTGTGGAAGGTGGCAGGGGCGGAGGACTCGCCAGGGTGTCATCACTGTAGCGGCAGTGAAGACACTGCAGACCACACCCTGGCGGAGTGCCCAGCTTGGGCGGAGGCACGGGCGTCCCTCATTGTTGAGGTCGGTGCGGACCTGTCGCTCCCTGCGGTCATCCGAGCGATGACCGGCAGTGAGAGAGCATGGCAGGCGGTTCTCTCCTTCTGCGAGGTAGTGATGCCGCAGAAGGAGGAGGCGGAGCGGGAGAGGGAGCGCACTGGCGCCTCTTCCCGCAGGAGAGCGCGGCGGCGACAGGAGGTCGTACCGCCGTGAGAGAACTTTGCGCTGTGGATCGCGTTATCCACCGCGCGCGCGTTAGGTACGGGTTATAAGGCACCCTTATGTGTTCAGGGTGCCTTAAGTGGAGTAGGAGGAGGGGACGCCACCACCCTGCCTCCAGAGGAGAGTGCCTCCAGGCACACCGTCGCTGGTGCGGACGACCATAGTTCCCGCATGACGAGGTGAACACCGCCGGGTTTTAGTGGGTAGAGCTGCGTCCACCTTACCATCTCTCGGGCGCAGCGAGTCCCACATACCCGCCAGGGGAATCCCCCTCCCCAGCGGGATGCCTAAGAGCATCTCCCGGCGAAAAAAAAAAAAAAAAAAAAGTTCTCACATAATAATGAAACAACTTTTTACAGGTGTGATCGTGTATTATTAAGTTTTTTACATTCCTGGCGCAGTGAAATTCGTAAACATTGTCTTTTGCTTACATAAGCTTGATCTAAGAACTTACTTTACCCCAAACGATGCAAGCAAAAAATATTATTATATTATGATTCATGAACGTAAATTATCATAAAATACTCGTAGGATATACCAGTGTTTTGATCGCGATATCCAGCTTAACATAAATCTAGTTTTGACTTTAATCGTGCTGGCAAGTTACCGAAGAACAATAATGAAGATTTAATCCTCTATATTCCAGAATAATTAACGATCCATTCGACTTCGTTCTCGGAACTAGATATTTTAATTTACTCTTGTACTTTTAATTATTTACTCGGGATAAGTGATTACTGTTTCATGTCTTTTAATCGGGCTTAAAAATGTCAGGTAAATCTCAAGGCGAGTCACCAGGACTAGTGGAATAGCGGGCGTTGCGGCGTCTTTTGAAAACGCTGAGAGCATTCAAGTTTTGGGATAAATGTCAATAAAAAAATTGGACTTAAGAGATTTAAAAAAATAGCACGTTCTCTGTAGTATTAAAAATTAAATATATCCATATAAAATTGTTTTTATAATTACAGTTTAAACTCACATAATATTTTATTACTCATTTATAAATTATTCGTTTTAGTTTTTATTTTAGCCTGTTTGAAGGATTTTTTATCGAGTTAAGTACATATTATCGTGTAACCAATTAGAACATTCTTTAGACAATATCTTTAGGTATCTCCGTTATTTTTGTTAGACTATTATTTAATAGTATGTATCTCAAAAATTTGATTTGCCCCTTTATCCCGCCTGCGGTGACACGCCTTAAGCGTTCTTACGTAATACGTTTGTTGGGATGGTTGTGGTAGGTTTTGTCTCAGATTGTAGATGCTTCTATTAATTTAGAATAGTTTATTCATATGACTGGACTTTGAAAGGTTCTTGAAATATTGTTGTTATAACGGCGGACATGATATAAAAAAAATACGAAATCGGTCAATCCGTATTGAAGTTATAAACAGTCACAGACGCAGACAAACATTTCAAATACAGATGTTTTCTTTTCATTAAGTCACAAAAACCCTGCGATGTACAGCTTGGCAAAAAAGAGTATGGAAAAAATGAGGGCGCCACTTTCACTTAGGTCTCATCATAATATGGAAAATCAGTAAGATAATTTAATCAAATCGTTAAAAATAAATGTGAAACACTAAGCTTTACTCAAAATCTAGTATTTGTCGGCCAAGTATTGTCAACACCATAGGTTTCCATCTAATAAAATATTTAGTTCCACCTGTCACCACGTCATACTCTTTTTTGCCAAGCTGTATGTATTATATTTATTACTATAAAACCTTAAACTTTTTACACACTATATAATATAATACTAATATTGCTTTAGTCTCCCCGTGATCATGGCGTTTGCCACATTGCCGAAATATCGGGACCTCAATAAACCTGTAAACGCGATAAGCACCCGTAACAATATTTATATACCTAAATATCTCTATATATACATTTGATAATAGCAGATAGTTCGACTAAATCCAACTTAATCTTGTTTAAACTTGTAGTCTGATTGTATCGTCACATCATAGTCGCACATCAGACACATTTAGAAAATTGCTGTATGGAACTTTGTCGGTAGTCGCCTTTGTGGTGGTCGCTCGCACTTGGAACACAATGATTTGCTTTACAGCATTGTTCGATGACTGCGGTTGGATGATTGGATGGAGTTCATTACGAATATGACGTATCTGTCAGTGCATCGAATTAAAGTTATTTTTGAGGAGTTATTTTGGGGTGATTATTTGTATGTTTTGTTTTTGTTACTACCTCCTTCGAAAAATAACAGCCCGCCTAGCGAAGCGCCAATCGCGATTTCTTGGGTGCAAATACGAAATAATTTTGTGACATTAAAATTAGTATAAAAATGGAAATTTATTGTGCATAAAAATATTTACAAAATGGTTTTTTAGATAACCTCTTTGTTTCATTCTTCAGGATATAATGTATATCCTAGGAAAAACCTGTCATCAATTCTGTTCAATCTGTTCATCAATTCATTGCACTGTCCCGACGTTGGGAGGGGTTGTTCTATAGTGCTGGACAACCCTTCTGTAGAGGTGGCGTCGGTCCCTTGGAGGACTGACTAACCGTCGAGGTGTCCTGTTGCTTAACAGATCAGGGGCACCTCACCAAAGGTGGCATTGGTGGCACTAGTTAGGTTTTAGTGGGTAGAGCCACCTTACCATCTTTCGGGCGCAACGAGACCCATATACCCGCCTGGGGAGTCCCCCCTCCCCAGCGGGATGCCTAAGAGTATTTCCCGGCGCAAAAGAAAATAAGTGTATTATGTTAAAATATTAAAATTAAAATAAATATTAAAATGTTCTAAATATCTAGGTCACGTCATCAATTCAGACCTTGAAGATGATAGTGATATAGAGCGAGAGCGTAAGGCGTTGGCTGTCAGAGGTAACATGCTGGCCAGCAGGTTTGCGCAATGTACAGTTAATGCGAAAGTCACTTTATTCAAGTCATTTTGTCAGTCATTTTACACCAGCGGCCTGTGGTCCAGCTTTTCTCAAAAGACATTCAGTGCCCTACGAGTTCTATATAACAACCTATTCAGGATGCTGCTGGGATTGCCCAGGCTCTGCAGTGCATCCGGCATGTTTGCGGATGCACATACCAAAGACTTCTTCGCTGTAATTCGTAACAAAATAACATCTGTCAGAAATAGAATGCTGGGCAGCCCCAACGGCATCATAAGTTCGCTCGCTGGCAGACCTGACAGTGTCTTACAAAGGCATTGGGTAACCGCCCTGACACATCCCCAAATTGAGTCCGTGTATAATTTTTTTTTGAATAATATCTAAATTAAATAATTAATGTTTTGTTATTTCAGATTATAATTGAATTTTTGAAAATGATTTAATGATGAATTCTAATCGATGTTTTGTCATTATAATAGTTATAAGCTTTTCTTTTTTTTTGTATTTATTTATATTGTAATCTGAGTTGCGAATAAATAAATATAATAAATAAATAAAATATTTTGAATGAACAAAAAACTGATGAATAAATAAATACAGTTTAATTACCCAAAAGGAATACCCGCGTAAACTACTTACTCTAGAAAATACCTCCGCCATCTTGGATTTTTCACCAAAAGGAGATTTACAGTAATATTAAAAGCTGTATTGATTATGTACGGAACAATACGTATCGTGTTCCAGGCCATTGCTCCAATCGATGAGTGGACATCGGAACGATTTCCCTCTCACTGAACACCAGTCCGACTGCCATATTTACACTTAAATAAAAATTGCGAAGCGCCATTTTATTGGAGGGAAATACGAAACTTTGTGACATTAAAAAATGTATGGAAATATAGGAGTTTATTGTGCATGAATAATTAATAAAAAGAGCAGTTCAGAAATGTACTGATTCATTATAGTTAAAATGATTTTAATAAAATCCATTGGCGTTGATTATATTATATAGTTGATTATATTATATAGTTGATTGATTATATAGCTGGTGCCTGTGACTTCGTCTGTGCAGGATAAGATTTTAGTTTTTTTTATAAAAAGTATCCTATGTTACTTCTAACACCTCCAAGAATATATTGTGTGCAAAGTTTTTGATGGTCGGTTAATGACGACTGCCCAGGTGGGTATATGGGATTCGCTGCAACTGAAAACTGAAAGATGGTAAGATGGACGCAGCTCTACCCACCGGCGAGTGCACCACAGAACAACCCCTCCCAACGTCGGGACAGTGCAATAGGGTCAGGTTCACAGCCTTGCCCAATGTTCAAAGAGCAGTCCCCTCGGTTCACTTGACTTCGCCCAAGGTGCTGGGTTCACCTTAAGCTACTGAGCCCCACCGCCACGACAAGGCTTGAACCATGGTGAGGAGTAGAGATAGACCGATTATAATATAATATGTAGTCAATACATAGTTTAAGATTTTTAGAAATAGTGTATTTCAATTCTCAGTGTAATAAATGTAGAGATCTCTGTATTTTGCATTTTTGTAAAACAAATAACGTGTATACCAAATACCTGTTTGAATAATATATTTGTAACAATTTTGTAGGATTGTAAATCTTCTTTGCTCAACTAATAAAATGCGTTTTAGTTGATTTTAGGGCTCCCTGTTGTTAAATATTATATTTTTTAATACTAATATGTATTTACCGATGGGAGAGTAATTGTGCTCTGGCACATTTCCAGTCAGCCAAGGTAGGTAGGTAGGTAGGTCCCCACCACGGTTCAAGTCTTGTCGTGGCGGAGAGGCTCAGGAGTCTTAGTTGAACCCAGCACCAAGTGAACCGGTTGGGGCTACTCTTTGTACCGCTCTTATAAATAGAGGGCACAAAAAGTAGGGGTGAGGATGGGAACCTTACCCCATTACACTCTCCCGACGATGGGAGGGGTTGTCCTGTGGTGTGGAACAAGCCCTGGACTTCTACTGGTTCTGAGGCAAGTTGACTGAGAAAAATTCAAGAAATAAATCCTATAGAGAATAACACTGTCGTTACGAAAGACCACGCAGCAGTGGGCGGGAAAAAACTAATAATGATGATAATAAGTCAATGTAATATTTATTAATTACGGTAATAATGTAATATTTATTAATTACGGTAATAACGTAATATTTATTAATTACGGTAATAACGTAATATTTATTAATTACGGTAATAATGTAATATTTATTAATTACGGTAATAATGTAATATTTATTAATTACGGTAATAATGTAATTATTTTATTAATTACGCTTCGAGAATGACCTAAACCTAAGTCCTTAAAAGTTCTCATATTATATATAACATTCACGATGCTCAGATTTATAACAATTTAAGATACCGAACCCAGCGGGGAATCGTTTGTTCAATTATAATTGAAAATCGTATTACCGCGTTGTTTGCCTTCATCAACAACTGTTCAAACATCAAATCCAGTTGCGCTAACAATGCACACCGTACAGTTTTACAATATTTCATTTGAGCTTAGCAACGCCGTCCTATATTTGAGTCCTAGTTTTTTGTTAGCGCAGTCTTTATGCGCTATCAGCAATCACCGTCGTTTATAAACAGTCTCATGTCAAAAGTTAAAGGACAGATTAGGAGTTGAGCAACACACGCAGTGGCTGGTTAGAATGTGTGAATGGTGTCAATTAATATAATTAATAATAGATGTTTGCTTGGACATATAGATATAGACAAATAAAATTTTAGTGTCTGTTTGTAATATTAAAATAACCGCTTTTTACTAAATGCATATGGATGTATACACGCATATACCAAAATAACATTTTTTCTGTCTGTCTGTTTTTTTATATTACTTGGATAGGCAAACTGGCAAACGTGCCACCTGATGGTAAGTGGTCGACGTCGCCCATGAACATAAACTAGTTTACCTGGAACGAGCTCAGGCAATTCATCTATGTGTTGCCTATCCTGAGACATAAGATGTTAAGTCTCGGTGCCAGTAATTACACTGCCTGTCTTGTCCTTCTCTTCGAAACACAGCAAAGCTGTTTCACGGGAGAAACAAGCAATCCAGCTAATCTCTAAAACGGCTAGGCAGATTTTGACGGGATTTTCACTGGCAGATAGCTGATGTTGAAGGAGTAACTTAGGCTACGTAAATAATCATCATCACTCCGGATACGGCTGTGAATCTAAGTTAACGCGGGCGAAGCTGCGGACAACAGCTAGTAGTAAATAAAAAGGTCATACATAGTTTATGTACGTAATAA
Source organism: Helleia helle (assembly GCA_963853865.1). NCBI lineage: Eukaryota > Metazoa > Arthropoda > Insecta > Lepidoptera > Lycaenidae > Helleia > Helleia helle. The sequence goes on along the minus strand of OY971426.1, from coordinate 14,934,477 downwards.
TATAGCCTGACCAGAAATATATAAACCTTTGCCATATTGCGGAAAATTTCAGAACTAATTTCTATGTGCACTACTATGTGGTAACGTATAAAATATATAGTGGCGACACCATTGCAGGGTTTATATCTGGTCAAGGTATACACAATCACCCCACCATGGTTCAGGCCTTGACGTGGCGGTGGGGCTCAGTAGCCTTGGGTGAGCTCAGCACCTATACAAAATTAAACATAAATACAGATAAGGAAGATTCCTTAAAAGGGTAGAACTCATGTTTATGTCAACTAGCAGTAAAGACGGTAATGAATTTAGAAATACTAAGCCTAATATCTGCTGGTAATGAAACTCGCGACTTCGGTATGTCCCCCTTACTTCACGCCAATTGACTTGGTTTTGGCATTAATTGTTTATTTTACAGGGTAACAAGTAAGACCTATAAGGTAATTGGTAAGATCTTACTAAATGCCTTTTTTTTTTGTTATCGCAGGGAAATGCTTTTTACGCATGTAGCCAGGATCTCGGGTAGATCCTGACCCTATGTGGGACTCGCACCTGGGAGTGCCCTACCCATAAACTAAAACCACTGCGAGCGCCTTCAGCCGCATTTTGAGGGTCCCGGGTCTGTAGGCAACAGGATCACCTCAGCGACAGGCTGGCCCCAGCGAAGGTCAGACTACTCCTCTTAAGGGGGGACTACCCGGCTGCTTAGGCAGTCCCCGCGACGTCGTGTCATACTGGGCCCAGGTTCCCATCCTGAACCCGACACGAGCACAGGGGCGTTACTGAAGGCGCATTAAGTAGCGCCTCCTACGCACCCTCGATCGTCGCCCACGGGGGGAGGCCTCGTCGGCGGCCTCCTCTCTCACCCGCTCGTCGGCCTCCTTCTGGGACATTACTGCCTCGCAGAAGGAGACCATCGCCGTCCAGGACTCGTCGTCACCGAGCATCGCGGTGATGACACTCGGCAGAGACAAGTCCCCTCCGATGACCGATGTCAGAAGATCTTACTAAATGCCTAATACAACCTAATAGGTAAGATTTTTATAAACATATTGTATCTGCCTTATTCCAAATAGCCCAGAACTTAGTATTTGAGTCAGTATAGAAATAACTCTTATCAGGAACATAATTGTACTAAAACTCTGAATAATTTTAAAGGCATGTCCCTAATAATAATATTCAACGATAGGGATCACGTGCAGTTTATATTTACTATTAATTAACAGAGCCCTGTAATCGATAGGGTTGTACCGATATACATTACTATACTAATAAATATAAATGAAATGTCTGTCTGCATGTGTAATTTTCGCAGTTGTGTTTCGCGTGTCTGACAGTTAGTCTCGAATAGATTCTGAAAGGACACAATGTATTTCAATGAAAATTTCATTAATAAAAAGAGTATGATGTATTAAATCATCGTTTATACGCTGAAACAACTTTTACGGATTTTATCGCGGTTTATTAAGATTTTTTAATCACTTTCTGCGTAGATAGGACTAGGTTTTGATGTATCATTGGGTAGTTTAAAATAACTTTGTAACGTTAGGATGACATCAGTCCTCCCGTGTCATTGATTGCTGTAAAGTATCCAAAACGTCGGGCTTGTAAAAATCTTAATAACCGCGATAAAATCCCTAAACATTGATTTGTTATAATGAGTAACATTCGAAAACATCGTTTATATTCTCACTATAACTACATATATTAGCTGGGTTAAAAAAGACATGAATATATTTATTTTTAAATCCTGGCTGGTATCAATATTTCATGTTAGGCTACGTGTTGTCGAAAAAAAAACTTTTTACTATATTACTATAATTTCATAGCTAAGACATAGTAACTAGTCATTATCATCTCCACTGGTTGTTCCTGAGATTAAAGTCCAAACAAACAAAGTCTTAGTCATAGTTTGGGCAAAGTCGCACTATTAACAATGCAATAATAGGATTGTATTAAATAGTTATTTGATTAAAGCGTTGTAAAGGGTTAATCAGAATAGCAAAGCAATCAACAATCCGGGTTATGCGTCGATGGCGATAATGGAAAACGGATTACTACTATGGATGGCGATAGAGTTCCCGTTCTCAACGGGCCGCTACATTTGATATATTTGAATAAAATTCAGCTCCGAGGAGTTATGTGGCGATTGGAAATGTTTAGGAGAGAAAGGGAGAAATAATGTGTTTTTAAAGAAAAGAAAAAATGAGTAGAGAATAGAGTAAGTGATAAATACATAACGCAGTGAATATAGCATAATACGGATTTTTTTGAGTCTTTTGTTATATTTTTGTCTTTAGGTATAGATTTGAATTATTCATATTTGAATATAAATTTATTTAAAGATTAAGTCAATATAAATTAAGTAAAAAAGGATTTCTTTTCTAATGATAAGATTACCTGTATTTTTAAATAACATTATCGACTTTAATCTCGCGCTTATTGTAGCAACCATGGTTACGGTATCTTATTCTTATAGCTTTATTCAAATATTAACTCAATATAAATCATATAAAGAACAAAGTTTTTTTTTTAAATAAAACATTACTTACGTGTATTTTTTTAACATATCATTGTGTTACGGGACGTTTCGGGTTGTGTCAGTGTATTAAGACTTTATAATTTCAGTTGCGAATTCCTGGTATGGAGACCTTGGCGTGAAAAATGGCTAAAGAATAAGTGCTAGTATGGGGTGATAAACTTATAAATATCATGAACATTAAATGACCTATTATATTATTATATTATATTATTATATTATATTATTATATTATATTATTATATTATATAATAGGTCATTTATTGTTAGGACACTCCCCTAGTATCCTTGAGTGATCGCGTGCTCAAAATGACTTAGAGTACATAATGTAGAAAAACACATCAAGGTGTGTAAGGAGCGTAAGGCGTGACGACTTAATTGTTCCTACTGCTTACTTACATGCTTTACACATTAAGATCTAGGGGGTCCGTATGAACATAGGGAGGGCTTAACTAGATTACAGTTATCGAATATTATGTAGCGTTTAAAAATATTAAGTTAAATGAATTTATGAAGAGTAAGTAAAAAACCTTATGTAGGTATAACAAACTTTGAGCTGTCTCACGACAAAGTTTTTTTATGTCATAGGAAGGAAAACGAGCAGTTGGAGCCTAATGGTGATTACTGACGCCCATAGACATCCGCACAGCTAAAAGTTATGCAGATGCGTTGCCGTCCTTTTCACTATCCCCCAATGGGTCACCGGAAACTCAAAAACCGCACAAAACGCGACAGCATAGCTGTCACTTGACGCCGGTATTATGTTAGTGAAAGGTGGTGGTGAGGGTGGTAACCTATGTTGTGATGGCCCAGTTCGGCTGCAAAGCAGCATGGTACTACCTCTTATACTATTAGTTTGTTATAGGTTTTTTTTTTCATTTTTATTTCAGACGCATAGAAATAAATAAAGAATATGTTACATATTAAATGACTTATTTTATTCAATTAGACGGCAACCTTGTTCCTTACCTTTAGTATTTTGCGAAGTCGGGTTACATATTTTTAACGTTTTTTAAATAGTAGTAGTTAGTATTAAATTACATTTATTTATTAATTTTAAGAGAAATTGTGAGAAATAGCAATTATTTATTTATTATACTTTTTTTACATATTTCTTTAGGTTGCTACATATATATCCCCACCATGGTTCAGGTCTTGTCGTGGCGGTGGGGCTCAGTAACCTAAGGCGAGCGGTGCACCTTGGGCGAAGCTAATTGGGCCGAGGGGGCCCATTGTACCCCTCTTATAAGAAAAGGGGACAGAAGAGCAGGGGGCAAGGGGTGAGGATGGGAACCTCACCCCATTGTACTGTCCCAACGTTGGGAGGGGTTGTTCTGTGGTGCGGGACAACCCCTCTGTGGAGGTGGCGTCGGTCCCTTGCGGGACTGACTAGCCGTCGAGGTGCACTGTTTGTTTTCTAGATCCGGGGCACCTCAACAATGGCGGCATTGGAGGCACTCGCCGGGTTTTAGTGGGTAGAGCTGCGTCCATTTACCAGCTGTCGGACGCAGCGAGTCCCACATTGCCGCGGGGGGGTGGGATGCCTCAGAGCATTTTCCGGCGTTAAAAAAAAAAAAAAAGGTTGCTACATATATCCACTCAAAGTAAAGAACGACAATATACGTTTTTTTTCTTTTATATCAGATTATTTTAAGATTTCTGTTTATATGTACAATAAATACCTTTACGCAAATTTCTTTGAACGTACGAATGGGCTATTCGAAATATATTTTTATAAGTCTAAAAAGTTTTCAGTTCATTAAACTTTAATTTGAGTCATTGGGTTTTGAGTTTGAGTAATTAAGTTGTCTAAAAATTCAAGTAAATAAAAGTATCACTAATACTTGCTTTAAATTTTTGGTGTTTATCTTGTTGGTGCAACTAAATAAATAAATAAAATAAAATAAATAAAAGTATCTTATTAAACGTCAAATTGACTCTAACTATTCTAAAGCTAGCTCTGAGAAGAACGAGCGAAACAAACTCAGTTAAAGACTAGGTTAGAGTTTTTTCGTAAACTTTGAGTAAACTCAGTTTAGAGTAGAAACCCTAAATAGTAAAAATATCGGGATTTATCTGTCTTGTCCGCATGTATATTATTAATACACATTTATACAGGTTCTTATGTATTGTAATTAGTTAAATAATACAAAAAATAAATTTTGATAGGTACCTAAAATTCTTCACCATCTTACATTATTAATCGTAAAAAATAAAATATCATATTTTATATCAAAAGTTCTCGTTACATAATAATTGCAGACGCTAAGAGCCTATTATATCCCAAGTTCCAATTATTGATTATTTAAACATCATCATCATCCTCTATTCGTCCACTGCTGAACATAGGCCTCCCTCAATGAACGCGAAGACGGCCGATCCCTTGCTACTCGCATCCAATATGGACCGGTTACTGCATGGAGATCGTCTTCCCACCTGGTTAATGGCCGACCAACACTTCGTCTACCTAGGTTATTTATACATAAATAAAATAAATTATTTATTAGTCAATTTCCTCTGTATATTGTATACATATTTCAAAGGATTCTAATATCTAATGAATAACATAAATGACTGGTGTAAATACGTTGCTTAAAACGCCATCAGATAAAGATGGTTCGCTCGTGAAACGAAACCGTTTCCTTTTATAAATCATAACAGGATTAATCAGGAGAAACAGTTAATACTGGCGAGTTTAAATATTACGTAACGCCAGAAAAAAATATAAAGCTTTGTGTTGACAAATGTTACATTGTTTGAATTAGGATTACGGTTAAATTATAATACTAGCTGTTGCCTGCAGCTTCGCCCGCGTTATTCAACTCCTATAAGTCACAGCGTGATGTTATATAGCCTATAGCTTTCTAACTATAGGCTAAACACTAACTAACACTGAAAGAATTTTTCAAATCGGACCAGTAGTTCCTGAGATTAGCGCGTTCAAACAAACAAACAAACTCTTCAGCTTTATAATATTAGTATAGATTATCAATTATAATATTCATATAATGGATCGTCGTAGCTTTGGTCATCTGCGGCTATAATTATTATATTATATGCTTTATGTTGCTCCATCGTCATTTTTGTCATCATCATCATTATCAGCCTCTATCCGTCATCTGCTGAACATAGGCCAAGACGGCCGATCTCTTGCCACTCGTATCCAATATGGCCACCGCACGAAGATCGTCTTCCCACCTTTTTTTTTTGCTATCGCAGAAAAATGCTTTCTACGTATATTGCCAGGATGGATATCAGTAGGGTCAGGCCTACCGATATCATTATAAATAGATATGTGTGTGTGTGTGTGTGTGTGAAGAAAACCTTTAAAAAAGCGGCCTAAGAACTTGCTAACTAAGAAAAAACCGTTAATAAGCATAATGTTACAAAAATGCTTAGGTACGAGCGTATCTCCGAGCTATCTCCTTTTAATTTGTGTTCACTCATTACATATTTTTATTTCATTTTCATTTACATTACGGTAAGAGCATTACATACATTATACTTATTTAAATGTGCTTTTAAAGATTAATTCCTGCTCCGAGTACAATTACGATCACCTTATTTTTAACGTTTACTTTTAACATTTATATGCGACCCTTATACGTCCCACGGACTCGAATTACCTCCTCGAAATCAGGCGAGGAGAGTATTAGGCTTTTAAAACTTCTATAATTTTCAAAGATACTAGTTCTTTTCAGTCGATTTAATATAGCACTGTTACAAGCTTCTTACATTTACCCAACAAACTGAGAAAACATAAAAATTGGTCCTTTTAGCCGGACTAAACTAATATAATAAAACAATCCCATATTGCATCTGGACTATGTTTTGCCTTTCATCAAATATGTATAAGCAATTATGCGTTACTGCTGTAATCTGCTCATCCAATTTAAGCGAGGAAGTATTCTGCCATAGTTCCCATATGCGACGGACCTATGTGGGTTTTTTCCTATAAGTACACTTCAAAGACTTTTAATGAAGGCTAAAACGACCGATCCCTTACCACGCGCACCCAAAGCAAACCGGTTACTGCACGCCGCACGGACATCGTCTTCCCTCCTAGTTAATGGCCTAAAACTTCGTCTACCTAAACGCGACCACCACACTTAAACCTTATTGGCTCATCAGCCATCCGTCCGGCTAACTGTCTCATGTTTACAAAAATATTTACAAATGGGTTGTGTTTGAGAGATAAAAGTTTAAGTAATAACTGTAATGGAATATTCCATGAAGCTAACTGAATACCAGCGGAATGGGAAAAAATATAATCTACTCGTTCATTAAGAAAACTCGTTTGTTTTTGTTTGATCTCGCTTTACCACTTTAGTTGAGAACATTTTTTTCTTTTTATTACGTTTTTCTTGTTTATTTTTGATGCCTCGGCTTAAATGGTTCTTAACGCAATTATATCATTGGGCCAGTTTTACAGAATGATATTTTTATTTGTTTGTTTTGTTGGGGATGGAAAAAGTTTTGTTGTTCTCTTTATTTATAGTTTTGATGAAGATAGTGTAAAAACTAATTGATTTAGTCGGTTTATAAAAATGACTAAACCTTCTCTCATATATATGATGGAAGACCAGCTCGATTTAATAGCCAGACAAGGCAAGATTCAAGGGATTTTTTTTATGTTAGTAGGAATAAGTCGTTTTGGTTATTATTCAGTGTGGGCCACGTCCACATAGAAAATGAGGATAATTAGAAATAATTACAACCAGCACTCAATAAAATATATAAGAGAACAAGCATCTTGTTGCCGAGTGAAGAATAATACGAAAATTTTGGGGCTTGTGAAGAGGGAAGGTGGCAGCTGGAGAATACGGAAGAACTAAGAGCTTGAAGATATTTGAAGATATAGTGTCCGAGCCCAACATTAGAGGAGAATTTAAATTCACTAGACTTCTGTGGCTTGAACATCTCGAGATAATGCCAGCTGAGAGCCGATAGTGGGGTGAGGATGAATACCGCAGGAAGGACGAAATGATGAAAGGCGCCGTAATCTGGGAGGAGATCGCACAAGACAGGGCGCGGTGACACCATCGCATATCGGAGGCCAAGATCCACTTTGTGTCGTTGAGCCAGCGGAGTAAGTAAGTAAAAAAGTATTTAGTACAGTAAATACAGTAAAATTCTAATCATGCTCATTCTACAATGATAAAAATGTGTGACAGTGATATATTGGACGTAACCAACTGATCAGTACACGTGTGATACTGGGCCTGTGTCCACGTTTGTAACAGCTACACTGGAGCACTAGATATCTCTTCTGGTACACTCACATACATAAATCTTTGAAGTTTGAGTTATATTGTTATTGATTTATTTATACCGCTAGAAATGTGTGTATTTAAAATTTAAGTTACACGTGAAATATGGAAAGTAAAAAGTTGGAATAGCGATATTTTTATAGTAGCCCTTCAAGTTAGTTTCCAAGGTGTGAAGATTCTATATTGATTATATTTTCATACGAATAAACGTTAATTATGCGTCAGTATTCAGAAATTGGTCATAGATACTCAGCGATTAGATGTATGTTCTCTCCTTATTTGTGTGCCTATTATATATTGATATTGCTGTGTCTGAAATTTAGACGAGAATGCAAAATATGCACAAAGTTTTTACTTAAGGTTTAAAGAATTTATTCTCATAAAAGATATAATATCCACTTACATGAGAACCATATATTAATTATACTTATTACTTATTTATAATAGTATAGTTCGAACATAAACCATTTGATTATTTTGTAAAGCATAAGATAATAATAATAATTATCAATAAAAGTCTTTTAGGTACTTAAGCGAATGAATATTCCAATTTTTGTAAACAAACTAACATTCATTTTACAGATCTTGCCTGTAAAGATGTAAAGCAATTATGTAAACTTGAAATTTCATAAAAATAAAACAGCGATATTTTAGTCACTTTTATTGACTAAAATAACGCTTTACTTTAGTTCTAAAACTGGAAAAGATTGTGAGTTTGTAAAAATAGTTTTCATGCTAAAGGTGAACTCGCAATTATGTTTTAAAAGGAAATGAGCTGTGGACGGACGTGACAAATTTATAATTTTTCTCATATATATTGCTAGGGAAACTCGAATTAGATAGTGGAATATTATAATGAAACACTTTTTTACGGATTTTATCGCGGTTTATTAAGATTTTTACAAGCCCGAGTCCTCCCGTGACCATGGTTGCTGTAAAGTATCCGAAACGTCGGGCTTGTAAAAATCTTAATAAACCGCGATAAAATCCGTAAAAAATGTTTCATTATAATGAGTGAAATTCGCGTAAACATTAGAAAACAATAGTGGAATATTCATTTTAGTAATGGAATGGTCGGTTTTTATAGTTATGTTACGGTTATATAGTTACGGTTTAGTTTAGGATATAATTACCTACTGACATTTGGTGATTAATATAATAAATTAGGTATTTATATATTTATATATATATTATGATAATGACATAAATATATGAATTTCATAACGACAAATCAAATCTATGCTACTGTAATGAAACTGAGCTTAAACTCGGATTTGAAAAATTCTTTAAATGTATTATTTTTTAAAATTACTATCAAATCGTGGAGAAAAAATCTTTTTAAAAATATTTATTAATTTATTTACTTTATACAGAAGAGGGGGTAAGTGATAAGCGACATCCATTTTAGACATTAGCAGGTTCATTGCCGGTCTTTCAGAGGTATGCTCTGTTCTTGAAGGTCCCTAAGTCGTATCGGTTCGGAAATACCGTAAGTGGCAGCTGGTTTCATATGGTTGTCGTGACAGGCAATGCCGTGAAAATCGAGTTGATGTGGATTTCCGAACATAGAAGTGGTGTGGGTGAAATTTGGAAATTTCACGCTCCGATGGAATTCTGCTGCAGGAATATACAAACTACCTTTTATATATAGAAGAGGGGGCAAACGGATAGTCGGTTCACTTGATGGTAAGTGAAGAGCGACATCCACAGACACCCGCTACACTAGTGGATTAGCAGGTGCGTTGCCGGCCTTTCAGATATGAGTACTCTTTTCTTGAAGGTCTCTAAGTCGTATCGGTTCGGAAACACCGTAGGTGGCAGCTGATTCCATGTATTTGTCGTGCGAGGCAGGAAATGCCGTATAAATCGAGCTTAAACCAGTCCTGTTTACGCCTAATATATGAATCTCTTTTAAAAAAGTATGTTTGATATTTTTTTTTGTTACAGAAGTTACCTAATCATGTATTGAAAACTAACAAAATAAGGTTTTTATCATGAAGGTTATTATTAGGTCAGCAAGTTATATTTTCTTTTGTTTTGGATTTACTGATATATATATATATCAGTAATTCCAGAAAACGTGCCACCTGGTGGTAAGTGGTCGACGTCGCCCATGAGCATAAACTAGTTTACCTGGAACGAGCCCAGGCAACTCATCTATGTGTTGCCTATCCTGAGACATAAGATGTTAAGTCTCGGTGCCAGTAATTACACTGCCTGTCTTGCCCTTCTCTCTGAAACACAGCAAAGCTGTTTCACGGGAGAAACAAGCAAGATGGTGGAAACCATGCAGCCGGGAGCGCGGCACAGCGCTTCCCTCCCAACGGTTAATTTGAAATTATTGACGCCAAATTTCCAAGGTCCTCTTAAATTAACTATACATATTTTTCATATCCTGCTATCAAACAACAACATTTTTGTGTAAGCTGTTTCAATAAACATAAGACATATTCGGCTAAGAGTGTAGTCTGCGAATGTACCTCGACAGTTCCCGTTTAATATGTGCATTGCCGTAACAGAATGCACGTGCTCCATCATATGTCTCGAACATTATACTACTAATATGTATTGTTGTTTCACTTGCATATGTTTCATTAGAATATCTTTGTTACACTGTTCCTAGGAAGAGAAGGAAAAGAAACAAAAGTTGGTAGCTAATTTATTATTTAATACCAGCAGCTTAGTTTCGTAACAACTTTATAACTGACGTAAATTTAGATGGACAATAGAGTATATAATATATAATTATTTTATATATGCATATAGTATAATTACATAAAGGATTAAAACAAAAGGAGAAACAGCAAGGGATTATAATTTGATTATAGTACATTGGGTATTATGGCGGATCATATCATACCTATCTGCAAAAAAAAAAATTACATGCGCTTAACCGTGAATAAGCAACAAAAAAATAAATAAAGTCATAGATAAATTACTATTCAAAAACTACCTTCATCAGGAATTTAAATAGTAATTAATGGCTATTATTATTTCTTATACTAGTAAATTAGCTTTCAGTTCATTTAATTTGTAGCACTGCTACAACGTGGACGTAGGGTTACTACAACGTAGCCGTAGCACTACTACGACATAACCGTAGCACGGCTACGACACCACAATAGGATTGCTACGAATATTGGATTAAATAAACTAATAAACAACAACATAGGTATATTATGTATAGGCCAGGTGCATCCTTTAAGTCCTTTTTGCCGGATATAAAAAGTACACGCCCTAAACTCTCATAACGAAATATCTCCGTAATTTTTTTCCCCTTATCGAACCGAGGTATAGTAATTTTTATATATTCTTCATAGGCATAGGTCTTCCTCATGAAATCGATAAGGGTATAAGCCATAGTTTGAACTTCACACATTCTCAAACGCGACATGCCAGTTTTCTCTTGTCGCCCACGTGATATTTGGATGGAAACAATTTTTTGAGCAATTCTATGTATAACGATCATTCCATATCCCTTAAATCATACTTATAATAAGCCCAAACGACAATAAACCTACATCAAAAGCACTTCAAGATTTGTATTACGTCCTCGACATATTGGAAAATCATTTTTCGTTGAACTCAGCGATCCTAAATCGTGAGGATTCTTTTGTGACGTATCTGCTAACGAGTGGGACTATACAAATGGGTCATGTTTAAACGGGTTCTATTTATATACAAAAATTTTATTAATTAGTACTGACTTGGTGTGGCGAGGGGTCGGTCATCTTGGCGTTCATCGAGGGAGGCCTATGTTCATAGTGGACGGATAAATTTGAATTATTGTCCTTTTTGTCATGTTTTTCTAACAATTGCGTCTGTTTCAATTATGATAGTTTTCCCACTTGTTTCAATTCAAAGTAAAAGCTTATTAATTAAATTAATCTTAAAGCTAGTTTATAAATTTATAAAAAATATATTTGCTACAATTGAAACTTAATACACGTGAGTCTGTCATCCACAAAATAAGATAACAATATCCGCGAGAACTAGCTTCCAAATATATCCAGAAGTGAAAGCTTCGCTACTTCTTTACACCTGAAATTCCTTAAAAACATCCCTAGAGACTTACTAAAACCGCCAGTTCCACGGTAAAAAAACAAACCCGACTCGTATTCTTAATTACCACATAGTTCTTCAAACGCCATCCAAAGCACTGTATAGACACAAAAAACATTAAAAAATCTTTGATTAATATTTCTTATTACATTCCCCCCAATTATCCATTCCATAAACAAAGACTTGTGAAGAGAAAAAAGAATCATTTCGAAGTCCCGGTTCGTTGACGGTAATTCGTCGCGACTGTACCTCTTTTTTTCTTCCGTTTGCTGAATAATAATCACATCGAATTATCTTGCTGCTGTTTTTTTCAATATAATTGAATCGTTGAAAATAGTTCATTAATTACAGTCTGGGAAATTGATTTCATTATTATTATCATTATCAATATTTTTGATATTGGCCTATTTTAATGAACGTCAAGATGTCCTCCTTTTTTTCCTTTAACGCCAGGAAATGCTCTGAGGCACCCCGCGGGGGAGTGGGTCTCCCCAGGCGGATATGTGGGACTCACTGCGCCTGAAAGGTCGCCTGGACGCAGCTCTACCCACTAAAACCCGGCAAGTGCCACCAATGCCGCCTTTGGAGAGGTGCCCCGGATCTGATGAGGAATCAGGACACGTCGATGGCTAGTCAGTCCCCCAAGGGACCGACATCACCTCCACAGAGGGATTGTGTGTGCCGTCTGCATGGGTGCCGCCATCATGGTTGTTTCTCGCGTGAAACAGCTATGTTTCGGAGATGGTAAGACAGGCAGTGTAAATCCTCATATCCATATGTAACTAAAAAGGTTTGTTATGTTAAACCACTGATGATTTTAAATCCTAATATTCCGTAATTTAAAAAACCATGGTCACGGTACACCGATACTATGAAATTCGTAAAAAAGTATCATATAACGATGAATACAAATAAATTAAATACAGAGATTGTCTTAACTATAAGAAATCACAAGAAATTCATCGCCAAATTCACCAGGGGAGAAAACCCGCTATTAAAGCAACTGTAATTGAAAAATATCTAATATTTCATTTAAATCGCCTTCCGGGAAACAAAGAGTAATGATTACGCTTCCAAAGAACTCCATTATAGTATGAAAAAAAAGTTCCTTAAGGGCACATTTTTCACTTTATTAATCACAGAGAAGGACTTTTTTATATAAGGCCACTTCATACTCGTTTCGAACTAGCGAGTTCGAATTCTGAAGACGGCATTTTTATCTTCATCATCATCATCATCAGCTGCTGAACATAGGCCTCCCTTAAAGAACGCCAAGACTCGCCACTCGCATCAAACACGGATCGGCCACTGTGCGGAGATCGTCTTTCCACCTGGTTAATAGCCGACCAACACTTTATCTACTCAAACGCGGCCTGTATTCTTGAAACATACATTTAAACTTACATTGTAGTGCATTGAGTCGACTTTGTGGCACATGCGCGAATGCGACACAAGAGTATGACATAATGGGTCGGATACAAGTTTTATACAGGGTAAACTTATGCCTGAGGGGCATTTTGCTGTTTTTGTTAATTAAGAAATATAAACGGCTCAAGACGAATTTGGCCTTTTTGGTGACTGTCTCTATGTGTGGTCTAAATGACATCGACCTGTCAAGGGTGACCACCAGGTATTTTACCTGATCTACTCTGGGTATTTCTATATTGTTTAACCTTATCGGTTTCATGGTACGATAAGGTCGTCTGTTTGTGACCCTCCTACGTGAGAATTTTTGGAGGCACTTTTTTCTGGGTTTATATCAATCCTCCATTTTGCAAACCATTCACCCAGCTCGGTGACGGCACGCTAGAGGATGGTAGAAGCCCTTGCTGCTGAGGGGTGGGTGATATACAGAGCGGTGTCGACTGCAAAGAGAGCCCGGGTGTTCGGGGATGTCGGAGGTATACAAGTTGTACAAGGTTTGAGACAGCACGGAGCCCTGTGGGACTCCGGCCTTCAGAGGTCTCCGAGAGGATAGAGTGCCCTCTACTCTATATCTTTATTTACCGTTGGGAGGGAAGCGCTCTGCCGCGCTCCCGGCTGCATGGGTACCACCATCTTGCTTGTTTCTCCCGTGAAACAGCTTTGCTGTGTTTCGGAGAGAAGGGCAAGACAGGCAGTGTAATTACTGGCACCGAGACTTAACATCTTATGTCTCAGGATAGGCAACACATAGATGAGTTGCCTGGGCTCGTTCTAGGTAAATTAGTTTATGTTCATGGGCGACATCGACCACTTACCATCAGGTGGCACGTTTGCCAGTTTGCTTATTCAAGTAACATAAAAAAGAAAAAAAAAATCTAAAATGCCGGCCAGAATGATCGCAGATGATGATGACTAATCTGTCCGGTATTCCTAACTCGAATAGTTTGTATATGAGGCCTTCGTGCCAGATTTTATCGAAGGCTTTTGCTACATCAAAGAATACAGCGCACGTGTCGTGTTTGTTTTTCTTAAGGAAACCTCTGAGTATATCCTCCGTCATACGGTGGACTTGCCTCGGGCAGCAGTGGTTTTCGCGGAAGGCAAATTGCTCATCTGTGAAAAGATTATTTTAGCTAATGACGGTTTTCAACCGCCTAAGCAGAATTCTTTAGTAGATTTTTCCTAACGAGCTTAACAGGCTTATGGGACGATAGCTAGACGGTTCCGAGTGCAGTTTTCCGGGCTTCGGTATTCCTATAACCGTAGCTTCTTTCCATATATCAACCTACAACCCTTCAGGAGGAATGTTGGTTTGAGACCCGAGAAAGGATATAGGATAAGGATATATATACAGTTTTTATCCCGGAAATCTTACGGGAACGGGAACCCTTTGATATATAACAAAAAATAATTAAGTAAAATAATGACCATGAACAGTCCGGATACGTCCGTAAATATAAGATAACGCGGGCGAAGCTGCGGGTACCAGCTAGTTATAATATATTTTAGTCCTTAATTTTGAAATACACAGCGAATACGCCAAAATGAGATAGCGAATAAAAATGTAACAAAAAGTATAACGTCATATTTCATATAAAGCACATAATAGGACATTTGGGGTGTTGCAAAAATACTGGCCGGTGAATTTTATAGCTTTTTATTGTTGCCCGCGCCCGACCCATTTTAGTGTGAATTATTTGGCAACACGCTGCCACCCTGATTTACGCTCTATACAATCGGGGATAAAAGCACGAATTAACGCCAAATTGTTGTATATTTATGTACAAAACCTGCCTGGTATGTAATACATGATAGTTGGATGATACAATGATACAAGATACAGGAGACCATCCTCCTCAGCAGGTTAAAACGAATCCATACAAAAAATTGTCAGCAAAACAAATAACAACTCGATTTTTACGGCATTTCCTGCCTCGTATAACGAATATATGGAATCAGCTGTTACGACTTAGGGACCTTCAAGAAAAGAGCATACTCCTATTTGAAAGGCCGGCAGCGCACCTGCTAACCCTCTGGGCGGGTGTCAGTGGATGTCGCTATCACTTACTATCAGGCGAACCGACTGTCCGTTTGCCCACTTTCTATAAAAAAAAAACAACCTTAGGGTAGAGGAGAATAATAAAATAATAGTAGAGTGGGTCATCAAAAAAGTAAAACAAAAAAGAAATTAAAACAAAGAGGATCCTACAATCTAAACAATATAATAAATAATATAGATAAAAATATTATAAATAAATAAAACAATAGATACATAAATTAATACATACCCGTTTTATCGTAATAATAAATACACATGAAATAGTATATTATGTATACTGTATAATATATTACTTATATTATAATGTAAATACATTCATTTCAACGGCAGTCCATATCATACAGGGTTACAAATCGTGTCAGAGAAAGATCACAATGGAATTCAAAAGTTGGCCAAAAGTATTATTCCCAACAGTGATATATAATTCCCATGCCATGCTACATGCATTCTGAAATTGCACTATAAACACGTGTTTATTTGTGCGTATGTGAGTTTGTCACATGTAAACTCTACCGAAGCGAGCGAAAGATTTAACAGACAATTTATATATTTTGCCTCGGAATTATCCTCATTACATGCATAATCGTTTAATAACATTATGAATAGGGTAGTAGGAAGTACTAGGGTACGTTGTATCCCTAACTAGGAACAATGATCTAAATGAGAGATGGAGTTGCCAGCCGCTGTATGATGCGAGTGACGGGGAATCGGCCGTCTTGGCGTTCATGGGCCATGTTCAGCAGTGGATGGTAAAAGGTTGATAAGAATTTTTTATTGTTGATGAGAATCACTTTCTAATCCTGTAGTAATGGATCAGTATAATATGGATATGTAATTACATACATTCCTTTTATTTATAATAAAACCCGTTGAAAAAGTTTTCACGAGGACCAAACCAACGCTGAGCTCCCGTTGCCTGCAGATCCGGGATCTTTAAAACGCGTGGTTTTAGTTCGGTATACACAGCCCAAGTGTGAGTTACATAAAGCGTCAGGAGCACGTACCACAGCGCGCTATTTTACAGCCGAATTGGGCAAGCACGAGAGGGATCTCGCTCACATAACACCGGCGTCAAATGTCGCGTTTCGTGCGGTTTGTGAGTCTCCGGTGGCCCATTGGGAGGGGGAGGATAAGGGAATGGAGGTCAACGCATCTGCATAGCCCCTGGTTGTGCATATGTCTATGAGCGTCGGTAGTCACCATGGCTCCGACTGCTAGGTTGCCTCCTTATGACATTAAAAAATCACTTATTTTTGTTGGACCTTAGCTGATAATATTATTTAGCTCAACATCTTTAAAGTAAGCAGGGTAGTTGTGAACATAATTAATCGTCATTGATCTGGAAGAGATCATATAGAGCTTTTAACCAGTCGATAAAACGAAGGCCGGCCATCCAAACTCGAAGGCTGCGCATCATAATATTATGTTACAGGAGTCCATCACGTTTTTGAAGCAATATTGATTTTTCGCCTCACCTATCACTAGCAACCGTAACTAAATCAGAATTAGCACAGGTAAACGTTAGGGTCCCCACCATGGTTCAGGCCTTGACGTGGCGGTGGGGTTCAGTAGCCTAGGATGAGCCCAGCACCTTGGGTGAAGTAAATTGAGCCGAGGGGGCTCTTTGTACCCCTCTTATAAGAAGAGGGGACAAAAGAGCAGGGGGTAAGGGGCGAGGATGGGAACCTCACCCCATTGTACTGTCCCGACGTTGGGAGCGGTTGTTCTGTGGTGCGGGACAACCCCTCTGTGGAGGTGGCGTCGGTCCCTGTTAGCTCAAAAGATCCGGGGCACCTCACCAAAGGCGGCACTGTTGGCACTCGCCGGGTTTTAGTGGGTAGAGCTGCATCCACTTACCATCTTTCGGGCGTAGCAAGTCCCACATACCCGCGTGGGGAGACCCACTCCCCAGGCGGGATGCCTCAGAGCATTTCCCGGCGTTAAAGAAAAAAAAGGTAAAAGTTAGGGTTGACGTAAGGGTGCGGCTCTACCGCGGCGCACGAAGAGGCTAGGCATGTTTGTCAAGTTTAGCTTTGCAAGAAAATGTATGTGATTGTTTCCACTGCAACCAACACACGCTACACATTAATTGACATTTTCTTGCCATTGACATTTTAACACACGTGCGTAGCCTCTGCGTGCGTGGCGGTGGAACTGTGCCTTAAGCATTAAGCGTATTCGTATTAAGCGGTTTTTAGTGTATTTAAGTTTTATATTTTGCTAGTGGTTGTAAGGTCCCTGTGGCAGACAATAATAATAATAAATAGGGACAAAATAACCTGTATAGGTATCTTGATTTTATTCATTTAGTACATTTATTAAATTTATCCCCGTACCTTACTCAATAGAAACCTTTCGGGTACGTGACCTTTCTGGAAGCAAAGGTCTACAAATAGGAGGTCGTGTTCACATCAGGCACTCATAGCACCCATTCATCGTTGATCCCGCAATCCCCGGCATCTTTCGGTGTATATGAATATAATTTTCTAAATTAAATCTAGATTAAATAATGTTATTAATAGGTACAAACTTTTTTTACAGAGTTAGTAATATAAGGTAAAAATTACAAAATAAACCGCTTAAAAGTAATTTTTAGATTAGATTTCACATAAAAAACAGCATTAAATCATATTTCATTATACGATAATTACAATCTTTAATAGAATAAAAGCTGGTATACCGGTTGTAATCGTTAAGTGTGCACAGGCGATTATTCCGTAACTATTACAGATATCAAAAAACTGATTTCGAAAGTACTTTACCTAATGAGTAAAATGACAATAATAACTTATTAAAAATAAAACGAGAAATATCTAAAAAAATTACATTACTCTCCCATACATTTTATTTCTTAGTAAGTACAAAATTTTGTATTCAAAGCTGATGTTCGAAGTGACGTCATCGTTGTGCAATACAATGACGAGCTCTTATTTTCAGTTTTTAAATGAATTTTCCTTAAAATTTGTGGAGTAATTAAAGCAATTGCACGACGTACACGATTCTGTAACTCTTCTAGGCTGTGAACTCTCTCAGCGTACCGTGGTCTTTGACAAATTCCCATAGGAAGAAATCACAAGGCGTGAGATCCGGGGATCTAGCAGGCCCAGGGGTTGCACTATTATTGGCTATTAAGCCATTTATTAAGCAAATAGAATAAAACACAATAAATTGGCTGGAATGAGAACCCACGATAAAGAATTTGAATTTAGAACGAACACCGTATCATTCTAGTATCTAGTATCTTTCTTTTTGTTTTTATTTAGTATGTTGCTTTTCAGCCAGTTCAAATCAATACGATATTGAAACAAGGTTTATTATTAATTTGAAGTGGTAAGATATAAAAATCTACACGTGTATCTACTTGAAATTCATCAATATCATATCATACATAATTATAAAATGATAAGGGTAAGATGAGTAGGTACTATTCCACTTAAAATAAGGGAAGTAAAATAAAAAAATAAAATTTCTACTATCTCATACTAAATGTATTGGAGAGTTTAATGTAATTTTTTTAGATATTTCTCGTTTTATTTTTAATAAGTTATTATTGTCATTTTACTCATTAGGTAAAGTACTTTCGAAATCAGTTTAAAGCTTTTTGATATTTGTAATAGTTACGGAATAATCGCCTGTGCACACTTAACGATTACACCCGGTATATATCCTTCTTGCGTAATGAGAGATCTTTACTTGTCCTTATTCGGTGAAACTGTCTATTTAAATAGAATGCTAATTATATAGTTACAATGTGTAAATAGATAAGAATATAGCCGTCTTTTTGAAGTGAAACTTCTTTGCGCGCTTGAGGGTAAAATTTTTACGGATGAAACGTCACGAAAATGTGCAACGTTTTTGTCCAAGAAGAGGGAGAGAGTGAGTGAAACTGATTGAGAGAGAGTGAGACAGGGCGAACGTAGCATCACAAGTCTCGGAAATTTAAAGCTTTAGATTAGTATAAATATAAACGAGATTTAAAAATTAGTTTGCCAAATAAGTTTCACTTCTGACATGTGTACTTTATACGCATGCACTTTTTTATGTCTAATGTTCTATGCGTTTGTCTACCATGAAACGATAGTCAAAACATAAATGTATACCTCCACTAACAAGTCTAAAACAGCTACTAAACAAAAATAGAACGTTCTTATTTACGCGAATTTCACACATTAAAAAACTCGATACGAATTTTATCGTTCATTAAGATTATTACTCAACCTTCATAAGTGTCCTGACATGGCCATACTGTAAACTGTAAAGAGTCCAAAACGTTGTGAACGTAAATCTTAAAATTCGTCTTAAAATTAAATCCGTGAAAAGTTGTACCCTAAATGATCAACTTACATTTTTTTATTATTATTTATTTATTTATTATTAGATCCACCAACAAGGATACACATTGACACATTATTTTATGACTACATATTTATAAGTTTTATAGCTGAATGTGGTCTTATTTAGAGGTGGATGCAACATACACAAGTGATACATTAACGCTTAACTGCAAAAAGCACAATTGTAGATAATTTACTATTAAGAATCACAATATTACATACTAGCTGTTGCCTGCAGCTTCGCCCGCGTTACTCAACTCCTATAAGTCACAGCGTGATGTTATATAGCCTATAGCCTTCCTTGATAAATGGGCTATCTAACACTGAAAGAATTTTTCAAATCGGACCAGTAGTTCCTGAGATTAGCGCGTTCAAACAAACAAACTCTTCAGCTTTATAATATAAGTATAGATTAACATGAACAAACAAAAAATATTAAGAACTATAAACCTAACATCATATTTTTAAATTAAAGCCGCAAGCTATCAGACAGTATACACATATTTTCGTTATGCGAAATCTTGTTGTAAAGCCTTTTTTTATGTTAGTTGTATAGGCAAACTAGAAAACGTTCCACCTGATGGTAAGTGGTCGACGTCGCCCATGAACATAAACTAGTTGACCTGGAACGAGCCCAGGCAAATCATTTATGTGTTGCCTATCCTGAGACATAAGATGTTAAGTCTCGGTGCCAGTAATTACACTGCCTGTCTTGCCTTCTCTCCGAAACACAGCAAAGCTGTTTCACGGGAGAAACAAGTAAGATGGTGGTACCCATGCAGCCGGGAGCGCGGCACAGCGCGTCCCTCCCAACGGCCTGCACATTCTTCTGACAGGCGCATAATGTCCCAGATTAGTTTTGGCCGATCGCACATAAAACAAATTATGGCGATTATGGCGAATTATTATCATTAATTAACACCCCCAGTGATAAGCAAAAAGCTGGTTTATTTTAAATTTACAAAAAAAAAAAATACCTAGAAAAGACAACTTCAATGAGAAAAAGTAACCAAAATCCATTTGTTAAAATCGACGTTAATGCAGTACTTGAAAGGGAGTAATAATTTCTCTTTGTGTCTCCAGAATACGATTTAAATGGAATTTTAAAGAGCTAACAAAAAGCGTTGTATATATTTTTTACCTTTTATTTTAGTACTTTTGTGTGTACTATGCAGGCGTTAAAAGCTTTTTATACTTAGTTTATTGGTGGAAATTCACGTTTTATATAGGTATAGATGGTGACCAGTAAGTAGTTGTGTTGAGAAGTGACATTGAAATTCGATAGAGAATGGGGTCTCGTATTATGTTTTGACGTGACAACGTCTTATAATTCGATGGAGCCTACTGAAAGAACGAAAAAACATGACGCATGCGGCGTTACCTCGCTCTGAGGCGTTTCATTTTTTTATGACGTTGTCACGTTCAACTATCGTCAGTAAACAGACATTACAGACAACCGATTTTTTTAGTGATACAGACCTTTTTATGTTCACGGCAGAATAATATTCGGTAATTAATAAGTAAGTAAGTCAAATTCCAAAATGTGATATTAAAGCTTTCTACTAATGATACAGAACTATCTCCAACTCTTTGAAGTGACTCGATTCTCCTCCTTTAAAATGACTTTATTTTCTAAGTATAGCAGTTAGTAATATCCCAATATTGTATACGTAAATGAGCTGATACTCATGCATTTTTTTTATTTTTTTTTTCGGATGGATCTATGCTAATGGCCCGAAGGCCTTAATGCTTCAACGGATTAGTGTGAGCCCTTTCGGCTCACTTTTGATTGGGGGGTTTCCCCCCGCCTACCGTGCAGTCTGCGACCACACGGCCTCCTGGCGTCGGTTGTGTATCAGTGGCGGGACTGTGCCGCGTCACCGTCGGGTGGAGTGGAGCCCCAGGCGGTCTACCCCTACCGGGTGGGCTCATTGGCGTGAGGACCCGGCAGATGGCGCCAGCGATACTGGGGCCCACTCCGCCGGTCGGAGTTGCAGCGTCCGCCACAGGAGGTCTTGATGAGGGTTGTTGGGCGGGGCCCCCCTCGACACCCCGCGGTGGGCATCGCCTATCTGACTGATACTCATGCAGTTGAGACACAGACGCTATGGAGAGGACACTTCACGCTCATTATGTGTTTTATATTTGCAAAACACTTCGCTACGAGCGACTCCAATCCTTGCAAGACGTATATTCCTAGAATTTGCCATTAAAATTTAATTAGAAGACGTGTAAAAATATTAGTATTTTTTACTAATAAAATACTTAAAGACAAGCTATTTAGAAAGCGGAACTAGGTGTAGGGGAGACTCTCCCCCGGGCCCGGTGGTATGCTTAAGAGCATTCCCCAGCGGAAACAAAAAAAAAGGTGTAGGGGAGACCCCCCACGACGGTTCAAGCCTTGTGGTGGCTGTGAGGCTCAGTGGCCTAAGTTAAACCAAGCACCTTGGGTGAAGCCAAGTAAATTGAGGAGGCTGCTCTTTATACCCCTCTTATAATAAGAGGGGACAACAGAGTAGGAGTTGACAAGGAACGAGGATGGGACCCCATTGCATTGTCCTAACGCTAGGAGGAGTTGTTCTGTGGTGCGCGACTGACGCTGCATAACCTCTGGATGTGCGGATGTCTATAAGCGTCGGTAGTCACAATAAGGCTCCGACTGTTTGTTTGCCTTCTTTCGACATTAAAAAAACTCAACTAGTTTTTTTATAAAAGAGGGGGAAATGGACAGTCGTGTCACCTGGTGGTAAGTTGTCACTGATACCCATAGACACAAAATACGCCAGAGAATCAGCAGGTGCGTGACCAGCCTTTCAAATATTAGTCTTAATCTTGAAGGTAAATTGTGTGTCAGTGATCCATCTCATGACTGACTCATTAGCCATATGACTCACGAGTCACTTTATGTTATAAAACCTTGTATTTAGATCTAAAATACTGCAGCGTCAAATAGCTTTGCTAGTCCCTGAACAAAGCCTGGATTCCCGCCTGCATACCACATTTGCTAAACAAATCTATTATACACTTGGTCTGCAAATAACCATTGTGTTGCGTTTGTATGGCACTATCGGCGTAGAATAGTCTGCTTTATATACCAGGGGGAGTTTTTATCTGGCTGGATCTGGTTTTGTCTGGATTGTTCTAGAATAATCTATACTAATATTATAAAGCTGAAGAGTTCATCATCTCAGGAACTACTGGTCCGATTTGAAAAATTCTTTCAGTGTTAGATAGCCCATTTAATGAAAAAGGCTATTATAGGCTATATAACATAATTAGGTTGAGTAAATTAACGCGGGCGAAGTTGCGGGAAACAGCTAGTATTTAATAAACTAGCTATTAGCGACTGTTGCTAACAGTGCTAAAGCGTAAGGTATTGGTAACTTTTTATGATTTGTTTGTAAATGTAAAAAAAAACTTAGCTTCGATTTGATTTAGAGCAACAAAAATTAGAACAACCACTCTACATCAAGTTTCAGACAAAAAAGCCCGAATCACATGTACTTAAAATAACGGAGTTTGTTCATAAGTATGATTACTCCAGTTCTTTAAAACATAAGTTAAGCGAAACAGTACAGGGTGAATGGTTTTCATTAGCTTATCTTGTGAAATTTGGAGTTTTCGCTTATCTGGAATTGGCGCACTAACAACTCTGTGCCGCCATCAACGGAGATATCAGGGCTTAAATTAGGACGTGCTCCTGTTACTTAATACACTTCGTTCTGATTCGTGTACCAAACGTGGGTCGTGAAATATGAGCTAGTGACAGTTGATATTTACACATTTATTACAGATTTTATTGTGGTATATAAAGATTTTCATATACAATTTTATTGTCTAATTATACGTGTTTTTGCGATGTTTTTTTACGTCATCAGGGGGCAAACGAGCAGTCGAAGCTTTACGGCACCGACACCCATACACATCCGCACAACCAAGGCCACCCGAATGCGCCGCCCCCTTTTCCCTATCCCCCTCTCCTAATGGGTCACCGGAAACTCACAAACTGCACGAAACACGACAGCGTAGCTATCGCTTGACACCGGTGTAATGTTAGCGAGAGATACCACCCCGGTCGTGTTCGCCCAGTTCGGCTGCAATGCAGCATGGCACTACCTCTTACAACTACCTCTTATGTCTCTAGTATTTTAGTAAAAATTCGGTTTATCAAATCATCCTACGACATATTATAGATAAAAATATAAATATAAAAAATCTCGGTCTTAAAACATTCGCTCCTAAGACTTTTGATTGTATGTAAGAATTATTACGACAAAAGAGCAACTTTTTTTTCTATTTTTTTCTTAAGGTGCATTTCCAACAACATCTTTTTTTTATAGAAGAGGGGGCAAACGGATAGTCGGTTTACCTGATGGTAAGTGAATAGCGACATCCACAGACACCCGCTATACCAGAGGATCAGCAGGTGCGTTGCCGGCCTTTTAGATGTGAGTATGCTCTTTTATTGAAGGTCATTAAGTCGTATCTTTTTATTTCTCCTTTTCCCAGCATTTTTATTAACTTTTGAGTATTTGACGTGCCAGTCTAAAATGTATTTATCTACGAAATAAAGATGTTCTAAATTAGAAATTAAAAACTGTCCTACAATAGAGAAGATTGCTGTTACCACATTATAAAATGTAAAGTCACTGTTTGGCAGGTGAAATACCTAAGTAATGAAGCGGTACCTACCGATAATTTAATTTTGGATACTACTGTAAAACTATCATGCATCGTAAGTATGCAAATTTTTTAATTAATTTTAAAATTGTTGCACCTGCTACAGGACTTGATAGCCACAACCGAATCGTTCAATGTATGTGGCTGTATGTACATCAGCTTGGATTTTCTCAAAATAAGGCGACAAGGCTTTATTTACGTGTAGGTTTTTTTTCGGACTCTTTTCCACCACTGCTTCTCTTGTGGAACCAGGATCGGCATCTTACTGATATAAAACATACAGGTTGTCAAACGCTGTTTTGACGATGATGACGGAACATTGATTTTTTATAGCATACGAGGGCAAACGATCAGCCTTTCAGCGACTATCGACGCCCATACACATCCGTACAACCAGAGATTATGTATATGAGTTGCCCTCTTTTTCCCTATCCGCCCCAATGGGCCACCGGGATATCACAAACCGCACGAAACGCGACAGCATAACTGTCACTTGACGCCAATGTTATGTGAGTGAGAGGTACCATCCCGGTCGTGCCGGTCAAATTCGGCTGCAAAGCATCATAGCTACTGTGGTTACTACTTCTTACAAAAATAACGCAATGTGTTAACGCAAATGTCAGATTCGAACCCAGATCTATCAAGATGAGACACAAGCTAACAACTAGGCTATCTCTATAATATTAAAACTAGTAATAAACTGCAATTGTTTTATTACATAATTTAGTATTTCTAGGATCTTGTGGACTAAAGAATGTTGTACAAATTTATATTTTTTATATTTATATTATAATCAAAGCGGTAGTAATTAATACCGCTGCAAAAAGCTGAAGAGCCATTTTTATTCTATCATTATATTACGGATCGTGTTATTTCCACCTTTTTATTTATTTACAGGTATTGGTTTTATTTATTTTTTATAATTATTTTATTCTCTAATATATAAAATTTCCATGTCACAATGTTAGTTACCGTACTCCTCCGAAACGGCTTTCCCGATTTTTACCAAATTTTATATGCGTATTCAGTAGGTCTGAGAATCGGCTACTATCTATTTTTCATACCCCTAAGTGATAAGGGTGGTCAACCCCTCAAATTTTAAAAGTTAACGCGGGCGAAGCTGCGGGCAACAGCTAGTTCTAATATAAAATAAATAATTCTATTTACAGTCAGATTAGGTCGTGACGGAGTAGCATGGTCAACACTCAACGTCACTCATGAATAATATAAATTCGAACCTAATGTTAAATGTTACGTTATGTTATATTCCATAATGTTATGTTACGTTACGTTACGTCACGCTGCGTTATGATAAAATATAATATCATCATCGAAATTGGGACAAAAAATTTCAAAAAAGATTCAATAAAAACATAAATGGGCATTCGCAGTAGAAAAATCTTAAATTCCCATTGAAATTATTAAAAATATTTTTATTTAAGGCATTCAATAATGGCCCCTAACCTACTTAGCTGTCTGTATTCATATGTCGACTCCAGTTTGGCTGGCGCCACTTTCACGCCAGCAACACCGATAAAAGCCCCTTTGTGAACCCTCCGTGGGCCCCGGAATGACTCTTTCATGATTGTACACGAGAGGAAAATGGTGAAGGCTTTCAGCAACGGATTTACCAAGCCTCTAAAATGTGCTTTAAATAGTTTGTATGTAAATACGTTTGGTATTTGTATTTATTGTTCACTTGAATTTAGAAATTGCATTGCTGTTTTGTAGTTATTTTTTTTTACTAATGGCTCTGAATGCTGCTATCTTATCTTTTAAGTTGCACAAAGCATAGTATTAAAATCGGTTAAATAGTTGGGAATTCATCTGACCAATGTAACTCGAAATATTAAGATCTCCAAATGTTGAAATAAATTCATTTATTATATCACTTGTTATCATTTAAAGATTACAAAGAAACTAAAACTAAAAAACCTTAAAAAATATAATATAATAACTTAATTATATTAATAACAAGGAGTCCCTTTAGGCAAGGTCCCGAAGATACTGGCAGCGTTCCCCTTTTGAATTGCTAGACTAATTCTTTGTCCGAGGTAGCTGCCAGCTCTTCGGTCTCATGTGATGTCGACTAACCTTTTTGTTATTTCTTTAAAGAGGCTTAAAGCGCTAGGACCCCACGGACCAAGGGTCTCGACACCGAATGATGAAATTACGTTTAATGTCATCCACATCCATGGAGCATTTTTATGCTCGATAATGTTGTGTTTTTGAAAACGAATTCCGCCAAATTTGTGCTGCGACGATGCGCTCCATCGATGGCCATTGATGATTGATTGGCCGATAGGATCTATACACAGATCATTGGTTGAATTGCTATTACGTTAGTGACAAATCACTGACCAGTTTCGGAATTTTATGGCTCACACTACTTTTTTCAATCACCGCGACGGCTAGTCAATCCCCCAAGGGACAGACGCCACCGCCACAGAGGTAATAGTCCCGCACCATAGAACAAGCCCTCCCAACGTCAGGACAGTGTTCGGGTGAGGTTCCCATCCTCGCCCCTTGTCCCCTCTTCTTATAAGAGAGGTACAAAGAGTAGCCCACTCGGTTCAATTAGCTTCGCCCATATCACATATTGACATAGTTTACAATAATAATCATCATACGGAATACGGCTTTAAATATAAGTTGACGCGGGCGAAGTTGCGAGCAACAGCTAGTCTTTACGAAATGAGTACAGAATATATATGCGGGTACAGCGTGTCCTAAACGCGCGAGTGTACAGGCTCGGTTGTAGTGATAAATGTTGTCGGGCTCGACACGGAATAGCTCTCAGTTGATGCGTCCACCTGGACCACTACTGAACTTATATTACATTGACATACAATGACAGCAATGACGCTTTGAGGTGACTCTAATATGAGCAAAGATATTTCACATCAGCTGGGCCATGACGAACATCTTTTTTAAGCTGTGATTCCAATCTGTGATTTAGGACAACATTTGGTGGTAAGTGGTAAACGTCACCCGTTGATATTAACAATTTACGCCTGTCCTGAGTGAGACACAATGTAGGTCTTTTACTACGACACGTAGCAAAGCTGATTCACCCAATATATAATCAGAACGGTGAGACACTAAATAAGGCATGAAGTGCTTTTTTCCACGTAGTTATTCCATAGTAGTTCCAAATAATTATTATTATACAATACTTATACAGAATATAATAATTTTTAGGGTTCCCTTATAAGATTACTTGTTTTTTTTAAATAGAAGACTGTCCATCTAGACCAGATGGACAGTCGTTTCAACCGGTGGTAAGTGATAAGCGACATCCATACCTACGACACAACGCCTGCTACACCATTAGCTAGTGCGTTGCTGGCTTTTCAAATATTATGAGTATTCTCGGCCTGTCTGTCTGTCTGTCAAAGTACCTTATAGGTATTGGACCTATTTTTTTTTGATGTTAGTTGGATCGGCAAACTGGCAAACGTGCCACCTGATGGTAAGTGGTCGACGTCGCCCATGAACATAAACTAGTTTACCTGGAACGAGCCCAGGAAACTCATCTATGTGTTGCCTATCCTGAGACATAAGATGTTAAGTCTCGGTGCCAGTAATTACACTGGTCTTAGACTTTGACGCGATTTAGACTTGTATTTTTCTGATTTTTGAAGTGATAACTTCTTTAGTCGTGACATTATGACATCATTGTGATTTTTTTTTATAATAATTGGAAGCTTCATAACCTTCACTTCTATCGGCAGTCCTTATGAATGTTTTTGTACAAGTATACTCTCACAAGTTTAGAGTAAGCTTATTCTCTTCTAGCACATGAATACAAAAACACGCTATTGCGCAATAGACAAAGCTCGACAGATAACCATAATGTATAAATCAATTTCCAATAAGCACTCAGGATAGAAACTCATGAGCAATGTAACGCTCTGCTGCGTCCGACGGCAGAGCACTCGGAGACGGCAAATCCATACATTACCGACATTGGTGCATTGGCACGCAGCATTCAATTGAGGGATCTAGCTAAATTATTCTGTTCAAATATTATGCTATATTTTAAATTTTTATGCTACGAATATAATTATATTCAACCATGGAATACTTTGAGTGCCAGTGGATATATGGATTGTTGGTGTCGCTTAAATTCATAGGGAATATTTACACCTCTTTGAAGTATATTTTATAAAGTGTTAAAAAGTTAGAAGTGCTGAAGGAGAGAATGCGCTTTATACGGCTTGCCAATGCTTAGGAATATGATTAGTTTTTTAAATGTAATGGCAAAATACAGGTTGGCAAAAAACCAACGAGTCATGTATAAGTGACTCAAGAAAGGAATTTTTATTTTTAAACATATTAAAAAAATACAATAATTAAATGAAACCGAAGTTGAATCTTTGTCTTGGGCACACTTTGCAGCTAGGTTGACATAGCTCCGAGAGGGAAGCCGATAGGAGAATTCAATTGGAATGGGCAGCATTCAGGAAGCTTAGCCATATTCTCACGTCGTCTATACCGCAGAGTTTGAAGATGAAAATCTTCAACCAATGCGTTCTCCCCGTGATGAACTACGGGGCTGAAGCGTGGCCTCTAAATCTACGACTGGTCCGTAAGTTCGCCGTAGCTCAACGTGCTATGGAGCGTGCTATGCTGGGTGTTTCTTTGACAGATAGGATTCGTAACGAAGACATCCGCTAGAGAACTAAATTTACCGATATCAGAATAAGCTCGTTGAAGTGGCAGTAGGCTGGGGCAGTGCAATGGGGCAATAAGGTTCAAGAGTGGAGGACAGGTTTGGTAGACGAAGTGTTGGTCAGCCACTAACCAGGTGGGAAGACGATCTCCGGTAACCGGTCCGTGTTGGATGCGAGTGGCAAGGGATCGGCCGTCTTGGCGTTCTTTGAGGGAAGCCTATATTCAGCAGTGGACGTATAGAGGCTGATGATGATGAAGAAGTTGAATCAAATTAAGTATATAGGTTGACTCACTCATTTATATTATGTAACGTGACGTAACGTGACGTAACGTAAAGTAACGCAACACAACATAACGCAACGTGACGTGAAGTAGGTAACATAGCATAAATAACTTAACATAACATAGTATTTTAGTTGTAAAACAAAGGAAATATAATTTTATATCAAATTTTCACCTTATTGAATACAGATGCTATAAATTCAGCTTCGAAATTGCCTTTATTTTCACACTGTTTACAATGTTAGTGGAAATATGTCGGTCGGTATATTTTTAGTTTACAGTGTGATTCAAGTTACTTTAAATACTTTATTTATGACAAGCTTTACAGCATTAACCACGGTAATTATTATTTTTATAACTCGATGTTATAATGGTAAAAAAAATCAAAATTGGACAAGTGATTTCGTACATTCACTGGTCCGATTAATATAATGTTTCTATGTTTAGGTGAGAACCTCCTACATCTAAACATGGAAACATTACCTCTTTATCAAATTACTATAGATTGTTTAAAAAACTAAAGAGAGGTGTCAAGGGACACCCGGATGGAACGAAGTTCCTTTCGATTAATTACATATAGTGAAGACCTGTTAATAAAACACATTACGTACGTGGAATGTGTTATAATGAAAACTACTTACATATCTAATTTTTCAAACATGTTTAAATTATATAATTCGTTTGTATAATAATTTGTATAAATTATATACAAATTATAATAAGATTATAATAAGAAAAACAACAAAAATAATAGATGCTTTAGAACATTCTCGCAAACTAAAATGGAAATGGGCAGGTCATATTGCACGCATGGACAAAGAAAAATGGACACACAGACTAACTATCTGGCAAGGACCACCGACAAACAAAAGAAAAATAGGTCGATGAGATCATAAGAAAAGCTGGTCCAAACTGGATCACAAAAGCTAAAGACAAGCAGACGTGGAGAAAAATGGAGGAGGCCTTTACCCGTTGAGGGGTCCATATTGATATTAATTTAAATTTAATTTGGATATTGATTTTTTTTTATTGCACATAAAATATGTAACAATAATTCTATATTAATAATATTATATTGTAAAAGCTAGTCAATATGGAAATAAAGATGCTATTATTATTAATTTGTATAAATTGTATAATTTATGCATTTATGTAAATCTGCCAATAGATGGCGTGGTACATATGTATAATTATTTAAAGTTTACATAAAACTGCCAATAGATGGAGTGGTACATTTATATGTAATTATTTAACGTTTCCGTGACTTCACCAATAGATGGCGTTGTTTAGTAATTGCATCGCGCTATAGGTGACATTATGTTAATAGATGAGGTTTCAAACTTTTATAATAAACAGTAAACACACACACATATAGGTGTATGTGTGTTTATACACACACACTATAGCGAAAAGTGTCGTACCAACTTTTCGTCTGAATTTTTTTCCGTCTAGCCCCCTTTCACAACGTGTGATATGGAACTACGTTCCAAAAACCCAACCAGTCACAGGGACTGCCGATAGAAGTGAAAACTGAACAATTAAATTCAAATACCTATAATACAGACTGTAATAGATTATGACAATCAAACGTCAAACTGCGTCTCCAGCGTTTCGTGTGCGGTGTCGAGAGTTCAGAAATTTTATCTCATCTAAAATATGCGTACCGCGCTAAAAGAAGTTTGCACTTCAAAAAAAAAACATTAAAAAAATGTCATCAGTATTTATATATCTATTTAGATGCCTTTTATAATTTTTTA
Source organism: Helleia helle (assembly GCA_963853865.1). Taxonomy (NCBI): domain Eukaryota; kingdom Metazoa; phylum Arthropoda; class Insecta; order Lepidoptera; family Lycaenidae; genus Helleia; species Helleia helle. The sequence continues at coordinate 14,903,395 of OY971426.1, read as the reverse complement.
TACGAACATTGATTCTTCATTTATCTACAATCTGTTTTTATAAGTGTTTCCTTTTTGAAGACAATAATTAATAAAGTCATTAAGGATTCTTCTCTCTACATAGCTCTAATTTTCATTATTCCAGCCTTGATTGATAAAAACTCTAAGTCACATAATAACAAGGAAACCACTTATAGAATACAGCAACGTAGAATACATTAAGAATATTATAACAGAATACACGTAGAAGACAGTTAAGTGTAGAATACATAGAGAATACTGTAGAGCTATGTAGTTATTTCGGAATATGCATAAAGCTGCCACTATGGAGCAAATAGATAATATTTATCGCGATCGTAAATAGACTGAGAACAAAGCTCTAGGAATAAATTAGTTGAACGTATAGGTATATCACAATTACACGCTGTATACTTGTATTCATTATAATGAAATAAATTTACAGATTTTATCGCGGTTTATTAAGAGTTTTACAAGCCCGACTTTTCGTATACTTTACAGCAACCATGGTCACGGGAGGACTGAGGTGAGAGATGTCCTAACGATACAAAGTTATTCAAAACTACCCTATGATACATCAATATTTAATTAGTCCTCTCTACGCATAAAGCTAACTGAGTCTTTAATCTGTGACATATTATGCTTGGATTTTGATTTGATAATTTTAATAATGGGATCCCAAGCAGGTGGTAAGAGCCAGCCATCTTCTCTATTGAAATTAGCATGTTTTTTAATTTCAATAGCCTCACGGATCATCCTTGGTCGGAATCGGTGTTCTTTTGTGAAGACTTGTGGTTTATCAAATTTAATATAATGGCGAGCTTTGTCAAGACTATTTTCACAGATTAGACTTAGTGTAGGGACGGTGTTTTAAATCAGCTATATGTTGCTCAGCAGCAATATTTCTTCGGTGTCTACTTTTATAAGCGAAGTTAGTATAAAAACTTAGTACAAAGCACCATACGCTTTTTTACAATAAGTAATACAAACCCCGACGCAAAAAAGGGGTGTTTTTTGTTAATCCATTTAATACTTGTAATAAAAATTACGTTCAAATTTTTAGTTTGGTTTGCTATTAAAGCGTGTTTTTATGGTTTTTTTAAACTATAATTTATTTTTTACTTTTAATTATCGATTTTTTTATTAGTTAACTTATTACTCAACTTATGGCAATTACTTTAAAACGAATGAAAGACTAAAAACCACACATGTGATGTACGGAATTTGCGCGCCTTATGCCTTCCTTGCATGTGCTATCCTGATTATCCTGATCAGGATATTGGAACAAACTTTCACATTATATACTCTACTTATACACGTTAGACTACATTATATTTTAAGGTTCAACACCATTGTTATATTCCAGTGGAATGCGATTCAATGGAATGCTTTGGAACAAAACATCCTGTATCATTGACACCGATTGTTCTGTAGTTCGATGTTCATTTGAAAGAACGCGTGACGCCTGTCGCGAAACCTTTGTCTCCCCCTTATTGTTCTCTCCTTTCTCGAAAAAGGATTTATGTCTGGAAAAGTGTCAGCAATGTACAGTCTTGCATAAATTACGTAATAAAATATTCTGATTCACGACTACGTAAAAGCGGTGCGGACTTTGTATTATTAGAGTTCTTTTTATTCAAATTCTTTACAAGCTTTATAATTTCCTTTACTTTGAAAAAGGGGGCAAAGGTGAATGACCTGATGTTAAGAGAATTTTTAAACAACAACTTAAAAATACTTGTAGATTTTTCGTATTTCGTTGCTTCTTTTTGTTTCTTAAATGTCCGTAATCATGTCCACAAGTACCTAAGTTTTGGTAGCAATTATTTATTAATTCTACTAATATTATAAACGCGAAAGTTTGTAACAAGATATGGAGGCATCTTTGTCACCCTTTCACGCAAAAACTACTGATTGGATTTTAATGAAACTTTAAGCATAGCATAGCTTATACATCAGAATAACATAACGGCTATAATTTATCACTGTACTCCCACGGGAATGTTAAGCACATGGGAGAAACCGAAGGGCGCTGCTAGTTTAACATAAAGAAACTCACATACTTTAAAATTACAAAAAATGTTTGTAGGTGAAATTTATAAAATATATAAGTATATAGGTTTAAAAAAATGTGTATTATTAACGTTTTTAAATTAAACCTTATGTATATACATAATTTTATATAATCTTTCTAAAGTATACTTTTTTTTTAAGTAGTTCCACGTGATGCTACATCATGTAACTAATAACAAATCGGAGGAAATAAGAAGTTTGTTTGTTGAAACACATTAAATCTTAGAAGCACTAGTCGAATTAAAACAGTTTTCTTGCATTTATTACTCCAATTATTGAAAAGTAAAAGATTTTTATTTTCTTGTAATGTTTACGCGAATTTCACTCATTATAATGAAACAATTTTTTACGGATTTTATCGCGGTTTATTAAGATTTTTACAAGCCCGACGTTTCGGATACTTTACAGCAACCATGGTCACAGGAGGACTGAGATGTCATACGTCCTAATGTTACTACTCGGGCTTGTAAAAATCTTAATAAACCGCGATAAAATCCGTAAAAAATTGTTTCATTATAATTTTATTTTCTATTTAAGCACGGGTGAAACAGTGAAAGGTTAGTTTACGATAAACGTTGGTACGGAATTCATAACAAGTCCGTCTCAAGCTTGTATGAAAAATACACTCAGAAGATTGCGCATTTTCGCAATCTAAACACAAACAGATTAACATCCGTCCCAAAGAGAAGGCAAAAGGCGTGAGGAAATGAAGGTTGTCTGCAGGGTGGTACCGTTTCCGAGTCGGCCGGCCCGGATGTTGTCTAAACATCGCGTCTATTATCGCCGCTATCGTTCACAACTTTGCTTTGTTCAGTCTGTTTGTACATACACTATTGATATTTTTTTTTTGTTTTTAGGTCTGTGACAAATGCATCATCTTAATGAACATCCCCACCATGGTTCAGGCTTTGTCGTGGCTCAGTAACCTAGGGTGAGCGCCCGCACCTTGGGCGAAGCTAATTGAGCCGAGGGGGCTCTTTGTACCCCTCTTATAAGAAGATGGGACAAAAGAGCAGGGGGCAAGGGGCGAGGCTGGGAACCTAACCCTATTGTACTGTCCTGACGTTGGAAGGGGTTGTTCTGTGGTGCGCGGCAATTCCTGTGTGGAGGTGGCGTCGGTCCCCTGAGAGATAGACTAGCTCCAGACCAGACTAGCTCCGGAACCCCTCGCCAAAGGCGCCATTGGTAGCACTCGCCGGGTTTTAGTGGGTAGAGCTGCGGCCAACGTACCCGCCTGCGGAGACCCACTTCCCAGCGTGATGCCTCAGAGCATTTCCCAGCGTAAAAAAAAAAAACAAATCTTAATGAACATCTAAAAACTTTAACAAAAGACCTCGAAACTGCTGAACTGATTTTGATAAGACATGTCTTAAATACTTTTTATAAAAAATCAAATATCGTTGGGAAATAAAACTGCAGGCAATTTAGTTAATATCATTTGAGAATTACCGTAACCGTAATTTTTCGTCGGGGGTTAAAATCTAACACTTAGAACTAGAGCGTAACGTCTTATAATACAAATTATAGCCTATAAATTGAACAAAGCTGGAAGGTCATAATATATTTTATATATTATGTCATAGGAAGGCAACCGAGCAGTCGGAGCCGGTGAATACCGACGCCCATACACATCCGCACAACCAGTAGTTATGTGATGCGTTGCCCTCCTTTTCCCTATCCCCCCAATGGGCCACCGGAAAATAACAAACTGCACGAAACGCGACAATTCGGCTGCAAAACAGCATGGCACTATCTCTTAAATTATCCTTATTAGTTTTATACTAAAATAAATCCCGATTCGAGACATTTTATACACGTACTTATCTTTTAAAAAAATGTGGGATCACATTCTACCCTTTCTATCCTTTGTAAGTCTTAACAAATCTTCTTTCATAAAACTGTTGATATAATAATTTGACGACCTCTGTGGCTCAGTAGTAAGCGCGTTGGCGCTCAAGCCGGAGGTTGCGGGTTCGAATCCCGCCAGGGAACAAAAATATTTTCTGTGTTCCATTGTCATGGATGTGTATTAAATATGTGTATTATATAATAAAAATCTTAAATATATGTGTAGTATAAAAGTATTAAATATATTTCCGTTGTCTGGCGCCCGTAATACAAGTTCTTCGAGAACTTACCACGGGACCAGATTGACGTGGTGTGAAAGCGTCCATAGATATTTAAAAAAAATATAAGGAAAAGCCTGGTTAGATAACCCCGCTAAAAAAGAAAAAATGCTGTAGAAAATTGCACGCAAAAAAGAATAAAAAACTTTTTCCAATATTCCTGAACGTGTATCCATTAAAGTAAGAAATAATTAGTTGTCTACGTGGTCGCTAAGTTTGTTCAACAGCTCCCGACAATGCTTGCAACTAGGACTTATAAAACTTTGGTGACATCGCCTCCAACTATAAAGTAATTCACTAAGATACTTAGTAACAATAATTTAATTTTGTGCTAAACATTGGATTAAGCTTAAGCGTGTAACAGAGTCTAGCTTAAGCTGTTTGTTCGAAATTTTGTATCGTGTTAAACTTTTTTTTACTTTACAGCAGCCGTTTGTTACAGCAAACGGCTTACGAAATAAAGTTCTGGAATTCGAGAGTGTGCACATTTCACAATAAATGTGAAAAAATCACAATTTAAAATTACAATGCGAAAAAGGTGGTAAAATCTTATTTTACATCTTAGTAGCAGATGTTTATCTTCCCCACCATGGTTCAGGCCTTATAAGAAGAGGGGACAAAAGAGCAGGGGACAAGGGGTGAGAATGGGAACCTCACCCAATGGGTTGTTCTGTGGTGCGGGACAACTCCTCTGTGGAGGTGGCGTCGGTCCCTTGCGGGATTGACTAGCCGTCGAGGTGCCCTGTTTGTTTTCTAGATCCGGGGCACCTCACCAAAGGCGTCATTGGTGGCACTCGCCGGGTTTTAGTGGGTAGAGCTGCGTCTATACCAGCTGTCGGGCGCAGCGACTCCCACATACCCTCGTGGGGAGACCCACTCCCCAGCGGGATGCCTCAGAGCATTTCCCGGCGTTAAAGAAAAAAAAAAAAAAAGGGTACCGTGGTTCAAGCTTTGTCATGACAGCGGGACTCAGTAGCCTAAGGTGAACACAGTACCTTGAGCGAAGCAAACTAAACCGAGAGAGTTGCTATTTGTATATTTTGTATAAGTATATGTTGTGTAAGTATATGTATTGAATTTCATAATACCTAAATACCTACTTAGGTAGATAACTTTTGCGCCATACGTATTTCTCTGTTTTTCCCTATGGTTGACTGGGAGAGAATGCATTAGCATTAAGTCCGCCAATTTGTAACAAATTTTAAATTTGGAACAATAAAGTTTAATAAAAAAAAAGAAAAAGAGCAGGGTGGAGAAGGGGCGAAGGAAAGGTGCACTGTCCCGACGTTGGGAGAGGTTGTTCTGTGGTGCGGGACAAACCCTCTGTGTGTCCCTTGGAGGACTGACTAACCGTCGAGATGCCCTGTTGCTGAACAGATTCGGGGCACCTCACCATATTTCGGGCGCAGTGAGTCCCACATACCTGCCTGTGGAGTCCCCCCTCCCCCGTGGGATGAAGAGCATTTCCCGGTGCAAAAAAAAAAAAGATGTTTTAGTCATCACTCGTCATGTTTTAATATGTCAGATAAAGCCTCCTTAGAATTTTTCATTTTTAACCCCGCACACAAAAGAGCGGTGATATAGGTTGAAAAAGTTTTAATCGTAGGAGTATTTTTGTATCTTATTCTATTGATTGTCATTTGATTAAAAACCATGTATTAAAAGTATAAATCAATTTATACAAATATGATAAAGCTGAAGAGTTTCTTTGTTTGAACGGGCTAATCTCAGGAACTATTGGTCCGATTTGAAAAATTATTTCAGTGTTAGATAGCCCATTTATCGAGGAAGGCTTTATAGCCTTAGGCTATAACATCACGCTGTGACTAACAGTAGTTAAGTTGAGTAAGTTAACGCGGGCGAAGCTGCGGGCAACAGCTAGTTTCACTAATAATTATATTACTAAACTAAATAATATACTCAACTAAAAGCAAAAAGCACTTAATAATATAATATTTCGTGACGAAAGGTGTTGGCCAACAAAACAGTTTCTATATACGTCAACACGTCCAGTGCATCTTTGCTAAGTGAAATTCATGGTGTTTGCTGCGACTTTGCTAGGAGTTTGCTAAGCTTTGACAACAGCGTGAAACAGGTAAACTTGTATTTTAGTGATGTATCACTGGAATATCTCAAACTGGAGCATATTCTGTGACAATACAATATATTTTATTGAAAGAAATGTATGTGTTAAAATTATATTTAGTTAGTACTGTTTCGTATCGTTTACTCTTTTATTGATTTTAGCATTACCGACATTTATGATACTTTACACTAATAGTCACTGATAGGTCTTATTTAAAAACTTTAGTAACAGGTAGTGCCATGCTGCTTTGCAGCCGAATTGGGCCGGCACGACCGGTCTGGTACCTCTCGCTGACATAAAACCGGAGTCAAGTGAAGCGCGAACGCGAGAGAGAGCATATCTCGCGTTTCGTTTATACCGAGCATTTACAATTTATTTATAATTCAGTATATATAGGACTAGCTATTGTCCGCAGCTTCACCTACGTTAACATATAAGTTATTATAATAATTATTATAATATTATGGTAAACTAAAATGCATTTATTACTTATCCTTCATCTTTTATTCGGGAAACAAAATAAATATATATTTTTAAATTTTAATAACTGAATAAATTGTTTTAATAAAATTTTAATTCTATCCTACGAAGGAAGTTAATGAAAAAACAATTTTAAAAGGATTAAGACATCAGGCTGGGGTCCGTATCTCAAAGGAGACTTACTTTAAAACTCATTTCCCTGGCACCATTATTATTTGTGTGTTTTCATTAAACAAGACCCTTTGTAATCTAAAATAAGGAGAATTTAACAGGGTAATCAGCGTTAGTATTTTGTGATAATGATTATAATTCATGTAATGTGTTTTGTATTAAACAAATTCCGCCAAATTTGTGCTGTGAGTCTGTAACGCTTTGTGCTCTTATTGGCTGACTGATGGTCATTGATGGATGATTTGCCGATGGGACGTATACATAGATTACTGATTGGTTGAATTCCTATTACGTCAGTGATAAATCACTGACCAGTTTCGTAATTTTACGGCTTGTAAATATGTTATGTCAGGGCTATTTGATTTAATTGTAACTATTAGTTGGGAGAATAATAATGCTATTAGAATGATAAATGTGCTACAAACGAAATAACGACGCATAAACGTTGTCATTATGTTCGGCTATTATTTTTTGTGTTCAGTACCAACCCAATGTTTAGCGTTTGTCATCTAACTTCACAAAAATTAACATCAATATCAATATCAACATCAATATGAAATTATTCCAAATTCCAACCGTATTAACTGTTATCGGACTGATGATTAGACCAATAAAAATACAATCGACATCATGATACTATTGATTAATAGAAAAATATAAATTATAAACATAAGAAATGATGTTCTCATCATTATAAATCTTTACTTTAATCCTTATAAGTTATAACCATCATCATCCCCATCATCATCATCATCATCATCATAATCATCAGCACCTACCCGTCCACTACTGAACATAGTCCTTCCTCAATAAACGTCAAGACGATCCCTCGCCACTCGCATCTAAAACGGACTGGCCACGGACGGAGATCATAATAATATTGTTAATGGCTGGCCAGCACGTGCTAAAGTTAAATATTTCGTTTATATTATTTAATCTTTATTTAAAAGTACCTAAATGAAAATGATAAAGAAAAGCCATGACCAAAAGCACTAGAGTCTAATGGCGGTTGGACTATTAGGTAAATGCGAGAAGCGAGTTCGAATTACCTGTGAAACCTTTCGTGACAAATTACCAAGTTGTCTCCGAGCTGTGCACTGTGCTTGCAGACTCACGAAAGAACTTTGCTGGAGTGATAAAACTGATGCATATAAAATGCGCTCTTTGCTTTTAGTTGGCATTGCCACATGGGAAATAAACAATTCTCAAATTAAAATACTCTGTTGAAGATGTTTTTTTTAATATGTTAGTGGGATAGGCAAACTGGTAATCTCACCATGGTCCAGGCCTTGGTGTGGCGGTGGGGTGAGCCCCACTACTGAGGTAGCCTAGGCCCAGCACCTTGGGCGAAGCTAATTGAGCCGAGGAGGCTCTTTGTGCCTCTTCTTTGTGCTCTCTTATAAGAAGAGGGGATGTTCTGTGGTGTGGGATAACCCCTCTGTAGAGGTGGCGTTGGTCTCTTGAGGGATTGACTAGCCGTTGTGACGCCCTGTTTGCTCATTAGATCCGGTGTACCTCACTAAAGGCGGCATTGGTGGCTCTCGACGGGTTTTAGGAGGTAGAGCTGCGTCCACTTACCAGCTTTCGGGTGCAGCGAGCCCCACATACCCGCCGGGGGAAACCCACTCTCCCGCAGGATGCCTGAGAACATTTCTCGGGATTAAAGAAAAAAAGGCAAACGGGTAAAATATACTGATGGTAAGAACATAAACGTTGTTTTACCAAACCAGAGATGTAAGATGATAAGCCTCTATTCCAAAAATTATACTGCCTATTGTGATCTTCTTGCAGATATACAGCAAAGCTGTTTCGCAGAAGAAATAAGCATAATGGTAGGGCATACACGCACCCGTCCCAACTATTTATTTATTTCAATTCTCTCGCTGGCTTCAGATTACGTTTCAACAACTATGTTCACGTCGTAGTTATTCCATTTTTCGGAGCAGGCTATTTTTTAACTTTCGCTTCTCCTGGTCTCTATATCACTATGATATGACTACTATGATCTCATATGTGCTCTCAGTGCTTTGATCACGTGATCAACAGCGTTCAGGAATTTAACAGCTTCCACTATTGTTAGCCCATTAACTAATTGCCGTGAAGATTTTGTAAAATGTTATCATGGTGCCACCTTGTTAGTTGTCGGCACTTGGAAACTATTTCTTGAGTAGGTCCGATTCATGTAATTAATGATGTTTATGCAACAGATTTTAATATTTGGAAATAAAATAAAATATAATATAAATTAATATAAAACTGTGGTATCTGAGGCTAAAAAGGCTAACAAATAAATGGGACGTGAGGCACGGTAATTAGAAGGAACTATTTATTAACTTTGACCGCTCCTTGGATACGGTAGAAAAACGACTACCTACACTAATCCCGAATCCGAGTAATTTAGTTTACTCGTTTAGTCGTTTTTTTGAAATTAAACTACGTTCGGGAAAATAAAAGATCGTTATAATAAAACAATTTTTTTTTACGGATTTTATCGCGGTTTATTAAGATTTTTACAAGCCCGACGTTTCGGATACTTTACAGCAACCATGGTCACGGGAGGACTGAGGTGTCATACGTCCTATCATTACAAAGTTATTCGAAACTACCCTATGATACATCAATATTTTGGTCAGTCCTATCTACGCAGAAAGTGCTAACTGTATCTTTAATCTGTGACATATAATGCTTGGATTTTGATTTGATAATTTTAATAATGGGATCCCAAGCAGGTGGTAGAAGCCAGCCATCTTCTCTATTGAAATTAGGATGTTTTTTAATTTCAATAGCCTCACGGATCATCCTTGGTTGGAATCTGTGTTCTTTTGCGAGGACTTGTGGTTTATCAAATCTGATATAATGGCGAGCTTTGTCAATACTATGTTCACAGATGGCAGACTTAGTGTAGCGACGGTGTTTTAAATCAGCTATATGTTCTTTCACGCGAGTTTTAATAGATCTTTTAGTTTGGCCTATATAGGAGAGACCACAGTCACAATCAAGCTTGTATACTCCTGCATCTTGTAAGGGTATATGACACTTGACAGATGGTAAGAATTGACTTATCTTTTTTGGCGGCTTGAAATAAGTTTTTATAGAAGCTCGCTTTAGGATGAAGCCAATCTTGTCAGTGACGCCTTTAATAAACGAGAGAACTGCAGGTACTCGCTCGACGGTGGCTGGTTTCACACGTTCACTGTGACGGAGACGCGGTACCCGAAGCTTGTTGTCACGCAGTACTTGCTTGACATGTTGAAGTTCGGTCTCCAGGTGTTGCTCATCACAGATCCCTTGTGCTCACAAGAACACAACGCGAATTTCACTCATTATAATAGCACAAGCTATTATAATGAGTGAAATTCGCGTAAACTAAAGTATTACACTTTTATATTCGCGTAAATATAAAAGATCGTCCTTAAATTGGATGGGTGGATGATTTTACGTAAGTGACGAATGAGCCGTCTTGGTGTTCATTGACGAGAGACGGGCTAACTATGATGGTGACTGATTAAAGAATGTGGCTGGTAGTTACACATAAGTTACATATTTTAAGGAAAAGGTTGTCGAAATTGGTCACTAATCTAAAACGGATCAACCTATGCAGATAATGTGCACTTGGATGTAGAAAGTATTCTTCGATTTTAAAAATTCTTTAACTATTAATGATTAATACTCATGATGGTTACCGCATTTGGTGATGGTAAGTGGGCAGCGTCGCCCTTGAACGTAAGCAAATTCACCTTTATATCACAAGGAAATCCTTTATGGAAGTAGCCAGGATCTTTGGGTAGATCCTGACCATATGTGGGACTTGCATTTGGGAGTGCCCTACCCTAAAGTAAAACCACTGCGAGCCCCTGCATCCTTTTTGAGGATCACGGATCAGCAGGCAACATGATAACCACAGTAACAGATGGCCCCGGCGATGGCCAGACTAATTTTCGAAAGGGAGGACTGCCCGGTCGCTACCAAACAGTTACTGCGACGTCGTTTCCCACTGGACCCAAGTTCCCATCCTGAAGCACGACACGAGTACAGGGGCATTACTGGAGGCGCATTAGGTAGTGCCTATGAACCCCGTTCGTCACCTATGGGGGGAGGCCTCGTTTGCGGCCTCCTCACTTACCCGCTCGTCGGCCTTCTTCTGGTATACCTCACACTATAACTGCCTCACAGAAGGAGACTATCAATCAAATTTACCTGGGACTAGCCAAGGCAACTTATTTATGCGTTGCCTATGTTGAGACGTAAGATGGTGAGTCTCAGTACCAGTAATTACACTGCTTGTTTTGCCGAAACACAGCAAAGCTGGTTTACGGAACAAATAAGCAGAAATAACCTATGCAGACCGGACCCACCGATAAACACACCAGTAAAGAAATTCTATCAGATGTAACCAGAAATAATCCCTCAAGGTGAGTTGGTTCTAGTCTGGCTACGGATACAAGGATGCGTAGGTGCCAAATTTCTTGCAGATTCATTCAACGGTTTTTGCGAGTAGCCAATAAAGAAAACTGAATATAAAATTATTCATAAAAGTAACTTGGGGTGCCGTGTATAACACTTAGTACTAGCGCTATTCTTAAGTGATCAATTATAGGTATAAACATATTTTTACACAACTTTAAAAAGTTATAAGCGTCGTTCACATGCTACTTTGCGGAGTTTTTAAGTCTGCGAGAACTGTGTCGTTCGCTAAGTCCACAGATGTTCCCAAGCACTGTATAGCGATAGCAAAGTTGAGCGAAAGTTAGCATAAAACGTGTACTTGGTAGCGACGCATATTTTTTATATTTTTTGCAGGATGTTACGTGAAGAATAAAATCTATGCCTGGTGAAAATAGCAAAGTTAATACTGAGATTTAATAATATGTTTTTCCAAGATTACACAGTTGTAAGGATTTATTATGAACAGGCAACACAGAAATAAGCAAATATAGAAAAGTACAAGAACCGTCTTTGTGTTCGTTAATACTAGTGGCCCCGAAAGACGTTGTCCTGTACAAAATATATTTTCTTGTGAATCTAAACCATCCTTGAATCCCCTTGAACTCACACAAAAAATTTCATCAAAATCGGTCCAGCCGTCTAGGAGGAGGTCAGTGACATACACACGCACACAAGAAATATATATATATATATATATATATATATAAAGATTCACACATACGCAATACTCCCAGAGATCATGCAGATACAAACTGGTGACGAGCTGAAGCGATTAGCATGTATTTTTTACAAAGTATTTATTCTTACAGGAAGCGTTCCACGCGGAAGCTGACCAGATTTCAGTAGCCTGGTGGCCTTCCGGTGAACTTCACCGCTTGATTGCATAACGCCTGAACGCGAACCATTTGGATATAGAACGCGTGAATGCGAGACTTTTGTACTCAAAGCCCGCGAACGCGAGACGTTTGAACGTTGAACGCGCAAAAACGTGAATGTAATACGTTTTAATCTAGAAAGCGCAAAGGCGTGAATGCGAGTACGCGTAAACGCGAGACGTTTAAGCACATTATGTATGAGCGCGAGATATTTGAACGCAGAACGCGTCTAAGAAAGACGTTTGTATATAGAACGAACCAACGCGTAAACACAGAACTCAGAACAAGGAACGCTTGAAAGTGAGACGGCTTTGTCACCACAAATCTATATTGCAGTAATTACCGAACTACATAAGATATCTGTATAATATTGATGTAGTGTAAAATATATTTACATTTTGCGGTTAAAACAAATGGAATAGTTTGCTGACTGTCCTTCTTAAAAAAGATAATAACCATTGCAGTTTGTTCAAAGTTTACATTTCCATTTAAAAGTGGACCCGCATTGCTATTATCATAATATTATGTAATCCTCAGATCAGAAAAGCACAGATTTTTTTATTGTCATCTTTAGCAAATCTAAAAAATATAGACATATTTCTTCCTAGATAATGGAGATACATCATGTATAAGCGACTTCAACACTAGACATTTTTCTAAATAATGTACACATTTTAAGACGTACCCATTTCAAACTTATAAAAACTTTGCGAAACAAAATGACGAAAATAGTATTTAAAAAAAATGATGTGAAAAGTGTTGTATTTAGAAAAAAAGTCCGCCATCACTCTTTAATACAATTCTAATTTTAAATACAAACGTAGCATTTACGGTATATAATATTTGATAAAAGTACAAAAAATGTATACCCTTTAAATATAATACCTTTGTGTAATGACGGTACAGCCGCTCTTAATTAAATATCGTTAGCTGTTGCTGACGCTACCGTAGCACTAATGAGACACAATTGATTATCGTCATTTTGTTTAATATTCGCGCCATGTTCTTTATTTAAATTAAGGTCAGCTTTTTTTTATTTTATACCATGATTGTCATTAATGAAATTAATCGTAAATTAAAGTCGTAAAGCATTATATACTGTTATTTACTTAGGCCCTGTAACTAAATAGGTAGGTAACCTTCATCTACTCACATTTGTATGAAATATTTACTAAATTAAGCCAAATTATATACGGCGCTCGTTCACTATAATATTATTATCTTTTCGCTTCTGCGACACTATCGTTAAATAAATCTTACACGGTCCGTGTTCCTGCTACAAGCATCCTGCTATTCGACGATCGGCTAGTATACTGGTTACTGCAAACCACGGCTTAAATCTAACCTAAGGCAAAATTTGGAATAACTTTCTTAAGTATCGTTTCTATATTCAAACATCAATATATTACAAGACAAAGTGGTATAATTTTATATTAAAAAGCTATATCTATGGATAATATAGAAAATAAAAATACAAGGAAAATTATGGGATACAGCTAACACGCATTACGATAATGAAGGTTTACCAATTTGAAATCAGATTGGGGAGTCCCGAGATTGAATAGAATCAATAATCCCAATGAAGAATTCATCTCATTACGATGAACGTAATTGACGTACAAAATCTCATTTCCAGCGGAGATCCCGAATTCGTTTTAAGTAATATCCAGAAACCTTTTTGGTAAGCTTATTAGCTTGTTAATCAAAAATAATTGGATGCTAATATCTTGTTCATTTTTATTTAGGCATTATATTTTTTTATGTCATGAGGAGGCGACCGAGCAGTCGGAGCCTTATGGTGACTACCGACGCCCATATACATCTGCACAACCAAAAGTTATGCAGATGCATTGCCCTCCTTTTCCCTATCCCCCCAATGGGCTACCGAAAACTCATAAACCGCACGGCTGCAAAGCAGCATGGCACTACGTCTTTGGCTAGCATAACCCAAGTGAATAAAATGAAACTTTGTAAATATTATGAAATATTTTTTTTCCTCTTTTCTTGCATCTTCGTCTTTTCCTGCAATCTTTCCAAACGACATTCAACGGGATTTGAAAACACTAATGACGTGTATGGAGCATTATTTGTTGATACTCCCAAATACTTATAGAAACATTACCTTTAGTTGCAGTAGATCGTGTGGTGCCCCTCTCTTCAGCCTTCTCTTGAACCTGGCTGTTTTTTCATTAGGTTCCTTGCTATTGAGTTAGAGTGGTTTTACATTTTATCGCTGAGGTGCTTCTGTTGCCTAAGCGGCTGAAGGTGCTCGCCGTGGTTTTGGTTTGGGTTTATGGCGACATGCATAGAGCATTTATGCATGTCGCAAAAAAAAAATGAATACTCTTAACGTATGGTTTCAAAAAGCGTTATGCTAAATATATATTATAAGCGTTATAGATAAAAACCTAATATTACCTTTTAAATTAAATTGTTCACGGAAACATGAACAAAATGATAAAAGAAAATTACTTTTTACCTCAAATAGGTATTAAAGTAATATCAACAATTTACGGATTCCAAGAAGTAAAAGGCACAAAAGACCCCATAGGTTCAAGGTACCGAACAGACGTTGCTGTTGTTTGGTCGGATGATATAAATAATGTTATTATAAAAGAACGCCTAACATCGACGCAAATGACTTCTGGCATCCAATCAGGACTGGGCAATGCACGTTTGTCGATATCGTGGTCGTCCCTAGTTGGAGGTTTACCTACTCTCCAACATTAGAACGTCATTTTTATGCAACAGCTAGTCACATAATATTCTGTATTCTATTACACAAACATTAATAAATTGTAGCACACGATGTGCGAGTGGCTTGCAGTAATAATGGTTGCAATTGGAATGGAACGCTCGCCTCGTAAGCCAATTAAATGATGCCAGCTCATTGGAAATAAGATCTACCTTTGTCTCTTTGTTTAGGACCATTGTTTCTATTAAGCTATTAATCTAGCGCTTATGGTAATTCCATAGATAAATGTTTACATTTAGGGTGTAGGGTAATTATATATGTTTCTGAATTTAAGTATGGTTTTGAAGTAGCACGAATCACATCTAATATGGCCGAGAAAAAAGTTTGAAAAACATACAAATATCAGAATTGAGAACCTTTTACCGGTGGGAGGGAAGCGCTGTGCCGCGCTCGTGGATGCATGGGTACCACCATCCTGCTTGTTTCTCCTCTTCTTCTTCTCAAATTTTTTTTGCTGTGTTTCGGAGAGAAGGGCAAGACAGGCAGTGTAATTACTGGCACCGAGACTTAACATCTTATGTCTCAGGATAGGCAACACATAAATGAGGCCCGGGCTCGTTCCAGGTATACTAGTTTATGTTACCATCAAGTGGCACGTTTGTCAGTTTGCCTATCCGACTAACATAAAAAACCGGCTCCTTTTTTAGAAATCGATTAAAATAAATGTTTAATAAGTTTGAGATAAGGAAAGTTGCAAACAAGCCATCAGATATTAACAAATGATCACTATAAAAAGCCTTAAATAACGCGATGCGTTTTATATTCTGAGACATAATAGGATTTTTTTACCGGAACATCAAAGATACTTGATGTGAAAATAAGCAAAATAATAGCACTTATGTATGGCTACAAAGCACATCCCTTTTACCATTAACTTTGTGACGCAAGAAATTAGCAGACTAACACGCCACAAAGCACATCCTTATTACGGAAAAAATATCTATACCTAAAAACACAAATATTACTAGATTTAATAGACATATAAAATTACCGCCATCAATGCACCTATTAAGGCTTTTTAAAAGTGCTCTTTCAATACTTAATGTTTAAATGAGGTCAAATATTCAGGACCTAAGACAATGCTGTATAAAACTCCCAGCTCAACACCATAGCAGTTGTTGGAGGGCTTCAGTCAGGGCGGGAATTCTGAGCGCGTAGCACGTTCCCTCCTCGCTCGCTAGAGAGGGAAAACTTTATCGTAGAGGATGATATGTGATACAGTGATGATGGGTGATGTGTGAGTGCGGGATGAAAGGTAAAATTATAAATATAAAATATAATTAATAAAAAAAATTGTCTTATCTATTTTTATTTTATATTTTTAATATGTTGAAATTTTGGCGATAAAAAAATAATATTTTTTATCGCTGAAATTTCAATATGGTAATGGTAAATAAATATTTATGAACAATGATAAATAAGCCCCGTGGTAGAGCAGATGTGGAAATAATAATATTTATTTTTATTTTTTTTTCAATTATTTATTATGGACGAATATTTAAATCATACGAATATTATCCAATGGTGGAATTGGAATCTTGGTGAAATGGCGGTGTTCAACTGTGTTCAAACAATGTCTGTCATTTGGTTTTATTTTTCGAAAAAAGTTTTATTTAAAATAATATGTCTTATTTTTAATTATACTTTTTAATTACTTTGCTGGCTTAGCTTGAAACACATTTACCAATAACATTTTTGTACTTTCCATGACAGGGTTAGTGAAAAATATTCAAAACGTCGAGAAAGTAAAAATCTTAATAATTCGCGATGAAATCCCTTAAAAGTTATTTCATTATAACATTTCACACATGCGGCGTCCTTTTTATAGTCATAAATTAATAATAATACAAAGTTAATGATTGCGACGCAAGCTATGAAATAAGTTTAATAAAAAATATTACCTAATGTTGTTGTTCAAAAAAACGAAATGTATTTTTAATATAGGAATTCCATTATTTTTTAATAAAGGAAGTCGAATTGTGTTTTTAATCAGTTATTTAGAAAAAAAAATATTTATAATTATTGCTTTTTATGTTTTATTTGCCATTAATGTATTCTGACATCGGGCATATTTAATTTATTTTATATTTAAACTAAAGAGTTTGTATGTGACTTGACGTGACAAGAGCTATCGTTTCGTCAGTTCTTACTTTCGGGAAGCGATAAAACAATTTTGGATGAGAAGTTTACTTTGTGTCATTATTTGCTAATAATAATTTGAATACGTTAATATCCGGATCTAAACATTTTCTATTTTTAAGAGTCAAATTATAAAGGAAGGTTACGAACGCCGGTGGGAGGGACGCGCTGTGCCTCGCTCCCGGCTGCATGGGTACCACCATCTTACTTGTTTCTCCCGTGAAACAGCTTCGCTGTGTTTCGGAGAGAAGATGAGTTGTCTGGGCTCGTTCCAGGTAGTTTATGTTCATGGGCGACGTGGACCACTTAACATCAGGTAGTACGTTTGACAGTTTGCCTATCCAACTAACATAAAAAAAGCTATTTATTTATTTTAGAGGAGCTTTTGATCGCTAATAATACTAACACTTTAGCTTTATATTGTAAAGATTTATAATAGTTAATTAATTTTATAAAACAAACATAAAATAAACAAGCATTGTAATTAACTAAAGGATTCTAAATATATATAAAAAAATGTAGATCTAAGTTGATTCAGCCAGGTGATGCCATTGTTTTGATAACAAAGCATAATAACGTTGTATAAACACGGTTCGATCAATATTCCTATTAATGGAGAGAAGCCATTGTTTTCCCATACACCATTATTGATGATAACGATGATTTTAAGAGTATGCCACTCAATATATAATAATTGCTATTTATTTCCTAATAGATGTATGACTGCCGGTGGGAAAGTTGCCCAGTGCCGCGCGTGTTCGCGCTGCTTTCTGCTTATATGTAAAGCTGTTTGCCTGTTTCTTAGGCAACTTCTTTTTTTTTCTCTTTAACGACGAAAAATTATGAGGCATCACGCGGGGGAGTGGGTCTCCCCACGCAGGTATGTGGGACTCGCTGCGCCCGAAATCTCTACCCACTAAAACTCGGCGAGTGCCACCAATGCCGCCTTTGGTGAGGTGCCCCGGATCTAATGAGCAAACAGGGCACCTCGACGGCTAGTCAGTCCCTCAGGGGACCGACGCCACCTCCACAGAGGGGTTGTCCCGCACCACATAACAACCCCTTCCAATGTCGGAACAGTACAATTCAGTGAGGTTGCAGTCCTTGCCCCTTGCCCCCTGCTCCTTGACCCCTCTTCTTATAAGAGGGGTACAAAAAGCCCCCTTGGCTCAATTAGCTTCGCCCAAGGTGCTGGGCTCACCCTAGGCTACTGAGCCCCACATGAGTTGCCTATCTTAAGACATAAGATGTTAAGTTTCAGGGCCTGGTAAGGCAGTGTAATTACCTACACTGCCTGTCTTGCCCTTCTCTCCGAAACACAGCAAAGCTGTTTCAAAGGAGAAACAAGCAAGATGGTGGTACCCATGCAGCCCGGAGCGCGGCACAGCGCATCCCTCCCACCAGTAAATTTTAAGATAACTTCTCAAGTATTCCTAATCTCATGTACCTACTAGGATTTTATTTTATAAACACGCTGAAACAATGCCTCAACGTGAACTTGATTAAAAACGCTCCCGGCGAGTGGAGCTGCAGCCGTATGTTGATGGAAGAAGTCTTGTGACTGATTGTGTCGTCATCTGTGTCAGTATGGTTCAGTGACACAATTCAAAAATATCAAATCCTTTGGCTGTTTTACGCATTTTCGCACCTTTTGCTGAGGCTATCGCTTCGGCGATTTCTTTCAAACAGTCACGAATTCGGACAGGACCAAAGACTACTATTGTTTAACTAGAGACAGGACGTAAAATTAACAGAACCCATATCACCCATTTTTGTATGGATTGACTAAAAATAATTTAGTTAATAGAATCAGGCGTTACCTTGCGGAAATCCATTATATAAGATATTAAAATATTTTGACGATTACTAATCGTAGAGTCTACATCCTGAGGATGCCTCGGTGTCGGGGCGAAACGTACGTAGATTGTTTGGTGGTTGTCTTTTACTGTGGTTGTGGTGCATGTGGGGTGGTGGTGCATGCGAGTGTACGCATATGCAGTGTGGGAAAGGAGGGCGGTGCTATATGCATGCATATGCGTGCACTCACACATTTGCTGTAAAGACTGCGTTTTTCGCGGGATAATTGCTAAATAATATAAAATATTTTAATATCTTAAAAATAATTTGTCTATTTTTTTTATAGCATAGGAGAGCAAACGACTATCAACGCCCATACACATCTGCACAACTAGAGATTATGCAGATGCGTTGCCTACCTTTTACTTATCCCTCAATGGGTCACAGGGAACTCACAAACCGCATGAAACGCAACAGCGTAGCCTTCACATGACGCCAGTGTTATGTGAGCGAGACGTACCACCCCGGTCGTGCCGGCCCAAATCGGTTGCAAAGCTGCATGGCACTACTACTGTTGTGGTTCAAGAAATCCATCAACAAAATACATGTAGTATAAACCAATAGAAAATGTTTCTAATTTAATTTAAAAGTAAACTTGTCAAGAATATGCCAATATCCTCTTAATACAGACAGGGAACGTTATAAAAAGTACTGGTTGTTTATTGCACGACCTCTGTGGCTCAGTGGTAACAAAAATATTTTTTGTGTTCCTGGGTCATGGATGTGTATTAAATATGTGTATTATATAATAAAAAATCTTAAATATATGTATAGTATAAAAGTATTAAATACTAGCTGTTGCCCGCAGCTTCGCCTGCGTTTATTTTGATTTACAGGCGTTCGGATTAATGATGATTATTTTTATGGCCAACGTTACGCCTTATAACATTAGCTATCTGCCAGTGAAAGCCTCGTCAAAATCGGCTTAGCCGTTTTAGAGATCAACCGGAACAAAGAGACAGACAAAAATGATTTTTTTATGTAAGTACCATATATTATTTCATAGCTTTTATCCGCGACTTCGTCCGCATGTAAGAAGTATTTTTTTTTAACTTATTTTTCAAATAATATGGTTCCAATTAACCACCTTATATTATAATTTAAAGAATACTATTAACTTCCCGATAATTTCCTTATAGGCACGATAGTACGTTTTGAAAAAATATATTTATTTAATTTAGAAGTACATTTTTATTATATTTAAATTACTTTTACGGATTTTATCGCCATTTATTAAGATGTTTACATGTCCGACGCTTAAGATACTTTACAGCAACCATGGTCATGGGAGGATTGAGGTGTCAGGCGTCCTAACGTTACAAAGTTATTTGAAACTACCCTATCATATGATACATCAATATTTTAATTCAAATTAGTACCTACTACCTCTACTATCTATGTATTTTTAAAATCTGCAGCGCGCTTATTGCGAGTTTTGGATGGATCTATGCTAACGGCCCGAAGTCCCTAATGCTACATCGGATTAGTGTGAGCCCATTCGGCTCACTTTTGATTTATAAAGTGGGGGGTTGCCCCCCGCCTACCGTGCAGTCTGCGACCACACGACCTCCTGGCGTCGGTTGTGTAAAGTCGGCGCGTGAGCGCCCTCGCCTTTTTAATTTTTATAGATGCAGCGGATGGCCGTTTCGCGCGTTAAATAAATATCAACCCATACAGCTCGCGCGGCGAGATTTGAAAGTTTTATTTCATCTATATCTTGTGTGTTTATAAACCGATTTCTATAATATTTTTTTTTCTAAAATAGATAATAAAGTGTACTTTTTGAATATGGGAGTTTGATAGAGATATATCTATGTGAAATACAATATATTTATGCATTTAATACAATTTGAAGAAATGCTTACGATTAAACACATTATTGTGGCTAATTTATAAAAGATAGATATATACTATTCAGGACTTTTTTGTGGATCTTTTGAAGACCATCATCTTTGTAATACATACTTTTGGTGTATGGTCAACGTATGCGAGGATAACAGCTCGAAAGCGCATTTTCATCCGACTTGCTTCAAATTTAACGTCACTGCTCAGCTCCTATGTGTCTTAGCATTATGTTATATAGCCTATAACCTGCCCAGGAGTATGGACTACAATCGTACTAAGTTTCGTTAAAATCCCTTCAGTAGTTTTTGACCCATGCGTGCATATACAGTCAGACAGACAGACAGACAGACAGACAGACAAAAAATTTACTGATTGCATTTTTGGGATCAGTATCGATCACCATTCATCCTCCAATATTAATTTTGAATATATATTCAATGTACAGAATTGACCTCTCTACAGTTTTATTATAAGTATAGATATAGATATTTCCGTTGTCTGGTACCCGTAACACAAGTTCTTCGAGAACTTACCACGGGACCAGATTGACGTGGTGTGAAAGCGTCCATAGATATTATTATTATTATTACAAATTAGAAAATATCTCAGGTAGGTCATCACTATAACCACAGTCTATGAAACTGCACTGTGCTATTACGTTTAACATTAATTTGTTTATGATAATTATTTTATCATCACCAAGTCAACATGCGAGTAGCAGGCCATCTTGGCATTTATTAAAAGACCTATGTTCAGTAGTGAACGGATGAAGGGTGATGATGATTATGATGAATGATTTTATGGTCGTTATCATTCAGATTATTTCGTCCGTGAATTACCTCTAAGTATGTATTTCGGGCTGGAATGTCCACTATCTGACAAAGCCTTTTAATTAAATAAAGATTTAAAAAAAGTATGTACATATTTCGAAGAAGGGAGCAGGGCAGACAGTAGCATCGCGGCCGTTTTTAGTTGTTACATTAGCTGGGTAGTCCCCGGTGTACTCCAAGGCGCCCATGGAGTACACCGGGGCATGACATATAAGTCCATAGGCAAGTGTGAATTTCCTCAGCTGGTTCGCCTGCCACTTTATTTTTCACACTAACTTAAAAAAATATAGTCAAACAGGCTAAGAAGGGAAGAGTTTCGGTCCCTTGTTTTCTTATGTCCATACGCGACGTTGTTTTTTTTTTATGTTAGTTGGATAGGCAAACTGGCAAACGTGCCACCTGATGGAAAGTGGTCGAAGTCGCCCATGAACATAAACTAGTTTACCTGGAACGAGCCCAGGCAACTTATTTAGGTGTTGCCTATCCTGAGACATAAGATGTTAAGTCTCGGTGCCAGTTATTACACTGCCTGTCTTGCCCTTCTCTCCGAAACACAGCAAAGCTGTTTCACGGGAGAAACAAGCAAGATGGTGGTACCCATGCAGCTGGGAGCGCGGCACAGCGCTTCCCTCCCACCGGTAAACCACTTACCACGCACTGTTTGCCTATTTAAGTAACATGTTTTTTTTGTCCAGGACACGGACTACCATGGGTTTTGGTCACGATAGCAGTGGCGTTGGCGAGCTCTGACAAACGTCCTCAGTTCGTGGTGCAGCCTCCGCCGAGGGTCTTGTGGCCCGCCACGCGAGGCGCCCACGCCGTTTGCCGCGCCACCGGCCATCCGCAACCCGAGGTGCACTGGGTCACCGCGGAGGGGCAGCTCATCACCACTATACCGGGTTTGAGGTAATGTACAAACTTACCATATACGTAAAATATTAACTTGCTTCATGAATAGGCTTTGATTAGTAGTTAGTTAGTTCAGCTTTATTGTTAGCCCTTCCGTGGTATTATTTCTTGTTAAAAATATTTGAAAAGATTAGTCCACTGAGTTTGTTTTGACGGTTTTTTTTTATAGAAGAGGGGGCAAACGGATAGTCGGTTCACTTGATGGTAAGTGAAGAGCGACATCCACAGACACCCGCTACACCAGTGGATTAGCAGGTGCGTTGCCGGCCTTTCAGATATGAGTATGCTCTTTTCTTGAAGGTCCCTAAGTCGTATCGGTTTCTTCTTAGTGGGCTTACCTTGGAACCGGTGGTAGTTTGAATTGACGTTCAAAAAGATACTTAATTGGTACTATTTTGAATGATTTTTTTTGATTTGGTTTGATTTGTTAACATGTGAAAAAAAATCACAAAAAAGTCCTTCTTAGTCAATACACCCCACCATGGTTCAGGCCTTGACGTGGCGGTGTGGCTTAGTAGCTTAAGGTGCGCCCAGCACTACTACTAAGCCACACCGAATTTAGCGAAGCTAATTGAGCCGAGGGTGCTCTTTGTACGCCTCTTATAAGAAGAGGGAACAAAAGAACAGGAGGCAAGGGGTGAGGACGGAAACCTCACCCCATTGTACTGTCACGACGTTGGGAGGGGTTGTTCTGTGGTGCGGGACAATTCCTCTGTGGAGGTGGTGTCGGTTCCTTGGACTGACTAGCCGTTGAGTGCCCTGTTTGCTCATTAGATCCGGGGCACCTCACAAAAGGCGGCATTGGTGGCACTCTCCGGGTTTTAGTGGGTACAGCTGCGTCCACTTACCAGCTTTCGGGTGCAGCGAGTCCCACATACCCGCTTGGAGAGACCCACTCCCCAGCGTCCTTCCTTCCATTCCTGGATGATAATCTCTGGGCATAATAAGGATTTACTGGTGGGAGGGAAGCGCTGTGCTGTGCTCCCGGATTTGTTGTGGATCGGAGACAAGGGCAAGACAGGCAGTGTAATTACTGGCACCGAGACTTAACATCTTATGTTAAGTCTCGGCAACACATAAATGAGTTGCCTAGGCTCGTTTCAGGTAAACTAGTTTATGTTCATGGGCGACGTCGACCACTTAACATCAGGTGGCACGTTTGCCAGTTTGCCTAACCAACTAACATAAAATAATTAATGATGAATCCAGGAATCTTGGCGTTCATTAAGATCTTATGTCAAATGATACAAGGTTATGATCGTGAAGGGCTTGATAGGCAGTGCAATGAATTTAACATAACTTAATACAAAGTTTGATTAGTAAAAGTTTAGCCGTTACTGAAGTTCATCCCTGAGTAAACATCCTAAAAATACGGCTCTTGAATAGTTTATTACAAGGTAATTACGGGTGGGCTAACTGGCTGGGCTAAAATAACTTTGGCTATGATTAGCAGTGTTTCATTATACTTTTTGTAGGAAGTCGCACTTCTAAAAAGTAAAAACCTAATTCTGCAACGTCTATTTCGATTTTTTTATTAGTTTTTGCGTGAAAGAGTAACAAACATCCATACATATTATAAACTTTCGCTTTTATAATAGTTTATAAGTAGGATTAGTTGGATAATTTTTATACACGATATTTTTATACACCTATGCTACTATTATAATAAATCAACTTTATAAGTTTCGAATTTTAGAACACATCAATAATTTAATTAGCCAATAAATACTGACGAATCCTAGGATACAAATGACATCCAGAGGACGGAAACATCTTTGAAAAATCAGAGGAGATGAGGAAGAAAACCTCTTGAAAATATGACTCCGAATCCCATGCTCGTGGTTGTGCGGTGAAGGCATGCATGGCTGATGGATCATTCGGTTTTGCGTACCCCTGGAGGAATGCGTACCGGATGTAAAACGTGTGCAGGAGGTTCTACAACTAGCTCCCAACGCAGGAGACCAGGGGCGGCGTCGTGGTTATGCGCAAACGTGCGTCGACTGCGCGCTGTCATTGAAGGGACTGTGGCCACTGTGGGCGGTTTGCATCGGGGGATGGCCGCTTGCACTAGGGTCCTGAGCTGGACGACGGAGAATGGTGGCGTGACACGTCACATCACCCAGAGGAGAGCCCGCAAGGGCATCCGCAGACGGGGTTGTGGTAGTCTTTCGTACTCATGACACCGTCAATGCAGTACAGGGGAACATTTCCAAGTAAAAAAGGGTACAAATAACATGTAATATAATAAGTGAATATCGCGTGAGCGTTAATAAGTTATAATATCGTTGACATTACAATTATATAAATAATACAGTAGTCTCTCAAAAGACGCTCTTCATCTGTCAAGGCCATCTCGTGCCTTCATTTCAGTTCTAATTTAATTATGTTCACAATACTCTGTTTTATAATTTACTTTGTGAAGTTTCCCGTACAAGCTTAAGTGGAGACACCCGAAAAAAGTAATTTATATTTCTAAGGAAAAATGAAATAAAGAAATGATTGTAACGCAACGCCTATCTATCATCATCAAGTATTTTGTCTCTGTTTTATGTGAGTTGGATAGGCAAACTGGCAAACGTACCACCGGATGGTTCATGGTCTCCCATGAACATGAACTAGTATACCTGGAACTAGCCCAGACAACTTACGTGTTGCGTATTATGAGACAACATTAAGTCAAAAAAGTAAAAATAAATGTTAAGTCTTGATGCCAGTAATTACACTGCCTGTCTTGCCCTTCACACAAACACAGCAAAGCTGTTTCAAGGGAGAAACAAGCAAGATGGTGGTCCCCATGCAGCCGGGAGCGCGGCACAGCGCTTCCCTTCCACTCATAATCATAATTATGCAGCCCTAACGAAATACTTTCACTTATAACGATGCGAAATTAATTTAATAGATGCTCGTAGATCCACGATCCTCCAACATGAATTCCTTTAAATATATTTTGTACAGCCAGTATTCTCAAAACCGGTATAACCAGTGATGATGGAACATTTTTACGTCACATCAAAAAGTTCTTCAGCGAAATTCGACAAAGGTCCGAAGTTCTTTAGCACTTTGTAAAACTCCGCACTGAAGTTGTTCAAAGTGCCTAATATGTTTTTGACGTCCTATTTATTACATCTTTGTGTTTCAGACAAAATTAGTTAGTTAGTAAACTTGTTTGCATTTTAATCATTTTCTGGAGCCTTTTTTTTAGTCTCGGTGCCAGTAATTACACTGCCTGTCTTGCCCTTCTCTCCGAAACACAGCAGTGCTTTTTCACGGGAGAAACAAGCAAGATGGTGGTACCCATGCAGCCGGGAGCGCTTCCCTCCTACCGGTAAAGTGTAATTACTGGCACCGAGACTAAAGATTTTATGTCTCAGGATATGCAACACATAGATGAGTTGCCTGGGCTCGTTTTAGGTAAACTAGTTTAAGTTCATGGGCGACGTTGACCACTTACCATCAAGTGGCACGTTTGCCAGTTTGCCTATCCAACTAACATAAAAAAAGCCTTTTTTAAATGTGATGGAAGAAGTTGGAGTGTATTTTTATAGAAGAGGCAAACGGGCTGTAGTTTCACCTGGTGTAAGTGATAATCGACGTCTAGACATACGTTCCATCATTAGCAGATGCGTCGCCGGCCTTTCAAATATTCAATTTCAAATACGCTTTTCTTGAAGAAAAAAATATGCGGGGGAAGTTTATACGTGCATAGTTCTGGATTCGCGGAGTATTCAGAAAAAAAATGTACTGAATTTGTTAAAAGTATTTTGCAATGTTTTACGGTTGTTCTTTATTTAGCTCTCTTATCTTATCGGAAATAAGTCGTAGTAATCACTGTCCCATGCTTATTTAGGGACAGAAAATATATTCCGCTCTTTCAGAATTCTTAACTAAATTCGTTGCGGTTCCTAAAGCAGACACTCCGCACCTCAGGTTCCGTTTAAGATCATGCTAAAATGTCATTTAGTCGTTACCGCCGTTGATCCTGGCTACACAAGAGTAGCAGTGATTGGAATGAATGCACAAAGTTGTGCCAAATTCTATCCTACTTCCTACTAATGTTTAAACGCGAAAGTTTGTAAGAATGTATGGATGTATGTTTGTTACTCTTTTGTGCAAAAACTATATGGATAAAATATATGGATTGTAATGAAACTACTATAACATAGCTTATACATCAGAATAAAATAAAGGCTATAATATATTCCTTGTGCTCTCACAGAAATGGGAAGTTCTCGGGTGAAACCGAAGGGCGCTGTTAGTTAACCATATTGCAAGAATTGCACTCAGTCGAAATATATTTTATGGCCTTAATAGTCAAACTAGTAGGCAGGGTATTACGTCTTTGCCAGGTGCCAGGTTTGAAAATTTCCACTTACCAACCACCGCCAGCTTCTTAACGTATACTTCATTATACCTAATATCCTAAGGATACTTGGTGATGGCGTGGATAGACTGGGTCGGAAAAGTCCAGGATGTCCTATGGCGAGATGGGCCGATGCCGTGGGAAGGCTGGCGGGCAAAACGTGGAAGGGACGGATGAGATTGGCAGAAAAAAGGGTAGCATAGAGCAGTGCTCAACAATGGGCTGATGATGGTGATGATGATGACATATTTAATTTAATTCAACAAATAAAACAAAACAATTTCAAACAATATACAAAGATAAAAGCAAATGCTTCGAAATCTCTCATTAAATTGACATTCTTTGATTATTTTAAAGAAAATTTGCGTTCAAGAAATAAGAGAATATTAATGGCTTCGCTAAAAGGGTTTTTAGGGGACCGAGGTAGCCCATTTGTTACCCTCACAACATTTTATATTTCCTCCGAGCTTATACTAAATTGCCGTATTAACTTTATATCTTTTGTCATGCCGAATTTTTGTATATAAATAATGTTAAAACTCCAGAAAGGTTTTATTTTCATAATTTTAATAATGCAAAAATAATAAAAAAAAATTAAACAAAAATTAAAACCGACTTCAAATTAAAAAAAAAAACTAAAAAGTAATAAAATAATTTCCTTAATTTTTGTGCCTACAATTTATAATCAACTTGTTCTTCTACTAATATACAATCTTTGTGTTTACCACGTCATTATTGTTACTTTTGGAGTCGGTGTCAGCCAAGGTAGGGAGGTTAGGAGGTAGGTACATCAACAAATAGGACACCGGCATCAATAATAATGACGTGGTAAACGCAAAGATTGTATATTAGTAGAAGAACAAGTTGATTATAAATTGTTGGCACAAAAATTAAGGAAATTATTTTATTACTTTTTAGTTTTTTTTTAATTTGAAGTCGGTTTTAATTTTTGTTTAAAATTTTTTTATTTCTTAATTTTTAGTGATTTCAAAATTTTTTAACTGATTTTATTTGTCTGAAATATGGGTAGAACTATTAAACGCGTTGCTCAGATTAAATAGCGCTGTATTAATGAGATGACCGTAGAAAGGGTTTAATTCATTACATAACAAATGAAAAAACCGAAATGGGATTGTGTAAAACTTTATACACATGTAATTGAAAGCAATCACGGCAGATTGGCTGCCATTCGTTAAATAATTCCATTATATATAGGTATAGAACATCACCAATATATAGATATAGAATTTATATTATGATGACCTTGAAAAACTATGATGCGCTTCCAAGCCACAGTTGTTTTTTGTTCATTTAACAACGACAAGTAATAAAATTACATGATTTTGGCATAATATTATTTACCGTTTGAAGTAAGCCCAATTAAAGCTGTAAATCGTCGAAGATTCCCCTCGACTGTGTATGGTCTCCATCATCACACCTGTAATGGCGCTTATAACCCATATGGGTACAAAGTTCTCATCAATTTAAATTAATTAAGTCCAAACACAAGATAGCTACTGTAAACTGTTGAGGAGTTCCCTTAACTGTCTTTTTGTCTTCATCATCAGACCCCTAATGACAGTCACAACCCATTTAGGTGTTAAGTTCTCATCATTACAAATTAATCAAGCCCAAACACAAGGTTACTGATGTAAATCGTTGAGGAGTTCCCTCGATTGTCTTTCGGCTCCAGCATCAGATCGACTCCAGACCTTCATTAAATTGTAGTCCTTCAAAACACTTCATAAAAAAAATATCAAACGCACTAGTCGCCCCTACGATTTTCGAAAGTTCCCCTCGATTTCTCTGGGATGCCATCATCAGATCCTGGTTTCCTTATCATGGGACCATTTGGGAAGTATACCCTTTAGAACAAAAAAATATTTTTTCAAATCGGTCTAGCCATCTTCGAGTAATCAGGTAACATACATAAAAAAAAAAAAAAAAAGATTCCGACGAATTGATAACCTCCTCCTTTTTGAAGTTGGTTAAAAATACATAAAAGTGCAAATCTCTGATACAGATTGAGCCCAGAATACTTTTAATTTCTCAATTTGCATTTAAAAAAATGTAAAGTTGGTTCACGGGCGATAGTATAACGCGACAAGGTCATAACAAAACGCTTGCGGCCCAAAAGTTGGTGGCAGCTCTACGATTACTAATCGTAGAGTCTACATCCTGAGGATGCCTCGGTGTCGGGGCGAAACGTGAGTAGATTGTTTGGTGGTGGTCTTTTACTGTGGTTGTGGTGCATGTGGGGTGGTGGTGCATGCGAGTGTACGCATATGCAGTGTGGGAAAGGAGGGCGGTGCTATATGCATGCATATGCGTGCACTCACACATTTGCTGTAAAGACTGCGTGTTTCGCGGGATAATTGCTAATTAATATAATATAATTTAATATCTTAGATAGAGTGATTCAAGAGGAAGGTTTATAAATATAATAACATGCTTAATATATTAGAGAACAACTGATAATCTCAAGATTTCTAATGTGAAGTAGAAAATAAACACATTTTTTTGCGCTTACATTGCAAACGCTGGCTGAACCCTATCGGATATATCAAAATAATGTACTACATTATTGTACAACTTAAAAAGGTTTACAAAAAAGTCCGCGATGGCATATGTCTGTCTCTTAAGGATAACATACTATATCCATTTCAATATTTAAAAAAATGGCAATTATAAAGCGGTAATTGGAAAGGTATTTACACAAATGCGCTATTAATCCCTATCATTTTAAATACGTTAGTTAGCTTGAGAATTTCATGAAGTTTATTTTTCGCTTTCCACCATGAAAATTAAATTAATACCTTAGGAGATATAGCAAAATCAAAATAATGCGTCGCCGTGATTCGACCGAGCCGCGCGGGCGCTCCATGACGTATGGTTGAATTGTTTAACCTAAGTATGCCTAATACGGTTGTAAATCTAAGATAACGCGATAATAATAAAAAGAAAACAATTTGATTGGAACATTTGTCTTAGGACAGAAAATGCACAATTTGGAAGTAATAATTGTTGTAGTCAATTTTTATAAGCTTTATTCAACTTGCAATGTACGTATATTTTTTGCTTGTGGGTAAATTTTACTACTACCTACCCTAAAACATAAAATAAACCCTAACTAAATCACAGCGTAAACTTACAATTTATAAGGCATTAATATTTAAATTTGCAGCTTAATATAAAGTTTAACCCGTACACAATGTGTTTATAATATAGATCCTTTAAACAATGATTAGTTATAGTTCGCATAATGAGAATCGACGAAAGTTGTATTAAATAACTGTTGGAACTTAAGCCATATTTTACCGGGAACAATTATTTCTCGTTTACACCCGGCGTAGTAGGACACTTTATTTAAATTTATACTAGTCCTTTTATATTTATAGAAATACTAGTTGGTGCCCGCGACTTCGTCTGCGCAGGATAAGATTTTGGTTTCTTTTTCATAAAAGTATCCTATGTTACTTCTTATACCTCCAAGAATATGTGTATAAAGTTTCATGATGATCGGTTAAGTAGTTTTCGCGTGAAAGCGTAACAAACAAACTTACTTTCACATTTATGATATTAGTAGGATAGTAGGATTTAAGTGGTAATACGTAGTTGATGGTGAACGACTGTGGTCTAGTGGGTATGAGCTCGGTCTCGAGAGGTCCGGGTTCGATCCTGATCCCTGTGGTGCCTTGAAATGGGTTGGTGGGTTGTGTGGGTGCCTAATTTTTATGAGACCATCACTTACTAACCCACTATGACCCAACACCCTCCTCGCCTGATTTCGAGGAGGAGACCCGTGCCCAGCAGTGGGAGATATAGGGGTTGATATTATTATTATATAATATAGCTAATACAACTAATATTGTTTGACTAACATAGTTTTACGCAATTTGCACTCATTATAAACTTTATGCATATTTTAATGTTGTTTATTATGCATTTATTTTTGCTCCATTTATTTGTATTGCATTCCATAATCGGCGAAATATAATACTAAATAAAAAAAGTGTCATGGGACACCAGAATCTGATAGGAACGAAGGTCCGTATTATAGAAATATTGATTTCAAGTTTTATTCGAGGTATAGAGAAAATAATTATTCGGGTGTACATTTATTATTATGATTTTTTTATCAATAAAAATCAGAGCAATTCCCGTCGGAAAATAAAAAATAAAAAAGTCACCTGAGATGGGTGGGCTTTTTGGCTAAGCAGCCCTAATAGTGTAACCGACGCAGTGGTGTGTCAGTCAAATATTTGTATTTCAATGGTTTGTGGTTCAAAATTCATTTGTTTCTGAGTAGGATGACGTCAATAAAAAATCTTAAAAAAATAATAAAATAAAAATAGTTTATTTCTTCAACTATAAGGTCTACAAGCATTATTCTGTGGCCAGAGTCGCCCAGGAAGCATGTGGTTATGCTTGTGTTGGGTGACTCTGCTCTTCCATCGGACCGAGTATACAAATATTTATTTATTTTTAGTGCTTATTAATAGTTAAAGGGCTATAATAATATTTTTATGATAAACTAATCAAACTAATCTAAAGAAAAGAACTAAAAATATAAAATAATAAACATAATCATCTCTGCGATAAAATAATAAAAAATAAATGAATGTGACTATGTATGTATGTGTATTTATACATGTGTGTGTGTGTGTGTGTGTGTGTGTGAAACTGTTTCTGAAAATAACTGCATGTATGTTGATAATCATTAAAATTTGTAATGTCTACGTTTGGTACCTAAATAAAAAGTCCTCCACGTCATGATACCCCAGCGTCTCGAGCCCGCGAACTATTGTTTTTTTGCATTCGTGTGTTTGAAGGTTATAATATATTGAATATTTATTGTGAAGCTTATTATAGAGATAGGCAGAGTGAGCTTGAAACTGACGCCTGGCAAAGAGAGTTCTACATGGATTAACAGGAGCCACTTTACACTTCCTTCTACCTGTTTGAATTTTATGTACATACGGTAAGGACCCATGTAATTTAAGTACCGAGTTGATAATATAGAGTTTTCTTAATGACAATATTTTATGATGTAGATATAGTTCATCAGTAGGAAATTTAAGCGGTTTAAAAAACATTGTCTTAAGTAGGCATCTCTGGGCTCTTTCAGCCACTAGGAACTTAGTTTTGGTGGCGCGACCCAGGATGAAAATACAATAACTCATAACAGATTGGGCCAATGCAATGTAGATAAATTTCAAGAGATCTTGAGATGTTACATGTCTTAACTTTTTAAAGACCCATGTGAGTTTACGGATCCTATTATTTATAGCTTCAATTTGGGGGTGCCAAGTTAGTCGGTAATCTAGAATCACCCCAAGGTACTTTGTACAGCTAACACGCTCAATCGCATCGCACCCACACTCAACATTGCAAGTAAATTCACAAGTGTGAATTTTCAATGTTAGGTTTGGGGGGGGGGGGGGTAAAGTACGCTTATCGATTGCAAAGCAAATAAAGTTTGTTTTGGCGATGTTCAGAGTAAGAAGAGCGGAAGCGGATTTAAGCCAGATTGATACCCTGTGGAGGCCATGCTCGGCAGCCTCAAAAACAGATTTCCAGGAGGTACCATTAAATACTATGGCGGTGTTGTCTGCGTATGAAAACATGTGCCCTCTCTCAATTTTGAGATTAGTTAGCTCATTGAGGTATATAAGGAATAGTGTAGGGCCTAAAACACTACCCTGGGGGACCCCGTACTCAATTTTAGTGTCAGTACTAGTATAATTGTCAATTTTTACGCATTGGGATCGGTCACTAAGGTAGTCAGTAAGGAGTTTCAGTGGCAGTCCCCTAATGCCAATACTTTCCATAATTCTCACAAGGGTGGGGACAGACACCATGTCAAAAGCTTTTTTTAGATCTAAGAAGACTGTCAGACACTTTTTTCCACGATCTAGATACTGAGTTACTAGGGAGGTTAAGCCTAAAATGGCATCTTCTGTAGATTTTGCTTTTCTGAAACCAAATTGGGAACTGGATAAAATATTAAATTTTTCAAGATAGGTTATATATAAGGCGTGAGTTTATTAGTCTCTCAATAACTTTAGAAATAACTGGCAAAACTGAAATTGGTCGATAATTACTAATGTCTTTTTTGTCACCACCTTTGTAGACTGGTGTAACCATAGATTTTTTAAGCAAAGTCGGAAAGATCCCTTTTCTAAAGCAGAGATTGGCTAGGTGACTAATAATGGGAACAACTAGGGGCTTAACAGTTTTTATAAATTTGGTCTGTATACCGTCCCAGCCGGGAGCACTGTCAGTTTTTAAGTTTGAGATAATGAGGTCGACTTCCACGGGGTCAGTCTCCAGAAGTACGAAAGAAGATAATTGTGTTTTTTGGGTAGCTATTAAGTTGACATCTGGCTGCGGGCACCCACGTTGGATGTCAGCAGCAAGTCGCTTACCGACGTTCGCAAAATAATCATTTGCATAGTTTACTGCACCCATAGGTGAACCTCGAGAATTAAGTAATTCATTGCTTCTAGTTTTTGATAAGTTAAGATGCGCTATTTCTTTGATCGTTTGCCATAAAGCTTTAGGAATTTTAATATTAACCTTTAATTGTTCCGATTCATATTTGCGTTTTATTTTTTTAATCAATTTATTACAATAATTACGGTACCTACTGAATGCTATTTTTAGTACTGCATTATACGGATCAGATCTTAGCTTAAGTTGCATTCTGTTTCTGTTTCTTATACAGCGTAATAAACCGTTGGTGATCCACGGTTTAATAATCCGTTCTTTACTCGAGATCCTCTTCACCCTAACACTCTCATCTAGGGATGATTTTAGTTTATTAATTAAATGTTCAATGACAAAGTTAGGGTCGTCACTAAATAACAGATTAGTTATGTTCTTGTTTATAAGTTTTTCGGCAGCTTCTTCAAAGTCAACAAAGTTCTTAATAGTTGGAGAATGATAGATGTTTTTAACTTTAGCAATGCTCATAAAGACTGAAGCATGATCAGTTGTTGAGGTGTTTAATGCTGCAATAGTATCTGACAGTTTGGTTTTATCAATTTTTAAGATAAAATGGTCAAGGCAGCCAGTTTCACGCGTAGGAAGTATGTGTCCTGGTAAGAGACCATGTAATGAGAGCATATCAAGGTAATAGGCCCGATTATTACACTCGTAAGATGTTTCGTAATCTTTCCTAATTAGGTTTATATTAATATCGCCAGATATTACAATATTTCTATTACTTTTTAACGTTTCCAGTAAATTATTTAATGAGGTAATAAAACTTGATGCGTCCTTTTGTGACGGTGATCGGTAAATACCAAGTATAGCACACCCACAGACATTCAACTGTATACACGAGGCATTATAGAGGTGCTGCTCTTTAAAAATTGGGTTTAACTTGGATTTGGCGTAGATGACCACTCCATCATTTTGATTACAGTTAAAGGTTGTAGCATATTGAGTGTAATTATTAAGGGAGGGGACGGGTTTATTTTTATTAAGGCGACATTCGGTGAGTATTATAACGTCAACATCTGAGCTAAGATCCGATAGTGTCACCTCAAAGTTATTGAAATTGCAGTAGATGCTTCTGATATTTTGCTGAATTAATGTAAGATCATTTTTATTAAGGTCAATATGTTTGTTTAGGTCCCCTATATCGCATGTAACAGATTTTGCCACCGCGATATTATCAATTTCGTTTAAGTTTTTGAGGTTATTCGACATTTATTATAAAATATTTAGGCTGAATTTCTTTTCGTGGGGTAGTGATCACACAACGTAATTTTAATAAGAACGAGCGCTCAGAGAAAAGAGTATAATTTGTTTTGTATAGGTTAGTTTGTAGGTTTTTTGTGTGTCGAGTGTGATTGTTGTAAATGTAAATGGGTTGGGATATGTTGAGTTGTTTTTGTGTGTTTGAGTTGGAATGTATACATGTAGTTTTAAGCGTATTGTAGAGCGGAGTGAGTAAGTATGTGTGATTATTGTTTACAATTATAACAAGAATCAGTATTGTCAGTATTAATATACAAGTAACAAAGAATGAAAAAATAAGCGTAATAATATTAAATGCTAAGTATAATATAACAGTAATGCATTGTTGAAGAGCTGTTTGATTTGACTTTCATTAGTGATTGTCACTATCGGAGAGTTCTCGTTCTTTCTGACATATACGTTACCGTAAGCCGTCCAGCAGAAGGTAAATGATGTTGACTTAATTAAGTCCCGCGCAAGAAAATACAGGCGTGAAGCTCTGGGTGTCAGTTGCTCGGACACGAAAACAGGAGTTTCTTCATTCTTCACAAATCCCAGGTGTTTTGCTCGAAGTTTTGCTTTGTTATTTCTATTGAATGCCTTACATTTAGTGAGTATATCAGTTTTTATCAGGGTAGAATTCATTTCTACGATTATAGGTGAGTTAGCAACACCCTCTTTTTTTCCTCTAACTCTATATATGTCCTTGATGTCCGATTTTGTTATGTTAGCTCCCACAGTGGTGGATAAGCAGGTGACCAGTTGAGTCAGATCTTCTTTTGTCTCTTTTTCTTTTTTAGGAACGTTTTTAATCTCAAAGCTTTCTAAACCCTTTTTGTAAGGTCTCAATTTTATCTTCAAGGGTAGTAATGTATTTGGTGTCTTCTTTTTTTTGTTGTTTAAAGTTTTCAATTTCCTTTTTCAATTCTGCGTTCTCTTTGTGCAAGTGTTCCATAGAAGCTTCAATTTTGATATTGGTTTCTTGAATTTGCTTTAACTTCGGATTTATGTTATTAAATTCTTGCTGCTGTGCGGTGAGCAAGGCGGCAAACATCTCTCGCATTTCTTCCTTAAAAGCACAAAAATCGCCCAAGCTACCGCTGGGGGTGGATTGCTCCAGATCAGCAGGACTATCCTGTTCCTTCCTTTTTTTGGCACGTCCAAAGGCTTTGAATTTGGAGGAGTTATAGGTTCGTTTGACAAATTTGATTCGGCCATTGACTTATTCATGATTTATTGTACCAGGAGACCAGAGTAAAGTAGGAGACTATAGCCGCGCTCGCTACCGCTTATGAACTAGGGCAATCGACAGAGCATAATATGACGTACGTGGGAAGGCGGTGACGTGTGCGCAGCGTAGCTCGCAGTCTGTTGTTGTCTCAGAAGCGTTGTCTCGTTCTTACGTAACATCGACTAGCACTCTAGCGTTATAGGCGCCTGGTACTTAGTGACACTATTTTACTATTTTCTTGCGAAATTTTTAAATAAAATTTATTTTTCAAACAATTATTGCACGTAAAACACGTCTACGCTTGCGCGATCCATGGGGAAAATCAATCCATGAGTAAACGTCGTGCGTGTGACGTGTGCGATCATCATCATCATCAGCCTCTATCCGTCCACTACGGAATATAGGTCTCCTTCAATAAACGCCAAGATGGCCGATCCCTTGATTGCGATCATATTAATTAATTTCTATGCAAATGTATTGTAATGATCTTTAATGCTTCTTTAAGGGCTTCAATGCTAGGCCGCGTGAGCTAGTAATAATAATGTTTAATCTAAGCTATTTTGTATTTAATAGAAGCTTCGGTATTCAAATTGAGCGCTATCTAAGGTATTCACGAGACATCAAAGTCTTAATTACAATAATAAAACCACAAACTACGAACTCGAAACTATCTCCAACATCGAATGATATGTGGCATAACTAATTCGACTTTCCCAGCTAATAAATTGGCGGAGTTTCCGATCGTCTGTTAGATGAAGTTCGCTGGGACCTATCCGTAACGTGTTCTGAACTTCGGTCTTTGATATAGGGTATATACATACTTAGGTATTAAGGTAACTTTCAACATTGTTTGAATTTCGACATGTTTACTTATTTACACGGGAGATGTCTTTAGTAATTAAATGTTAAAACTAAAAAGTAGGTAAATTTTGAAAGTCGATTTTCATTCTGGCCGGTACTAGATGTATGATCATCTCCACCAAGGTTCAAGGATTGTCGTTGCGGTAGGCCCAGTAACCTAGGGTGAGCCGCTGCACCTTGGGTGAAGCGAATTGGGCCTAGATGGCTCTTTGTACCCCTCTTACAAGAAGAGGGAATAAAAGAGCAGGGGGCAAGGGGTGAGGATGGGAACCTCACCCCATTGTACTGTCCCGACTTTGGGAGAGGTTGTTCTGTGGTGCGGGACAACCCCTTTGTAGAGGTGGCGTAGGTTCTTTGCTAGATGGACTGACTAGCCATCGAGGTGCCCTGTTTGTTTACTAGATACGGTGCACCTCACCAAAGGCGGCATTGGTGGCATTCGCCGGGTTTTAGTGGGTAGCTGCGTCCATTTACCAGCTCTCGGGCGCAGCGAGTCCCACATACCTGGCGTTAAAGAAAAAAGAAAAAAAAAATGTTTCGTAACTAGGCATCGGCGAGCGGTAATCTTATAATATGTGTTTTGTATGAAAACAAATTCTGCCGTATTTGTGCTACGACGCTGCGTCGGTTCTACGCTCTGATTGACCGATTGACCGCCGACGATAGACGATTGACCGATAGGACGTACACACATATCACTAGTTGGTTGAATTGCTATTACGTAAGTGACAAATCACTGACCAGTTTTGGAATTTTATGGCTCATAGATATTACTCTATACGGTTATATGCTGGATGTAAATAGGTGACCTATTATTCGATTATCCTGCTAAATATGGCAATGAACATAAACAATTTAAAGGGGACTATTTACACTGTCTGGAACTTATAAGAGGTAGTGCCATGCTGCATTGTAGCCGAACTGGGCCGGCACGTCCGGGGTGGTACCTCTCGCTCACATAACACCGGCGTTAAGTGACGGCTGTGCTGTCGTGTTTCATACGGTTTGTGAGTTTCCGGTGGCCCATTCTGCATAACCTCTGGTTGTGCGGATGTGTATGGTCGTCGGTACCATAAGGTTCCGACTGTACGTTTGCCCCTATGACATAAAAAAACAGACTTCGTCTATTCGTTGAAGTAATCCTTGCAATTTAAAAAGTTCCAATCATTGTATTTCCATCTTACTTTAAAATGATTGGTAGACTTAAAAAACAAGATGGTGGTGTAATAATGTTGGTGGGAGAACCAAGGAAAATGACCACATAAAGCGCATCTCGATTATAACAGGTACAATGAAAAAAAGGGAGTTTTAAAGGTCCTTTGAATATATAATTTGACAGGTAATAAATCACATAGAACCCTTTTAGGGTGATTGTTTTGACGATTTATATAATTCGCAGCCTGAAAAGATTATCCTTAATTATCCTTTGATACAAGAAAAGAAACCAAAAGTAGCTTTATAAATGATTTTTTTCAATAAAGAATGTTCATTAGTATGAGATGGAAATGTATTTTTCAGATTATGTTGAACTAGCTGTTGCCTGCAGCTTCGCCCGCGTTACGCAACTCCTATATTATGTCACAGCGTGATGTTATATAGCCTATAGCCTTCCTCGATAAATGGGCTGTCTAACACTGAAAGAATTTTTCAAATCGGACCAGTTGTTCCCGAGATTAGCGCGTTCAAACAAACAAACAAACTCTTCAGCTTTATAATATTAGTATAGATTTAACTCTATAAATGGTAGGTATATAAGAGGGTTTGACATTAAAATGAGTTTACCTTCATGCGTAATTAGACTGGTTATAAAGTAGTTAATAGAATCAGGCGTTATTTTGCGGAAATCCATTATAATATATAAGATTAAATTATATTTTAATTATCAATAATGCCGCGAAACACGTAGTCTTTACTGCAAATGTTCAAGTGCACACATGTTTGACGATAAGGAATATTACTAGTTGATAATGTATGGAAAATGTACGGAAGATGTTTCTGGCGATTTCTTATACCTTATACCTTAAATGGTCCCATAGGCTTTTGATCCCTTTTTTCCCTTTGATAAGAAGTAGGATCGATAGGTTTTTTTTTTTTTTTTTGCATTCTAGCATTGTTTTCGCTGGTCGAACATTGTCTCAATAATCTGTAAATGCAGTTTTCTGTGTATGTGTATTTTGTGGCTGAATGTACCGTAATAATTTCTTTTTCTTTTAATAATAATATTATCTATGACGCTTTTTACACCACGTTAATCTAGCCCCGTGGTAAGTTCTCGAAGATCTTGTGTCACGCCTTACGGATACCAGACAACAGAAATACATTTACTTAATACTTTTATACTATACATATATTTAGGATTTTCATTGTTTATTACACATATTTAAGTGCATCCATGACCTAGGACAAAAAACTCAAGTATGTTCTCTGGCGGTATTCGAACCTGCTACCTCCGCCAACGCACTAACACAGAGCCAGAGAGGTCGTCACAATGTCGCATGTATTGTGGGCCATGAATTAAATTCACCGCCAATTTACCATCCAGCAGACATCAGTCCACGTAATTGGTGTATCTATTATGCCACGGCTCATAGTCGCTGTAATATTTTATACCATCGTAAACTCCAGACATTCTAGAATATATATTGGAAAGATTAATACGTTTTATGAAAGTATTAATAAAATTTATAACTAAATCAATCAGAATAACATTTTGTGAGATGATTCCATATTCAAAAGGTATTCTTAAAAAAGCAACGAAACGAGAAAAGAGCTGAAGATATAGAATAAGCTTAAAAACGCATCCAAATTGGTTTAGCTGTTATGGTGCCACAGACAGACACAAAAATAGCGGTTAAACTTATACCTTTCTTTTTTACGCCGGCGGTTAAAATAGCAGAATTTAATCGATTACTTATTAAAAAATGTTTAGTTAAGTTTAAAAAAATTATATAATAAATTATTGGTTGTAAGGGGAATGGCGGGAAACATCGGGACGCGCGGTTGTGTTTTTTTGGTTTCCCGTTAATTAATTGTTATTTTGTGTTTTGTCCATTCAGAGTGGTTTTCTATAGTGTTTGTTTTAAAAACTTGATCTTTATATATTGTGATTGGTTGGTGAATATTGTGGTGGACTGCCTTGTGTGGATGGAATTGGGAATGATAGTTGATTGATGGGGGCTAGAGGGGCGAAGCCGCGCTCCTTGGGGTTTCCCGCCATTTCTCCGTATTACAGACCGAATAATTGTATTTTGTATGGCTAATAGCCTAGTAGCTAATGCCTTTAAATGAAAATAATAATAAAAATAAAATTGGTTGTAAGTTTTTGTATGTTCTTGTCATTATAATCATCATCATCAACGTAACTAGTAACACTATGAAAGCTACTCCAGATAGATCTGTATGTACGTCCCATCTGCCAATCATCCATCAATGGCCACCAGTCGGCCAATCAGAGCGCAGAACCGGCGCAGTGTCGCAGCACAAAGGCGGAATTTGTATTCATACAAAACATCGCTCCCGGCTGCATGGTCACAACCGACGCCAGGGGCAACCCCCCACTTTTATAAACCAAAAGTGAGCCGAATGGGCTCACACTAATCCGATGTAGCATTAGGGCCTTCGGTACCACCATCTTGCTTGTTTCTCCCGTGAAACAGCTTTGCTGTGTTTCGGAGAGAAGGGCAAGACAGGCAGTGTAATTACTGGCACCGAGACTTAACATCTTATGTCTCAGGATAGGCAACACATAAATGAGTTGATCGTTACAGGTAAACTAGTTTATGTTCATGGGCGACGTCGAACACTTACCATCAGGTGGCACGTTTGCCAGTTTGCCTATACAACTAACATAAAAAAATCTTAATAAACCGCGATAAAATCCGTAAAAATAGTTTCATTATAATAGATATCTCTATTTTCTATCCCATAAAAAAGATCAGAAAAGATTGAATATTTTAAGCAAACTTTGCGTAATAGTTAGTATAATTGTGGCGTATAAGCACAGTATAACCAAATTCATACAGTAGTCCAACGGACGCGTCTAGAGAGAGCAATCAAAAAAACAAGATGAGGGAGGGGCGGGCATCTCCCGAACTGCCATACACTCGTTCGGGAGTTATCAGCCAGGGCTGTCTCTTTTTATTTTAATTCTTTAGGTTTTCGTTACTTATATTTTTCCAGATGCTTTTGATTAAAGAGTATTTTATTCTTTGTATGATTTTTTTATGAAATCAAAATTATTAACCCAGCGATATTAGTTTAAATTATGCATATTATTGTTTACTAGATATTTGTTCTTTCTTAGAATGTACTTAGAATGATTTTCGGAAGTGCCGATTACGAATATGAGGATTTAATATTTCGAGGTTCAATCATCTTGAACCTCGAAATATTTATAATAATTCGCGTCCATCAGGACGCGAATTATTTAATAAAATCAATATGGGTATCGTTTTCATGGTTTTTAGGGGTGCCGATTACGAATATGACAATATATTTCGAGATACAAGATGTCGGATGCAAATTTTTTAATAAAATCAATATGGGTATCGTTTCCACGGTTTTAGGGATGCCAATTACGAATATGACGATAAATTTCGAGATTCAAGATGGCGGACGGGAATTTTAAAAAAATCAACATGGGTATCGTTTTCATGGTTATCAGGAGTGCCGATTACGAATATGACGATATATTTCGAGATACAAGATGGCGGACGCAAATTTTTACACATTCACTAAATGTAAAATACTATCTATATACTAATAAAAAACATAATACAGAATACTGCATAGTAAACTATAAGTATATTATACATAGTAGTATATTATACAAGCATCACGCACTCACGCACGCACGCACACACACACATAACTAAAATAAAATACTTAATTTAAAAGGAAAAAAGAAAAGAAAGAAAATTCTCAGAGCTACAAATAAAACTAATGTAAATATTGTGATAGCCCTAGAGGAATAAAGAATGTCAAAACAAAAAGCAGCATTTCGCGTGACTTCAAACACGTTGAACCACTTTATGTATTTACACTATGGTATAAGTAAGCTCGGGGGATTCCCCGTAACGCGGTAATTGCCTAGAAAATATATTTAATTGATACCAATAGCGTAATAGTGAGAACTTATAGAGCCATTATTGGCTTTTATTAATTGCAAGGAAATATTATTATACTTATTATTATATTATTAGGCCGGTGGGCGGGAAGCGCTGTGCCGCGCTCCCGGTTGCATGGGTACCACCATCTTGCTTATTTCTCCAGTGAAACAGCTTTACTGCGTTTCAGAGAGAAGGGCAAGACAGGCAGTGTAATTACTGGCACCGAGATTTAACATCTTATGTCTCAGGATAGGCAACACATAAATGGGTTGCCTGAGCTCGTTCCAGGTATACTAGTTTATGTTCATGGGCGACGTCCACCACTTAACATCAGGTGGCACGTTTGCCAGTTTGCCTATCCAACTAACATTTAAAAAAAAAAAGAGACAGCCCTGGCTGACAGCTCCCGAACGAGTGTATGGCAGTTCGGGAGATGCCCGCCCCTCCCTCATCTTGTTTTTTTGATTGCTCTCTCTAGACGCGTCCGTTGGACTACTGTATGAATATGGTTATACTGTGCTTATAAGCCACAATTGTACTAACTATTACGCAAAGTTTGCTTAAAATATTCAATCTTTTCTGATCTTTTTTATGGGATAGAAATATATAGAAATATAATCTGGTGGTACGTTTACCACTTTGCCTATCCAACTAACATAAAAAAAATGCAAGGTAACCTGCTGAACGTTCGGGAACTACGAGGGCGTAGCGTAGTTCCCGTTTCGGTTGGAATACGACGATAAAATATGTAACTCACCGATATTTTTGCTTTTAATTTGTAAGAGGTAGTAGGTTGTACGTAACATGCTGCTTTGCAGCCGAATTGGGCTGGTGGTACCTCTCGCTCACATAACACCGGCGTCAAGTAACAGCTATGCTGTCGCGTTTCGTGCGGTTTGTGAGTTTCCGGTGGCCCATTGGGAGAGATAGGGAAAAGGAAGGCAACACATCTGCATAACTTTTGGTTGTGCGGATGTCTATGGGCGTTGGTAGTCACCATAAGGCTGCTCGGTGGCCACCTTATGATATGAGTTGCCTGGGCTAGTCTCAGGTTAACTTTTTTATATTCATGGACGATTCTGACCACCTACCATCATATGACTCGTCTGCCCGTTGGCATATTTAACTAACATAAAAAGTGGTAATAATTAAAAAGAAAACAAGAAGGGCGCTTATAAGACCTCTGTGGCTCAATGGTTAGCGCGGTGGCGCTAAAGCCGGTTTTAATCCCGCCAAGGAACAAAAAGTTTTTTTGTGTTCCTGGGTCTTAAATATATGTATAGTACAACAATAACATAATACTTAATAGAACCCCACCATGGTTCAGGCCTTGTCGTGGCGGTGGGGCTCAGTAACCTAGGGTCGCTCACCCTAGGTTACTGAGTCCACAGAAATCTAAATAATAAGACAATGTCTTATTATTTAGATTTCTGTGACTGAGTCCCACCTTGGTCGAAGCTAATTGGGCCGAGGGGGCTCTTTGTACCCCTCTTATAAGAAGAGGGGACAGAAGAGCAGGGGGCAAGGGGTGAGGATGGGAACCTCACCCCATTGTACTGTCTCGACGTTGGGAGGGGTTGTTCTGTGGTGCGGGACAACCCCTCTGTGCAGGTGGCGTCGGACCCTTGCGGGACTGACTAGCCGTCGAGGTGCCCTGTTTGTTTTCTAGATCCGGGGCACCTCACCAAAGGCGGCATTGGTGGCACTCGCCGGGTTTTAGTGGGTAGAGCTGCGTCCATTTACCAGCTGTCGGGCGCAGCGAGTCCCACATACCCGCGTGGGGAGACCCACTCCTTGTTCCTTATATTTCCGTTGTCTGGTACCCGTAACACAAGTACTTCGAGAACTTACCATGGGACGAGATTGACGTGGTGTAAAAGCGTCCAAAGATATTATTAATATTATTATTAACAACCCAACAACAACAAGATATAATTGGTTTCTTTTTGGATTTCACGGATCAAGATTCACAGGATCGGACAGGTATAATTACCAAGTAAGGCCTTTTCACACGTCCCGGTTGCCGGGTAGCCGGTGCCGGTTATCCGGTAGCAAATTACGCCGGTATGTGTGAAAGCTGCCATACATGCCCATACACGTCGCTACCGGTTACCCGAACCGTCACCTGTTACCCGGCAACCGGTACGTGTGAAAAGGCACTAATTTTAGAAGTTGTCTTTACGTTCTGACGTGAACGTAAACTTTCTATAAACTTTTCTAGATATGCAAATAAACCGTAAATAAACAAATAAATCCTAACGCATCGTTCGCGAAGTTTACCTTCGAAATAAATCAACGGTGTTTGTTAGTTACATAACTCACAAACTAAACTGACCCTTACAATAATGTTATAAGCTTTACTTTTGTGTGCTTTATATGAGCACAGGTTTTTACTGAGAACAATGTGAGCAAAGCTTCAGATTTTAGAATATTTAAAATACACTAATTAATGAAGCTAGAACAATTTTTACACTTCTTCAAATTTAGATTTATCAAGGACTTGTCAGTATTATTTGTTTAGTATGTGGTTTATCCCCACCGTGATTCAAGCCTTGTCATGGCGGTGGGGCTCAGTAGCCTAAGGTGAACCCAGCACCTTGGGCGAAGC
This sequence comes from Helleia helle, assembly GCA_963853865.1. NCBI lineage: Eukaryota > Metazoa > Arthropoda > Insecta > Lepidoptera > Lycaenidae > Helleia > Helleia helle. The sequence continues at coordinate 14,858,892 of OY971426.1, read as the reverse complement.
AAATTAAGCTGAGGGAGCTAGGCTACTGAGCCCCACCGCCACGACAAGGCCTGAACCACGGTATAGAATTAGACTATTACCACTTGGCCGAAGCTATTATGATGGTGTAATATATAAATATTGTATTGTGACATTTGTAATTCTAATAAATAGACTATAATTATAGTATTTATTGCGGTTTATTGAGTTTCTATACATGCCCGACTGGATGCTTTACAGCAACTATCATTATTATGAATAAAGTTTGCGTAATTTTTAGAAAGCAGTAATACTTATAAGTTATACACGCCTTTTGATTTTGACGAATACAATCCGGTTGTTTAAACATTATGCTAATCTACTCAAACATTGCCTTATGGGTGCTAGATAAAAAAATATGCACGTACCATTATATTCATCTTACGCATTGTGTGCCCGGATTTGAACCCATGATCCTCCTAAAGTGGAGCGCCGCTATTAGTTATTAAAGTGTCAAGATGACGCGGATGTATTTCCAATTTCCGTTTCTGAAGCAAAGGTTGTTTGACGCGGGTTCTTAATTTCATAACGTGTCTGAGAAGTGTCAGGTCATGGGTCATTTATCTCGCGTGGCAGAAGTAAACTAGGGAATAAATAGTTCATTTTTAAAGAACTATATTATTTTTGTCTACATTTTTACAATAGATAAGATATGAAATTATATTATATTAATTAGCAATTATCCCGCGAAACACGCAGTCTTTACAGCAAATGTGTGAGTGCACGCATATGCATGCATATAGCACCGCCCTCCTTTCCCACACTGCATATGCGTACACTCGCATGCACCACCACCCCCACATGCACTACAACCACAGTAAAAGACCACCACCAAACAATCTACGCACGTTTCGCCCCGACACCGAGGCATCCTACATCCTTGTTTCGCGGGATAATTGCTAATTAATATAATATAATTTAATATCTTATACAGGATGGCCCATTTACAGTGGTCCAAAAATGGCAGGTTAAAATTTTATTTCATTCATTTTTTTTAGTTAGTTTAGCCATATGAATACTGATTTGTAGCGATTTTTATAGAAATGTATGATTCTTTAATCAAAACTAACGGCCAAATGATTAAAATTAAAATTATGGTAAATTTCGTAATTTTTCGATTTTCATGTACATGATGTTGTTTTTGAAAATGTTACAATCAAAGGACAACTATGATTTTTTGTGTAAAGAATAACCCTATGTTAAGGTACTTTTTAGCAGTGCCAGCAAAACCTTGGCGGTACATTTTTTTCACAGGATTTTTTCGAAAATCAATATTTTGCCGAAAAGTTAAAAAAAACTACAGTAAAAGTTAAAATAAAAAATGTAGTCTAATTATTTACACTAGATGAGCCTATAACGCAATAGGTAGGTCATTGTGCTACACTTACACCAAATTTCATTCAATTCGGTCCAGTAGTTTTCATAACAGAGTGGTTTTGTGTCAAAAATATTGAAACTACGGATTATTAAAAAAAAAAAACATAATTTCTAAACCATAATTTTTCGCTTAACTAAAGTATGTTTAGAATGGTTACTCATGATGCTCTCAAGCTGAAAAAAATTTTTGGACCACTGGAAACGGGCCAGCCTGTATATCTATAGTGGAAGTACCCATCTAAGAAAATGTAGTCACCGATGGAAGGGGTGCCCTAATGCCACGTGCAACATCCACGTGAAACAGCTTGGCTGTGTTTTACTGAAATGGCGAGGAGGAGTCCCCAACATGGTTCAAGCCTTGTCGTGGCGGAAGGGCTCAGTAGCCTAAGGTGAACCCAGAACCTTGGGCGAAGTAAATTGTTCCGAGGGAGCTGCTCTGTGTACTCCTCTTATACGAAGAGAGGCGGGGTTGGGAACCTGACCCCATACTGACCCGATATTAGGAGGGGTTGTTCTGTAATGCGGGACTACCTCTCTGTGGAGGTGGCGTCGGTCCCTTGAGGTCCTCCGGTCAACAGATCTGGGGCACCTCACCAAAGGCGGCATCGGTGGCACTCGCTATCTTTTAGAGGGTAGAGCTGCGTCCACTTATCATCTTTCGGACGCATCGAGTCTCACATACCCGCCTGGGAAGACCCTCTCCCTCGCAGGATGCCTCAGAGCATTTCCCGGAGTTAAAGAAAAATAAAAACCGGCCAAGTGCTAGTCGGACTCGCGCACGAAGGGTTCCGTACCATTACGTAATATACAACATTAGACACTTTAACAAAAATATGGTTTATGTTTATGGAATTAAATGTTTTTTTATATATTTGAGTTGATTGAATGAAAGATAAATTGCGGTTTACGATTTACGACGTATTAAAAAAACTACTGACTAGATATCTTTCAAACCAATTTTCGGTCGAAGTTTACATGGTAATGTACATCATATATTTTTTTCAGATTTATCATTCTCTTATTTCAGAAGTTACAGGGGAGTTACGGAAGTTACAGTTTAGAAGTTACACATTTTTCCACTTTGGAAAGTGTCTCCCGCGCAAACTATTCATTTTAGAAAAAAAATGGTACTATAAACCTCAACCTTTTTGAAGACCTATCCATAGATATCACACACGTATGGGTTTTATGAAAAAAAAATTGAGTTTCATTTCTTTGTATATAGTATAGGGACCCTCAAAATGTATTGTTATTTTTTCTACTTTTGTGTCAAAATCTTAATGCGGTTCTAACCCAACTAATTTAATAAAATTATTTCTAGTGAGCGACGATGTGTGAGGTACGGGCTCGGCCTCTTGAGTGAGAGCCGAGAGGTCCGGGTTCGATCTTGACCCCCCTCCCCTGTGATGCCTAGAAATTTGTTTTTCTTAATTTCTACGTGCATCTGAACGTGAGACCATCGCTTGCTCACCGGTGAAGGACACATCGTGAGGAAACCTTCATGCCTGATAAGATTAAAAGTCTTTGAAGGTGTGTGAAGTTGCGTTGGACCAGCGCATCTGATTTCGAGGAGGAGACCCGTGCCCAGCAGTGGAACATAAAAGGGTTGATATTGTTATTATATTATATTTCTAGTCTAACGGTGCCATACATACCAAATCGCTTGCTGTGTAGTATAATTACATTTTAAATATTTTATCCTTCACACCTCTCGTACCAATCTATCACAGACTGTATTCTTAAATATTTAAGTGTTACCTGCGCCTCGCCTGGTTTGAAATACTATCCCTTACATTACGTGAACATAGAAGCAGAAAATTAGATTTGCCTGTCATACACATGCTCAATGTGAACGTCAGAGAAATGTGTGATAGATGAAGGATGTGTCAAAGTATCGTTATATGGATCTGACTTACTTTAATATAGAATCATATCAATTTTAAGTAGGTACATACTTATGAATGTATGCGGGAGGTATCCCTTTTTTCTTTTCCGCCGGTAATTCTCTTCTCTTAGGCATCCCCAGGGGGAGGGGGCTCCTCAGTGGGTATGTGAGACTCGCTGTGCCCGAAAGGTGGTAAGTGGACGCAGCTCTACCCACTAAAACCTGGCGAGTGCCACAAATGCCTTTGGTGTAGTGCCCCGGGTCTGATGAGCAATAGGGCACCTCGACGATTAGTCAGTCCACCAAGATTGACACCACTTTCACAGTCCCCTCCCAACGTCGGGAAGTGTAATGGGGTGAGGTTCAAATCGTCGTCCTTTGTCCCCCCTGTAGTGTATGAAATTATACATACATTATGTTATGACATTTGTCTCGAGTGCATACGTCACGAGGCGGGCAGAGTGGGGACAGTCAATATCAGACCGTCGGCCGGAGTGGACGTGGTGGTGCGTTGGCGAGCCAAATAAGTATCTATACATATACACAAAGAGCACAACTACTACACCCTCCATACTCTTTATCCCTCTTCTTATAAGAGGGGTACAAAAAGCAACCCCCTCGGTTCACTTCGCTTCGGCCAAGGTGCTGGGTTCACCTTAGGCTACTGAGCCCCACCGCCACGATAAGGCTTGAACCATGGAGGGACATGCGAGGGGGGAGGGGTATCCTGTGTTAGTCAGATCCGAGTACACTCCCTACTGATTACTGGCACTGAGAGGCTGTCAGATCCAGGACCTTTAAAAAGCGGCTGAAGGCGCTTGCAGGTGGTTTAATTATTCACAATCAAAAATGGCAACTCATTCATGTGTTGCATATCTTGATACCTAAGATGATAAATAACTCGGTGCCAGTAATTACAATGCCTGTCCTGCCCTTTTCTCCGAAACACAGCAAAGCTGTTTAGGGAGATTATAGTAAAATTTTAATAAACTGCCATTAATATTATGAATACCTTCCTATGACGTGTGTGTATCGCGGACGGGCGACAATAGATTTCATTTCTTGCTAAAAAAAATCGAATTTTAATTGTTTACACAAGCAGTGAATCACGTGCCCAAAGTTTCCGTAATTGATTTTACCAAACCTTATATAAGACTAACATGTTATAATAGTTATTTTGATGTCCCAGGCACGTGTTGAGCGACGGCAAGCTGGTGGTGGGAGCGCGACGGTCTCTCGTAGACGCAGGCAGCGGCGGCAGCAGCGCCATCCTCCGCTGTAGGGCCTCCAACCGAGCGGGGGTCACTCTCTCCAGGCCGGTACTCTTACAACCAGGTAAATATATTTTTAATGATGTCAAACATATATTTGCAACCTGCTAATAAAATTGTCTGGAATGCCGAGACGGCAAACTGAATCGCACTGTCATATCACACTAATAGCCTCATAGATCTCCTTGTTCTAGACAGCCTTTTAAATTTAGTAAAATGTATTCTTTTGTCTGCCGGTGCCACTAGTTTATTATACAAATTGTCGGAATTCGAACCGCAACCAGTGTATTTTAGTTATTTTCCACCAAACACAATTGAAAGAACAACTTTTGTTTGTCATTAAAAATTTCGCACCAAATTTTCCTTGATTACTTAGCGAATGTAAAAAAGCGAATTATAACTTTGAGTTTAGCCAATTAGCTGTTACGGAATATAAAGTAAAACGGAATACGCCTACGGACGAGTTTTTAGCATAACTTTTAATCAAGAGATTAAAAAGGACATTAGCGAAAAACAAAACCTATCCTTTTGTTTGAAAATAAAACTGGACAAGTCATAGCGGCAGCCACAGAGAAAGGGTTCCATTACTAACGCCACGTTCAATACTAACGCCACACGTATGCAAAATACTTTTGTAAGTATGTATTGTATTTATTTCCCCTAAACAATCTGTTAAGTTTCAAATATTTACCTATAAAAGTACAAAAGATACAACTTATACTAAATAATAAGCAATAAGTTTTCTGTAAGCATCCTTTAGTGCTTTCTTTTAAATTAAAAAAAGAAAATTGATCAACACGCTTATAATAAATTATACTATGTACTATAAAATATAGTTTGCAGATTCCAATTAAAAAAATTATAGTTTGATCAGTATAAAAGCTAATTTTAAATTATCTTGAATTTAAATTAAATTAATATCATATGCTGTTCCACTGCTACGCAAAGGCATCCCCCAAGCTCTTCCATATATCGCGATCTTTTGATCTATAAATAGAAAGAAAAAAAATATGTTTAGGAAATTTAGACTCTCAAAACTTGAAAGGTCTGAGTGCGGTCTTGACCTGCGGTGTACGAAAAATTTTAAATTTTGAGCACTCTCCGTCAATGTCGCTTGCTGCGATCAAAATATTGTCTGGAAATTCTGGTATTTGATAAACGAACATCATCATCAGCCTTGATCCGTCCACTGAGAACATAGGCCTCCTTCAATGAACGCCAAGACAGCTGATCCTTAGCCACCAACACTTCGTCTAACTAAACGCGGCCTTCACTCTTGAACCGAGATACTTAGTTTGACGACCTCTGTGGCTCAGTGGTAAGCGCGTTGGCGCTCAAGCCGGAGGTTGCGGGTTCGAATCCTGCCAGGGAACAAAAATATTTTCTGTGTTCCTGGGTCATGGATGTGTATTAAATATGTGTATTATATAATAAAAATCTTAAATATATGTAAAATATAAAAGTATTAATTATATTTCCGTTGTCCGGTACCCGTAACACAAGTTCTTCGAGAACTTACTACGGGACCCGATTGACGTGGTGTGAAAGCGTCCATAGATATTATTATTATTATTAGTACCGACCTAGGTTGGCTGATGCACCTTAATACATATAGCCGTAATAAATTAACCTATTATTAGTTTAGAGTTGGATTAACACAAATCGACTCCTTATGCCTATCGTTAGGCACAGGGTCTCTTCTCGAAATATGGCGGGGATAGTGTTGGCACACAGTTTATATGCATAAACCGGTGGGAGGGAAGCGCTGTGTATGTATGGGTACCACCATCTTGCTTGTTTCTCCCGTGAAACAGCTTTGGCATCAGGTGGCACGTTTGCCAGTTTGCCTATCCAACTAACATTTAAAAAAAATTATTTTAATTATTTATTACATTAAGCTGAACCTAGCAAAGGGTTTTCTCAAAGAATGCAGCAGTTCCTTCACAATATTTTCTTCGTATAACAACAATGACGACACCTGCAGCATATGATTTCGATAACGTCAGGATCGAACTCAGATTTGAATATAGAACCGAAAATGGTACAACAATCACGACCATTCACATCTTGTTGCTTGGAAGTAGCATAAGCGACTTGTTGAGTAAGGAGGGTTTTATGCAATATCTCTTTTGTGCCAGTTACACGAGTCCTTTTAGCCGTTGTAAAATTATAATTTAAAAGGAAAATTTTCCATCCCAATTATTTTTTCCTTGGGGATCCAAAAAGTTTTAATTAAAGATTGAAGGACATTACATTTCTCGTCCCAAGCTTCGTAACAATAAGCCGGCTTCTTTATTAAAAATAAAGCAATTTTGTTGCTCTCAAAAGCGCGGCTTAATCAAATGTTTGCGGTCTCTAAGTAGTTAAATCATTTTTCATTTAATCTCCAAAAATAATAGTACTTGTTGAAATAATATTACGTTTATTATGGCTTTAGTAATGATAACGAAAGATTAAAAATATTTTTTGAATAAAAATGAGCTTTTTAATAAAATTATATAACTTCACTCTTTTTTTAAAAGTAATATACTTTGCTTGTAATATCGCCTAAAATCATAGACTTATAATATACTGTCATACAGTATAATAAGTCTATGGTTTAAATAAATTGCTTTTAAAATAAATAAAAACATGTCTTTGTTTTGACTCAATTCCTATTAAAGTTTTGGTAGAAATTACATTACTACTCTATCCGGTTATATGCTCGAAGTATGATGATGATGATGATGATGATGATGATATATAGGATGGATTCTTGAGACGGGTCAGTTAAATGTTTTTGGCGATTTCTGACATTTTCAGTACTCATACCTTAAATGGACCCTTAGAGTTTTTTGATCCCCACACGAAGTAGGATCGATAGGTATAAAAAACTTATTTTTCGATTTTGGCATTTTTGTCGCTGACAGTAAATCCGCTTATCAATAACCGTTTATCAAAAATATGTGAATGCAGTTCAGAACATCTTAAAAATTATGGATAGTTTCCTAGGGAAGTTTTTATGTAACTATGACCGTTAAGGTACCTGCCCTTACTGACTCGTCTCAAAAATCCAACCTGTATACATAATGAGTATATTATAAGCATTTTATTTAACAGTGGAGGACAGCGTCCTGTCCCACTCGATACGGCAGCTCACTCCAGCCAAGCTCGGTGGGTCGGTGGTGCTTCGGTGTGAGGTCTCTCCACAGTTCGGCCTAGTGGACGTCGTGTGGCTGCAGGATGGTCTACCTCTGTCATCTGGCTATATCGGTGCAGGTACACATTGTAAAACTTACATTATAAAATGCTTTTGAAAAAGCTAACTAGCAGAAAGATTCAAAAATTTAAAAATACGAGAATTCCAAAAAATACGAGAATTATACAAGTATTTAAAAATGCCCGGGCAGTTTTTAACATATCCTTTGAGCGTAGGAGCGTTGTGAATGTGTAGGGGAAAAGTTTGCAAAAATAATCATTTGTATGGATATAGATTGTTAAACAGCACAAAAAACTTTCCCCCAAAAAGTTAACAAGAACAAAAGATAAAATCTCTCGCGCTAAATCCCGTGAAAGATGGCCCCCAGTATTAATGATTGGTCGTCAATCTGGCTTAAACCCTCCTCGGTAATTTACACTGGAGGTACAATGACAGCCTTTAAGGGGGCAAATAGAATACCGAGTAACTTTGTTCGTCAATTAATCGACACATTATAATATCATCACGTATAGGTGTGTAACACACTGACATAATAATATAAGCCTTTATTCGGACATAAATTTTGACAGTTGTTTTTTTTCTTTTTTTTTTCACATTGATGTTAATTGACATCGACAACTTCGTGCGTTTGCCCTACCTATGCAAAGGCCTCCTCCAACTCCTTCAATTCTGTTCTATTTAGCGCTGTTCTAGTCCATGCTTTTCCTGCTATTGCCTATGATTCGTCATCCCACCTTCGGTACTGTCTTCCACGTTTTCTTTTGGCATTTCGTGGATACCAGAAACACACTAACAAAAAGAACTTTAAATAATGGAACTACCGTGCTTGGGCAGCGCATCTGACACAATAAATGGCCAGGTGATTTTCCCTTTCGTCAAAAAAATGCCAGCTCTAGTGAATTTTCTCCCTCGTCAATAAAAATGCTAGCTCCAGGCGATTTTCCCTCTCGTCAAAAAAAATGGCCAGCTCCAGGTGTGGCCATTGGCGGCGTTAACTTACCATGAAGTAGCGTGTGTGCTTACCCGACTAACATAACAATAGATAAAAGGTAAAGGTGTCTTCGAAATAATGCGAGGATATTATAGTGTGGGTTAGCCAAGATGCCACTCTACAATCGTAAACGCTAGTAGAAAACTAATAAATGTATAGAAATGACAATTAAGACCACGTGGTTTATCGATGTAAAATGTTAACATACATTTATTAGTTTTCTACTAGCATTTACGATTGTAGAATGTCATCTTGGCTAACCCTGCTGGCTATGCAATAAGCAATGTTAGGTACATCGCTTAGTTATTATTAGTAGAAATATACGCGTATCAAGGCAAAGAACTTATTTTCAAGTTATGTGGCTGTATTTGATTTATTCCGGAAGAATTTTTATATGTTTCTGCATGCCTTTGGTTGACCCATATCAAATGTCGTTTAAAAATGATTCGCTCTGATAGCAAGGCATTCTTAATGCCTCTCTTTACTTCCTTTCGCAAGTCGTCTCTAATGTTAGTCTTCTTATCGTGCTAGATCTTATTATGCTACTGATTTCTGCAAAATAGCATTAAATCTTGCGACGACCTCTGTGGCTCAATGGTTAGCGCGTTGGCGCTCAAGCGTAGGTAGCGGGTTCGAATCCCGCCAGGGAACAAAAATTTGTCTGTGTTCCTAGTTCAAGTATGTGTATTTTTTTATATTTTTTTAAGTTAGTTGGATAGACAAACTAGCAAACGTGCCACATGATGGTAAGTGGTCGACGTCACCCATGAACATAAACTAATTTACCTGGAACATTTATGTGTTGCCTATCCAGAGAAATAAGATGTTAAGTCTCAGTGCCAGTTACACTGCCTGTCTTGCCCTTCTCTCCGAAACACAGCAAAGCTGTTACACGGGAGAAACAAGCAGGATCAAGGCTTCCATCTGCATGCAGGGTACCACCCCCTGCATGCAGATGGAAGCGCATCTCTCCCACCGGCAGAATATTTATCTTCTGATTAGTCTTCTGTATGTTCACTTCTCGTTGAGTTCCGCAAAGTAGCGCCAAATCCATAAATTTATGAACCTTTATAACAATAGACCGTTGTGTCTATAATAAATGCTTTTAAATATCCAATTATTAACATTGAATTAATTACTGTCATCCATAACTTATTGTTAATTTCAGAGACTATTGATCAAATTGAATACGCTAATTTAATAGGTAGCACTTTATCGCTCCGATAAATTCAAATACTGAATGTTGGCATGACAACAGGACTATTGTAATTGGATGGAATTATCGGAAATTATCAACATCATCAAATGATGGGAGACAGGTGGAAAGTGAGAATTCGTCTGTCTACATGAATGTGTTTTTGTAGAGGGGAAAACAAGCAGTTTGACCTCCTCAGTCTTCCTGGTCTTGATCATGGTTGCTGAACAACTTTAATCGTCGAATATAATAAAACGTGACTAAATTTAAAAATTAATTTTAATAGCATCCTAACTAGTATTGAAATGCAAAAGCAGGTTAACAAAACCCACATAATTTTGAGTCGCCAAAGCAAGTCTCCAAATAAACTGATGACCAGATAAATTGTAGTGCATTTTGTAGATACCCGCTGGATATCTGGCGCTGGTGGACTGCTACTTGGCTCGGAGCTCACGCAGGCTGATATACAGGCGGAATATTCATGTCTGGCTCTCGACACGCCGAGCCCCGCTCACAAGCTAACAACAGATGGTGAGTTGTATCGGATTTAAAATGGCGTCTTCAGGATTATCACTAATGCATATAACTTTTATATGTTCTGAATAGTCAATTGGTGCCTGGGGGCAACTTTCTTTTGTGTCATTTATTGATCTTTTAGCTGAAATGCCAAATTGTGATACATACTTATATCACCTTCTATCTATCTCACTGTCATGAGACATACCATTACCAAGTCTTGCTTAGTGTTTATCTCAAAGAAAAATATGCCAATGTAAAAGATAACGTGAGTTTACATGGTAATATTCAATATATATTAAAACTATTTAAAACAGGATACGTTTTTTAAATAATGGTAATGATAATTATAAATTAGATAAAATAGAATCCTAAGTTGTAAGAACCAAAGGACTTTGGAATACACACTTGTTGAAGCATATATGCATATAGTCAGTAGCATGCATGCTAAATGCAATTTATTGCACACGGAGATATATTACGAAAATAGTTCTTTACGAATAGTTATAATAAGATCAAAAATTCCTGGCAAATTCCAAACATGCTTTTTCATAATTGAGAATACTAAAGGATTATAATAATAATAATAATTTATTTCAGAGAGTTCCATATCGAGTTAGTAAAAATGATAGCTTATATACTAGTGTTAGAAGTTTTTATATTATTTAAAAAAATTATATTCTACAGTGGAGTTGCACCCATCTCTACAGGAGAGAGGAATCCCACCTATCTGAGAATACACTCTGAAAATTATAACAGTATTTTTTTATTTAAAATCACTTTTACATTTCATCCTCGACACAACGTATCTCAGTCCCAATTTCTTGAGAATAACATATTGTGCGACATCGAGCATCGTGCGAGTTGTTTTCTATAAGAGATAATATTAAAAATGGTGTTGTGTTTGTAGACAGCAGCTGGTTGGAGAACGTGGAGTTGAACTCAATTGAAGCCAAAAGCGGTGATACCGTCCTGTTGCCGTGTATCCTACGACAGTACAACAAACACACCATTACGTAAGTCAATATTATATTATTTATTAACACATATTGTCCTTTCTACACCAATGTGCTATTTCCGATTTATTCTATACAGTAATTGTATTGATAACAAGGTCAGTTGAGAACCAAATTATGGTATTGTTACCTTATAAAAAGAGATCCTCCATCTTGATGACATGAAAAATAGTGAACACAGATTAAAAGAATAGATGTAATTCGTATTACTGAGTTTTAAAGTATCCTAAACGAATTAGTGGTTTATAATCAAACTGCATATCATATTTTGCTAAATTGCCATTTTACTTTTGCTCTTAGTAAAAAAAAAAAAACTTTATAATTGTTAATTTCAATTTGGTATAATTTATTCAAAATCAGAACTTATAACATTTTTTTTTATGACGAAACATTTAGTTGACTCGTGGTAAAATCATAGCTGCCTATATGGGCATGGTAATATAGGTACATGGAGATGCATAATATTGTGACTTCGTGTAATGTTGTTTAGAAGGAGATAGTGTTGCACGTGACATAAATTGGCGAGCTGGGATTTGGGAAGACAATGTTGTACTGACGAGTAACGTGTTTGGGCAAACAATTACATAGATAGAAGATATCATTGTGTATTAAATACAATTACAATTCCAATGTAAGAACAGTTAAAATTCCTTTAGGTTCTATTATTAGCATTTTTCTGTATTTCTTCATCAATCAAATGCACAGACTGTAAAAATAATTTCTAGCGCAATAAGTCCTCTAAATATATTAAGTATGCGCGGGTTTGGAGACTGAGAATGAAAGAGCATCAACTCACATGAGATCCATAATGTCGGACAGATCTCACGATATCATACTTTTTGCAAAGATTTTTTATATTTCTATTAATTTTGCTTTAATTACTTAAATATTTCCTACATCAATAAGCACAAACATTCCCTCTTTATTAACTAGCAGCGCCTCGCGGTTTTACCCGCGAAGTTCCTATTCTCATGAGAGTACAAGCATAAATTATAGATGTATAAGCTATATTATTGTAAAGTTTCATTAAAATTAATTTAATCGTTTTTTTCGTTAAAGCGTAACAAACATCAATATACAAACTTTCGTATTTATAGTATTAGAAGGACAAGTAGGACATTATGATAAGATAGGATTACGATTATAGCCTGACAATAGGTACATCAAAATTAAATCATCAGTTGGCAGCGACAGGAAGCAAATGGCGTGTGGGTGTCCACTGGTGAGGGAGTGGTGCGGAGTGGGACGCTGGTGTTGCCCACCGTGCGGACCCACCACGCCATCAGATACGCCTGCTCCTCGGGCACCGAGGTCTCCCCCCGGGTGGTCATACGGCTGGTGGTGTACGAGCCACTGACTGTTACCGTGGCACCTAACCCATTGGTGAGTGGCATGTTTTATATTAAGTGTAGCCAATTCGCAACGTGATAATCTGGTTAACCCACGAACAAAAATGAGTTCTTCCAGGGACTTCACGCATGGCCTATCCTAAGGCGTAAGCTAGTAAGCTGGGCACCATTAATTATGCAGCCTGTTATCGTGTTATTTCCAAAAACACAATCCTGTATCATGAAGATAGTCGTATCCATGTACTTGTCCGCGGCACTGTTCATACCCCGCGGTGGCTCCGTAAAAGATTCGTCGACCGTATCGGATTTGACTAGTCCAAATGATGCTCTCCCGAGCAGCGCGCGCGATGAACCGCGCCCCCTGCGGGGCGCGGAGGGGGGCGTCCCCCGTTCGAATATTTCTTAAGTGAGCCATCTGCTCACTTACTGTACCGATTGAGCTTAAAGGCCATCAGGCCGAAAAGTCTAGCCCTTCCGAAAAAAAAAAAAAAAACAAAAACCCCGCGGTGGTGATTATAACATATGATAAACAATTTATACCAGGAAGTTTTTGGACAATACATGAGCATTTTTCGACCTCCAGGGCCCGATCCCGGGGAGACGAAGCCTGAAGATTACATTAAAGACTAGAACAAACAAAGCTATACGTATCTGAAGGAAGCTGCATGGGATGCCAGAGGATTTTCCAACTGATTTTCGAACACATTATATATGAAGATGGCTGTATAGTTATATAGATAACTAGGATAGCTTTAGAATACAATACTCTCATCTCCGCAATTACATCAACACTGTCAATAGCGAAATTGAGAGATGGTCAATAATGTAACAGATCTTTGCCTAATTACAATTCACAAATAAAACACAGTGCCAAGATAATTTTAATAAATAAAAAAATGGCAGATGGCTACCGGGACCTACATAAGTAACACTAGAGATTTATAAGTGCGTACCCCTAAAAGTTTCACAACTGAACCACAAAGGCCAACGCCTTCTTTCAAAAGAAATCTCACTCGTCCGACGTTATTTGAACGAAAATGAAGATTCTAGAACTCTTAAGGCAGACAACGAACTTAACGATGATAACCGATGTCAAACGAGCCGGGATACAATATTAATTTAATGTAAAGCTCATGATGTCTACACATAGCAAGGCACAAGAAATGAAAAGTTTAATAATTACCGCAGGCGCTGTACTGTTAGATTTTTGTATGTTACAAACTGGATAGGCAGACGAGTCATGAAGTAAGTGGTCAGCGTCGCCCAAGAAACCAAGTTTTTTTTTCAGAAGGGCTAGACTTTTCGTCCTGATGGTCTTTGCTCAATTGGTACAGTAAGTGAACAGATGGCTCACTTAAGAAATATTCGAAAGGGGGACGCCCCCCTCCGCGCCCCGCAAAGGGCGCGGTTTATTGCGCGCGCTGCTCGGGAGAGAAGGATTTGGACTAGTCAAATCCGATACGGTGGAGGAATCTGACCTTTGAATGAATTTAACCTATCATGAGGGCCGGCCCTCATCCCTCCCTCTGGAGAGGGAAGCGGGTCATGCGCGTTGCCCAAGCAATCTAGCGGTTACGTAGTGCCACTGCTGTTAGAGCTGTCTGGGTTTGTGTCTATTCGTATCGCTTCGAACCTAAGCTTTCGCGATCGGTCCGGAAGAAACCAAGTAAACCTGATAGTAGTCCAGGCAACTCATTCACGTGTTGCCTATTCTGAGACGTAATATTCAATTTTTAATCTAGACAGAATACAAAGGTGGGACCGATGAAAATAGCTCATAGTATAACTAGTACCAGTAGATCCAATTGAGATCTTGTTTTAGATGCTCGGAACAGGGGGTAGCGGACACTTCAACTGTAGCGTACAAGGCGGGCGCGGAGGAGGGGTCACTTTAAGCTGGCAGCACGAAGGCCGGCCCTTACACTCTCCCCAGGCCCGGCTGGCGCTGGGTCCGGTCCGACCACACCACGTAGGCCTCTACCAATGCACCGCGTATGATCACGTTGACTCCGCTGTCTCCGGTGCTGAACTTGTTATCGCAGGTAATTTTTATATATCTAATACCTATATAACATATTTATATAAAATATTTGTGTCACAGTTTTAGTGTATAAATTCCTCCGAAGCGGCTTGACGGATTTTGATGAAACCTTATGGATATTCAGTAGGTATGAGAATAGGTTTATAACTAATTATACCCCAAAGTGTCAAGGGTGGCTCACCCTATTTTTTTTTTTTCATTTTTTTGACAAAAGTTAACGCGGGCGAAGCTGCGGGCAACAGCTATTATTTATATAATATAATTCTTCTGTGCGAGTGTATGTCACTGAACCCTATCTAAACGGCCGGACGTATTTTGATAATTTTTTTTTGTGAGTTCAAGTGAATTCAAAAATGAAATTTAAAATTTTGATAAATGCATTTTGACATAATAAATAAATTTTAGAAATATTTTTTTTTTTATGTCTACCTAAAAGCGGCTTTCAATCGTGAACCTTATATAGCCTTAGTGTCATGACTTTTTTTATTTTATTTTTTATGTTATTTGGATAGGCAAACTGGCAAACATGCCACCTGATGGTAAGTGGTCGAAGTCGCCCATGAACATAAACCAGCTTACCTGGAACGAGCCCAGGCAACTCAGTCATGTGTTGCCTATCCTGAGACATAAGATGTTAAGTCTCGGTGCCAGTAATTACACTGCCTGTCTTGCCCTTCTCTCCGAAACACAGCAAAGCTGTTTGACGGGAGAAACAAGCAAGATGGTGGTGCCGCGCTTCCCTCCCACCGGTAAATGACTTGAACTATAATATCCTTTAGACCGACCCCCCCGCCTGGTGTCGACGTTCAGCGAGGCCATCACTCGGGTGGGTCAGACCATAGCCTTCAGGTGTGCAGCGACCGGCATCCCGTCGCCCAGGATCATCTGGACGCTGGACGACAGACCGCTGCCATCAGCACCAGACAAGTAAGTGAAGTACCAGATATGCCGTTTTATAACTTTTGGTTTATACTCAAATGTATCATAAAGTTTTTCATTCATATTTTGTGTTTCATTATATCTTATGATTGCAATAAATATATACCTTATCATTGAAAGACATAAAAGAAAGAAAATATTTATCAACAGTATCGACGCTTATAAAAATTATTGTAGTGTATTTAAATGTAATATAATAAAAAATAAAAAAATCTTTCACTGTAGTATAATCAGAACAAATATGTTTTAAAGTATAAAATAAATGTGCAATATATAAATACATTCTTATATAACGATAACATAAGTATCTTATGCTTAAAAAGCAGGGCAACGCATCATCATCATATTCTCTGGTTATGCGTTATTTCGAAAGGCTTCGACCGCTCGTTTGCCCTCTTAAAAAATCATTTTTCTTGTATGATTCAGTAGTTAGCAGGGAAGTGAAGTTCTTATATTCACGGTAAGACATGACAACAGCCGTAAAAGCAGTAAATGAGCTAATTTCGCGTAAGCGTGAGAAATGAAGACTATACTTATAACACTCTCCTAGGTATAGTGTGAACACAAGAGCTGAACCGGTATCTGGTGGTGACGAGGGTACCATCGTGTCCACGTTGAGTATCACCATCAGGAGCGCTGACGAAGGTGGGCGGTACGGATGTAACGCCACCAACTCTGGAGGATCCCACGCTCATCATGCCAGACTCAACGTTTTTGGTAATTAATCTATACATCTTTACATCTATATCTATACATCTATACAGATAAATAAAATTGGAGTGTCGGTTTGTAATATTTAAAAAAAAAACGTTTTTTATTGAATGCATAAATATGTATACACGGAACATGCCTATACCAAAACATTTTTTTTGTGTCTGTCTTTTTGTTCTGGCTAATCTCTGAAACAGCTGAGCCGATGTTGACTGGACTTTCACTGGCAGATAGCTGATGTTGTAAAGAGTAACTTAGACTATAAAAATAATCATCATCAATCCGGGTACGGCTGTAAATCTAACTTAACGCGGGCGAAGTTGCGGGCAACAGCTAGTATAAAATAATTTTAAATTGTAATGCGTAAATTGATGTCATTAAGTGTAATTTAATTAATATTTCATGTCATTTTATTTTGTTGATTACATTTATGTGGAACATCATCAATTCTTGATCGTTAATTAAAAGGAACAAGAGTCAAAATTGGTTGTCCTATCTAACTAAAAGTGGGGTATAATATCTAGGATTAGATATAAGAAAATCTACGACACAACATAATATACTACATCGTTCTGCTAGACACTGTCACCTATAAACAGATGACAGATCGAATCCGATACGAGTAGACACAAACCCAGACCGCGCAAACAGCGCTAGAACTACGCTACCGCTAGATTGCTTGGGCACCGCGCATGATCCGCCTCCCTCTCCAGAGGGAGAGATGAGGGCCGACCCTCATGATTATAGGTTAAATTCAACCGTAAAAGATTCGTTGACCGTATCGGATTTGACTAGTCCAAATCCTGCTCTCCCGAGCAGCGCGCGCGATGAACCGCGCCCCCTGCGGGGCGCGGAGGGGGACGTCCCCCATTCGAATATTTCTTAAGTGAGTCATCTGCTCATTTACTGTACCGATTGAGCTTAAAGGCCATCAGGCCGAAAAGTCTAGCCCTTCCGATAAAAAAAAAAGACGACAGCCTTTTTTTATTAACATTGTCCCTTCCGGATGGTCATTTTAATACAATGTCCAATGTTTTTCTAGAATCAACTGGCAAAATTTTTTGGCATAAGTACCTCTACCATGAGTTTTCGTTAGAAGCGCAAATGATATTACTAAAGTAGTTACGTAAAAACGCAACACGAATAGAAAACTAAGGTATGGTATAGTTTTCTATTCGAGTTGCGCTACTATAGTTATGTGCGCTTGTAACAAAAACTCATGGTAGAGGTACTTATGCCAAAAATTTATGCCAAAATCACTTAACAGTCATAGCTTCATAAAATTTGCCTAATAAAACAGTATGTTCACAGGTCCTCCTAACATTCGATACTTACCGCCTATCCACGTGAAAACCGAAGCAGATGTCATGGTGTACTGTCCCTATTCTGGATATCCTATAAAGTAAGTAAATTCAAACGATGTCAATAAAGTGGCAGGCATGCAGTATTTAAGCCTCTATGGACTATTTGACCACCGCCACACATACGTAGTATTCTCTATATAGTTTGTGCCGCCAAGCTTAGACTGTGCGCGGCGGGTAATAGAACGAATCGCAGCCAAAACATTTAAAACGGTGATGAAAAATAATAATGTACAATTTGTCGACAATTATCAAATGAATTCCTATTCGAATGTGAGGCTCCGCCTACTTCGTCCACTCACACAGTGATAACTCAAGTCGTACGTAGGTATATACTTGTTTAGTCTTGGGATCTCTATTCCCTGCCGCGTACAGTCTAAGCTTGGTGTTGAATACACACTTTTTTCTTTCGCCAATCATGTTAATAATTTATTAAGAGGTAGTGCTATGCCGCTTTGCAGCCGAATAATTAGGCCGGCACGACCGGGATGGTACCTCTCGCTCACATAACACCGGGCGTCAAGTGACAGCTATGCCGTTGCGGTTTGTGGGTTTCCGGTGGCCCATTGGGAGGGATAGAGAAAAGGAGGGCAAATTCTGCATAGCTTTTGGTAGTGCGAATGGATGCCGGTAGTTACCATAGGGCGCCGGCCTTCTTATGGTATAAAAAATAAATGATATAATGGTCTGGAGAAAAGGGCGCGATAGAGCGATAGTGTTATTATTAGTTCCTATGTTCATGACCTTAACCGCTTAACATCAAATATTTTATATGTCATTTGGTATAGCTTACAAAAAACAACGCCTCATCTATTAATTGATGCGCTTACTTTAAATAGAGAGTGCAATATATTTTAAGATAGAAATACCAACAAGCAATATTTTTAAGGGAGGTAGTGTGGCGACGTGATGATGGAACAATAGTGGAAGGACTATTGGAGACTAGTGATGACGACCGCGGGGTACTCCGGCTGCCTTCGATCAGGGGCTCCGTAGCGGGGAGCTACACGTGTGAAGTGAGGGCGGAGAGTGGGGAGCTGGCCAGACGGACAGTACGGATTGAAGTTCACAGTAAGTTTGATTCATTAAATATATTCATAAAAACTATCGGTGGGAGGGATGAGCTTGTGCCACCATTCTGCTTGTTTCTCCCGTGAAACAGCTTTGCTGTGTTTCGGAGAGAAGAGCAGGACTGGCACCGAGACTTAATATCTTGTATCTCGTGAATTGCCTTGTAACTTGTTTATGTCCCTGGGCGACGATGACCATTTATCCCCAGGTGGCTCGTCTCCCCATTTGCCTGACCAAGTAACATAAAATAACAAACTATCACGCACTAACGTTCGTCTGCTGCACGCGTTGTGCTGTGGGTAATAATTGACTTGCTTGACGTTAACACAACCTTAACGTACATGTACGGTGACTGATAAATTTTATTTTTTGGGATAAGCGAAATGAGTGGAGGGGGTTCTTTGTAAGAGGGGTTCTTTTAAGAAGAGTTGACAAAAGAGCAGGGGGCAAGGGGCGAGGACGGGAACCTCAATCCATTGTACTTTCCCGACGTTCGGACGGGTTGTTCTGTGGTGCGGGATAACCCCTCTGTGGAGGTGGCGTTGGTGCTCTAAGGGACTGACTAGCCGTCGAGGTGCCCTGTTTGCTCAACAGATCCAGGGCACCTTACTAAAGGTGGCATTGCTGGCACTGGCCGGGTTTTAGTGGGTAGAGCTGCGTCCAATTACCAGCATTTGGGCGCAGCGAGTCCCACATACCCGCGTGGAGAGACCCACTCCCCCGCGCGATACGGATGATTCCCAGCGAAAAAAAAAGGACAGTGTAACTATTAGCACTAAGATAACTCTCAAATAAGCTTCCTGACCAAATAAATTGCCATTACTTGCATTGGCCAAATCGGGTAATACTAAACTGATTGCATTGATGATACAAGGGCAGACAAACATATTATGTCGCGGTTTTATGATTATTTCCTAGAACCTCTTGTATACGCACAAACTGCACATAAACTCGGACCAATAGATATTCAATAATGGTGTAACCTATATTTAGAACTTTAGTGAAATATGCATTAAGTTATTAATTAATGAATTAGTACGGTTCGATGATTTTCAATATTGATGCTATAGAATGATATTATAAATGAACGAATAGTTGTTACAATAAATTACATATATTACTATAATACATAAATACATATACATATATTATTAAGTAACCATACATAACTTTATACAATACGCGCGTACGAACTTGGCAGGATGAAGGTAGTTTTACAGAGTTTTGAAATTGCGTTACATTTTGCATACAAAAATCATTGGCAGTGATTTCCTTCTATTAACAATACCAACTGATCGAAGCTGATTTCAGTCCAGCTTAGTTAAATCGCGCGGACTGTGCACAGACTTTATCATTTATTCTTAAATAAATAAAATAAAATAAAATAAAAATATTTTTATTCAATGTTGTACGTCAAAGTAGCTTATTGAACGTCTAATGACTCTACTACCGGTTCTAAAACTAGTCCACTGAGAAGAACCGGCGAAACAAACTCAGTGAAACTAATCTTTTCAATATTATACAATATAGGTACATAATATGATATAATTATACATATACATAGAATGAAACGCCTTATTCCCAAGGTGTGGTATCTTCAATAAATTATTTTATTTTGTAGTATCCTTTACCACACAAACGTTCTTTAACAGTTTTTTTAATCGAATGAATGAATAAATCAATGCGAATGAAACAAATGGTCGTTTTTTAAATATTTCCAGTTTCATTATTTGATACTTATGAAATCGTTGATAGTCTAGGTAAGCGATGATGGTCAAGTGGGTTTGGGCTCGGCCTTTTGAGTGGGAGCCGAAAGACCCGGGTTCGATCCTGGCCCCTGTGATGCCTAGAAATGGGTTTTTATCTATGTGGACCTAAACTTGACACCATCGCTTGCTCACTGGCGAAGGAAACATCGTGAGGAAACCTGCATGCTCGGTGAGATTAAAAGTCTTTGAAGATGTGTGAGGCTTAGATACCAACCCGCATTGAGCCAGTGCATCGGTTAACTATTGCCCAAACCCTCCTCGCCTGATTTCGAGGAGGAGACCCGTGTCCAGCAGCGGGACATAAAAGGGTTGATACTATTATATCAATCTTTTTTCTTCTAGTCCCGAGTTACTTGGATTTTTACTTAGTAAAATTGTCTGAAAGCAATTACCACCTAGGCAATAAGGCCGCATTGCGTATTCATAGTACATCACTCATTTCGTCATTCAGTCATTCAATGAATCCGTCATTCATTCATTCATTTATAAGTTCACAATATGTATGTGTCCCATAGAGCCACCCAAGATAGCGCCCTTCCAGTTCCCGGAGGAGTTGGAGGTGGGAGGCAGCACCCAGGCAACGTGCAGCTTGGTGTCTGGAGACAAGCCAATACAGTTTACATGGCACAAAGATAATTTACCGATACCAGCCACCTTGAAGGTATTGTAACCAATTTATTGCTAGCATGTTATGTTCCTTTAATGTTTAACTGTGGCTTTACCTATCGAGAATGATCTTATAACCAAAATAGAGCGGTTATATTATCTATTTTGTATGAAAACAAATTCCGACAAATTTGTGCTGCGACGCTGTGCCGGTTCTGCGCTCTGATTGGCCGACTGATGGATTATTGGCCGATGGGACGTACATACAGATCATTGGTTGGTCGAATTTCTATTACGTCAGTGACAAATCACTGACAAGTTTCGGAATTTTATGACTCACAAATACTCTATCTCTGTCAAAAGGACAAGGCATGTTTTTGTATTTATGTATGCTAATATTGCTCTTACTTATCCAATTTTAAAGAATAGCGTGGAAGATTATATATAACTGATTGATTGTACCGATGGTTCTTGGTGGAAATTCATGTTTTATAATAATTCTAAAACTCTTTTTTCACTTTTTCCACTTTTATTTTATATGTATTACAAATGTAGATAAAATAGAAGTGGAAAAAGTTAAAAGAGTAGTAGAATTATTATGATGATTATATATCCTGAATTTAGCATATTCTAAAGGATATTTTTTAACGTTGAATCCAATTTTCTATATCTTTTAACTACACAAAACGGGACTGCCATGGATCTTCGACTATAAAATTATTAAGTGGTTTTTTGCTACTGCATAGTAAAGCGTTTTGAAAGTGGTCAACAATGGACGAAAATCGTTTACCGCGCCAGGTTTCTGACACTACATCATATCTAACTTCTCAACTATATCTTAGAAATTTTTCAGGTGGATCAAAAGAACATGGATTTTTTCACAATATTAGTAATCCAAGATTTGACATCTGCGCACAGTGGGGAGTACTCCTGTCGGGCTACCAACGATTTTGGTACCGTGACTCATAGCGCGTCTTTAAACGTTAAAGGTAAATACCCACTGTGGATTTTTTTTGACGACTGAATGGCATAATAAATAAAGTAGTCTTTCTCCATAGAACTACCGACGTGGGTGTGGAGGCCTCAGAATACTTTGGTGTCTGCGGGCGCGGCTGTTCTTTTGCCGTGTTCAGCTAAAGGTCAACCACAGCCGAGGATATCTTGGGAATATTCTACAGGTAAGGATTTATGTGAAACATAGGTTTTTTTTATAGCATAGCAGGATCAACGAGCAGTCGAAGCCTTTTGGCGACTATCGACGCCCATACACATCCGCACAACCAAAGATTATACAGATGCGTTGACCTCCTTTTCCATATACCCCCAATGGGCCACCGAAAACTCACAAACCAAACGAAATGAGACAGCATAGTTGTCACTTTACGCCGGTATTATGTGACCGAGAGGTACCACCCCGATCGTGCCGGCCCAATTTGGCTGCAAAGCAGCATGATACTACCTCTTACCAAATGTGAAACATAGGCAAAGCATATATTTGGTCTTTCTGGTACATTTCACGACTAAGCCATTGTAATCTTGTTAATTTTCCACTTGTTATAGCCTTTTTCTATCTTGAATTTCATATCGTATAATCTTAGTTTACTTATTTGGACACTAAGTTGTTATGGACCAAGGTAGCTTTCATTCAACTAACATTTTTAAAAGAAAGGTTTTGATTTTAGCAGTCTATGTTTATATGTTTGTAATGTTCCTCCGTAGCACCTAAACTACTGATCCAAACTGATATATTATAATTGACTTCAAAAAGAAGAGATCATTTTTTAATGTCGGCAAAAAATTTTGATTTGTAAATTAATACACGCAGATACCCTCTCTTTCTTTCTCTTTCTCGTTTTACATCCTTCTCACTCATACAAAAAGATATGTCTCTCTGGTCTACACTAACAGACGGAGAGAACTGGAGACACATCTTGTGGGGTCAGTCGGAGTCGTCAGACACGAGCGAGGGGTCGATCCTGTCGGATGGGACGGTGTGGCTGCGGTCCGCCACCCCCGAGCACGAGGGCTGGTACCGGTGCACCGCGCGGGTACAGCACTCCTTCCTCCACCACTCCTTTTACCTGGATGTTAGAGGTAATTATAATATAATACATGCTTTTATACCACGCCAATCTGGTCCCGTGGTAAGTTCTCGAAGAACTTGTGTTACGGATACCAGACAACGGAAATATATTTAATACTTTCATACTATACATACATTATTGAAGATTTTTATTATATAATACACATCCAGGAACACATTTCTGTGTTCCTGGGTCATGAATGTGTATTATATAATAAAAATCTTAAATATATTATGTATCGTATAAAAATATTAAATATATTTCCGTTGTCTGGTACCCGTAACCAGATTGACGTGGTGTCAAAGCGTCTTTTATTCTCTAGAACCCCCTAAGCTCTCCCGAGGTGGTGGCGCTAGTGAGACCCGTTGGGTGGTGCGGGGCTCCATGGCCCGCCTCACGTGCACCGTGCGCGGGGAGCCCGAAATACACGTGCACTGGACACACGACTCGAGACCTCTGGCCTTACAGTAAGTGGACTTTCTCTAAAGTCAATTCCATTTCTAAATTTGTCAATTCCATTTCTAAATTTGTCAATTTTATTTCTTAATTTGTCAATTCTATTTCTTAATTTGTCAATTCTACTTCTAAATTGTAAATTACATTTCTACATACAACATAAATGAATTTCAATGTATGTCTTTAATGGGTGTATTATTAAAAAAATACGAGGAGTAGGAGATAGATACAAATTAAATCAGCCTTTCATAAAGGGCATGTCCCTTTACGTCTATAATTCGTCGTAGTTTAAAAATTGTCAAATAATGCTTTATTTAATCAGAAATTGGTCAATTATTCAGAACGAAATATGTACTTTGAAGGTTTTTAAAAAATAATTAAGATCTAAATAATGAGTGATAAAACGACATACAATAACGTAATTTGAAGGTAGACGAAGGGTTTTAGAAATGAAATACCTCTGTTTACTGTGGCCATACTGTAGCCAATTTATTAGATTGTACGTCAAAACAGGGCTTACTATGTCACCGCTGTCATCCGACTAACAATGGTATAACGCCCCAACACCGCGCTAATCTCACTAGAGCCCCAGTTTATACGTTTCAGTCATTTGTAATTAATTACTGTTACAATCGCATTTTATTTAGATAAACATTATTGTATAATAATAATAATATCAACCGTTATATGTCCCACTGCTGGAGGTTGGGCCATAGTTCATCGATGCGCTGGTTTGGTGAACTTCACACACCTTCAAAGACATTTAATCTCATTAAGCATGCAGGTTTCCTCACGATGTTTCCTTCACCGGTGAGCAAGCGATGGTCAGGTGCAGGTAGAAATTTAGAAAAACCCATTTCTAGGCATCACAGGGGGGGGGGGTCAGGATCGAACCCGGACCTCTCGGGTCTCACTCAAGAGGCCGAGCCCGTACCCACTAGGCCATCGTCGCTCACAAACATTATTGTACCTAATACGTAACTGTAACTGTGTAGAAACTGAATAAGATTATTTTCATCCCTTGAAATCAAGAATTGAAGATCAAAAAAATATATTTACGCATCATTACCCGTAGTAAAATCGTAAAAGTATATATCATCATCAGCCCCTATCCGTCCTCGCTGACGTAGGCCCCCTCGTGGACAGAAAAATAAGTCGGAAATTAATTAATAATAATAATTGAAGAAAGGAAGTAGGTATCATAACTTAAGTATCCTTTTTACATTTATTTCACATAAAACTTATTTGGTTGACTTGCGGGGGATCCCCCATCTTGGCGGCTTATGATTCGCTATTCTCGAATAATCTCAACCACATTATACATTCAAAAAATACCATACAATTAGGAATAAAACCTTGTACTCCTGCGTTATTCAACCAATTCTATAGTTATGCAGGGTTTATATACACAATATAGACAGTAATAAGTCATTATTGCCAGTGGTTCCGGCGGTGTGGAGATGCGGGACATAGGCAATGGTGCGATGACGTCAGAGATCACGATCTCACACGCCGGGCCCGAGCACGCGGGAGAGTACCGCTGCCTCGCCAGGAACCTGTACGGGAGCGATGAGCTGCTGTTCAGGCTGTTTGTTAAAGGTAGGAGGCTGCTTCTATTTGGATAATCAATGATAAAATAAGCACAAGCAATGCCACTGTCACCTGTCAACGCGCGCAGTTATTGGCTTTTAAAGTTAACTCGCGTAGGCATCGCAAAAATCGCTTTTTGAGCAGACATTCGGTAAGTGTTCGCTTCTTGGTAAATTGTTATTCATTATTGCAATTTCAATAAATATTTTGAAATAGGTTAACGAGTAAGTGTATGAGATATTATTTTTACATTGGCTTTGATTGAAACAAATAATATCCTAAATATTAATACATACAAAAACTTCATACAGAACGCCCGAGCATACCAGAGGAGGTTCGTATATCCGAAGTGTGGTCCCGCAAAGCGCGAGTCACCTGGCGGGTGGCGAGAGGGGCCATCGTGTCCCACTACTCGCTGCAATACCGCGCCCTCACCAGGGACCTCGCGGACGAACCGCTCAACGCTCCGCTGCCCGCTCTGCTCGACAATTGGGATACACCCGATGTTATGAACATCACTTTGGCTAATTCGGATTTACTACATATTCCGTAAGTAGAATGTGTCATTCGTTTTTTACGTAAATGTTTTATCCGTTACAAAAAACCAAGGCAAGCGCGAGTCTGTCTCTAGCGCTGAATTCGTTCTATCTCACGCTCTCACTCTCTCGATCTTTCTCACTCGCTTGCTCCCTACTCTCACTCCATGGCTATGTGTTTCATGCTACGTTTGCGTTTTCTCACTCTCTCTCAATCCGTAAAAACTTCACCCTGATGCGCGCAAAGAAGTTTTACTTCAAAAATTATAGTTGAATGAAACCCATTGGAAAAGGAAGAGAATATAAAAAAATTAAAGGAAAAAGAATTTACGGGTGATCTGAGGGCGGGAAAGTAGAAGGGGGAGAGGGGTGTAAGGGTAAAAAACGGTTTATCTCGATTTCGGGAATTAAAAAAACCATAACATATTCTAATGTTTAGGCAAATTTCAATCAGTATAATAAAACAATTTTTACGGATTTTATAGTTTTATTTTAAGTTTTTAATATGTCTGACCTTTCGGGTACTTTATAGGAACCGGTCACGGTCACATTTCATTATAATAATATTTTAGTGCACCCAAGCCTCGAGCCTAGACCTCTCATTCCGAGGCCGACACCCGTAAACAATCATCGCACCAATAACAAAACCATCTCCAACCAGTTCGGAGGGGCCGAGCCGGGCGGGTGCCTCCGTGGCTGGTCTGTCTCCAGACACCAGGTATGTGCTGCGACTGGCCGCCTTCAACGACGTCGGCGCATCCCCCCACACGCCGCCATTACACTTCACCACCAGGGAAGAGGGTAAGCATTTAGTTTATTCGATACTTGCTGTTGTCCGCAGCTTGCAGCCGTATCGGGTCTGATAAATATAATCTTTAAAGTCTTTGTCACTCAGTGATAGTGTCGTATTATACTGGTGTAAGGTTTATTATCGGTTGAACAGTTTCAAAAACTACCTTTTATATCCTAACTTTAAAACATTAGCTTCCATTAGATTAGTATAGAGTCATGCGTCCTATAAAGTTTTAATACACAACAGAGATGGCAGATATTTCTTTCTCTTTCTTTGCTTCCTTTAAAGTATGCGCGCTCGAAGTTGGCTACAGTGACGACGTACGTAATTTCTATAGAAATTTCTTAGCGCTCAAAGCTCTGTAAAACTAACATAGCGCTGTAAAAATATGATAGCCTCAAATTTTGTACTCCACTAATATTTTTTTATTAGTTATTTTACTGTGGATTCCTTAGGAACATTAAGTTAGTTAATCCCCATCAAGGGTTGTTAGCGTTGGTTGAAAGAACGCGTGCTCACATAACCTTTGCACCAAATGATAACTAACCGTACTTTAATATTTTAATAATACGTTTGCTCAGCGCCCGGAGGAGTACCGCGGGACATCACTGTGAGAGCGCTGCGGGCGAGGGAACTACAAGTCACGTGGCAGGTATGTACAATACCTCCTAATAGTTAAAACCTTTTAAAACCGGTTACTTGCCGGGTGTTTAATATTTATTTCGCGAAACTCTATTTTGGATTATATTACTAAATTTCTTTCGAATACGAAAAGAACTTCCAAACTAATAGTAGTTACGAAGATTAGCGCGTTCAAACTAATAAACAAACACTTCTGCTCTACCAAGAGACACGTTGTTAGTATATACTTCACTCATCGAGCTAATATTTAACCGGAATGGAGCGGTAATGTTTTGAATGAGAACAAATACCTCCAAATTTGTAATAATTGCAACGCTGAGTCAGTTCTGCGCTCTCATTGGTCGACTGAAGGTCATTGATGAACGATTGGCCTATGGGATATACATACAGATTACTGGTTGGTTGAATTGCTATTATATCAGTGACATATCACTGATCAGTTTCGGAATGTTATGTCTCACATTGCTACTCTATCCGGTTATTTGCTCGATGATTTCACTTGATCATTGTCAGTCTTATTTACAATTCCATTTATTTATCAGAACTTGTTACCTTGCCTTTTATATAAAGTAATGAATTCCCAAAGCCTCCACCAAGAGAAACCTGGCACGGGACTCTCCTCGGCTACACCATACGCTGGTGGGAGTCCAATGAAGAGGGGAAGGCATTGAGTGAGAACGGATCCGAAAGCGGCGCTAGTGCTGATGCAACCAGCACCACATTGAGGGGACTGAAGGCAGCCACTAGATACGGAGTGACAGTGAGGGCCTACAACGCGGCAGGCTCTGGTCCGGTCTCCCCTCCTCATTACAGACACACACTGGAATCACGTAAGTAAAAAAGTTTATTTTTATTTGGGCCAGGCGTATTTCGTACCACCCCCAAGACCAGTGTTTACTGGCATAGAAACTTAACGTCTTATGTCTCAGAATAAGCAACTCATGAATGAGTTGCTTAAACTAGTTCCAGGTGAACTAGTTCATGTTCATGGGCGACGCTGACCTCTTACCCCCAGGTGGCACATCTGCAAGTGTGCCTTTCCCATTAAAAGAAAAACCGCACCTACTCCTCCCTTTGATACGATCTCAGGGTGCCCGAAAGATATTAAAAGTGACTTTTGACCCGCCACGAATTTAATGAGAATAATTTAGGAAATGTTTCTAGTTTCCCTTCCTCATTGCATTACAAGATTTCAATGATTTACATAAGTCAAGAAAAAACAGTAGCGAAGTCCAGCAATCTGCAATGCGCTACGGAGATTTTTTATAATACTAGCAGCGCCCCGCAGTTTCACCCGCGTACTTCCCATTCCCGTGGGAATATATGTTATTCTAATATGTAAGTTATGTTATTGTGAAGTTTCATTAAAATCCATTCAGTAGTTTTTGCGTAAAAGAGTAACAAACATACATCCACACATTCTTACAAACTTTCGCGTTTATAATATTTATAGGATTTATAAATATGTGCGTAGTAAGATTTGTATATATGTATAACTTAACGATTGTAAATCACTAACACTGGAAAGACGCTGTCCTGTACAAATGTAGTGGGCCTATTCTAAGCTATTCTCGAATCCACTTGAACACACACAAAAATTTTCATCAAAATCGTTCCAGTCGTTTAAGAGGAGTTCAGTAACATAATACTGGCACAGAAGAATTATATCTTTATATATATAATTCTTCTGTGCGTGTGTATGTCACAGAACTCCTCCTAAGCGGCTGGACCGATCTTGATGAATTTTTGTGTGTGTTCAAGTGTGTTCAAGAATGGTTTAATTCACAAAAAAAAATGTACAGGATAAGGTCTGTCGGTGCCACTAGTATGTATATAAAGATATTTGCTAAAATAATCGAAGTCACGTAAGTCTAATGAAAATTACGTTTTAGTTGTCTAACGACCAAGACTGACTCGATCAAATAGATTAACGTTTTGATATTCTATTGTAGTGTAGCTTAAGTAAATATGTGCGAGTTTTGGCGAAAGTATTTTTATTATTTTCTGCTGAAAACAATAAAAATATGTTTTCTATTTGTTTTATTGTACGCATACACCATATGTGATACAATTAAATCAAATTTAAGTTTTCTTACACTTAAGGTAGTAATTATGACTTTTTGATAGAAATTTGATACGTAGACTCCGACTGCTCGGTTGCCTTCTTATGACATAAAAAAATGCTAGTCAAAAAACATCCAATCTTATTCAAATCCTTTGATCCCGTGCATTTATTTGAGTAACAGTATGATTACATTACATTACGTTACATTTTATTACATACTTTCAAAAGCTTCCTAAACAAATAAGAATACTTATAAATTCCGTTTATATCAGAAAGTTTAAATGGACTCGAAGGATACATATTGGATATATAAACATGTGTAAATATTTTATAAACTAGGCCGTGTACACACTGCGCGTGCGAAACCCACCAACGCACTTACACACGTTTATGAAGCGTTTAAATAACGAATGACTATGTAATGATGTTCTGGTTGTCACGTCAATATTTTCGCTTGAATTTCTCTTTGAAATGTAGTGATGAATGTCGCTTTAAAGATAATGAGTATATACTTGTTATCTTTTGTTTTGTGATAGGAACGCATTTTGGAAATTGTGTTATTTATAGTCCGGTCATTCAAAAACTATTGTATAATTTACATATTTACGTATAGATCAATATCGATCTCTTGATGAAAGAACCATCACCTATCAACAAGTGGCTGATTCGAGTTACTCGTTGATTATGTATTTATCTTGGAACAAAATAAAATTGTACTTATTGACAAATACACAGGTTATTATGTCCCTGAAATGAGCAGGATAACAGGTATCTAAACAGCTATGTTTTTAATAATACGGCATTAATTTTTATTCTTACAATAATTAACATTCATAGTATGTAGAAGGCCTTAACAAGAAATAAGTCGATAATACAAAAAGTAAGTTTTTCCTTTCCCACAATACGACTTCTACATTTATAAAATATGAACGAATAAGGTTTTGTTTGGTTCGTTAAAAAATGTAACCGGCGGTTTAAAAATGAAATAAGCTTTTGCAAATAGTTCTGAACATCGGTTTGAATAGGTTTATAGCTTTTGAAGTAGAGAATATAAAATACTGGAACAATGTGTGCATTTTTATTGAAGAGGGATGAAATTATCTCAATAACTTAGTGTTATATTTATGTAATAAATCTATAACTTAGTGATTTTTTTTAAGAATGAAGTAAGTTTTTAAGAGGTAGTGCCATGCTGCATTGCAGCTGAACTGAGCCGGCATGACCGGAGTGGTCTCTCACTCACATAACACCGGCGTTAAGTGACAGCTATACTGTCGCGTTTCTTGCGGTTTGTGAGTTTCCGGTGGCCCATTGGGGGGATAGGGAAAAGGGCAACACATCTGCATATACTCTGGTTGTGCGGATGTGTATGGACGACCATAAGGCTCCGACTGCTCGTTTGCCCCCTTATGACATACAAAAAAAAAGTTTAGTCCAATTGAATAGGAGGTAAAAACATTAGATTTTCATTTCTTGGCAACTTATTTAAGCTAAACGTTTTTTTTATTACTGTTTTGTACCTATTGCTGGAGAAATTGCAGATAAAAGTATTTATGGACAATCGCACCACGTTTATTAAGTTTCGTGTTTAGCTCCTTAAACTTGTTACGGATTTCGGCTTTCACGGGTGGGAGGGACGTGCTGTACCGCGTCTATATGTATAGATACCACCATCTTGCTTATTTCTGCTATCAAACTGCTTTTCTATGTTTTGGAGAGAAGGGAAGGAGAGTCTGTGTAATTGCAATTAATACATAGAGACCTATCATCTTACGCCCTTTTTTCCTTTAACGCCGGGAAATGCTCTGAGGCATCCCGCCTAGGGATTGGGTCTCACTGCGCCCGAAAGATGGTAAGTGGACGCAGCTCTACCCACTAAAACCTGGCGAGCGCCACCAGAGCCGCCTTTGGTGAGTTACCCCGGATCTGTTAAGCTAACAGGGCACCTCGACGTCAGTCCCGCAAGGGACCGACGCCACCTCCGCAGAGGCACCACAGAACAATCCCTCCTAACGTCGGGACAGTATAATGGGGTGAGGTTTCCATCCTCACCCCTTGCCCCCTGCTCTTTTGTCACCTCTTCTTATAAGAGGGGTACAAAGAGCCCCCTTGGCTCAATTAGCTTCGCCCAAGGTGCTGGCTCACCCTAGGTTTTGTTTATGTTAGTTGGATAGGCAAACTGGCAAACGTACCATCTGATGGTAAGTGGTCGACGTCGCCCATGAACATAAACTGGTTTACCTGGAACGAGCCCAGGCAACTCATCTATGTGTTGACTATCCTGAGACATAAGATGTTAAGTCTCGGTGCCAGTAATTACACTGCCTGTCTTGCACTTCTCTCCGAAACACAGCAAAGCTGTTTCATAGGAGAAACAAGCAAGATGGGTACCACACCCATGCAGTCGGGAGCGCGGCACAGCGCTTCCCTCCCACCGGCTACTGAGCCCCACCCCCACGTCAAGGCCTGAACCTTGGTAGGGTATCATCTTACGCCTCAGTTGAGACACCGCAGAGTGTTATCACAAGTTTTTTATGTTCATGAAGAACGCTGACCACCAATGGCTCTTGCCTATCCTTTATGCAAATGCTCAAATATTTTTTTTCATAATGTATGACCAATAATGTGTATGCATTATACAAAATGTAGATTTTTAGATACAAAGCGACTAAGTTTAACCACTCCATGAATACATTCGGACACAAAGCGGCCATCGTAAATTTACCCATCAAAATGCAAAATGCCTTAATTGGGCCGTGGCCTACCCGATATAGGTCAAACGCTTCGAAACAAATTGATAGCATTTTTATGCGATTTTGTTCTTTTAATGGGTTTTTGATACGATTACAATTCAACCGATAATGCATATGGATGGGCTCTAATTTTTCAATTGTTTGTTCGTTTTTATACGGTCTCAATTTTATCTGTGAATGGATATTGCTTTTATTGATGTTTTAAAGAAGGGGAAATATATTTTATTATACATTGATTGATTACAATGGGGAATGTTTCGTTTATTTGTAAAACAAAATTGATGCGATATAATAATTTGATACATTTAATTTTTCCCCTTAGTTTGGATAAAATTTAAACCATGTATTTGTTAATAATTATATTCTACTAGCTGTTTCCTGTAGTTTTTTCCGCTATAAAATAAAAAATAACTTATCTTATACACACGTATCAACATCGTCTAGGGATATTTTAAATAAAGTTCTTAAACTAAAAAAATCTTTTAATTTATGCTTATTTTGTAAGATTCTAAATTTGAATTTGAAAATATAATTGAAAAACATAATATTTGCGCGGCATAATTATAGCGAAGTTCGAAAAGGTTTTAATTTACCTGACCCAGTTTTTGTAATTTTTTTGTATCAAAGTAAAATATTGATAAAAAATATTGATTAATTTCGAATTTATACAACTTTTTGCAAAAGGCATGTTCCTATATGGGGGAATACTCCGTTTTACGGAGGGATCGCCCTGCGGGACGACCCCTCCGTGAAAGTCCTGTGGTGCGCCACAGAACAACCCCTCCCAACGTCGGGACAGTACAATGGGTTGAGGTTCCCATCTTCGCACCCTTTTCTTATAAGAAGGGTACAAAGAGCAGCCTCCTCGGTTCACTTAACTTCGCCCAAGGTTCATCTTTATAGGCTACGGAGCCCCACCGCCACGACAACGCTTAAACTGTGTTGGGGAGCACAAGTAAACAGTGTTACTGTTATGTATCGTCGAACTATGCTATACATATTTTTTGTTGGTAATGTAGATAAAATTAAATTGTTGAGAATTAAAACAAGATAACCAAACTAAAGATAAAATTACAATACAATATTGTGATATCAAAAACTACTTATTGTTTCCTTTGTTCTAGAACAATCGCAATGGAGTCTGAACTAATTAGTTAAGTTGTTGTAGCTTCCTAATTAGTCTAGCACCGCCTTTCCCTGACACCCAACTTAATTCTGATTATCTGATAACATTTGTTTAAATTAAATATTCACTATGAAAATTGTTTAGGACGTGTATACTTTGTATTTCACTTTTCGCAGAGCTCGATATTTCAATGCTGTCTACGAATGTCTTGCTCACATGTGAGCACTTTTTTTTTATGTCCTAAGTAAGGAGGCAACCGAGCAATTGGAGCCTTATGGTGACTATCGACGCCCATAGACATCCGCACATCCAAAAGTTATGCAGATACGTTACCCTACTTCAAATGAGCCACCGGAACTCACAAACCGCACGAAACGTGACAGCATATCTATCAATTGACGCCAGTGTTATGTGAGCGAGAGGTACCACCCCGGTCGTGCCGGCTCAGTTCGGCTGAAAAGCAGAATGGTACTACCGGTGGGAGGGAAGCGCTGTGCCGCGCTCCCGGCTGCATGGGTACCACCATCTTGCTTGTTTCTCCCGTGAAACAGCTTTGCTGTGTTTCGGAGAGAAGGGCAAGACAGGCAGTGTAATTACTGGCACCGAGACTTAACATCTTATGTCTCAGGATAGGCAACACATAAATGAGTTGCCTGGGCTCGTTCCAGGTATACTAGTTTACGTTTATGGGCGACGTCGACCACTTACCACCAGGTGGTACGTTTGCCAGTTTGCCTATCCAACTAACATAAAAAAAATGCAAGGTAACCTGCTGAACGTTCGGGAACTACGAGGGCGTAGCGTAAGTGTTTGCGTCTACAGAGTTTGTATGTCTTGTACATGATACACACTGTACATGATTATCAGCCTGTTATCCTTTAACTGTTAATTAATTGTGGTTCTTCAAGCATTCTTTTCCTCTCGCCCATTATACTTATGACATCATTATTATGTATACACCACACATCGAGCATATTATAACCGGATAGAGGAATATTAGCCATAAAATTCCGAAATTGATCAGTGATTTGTCACTGAAGTAATAAAAATTCAACTAACCAGTGATCTGTGGGTATGTTCCATGGGTCATCTATCTGTCTGTCATTTTCTTTTGGCTATCAGTCATTTTCAGATCGCAGAACCGGCACTGCGTCGCAGCACAAATTTGGCGCAATTTGTTTTCATACAAAACATATAACATATGCTCGATGACACCACATC
Organism: Helleia helle; assembly: GCA_963853865.1. NCBI lineage: Eukaryota > Metazoa > Arthropoda > Insecta > Lepidoptera > Lycaenidae > Helleia > Helleia helle. The sequence continues at coordinate 14,824,311 of OY971426.1, read as the reverse complement.
ATCATCATTATCAGTACATATTAAATCTTTAGAAATAAATGGAGCCAAGATGGCCGACTCGCATTTCCATAAACACATTTGGAAACTGTTTTGCACTATCATTATGTTAAGTGTAAGCTTTATAAATAGGCTTACGTGAATACGCTTTGCTCATTTCTGATTCAGTAGTCGCGAAAGAGGTGCACAAAAATTTCACCCTGAAGCTTTAGCTGCATTTTAGAGGACTTGCTAGAATGTTCCATTTAATTACTTTGAAACGCTATAACTTACACTGGCGTGTAGCTTGCATTTTTTGCTGAAAATGCTTGGATTTTTATTACGAGGGTATTGAGGTTTATTTGAAACTTTCTGTATGCTTGGGTTTATAAATTTTTGTACAGAGAGATTTTATAAGGTAAGGTAATATCGATAGCTGTAAAATAACACCAAAAGTTACCTTTAATAAATATTCCATAATAATATAATGATTAAAATACAACTTATTAATGCGATTTTTGCACACTCGTATCGCATGGAAGTGCATACAAGTGGGTGCATATGCAGTGTAGGAATTTATGCATGCATATGCGTGCACGTGCACATTTACTATAATATAGATGATATACGTATTATTACTCTGTTATACAACAATGAAAATATGCAGACTATCATAAGAAATTCAAACAAAAGCTATAATATTATTGCGATGAATATATTGCACGGAATGTCTTCTATACTCCGTAACACGTATTAACGTAAAATTAACAGTAGCAAACTTAATTATTTGCTTGCATCCACAGTTGTGTACGCTCACATTGTAGGTCACATAGAAGAGCACTGCACTCAATAATTTCCTCACTGAAATTATATAACTTTGATGAACTAGCATAGGTAAAAGAAACTACTGAGCTTGTCATCGTGCTAAAGTTTTTTTTTCATCTCAGCAATTAAAGCAGCTTAAAAAGTGCGAAAGTTTAATATATGAGCATCTAACTGACCGTTACTCGATCGTAAGCAGGAAACAAGGTTTTATTCTCCTTCGGGGAAAGTGGTTGAGAGGTGTGTACTAACGTGCGCCTGTTTTATTTGATCACGAATGAAATGTAAAATTATTGATAATCGTGATCTTGGGGATCGATGAGAAATTTCCTAGATCATATTTCAACATATAACAGTTGCCCGCAGCTTCGCCCGCGTTAACTTACATTTACAGCCGTACCCGGATTGATAATTATTATTTTTATAGCCCAAGTTACTCCTTATAGCATCAACTATCTGCCAGTTAAAGTCTCATCAAAATCGACCCAGCCATATCAGATATTAGTCGGAACAAACAGGCAGACAAAAATTTATAAAATATGCATTTAGAAAAAAAGCGGTAATTTTAATATTACAAAGAGACACTCCAATTTAATTTATCTGTATAGATTATAGATAAAGATAGAATTTGTTGAGTATTGAAACATTTTATACACTGAATAGTACAAGAGTGTTCGTTGTTAGGACGGTCTTACGTTAGGTCTCGATATTTTCCAGAATAATATCCATTTTATTATTTCTACAGCTTCGCCAGACTTCTGTAAAATGAAAGCCTTTATGTTTGCTGCTTATTGTGACAATGAAATATTTTAACAGCTGCGTCAATATCTATGTCCTTCACGCGTTTAACATTTAAAATTATACCGGGTGTATTTTTGAACGCTTGCAAAGATTTAACCCTAATAATATAATATTTATATACTATATAACTCATAACCATTATCCATATAACCATCTATCTCAGAAACGTTTTTTTAAGAAAATTTTAGGACTTATGTATTTTGCAAACCCGCAATGTATACACGCGAAGTCCGCTCAAATGCCAACACTATCATACGTCTTCGTTTTTGCAAGCGTTCCAAATACACCTGGTATATCTGAAGGCACGATAGTGCCCGCCAAGTCGAGCAAAAAAGCGGCACGGCCTTACCATCCTTTTCTTGAAGCAATTCAGTTTAACAGTTCTGAGGAAAACACAGTTGCGTTTTTTCATCATGATAATAGTTCTAATACAACTTAATACCTATTCGTTTTTGGGAATAACATATGCATTGTTACTAAGTACCAGTGCCGAACTACTTATTTGTCTCAGTATTGGCAGCGATGTATTGTACGACGAAGGATAGATGCTCTCAAAATGTGGTGTTGCTTGGAGTATCATGGACTGAATACCGAACAAATGTCTCGACACTTCAGGAACTCGGCGTTACAGGCAGTTTGTCTTCCTTCGTGCAAGCTAGTATACTCACTTTCTTCGGACACGTGTCTCGCCGAAGTGAAATCTCCATCGAGCGCCTGATTGTCGAGGGTAGATTCGAGGGCACTTGATCACGCGGCTGGGCATCGACAAGATGGACCGATCTAGTAAAAACCATCACAAAAGAACCTCTACATGTGTGCCCAAAGAAAGCAGCTTCAAGAGAGGAATGGCGTCCAATTGTGAGGCGCGCCACCAACACCGATGCTGCTGAAGTAACGACCACGACCGCCCTGTCAAGAGTGTGACGACAAAGAAGAAGAATACTCTTTAAAGTATGAAATAGTTAAACAGGTTGCTCGTATCTGGTTATAAGCGATCAACGTCGCTCATAAGTAAAGACGGTTTTCCTTGGTCTAGCTTAGTAAACTCATTTATGCTTTACGTTACCTGAGACGTAAGATGTTGAGTCTTGGTGACACCGGAGACTAACATCTTCTTGCCTATAACAAATTTCACTAAGTGTGCTTTTCATCATCATTATCATCATCATCAGCCTGCAGCTCATCCACTGCTAAGCATAGGCCTCCCTCAATGAACGCCAAGACGGACGATACCTCGCTACTCGCATCCAACACGAACCGGCCATTGCACGGAGATCATCTTCCCACCTGGTTAATGGCCGACCAACACTTCGTCTACTAAACGTGGCCTCTACTCTTGAACCTTATTGCCCCATCGGCCATCCGTTCTCCTGCCAGCCCACTGCCACTTCGAGCTTAATTTGAGTGTGCTCTTGAAATTTTTAAATTATGATCACCAGAATAACGCTACCACCATTTACAGCTCCTACTGGTGGTCCCGAGAATCTGGCTTGCATGTCGAGCAGCCCCACCTCTCTCCGAGTATCCTGGCGGCCACCGGCACCAGATGTGAGAGGAGGGACTTTAACCCACTACACGTTACAATATACGAGACTTGATGCAGATCCTCTGTTGCCAACTCAAGACGCACATTTGAGAGTACAAGTAAGTGAACATGCAACTACTATGTGTAAATGGTTTTTTCTAGTGCAGATTTAATCTGAGTTTGTCTAGTTTAGATTATTATACATTAGTGATTGGCCTGTGATCTTTGCCCGCAGCTTCACCCACGTTAACTTAGATTTACAGGCGTACGCAGATTTATGATGATTATTTTTATAGCCTTACTTACTCCTTTTAGCATCAGCTGTATGCCAGTAAAAGGGCCATCAAAATCGGTCCAGCCGTTCAGAGATTAGCCGGAACAAACAGACAGACAGACAGACGAACAGACAGACAAAAATACACTTTGGCTACTGTACAAATTGGCTATTTTGGTATATGCACCGTATATACATACATATGCATTCAATAAAAAAATTAAAAAATCAATTTTATTTATCTGTATAGGTAGATTATAAATATTGCCTGTAAACCATTTCAATACACGAGCTAAAACTAAAACAGTTTCAAGTTGTTTTGGCGATATTTCTCTGGTTTCTATATGTTCATCTTTTTTATGTTATTTCTAAATAAATGGGCTCTGAAAACGTTTTTTTTTTACTTTCACACATATCTCAAGTCTTCGAAACATTTATAATATGTACGTTCACGCTACGTCGCGTGAAATGTCCGTCTCACGACGGCTTATTGTCCTTTGCTTTATTTCACTTACTTCATGTTAGAAGAAAGTTAATGAACCGAGTTTTAATATAAATAGTTTAATGCTCACACAATTTATGCTCCTTTGAATAGTTTAATTACACACGCAATAAATATTAATTATGATTTAATATTGCCATCCTCACTACATTCATCACATAACACATTTATTATATCCATAACGATCATTAAAAATATTTTAAGCCTTTCTTGCCATACCCCTAATTTTTTCAAATGGTTTGCTAGCAAGAACGCGCGAAAAATACGTGCGCATTCCCGCGTGATACTGCTGTTTTTGTTTCAAATACAAAAGATTCTACTTCTTAAGGAGCATACGAATCTACACGATCAAAATCTGGGGCGCTTCCTGTTTTTTCCGTATAAGACCCGTAAAACCATTTTTTATGTTGGAACTGTATAATATATTTTTTTTTAACTTTAATCCCTTTTTAGTATATCATAGTCTGAAAAAAGTGCCGAGATAGAAATTCAATAATTAATAAATTATAATGGATTATAATATGGAGTCATAGTCTTTTTTTTTTTTTTAGTCGTAAGTTAATGGGCAAAAAAGATATAATTTAACAAATTTTTCATACTAAAAATTTTACTAACTTCTCCGCATGAATACGTAGCAGCGTTCACGTCATTTCGACTACACTAAAATTAGACCTTTAATATCGAATTGCTACATTGTGGTGACGATCGGAATTTTGGAATGTCCATTCAAATTTGAAATTCCGCATTACATGCATTTTAGAGAATGTTTAATTTTTGTATTTAATATTGATTCTCCTTATTTTGTGAGAGAGTATGGTTTGATACATAGGCCTTATAGCACGCAACTAGTGGCGCAAATTACTTTTACGACTGTAGTCCTATCAACTGGCCCATGTGTAAAATGTACTTATCAATAGTATCATGATAGTAGTCATGGCACTATTGCTACGTACGAATTAATTGTTGGTAAAATTACACCGTAATAGTTATTTATGATACATAAATTCGCAACGCAAGGCTTTTCCATTGTTGTACCTAGTACATAAGTTATTTCAATTCTAAAACTAAGCAACAGCTAATAAAATTTGTTGAAGTCGAGAACAAAATGAAAATATTTAAATGAAAAGATTTAATAGAAAACGAAAACGTTAAAAATAATTTGGTTCTTCGAGTCGGAAAAAATACTTTGCTCTTTCTTCGAAACAACGATAAACAGCAAAGCATTGAATATACAAAGAGTGTCTTTGAACAGGGCGAAGAAGCAACAGTGTCTCGTTTGACTCCGTACGCTGAATACGAGCTAAGAGTGAGGGCCCATAATGCGGCAGGGGAGGGGCCATTATCCGCCCCCCAGACGTGCAGGACGGATGAAGATGGTAAGTGATTAACATTCTTTGATGTACGTAATGCTCTTTTGAAAATGTAGCGTATTGTGCTTAGAATTATTAGAACACACTTTTTATGATTTTTTTATATAAAATAGTGGTCATGCTTTTTTATATTATGAAAAAAGCTTGACGTATTTTAAATTAAAAATATTTTGGTTAGTAACAAAACAGATTTTCGGACGTCAATTGAATCTACTATATTTTGTTTTGTCTATGCGTGTCTATTGGTATATTAAGTACAAAATAAGATAGATAGATAGATACAACAAGAAGAGATACAACAAACCATTCTCAGAGCTGCTGACGATAGGGAGTTAATTCGAGATAGTTGCAGCAGCGGCACATTCACTCATTCAGTGAACCAATTATAAGCATTTCATTTCATTCGAATGTAGACAGTCAAAGCATTCAATGACGGGCTTATTCCCAGGAATGTATCGTAACTGTGAAGAGTACTTTTAAAATGTGATCATAAATAATGCACTTTTTTAAATATAATATGAAAACATTCACGTAAATATATATTTTTACAGATTTTATTACATGTATATTTTGAAATAACGTAAATTTTATATTGCAACGCTTACTAAGACGTGTGGCCAAAAGTGCAGCCTACAGGTCGAATTAAGAAACGATTTAATATGATTTCCACCTCCCATATCTCTATTCGCCATCAATATCCCTATAGTATGGCCTTAGTGGAACCTTATCGAATTGTGATAAAATATGATTTCCGTATACAGACCTATCAATAACATCTAACTACCCAAAATAATTTGTTTAGTCCCGAGTGCGCCAAGCGGCATGAAATTGATAGCGTTGAGTGAGCGGTCGCTGAGAGCTTCCTGGCTGCCCCCGCACGAGCCTAATGGAAAACTGACACATTACTCGCTCTACGTCAAGGATTTGTCCGGGTAAGTTACTGTGTGGCACTGAAGTGTGATAATGTGTTCTTTTATATGAATTATGCTAGCTTATCACTATCACGTAGGTTGTCCGTGATAAACTCCAAAACTATATAACTGATCTTCATAATTTCTTTTATACCTACTTTTGTTACTTTTTTGTTATGTTGTGTGCACAGTAAAAATAAACCTTCATTCATTCATAATATAATTTGTTTCATGTGAGTAATTTAATCCCACTTGAGAGGTTTGATAGTTTTGGAAAGAGTAAGAGGTAGTGCCCTGCTGTATTGCTGCCGAACTGAGCCGACACGACCGGGGTAGTACCTCTCGCTCACATAACACTGGCGTCAAGTGACAGTTATTCTGTCGCGTTTCGTGCTGTTTTTGAGTTTCCAGTGGCCCATTGGGGGGAAAGGGAAAAGGAGGATGGCGCATCTGTGTGGTCTTGGTTGTGTGGATGTGTATGGGCGTCGGCGCCGTGATGCTCTGAATGCTCGTTGGTACCCTGATCACTTAAAAAATGACTCTGTATAACTCAAAAATTATTGGACCGATTTCAATTAATGCATGACTCATTGTCACGATCTGCCTGAGCCGAGCGAGAGGACGGAACAAGCGATAGAGAGGCACGATCGGCCTACGCATTCAGCGGTGACGCATTATGCTTTGTCAAGTTATCGTACGTAAACCGACCTCACAGACAATAGGAAGGTCTTTGTTAATTCCTTGCAATAGTGTGCCAACAGAACTCCATTACCAACACTCCGCTGTATGTCCATCTGTCACCGGGTTTTTCTTTAGAACAGGAATGGACAGATACTTAAGTGACCGTTTTTGTTTCGACACACCGTATTTTTATTTCCATTTTCCATTAGGTCTCAAGAGGCAAACATAACACGCATCAACGCGTGCGCTGAGAGTGAGGGCACTTCTGTAGAGTGCATGAAGTCGCTGCGAGGTCTGCGCGCCGGCCGCACGTACGAGGCGTGGGTGAGGGCTGCCACTGGTGTTGGGGAGGGACCTCCTTCCTCTGTTGTGGCGTGCCAGACTAGCGCTTTGGGTGAGGAGTTATTTGAGCTACTTTAAAGTTTTATCCTAGTAAGGATTTAATGGTGATATGTGTTGTTGTTTATTAGTTGCGGCTTTGCAAAGGAATCTAAATTATATCTCCGTAAATCAATAAAAGTTTCGTGTTAAAGCAAGTGGTTTTTACAGTAATTATTGTAGTGCACGCCAATAAGTTGTTTAAGAGCCTACTCAAGACTCGCTTTCTGACACACAGTATTAGATATCGTATAAAATGTTACTTACGTTTTCGTATTAATATTCAAATCTCAGACAGACACCTAAATTTCATTTATTATTATCAACCTTTATTTAAATGCTGAAACAAAACAAATTTCCTCTTGTCATTAAACGTTACTAATGAAGAAACTTGATACAGTCGGAATCCTATTATTAATTTATTAAAATTTGTTTTGTTTATTACTCGATTATGGCTCGAAGGACTTGCATTTTTTACATATAAATAGACGATGATCAATAACTAAAAAGGGAAATTATATCAAGCCAAAATGACTTTTTGATCGTTAATAATTTTAATATTTGGTTTTTAACTTTCTTCCACGATGAATGTTCTAATGTTTGAATGATCCTTTTATCATAATAAAATTTTACGTAAGCAAAGTCAAGTTGAAAAGTCAAACTAGTTGAAAGAAAATGTTTATAAATTTAATACAATATTCAGATGTAGTCTTTAAGACGTAGGTTAATAAATTATAGTTTAAAAACCGGCCAAGTGTGAGTGGGACTCGCGCACGAAGGGTTCCGTACCATTACATAATATACAAGATTAGACACTTTAACAAAAAATATGGTTTATGTTTATGGAATTAAATGTTTTTTTTTTATATTTGAGTTGATTGCATGAAGGTAAATTGCGGCTTACGATTTATGACGTATTAAAAAAAACTACTTACTAGATCTCGTTCAAACTAATTTTCGATGAAAGTTTGCATGGTAATTAATGTATATAGTGCATAGATACATCATATATTTTTTTTTAGTTTTATTGTTCTTTTATTTTAGAAGTTACAGGGGGTGACACACATTTTACCACTTTGGAAGTGTCTCTCGCGCAAACTGTTAAGTTTACAAAAAAATGGTATTAGAAAACTCAATATCATTTTTGAAGACCTATCCATAGATACCACACACGTATGGGTTTGATGAAAAAAAAAGTTTTTGAGTTTCAGTTCTAAGTATGGGGACCCCAAAAATTTATTGATCTTTTTCTTTTTTTCTGTAAAAAAAAATGCGATTCACAGAATACATCTACTTACCAAGTTTCAACAGTATAGTTGTTATGGTTTCGGAAAAAAGTGGCTGTGACATACGGACGGACAGACAGACAGACATGACGAATCTATAAGGGTTTAATTTTTTGCCATTTGGCTACGGAAGCCTAAAAAGACTAAAACACGCTTTAATAGCAAATGTATGTACCTAAAAACATTAAAACAATTTTTAATACAACAATTAAATGGATTTCCAAAAAAAATGATATTACTTACTATAAAAAGGCGTGAGGTTCTCGATATTCATTGTTGTTTAGAAGTTTAGTAAAAAGCACCACACGCTTTTTTGCAATAAGTAACATAATTTTTTTGTTAATCAATTTAATTATTCTTGTAATAAAAAATATTGAAAAATTTTTGTTCGGTCTGTTATTAAAGCATGTTTTTTAGTTTCTTTTTTAATATAAATTATTTTAAAATGTTAGTAGGTACCGAATGTTTAATTAATTTATAGTCCGTTTTTACACCAAGTACTCAACTTATGGCAATCACTTTAGATTGAGTGAGAGACTAAAAAGCACGGAAGTGACTTGAGCGCCTTATGCCTTCTTTGGATGTGCTATCCTGATTATCCTGATCGCCTCGCCCCCGCGCCCCGTTTCCCCTCGAAAAGAGTGGCGAGTTGTTACTTGTCGAGTAATTGAGTTGAAAAAAGGCGCGCTCTTTTTAATTAATGTAAATTACACATTTTCCTACTAATTCAATATTATTGTGTTTTAGACTATATTAAAAGTTATATTTATTAGTAAAATTATTGCATGCTATCCTTCTAATCCGTAATCTGTAACCATGTATTCCACTTAGCGCCGGCACGTATATCGTCGTTCGGTGGTGTTGCGGTGGGAGCTGCCGGGAGCTCCCTGTCTCTCCGCTGTGTGGTCGGGGGAGTTCCTCCCCCGGCCAAGAGGTGGTTGCGGGGAGGGAGCCCTTTGCAGCCGCGATCTCCTTTTCATTTGGATGGAGACGCACTGCTTATACGAAGTAATTATTATATATAAGTCACATTTTCTGGTAAATATTGTTTTTTAATGTTAGTTGGATAGGCAAACTGGTAAACGTGCCACCTGTTGGTAAGGACGTCGCCCATGAACATAAACTAGTTTACGTGTTTTATGTGTTGCCTATCCTGAGACATAAGATATTAAGTCTCGGTGCCAGTAATTACACTGCCTGTCTTGCCCTTCTCTCCGAAACACAGCAAAGCTGTTTCACGACAGAAACTAGCAAGATGGTGGAACACATGCAGCCGAGAGCGCGGCACGGATTTAAGTTCCAAATATTATATAAATAATGGAGAATAATATGTGTTTCCTAAAAACTGCACCAGGCTTAATCCAATAACGAAATAAGCACGGAAATAAATTTAAGAGTAGGTACCTATATAAAAACATCTTACCGTCTTGATTCGTGTGATTGATTCGTCGATCGTCTTCATTTATTGTGGACAATGTACAGAAGTGGATGGAAAAGGTTAATAAAGGTGATGATAATGATGATGAGAAATACATATATGGGACATATTATATATTCTAGCAGAGAAGGTAAAGACACAATTTAACCTCGCACTAAATTTCCGATAGATCCAGGTTAAGCTCAATCAATAAAATGCATCTTAAATTGGATATATGCATTTTAGTGATTAATGCAATATTTCAAGAGTTAAAATCGAGATAGAAAACCGATTCATTAAAAAGACCTTAATTCGTAAACGGTAAGTTTTACAAAAAAGTTAACAATCAATAAAAATGTGAAATTTTATTCTCTACATATTGGTCCCCATAACTTTTGCCCTAAAGTGCACTGTTTCCGAGATATTGGTCAAAAACATTTTTTCAAGATGGCGCTTGAAATTCCACGTGGAGCTGTCAGCATTTTGTGATTTTATGCTCAGTAAGTGACTCTCAATCTTAAATAAAAAAAATTGGATCAGAAATTTAGTGCGAGGCTGTTTTGTCAGTACCTATTCATCTGACAAATTTTCTGCACTTAATATTTTTGTCAGCCATTTGTCAAACTAACAAAATAAGTTTGAATGCATTTTATTTCGTATTAGGTTTGGAGTTATCACACGCTGACAACTACACATGCCTGGCTGAAAATCCTCATGGGTCAGACTCTGTGACATGGAGGGTGTTTGTGCTGAGACCTCCAACTCCCCCCGGCTTAGCCTTGCTGGAAGCGAGATCGAGGGAGTTAGAGATAGATCTCCGTCCTGCACCCAGGTCTCCTGGGCACGCTTTGCCGAAAGCCTATACGTTACACTGGAGACTCGCTTCGCCTGAGGTAAGGATTAGTAGATCTCACCTTCTCAGTTAACAAAAAAAGGAGACCAAAATATCTATTATTACAATCCTTCTGCAAAAACAAAAAAGATTCTGAAGCTCTGAATTAGATATTGATACCAATAGAGCTTTTTTTAACATATGAGGGCAAACGAGCAGTCAAACGATCAGGCGACTATCGACGTCCATACATATCCGCACAACCAGAGGTTATGCAGATGCTTTGCCCTCCTTTTCCTTATCCCTTCCAATGGGCCACCGGAAACTCGTAAACCGCACGAAACACGACAACATAGCAGTCACTTGACGCCAGTGTTATGTGAGCGAGAGGTTAGTACCTCACTCACCGGGGTAGTCCCCGGTCGTGCCGGCCCAATTCGGATGCAAAGCAGCATGGCACTACCTCTTACAATTACATCTGTTGCATTTTTTATTATTTTTTGTTTACATTCTTTTTATCTTTTATGTACTTGTGTTTTCTTTGTATAATATTCAATTCATGCAGTGTGTTCTCACAAATAAAGTTGTTTATTATTATTATTATTACAAAATTTCATTCACAATGACACAGATTGTAATTCAGATTTATTTAAATTAAATTTTATTTGTTATTCTAGACCTACATAATATAGACTAATTAGAGTTAGTTGCTCCTGCGTTAGCCTTCTTGTACTAGCACTTAATATATTATACTATCTAGACTCTCCTGCTATACATTTATGTATAGGTATAACGGAACCACCAAAATGCCTCATCGATCATCGTCAAATTACTTCCACACACTTATTCGTATGACGGATTACTACTTCAGTGACATGCAGCATTTCACATTTTCCTTACGTTTTCGCTAATTCCACTCATTGTTATTGTTGTGCTTTTTACGAATTTAATCGAGTTTTTTAAAGACTTTTCCATTGAGCTCGACATTGAAAAATTAGATTTCCAGCTTTAAAAATTAAAGTTATTTATATTCCCCGACGTAAGTGTTATAATTTAGTGTCTGTGGTACCGTAGCTTTCAAACGGTTGAATCGATTTGGATAGTTGTATTTGAAAATAAGTTTTGTTTCGCATTTTATGTTCTATCAAAACCGATACATCCGTTTCAAAGTAACATCAGCTCTTTTGTGTTTGCGCTGTCAGTAAAGTCGAGTTATTTTCTCTAAGGGAGAGTGGAGGATACAATCTGCGAGTCCTGGACCGGTCACATTGACCGGACTGCGCTGTGGGTCCGCATACCGGGCATACGGTTCTGCTGGCGGGGCCCCAGGTTCTGAAATATCCATACGCACGTCCGGAGGCCCTCCCAACGCCCCACCAGACACTCGATGGATCCGAGCGAACGCCACCCACGCTAGATTCGACACCACCATGTGGACTGATGGTGGGTGTGGGCCGGTGGCATTGAAGCTGGAGTGGATAGGCTCTGGGGCGACTGGTGCCAGGGATGTGCCCGTTGGGGGGGAAGTTATTTTGGGAGGTAAGTTTATTTTTAGCACGGTAAACGACTTTTTCATGTCATGATGCCTTGACTATACTATTACCAATTTATTTTGAGGAATCAACATAAATGGTTAATTTATAAGCTTTTATATGTGATTCCCTAATGTAACCATTAATCCACATCCCAATTTTCTAACTTTAGGTACCTGTTCGCTATAATATAATAGATTTATTTCACTTGAAAGACCAAATTTTCAAAAAGTGTTATGTAATACTTGTTTGTTTTTTCATATTTCTCGTTGTGATGAAGATATGAACCGACCTAATTTTTCACCGAGACAGTATACCGGGAAGTGATTAGTTTTCTGAATACGAAACATACGCGAGTTAAAGCGTCTTGGTAAAAGGAGTGCAAAAGCAAATTATAATTTTAGATTCGTATATATATATATATATATTAAGCGTTCAAGAAAAATGCTAGTTTCAGTCAAAATAATAATAACTTCTTTGAATTTAGCATTGTACTTGTACTATCTGTATTTAGAGTTCCAATTGCTGTTGGTTACTTTGTTGCTAGTTTTGATAAGCAATTTTATTAGGAAATTCTTTTTTTTGACGTGAAACTTATTTGCGCGAATGAGGGGATTTTTTTTACGCATGAAACGTCACGAAAATGTGCAACGTTTTTGTCCAAGAAGAGTGATTGAGAGAATAAATAAATAATAAATAAAAAACTTTTATTTCTCAAACATAAACAGTATAGTAGGTACATTGTAGAGAACAACCTTCTAAGCATAACAATGATTGTGCCGTGTTATCCCGCTCTTCCTTACACTATTAGAACTACTGTCATCATCTATATAACAAATAACAGGGAGAGTGAGAGAGGGTGAACGTATCATGAAGCACATAGCCATAGAGTGAGAGTAGGGAGCAAGCGAGTGAGAAAGACCGAGAGAGAGAGAGAGAGTGAGAGAGAGTGAGATATAGCGAACGTCGCATCGCAAGTCTCAGAAATTTAAAGTTTTATATTAGTATAAAATATATAAACGAGATTGAAAAATTAGTTTGGCAAATAAGTTTCACTTCTGACATGTGAACTTTGTACACACGCGGTTTAGACCATATCAAACATACTCAATTTTTTTAGGAACCCTGCAGTCTTAGCAGATTTATAGGAGTTTTATACTTATTTTTATCGTGATTCGATAATAATAAGTGTTACAAATATGTTAATTTCAAAGTAAAGTGCTTTTTTCAATTTAGGTTTGACTCCTGGATCAAGATATCGTGTAGCAGCCCGCGCCTCCAACGAAGCGGGGTGGACGCGCGAAGTGTACGAGTTTTCCACCACCCCCGCGGAGGGGAGCTACGCGGAGGAAGTGGACGCGCCCTTCCCGGCTACAGCAGGGGAGTTGGCACTGCTGCTGGCGCTGTGTGCTGCACTGTCGCTGGCGGCACTGACTATACTGGCTATACTGCTGAGGAGGAAACGGTATGACATTTATTCTGTCTTGTGTTGATGGTGTCTCCATTTTTTTGGTTTTGTTTTTTAAATCACTGGATATTCTGTTCACAACGAAGAGGTATTTAAAATTTTGTGATCTTTGTTGATCTTCTTAAAATCGCTGATTTTCGTCGTCGTTGTAAATTTAAAGCTTAAGATTAGTATAAATATAAACGAGATTTAAAAATTAGTTTGCCAAATAAGTTTCACTTCTGATATGACTACTTTGTACGCACGCACTTTTTTTATGTCTCAACTGTTTTTCTATAACAAATACAAGTTTATCTATTCTATTCTAGGATACAAAAATCAACCGTCCCGCCTGTTACAGATATAACTGTATTTATCTACAGTCGCATGCATCGACCGTCCCTATTATTATACTATAGAACGGAACTTGCAATAAATTTCGCTCCATTGTTTGCTTTGCTGTTTATCGTATAGAACCATGTTTGCAGTTCGCATATCACTTTTTATTATTTTTATTCGCTATCTGTATATCTCTTTTTGACCACTTTAATCTATTGTAGTTATAAATATTTGCTATCCAATAAATTAGATGCAAACTGATGTTAGTGGTCGACGTCGCCTATGAACAGAAACTAGTTTACCTGGAACGAGCCCAGGCAACTCATCTATCCCCACCATGGTTCAGGCCTTGTCATGGCGGTGGGGCTCAGTAACCTAGGGTGAGCGGTGCACCTTGGGCGAAGCTAATTGGGCCGATGGGGCTCTTTGTAACCCTCTTATAAGAAGAGGGGACAGAAGAGCAGAGGGCAAGGGGTGAGGATGGGAACCTCACCCCATTGTACTGTCCCGACGTTGGGAGGGGTTGTTCTGTGGTGCGGGACAGCCCCTTTGTGGAGGTGGCATCGGTCCCTTGCGGGACTGACTAGCTGTCGAGGTGCCCTGTTTGTTTTCTAGATCCGGGGCACCTCACCAAAGGCGGAATTGGTGGCACTCGCCGGGTTTTAGTGGGTAGACCTGCGTCTATTTACCAGCTGTCGGACGCAGCGAGTCCCACATACCCACCTGGTGAGACCCACTCCCCCTCGGGATGCCTCAGAGCATTTCCCGGCGTTAAAGAAAAAAAAAAAAAGGCAACTCATCTATGTGTTATTTTTTTGATTTTAAGTTAACATGGTTATTTTTCATTACTAAAATTATTTAAAACGGTATATTTACAATGTTTTTCACTTTTATTTCGCGGAGCTCGATATTTCGACATTATCTACGAATGTTTTGTTCACAAGACTGAAGTATGCGGGTAAATGTTGACGGCATTAGAGGTGTCCGTATCTATGTGTTGCCAGTCCTGAGACATAAGATGTTAAGTCTCGGTGCCAGTAATTACTGCCTGTCTTGTACCCTTCTCTCCGAAACACAGCAAAACTGTTTCACGGGAGAAACGAGCAAGATGGTGGTACCCATGCAGCCGGGAGCGGCACAGCGCTTCCCTCCCACCGGTTTCATTATAAATATCATTCGATGGCTTTGTATTGCTTAATAAGTTTGCAAAGTAAAATCTATGAACAAAAATTTAAAATATATTTCTAAGAAAAGTCTATTAAAAATGAACAAAGGCGAGTCTTTACGGCCCTCAGATTCCTTTTCTATCGGACCCTCTTAATATACCCTTGCTTTTACGACACTACTTTGTGCGCAAGTTATGCGACACTTCACACGTACCGGATAAGTGATTTTTGCACACTTTTGTAAAACACAATACCCGTTTACGTTTTTTTACATATTAATATCTAGCTGCCCGCACAGACTTCGTTCTCTCAAAATAAAATAAATCCGTTCTTAGCTGACCTTCTACATGGCGAAAGTAATAATCCTATCAAATTTCAAGTCTTTAGGTCTTATAGTTCCAGATATATCGTAATGAGTCAATCTATAGAACAGCTCCTATATATTATACTAGCTGTTGGGCGCAGCTTCTCCCGCGTTAACTTAATTAACTTAACTGGTATTAGTCAAAGCGTGATGTTATATAGCCTATAGCCTTTCTCGATAAATGGATTATCTAACACTGAAAGAATTTTTCAAATCGGACCAGTAGTTCCTGAGATTAGCGCGTTCAAACAAACTCTTCAGCTTTATAATAATCGAAATACAGATAAAAAAAGATCATCGACTATAAACTTTTAAACGATAATCTGAAAATCCTTCTATCGAGTCATCTCGATAAAATCCCCGACATAATAGACAGTCCTCAAACTGCTATATCAGCATGCTCTGACTTCACCGACCATCTGGTAGCAATGATAGAAAAGTCATCCAGGGAGATCTCACAGGCCCATGACGACCGATGGAAATTCCCGGAGGATCTTAAAGACCTAATACGCGCAAAGCGTACATACTCTCGTAACGATAAAAACGATACGTGCGCTGTATTCTTTGATGTAGCAAAAGCCTTCGATAAAATCTGGCACGAAGGCCTCATATTCACACTATTCAAGTTTTTAAACCGGACAGATTAGTCATCATCATCCGCGACTACCTTTCGGGCCGGTATTTTAGATATAGAGTAGAGGGCACTCTGTCCTCTCGGAGACCTCTGAGGGCCGGAGTCCCACAGGGCTCCGTGCTGTCTCCGACCTTGTACAACTTGTATACCTCCGACATCCCCGAACACCCGGCGGTTAAACGGGCTCTCTTTGCAGACGACACCGCTCTGTATATTACCCACCCCTCAGCCGCAAGGGCTTCCACCATCCTCCAGCGTGCCGTCACCGAGCTGGGTGAATGGTTCGCAAAATGGAGGATTGATATAAACCCAGAAAAAAGTTCCTCCATAAAATTCTCACGTAGGAGGGTCACAAACAGACGACCTTATCGTACCATGAAACCGATAATGTTAAACAATATAGAAATACCCAGAGTAGATCAGGTAAAATACCTGGGGGTCACCCTTCACAGGTCGATGTTATTTAGACCACACGTAGAGTCAGTCACCAAAAAGGCCAAATTCGTCTTGAGCCATTTATATTTCTTAATTAACAAAAACAGCAAAATGTATCCTCCTCTCTATCCCCTCAGGCATAAGTTAACCCTGTATAAAACTTGTATCTGACCCATTATGTCATACTCTTGTGTCGCATTCGCGCATGTGCCACAAAGTTGACTTAATGCACTACAAATAGTCCAAAATATTTTTTTACGCATGGCAACCGGTTGCCCATGGTACGTAAGAAACATCGACCTGCACAGGGACTTCAGATTAGAGTCCGTTAGGGGCCACTTCAAAATGACGTCAGAACGTCACTTTGAAAAGGCACTCCTCCACCCAAACCCGCTCATCGTGAACGCGGCAAACTATGCCCCAGATAGCTCAGTTCCAATTAGACATAGGTTACCTAAGCATGTTTTAACAGATCCAGCTGAAGAAATCTCTCAGCTACTA
The DNA here is from genome assembly GCA_963853865.1 of Helleia helle. NCBI lineage: Eukaryota > Metazoa > Arthropoda > Insecta > Lepidoptera > Lycaenidae > Helleia > Helleia helle. Next base: position 14,807,118 of record OY971426.1, on the reverse strand, counting down.
ATGCGCGACGCGAACGTCACAGCATATACAGACACACACACGGTGCTAGGTACACCTGCACACCGCTTGGGCCTCGGGGTCGTAAGCGACGTCGAACCCTACACATGGAAACCACATCGATCCGGATCGATCGCGGAAGCTTAGGTTCGAATCCGATACGAGTAGACACAAACCCAGACCGCGCAAACAGCGCTAGCACTACGCTACCGCTAGATTGCTTGGGCACCGCGCATGAACCGCCTCCCTCTCCAGAGGGAGGGATGAGGGCCAGCCCTCATGATGATAGGTTAAATTCAACTGTAAAAGATTCGTCGACCGTATCGGATTTGACTAGTCCAAATCCTGCTCTCCCGAGCAGCGCGCGCGATGAACCGCGCCCCCTGCGGGGCGCGGAGGGGGCGTCCCCCTTTCGAATATTTCTTAAGTGAGCCATCTGCTCACTTACTGTACCGATTGAGCTTAAAGGCAAACGCGTTATGATTGGCTGTGGTCATTTTTTTTACTATTATCTATATCTATCTATATAATCTATACTAATATTATAAAGCTGAAGAGTTTGTTTGTTTGTTTGAACGTGCTAATGTCAGAAACTACTGGACCGATTTGAAAAATTCTTTCGGTGTTAGACAGCCCATTTATCGAGGAAGGCTATAGGCTATATAACATCACGCTGTGACATATAGGAGTTGAGTAACGCGGGCGAAGCTGCAGGCAACAGCTAGTGGCTATATATGTAACTACTTCAATAGCTAATATCTCATAGCATTTTAAAATGTATAATTTTTGTTCAAAACTTCATTGAGTATATTGAAGTCCCTTCCCAGCACCTGCGTTCAAGATATTTTTACACGTGTAATATTTGTTAGAAAATGTTTAATACATGGCTTCTAACGTTTAGTGCTAAAGTTACTTTAGGAAGAGGAATATTTTTAACTTGAGCATTTTAACTTATCCATGACGTTTTTTGTAGAATTATTAAAAAAAATGTATGGAAATAAAATGCGACATCGATTTAAAAACAGTTTATTCCATTTGTTTTCTTTACAAGGACCTTAGAAAATCGACATCTTACAAAATAGTATATCGGCATCTTACAATAATAGTATATTTACCGATAGAGGGCTCGCTGTGCCGCACTCCCATGTACTTGGTTACCACCATCCTGCTTGTTTCTCCCATGCTTTGCTGTGTTTCGGAGAGAAGGGCAAGACAGACTTTATATGAATATGTTTATGTTCATGGGCGACGTTGACAACTTACCATCAGGTGGCACGTCTGCCAGTTTGACTGGCATGACTGGCACTGAGTTGGCATAAAAAATAAAATAAAACACTTACAGCTCGTTTTCGGGTTATCTGCGATAATGACAAATATTGACAATATAATTTTATTTTTTGTAACAAAAAAAAGTATTTTAAATTCGTGCCTACTACATACAATATGTTACTTTATCTTAGCTACACCACAGGGGTGGTACCTCTCACATAACACCGGCTTCAAGTGACAGCTATACTGTCGCGTTTCGTGCGGTTTGTGAGTTTCCGGTGGCCCATTGGGGGGGGATAGGGAAAAGGAGGGCAACGCATCTGCATAATCGCTGTTTGTGTGTTTATGGGTGTCGATAGTTCCCAAAGGGCTTCGACTGCTCGTTTACTGTGCTATATGCTATAAAAAATGTCTTTACTGATTCTTATTTCCCTTTAATGAGGTAAACTATAATTATAAAGTAGTAAAATTATAATATTTGTTATAAATATTTTAAAATAATTTATTTATTTTTTATAATAGTTTATCTTTACGTACATGACCATAGAATAATAAATAAACGTAGTATCACGTAATTTTTATATCTTAGGTTAATTTAAATGGTACAAAAAAGTAAGGAAAAAGAAAAAAAATATTTAATTTGTTCTGGCTGGTTTTGAGAAATGTGCAGTTTCATATTTTTCAAACACAGTTTCTAATTAGATTGTGAGTCTTAGATAATAAGAAAAGTGCAGTTTTTTCTTGTGGGTCGCATTTTTCAATTACTTGGAACAATTTTCTGATCGAGTTCTTTTCAAGTTTCCGATAGCATTTTCTTTATTGATTAGTCTTTTCTTATCTTCAGTTACATCTATATCTATATCTATCTATACATATAATAAATCTGTAGAGGTCTAATTTATGTACAATGAAAAAAAATGCACAAAACCGAGTCAGGGGGATGTAAGAAATGTAATAGAAGTAATTTGGATTTTTTTCGATTTTTTTGTTTCTCTGTTTGTCTGTCTGTTTGTAATGGCTAATCTCCGAAGCTACTGAACTGATTTGAACAAAATTTTGTATGGTGGTAGCTTATACCCCTGGTCAACATATATGATACTTTTGATCCCGGTAAATTAAAGACTTCCCGTGGGATAGTAAAAAAAACTGTAATTAGGTAATGAAACAGCTTTGTATACAACTTATGAACTTAATTTGCTGATACCTTATGTTGACGTTGTATTCAAACAATGTATTCCCATAAACGTTCCGAATTCCCGCGGGAAAGTAAAACATTGTCTAACAACTAAAACAGTGTCTAGCATACTATACAACTAGATGGCGCTAATAATAGTGAATGTTTACTATGACAGTATATTATAAGTCAAAATAATATTATAACGATTACAATTCTTACATGTTAAATAAATTCGTATTAAATAAAGTAGATGGCGTTTTAGACAGTATTTTACATCGCGATGGGGAAAAAAAGTTGTTGCATAAGGATTGTCGTTTCGTACGTGGTCCAGCCTTAATTTTTTATATTAAATTTGTATATATTGAAAAGAAAGTTTCAAAGGTTGCCTTAAGCAGCAATAAAGATTTCTGCTAAGAGATTTATATTACAATTCTAATATTGGTCAAGTGTTGGTTGAAGATTAATTTGTACACAATGCCTAGAAAAAGGTCGAAACTCTCTCAGTACTCAAGCGCAGCTAAAATACTTAATACTTTATGATGAGATCCCAAGAATCTAATGAAGATCATGAGGCGAGGCTCTGTGACTCGAGAACTCCAGTTCATGTTCCTAATCAGTTTACTTTGAATTTCGTCTATAAAGAAGCATTATAAGCCATTGCAATCTATAAAATTTTAATTGAAGGAATAATAAATACCACGCTGGCATCAGCTATCTATCTATATCTATTCTATTCTCATAATAAAACTGTAGAAGTGTACATTCTGTACATTGAAAATAATTAAAAAATACACAGCAGGGGGTGTTACTAGATCGATACCCAACCCAAAAATATTTTCAACAAAATTTTTGTCTGTCTGTCTGTTTGTTCAAGCATCACGCAAAATCTAACGGTTCGATTACGATGAAACTTGGTATAATTATACTTTACTATCCGGGGCACCAACCTGGGTACTTTTTATCTCGCAAAAGTATACACATTAAAAACAAACTTAATTTTGCGGTTCGATCCCTAGACATGCTTACTGCTATACCAACATATTATATAATAAGTTTGTCGTATGTTACGTCAACCGCAGAGAAGTTTATGCTGTAATAGTAGGGCTGAAGGTCTAACTTGGCTTAAAGCGGCAGGCGGGGGCTGGGGATCAGCCCCGCTAGCACCTAGCTAATTTCGGAGACATAGGCCGCGCATATCGCATCATAGTTCATGTCATACATTTTTGACTGTTATTGCGACGGAGCGGGAAGCGATTAGATTATAAGGTGTAGGAATAGATTTTAAAGTTAAGAAAATAAATTATAGGTAGTGTATATTTAAGACTGTTTAGCTGAAGTGGGCACGGACCTGTCGCTCCCTGCGGTCATCCGATGCGACGACTGACAGTGAGAGTGCATGCCAGGCGGTCCTCTCCTTCTGCAAGGTAGTAATGTCACAGAAGAAGGAGATGGAGTGAGAGTAAGAGCACACTGGCGCCTCTTCCCGCAGGACAGCACGGCGGCGACAGGCGGTTGCACTGCCGTGAGGGACCTGTGCAAGGCTGATCGGGGGATCCGCCGGGTCCGGGCTATAAGGCATCCTTATGTAGTTAAGGTGCCTTAAGCGGAGAAGGAGGAGGGGATGTCACCCTCCCTGCCTCCAGTGGTGAGTGCCGGATGGCACACCGTTGTGGCCTGGTGTGGACGTCCATAGCTCTCACGCCGGATCACCCAGTCGACGAGGAGAATACCGCTAGGGTTTAGTGGGTAGAGTCTGCGTCCACCTTACCATCTTCTCAGATGCAGAGAGTCCCACATAACCCCCGAGACCCCCCGGACCCGGTGGTATGCATAAACGCTCTCCCCAGCGAAAAAGAATGAATAATCCTCCCTGATTATTCATTCGTGTATTAATATGTTTTAGTAGATATTTGTTTAGGCATTATTATTTTAATTTTATTTAGTTTTAAAAATAATCTTTGGTATAGGTATTAGTTAAAATTCAATAAAGGTTTTTAATATAGGATTCAATAGGTAAAGTTGGATAGTTATTAATTTTCATTATCTAGATTAGGTGCGAGATGATTATTTTTCTATAAGGGTAGTTTAGAAGATTTTTATATTTTTAATACGGTTATAACACGATGCCTTCCAGAAAGAAAACTTCTCTTTCTGCTACATCGAAATACGTTAGGCGAATGAGATTAGTTAGATCACAAGAATCTGCTGAGGAGCGAGAGTCCCGGTTAAACCGCATGTGAGAGAGCATGACTGAAACAATAGCACGCATTAGCAGCGCCGATCGAGAATATAAAACAAAACATAAATAATATAAAAATAAAAAATATAATTTAAAACAAAGTCCTTCCTCACGTCTGTCTATCTGTACGAAATTAACTCAAAAACTAGGTACAAACTAACTAAATGGATTTTCATGCCTGTTGTCAATAGGATCTGAGTAATTCCTGAGGCATGTTATAGTATATAATTTACCAAGACTGTATAAATTGATAAATAGTTGGATAATTATTGGGAGAGTCGGAAAAATTTGAGCCGCTTGGGAGCTTACATTAAAAACACAGCCTTATTCTCTTAAGAGATATAACAAAGAAGTAAAAAAATGATCAACATCGGTCCGTAAATAAAAGTTAACGCGGGCGAAGCTGCGGGCAACAACTAGTTTTTATATAAAAATTGCATGTGGCATTATTCGTTCACAATAAACTGTCATTATACTGCTCCGATTGTGATGAAATTTTGCACACCGATGCAGTTTGGACCAACTAGGGAGATAGAAATTATAGTATAGTTATAGTACGTTAATATGATCCGGTACAAATTAAACCAATAAAAAAAAACAAAATAGTACAAACAGAGTATCTTTTTTAACGTCAATTGACCACCGGTTCCAAGACAAGCCCATTGAGAAGAACCGGCGAAACAAACTCAGTGGTACAAATCTTTTCAAATATTTTATGAAAAATTTCACATGTTGTTATCCTGAATATGTGGTATCTTCCATAAAATCTTTTACTTTATACTACCTTTACCACACAAACGCTCTTTAATAACTTTTTAGAACTTTTTAATTGGGAGGTTTTGAACATTTTCTGGGATCACATCATACAGATACAATGTATAAAATTTTTGTAAATAATAAATAAATACTATATCAATTACCGGTGGGAGGTAAGCGCTGTGCCGCGCTCCCGGCTGCATGGGTACCACCATCTTGCTTGTTTCTCCCGTGAAACAGCTTTGCTGTGTTTTGGAGAGAAGGGCAAGACAGGCAGTGTAATTACTGGCACCGAGACTTAACATCTTATGTCTTAGGATAGGCAACACATACATGAGTTGCCTGAGCTCGTTCCAGGTAAACTAGTTTATGTTCATGGGCGACGTCGACCACTTACCATCAGGTGGCACGTTTGCCAGTTTGCCTATCCAAATAACATAAAAAAATCAATAGAAATATATTATGTTTTGGTTTGACAGATCGACAGACAGTCGGACGTACAAAGGAGCGATCTTATAAGGGTTGCAATTATCATTTTAAGTAAACGTAACCCTAAAAAAATTAAAAAAATATCTATAGATCTGCGTCAAGTATGCTTGAATATCTCGTATGGATTTCTTTGTGAGATAAAAATGTCTGCAGATGACGAGGAGTCGAAGGCAAGGCGCCAATTGAAAGGACTCTGGACCCTCCGTCCGAGACGTGTGACTATTGAGTATTGACGTGTTTGATTTTGTTATTTGAAATATATTTTTGCTTGCGATATTCTTGAACGCCTTTTCTGACGTATATTTGTTTTTTTTTTATATTCTTGATATGAACAGTACAGTTTCTATTTCGGTATATTCCCAGTGTTTTATTTGTTGATCTTGAAGTAAAGTCCAAAAAGGTTATGGATAGTAGGAATTGTCAAGTTTTAATGTACATTCTGATAGGCTCGTGCTAAATGTAATGATGACACATTTTAAAAGAAGAATATTTAAGAAGAAACAACTTTTTACGAATTTAGACGCGGTTTATTTTTTTTTTTAGATTTACGACTAATCATTTGATAGCAATCATAGACACCTACTGGTTCCACGGTAATTTTAATTAACCGCGACAAAATACTTTTAAAGTTGTTCCATTATAATACGACCAATTTGGAAACGAAACTAAAAAAATGAATATTATTTATGGTGTTTTAGAAATCAAATGTGTTTTTCTCGTTCAGGAGCGACGGTGGTGTGGATCGTGTAATGGCAAGTGCGGACAAGCCGGCCTGCGGCACCTACAGGGCACCATCGCACCCCACACCCAAACTACCACCGGAACCACCAGGTAATTTGTGATCGTTGAACAGTCATAGCAAGTCAAATACTATATTGCTATGTTTGGAATTCAACATAAAAATTATTACCTGTAAGACTTAATATGTCCACAATCCACCTCAATATACAGATTGGCAAAAAGGAGTATAACGTGGTGACAAGTGGAACTAAATATTTTACTAAATGGAAACCTATGATGTTGACAATACTTGGCCGACAAATACTAGATTTTGAGTAAAGTTTAGTGTTTCATTCATTTATATAATTAATAGGGGTGGAAGGGATACGCTTTTACCGCGTCTCCGTGTGTATGCATTCTTATTTCTTCCGTAAAACTGCTTTGCTGTATTGTTATGTACGTCTCAGGATAACAATCCATGAATGACCTTGCTGACACATCATCATAATATGGCCGCATGTTTGCCTATCTAACAATTTTTCTTACGTTAGTTAGGTTAACCTTTTTCCCATTTTCTCTTACCTATAAATGTTTGTCAGATGTATACGAGATCAGTCCGTACGCCACGTTCGCTGGCGGCGAAGGCCTGACGGGTGCGGGCGCGCGCGCGTACACGCTACAGCTGCGCGCACTAGCACGACACGACGACGACGCCGCGCCGCCCGCCAGGCCGCCATGTTGTGAAGGTAATATTGTGACCGTTCAGTTGGGATAGGTGAAAGGAAAATCATGAAAGTAAATAGAATCAAGCGTTACTTGCGGAAATCCATTGTATGAGATATAAAATTCATTCGCAGTATTTACAACAAGGGAGTCCCTCCATCCCCACAGTGCATATACCTACGTATATTGCATTCACCATCTTCTGTTCACACTCCAATAAAAACCGCAACCACACAAATCTACGCACATTTCACACTTACACTGAGGCATCCCCAGGATGTTGATTGTAGACTCTACAATTAGCAATCATTAAGTAAAGAATGCAGGTTTTTTTTATGTTAGTTCGATAGGCAAACTGGCAAACGTGCCACCTAATGGTAAGTGGCCGACGTCGCCCATGAACATAAACTAGTTTACCTGTAACGAGCCCAGGCAACTCATCTATGTGTTGCCTATCCTGAGACATAAGATTTTTAGTCTCGGTACCAGTTACACTGCCTGTCTTTGCTGTGTTTCGGAGAGAAGGGTCTCTCCGAAACACAGCAAAGCTGTTTCACGGGAGAAACAAGCAAGCAAGATGGTGGTACCCATGCAGCCGGGAGTGCGGCACAGCGCTTCCCTCCCACCGGTGAATATAGGTGCTATATGCATACATATTAATGTACTCTCTCTCACTCACTCTCACAATAATTGCTCTAAAGACTTGGTTCGCGGAATTATTGTTAACTAATAGTTATATAATTTATTATATCAGGATAATTAAGCATGAAGCGCTGTCCTCTTGCATTTAAAAAGTAGGCATGTGCGAGTCTAGCTCGTGCGCTGAGGGTTCCGTAAAAAGTAATTTTTCCTTTACCTATACTGTAAAATTTAAGATTGTTTGTCAATCGGAAGAGCTCTGTAGGCTTTAATTTTACAGAAAAACAGACAAACGGAAAACGCAGTGATTCAATACGGATTGCGATTTGTTATTTTAAAAAAGGAACCGAAAAATGAAAAAAATACTAAAAGTGTGTATTCAATATCTTTGTGAGAACTTCTTTTTGGTTAGAACTATAGTGTGCGATCTGGTTATGGTACTGGTAACCTAGTCACCATGACATTATACCATCTCTCAAACTCTCAATTATTAGAAATAAGCTAACCATCAAGTACTTCGATTTTAATAATTATTCACCTCTGTTAAATGTCAATAACTTTTTTTTATGCAGAAGAAACATGCTTGGACGCATGTGATGCTCAAAGAAGACGACGACGCCGACGACACTATTGCCCAGATCACGGTAGGATTATCCTTATTGTACATAATATATATTGATATTATCTAATCAACATCATCGCAAATAACTATAAAGTTTCGAAAGGAAACTCTCAAAATGATCAAGTAATTGTTCAGGCTTATTATGAGTGGTGGAATTTCAATTAAGGTGAACGCACAATAATCCGACGCAATCGAATGTGTGCGTCACAAATTCGATTTCAGAGGATTTCATATAAGGAATTCTAAAATTAGCTTCGTTTGGCACGGTAAGTTCACCTTTAAAATGAAATGTACGCACTTCATGAAGTTCCTACTGCTGAACCTGAACGAAACTAAAGCCTTATAGATATTAAGAAGGCAATTAAATATAGATCTTATAGTTAAACTCGATCGAAACCATCGATCTTTACTACGTACTATTTTTACACTTGATGGTAAGAACATTCCTACGTTGTTAGTCACTGAGAGTATTTAATGTTCCTTATATTGAAAATACTGTGTACTTTATAATTAGAAGTCCTTATATGAATGAAGTTTTGCAACTCGCAAAGGCCAACTCATCCATCCTAATAAAGTTAAATGGACATTATGAATTATATTTAACTAGCCCGACAGTCGTCCTACCAGCTTGCCTAATGTTAGACTTTAGTCTTATCTTTCAAGTACTAAACAATGGAAATATTATCAAGATTGGTTGCGTACTTTACGTTTATCGCTGATAAGCATCGTGTTAAAAAATATAGGTATATAATACCTAAGTAAGCTAAATTAAAAAATATTAAATAAAGCTTTTATTTTTCGTCGACTATCGAGAAATGTTATTTTGACCAAGAGATGTACTTATTTTGTAAGGTTTTAAATGCCATGATACGATTGATTGATTTTCGCATGTAAATTTTATTTTACGTGACGTTTCATAGTAGTTAAACTATATTTTGTACAAAATCGGATTCCCTCTGAAAGTTTATGGTCTTTCAAAACATAATAATAACGATAAGTAACCAAAATTTTGGAAATACAGATCTTATTAAACCCTTGATAAAACCCTATATCTTGTTCTACAATTACATATAGAGATTTCAATACATTTAAGATAAATAACCCTTAAGTAAATATACTTTTGCAAAATATCCGGATTTAGTAAATCGCATTTTGATGGAGATTTTATTGGCATTGTGGGTGACGCAATCGGATCGTTTGTGAAATTGCCGATTGGGTACTCTGGATAGACAATCCATTATATGTACTTTATGCACATTATCTCTCTCTCTCTCTCTTTCTCTCTTTCTCTCTCGCTCTTTTCTCTCATATTATAAGATTATATATTCGCAGTATTTTTGGACCTAAAAAAAATGTTGTTTTACTTTTCAAAACCTATATAAAATCAGATGTAGATTTCATAGTAAATACCATAAAATTTTGATGTAAAACATCTTGACGCAGTTCAGTAAAATGGAATGCCGTGACGGCGAATGGTTTGACGCTGTCAATCTTGCGTTATAGATTTTTATTATTTATGATAATAATAATAATCTAATATTAATAGATGTTTCACATCTATCAAGAATTTGGGTATTATAGTATTATTATTGGCATATGACGGTTTTTTTTGCCTCAATTTATAAATATTTTTTTGTTGGCAGGTTGTTCACAAGACTCAGGAAGTTGAGGAGTTCACTGCCAAAACGTTAAGTGCAAAATATCTAGTCATTATTAACATTATTAGAAAATTCAGTTATACATATTAATATGTATACAAACATTTTTACAATAATATTATCTATTTCTATAACGCAGTTTTATTTACCTCGATGATCAAAACACATTTTTTTTATAATTGAAAAATAGATTTCAGTAGCTTCCCTACGTTTGAGAGTTTTGAATAAATCTCAGACATTGTGTTTTTTAATATTAAGATAATCCTTATCATACACTATAAAATAGTTTTCTTTCATCGCCTTTCTCATCATTATCAAATTTTCCCGTCTACTGCGGGGCATACCTAAGCCATTATCAATGAACGCCGACTTTGTCTTAAATTTAATTTGAGAAGTTGATTTTTTTATATAAATAATTAATTTTATGCTGCGTCCACATCCTCCCGTGTCCACACATACTTGAGCAAAGTCAATGCTTCTTGTTTGTTCGTGTACGCGCTCGCCATTTGTCCGTCTGTCTGTTTGTTCCGGCAAATCTCTGAAACGACTGGGCCGATTTCGACGGGACTTTCACTGGAAGATAGTTGATGCTATAAGGAGTAACTTAGGTTATAATAATAATCATCACCAATCTGGATACGGCTGTAAATATTAGTTAAAGCGGGCGAAACTGCGAGCCACAGCTATTAAGAATTGACGGTGAGTCCTATAAATCTATGTAGGCAAATTGAATAGGATAAGTTTCTGAGCCTTTGATTAATGCGACTCTGGAGAGTCTAGGAGGTCTGGCCGTTTGTTACGGAAACCGCTATTATGCAGAAAACCTCTACATTTAGGCTTGTGTTAAACTGATTTAAGTCTACATGTTAATATGATAATTGTAACACGCTGCTTTTACTGTGTTAATTTGTATTTTAAACGTTAGGCAAACTGGCAGAGCTGATGGTCAACGTCACCGTTTCATCTGAGTTTTGTTCATTCAGACAATAATCAGACGTAAGTCATGTTTGACCTTGCAATGTGCACGGTACATTGCTTGGCTGGGCAACAAAAGTAGTGTACTCAGTGTACTCTTTCCGAAACATGCCTGTTTGACGGTAGAAATAAGTAAGATCCTAACTAGACAGATGGCCGCGTCGAAATGCAACCTTCCCATCGGTTATTAATATCATCTTTGTCATTTCTTGTGATATTTGTCCATGTTAAATTTTCCTTTAATCTGATCAGTTTGAACATATACACTTTTTTTTTAATGTTAGTTGGATAGGCAAACTGGCAAACGTACCACCTGATGGTAAGTGGTCGACGTCGCCCATGAACATAAACCAGTATACCTGGAACGAGCCCAGGCAACTTATTTATGTGTTGCCTATCCTGAGACATAAGATGTTAAGTCTCGGTGCCAGTAATTACACTGCCTGTCTTGCCCTTCTCTCCGAAACACAGCAAAGCTGTTTAACGGGAGAAACAAGCAAGGTAACACCTAAGAAGAGTTATTTTATAATTACCACAATTTTCTTTACTAAACATAGATTGACAAGTATTGAATTCTAGCTATCAATTCTAGCTATCAATTCTAGCTATCAATTCTCGCAGGAGTGAATATACAACATGATAGTGAGGTAATACAATGCGCTACGTCGCTACATCACTAACGTAGCGACGTAGCGCATTGTTACAACTGTAATCCATTTAATTTATAATACTTGACAACGAAGACTGGAAAATGTAGTGGTTTTCAAAGGACACATCTGGATTTTCGACTTATAATAATCATTCAATAATAATTATTTATTATAATAATGATTTATCTTCAGCAAATTAAAAAAAAATCCGTTTTGGCGTTCATTAAGGCAGGCCTACGTTCAGCAGTGGACGGATAGAGGCTGATGATGATGATAAAATAAAAAAAGATAGAAATGCCAATTAACCTCTCACTCACATGATACCGGCATGAAGCTATGTCGCGTTTCGTGCGGTATGTGAGATTCCGGTGGCCCATTGGGGGATAGAGTAAAGGAGGGCAACGCATCTGCATAACCTCTGGTTGTACGGATTCGTATGAGCGTTAGTAGGCACCACGAGGCTCTGACTGCTCGTTAGCCTCCTTTTGACATAAAAAAATAAAATGTACTACTAACTACTCTAAAACAGTAATTTATAAAATAAATTACTTTCATTTAATTTCACAAAACTAACGTGTTTTTATCACGTAGGTTAAATATTATCTGACTAATAAATTATTTGTATAAAGTTTATACAGTAATAAGTATATTTTATTTAAATAAACCGTAATATAATATTATTCTCTACACGTAATGTTACGTAACGTTCTAATCTCCGGATTCAAAAATCTTTTTAATTTCATAGCACAAAAATTTCAATTTTCAAAAAATTTGCTTCCAATTTTGGGATGAAACCACGGGAAAAAGCAAGCAATAAACTGAATTCAAATTAAATTTACAAATAACTGAGCTGATTATTTACAAAGCACTGAGCGTTTTGTAAACGGATCGGTAATTTAACGTCCACTCAAACTGATTGTTTTCCATTCGATCTAAACTCGAAGATAAAATCCAGCTACGGGAAAACGTTTTCTAAAATCGCTTCCGAATGGAACCGATATCCAAACGAATTTGTATGATAAGCTAATCGATGGACACACAACCTCAGATAATGCCAGTTTACTGAGTTTTGTGAATTTGCATATAAATATGGGTATTCGAAGTTAAAATATCCGTTTTGAAATTGTACATATTTTAATGAGTTTTCTAGAGTTTACAGTAATGGAACCCCCATAAATTAAACGCTGTTAGGATATGTTAATTGGGACTCAAATATGTATATGTGGAAATACATACATAAACAGACCATCTGTCCATCTGTTTATTACAGATTTATATGGCTCTGTGGCTCAGTGGTAAGCGCGTTGGCGCTCAAGCCCGGAGGTTGCGGGTTCGAATCCCGCCAGGGAACAAAAATATTTTCTGTGTTCCTGGGTCATGGATGTGTATTAAATATGTGTATTATATAATAAAAATCTTAAATATATGTATAGTATAAAATTATTAAATATATTTCCATTGTCTGGTACCTGTAACACAAGTTCTTCAAGAACTTACCACGGGACCAAATTGACGTGGTGTAAAAGTGTCCATAGATATTATAGATATTATATTATATATAGAATAATAAGTGGGTTAATTTTTACCCGACTATGGCAAAGTCGAAAGAAAGGGTTTTGATTTTGGCAGTCTATTTATGTACGAATATATAATCGTAGTACCTAAACCGGGTATCGTTTTGGTATCAATCTATTCTTTGTTATAGAACGAGTATGATAAGCTAAATTCAAAACGATTTCCATTCCAAGAAAAAACTGAGTTTTTCGTAGTTAAGTTCATTTCGGTGGTTTTTTTCGCCCAGAACTCGTTGGACATCCGGCAGATGTGTCCGGCCCAGTCCCATTTAAACGGGGTTTAGAGACGCGACAGACCTCGATGGAGATGGCGGGATGACCGTGACGCTTTTCAAAAAGACTGGCGTAGTGCAGCTCATGATAGAGACACGTGGAAAATAGAGAGGGAGGCCTTTGCCCAGCAGTAGGACAGTATAGGCTGGGAAAAAAAAGTTCATTACTTTTTTACTTGTTGCGAGATTTTTTTTATAGCATAGGAGGGCAAACGAGAAGTCGAAGCCTTTTGACGACTATCGCCATACACATCCACACAACCAGAGATGATCAGATGCGTTGCCCTCCTTTTCCCTATCCTCCCCCCTCTCCAATGGGTTACTGGAAACTCACAAGCCTGACTAAATGCCGCAGCATAGCTGTCACTTAGCTCACACGCCGGTACGTGAGCGAGAGGTGCTCCCCGTTCGTGCCGGTCCAATTCAGCATTGCACTACCTCTTACTAAATAGAGATTTTTTTATGTCATAACGAGGCAACCGAGCAGTAGGAGCCTTATGGTGACTACCGACGCCGACGCCCATAGACATACGCACAATCAAAAGTTATGCAGATGCGTTGCCCTCCTTTTCCCTATCCCCCCAATGGGCCACCGGAAACTCACAAACCGCACGAAACGCGACAGCATAGATATCACTTGACGGCGGTTCCATTTGAGCGAGAGGTCACAGTCGTGCCGGCCCAATTCGGCTGCAAAGCAGCATGGCACTACCTCTTACAAAGAGATACCGAAATAGTCATATAATATCAGCTTACCCTTCGTAATGTAAACAGTAAAAATTCCAGGCATATTCATATTTATAACCATTGTTTAGGTATATAAACAGAAAGTATTGATATCTACGCAATAACGACTAAAATTAATTTGAACTTTAGCCATAACTTCCCCAAAAAACGCTTGGTTTCAAAAGGTCAATTCTAATCATTACAAAACTAAGCGATACCATCGTTTCAGTAATTTCAATTTTCAATTCCTTAGGTAATTTAGCTTCATTATACCAATTGATATTTGAGCGGACCCAGCAACCTTACAATTATATCTACTTGAGAACGGTGTTAGGCTATTCATGTACTAATTATCTTGATTGAAATTTCCATGAGAACACCGCATTATATATATCTAGCACTGATATTAATTTCGTCATATTATATTTCATCATCATCTATCCGTCCACTGCTGAACATAGGCCTCCCAAAAAAAAGGCCAAGGCGGCCGATCTTTTGCCACTCGTATCTAACAGGGACCGGCCACCGCACGGTGATCGTCTTCCCACGTGGTTAATGACCAACCAACACTTTGTCTATCTAAACGTGGCCTCCATTGAACCTTATTGGTCCATCAGCTATCCGTTATTATATTTGCCATCAATTATATAATATACATATAGTTAACAGTGGATAACGCCATTGATTGTACAATTATTTTGTCTATACATAGTTTAAGTACTATTATGTAATTTTATTGTGCAATTGTTTGTTTCTAAAAATAAATAAATAAATAATATAAAGCAATCGATATTACGAGAAAGATAAGTTTGTCGAAGTGAAAGAACTAGGCCGTCGGGCCAATACGGTTCTGAAGAAGGAGACGATTAGGACAAAGTAAAACCTTCGTTGTCTGCCAAGATGAGTATGATTTTCTTGGAGTTTTTTATGTTAAATGGATAGACAAACTGGCAGAAGTGCCACCTGATGGTAAGTGGCCGGCGTCGTCCATAAACATAAACTAGTTTACCTGGAATTAGGAACTATCCAGAGACATATTATGATGTTAAATCTCGGTGCCAGTAATTATACTGCCTGTCTTGCCCCTCTCTCCGAAACACAGCAAAGCTGTTTCCGTGGTAGTCCGTGGTACCGAAGCAAACAGAAGCGTGGCACAGCGCATCCCTCTGGTATTCAAGCTACAAGTGAAATGTAGAGCGATGAAGGAGCCGCCTTCTTGGCGATAATTAAGAGTGGCCAATACATAAGTTAAGAAGTGGACGCCGCATTCAGGGTGGAAGTCGGTCTTCGAGTACATATAATGGCCAAGTTGAAAATGCACGGCTTTATTGGCGATTATAAGGGACCTACATTCAGCCGTGAAACGAGCTGACAATGATTCAAATAATATAATATCCATGAAACATAAACCCTACCACTTTTATGACGAAACTTTTCACGTAAACATTAGAAAACAATATGTCCTACCAAATTTGTTAAAAACTTTAAACAAATTTTCGATCGCATACAATACTTAGCAGATTTATGACGGTTCTCTCAGTAATGGCAAAATATTGAAAATGGTCCTTTGAGCCGTAACACTGCAGTGCGCAATTTATATAACACTTTTACTGCCTGTCCACATGTTGCTAATGCGAGTCCAGTCTAACGACCGCATCAGAAATTCTTTCATAAATGCAAATTTTATGCTCGAATTTTTAATACTATTCTGTATGACTTTTTATATTATTTATATTTATTTAAATGCAAGTTTATGCTTGAAATTATATTTTTGGGAAAGCACCTTGGAATAAATAATATATTATTTATACTTATATTGTAAAGAGAAAAGATTTGAATGTATATTGTTTTTTTTACAATAAAAAAACTATTCGACTGATTGTAAAAATTCTTACATCATTAGAATGATGAATATTGTGGTATAGGTTATAAAAATAACTATCATCAATCCTACAGATGTTAAATTAAAGGTGGCAGAGCTGCGGGCACCCGCTATAGTTAACAGCTATAGTTAAAAACGTATGTAGATTTTATTTAGCAGGGACGCCAGATTTATGTAGTAATAATTAGGAAATATTTTTGGATATTGTATGTTGGAACTAAAAGGTAGTCTCCGCAACTACTCATCCGAAGTTCTTTCACGAATCGCTACGTTACTTAAACCAAGTAACAACCTACTAATATTATAAACGCGAAAGGAAAGGAAATAATACCTATGTTATATTTGATACTCTTTCACACAAAAACTACTGTATGGATTTTAATGTAACTTTAAACTACACTAAAACGTGATAGTCGTAAAAACGGCGAGTCTTTAGATAGTGAGATATAACAACGATTAAAGGAAAGTACAGGTAAACTTAAAACACAAGCAACTTCGAACCAAATGACATAATTTAAAATCGAAACAGTTTTCAATGCCCGAAAAAATGAAAATAAATTCTTCAGAACGACCTTAACCATAAAGCTTATACATCATTATAACATAGTTATAATGTATAAATATATTGTACGAACTGACCGAAAAGTCTTGCGCAGACGAAGACGGGCACTTAATTACACCACGGAATTAGCTGAGCTATAAAAATAGTCCTCATCTGTCCGAATGCCGTTAACGCGGGTTCTATACTAATTATTAGCTTTAAGCGGGATCCAAACCCTAGTCACATTACAAAGGTCGCCAATAATCTTTCAACAATGTAAAGATATATAAAACACAAAAGGTAGTGTCATTAAATATAGTCCGGTTCTTAAATTTTAAACGAAAAAGTATTTCGGCAGCGTTATTAAATGTAGTCCCACGGTGGTTGTTTGGGCAGGCTTTCATATTTGATGGGAGCACTGCGGCCGCAAAGAGAATTACGTTAGCATTGTCGCTGTTTGCTCTTTGTCACAAAAACGTGGAAATAAAGTAATGCCTCAGCGATATAGTATTTACTTTTGAGTCTGTGTTTGGTTACCATCATCACCATCAACTTTTTTTGTTGACATATGCCTTTTTTAATAAACGCCAGGACGGCCAATCCTTCGCCGCTTGCATCCAATCTTGCATCATCCTCCAACCAACCGATCCTTTCTGAACATGACCTTCACTTCAGACCTTTATCAGGCCACCAGCCGCCACTTTCCCAGCCTATGTAATCGCCTAATGTTACTTCAGTACACTTATTGCATCGAGCATATAACCGGATAGAGTTAATGTGAGCCATGCAATTCCGAAACTGGTCAGTGATTTGTCACTGACGTAATAGCAATTCAACCAACCAGTGAATTGTACATATGTCCTAGCGGCTAATCATTCATCAATGG
This sequence comes from Helleia helle, assembly GCA_963853865.1. Classification (NCBI taxonomy): domain Eukaryota; kingdom Metazoa; phylum Arthropoda; class Insecta; order Lepidoptera; family Lycaenidae; genus Helleia; species Helleia helle. The sequence continues at coordinate 14,789,323 of OY971426.1, read as the reverse complement.
TTATCAGTCGGCCAATCAGAGCATAGAACCGGCGCAATGTCGCAGCACAATTTTGGCGGAATTTCATAATCATTTATTTCATCACATGAATGTAGTACAATGGTGGTGTCTTAAATTAGTGCCCTAGTACATTCTACCATAAATATGGTGTGTGACAGAAAATGTATATACCTAATATATAAAACTACTAACATTTAATTCATTAAATATCATTTTATGTTAATATTATACTTAATTAATAAGATAAATTCATTATAATTATTGTCAATAAATAATAAAATAAAGAATGTCATAAAAAAAAATAACAATTGTCATGTATAGTGATAAAAAAATTGTAACAATGTCATTTAAACTTAGAAATAACATTACATTCTTAATAACAACAATAAAAATGCCATAATATATAATTAAAAAAATACAATTCCAATATTATCTGTAATCCCAAAGGTCATTTATTTTGCAACATAAATTCATTTAATTCATAAAAACAATTTTCTTTAAGCCATGTCGTAAGTTGATTTTTAAATTTATTAAAAGGTAATTCCTTAAATTTGTCTGGCAAATGATTAAATATTTGTATGGCCTGTATATATACATTATTTTTATAGATATTTAGATTACACCAAGGTCTATAAAGTTTCCATTTATATCTTTCATTTTTCCGTCTTACGTCTGAACTTAATGTAAAATACTCTGGGTGTAATTTCACGAAAATGCAAATTCCTCTTATATACATACATGTAAATGGTAATAAATTTAGTTTTTTAAATAATGGTTTACAACTATCTAAATACCAGGCGCCACAAATTGCTCTCACACATTTTTTCTGAACACGGAATGCCTTTACTACTTCAACTGAGTTACCCCACAACAACAGACCATACGAGAGGGCAGAAGACACGTATCCGTGGTAGGCTTTAAGTGCTGCTTCCGTGCCCACGGTTTGACGTAACCGTTTTATAGCATAAACGAACCGGTCAAGTTTACTACACACATACTCTACATGAGTCTTCCAGCTACAGTTCTTATCAAGAATAAGGCCCAAGTACTTAACTGAGTCCGCTTCTATTATATTTGTGTTTTTATAATTTATATTTAAATTAATTTTCTGACTTTTATAATTTAGAAATTGTAATAATTGAGTTTTTTTTAAGTTAATTTTTAAATTATTATTGTTCAGCCAATTAATAATTTTATGTAATGTTAAGTTCATTTCGTGTTCTAGTGTGTTTTTATCTTTACATTTAACAATAAGTGTGGTGTCATCTGCGAATAATATTGTTGGGTGGTCAGTTATTTTAGGAAGGTCATTTATATATAATAAGAATAGAAAAGGACCGAGACCGACCGACATACAAAACATTGCTAGCATAATGATGGCTTCTTTCGTTTTCTGATGGACTACTTTGCAACACAATATATTGGATAGATAATTCCAACATTGGCTTATTACTATTACAAAGAAATGATTTACTTGTGATAAGCGATTTTAGAGAGAGAAAAACCGACCGGTTTTCTGTAAAGTCGGTTTACGGCCGATAATTTTACGTAATAACGTCATAATGTGTTACAGCCGAACGCTAAGGGCGTGCCTCTCTAATCTCTATCGCTTGCTCCGCGCTCTCACTTGCTCGCTCGGCTCAGGTAGAAGGTGACACTTTTTCGTGCGTGCTGCCGGCTTTCATCGATTTATAAGACGTTATCACGTCAAAAAAATACAATTTAAAGAAATATATTTATAGTGATGAATAAATAACAACGGCCAATAGAAAACTCGAATTAATACATAACTGCTTTCCATTTAACTAAGTAATCCAAGGTGCAAATCGATTAAAAAGAAGCCACTGAAAAAGATTAATTACAGAATCGACGTTTTTAATTAGTTCCGTAATTAACAGGCGTGCCTTTCCGCCAACTAAAATTAATTACTTTTTAATACAATCCCGTGCGGACTTTGATTAAATTGCTCTAAGGATAGCCTGGCAAGAAATAGTTTGCGATAAACAAATTACCCCGGAAAGATTGAGAGTCAATGATATTGAAGTTGTACGAAAGATATTTAATATACATTTACTTACTAAAATTCCAGCTTATATGCATATTAACTATGAAAAAAGGAAGTCAGTTTTATCCTTGATTAACAAAACCTAACGAGTGTTAGCGACTGCCGATAGAAGTGAAAACACACTCAGGAGTGACCCAGCTGACTGTATATTTTTCGCTCGGACACACTCGGCAGTCCCTAGCTCACCCATACGAGTCTTTCACCTCTAAGCGTGATGGATCAACTTCACTCACAGCCTACAAAAATCTGTGTGCGGTGCGCCAAAAGATGTTTTCACTTCAAAAACAAACACTAGCGCTTTAGTGTTTTTTATGTAAAGTTTATTAAGTTTATATCAGGCATTACTTATAATGATGATTGGGAGAAGTTTTTCAGTAGAAAAGAATTAAGTATAAAGGAAGGCAATTTTTATTAAAATGCTGCTTTTTAATATAAAAGGCGAAAAGGCAGCGAAAAGAAAGAGTAAAAATATTTTTTGTTCGTTTTCGTCGCTTTGCGTGCAACTGAATAAAAACCACTTGCACGCACTTTCGGCCGCTCAAATCTTGAGTCATAATTTACCTGGAGAGAGAGTATGTAATATTTCACTTGGGAAATGGCTTTAAAATATAGCAAATTTGTTTCCATGATGGAAAGTTTAGCGAGGATTGAACCACGAAACCTATTCATATATTATTTTGAGTCGTAAAATCCCTTAGTGCCTGCTCTGCCTTTTCCGGAAATCCTTTACAGCAAAGCAGTTTCACAGAAGAAATATGATGGATTGGTGATGGATGAAGACATAGCGCATGCGATAAAATAAGTTATTTTAGATCAGTTTTAGCGCTAGTACTGCTTGTCCGACCCTTCAGCAAGATTAGAAAGAAACAACAAAGTTGATTTGTCAAAGAAATAAAAAGATGGCGGCACTCGCTCATATTATGTATAGCTAAATACTGTTTGAAAAAGGTAAAATAATGAAGCTCATTTAACCCCCTTTTGTCTTTCCAAGTATATTTTTAAAAAATTCAAAAAGGAGATAATAAATTATACACAATAAATCCTTGCAAAAGGCTTTTTGTGGTCGACAGTGAGACTCTAAAGTTTGTTGACCCCGATTCTGCACCAGAATTCAGCAAGTTGTGAATTATTTTATACTTTAAAATATACTAAAGCAGAATGTTTTTTATAAGGACCACAGCAATTATTATTCAGTATCCCTTCAGTTTTGAACGAAATCAGTTTGACGGGGGAGGACTGCGCCGCACTCCCGGCTGCATGGGTATCACCATCTTGCCTGTTTCTCCCGTGCAATGGCTTTACTGGGTTTCGGAGAGAATGGCAGGACAGGCAGTGTAATTACAGGCACCAAGACATAAAATCGTATGTCTTAGAATTGGCAAAACATGAATGAGTTGTCTTTTTTTATCGCAGGGAAATGCTTTTTACGCATGTAGCCAGGATCTCAGGTAGATCCTGACCCTATGTGGGACTCGCACCTGGAAGTACCCTACCCGTATACTAAAACCACTGCGAGCGCCTTCGGCCACATTTTGAGGGTCCGGATAGGCGTTCAACAGGATCACCTCAGCGACAGGCTGGCCCCGGCGAAGGCCAGACTACTCCACTTAAGGGGGGGACTGCCCGGCTACTTAGGCAGTCCCCGTGATGTCGTGTCATACTGGGCCCAAGTTCCCATCCTAAACCCGACACGAGCACGGGGGCGTTACTGGAAGCGCATTAAGTAGCGCCTCCTACGCACCCCCGTTCGTCGCCGACGGGGGAAGGCCTTGTCGGCGGCCTCCTCTCTCACCCGCTCGACGGCCTCCTTCTGGGACATTACTGCCTTGCAGAAGGAAACCATCGCCGTCCAGGACTCGTCATCACCGACCATCGCAGTGAAGACACTCATGAATGAGTTGCCTGGGCTGGTTCCCGGTAAACTAATTTATGTTCATAGGCGACGTCGACCACTTACCTACCATCTGGTGGCACGTCTGCCAGTTTGCCTATCCAACTAACATAAAAAAGACGAGCTTCGTCGCAGGTTTATATCTCACTAGCAGCACCCCGCGGTTAGACGGAAAAAAATAAGACAAAAAGTTGTAACGACACTTTTTGCTATAGTTGTAAGCCGTACGGCGTGCGCGTGTTTCTCTGTCAGTCTCTCCCTCACACACTGTATGTGTATATGTGTATGTACATTTTTTTTTCTTCTCTATCTTCAAGCTAGCCCCGAGAAAGTTGTTTTCCCTTTGCTCAGAAACCAGCTGGTCATGAAATAACTGCAAATGAGCATATCGCAAAAAGCGCATCACGACGATATCGATATATTTATTTATATCTAAGCCAACGAAATCGGTCGAGTCCAAACGACATAAACAAGTGTTTTAAAGAATTTATGAAAGTATTCTAAATGCTTTTCTTTTCTCCATTAAATAAAAAGCGAATGTTTTTTTTTCTGTGGACGGGAATGAGATAGAACATATAACTAAATACTTTGGCTTCATTCATTCATTCCTTTCCCAATTGAAAACAAAGGAGAATGATTACGCGCTTTTAAAGTCTGGAGAATTTATCTATATGAAAATTGATCTCAATCTCAAATGTCTACTCGTTCTCTTATACTAAAATGACCTAGAACAATTGAAATAAAAGACTAATTATAATAAATTAACTTTTACAGATTTTATCGCGGCTTATTAACATTTTTACATTCCCAGCGTTGCAGATACTTTACAGCATCAGCACAAGACTAAGAAAAGAAAAGAATTTGTATTGGAATCAATCTATACTTATTACTTAATATTATAAAGATTTGATTTTTCGATGGTTTGTTTGTTGTTATTTAACTCAAAAACTACTAGACTGATTTAAAAAATTATTTTACCTAGTGACATAAACTATAAAAATAATCACCAATTCGCATACGGCTGTAAATCTAAGTTACACGGGCAGCACGGCACGGGTATAAAATATATTTCTACTAAAAATGCCACTGGATTTTGTCTTTGTAGTTTCGAATTTCCATGTTTAATTGAATAAAAAGAATGCGCCACACTGTTTCCAGCGTAATTCGTCACAATCGGGACTGTGACAATCCCGAGCGGGCTTTGAGAAAAATTGTCGCTAACGAGCTTGTTCCTCCACCCCCACCCCCTTTTAATCCCCACCCAACCCCCTTTACGTAGCACTTTAAAAACCCTTTTACGATTTTCCGCACCGAGAAATTACTTATCAAGAAAATGTGCTGCATTAATCCTTTGTCTAATTTTTTATAATTGACTGCTTCGACTTCGGATGAATGGAATTTAATGATGACAGATTTGAGAAGATACATTGTTGTATGGTTTTATGATTTTTTTGGCTCCTTTACAGTCTATACGCACTAAGCGGCTACGCTCCTTACGGGTCTTTGAATAAACAGCAGAGCAAGCGCAGTGGTTTGCAGTTAACCGCATCACAGTGCCTTTCTAAATGTCATTCGCGGTCTTGCGGATAACCGCCTTGTGCGTATGAACTTTTAGGGTTCTGTATTCTAAAGTTACGATTTATTGAGAGTGAAGTGCTTAAATCGGGCAGCAAGACCAGCTGTAGGTTCTTGAGGGAGTTCTTTTGTCCATCAGGGGACGTCTATCATCGACGACAACGACTTAGAAAATAAGACTCATTGCTAAGGTATACGTCATGCTGCATACGTCCGGCCTACATTTTTAAAGAAAATCGCTATACCGAATTTCTTAATGCAAAAAATGTAAATTATTATTTAAGTAAAGATACACGATCCACCTGATGGCAAGTGGTGAACGTCGTCCATGAACATACTCCAGTGCTGTGTCACTTGCCTAGAAAAGAGATTCTAAGTCCCGCTATCCACGATTAAGCGTCCTTTCCTACCCTACTTTCGAAAATATACAGTGCATACATCAGAAATTACAGCAGCATGGTTATAGCTAATGAAAAAAAAGTACAGCTAGAGAGTAAAAAGGAGTATACTTAAAGAGAAACATATAAGGGAAGCGAAAGTATACGTAGGAACGTCGCCCTTTTTCTTAAAGATTTCAATTATAGCATAATCATCTTTATTTATAGCTTAATTAAAAATCCTGTCTCATAGTATTATCTGTACTCTCTTTAAAATAGGCCAACATAATTATAATTCTGGCTGTAATTATTGGTTCTGTTTAAAACTTGTTTTTTTAATGTTAGTTGGATAGGCAAAAGACGCGCCACAATCGTGACACACTGTCAACGGCTCCCTGCGGGCCGTCCGGCACAGGTACTCCCCAAAGCAACCATGCCCAGTGAGCACCTGTGTCAGACGGAAGGTGAGGGGTTTGCGCTTACGGCGCAACCACCGCTCAAGGACCGGACGCAGAGCAACCGTTAGGCGTTTGCCGTACGGTTGCCACGCCAGGTCCTCCCCCCACCTTCGCATTAACGCCTCTTGCCCTAGTCGGTGAACCCGAAGGATCCCGTCTAGCGTAAGGCTTTCACCAAGAGACCTCCTATCCGAGACATAGGAGTGCGTCTCGGCAAGAACCTCCGCCACGAGTTCCCACGGGGGGTCACCGGCTAGGGCAGTGGCTGCCGCCCACGATACTGTACGGTACCCCCGGATCACTCTTACCGCGATGACCCGCTGCGCCGAGCGCAGCTGGGCCTTATTCCTCGTGGTAAGGTGACCCGCCCAGATGGGAGCACCGTAAGTTGCCATACTCCGGCAGACTCCGGAGTATAGCTGCCTGCAGGCGGCACTGGGTCCTCCGAGGTTCGGGAGGAGTCTGCCCAGTGCACTTGCCGCCTTCACGACCTTCGGACCCAACATTGAGAAATGTGGGCCGAAGGTCCACCCTCCGTCAAGGATGAGCCCCAAATATTTGATGTGGGGGCTCATCCTGACGCTCACCCCTCCGATCTGGAGGGCAGCTCCCGGTGGGGGTCCTTTCCGCCCAGTCACGCGGAAGAGAAGGGCTTCGGTCTTCTCAGTTCTGACCCGAAGCCCTAACCTCTCTATGCGGCTGATCATGAGGTCGATCCCGACCTCGGCCACGCCGCCTCCTTATAGCCTCGTCCCCGGGCATACACGAGGGTGTCATCCGCGTAGCATATGACACCCATCCCGGGGAGGAGGCGGTGCATATTATGTATATTATATGTATCAACTAGTTACTAGTGGACCCAACATACGTTGTGCTGTTCTATCTTACATGCTGGGTTAGCCAAGATGCCATTCTACAATCGTAAACGCTAGTAGAAAAGTAATAAATGTATGGAAATAACATTGTACTTCGATAAATCACGTGGTCTTAGATCTTGGCTAACCCCCTGAACTTCTTGGTACCACTTCGTACTTACCAATTACCTATATTAAAAAGTGATAGTAACAATTTTATGCATTTTTGCTACATAAAATTTTAATACGTTAAAAAACATTGTTAACAGCTACCTATCTGACAAACCTGAATTAGTAGGGAGTGATGCCAATAAATATTTAAGTTTATCTTTTTCTAGGTAAAACATAAAAATATATTTAGTATTCAATTTTTTATTGCCTTCAAAAAAGTCTAATTTTTCCATTTTTTGGTGCAGAACTTTTTTAGTAGCAACACTTGTTAATGCCAGAATTCTACGGAATAATAATTCAGAATTAAGGGAAAGGAATTGTTTATTGTGACATATTAAAAGTGTGACAAATGTCACGTTACGTTTAATAATTTAAAATGCTACTTTCAAAATTTGAGTAGGTTCAAAAGTACTCATAATAACTTAACCAAATCGGTCCTGCCGTTTATGAGTAGGGTGGAAAACACAGTGCCCTGTTCCTGACAGATCCAGGGCACCATAACAACATAATATGATGGCCGTTGGCAACTGCGGGGTCGTTAGTGGGTAATGATTTCTGACTGCACGATCGTAGTCAGAATCAAAGCCGAGTTCTACATACCCAGCAAATTCCATATGGGTATGTCAAAAAGGGTGACAAACTTACACACAGAAGATTTTTTTGACGTGACAACGTCTTATAATTCGATGGAGCCCACGAAAAAACGTGACTCATGCGGCGTTACCTCGCTCTGAGGCGTTCCATTTTCTTATGACGTTGTCACGTTCAACTATTGTCAGTAAACCGACTTTACAGACAACAGATTTTTTATAAAGATGAATTACATTTCTGAATCTTTCAGTTGTAAAATTGGAGTTCATTCTTTCGTAGAAAGCTGTCAGCACAATTACGTCTGTCTTTATAAAAGTGATAGCTTGGAAATGTTTCGAATATTCTCGAACATAAAATCTTCGGAAAAGTGATGCTTTCGACATTTCAGACATCTTTTATGAAAATCATTCCGATATAAAAAGGAACTAATAAACTTTGATCAAAAAGATACATTTTTGATCAATTATTATGAATCGGAATAAATTATAACCAATGGTAATAATACATATTTTCTCGAAAATAAAATGTGGCAAATTTTGTAAACTATTTGATATAAAAATTTTCAAGATTAATTTAATGTCGTATCCATCGGTAGAATAAATCAGTGCGTATCTGTATTTGAACATGAGATCTCAATGTTTGATTTCCTAAGCTTTTTTTGTAGCAGAGAAGGGCAAACGAGCAGTCGAAGCTTTAGACTATCGACGCCCATACACATCTGCACAACTAGAGATAGGGCCGATGTGTTGCCCTCCTTTTCCCTATCCATCCAATGGGCCACAGGAAATTCACAAACCGCACGAAACGTTATAGCATAGCTGTCACTTGACACCAGTGTTATGTGAGCGAGAGGTACCACCCCTATGGTGCCGCACAAGTATGGCAGTTATGGCACTATCTCTTACATGGATTTAATATAGACACAATTGCTAGGGATTAAATTAATTAATTCTGAAAGTTTCTATAAATCAATTTACATATTTTTACCTGACGGTGAATGAAAAGTTTGTCAGTCTATTTTACCGGTAGAAGGGCGCCCCGGCTTGTGACTATTTTAATATAATATATAATTCGTATGTTCGTGTCTTCGTCACTCCTAAACGGCTGGATTGCTTTTAATGAATTTTCGTGTATTTTGTGGAGGTCCACAACTTTCACAATAATTATCAAAAAGTAATTTGACGTTAATAACAAAAATAATTCTTAGTGAATTAAATTAGGAGAAATTTATAAAATTGTTTGTATCACTTTTCTAATATGTTTTGTAAGTATTTTTAAAAGTGTTACAAAAGTCAATTAGGACAAACAGACATAACATCTGTATACTACATCTGTATATACATGTAAACTCATAACATTTACAAGGCCATTTTAATAAAGGCCACAAATGCATCTAACATAAAGGCCAGGTATTCATGTTGCAGTAAAACTTTCCACTCGATAGTAATAGTAATTGTCCACTTTGCCTCCATTAGGCTGGCCAGTAATGGACCACTTCGCATCAATTGCGGTCCGACGCCGCGCCAGCCTTTTGTTCTCTCTTATTAACTAACTTAACTTTGATCCTAAAATGCAATATTTTGTTTAGATCGAGAGTTGATATAATTTCCATACCAGAAAGTTGTCAAATGGTCCGATTGAATGGAGTGAATTGAAAAGGCTCATGGCGACTGTAATAACTTAATTAACTTGAATTATATATATATATATATATATAAAGTATTATTATAATTATATACAAAAAATATTTTGTAAGAGGTAGTGTCATGTTGCTTTGTAGCCGAATCGGGGTGGTACCTACCTCTCGCTAACATAACATGGCTATGACATCGCATTTCGTGGGGCTTGTGATGTTCCGGTGGCCCGTTGGGGGGAGGGGGGGATTGGGAAATGGAGGGCAACGCATCTGCATAATCTTCGCTTGTGTGGATGTGTATGGGCGGCGGTAGTCGCCAAAAGGCATCGACTGTTCGTTTGTCCTCCTATGCTGTAAGCGGCAAAATAGGTTTACACATACAAACTGCCTCTCACCCCAAACGCATATACAGTCTCCGTTCCGTCGCGGGTAAAAAATAGACATTTTTGTTTCGTTTTGACTTATTGTACACGTTCTTCGTTCTTAATTCTTTGATCTTAAAAATACTTAATATAATATATTTCTGTGTTAATGTGACTGATTCTTGTGATGATGCCTAGTAAGTCCCTTTTCACACGCGCTGGTAGCCGGGTAGCCGGCGCCTTGTATCCGGTAGCGTAATGTATGTGCATGTATGGCAGCTTTCACACGTACCGGCGTAATTTGCTTACATTTCGCTATCGCATACCCGGCGCCGGCTACCCGGCAACCGGAACGTGTGAAAAGGGACTAATCGTTTCGTAAATGGTAAATATAGCCTTTGAGGTGGGAAATATAAATAATCAATATTGTATATATATATATATATATATATATATATATTACTCATATTACTACTCTATCCGGTTAAATGCTCGATGGACTATTTCAACAGATTTCAACATTCTGAAACTTGTACGGCCACATTAGACGAACATTGTAACACAAATTACTATATATATATATATATATATATATAGTAATTTGTGTTACAATGTTCGTCTAATGTGGCCGTACAAGTTTCAGAATGTTGAAATCTGTTGAAATAGTCCATCGAGCATTTAACCGGATAGAGTAGTAATATGAGCTATAAAATTCCAAAACTGGTCAGTGATTTGGCACTGACGTAATAGCAATTCAACCAACAAGTGATCTGTAAGCACGTCCCATTTGCCAATCGTCCATAGAGGGTAACTGAGATTTTTTGCTGACGAAGTAATGCTTATTGTATATAAAATAATAATATCTTTTTTTTTAATAATAATATTTATGGACGCTTTTTACACCACGTCAATCTGGTCCCGTATTAAGTTATCAAAGAACTTGTGTTACGGGTAACAGACAACGGAAATATGTTTAATACTTTTATATTAAGTCTATGTAACATATATTTAAGATTTTTATATATAATACACATATTTAATACACTTACGTGTATTATCATATATATGTTTATGTGACTAAATACAAAACTTTTTTTTTGTTCCCTGGCGGGATTCTAGCCCGTGGGGAGCTGCTCAAGCAAGCCCCTCCGGGCTTGAGCGCCAATGCGCTAACCATTGAGCAATAAAAAATAGTAACTTGCATTGGTCGTGTGAATATAATTTCAATTTTTTCGGACGGAAGTACTGCCCAGTATGTATTCAAAAAACTGTTACTATTGTTTATGCAAAAAAGCCAAGCTTTGATAGAATTCTGAAAAGCGAAAAAAAGTCATTTAAATATTAGAATAAATCGAAAGCCATAATATCTTATACAAATCTTTGAACTATAATGGCGCAGCAAACAGTTCATTATGACTTGCATAAATTGTAGTGTAATAAAAAATAACAGCCAACTAAGGTATCTTCAATATCCATTACAGCGCTGCAGTGCTGAGCAAACAGAGTCCGCAGCGCAGTCAGCATTGTTCTGGTACAAGCGACGGCGGCTCAGCAATTCATTTAACATACTGTGAGAGTACACTTGGGTACATTTCATGTGTAATGCCAGCCAGGCGGAATATTTCTTAATGGAGGTTTTTATTTGGTTCCATATTGAGAATTATTTGTGTAAGTGTTGAGGTTACATTCAGAAAAACGGACGACGATCTCTGTGCAGTGGCTATTTATAATTGTGGCAATTGGCCGTCTTGGGACTCATTAAAGAAGCATGTAAAAAGTTGCTGACGATGAAACAATATACTTTTATGTATTCATTAATATGATGCTAAAAATATATTATAGCTTTCGAGTGATTAGTTTTGATTTTGATACGTTTTTTTTTCTTTGACGCCGGGAAATGCTCTGAGGTATCCCGCGGGGGAGTGGGTCTCCCCACGCGGGTATGTGGGACTCGCTGCGCCCGACAGCTGGTAAGTGGACGCAGCTATACCCACCCCGCTAGGGTAATATTGTTCTGTCATAACCACTAAACCCCGGCGAGTGCCACCAATGCCGCCTTTGGTGAGGTGCCCCGGATCTAGTAAACAAACAGGGCACCTCGACGAATAGTCAGTCCCACAAGGGACCGACGCCACCTCCACAGAGGGGTTGTCCCGCACAAAAGAACAACCCCTCCCAACGTCGGGTCAGTAAAATGGGGTGAGGTTCCCATCCTCACCCCTTGCCCCCTGCTCTTCTGTCCCCTCTTCTTATAAGAGGGTTACAAAGAGCCCCCTCGGACCAATTCACTTCGCCCAAGGTGCAGCGGCTCAACCATGGTGGGGTGATTTTGATACGTGCGCGTATCGTACGTGACTTAAAAGTGTATCAGCTACTGAAATTATGTATAATGGAAACAAGTTTACGGATCACGGGAGTGCTCCTGTGCTGTTGCTGTAAAAATTTTAAAACGTCGGGAATGTTAAAATCTTTATAAACCGCGATAGAATCCATTAAAAGATGTTTCATTATGAGTGAAATATTAGAAAACCTAATAGTGACATATAGTTATTTGCGGTACAGTCGCTTTAACTTCACCGGTCTGAACTGTGAAGTTAGTTTAATGATATCTCTAGCCTCAAACACATGTTTGTCGACAGAATGCCCCACTCAAAACTCTATAAAACTAACTATCCTGCGAAGTTAAAACGCGCCTTCACTAATAATTTACTAATAATATTACTAAGTTTTTTTGACGTGACAACGTCTTATAATTCGATAGAGCCGGCTGCACGCACGAAAAAACATGACTCATGCGGCGTTACCTCGCTCTGAGGCGTTCCATTTTCTTATGACGTTGTCACGTCAACTATCGAGAGTAAACAGACTTTACAGACAACCGATTTTTTTTATAAAAGAAGTGAATTACGTGAATTTCACGCATTGTAATGAAAAAACTTTACTACTATTAAAATTATATATCCTATATTATATTTACTATTAAAATCTTAAAAATCCGCGAAAAAAATCCGTAATAAGTTGTTTTATTATAATTAACATTATTATTATTTATTATTAAGCCCGCCAAACCGCCTCGCTCATGAGCTAACATAAGCCCATGCACTCTTCAATAACGCTGCACTATAATAAATTAATTATGTCTCGATTGTTTGACTTTAATAATAATAATATGAATGACGCCATTACTGTATGTACAACGATATTATGAACCACATCAATATCAAGCAAATAATGTAATCAAATATTCGATGATGCTGTTGTTCTGACAATGTATTTGTTACAATTATATATACATTCTATTCAAAAATGGAATTCATCGAAATTCTATAATAATATTCGCTATGATAATTTGATTAAGTTGTGTTTTTTCCAGCATTTTCCATTTTATATACAGCATTACCTAGTCTGGCCATACTGATACATAACAACTTTTCTCTTTTTCAACTTTTTAATTATTTTGAATTTGGAACACATTTTTTTTTCTTTTTTTATGTTACTTGGATAGGCAAACTGGCAAACGTGCCACCTGATGGTAAGTGGTCGACGTCACCCATGAACATAAACTAGTTTACCTGAAACGAGCCCAGGCAACTCATCTATGTGTTGCCTATCCTGAGACATAAGATGTTAAGTCTCGGTGCCAGTAATTACACAGCCTGTCTTGCCCTTCTCTCCGAAACACAGCAAAGCTGTTTCACGGGAGAAACAAGCAAGAGAACACAATATATTATTTTAAAACTTATTTATTCGTTGTTTAAAAAACTTCTTTCGATTTTATTTTTAGAACATATGGCTGGACTAGGTATATACCATGACTTTTGTGTACGAATAAGAACTGGTGTTTTGAGTACGGATGATAACAAATAATAAATAACAAACTTACAAACAACATTTTTTAAGGTAGCATAGTGATGATACTCACTATGCAAATAAAAAAAAACGCGGACTAATCGACTAATGGATCATCCGTAACCACTGAGCCATGGCGGCAGCACAGCTAACAAGATAAACTATCTTAATTTATAATCATTTTTTACATTCATCATCATCATCATCATCATCATCATCATCATCATCATCCTCTATCTGTATTTTTATATTAAAATGAATAATAACTAATAGTATCTATGGATGCTTTTTGATTTTGGGTGAAATGGTCCCGTTAATGAGGACTGATCACCCGTCTGGCCTTCCTGGCGTCCCCACCCCTTAAATAATAATAATAATCTATGGATGCTTTCACACCACGTCAGTCGGGTCCCGTACTAAAGTAAAAATAACACAATTAAAAGAGAAAGCCACACATTACCATAAATATTTGTCTGTATGCACAATTCTGATTCGGAACCCAGACATAATCTCGGGTAAACGAGGCTATCTATATGCGATCTGAAGTGAACGAGGAGTAAACAAAAGTAGCGAGATATCTTTGCTCAGGTGTCGAGACACACACCGTACATGTTACAACGAGCCACGAATATTATATCCTTTTTTAGTATACTTATTCCTCTGCCATTATCCTTATTCATAGTATATAGCCTTCTAATCAGTTGACCAATATAAGCAATAACTTATGATTTTACACATTTACATCGTAATAACACCATACAAGCGCTCAAATAAACTTTTACACAAATCAAGAAATCATATACTTATTGATATTGTATTTCTTAAATAGATTGGTCAGACTATTATATCGTATATAAGCTTTGAATCATTGGCCACTTTAAAAAAAAAACAAAAAAATCTGGTCTTGTTTCCAATTTCAAACTATGCGATTCACATACCTAATTCGAATTTCGAAATAATTGACATTAAGTAAAACTTAGTTACGTCATTGGCAAAAAGTAAACGCTATTGCCAAAAGAAGAAGAAAAAAAAGTAAAACGTAGTGATTACATTCTCTTGGTTAATTAATTAACTTGGTGACTTATTTATTGTATTCAATAATTATAATTTATTCTGTGATATAAAAAACAGAAATAAATGGTGCATTTTTCAATTATAAGCATACGCCCATAGGTAAGTGCTTTAAAACATAATAATTATTTGAAATTGATAAAAAACTAAAATTACAATTAAATATATATGTGCTGTATCATAGATCTGTATTTATATGTAAATCTTAAAATTATTTCCGCCATCCGACAATCTAACATTTTAGTCCAGTCGGGGCAGACATTTAAATAGAAAAAATTTCGGGGAGCGATATTTTTTTTAAACGTCGGGGGGGATGGTTGGAAGTATAAATCTCGATTTTCTGACTAATCCCGGTAAAATTTTTTTGTTTTCTGAAATAACTCGTTAATTTTCAACTTTATAGCAAAAATGGCGTTATCCAAAGTTGTTGGAAATTTAATTTCTCACAAGTTTGGTGATTATCATTTTTACGCTAGAATCAATATTTAAAAAAAAATCGCCCCCCGGATTTTTTTTTATTTCAGGCTAGTTTTATGTCTGCCCCGACTGGACTATTTTACAAAATGATCCAGCAGATGCGTGAAGTTAGCAGTCATTTTTCAAGGTAAAAATGCCAAATTATTAGAAACTATAGAACTAAGCTGCATGCGAGCAGAATTTTCATTTCTTTTTCAATTTGGTGCAAAATGATCTGCCAGATGCGTGAAGTTAGCAGTCATTTTTCAAGGTAAAAATGCCAAATTATTAGAAGCTATAGAACTAAGCTGCATGCGAGCAGAATTTTCATTTCTTTTTCAATTTGGTGCAAAATGATCTGCCAGATGCGTGAAGCTAGCAGATTATTTTGTTAATTTTTCAAGTGTCATTTTTGAGGTAAAAACGCCAGAATCATAAAAAGTATCAGGAACTACTTATATATTAGCTGCATGCAAAGAGAATTCCAGTTTATTTGTGATCTGCTGGACTATATCTGCTAAGTTTACGGGTATAATTCGGTCCACTATTATATAAAATGTTCTGTGGGGTCCACTAGTCCTAAGTCCACCTTTAAAATCCATGTTACCATAAATATTATAAAGTCAGCGAAAATATCGTGGCTGAATGGCAAACTCATATCACATGTGATGAAAGGGCTCCCCGGGGACAAGCGGACCTTTTAATGGCAAACTCTCGCTCTGTGCTGAATGTGCTGAGTGCTGAGGCTGCACTTTGTACGTGTAAACAAAACCTTGAAAAGCTTTTACATGTATTTATTACGCTGATTATACGTTATTATGTCAGATAGGGACGTGCCACCTGATAGTAAGTGGTCGAGGTCACCCATGAACATAAACTAGTTTATCTGGAACGAGCCCAGGCAGCTCATTTATGTGAAGCCTATCCTGAGACATAAGGTGTATAGTCTCGGTGCCAATAATTACACTGACTGTCTTCTCCTTCTATCCGAAATACAGCAAAGCTGTTTCACTGGAGAAAAATCTGGGTGGTGGTACCCATGCAGCCAAAAGCGAGGCGCGCAACCCTCCAACCGGATTTGTAATACTAATAAAAAATATATATAAATGTGGTCAAAATTACTGGTGTCCAGGTGGGTAAAGAAGGACCATATTACGATGAATGTAAGTCTGTACCCATGGATAATAATTTAATCATCATCATTAGTAACAGTCCTGTGGGTCAATGGAATGAAGCCTCTCCACTAATGCCCATGATGACGATGATCAATTTATTTATATAAATGTAAAGTTACCATTTCCTGATCCCTGAAGGATCCCTGGTTGGAATCGGTCATTGAAGAAGGCCTAAGTTCAGCGGTGGACGGATAGAGGCTAATGATGATGATGATGATGAGAAGACCAAACTTCTGGGAATTGTACTAAAATTAAATTATTATTAATTAAATTCCAAATTTCGCCGAAAATCCACAACAAAATGACTTTAACGGAATTTTCCTGCCTCGCAGGACCACTATGTGAAACAACTGTCTGAACCAGCTGCCACCTAAAGTATTTCCGATCCGATATGACTTAGGGACATTCAAGAAAAGAGCATACTCATATCTGAAAGACCGGCAACGCACCTGCTAATCCACTGGTGTAGCGGGTGTCTGTGGATGTCGCTTATCGCCTACCATCAGGTGAACCGACTGTCCGTTTAACCCCTCTTCTAAAAAAAATCAATAATAAATTAGGCTGAAATTCTAGGATCACTCATCGAGTATAAAATGAATGACAGATCCAGCTTCAAGCGCCATCTTGAAAAAAGCTATGGACTGAATTGAAGACTATTATTGTAGCCAATAAAATTTGGCATCTTTTATTTCCTGTAAACATTTTTCTAAAATTTTTCGTTTACGATTTTTTTATATTTAATGAACCGGTTTTTCTATATCGCCGTTAATTGAATGTGGAAAGCACAATATATGGTAAGAATATGGTAATGATTATTCACAGCCTCTGTACGAATGAAAAATCCTATAAAAACAATAGATTGCAAAAAATGTTAACTAACTGTCTATGATTTTGTATATTCAAAAATACATTTTTTTTTTCAAAAAACGATTAATAGCTTTTTCTCGAAACTGAAAAAAAGTTGTACATTATATTATATCCCTTAAAATCGATAAAAATAAAACATTTTAACGGTTAAAAGTGAACGCAGTTTCAACTGTATTAACCCCTCAGAATTAGGTTACCCGGCATTGCCCGTGTGAACGAGTTATGCAAATCGAGTTATCTGTTTCCCAACGTCCAGTTAATTCGGTTCTTTCTCTTTTAGCACGTGATGGAAAATTGTTGCTATTTTGCATTTTGATGAAAAAATTCTGGTCACTAAGTGCATCATTGCTCAAATAGTGATATAATAGGTATAGTCTTATATTTAATAAGATCTTTAGAAACTTTTGATATGGTTTAGCGCTAGAACTGGAAATAAATTTGTTAGTTGTAGATTATAACTGGCAAAATACACTGTTAGCCTAACCTTGCTCGACAAGACCAAGGAACTGCTTTAGGTCGCAGCCACCCCACCATGATTCAAGCCTTGTCGTGGCGGTAGGGCTCAATAGCTTAAAGTGAACCCACCACCTTGGGCGAAGCCAAGTGAATCGAGGGGTCTGCTTGTCGTACTCCTCTTATAAAAAGAGGGGACAAAAGATTAGGGGGACCAGGGGCGAGGATAAGAACCTCATCACATTGCACTGTCCCGACGTTGGGAGGGATGTAGTTATGTGGTTTGGGACAACCCTTCTGCGGAGGTGGTCCCTTGGGGGACTGACTAGCCGTTGAGGTACCCTGTTGATCAACAGATCTGGGGCACCTCACCAAAGGCGTCATTGGTAAAATAAATGATAGTTTTAAAAAACTAAAAAAAAAGTATAAATAGCAAACCCAACAAAAAATTTGATAATAATTTTTAATAGATGAATTAAATGGATTAACAAAATTACTTATTGTAAAAAAGCGTGGTGCTTGTAAGTAAGTAAGTTTTTATATTAACTTCACTTTTAAGAAATAGATAACGATGAAATATTTTTAATAATGAATATTGAGCACCTCACACTTTTTTACAATAAGTAATTTTGTTAAGGAGTCGGTTACATACATACAAACAAACATACATACACGTGAAACTAATAAAAGCGTGTTAAAAAGGTCACAACCACCTGTACTTTAGAAATTAAAAAAGGAGGTTGTTTCGCATGTGAAAATGGTAGCTTTAATTTGTTATAATAATTTTAGATTTAATGAAAATAACGAGTGTTGTGTCTTCTACTGTAATGGCACCAGAATCTGCTCACAGACTATCTTCTACGAGGTCAACCAGGACAGGTAGCTTTATCCATCCCCACCATGGTTCAGGCCTTGTCGTGGCGGTGGGGCTCAGTAACCTAGGGTGAGCGGTGCACCTTGGGCAAAGCTAATTGGACCGAGGGGGCTCTTTGTACCCCTCTTATAAGAAGAGGGGACAAAAGAGTAGGGGGCAAGGGGTGAGGATGGGAACCTCACCCCATTGTACTATCCCGACGTTGGGAGGGGTTGTTCTGTGGTGCGGGACAACCCCTCTGTGGAGGTAGTGTCGGTCCCTGGCGGGACTGACTAGCCGTCGAGGTGCCCTGTTTGTTTTCTAGATCCGGGGCACCTCACCAAAGACGGCATTGGTGGCACTCGCCGGGTTTTAGTGGGTAGAGCTGCGTCCATTTACCAGCTGTCGGGCACTGCGAGTCCCACATACCCGCGCGGGGAGACCCTCTCCCCCGCGGGATGCCTCAGAGCATTTCCCGGCGTTAAAAAAATATATTAAAAAAAATTTTTGCTTTATCCATCACGAGGCTAGAGGTCGTAGATCTCTATGCTTCAGCGATTGAAACTTACTAAACTTGTAATTTTTCTACAGCATCGGTACGAAATTTACTTACAAGAGCCTGTAGTTTTTCTTCTACTTTTGTTTTATGTGTAAGAAAAAGTCTCTGAAAAAGTAGGGCCCTACCCGTCGTCCCAGTCAATCTTCTGTATCGCCGAGCATAGGTACTCCAATATATTCGCCCCACCAAAACCGGACACAATTATTTAATGAACAATAACTATTATTGCATTCATTGATTGCTTTTGTAATATTACTTTTCACGTGTATGATTGCTTTTTGTCGAATTGAATATATGTACGGAAATAAATTATTTATAAATTATGGAAATATATTGTGCCTTTGAAATGTGAAGTCGATTTTAATTAATTTAGCATTTGACATTTTGAAGAACTCGCGCTACGCACCTTTAGAGAAAATTCTGTGGAGTGATGCAACCTCTGGTACTCCTCTCATTAAAAAGGAAAGCTGACTGGAGATGAGGAAGTGGCTATTGTGGCCCATGAGCGCCTTAGAGAAGTGCCTTAAAGTGGGTTCATCCCCCTCCCGGACATGCTCTTTCCATGTTCATAACTGAGAAGACTTAGTCCCCGGTCGAGTCATTCTGTGATTCAGTAATGTCACAGGAAAAGCTCGCAAGCTAATGGGATATGGAAGAGGCTTCTGTCTGCTCCTACCGAAACCTGGAATCATAAAGGTGTCTGGACTCCGGTCCCTACTGAAAGACCGATCAGTTACTGAAGTGTCCCGATTCTAATAGATCCGGGCCACCTTATTATAGGCGGCTGAAGGCTCCGTGGGCGACGAACAGGGGTGCGCAGGAGGCGCTACTTAATGCGCCTCCAGTAACGCCCCTGCGCTCGTGTCGGGTTCAGGATGGGAACCTGGGCTCAGTATGATACGACGTCGCGGGGACTGCCCAAGCAGCCGGGCAGCCCCCCTTAAGAGGAGTAGTCTGGCCTTCGCCGGGGCCAGCCTGTCGCTGAGGTGATCCTGTTGACTGCCTATCCGGGACCCTCAAATTAAAGCGGCTGAAGGCGCTCGCAGTGGTTTTAGTTTACGGGTAGGGCACTCCCAGGTGCGAGTCCCACATAGGGTTAGGATCTACCCGCGATCCTGGCTACATGCGTAAAAAGCATTTCCCTGCGATAAAAAAAAAAAAAAAAAAAAAAAGGCGGCTGAAGGCTCCTGCTGAGTTTGTAGTTCGAGAAGGGGCTATCTTAACCGGTTTCCATATAACCAGCATGTCCCTTCACAAGCCTGATAGCACATGAGTAAGTAAACGGACAGAGACAAAGCTTCCATACAACGCGTAAAATTGATACCTATTGTGGTAGGGTTGTCACAGGTGGATAAAATTAAACGAACAAAACGATTTTTTTTATCGAGTAGTAATCTATGTAAATATTCTATCATTATCTTTTTTTACTACAAAATATTTTTTCTAAATATTTGGTGTTTATATTTTTTATTTGCAATAATCTGTTGTACCTTTTAATAGAGTGCTTAATTCTAATGGATACACTCTCATTGCATATCAGTTTTTATCATAACTATTATAATATTTTTTATTCCGAACAGGAATCGTCTGCTAATTACGTATTCTGTACCTATACTTATTGTATTTTTACTGTAAAGTTTAGCTAAGATTTAAGATTTAATGTCAAATGTTTCCCTAACTAGACTTTAGGCGCATCCATAAAAACTTAGTGAACAAAATTTATAATAATTAGTAGAAATAAAATAATAAGATACAACTTACCTATTGAAATCTTTGGGATAGCTAAAATATGATTTGTTTTATTTGCTCTATTATTGTTCACACAGATACATACACACAGTACAGTATAGAATATGGACACTTTTTAATTTTAATTATCAACAATAATTTAAGAACAATGTTATAAAATATGATTCTTTTTTATTTTCTCTATTATTGTTCATACACACAGTATAATAAACAATATTGACACTTTTTACTTTTAATTAACAAAAATTTAAGAACGGTGATAATAATTCGAAATACCCGCCAAGCGAAAAAATATACAACGCAACTTAACACGTGCACTCACATCCCCGCGTTCGAATACTCGTCGAACCGGTTTCGACCGGTTTCTACTCGTTCGTGACGAGCCACGAGTGCTTACGCACACATCTGTTAGGACGCTTGCATTAGTGCAATCGATTCGCGCGGTTGTATGAAGCTTTGCCTCTGTCCGTTTATTTACTCATGTGCTGATAGTATGCACATTTTCTCCGCACATAGAAAGGTGACAGCTTGTTAATGTATAAAAATATATTGAAATTGATTAAAAATGACGACCTATGTAACAAAGTGGTTAGCGCATTGGCGCTCAAACCGGAAGTGGCGGGATCGAATACCGCCAGGGAACAAAAAGTTTTCTGTGTTCCTGGGTCATGGATGTGTATTAAATATGTGTATTATATAATATTAATCTTAAATATATGTATAGTATAAAAGTATTAAATATATTTCCGTTGTCTGGTACCCGTAACACAAGTTCTTCGAGAACTTACCACGGGACCAGTGGTGTAAAAGCGTCCATAATTACTATTATTATTAAATTATTGTGTTACGATATCTATGAGTGCATCTTTCTATCTTTGTGAGTGACGATTACCGCCACGTGCGCGAGAACTTTCTTTTCTTTGGTGATCCTTTGTGTAGTGACATTCAAAGGAATGTGCTCTTTTTTGTTGGTATTTTGTGATAGTGACACTTTACTGCTAAGTGAGCAAGAAATTTTCTCAAGGACTAATTTATCACTTACTGGGGGCACTGTTACCTCTACCTGATGCAGATCATCAATTTTTAAAAATTTATTTCATGGGCAAATCAGATATGGAAGTTGATAATCGTTGTGCTCACAATCCAACAGTGAAGAGAACCATTGTCCAAGAATTACAAATGTTTCTTCATCAGAATAATAATTTAGTAAACTTGTTCAAAACCATACGTACATACATACATGTTCAATACGTAGTATTCTCTATAGTTTGTGTTCGAAACAAAAAATATAGTTTATGAGAAAGCTTTAAAGTCTAAATTGATTAAAAGACTGTATCATAACAGTGTGTCTGTCAATATCAAATTTCAACCTTATAAAATAGCCAGTATTTCAGAAAAACTCTGTTTTGTATGTAAGCAACATGATGTGTCGAATATAATAATAAAATTTCATGCTTCATTCAAAAAATGCTTTTTTATTAAATACGGATTCGTTTTGTTTGTTTTAAGATTATTTTATACAAAATTTTAGGTATTTTATTGATTGATTGAGCCAGTACGAAGTCTGCCGGGTCAGCTAGTATTAAATAAATATATTTCCGTTAACTTGTGTTACGGGTATCAGATACCCGTTACACAAGTTCTTCGAGAACTTACCACGGGACCCGATTGACGTGGTGTAAAAAGCGTCTACAGATAGATAGATACATAGATAGATAGATTATTCAGTAAACAAAACTGCACAGAATTTGATCGTACAGCTGACAAACTTTTATAAAAAATGAATATATAGCTTGGCAAAAAAGAGTATGGAAAAAATGAGGGCGCTACTTTCACTTAGGTCTCATCATAATATGGAAAATCAGTAAGATAATTTAATCAAATCCTTAAAAATAAATGTGAAATACTAAGCTTTACTCAAAATCTAGTATTTGTCGCCCAAGTATTGTCGACATCATAGGTTTCCATTTAGTAAAATATCTAGTTCCACCTGTCACCACGTCACTCTTTTTTGCCAAGCTGTACTATTCAAAACTTAATATTTCAAGGCCATTTTATTAACCTAAAGTCTACTGGACTAGCTTGTTAATAAAATGTACCCCAAAGGCTCTTTTTATAGTTTGCAAAGTACCTATATAATACCGTAGAATTCCCGCCATGTAACGCTATCTACTAAAAAATTGACGCACTTGTCCTTTCTGACGTTCGACTATTTAAATATTAACGCCTGTGTACTGGATTTAGTCGATACCTGAAATGTTTGGCATTTTTACAAAATACAAGAGTCTGGAGTGATTGGCAAACCCTAACCCTGAACGGCTTACCTGACCCATCGAGCATAATATACCGGATGTATTTGGAACGCTTGCGAAAACGAAGAGGTATGATAGTGTTGGCATAACCTGACATGATGATACAAGTGAAAAAAAACGCGTTCCTTTTTTTTTGGTTGCCTTTTTTATTTTTATTTTTTTATATAATCCGGTTTAGTAAACATTATGTTACAGAATTTGATGATAATGCTTTAAAATAATCGTTTTTTTTTAAACAGCAATGTAATTGGTTTATGGTTCACGCTGGCTAGCAGACTGAATCAGCTGATAGCGTTCGCCGCATGCACGAGGTGAACGAAGTCCCGCACCGCGTGCGTCTTCAGTGCGCCCGCTAGTCGTGCGTCTCGCGGTTAGCATGAGTGCATAGTGTGTAACCGGTGGGAGGGAAGCGCTGTGCCGCGCTCCCGGCTG
Source organism: Helleia helle (assembly GCA_963853865.1). NCBI lineage: Eukaryota > Metazoa > Arthropoda > Insecta > Lepidoptera > Lycaenidae > Helleia > Helleia helle. The sequence continues at coordinate 14,765,567 of OY971426.1, read as the reverse complement.
CATGGGTACCACCATCTTGCTTATTTCTCCCGTGAAACAGCTTTGCTGTGTTTCGGAGAGAAGGGCAAGGCAGGCAGTGTAATTACTGGCACCGAGACTTAACATCTTATGTCTCAGGATTGGCAACACATAAATAGTATACCTGGAACGAGCCCAGGCATTTATGTTTTGCCTATCCTGAGACATAAGATGTTAAGTCTGGGTGCCAGTATATTGTTTTCTAATGTTTTTGTACTGGGTAATTACAGTAATTACACTGCCTGTCTTGCCCTTCTCTCCGAAACACAGCAAAGCTGTTTCACGGGAGAAACAAGTAAGATGGTGGTACCCATGCAGCCGGGAGCGCGGCACAGCGCTTCCCTCCCACCGAAATGATCGCGAAAATGAGTTTTTCGCGATTTTCAGCGAAATGGTATACTTCTGACATGTATACAAAGTACACATGTCAGAAGTGAAACTTATTTGGCAAACTAATTTTTAAATTTCGATCATATTTATACTAATCTAAAGCTTTAAATTTCTGAGACTTGCGATGCGACTTTCGATCTATCTCACTCTCTCTCGATCTTTCTCACTCGCTTGCTCCCAGCTATGTATATCTCTCACTCCATGGCTATGTGCTTCATGATTCGTTCGCCCTTTCTCACTCTCACTCAATAGGTCTCAATCACTCTCTCTCTCTTCTTGGACAAAAACGTTGCACATTTGTGTGACATTTCATCCGTCAAAAAATTACCCTCAAAGAAGAAGAAGCGCGCAAAGTAGTTTCACTTCAAAACATCGAAATCTTGCCTACAAAATTATATCTTGAAAATATTTTCCGATGCAAATTGAAGTCAAAGTATTAGCCATACTATAATATCATAGCTGACTCTTTCCGTCATTTAAGCGCTACAAATCAAATTGCTAACTCTTTTTTGTAATGAAACAACTTCTTCACGATTTTACAGCGGTTTATTAAAAATTTTGCATTCGTATAATTTGAAATAAAACATTTACATAATTTCTTCGCTCTTTACGTCGAGGTACGTACATTATCGATGATCAATCATTTGCTATCGGACAGTGAAGCGGTGCACACGTGTGTGCGTAAATGACTACAGATATAATATTTTAAGAAATTAATTAATTAATTAATAAATAATATTTTCGTTGAACCATATCTATATAATGGTTGTATACCGCTATTAAATAAATTGTTGCAATCTTGTACGGTGGGCGATCAATAAAATTATTACCTGACGATTACTGCCGATAGTGTGAATGTTTGCACGATGGTCGTGCCAATTAAAGACGATCACACGATCAACGATCATCGACGATAATGTAGTGGAGCAATTATATATTTCTTAAATTCTAAATAACATTATTGAATTGCAATGCCGTGACAGTGTAAGTGGTGAAAAACATGATGATCTTGGGTATGAGAGCCATGTTGATGTTGATGGTGCCCGACGCTTGGATCCTGATGGGCTGGACCAGGTGGAGAAATTTCCTCGTCGCCTTTATGTTCTTATCATCTGTTAAAAAATATGATATCTACAATTCTCAAACATGATCTGTTCCTCCGTTTCACTCTCCCGAAATACAATAACAAATTCTCGAAAATATATTAACTTTTCTTCTTAATTGGGAATTATCATTAAACCTCCTTAAACACGATTGGTAATTTCGGAGATCAGCGCTTTTAAAGAAACTAATAAACTCATTGGCTTGTAGCATAGCATAAAGTCACAGGTCGCGTCATGAGACATCCTTATGAATGAGTAGCACGATTCTACGTTTATCTTTCATGAAGTATTTGTTATGGGTTCCAGAAAGACGGGTAGCAGTATAATAAAATAAATAATATTGAGCTCTACATCTTGCGTCTTAGGATAAACAATGAATGAATAAGATGCCAAGGCCCAGCTAGAACGGACTAACCCATTAATATTCAAGGAATACTTATCTTAAATTGAAAAATATCCAAAAGAAACCTATCTCGAGTTAAAAAGTATATAATATCAACCCTTCTCTCGTCTCACTGCTGGGCACGGATCTCCTTCTTAAAATCAGGCGAGGAGGGTGTTGGGCCATTGTTCACCTATGCGCTGGCCCAATGCGGGTTGGTGAACTTCACACATATTCAAAGACTTTTAATCTCATCAGGCGCAGGTTTCCTCACGATGTTTTCCTTCACCGAAATATGTTGCAAGTCTATTCAACCATACATGTTGTCAAATGAACACACCAACAAACTTTTATATTTAAGACAGAATACAAATAAATTATAGTTTTGCAAAAAACTAAAAAAACACGCTTTAATAACAGAACGAAATATAAATTTGAAAATAATTTTTAATACAAGAACTAAATGGATTAACAAAAAATATATTACTTATTGTAAAAAAGTGTGGTGCTTTGTACTAATTTTTTATATGTACCTAGGTACTAACTTCACTCTTAAAAAATATTTAAAAAAAAACAAAAAGACACGCTTTAATAGCAAATCGAACTAAAAATTTGAAAATAAATTTTAATACAAGAATTAAATGAATTAACAAAAAATATATTATATTATACTTATTGTAAAAAAGAGTGGTGCTTTGTTCTAAGTTTTTATACTAACTTCACTTTTAGAAATAGATTTAAATATTATTAACAATGAAAATCAAGCACCTCACGCTTATACAATAAGTAATATATGTTTTATTGTTAATCCATATAATTCTGGTATTAAAATTATTTTCAAATTTTTAGTTCGGTTTGCTATTAAAGCTTGTTTTTTAGTTTTTTTTAACTACAGTTTATTTAGAACTTTTTAGTATCGATTTTTTTTTATTAATTTAAAGTACTCAACTTATGGCAATCACTTAGATCTACAAATGATCTACACTGTATAATTCTTAATGACGTTTCCATAAATCTGCCACTAGGTGGCGTTGTATCGTCAATAACTCTGGCTATAAGGCATGAAAAGTTCGTATTTAATTTCAGTTCAATTGATGTACCAATAGATGGCGTTTTGCAGTGAATTAGATCGCGCTAATGTTTATTGTAGATTGTAGAAGCCACCCAAGAATATTATGAATAAAAAATAAGATCGGTTACAAACATACAAACAAGCGTACATACAGGTGAAGCTAATAAAAAGCGTGTAAAACATAATAGCTATACTAAATTTACCAAGTGGTAGCGTTATAAGTCGATGCGCGATGTGTCGTCGGAGACTGTCAACGCTGTAGTGCTATTCTGTAAGAGTCATTTTCTAGGCTGTGCGCAGCGTCGAGCTCGTCGCTGCCACAGCTTTAAACTCGACGACGAGCGCAGCGCAGAGCACATCGGTATTCTGTAACTACGATGCGCTCGTCGACGAATTCGTGGCTGTGCGTGAGAGCGCCCTCTCAGCGCTGTGACGTCGTCGAGCTCTAGGGCTTGACACAAATGTCTTGACAAAATAATCGGTAAATATCGGTTAACTGTTTAGTAAGCGATAAAAATAGAAAATAGGGTTTTCCTTGATAATTAAGCACAATATATAGTTATTACTTGCTTTTGCATTAAAACGTAAGATTGAAGCATTTTTTATTCATTAATATGTCCTAAAATCTTATTTTCCAGTTGTCAATTGACATTTTGCAGAAAAAAGGTTTTGTTTGTTTTGTTTTTAAGTTTTAGGCGATAAAAGGTTACATTCCTTGAAATTTATATATTATTTTCGAATTAAATCATATTATGTCGTGGCTAATAATTGTCAAGTATAGGTATTAGGTAGTTCCGTAGTTATGAAACTCGTGTTTTATAGTATAAAATAATAAACATATGAAACGTACGCTTTCTTTATTTATTTTTAGAAGTTTATTTATTATAACAAGATCATAATGTCAAGAAATTGTGCAGTCTCATCTACGGCGCAAGTGGAGAAATCATTGGAGTGTCTGGAAGAGAGACGCTGTCTTGTCACAAGGTCCGCTCGAATCTCGCATACTCGAAATCGTACACGAGCGGCTTGGCAAGATGTAGCTTAATAGCGACGCTAGTCGCATATCCTAAATCACCTAGAATTATAAATAAAACTATTAACTTATTATTGCCTTACATTAAAACAAAATAAAATATTTAAAATATTATTTAGTTCGTCTATGCTATAGTTTTTATATTCTATACTATACTATATATGAACATTTTTCTATGATTTCGGCGACACATATTATTATTACATTAATAATTATTATAAAATTATTATAAATTATTACATACGATAAATTTAAACAAAATTGGGTTATATATTTACCAAAAATAATAATAAAAAATAAGGAAATATTACCTGTAATAAGAAAGACAATGCCGATTTTATATATATTTATTTTGATAATATTATATTCTTGAGACCACAGAAACGTAGTGTTTATATACTCTTTACTTTAGACTGTTCACAAAATTATTTTCGTTTATCATGACACCTAACATTTTTTATTCCCCTATGCCAACTATAACGTAAGGTTTTATATAAATTAAAGAAAATCATTTTTCTAAGTCGTCCCTTTTTTAGCTTCTTTCAATATATAAAGCATTGTAAAAAGTCACGTTGCCTTACTTACTAGTTTTATGTCTAAAATATGTTTAAATTGTAAATAAATAAACACTCTTTACATACTTTCACCCCGAAAAATGAAGCTTTTGGATTTGACAGTAAAAAGCGAGGCTGTAGGCGAGGCTGAGAGGCGAGCTCGACGCTGATTTTTGTTACAGAATACCAAAATGTATGAAGAAACGTCAAAAACTCGCCGTAGAGTAGTTCTTGTCCCTCCCGTCACAGCCTTGGCGGCGCTAGTATATGTTCGACATGGTTTGACGTACTTAGTGAATACCAAATTAAATTCACAGCGCTGTCACAGCGTTGCGACAGCGCTGCGTTTCTTACAGAATAGCACTACTGTTCTGTGCAGTCTGCGCCATATTTGACAAGTTATACAGGAGCACAAAGGAGAACACGAATTTCGTACACATGACCGAAATATGTGGCACTGATACATTCATCTGAAAATAAACATTTAATATTAGAATGAAAGGCAAAGTACCTTTTTATCATATTTTTTAAATTTTATCGCCCACTGCTATTCATATATATAATATGCTATTTCATTATATAATAGGCTATTTCTATATATTATTTTATATATATCATTTACCGCCAAGACGGCTGGGCTGATCTCCTGCCACTCGCATCCAACTAAAACCACGATCGACGTCACTCTCTGTCTTCCCGAACGTGGCCTCCACTACAGAACTCTTTAAGCCCACCGGATATATCCTATTCTTCAGCATATACCGGCCCGCTGCCACTTCTGTGTTTACTCTTAAACTCCTACTAATATCATAAACGCGAAAATTTGTATGTATATATTTTAATGAAACTTTACTATAATATAGCTTATATATCATAATAACAAAGAGATTATAATTTATCTTTGTAATCCCACGGAAACGGGAAGTACGCGGGTGAAACCGTGCCACTTGCAAGTATAAAATATTTCAGTTGACCATAGCTGGAAGCTACTTAATGCCAAGGTTTATATTAGTCATCGAGCATATAACCGGATAGAGTAGTAATGTGAGCCACACAATTCCGAAACGGATCAGTGATTTGTCACCAGTGACGTCATAGCAATTCAACCAACTAGTGATCTGTATGTACGTCTCATCGGCCAATCATGCATCAATGCCCGTCAGTCGTCCAATCAGAGCGAAGAACCGGCGCAGCGTCGCAGCACTAATTTGTCGAAATTTGTTTTCATAGAAAACACAACATTACCGCTCTATTCCGGTTATTTGCTCGATGTTGGTATAGATCTTGCAATCCACGAACGCGCGTAGTCTTTATTTGTAGTTATAATCGTAAATATACATTTTCGTTAGTGTGCGTACCTGACGGAGCGGTCAGTAGCGAGCGAGCCATCGTTCGAGTCACTTGTGCTTATTGTTTTCACGTCGCTATTGTTTACGAAGTACGGTCAGCATATCTAATCTCAAAAGTGAAAGAAGACGCAAAGTAATTCATAGCGAGGTAAGATTTTTTTTATTTATTAAAATCAACTCAATATATTTTTCTTGTCATGACATGTCATGAGCTCGGTCACCTAATGATGGTACTAAAGATGTTATGTAGTTTATTAGTCTAACAGTCTCAATATTGTTTTCAGGGACGCGGCATTATTGCCCGCGTGTATCACTTTCTTCAAGAAGAGTATAATTTTATGAAAGCGAACAATATGGATAATTGTGATTTGAGTCCTTTGGCTAATATACGAAAACGTACCGCTGAGGCTACAGGGATCAGTGAACGCACTGTAACAATAATTTTAAAAGAAGAGAAAGAACTGCCATCTTCTTCATCAAGTTTTACTTCTCCTATGAAAAAACGACGTAAGAGAAATAACAAATTTGATTTAGACAACATGAATCTTGAAATTATTCGTACCACTGTGCAAAATTTCCATATTGTGGAAAAGCAAATACCAACATTAGCAAAATTGCAATCTGTTTTGAGAGAAAATATTGGGTTTGATGGATGCTTAAACACATTACGTTCGGTATTACAGAAATTAGGCTAAAAAGGAGAAAAATTGGGAACAACAGAGAACAATTACAAGAAAGACATGAAATTCAACTTTGGCGTTACAATTTTTAAAAAAAGGTATTTCAATACCGTTCCGAAGGTCGTCCGATTGTGTATACAGACGAAACATATGTTTTGACTTCCCACGTGCGGCAAAATACCTGGTTGTGTCAAAAAAAAGGCCCTAAGTTTTCAAAGAAACTGAGCACAGGAAGCCGATTTATAATAGTACATGCAGGTAGCAGCGATGGTTTCGTGCCTGATGCTTCGCTGGTCTACAAAGCGGCATCTACAGCAGGAGATTATCACTCTAATATGAATTACGATAACTATGCAAAATGGCTTAATGAAAAGTTATTGCCAAACTTACCCGAGAAGTCAGTTATTGTTATGGACAACGCTTCTTATCATAATACTCGAAGCAGCAAAATACCGACCTCTAATTCCACTAAAGGTGAAATGCAACTGTGGCTGACAGAGAACGGCATTTCGTATGGTAATAGTTTAAAAAAAATTGAACTATATGATTTGATAAAAAAAAATAAGGACCGTTTTATAACATTTAAAATAGATGAATTTATAAGAAGAAAAGGTTTTGAAATCTTAAGACTTCCTACGTATCACCCAGAGCTCAATCCGATCGAAAATATATGGGGTATTCTAAAAAATCGAATTTCCTTAAGAAACATAGGCCAAAACATGACCGTTGTTCAAAGTTTGATCGATGAGTGCATACATAATATAGACCAAACCACCTGGCAAAATACATGCAAGCACGTCGAAAAAATTGAAGAATAATACATGAAATATTTCAACCATGATTTCCAATGTAGTATAAATGTCGATGAAAATGAATATGATGACAGTCATGATGACAGTGACAGTGTAGAAATATACGATGAAGATAGTGATTTAAATTAATAAGGTATTATTTATTACTAGGTTTTTATTTTGTGTCGGGTAGAATTACATACTTTTATTTTGTGTTAATTTTAAGTTTTCACCCGTAAATTATTTTATATATAATAAATAGTTTCTTTACCGATTTTTTTTTCATTTTGACCACATCAACATATTTAAAATATAAAAATGGGTGAAATTCATAACTTAAATTAATGAATTTATGTTTGCTAACCGTACGCACGGTCACTTTCACGCCTACATTGACGGGTGTACAGATATGGTCACTAACACAACTAAGGGCACCGCGCGCTCGTAGGTTGCAAGATTTATAATATAAAGGTAACTTACTTTAAGACCCGTGAACGTTATTTCATAAAGAACGACGATGAAATAAAATGTTACCGTAGCAAGCATTACAGTTAGCTGAAAAAAATAAAAAGTAATCATTAATTGACTCAATATTTTCTTTCCAATGATTGTAGAAATACTTACTAGAAGACCAAAAGTTGTATTAAATAATTGTATACATTCTTTAACATTTCTATAAAGAATACTGCATTCTTTTAGGTCTTCTGTAAAGCATCTTTCACTTATTTCCTTTTTTTCAATTATTAAATGCTTATTCAGACTTATAAGAGACACAACGATTTCTTCCTTTTCAAATTTTCGAGTTATGCTCTTCGTTAGTTCCGATATAGTAAATAATAATACATACAATACAACATATTCTAATGTACATCGGATCTTGCATAATGTCGCAACAGTTACATATGCGAAGTTAATGTAAGGATTTGAAATCTTATACTCAATATACAGAAGGTAAGCAATCAACAACGGACATACAAACGCGAGGAGCAACGCAAAAATAACTTGCGGAAATTTACCGTTGATGTTATTATTATAAATAACGTCCGTTGATAATCGAGAATTACTCTTTTTGATATAAAGAAGAAGACAAGAAAATGGTTTCGAATGATACAACGCTAGAAATATAATGACAACGGAATTGCCTAGATTCAATAAGTAGTATATTAAATTACATTTACCACCTTTGACCATGTAATGCAAATACATGTAAATCCAACAAAATATCGTAAGGAACTCGATGAAAAATCTTAGACACACAACGATACGACTCATTTTAGTATGTAATACTGAAAAATTTCTGAACACACAAAATACTTTCTCTAAAACTATTACTATTTTTATTAATTTGTTAGCCATTTTGACTTTATAGTTTATACCGCACGGTGTGGCGTTGTGACTTTTTATATCAGAAGTGTTGTGTGGAATTCATTACGTAAGTGCTTGTTTTCTCGACAAAAGAAAACAGTTTTAATTTATTAGCTGTCAATTATAGCAAAATTACTCAATAATTTATATTAGTACTAGCTGCCACGATAACTCTTAGGCACCTCGCGCACTAGACGACCACGACCTATGGCCGCAACGACCACATACCCATATATTAGTGTATTATCTATGGACCACATTAACAAAAGAAACAATGTGAACGTCGCGCACTTGGCCGCAACGGCCAACTGGCCGCACACCGAGCCAGCACGACTGGTCGACTGCGACCAACTTACGTTTAGTTTTCTATGAACGCTCGCGCACTAGACTGCGACCGCAAATGCGGTTCGGGCGCGGCCAGCCATTCGCAGTGTCATTCGGACAGTTAGTGAGTGAACAGTAAGTCCCTTTCCAGTAGTGTAGTATATGGGCATGGCATGGCAGATTTCACACGTACCTACCGGCGTAATTTGTTTATATTTCGCGACCGGATACTCGGCGCCGGCTACCCGGCAACCGGCACGTGTGAAAAGGGACTTAGGCGTGTCTCCTGCGACATTGTTTTGTGTTTTCTAACATCTAACAAAATATGGTCGTGGCATAACTGTCATGTTAGTTTAAACAAGCAAACATATTGTTATCCGATGCGGATGGAAAACATCCCCGCTTTCGCCTGCGGACGAAGGGTAATTTCAGTGCATAGCAACCTAGCCTGTCTATGCATTATGCCTAGCAACGCTTTGTTAATTTGTCATTAAATAACATTTTTAACCGACTTCAAAAAGGAGGAGGTTATCAATTCGTCGGAATCTTTTTTTTATGTATGTTACCTGATTACTCGAAGATGGTTGAACCGATTTGAAAAATTCTTTTTTTGTTCTAAAGGGTAGACTTTCCAAATGATCCCATGATAAGGAAACTAGGATCTGATGATGGCATCCCAGAGAAATCAAGGGGAACTTTTGAAAATTTTAGGGGCGACTAGTGCGTTTGACATTTCTTTTATAAAGTGTTTTGAAGACTACAATTTAATGAAGGTCGAGTCGATCTGATGCTGGAACCGAAAGACAGTGGAGGGAACTCCTCAACAATTTACATCAGTAACTTTGTGTTTGGGCTTGATTGATTTGTAATAATAAGAACTTTACACCTAGATGGGTTGTGACAGTCATTAGGGGTATGATGATGAAGACAAAGGACAGTTAAGGGAACTCCTCAACAGTTTACAGTAGCTACCTTGTGTTTGGACTTAATTTAAATTGATGAGAACTTTGCACCCATATGGGTTATAAGCGCCACTACAGGTGTGATGATAGGGACCTTACACAGTCGAGGGGAATCCTCGACAATTTACAGTTTTTATTGAGCTTACTTCATACGGCTAAAACTTTCGAAATCAGTTTAAAGTTTATTATATTTGTAATAGTTATGGAATAATCGACTGTGCACACTTAACGATTACACCCGGTATAACTGAATTAAAAATTGAAAGCAATCACGGCAGGTTTGCTGCTAGCAAATCTGCCGTGATTGCTTTCAATTGCGTGTATATAAAGTTTTACATAATTCCATTTCGGTTTTTTCATTTGTTATGTAATGATTTAAACCCTTTCTACGTTCATCTCATTAATACAGCGCTATTTAATCTAAGCAACGCGTTTAATAGTTCTACCCATATTTCTGACAAACGAAATTAGTTATCGAATTTTGAAATCACAAAAAATACGACGACTCCAAAAGTAACAATAATGCACGTCATTACGTAGGCACGTATTTCCCATATGGGTGCAAAGTTCTCATCAGTATAAATTAATCACAAGGTAGCCACTGTAAACTATTTAGGAGTTCCCTTAAGTAAGCTTCGTCTTCATCATCAGACGCCCAATCACAGTCACATACCATCTAAGTAACCTATCTAGGTGTAAAGTTCTCATCAATACAAATTAATCAAGCCCAAACACAAGGTTACTGAAGTAAATCGTCGAGGAGTTTCCTCGACTGTCTTCCAGCTCCAGCATCAGATCGACTCTAGACCTTCATTAAATTGTAGTGCTTTAAAACGCTTATTTAAAAAAATATTAAATGCACTAGTTGCTCCTACAAATTTCGAAAGTTCCCCTCGATTTCTCTAGGATACCATCATTAGATCCTGGTTTCCTTATCATGGGACCATTTGGCAAGTATACCCTTTCAAACAAAAAAAGAATTTTGAAAATCGATCCACAATTGACGGAGAAATCGGTTCTGTACATACATAAAAAAAATAGCGGCCGAATTAAGAACCTCCTCCTTTTTGTTGAAGTCGGTTAACAAAACGGAAGCGTACAATGAGCGTAACGGGACAATCAGCGTAACCAACCGAACAATACGCGTTACGGGACAATGTGCGTAACAGAAAATTTTGCGTTACGGGACATTTCGTGCATGCAGTCGGCGTTTATCGATTTATTAGAAGTTTTCACGTCAAAAAACATCAAAATCTTGCCTTTTGTTGGCAAGATTTTGATGTTTTTTGACCTATATATACCATGTAAATATTTTCCGATGCAAATTGAAGTCGAAGTATTAGCCATACTTTAATATAATAGCGGACTCTTTCCATTATTTGGGCGTTACAAATCAAATTGCTAACACTTTTTTGTAAAAAAAAACAACCTCTTCATTTTATTGCGGTTTATTAAAATTTTTACATTCTTATATTTGAAATAAGACTACAGTAACCGCTCCCTAACCATGGTCACTGGATGAAATGTGAAATGTAGTTTATTACAGTCCTAACTTATATTATAAATGCGAATGTTAGTTTGTTTGTTTGTTAAGTTTTCAAACCTAAACCACTGAGGCGATTTTTAATATTTATAACCAATGGAAAGCCCCATTATCAGAGACCATAGTTTTATTTTATAGTACGTGGACGGGGCACTGCCAGTATAAAAGAAAAATATAAAAACTAACTGCATAATATAAGCCCTAATTAGATAATCTCGAAACAATTGTCAGGTACACACCGTCTAATATAAATTGTATCTTTCGCAATTTCACTATTTCTAAGAGACATTTAGTAAAAGTTAGTGTCATGCTGCTATGCAGCCGACTTGGACCGGCAAGACCGGGGTGGTACTTCTCGCTCACATAACACGGTAGTCAAGTTTTTTGACGACCTCCGTGGCCGTTGGTGGCTTGAGCACCAACGCGCTTACGCTTAGTAAGCGCGTTGGTGCTCAAGCCGGAGGTTGCGGGTTCGAATCCCGCCAGGGAACAAAAATATTTACTGTGTTCCTGGGTCATGGATGTGTATCAAATATGTGTATTATATAATAAAAATCTTAAATATATGTATAGTATAAAAGTATTAAATATATTTCCGTTGTCTGGTACCCGTAACACAAGTCCTTCGAGAACTTACCACGGGTCCAGATTGACGTGGTGTGAAAGCGTCCATAGATTTTTTTTTATATCACTACATTATCGCTGATTACAGACGATTACGGGCCAGCACGATAATGTAGAGGGCATACTCGCACTGTACTCGCCATCATCGTTTATGATCACCGATCATCACCTGCGACCCGTTTGATGTCGGTTTTTCGGGCACATATTCTTTGCTCATTAGTCGTTGCGTCGAGGTACCCACTACCCACATTACCGATGAACAGTCATTCGCTGTCGGACAGTGAAGCTGTGCACACGTGCGTGTGAAAAAACTTCGTTGAACCATATTGATATAATGGTTGTATACCGTTATTAAATAAATGGCTGCAACAGCACCACACTCCACGTTCACGTCCATCTTGTACGGCGGGCGATCAATAAATTTATTACCTGACGATTACTGCCGATAGTGTGAATGTTTGCACGATGGTCGTGCCAATTAAAGACGATCACACGATCAACGATCATCGGCGATAATGTAGTGGAGCAATTATATATTTGTTAAATTCTAAATAACATTATTGAATTGCAATGCCGTGACAGCGTAAGTGGTGAAGAACATGATGATTTTAGGTATGAGAGCCATGTTGATGTTGATGGTGCCCCACGCTTGGATCTTGAGGGGCTGGACCAGGTGGAGAAATTTCCTCGTCGCCTTTATGTTCTCATCATCTGTTAAACAAAATGATAGCTACAATCCTCAAACATGAGTTGTTCCCTCCGTTTTACTCTCCCGAAATACAATAACAAATTCTCGAAAATATTTCTTAAACCTATTGGGTAAAAAAGTATAAAATATTAACCCTTATACGTCCCACTGCTGAGCACGGGTCTCCTCCTCAAAACCAGGCGAGGAGAATTCATCGATGCGCGGGCCCAATGCGGGTTGGTGAACTTCACACACCTGCATAGACTCTTATCAGGCATGCAGGTTTCCCCACAATGTTTTCCTCCACCGAAATATTTTGAAAGTCTATTCAACCATACATATGGTCAAATAAACAAACTAACAAACTTTATATCAAAGGAAGAACACAGAAAACCTTACAACTATCCTAAATTTACCAAGAGGTAGCGTTATAAGTCGATGCGCGATGTGTCGTCGGAGACTGTCAACGCTGTTCTGTGCAGTCTGCGCCATATTTAACACGTTGTACAGGGGCACAAAGAAGAACACGAATTTTATAAACATGAGCGAAATATGTGGCACTGATAGGTTTATCTGAAAATATATACTTTTTATTAAAACTAAGCATGTAACATATATAAAATATGTTACCACTTTTCATCGATAGATGGCTCGGATTCGAGTATCGTCGTTATTACCTCGAAAATACTAGAATTTTCGCGGGGTATGCGGGGACGTATGACTTAGGACTCGCAGGCAACCCACTCGGTCGGAGTTGCTTAGCTTTTTTTTTCGCGCTCCACGGCTGCGATGAGATCTAGAAGGCAGAAGACTGAAGTGTTCCAAGTGGAAGTTAGACGTGGCCCTGCAGGGAACAGCCAAGGATCCCTTTTCTTTACACCTTTTATCTTAGTTTTTGGGTGAAACACCATTCTGTTCACCTTTTGGTGGAGCCTTCAGGTGGAGTGGACTTCCCTGGCAGTGGATTGGACGTGTGGATACACGCATGAGGCCGGACTAGCACAAGGACACCGGAATGAGAAGAGGGACGCCGAAACTAAGTACCTTCAATCGCCTCCCACTGGATGCCAGAAATATAGCCCGAATCCACGTACCCTGTCTGTTAATAAATCTAAATAGTAACTCTTTTCCAAATTCAAATAACCATTTTTTAATAGTCGGACATTTTTGGTTTTTAAATATTAATTATACCTAATAAACTCTTATGAAATGTATAGAGAAATAGAAATATCTTATTATCCGTAAATGAAATGGATTAATAAATAAGGTATACCATTTTTAAATCTAAATGCGTAACTTTTTAAAATAGTTTGCCATCACAGTTCAGAACTTTTTTTTCCACCAAAGAAGATCAAAATTCAGCTAGATAATTTTCTGTAGTTAAAAATTCAAATATATTTTTTCTAACTTTCTTATTCAAATGGTGAAAAATATCATGTACATCGGGTAATGCTACCTATCAAAAATAATTTAGCGTAATTTTTTCATTTGCATGTGTTATTTTGAAAAACTAGTAGTTAATAATCCGTCACAAGATAGTAAAAGTGGATCCAATAAAGTCCAAATATCCAAAATGGTTAGGTTTTTACTAAGCTCAAAGTTAGATATTCTGACAGGTTTGTTAGTTTGTCGTACTAGTCCTTGGACACCCTGTATAAACGTTACAAGCAAATAAAAGAATTAAAGGCAAAGTACCTTTTCATTATATTTTTTAAGCTTTTATCGCCCACTGCTAGATATAGGCTATTTCATTTACCCCCAAGACGGCTGATCTCCTGCCACTCGCATCCAACTAAAACCGCAATCGACGTCACTCTCTGTCTTCCCGAACGTGGCCTCCACTACAAAACTCTAAGCCCACCGGATTTATCCTATTCTTCAGCATATACCGGCCCACTGCCGCGCTGCCACTTCTGCGTTTACTCTTAAACTCATACTAATATTATAAACGCGAAAATTTGTATGTATAGATGTTTGTTACTCTTTCACGCAAAAACGACTGAATAGATTTTAATGAAACTTTACTATAATATAGCTTATACGTCAGAATAGCAAATAGGCTATAATTTATTATTTGTACTCTCACGAAAATGGGAAGTACCTTTTTTTTTCTTTATCGCCGGGAAATGCTCTGAGGCATCCCGCGGGGGAGTGGGTCTCCCCAAAAGCCCCCTCGGCCCAATTCGCTTCACCCAAGGTGCAGTGCCTCTCACCCAAGGTTACTGAGCCCCACCGCCACGACAAGGCCCTTGTCGTGGCGATGACCTTGATGGGGAAAATGGGAAGTACCTACGCAGGTGAAACCGTAGGACGCTGCCACTTGCAAGTATAAAATATTTCTGTTGACCATAGCTGGAAGCTACTTAATGCCAAGGTTTATATTAGTCATCGAGCATATAACCGGATAGAGTAGTAATGTGAGCCACACAATTCCGAAACGGATCAGTGATTTGTCACCAGTGACGTCATAGCAATTCAACCAACCAGTGATCTGTATGTACGTCTCATCGGCCAATCATGCATCAATGACCATCAGTCGTCCAATCAGATCGAAGAACCAGCGCTACGTCGCAGCACTAATTTGACGAAATTTGTTTTTTTGATAAAAAACACAACATTACCGCTCTATTCCGGTTATTTGCTCGATGTTGGTAATATAAAGGTAACTTACTTTAAGACCCGTGAACGTTATTTCATAAATAACGATGATGAAATAAATTGTTACCGTAGCAAGCATTACAGTTAGCTGAAAAAAATAAAAAAGTAATCATTAATCGACTCCATATTTTCTTTCCAATGATTGTAAAAATACTTACTAGAAGGCCAAAAGTCATATTAAATAATTGTATAATTTTTTTTACATTTCTATAAAGAAAACTGCATTCTTTAAGGTTTTCTGTAAAGCCTGTTTCACTTATTTCCTTTTTTTCAATTATTAAATGCTTATTCAGGCTTATAAGGGATACAACGATTTCTTCCTTTTTAAATTTTCGAGTTATGCTCTTCGTTAGTTCCGATATAGTAAATAATAATACATACAATACAACATATTCTAATGTGTATCGGATATTACATATTGTCGCAACCACCGCATATGCGAAGTAAATGTAAGGATTTGGAAACTTATACATGTTACAATGAACGTAAGCCATCAACGACGGACAAGCAAACACGAAGAGCAACGCAATGATAACTCGCGAAAATTTATCGTTGATGTTATTATTATAAATAACGTCCGTTGATAATCGAGAATTACTCTTTTCGATGTAAACAAGAAGATAAGAAAACGGTTTCGAGTGATACAACGCTAGAAATACAATGACAACGGAATTGCCTAAATTTAAAAAGTAGTATATTAATTGACTTTTGCTATCTTCGACCATGTTATGCAAATACACCTGAACCCACAAAAATAACGTAAGGAACTCGATGAAAAATCTTAGACACGCGACGATACGACTTATTTTAGTATTTAATAAATTTCTGAACACACAAAATACGTTCTCTAAAACTATTACTATTTTTATTAATTTGTTAGCCATTTTGACTTTATAGTTTATACCGCACGGTGTGGCGTTGTGTCTTTTTATATTAGAAGTATTGTATGAAATTCATTAGATAAGTGCTAGTTTCCACGACAAAGTAAAACAGTTTTAATTTATTAGATGTCAATCATAGCAAAATAATTCAATAATTTATATTAGTATTAGCTGCTACCCGCAGCTTCGTCCACGTTAACTTATACCATTTTGTATACTAATTAGTAAAAAATCTTGGTAGTATTTATGGGGATAGGATAATATTTAGGGCAACGCATCTGCATAATCTCTGGGTGTGCGGATGTGTAGTCTGCTGTCATAAAGAAAAACGTTTCTTAGTTTTTCGTGAATAAAAACTCTTCAAAAGTATGAACTGAATAAAAAAAGTATTCTATTTTTCGAAGATTTTTGTATGAAAATAGTAGCATGTAGGTATGTACATGATTTTTTAAAGTATAAATTACAAGTTTTTATTTTATTATCATTTATTAAATAACCTACACTTTCTTTTTCAACGTAACAAAAAGCCGAATGACTTTTTATTCTAATAATATTTAGAGAAAAAATATGAATTAATATTACAATTAAAAGGTAGGCTTTTAATTTAGCATAAGTGAATTATTATTAAATCCAATTCTCCAATTCCAATTCTTCATTTCACACATTTATTTATTATTGTTATTATCTTTATTATTATTGTAAATGCTACTGCAATATTATGCCTATTTAATTTAAGTAATAATGTTGTTATGCTATTTTGCTTGCTCTAACTATGTAATACTTAGCATGTGGAAACTTTGCTGGTTTATGTATAACTATTTGTGAATTTTCGATTATGTGTTAATGTACTGTATGTTTCCCTAAAATAAATAAATAAATAAATAAAAATACATCAAAAACACAGGATTTTTTTCTTTTTTTAAACAAGAACTAAGAACTTCAGGGCAGAACACTCCGATCCTCGGCACTAGCGCCACCTGTAGGTGTCACTTTAAATTAGCTCCCATACTAACAACGATGGTAAAATAGAAAGTACATTCAAGGCATTTTTTGGTTTGCTTAAAATAAATCATTGTCGTCAGACTGCATTGGCACATTTTTGTTTGCTAAAATAATTTAAAAAAATAAATAAATGTTTCGTGTACAAAAATTGTGTACACTACAACAGACCAGACATAACTTTTATGGATAAAGCAAACAAAACCACTTATCTCATAGACATTGCAGTCCCCAATACACATAACTTACAGAAAACAATAGCTGAAAAAAAAAAATACGAAGAACTAAAAGAAGAAATTACACAAATCTGGAAACAAGAAAAAGTATATGTCGTACCGATTTTTTTTTTTTTATATAGAAGAGGGGGCAAACGGATAGTCGGTTCACCTGATGGTAAGTGAAGAGCGACATCCACAGACACCCGCTACACCAGTGGATTAGCAGGTGCGTTGCCGGCCTTTCAGGTATGAGTATGCTCTTTTCTTGAAGATCCCTAAGTCGTATCGGTTCGGAAACACCATAGGAGGCAGCTGATTCCATATATTAGTCGTGCGAGGCAGGAAATGCCGTAAAAATCGAGTTGTTGTGGATTTCCGGACATCGAGATGGTGAGGGTGAAATTTGGAGTTTTTCCGCGATGTCCGGTGGTGGAATTCTGCTGCAGGTATTAGTCCGAACAATTCCTCAGAGCACTCCCCGTGGTAGATGCGGTAGAAGATACAGAGCGATCCGACATCTCTACGCAGCGCCAAAGAATCAAGCCGATTGGAGATAACATTGTCGTCGACGATTCGAGCCGCCCGGCGTTGAATTCGGTCAAATGGAAGGAGCTGATACTGGGGCGCTCCAGCCCAGAGGTGAGAGCAGTATTCCATGTGAGGCCGGATCTGCGCCTTGTATAATTGAAGGCGGTGTGAAGGCATGAAATACTGCTTAGCTCTATTAAGCACGCCGAGTTTCTTCGAGGCTAGTTTAGCCTTTCCTTCCAAATGACCACCATTTAAACATTTCTTCCACCGGTGTCATTCCTAAACACCTAAAACATAGCCTTAAACTCTTTGACCTGAAAGAATCCAACTATATTACTCTACAAAAAGTATATGTCGTACCCATTGTCATTTCCTCCACCGGTGTCATTCCTAAACACCTAAAACATAGCCTTAAACTCTTAGACCTGAAAGAATCCAACTATATTACTCTACAAAAAGTATATGTCGTACCCATTGTCATTTCCTCCACCGGTGTCATTCCTAAACACCTAAAACATAGCCTTAAACTCTTAGATCTGAAAGAATCCAACTATATTACTCTACAAAAAGTATATGTCGTACCCATTGTCATTTCCTCCACCGGTGTCATTCCTAAACACCTAAAACATAGCCTTAAACTCTTAGACCTGAAAGAATCCAACTATATTACTCTACAAAAAGTATATGTCGTACCCATTGTCATTTCCTCCACCGGTGTCATTCCTAAACACCTAAAACATAGCCTTAAACTCTTAGACCTGAACGAATCCAACTATATTACTCTACAAAAAGTATATGTCGTACCCATTGTCATTTCCTCCACCGGTGTCATTCCTAAACACCTAAAACATAGCCTTAAACTCTTAGACCTGAACGAATCCAACTATATTACTCTACAAAAAGTATATGTCGTACCCATTGTCATTTCCTCCACCGGTGTCATTCCTAAACACCTAAAACATAGCCTTAAACTCTTAGACCTGAACGAATCCAACTATATTACTCTACAAAAAGTATATGTCGTACCCATTGTCATTTCCTCCACCGGTGTCATTCCTAAACACCTAAAACATAGCCTTAAACTCTTAGACCTGAACGAATCCAACTATATTACTCTACAAAAAGTATATGTCGTACCCATTGTCATTTCCTCCACCGGTGTCATTCCTAAACACCTAAAACACAGCCTTAAACTCTTAGACCTGAACGAATCCAACTATATTACTCTACAAAAAGCCGTCATAATAAATACCTGCAGGATAGTGAGAAAGTTTAAGCAGATAGAAGCAAACGAAATAACACAACACAACACTCCCCTACTGTAACACACCACATGCTTCATTTACTTGGTTTAGGCCCGTAAGTGTAGTTAAAACCAGCCATGAGCTGAGAACAAAAGACAGTTCCCCATAATAATAATAACCTTTATTTTCAGGCTGCATAGGCCCATAGATAAATACCTTACAATGATTATACATAGCTTTATACAATCTTGTTAGTAAATAAAACTTAAAACTATGTTAGTAACCCTTCACTTGCACTTAAGTCTTGGTGCGTTCCGGTGGCACTTATCCGCGGAAGCGGCGGAACACCACGCCCTGTGGCCAGAAGTCCTCCTGCATGACGAGGTGCAGAAAACATGTCGGCACTCGCACCACGAACGCCTTGAAGTTGACGTTGCGGCGCGACTCCATCAGCTGCACTCTCGCTGTGTATTTGGTCTTTTGGCGCGATGTCCTTCGCCTCAGTGGTGTAGTGTAGGCGAGAGATATACACCGGGGTGTTCAGTGCTGCAGCACGTATACTGTTAGTCTCCACGGTAGCCGTGCGACAGCGGTTCTTGCTGGCCTTATGACGGCGCTTCCTTCCTTGCACCGTCATAAAACCCTCGTCATCAGCCCGCTTCGATGCCTTGTCAGGCAGGGGCTTCGTAGCTGGTATACCACTCAGGATGGCGTTGTTGGCGAGATTCTCATTTCTCGCAGACACAGGCGCCGGGACAGTTGGTCGGGAGTTTCGTGCAGCACGAGATGGAGCTGCAGGGGCGGGAGCGGGGTCGCGGGGCGTGCACAGTGTGCGCCCAGTAGAGTAGTAGTAATAGGTACCTTTTTTCTTTGACGCTGGGAAATGCTCTGAGCCATCCCGCGGGGCAGTGGGTCTCCCCACGCGTGTATGTGGGACTAGCTGCGCCCGAAAGTGAAAGGCGGGACGCAGCTCTACCCATTAAAACCCGGCGAGTGCCACCAATGCTGTCTTTGGTGAGGTGAGGATCTGTTGAGCAAACAGGGCACCTCGACGGCTAGTCAGTCCCTTAGGGGACTGACGCCACCTCCACAGAGGGTTTATCCCGCACCACAGAACAACCCCTCCCAACGTCGGGACAGAACAATGGGGTGGGGTTCCCGTCCTCACCCGCTGCCCTATGCTCTTTTGTCTCCTTTTCTTATAAGAGGGGTATAAAGAGCCCCCTCGGCTCAATTCGCTTCGTCCAAGGTGCTGAGTTCAACCTAGGCTACTGAGCCCCACCGCCACGACAAGGCCTGAACCATGGTGGGGATCTAATAGGTACCTACTAAGATGTAAGTCCATAGCTACTATATAAACAATATAAACTTTATATAAAATATAGTAATAATATCGCAAATAATCTTCGAAAAAATCTCGAATCACTAAAGCCGTAAAGCTTTTTATGTGCTTAATAATAACGAATAAAAAAATATTCTTATTAATATTTAAGAAGAAATTAAGTATTCATAAACTTGAAATATGTTAAAAGAATATCCGTAGTCCCCGAGTGTCATTTTGATAAATTATGCTTGGGGTATTTTGAATAAATATGAGTAAGTTAGAACATCACAGCCGCTAAATACATTAAAAATTCATAGTTTGCGCTTTCACGCTGACGTTAGTCCTTATTATGTATTTGCATTATAATAAGAATTTTTTGCTGAACATAAACCTCCCTCAATGTACGCCAAGACGGCCGATCCCTTGCCCCTAGTATCCACCATGGATCTGAGGCATCCCGCGGGGGAGTGTGTCTCCGCGGCGGGTATGTCGGACTCGCTGGGCCCGAAAGCTGGGAAGTGGACGCAGCTCTAGCCCCTAAAACCCGACGACTGCCGCCTTTAGTGCCCCGGATATAATGAGCAAACAGAGCACCTCGATGGTCAGTCAGTCCCCCAAGGCACCTCCACAGAGGGGTTGTCCCACACCGCAGAACAACCCCTCCCAACGTCGGGACAGTGCAATGGAGTGAGATTCCCGTCCTCGCCCCTTGCCCCCTGCTCTTTTGTCCTCTCTTCTTATAAGAGAGGTACAAAGAGCCACCTCAGCTCAACTGGCTTCAACCAAAGCGCAGCGGCTCACCTTAAGCTACTGAGCCCCATTGCCACGACAAGGCCTGAACCGTGGTGAGGGACCGATAGAGGTTAATGATGACGATGAAGGATTTTTTTGGATATATCAAAGAGACATCTCCTCTTCCGACTCTCTTCTTTGTAAATGTATATTGAATCGCTGGAACAGAAATAAAAAACAGCTTTTTTATGGACATTTACTTAGCGTCTAGTCATAGATATACTTTTGCATTAAATATAAATGTGGCATTTAATATAATAACTTTCTTATTGAGCTGAATCTAGATAGTATTTCTTTGTCATTTTTTTAATGTTTTTTTAAAATGTAATAAGTAGGCAACTGAGCACAGGAGCCATAAGGTAACTACCGACGCCTATTATTAGTTCCACTGAGTTTGTTTAGACGGTTCTTCTCAGTGGGCCTTGGAACCGGTGGTAGATTCAATTGACGTTCTTAAAGATACTGTATTGGTACTTTTTTGAATAAAAAAGATTGATTTTGATTTTATAGGCATGCGCACCACCAAAATTTATGCAGATGCGTTGATCTCCTTTTCCCTATCCCCGAAATGGGCCATTCACAAACTGCACGAAATGCGACAGCATAGCTGTCACTTGATGCCGGTGCTATGCGAGCGGGAGATACCATCCCGGTCGTGCCGGCCCAATTCTGCTGCAAAGCAGCACTACCTCTTATTCAAGATTAAATTAACCTTTCGTCTTCAATGATATTGCGAAAAAAAAATTTTGAAGAACATATTATTTAGCTAATCCTCAAAATCATGACATCCAAGCTAAAAGTTTTAAGTGGTAGAACAATAAAAATCTCCGATGTAGCATTAGGGCCTTCGGGCCGTTAGCATAGATCCATCCGAAAAAAAAACCTAAATGCTTGATGCATTTCAAACTTTGACACCCTTTCATAAATTGTTGTTTACAGAAAGTCTTGGTGTGAAAATATTGTAAATAAAATAATTGTAAATATTAATAAAGATTTCTATCTTTCAGAACAGAACAGAACAAGAAATGGATACCAATTAGAAGGGCAAAGGTTGACATATTGTAGATTTACGTCGCACTCGTAAAAGTAAATTGAAGGGATAATAAACTAGAGAGACGTGTTCGGATAATAACCGAGGGCCGTCACTTTTATACGATTCATCTTTTATAGAATAACACGTGGGGCCTGTGTATGTTCTAATAACGCTGACTCTCACTGTTATTAGATTAGGCTGTGTGGGAATAAATTGAACTGTGATGTAGTGGTATACCGGGAATCCGTGAGTTCATATCCTATATGGTGGAATAATTTAAGTCAAATAAGCTCGTTGAAGTAGCAGTGGGCTGGTCACACACTCAGGGACAGATGGCTGATAGGCCAATAAGATTCAAGTCTTGGCGTTATTTGAAGGAGCTATGTTCAGCAGTGGACGGATAGAGGCTGATGATGATTATTATGATGATGATGGTTGGGTATATTATAAAATACCTCATATTAAATATGCATCAAATCGTGTTTTATACATACATATATTTTTTACATTACATTTCTTTATTTAATTTTTAGATAACTTTACAAAAATCACGATTTATATATTCGATAATACACAATTACGATATTATAAGCGAGCATAATGGCAACCAGACAACTAATATGTACTTATATATTCCTAAATATATATTATAGATATGTCGCAATCGGGCCATCTCTGGGACGCCAGCGTCTCGAGAGGCGCTTGACGGAGTCAATCATTCGTCGGCTGGGCGACGTGCTCCACAGTCCACACAACTCGGGCAGCGGTCAACCAGTCCAGTCGAGTATTGAAACTGTCGCACGTTCCAATAGAAAAGAGTTACTGTTATTGCGATCCCTTGTAATCCGTATTGTTAAGACATTGAACATTATAATTTGATTAAGTGAACTACTGTGTTTCGTTGCTCCAACATTACCCATCAAGTATCGACGCCCACAGCTAAGAGACAATTAATGATGGACCCTACTGATGACGGCGACGGCCTTCCTCCGTCATCAGAAGTGGGATCACTGTTGGTGAAACATGCGAAGAACGAAGCAGATGTCTGGCGTTCTATGCTTGAACAGCAAAATCAGAATATGCGAGTGCTGATCGAAGTCCTGCAAACACCGAAACCAGTGTACCGTGACAGCCTACCTACGTTCGACCCTGAAAAACAAGATACCGACGCTAGATCGTGGTGCGCAACAGCCGATTTGTGTTTTTCGGAAAATCCACCCCGTGGCGGTCAACTTGTACTAGCCGTCAGCAAGGCACTCAAAGGTGAAGCATCTACGTGGCTGTCTCAGATTGCATACTAAGGGATTACATGGCGAGAATTTAAGGTACTTTTTACCTCGAGGTTTATTTCGACTGAAACGTTAGCGGGGAACCTTATAACAATAAATGGAGAAAAACCCAGCGACAAGGAATCATTACCTGCCTATGAAAGTCGCTTAATATCATCATTAACAAATCGTTGGAAGGAGGTCAGCAAGGAGGAGATCGCCGTGGCTACGGTACTGGCTCACCTATCACAGTTTGACCCGCGACTTCAACGGTTGGCATTTACAACGAGTATCACTTCTAGAGAAAAACTTCAACAAGAATTGAATGCGTTCTCGCAGTTGAAACGTAAAATAAATACCGCCGGTGAAACCTCAAGTGTTCTCGATTACAAACAACCGAGGCTAACCGCAATAAAATGTTTCAATTGCGGAAAGACGGGTCATAAGCGAGCGGATTGTAGAATTAAGAAGACTGACGTGCAAGGACGACGTAACACATCGAGCCCAGTGGCGCAGCAGCAGCAGCCGACACCAAGGCCTCTGGTGTGCTACCAATATGGTAAACCGGGCCACATTGCCATCCGGTGTACCAGCGGCGGGCATCCGGGCGACGGCGGTGCTGGCGCAGCGCGTGGCGAGCGACGCGTCTGCGTCGTACAACCCCCGTCGGGCACGTTAGAACACAAAGGTGAATTGATTTAATTTACTTACGATTCTGGCGCTGAATGCTCGTTAGTTGAAGAGAGTTTTGCAGCCAAATTTTGTGGCAAGCGTTTGAATAATGTTGTTGCTATGACGGGAATTGGTCAGACACGAGTATTCAGTACAGAACAGATTTTATCTTGTATTGTGATAAATGGTAACCATATGGAAGTTTTGTTACATGTCTTGCCAGATAATTGCTTACAAAGTGACGTCATGATAGGTCGCGAGATTTTAAATCAGGGGTTTGTTATTAACATGACGGCGGCGGATGTTTGGTTAACAAAGACTCTTTGTGTTGATTCGGTGAAATATGATTGCGCGCTTAAATTGGACCTCACTGTTATTGATACCGATATAGAGGGCATTGTTAAGTCAAAGCTTATACAAACATTAGATCGGTTTTCTGTTTACTTTATAACAGGTCAACCTACGACTCGTGTAAATACAGGTGAACTTAAAATTAGGTTGATAGATCGGAACCGCACGGTACAACGGCGACCCTATCGGATGTCGGTAGATGAACGTAATGCTATTCGCAACCGAGTGAAAGAACTTTTAGAAGCAAATATTATTAGACCAAGCTGCTCTCCGTTTGCCAGCCCCGCTTTACTAGTCAAGAAGCACGACGGTTCATACCGTATGTGTATTGATTACTGCGAACTTAACAATAACACCGTCCCGGATCGTTACCCACTTCCTTTGATCTCTGATCAAATTTCACGGCTTCACGGAGCCAGCTATTTTACAAAGCTAGACTGTGCTAGCGGTTTTCATTTAATTCCCGTAAGTGAAGACTCTATAGAGAGTTCTTTGTTCTTTCTTTTATTACACCCATGCGTTGGGAAATATAACTAGCATAACAACAATTAACTTAACAAGGCAACAATTCCCTATTTAATCCATAGCTCTTTTTAAACAGTAAATTTAACTAACTAAAATTTGAATATTTTAGATATTATGCTGATGCATTTATATTATGACAAATAAACAACTCCAACAACACAAAGTACAATTGAACAGAGTGAAATATTCTCCTACCCTCCGAACTAGTTGTTACTGTATGACGGAACGGTAGTGGTTCGCTCCACAATTATTCATTGCAATTTGAGTCTTAACTCTTAGTGCGTCGGTAAACAATCAATAGTTTATATCGATCTGGCGATGTTGTGAAGACATAGTAGCATTAAAACTAAGCAATAGATCTACAACAAATCGAAGACATACGGAAATATTAGATGACTAAAAGTAGACATTTCTTATAATCTATTATAACGTTAACTTAATAACATTTTTTATAACATGTTAGTTTTGTGTATTTTAAATTAATATCATATAAATATGTAATTAAAAGTATATTATATTCTACATTGAAAAATAATAAAACATATAGTAATAGTTATATATATAATCCTAAATAAAATATAAAGACAGACAAATATATAATAACGATACATATGGTAATATTCAATGCTGTCATTATTAGGATATAACTTTTATTAATTTCTCTGTTGTATCGTAGTCGAGATCTTTAAGATAGTTTTCTATTTGAATTCTACATTGATAATTAGTTAAATTATACAAAGGGAAGATTTTACTTATTTTATTGTAAAGATACGGTCCCATAAACATGCCAAAGTTATGAGAAAATTCAGTGTGACATAAGGGGATTTTGAAAACTAGATGCTTCAGCCTAGCTGAACTCCCGCGAAGCTTGTCATATTTGTGTTGCCTCAATAATATGTCTCTAATGTATAATTTTCTTATTGATAAGACTGGAAGATCTATAAAAAGTAACTTTGTGGGATAATAGTACGGTTTGAACTTTATTGTTTTTATGATTGATCTTTGTGCCCTTTCCAATGCCAGCAGTATAGTTTTCTTACAGCCACCCCATGCCATTATACCGTATGAGAAAATAGATTGGCAAAGAGCGAAATAAATCATTGCAATAACTTTGTCATCTTTTATATACCTAAGTTTTCTAAAAATACATATTAATTTTCGCGCACGTCGAGACAATGTGCTTAAATGTTCTCTCCAGTTTAGATTTCTGTCTATTATAATCCCCAAGTATTTTATGCTTATGACATTTTCTAAGATGGGACAAGTACAGGCTTCATCATTTTTTCCACATGTATGTGCGCGTAAGTTTATATTTTCTTTTGGTTGCGTTTTATTTCGAATGCTAAAGGTTATATACTTTGTCTTGATTATATTTATAGTAAGTAAGTTATTCTCAAGCCATGAGTGAACTCTCCGAAGGTTTTCCTCAGCAAGCTTTTTAAGGTCCTGCCAGTTGCCAGCGTCATATAAAATTACTGTGTCATCCGCAAAATATACAATCTTTGTATTATTCATTGTAATTGAGCATAAATCATTTATATAAATCAGGAACAAAGTTGGCCCCAGGACTGATCCTTGAGGTATACCATAGTAAATATATATATTTTTTGTCGCTTACAAAATTTCCGAGCCTAACAGACTGTTTTCTATTACTTAAATAGTTTTGGAAAAGCTGCAAAACCAAACCTCTTATTCCAATCTGTTCCAATTTTCTTAATAATATGGGGATAGAGATAGTGTCAAAGGCCTTGGCTAAATCCAGGAAAACCCCAAGACACTTTCTTGCAGTATCGAGTTTATTTACTACATGCGTGGTAACAGAGACTATAGCATCAGTAGTACATTTTTTAGTACGAAACCCAAATTGATTAGGGGAAAGTATTTCGTACTTCTCAAGGTAGCTTATGAGTCTAGAGCCAATGACCTTTTCTAAAAAATTTGATATGGTAGGTAATAGAGAAATTGGTCTATAATTTTAAACGTTATCTCTATCTCCAGATTTGTAAATTGGTATTACAATAGCTTCTTTCGGAACAGTAGGAAATACTCCATTTGACATGCACACGTTACACAAATGTGTAAGGGGTTTTAATAAACAGGGACTTATTTTTTAATCAATTTAGGGGACATACCATCCCATCCTGATGAGTTACTGTTTTTTAAATTACAAATTATTTTATTGATTTCATATTCGTCAGTTGGCAAGAGTTGGATGGAGTGACTAGGTACTTTATCAAAACCTATTGATGTTGCTAAATCAGTTTCTGTTGTTCCTAATTTATTAATTAAGTTACTAGCCAACTTCTGCCCAATACCTATAAAATGTTCATTTATTCTATTTACTGATTTGTTATGATCCGAGTCAATGTGTAAAAGTTCATAAGGCATACCTTCCCTGTCGGGTATATTTCCAATGCCTTTTATAGTTTTCCACGTTTTTTTTAATATCATTTCTATTTTGCAGTAGTTCATTATTTTGAAAATCAGTATTAATTTTTTTAAGTAAATTGTTGCAGTAATTCCTATAACGCTTGTATGTAATTTGTAAGTTGATATCGTCTGGGCTATCTCGTTGTTTGATATGGAGTTTATCCCTAAATTTTATACAGCGCAATAGTCCAGGTGTCATCCATGGTTTGGAACAATTTTTGCAATTTGATATTTTATATACACTAGTATGCCTATGTACAGTTTTGTTGATATTTTCTATAATTGATTCTGTAATATAGTTTGCGTCTTCAGAGGAGGTAACATTTTCCCATGTTTCCTTACTTAAATCCGATATTATATTTATATAATTATTTTTTTTATTAAGTTTACATGTATAGGGCTTTGCGAGACCTTCCATATTAATGGATGATATAACACAACAGTGATCAGTAACTGACTTGCAAACAAAAGTCTTTACATTAGTGTTTAGTTTAGCAAAAGAATGATCTAGGCAACTCTTTATACGTGTTGGTTCTGTGTGACAAGGAAGTAAACCATGCAAGCATCTCTAGATATGTGTTAGAACGTGGATCATTGTTATTATCGTTAATATCTATATTTATATCTCCAATCAAATAAACGCTGCGAAATGATTTAAGATCATTTAAAGTTTTATCCAAGGATATCAAGAGTACTGCTTTCGTAACAAACGAAGGCCAATACGAATTTCTGACGATGCCTTTCGGTCTGAAGAATGCAATTTCAGTGTTTCAGAGAGCTATTATGAATGCGCTAGGTGATCTTGCTCATGACTACGTAATAGTGTACGTTGATGATATTTTAATTGTCTCTTCTGACGTACAGTCAGGCCTAGAGAGACTTAATATAGTGCTGGAAGTTCTAACTAAAGCTGGTTTTTCTTTGAACCTGAAGAAGTGCTCCTTCCTCAAGACGAAAGTATATTTCTTGGGGTTCGAGGTAGAGTCGGGTCAGATAAGACCCAATCGTAGGAAAGTAGAAGCTCTAACGTCATTACCACCCCCTGAGACTGTGACTCAATTGAGGCAATTCATCGGATTGGCCTCTTATTTTCGTCAATTCGTGCGTGACTTCTCTAAGACAATGGCCCCTTTGTATCGATTAACTTCATTAAAAGGTGAGCTCAGTTGGAAACCTGAGCACGAAAATATTCGTCAGAAAATCATCTCGACTTTGACAAAAGACCCTGTCCTGACAATCTATGATCCCGAGCTTTCAGTAGAGCTGCACACGGACGCTAGTAGCTTAGGTTACGGAGCAATTCTCTTCCAAGTCCCGACTGATGGTAATCGACGTGTGGTAGCCTACTTTAGCAAGAGAACATCCCCAGCAGAGAGCAAGTATCATTCTTACGAGTTGGAAACTCTAGCGGTTGTAAACTCTATCAAACATTTCCGACAATATCTTCATGGTAGGAAGTTTACCGTCGTTACAGATTGTAACTCTCTGAAATCTTCCCAAACAAAGAAAGAACTGACTCCCCGAGCGCATAGGTGGTGGGCTTTTCTACAATCATACGACTTTTATGTTATGTACAAAGAGGGGAAACATATGTCCTACGTAGATTTCTTTTCACGAAACCCCATACTACTAGATTCAAGCCCTGTAGAGGCGCGTGTAGAGTCGAAACGCATTGACATCACTGAACTTACTCCCAACTGGCTCCAAGCGGAACAGCAGCGTGATGTTGAGATATCAAAAGTCATAACCGACTTAGACGAAGGTAGATTAAACGAAAGTGTAGCTAAGACCTACGTACTTGTATCGGGTATTCTATATCGTAAGATCCAACGTAATGGCAGGACGAAATGCTTACCTTATTTACCACGTGCTCTCCAGTGGTCAGTCGTGAATAATTTTCACGAGTCTATCGTTCATCTTGGATCCGAAAAGACAACCGAAAAACTATTTGATTTTTACTTCCCGGGAATGTCACAATACGTAAGAAAGTTTGTAGATAACTGCGTTACTTGCAAGGTTGCAAAATCTCACACCGGAAAGGTTCAAGCTGAGTTGCATCCCATACCTAAGGTGACGACTCCATGGCACACGGTTCATATAGACGTGACGGGTAAACTTAGCGGAAAGAATGATAAGAAAAAGTACATTTTTGTTCTGATCGATGCGTTTACAAAGTACGTTCTTCTATTTCACATGACTAACGTTGACTCCAAAGGTAGTGTTACCGCGGTGACTCAAAGCGTAGCACTTTTTGGGGCTCCTACCCGGATAATTGCCGATCAAGGGCGTTGTTTTGTGAGTAAAGAATTCCGTGATTTTTGTGCGAGTAAGAACATAGATTTGCATCTCGTAGCGACAGGTTCATCTCGTGCTAACGGGCAGGTAGAGCGCGTTATGTCAGTCTTAAAGTCGATGTTAACCGCGGTAGAAACTAACGAAAATAAATCTTGGCAAAACTCTATAGGTGAGGTTCAGTTGGCGATAAATTGTACAATGAACCGAGTAACAAAAGCTTCTCCTTTAGAGCTTTTAATAGGTAAAGTTGCGAGACCCTTGTCGATGATGTGTAGTGAGGTAGAAGTTGATGTCCCAGATATTGAGAAAATTCGTGAAAGCACGTCTGAAAATATCATGATGTGTGCGGTTTATGATAAGTCTCGTTTTGACAAAACAAAGGCGAAAATTAAACATTTTTCCGTTGGTGACTTTGTGTTGTTAGAGAACGAAGAGCGTAATCAAACGAAATTAGATCCGAAGTTTAAAGGGCCGTATAAAGTAGTCGAAGTATTGGATTAAGAAAAATGTCAGAAGGTCACGTATCAGTAGAGTTGGATGAAAATGAGGATAATGATGAAGTTGAAACGTAAAGTTGATTAAAAGTCGAGTAAGGGGACTCTATGGGCCATAGTGAGTTGTGTTCGACTATACCAGTGGTTGTTTCGTAGTCGTAGCCCGGTGGAAATCGGTGTCTCTTGGGGTAACCCAAGTAGTCCGTGGGTGCGCGATGTGCGTTCAACACTGGCGGAGGTCGGGGTCTGTAGAGACCATACATACGTGTGGGTACCAGGTGGTAACACACGGGAGATCCTGAGAGGTCTGATCCATGCGATGGATGTGAGCAATGTGATTGCTGGTCGGCTGGATAGCCGGGGCGCTAGATGTCTTACTCGAGTGTTTTTGAGCTGGTATTCTGTGTAAGCTGTGTACCTACAATTGAACTGAGTTGTTTTGACATTGAATACCAATGACCTTGATACGTGACTGGCTCTGGCTGTTAGTTAAGTGTAAATGTTAAAGTTTTATGAAAATTAAAAGCACAGCTTAGAGCTTTGATCTTTGATCTTTGGTTACTTTACTCATAAAAGTGGAGCATAGAGTGTGGTCAGGCATGACCGAGTGGAACAAGATATTCTGGTGGATGTATTGTTGCAGATTAATTGTCACACGAAGACGTGTGCAAGCAGGATGGCCGTGTCGCAATCGGACCATCTCTGGGACGCCAGCGTCTCGAGAGGCGCTTGACGGAGTCAATCATTCGTCGGCTGGGCGACGTGCTCTACAGTCCACACAACTCGGGCAGCGGTCAACCAGTCCGGTCGAGTATTGAAACTGTCGCGCGTTCCAATAGAAAAGAGTTACTGTTATTGCGATCCCTTGTAATCCGTATTGTTAAGACATTGAACATTATAATTTGATTAAGTGAACTACTGTGTTTCGTTGCTCCAACATTACCCATCAAGTATCGACGCCCACAGCTAAGAGACAATTAATGATGGACCCTACTGATGACGGCGACGGCCTTCCTCCGTCAGATAAATTACACCCAGACACAGAACAAATGATCATGTTCATTACACAAACATTTATCCTGGGTGAGGATCGAACCCACGACCTTCTGGTTTAGCAGTCAGGGTCACTAACCACTAGACCAACAGGCCAGTCGAATGTTTGTCATGTTTTTACTTTTCTCGGAGTTTAATAATTTGACGATATAAACAAATGGCTTGCTCAAGAGACTAAAACTGTTCCCACCTGGACTTTGCTTAAATGACAAATTCAAAAAGAATATCTTAAATAATGCCGAATTTCCGAAATATATGAATGAAAACACGATTCCGAACTTTCACATTTTACGAGTGACAAAGCGATCCATTTGCCAGCTAAGAACCGAACATCGGGAAATGCGAACGATGATGCAGCTAAAAACCATAAAAGTAGTAAATGGAATGTTACTTAAAGCAAGGGAAGCAAAATATTTAAAGGGATTCTTTTATATGTAGATTTATTAACATTTTTTTTTATTTGTAATAATATTTTTTTCAATTTATAGAAAATGTTATAGTACACTAGCCGTTTCCCGCAGTTTCGCCCGCGTTAACTGAGATTTACAGCCGTACCCGGATTGATGATGATTATTTTTATAGCCTAAGTTACTCCTTATATCATCAGCTATCTGCCAGTAAAAGCTCCGTCCAAATCAGCCCAGGCGTTTTAGAGATTAGCTGGAATAAACATACAGACAGGTAGACAGACAAAAATTGTAAAAAATGTTTTTTGGTATATGTTCCTACTGTCAACTGTGTATACATCCATATTCATTTAATAAAAAATGGTTATTTCAATATTACAATCAGACACTCCAATTTTATTTATCTGTATATATAAATAGATGGTAACGCACCTAAAGTCTGACCAAATCTGATATCCAATAATTATAATTATATAAATAATTATAATAAGTACTTGTTTTATACGGACAATATTTTATGTTTGTAAAGCACATGGCAGCTATATTGCCTTCATAAAATAAAATCCTCTTTACACGCACATGTAAATAAGAGATTAAAGGCCAGCGAAGCGAGCTCAGCTGTATTTTATGGGAGTATTTTTTTATAATTTTCACGTTTTTCAGTATAAATAATTTCATGCAGAAAATACTTCTATCACAGTATAAAAATAGGCATATACGCCTAAAATAAAACTAATAAAAATATTCTTAAACAGTTTATATGATTAGCTTTATAAATAAAATCTAGGATACACAACTTATGCGTTCAATATATTATTTTCTCTAATACACTTTTCGATAATTTTAAGATGTTCAATATATAATAATGTTAAATAATTTATTAGATACCTATTATTATAGAGTATTCTTAACTTAATAATTATTGTAAGCATTATGGTAGAAGAACTTCATAACAATAACGCATTAAGTATGATTAATATACGAATATTTTCAAGGGAATTTACAAGAGATGTCACTAATAATTTAAACTTAAAACGTAACGAACGTCACGCTGCATAAATATTGTAGCATTAGTACTAAATTAATACTAATAAGTACTTGTACTACGTTCAATATAATGTATCAACTACCAACCAATACTAAGTACTTATGCTGCGCTTAGTATATAAGTTATCGAACTTAGCATATAATAATAATAATAATATTTATATCAATCGTAGAACTCGTAGCAAACGTAACTCGTAGCAAATATATCGAACGTAGAATAAGTCTCGTAGCAATCGTAGCAAATATTAACACTTACGCTACGTTTATTACAATAATATCAAACGTAGCATACGTCTTGTAATAATCGTAGCATAAAAACTATACTCTAAAGTCTAATACTTAGTAAATTTTTTCATGCAAATATATCCTATTCAAAATCTGTTAATGCTACTAATGAATTCTTGAAACAAAAGTAGCAAGTACATTTGAAGTTAACTATAATTTGAGGAGCTGACATAATGGAGCTCGTATACGAGCAGACCGCACATAAAACATAGCTCGTAAAGCGATCGCGGGCCGGCACTGCCATTACACCCGCAGATGTTATCACAACATAAAACATCCAAATTAAAACCTATAAAATATCGAGGGCATGATTTATAATGGGTGTTAATATATACGGTAGACTGGCACGGCGCTCATATGAAATAGTTTTTTCAGCATTACTTTGTTAATAGTATTGCTATTTATATTGGGTGTTAATATATACGGTAGACTGGCACGGCGCTCATATGAAATAGTTTTTTTCAGCATTACTTTGTTAATAGTATTGCTATTTATATTGGGTGTTAATATATACGGTAGACTGGCACGGCGCTCATATGAAATAGTTTTTTTCAGCATTACTTTGTTAATAGTATTGCTATTTATATTGGGTGATAATAAATACGGTAGACTGGCACGACGCTCATATGAAATAGTTTTTTTCAGCATTACTTTGTTAAAAGTATTGCTATTTATATTGGGTGTTAATATATACGGTAGACTGGCACGGCGCTCATATGAAATAGTTTTTTTCAGCATTACTTTGTTAATAGTATTGCTATTTATATTGGGTGTTAATATATACGGTAGACTGGCACGGCGCTCATATGAAATAGTTTTTTTCAGCATTACTTTGTTAATAGTATTGCTATTTATATTGGGTGATAATAAATACGGTAGACTGGCACGACGCTCATATGAAATAGTTTTTTTCAGCATTACTTTGTTAATAGTATTGCTTTTCAAGTCAGTCAAGCTTTTGTATTTTAAAATATAACTGTTTTGTGTACATTTATATGTATGTCTGTATCTATCTCTTTAATCCTATCCGTTTGAAGCAGTGTAAAAATTAGCATGTATTTTGTCATGAAAAGTTCAACGCCAAAACAAACGAATTACCTGGAAGTAGTATTAATAATCTCCCCTTTAAAAGTCCTAATACCGTATCATACCGTATGATACGTAGATATATATATCAGGCGATGACTTTGAAAGGGGGCCATGGAAGTAATTATTAAATCATCTCACATATTGCTTATCCTTCACACTTCACAACAACCTTCAATGTACCTAAAAAATGTTTTATTATCCTGAATGCTACATCTTATAGGTTGTCTAACAAAGTAATGTTTAATAAACAAAAATAAGATCGATCCAATTCACCCTCAACTAGATATAACTATTACCGGTTCTAATTGGATGTAAATGGTGGAAGATCGATCCTCGATCGTTAATTGAAATAAAACTAAGAATATTTAAAAAAAACCGGACTCCAAAAAACATTCCATTTCCAAAAATCCGCCATTTTGTTTTTTTTTTGTATATTTTCATATACTCATGTCATTTTCACAGTAAATACGAATCTAACGACACCTCTCAAGCTAAAATCCATATAGTCGTTCAGGCTGCAGACCGAGCCAAATAATTAGTCATACATATTATGCTCTAAAAAAAGGTAAAAAATAATGTTCAGCAAGACAATGATAATGGTAGATGGTTCCTTATGGAATTCCTTCCTTTTAAGTAACATTACACACAGAGAGAATTCCATATACAGGTTTGTACGGTATTTGTACTAGGCAGGCAGTGAATC
The DNA here is from genome assembly GCA_963853865.1 of Helleia helle. Classification (NCBI taxonomy): domain Eukaryota; kingdom Metazoa; phylum Arthropoda; class Insecta; order Lepidoptera; family Lycaenidae; genus Helleia; species Helleia helle. Next base: position 14,730,390 of record OY971426.1, on the reverse strand, counting down.
GTAAAATAAGCTCTGGATATGTCGCTCGTTTGGAGCACAGCGGTGCAAGCCGGTGTTGATATTAAATCACCATAGCACTTTACTTACCATCTTTGATACGTTTATATTATATGTAATCATCTTCCATTCCATATTTCGGTTTCGTGGTTAGGTTATTTTTTATATGCACAAAAACTGGCAATCACCTTACCATCTTTCGGGCGCAGCGAGTCCCACATACCCGTCTGGGGAGATCCACTCCCCCGCGGAATGCCTCAGAGTATATCCCGGCGTTAAATAAAAAAAAAGACTTTTTGGTATCAAACGATTTTATGTTCGATGCATGTTATGCTAATAAAAGTACCTTATTTTAAAATAATATCATTCGTTTTTAAATTGACTGATCCTTAACCCTTAACTGGTGACAAGCGGTCTCACAGGCCGAGCGGCGACAGTTAAACATCATTTCACCCCCTTCCCGCGATTTCTTTGTTTCAACGTCCGTGTAGCTTCGAGTTTTGTTGCATCCACGCCGTAGACAGGGATTGTTTCATCGTATTATCCCAAATCGGTAAGTTACATCGACATAAAGTTCGGCAGCGGTCTCTCAGGCCCTACGTCACCAGTTACGTAACTTAGTTATTACTGACAATTAGTAATTTTGTACCTCTTAAAAAGAAAAGGGAAAAGGGAATCGATTGTTGGTAATGTAGTGTCAAACACTCAAATTTAGCATATCTGGCACACGAAGATACAAGTGGATCGGAAGCTAAAAATGTTCCTGAAAACTTCATCCTGGAGTGAAGTGATTACGACTCGCATGCTTTAATCCATTGTTGTGAGTGTATTGATGAAAATACAGGCAAACCTGAACTAATTGCCTTTTATACAACTAAAAAAAATGTGACGTTGATGAGATAGATAAAAAACGCTCAATATATTATACGAGGGCGGTACTGAAAATTTCGGGAATCAAGGAAGTGACACAACATTACTATTTAAAAATGAATTTATTGCTTTTCGAAGTATTCTCCGCGAAATTTGACATATTTTTCCATACGATGGAACCAATCATTGAAGCAACCATTCCATTCGGAATTTGGAGTCTCCAAAATGGCCATTTTGTAGGCGTCCACAGCTTCTTCAGGCGATGAAAATCTCTGACCACACAATTTATTCTTTATTTTAGGGAAAGTATAGAAATCATTTGGGCTTAGGTCGGGGCTGTACGGCGGATGGTCTAATAATTCCATGTTTTCTTGCTCTAAAAACTCTTTTGTTCTGTGCGCGATGTGAGAACTCGCATTGTCGTGATGGAGGATGATGCGGCGGTTGCAGTTCTGTTTACGGAGTTCAGAAACTGGCAAACAAATGCTAGCATACCATTCTGCATTAACCGTTCTTTGTCCCTCAAGAGTAATAGTCGCAACATGGCTGGTTTTGGAGACAAACGTGGCCACCATTTTTTTTGCAACACTCCGTGAACGAACAATTTTTGTTGGCTTTAACTCATTTTCGAACACCCAAACTCGTGACTGGTCTTTTATTTCAGGTTCGTACGCGTATATCCAGGATTCGTCACCTGATACAGCATTTGAGGATCCTGCGTGGAATCTTTCGAGAGTTCTGACGCACCAAGTAACGCGAGTCGCTTTTTGCTCTTCACAGAGCAAATGCGGTATCCATCGGGAAAACAACTTTTTTACACCTAATTGTTCATGCAAGATTATGTGTATTTGACTCATGCCAATCTCTAAAGTTGCCTGAATTTCGCGGTATGTCACTTGTCGATCTTCCTGAATCAGCTTACGCACAGCATCAACGTTTTCTTGGGTGACTGCAGTTTTTGGACGACCTTGACGGGGATCATCACTGAGCTTGACACGTCCACGTTGAAATTCAGCAAACCAGCGATAAATTGTGGTTTTGGATGGGGCTTCATCACCAAATGCAGAAATCATCCGGTCAACACACTGTCTTTGTGTTAAACCACTTTGAAAGTCATAATAAATCATCGCTCTAGAATTTTCTCGAGTCAATTCCATTTTCTCAACGACTAAGCAAGTTTGACCAGACCTTGTGACAAGACCGAGAATCTTTTTTTAAATAAATAAATGGTATTCGATTTTTAAAACCAAGGAGTTTTCAATTAAAAAGATTTTAATATGACAGGAACAGTGGAAATATTCCATTCCCGATACCTGCAGCCATCGATCGTGAAGGTGATATTTTATTAAGTATTGGACAGAATTACGGCGAACATACGTGTTTTATATCCAGTTGATGGTGCCAACACTATTCAACAAGGACAATTCATAAACACATGCAAAGCAGAGTTTATAATACTCAAATTCCATGCGTATCACATCCGCGTCAACTTAGCGCGTATTTTGGGTTCTGATTTACCACCTGAACCACAAAACTCCGATGATAGGCCAAAAAACGGAAAACCTATGCCAGATGTCCTCCAAAATTAATTCACAAATCTCATTAGCAATGTAATTCAAGTATGCCAGACTATTATTATGCCCCGACTGCCTATAAAATAACCAAAGTTTAACCATTGCTAGTTTTTTAATGAAATCTGTGATTTTTTTTTGTTAATAACTATATAAGAAAATATATTTATTTTGTCATAATATCTTGATTTAATTTTTTTTTATGTGTGATTCTTGATCTCATCTCTAGATTTTTTATTTTAGTTCCTACATAGATTGTAAAAGCAAGTTAATCATTAAAAAAATATTTAGAGTCTAATGGGTAGTTTTATTTGATCGTTTGATATGTTAATCAACTGTTTTTAAGGACTGTGGTAAATTACCATGTATAGTTTCTATTATATAGACCATATACAGCAGAGGCATCTCAGACCGCTCGTCACCTGTTACGTTACACAAAAACAATGTCACCAGTCAAAGGTTATATTAAATAAAATTATAGAATTTGTTACTATAAATTACTATAGTGTAACTGTACTGTAACTGTATTACTCTATAGTAATACAGTTACAGTACAGTTACACTATAGTAATTTATAGTAATAGTTGTAAGTAATAGTAGATGATACCAAGCAGACAGATAATACTAAATATCTATATATTTAGTTTCTGTCTCTTGGTATCATCACCTTCTTGCTTATTTCTTCAATGAAACTATAACTATATTCTAGTAACAAGGGATAAATGGTACTAGTACTAGTAGTAGGGATAATTACCCCTACTAAAACCTTCCATTATATGTTTCAGGACAATCAGCGTATAGACAGCGGATTGCCAAAATAGCACAATAACTCGAGAATATGTTCTCAGCATTCATAAATATATAATTCATATAAAATAACTCGCAGATCATCTTGTCCACGAACTCACATTAAGCACGTGTTACATTTACTAAGTATAAGTAATAAAAAATTAATGACCTTTCCTATCATTATTTCAAAAGACGTTTAGGATCACAGTGATTAGGGCCAAAAATAACTATCAGTATTAAGTCAACATCGCATCAAGGTGTTTACTTGCTAAGGACTTTCAAAGTTCTCTTTCCATCTAATAATACGAGATAGTTATATTAGCGAAGTTTGTTTTATGAACTGCCAACGACCGTGCGAAACCCTTCACAAAGTTAGCTATTGGTATATCTAGCTATTGGTATATCTAGCTATTGGTATATCGTTGAATAGGTGTTAGTCCATTGAACACGTTCTTGATTATACGACTATACACGTATATTGACTTTTTCTTGACTGGTACATCTCATATCGACAGTCAGATATACCTCATATTTATTTGAAAAAAATAGAGAAAGATAACTTTCATATAGCTGGTATGTCCAAAATGATATGATATTTATTCAATTCAATTAAAATTAATTGAATCGAATAAATATGATATTTTTTGTTCCAGAATTCAGTAGTAATTATTTCTTTTATTCGTTTTTGTTTATTGATTGATATAATATTAGAATAAAATATAAACAAAATTTACATTAACTTAATAATAATGCTCCAAACATAATTTTAATAAGACTTGAAGTATAAAAATGAGGTATAAAGTATATTTTTCTCTGCGAAATGTTGCGTGCCATAATAATATAATTTGTAGACACTACATTAATAATAGCATCTGCCTTGCGACTTAATAGGAATTTTTCTTTAAGATTTCTCCAAGGAAATTAATGTAGCAATATTTCCAGTACGTGTAGTGCGCTCTTGTTTACTTTGGAAATATGAAAGTACGAAGTAATAGTAGGAAAATGTTTGACGGATTGTTTATATCCTTTAGTTCGATAAAAGCTTTCTTGGTGTAAGAAAGAAATTCTGGTTTATAGCTCTTTATCATCATCATCATCAGCCTCTATTCATCCACTATATAGCTCTTATTACTTTGAAATTATGTATATTACTACGACAAACTGAGATATTTTTACAATATTATGAATATAATATGAAAATCACATTAATAAAAACCAATTATTAAGTTATCAAAAATAATAATAAAATACTATTGTTACCTTATTAAAAGAAAAAAAGAAGAGAAGGTTCATTTAGATGGTCACAATCATAAAAATAACTTGACTTTATATTTTTTTTTAATAATAATACGGTTGTTTTATTTTATATCGGCTAAAATAAGCCCTAATTAGATAATCTCGAAACAATTGTCAGGTACACACCGTCTAATATAAATTGTACCTTTCGCAATTTCACTATTTCTAAGAGACATTTTTTTTTTGACAGACAGACCTACAGACAAGTTTTTTGACGACCTCTGTGGCTCAGTGGTAAGCGCGTTGGTGCTCAAGCCGAAGGTTGCGGGTTCGAAAAAAAACAAAAATATTTTCTGCGTTCCTGGGTCATGGATTTGTATTAAATATGTATATGATGTAATAAATGTCTTATATTATATTATGTATAGTATAAAAGTATTAAATATATTTCGGTTGTCTGGTACCCGTAACACAAGTTCTTCGAGAACTTACCACGGGACCAGATTGACGTGGTGTGAAAGCGTCCATAAATATTATTATCATTAAGTGACAGCTATGCTGTAGCGTTTCGTACAGTTTGTGAGTTTTCGGTGGCCCATTGGGGGATATGGAAAAGGAGGGGAACACATCTGCATAACCTCTGGCTTTGCAGAGGTGCATGGGCGTCGGTAGTCTAAAGCTTTGACTGCTCTCCTATGCTATAAATATAAAACCGGCCAAGTGCTAGTCGGACTCGCGCACGAAGGGTTCCGTACCATTACATTACACACTTTAACAAAAGTACAACATTAGACACTTTAACAAAAAATATGGTTTATGTAAGGTAAATTGCGGTTTACGATTTATGACGTTTAAAAAAACTACTTACTCGATCTCTTATCATTCTCTTATTTTAGAAGTTACAGGGGGGGGGACACATTTTTCCACTTTGGAAGTGTCTCTCGCGCAAACTATTCAATTTAGAAAAAAGTGGTACTACAAACCTCAATATCATTTTGAAAGACCTATCCATAGATACAGTATTACTTTTCAGTTCTAAGTATGGGGACCCCCAAAATTTATTGTTTTCTTTTTACTTTTGTGTCAAAATCTTAATGCGGTTCACAGAATACATCTACTTACCAAGTTTCAACAGTATAGTTCTTATAGTTTCGGAAAAAAGTGGCTGTGACATACGGACGGACAGACAGACAGACAGACATGACGAATCTATAAGGGTTCCGTTTTTTGGCATTTGGCTACGGAACCCTAAAAAGACAGGTTGTTTAACTCACTTAATATCACTGTCAACATCAGATGGATGGACAAAACATATGTGAAATATTGGGTTGATAAGTAACTTATACAAACATATTATATAGGCACATTATAGGAATCTCAGAAGTATAATACTAGGTAGCCGCGCAACAGAAAGCCGTGTTCATTTCTTTTGGATGCCTGTCACTTGTACGTCGCTAACAAAGTTGAGTGTTTGATGATACTAGTCTGATGGAAGCGCCTGGTAAATAAACATATATAATTATTTTTAAAGAATTCAAAGGAACTGATTAAAAGTGTTTTGTTATCAGAACACTGCGTCGCGATCTAACGTCTGTTATCGGAGGGGACTTGTCTCTACCGAGAGTCATCACTGCGATGCTCAGTGACGAGGAGACTCCCATAAGGCGCCCGACGATCAGGTGAGAGAGGGCCGCCGACGAGGCCATTGGCGACTAACGGCGGTGTGTAGAAGGCGCTACTAAATGCGCCTCCAGTAACGTCCCTGTGCTCTCGTCGGGTTCAGGTTGTGAACCTGGACCCCCACATAGGACCAGAAAGAAGCCTTACCCATGGTAAACCTGAATCATGTGAAAGCATTTACAGCGTGTATGTTCATGTTTGTCATGCTTGTAATAAAAATTGTTAGAAACAAAATAGACGCTTCCAGGTGAAACGTATCCACGTGGTAACTTGATTCCGAACAAATTGGTGGTCGTTTACAGCAGTATTGCGTTACGAGCGACACCGACCGTCCATCTCCCCGAGAGGCGCTAACTCAATCACTCCACGATTCTTCCCCTTCAAAACGTGACCTAAGGTTTTGACAGTATATTTTTAAGTAAAGGTTAGTTTTGTTACTACGTCAACATTAAGATAAACTTAAATTACTTTACTCCTTGTTCTTAGTATTTCTTTTTTTTATTAACACGAAGAAACGCCTTTACGCAACGTCCAGGGTGGGATCCGATGGTGTGTGGGACCCGCGGCATAAACCTGTGTCGAATACACACTATATCCCCGCGAGTGCCAATGCCGCCTTTGGTGAGATGCCCCGAATCTGTTGAGCAAACACAACCTCGATGGTGACCCTGCAAGAGACCGACGCACCTCAACAGAGGTTTGTCTCGCACCACAGAACAATCCCTCGGGACAGTACAATGAGGTGAGGTTCCCATCCTTACCCCTTGACCCTTGCTCTTTTATCCCCTCTTATAAGATGGTTGTTACAAAGAGCAGCTCCCTCGGTTTAGTTGGCTTTGCCCAAGGTGCTGGGTTCACCTTAGACTACTGAGTTCCACCGCCACAACAAGGCTTGTAAGGTAAGAAACCATGGTGGGGTTACTATTTTTTCCTTGGGCTTAGTCAACTTATCCAATTTTATTAAGAAAAGGTTTGTATGTTAGTAGTAAACAGCAGTCAACGGCACCCATGAACATGACTTGTGTTTGCTCTTAGTGAGATGGCCTTAGCTTCTTTAGCTGGTCTTGATAATATGTTTGGTTAGGAATTTGTTTTTTTTTATATATATAGAAGAGGGGACAAACAAACGACTGTATGTTGGTATCTTCTTTCCTTTATCCTTCCTTCCTTCTTCTTTCTCGTCACCTGATGGTAAGTGATTAGTGATAAGCGACATCCATACACTCGCTACACCAGAGGATTAGCAGGTGCGTTGTGGTAAAATACATAAGACATGGTTGACAAATGAAATAATCAGAATTTACTACATTGTCGTCAAACATTCAAACTCTAAAATATATATAAAATTGAGCGCAATTCATTCCGAGCGCCGACCTTTTAATCCCAGATTTACATGTGTCTATAGGAGAGATTTTTGGAGTGCCTCTGCAAAATGGCTGCCACCTGTTCTGTAAGTAAAATATTACGTTATCTGTGTAAAACGTCATACTGCTCTTATAATTCATAACAAAAAATATATATCACGTGATTTACAAAAAAGATACATCTTTTTATGCTATTTCACAAATGATTACCTTTAAAAATAAATACCGAGTGGAAAACTCGGACCTGCATACTGCATAGCCTTTTCTGAAACAAAACATAGTATAGTAGGTACGTAGGATGAAGATGTATCAATTTGTATAAGACTACTGACAGACCTCTCCAAAGAATGCCCCTGAGCCTCGTCCATGGCCGTTATTGTTTTATGATACGAAATAAACTTTTTAGACACATTTTTAGCCAAAAGTCATGCAAGCGTGTATGTAAAACATGTAAAACTATCCTATAAAATAGTTTTAAAATTTTCTACTAATTTATAATTTCTTCAGCTATTGTAAATTTATTAATTGCAATAAATAGCCTGGCCTTATGAAAACTGGACTTTCACTTGCAAAAAAAAAATTCAAATCCTACTTGCAGTTACAGAGATTAGCGCATTCAAACAAACGAACGATTTTTTGTCCACGAGCAGTCAGAACCATACCTACCGACGCCCATTGATATCTGCACAACCAGAGATTATGCAGATGCACTCCTCTTCTTTCACTCACAAGCCGCACGAAACTCTAGTCTACTAAAACTTGTCGCCGGTGTGATGTGAGTCAGAAATACCACCCCGGTCGTGCCGACCACGGTATGGAAACTATGAACAAAATTTATTTTGTAATAAAAAGCGACATCTAGCCGTCGGATTTTTTACTAAATTCAGAGTGTTGCTGTTTTAAAAATATGATAATGGAATATTTGATAATTTGGTAAAATTATTTATTCAAATAAATAAATATAATATAATATAAATAATATTTATATTGTAACGTATTTTAAGAGCCGTTAATACCTTTAATCTTATTAATCACAATTAGTTTTATTTGTAATATGGTAGGATTTAAAATTTCTGAAATAGTAATACTGAGGTAATACTCATTACTTCATTAGTACAAAAATGCAAATGGCCGCTGTTGTTGCAATAATTTGAAGTTTTGGAAGTTTGAACTCATGCTCATTTTGTTCTTGCAATTTTAAGGTTCTGCTGGTAGTTATGCACGAGATACACGCGCACAAGATGAATGCAGATGCGGCCTGTGATATTTTTGTGTAAAAAATTATCTCATAGGTCTATCGAATTAATTAGTTAAATCATAAAAAATAAAACACGATAGGTAATGAGACAATTCTTTAAACAAAAAATATCATAAGTAATTGCATAAAATAACATAATAATAAATATAATTAATAAACCTTAGAATAATAATAAACGTATATCTTATTATATATATAAAAGAAAGTCGTGTTAGTTACACTATTTATAACTCAAGAACGGCTGTACCGATATGGCTAAAAATTGGTGGGTAGGTAGCTTAGAGCCAGGAGACGGACATAGGATACTATTTATCCCGTTCGACAGCGTTTCCGTGTGACTTGACATAAAACGTCAGTCACTAAACGTGGTATGACAAAAAAGAATCAGACTTGGAATAACAAAACGCAAATGACAGCTATGTAATGGACGTATGGATGACAATTAGATTTTTGTAAGAAATCAATATTAAAACTATTTCTAATAAGTAAATAACAATCATAATGTAATGATGAAGCCATTGCCTATTTAAATAAAAAGTGAAGTGAACTATAAAAGGTGGTAAACCAAAAACGCATCAGACTTGGAATAACAAAACGCGCATCTCGAACAGCTAAGTCATTTTGTCTATGAATGAATGGTTGAAAATTTGAGTTTTGAAATAAATTTTTGGCCATCAGGCCGAAAAGTCTCGCCCTTCCGAAAAAAAAAACAACATATTTTACGCTTATAAAGATTTTACCTATTATAATAATGTCAATCTTTATATTGTCCCACTGCTGCGCATATGTCCTCCTCTAAATCAGGCGAGGAGGGTGTTGGGCCATAGTTCACTGATGCGCTGGTCTAATGCGGGTTGGAGAACTTCACACACCTTCAAACAATTTTAATCTTATCAAGCATGCATGTTTCCTCACGATGTCTTCCTTCGCCGGTGAACAAGCGATGGTCTCATGCCAGATGCACGGAGAAAAAAAACCATTTCAAGACACCACAGGGTTCAGGATCGAACCTGGACCTCTCACTCAAGAGGCCGAACTCATACCCACTGGAACGTCGTAAAATATGTAATTTCAAAATATGGTGATATTCAGGAGTGTAAAAGATACGCCCGTCGCTTATTATCTGAACACGTTTCATCTACTTTATCATCCCTTCAATTTACTTTTACGAGTGCGGCGTAAATATACAATATGTCTTTCGTGATTTTATAATTAGAATGTCCTATGCAAATTGCAAACATATTTTTTTTAATTTAACGCCGGGTAATGCTCTGAGGCATCCCGTTGAGGAGTGGGTCTCCCCAGGCGGGTATAGGACTCGCTGCGCCCGAAAGGTAGTAAGATGAACGCAGCTCTACCTATTTAAACCCGGTGAGTGCCGCCAATGCCGCCTTTGGTGAGGTGCCCCGGATCTAATGAGCAAACGGCACCTCGACAGCTAGTCAGTCCCCCAAGGGACCGACGCCACGTCCACAGAGGGGTTGTCGCGCACCAAAGAACAACCCCTCCCAACGTCGGGACAGTACAATGGGGTGAGGTTCCCATCCTCTACACTTGTTCCCCTGCTCTTTTGTCCCCTCTTCTTATAAGAGGGGTACAAAGAGCCCCCCCGGCCCAATTAGCTTCGCCCAAGGTGCACCGCTCACCCTAGGTTACTGAGCCCCACCGCCACGACAAGGCCTGAACCAAGGTGGGGGATATGATGGTATCTAATGTTTCTAGTATAAATGTGCTTCTACTTCTTTCAGTAGCACTACGCTACCGATAAATGTACGATATATGTTTGAGCTCCGCGCCTCCCTCTCCAGGGGGAGGGATGAGGGCCAGCCCTCATGAAACGTTAAATTCAACCGTTAAAGATTCGTCGGCCGTATCAGATTTGACTAGCCGTCGAGGTGCCCTGTTTGTTTTCTAGATCCGGGGCACCTCACCAAGGTCGGCATTGGTGGCACTCGCCGGGTTTTAGTGGATAGAGCTGCGTCCATTAGCCAGCTGTCGGGCGCAGCGAGTCCCACATACCCGCGTGGGGAGACCCACTCCCCCCCCGCGGCATTTCCCGGCGTTAAAGGAAAGAAAAAAAAAAGATACCATCAGATGTAGGTCCTAATGTAATTTTTGAAAAATAAAATAAAGATAGAAATATGAAAACTAGAAACATCACATTTACATAAATGCTTCTAGAGAAAAGTAGGACTTTTAGTATCTCGACGAACTCAAATGGTGGAATATGAATAAATATTAAACAGGTTTTTTACAGAAAACATTTTGCGCGTTTACTTTTAATATATATTTACATTTAATATACGAAAAGAAAAAAAAATTAATCGTTCGGAAATATTGGCTGAAATTATATATTTTGTTTTCCTCTGTTTGTTTTAATAACTTCGTAAATGTTTTTGGTTGTGAGTTCGTATATTATTATTTCATAAACATTTGAACCGATTGAAAAAAAGGAGGTTTGAATGTATTTATTTAGTTTTATGTATGTTCACCGATTTCTCCGTCAATTGTGGATCAATTTTCAAAATTCTTTTTTTTATTCGAAAGAGTGCACTTACGGAGTGGTTCTATTGGAACCAAGTCAGGATCATATGGTGGAATTCGGAGAATCGAGGAAAACCCTAAAACTCTAATGCAAGTACAATGTTTTATAATAATTAAACATTTTTTACGGATTTTTCATTAAGTATTTAAAAAAAAATATCTAACCACAATTTAATGAAAGTCTGGAATCGATCTGATGATGGAGCCGAAAGACAGTCAAAGGGACTGTGCAACGAGAATGTATAAGAATTGTGACTTAAATATAGATTTTAGCCGAGTTTAAAAATACGTTGTTTTAAAGCTCGTTTCTATAAAACAACGTATTTTTGAACTCGGCATTTTGTTCACAGGTTAATGTATTGCTAAATTATTATTATTTTGTTTCATATAAATTAACTAGCAATTTTATTATGTATCATTCACAAGCCACACGCTTCTGCCGCGCGCCTGTCTGCTTGAGTCACGCCTATCAAAATAACATTAATTAGCCATCCACAATTTATTTTAAGTTCAAAATTCAAATACAATTTTTTTTTTTTTTTTTGACGACCTCTGTGGCTCAGTGGTAAGCGCGTTAGCGCTAAAGCCGGAGGTTGCGGGTTCGAATCCCGCCAGGGAACAAAAATATTTTCTATGTTCCTGGGTCATGGATATGTATTAAATATGTGTATTATATAATAAAAATCTTAAATATATGTATAGTATAAAAGTATTAAATATATTTCCGTTGTTTGGTACCCGTAACACAAGTTCTTCGAGAACTTACCACGGGACCAGATTGACGTGGTGTGAAAGCGTCCATAGATATTATATTATATTATATTCTATTATTAATCATGTTAATGCTATTTCAAAAGTTGCTACAACTTAGGCAATATTCTTTTTGATAAATAACTGTTTTGTATTAAGTTACCCCTTGTTAACGTTAGTGTTTTTTGACCTAAAACTTGATATTATACAATTTTTCTAGAATGTCCTATTTTTCTGCAGTTATAAATTAATTGACTGCCGATTACCGCGGCTTTGTCCATGTAGAATTTTGTAACAGTTTACAGATGTTCGGTGGGAGCACCGAGACTTAACATCTTATGTCTCAGGATAGGCAACACATAATAAAGAATCTGTATAGACAGAGTGAACGAAGTTATGATTTTTGTGTGACATGCATTATAAATACATTAAATTTATAATGCATGTTTAATTAGATTAAATGTTACATACACGCACATATTATTAAAGTTATTTAATGATCAAAATGTCAAGCACTAGATGGATGACGTATGACGTTTAGTTTTTATTTTACGAAGAAGTTTTAAAGCATTAGTTTTTAGGAACTGTCAAACTGTATTTGGAGTTCAATGGTTTTTTTTTATTGAGTTCAAATTTCGATCGGTGGCGACCTCTAGTTTTAATAACATATTAACGAGGATGATGATGACAATTACATAGAGTCAAAGTGCCAGGCTGGGCAGAGTCTAATAGAATGTGACCTTAATATTATATTCATTGCCATAAACGAAGAAAAAAAAGAATGGGAGATTTTTAATTATTAAAAAAGTCATATAATATAATTTCGATTTTCCACTCCATTTACACAATAATATAATTTAATACTAGACAATTCGGATGCATTGTATATAATTTAATACGTCTGGTATTAAATTATATACAATGTATGGATCCAATGACGATGCAGCAATTGTTATCTTCGAATACATCGATTTTGAAATATATTGCTATAGAAATTAGAAAGCTCAATCATACAAATTGAACAATGCCTAATGGACATGCACTGTACAACTTCACTTTACCACCCGTAAACATGTGCACTAAAATCATAAAAAAATACAAGAAATGGAAAACATAATCTGTATTTACAGAAACTATTTTTGTGTTTCAAAAACAAAATAATATGTTGTTCTCACGCAAATATTGTTTGAAATTGCGATGATTATTCTCCAATTAATTGTTTACGTGAAAGTGTGTTATGTGCACGTAAAAAATTACCGCTTATTTGAAATCACTTATTTGACATTAAATTTGTCGTATTCGATTTTCGTTTTAATTATATCTGTTTTGACCTCAAGTAAATACAAGTCTTTACGAATGTGTATTAACAAACACTCTTCCTACAATAAAGATTTAACATATTTGAAATCTTTGGAAAATAGAAGTAGACATATCAGCTTGATGACTATAATTTTTGTTATAACGTCAGTCTGTATATCCTACGTTCATTATATACATAACAGCGCTTCCAATTATTACATTAATGCTATTTTAAACGAATATTACAATATACGTTATTTTCATGAGAACATAGTCATATATACTTTTATTTCTATTTTAAACGAACAAGTACGATGTTTAATAAGAAACGTGGTTAGAGAAAGTGTGATGGTTGCTATTGTTGATGATCAAATGCGAGGAGTTATATCGCATAGAGATAAAATGACAAAAATTTGGCTTAGTTGGTATACAAATGTAAAAAACAGTTCTGATATTACTATTATAATATTGACAAACTCGGTGTTTGGAGTCCAAGTAAGTCAATTACTTAAAAAACTTAATCCATACAAAAAAGGACATTAATATGGCTTGAACTGACCCATATTAGGGTTCCGTACCCAAGGGTTGCAAAACGGCAGATTATTTAACCGTGTCCGTCTGTTTACCACCAGGCTGTTCATGAAACGTGTAGCTAAGCAGTTGAAATTTTCACACGTGTGTTTTTTATAGTTAAGGGGGTAAACGAACAGTCGTTTCACCGGGTGGTAAGGGATAAGCGACATCCATAGACACCCGCTACATCATTAGCATGCCTTTCAAATATCCACACCATGGTACAGGCCTTGACGTGACGGTGGGGCTCAGTAGCCTAGGGTGAGCCCAGCACCTTGGGCGAAGATAATTGATCCTAGGGGACTCTTTTTACTTCTATTATAAAAGGGGACAAAAGAGCAGGGGGCAAGGGTTGCCCCACCATGGTACAGGCCTTGACGTGGCCGTGGGGCTCAGTAGCCTACGGTGAGCCCAGCACCTTGGGCGAAGATAATTGAGGGGGCTTTGTACCCCTCTTATAAGAGGAGGGGACAAAAGAGCAGGGGGCAAGGGGCGAGGATGAGAACCTCACCCCATTGTATGGTCTCGACGCTGGGAGGGGTTGTTCTGTGATGCGGGACAACCCCTCTGTGGAGGTGGCGTCGGTCCTAGATCCGGGGCACCTCACCAAAGGTGGCACTCGCCGGGTTTTAGTGGGTAGAGCTGCGTCCATTTACCAGCTGTCGGGCGCAGCGAGTCCCACATACCCGCGTGGGGAGACCCACTCCCCGCGGGATGCCTGAGAGCATTTCCCGGCGTTAAAGAAGAAAAATAGGCCTTTAAAATATGAATATGCTCTTTGTATATGTATTGCCGCTATAACAACAAATACAAAAACAGAATTAAGTAAGTATTTAAGGGGGGGCCCCCATACAATAGACGTGACTTTTTTGGAGTTTATTTGTACGATATTATAAACGTCTACCACATTTGAAATTAAATTAAAATAAAATGAACACCAAACGAGATTTAAAAAAAGATTATTGTGTCTAATGGTGTATAGATAGATAGATGGTACGGAATCCTTCGTGCACGAGTCAAAGCACTTGGCCGGTTTTTTATATTTTAAGATAAAACTAGCGATAACGTAACTTGAACTAAATATAACACGGCATTTAAACTGATTTCACTGCCAAGGCGCGGCATTACATGACAAGGTGTAAAATATCGAATGTTTTTTTTTTTCAGATAACCGTCTCCCTAGCGGTTGTAGTGTCTTTTCATTGCACTTACGTACACAGTCGTGGTCACATCTGTCAATGTAAGTGCTACTTATATGTATTTGGAATCTTTAAAAAATATACTCTTTTTTCCGAATGATCTATGCTAATGGCCCAAAGGCCCTAATGCTTAATCGGACTAGTGTGAGCCGATTTGACTTACTTAAGATTCATTATTAGTGGGGGGTTGCCTCCCGCCAACCGTGAAGTCTACGACCGCACGGCCGAAAACTTATTTACAATTAGTATCCTGCAGCGTTCGTGAACTTGATCAAAATCTGAACAAAACGTAGGTTTGGTTTTTCAAATGATTTTAATTATGAGTTTGAGCATTACAACTTTATTTGTGTGTCATTTTAATGAACAACAAAAATCAAACAAAAAACATAAAGAACTGTTGAAATTAAAACGTTGCACACTTTAAGGGCCGATGACAATACAATCATTTAATTTACATTTACATTTTTTTATAATGATGGTGATGGTGATGATGATGATGATATTTTTATAGGAAACGCTCGCCGCTATTGCCTTTGTCCATATGACAAAAATGCTGCTCTTACTCGTGTCAATATACAAAATCGCCCAAATCGCACAAGCGACAAAAAACAGCATCAGCATGTTACAACGTAGAGTTGGCAAATTATTGCTGCATATGCCATTACGTAAGTGAAAAAAAAATCATATAGTTATATTAGTTTGAATAATGAACATTACTTACTTTTATTATAAAAACTGTTAAAAGAATCTCAACAAAGTCCGTTGGGGTTGCCATTAAATGATTAGTTCATTTTATATAATAATAATATCAACCCTTATAAATTATGTCCCACTGCTGGGAACGGGTCTCCTCCTCTAAATCAGGCGAGGAGGGTTTTGGGCCATAGTTTACGGATGCGCTATCCCAACGCGGATAGGTTAACTTCACACACCTCAAAGAGCACCACCTTCAACCTGATTGTAAGTGTAACTAGCCAAGACAACTCATTTATGTGTCGCCTATCGGCTAATAATTACACTGCCTGTCCTGTCCCTTCTTTCCGAAATATCAGCCTGAGCTAGTTAACTCGCATCATCATCTCCATCTGCCAGTTTGTCTATATATCAAACAATTCTACAGATGATCCAAATCATACAGCACTGCGTGATTTTCTGCGTGTCATGGTTACCAGACCAGTGACCATACAGGGCTTCAGTTCCATCGACATTGACATGACTCTCTTACCCAAGATAGCGGCTTTCTCTACTTCATACACAGTTATTGTTTTACAATTTAATAATGCTATTTAATTATATCGCCTTTACGTTTATGAAGCTCACTTGTTTGATGTTTGAATGAGGAAATTAATAAAAAAATGCTGAGTTTTATGTGTTTTTATTTACTTTCAACCTTTTTTATTGCGAGTCTTGTTTTAGGTTTGATATCTTCATAATATATAGTTTAAAAACCAAAACATCGTATTTCCTATTTTATTCCATAAAATATATACTTATATTATTAACGCTAACAACCAATGCTATGGGAAAAGTTATTTCTAACCATAGACTTATCCTACCGATAGACACGCACGTTCATATAAATAATTTGTTCAAATACTGACAATAGCTAGAGCTAAAGTTCGCTGCAGCACTAAAACGTTGGTTATTTCGTCTAACCAAACCATAAAAACATAGCGCTAGATCGCTTATTTAGTATATTTTTCTCGCACTTAAAACGTCGTAAGTGCGCGTGAATATCATAGCACTTACGCGTTTCGTTCAACGTAGTGTAACAACATGTCCTCTCTATAGATTTTACGCCGCTATGTCTGTCTTATATGATTATTACTTACTTAGATCTGACACTAATTATACATAAAAGTCTTCTTCCGAGTGAAGACTCATCGTGAGGAAAAACAGTATTTAAGGCTGTGTGAAGTTCATCAATTGGGTCAGGGGTAAGTAAGCCATGGAACAACTGTCCTTTCGTTTAATTTACAGAATAAACTAATTGTAATACATAGTATAAAAAATCAAAGTAGCATACATGTGAAGAATTGTTATTAAAGCCTAAACTTGTGTCAAAAAAGATACGTGAGGTACAACTTTTGATTTTCCATTCAGGATTTGCAACGCAACCTCACACAAACCCATATCACAGTGTCACGTTGCTCAAAGCGTGTTTGACTCAAGTTAGGCTTATTTGTGCACCGGCGCCTGAGATGGGGAATTGTTACGATTTGTGCAGTGTGCTTGTTAAAGGAGTCTAGCTGTTGGTTGCTATTCCCGCATAAACTTACAATTATAGCCGTGGAATTATGATTATCATTTTATATAGATAAATTCGATAAATTATTGTGCATTCAACCTCAAATAGATATTTTTTCAATGAAGCTCTGCGCAATTAGACAGCTGATGACCGCTTCATATTTTCAACTAATATTCTTACAAATTATCTGTAGTAAATTTCGTAGAGCCTTTTTTTTTAAATCATCCCGCGGGGGAGTGGGTCTCCCCACGTGGGTATGTGGGACTCGCTGCGCCCGACAGCTGGTAAATGGACGCAGCTCTACCCACTAAAACCCGGCGAGTGCCACCAATGCCGCCTTTGGTGAGGTGCCCCGGATCTAGAAAACAAACAGGGCACCCCGACGGCTAGTCAGTCCCGCAAGGGACCGACGCCACCTCCACAGAGGGGTTGTCCTGCACCAAAGAACAACCCCTCCCAACGTCGGGACAGTACAATGGGGTGAGGTTCCCATCCTCACAACTTGCCCCCTGCTCTTCTGTCTCCTCTTCTTATAAGAGGGGTACAAAGAGCCCCCTCGGCCCAATTAGCTTCGCCCAAGGTGCACCGCTCACCCTAGGTTACTGAGCCCCACCGCCACGACAAGGCCTGAACCATGGTGGGGAAATTTCGTAGAGCCTACTGCAGGCGGCTTTATCTCGGAGTTCGGACCATGTGTGATAAAATAAGCTTATATTTAATACGTTTTAAAATTATAAAGGTAATGTAATTATATAACATTGATTATTTTTATATATACGGCATGTTTTCCTATTTTCATTGTACTTATATTTTGTAATTTGTATCTCACTAGTGTTCTATACATATAATATCATATATGATTATCTATAGACTTATATTCTACCAATAGACACGCACGTTCATATAAATAAACAATTTGTCCAAATACTGACAATAGTTAGAACTAAAGTTCGCTGCAGCGCTAAAACGTTATTTAGTCTAACCAAACCATAAAAGCATACATCGCTAGATCGCTTATTTAGTATATTTTTCTCGCGCTTAAAGCGTCGCAAGTGCGCGTGAATTTCATAGCACATACGCGTTTTGTTCAAACTTCAACATGTCCGCCAACATGTCACACAACATATTTACGCCAAAAGTGACACAGCTTTTGTACTACAAAACTTAATTAGAATTTATCCTCTATTTCGAATTTTTTTAGAAGTTATATAAATAAATAAATAGTAAAGTAGCCACAAACAAGTTCACACTTTGGGCTTTAATTTTATAGCTAATAATATATATTATTAGCGCTGCTTCGTACGCACCCACGCATGCTTCAATGTCGACTGTCGAAATAAGGTAAGGTGTAGTACGGACTGCAGTACAGTTCAGTTGAACAAAGTGAGTGTTCGGAACGCGAAATCTAGTACGTAGTACATATATTATACCTATGATAACCAACACGGAATCAGCAACTGCACGGAGATCATCTACTTATTATGTACTTAAAATTTCTTGTATACAGCAAAATATCAAATACAGCAAAATGTCAAAATCCATCGTTATATTCAAATTCAGAATCAGATCTTACATGGTACTTCTTCTACTACTATTTATTGGCTAATAATCTTTTATAGTTATTTTTAGTTTAAGTATGCGGATAAAATTTCAAGACAGCATAAAGAATAAAATACAATAAAAAGATCCCCAACAAAAATTATCTTGCTCCAAAACTATTTCGCAGCAAAGAACACTCTTAGTGAAATTTCATCAAAATCAAGGATTTTTTACGCAAATACGCGATCATAAGATTCCCAACTGAATATGTATGTCGTCGTCAAAATTAAGCGACACCCGTGGCATCGCAGCGATTTGAATCAACGCCAGACCGATATCCGCTGGAGCGACAAATCAGCACTCCGATATTGCCTCCATTTGGGCACCGCCAATATATAGAAAATTAGATTTTTTATTGCCCGACCCCACGTCACTAAATGCAATATTGAATTTTTGCCGACTGTACAAGATTGATTTTTTTGTTGACACATTTTTTTTGTCGACTGTACATAATTAAGAATAAGTTTTAGTGTAATGTTTTGGTATTATAAATATTTATAAAAAAAAATAGCCTAGCTGCGACTAGTCCGAGTCGTTGGAGTAGTCTAGCCTTCGCCGAGGCCAGCCTGTCGCTGAGGTGATCCTGTTGAATGCCTATCCGGGACCCTCAAATTAAAGCGGCTGAAGGCGCTCGCAGTGGTTTTAGTTTACGGGTAGGGCACTCCCAGATGCGAGTCCCACATAGGGTTAGGATCTACCCGAGATCCTGGCTACATGCGTAAAAAGCATTTCCCTGCGATAACAAAAAAAAAAACAAAAACGGTCGTTAAACCAGATAAACAGGAATTTATAAACTAAGTAAAATTTCTTTTACGGATTCACATTATTAACATATTTAGAATGGTATGTACATACCATATTTTTTCCTTTTTTTCCTCTTCTTTCTATTACCTTTCCACGCCTAAACGGCTGATTAAATTTCAAAAAAGGCTAGAATAAGCTATACACTAAAGAAGTTCATAGGATATCTAAATAACCATTACTGAGCTATTATATATCGTATACATCATAATTTCTTCTAATTCTGTTACATTACTATGGGTTCATAAGACAAAAGTAAGATAGGGTAAATAACACGTCTGCTAAAAATATATTTGGTTAGTGAATATACATGGGATGGTTAGTGACTCGCCGTGTATCACGTTGGGCAAATATTGGTTCAAGATATATACGAAATCAGACTGTTATACGCATAAATATAGTCTCATGAACTGAAACTAGCATGCGATCAGAATACTTTTTGCAGTCTATCGAAAATAAGAAGCTTGAGAAACAATTAACAGTTTTTCCCACCATCTTGCATATTTCTTCCGTGAAACAGGTTGGCTTTATTTCGTAAATATGGACAGGGCAGGTAGTATAATTACTGGCGCAAAGACTTACCATCTTACGTTTTAGGATAGGCAGCGAAGAGTTGCCTTTTTTTCTTTTACGCTGGGAATGCTCTGAGGCACCCCGCTGAGGAGGGGGGGTATGTGGGACTCGTGGCGCCCGAAAGATGGTAAGGTGGACGCAGCTCAACCCAATAAAACCCGGCGAGTGCCATGAATGCCGCCTTTGGTGAGGTGCACCGGATCTATTGAGCAAACAGGACACACACTGGTCGGTCCCTCAAAGGACAGATACCATCTTCACAAAAGGGTCATCCTGCACCACAGTACAACCTCTCCGAACGTCGGGTCAGTGTAATGGGGTGAGGTTTCCATCCTCGCCCCTTGTCACATCCTGCTCTTTTGTCCCCTTTTCTACAAGAAGGGTACAAAGAGCAGCTCCCTCGGTTCAATTTGCTTCGCCCAAAATGCTGGGTACACCTTAAATTACTGAGCCCCACTGTCACAACAAGGCTTGAACCTTGGTGAGGAATGTGTCCATTGGCAACAATGGCTACTTAGCATCACATGTCACCCCTTCAAGTTTTCCTATCCAACTAACATGAAAATGTCTTACCCCATCCTTAATTTCCACTATTTCCTTCTATATTATGCTAATGGAATCTGACATATAGGTACTATCGCTTAAAAAAACAAAACGATACATTTTGTTGTATTTATTGAAACCAATCGCAATTATTCTAATAGAAGCACTTAAATTGAGATCACAAAACTTGACTAACTAAATACGTGTGAATAATATTTCAGACTTTGAAATAATTAACCTTTTTTCTTCCGGGAAAAATTGCAGTATGTTCGTCCATTTATCCAAACTAAGGGATAAAATCGCCACCTAAAGGGTATAAAATGTATGAGTCAATACTATCCTATAAAATACTGCGTATTAACGAAGTAGACTATCATTAAAATAATATTAATATTATGGTTAAAATAATAGAAGAAGTTTAAGACAACAACCCTTTTTTTTTTTTTTTTGGTTTCGCTGGGGAATGCGTTTAGGCATACCACCGGGTCCGGGACTCTCTGCGCCCGAGAAGATGGTAAGGTGGACGCAGACTCTACCCACTAAACCCCAGCGGTGTTCTCCTCTTCGTTTGGGTGACCCGGCGCGAGAGCTGTGGACGTCCGTATCGGGCCACAACGGTGTGCCATACGGCACTCTTCTCTGGAGGCGGGGGGTAGCATCCCCTCCTCCTTCTCCGCTTAAGGCACACTGAACACACAAGGGTGCCTTATAGCTAGGACCTTACGCGCGCGCAGCGGATCCCCCGATCTGCCGCGCACAGGTCCCTCACGGCGTTGCGACCGCCTGTCGCCGCCGTGCTCTCCTGCGGGAAGAGGCGCCAGTGCGCTCTCTCTCCCGCTCCGCCTGCTCCTTCTGCGACATCACGTCCTCGCAGAAGGAGAGGACCACCTGCCATGTGCTCTCACTGACGGTCATCGCTCGGATGACCGCAGGGAGCGACAGGTCCGCGCCAACCTCAGCGATGAGGGGCGCCCTTGCCTCTGCCCAAGCTGGGCACTCCGCCAGGGTGTGGTCAGCAGTGTCCTCACTGCTGTCACAGTGATGACACCCTGGTGAGTCCTCCGCCCCTGCCACCTTCCACAGATACCTTCCGAAGCATCCATGCCCCGTCAGGATCTGCGCAAGGTGGAAGGATATTGTGCTGTGCCGCCGGTCAACCCACTGCTCCAGGATTGGACCGACGGCCAACACCGTGCGGTATCCCGCGCTCGGCTCTCTGAGCCGCTCACCCCACTGGCTGAGCACCCGCCTCCTCAGGCGGCTCCGCCAAGTCTCTTCCTCGTCAGAGACCTCCTCTTCCTCTCCCCGTCGTATTCTCCACTCACGCGCTAGGGCCCCAGCGTGCAGGTCCCATTGCGCAGTACCCGCCAGTACGCACGCAGCCTCGTACAAGGTCGTACGGTACGCACGGACGGCCCTGACGGCCATGACCCGTTGCGGACGTCGCAACAGGGCCACGTTCTCCGCCTTCAGGGCACGCGCCCAGAAAGACAACAACCCTAACACGTCTCTCCGCATCCACATACCAAGTAGACGCATAGTTTCACATACATTACTAATAAATGCTTAACACGTAATGGTAGCCTCCGAAACAATAGAATTAACGAAATTGGGTAATATTTGTAAAGTAAAAAATAAAACCTAAAAGTATTCGGTGGATCCCCCACACATGTCACCAAATCTCCTGCTTTGGGCTCTGTTAAAAACCACCTGATATATCTGCTTAGGTCACCTATTCTATCATCGTCAGAACAGTTTTCGGTAGTTGGAAATATAAATATTTCTTTCTCCTTCTTTAATTAATATCGTATCAAGGGGTTATTTCGTGGTTACCGCTGTCGATCCTGACTATACAGGAGTAGCAGCGGTAGGAACGAGTGATGGACCTAGCCCGACAAATAAAGCAAATGTCTATATCACCTTACTTTCGGCCCTGTAGGAGAAGCAGTGAGGGATGCCCCTATTGAGGCCCTGCGTGACGCCGAACACGTCCCCCACGTGCAGCAGCTCGTGCGTGGTCTCGGTGAGATCTGCCCGCACGGACACCACCGATACCACGCCGGAGGCCACCCAGTACATCCGCGCCTCACTGTCACCAGCCACCACCACGTAGTTGCCTGTCATTTTACTTATAAAGTTTCGAACGCCCCAAAATGTAATAAAGTTTCTTCCATTTATCTATTCTATTTATCATAGTACAGTTGGTTGGTCGACCTGTTGCCCATTCATTTGGCCGACCAGTTGCCGGATTAGATGCTCGACTAGAGTTCGTCGACCAGCTACGCCATCAGTTGGTCGGTCAGTTGACTGACCAGTCAACCTATCAGTTCAGAACCAATCCAGCTTCATAGCTCATCGCGAACAAATGTGGCAAATATATTTAAATAATTTTATCTATACTAATATTATAAAGCTGAAGAGTTTGTTTGTGTGTTTGAACGCGCTAATCTCAGGAACTACTGGTCCTATTTTAAAAATTCTTTCAGTGTTAGACAGTCCATTTATCGAGAAAGGCTATATATAGGCTATATAACATCACGCTGTGATACATAGGAGTTGAGTAACGCGGGCGAAGCTGCAGGCAACAGCTAGTACTAAATAAATCAATTTAAAGTACTATATATTAAGGAAGCCTACACTTATATAAGACTACCTTCAAATCGGACCAGTAGTTCCTGAGATTAGCGCGTTCAAACAAACAAACAAACTCTTCAGCTTTATAATATTAGTATAGATAACAATACCAGGAAAGAAGACAGTGTATTCCAATAGCACAGTGAGCTGTCGTTGAAACGCTGCGCTGGTGTCGGCGAACAGGTAGCAGCTCCTCAGGTACTGGCCGAACATGGCCGACATGATGTCGCAGCGGAGCACGTAAGGAGTCTTGAATATCAACTCTGGAAGCTTTGAGATTAAATATAAAATAAAAATTCTAGTACCTACGACGGCGTGTTTGTTAAACAATTCATTTTTTTAAGAGGGGGCAAACGGACAGTCGGTTCACCTGGTGGTAAGTGATAAGCGACGTCCATAGGCACCCGCTACATTATTAGCAGGTCCGTAGCCGGCCTTTCAAATCTGAGTATGCTCTTTTCTTGAAGGTCCCTAAATTGTATCAGTTCGGAAATACCGTAGATGGCAGCTGGTTCCAAATAGATGTAGTGCAAGGCAGGAAATGCCGTACAAATTGAGTGGTTGTGGATTTCCGGACATCGAGATTGGTACTTTGGAATTTTTACGCCATTTTTAGCTACATAAAATTTACAATATACTAATAATATTTTCTAACCGTGCATGTGATTAACAGTGAAAATTGAAAAAAACCTGTAATACCAATTCAACTCTAATTACTCTAGCAGGTAGGTTACTAATAATTTAACAAAAAATCTTACTTGTCGACCACGGTCCGTAGCCCACAGCATTTGAATGTATTTCCAAAACTTTTTGGATTGGTAACCTAAAAACAATAAAACGGTATTTATAATGAAACAATTTTTTACGGATTTTATCGCGGTTTATTAAGATTTTTACAAGCCCGATGTTTTGGATACTTTACAGCAACCATGGTCACGGGAGGACTGAGGTGTCATACGTCCTAATGTTACAAAGTTATTCGAAACTACCCTATGATACATCAATATTTTGGTTAGTCCTATCTACGCAGAAAGTGCTAACTGTATTAGCAGATTAAAGAATCTGTGACACATTATGCTTGGATTTTGATTTGAATATTAATAATGGGATCCCAAGCAGGTGGTAAGAGCCAGCCATCTTCTCTATTGAAATTAGGATGTTTTTTAATTTCAATAGCCTCACGGATCATCCTTGGTTGGAATCGGTGTTCTTTTGCGAGGACTTGTGGTTTATCAAATCTGATATAATGGCTAGCCAAGACTATGTTCACAGATGGCAGACTTAGTGTAGCGACGGTGTTTTAAATCAGCTATATGTTCTTTGACGCGAGTTTTAATAGATCTTTTAGTTTGGCCTATATAAAACCATAGTTGCTGTGAAGTATCCGAAACGTCGGGCTTGTAAAATTCTTAATAAATCGCGATAAAATCCGTAAAAAAATTGTTTCATTATAATGAGTGAAATTCGCGTAAACATTAGAAAACAATATGAAAATAAAATTAACACAGGGCAAATTTTCCAGGTTAAACATTTTACATCTACAAAAATAAAACTATAAAACATTAAATTTGTTCACATAATTATTATATCAAAAATAATAATTAAGCAGCTGCGCTAACTACCGACGCCTTTTTTTATGTTATTTTTTTATGATAGTTGGATAGGCAAACTGGCAAACGTGTCACCCGATGGTAAGTGGTTGACGTCGCTTATGAACATAAACTAGTTTACCTGGAACAAGCCCAGGCAACTCATCTATAGAGGAGTAGTCTGGCCTTCGCCGGGATCAGCCTGTCGCTGAGGTGATCCTGTTGAATGCCTATCCGGGACCCTCAAATTAAAGCGGCTGAAGGCGCTCGCAGCGGTTTTAGTTTACGGGTAGGGCACTCCCAGGTGCGAGTCCCACATAGGGTCACGATCTACCCAAGATCCTGGCTACATGCGTAAAAAGCATTTCCCTGCGATAAAAAAAAGGCAACTCATCTATGTGTTGCCTATCCTGAGACATACGATGTTAAGCCTATACACAATCACACAACCAAAAGTAATGCGCGTGCATTGCCTTCCTTTTCCCTATCCCCCCAATGGGCCACCGGAAACTCACAAACCACACAAAACGCGACAGCATAACTGTCACTTGACGCCGGTTGCAAAGCAGCATTTCACTACCTCTCATAATATGTATTATATTATTCGCATAGTAGCACTGCAGATGTTTTTGCTACTAAAATGTAGAGCTATTTTATTCTTGCTTATCGGAGTACAAACATAATATTATGTATTGTCTCTTTCGTGACGGTATTAGTCATACTACATTTTTCTATTTTACCTCGCAACCAAATAAGTACAATAAAAACTTACTTGATAATCCTTGGTTGTTAAGAATATCCATGACTTCAATGGTGACTAGTTCATATGCGTTCAACGCGTATTTGGTGAAATGTGCTATTTGCATAGAAGTCGCGACGACTGTGGCTGCCAGTATTTTCCCACAAGTGAAGCAGAGTGCGAGTATGCACATGGAGAATATTCGTGTCATGATGTACTCGTCGCCCCCCGTGGAGGTGAGCTCAGCGACCACCACGTACATGGATGTGGTGTAGTCCCATTTACGGTTTGGGTCGTCGCTGGAATTTTGTATCATTATACCACCTTTTTAGGGATCCGTACCCGAAAGGTAAATACTTCTGTCCGTCTGTCTGTCAACAGGCTGTACTCTGTGTCTCAAGAACCGCGGTAGCTAGACAGTTGAAATTTTCACAAATGATGTACTTCTGTTGCCGCTATAATAGCAAATATTAAAAACTAAATAAAATAGATATTTAAGGATGCTTCCATACAACAAACGTGATATTTTTGCCTTTTTTCTCAATATCAATAACAGCAACAGTAGGCACTTCAAATGTTTACAGAATGTTCAGTTATATATTAACTTTAAAAATAAATATTTACATTAAAATAGAGTAAATATTTGAGGGCAATACCATACAACAAAGGTGATTTTTTTGCTCAAGTGTCTAATATTGTATATATAATAATAATGGTATGGAACCATTCGTGCGCGAATCCGACTCGCGCTTGACTGGTTTTTAGAGTGATGAAACAGAACCCTTACAGGCTCCATTATCCATCGGTCTGTTTGTCAAAAAATATTATTATGATTGATGCTTCATTTTTATCAGATATTTTTTTACGAAAAATATAATAGGTAACTATAGACTAAAAATCCTAGGTTTTGATGATGAAATATTCTGGCTATCTGCTCAAATAGCTGATTCGTCGATAATGAATAATCTAAAAAAATAAAACAGCTAGGCTTGTACTCTATGGTCACTAATTCTAATTTTCGTAAAAAAAAAGATAGCTAGAATAAGAGAACGTCAGATGCTTCTCTTATCTGCTCTCATCATCACCATTATTCGTCCACTTCACTGCTATTACCCTTTCTTCATCCACAGCTTTTGCTTGCACAAGCCTCTTTCTAGGACTGCAAGATGGCCAATCCCCTGAAACTTGCATCCAATTAGGACAGCCATATTGCTTTTTTCCCTGGGTGATATGTGGCGCTGATATAGGTTTGTAACCTATATCAGCGCCACATATCACCCAGGGTAATTTTTTTTTTCCCCATGCATCATAAAAAGGCTAATCCATATTTTCCTTCTAGATTGTAAGTCTCAAGACACAAAGCGCATTCTCAGTAACGCTACACCTTCAGATAAGCTTCAAATGAACTTAGTAAAACAAACTTTTAGGTTCAATACTTGAATAAGTTCAAAGGAAAATAAAAAGCTCTTAATAGGTTTTCACGTCTCGAGTATATTTTCCTTTTAGTGCATTTCATTGAATAAAAATAACGAACCAATATTAACTCAATCGTGGTGAGTCTTTTACAAAAATACGAGAGATATTTTATATAATTACGATAGTCAATTATTGATACTAATTAAATTATCAATGATAGTCAAAACGCATCAAAGACTAACGAGAAAGCTTGCAAAGTTAGGTAAGGGTTTATTTAATATGAGTATTGAGATCTGACTGAAAACCAAGTTTTTTCATTGATGTAGCTCTTTAAATTGAAAGAAAAGAAAGAAAAATATTTTATTGTCCACAACAAAGATAAAATCGGTTGCCTGTAAAGTCGGTTTAGTGACGATAGTTGAGCGTGACAACGTCATAAGAAAATGGAACGCCTCAGAGTGAGGTAACGCCGCATTCGCTATGTTTTTTCGTTCTTGCAGCCGGCTCCATCGAATTATAAGACGTTGTCACGTCAAAAGTATCTGTTATCTGTAAAGTCAATTACAGACTTACAGACATAAACAAGATAGTTGAACGTGAAAACGTCATAAGAAAATGGAACGCCTCAGAGCGAGGTAACGCCGCATGCGTCTTGTTTTTTCGTTCTTGCAGCCGGCTCCATCAAATTATAAGACGTTGTCACGTCAAAAACATAATCGTACACTACGTAGTTTCACAACTTTATTCTTATTTTTTACCAGCCTATGCTGTCCTACTGCTGGCAAAGGCCTCCCCCAAGGTCTTCCATATATCGCACTCTTGCGCCACCGCAGTCGAGCCAGCCTGGTGAACAACTCTACACTTATACAAATGCAAAAGTGTTGTTGATTCCCCATGGTTATCTCAGGTCACAGAATATTCCTCCCACCACGATTCAAGCCTTGTCGTGGCGGTGGGGCTCAGTAGCCTAAGGTGTACTCAGTACCTAGAGCATAGCCAAGTAAACTGTGGGGACTGCTCTTTGTACCCCTCTTATAATAAGAGAGAACAAAAAAGTAGGACGGGACAAAAGGGGTGATGATGGGAACCTCACCCCATTACACTGTCCCGACGTTGGGAGGGGTTGTTCTGTGGTGCGGCACAACCCTTGGGGGACTGACTAGCCGTCGATGTTGCTCAATAGATGCGGGGCATATCACCAAAGGCAGAGTTGGTGGCACTCGCCGAGTTTTAGTTCGTAGATCTGCCTACCTAACAATTTTTGGGGTGAACGAGTCCCACATACCCGGCATGGGAGTCACCCCTCCCCCATGGGATACCTAAGAGCATTTCCCAGCGGAAAAGAAAAAAAAGGTCACAGAAAATTACTATAATAGGTAGGTTTTTTATACAAATGAAGTACTTACGTATTGACAAGGTCCATCTTTAGGGTCCGTATTATACAGACGGGTTCCGTGGCTATGAGCAACAGCAGCCACACGCACGCAAACGTGTGTATTAAAATCAGTACAACGAGAGCTGTCATCACCGTCTGAGGAACATAGTGATAATGAAGGCAAGGTGATGATTGAGTTGTGAAATGAGCACAGAGTAATAATGGAGACAGGGAAAGAATAGACACAGAGTAATAAATGGTTTAGACATTATTAAGCCACGAATGAAATACGTCATAATGTGTAACGATAATGTGTTTTATTAATGAAGATAAAATATCTGAAAGTCTTCTAATGTTTACGCGAATTTCACTCATTATAATAAAACAATTTTTTTTACGGATTTTATTTAATGGTCACGGGAGGACCAGTCCTCCCGTGACCATGGTTGCTGTAAAGTATCCGAAACGTCGGGCTTGTAAAAATCTTAATAAACCGCGATAAAATCCGTAAAAAAATGTTTTATTATAATATCTGAAAGTCATTATCAACATCACCACAATTTCGTCTCATTTCTCTTTTAAGAGTGAACCACAGTGAACAAAATATCAAACTGCAGAATGTATCGGGCCGATAAGTATCTCGCTTTCAAAATACCTATCTGTTTATGTTTGAACTCGTATATTGAGCCACGTCACTATAACTACCACATTAATGATCATGACCAATAGACTACATCTGTCCAATGCTGGGTAAGCCCCTTTCAATCAACTCCAAGACGACGATTCCGCCATACGCCTCAAACTAAGGCCTGCACGGAGATCATCCATCCTATCTCGTTAGAAATCATTTGACCATTTTTCTAAAACCGGCTTTTTATGTTAGTTGGATAGGCAAACCAGCAAACGTGGCACCTGATGGTAAGTGGTCGACGTCGCCCATGAACATAAACTAGTATACCTGGAACGAGCCCAGGCAACTCATCTATGTGTTGCCTATCCTGAGACATAAGATGTTAAGTCTCGGTGCCAGTAATTACACTGCCTGTCTTGCCCTTCTCTCCGAAACACAGCAAAGCTGTTTCACGGGAGAAACAAGCAAGATGGTAGTCCGTGGTACCGAAGCAAACAGGAGCGTGGCACAGCGCTTCCCTGCCAACAGTAAAGGTTACTTATTTATATAAAACAAGCTCCGTACAGTGGCCGGTCCGTGTTGGATGCGAGTGGCGAGTAATGTCAGGGAGGTCTATGTTCAGCAATTTACGGATAGAGGCTGATGATGATGATGACATTTATATAAAAACATTTCGCTTCATATCATACCTGTAATACGGTGAGGTTGTTAGTGAGCTCTTTTGAGGTGTTGCGATAAAACTGAATTATATACTTAAATCGGAACAATTTATTTCCACGGAAGTGATGCATCGCTGACAAAGGAGAACTGAAATTAAATTAATAATTAACAAAACGATGAATTATATTGAAACAATTTTATGGATTGTATCGCGATTTTTTTTTTTTTTTACATGTCCGACGTTTCGGATACTTTACAGCAACATGGTTACGGGGGTCACGGAACGTCGGGCATGTAAAAAACTTAATTATAATATAATATTATAATATAATAATAATAATAGAATAGAATAGAATATGTTTATTTCAGGCAAAAGAAGTGCCCATATAATATAGTTAGTGTGTTAGTTACAAAATTAACTTATAAGTATGTTAGTAGTGTTAGTTTTTGACAATAAATGTTTTTCTTTTTTTTTACACCATTTTATTGACTACCCTTACCCAATGTTTTTGGATAGGGCAGTCAAATCTATCCGCAATACCTTTTAGAATGCTGCTGCTGGCATTTCGCAGGCGCTGCAGCATAGAAGCTGTTTTGCGTATAACGGCTTTAAAACCGTCGGTGTGAGCTACAGCAAACATTCCTGATGCGCTGCAGCGCCACGGAAGCCCCAACAGCATTCTGAAAGCGTTGTTATACTGTACACGCAGAGTGTCATAGGATCGACGCTTATACCTCACCCACAGGCCACTCGAGTAAAATGATTGGCAGAATGCTTTAAAAAGCGTAATTTTTATTTGTACTGTACATCGAGTGAACCTACGGGCGAGCATATTGCTTCTCACCGCCAACGCTCTGCGTTCTCTTTCTATGTCCTCGTCATCCCTCAAGTCATCAGTCGCAATATGACCCATATACTTATAATGTTCAACCTGCCTTAAGGGAACCCCATTCAGGTATACAGGAGGCACATTCTTGAGTCTATATTTGCCTGCTTTAAAAACTAGCAATTCGCTCTTATTAGAGTTATACTTAAGCCCGTGTGCCTCCGCATATGTCTCACAAATACTCAGGAGTTCCCTCAGTCCACCTATCGAGGGACTCAGCAGCACCATGTCATCTGCATAACTGATGTTATTAAAACAAATATCGTCAATAAAGCATCCGATGTGTGTGTTGCTGAGTCTCTCGATAAGCTCATTAATATACAGATTAAACAAAAGTGGTGAGCTCAACCCGCCCTGCCTCACGCCACATTCCAGCCTATACTCGTCCTACAGTGTACCGGCCCATCTCACTCGATTACTCTGATTTAAATACCAGTACTTGAGAATAGAGATGATATCCGCCGGCACACCCGCACTGTCCAACTTATCCCACAAGATGTCGTAATCCACAAGATCAAAAGCCTTTTTACAAGTCCAGAAAGCACGCGTACACCGGCGTCCTCCTTTTAGTGTAATAGCCGATTGTGTGTTTTAGGCTCAGTATATCAGTTTCCGTGGACAAACCTGCTTTAAAACCGAACTGAGCGTCATGTAAATAAATATATTGTTGAAGGATGTCATTCAACACACTGTAACACTTTAGCAGTAATAGTGGCGAGTGAAATGGGCCGATAGTTAGTCTTATCGGACGAGTCACCCGTTTTATTTTTCACTATTGTACGCATCAAAGGCTCGGGTAGGTAAGCGTGACTCAGGCATAGGTTAAAAAGCATTGCCAGCACTCTTGGCAAATGTACACCAGCAAACTTAAAATGCTCGATGCTGAGACCATCATGACCAGGGGATTTTCCTCTTTGCATATTCTTTATAATTCTCGAAATGCTTTTAACAGAAAAAATATGCTGTGTTCTAGTCACGATAGTCCCATCATCGCTCCCACCGCTAGATGGTGAACCCATGGATGACTTTACAGTAAATTGCTCTCTGAATAAATTTGCAATGTCTTCGTGATAATGAACACCTCCCGACACTCACAGGAAGCCTAGGTTTAACAGTAAATTTGTTTGTATTTTTCCAAAAAGCTCGAAAATCTTTAGCAGAATGATTTGTTGCTAGCATATCCATTTTTAGTTGTTCTTGACTATTTTGGCACCATTTTAATTTAGATTTAAATACTTTACGCGTTTGTAACATTTCTTTGTAAGTAATACCGCTAGTGGGTTTGCCAGCTAACACCCACTCGTGGAACTTAAATCTAGCCTCCCTGTGAGCCCCGGCGATGTACCTGTTCCAACCCACAACATGTTTTTTCCCATGACGTCTTACTACAACACTGCTCTGTACAGCGGCCCTGGACAGCACATTAATAATGTTCTTATATAGTTTATCTATTATAATATAATGATCTGGATGTCTGCATGAGACATCACAATACTGTCCTAATTCAATTGGAAAATCAATGTCTCGGAGCCCCGAATGACAAATCTCATGATATTTTTGAATTTGTTTTGGCTGCCTTTCCCCCCATATAATTTTTTTGTTTATGCAATCATTCTGAGTAGAGGATTCATGTTTTTGGTTTAATTTGAAAATATTACATTCAATCATAAGTGGGAAGTGGTCAGACCAAAACACATCCTCTTTTACCAATATTTTATTAATTGTTACAAGTGCTGATTGCGTAACAACGCAATGGTCTAACCACCTCACACATCCATGTGCATCACTCCGAAATGTAAAAGTGTCTGACTTCAGTCCTAACATATCTACATCAGCACAACACCACTGATTATCAACACAAAAATTTAATAATTCTTTATAAAACAATTCATTTGGGTGCGCATTAAAATCTCCCAGTATAAAGAATGCCTCAACACCACAGTTTTTTTCCATCTCAATAATAGATTGAACAAAGGAATGTTTTCAATACTGTTAGTAGGCACATATATACTAAATATTAACGTAGATCTATGACTCACTGTTACTTTTATCGCTGCAATCCTGTCATTGCCACAGTTTATCACTGACACCGATCGAAACGCACTCTTATTCCACAATAGGGCGACACCTCCATAAGGTCTCCCGGTAAGTAGACCCGCCGAAGTATCTACCGCAGATGTACCAGTAGCGCTGAATCTGTCATCAATCGTGTTAAGCAGAGGTAGCTCGTGTGGCAACAACCACGTCTCCTGAAGAGCAACTACATCAGCTGTTTTGCACAACATTTTGATACAGTTCATAGACCTTTTAATAGATTTGCAATTATAACTTGTTAATATACATTTTGTTTCTCGTGATCTATCCATTAAATGGTTTATTTTTATTTGCCTCATTATTTCTGAAGTTTATGAACCTCCTAAAAGAGATTCCTGATGGCAATAAGTTATCGTCCAAAAATAAATTTAATTTATATTTCACAACATAGATCTTATATGAATTATAGTCCTTTTCTTTTTTCATCTTTATTTTAACTAAAGAAACAGTTTCCCCCGTTTTTTGGTGTACATAGTCAATTATATCTTGCTCGCACACATCTTTATGTACGTTAGATATAAATAGTGGTACCTTGGTTTCAGCTGCCTTAAATTTAATACAATCTCCAGAGTTAGTTATCGCATTTCCTCTTTTGGAAATAAACCTGTTCTTTTGTGTCTTTTTATTTTTCACTAAGGTCCAATCTTCTTTATTAGACTCGTTGCGACATTGTGCTACCTCTGCAAATGATATCTCACGCACCGTCGTCGGCTCCGTCGTAAGTTCATTATCGCTCTTCATTTTATCAGCAACGGTAATATCGCACAGCTGATCGCTGCCGCATGATTCATTCGATGCTCGACACTGTTCACGCGGCGCTGTCACCTCACTTAACAGTGAACGATTTTTATTTCTACTACCATTTGGATTCTTGTCACATGTCTGCAATCCGACGTCGCTACTCAAAATTTTGTTAGGACTAGTCGCATATCCCGTTGGCAAATGTGATGTGCGTTTCTCACATAAAGACACATTTTGTCCTATGGGCGAATCATTTTCGAATATTGAGAGCGCCATCGGACCACTATCTAACATAGATTTGTTTTCCATGTACCCTCCACGTTTCGTATTAATATTTCGCTTAATATCGAACGATAAAGATTCTTGGCCATTCAAAACGATCATATCTTGTAGTTAAAATTTTTGTTACAAAATTCTGTTGAATATCACTAATAGCTTCTTGCATTATTACCATTTTTTTAAGCAGCGCTGTGACATCTACATGATCAAATGTCACTGACCGACGCACACTCGATACCGCGGTCAAGCGCAGACTGAATAATAATAATAATAATATCAACCCTTATATGTCCCACTGCTGGGCACAGGTCTCCTCCTCGAAATCAGGCGAGGAGGGTTTTGGGCCATAGTTCACCGATGCGCTGGCCCAATGCGGGTTGGTGAACTTCACACACCCTCAAAGACTTTTAATCTCATCGGGCATGCAGGTTTCCTCACGATGTTTCCTTCACCGGTGAGCAAGCGATGGTCTCATGTTCAGATGCACGTAGAAATTTTGGAAAACCCATTTCTAGGCATCACAGGGGGGTCAGGATCAAACCCTGACCTCTCGGCTCTCACTCAAGAGGCCGAACCCATACCCACTAGGCCATCGTCGCCGACTTAATTAACTTAATTAACCGCGATAAAACCCGTAAAATAGTTTCAAAATCAAATCAAAATCAAAAATCTTTATTTGCCTAAATATAGTACATAAGTTGTTATTACTTGTAGTGTTTCATATATTCTGCCTTAAAATGGCGTGCAAATTTTTGTTCCATTTAATTAAATTGTTATACAATTCAAAAAAAAAAAAAGAAAGTGCGTATTAGATATAATAATCAAGAAACAATTTTTTTTTTTTTTACAAAGGCCGACCATTTTACATTTTAAATAAGTCTCACTATTTAAAGATAATATAATTAATTATTTATTTATTTATTTTTAAATTATGTTTATATATTTATATGTATTCATTGTAATAAGTGAAATGCACGTAAACATGAAAACGATGAATGTTTTTGTAAAATAATATTTTATGAAAATAAATGTTTTTTATGTAAGTTATGATCTATAATATTGCAGGTCATATTAGAAAGTTAATAGACTGATGTGATGCATAATTTGACAGGAGAGATAATTGTAATCGGTGTTTCAGTATATTATTTCGGAAAGTTTTTTTTTTTTTCATAATACCCTTTCGAAAAATGCTTTTGATCAGTTGGCTTTTTAGCTTCATTGATACATCGGTGCGGTATACCTGATGACTTATTTTCATAACCTTTGATGCTTTAGAAGTAAGGTAAAAAAGTTTGCACACTGTGAACTTTCTCAATTAATATGAGCGTTTAAATCACTGTCGTTTAATTGTTATTATTATTTATAAAATACTAAGATACGACTAACAAATGTGCATTTACATGAGTCTATTCGTTGTTAAGCAACTGACAGACTTTTATAAGTAATCATTTTTTTTGTGGAAAATTGAGGCGTACAATAAATCGCCATAAAACGGCGATTTTTTTGTTTTTCGAATTTAACAGACATCAAATCTAAACTATAGTCCTATATAGCTTAACTGCCTATATCACATTTATTACTTATATTATAAAACAAGTAGATTCTTGTGTGTGGCATTGGCGTAAGCATTAGAAACCACCTAGCTTCTTTCACAATATATAATATATCTTAATTACTTATTGTTTTGTTTCTTAAAACCTCAATTATAGTTGTTCGTACAAAGGATCATTTTGCATACGTAGGCGACGACACAAAGCCCCAAGTGCCGAGCCTCGCTAAATACGTCTTCAATGGCGCAATTAACTTGTATTGTGCTTGTACTAACTACACTCGAACTAATCTTACACGATATACACGCGTATAAACTATAAACGTATTATTTAAAATAATATGTTCATTGGAAGAAATTTTTAAGAATAAAATGAAGCACTATGGTTTTTAGCGTATAAGAAAGTTGGATCTGCTTAGATGTGAGTGTCGAGGGATTGGTTGTCTTGGCGTTCATAGAAGGAGGCCTATGTTCAGCAGTGGACGGATAGAGGCTGATGATTATGATGGTGATGATGATGATGATGATGATGATGATGAAAGTATTTTTTTCTGTATGAATTTCATTACCAAAACTGAAATTATTTAAAACGTGTGAAAATAAAGTAACGCGTTTTATCGTAATTAATTTACAGAATTTAAATTAAAGTAAGATTGAGTTACAGGATGCTCCCTGTTCCTAAAATGTATCCAGAATTAATAAACGCCAAATTCACAAATTTCTCGTAATTCACAGATGTTTTTGTGCCCGCCATCCATTTATGCATTTATGGACAAGTATATGGTGTAATTTATTTTTCTTGTCCATTCTTATTTATCGCTTTATACTTAGGAAAATACTTATTTGACTTTTTTGGTTTATATAAATTTAATATACAAAAATTTGCTCCTTAATAAAATAGTTGTGATTATTACGACTATTTGAGAAGAGTATATGTAATTTGATAACATTGGTGCAGTTCATAACTACGTCTCAAAGTGTTGACATTTTATTTTTTCACTTCCAGTGTTCATTTAAATAAATATATTTAAAAGTGCAGTATTTAAATTAACAAGGCTTTCATTAAATTATTTCTACTATGCAGGTAAAAATCCACGTACCACGGTATCTGAAAACTAAGGTATTAATTTTACACGACACTTGATACTTACGCAAAGCAGAAACCAAACAGCTCCAAAGGAAAATTCGCTATTACATCCAACCAAACCCACAGCTTGTGACTAAAATATCTTCTTCTACATTTAACCGGATCCGTTACCAGATACCCTTGTTTGTTGATGTAGCCCTGTCGATAAAAAGCGAAATCCATATTACACAGCATATCAATTACTAAGCGCTAATTAATAAAGAAAATCCACAAGGTGACGCGTTTTTAAACAATAATTCTAATACCGGATACGCGCCAGAGGGGACTGAGCGTCCTGAGCGGGAGAGCCTCGCTCTCCATTCGCGCGCGAGCTAAAGGACGTAAGCGACAAAATGCTTTTTGTTATTATTTTACGTTAAAAACTTATTGTTGTATAATTGGAGAAATTCCTTCATACATAGACTAATATACGAAGAAAGTTAAGAAGCTTAGACCGGCTCCGCAGCTCCGTTTGTCCATACGATTTTTTGGAATTATTAAACTTTATTTTTCAGCTGAGCTCACTTTTTCATAGCATCGCCACGCACCCAAGCCCTCCCTAGTCCATGAATGCTGTTAATTACCTGGTGAAAGCACCTACCCTTTCTCTTCTACATAAAATATAAGAAATGAACACACCTCATGAATTAAAAAGTAGACCCGTATATAAAAGAACACGTCTATTAAACCCTGGACCCAGAATATGGCGGGACAGTCGTTCAACGTGACCATCTCGTACGAGAGCAGGACGTAGTTTATCGCCGCCATGAAACATGTGAGGTAGCCTTGTGCCTGAAAGTAAGGATGACACCAAGTGAGCGACGCTGGCCTAGTGGGTATGGGCCCGGCCCCTTGAGAGTGATGCCTAGAAATGGGGTTTTCTAAATTTCTACGTGCACCTGAAGATGAAACCATCGCTTGGTCACCGGTGAAGGAAACATCGTTAGGAAATATCGTTATAAAAGCCATGTTATAATAATCAGTGTGCCAATGGATGTTTATCAGAAATGTGTCATTATAAAAATACATATTGAGACAAAAATGACGTAAATTTTGGCTCTTTCTTTCTTCACACCTGGTTAATGGCCGAACAACACTTCGTCTATCGGCCATCTGTTCTCCTGAGTGTGTGACCAGCCCACTGCCACTTCAACGAGCTTATTCTTCGCGTGATATCGGTAACTGTAGCTGTTTTCTGTCTCTTCGTTTCTATAGGGTCTTAATTGATTCAAATTCTAATGCAACTATAGCTCTGTTTTTTATTCATTCATTCAGCGAAAACATGTCATCTTCTGGACGTAAGCCTCCCCCATCGAGCATATAGTCAGAATAGAACGGTAATGTTACGTGTTTTATATGAAAACAAATTCCGCCGAAATCGGCCATCCGTTCGAGTGTGGCCAGCCCACTGCCTGTTCAACGAGCTTATTCTTTACGTGATATCGTCATATTGGTAACCTTAATTCTCTGGCCGGTGTTCATCAGTGGACGGATAGAGGCTGATGATGATGATACTTTTTAATTTACAAGGTACAATAAAACTATAGAAATTCTTACTTGGAACAATCTAGAACCAGGTCTCATTAAGTTTTCCATGTCGAAATAACTGGAGGAGGTAGTTATGGTGGATGCGGCTGATTTTGCCTGGCTAATGTTGCTCTTCGACTGAGTGCCACTGAGTGGAGAACCTTGATCATAATAAATTTAATATCATTGTCTATCTTTCTTTAATTAATCTATCTATATTTAATAGTATCTTTATTTAATAGGTATTTCATAAGAAAAAAAAAAAAAAATTGTCTATATACTAAGAGAATTGTAGGATGTAGTGCCAAGCTGCTTCGCAGCCAAATTGTGCCGGTACGACCGGGAGGGTACCTCTCGCTCACATAATACCGGCGTAAAATGACAGCTATGATACGTGTTTCGTGCGGTTTGTGAGTTTTCGGTGGCCTGCTTGGCATGGCACTGCCTCTTACTAGTCAAAACTAACCAAAACACATAGTTTACAGTCTCATTATTATATCTGATTAATTATTTTTATAGCCTACGTCATTCTGGATTCAACTATCATATATCTGTTGTATAGGTATTTTAAAGGTTTTTTTGTAATTGGATGAATAATTTCAAGGTTTACCTCTTCCATAGAAACTCACAAACGATATCTCTTAAGTATATTTGTAAAGATAATGTCATTACTTACTTGTCGGGTCAAACTTGTTCGATGCACTTCTAGACTCGAATTCTGAATCATCAGATTCGGCGTC
Source organism: Helleia helle (assembly GCA_963853865.1). NCBI lineage: Eukaryota > Metazoa > Arthropoda > Insecta > Lepidoptera > Lycaenidae > Helleia > Helleia helle. The sequence continues at coordinate 14,691,509 of OY971426.1, read as the reverse complement.
GAAATCAAAGTCTTCTGTTGGGCAAATTGTTTTTCTTTTAATAAAATAAACACAGAAATTAAAGTGTGTACCTAACACTGGTGTTGCTCTTCAGAGAGGTTTTAAACCTCTATTTCTATATATCTATTTTATTAAGGAATTGGCAGTGGGTCGGTCACATACTTTAAAACTGATGGCCAGTGGACTAAAACAGTTCTGGAGGGGAGGCCATGGAGGGTATCTACTACTAAATAGGACCTTCTTTGTACAGTGATGGTTCCTAGTTGATAATGATAATAATTTTATATTTTTACAATTTAAAATGTTTCAACATGACTTTCATACATCCAGTAGGTAGTCATACAACAGTAAGTGCTCAGTAAAGTATATCCAGAACGTTCTGAATGACGTCATAATGTTTACCAAAGAGCGTCACAATACAATTTCCCGCTAACAATCTTAATTAATATCTGTTAATGACTTCAACAGCTGCTTCGCAATTACGTCCCAGCCTTGATTAATATCATTCCTTTATCACAGTTTATTATTTAATGCTTTTATTTTATTTTTCAATATATTATCATCATCGTTATTTTTATCAACGTCAATCCTTCCACTGCTTGATATATTCGCGCCACTATCAACCAACTACAACCTACCGCACAATGATTGCTTCGCTTTCATATGAATAACTCACTAAAGTGATAACTAACATTATAGTTGATAATCCACCTGGACTATTCTATGAGACTTTCTCTCTCTTTGTATCTCTCTCTTTCTCTCTTTTCTCTCTCTCTCTCTTTCTTTCTTATATTCCGTGTAATCAAGTGGTACTCACCCAAAGAATCGTCATCAAAATTATCCATTGTTATAGGTAGAATATAATCTCTGGACATGTCGAGCGCCTTATACAGGAGTTCTTGGACTTTGGGATAGTATTTGATGAGATTGAAGAACGTCTGCGAAGGAATCACCAGCAGGTCCAGACTGCGGCTGGCGTATATCGATACTTGGGAGCAGGATAGAGGTTGCTAGAAAAAGGTTCGCTTATAAAATATTAAAGAACCCAACGCAATAGCTCAAAAGCTGTCGACCTTGAAACGACTGAACCGATTTTGTTGCAACATGTCTAAGAACCACCGCTGAAAATCATGATCCATACAGATAAATAAAATTGGAGTGTCTGTTTGTAATATTAAAATAACTGCTTTTTATTAAATGCGTCAACACGGTACATAAACCAAAATAACATTTCTTACAATTTTTGTCTGATTGTCTCTCTGTCTGTTTGTTCCGGCTAATCTCTAAAACGGCTGGGCCGATTTTGAAGGGACTTTCACTGGCAGACAGCTGATGTTATAAGGAGTAACTTAGGCTACAGAAATAGTCGCCATCACTGTAAATTTAAGTTAACGCAGACGAAGCTGCGGGCAACAGCTAACTTTCAACTAAAAAACTTAACCCAACTCCACAGACTGATATATAGCGCCCAAACTTATATGTTTTTTCGTCGGAAGTTAAAATCATTTATTTCAAATCTAGTCCATATATGGATAGTACATATACAAAATATATTACATTCATGTATATTATTAGTCCATACTTTTATACTTTATAAAAATATTTTAAAAGATTCATTTTCCATACTGCGTGCATTGCGATACCATTAGGTGCTTCAAAAATGAGCTGATTAGAACGATGATATTTTTATGAACAGGATAATTATTATCACTGCATTCATTTACATGATTCTACTATATGGAGGATGAAAATAAAATAAAATTAAAATAAAAACGTATAGAGTAGAAATAATTATTTATAGAACTTGTATGTAATATCTATAAGCTCCGCATCGTTTATCCGATCATTATGGAAGCCTATTTTCGACGTGATAACGTCTTGTAAATCGATGAACGCCGGCTGCACACAAGAAAAAGCATAACTCATTGTTCGGCTTATTACGCATTATGACGTTATCACGTAAAATTTTCGTTTTATTTCATCCTTTTTTAGCGTTACGTTCCTCGAAACAACGAAACCTCTAACCCCTCAGCGTTTTTTTTTTTCGGAAGGGCTAGACTTTTCGGCCTGATGGCTTTTAAGCTCAATCGGTACAGTAAATGAGCAGATAGCTCACTTATGAAATATACGAAAGGGGGACGCCCCCCTCCGCGCCCCGCAGGGGGCGCGGTTCATCGCGCGCGCTGCTCGGGAGAGCAGGATTTGGACTAGTCAAATCCGATACGGTCAACGAATCTTTTACGGTTGAATTTAACCTATCATCATGAGGGCCGGCCCTCATCAGGGAGGGGATCCGCGCGCCGCGCATGCGGGTCATGCGCGGTGCCCAAGCAATCTAGCGGTAGCGTAGTGCTACTGCTGTTAGCGCGGTCTGGGTTTGTGTCTACTCGTATCGGATTCGAACCTAGGCTTTCGCGATCGATCCAGATCGATGTGGTTTCCATGTGTAGGGGTCGACGTCGCTTACGACCCCGAGGCCCAAGCGGTGCCAGCGTACCCTCAGCGTACGAGTCAGACTCACTCTCAGACACACTCAGTTTTTTTTTTCTTTATAACTAGAAGGACTCTTTATAATTTCTTTATGATAATCGCTATTATGTATAAACTAGCTGTTGCCCGCAGCTTCGCTTGCGTTAACTTAGATTTGTATAGCCTAAGTTACTCCGAAATTAGCCGAAACAAACAGACACACAAAAATTGTAAAAAATGCTATTTTGGTATATTTACTGTGTATAGACCCATAAGCATTTAGTAAAAAGCCGTAATTTTAATATTACAAACAGACACTCCAATTTTATTTATATGTATAGATAACTAAAAAAATTTGAACACGGGAATACTTATAATATAATCTGCTATTATTATTATTGCTATATTTGGAGACGTGGCAGACCTCGACAGAGATGGCAGGATGACCTCGACGCTTTTCTGCTATTAAAGTATGATTAAAATATTCTTACGCCCGTAAAGTTTCCAAACATTCCTCCTGGCCCCATACAAGTGAGCATCTCATTGTAAGAGCTTAAGACGTCAACCTGTAAAAATGTTTTATGACTACGTTATTACGTTGAAAATCGAGGCAGAGATTGTTAGAGCAAATACCGTATGATGTAAGTGAGAGTATCCTGAAATGTTCATCATCATCATCATCGTCGTTATCACCATCATCATCGTCACCACCACCATCATCATCATCACCATCATCATCATCATCACCATCATCATCATTATGTTAATTGGATAGGCAAACTGGCAAACGTGCCACCTGGTGGTAAGTGGTCGACGTCGCCCATAAACATAAACTAGTTTACCTGGAACGAGCCCAGGCAACTCATCTATGTGTTGCCTATCCTGAGACATAAGATGTTAAGTCTCGGTGCCAGTAATTACACTGCCTGTCTTGCCCTTCTCTCCGAAACACAGCAAAGCTGTTTCACGGGAGAAACAAGCAAGATGGTGGTACCCATGAGCCGGGAGCACGGCACAGCGCTTCCCTCCCACCGGTATACTACCGTACTACCCGTCCACTTCTGAACATAGGCCTCAATGAACACCAAGACGGCCGTTCCCTTGTCACGAGTGGCAGCAGTGGCCGGCCACCGCATGTAGTATGTTAAGTATCGAAATTGGAAAGCGATTTTTGTATGCAAACAATTGTATTAAGAAAATAAAAAATATGAATAGGGGAATTCTGATTTCAAAACCTCGATCATTTACAATATTTTTCAATGAACGCCGAGACGGCTAATCACCGCTCGCATCCAACTAGAACTAGCACTGCACGCAGATCATAGTCCAACCTAGAGGAGCAGGTAGACCTTTTTTTTGGTTTCGCTGGGGAATGCGTTTAGGCATACCATCGGGTTCGGGGGGCCCGGAGGTTATGTGGGACTCTCTGCGCCCGAAAAGGTGGTAAGGTGGACGCAAACTCTACCCACTAAACCCCAGCGGTGTTCTCCTCGTCGTCCAGGTGACCCAGCGTGAGAGCTGTGAAGGAGGGTAGGAGGAGGAAGACCTAGCCTCTTTTCAATTTGGAATCCAAATTATTATTAGATTACGTTTATCTAAATTTTGGATTATTTGTAAAATTCCTATGAATTATGTTCTATGATACCAACAGTTAGGCTATGCGTTTTGCTTGTTGCATTGGTAAATTGTTTTGTTTTACTACAAATTCTTAGACTTTGCATGGAAAAGTTTTACGTCCCACAGGTATTGTGGAAACTTCTTACTTTAAGAAATACATACTTTAGATATGAAGCTGCCATACATAAGGTTCATATTTTATAAAACTTTTCTACAAATAAGAACCACTTCTACCTCATATTCCTAGGTATATTACTTCTGTTACAAAGCAAATAGCTACAACAAACATATAATATATATTTTATCATAGGTCCAATTAAAATCGAGGAAACTTACTAATATTATAAACGTGAAAAATTTTATGTATGGATGTTTGTTACACTTTCACGCAAAAACTAATGAATGGATTTTGATGAAACTTTACTTTACTTTTTTTATGATATGTATAGCATGACCAGAAATATATAAACCCTGCGTGGTGTCGCCACTGTATCTTTTATACATCAACACATAGTATCGTCCATACACAAATTAGTTCCGAAATTTTCCGCAATATGGCGAGGGTTTTTTTTATTTTTCTGGTCAGGCTATAACAAATATTTGAAACTATTAAAACGGGACTGAGATTCGTAGACAAAACATTCGAAGATAGCATCGAAATATTAAACTCCGCAACAAAAGTGAACAACATTGTAAATATCCCGTTTTATATAGTTTTATGTAAAAAACAACTAATTTAAAATCTTATGGAACAACAATGATTTCTAACTAACAGAAATGAAAATCTTATACTAAAACTATGCCTAGCAACTGACTCATAGCAAACATCATTAAAATCTAGAAACAAACCTTGCCCCTGTAAATAATATAAATGTAGGTCTGTATATCCTTGCACTGCACAACGGTGTCGCCTTTAAGGAAGTACATTTCGTGAAGATGCTGCGTAATGACCCTGATGAAAGAGCGCTCCACTTTCCCAAACAACGGCACCTCCCGAAGAGCTCTCTCGTACATGAACACGAGGGTGTCTTCCATTAGCGCAGAGTTCAGACCACGGCATATTTTCTGTTGTTTAATTATATTGCCAAGTCAAATTATTTTTGTTAGTTATTTTTGTTATGTGAAACATCCCCACCATGGTCCAGGCCTTGTCGTGTCGGTGGGGCTCAGTAACCTAGGGTGAGCCGCTGCACCTTGGGCGAAGTGAATTGGGCCGAGGGGGCTCTTTGTACCCCTCTTATAAAACGAGGGGGCAAAAGAGCACGGGGCAAGGGGTGAGGATGGGAACTCCACCCCATTGTACTGTCCCGACGTTGGAAGGGGTTGTTCTGTGTGTGGTGCGGGACAACCCCTCTGTGGAGGTGGCGTCGGTCCCTTGCGGGACTGACTGGCCGTCGAGGTGCACTGTTTGTTTACTAGATCCGGGGCACCTCACCAAAGGCGGCATTGGTGGCACTCGCCGGGTTTTAGTGGATAGAGCTGCGTCCACTTACCAGCTGTCGGTCGCAGCGAGTCCCACATACCCGCGTGGGGAGACCCACTCCCCCGCGGGATGCCTCAGACCATTTCCCGGCGTTAAAGAAAAAAAAAAGTGAAACATACGCCTCTTCAGATATGACTATCCCATCCCAATAAATATACTTGATATTAGGAGATTGTTTATAAAAATTTTCAGCGAGACACATGCCATCGTCCAAGTGATCTCCTAAGGGTATTAATTGTCATGGACTACCGGGAGAGCAGGCCGTATCCCCGTATACATCCAGTCATTATTCCTACGGCATTGCGCAGATTGGTGGGTATGCGGTGCTTGGTTGGTTCAAATGGGGAGTTCAGCATTGCTGGGGCAGCCTTTTTAGAAAATTGCTGATGCCCCTGGTTTTGCCTATGTGAATTTAAAAATACAATAAATAAACGATTCTTAGACACCGAGGTCAGCGTGGCTGATACATTTGGAGGATAGTCCAATCGGGGCAGACATTTAAATAGAAAAAATTCCGGAGAGCGATTTTTTTTAAACGTCGGGGGGGTGGGGGTAGTTGGAAGTATAAATCTCGATTTTCTAACTAATCCCGGTAAAGGATTCGCCGCCATCTTGTTTTAAAGTTCAATTTTTTCGTTTTTCTGAAATAACTCGTTAATTTTCAACTTTAGAGCAAAAATGGCAGTATCTAAAGTTGTTGGAAATTTAATTTCTTATAAGTTTGGTCATCATTTTTACGCTAGGATCAATATCGTAGTCTTCCTCCAGTAGGAGATCCCTTATGTTTGTTACATTTTCACACGTCTCTCCGCTGCAGTGCAGACATAAAACAGAGCACTTGAGGCCCGCTTTACGGCAGCCGCACATCTTTCCGCATTTGGATTTGCATTTGCAGGAAATTAATTTAAGCAAAGACTCCGGTGCTGGGTCAGCGATGGTTGTAATCGGTTCCAACCCACGATTTGTTTTCTTCCAACCCCAATCCGTTGCGAGCATCAAGTGCGAGAACCAAAGTTGAAGAAAATAAAATTTCACCCATTACGATTTTTTTGATAAACTTTATAATATAACTCTGCAAATATTGATTCCAGCGTAAAAATGATTGTTCACGCCCGTATCCGGATTAGCAGGAAATGCAGTGGAAGCGATATATATAATTATCCGGAATTCAAATGGGGTAGAACGGTCCGCGGTTATCACGGAGCTATATAAAATTACCTAAGCGGCATCTTGAGCCTTCTCCGGTGTGTCGATGCCTCAACTAAAAAATGATAATGACCAAACTTGTGAGAAATTAAATTTCCAACAACTTTGGATACCAGCAAAACAAGATGACGGCGAATCCTCTACCGGGATTAGTTAGAAAATCGAGATTTATACGTCCAAACCACCCCCCCCCCCCCCCGAAGTTAAGAAAAAAAAAATCGCTCCCCGGATTTTTTTCTATTTCAGGCTAGTTTTATGTCTGCCCCGACTGGACTATAATTTAACATTTACTTTTATTTATTCTGATAATAGTAACGCACAGTATTAATTTGGCATAACTACTTGGGCAACATTTTAAAGCACAACTATTTAGCATAATAATTGTTACATATTTTTCGCATAATGAATTTTAAGTATAATATTTAGAAAAAGTAAGCTTAGTAAATCTTTAAAAAAAAGAGAGAGATAACGTCTACATCGAGTATTTTCTCAATTACTCGCTAGAGTAATACGAAGAGTGCTACTACGAAAACATTCTTCGTATACCGAAATTATGTTATTATAGTAGGGAAACGCCAAGAAACAAGAAATAGGCACCCGGTTTTATTTATTCAAGTTTAAATTACTTAATCTTGTCCTTAATATTGAAAACGCGTGTTAGCTAGTGTAGATAGAGATACAATACGAGAAAAAGAGTAGAATTTTTATGTCGGGAGCGCATGCTAGGCCCAATGGTCTATCTATGTGCAAATTCGTGCAAACCTGTGGATCGCTGCCATGCGTTCTCTTCCATACATATTTAAAATAATTCAATGTTTTCACTGTGAGCACCATATCGACGTTTTCTTGGTACAAAAAATCCGCCAAATCTTTCGTGTTTTCCTGTAAATTAAAATTATTAGAAATTTAATTTCGTTTATATGTTTTTTTATGTCACAAGGAGGCAACCGAGCAGTCGGAGCCTTATGGTGACTACCGATGCCCATAAATATCCGCACAATTAAAAGTTATGCAGATGCATTGCCCTCCTTTTCCCTATCAAACTCACAAACACACGAAACGCGAAAGTATAGCAGTCACTTGACGTGTTATGTGAGCAAGAGAAACCACCCGTGCCAGCCCAATTGGGCTGCAAAGAAGCATGGCACTACCTCTTTCAATTATCATTGCTTTTCCGTAGACTTGTACCGCTGAGCCAATGAATTAAGACCAATAAGAACTAATTGATTGGAGAAAGTATATAGTAGTAAAGTAAATAAATAGAAGATGGAGTTTAGCTACCTTCGACTAGACCAGTCTTTTTTTCCGCCGGGAAATGCTCTGAGGCATCCCGCGGAGGAGCGGGGACTTCCCAGACGGGTATGTGGGACTCGCTGCGCCCGAAAGGTGGTAAAAGTCGCCCACTAAAACCCTGCAATTGCCACCAGTGCCACCTTTGGTGAGGTGCCCTGGATCTGTTGAGCGACAGGGCACCTCGACGGCTAGTCAGTTCCCAAGGGACCGACGTCAGGGGTTCTGCACCACAGAACAACCCCTCCCAACGTCGGAACAGTACAATGGAGTCCCTTCCTCGCCCCTTAGCCGAGCCCCTTTGCTCTTTTGTTCAGTCTTCTTATAAGAGGGGACAAAGAGCAGCAAAACTGAGCAGCAATCCCTCGGCTCAGTTTGCTTCGCCCAAAATACTGGGTTCACCTTAGGCTACTGAGCCCCACCGCCACAACAAGGCCTAAACCATGGTGGGGGCCTAGACTAGTCTTGAAATGAAACGATGGACGATACATGATAGTGTTAGTAAAGAATGAATTGGTTTCAATAAAATGGGTTTTAAAATATATAAACCAACATCATAAATTAATAAATTAGTAATAAATAGCCAGAGGCCTTAGACAAAGTAACATTAAAAAACGATAACGAAGTTCGAAAAGAATAAAATGTATGGGATTGACATAAGCCCTCGTCAATTATGTCACTCGTTATCGTTATCGCAAGTTGGTAGACAATGTTAAAATTCGTAACAAAATCAGAAACTGTCAATTGGTTATCGAACACTTATGTCAAACTTATGTTATTTTATTATTGATATTGATTCGTTATCCGTGGGCGTGGGCCATGGAGGGCAACATTTTCAGAATGTTTATGAGTTATAGTGTGTATGAGGTCTATTTACATAGATATTAATTTTAATTTTTTGGTCCTATTTGACACTTCTTGTCGAACTTTGTTGATACTTGACAGTTGTTGTCGTTGCACTGTCACGATCTTTGATTGATCATTGGCTAGAAAATTATTATCGTTATCTCAAAGACGATAACGAATTTCGGCTACAAAGCGATGTCACTTTGTCTACAGGCCCAGATAAGTCTTATTTCCGAGCTTAAAGGCCATTGGGTTTGGGTTTATAGAATTTTATTCTCAAAAAGACATAGGTCACTTACGTGAGAATACATATTTGCAGTAACACAATGACATGCATGTTCCGTCCTAAACTATGTACCCATTTAACGCATTAGCTTGTTTTTTAAAGTGAGTGTTCTATTATATAGTTAGCCAACTTGGTTTTAAATGCATTAAATGAGTTTACATTTTTTTTATGTGTGCCGTTATTTTATTGTAAAGCCGTGCTCCTTCATATGTTAGGATTTTTTTACCATAATTTGATGTCCTAGGTTTTGGCAAAACAAGAAAGCTAGCTCGTCGGGTGCTCCGTTGACAATGTTCTTTTATTTTAGAAAAACTTAAGGTAGTGTGAATGGTTTTTTTTATAATTTTTTGGATTAAGATGCATGTACTATAAATATAAAGTTGACGAATATTCATTATTTTGGTTTCGGAGTAAATTTTTGTAGTAGATGTTCGAAAGGGATAACAGAAAAGAATTTTTATTATTTTATTCTGTGCAATCTGTAGGATATCTAGTCTTGTTTTGTTACGAACAAAACAAACGTTTTGTTCGGCCATTAGGCCGAAAAGTCTACTTATTTCTTAAATTTTTCAATATATTATATTCGCCGCCCTCGGTAAACATATCCTCAACGAAATGTAAATAATATCCGACCACAGATGGAGATCGACACACCTTCACTTTGTATCAATTTCAATAATGAAAAGAAATTTCCTTTTACGTCAATTTACGATTAAATTTCTTTGAGGCTATTTTATGCTTTAGCGCGTTGATCGATTTAAATATTCTTGCCTTTGTACTTATACCTTTACTTAGCGCTTATAGTCTATTCTATTTAAATGCGTATTCTGGTCTGAACGGATCGACCAGAATATTATCATCTGTCTATCAACTGCTAGATTTGTCATTCTTAAGATTCGGAGACGCAGCAGACATGGCCTCGACAGAGATGGCGGGATGACCTCGACGCTTTTCAAAAAGACTGGTGTAGTGTAGCTCATGATAGAGACGCGTAGAAAAGAGAGAGGGAGGCCTTTGACGTTGTATAGGCTAGGAACAAAAGGCGTGGCTCTACCGTGACGCATGCGGAGGCTACGCACGTGTGTTAAAATTTCAATTGCAAGAAAATTGCGTAGCGTGTCTCTGGGTTGTAGTGGAAACAATAACATACATTTTCTTTCAAAGCGAAACTCGACAAACGTGCATAGACTCTCCGTGCGTCGCGGTGGGGCCGCACCCTGATACGCAAGTAAATAATTTATAGACACTAGTCTACTACATATATAAATATATTGTCTTGTCATTCATTGAGAGAAGTTTATCTCTATAATTATTGGACAGAAAATAGTTGATAATCATGATGATGGTATTTTAAAACAAATCTAGTAAACGTGCCTGATAACGAGTGTTTCCAAACATACACGAATCATTGCATCACCAACCGGAACTCAGTGCGTCACCGACCCGAGCACCCTTTTGCCAAGTAGACCAAAGTAAACCCGATTCAGTGCGTCACCGACCCGCGCACATTTTTGTCTAGTAGGGCCAAGTAAATCCGACTCAGTGCGTCACCGACCCGAGCACCATTTTGTCAAGTAGAGCCAGTAAAACCGATTAAGTGCGTTATCGACCCGAGCTTATGTCGAGTGGAGCCGAGAAAACCCGACTCAGTTCATCATCAACCCAAACGCGCTTATGTCGAGTGAAGCCGAATAAACCCGACTCAATTCGTCACCAAACCCGAGCGCGCTTATGTCGAGTGGAGCCGAATAAACCCGACTCAGTTCATCACCAAAAACGAGCGCGCTTATGTCGAGACACAAGCGCTCTTACGTCAAGACGAGTAAACTCGGCTCAGCGTCACCGGTGGCTCGCTTAGGTTCTCAATAAAGGGGCAATAGCAGTGTTTCTAGTGTTAGCATGGCTGAAGTAAATATTAAAATATATACATTATGTTCCAGTAGGCCGTGTGATGCCGCCGAGCGAGTGGAGGCGATGTAGCCGAACATGAAGGCGAAGTACACCACCCCGGCGATCTGCAGACCCATCGTCAGGTACACGTCCCACTTGTTGAACACCGACATTGGGGTACAGCCGCATCCTTTTAAATATAATAATATCAGCTGAATAACTTATAGCAAATGATCTCCATGCAGTGACCGGCCCAAATTGAATGCGAATGGCAGGGAATCGGCAGTCTTGACGTTCATGGTAAAAGGCCTTTGTCTAGCAATGGATGGAGAAATATTGATGATGATAAATAAACAACATTATTAAAAACTAAAAAGTAATTACCCACAAATATTTCGAATACCCAGTAGAAAGTGTTTGTGTATTCGTACACAGCATCTGTGGAATAAATCAAGATATACATAGAGAAAATTATCAATGTGTATATATTCTTGTGTGGATATAAAGAATGTTCCCACCCAACAATCCTGGAAGAGATAAAAGTCTATGATAGAAATGTTAGACATCCAAAGTACTGTACGGCTGTCTCATATGATAAACAAAATATGTTGTGAGATTCAAAGTAAAGTCTATCTTAAAATAGCAACTAGCTTGATAACGACTCATTTACACCGACGGATATCTGTATTGTCATCTTAAATTAAGCTTATCTATAACGACATATTTTTTATATTAATTGGATCGGCAAATTGGCAAACGAACCATTTGAGGATAGGGATAAGTCAGCGTCGCCCATGGATCTAAAACGATCACCTGGAACTTGCCCGGGCAAGTCATTGCTGCATTGTCTATCCTGAGACGTAAGATTAAGACGTAAAATTACCGTTGGTAATTATACCAACTTGGTAAAAAATACCAAGCTTATATAAAGTCAACCTATTGGCAAAAGCAAATTCATGTCATAAAGACTGCTTTACCATAAATCTGCCAACATGACTAGATACGTGGGCCATAGTTTTAGAGTTTTAAGAAGAAACATATCAAATGGCGTCAGAATTTTTGTTTTCTTTAACGCCGGGAAATGCTCTGAGGCATCCCGCGGGGGAGTGGGTCTCCCCACGCAGCTCTACCCACTAAAACCCGGCGAGTGCTACCAATGCCGCCTTTGGTGAGGTGCCCCAGATTTAATGAGCAAACAGGATACCTCGACGGCTAATCAGTCCCTCAAGGGACCGACGCCACATCCACAGAGGGGTTGTCCCGCAGCACAGAACCACCCCTCCTAACGTTGGGACAGTACAATGGGGTGAGGTTCCCGTCCTCACCACTTGCCCTCTGCTTTTTTGTCCCCTCTTCTTATAAGAGGGGTACAAAGAGCCCCCTCGGCTCAATTCGCTTCGCACAAGGTGTTGGGCTCACCCTGGGCTACTGAGTCCCACCGTCACGTCAAGGCCTGACCATGGTGAGGAAAATGGTGTCAGGCTAATGATGATTAAACCTATACGAGTTCATAAAAAAATTTAAATAAAAATTATAACCGACTTCAAAAAATAAAGTAACTTAAATGTTATAAAATAATCGCGTGTACAATCTTTGCGTTTACCACGTCATTATTGTTACTTTTGGAGTCGGTGTCAGCTAAGTTAAATAGGTACCTACAGCAACAAATACGTCACCATTGTCGTATTTGTTGCTCTAGGTACCTACCTATCTACCTTGGCTGACACCGACTCCAAAAGTAACAACAATGACGTGGTAAACGCAAAGATTGTACTCGCGATTATTTTATAACATTTTAGTTACTTTATTTTTTGAAGTCGGTTATAATTTTTATTTAAAAAAAATTATTTCTTAATTTTTAGTGATTCATTAAAGAAAGGCATACAGAGATAGACATTTTGGCATATTGAACCGTATGAAGTAAGCCCAAAAAAATCTGTAAATCGTCGAGGAGTTCCCTCGACTGTCTATAGTCTCCATCATCATAACGGTAATGGCACGTATCACCCATAAGGGTGCAAAGTTCTCATCAGTATAAATTAATTAAGTCCAATCACAAGGTAGCTACTTTAAACTATTTAGGAGTTCCCTTAACTGAGCTTCGTCTTCATCATCAGACCCCCAATCACAGTCACAACCCATCTAGGTGTAAAGTTCTCATCAATACAAATTAATCAAGCCCAAACACAAGGTTACTGAAGTAAATTGTCGAGGAGTTCCCTCGACTGTCTTCCAGCTCCAGCATCAGATCGACTCTAGACCTTCATTAAATTGAAGTGCTTTAAAATGCTTATTTAAAAAAATATTAAGTACACTAGTCATTCCTACAAATTTCGAAAGTTTCCCTCGATTTCTCTAGGATGCCATCATCAGATCCTGGTTTCCTTATCATGGGACCAAATGGCAAGTATACCCTTTCAAAAAAAAAAAAGAATTTTGAAAATCGGTCCACAATTGACGGAGAAATCGGTGTACATACATTAAAAAAAAAATACCGGCCGAGTTGAGAACCTCCTCCTTTTTGTTGAAGTCGGTTAAAAAGATCTACATCATTCATACTACAATTTAATAGGCCATTTCAAACCTCCAGCCGTTTTATATAAAGTTATTTATTGAATTTTCCCGAAATAGTCTCGAGAATGGTACCCATATTTTTCTTCAAGTAATTACTAGGACTTGAAACACGTATTCTTTCAATATTTTTCCATATAACAGGCAGTTATTACAAAAAAAAAGCAAGGTCGCGTCGGATTTGCGCGCTGAGGGTTCCGCGAAAAAGTTTTTTTTGAAGTGAAAACTTCTTTAGGCGGGGTAGGCATATTTTTAGATGAGATAAAATTCTCTGGATTCACGACACCGTTACCACTTGCATGAGACGCTATTTGACGGTTATATGACTTTTGATTTATTTACATAAGATTAAGCAATATTTGTTTACTGTAAACAAAGTTTTAGTGTGTTTGACAATCATCAAACACACAGAAATGTCAATGTCATGCGGCCATTTTGTGCACCGTTTAAATTGTATAGGTAGTCATAATTTATATAGCCTGTATTAAAGGTATTTGAATTTATTTGTTTTGTTTTCACTTCTATCGACAGTCCCTGTGACTGGTTGGGTTAGTTTTTTCTTATCGATTCCGGATAAGCCAAAAGGAATTGTTTAAACTTTTTAGTTGTTCCTACTAGTCCTACATCCTACTAATATTATAAACATGAAGGTTTGTAAGAATGTATGGATGTATGTTTGTTGCCCTTTCACGCAAAAAATAACGAATGGATTTTAATGAAACTACATTATACATCAGAATAACATAAAGGATATATAAGATATTAAATTATATTATATTAATTAGCAATTATCCATATTATATTATATTATACAGCAAATGTGTGAGTGCACGCATATGCATGCATATAGCACCGAGGCATCCTCAGGATGTAGACTCTACGATTAGTAATCGTTGAGTCTACATCCTGTACGGTGTCGGGGCGAAACGTGCGTAGATTGTTTGGTGGTGGTCTTTTACTGTGGTTGTGGTGCATGTGGGGTGGTGCTGCATGCGAGTGTACGCATATGCAGTGTGGGAAAGGAGGGCGGTGCTATATGCATGCATATGCGTGCACTCACACATTTGCTGTAAAGACTGCGTGTTTCGCGGGATAATTGCTAATTAATATAATATAATTCAATATCTTATGTAATGGATTTCCGCAAAGTAACGCCTGATTCTATTAACTATCATAAAGGCTATAGTTTACTCCTGTACTAACCGAGATATTTGAGGAATTGTTTCATTATGATCCGTAGTTTTATTGAAAATTTTTGTTTTATTGTACAAAGGTAGTTTCGTTATAAAAAGGTAGTTTTATTGTATGACTAACAAAAAGAAGAATTCTACTTACATTTGGTCTCATAACTAACAGCGGACACGATCAAACTTCTGGTGCAGTTCACCAGCAGGAAGCCTCCGTCCAGGTCGATGGGGACGCAGGAGTTGGCGAACACGAAGCATGAGATGAAATTTACTATCACCAGCGCGACCGGCAGGAACTTCAACATCACCACCGCTTGGTTCAGTCGCATAATATCGCTCTCCCAGTACGTGAAGGCTCCAATAATCCTTAATACCTGTAAAAATTGCTGAACTAAAACTTTTTAAAACGGAATATTTATTTGTGTTTTCACGCTTTTTTATTTCGTGTTCCTTTAATTCCTCATCAAAATGTGTGATTTAAAAATTATTTAAAAAGTTTATGTTCTTGGTTATTAGTGAAAAATAAGTTTATTATTATTTTGTGACATTTTCGCACACGTCAGCTAGTATTATTATAAATTTTAAGATTAACAATAACTATTATTATTTCCAAACTAATAATTATTGTTATCATAATTGCAATTATAAATCATAGCATAACCAACGGTAGCAGTTATTCCAGAAGTTTGTTCTGTATCAATATGGAAGGTGCTGCTCAAAGTTATTAGCATTGGTCCATTGGGCCTCAAAGGCGTAGGCTGTCAAAGGGATTCCCTCTGCATATCACGTCGTAAACAAAGATCTGAGACCTGCGGCATTACTGTCCTCAATAACGGGTATTGGAATTGTGAAGTGCCCACACGAAACTGAAGCTAGTATTCATGAATACGTTAAGCTGTTAAGCCGTCTTCTCCAAGGAATATGCAACACCTCATACACCTAAAATACTCCTTTAAGTACAAAGGAATATTTAGGCGTTGGTTAAACCTCTTTACCTGTTCACCCGAGGAGTAGGACTTTTTTATTGGGACAACTCACACACGGCCATCTGATCCCAAACTAGGCAGAGCCTGTATTTTAGAAACCAGACAACCGAGATAAATTACACCCAGATATTATAGATAAATTATTGTCATTACACACAAACATTTGTCCTGAGTGGGGATCGAACCCACTACCTTCTGGTTTAGCAGTCAGGGTCTAACCACTAGACCAGGGTCTAGTCCTAGGTCAGTCAAAAAAGGGTCCTATTTAGATCATAATATAATTACGTTTATATTCAATAACGCTCTGTAACCAAATCTTCGTACCTATGTAGGTACATTATGTAATTTACCATAGCATACAAGAAAACGTGTTGTTCCGTACCTGAACAAATAATTTGCTTAAACTAAAATAGATATATGAGTTATTTCGTATTTTCGTACATCTGCAAGGTAGCATAAATTGGACAATATCGTTTAAGTACATATTATTATTTCTTTTCCTTTGAACTGAGGGGTCGCTTTGCGATATATCGCCATCCGAATGCGATCGTGAATGCGCCCTCTAGTGTGCGCTTATAGCCAGTACAAACTCAACCACTGCCGCGCGCGCATACAAACCGGGAGGCCTCCCGTAACCCGTTTAACTCGATCGAGGATTAACATCATTCATCCTACGCTGGAGATCCGAATCAGTGTGTCCCTATGGTGGTGTTGGATACGAGGGTTGGAACAGTTCGCGTCACCTACAGAGTCTCCGGAGCAGACCACGTTGCCGAGGACAGCGGTGAGTAAAGCGGGCGACCCCGGCCTTATATCTAACATAAATTTTTTGTTCCTTCGAACCAGGATCATTGTCCAGCTTGTGCTATCTTGTTTAATAGCAGTACTACGTACTCATTTTTCAATAAACGTATTTCTTTTCGCATTTTATCTCGCCGCCATCTTTGCTACGCAAAATGCCGGACGAATTACAATTAGAAATATTGTGTGAACAAGATATTTTCGAAAGGGATTTGATCCTCGACGAGCTTAAACGTATTTTACAGCTTGCAACCACAAATGATCAACAATTTCGTTCGCGAGCTAGTGATTTAAGTTCACATCAAAGAAAATTCAATAAAATTCAATCTAAAATTGAAAAAACGCTCATAAAGCACAAGGTTTTTGATAAAGACGAGCATATTAAAATACGCAATGATTTTAACGACATATATTATGCCATTGTTTCGTACATAAATAGTCATAAAAATGACGACCTGAATCGGCGTCGGTCACTTTATCAGGACGACATTTGTCATAAAAGAAATCTACCCGTCTTGCCGTTACCCGATTTTAGCGGTGATCCTACCGATTGGCAATCGTTTTTTGATTTATTTAGTTCATTAGTCCATCACAACAGAGCCTACACGGAGACGGAAAAATTAAGATACCTTCTACTTTCGGTTAAAAATGAACCATATAACTTGATCAAATCACTCCCTATAACAGGTGATAATTATACTATCGCGTTAAATATTTTAAAATATAGATATGAAAATAGGCGTATTGTCGCATCTAAACATTTAGTTCGTATACTCGACCTTGAAACATGTTCCGAGCGATCTTATCAAAGTGTACGAAATTTATTAAATGTCTACCAGGAAAACATTGGGCGCTTGAGGTTATGGATTTTCCTATTGATCAGTGGAGTTTTATATTACTTAACTTATTACTGCGTAAAATACCCACAGGTTTGAGAAAGAATTATGAACGTTCATTGTCAAGACCGTCCGATATACCGGATGTTAATACTTTAATTGAATTTTTAGAACGCGAAATCTCAGCCGACGAAATCGCTATGGCTTCATATACACAGTCCATAAAAAACTATCCAGAAAATATTTATAATAAGCATCATAAGAAAAGTAGCGAGAAATTAAATGTACATCGTAATTCATTCACCGCACGCGTCGCGTCAGTCACAGAGCAAACTGGACCTTATAATACACGTGATAGGAATCGTTCTTGCTTGAAATGCGCCGGTCAGCATTTAATTTCTAAATGTACCGAGTTTTTAAATCTCTCTCCGCAGGATAGGTACAACTTTATTCAAAACAAAAATATTTGTTACAATTGTTTAAACGTCGGACACGATGTAAGAAATTGTAAATCGAATTTTGTATGTCGTACATGTCAAAAAAGACATCATAGCCTTATTCATTTAATTTCACCGCAGTCTTTAACGATTGTAAACAGTACTACTGCTAGCGCTGTCTCGTTCCCTCCTACGGAGGATTGACAGGACGCTCGCATACATAATAATTACGCGACAAAAATGCATTCGTCGCATTCTACGGTGTTATTATCTACCGCTGTAATAGATTTATATATGGGAGATAATAAAATTTCATCCGTTCGGTGTATGGTTGATAGCGGGAGTCAGGCCTCGTTCATAAGCGAGACGTGCGTACAGCGTCTGGGTTTGCCGCGCACTGGCGTTCGAGTACCGGTACTTGGCATAGGTGATACGGAACCATTGGTACCTAAGGGTATGGTCACATGCTCGATTACGCCAAAGGATAAACATCATCCCGTTATTCCGGTTGACGCATTAATCTTGCCTAAGTTAATGTCAAAAATGCCTAGTGTGTCTTTGCCTTACTCTGAGTGGCCGCATTTAAAGGGCCTTACCTTGGCCGATCCTCATTTTCACACACCTCAACCGGTTGAGATGTTATTAGGAGCGGATATACTATCCCACATTTTATTAAATAACACTATTATGGGTCCACCCGGTACACCGATTGCGATGAGTAGTGTCTTCGGTTATTTACTGTTAGGTAAGCTTACATTTAATGGAAGCATTTCGACTCCACTCCAAGTTTGTTATAGCTCGTTTGACAACGACAACCTTCAAAGATTTTGGGAGCTAGAGTCAGTACCAGAGAAGCGGAGTTACACTCCCGATGACGAATTATGCGAATCCTTTTTTCGAAGAACGCATAATCGAGACATCACAGGGCGATACGTGGTCGCTTTGCCTTTCAAGGTCAACGCCCCGCCCCTCGGCGACTCAAGACAAATTGCAGTTGCTCGTTTTCATAAGCTGGAATATAGGTTGGAACGTATCCCCAGCTGAAGTTCGACTATCACGCTTGCCTTCAGGAGTACATTGACCTCAATCACATGGAGCTTGTTGATGATGAGTCTTCAGTTGGTGCCAACTACTATATCCCACACCATTGTGTGATTAAGCCTTCAAGCCAGACAACACGCACCCGAGTTGTTTTTGATGCCGGCTGTCGTACGACCAGCGGGTACTCATTGAATGACGTGCTGTTCTCGGGACCTAAACTTCACCTAGATATCGTTGATGTTCTTTTAAAATTTCGTGTGCATCGTGTTGCTTTCTGTTCAGACATAAAACAGATGTTTCGTAATATATTATTACGTGAAAGTGATAGAGATTTTCACCGTATTCTCTGGCGTCGATCACCAGAGGAACCTTTACGTGACTACAGGCTATGTACAGTCACATTCGGCGTCAACTGCTCTCCCTATCTCGCACTTCGTACCATCCGACAACTGGCTAACGATGAGGCCGAGCGTTTCAAACTGGCCGCGGCCGTTTTATTAAATAATGTCTTCGTCGATGACGTCATTACGGGCGCCGACGACGAAGCCCAGGCTCTTCTTCTTCAGCGGGAGTTGATTGCTATTTGCGCGACAGCTGGGTTCGAGCTGCGCAAGTGGCATAGCAACTCGCCCGCGATTCTCGCTGCAGTCCAGCCATCAGAGTTTCATGGTGGGCGGTGTGAGAATGTCCTTTTCGCAGAGATGGAGGGCGATAGGGGTGTCAATGTTCTCGGATTACAGTGGGACCCCCGAGCGGACTCATTCAACTTCAGGGTTCACGTTACTTCGCGCGATTGTACCAAGCGTGCTATATTATCCGATATAGCAAAAATATACGACCCTCTCGGGTTATTGTCGCCAGTAACATTATTCGCTAAGCATTTAATTCAGTTGATGTGGTTGGAGAACATTGGTTGGGACGAGCAGCCGCCTATTGATATATTAAATTCATGGATGCATTTTAGTAAGGAGCTACCGCTCTTATCATCGATTTCTTTTCCTCGTTATATTTTTAATACTGACGACATAGAATCTATTCAAATACATGGTTTTGCGGATGCGTCTCAAATCGGTTATGCCGCATGCGTTTATATACGACACATAGGCAGGAGTGGTAATTGTGAGACACATTTAATAATGGCAAAAACTCGTGTCGCACCGTTGCGTGTGTGTCTTACTATTCCTCGCCTTGAACTAATGGCAGCACTCTTGTTATCTAAATTAATTGAGAGGGTGAACCACATATACGGAGACAGGATCCGTCCCGGTCAAATTCAGGCTTGGTCCGACTCTTCGGTCGTATTGGCTTGGCTTCGTTCTTCTCCACATGAATGGAAGACCTTTGTGTCTAACCGGGTCAGTGAGATCTTGACCCGTGTGCCCGCAAGCTGTTGGCGCCACGTCCCGTCTGCTGATAACCCGGCAGACGCAGCGTCTCGTGGCCTATTGCCGGCCGCATTGGTTAGGAGTGGCTTGTGGTACCATGGTCCCGCATGGCTCCAACAAGATCCCGACTCTTGGCCTATACAAAAACCGATTTTAAATACCAGCGAAGAAAAGCGTAACACAAAGGAACGGCTTGCTAAGTATTCCCACACAGCTGTGACGTATCCCCTTGGCGATACGGATAGTTTTATCACACGATATTCGTCGTTAAATAAACTTGTGTGTGTGACCGCTTTCATTTTTCGTTTTTACAACAAATGTAAAAATAAACATATTAAACAATCACTTCCAAATTACATCACGGTTCCTGAATATAACTTTTCACTTAATCGCCTTATACTTTTGACGCAACATTCAGTTTTTAATGAGGATATAAAAAATATTTCTAACAATAAATTAGTTTCGTTAAGCTTGCGCCGTCTTACGCCATTTCTGGATAGTGACGGATATTTACGCGTGGGAGGACGACTTCACAAGTCTCTTTTACCGTTTAATTCTAAACATCAATTGATTTTGCCTAAACGACATCCCTTGACGGATCTTATAATCGACGACGCTCACCTGACCCAGATACACGCGGGACCTCAGTTAGTACGCTACTCGCTTCTACAGCGATATTGGATCTTATCGAGTCGTGATATCGTGCGTCAGCGAATACATCGATGCGTACGTTGCTTCCGGGCGCGCCCTGCGTGTATGCAACCGCGCATGGGACAGCTCCCTGAATCCAGGCTACGTCCAACTCGTGCCTTTAAAAAGACATCGGTGGATTTTGCGGGTCCTTTTTATGTTCGCGCTAACAAGGTTCGGAATGATAAGGTAGTGAAGTGTTATGTCGCAGTTTTTGTATGTATGTCAGTTAAGGCCGTACATCTCGAACTCGTATCCGAGTTATCTACAGAAGCTTTTCTAGCCGCCTTGCGACGTTTCACGTCCCGGCGTGGCTATTGTACGGATATCTATTCAGATTGTGGAAGGAATTTTGTTGGTTGTAATAATTACTTAAAGGATTTATACGCGTTTTTACGTAGCGATCCAGTTCTAAATATTTTAAACAAAGAAACTTTAAGGCAGGGCCTTACGTGGCATTTCCAACCTCCTTATGCGAGCCATTTCGGCGGATTGTTTGAAGCCTCCGTAAAGAGCTTTAAACATCATCTTCACCGCGTGGTAGGTACGCGAATTCAGACGTACGACGAGATGCACACTCTTACGTGTCAGATAGAAGCCGTTTTAAATTCGCGACCTCTTTGCGTATTGAGTTCGGATGCTTCGGATCCTCTTCCCTTGACTCCGGCTCACTTCCTAATAGGGGAACCCCTAACTGCAGTGCCTGACGTCGCCTTGGTAGACGAAAATCCTAGTCGACTTACTCGTTGGAACTGGATTCAACAGTCGGTTCAACATTTTTGGAAACGATGGAGTAAGGAGTATCTTCACGAACTCCAACAAACTAATAAATGGTTTCAAGACCGCGGCTCCACTCTTCGTGAGGGCACTGTTGTTATGGTGCGTGATGAGAACCTACCACCCCTTCAATGGAGGCTCGCACGCATTCACGCGCTTCATCCCGGCTCCGACCAGGTTGTGCGAGTCGTAACATAAAAAATGGGCAATACGTTTTTCAAACGCCCTGTTGTCAAAATTTGTCCCCTTCCACTACAATAGTCAGATTGTATACAACCAATATTAATAGTTAAGTTTAGTTTTAATTAATATATGATTTTCTTTATAAGTTTTATTCTTCTTTTAAAAGACACTACGTGCTTTTAAGGTGGGCGGCATGTTCCGTACCTGAACAAATAATTTGCTTAAACTAAAATAGATATATGAGTTATTTCGTATTTTCGTACATCTGCAAGGTAGCATAAATTGGACAATATCGTTTAAGTACATATTATTATTTCTTTTCCTTTGAACTGAGGGGTCGCTTTGCGATATATCGCCATCCGAATGCGATCGTGAATGCGCCCTCTAGTGTGCGCTTATAGCCAGTACAAACTCAACCACTGCCGCGCGCGCATACAAACCGGGAGGCCTCCCGTAACCCGTTTAACTCGATCGAGGATTAACATCATTCATCCTACGCTGGAGATCCGAATCAGTGTGTCCCTATGGTGGTGTTGGATACGAGGGTTGGAACAGTTCACGTCACCTACAGAGTCTCCGGAGCAGACCACGTTGCCGAGGACAGCGGTGAGTAAAGCGGGCGACCCCGGCCTTATATCTAACACGTGTTTTCTTTAAGTTTATAAAAGTAGTGTTTAGATGCAGAAGGTAATAGACACAATTATACATTTTACTTAATTTTATATATTTCCTTAATTATTTGTATTTAAACATGTCTTACGCGAAGAATAGGTAAGCTCGTTGAAGTGGCAGTTAGTTGGTCACACACTCAGGAGAACGGATGACCGATGGGACAATAAGGTTCAAGAGTGGACGCCGAGTTTGGGTAGACGAAGTGTTGGTCGGCCATTAACCAGGTGGGAAGACGATCTCCGTGCTGTGGCCGGTCCGTGTTGGATGCGAGTGGCGAGGGATCGGCTGTCTTGGCGTTCCAAGGCGAAGGCCTATATTCAGCAGGGGATGGATAGGGGCTGATGGTGATGATTAAACATGTCTTATTGTAGTGTGTAAGTAAATATTGTTAACGCCTGTAACTGGCAAGTTCACAAATATAAAACTTTTTATGTTGTATCTTATAATTGTTTTGTAATCATTGCTGTTGGTGTGTAGTAAATAAATACAAAACTACTTAAACAAATTGTGACGCAGGCTCAAGATCCTATGGCAAAAATCCAGCTACCGCGAGCGAAGCTACGGGCAACAGCATGTTATAAAGTGACAAACAAGCAAACCGAGGTGAATTACTGCTTTCCAAACTCGACAGCAACTTGAAAAGTTGAGTGCGTGTCGCCAACCTTTTTAATTGTTAGATACAAAAGAAAAGATGGAAATTAAGCTTAGGCCAACAGTTTTGGGATAAGAAGGGAAGTGGGGTCAAACGTGATCCTACCCGACTGAAACAATGCTTACGCTATTTAAAAGGTAGTTTTACGTGAAAAGTCGAACGAAATAAGTCGAACACATCCACCTCGGCTTCGGATTTAGGCTCGTCGTGTATTTTAAATGTATATGATAAAAGCTGCGAGATCTTTCATCTTGTCTTGAGTCTTGTGTAGTCCATATATTATGTATTTCGGACCTGATACAATAAGGCTACCAACTACACAGGAAGCCTTTTCTCTATAACATTCACGGGTAACTTACCACGGCTAGCGAGGCTCTATTATTTTTTTATCAATACTTACATAAAAACAATACAACAATATTAAATACACATTAAACTATCCTTCAGTATCTAAACAACTATAGCTTTATGGTAAATTATAATTTTTACGCGAATTTCACTCATCAATAAAATCCATAAAAGTTATTTAATTAGTCTTTCACTTGATTACCATCTTAGAGACTGTGTAAAGTATAGACCTACAAACAATAAGAAACACTAATAATATTCATTTGAGATAGTAAGTTCTGAACAACGAACAAAATCTATAATCTATACTTATAATAAAACTGTAGAGAGGTCAATTCTGTACATTGAATATATATTCAAAATTAATATTGGAGGATGAATGGTGATCGATACTGATCCCAAAAATGCAATCAGTAAATTTTTTGTCTGTCTGTCTGTCTGTCTGTATATGCACGCATGGGTCAAAAACTACTGAAGGGATTTTAACCAAACTTAGTACGATTGTAGTCCATACTCCTGGGCAGGTTATAGGCTATATAACATAATGCTAAGACACATAGGAGCTGAGCAGTGACGTTAAATTTGAAGCAAGTCGGATGAAAATGCGCTTTCGAGCTGTTATCCTCGCATACGTTGATCATACACCAAAAGTATGTATTACAAAGATGATGGTCTTCAAAAGATCAACAAAAAAGTCCTGAATAGTATATATCTATCTTTTATTAATTAGCCACAATAATGTGTTTAATCGTAAGCATTTCTTCAAATTGTATTAAATGCATAAATATATTGTATTTCACATAGATATATCTCTATCAAACTCTCATATTCAAAAAGTACACTTTATTATCTATTTTAGAAAAAAAATATTATAGAAATCGGTTTATAAACACACAAGATATAGATGAAATAAAACTTTCAAATCTCGCCGCGCCAGCTGTATGGGTTGATATTTGTTTAACGCGCGAAACGGCCATCCGCTGCATCTATAAAAATTAAAAAGGCGAGGGCGCTCACGCGCCGACTTTACACAACCGACGCCAGGAGGTCGTGTGGTCGCAGACTGCACGGTAGGCGGGGGGCAACCCCCCACTTTATAAATCAAAAGTGAGCCGAATGGGCTCACACTAATCCGATGTAGCATTAGGGACTTCGGGCCGTTAGCATAGATCCATCCAAACTGGATTTTTTAAATCTAGAAACAGGTGAAACCGAATAAAACAGCTTATAGTATATAATATTATAATATTTATCAACCAACAATGTTATTAGAATTTGAGGAAACCCAGATATATAATATATGGTCACACATTTTGAACGAAAAATGTTCAATGAAAAATACATAACTCGAGTGTCATTAGCTGACATCAATAATTTAATTTTAATAATTAACGTGATATTCACGTTGTGTAATCAATATATTGCATTATTCATGCCAAAGCATTTCTAACATACCAACGTGTAACGTAATATTTAATTAAATCTCACCAAAAGTATTCTATTCACCCTGTATAAATCGGTATCGCTGTGTTCCATTATAACTTTGCACTGGAACAAGGAATTTTATTACTATACTGCGTAATAATTCAACCAAAAGCAAAATTCATGAAATCAATGTTTTAATCGTTTTTATTAACAGTAGTAAGTGTTAGAAGCGAAGAAATCTACGTTCAATCCTACAATTCCTACACCAGACTGATACTAAGCAAGTGCGTGCTTGCTCCTAGTAAGTAAAATAATTTCTATCTGACCAGTTACATTCTATTCTTGTCATCAGCCACGCATGAGAAGGTCCATAGTGGCAAAATACTGCAAAATCAAAGTTCAGTGCAAAACCAAATAAAACCGGCAACGCTTTTGCACACCCTACGATCCATCTGTAGATCATCACTTACCACCGACGAACGGACTCTCAGTATACCAACTGTCATGCCAAAAATCCCTCGGTGTATGCGTAACTTGGCATCTTGTATTTCTTTATTCATAATAAAAAATCGGTTGTCTGTAAAGTCGATTTACTGGCGATAGTTGAACGTGACAACGTCATAAGAAAATGGAACGCCTCAGAGCGAGGTAACGCCGCATACGTCGTGTTTTTTCATTCTTGCAGCCGGCTCCATCGAATTATAAGACGTTGTCACGTCAAAATTGCACTTCAAGAGATTCGAACACGAGTTCCTAACCTGTCACTCAACTGTCCAATGAACCAACTATGCTACTTACAAACTCCTCAATCGGGAACACAGTGATGATGTCCAGGAGGAACCCATGACGCAGGTACCTGGTGACGGTGAGCAGGGGGTGGGTTATCAGCAGGAACTTGTCGTTGTAGTACGCCACGTACGACATCACCACGATGTCGATGTAGAGGATGATATCACACCAGTTGTAACCAGTACCAAAACGGGATTGTTTCGTCTGAAACATTATCTATAGCCTGACCAGAAATATATAAACCCTGCATGTGTGGGCGCCACTGTATTTTTTTTAAGTCAACACATAGCATGGTCCATACAGAAATTAGTTCCGAAATTCTCCGCAATATGGCGAGGGCTTTTATGTTTCTAGGGATTTAGATTATACACCGTTGAATTAAAATTATTAAATAGATAATGTAAATATAATTTATGTCAGCATTAAGAATGCGCAATCAGATTTTTAAAATATTTGTTTTTAACAAAGTTATGAGCCTTTGAAATTATGCATATTTATTTAAAATTATATGGTCACAATATTAAAATACTAGAAATACATAGACTACATACAAGCTGATCCCTCAGCTTTCCCCGCTTCATGAGATTAACAGTCGTATGTATGTATAGCCTAAGTGACATAATACTTAGTGATAACGTTGTGTTATACTAAAGAAAGGTTTAAAATGGCATTATCAGTAGTAGAATATTAAATCATATAGTAATATATAAGCAACGAGCTCCAGTTTTAAGCGATAAAATATGATACAAACTTGTCAGAAATTCTATTATATCACCAGCTAAGCAAATTTAAAGATTGACTGTAAAATTCAAATTCGGTCTCGCCATTTTAGAGTTCGATAGAAGCGTATAATATATATGGATTTTATTGTATTCATAGATCTAAGGGCGTCGCACCAGCACAGCACACTGAGAGGCATCGCACGTTTGTCAAGTTTCGCTTTGCAAGAAAATGTATGTGATTGTTTCCACTGCAACCGACTGATACGCTACGTATTGATTGACATTTTCGTGCAATTGACATTATCAGCCCCTATCCGTCAACTGTTGAACATAAGCCAAATCAAATAACGTCAAAACAATGGTCGGTCCGTGTTGGATGCGAATGGCGAGGGATCGATAAAAGAATATGGATAATTAAATATATCCTTACCGCAATGTTATATGGTATGATGACGACGTAGTAGACGGCGGTCGCAAACCGAACCACGCACCAGCACTTCAAGAACAACCCGTGTGGTGTTATACAGCACGGGAAGAACAAATACCTCAGGTACTTCAGGATACCCAGATCTTCGAAGGCTTCGCTGAATTCTCCAGAATTTATAACTACGATACTTTCTTTTATTTCTTTCTAAAATATATTGATTAGAGTGACTTAATACAAATGCAGGTATGAAGGCAATCGAGGAAACTTTATTTCGTTAAATTAAGGGTTTGAGGGTGAGTGGAGGTTTCTGTATTAGACCCCAACATGGTTCAGGCCTTGTCGTGGCGGTGGGGCTCAGTAGCCTAGGGTGGGCCCAGCACCTTGGGCGAATCTAATTGAGCCGAGGGGGTTGGGAGGGTTTGTTCTGTGGTGCAGGACAACCTCTCTGTGGAGGTGGCGTCGGTCCCCCGAGGGACTGACTAACCGTGCCCTGTTTACTCAAAAGATCCTGGGTACCACACCAAAGGCGGCATTGGTGGCACTCGCCGGGTTTTAGTGGGTAGAGCCGCGTCCACTTACCAGATTTCGGGCGCAGCGAGTCCCACATAACCGCGTGGGGAGACCCACTCCCCCACGGGATGCCTCATAACATTTCCCGGCGTAAAAGAAAAAAATGTTTACATATGACTTAATCGCATCTTGATTTTGAGGATGAATCCATGAGTTTACCATGGATGTACCCAGTAGGAGGGCGTATAAGGTAGATAAGAAATTATAATGTGGTAACGAGTTGAATTATGACTGATTTACTGCAAGGGAAATGTTGAAAATGAACGTCTTCTAAACATTTCTTTGTATTGTTTTCACTGTCCTATGAAACTTATAAATCTTTACCATTTAGATAAATTCTTCTCTTATCATCTCTAAATCATAATATAAGCACTGTAATAAAGTAACATTTAATAAATTGAATACTCTCACCGCAATTCTATTCCTTTTAGCATCAATTTGGCCGACGAGGGGCTTCCCATTTTCATAACGCAATGCCTGTCTGCGGGTTTCAGAGTCTTGGAGGGCCTAACAAATGGATACATTAATATTATTGTGAGTGCTCGTTATATCCTCACAATACATATGCCGCATATTTTCCGCACAATATTAAAGTATTGGATCGTTTAAATCACTGGTAATATAAACAGTGTAAAGGTATATTCAACGTTAGATTTTGTCTCGTATAATATTTAACACTAGCTGTTGCCCGCAGCTTCGCCCACGTTATCTTAGATTTACAGCCGTATAAGGATTGATGATGATTATTTTTATAGCCTAAGTAGTAACTTAAGTAATAACTAGATAGCTGATGTTATAAGGTACTCCACCTTATAACATCAGCTATCTGCCAGTGAAAGTCCCATCAAAATACGGTTCCGTTTCAGATATTAGCCGGAACAAACAGACAGACGGACAGACAGACAAAAATAGTAAAAAAGGCTATTTTGGTCTATGTAACGTGTATACATCCATATGCATTCAATAGAAAACGGTTATTTTAATAATACAAACAGACACTCCAATTTTATTTATCTGTATAGAAGATATTGTTTAATACTTTGTATATTGGTTTATTATACAGATCGATAAGAAAACGTGAAAAACAAGTTTTTCACAAAGTTATAACCATGACAGAAAATAATCACGGATACATACAGCTACAATGAGTTGCCTGGGCTCGTTCCAGGTAAACTAGTTTATGTTCATGGGCGACGTCGACCACTTACCATCAGGTGGCACGTTTGCCAGTTTGCCTATCCAACTAACATAAAAAAGCTACAATTTCTATTACCTTACCTCGAATATGGGATTGCTGATGTCCGGGAACAGACTCCAGCACTGCACCAACGCTGTATACTCCACGTGCAGCAGTATACAGTTGGTTGTTGTCACTACTGTGTGCACCTGGGGATGTGCTTGATTACGAGTCATCATCATCATCAGACCATTTCAATCCATTTCGGTACACTTTCAATTAATGCCAAGACAAGTCGTGCACTTTTTTTTATTTAACGTCGGGAAATTCTCTGAGGCATCCCGCGGGGGAGTGGGTCTATCCACGGGGGTATGTGGGACTCGCTGCGCCCGAAAGCTGGTAAGTGGACGCAGCTCTACCCACTGAAACCCAGCGAGTGTCACCAATGCCGCATTTGGTGGGGTGCCCCGGATCTAATGAGCAAACAGGGCACCTCGACGGCTAGCAGTCCTCAAAGAGACCGACCCCACCTCCGAAGATGGGTTGTCCCGCACCACAGAACAACCCCTCTCAACGTCTTGCCCACTGCTCTTTTGTCCCCTCTTCTTATAAGAGGGGTACAAAGAGCCCCCTCGGCTCAATTAGCTTCGCCCAAGGAGCTGGACTCACCCTAGGCTACTGAGCTCCACCGCCACGTCAAGGCCTGAACCATGGTGGGGAAGTCGTTCACATACTTGACCAATATGACTTTAAAAATATAAAGGCTTAATTAAAATAATTTAGCCCTTATATTGTTTAAGGCCCTTTATACATAAAAAAATATACATAAAGGTATTTAATTTATAGGCGAGAGACTAAACGAAAATTTAAGTGAGATCTTTAGATGTATAAAGTATCATAAAGAATTAAATTATTTTATTACTAGCAATACCCCGCAGTTTCACCCGCGTACTTCCCATTCCCGTGGAAGTACAGGGATAATTTATAGCCTATATGTTATTCTGAGCTACGTTATTGTAAAGTTTCATTAAAATCCATTCAGTAGATTTTGAATAAAAGAGCAACAAACATACATCCATACATTCATACATTCTTAAAAACTTTCACGCTTATAATATTAGTAAGTATATTTTATTTTAAGCAATCCAAAAAGTTTCATCTAACTTAGAAGGATCAAACAGTTCATACACTTTACCGTTTGTTACTGAACATAGGCCTCCCTGTATTGCCAAAAATATTTTCTACTCTTGCATTTTTTATTATATAATGGTAAAATTTATAAATAAAAAAAAACTTACTTTAGGGAGTCCATACAGCATTTCTATGACACCAATAACGCTTCCCGGTCCAAAAACAGAAACAACCTTACCAGTGTGGTCCAAATTGTTACAGTGGCCCTGCAATGGACAAAAGATAACCTAAATAGTAATAAAAGTTCGGTACCAAAAACGATTTCTTGATTAAGTGATGTAAACTTTAATTAAAATTAGTGACATTATCTATCTGGGACATGTTTTATTATCATTGTTAAGTACAAAAATCCATTATCAAAATTAAGAAAAAATAATTTAAAAAGTACATAGGTCAGATTCAAATCCAGGCATTTCCCGAGACCCGAGCATATATCATCGCAAATATATGTATAAACATTTAGTATTAAAATATTTACTGAAAGCTGTAACACTTAGCGTGTACAAGAAGTAATAACACCCTAAATTGAGAACATCTCAGAATACCCACTAACAACGTTAGAATTTGAGAGGTACAATTATTATAACCATTACTCTAATAGGATGAATTATTTTATGTGGAGGGTTTATTTTAATTATGTGGATATAAACTTAATTTATATAAACCGCTATTCTATTTATATATAATTTAATATTTTAAAGAAGTTTTAAGGTGCGTTCACATGTCCGCAACCTCAGATCAAGTAAAAAAAGGTAGATAGCGCACTTGAAACAAGAAAGTGAAGCCACTTTTTTAAGTATGTGTGAGTGAATGAAGGGTTACCATTTTTTTAAATATCCCTTAAAATTGCATATTAATAAAAATAGGTAATAAGTGAATGCGACAGTGAATATTTTTATTAAATACAATAATATTACGAATATGTAGGAGGCGTGTAGGATCACTTTATAAACTGTCTCAATTGATATCTTATTGAGACAATTGTTTTATTTATTTATTTATTCCCATGAATGTAGTAAATACATAGGTGATATTAAAAAAAATTAAAGAAGTTCTATACATTCTACCATAACATGGTGTGTGAAAATAAAACTTTACATAAATAAACAATTAATATAAATTAACAGGAAAAAATAGTTACAATTAAATAAACTTGATAAATACAACATTAAAATCATTAAAATCATTGTCAGAGAATAACAGTTTCAAAATAATTGATTATAATGGTAGTTAGAAAGTATCATTTTATCAATACACAATTTAAATGAAATACATAATAATATGTCGTTTTCCATAAAAAAAACATTTAAATTATAAAAACATATCTCTGTAAGCCACGCTGTTACATTTTTTTAATTTATAAAATGGTAAATCTTTAAATTTATAAATAATTAAATAGAGGGTCCCGTTGTGGGTGCGTGAGTCCCAAAAAAAATTCAACATAGGTTATACGAGGTCATTTCCATTCAGTCATATAGCGATCAAATAATAAAATAATAATTATGTCACCTCTGTACTTAATTATTTTGCTATGGCTTTGCCTGCAATTGACTTACCCACTATTGGGTTATTAGAAATACTAACTTCTGGCAACACTCTCCCGATACGTCATTTCGGGGCAATAATATTATTTATGTTGATTAACCTCAAAATGTTGTTAAAATATCTTAAAAGAATATAGTCTTGTGTTTATTTATATATGAAACGCTATTGCTTCAGACTCTTTGGTCACTTTTGTATTGTTTTTACACCATAAAATTACACAAAACTGTATTTTTTACGGCAAATTTACTTCACGACGACTCATAAGATACTACTACTCACGCATACAACAATGAGCTTAGTTTTGGTGCATGTGTGTGCGTGCGTGTATTTACATGAAAGGATCTGAGTTTTGTGGCTTCATTATTAGCAAAGGCCGTGCGTCATCTACCTTTTTTTACTTCATCTGAGTCCGCAACGTACTTATCTCACGCATCGCAACAAACGGATCGTTCATCGTTGTATTATTTATAAAGAAAGTCTCACAAGTGAGTCCACTGATCCGCACCGCACGAATCGCACTTTCTATACCGTCTAACCGTCTAAACCGTTTGATATGATGCAGACATGTGGACGAGACATTTACGCAGCCAACGCATAAGAAAGGAGGGAGTCCTTTCACTTCTAATCCAGAAGTACCAGCATACTTCTCGTCAATAAGGCATTTGTTAACAATGCCCAGTGACCATGGCTGCTGTAAAGTATCCGAAACGTCAGGCTTGTGAACAACTTAATAAACCGCGATAAATCCGTAAAAGTTGTTTCATTATAATACCGAAATATCAATATAATCTGCACGAATGGTTTATTAAATAGTTCTAAATAATAGTAACAATTGTAGTTAATAATTAGATAACTAATTCAGTAAGAGGTAGTGCCATGCTGCATTGCAGCCGAAATGGGCCGGCACGACCGGGGTGGTACCTCTCGCTCACATTACACCGTTGATAGCTATTCTGTCGCGTTTCGTGCGGTTTGTGAGTTTCCGGTGCGTGCGGACTGAGTCGCTAGTTCCACGTTAATTTGAGCCAATAATTAATTACACCTGCTACCTTGCTATCTTTATCTTTTTGGAAACACAGAAAGCTGCTGTATAAATAAAACAGAAAGGATGCTGGTACTCTATAAGCAAGGGACACAAAGTTCTCTCAATGGAATGAAATGAAAAAATGTACAGCCACAAACTGGAGCCAATGACTATCAGTGAATTTTTTTCAGAAAACAAATTGTGTAGATCCCGGTGAAGGAACTTTCCAAAAGTGACCTTAATTCCAAAACAAGTAAATCCGTTCTCACGTATGACTAACTCCCCTTTACAAGCTAATAGTTCCCGTTAAAACAAACTAAAGAACTAATGTTACCACCACGTTGAGTTTTCAAAGTACTAAAGTTACTTAAGTTTACAATCTCATCTGCCGAAGAAGCGAGCAGCTGTCAATACTTAAAGTTCGTTCCGTACGATTAATAGAATCAGGGGTTACTTCGCTCAAATCCATGACATAGAGTAAATTTGATAATAAAATAATCCTTCGAAGAAGAAAATACAGGAAAAGAAGATACCCGTTGCGATTGCGTTTCGTGTAAAAAGTAGAGATAATTTGTTTGCATGTTTGTGTAGTTTGTATGTTTGTGTGTTTGTATGTTTGTTTGTTTGTATCTTTGCATGTTTGTATGTACTTTGTATGTTAGTATGTTAGTGCGTTTATATGTTTGCATTTTTGTATATTTGTATGTTTGCATGTTTGTATTTTTGTATGTTTGTTTGTTTGTATATTTGTATGTTTGTGTGTTTGTATGTTTGCATGTTTGTATATTTGTGTGTTTGTATATTTGTATTTCCATTTTTAGTTCGGTTTTAATGGTATGTTTGAAACCTCAGGGATATTTTAGTATATGAAAGCCTCGTGGCCATATGGCAAATGATATCTTATAGTAATAAGATAAGGTAAGTGAAGGCAGACTGGCTAATTACTGGGTACAAGACCATTTTGTGTCTCAAGTCAGGCAATATACATGAGTTACCAAGACCTTCAAAATACGATCTGGTAACGTATGCACTCGTTTACGTTCATATGTATCGTTTGCCAGGTTAGTGTGCTCGTTTCATCATGGCTATCATTTTCCTACCCACTACTGGACATATGCACTCAATGAACGCCAAGACGGCTCAATCTCGCCACTCGCATTCAACACGGTCCAGCCAGTGCATTGAGATCTTTACATCTACTTGGAGTTCGAACGACCCTCCGTCTTTCCGAATGGCTTAAGGTTTACATATTGTTTCCTAATGTTTACGCGAATTTCACTCATTATAATAAAACAATTTTTACGGATTTTATCGCGGTTAGTAAAGTATCCGAAACGTCGGGCTTGTAAAAAAGGCTTAAGGTTTACTCCAATAGCGGTGGCGTCATTAAACGGACGCAATATGACACAAAGTACGTGTCAAAGTTTGCAAATGCATAACATTGATTTAGCATTACTCGTACTTTTGAAAGATGGATAAAAGTGATTTTTACAAATCTCGTACTATCGAAGGTGCTTTTGAAATTTTAGTGCGTCACGCTGTACTGCAAACGAAATGTTAAGGGAATACTTATAATAAATCAATTAAAATTTCTTCGTCCTCGCTGCTCCAGTTGTCGAAAAATATTTTTAAAATAGCTTCACCGGCCACCGCTATCGAAAAAAACGTTCACAGACCATCCGACGCAAATAAGACGGCCGTTATGCAATTGACGGTACCGATGTTTGATGTTACGGTGTCATTTAGCGCTTTCTAGAAAACCACACCATTTTGTTAACATAGACAACGTTCTAATAACGTCATTCACCCCGGACCATAGCCTTACAGAGCTCTATTTGGAACATACAATAAAGTACAACGAACAATAATAAAAATTTACCATCTTCACTATATACATATCTCGTCCTATGTCGCAGGCGTGTTGTATGGTTTCATTATACGGTAGAACTATAGTCCTCGTATTGATTGCTACGGTCTGTAGGAAATCTCGACTGCAGCTCTGAAAATATACATAAAGATACAGTCCTCCCGACCATCGTAGCTGTAAAGTATCAGAAACGTCAGGAACGTTAAAATCTTATTAAAATATTAACAAACAAATGAATAATGATAATTAGAAATATAAATTGACATAAACATTACTAAACGATTATTGTAAAGTTATATAAATAGTTATATTAAATTATCTATTTACATACATATATAATTCCATAACATAATACTGCCTATAACAGTGGCTTAAGTTGGAAGTTGTTGTTTCAATAGGGCGCTATACTGTGCGACGCGGGACGTCCGCCGCGAACGTCCGCGACGGACGGGCAAATGTATTAAAGCATATAGGTATATATGCGTTTAGTGCGACGCGGAAATCTCCGTGACGCGGGCGCTCCGTGTTGTACTGTATAGCGCCTTATAATATTAAATATATATTTAGTGATAGTCTTTATCATAGTTCCGTAGCCTTATTTTTATATCTTCTATGAATAAACTTATGTTTACAAGCTGTTTGTTGTAATTGCAACTGAGAGAAGACCCAGTACTCTTAGAAATTAATTATAATAGCTTTTTTAATTACCATTTGCTTATTTCAGACATAAAGAGCTGATGTTAACATTGATAAGGTTACAGAGATATACCTGGAACAACGGACAGACTAACAATGTCTCAATCATATCTAGCGACAGAATCTCTTGCTGTATGTTCGGAGACAAGTCCTTGAATATCTCGTCACAAGACACTGCTTTATTGTAGTACCTAAAAATATTTTAATGACGTAAAGAAATGACTTAGGAACCGTCAAGAAGAGAGGATACTCATATTTGAAAAGCCGACAACGGACCTGCTAATGATGTAGCGGGTATCTATGGATGTGGCGTATCACTTACCATTAGTTGAAACGACTGTCCATTTTCCCCCTCTTCTATAAAAAAAAACATGAAATATAGACATTTCGTCGAGTCAATGTGAGCTACCAAATTGCTCAAATATTCAAATTCTTACTAACTAAATAATATTGGCCACTTAGTGTACCTACGTAAAAATATAACATTTTCAGTGCCTTAGTTTCAGTAAAAACTGTTTATAACTATGATAATATTGATGATACAAAAGAGCATTGAAGTGGCAGTGGACTGGTCATACCCTCAGGAGAACGGAAGGCCGATGGACCAATAATGTTCAAAAGTGGAGGCCGCGGTAGATGAAGTTTCGGTCGGCTATTAACCAGCTAGGAAGACGATCTCCATACAATGGTTGGTCCGTATTGAATGAGTGGCGAGGGATCGGTCGTCTTAGCGTTCGTTGAAGGGTGGCCTATGTTCAGCAGTCGACGGATAGAGGCTGATGATGATGATTAAAAGAGTAGGAAAGTATATAACTAAAACGAAGTAACTTAAACTTACTTTTCTCGACAATTGTCCATAAGAAAAAATATGATTATATTATATTTGTTAAACTTAGTAAAATATAACTAACATGTAGGATACATTGTATGTACTAACCATTGTACACAGAAGAACTTCTCCACACGTGCCTTAATTTTTGAGCTAACATGATTTACCGAGAGGAAATAAAACAACTCTCGCATTGATTCCTGCAAAAAATCAACGCTTGGATTAGATAAATATTAATTGTATATACGTCATAAGGTTACATAATACTACAATGATAGACTTTCAGGAAAACTCCAAAATAAATACAACAACAGCGTTTTAACAGTAAAAATCTAGACTAATATTTGTCTGCGACTATGCCCGTAGTTTAAGTTAATCATTTTCATTATCAGATATGCCTCTTTCAATTTATGCTACGTGCCCAACCTAAGGCGGTTTCTCAAGGAACATTTGCTAAAGTTAGAATATTAAAATGGCATTATATAAAATTTTGTAGTAGTTAGTAAAGTCTTCTTGAATGATACTTCTAGCCCTGATCTCTATTAGATGTAATAGGTATACATTAGGTCTTTAGTTTTTTTTTCTATAAAATTAATTAATCACTTAAAAGAGGTCACACTTCACCGGTGGGAGGGAAGCCCTGTGCCGCGCTCGCGGCTGCATGGGTACCACCATCTTGCTTGTTTCTCCCGTGAAACAGCTTTGCTGTGTTTCGGAGAGAAGGGCAAGACAGGCAGTGTAGTTACTGGCACCGAGACTTAACATCTTATGTCTCAGGATAGGCAGCACATAGATGAGTTGCCTGGGCTCGTTCCAGGTAAACTAGTTTATGTTCATGGGCGACGTTGACCACTTACCATCAGGTGGCACGTTTGCCAGTTTGCCTATCCAACTAACATAAAAAAAACCTTCAAAGGACTATTTTCTTTTCGCCTTTATTAAGTTAGAACTGTATTTTGTCTAAATATTTTTATCTTTGTTTAACTATGGACTTACCTTAAATTCTAGTTTTCTTTGCGTGGAAAGTAAATAGAGACTGCAGACTTTGGCCACATAGAAACATGCCAAATACGTTCCCAATATGAACAATATTATAACCTGAAATATTCATAATAACATGTCTAAGGTGTGCCAAGATAAAAGATCCTTGGTTAGCAGTGATAATAATAATAATATAATTATATTAATAATATTATAATAATGATAATAACTTAGCACTCTCTTAGATACTAATATATTTTGTTATAATGAAACAAATGACGACCTCTGTAACTCAGTGGTAAGCGCGTTGGCGCTCAAGCCGGAGGTTACGGGTTCGAATCCCGCCAGGTCCCAAAAATATTTTCTGTGTTCCTTGGTCATGGATGTGTATTAAATATGTGTATTATATAATAAAAATCTTAAATATATGTATAGTATAAAAGTATTAAATATATTTCCGTTGTCTGGTACCCGTAACACAAGTTCTTCCAGAACTTACCACGGGACCAGATGTGGTGTGAAAGCGTCCATAGATATTAATATTATTATTATTAAATTTTACGGATTTTATCGCGGTTTATTAAGTTTTTTACAAGCCTGACCTTTCAGATACTTTACAGCAACCATGGTCAAGAGAGGACTGAGGTATCAGACGTCCTAACATTACAGAGATATTCGAACTACGCTATATACATAACTTAAGTAGTCCTCTCTACGCAGAAAGTGGTAACTGAATCTTTAATCTGCTGCACATAAAGGTATCACTGACAAAATTGGCCGCATCCATAAGCGAGTTTCTATAAAAACTTAGGTATTTCAAGCTGACAAAAAATAGCTCAATTTTTACATTTTACTGGAATTTGAAACAAAGACCGGCTCCTAATGTAGTTCATTACTTAAGAACGTATCATATTGTTATCAATATTATATTTAAATCTGAGTATACAAAATTAGTATTACGTGTTATGCGTAAACCTAACCACACAACTACCACATTACTGCTTATCTCTACTAAACAGGTTTGCTGTATACCGAATCCACAAGAGCTAATCACAGACAAAGCATTTCAGAGTCACTGGAATTTAACAAAAAAACGCATAAATTCTGAGTAAACTTTAGTAATATCTCCGTACAGTAACCGGTCCGTGTGCAGTGAGTGGCGAGGGATTGGCCGTCTTGACGTTCATTGAAAGAGGCCTATGTTCAGCAGTGGATGGATAAAGGCTGATGATGTTGAGGATATATTATTCTAAATATTTATTAATTTCGCCCGCGTTAACATAGATTTACGGGCGTATCCGGATAAATTTTTACATCCTGTCACTCAGCCTTTTCATTAGACTCGCCGGTTGCCGGGTAGCCGGCACCGTGTATCCGGTAGCGAAGTGTATGGGCGTGTATGACAGCTTTCACACATACCGGCGTAATTTGCTTACACTTCGCTACCGGTTACCCGGCGCAAACTACTCGGCAACCGGGACGTATGAAAAGGCACTTAACCTACCATTCTAATTGTGAAAGATTTTTGAAATCGGTCGAGTGTTTTTTGAAATAAATCTTAACAACCAAACAAACAAAAAATCAAATGAAGACAATTAGTGCTCTATGCTGCGCATCTGTGACTGTATAGGTTAAATAAATGAGCAGTGATGGTGGTACTAGTCATTTCTTTCATGAAACGGCTTTGCTGTTTTGGAAAGAAGGGGGAAATAAGCAGAATACTGGCAAGGAGACCTATTTTTATCTCAAGGCCTTCCATAAATCGCATGCAACGCATGGAAGGTATTGAAGAGTTTTTTCTTTTTGTTACGCAGTGTAAATGCATTTATGCATACAACCAGTCCTGGGTGGAATCTGGTGGTTATGTAGGATTCTACATAAGCCTTACCAAAAAATTTCCTGTACAAAACATATTGTAGTAAAACGAATTGTCCCCACTATGGTTAAGGCCTTGTCGTGGCGGTGGGGCCCAGTAACCTAGGGTGAGCCGCTGCACCTTGGGCTAAGCTAATTGGGCCAAGGGGGCTCTTTTTACCCCTCTTATAAGAAGAGAGGACATAAGAGCAGGGGGCAAGGGGTGAGGATGGGAACCTCACCCCATTGTACTGTCCCAACGTTGGGAGGGGTTGTTCTGTGGTGCGGGACAACCTCTCTGTACCCGCGTGGAGAGATCCACTCCCTCGCGGGACGAATTGTGAATCTAAATAGTTCTCGAATCCACTTGAACACACACAATTTTTTTATCAAAATCGGTCCAGTCGCTTATAATGAGTTCAGTCACATACACACACACACACACACAAAAAAATTGTATTAAAAGATAAGACAGTCTACGTACAAGTCAATAGACAATAGTGTTGTACATAAATTAATACCTAATATGCATTTGAATAGGTATTGTAGAAATGAAAGAAGTTCATTCATGAGGAGTGGACAATTCCCTGATCAGCGGGATTCATTTAGCTCGGCAATTAAAAATTCGCCTTTTCAGCACGCCAATTACGGCGTAATTAAGCGCCAATCAAAGGAAACAGCCTCTAGCCTCTGGAATCCCTGTAGATTATATTCTTTGTCTTTTGGAATGGAAAATATTAAGATTTTAAACCATTAAAGTGTGATTTAAATGTAGACAGTATAGTACAATATGTAGACCTTAAGAGCTGTCACCTCTCGTTTCTGCCTTTAAAATAGCTTAGGGAAAAGTATTTTTATTAAATTTCCCAGATCAAGTTCATGAAATAATCAATACGTGAATGAATGAATGAATAATCTAAACAAAGGTACATTTTTTTTTCTTTTATGCCGGGAAATGCTCTGAGACATCCCACGGGGGAGTGGGTCTCCCCTCGCGGGTATGTGGGACTCGCTGCGCCTAAAAGCTCTACCCACTAAAACTCGGCGAGTGCCACCAATGCCGCCTTTGGTGAGGTGCCCCGGATCTAATAAACAAACAGGACACCTCGACGGCTAGTCAGTCCCAAAAGGGACCGACGCCACCTCCACCGATAGGTTGTCCCGCACCACAGAACAACCCCTCCCAACGTCGGGACAGTACAATGGGGTGAGGTTCCCATCCTCGTCCCTTACCCCCTGCTCTTTTATCCCCTCTTCTTATAAGAGGGGTACAAAGAGACCCCTCGGCTCAATTAGCATCGCCCAAGGTGCAGCGGCTCACTCAGGCTACTGAGCCCCACCGCCTCGTCAAGGCCAGAACCATGGTGAGGAAGGTCTCCCCTACATAGCTAAATGTCCTACCGTGACTATCCGACATTTAGAGCATGAAAATTTTCAAAAAACCACGTTAAAATTATCTTTTCACGATGTTTCATTATAATGAAATTGGTATGAACTTGAGTAGAAAATGTAGTTTTTTAGAATTAAAAAGTGTATATCTTTATACATAAAAATCTATGCCACTTTTCGTTGTAATTTTATAACTCAAGAACGGGCTCACCAATCCCAACCAAATATTTAGGCTTTGTTCGGACTATTTAGTAGATGGTTTATGTGAAGTTTGGACAAAATCGGTCGAGCGGATCTTCATTCATCACATTTTTTTAATTCAATAAATGGCGGATCATTTTGTTAATGGATATTTTGCTGTCAAATTGAAACTTTTTTAGTTGGGGTCATATTGAAACTTTTTTCAGTGTTGACAGTACAACGTTAAGTTTTAAAATAGCTAGCAATTAATAATATATTTTTTTGTTTGAATAAATTAATTTGATGTTCCATTTTTTTTATTTCACTTTATACGTAGCAAAGCACGTACCGGGCCGCTAGAATATTATGTAGTAATAAGGGGACAAATAAATCTGTTTCATTACAGCTCGTATCTGTCACCAGAAGCCCTCCTTAACTAACATTATCCTGACCAAGGATAATGTACTTAATTCCTTCATTATCATCAGCCTATATCCGTTTACTGAACATAGGCCTCCTTCACTGAACACCAAGACCACCGATCCCTTGTCACTCGCATCCAACACGGACTGGTCACTACTTACTACTGCTCAATCGGACTGATTTACTACAAGAAGATTATACCTAAATAGTTATTTTAGACAGACATCTAGGAAAGTTTTTCAACTAACCTTATTTCTATCTTAAGTTGATGAAGATAAAACGAAGTCTCAATAACATAATTTATTACTTTATCAAAGTAATACTAATCTTTAACTAGACTGGAAAATTTTTTTACTTGTAAACTTTAGCTAATATGAACAGCGAATAATTTATTCATTTTGTAAATAAATATAGTTATAATCAAAAAGATAGTCTATTCAGTTAATAGAATCAGGCGTTACTTTGCGGAAATCCATTATATAAGATTAAATTATAATTTAAACTAATTATTTCTTATATCCCTCTATTAAAATTTTGACGCTTTTTTAAGGTTTCAGTTAATATAGGTCTCAAAGAGTTCATTTCTGTTCTTTTTGAGGGACGAAACCCAACAAAGAATAATGTTAGATCCCGAAAAGAACATAAAGAAAGGATTTCTCTTTTGAGTCCTCTAACGTTGCTTCTTTCCTTTGAGATAAATTAAAATTCCGCATTTTCTTCTAATTACGCCATCTCTCTCTAAAATTATGCTAAATATTGCTCCTTTATATAGAAAAGGTTTTTGTTCTATCCGTAATCCTTCTTACTATTAAATATTTTTTAAATAATGATAGTTTTAAAATGGCGAGTGATGACTTTTGATGTGAAATGTGATGACGCGCCGTATCAGTAAAATACGTTCAGATGCTGTGACGGCTAACAGCAGGAGACTGTTATCCTATGTCATATCAAGCGAACGTATTTTTCCATCTTTCGTTCGAGAATTTTACTATGGTAAATATTAACATGCTAACATATTAGCAGGTGACGACGCGACGCCACTACTGCTATACGAGTACTTTTTTTCTTTTTCTTTAACGCCGGGAAATGCTCTGAGGCATCCCGCGGGGGAGTGGGTCTCCCCAGGCGGGTATGTGGGACTCGCTGCGCCCGAAAGCTGGTAAGTGGACGCAGCTCTACCCACTAAAACCCGGCGAGTGCCACCAATGCCGCCATTGGTGAGGTGCCCCGGATCTAATAAACAAACAGGGCACCTCGACGGCTAGCCAGTCCCCCAAGGGACCGACACCACCACCACAGAGGGGTTGTCCCGCACCACAGAACAACCCCTCCCAACGTCGGGACAGTACAATGGGGTGAGGTTCCAAACCTCACCCCTTGCCCTCTGCTCTTTTGTCCCCTCGTCTCATAAGAGGGGTACAAAGAGCCCCCTCGACTCAATTAGCTTTGCCCAAGGCTCACCCTAGTTTACTAAGCCCCAACGCCACGCTAAGGCCTGAACCATGGTGGGGACCGCTATACGAGTACGGCATCAACCTCTCATAATAAGGATGGTGATGGTGATGATGGACCAATGTAATTCCCATATAAACTTTGAATATTAGAATAAAATGTAGTCTATGTTCTAATCCAAGGTATAAGCCATTAAAAGTTTCAGCCAAATCGGGTCAGCTAAACGTCTGACCGGTAAAACTACCGTAAAAGCAACAAACAAACGAACAAACTCAAATTCACATATTTT
Source organism: Helleia helle (assembly GCA_963853865.1). NCBI lineage: Eukaryota > Metazoa > Arthropoda > Insecta > Lepidoptera > Lycaenidae > Helleia > Helleia helle. The sequence continues at coordinate 14,649,026 of OY971426.1, read as the reverse complement.
AAAATAGAAGAAGAATATACTTTATGGTGTATATAAATAAAAATAACATATTACATCTTAAATAACAACTTACAAAATCGGAGGTTGGAGAAAACCCCCCAGTTTAACAAACCAAAAGTGAGCCAAATCGGCTCACACTAATCCGATGTAGCATTAGGGCCTTTGGGCCGTTAGCATAGATCATTCCGACAAAAAAACTTACAAAATAATATTATGCACAAAGGCGGTCTTATCGCTAAGGAAGCGATTTCTCCCAGACAACCTTAGGGTAGAGGAGAATTTAAAATAATAGTAGAGAACAAAAAAAAATTTGTAATACAGTGTAAACTCCATGTAACGTCACTGAAGGGACTGTGCATTTTATGGCGTTATAGAGAGTTGTCGTTAAACGGAGAGAAGAAAAATCAGAATTAGAAATACACAGTGATTTTCTTTTACTAGCCATGTTCACAGTTTGAAAGTTTGTGAGCAATTAAGAATATGATAACATATTGATAATCCATAAATCCTTCTTATTGGTCATGGTCAACAACAGTCTACTGCAAGCAATCTCAACTTGTAAACAAAAGAACGAATTTCTTAGAAAGTTCGGTACGCATGAGGCCAACAGTCGAGTTTATTATGGGCTAGGATAGTAAAGCGACAAAAGAACTTACACAGCTGCGTTTTTATTTTATTTTGGCAACTTTAAAGGTACTTTTTATTAATTGTTGTCGTTATAGAGAGTGCGTGTAACGCTATATAAAGTGTATCATTGTATGGAAGACAAGCTAAACCAACCAAAGCCAAGTGATTTCGACGCTTTAGGGAGTTTGTCGCTAAATCGAGTGACGTTACATGGAGTTTACACTGTATTTCAAAAATTCGAACATCTTTGTGACTGCATATGATGGTGAAATAGGCAATGTAATTGATACACACTTTTATTTGCTTAATAGAATTACTAACGACACAGAAATCCCTCGTGCCCGGCGCGATCTCCGCTGCTCCAGAGCACGTGAACACCGACGTGCCGAAAGACAGAGATGACACCATGGGCCGCTCGTGTTTGGGGTCGTTAGTGAGCAGGACCTTCGTCTCCCAGTATATGATCCGAGCCATCCATGACCCCTAAAGTATACGTATCTATTAAAAATAATAATATGACAATAATATTATAGAAAATATATATGAAGTGTCCATTAAATTGCGATAACAATAATAGTAATCCCCGACACCCGTAGACATTGACGCTTACAACACCAAAGCCCTTTCAAGTGCATAATATGATTTAGGGCACAGCACCACCGCCGCGCACACAGAGGCTACGCACGTATGTTCAATGTCAATGGCAAGAAAATGTCGATTAATGCGTAGCGTGTCTGTCGGTTATAGTGCAAACAGTCACATATATTTTCTTGCAAAGCGAAACTAGACAAACGTGCGTAGCCTCTCCATGGACCGCGGTGGAGCCGCGCCCTGATTCTTAAAATTTTGTTATTTTTTAATTCGGACTAGGCTCATCACTAGTTTCCACCACTACTACTCCTCTGTATATCGCCTTAGTAATTAGTCTTTGATAATCCCATGGAGCGCGACGGATACATTGAAACTGAAGAACAGATAAATTCATGATAATTAGCAAAAAAAAAACAGTTCCTCTAATAAAGCATGAGACAGTACAAGATTGCAATGACTAACAAAAGTCAAGAAAAGTCACCAGGAGAAACCCAGCTGCTGTGTACCACGCAGTAATTCTTATATAATACTATATACGTAATCGTACCAATTATTTTGGTCCTATAACCTGTAAGTCAACACTATCTTTTACCTCTTGACATAGTTTCTTAGGACACGCGACGATGTACAAGAAGCATCCGGACCAATAGCAGCATATTATAAAGATGACTGTGAATTTGGTCAAGCACAGAAGCTGAAATATTAAAGTACAAGTAACTTCTATATTTTACAAAAGAATTACATGTAACTTGAGAATTTTCTTAAGCGCTAAAATATACCAATCAAAGCGATCGAGATTCATCATCATCATCATCATCAGCCCGTTATGGCCTATATACCTATAGGCCTCTTTTTTCTGCCAATCTCCTCTGTCCCTTGCCTGTCTCATCCATGTTTCCATCATTTGAAAGGCCGGCAACGTACCTGCTAACCCTCTGGGCGGGTGTCAGTGGATGTCGCTATCACTTACCATCAGGTCAACCGACTGTCCGTTTGCCCCCTATTCTATAAAAAAAATGTTTTGCCCATCAGCCTTCCCACGTCATTAGTCCATCTCGCCATAGAATTTCCTGAACTTCCGCGACCCATTCTCAACCGTGATTATAAGATAGAAATGTGTAGATTACAGACATACATTTTTATATACAGAAAGCAATACAAACTAGGTAAAGAACTGCCTGATGGTAAATGGTAAACGATGAACATAAGTCACTTAACCATTCACTTCTCCAGGTTTCTGTACCTCCCTACCATGGTTCAGGCCTTGACGTGGCTGTGGGGCTCAGTAGCCTAGAGTGTGCCCAGCACCTTGAGCGAAGCTAATGCTCAAGGGGGCTCTTTGTATCCCTCTTATAAGAAGAGGGGACAAAAGAGCAGCACACCCCATTGTACTGTCCCGACGTCAAGAGGGGTTGTTCTGTGGTGCGGGACAACCCCTCTGTGGTGGTGGTGTCGGTCCCTTGGGGGACTGGCTAGTCGTCGAGGTGCCCTGTTTGTTTATTAGATCCGGGGCACCTCACCAATGGCGGCATTGGTGGCACTCGCCGGGTTTTAGTGGGTAGAGCTGCGTCCACTTACCAGCTTTCGGGCTCAGCGAGTCCCACATACCCGCCTGGGGAGACCCACTCCCCCGCGGGATGCCTCAGAGCATTTCCCGGCGTTAAAGAAAAAAAAAGGTTTCTGTACCTATACGTGGGTAACACTGAAAATGTTTAGAACTGGCCAGTTGGAAACATTGAAAATGAAAACTTTTTTTGAATTTCAATTTTAGAACTCTTTGGTAACCTAATGTAGTATATTGCATTTATTTGTCATTTGTTTTTGTGAATTGGCGGCAAATCTAAAACTCTTGTTACACGTGAAAATGAACATAACGCGAGAAAATTTTCGGTCAATGATTTATTATGACTTTCGTTGTGGGCTTACTCAACAACAAAGCTATGATAGGCTGCGATTAGCATTTTTTAATGAAGCCCCATCTCGTGCCACTATTTACAATTGGTTTAACGAGTTTAAGCGTGGACGTAGCAATCTCAGTGATGATCCACGTGAGGGGCGTCCTTTAACAGCGACTACTGAAGATAACATCAGTGCTGTGCGACGCATGATAGAGGAAGATAAGAGGCATTGGTATGAGTCAAGTTCAAAAAATATTACACGAACATTTAGGCGTCAGGAAGCTTTGTACCAGATGGATTTCCCATACTTTAACCGACGACCAGAAACGCCTCCGCATGGACTGATGTCGCCAAATGTTAGATAAGTTCAACGGCGGTAACTCAAATGCTGTATTTGACATCATCACAGGTGATGAAAGCTGGATATATTGCTACGAACCTGAAACCAAAGACAATCAGCTCAGTGGGTGTTTCCTTTCGAGGATCGGCCAACTAAGGTAAAGAAAGGAAGAAGTCAAGGAAAAAAGATGATTGCCTCATTCTTTGGTCGGAAAGGTCATTTCGCGACAGTTGTGCTAGAAGATGGAAGGACAGTTACTGCAGACTGGTATGTCAATCGCTGTTTGTCTGTTGTCTTGGAAAAAATTCGACAGCAGCGCCCTCGAAGCAGGATCCTCCTTCACCACGACAATGCTTCAGCGCACTCCACAAAACGGACTGTTAAATATTTGACTATGGCAGGTGTCGAGATAATGAGTCATCCGCCTTACAGTCCTGACCTGGCGCCCTGCGACTTTCATTTATTCCCAAGAACTAAAGATAAAATTCGAGGTATTCGCTTTACGAGCCCTGAAGATGCGGTGAAAGCGTACGAAAATGCCATAGAAGAGACTCCTAAGGAAGAATGGGCCCACTGCTTTTCTCAGTGGTTCCATCGAATGCGACGATGTGTAGAAAGAAACGGAGATTACTTCGAAAAACAATAAAAGTATTGGCAACTTTCTACATTAAGCCGTTTTTCATTTTCTAAACATTTTCAGTGTTACCTAGGTATTCATGGGCCGTATTCGAGAAATAAAGCCTGGAACACAACAGAAATGAAAAACGTTTGAAACAATATTTTCCTGTGACTTGAGAATTTTATTAAACATTGAAGTGAGGGCGAGCCATATCTTCGGAAATGAATTGTTTTCTTACATTTACGCGTATTACAGATGGTAACTGTATTTCCCTCGTGATATTAAATAAATGTTGAATAATTGTTTATCACGGTTTGATCTGATTAATTGATGCCACGAGTAGATCAAGGTTGTCCAGAATTACGCCTATTTTAAACTTAGTGTGTATCTGGAACAACTAGGAAACTACTCCTCCCACTATCTGACTGGCATATTTGGCTTATATCTACAGAATTCAACTTTTTAGCACCTTAATATTCCTGTCAAAGCTATCCTCCCATTTTTGTAGATAGTCCCACACGTGCCACACCTGCAGAACTGGCAGGAGCATCACCACGAGACTTGTAAACGACTCCGTTTGAGGATCTAGAGTATCAGTGAATATGTACAGTGGGAATATCGACAGAACATCCAAATAGAACCCAATGGTAGCCATTTTCTCCCGAGCTATCTCCCTTACTGTTTCCTTCTTGACATTCTGCAATTCAAATTAGATATGAACGCTAGAATTCTGAAAGTTCAAATGAAAATAACTAGCGTCGGGTTATGAAATTTTTACCTGAGCGATTTTTATGTTGTTCATTTTATTACGCTGTAAAGGAACTTTCGGTATGCAGCTCGCATTTTACAATTACACTTTCATACAACTACACGAGATTTATTTGTTACTTACTATTTTGATTTCTAATATATGATTTTACGTATTATTTTATATCTTACAAACGTACCGTCCGACGGAAATATTCACGATTATGAAATTTCTGATAGAAAAGTAAGGTATTACAAGAAGAGCAGCGAGTCCCAAAATTTAACTATCATTTTCATCTCTACTTTTGTTATCGCAATCATAAGGGGCGGGTATTTTTTTTGCCTTTCCATCTAATATCATTTTACTTACCAGGTAGTGCCTATCCTTTTCTACTACCTAGCTATATAGGTCACCTAAAAGCTAATAAAAAGATCTCTGCCTTAAGAAATAATACATATCGTACAATAAGAGACACCTTCGCTAAATATCTCTGAAGACATGTGTTTCGTCTAATAGCATCAATGTACAAAGTTAAATCACCTTTATTATAATAGCAGTAGTGAGCTGTATATAAATGTTGAGAAGCAGCGAGGTGTAGACGACTGAGTCAAGCACCTTCCGCCAGTCCGTCTGTATGAGTTCTATCGCGGACTGCGGCAGCATCACACACACGTACAACACCGTCGCGAAGTGCAACAAGTCGAACATGAAAGTCTAAAATGTATAACGTTCGTTTCTGATATAAGTATCGAAAGGTTGAAATTCTTCATGCTTCATATTCGAGCAGTCAGCGTAAGGCAATTCTTAATGCATGCAGTTCATATCACATTTGTGTATACTTTCTCAATCAATAGCAAGGTTTCTTAAAATGTGGTCCATGTTGTGAAAGGTTTCAGATGCTTGCAGATGCATTGCCCTCCTTTTTCCTATCCCTCCCAATGGACCACTGGACATGCCCCAATGGGAAAAGCTAATTAAAGCTAATAAAGTTATTCAAGCCGGTTTCAAAAATATTATAAAACATGAAAGTATAAGCAAAGGCTAAACTGAAAACGGATTTCTCAATAAAACGCCCTCGTTATTGATAAAACCTTTTTTGGGTCATCCCGTTTTTATTCAAATCCTTACTTAATAGGTCGCAGTCGATTTCCGCTAAATACATCGACATTATGTAATGAAAATTATGTTGAGTCAAATTTTAGCCTCTAAAACTTAGATTTGGAGTTAAACAATTTTATATACATAAAATAAAGTAGAGCAACCTTCACATCCGTTCTCTATCGTTTAAATTTAAAAGAAACAAATAAAGTACCTCTTCAAAACATTATTAACAAGCTAGATATAGGATCAAATAAACTAATTAAAGTATACATTAAAAATTCTACGACTATTGTACTACTATTTATAAATTACCAGAGTAGTCTCAGGTTCCAATATCCAAGGGAAAGTTCCTGTCAGACAGATCCGGGGGGTGTCTATAGATGACACGTTTTTAGATATTTTGTACAATTCTAAGTACTCCGTTGTAAATTTGGGTCGCTTTACATTGTTTTCATCTGTTGAAATTAATGAATTATTATATCTTTTTGTATTTTTTTTAATCAAGTACTAAAATTTATGAATTTGACAATACAGAAAGTTTATGTACAGCTTGGCAAAAAAGAGTATGACGTGGTGACAGGTGGAACTAAATATTTTACTAAATGGAAACCTATGATGTTGACAATACTTGGCCGACAAATACTAGATTTTGAGTAAAGCTTAGTGTTTCACATTTATTTTTAACGATTTGATTAAATTATCTTGCTGATTTTCCATATTATGATGAGACCTAAGTGAAAGTGGCGCCCTCATTTTTTCCATACTCTTTTTTGCCAAGCTGTAAGCATATTATTATAAAACATTTTGTATAATAGTACGGTATTTTTGACGTGACAACGTCTTATAATTCAATGGAGCCGTCTGCAAGAACGAAAAAACATGACGCATGCGGCGTTACCTCGCCGTGAGGCGTTCCATTTTCTTATGACGTTGTCATGTTCAACTATCGTCAGTAAACCGACTTTACAGACAAGCGATTTTTATCATAAAGTCACCGTTATAAAACATATGAGTATCGTCAATAAAAGCAGAGTCCTCTTCTTCAACACCCGCTAGTTGATCTTTAAGCGTTTTCATCGGCCTGTATCGGGTCCGTAATAGACTGGAGTCGTTTTTATCGTTTTTTCGAATTGCGGCCTAGAAATAGATAAAATAGATAGAAAATTAATTTTCCCGAAAATATCTAGAGCGGTGATGTCTCATGGCCACTGTGTTTACGTCATGAAATCATGAAATGGTCATGAAGCTATAGATATATAGAGTTTATAAACATGAAAAATCTCGCATTTTTTTTTTACTTTATGAAGACCAAAAATAATAAATACTCTGGATATAATTAATTTTTAATTACACAAAAAAATCTAATCAGATATCTAATGTTACGTTCCACAATATTTAGTTTCATAAAAAAAACTGAAAACAGGTTCGTCGTAATTCGAATATACCTTTGTAATAAATCGTTGATATCGGCCATAGCAGTGATTATTTTTTGTTCAATTATGGGACAAAAATCATTGAGTAAGTGTTTTGTTACAATTTTTTATCAAATGATTGAACAAGAAAATTAAAAATTTCATCAATTTTATAAGAAGTTTTAAACGACAATCGTTTAGTATTATTCTTTTCAATTTTAAATATATGACTCATAACTCCTGTTATGAGCTAGACAGTCATTGGAAAAAATCACTCATGGAACGACATCAAAAGGGCTCCCTTTACAAGAACGTAATACCGAAAGTGTGAGGTAATACAACAAATACCTCTTTGCTTTTAGAACTGGAGATTCGCATCTCTACTTTCTCTCGTATTATTTGTAATATGCGAGGATACTCCGACATGGCCCTCATAAAATCTGTTCTCTGTAATACCTGTAAAAGCATTATCGATATTGAAATGTACAGTTCACCAAGAAAACCTCATCATTTGGCTTTGTTTAGTTGATTTGAATTCATTTATTAATTTTTTTTTGTGAGATATTCTTAGGCTTATAACATCCACTAAACAATAAGGTTGTATACCGGAAGGGGCAGAGCGGTCTGAAGGTCTTGCATCTCTAGATATGTTACGTATTGTCGTGGCACAATAATGCCTTTAACCAAGAACATTTTATCTTTTATCTTAGCTAATAATTGGGTGACGATTTATGAATCCAAGATTTATAAATCCAATAATATTTTTGAAAGGTTTTTCATAAACCATAATAACTTTTCTAAAATGCTAATATAACCAGGTGAAAGATGATCTCCGTGCAGTGACCGGTCCGTATTGGTTGCGAGAGGCAAGGGATCGGTCGTCTTGATGAATGAAAATATTAAAGCATTGCACTGATATATTTTTAAGTGAAACTTCTTTGCATGCATGAGGGGTAAATTTTTTACGGATAGAACGTCACGAAAATTTGCAACGTTTTTGTCCAAGAAGAGGGAGAGAGTGATTGAGACCAATTGAGAGAGTGAGATAGAGCGAACGTCACATCGCAAGTCTCAGAAAAAAGCTTTAGATTAGTATAAATATAAACGAGATTTAAAAATTAGTTTGCCAAATAAGTTTCACTTCTGACATGACGTGTACTTTGTACGCACGCACTTTTTTATATTTTTAGTATAAAAAACTGATTTCTTTCTCATCTTTAGAATAGACACATGTATAGTACGACAATATAACTACTTTCTTTCAAGCTTGCACGCTTTGAAGTAACCGTCTTGGCTGTATCAACGACAACATCAGTAATCGTGACGTGAGGCTTTCACTTCTTAGTTCTTACATCATATGCGCGAAATCTCTGTGCTTATGTAATAGAATTGATACAATAAATAATAATACTGTAGTTATTTTTTATACATATTTATTGCTTTTGAAAATACGCTAAGCTTTGTATTAATGTAATGTCAAGATTACAAAATTATGACGTCATAATCATATCTCGCAAATTGGAAGCGCATTTTCGTGTCTGACTGTACCGTGAAGCTAGTTTAATGTTATAATATTTGTTAACAGACCTGTAGCTCCACATATGTAGCCGCCTTCACAGTTACCTTTGATGGAATCGAATAAAATAAACTTATTTCGCCGAGAACCTGGAGAAATATTAATATTATATTAGTATGTATTGGTTCTTATTTGTAATGAAACTAGCTACAATTTTATAATACTAGCTGTTACGCGTGGCTTCTTAGCAAGGCAACATTCATTTGGGATTTATAAAAAATTATCATCCGCTTCACCCGCCCCAAAAAAAGTTCAATCGTCGTTTGTTGATATAAAATGAAATTCAATTTTTTTTTTAAATCGCTCGGATAAGCGCGTTCTCTCTTCAATCTTTTTCTCTAAAATTTAGTAAAATTAGTAGATAGTAAGTAATTTTTGACTGTCCACATCGAGCATACAACCGGATAGAGTAGTAATGTGAGCCATAAAATTACGAAATAGGTCAGTGATTTGTCACTGACGTAATAGCAATTCAACCAACCAGTGATCTGTATATACGTCCCATCGGCCAACCATCCATCAAAGGCCGTCATTCGGCCAATCAGAGCGCAGAACCGGCGCAGCATCGCAGCAAAAAATTTGGCGGAATTTGTCATACAAATTATATGCTCGAAGATATTCAACTAGGTAAGGTTAGGCTAGCTTCATTTTTTACAAATTAGACTACTGGAAATTATGATGGAACCCAAACCTCTCACGTTGAGGTCGATTCCACACCCATTAGACCATCGTCACTATTTCGCTATGTAGTATACTTATGAAAGAATGTCTAAACAAATACTAACAGTCCCTTCCTTAAACGATATAACCGGGCTCTCATCATCCTCATCAGATAACAGCTCCACGACCCCTCGCTTGATGAACACCATGCCGCCCTTTACCACGCCCTGGCTCCACACGTGCTGCCCCGCCAGGAACAACTCGTGTTTGATCAGTAAAGATATGTGGCGCATGAATGCTTCACCTGCAAAATACAATATCACGTATGGTGGGACGTTGTACATCTGTGTGAGTACCATCATATCTTCGTCCCGTAAACAAGCTTTGCTCTGCTTCGGAGAGAAGCCAGCCAAGTTGACCAACTACCATCAAGTGAAAACTCTGTAAGTTTCTTTATCCAACCACCATAAAAAGTTTACCCCAATTGAATTTCCATGGATTACTTGTTAATACCCCACAATTCATACCAGTTTATATAAAAAGTTCTTTAAAACAATATAGAACGATAATAATAATTTTGTACCCAATATTATCTATCATCTCGTCCTATTTTATCAAAATCTGATGAGCCTAAACACGTAAAAGTAACATTTAATTGGTATTTATAATATCAGTACCTACGCATTACGAATTACACTTTATAATACAAATTTTTGTTTGCAATATTTTTTTCTCTGACTTCAACAAAAAGTTCTCAATTCGGCCGGCATTTTTTTTTTATGTATGTACACCGATTTCACCGTCAATTGTGGCCCGATTTTCAAAATTCTTGTTTTGTTTGAAAGGGTATACTTTTATAATAAATAGGTTATAATTTTTGTTTAAATTTTTTTTGTCTTATTTTTATGTTTGTGCGATCAAAAATGTTTTTCTGTGTATCTTGATGTCTCTGTTATATCTCCTGTTTGTGTCGAATAAATGCTTATTTCTTTCTTTTTTTTGTTAATCGTACTTAAAATATATTATAAATATATTATACTTAAAATATCGATTACCACAAATAAGATTTACCCGTCTCCCTCAGCAGTAGCGAATCATGAAAATGTCCTACGTTGATATCGAATATAAGCTCCATCTGGAGGGGGAGGGGCAGTTTGTGGATGTAGTCGGTTGTGAGGATCCCGTCCTTCATCCTCCACAAGTGCTTCTTGTACAGCTTAGTTTGTTCGATCAGCGAGGAGGGCGCTTCGCGGAACTTCAGGTAGTCGGTCACGTGATGGTACTAAAATATTGATTGTTTGTAAAGAAATATAATAAATTATTATGTATATTACCTACATGGTCACAATATTTTAATTAAACAGGTTTTAAATACCTACAATATAAATATATACTAGGTATCCGCGGGGTAATTCCCCACAGCTTTAATAGTAGCGAGTGTTATTTAGCGGCTATTATAAAATGTTGAATTAAATTTTTCGTTAAAACTTTAAATTGAATGTCTAAAACCTGTTGTCACAAGGCTTTGTATTCACACATTTTTTTTTTTTTATAGCTTATTTTATTAACATTGTTTAATCTTTTCGTTTTCTACTTGTTCAACACAATACTATTGTTAAGTTATTGTTACACGTGGAAACTTGTCAATGGCCTTCTATAGTTATAATGTATATTATTGATAATGTTAGCTGTAAGTTTCCCAAAAATTGTAAAATAAAATAAAATAAAATAAATTACGGATGTGCCGTATCGAAAATTACCTACTTACAAATTTGCTAATATTACTATTATTACACATTACTATTATTAAACATTACTATTATTAAACATTACTATTATTAAACATTACTATTATTAAACATTACTATTATTAAACATTACTATTACTCAACATTACTATTATTATTATATAAGTATAGATAAATCTAATTACCGTCTCACAAAACGTCGCCCAGCGTCTGTTCAGTAAAATGAGCTCCCAGGCGAGGTAGCCGATGAACCGGTACCGCACGAACACGTAGCCGAACATCATCATGAACGTTGTGAACCATTTCTGCCAGACGCCCTATGATAGACTGTATTACTAGTGGCCCCGGCGGTCTACTATAGACAACAGCGTCACCCATCGTATGGAATCATCCTTTTAATATGTACATATATCAAATGTCAAATCGTATGTCAATGTGTACGATTGCTTTTATAATAACATATCTTTTGTTGTGGACAATAAAATATTTTTCTTTCTTTCTGTCTTTCTTTTTATTAAGTTGAATCAAACTGTTACGTGCTTTCATTAAGTTGGATGCAGTAAGGTTAGGAAAATGTTATTATACATTTTTAAGAATTTAAATGACAGTGAATCAAAATATGCGAGACAAATTCCGAAACTGGTCAGTGGTTTGTCACTAACGTAATAGCAATTCAACCAACTAGTGATAAAATGTACGTCCCATCGGCCAAACATCCATCAATGGGCTTCAGTCCTAGCGCAGAATCGGCGCAGCGTCTTAGCACAAATTTGGCGGAATTTTGATTTTTAACATTACCGCTCAGTTTCGGTTATATGCTCGATGAAGACGTATGAGTAGAACAAAAGGAATTCCAATTTTATAAAGAGAGATAGTGGCTAGGGATTGTCTTTCTGCGTTCATTGGAAAAGGCCTATAACAACTACTGAACGGATAAAGACTATACTAGATAATAAATAATGCATGCTTACTGAGGGATAACCGTCGCCGAATATGCAATTGAATAAGCGACATGCGCAGTAATACCAGCACGTCGCATAGCTGTGAGCAATAAAAGTTGAATAAGTATGACGATGATGATGATCATGATGGTGATGATGATGACGATGATGACGATGATGATATGATGCTCAAAACAAACATCTTTATAGACACCAGAATTCGTCAAACATTTTAAAAGTGCTAATGTTACATTTGATTTCCTGATTAATTAGCAATAACTATGTTTCCATATAGACGGTACTCATATTCCATATTTACTTGAATTTTTAACGTATCCATGATGACGATAAAGATTGAAATGCGATGAAAATATAACACTAATCAATAAACAAATGACTACTTTTGGAAAAAGAATTCCATGTTTTTAAAATAAAAATAATTTGAAATTAGAATTCTTAGCCAAACAAAAATTATTTTGATTTAAAATGGCCAGAACTGCAGAACGGCAATTTCATAGGTAAAGACCTATAATACACGGTCATGGATATATACACGGGTCAAAATGGCCTTTTTACAATTTTTGTCTGTCTGTCTGTTTCTTCCGGCTAATCTCTGAAACGGCTGGGCCGATTTTTATGGGACTTTCACCAGCAGATAGCTAATGTTACAAGGAGTAACTTATGCTATAAAAATAATCATCATCAATCCGCGTACGACTGTAAACCCAAGTTAACGCGGGTGAAGCTGCGAGCAACAGCTAGTATACCATATTTCTCTGGACAGCTTACTTGTCAAACACCAATCTTCTGGTGGTGATGTCCGTGGGATAGCCAAGCTTGTACCACTCTTTTCTGTCGACCTCCACTATATTGAGGCTATACCAGATGCAGGTCAGACCGTGTAGAGTAAGGACTACAAGAATTGAGTGCTCCAGAAAATGTAGCTTCAAACGGGATGTACGCATCTGGATGCAGAACATTGTATTGAAATTTTGTGAAATTATTCAGAGTTTTAATTTTACATTAAACGCACAGAATACAAGTCATAAACTATTGCTGATTAGACATTGTGAGTGTGTTATTCACAATAATAATAAGATGAAATATTGTTTTTTTTTTTTAAGTTTATTACAATATCTGATGTATAGTTTTGAGACTGAATTCTTTCGAACATAGAAACGAATGATTGTTTATATCAACTAATTGATGTTTTCCGACACAATTAATTTTTCATTTTTTATATTCATTCATTCATTCAATGTATTGAGTGAAGAAATGATGAGGAATGGCGAATGGTGATACATGAATAAAATGGCCTTATATAATTACAGACGGTGTTTATGCAAAAATGTTTTTAAAAATATATACATTACTAGCTGTTGCCCGCAGCTTCGCCCGCGTTAACTTAGGTTTACAGCCGTATACGGATTGATAATGATTATTTTTATAGCCTAAGTTACTCCCTATAACATAAGCTATCTTTCAGTGCAAGTCCCGTCAAAATCGGCCCTGCCGTTTCCAAGATTAGCCGGAACAAACAGACAGACAAAAATGGTAAAAAATGCTATGCTAAAAACCGTTTTTTATTGAATGCATATGGATGCATTTCACTGACAGATATCTGATGTTATAGGGAGTAACTTAGGCTACAAAAATAATCAGCATCACTCCGGACACGGCTGTAAATCTAAGTTAACGCGGGCGAAGCTGCGGGCAACAGCTAGAACAACAGTTTATATAGGCTGCACCTCAAAGTCCTTTCTTAGGGGATACCTACGTCATAGTACCTTTATAAAGTCTCAGCCCGATCGGTTTAAAATTGACAAAGTTTTATACAAACTTTCATCCCCTATTTTATCCCCTTGGGAGTAGAATTAATGAAAATCCTTTCTTAGCGGATGCCTACGTCAGAAAATCTACCTGTATGCCAAATTTCAGCCCGATCCGTCTAGTGGTTTGGGCTGTGTGTTGATAGATCACTATGTCAGAAGATGAAATCTTTTTGTACAATTCTTAAGGTACAGTTACAATACATTTATATTATTATTACCGTGTTGTTTATGTCATTAAAAAATTTTATCAATCTGTATATTCTTCCGATAACCAGCCATCTTCGAAATAAAGTTAGAATTCTCGTTTGACAATAAAAAGCTGAAAAATTACAAGCTTGAAAGTATAATAAAGTGTTGTTGGAGCGTCCTCAGTTTCCCCACCATGGTTCAGGCCTTGTCGTGGCGGTGGGGCTCAGTAACCTAGGGTGAACCGCTGCACCTTGGGCGAAGCTAGTTGGGCCAAGGGGGCTCTTTGTATCCCTCTTATAAGAAGAGGGGACATAAGAGCAGGTGGCAAGGGGTGAGGATGGGAACCTCATCCCATTGTACTGTCCCGCCGTTGGGAGGGGTTGTTCTGTGGTGCGGGACATCCCCTCTGTGGAGATGGCGTCGGTCCCTTGCAGGACTGACTAGCCGTCGAGGTGCTCTGTTTATTTACTACGTTACACATACATACATATTTACTACGTTACATTACGTTTTAGTGGGTAGAGCTGCGTCCACTTACCAGCTGTCGGGCGCAGCGAGTCCCACATACCCGCGTGGGGAGACCCACTTCCCCGCGGGATGCCTCAGAGCATTTCCCGGCGTTAAAGGAAAAAAAAGCCTGTACAAGAGCTAAGCTGTTCATAGAGGCATGAGTTTTGAAGTCCAAATTCCAAAGGCTTAGATTATTCACTTGCACTTCCGAGAAGTTAAAGTTAGTACCAATGAAGGTAAAATAATGTGTTGGGCTCAGTAGCCTAGGGTGAGCCGCTGCACCTACACCGCATGGGGAGACCGACTCCCCCGCGGGATACCTCAGAGCATTTCTCGGCGTTAAAGAAAAAAAAAAGCGTCTTCAGTTTAAGCAGACAAAACTGCAGTGTTCTCGCAAGCAAAAAGTCAACTTTATGCTTGAATATAGTCTTTCAACCAGTATACATCGGGGCCCATATCTACCTAGTAACGCTAATATTTTTGACCCCGACGCCACCCCTCTTTTATAAGTGTGACCGTATTTGGCACTGTAGCTCTTAAACGGATGCGGTGGATGAGGTTTATTTTATTTAAAAGCAGGTTTTCTTGCGGAGGTTTTTAGGAATGTTTACAATTACAACGAATTATGTAAGAGGTAGTGTAATTGCTGCATTGCATCCGAATTGGAACAGCACGACTTGGGTGGTACCTCTCGTTCACATAGGGAGAGTGACCCATTCGTTTATCCTCTGGTTGAGCGGATGTCTATGGGCGTCGGTAGTCACCATAAGGCTCCGACTGCTCGTTTGCCTCCTCATGCTATAAAAAGACAACTTACCTATGATTTTTATTGGTACGATTGATATAATATCATACGTCAGCAGTAAAACGCTTTGTCTATACACGCGTACGTGTGTACGTAAGACCGGCCAGAACTGATGAAGCAGTACGATGAGAACGTCCACTATATATATAAGTTCACATATCATCAAAGTAACTTCTAGAAGCAGATTGGATTTCACCATGTGGTAACCCAAGAGGAAGTGGACGCAGTACTTGTATATTACTTGTAGTATAACTATCACCTGAAAATATAACATTATTAATATTAAAGCGACGCATTGTTTAATAATTATTCTAATACCGGACGTGCCAAAGGGGAATGAGCGTCCTGAGCGGGTCGAGGCTCTCCATACGCGCGCGAGCTTATATCTAAAGGACGTAAACGACAAAATGGTTTTTGTTATTGCATTGCGTTAAAAACGATAATCAAAGAAATTCCTCAAATAATTTTAAAGAACATGTAAAGACTCATCTACGAAGAAAGTTAAGAGGCTTAAACCGGACCCGTTTGCCCATAAGATGTGAATCTGTTTTTAATAAGAGGTATGTTTGATATTTTTTTCTCTGTTACAAAAGTTACCTAATATTGTATTAAAAACTAACAAAATAAGGTTTTTGTCATGAACTATTTATTAGGTTATATTTTCATTCGTAAATGGATGGAATCCGAAAATGGAATAACGCCGCATACTTCATGTTTTTTCGTTCTTGCAGCCGATTCCATCGAATTATAAGACGTTGTCACGTCAAAAAGAAAGAATTTATTATAAGAATGAAAAAATATAAATATAATGCCGACTCCACACTAGAGGTTCACGGGCGTACAAAATATAGATTATAACTATCGCAAATTCACAGCTTTGTTTTACGGCACTAATGTGGAGTCGGGCATAATGTTCATAATATAGAAGTTTATTTTTGTCATACAAATCTTTGAAGTCTTACAGAGATTCAAAGTCTCGGCATAGTAACAATTTATTATCGATTCTAATATTATAAATACGAAAGTTATTTGATTTATAACCTATAAATCCTAAATAATATTACCATAATGTAATATATTAAAAAAATCCATAAAATTGTCTAAGGAGATAAATTGAATTTTGAGTGACTCGGACTATCAAAATGTATCATATCAATTTAAGTAGGAATATAATTATGAATTTAAAGATAGAAAAGTCGCTGGAGATACATCGCCATCATCAGCCCCTATCCGTCCACTGCTGAATATAGGCCTCCCTCAAAGAACGACAAGACGATCGATCCCTCGCCACTCGCATCCAATACGGACCGGCCACTGTACGGAGATCGTCTTCCTACCTGGTTAATGGCCGACCAACACTTGGTCTACCCGAACGCGGCCTCTAGTGTTGAAGTGGCAGTAGGCTGGTCATACACTCTGGAGAACGGATGGCCGATGGGCCAATAAGGTTCAAGAGTGAAGATACATAGTAAACGTTAATTATTATTACGTATATCAATGTAACATACTTATTATTATTATTATTATTGTTTGTAATGTTGTTTTTTTTTTTTTTTTTTTATATAGAAGAGGGGGCAAACGGATAGTCGGTTCACCTGATGGTAAGTGAAGAGCGACATCCACAGACACCCGCTACACCAGTGGATTAGCAGGTGCGTTGCCGGCCTTTCAGGTATGAGTATGCTCTTTTCTTGAAGAAATTAATTACAGTATATATACGTTATTCTGATGAATAAACTATGTTATTGTAAAGTTTTATTGTAAAATCCATTCAGTAGTTTTTGCGTGAAAGAGTAACAAACATACATCCATACATTCTTACAGACTTTCGCGTTTATAACATTAGTTGGATACCATGTACTTATTACTTTCGTTTACGATTTAGAAACCTCTAAGAACGACTACTCTGTACTAGCCAGCACGTGTAAGCCTTCTGAATTAAATCTACAATCGTTTTCCATCAGATAAACCACTTACCCAATTTACAGTCCGCAAATAGAAAAAATACATTTTACCACATAACCTGCATTACTTAACATGATGATAACAGACTGATGTTAAGTGGAAACCCGAGCTCACGTGAGCGATGGTGTTGATTGATGGGCTGCGTACCGAGACAACGTTATTTACTCAGAACCTCATAAGAGCGTAATGATGTACCACATAAAAACAAAACATCTTTTTCATGTGTGACAAGAAGTAAGCGAGATCTTTGGCCAACCAAAAGCGTTATGTTTTGCAAATTTCATAAAAAAAAAACAGGAATATCGAAAAAATCCGCCAAGTGCCATTGAATGTTTGTATGTATATAATATTTATTTAGCATGCTATTTATCTATCATTTTGATGGATTTTAGCTTGATAGGTTTGTATATCTTAATCGTGAGATTGAAATTTGATATATCAAGTAAAGAAAGCGATCGGTCGTCTTGGCGTTCATTGAAGGAGGCCTATATTCAGCAGTGGATGGATAGATGGCTGATAATGATGATGATGATGATGAAGTTAGGAAAACTAAAATGGCGGTTGGCGCCAATTTTATATTTTCCACGGCACCCACAAGGAAAATAGGCCACATAATATATGAATTATATTTTAGTCCGAAAAAATTGTACAGATATCTTACTTGCCAGCATGTTGACCAAGGTAGCATAGCAATACTATTGGTGATGTTACCAGCTCGGCCCTCCCAAAGCCATTGCCCTCGGAAGCTCTGTTTCGGTGTCATGGGAATCGCACGGCTGTCACGGCGCAACGTTCTATAATCAATGTATTCTAAATAATAAACTAGATAAATTTAAAAAAGACGGGTGTACAAGTTTGACCGGTGTCTCTCTGTGGCACCGTATTTCCTGGTGGACCGAATTTCAGATTTGAAAGCGGTTTTTTATTTAAAAGCAGGTCTTCTAGCGGTGTTTTGTGTATTTTGCTGTTTTAATTTTACATTATGCATCTTTTATATATTTTAAATCCCTAAGGTCAATTGATACTTTCGGTTATCACATTTCTATAGTGATGTTCTTCTAGAGGCAAGCTTCTACTCTTTTATCAGCAAGGGTGGAGAAGCGTCAATTACCATAAGACTTCTTTGCATAACCGGCTGAATTGTCTTCGATGTACAGAACAATATTTGACTGAACGAAAGGTATGCACGTAATATCAGGATTGTGGCTTCTCCGGATATAACAATCGTACAACTGTGTGGTTCAATTGTGTGGTTACCTTTTGAGGAATTAGATTACACTGTTGTGAATTTTCCGGCGCATACCTATTTATGTCTAAATTGTCAATTTTATTATTGTTACTACAACTATTTTTAATTTTATGTATTTGATTTTGTATCTAACTACAGTTTTTGTGTGTTAAGTGTGTATTAGATAAAGTATGTGTAACGGTGTATAAATATTCCTTAATTAATTTCTATTCTATTCTATTCTAATATTATAATATAAATTTCTTACCCAACAGTCCTAAGAGAAGGTTGGCTCACACTTCGTATCATAATGTAATCTATATCTATACCACTAATAATTATTGCATTTAAATTTATTTTAAATTACACGTCTTGAATACAAATTAGAACCATAACCATCCAGATAGCTAATCATTTTAACAAATAATGAGTTATGATATAATTCAATTTACTATTTTACAAGAAACGTTTAATTTTGTCCATTAAATTATACCGCTTTACTCAAGTACAACGATCCTTTTATTCGTGAAAATTATTCTAAGTATTCCTTATTCAGTCTAACTCTTACTTCTTCAAGTAATGCCTTTTGAGGGGAAATATTTTCAAAAAGATCAATAATTGCGATAGGAGAAATTAATTTTGAGTCACAAAGCTAAATATTTATAATATTTTCAATATATAAAAGTATATTCTTGTGACATCTAAGTACTTAAATTTTATTTAATACTAACTTTTAACCGCAGCTTCACCCGCGTGGAGATCGAAAAAGTAGCTTTGATATTCCCTTGCTAGAATGAGATAAAAAATGAAACAAATAACGCCGGCGTCAAGTGACAGCTATGCTGTCGCGTTTCGTGCGGTTTGTGAGTTTCCGATAGCCCATTGAAGGGGAAGGGAAACATCTGGTTGTGCGGATGTCTATCGTCGTCGCCCGTCGGTAGTCACCGTAAGGCTCCAGCTGCTCGGTTGCCTCCTTGTGACATAAAAAAATAAGTAGTGTTTATCCTTAATAATATTATAAAATGTATACGTGTATTAATCATAAAGTTAATATACCTAGCGGAATAGAGGAACAAAACGCTGAGCGAGTGAGATGTCACTAGCAGTAACACCGTGTGATAAAAAGAGATGCATAATCCGTCACGCTGACAATTTAAGCTTTGTGAATTTTTGTGATATTACGTGAAATCGCGCATATTTTTGAGAAATAGTGCTTCAGAAACATGGTGACTTGTTCAGTGATTGATTCCTGTACAACACAGCGAAATAACCCCGAAAAATGTTCATTTCATAGGTAAATTATTCCAAATCGACACCAATTCAACTTCCAAACTCAAATTTCCAAATTCAAATTCCAAACATAGTATTTATTTTTGCTTATACGCTTCGAATTATAATGAATAAATATGTTAATTCTCTTCTATAAATATTTATCTATGTAAGAAACAAAGATTGAATACACATAATGCAGAATTTACGAATATTTTGTGTAAAAGAAATAATTTTCGTTTTACACTAGGGCTGCATCAAGTTATCGATATTTCGTGTCCACTGTCTATAACGCGATAAACGAATATCTATTACTGATGTCAAAATACTATTTAAGATACTTGACTGTTATTATAATTAGTATATAATTTATGTATCTTTCAGATTTCCTACTAACCTCGATACTAGAAATGCATGGCCTAGATTAATTGATCGTCCAAACTGGAATATCACGAAATCTTATTCATGTATATGCAGTAAGCATTTTGGAGAAACATATTAACAGAAGCAAGGAGCGATACGAATTTTGATGAAATCTGCCTTTCAAGCAATTAAATGCAAGCTCTTTGTTTTTTTATTGAATTTTGAATAGGATGAGGATTTATAAAATTCTTATTAGGTTTATTTTTATTATGAATCTAATAGAACTCAGATTAGGTCGAATTTAGACGAGTTATAAAGAAAACTTGATAGTAGGTAAGAGTTTTATATGAAAAATTGAAAAATTAATTAATTACATTATCAATTTAAAATTAATGTCAAAAGAAAGAATTCAATTTGCCAATAATAACACAAAAAGATTTGTGACGATAGCTTAAAACTATTATACGTTTAAAGTTATTGCTGAATACGTAAAAAAGTGAGTTACCTAATCTATTCAAACTTCATAGATTTTTGATCTGTAATATTTCATTGTGCAAAGATATGTATGTAATTAATATTTTATCTTAGAAATGATGTCAGTAGGTTTATACAAATGTATATAATATAAGGGTTTTATAGAAAACATAATAAATAAACATTTTAGATCTCGGCTCACAGTAAAATTATAAGGAAAATATATATAGGCTATGTTATATTCTGATGTAAAGGCTATATTATTGTAAAGTAGGTATTAACAATTTAAAACTGTATCATTAAAATCCATTCAGTAGTTTTGTGTGAAAGAGTAACAAACATCCATACATGCAAACTTTTGCGTATAATTTAAGTAGGATTATACATAAATAACTTCTAGGATATCCATTTGATAATCCCTGTCTATATCATATCTAAGTAATAAATGTTCAAAGTAAATAAAGATCATTTCAAATTCATTTCATCTAGAAATATAGAGTTCCCTTATTTGTTTCAAAAAGGTATGTTTCAAAGGTCAATTCAAAGCTCGCACCACCTTTACACGGGCGACTGACAAAGCGATCCGCTCAAAAACAGAATAAAAAATTTCCGAACTGAGAGGAATAGACGAACGATGATTTTGCGAAAATTTCCAAGCGAAATAGTAAAGAGTTACGAAAAAGGTTTTTTAAAATATTACTCTGAGGATAATTATATTTATGAATGTAGGCAATTCTATGGCTTTTATTGTGTATAATTTGAAATACTTTTACGTGGCTTGTAGGTTGTTTAATTATACTGGATTTTTATATTAAAATTATTGACCTAGTGGCTTGGAACTAATTAACTGTCTATAGCCTTCGTTATAAATAACTAGCTGTTACCCGCAGCTCCGCAAATAAATTTTTTTTTGACCTAGTACTAAGTGATATCATAACTCATTTGTAAATTGGGTGTACCCCATCATGGTTCAAGCCTTGTCCTTGCGGTGGGGCTCAATAGCAGAAGCAAATTAAGCCAAGAGAGGTGCTCTTTGTACCCCACTTATAAGAAGATGGGACAAAAGAGCAGGGGGACTAGGGAAGAGGAAGGGAACCTCACCCCATTGTATTTACCCCATTGTATTGTGGTGCGGCACAACCCCTCTGTAGAGCGTCGGTCTCTTGAGGGACTGACTAGCCGTCGAGGTGACCTATTTGCTCAACAGATCCGGGGCACCTTACCAAAGGCGGCATTGGTGGCATTAGCCGGGTTTTAGTGGGTAGAGCTGCGTCCACCTTTCGGAGTACCACATACCCGTCTGGGGAGACCCACTCCCCCGCGGGATACCTCAGAGCATTTCCCGGCGTTAAAGAAAAAAAAAGGCAACTCATTCACGTAATTCAAGACCCTAAAAAAGCGACTGGAGGCGCTCGCAGATGGTTTAGAGGGGTAGTGCATTCCCAAGTGCGAGACCCACATAGGTCCAGGAGCCTTACCCGAGGTAAACCTGGATCATGCGAAAGCATTAACCTGCGTCATCAAAAAAAAACAGCTCATTCACGTGTCTATAGTGATCTCGGTGCCAGTAATTACACTGTCTGTCCTAACCTTCATATACATCGAAATTATTTGACGAAACCATACCAGGATGCTGGTATCCATGCAGACATGAACGCTGGACAGCGTCTCCGACCCACCTTTGAAAATTTGCGATGATGATGATGATGATGTAGAAACACAGAAATATTCAAGGACCCATGGCAGCCATATATTTGGTATGGTTATTTTAAAAGCTCGCATGTAATTAAGAGATTAAAAGATCAGGCTGCGGACGAGCTTGCCTGGCTTTTCATGAAAATACGGTGTATAGTATACCCGACCCACGCAAGTTCGTATTATAAAAAATGTTGAGTTTGAACAGACATTATAAATCTCTATCTGAGCAATCTGTATTTATGTATGAAAAATCTCGTGTTGCTTGATAACACTAATGTCTAAAACAGCTCAACCGATCTTAATGGTTGTAAATGTACCTATACCTATTGATTTCAACTTGAGAGCTAGTTTTTAAATCTAGATGATTTTTTTAAGAAAGAAAGAAAAAGAAACTTTATTAACACGGTTGTTGTTGTTATTACTATTACTACTAGAAATTTATTTAAGCTGTAGTTACTTGTACTAATTTTTTTTTTTATTTTTTTTTTGACGTGAAAACGTCTAATAAATCGATGAACGTCGGCTGTATGCTCGAAATTATTAGGCGTCTTTGTCCCGTCATAGTAGGAGAGCTGGCACCAAATTTTGGGCCGCAAGCGGTTTTTTATGACGTTGTCACGTTAAACTATCGTCCGTACACCAACTTTACAGACCGGCTTTTTTTTACTAAGAGAACCTCATTATTTTAAAATGGCAATAATAATGCACGCAAACACAACTAATCGATATTAAAATCTGTTTTGCTTCACAAGACTAAGTAAAAAACTGAAACATATCCTAAACATGAAGTTCTAAGTTTACATTCATATACCATTTGACTAAACGGCTTTGCTGAAACATTCAAAGCCTCAGAGAACGGGTGTATAGAATTTGTGGAGCTTCCGACTTCAACAGATTTGCTTTATCATTGATTCTAGTTAGAGGGAAACCTCGTATACTAATTAGTCGCAGCCTTTACATGAGCTAAGCTGTTCATAGAGGCACGAGTTTTGAAGTCCAAACTCCAAAGGCTTAGATTATTCACTTGCACTTCCGAGTAGTTAAAGCTAGTACCAATGAAGGTAAAATAATGTGTTGGGCTCAGTAGCCTAGGGCGAGCCGCTGCACCTTGGGCGAAGCTAATTGAGCCGATGGGCTCTTTGTACCCCTCTTATTGGGACAGAAGAGCAGGGGGCAAGGGGCGAGGACGGGAACTTCAGCCCATTGTACTATCCCGACGTTGGGAGGGGTTGTTTGTTGTGAGTCCCACATACCCGCGTGGGGAGATCCACTCCCCCGCGGGATGCCTCAGAGCATTTCCCGGCGTTAAAGAAAAAAAAAGGTAAAATAATGTGTTACTTTTAATTCAAAAGTAGTAATTTTAACATCCAGTAGATTTTACATTTCCGACTCCATGTCAGTAAGAAAGAAACTTGTCTCTTACCTTGACGCTTAAAGGCTCATAATCAGTTGTATCTATTCGGGCCCAAGGGGTTACAGGGGTACCGAAATGTGTAAGTAAAATTCTTAAACTATTCGGAATTCTATTGAAAAAAACTCCCGATATGTCGCTACGGGCCCCATTAGGTCAAGCTATGCTGTGATGTATATAAGCACTACTGAAGCAATGGTTTTAAAAAGCTGAATTTTTCTATTGAAACTGTAAGTTATTTTGAATCTATAAGCTGTTACATGTACTGTAAATGTTAAATTTACTTAAAAAATCTAAACTAAATAACTAATGTATCCTAATGTATCATATAGATACATAAATACCTACAAATGGCATTTAACCGTAAATCTCATGATACCTCAAAATTAAATCATACAAAGCCAATCCAACAAAGATATTTTTATATCGAGCGCCAGTGCAAAAGTACTGCAAAATTGTAACCGCACAACGTGCTAAATAGTTCTTTCCCTTGCAATTCCAAGACCACCCTCGTGCCAGGTACGAAGTAGCACAGATCATTTCAGTATTTTTCATTTATTCTATGAAATCAACATCTTTTTCGTATTCTAGCCTGATGTTTTATGAAGTATATGCTTGCCACGTTTGTTAATTCCAATATGGCATTGAACTATCAATTATGGCATGTATGATAAATGTGCTATAATCCTGTATATATAGTAATATAATAAAGCCAAAGAGTTTGTTTTTTAAAAGAACTCATTTCTGGAACGACCTATCTGATCGAAAAAAATATTCTTTTAATCTCTTGCATTTTTTTATTCTCTGCATAATCCAGTCATATATCCAGCCGTCACATAGTTAATATGAATATAAGTACAAAGTCGAAACAAAGAGTCTAATACTACAAAGCAACGCGTTAGTGAATGTGCGTTAGAGGGGTGTAACGCATGTTAATAATATCAGTAGCAGAATATATCTAAACACTAGCTCTAAGGCTCGGCGCAAACGGGCCAACGACCATAAGCTGCGGGTAAGGCTCGGCACAGACGGGCCACCGACATCGTCGCTTACGCATAATTATTATAGACTATCTGATAAAAGAGTAATAATACTTCAATATTATTCTGTTCTATCTATAGCTAAAGACCCCTCTTAATGAACGCCAAGACGGCGATCCCGCTACTCGCATCCAACCGGCCACGATCATCCTCCCTGCTAGGTTTTTTTGTTTTTCTCATGATAACGTTATGAATTGATGAACATCGGCTGCACGTACGAAAAAGTGTCCGTTCCTTACATGAAATGTATCAAGTATTCAAATTGTTTCGAGAATGGCTTCAACGCTCATACTGTAAAGGGCGTCTGTCGGAACTGCTAGTATTATATATAAGAGGCATTTTATATATTGTTTTAAACTAACGCGATCACTATTCATATTTATATTAATATTATTAAATAAAAATAAATAAAATAAAAAAGCCTTTTATTTCCAGTATTTAAAGTTGTCTCTGTCTTCAGCTACTTTACTCCAATTTTGACCAGCTATCGCTTTAAGAGGACGCCTCGGTAATTTTGTCGTCAATAATTTCAATTTATTTCAGTAATTCCAAAACACATGAAAATATAAATTGGTGACCTGGATAGTTCATGATATAAGCCTTATTTTTCTAATTTTCGAAACACGATTAGGTAACTTTTGTAACAGAGAAAAAAATAACAAACATACCTCTTATTAAAAACAGATTCACATCTTATGGGCAAACGGGTCCGGTTTAAGCCTCTTAATTTTCTTTGTATATGAGTTTATACATGTTATTTAAAATTGTCATATGAATTTCTCCAATTATCGTTTTAAACGCAATAATATAACAAAAACCATTTAGCCGTTTACGTCTTTTAGTTATAAGCAGCGCATGTATGAAGGCCTTGTCCCGCTCAAGCCTCTCAGTCCCCTCGTGACTATTGTCAGCGACGGGTCTGTGCCAGTTCCTCGCTAGTTCATTTCACGAATTTATTTAATGGTTTTATTAAATGTCTAAATTGTTTGTTAGCAAAATGTCAAAATATGACACAAAAGAGGTTTAAAGTTTACATCATAATATTTATTTGTAATTTATAAATATAGGTAATTTTTACTTCACTTTCTTTTTGTGTCAAAATATATTCTGATAAGTATTAAGTGGTATTATTTTAAATATTTATTATATTTTAGAAAACAATTGTTGGAACAATGTTAGGAGAATAAAACAAGGGAGTCGTCATCTGATTGCAATAGAAATAAAGAAATGTCGGCTAACATTTTAAAAGGGCACGTATGAAAAATTCTTTTTTTTTCGGATGGATCTATGCTAACGGCCCGAAGGCCCTAATGCTACATCGGATTAGTGTGAGCCCATTTGGCTCACTTTTGCTTTGTAAAAGTTGGAGGTTGCCCCCCCGCCAACCGTGCAGTCTGCGACTACACGGCCTCCTGGCGTCGGGTTGGTGAAAAATTCCTTTTTTTTTTTTGGTCCATTTACAATCAGCCTCATAGCTTTAATTAAATCTGTTGAACTTTCTGGACGTTATATTTTTTATATCACCGAAACACTAATTTATTTTGTATCTTCTAGAAATCAAGACACCTTACCGAATTACGCAGAGTTACTCAATGTCTTGCCCGCATAAGTTTTTGTTACTATGTATTTATAAATATTGATTATAGATAGAAGAGGGGGCAATTATTATTATTATTATTTAAGGGGTGGGGACGCCAGCAAGGCCAGACGGGTGATCAGTCCTCATTAACGGGACCATTTCACCCAATTCCCCGGGCTCGCCTCTGGGATTAGATGCGGGGACGGGTTATCATTTGCCCCTCTGGTGTCACCCCCTCAAACCTACGTGTTGATCTACAAAAACTACTTAGCTGCCTTATGGTTAGATATGCTAAATCTTCCTTCTTCAGCTCGTCCGCTCCAAACAGCTCCCATCTTGCGTATGCATATGCTGGGCATTCCGTTATGAAGTGCAGACTGGTCTCTTCTTTCTCTTTGCACTTAGGACACAGAGGGTCCTCTGCTAGCTTCATTATTGACAGGTGTCTGTTGAGTGGGCAGTGTCCCGTCAATATTCCCACAACTGTTCTAATGTTGCTCCTATTGAGTTTGAGCAACTCTTTAGTCTTCTTGCTGTCAAGCGTCGAGATGAAGAATTTCGACTGTCTACAGCTCTTCGTGTCATTCCATCTCTGGTTTGTTTCTTTGTTTATTCTCAGGGTTATAACATTTTTTGTTATCCTGTGTGCTATTGGCAGTCTCGGCTCAGGGCCTATGAACGTCTCATCGGCACCTTCTCTCGCCAGTCTGTCTGCTTCTTCATTGCCCGCATTTCCCTCATGTCCAGGTACCCAGGCAATTACTATCTCAGTCTGGTCTGCTAGATCTTGCAGGGTGTTTTTGCATTCTTTGACCAGTGCTGAGGTAGTCTCCCTCTTATTGAGGGCCTTCAATGCCGCTTGACTGTCACTGTATATGACTGCCTTCTCAATCCTCTGTGCGCTAGTGATATTTTGTTTAATCATGTTGGCGCATTCTCGTATTGCGAATATCTCCGCTTGGAATACGCTGGAGAATCTGCCTAGATTAAACGATGCTTTCATTTCAGTTGGATGGCTAATATATACGCCAGCCCCTGATAACTTTGTCGATTCCTTCCTGGATCCATCTGTGTAGCCGACCATCGTTGTTTTTGGGTGGTCGATGTTAATGTTCCATTTATCTCTCGAGCCTATGCTTATCTTGTATTTCTTGTCGAAGATTCTCTCCTTCTTTATCAAATCATTGTTTGATAAAATCATGGATAGATTTTCTTCGTACTGTTTTGCTATTTCGGCGTGACCTTTGTCATAGTGCCCTCCCTTCCATAATTTGTTGCTCTTAAGCTTGAACCATTGTTCAGTCGCTTTCTTCTTGATCGTGAGATCAACTGGGTTGAGGCCGAGTATCATCTCTAGAGCCGCCGTTGGTGTTGTTTTCATGGCGCTCGATATCATGATGCTGGCTAGTCTCTGTACTTTTGTGAATTCTTTCCTGTTCGTTCCTAATTGTGCCTTGTGCCACCACACTAAGGCTCCATGTAGAATTCTTGGTAGTACTATGGCTTGTAGATCCAATGAACCACATTTGGTTTCATGCCCCAGGTTCTACCTACCGCTCTCCTGCATTGCACAAGGGCACATTTGGATTTTGTGCAGATCTCTTTAACGTGGGCTTTGTAGTTCAGATTTCTATCTAGGATTACTCCCAGATATTTTATTTCATTGACTACCTCTAGATTTTCGTTATCGATTCTCAATGGAATCATGCTATCAATCTTCCTCTTGTTTGTGAATAACACTAGCTTGGTTTTTGCTGGGTTCAGGTTTAGCCCTTTATCCCTGCACCATCGTAGCGCTGTGTCGATTCCTCGCTTCATGATGTCTCTGGTCACGCTCAGTACTTTACCTGTGACCAGAATTAGACCATCGTCTGAGTACGCCTGTATGTAAATGTGCATGGCGTTTATCTTTGATACTAATTCGTCTATGAGAATGCACCATAGGAGCGGAGACAGGCATCCTCCTTGCGGAAATCCTCTTCTTGCTCGAATGGTGCATGTTGTTCCCGCTAAGTCAGCTTGTATCGAGCGATGTTTTAACATATTAGTTATCCATCCCGTTATCTGTCCAGATATCCCCTCTCTGTTAAGTGCTTCCACAATGGATTGAGGAGTGGCCTTGTCAAAGGCTCCCTCTACATCGAAGAAGCAGCCAAGGGCATATTCTTTGTTCTCTATAGCTCTTTCAATTCTTATTGCCGCGTTGTGTAATGCCGTGTCAATGGATTTCCCTTCCATGTAGGCGTGTTGGTTGGCGTGTAGCGGCATTGAACTCTTTTCTATCCCTGCTCTCATGTGTCTATCTAGTATCTTCTCGAGTGTCTTCAATACAAACGAAGAAAGGCTTATACATCTGAAGGATTTCGCCTCGTGATATGTAACCTTCCCTGGCTTAGGTATGAAGACGGCTTTGACTCTTTTCCAGCTACTAGGGATGTAGTTTGTTGCTAAACTACTCCGGTATATGGTGAGTAGGTCATCTTTGATATACCTAAGGGCAACTTGTAGCATCTTGGGAAAGACGCCATCGGGTCCCGCCGCTTTATACGGTAGGAATGATGAAATGCTCCATGTTAATGCTTCTTCGGTGATAATCAGTTCCGCTTCCGCTTTCGCTTCTGCTAGATTCTCACCTGATGTGACAACCATGTCTTCTTCTGAATAGCTTGTGCTATCCGGGAAGTGTGTGGCCATCATTTCTGCAAGTATTTCTTTGGGTTCCACTACTAGGGTGTCACCTTTCCTTAGGCTTCCTAATTTACAGGTTTTGTCTTTTGCTAGCGTTTTTACCAGCCTGGCCGCTTCTGGTTGTTTTGTAACGCTTTCGCAGTATGTACTCCACCCGTTTCTGTTTTCTTTGCGGCTCTGGTACTTAAAATTGTTGCGTTCTTCTCTGTATCTCCTCCAGCTTTCGTCGTCGTCCCTGTTCAAGGCGACTCTAAGTGCCCTTCTAGTCCTTTTCCTTGCTTTGTTCAGGGATTTGTTCCACCAGGGTTGTCCCTTCCCCGGTCTAATCTCTTTCTGTGGGCAGGCTTTGAGATAGGCATCGTTAAGAGCTTTCTCAAGCCTACAGGCTTCTTGTTCTATTTCTTCCTTTCCTCTTAATTCTCTTTTACCAGGAATCCACTCACTCAGCGCTAGATCGAAAGTTTCCCAGTTTGTTTTCCTATTATTTCTAAATTTTACTACTTCCAGCTGGCAGTTCAGGTGGAATGTTATTCTGCGGTGATCTGAGAAGGCATAAGAGGTGTCAACCTTCCAATCTTTCAACAGATGGGAGGCATCGCTTGACATTAATGTTATATCAAGAACCTCTTTCCTTGTTCTAGTTACAAACGTGGGTGTGTTGCCTACATTCATTATTTCCAGGTCCGTGCTAAGAATATATTCAAGTAATAAATCTCCCTTCTTGTTGCAATCCGTGCTGCCCCACACCTTGTGGTGGGAGTTGGCATCACAGCTCGCGACAATCGGGATACCCATACCTCTATATTTCGACATTATCTCTTCTATAAGTTGTCCTGGTGGTTCGTAGTCCGTCTCACTCGGGATGTAGACCGACATGAAGACCATTTTCTTTGTATTCCCATCTGCCATACATAGTGTGCCTAGTACAGCCGTGAGATCTCTGTAACATTCAACTTCCATTAGTCCTAACGCCCTAGCTCTGTGCTAACATAGATGCATGTTCTGGGGTCGGACTCACCAACACGATGGTAGATAGTTTCACCACCCAGACAGCCAATGCCAACAACACGGCCATTAATAACATATGGCTCTTGTAGCAAGGCGATGTCTATGTTATTTGCTACCACAAATCTGCAAAGCTCTGTCATGGCTTCGCGACAATGGTGCAAATTTAACTGAAGTATCTTTATTTTATTTTGTGTTGTGTTTGTAAGTGTGTGTGCGTGTGTAGGGTCACTGTGAAGAGTCATTGTGTGTAATGTGTGTGTGCCGCCCGAGACCTAGTGCTTCGGGCCCCGCTTCTGATCACCGTCAGTCACACTATGGTGAGCTTCCGGTGTCTTCAGCGGGGCGGTCTGCACAGGTCCCAGGTCTGTGTCTGTTGATGTGCTTGGGCCGCTGTTGGGCAGGGCTGATCGCAGGGGCTGTTGGGAGCATCTATTTTCTCCCGAACAGACACCACCGCAATCTATGCCCTTACCCCCCAGCGACTCCTCTGTGGAGTTCTGTGGGTCTGTTTGTGTGCCGCTGTCCGTCACCTTGGACCCGCTAGCATGTCCGGCATCGGCCACATCAGGTTTCACCTGTTGCTTGCTCGTACGCAGCAATCGGGCCTGAACCTGGGTGGCCTGGTAGTTGAGCCAGACATGTCCTATGTCCTCCTTGAAGACGTCGTTGGGGACCCCCATCACCAGTCTTTCCCCAGCGAGGAGTTTCTCCCTGGAGATAAGGGTCCACTCCGACATCCTCAATTCAGTTTTATAGGCGTTCTGCCCCTGCAGAAACTTCGGCGCTCTTGGATCCACTTTACCGGGCAGCCATACTGCTACTCTGCTCCGGTTCAGTGGCTTCACCTTTAATGGGATCCCGTTATACACACCAAAATCGCATGTCAAGATCCACTCCCTCGCCTCCATCGTGAGCGGTGTCACAAGGAAGAAACCTTCCGACACCAGTCCCGACGTCGCAAAAGCAGTGGATCTCCCCATGTCCTCCTGGGGGTCCTCCATCTTGGCGAATATAAGATCCGCCAGCTTGTCCCTGATGAGGTCTGCCGCAGCCTCGTCCACCCTAACGCCATCCTCCCGGTGCACAATGACCGCGAGATCGCTCTGCTCCTTTGCAGAGCAGCGCGGTCCCTCAGCCAGAGCCTCACCTCGGTTTAGTCGCTTGGCCGGGCGCTGCTGCGACGGGCCCTCTTCAGGGTCCGTCCCCTGTCTTTTGACTTTCGGAGGCCTCCTCGACTCCCCCGCCCCAGCGCTCGTCGAGGCTTTCGCCAGAGAGCCCTGCGACGCGAGAGCTGAACTGGCCTCCTGAATCTTCCTTTTCAGCTTACGCTTCTCCCGCTTCCACTTACTGCGGCTCATCTGCCAAGTGGTAGGGTCTCTATCACTACCTGCACTACCGGAACCTTGGGCCTCATCCTTTTTAGGGGACGGGGTAGGCGACTCCAGCAGTGCCTCCTCCGAAAACTTAAGTGACGCGCTGAAAGCGGTCGCAAGCGACTCGCTTTCAACGCGTTCTGGGGTTGGGTTTTTGTTTATTGTATACTTTTCCTCCATCTTTTCCCACGAGTAGCAGGGGAACTAAAAAGGTCAGCCCGAGCAGAGCCCCGCTTGCTCGGGTAAGGCTGCTTACTACTCCAAGATTGCCATCTCTTTGGAGAGACACCGTTCGAGACCAAGCATCCCCTTGGCCACGCATCCCTCGGCACGGTCCGTCTTACACCTTGGATTGGGGGAGAGGAAAGGAAATGGGTATAGGGATTCTCCCGCCGTGTTGGAGTGCACTGGCGAGATAGCGTCATTTCGTTTAGCTACCTGGATCCCAGGGTAGTTGGTGGTGTGCAATGCCTGTTTGCAGATCCGGATATTTCCAGGGTGAACGACGGGGACGTAGAAATGACACTTGGCGGCCAGACATATCTTGCTCAACATTGCACACTTGAGCATATATCAGCCGCCCATCACCCCAAGAGGGGGCAAACGGACCGTCGGTTCACCTGGTGGTAAGTGAAAAGCGATATCCACAGACACCCGCTATACCAGATGATTAGCAGGTGCGTTGCCGGCCTTTCGTATCGGTTCAGAAATACGTAGGTGGCAGCGGATTCCATTTAATCGTCGTGCGAGTCAGGAAATGCCGTAAAATCGAGTTATTGTGGGTTTTCGGACATCGAGATGGTGTGGGTGAAATTTGGTAAATATCCGGTGGAGGAATTCAGCTCCAGGTATTAGTCCGAACAATTCCACATAAAACTCCCCGTGGTAGATGCGGTAGATTTTTTTTATAGAAAAGGGGGCAACCAGATAGTCGGTGTTCGATAAAATGCAGAGCGATCCGACATCTCTACGCAACTCTAAATAATCAAGTTGATTGAACCTTACTATCGGCGACGATTCGAGAAGAAACTGATATTGGGGCGGTCCAGCCTAGAGGTGAGAGCAGTATTCCATGTGAGGCCGGATCTGCGCCTTGTATAATTGTGGGCGGTGTGAAGGCATGAACTACTGCTTCGCCCTATCCACACGCCTAGTTTTTTATAAGAAACTCGGCGTGATCGATAAAAGGCTATATAAACTAGCCTAGAGGCTAGTTTAGCCATCCATATGACCATGAAATTGCACATCGCTCCATATGTCGACGCCAAGTATCCCAATGCTGGCTGAGGCGGTTAGGGAAGTTGCCTTTAAATTGTAGAGGAACGACGGTAGCCGATTTTTTTGCGGTAAACGCGCAAACTTGTGTCTCGTTCGGGTTAATTGGACTAGGTGAAGTCGCCCCCATTCCAGAACTTTGGCCAACAGAGACTCGATTTCAAACACAAGTTTCTTACGACACTCATCGACTTGTTACCGAGAAAAATTAGAGCGGCCAAGTGTATAGGGCATCTCCAGTGCTGTCGTCTGCATAACACTGAATGCCGCTAGTTTGCAGCATATCATTGATATGCAGAAGAAAATAGGTTGAAAATAGTACACAGCCTTGCGGAACACCAAAATTAACAGACTTGAGATCCGAGCATGCACCGTCGACAACGACCTTGATGTTCCTGTATGCCCAAAAACTGGTGATCCACTTACATAATTTCTCGGGAAGCCTTCACTATGTCTAAACTAACCGCCAACGCTTCCCCTTCGGTCTCTACTGCTCCAATCGTTGCGTTAGGAATATTAGAAGATCACCAGCTAAGCGATTCCGTTGAAAGCCATATTAGCGATCGCTAGTCAACTGGTGCTCCTCCAAATATCGCCGGAGCTGGCAGTTAATTATGGTTTCCATAATCTTTGAGAACAAGGAAGCTATAGTTATTGGTCTGTAGTTGAACGGGTCAGAGCGGTCCCCTTTCTTAGAGATCGGGTGGATCAAAGCGGTCTCCTACGAGCATCGGACGACGCCTAATGAATAAGAGTATCGGAAAAGACGGGTAAGGACGGGTGCCAACTCAGGAGCACAAGTTTGTAGCACCAGCCGAGGGATGCCGTCAGGCCCACTCGACTTATGAATTTCCATCGAAAAGAGAGCTTTGCGCACGGAGATCGGCCTGAAAATTATTTCCGACATTGAGGTGTGGTACCAGTCACCGAGGGACCGTCGGTGGTATTTTTTCCTGGTCATTCAAAGTCGAGATGGAAGCAAAAAGGGAGCCTAGAAGATCGGATATCTCCTTAACGTTGTGGGCCGACGAGTCATGTGATGTGATGGTGGGGATGGCTTACAAAAATTCCCTTGAACAGCCTTGGCGAGCGATCAAAATGCACGAGCTCCCGAAGGAAGTCGAACCAATCTCTCACCAATTCTGTTTACATGCTCCGCTTTTGCCTCAGCAATAGCCCTTTTGAAGGACCTGGAGGCAAAGTTATACTCCTTTTTTAATGCGCTTGTCTTTACATCCTATGCTTGGTAGCTTACCCGCTAATGGCGTGTAGCAATCTTACACAGTTGACCAAACCAGGGCTGGGATTTGCCGCCTATAGGCACTGCAGAGCTTGAAATGAAAAGCTCCATGGCTTATAGCGCCATCTCAGCAACGATGTCTGGGTCATCCAGCGAGAATCAAATTCGCCCCCATGGGTAGGATGCAAAAAAGGATCGCATCCCATTCCAATCAGCTGACCTATAGTGCCAAACACAGCGGCAGCCCGAAAAACGAGGCCGTGATGGGCTTGCAACTGGCACTGAACTTCGGATCAGACAATGGTCCAACGAGCCAAGTCGAGTCGAGCCACTTGGTGTGATGAACCACCAAGTATCATGATCTCTATGGATGGGATCTGTTGTAGCACGGAATCTGTAGCCATTTGGATGTACTCCATTAGTCGATCGGTTTTATCATTACCGCTGTGGGACCTATATAGGGAGGTATAGACGCGGGGATGGTCATGCACGATGCACAACCAGAGGATGGAGAGGTCCCTTCAAGACTTTCAAGACTACCAAGGCGATGAGAGCAGACATCCTCTCTGATGTACGCGCAAACTTCAGCCCGTGGTACAAAAAAGTGTTCTCATTTGTACCCCGAACAGGAGAGATAAGAAGTATCAGCTGGAGAGGATATCTGAGTCTCGGTCAAAAATAGGAGGGCCAGCTTCGCCATCTGGAGGTGGTAATGGACGATGTTAAGAAGTCCCCTGAGGTTACAGAAATCCACGGTCATTGTGGTAGGGAACTTCTGTCGACTGCTCCGTTTGACCCCGGGCAGTTTTTGTCTTGAGCACAGATTCCCCAAGAATTCGCGGAGCTGCCCAGGTAGCCCGGTAGCCTAGAGAGGGATTCTCCGGTGCTTTCGCGACCGGTACCCTACTGGGGAGTCTTTGCATAGTCTGTGCTGCCATGTGTGGAGGGAGGGATGGGCAACCGGATCTCTCACATAACACCGTCGCCATTCGACTTATATATATGCAAGATATTTATGCAAGAGCGAAGCACTTATAAGCGCCAGCCCATTCAGCTGCAAATGCAAGTAATTGTATAATATTAAACAATATAAACTTAATAATAATTATATAAAGTGTTTTACTGTACATTGTACATCATAATATCAATGTAAAATGAAAATATGTTAAATGTAAAAATAAATGATAAAGAACTAGAATCATCGTATATTATCTAATCTAATATATAAAATTTCCATGTCACAATGTTAGTTACCGTACTCCTTTGAAACGGCTTTACCGATTTTTACCAAATTTTATATGCGTATTCAGTAGGTCTGAGAATCGGCTACTATCTATTTTTCATACCCCTAAGTGATAAGGGTGGTCAACCCCTCAAATTTTAAAAGTTAACGCGGGCGAAGCTGTGGGCAACAGCTAGTGAAAGTATAAAATGAAATATATTTATCTAAATACAAAATGAAGTTCATATGACAAAAAAACAAAATTAAAAATATATAAAATGACAACTCCAAGACGTCTACGATGTTACACATGGCGCGCGATAGCTCGCAAATTGCAATATTTACGTTCTTATCGGGGTGTGCGGGGTGCGGGGCGCGCCTGCCCGGTTTTAGAATTATTGTTTACCGAGGCGTCACCTTAATTTCGTTTAATGTTACTTTTTTAGTCCATCTGTGATCAGTTAGCCGGGCAACATGTCCTGCCCACTTCCATTTCAATTTTTTTGCGTAGCTTAAAGCGTTTGTTGCTTTGGTTATTTTTCTTATGTTAGTATGACGTATTTTATCTGATTTTCTGATCTTCAGCATACTTCTTTCTAGTCCTCTCTGACAGACGATTATCTTTTTTCTTGTTTCAGCAGTGAATTTCCACGTTTGGCAACCATATGTCAAACATGGCAAGAGGCTTGAATTCATGACTTTGGTTTTAATGTCTTGTGGATATGATGTCGCCTCTAGTGTACAGTTCTGTATCTTTTTTTCTCAGTCCTTCTATCCATGATGTATAGTTTTGAGCTTCTTATAGGCCTTCTTTGTACTTCCATTTCTTTGTAGATGTTCTTCTATTGTGTCTTTCCTATATTTTTTGTAGTCTGCTTTTATATACTTATTGACTACTTTGTATAGTGCGGACAATTCATTTTTCTGACTTCGTGATTTGTTTTTAGTTTTCTGTAATTCCTTCCTTCTTTTTAGTAGCCTTACTGTACTTGCCGATAGTATTTTGTGTTGTTTATTTTCTTCTCTCTTTGGGCGAGCTTGCTTCAAGCTAAAAGTGATAGCCTTTTCTATCCTGTCGTAGCAGTATTGTACTGTGGTGTTTTTGCAGATAGTTGTAGATAGCTGTGATATTAGGCATTCGTTGAACTTACTTATTTCCTCTTCGCTCTTTAACTTGCTATTTTGGCTGTTTGTAAACGTGGCTCTTGATATGTTTTGTTTGTTTAGTGTTATTGTTGATCTGACTATTCTATGATCGGAATTGTAGTTTAGATTGAGCGTCTCGATGTTTTGGAATATTCCATGTTGGTTAGACAAGATAAAATCGATTTCGTTTCTGTATTGTCCGTTAGGGGATCGCCAGGTCCATATTTTGATCTGTCTTTTTTTAAAACATGTGTTTATTATCATTAATTTGTGTTGGAGCGCAAACTGTACCAGTCTTTGTCCTCTTTCGTTTCTCTCGCCGTATCCGTGTTTTTAGTAACTAAATATTCGTCAGATTTGGGGGTTCCAAGCTTGGCGTTGAAGTCTCCCATTAATATTGTGGTTTTTTGCGCTGTGCCCAAGGCTTTCTCGACTGTAGTGTAGAATTCTTCTATATCAAGGTCGCTTGCCGCTTCTGTTGGTGCATAAGCTTGTATAATGGATATTTTATGTCCCTGTATATGTTTAGTGTTGCCACTCGCTCTGTTATGCCATTGAAGCTTATTATGTGGTTTTTGAGAGACTTATTTATAATGAAGCCAACTCCATATTTGCCAGGGGTTTGCCCTATGTAGCACAGTATACAATTTTCGTACTCTTCTATTTTATTTCCATGTCTTCTCATTTCAGATATTCCGATGATATCGTATTTTATATTTCTTATAGCCTTTTCAAACTTGAGCAAACGGTCATACGATGAGAGGGTTCGGACATTGTATGTTGCAATCATTAGTTTGTTTTTATGTAAGGTGTTTGCTTGCTCTATTGGTGTGTTCATTGGAGGGTTTTGGTCATAATATTCCACGGTGACCAACCGGCTTGGAAGAGTTTTTCTAATATGTTGTTTTTTATTTTTGTGTTCAATTTTGGTGTCTGTTTGGTAGGAGGAGCTTGGGCTTAGTTGCTATATATTCTCGCTGTTGCTTTCTTGTTTATTATTAGTTTTAGTTGTACTTTTGTTAGTCAAGAAATTTAGCATGCTGGGTTTTATGACTCCTTCTGCAATGCTGTTTGACCTAGTGATTGTCTTTCCAGGTTGCTGTGTCTTGTTTTTCTTAGTAGCCTGAGTATGCTTATCTGTTTTAGTTTGTGTGGTGTGTTCAGGTGATGACCGGAATTTTCTTTTACTTTGGTGCTTTGACACTATCAGTTTGTCGTATTTTAGTATAGCTATATTTCCCTTTTCCCTCTCTAATTTCAGTTGCTCCTGTAACTCCTTCCTTTTTTCAAGCACATATTTAGGGAAGTCTTCTTTCATATAGTATTGCGTATCTTTCAGCGCTCCTTTTTGCTTAAATATTTCAATTTTTATTCCCAGTGTAGTGAAGGTTACTACAGTTGGACGTGATCTCTCTCCTTTCATTCCCAATCTTTTTATCCCCTGGATGTCGTTGGAGTTCAGTTTTATAGATAAATATTGCTGAATCCATTTAATTATGTTTTCTTCGAAATTTTTATAAGATGTTTCTTTTTCTTCAATACCAAAAATACTATATTTCTTATTATTGCTTGTTTTTCCAAATAATAAATTCTTTTTTCATGATTTTCCACTCTTTCTTTCAATTTTCCAATTTTTTCTTCCAAAACCAAAAAATTTTCCTCGAAAATGCTAGTACTGTTTTGTGTAACTTGTTCCGTGACGTTTTTACCGGTTTCTCTAATTTCAATTCTTTGTTCGTCTAATTCCTTTTTTATTGATTTTAATGTACTTAAAACTTCTTCCATCATTTTGGTTTGTTATGGTTAAAGTTAAAAAGAGCTTATAGCGCATTAAGACCTCACAAAACATGAATAGAAGGTCTTTGCGGGGCAGAGGGAGTATCACACAATAGAAAAGACATACTCAATATAGCCACTAAGTTTTACCAAACTATATAATGCCCCAGAAATACAAGACGAAAATACTGTACATCGGCTAAAAGAAACTAATACGTCAAAAATTAACCCAGTGAACCAGACAGAAATTATAAAAGAAATTAAGCTCCTTAAAACAGAAAAATGCCCAGTACCGGACGGAATAACTAACGAAGCCATAAAAGCTGCTCACACGATCCTTGCCACACCGCTGATGATTCTGTTTAACAAAATACTCGACAACTCTATAACTCCTCAGAAATGGTCAGAATCAAACATTATATTGTTGTATAAAAAAGGCGATCCCAAGGATATAAACAACTACAGACCTATCAGCCTTCTGCCGTCGCTATATAAACTCTTCTCGGCGATTATCAAAAATAGAATTAGATATTCACTCGATGCATATCAGCCAATAGAACAAGCGGGCTTTCGAAAAGGTTACTCTACAATCGATCATATTCATTCTGTAGAGCTACTTATCGAGAAGTACCAGGAATTCCAGAGACCGCTCTACATAGCGTTCATAGATTATAAGCAAGCCTTTGATACTATACTCCATTCATCTATTTGGGAAGCCCTAAACTCACAGAATGTAGAGGCCAAATACATCAGAGTGCTAAAATATATATATGATCACAACACTAGCCGAGTGAAACTAGAGACAACTGGCACCCCCATCCCATTAAAAAGAGGAGTAAGACAAGGGGACCCTCTGTCACCAATAATTTTTATATCAGTATTAGAATCCATAATAAACTTAATTGGAAAGAGATTGGCTTAAATATAAATGGAAAAAATATAAATCACTTGAGATTTGCTGACGACCTTGTCTTGCTATCCAAAAACAGCGTGGAACTAGAGCACATGATAGATACACTTCAAACATCAAGCAGACAGGCAGGCCTAGAATTCAACTTTGACAAAACAAAAGTGATGGCAAATTCATTAAAAAATTAAATAAAAGTTGACAATACTTTAATAGAATTTGTCGATTCGTACATCTACCTAGTTAAACAACTCTCTTTTGATAATGTCACGATATAGATGCTCAAAGTCCAAAAAAGACACTGTCAGTATAGTGTGTCGTGGTGAACAAGTGCGTCCGTGTGCCGAAACTAGTCGTCCGAAACGAAGAAGAAAGACGGTAGACAGATTTTTCTGATCTGTCACCATCTACCAGCACCGTACGTCAGTCTCCCCGTGATCATGGCGATTGAAACATTGCCGAAATATCGGGAACTCAATAAATCTTTAAACGCGGTAAGCACCCGTAACAATATTAATATAAATATGAAGAGGCATTTTTTTTTTACGCCGGGAAGTGCTCTGAGGCATCCCGCCTGGGGAGTGGGTCTCCCCAGGTGGGTATGTGGGAGTCGCTGTGAGGTTTCCATCCTCACCCCTTGCCCCCTGCTCTTTTGTCCCCTCTTCTTATAAGAGGGGTACAAAGAGCCCCCTCGGCTCAATTGGCTTCGCCCAAGGTGCTGGGCTCACACTAGGCTACTGAGCCCCATTGCCACGACAAGGCTTGAACCATGGCGGGATATATAGAGGTATAACAAAAGAAAAATACGCATTGTATTTTTCCTTAAGCTCGTTACGACACGCTAACTCAATTTAATTGGGTTACTCGAGCCCATTGGAACTCCACTCCCGCTAATGACTCGTGATTTACCCGGGATTACTGCCGAAACATCCTACCTATAAAACTGAGGGTAAAATCTAGGACGTTCGTTAAAATTGGATACAAATTAATTGGTTGGGTCTTAAAGGTTCGCTTTATATATTATTGTTACTATGTTTTATCAGTGTTTTATTAACTCGCTTTGTCCGTGAGAATGGAATTTTATAATTGTTTTTTAATTATTATTTTTTATGTTACTTGGATTAGAGTAGGGGCGGGGGAGAACTCTAATAGCACCGCATCTATAAAACTCCACACAACGGGCCCAACTTTTGAAATACGCAAAGGGGTAAACAGGGCGATCCTTTTTCCCCTAAACTTTTTACGGCTACTTTAGAAGAAATATTCAAGAAACTGGCGGTTTCGTGGTCATCGAAAGGCATCGTCATCAATCAAAAACGTCTCACTAATTTAAGATTTGCCGATGACATTGTTATTTTCGCTCCTACAGCTATACACGAGTCCATGCTGCAACAACTAAGCACGGCAGGCCTGGAGGTTGGACTTCATATGAACATGACTAAGACCAAAATCATGACCAACAGCAGAAAACATAAGGTCGACGTTGATGGGCATAGCCTGCCCATCAACGTCAATACGTAGACGAGTACATATATTTGGGGCAGATAGCATCCTTCGAAAACAGGCAAGAGAAGGAAATCGATCGTCGTATCGAGAATGCCTG
Source organism: Helleia helle (assembly GCA_963853865.1). Classification (NCBI taxonomy): domain Eukaryota; kingdom Metazoa; phylum Arthropoda; class Insecta; order Lepidoptera; family Lycaenidae; genus Helleia; species Helleia helle. Next base: position 14,608,164 of record OY971426.1, on the reverse strand, counting down.
GAAGAGCTTCTGGTCCATGAAGCACTTTATGAAGGGAGATCTTCCCCTATCACTTAAACGCAAGCTCGTTGACATGTGCATCCTGCCCATCCTAACTTATGCACAGACATGGTCTCTGACAGATAATCAGAAGTCCAAACTCCAGGTTTGTCAGCGAGCTATGGAGCGCAGTATTCTGGGAGTAAAACTAAATGATCACATTAGAAATACGGAACTGCGCTCCAGAACTGGCATTGCTGATGTGGGAGAAAAAACCGCCAGGCTGAAGTGGAATTGCACTAGCCATGTGTGTCGGATGCACACAGACCGATGGGCATGGATCGTCACGCATTGGGTGCCTCAGGGCGGGCAGAGACATCTAGGCAGACCCCGAAAACGATGGAGTGACGATCTGGATGCCTATAATAAGACCTGGTCGGAGTTGGCACAGGACCGTGATAGGTGGAGCAAAGCAGGGGAGGCCTTTGCCCAGCAGTGGGATCCAAAAGGCTATTAAAAAAAAAAAGAAGTTACTTGGATAGCCAAACTGGCAAACGTACCACCTGATGGTAAGTGGTCGACGTCGCCCATGAACATAAACTAGTATACCTGGAACGAGCCCAGGCAACTTATTTACATGTTGCCTATCCTGAGACATAAGGTGTTAAGTCTCGGTGCCAGTAATTACACTGCCTGTCTTGCCCTTCTCTCCGAAACACAGCAAAGCTGTTTGACGGGAGAAACAAGCACGATGGTGGTACCCATGCAGCCGGGAGCGTGGCACAGCGCTTCCCTCCCACCGGTAAAATAACTTCCCGAGTAAGAGGAAGTAAAAAAACTAACTTCCCGACTAAGATTCTTTAAATTCAGAAATCGGATTTCACTAGAAAATGCACGAAAATCAAAAAAAGCTTACTTACTTTAACCTTATATTCCGTAATTAAAACATCGTGCATCATTTATCATGGTTTATACTTTGTTTTCACTTATGAATATTTTTTATTACTTTGGTATCATACCAAAGTAATAAACAATTTCCTATATTTTAGTAAGAGGTAGTGCGTAGTATAGTGGTGGTGGGTAGTGTAGTAGTGGGTAGAGATAATGCAGCCCCGGTCGTGCCAGTCCTTTGCAATGCTTTTCAGCCGAACTGGGCTGGCACGACCGGGGTGGTACCCCTCGCTCACATAACACCGATGTCAAGTGACAGCTACGCGCGCGTTTCGTGCAGTTTGCGAGTTTCCGGTGGCCCATCGGGGAGGGGATACTGAAAAGAAGGCCAACGCATTGCATAGCCTCTGGGTGTGTGTGTGGGCGTTGGTATCATAAAGCTCCGACTGCTCGTTTGCCCCCTTATGACATAAAAAAAAGTTGATTACAACTCTGTATTTAGTCATTTCTGGGTTAATTTCTTATGACTTTCGAACCCAACAGCTCTATAAATTTAGACTTGTTCAAAATGGGACATGTTAATCTGATGACAGGAATATAATCCAATCAACGTTGGCCATAAACGCGTTCACGCTGGACTGCGCCTTATCGTACCAAGCTCAGGTGTACCTATCACCCATACGTTGTCAATCCCAAAACGCTAGAGGTCTTAATATAAATACCTATCCCACTTTCCACAGCAAATATGCTTAGCTGAAAAAATGCGCAAGAAACTTCTCTCAATAAGTACAAGGAAAGTAATGTATAGTAAGAGGTAGCGCCATTATGCTTTGCATCCGAATTGGGCCGGCACGACATGGTGGTACCTCTCGCTCACATAACACCGTCGTCAAGTAACGCGTTTTGTGCGGTTTGTGAGTCTCCGGTGGCCCATTGGGGGGATAGGGAAAAGGAGGGCAACGCATTTGCATAATCTCTGGTCATGCGGAGTCGATAGTCGCCTAAAGGCGTCGACTGCTCGTTTGCCCTCCTATACTATAAAAAAAATTAAAAGACAGTATACAAAAAGTATGTCTGTATAGATCGAAAATTTTATAAACCCCGACACTGTTTGACCAATCACCATGAAAGTTGGTTTTCACGTTTTCAAGTATTGTTGATTGAGTGATAAAGATGAGTCAATTAAGTTGTTAGTGACTACAAAATAAAAAGTAATAGTAAATAATAATAAAACATAGTAAATTAAATAAAAAAATATACATTATTGTAAAAAAGCGTGAGTTGCTTATTCATTGTTTTATTCGGTGAAGTTAGTATAAAATGTAGTTTAAAGCGGTTTTTTTTTCAACAAAAAAAATAAAATTATTAAAATATTAATATATATTGAATATAATATTTTTCAATGTTTAGTTCGGTTTGCTATCAATGATTTTTTTTTAACTATAATTTATTTTTTAATTTCGAATTATTAAATAAATACATTTGCATTTTAATCCTTTGTCGTTGTTTGTTTGTAATGAATGCAGCGCTGCACTGACACTAAGTAGGTACTCAACTTTGGAAATTACTGAGAGATGTACATTGCGCGCCTTATGCATTCCTTGGATGTGTGATTATCCTGATCAGGATATTGGAAGAACCACAGATATTTGAATAATATTTCTATGGAACAAACTTATTGTATTGTCATCTTAACGTTAATTAAGGGAGTCTTATGTTCAGCAGTGGACGGATAGGGGCTGATGATGATGATGATGACGATGCTTGTCATCGGTGCTTGAAAAGTGTTAAAAGTTTCAATTTAATCTGATGTCTTAAAGTGGGTCTAAATCAAGTCAAAGGAGTCGGTTACATACATAAAAACATACAGGTGAAGTTAATATAAATTAAAAGCGTCTTAAAAATGTATATACAATACAAAATATCTATTATAATAAAACAATTTTTTACGGATTATATCGCGGTTTATTAAGATTTTTACGTATTTTAAGCCCGACGTTTCGGATACTTTACAGCAACCATGGTCACGGGAGGACTGAGGTGTCATACGTCCTATCATTACAAAGTTATTCGAAACTACCATATGATACATCAATATTTTGGTCAGTCCTATCTACGCAGAAAGTGCTAACTGTATCTTTAATCTGTGACATATTATGCTTGGATTTTGATTTGATAATTTTAATAATGGGATCCAAGCAGGTGGTAGAAGCCAGCCATCTTCTCTATTGAAATTAGGATGTTTTTTAATTTATAATAGTAAGAAGAAAGCTAAGAGAAAATGACATGCCAATGGAATATGCTGACCTTTTGGAACATTGCCTTACATCTGGCTATATGTTGTGGAATAATTATTTCTACAAGCAAGTAGATGGAGTGGCCATGGGCTCACCAGTATCCCCTGTTGTTGCCGACATATTTATGGAGGACTTCGAGGAGCTTATTTGAGCTTATTACTGATTAATCATAAGGGATTGGACGCTGATTGCTATCGGATCAGCTTAGGTTTCTTGTCTTGGAACGGGGGACTTTGTAACGATGGTAATCATCTTTGACATCTATTTGATTAAAATCTTCCGGTGGAAGATTTTCTTTTTTTTTCTTTTTTATAATTTATTTATATAAATAAATCCTACAAAAAAATAATAAGTATTTATTCGTAGAATAAGTCTTATTAAAACCTGCCCGTGATAATCTTAAAATCTGAATTATCTTAATCAAATTAAGACCAAAAAAATATTTTTTTTAAACGTCCTGTACCTACAAAACATTGATGGCACTTGAACACACACAAATAATTGCATCAACATTCAAAATCGGTTATAGCACAGATACTAGAACTAGTCCAGCCATTTATGAGCTCAGTGACATACACACGCATAGAAAATTATATTATAGTAATGTAGGTACATTCTGCGTAGTTTACTGTTTAATTTTACTGAAATAGGGTTTGCACATCAGTGAAAATAATACTTTTTTTGTTTTGGGTATGTTATACAGCGAGTTACGTATCTCCGTCCCGTGTAAACCTCCCACACAGCATCTCGTTCCCGAGAAACCAACCACACAGCAAGCGGCCGTCATCAGCACCTACATCGTGAGAAGCACCGTGTCAGCGCATTGCAGACCCCCACGTTTGTCCCCTCGTCTCGACATGCTCCCCGATCATCTCGCACTCTTGATTCACACTTAGAATCCATCAGTCTTGAATTATATTTTATATTAAATTAATTAATAAGTATATTAATTGTAATAATTAAATAATAAGAAAGTGAATAAAATCATTCAGTTGAATTTTAGTTTTTTTCGATCCTTCGGCTGTAGCTTTCATAATTGGCGCAGTCGGGTCGGATATAAAGATACCCGGGTCGGTCCGGATAAATATAATTTCTACTGGAAATACCTCCGTGGCTTGAGGGCTCCGATAGCCTCGCCGGGTATCACAAAGAACGAGAACTACTGCCGGAGGAGTATCCAGCCATCGATACGCCGAGAGAACTAGAATTGTCACATCAATGTTACTGTAAGTACACTGCCGAATTATCTGTATGTGTTGCTTCCCGTAGTTTAGATTAGGGCTATATTACTATTCCTTATTTTAAATATTATTTTAAATATTATTTTTGTTAATTAAAACTAGCAAAATTTTTCATCCTAAGAGTAATAGGTATAACACTGTTTCCCCTCGATCGCTGATGAGAAGCAGTGCATTAGATTTACGTAGGGATTTAAATAATAGTACTATGGATCAACAAATAGAGAGAATCCATAGGGCCTTACGGGTGGTCCCAGACTTTGATGGGAACCCCCACATTTTGACTAGGTTTATTAAATTATGTAATAAGATAGCATTAGAATATTTAAATGAGGGTGATGAGCATGAACTCGCTAACCTCACATTAATAAATGGGATCTTAAATAAAATCACCGGTAATGCGGCGCGCACCATAAATTCCAATGGATTACCGGATAGCTGGTTAGGCATAAGATCTACGCTAGTGAATAATTTTTCAGATCAAAGAGATGAGATAGCTCTATATAACGACTTGTCCATGCAGACTCAGGCATCTAACACACCTCAGGAGTTCTATGACCAATGCCAGACGCTTTTTAGTACAATAATGACGTATGTGTCATTACACGAAACCATATCAACTACAATAGAGGCTAAAAGAGACTTATATAAAAAGCTAACGTTAAAAACTTACATTCGCGGTCTTAAAGAACCACTGGGCTCACGCATCAGGTGCATGAGACCAGATAGTATTGAAAAGGCGTTGGAATTTGTCCAAGAGGAGATGAATATAACTTATTTACAAAATCGAAACGATACTTTAACTAAGCCACCGCCAGCACATAAACCAAACTTGACTAATCATTTTATTAATTCGAATGTACCTAGTTTTAAGCCATTTAATGTGTCTACTAACAACTGGCAGCGCCCTCACGTGGCAGCGCCGATGCAACCTTATAATTTTAAATTTAATCCGATGAGCCAACCTCATCCCCATTTCCGTATGCCCACGCGTACACAACAAATATTCCGATCACAACCAGGACACAATACCACAAATAATAATTTCATGGCACCAACACAAAAACACTTACAGTCAACCCCTAGACCGATGAGCGGTGTCAGCCATTATGTCATCAAACCGTTACCACCATCAGGACATGATTGGCGTAAATTTGGGAACCCACCACCTTCTAACTATTTTAAAACTCGTGACTTAAACCTAAATGAATGTTACGACTATGACTATTACTATGACAACGACCAATACCAAGATTTTAATTATTACGTTACGAACTATAATGATCACTACCCTTATTACGTTCAATACGATCATCTGCCGGAGTACACCAATGAAGAACCTCACACCATACATAGTTCACACTCACACGAGCACATCGAATTACCTGTAGAGACACAACCACACCCATCCACCAGCACTTCTGATCAGGATTTTCAGTTAGCCACAAGAAAAAAGAAGTCAAAATAGAAATAAATCTTCAAACCCAAAGACATCTCCCTTACATTCAGATTCATAATCCACCACTAAAATTATTAATAGATACAGGAGCGAATCAGTCGTTTTTAAGCCCTGACGTCATTGAAAAATATTTTTCTAATTCACCATTAGATTATAATCCGTTTGTTGTTTCTAACGTTCATGCGACCACTAAAAATAACTACTCGATAAACATACCGTGCTTTACAGAGTTTAATGAAGGAAATGAAACAACCTTTTTTTGTATATAAATTTCACGACTATTTTGATGGTCTAATAGGCTCTGACCTGTTAGATAAATGGGAAACCACTATAGACTATAAAAATAAATTATTCATCACTCGAAACGCAACCAATCCAATATGTATTTACGACTCTAAAAATGTAAACCTCTACGAAGACATTATACCAGCTCGTTCTTCCAAATTACTAAAATTACCTATTAATATACACGATGGAGAAGCCTTAATTTCAAATCAATCAATTTCCAACTGTACAGTAAACGATTGCCTCACTATAGTACATAAGAATCGCGGTATTGTAGAGGTTAGTAATCCATCTAATAGGGATGTAATTTTTTCCATGGATCGCCCTATAGACGCCGAAATTTATTCAACAGAAAGCCATCAGCTTAAATATCCTTCAGAACACACATGACACCGTCTTAGCGGATTTCCCGATACATATTTACACATCCAAAAAACGAGGCCCTATAGCTAAAGCGCGTCTTAAACGAGTTCCTAACTCTGCAAAATTGTTGCAGGGCCCTGATCCTAGCGATACCGTTGACGATGGCTCAGGACATACGACTTGAGAGTTTGGACGACGGACCTGGCATATTACCATTCAGACTTGGACCGATGCGACTCATAACCCATTACCACACCTTTCTACAGTACACTGACTTAACAAATATAAAAAATAAAATATCTATAGTAGAACAGCAAATAACTGATATTAAATTTAAACTTACGAATGAGACTTACAGCATTTATGAAATTCAAATAGAATATTTAGTGGCTAAATTAGTTAAAGCATCGGAGCAACTAAAGAGTCTACAAACCAATCGTTTCAAGAGAGGTTTGATAGATGGATTGGGCTCTGTTATCAAAAGTATAACTGGTAATTTAGACTATAGAGATGCCGAAAAATATGACATTGCCATTAGAAAATTAGAAACTAACCAGGAACAGTCCATTAAAAAATTTAATGATCACCTTTCGCTTAGTAAAGAATGGATGTCACAGCATATGCTTATCTCTTCACAACTATTAGAAAACCAGAAAGAGATAAATAAGACTCTACATACATTATTAAATGACGAGGATATTAATTTCGTAAAATATACGAAGTTTGCCCAATTATTAACAATTATAACTGAAAATGTAGACGACATACTGTACGAATTATATAGGTTAGAGGATATTATAGTTTTTACTAGTGCATCAAGCACACATCACTCAATGTTAAATATAGAAATATTAGATAATATGTTAGATAAGCTAAGATTACTTTATAATAAGGAACATATTTTAGAATGGGACCTTAGGGAATACTACAATATAATAAAATCAGGTTCTTACTTCTCTCAGAATAGAATAGTTATTGTTTTCAAATTTCCTATCGTTTCCCAAGATATGTATGATTTATACAAATTAGCAATAGTGCCAGATAAGCATAGTCAGATTATCATACCTCCTTCTCCTTTCATAGCAACATACAGTAATTCTTACGTGTACATAGAGGCAGAATGCCCGAAGGCAAATAGCGAATACTTATGTGACGAAAACCACAATCAACGTATTAAAACATCTTCTAACTGCATACAAGAAATTATTAAAAATCAATCACTGAATCCATTCTGCGAACAAACCCTTGTCTCATTTTCAACTGAAGTTATGGAAGAATTGGACAATCAGCATTATACATTGCATTTTCCTATCCCAACAAAAGTTCATACTAATTGCGGCCAAGATAACTTCAACATACTTAACGGAAGCTACTTAGCCATTATACCACAAAATTGCTATATCAAGACGCCTGAATTAACCATAAGGAATATTAATAATAAAGTTAAGGGCCAACCCATGAAAATTATGACATTGGACGCTCGTCTAGGAAATTACTCGAAACTAGAAACACATTTTAAATTAAATTTTAAATCAATCCAGCTTCAAGAATTACATCAGATACATGGGAGAATTATGCAGCAAACCCCTGTCATAGTTAAGGGCACAATAGAACAACCCTCACTATATCATACCACAATCCCCTTTTATGGTATACTATTATGTACAGGAGCACTACTAGCTGTTATATTCCTACGAAAGAAATTTAAGAAACACCAGAGAGAAGATCAAAAGGAAGTAGAAGACCATCGTCCTCCTCTTGAAGAAAAAACAATAGAACCAGAAAACTTTCCAGCAACTTTTTCATTGAAAGTCCTGAAATAGTTGCTTCTCTTAGGGAGGGAGGAGTTACGTATCTCCGTCCCGTGTAAACCTCCCACACAGCATCTCGTTCCCGAGAAACCAACCACACAGCAAGCGGCCGTCATCAGCACCTACATCGTGAGAAGCACCGTGTCAGCGCATTGCAGACCCCCACGTTTGTCCCCTCGTCTCGACATGCTCCCCGATCATCTCTCACTCTTGATTCACACTTCGAATCCATCAGTCTTGAATTATATTTTATATTAAATTAATTAATAAGTATATTAATTGTAATAATTAAATAATAAGAAAGTGAATAAAATCATTCAGTTGAATTTTAGTTTTTTTCGATCCTTCGGCTGTAGCTTTCATAATTAGCGTTACTACGGTTCTTAAATATTGTGAATGGACTCGTTATAAGACCCCATTTTACCTCATTTCGACTTTACGGGTAGTTTTGTAACAATCTGTATAATGTTTGTTTTTTTTATGTTATTTCGATAGGCAAACTCGCAAACATGCCACCTGGTGGTAAATGGCCGACATCGCCCATGAACATAAACTAGTTTACCTGGAACGAGCCCAGGCAACTCATCTATGTAGTTACACTGCCTGTCTTGCCCTTCTCTCCGAAACACAGCAAAGTTGTTTCACGGGAGAAACAAGCAAGATGGTGGTACCCATGCAGCCGGGAGCGCGGCACAGCGCTTCCCTCCCACCGTCAAGATAAGTAGTACATCCTTTAGTACCGTAAAAGATTCGTCGATCGTATCGGATTTGGACTAGTAAAAGTCCAAATCCTGCTCTCCCGAGCAGCGCGCGCGGAGAGGGGCGTCCCCCTTTCGAATATTTTTTAAGTGAGCCATCTGCTCTTTTACTGTATCGATTGAGCTTAAAGGCCATCAGGCCGAAAAGTCTAGCCCTTCCGAAAAAAAACCTTTTGTTATTTTACAAGTTTCGCATTGTACAACCTTTCTCTAATTTCTATGATAAAAATATTGATGTATCATAAAAAGTAGAAGTAGAAACCTGCCCTAGTTCATAGCGGAGCTGACAGTGAAAACCGTATTAAAATCCTTTGTGTAGTTTAGAAAATATCGATGCACAAACAGACCAACACAAAGCAGATAATTACGGACATATTACTTGAGTCAAATTAAATATATATATATCTCATCAATTGATTAAATCTCTAACATATATCAAAACATCTACAGCTTGGCAAAAAAGAGTATGACGTGGTGACAGGTGGAACTAAATATTTTAATAAATGGAAACCTATGATATTGACAATACTTGGCCGACAAATACTAGATTTTGAGTAAAGCATAGTGTTTCACATTTATTTTTTACAATTTGATTAAATTATCTTGCTGATTTTCCATATTATGATGAGACCTAAGTGAAAGTGGCGCCCTCATTTTTTCCATACTCTTTTTTGCCAAGCTGTAATTGATTCAATACAAATCCGAAATAAACCTTCCTTATAACGTGTAGATGATGTACAATACAATATACATTCAATACAATAATATACGTATAATTCAACTCATATCTACATGTAGGATTATATAAATTTCCCACCTGATATTAATACGATTAGATAACAATGCCGCTTAAATGTACTAATTAAGTCTACAGATTTACACGGGTAATTCACATTTGCCTAAGGGTCAAGATTCGACCCAAATGTTAATAATCTCTGTAACGTGATAACGTCTTATTATTATATAATAGATATAATTCAGTAAGAGGTAATGTCATGTTGTTATGCAGCCGACTTGGGCCGGCACGACCGCGGTGATACCTCTCGCTCACATAACACCGGCGTTAAGTGACAGCTATGGTGTCGCATTTCGTGCGGGTTGTTGGTATCCTGTGGCCCATTGGGGGATAGGAGAAAGGAGGACAACGCATCTGCATAACTTTTGGTTGTACGGATGTGTATGGGCGTCGGTAGTCTAAAGCTTCGACTGCTCGTTTGCCCTCCTATGGTGTAAAAAAATCTATGAACGCTTGCTGCACGCCCCAAAAAGTGTCACGTTCCACCTGAGCAGAGCATGCAAGCGAAAATGCCGAACAAACGATAGAGAGGCGCGATCGGAGCGGACTGCATCAGCTGACAGAGTTCGCTGTTCGAATTGTATACATACATTGCGGGTTTGCAAAATACATAAGTCCTAAAATTTTATTAAAAAAACGTTTCTGAGATAAATGGTTATATGAATTATATAGTATATAAATAGTATATTATTAGGGTTAAATCTTTGCAAGCGTTCAAAATACACCCGGTATAACTGCGAACATTCCTAATCGATAGAATCTAAACTTGTAGTACGACAGTATGCGCACAGCCTATTATAACTGTAGCATGTCAATTAGCATGTGCCAACTGGTAGCGTCTGGGGACTTTTTGCACTCAGAAGTCAGAGTTCAGATACATCAAGACAACGACAGGCAACCGTTTGTTGTGGTACATAGTACAATCTTATGAAAAAATTAGAAGGGGGCAAATCATCTCCCGTAAAATATTATAAATATAAAAATATTTTTGAAGAGATACTTCTTTGCGCGCATGAGTTTAAATTTTTTACAGATGAAGCGTCACGAAAATGTGCAACGTTGTTGTCCAAGAAGAGGGAGAGAGTGATTGAGACCGATTGAGAGAGAGTGAGAAAGGGCGAACGTAGCATAAAGCACATAGCCATGGAGTGAGAATAGGGAGCAAGCGAGTGAGAAAGGTCGAGAGAGAGAGAGAGTGAGATAGAGCGAACGTCTCATCGCAAGTCTCGGAAATTTAAAGCTTTAGATTAGTATAAATATAAATGAGATTTAAAAATTAGTTTGCCAAACAAGTTTCACTTATGACATGTGTACTTTCTTATATGTTTAGTATAAAAAAACTGATTTATTTCTCATGTATAGGTGACCAATCCATTCGCATGAGTTTCAATCAATTTTATTAAAATCATTACCATCATGAGAAATATCATACACTAGCAGCGCCTCGCGGCTTTACCCACCTACTTCCTTTTCCCATGGGAGTACAGGGATAAATTATAAGGATAAATTATAGGGATAAACTATATGCTATTCTTATGAATAAGCTATATTATTAAAATGTTTAATAAAAACAATTCAGTAGTTTTGCATGCAAGAGAAATAAACATACATCTACAGAGTGCAATTGAAATCATGAGCATCCTTTTAAATTTAGACACTGGCCATGTAACTACTAATGTTACGAATACTAAAAATAAAATTAAAGCATGTTATTGAAAACCCTTATAATTAAATCCTGTCATAAAAAGTATCAAGTTCGGTTGGGCGCAGTTTGGTTTACGAAAATGCCGCCCGCGCCGTGTAGAATACGAAGACCTCGCGTCAGTTATGTACGTGACGGATTAGATACCTATCTATAAGAAATAAATAGCTTGTAAATAAATAAATAAATCCCTTGCATTTTTTTTTTATAAATCAGCTTTTTATTAGCCGTAATGCAAATAGTATCATTAGTAGTGTCTAGATTTAAAAGGATGCCCATGATTTCAATTGCATCCTGTATATTCTATACATTCTTTCAAACTTTTGCGCTATAATATTCTAGCTGGTGCCCGCGACTTCGTCTGCGCAGGATAAGATTTTAGTTTTTTTCATAAAAAGTATTCTATGATACTTTTCTTATACTATTCTAATATCTCCAAGAACATGTGTAGAAAGTTTCATGATGATCGGTTAAGTAGTTTTCGCGTGAAAGCGTAGCAAACAAACTTACTTTCACATTTATAATATTAGTATAGATTTAGTAGGATCGCTAGACATAGAGTCCACGGATGCAAAACTACTTATTTTAGGAACGAATGTTAAATAAACATAATTAATTGTGTATTTTTTCATAATGCGAAATTGTTTAAACTCAACACCATGAATTAATACAGCCATGATTATCATTTTATATCATATCACACTGAAGGGGTCCTCATTATACTTACTAAAAAATAATAAATTTCATTCTCGTACAAAAATTGACTCTAATTAATGAAAGTAAAATTATGCCACAATAACGACGGGCTCATAAAATCACTTCCAGCACCACTTAACTATTTATAAAAAGGATATAAAGGAGCCGTAGACAGTAACAAGGCTACTAATTAGTTCCCTCCATATTCCCCCATTATACTTTGCGAATACCACGTGCACGGTCTTTTGACTTTGTAGGGAGTTTCTTTGTTCTACGCCTTGATTATGTTCTGACTTATTTTAGAAATAGACATGACGTAGAAATGCCTTTTAAAATAACGCACAAAGAGTTGTGCTAATGTTTAGACGAAAAGGATTTGATTTTAAACAACAGTTATGTTTTTTATATGAATATGTTTTCTTTATAAATAATAATCATAACATTAGACTTATATCTTCCTATCGTTGGAAACTCCTCGAAATCAGGCGAGGAGAGTGTATTAAAGTGTAGCTGACCCAATGTGGGTAATGGGCACAGATATGTGGGGTTAAGCTATGGTTTCCTCCAATAGCGGAGCCGCAATACAGCAGTGAATAACGTCACTAGAACGTTGCCGAATTATGTTGTGACTTGTGAGTTGTGACTTTCACAACATAATTCGGCATTTTCACAATAACTATTAACTATGTCTTGCCTTGTCTGTCTAGCTACGTGAACATGCCGAATTATGTTGTGACTTGGACAACATAATTCGGCATTTTAACATAGCTAGACTGATAAGGCAAGACATAGTTATGTTGTACGGTCTACGTGTGTGCCTGAAGGCGTAGTTTGACGGCCTCGCTTTACTGTTCGCAGAGTTCCTTTACTTTTTTATTCGCTCTGAGAATGTATTATAATAATATATTTAAATAAAGATATCACGATATCATAATTAATACGTTCGCATAATTTATCTTTAATGGCCCTTTACAAATTTTAATTAAGGATCCCAGCGTCAGTCTGTCAATCTCAAACCACCGAATTATGTCGCCACAAGATGACTCCCGGATTTAATTAATACCGGGGACATGAACAGAGTAGCTATCAAAGAAAAGCTATTTACGTTAGGAGGTCTTACATACTTAGTTTATTTAGAATAATTACAAGTTTAGTGGCATACTATTATAGTAATTTCCTTGACCTTCAAAAATGTACCATCAACTTTTGATTTTATATATACAATACACGTTCTTGGGGTACGATATTTTGGAAGAGGTAGTGCGGCCTTTCTTTCTTTTTGATATCGCTGGGAAATCCTTTATATTACTTCTTAGCCGAAGGGTAGATCCTGACCCTATGTGGGACTTTGTTCTAGACATTAACACTAAAGATTGTAAGTATTGTTTTGTTTGGGTAAGTTACACCTCGCTATCGTCTGCCGGTGGAGCCTCCCGCCGCTGTCAGAAATGGAGGTGGATGAGGCGGCAGATAGGTTCTGCGACGAGCTCGTATTTACCAAGACGGTTTTTTTGCGCCGACCCTATATCTATTTGGTATTGTTGATCGAAGATTGGGGGGCAAAAAGTATCTTATTTAGGCCGTTTTAAAAATGATTTTATAGATAAACTAATTACCATCAAATAATTTTAATAAGCTATCAATCACTATCAAACAACCATCAAACGATTGAGACAAAATAAAATTTGATACGATGATGTTTACCACGTCATTATAGTTACTTTTGGAGTCAATGTCGTATTTGTTGCTGTACCCTTGTGCCCTTACTATAATGACGTGGTAAACGCAAAGTTTGTACATTAGTAGAAGATTAAGTTGATTATAAGATGTAAGAACAAAAATTAAAGAAACCCAGTTATTTCATTACTTTTTAGTATTGTACTGTATTGTACTTTTGAAGTCGGTTTTAATTTTTTATTATGAGATAGTTCACAAAGCAGGTTCGCATAGACAACACGTTGATGCGAATCCTGTGTGACATAAACAAAGTGATCGTAGGAAGTAAAAACATCTGTAAATAAATATAAAATAACGGAGGGTGACCGGAAAAGTATTAAGTACGTATCATAGTACGTATCTTTCTTTGAATGATTGACGTATATAAAGATAATATAATTAATTATTTAAGCTAGTAATATATTACGTAGTTCAATGTTATTTACTGAGTTGTATTAAAACTTCTTCAAACATTGAAGAAAATTAATTTAATTAGAATGCTAATAATTGTCAATAGTAAAAAAAAAACATCATCATCAGCATCATCTGTCTCTATCCGTCCGTCCGTCTAATAAACCGATTAGGCGTTTGTATTAAAACTATTTAATTACATTTAATTAACCAATTAAATGTACATAATATGTATATATATTTTTACTACAAACAAAAATTTATTTAACTTATTAAAATTTTATTATTTTTATAAAATTTAGCACGTAAAATATTTGTGCATATATTTTTATGCATTATTTAGCATTAGCATAAATTTTTGGTTTAAAAAAATGCGTTCTTTAATTTACAGATTATAAATGCGTTTCGGAATAGACGACAACAGTTATGGCGGCCAGTGTGACCACTTTAATTAGATTTCTACTTTTTTGGTAGATCTAAGGCAACGAGAACGATGATTTAGTAGTTGAATTATTTAGTAGTCATTTCAGTAGAAAATCGGTATTTTAGAACATGCTGAAAAATGGTAATCCTAAATGCAAATATCCAGGCAAAAAAAAACTACGGTACTAAATACGGTGCTACACCGGTCTCTTTTCCGCATACGATAAGAAATCGCTACCTGTATCTGTCATTAGGATCAGCATAGACATTCGTTCATATTATTTCTTTTGAATTTGTTGCATGCTGAGTTAAAATTCGATTTTTTTAATCAAAACAAAAGTGAAGTTAAGTTCAAATCATGAAAAGAAAATACGAACATCACTATTGTGCTGAATGGGAAGAAAATCCATCTTTTTTAGCGTGGCCGTGTAAATATCGCGACGATGACTTTAGTGCTTTTTGCAAAGCCTGTAACACAAAAATATTGCCTCGAATGGCTTCAATAAGTATAAACAAAAAAAATGCTCACAGATATGTTTTATTTTATATATAAGTATAAATTTGTTAAAGTGCTTGGCTTACCAAACACCTAGAAAAAATTTATACAATACTAGTGGCCCCGACAGACGTTGTCCTGTACAAATTTTTTTTTTGTGAATCTAAACCATTCTCGAATCCACTTGAACACACACACACAAAATCATCAAGATCGGTCCAGCCGCTTAAGTGGAGTTCAGTGACATACACACGCACAGAAGATTTATATATATAAAGATAATATACAAATACAAATAAAAAATGAAATAGGTATTAATGGCAAAATTTAAGTTGAATTTCACGCTGGGCTTGGTAGATTCTGGTACATTTTAGCAACATTTTTGGTGGACCGTGTGATGAAAAAGTGGTCACGCTGATGGCGGCTGAATGCAAAATCACAGTCCACGCATTTGAATATGGAAGAATAAATAATGACGTTTAAAAATTACAATGTGACAATAATATGTCACTGGATTAAAATTTTACTAAATTCTATTTTTGTTAACAAACATTATGTTTAAAGGTGAAACTTATATTCAATATATGTATTAATAAAATATTCTATAGTTTATTATAAATAATGTGCCTTTTCTAGTTTAATCGAAGCTGCTGGAAAAATGATTGATAATTTTTCCAATACAGATTTCACAACAGCTGATTTACCGCCGATTCCGTCAGTAAGTATTTCATTATTATTAAATATCGGCACATATTTTTTAAGTATTAATTTCCACATAAGATAAACTATTGTTTTTGTCATGGCATGGCTTAATCATTAATGGCTAAGCAAATGTTCGTCAGTTGCCACTGACACTACTTCTATAACAATATCATACGGTATTTAGCAGCTGTTCGAGTGATATTTTCATCATCATTATCAATCGTTAACGACTATGCCATTGGAAATAACTTAAATCAAATTAGATATATCTATCCTTGCAAAAAAAATCTTCGTTAGAACTTCATTACTGTTCGTGAGAAGCTTCACATTACGCTGCTCTGCCGCGCTCACGGCTACTTGGGTACCATCTTGCTTGTTTCTCCCGTGAAACAGTTTCGCTGTGTTTCGGAGAAAAGGACGAGACAGACAGTGTGATTACTGGCACTGAGACAACATCTTATGTCTTAAGATAGGCAAAACATAAATAAGTTGCCTGGGCTAGTTCTAGGTAAACTAGGTTTTATGTTCATGGGCGACTTCGACCACTTAACATCTGGTGGCATTGCCTGTTTGCCTATCCAACCAACATTTAAAAATAACATTTTTTGCTTGTGCAGTCAGTACAGTGCTGTCAGCGATGTCACTCCAAGTGACAATGAGGAGTCACTGAAAATCAGCGTCTCACCATTGCTGTAATGATGAGACAAATGCTGAGTGGCTACCTCTATTGTTCACAATAATATTAATGTATGTGAGATTATGTTTTGATCTTTGGTGTGAACAATAAAATATTTTTCTTTCTTTCTTTCTTTCTTTCTTTTCACATCAAACTGGGCTCGATTCGATCGATCGACATCGATTGCAGCAGCAAAAATTAGTATCTCGTCTAGTTAGTGGTCAACCAAGTAGGGACCAACTTGAGAAGCTAGAAATCGTGTCACCAATCCTCCGCCAGAACATTTTCAAAGTTAAGGCAGATGTAAGATTAGGAGATGATAAGGTTGTGATTGTAATTAGGCTACCTGTTCTGCCTTTTTTTTGAAACAGCAAAATTGTTTCACGGAAGTGATAGCAGGATAGTGGCAGGTATTTTAGTGAAGTCCGGACGGCCCACAGGGAGCCGGCGACCGTATGTCACGAATGTGGCGCGGCGGTGGACTCGGCCCAGCACACCCTCGAAATGTGCCCGAGATGGATGGCGCTGCGTCGATATCTGACGTCGGTTATCGAAGGGGACTTGTCTCTGGATGACGAGTCCTGGACGGCGGTGGTCTCCTTCTGCGAAACAGTGTACCAGAAGAAGGGCGACAAGTAGGTGAGAGAGGAGGCCACCGACGAGCCCCCCCCCCTCCCCCCCACCCCCGGACGACGAACGGGGATGCATAGGAGGCGCTACTTAACCCGCCCCCAGTAACACTCCTGTGCTCGTCCAGGGTTCAGTTTTGCAACCTGGGCCTAGTATGGCACGACGAGCGGGCGGTCTGCTTAGATGGCGGTCAGACATTCGCCCTTACGAGGAGTAGTCTGGCCTTTGCCAGGGCCAGCCTGTCGCTGAGGTAATCATGTTCCCTGAAGTTCCGGGACCCTCAAAAGCGGTTGAAGGCGCTCACAGGTGCTGTAGTCGGGTATAGTGCATTCCCAAGTGTGATCCCCACATTGGTCCATGAGCGTTACCCGAGTCAAACCTGGATCATGCGAAAGCATTAACCTGCGTCATTAAAAAAAAGACCTGCCCTGCAGAGAAACCGAACGAGCTCATCTTTCCCAACACTTGCAACACACACAAAAATATGTATGACGATGTTTATTAATTTTCGTCTGATTTTTATTACTTAGAATTAATTAGATTAAATTTCGTCTCGATCTTTCTACCGTCTTCGACCTTCCCACTCAAATAACACATTTACTCATCACCACCTCCTGCGAATGTTTTCCTTTTTTTCTCAAATGTATGTTGCCTCATTTTTTATAGCATAGGAGCCAGGAGGGCTAACGAGCAATCGAAGTCTTTTGGCGACTATCGACGCCCATACACATTTGCACAACCAGAGATTGTGTAAATGCGTTGCCCTCCTCCCATCCGGAGACCACCGGAAACTCACAAACTGCACGAAAGGGACAGCATACTTTACACCGGTATGTGTACGACCCCGGTCGTGACGGCCCAATTCGACTGCAAAGCAGAGTATTTTTTTTAAAAGAAGAGGGGGCCAACAGTCTGTTCACCTGATGGTAAATGAAAAGCGACATCCACCGACACCCACTATACCAGAGGATCAGCAGGTGCGTTGCCGGACTTTTAGGTATGAGTATGCTCTTTTCTTGAAGGTACCTAAGTAGTATCGGATTGGAAACACCATAGGTGGCATGGCACTACCTCCACGACTGTGATAAAGCAATAAAGCAAAACCGCTCAAAACTGCGAAAAAAATCGATCGTAGGACGCATAAGGTCCGATGCAGTACGGAGTAAAATAAACTTGATACTACACTGTGCTAGCGAGCTATCGTTTATTATTAACAAAGCCAAATGCATTAAAACCCTAAAAATAAATATTTTCTACTAGCTGTTGCCCGCAGCTTCGCCCGCGTTAACTTACTCAACTTAATTACTGTTAGTCACAGTGTGAAATATATAGCATATAGCCTATAGGCTATATGCTATATATTTCACACTGTGAAATATAATAATATGCCTTCCTCGATAAATGGGCTATCTAACACTGAAATAATTTTTCAAATCGGACCAGTAGTTCCTGAGATTAGCTCGTTCAAACAAACAAACTCTGCAGCTTTATAATATTCGTATAGATATAACATCTGGCACTTTCTCACAATTTTTATAGGACGTTGCGAACGAACAGATCGACGTCGCCCGAGCGGAAGCGACGTTCCGATTCACGGTGCGGTCTATAAGTGAACTGAACGAGAAGGAGAAGGTTCTGTCTGAACCCTGCATCGTGCGATGTCTACCATGGAAGATTCTGGTGCTGGTCAAGTATACCTCGGACAGACACAAGGCGTTGGGGGTGTTCCTCCAGTGCAACGGGGAGAGTGATTCGGCAGGTTGGTCCTGTTATGGGCTAGGAGAACTGAAGCTCTTGACGCACGATCCGGAGAAGGAACATCGTTCTAGAAAGATTCATCACATGTTCCATTGGTGAGTTTATAGCGGAGTTATATCAATGTTCATCATAACTTCGAAGTGTTTGTATGAGAGACGTAATAAAAGTATTCTTTTATATTTTTTACACGAAACCAACTTTTTTACTGATTCTATCTGAAACTCACAAACCGCACGAAACGCGACCATAGCTGTCAACGGTGTTATGGGAGCGAGAGGTATCACCCCGGTTTTACCGGCCCAATTCAGCTACAAAGCAGTATCACTCCAACGTTCCTAAAAAAGCTTCACTTTAAAAATATAAATTTATTAACCTTTTAGCAAAGAGAACGACTGGGGCTTCTCCCACTTTATATCGTGGAAGGACCTCACGGACCCCAACAACTGCTACGTGAAGGACGACTCCATCGTACTGGAGGCGCGAGTGGTGGCTGAGGCGCCCCACGGAGTGTCCTGGGACTCCAAGAAACACACTGGCTATGTTGGTATGATTGATGGTATTTTAATTCTCTTAGGGGTGCCCTAAAAAGACTATGTCAGAGGCCCTTTACATCTTTACTAGATTATACACCGACTAGTGGAGACACTTCCGATGAAAAGACTATAACATCGGCATCTATCCGTCCACTGCTGAACATAGAACAACACTCAAAAAAAGAGGCTTCAATCGCCCTATAACTGAGTCTTCACTCAAAAAATGTAGATCCATGGATTAACGCGTAATAAACAAGCACATTAACCCAAAGCCCAAACTTCCCAACTTTGTATTCTGACGAAACATTAATTTATTAATTTATTTCAACCAGAACTTACAAATATCATTACAGGTACTCAGGTACTATCCAATTCTATAGCGAAGCACACATAATTTAACTTGTCTAACAATGTGTACAATTAAAAACATCTCAATAGCTACTAAACAAATGGAAAAGGCTTTTTGATGATAAGTTATCAACATAACTCATGAATTTATGTTTTCCTTCCTTCTTTCTCCTTCCTCTTTCTTTCTTCTTCCATAAGAGTTCTTTTCAACTCTTCGTGTTTTGAGACGCATAGATACAGTCCGGTTTACTTTCATTCGGTTCTTGTAATACTTTTATGTTTATTGGGTAGGGCAAACTGGCAGGAGTGCCACCCATGTGCGACGTCGCCCATGAACATAAACTAGTTTACCTGGAACTAGCCCAGGCTACTCATTTATGTGTTGCCTATCCTGAGAATAATATGTTAAGTCTCGGTGCCAGTAATTACACTGCCTGTCTTGCCCTTCTCTCCGAAACACAACAAATCTGTTTCACAGGAGAAACAAGCAAGATGGTGGTACCCATCCGGCCCACGCAGACACAGCGCATCCCACCCACCGGTATTCTTACCTTCTTCTTCTTCTATATTTTAGTCTTTTTGCAGTGAAACTTCTTTGCGCGCATGAGGGTAATTTTTTTAACTGATGATACGTCATGAAAATGTGCAACGTTTTTGTCCAAGAAGAGGTGATTGAGACCGATTGGGAGAGAGAGTCAGAAAGGGCGAACGTAGCAAAGAGCAAGCGAGTGAGAAAGATCGAGAGAGAGAGCGAGATAGAGTGAACATCGCATCGAAAGTCTCGGAAATTTAAAGCTTTAGATTAGTATAAATATAAAAGTGATTTAAAAATTAGTTTCACTTCTGACATGTGTACTTTGTTCGCACGCACTTTTTTCCCTGTCCTTTGGCTGTCACTCAGTCTCTTAGTAGGTAACCTGACTCTCATTTTATTTACAAACTGCAACATTATATTTGATTCTAACCTTCAAATTTGTATTGACATAAAATTACATCAGCTGAGCACAAAATCAAAATTCGGCTCTTTCTCACCTCACTCATTTTAATAAAGCAACTTTTCCGATTTTATCGCGATTTATTATGGTTCGAACATTCATTTCTGGCGTGTAACAAACTTTAACTGCGATAAGATCCATAAAATTTGTTTTATTATAATTATATCCATGTTCCCATATAGATTCTCTACTCGGGCCCATAGTTCGTGTTAGTGGCATGCCAATGCCTAAAACATTCATAATCATCTGTTGCGATGCAATGTGCTGAGAACGGCATGGACGATGTTGTTTCGTGACCCCATCATGGCTCAAGCCTTGTCGTGGCGGTGGGGCTCAGTAGCCTAGGGTGTGCCCAGCAACTTGGGCGAAGCAAATTGAGCCGAGGGAGCTGCTCTTTGTACCCCTCTTATAAGAAGAGGGGACAAAAGAGCAGGAGCATACGTGGCGAGGATGGGAACAGTCAGTGCAACGGGAAATCCGACATTGGGAGGGATGGTTCTGTGGTGCAGAACAACCCATCTGCGGAGATGGCGTCGGTTCCTTGCGGGACGGAGCCGTCGAGGTACCCTGTTTGCTCAACAGATCCGGGGCACCTCGCCAAAGGCGGCATTGGTGGCATTCGCCGGGTTTTAATGGGCAGAGCTGCTTCCACCTTACCCCTTTTCGGGCGAAGCGAGTCCCACATACCCGACTGGGGAGACCCACTCCCCTGCGTATGCGTAACTCAGATATCTTTGATATCTGAGTTACGCATAAATAAATAAAATAAAATATAAGTATAAGCTTTGCAAAAAAATGTAAAAAAATAAATAAATTGTTAAAACAATTTGAATAAAAGTTAGTTTTTTTGTGAGGAATATCTATAAAATTAAAAAAAAGTCTTCGGCTCGTGAGGGACTTGAACCCCCGACCTCCTCTATTAATCATAAATGGGTGCTCTAACCGCTGAGCTAACGAGCCTTAGCTACAAAGTGTATAAAAAAGCTTTATTGAATAGAAGTATGACGTCACATGATGTATTTGACTCATCGTCTGACTGGTTGATTGGTTAAACTTCTAGACACTTTACGCAGCGGTCGCGGGTTCGAATCCTGCCAAGAGCAGATAATTTGTATAATGACGTATAATATACAATATATAAATATGTATTTATATAAATTTCTGTTACAAACCACTGGCAGCACCAGCCGGATGTGACGCCGTTTACATATCTAAATGCATCAATTAAAGTAATTTAAATTATAGACTTCCGGTGGCGCCAAATGGAAGTGCTATTAATGAAGATAATGTTGATGAATGTTAATGTATAATATTAATAAATTTACGTGATTAATAATGCTTATAATATATTTACAATAATTGATTATAATATTATTGTCTATTTACCGTATCAATTAAAGTATATAAAGAAGCCAATAGCGGTCTTACAGGCGATTGTACAACCTACCAGTACACTTTTGAAGGGCGTTACTCTGCCGAAATATATTGTGATCGAGAAAATTTAATTCCTGCTGAGAGTTCTTTACATTTCTTAATTGAAACAATTTCTTGCTAACTTACCATAGGGCTAGGTTAACGTGGTGGCGTGGTTAACTAGGTTATCCTTACTGGAAAACCAGTAGTCTCCTTTACAAAGTCGGTGGATAAATTTTGAATTAGTTTTCTTTGGGTTAGTAGGTACAATAAATGATGACGTCCACAAAATATTATATTATAATTATTAATTATTATGTAGTCATTGTGACATGAATACTGCATACCTTCTTTATAAGTAGGGTAATAAATTGCGTATTAATTTAGTTTTGTCAATGATTCAAGTGATATTATATGTCGTGTTACTAAGCGCCTGAGGATAGAACATAGCAAGTGTGATCATAAAAATTGCTCTATGTACTTCCTGTTAATGTATGTATTATCTTCTTCATTACTTTAAAAGATAACTCTAGATTAAAGTCTAGAAGATTCTAGAATTATCTTGTGAGGTTTACTAGAATTGATCTAGATACATTAATTCCTAGTAGACCTCTCTTGTTTTACGGCTATGACTCCGACGTGGTCCTACTTTATAAAGATTACACTGGGTAAATGTAATATTTTGTTTCTAATAAGTTGATAAGAAACATCGAGCAAAAACCCATCAAGTATAATATAACCGGATACAACAGTAATGCGAGTGGTAAAATTCCGAAGCCGGTCAGTGATTGGTCACTGATGTAATAGGAATCTGTATGTACGTCCCATCGGCCAATCATCCTACAACGGCCCTCAGCCGACCCATTAGAGCGCAGAACAGGACTCACATCTATGTTACTATCGGAGATCATAATTAATAAAAATGTTTAACAAAAGATGGATGATGCTGTCATGCCGTATTTTGCCGTCACGGTATTCGAGTCGATTTAACTGCCAAGGAGCTAATAGATGTAGCACCTTCAAAAAGTGCTCGGCTCGTGAGGGAATTGAACCCCCGACCTCCTCTATTAACATTTAAATGGGTGCTCTAACCGCTGAGCTAACGAGCCTTATTGTATCGATACAATAAATCGAATAGATTCTAAATTTAATTGATAAAAGTATGACATCATTTATCATAAAAAGTATCGTATCACACTTGTATCATTAAAAGTCGTCATAGAAGATATGTATGACTAATCATCATATAATCATGAAATTGGGGGCGTCCCGATTTAAAATCGATAAGCGTGGGTTATCTACTCTACTCGCTACGATTTGGGGCTATCAATAGATATACTCTGCTAAGATAGACTTTGTGGCAATATAATATGTGAAGACAGACCAAAGAGAGATCTCCGACCGAGCGAGATGGTATGCTCGGTCAGGCTGTTTATTTGTCTTTACGGAACCTCTGTTCAAATTGTATCAAGCACAACCGGTGGGAGGGAAACGCTGTGCCACGCTCTCGGCTGCATGGGTACCACCATCTTGCTTGTTTCTCCCGTGAAACAGCTTTGCTGTGTTTCGGAGAGAAGGGCAAGACAGGCAGTGCAATTACTGGCACCAAGACTTAACATCTTATGTCTCAGGATAGGCAACACATAGATGAGTTGCCTGAGCTCGTTCCAGGTAAACTAGTTAATGTTCATGGGCGACGTCGACCACTTACCATCAGGTGGCACGTTTGCCAATTTGCCTATCCAACTAACATAAAAAAACAAGTTCGATCGAGTATGAAGTATTGTACCTTTGGGACAGCTCAGCTAAGAAGCAACTCGAAGCTCTGGAATCTATTGAAAAGCGTGCTTTTAGAATTATTTCTGATAATGCAGTAGTTGCGTCGAAATTCTAGAGCTTAGAAAATCGCATGAAAGTCGCTAGTCTTTCGATATTTTATCGGATTCATTTCGGAGAGCGTGCTTCTGAACTTCACCACCTCATCCCACCGTCACCTTTCTATCAGCGGACAACCAGACCCGACACAGTTATATGGTTGATATTTTACCAGTACCTGCGTACTAAAAGATTCGATTCCACATTTATCATACGTACTGCTAAATTATGGATTCGTTACCAGCATCTGTGTTTCCGGATGCATACAACTTGGGGATATTCTAGAAAAGAGTGAATAGGTACCTTCTAGGCAAGTGTGCTCAGCCGTCGGCCACGTCGTAACTTTCCATCAGGTGAGCCAGCGATCAAACAAGTCTATCAATCATAAAAAAACCACCCGTCGAATATAAAAACCTTTTTTACATTAATTATCTAAATATTGGAGTTTAATTTATAATTTTGAAACTTTGGAACAGCTGTTTATGTAATAAATAAGCGAATGGTTATACTAATGGGTAATAATGGGTAATGGCTACCAAATCAGACAGGCGCACCGCTCAGTAAAGTATCCGAAACGTGGTTACAAAACTCTAAGTTCAAATTTGACATATTGTAATCTTGCGGTTCCCGCGTGTCTGAACAGCCCAAAATAAATATCTACATATAATAAGACCCGCGCGGTTCCCAACACGGTTGTCACCGTGTCTGAACAAGCCCTTAAGGTTGAACTAGTCGATAGCGCCAACTCTAACAAAATGTATGTTAGAATGAAATGCACAATGATTCATTCCGAAAATGTCCTTTTAGCAAAACAGTTATTATAGAAAAACTATTAAGTGTATCCTTTTCAAACTAAATTTATTTTATATTTTGAACAACTAAACTATATCTGTACGGGCTTTATTTTTGAGATTTCATGGTCGGCATACTATTTATTTACGCCCAAAGTTGGGCTAAAATCAGTGTTGAAATACGAATGTTTAGAAGATCGTATTTTTTAAATGTATAATTTTTTTACGATATTGGGTACATACACACATAGATAACGACGAGATCAATTTATACTATCCTTAGTGTTTGATGAACGTCAAACATTGTAGTAATTACTGTTCTGCGTTTGTATGGAAAGATGAGCGACTTGTGTAACCTTAATTGTATACTTTGAGATGTATATAGTCAAGTGCATATTCCTTTTAGTTTTAAGCGCCTGACAGTACGGGTGGTACGGACAACAAAGAGTAGCCCCGGGGATATATTAAATTAAGGCCTCATAATGATATCGTAGTACAATGTACACGAACAATGTGTGGCTAAATACGAGGGCGACACTGAAAATTCTTATAACTGGCCACTTGTAAACGATATAAACGATTTAGATTTTGAAAATGGAACTCTGACATCATTTGTTTTACGACTTGGCGGTAAATTGAAAACTGTCTATGTGACGTTCGGATTAATTTACCGCGAGAAATTTTATATTATATTATAACTAGCTGTTGCCCGCAGCTTCGCCCGCGTTAACTTTTAAAATTTGAGGGGTTGAGTAGCCGATTCTCAGACCTACTGAATATGTGTATAAAATTTGGTGAAAATCGGTAAAGCCGTTTCGGAGGAGTACGGTAACTAACATTGTGACATGGAAATTTTATATATTAGAGAAGATATTTTTTATGACTTTTTAACGTTATGATTGCACGGTGAAGCTCCATCTCGTGCCACTGTTCACAACTGGTTTAGTGACTTTAACCATGGTCGCACTAATCTCACCCATGATCTGCATGACGCTGCACGGCGACTGAAGATAGCATACCAGTGTTGTGTGGCGTATGCAATGGCGTATGATAGAGACTGACAAAAGAGAAACCTATCAGCAATTCCGACAAGCTTCGGCATCGGTATGGGACAATTGCAGGGTGGATACCTCATAATTACACAGAGACCCAAATACTCCGTCGTGTCGATTGGTGCCGTGAAGTGGTTAATAGATTTAACGGACGTGGCTCAAATGCTGTGTTCGACATACTTACAGGTAACGAAAGCTGGATTTACTGTTATGAACCTGAAATTAAATGATAGTCTGCTAAGTGAGTGTTTTCTTCAGAGGTGTTGCCAACAAAAATGAAGAGAGGTCGAAGCGTTGGAAAAAAGAGGGTGGCCTCGTTCTTTGGAAGGACAGGTTATTACGCAACAATTGTTTTAGATGATCTAAAAACAGTTACTGCAGAGTGTGTGCAGTTTTATTTTTCCCTGAAAATAGAAGAAAAACTTCAAGGAAAACGTATTATAGATGCCAAGATTCAAGAAAGCAAGGACTGCGTTTCAAAAGGCCGTCGAAGGGACTAAGGACGAGTAGACAAAGTGCTTTTTTCAGTGGTTCCATCGTATGCAGCGATGTATTGATGTGAATGAATAGGTACTATTTTGAAAAAGTATAAAAGTAATAATTGCTAATATGTTCAGTTTATTTTTATTTTGTAAGAACTTTCAGTGTCGCCCTCGTTATACCTATTGAGCTGGAATTATTATTAAAATACAGCGTATTATGTGGTATTATACTACATTTATCTTAGAATAGACTAGGAATTCGCAAGATACTAGCGCGTGGCTAGAATGTTAGCTAATGAGTTTAATACTCATTGGCTAACATTGTCTTCTCTTCAACATTCAGAAGGTTGAAAAGATTTCTTTCAAATTTATAGGCAATAATAAACCGTTGGCATACATTAGTGATGTTATGCCCTCCAAGACAACAAAGCTCCTTACCTTATTAGGGAAAAGTTTAGTACCGTGTAGTTTAGTATATTTGGCAGTGACAATCCCGTAGCGACTGACCTTGAAGACTTGAAAGTACTTGGCACCATTTGGATACTCACCAGCGCACGACTAATTTCTTCAATTATCTTACCTACCAAGCTTAAAATATACATGTAAACTTAAAATTTACATGTTTTAAAGTTGTTTCATCATAACCAAATAGGGATGAAGAACCAAGGGGCAACCTGTTACATGAACTCACTACTCCAAACGCTGTTCTTCACGAACGCGCTCCGCAAGGCGGTGTACCAGATACCAACCGTGGGGGACGACAGCTCCCAGTCGGTGGCGTTTGCGTTACAGCGAGTGTTCTACGACCTGCAGTTCTCGGACCGACCGGTCGCCACCAAGAAACTGACGAAGAGCTTCGGCTGGGAGACGCTGGACTCGTTCATGCAACACGACGTGCAAGAGTTTTTGAGAGTGAGTACTTAGTATGTAAGGATTATTTATGTTACTTGGATAGGCAAAATATTTTTTTTCTTTAACGTCGGGAAATGCTCTGAGGCATCCCGCGTTGGAGTAGGTCTCCCCAGGCGGGTATGTGGGACTCGCTGCGCCCGAAAGCTGGTAAGTGGACGCAGCTCTACCCACTAAAACCCGGCGAGTGCCACCAATGCCGCCTTTGGTGAGGTGCCTGAAATGAGCAAACAGGGCATCTCGACGGCTAGTCAGTCCCCCAAGGGACTGACGCCGAAAGAGGTTGTCCCGCACCACAGGACAATCCCTCCCAACGTCGGGACAATACAATGAGGTGAGGTTACCATCCTTGCCCCTTGCCTGAACCATGTTGGGGATATGCAAACTAGCAGACATGCCATCTGAAATAGTGAGGAGACATTAGATGTTAAGTCTCTGTGTCAGTAATTACACTACCTGTCTTGCCCTTCTCTCCGAAGCACAGCAAAGCTGTTTCATGCAATAAGCGAGCAGGATGGTGTATCCCAAGAACCCAAATCACAGAATGGGGTTTATTAAATATTATATGATATTCTTGATTATAATGCTGAATGTGGGTATGTCTCAATGCATTTCAACAGTGTATAATATGTGGTTGCGAATATCTGGACGTACAAACTTACGTCTCGAAAACATGAGCCCTGTGCGCGGTCGATCGGAGGATCCGCCGCGCCAGTGACAAGGTCCAGGCTGCAATGCGCCCTTAGGTGTTCAGGTATTATCTATACAGATAAATGAAATTGGAGTGTCTGTTTGTACTATTAAAATAACCGCTTTTTATTAAATGCATATGGATGTATACACGGTACATATACCAAAATATCTTTTTCTTTTTTTTGTCTGTCTGTCCGTCTGTTTGTCTGTCTGTTTGTTCCGGCTAATCTATGAACAGCAGTTTCAAAGATTAGCCGGCTGACTTTGATGGGGCTTTCACTGACAGACAGCTGATATTATAAGGAGTAACTTAGGCTATGAAAAAAATCATCATCAATTCGTGTACGGCTGTAAATCTAAGTTAACTCGGGCGAAGCTGTGGGCAACAGCTAGTTATAAATAAATTTTATAATAATTTCAAATTAATTTAATAATAAAGTATAATTCCCCTTAGGTACTTTTAGATAAACTAGAAAATAAGATGAAATCAACTATAGTGGAAGGAACAGTGCCAAAATTGTTTGAAGGCAAGATGTCGTCGTTTATCAAGTGTAAAAACGTTAACTGTACGAGTACCCGAGTGGAAACCTTCTACGACATCCAACTTAGCGTTAAGGGGAAAAATAACAGTAAGTGATCCGATAAACTTGAAAAACTCGCCTCCGACAATATATAATGAGATACAAGTGAATAAACACGAGTAAATATTACAGTTCTCAGAAACACGTTAGAAATCTATACAGATAAATAAAATTAAGAGTGTCTGTTTGTAATATTAAAATAACCGATTTTAATAAATACATATGGTCTGTCTGTTTGTTTCGGCTAATTTCTGAAACGGCTGGGCCGATTTTGACGAGAATTGCACTGACAAATAGCTGATATTATACGGAGTAACTTAGGCTATAAAAATAATCATCATCAATACATCAATATAACTTAACGTCATTAGTAGACCATAGAGTTGGTGTGTTTAAGAGAATCGCAAATTTGTACGTGTGTTCATGGACTGCTGTTGGCCCTTTGACCGAATATAAAAATGATCTTTAATTTTTTTATAACAGGTGGGGGAAAACGAGCAGTCGAAGCTTTAGACTGACGACGTATCCCAAACACATATGCACAACCAGAGATTATGCATCCCTCCTTTTCCCTATCCCCCCAATGGGCCACCGGAAACTCACAAACCGCACGAAACGCGACAGCATGGCTGTCACTTGATACCGGTTTTATGTGAGCGATTACCACCCCGGTCGTGCCGTCCCAATTTAGCTGCAAAATAGCATGGCACTACCACTTACTGGGCAATTGTAGGATTTGTTTCTAAAACATCTATTTATTGATTCAGCACAAATAAAAACGACATGAACAAATATCGAAATATTATCACACATTTTAATAAAATCAATTAAAAATCGTTTTATACAAAATATTATAATAACACTTATATGTATAAAATCACTTGACTAAATCAAACCTAAAGAAGTGTGAATCGATTATATCATAGCTTTTCGACTAATCGATTTTAATTGGAGTATACGAGTCATGCTTTATCGATTTTGACTGTAGTCCGTCATCGATAGTGTATTTTGTAGTATACGAGTCGTTCAAAGACTATGTGAGTACCGAACTGCTGGAGGGCGAGAACTTGTATGACGCGGGCGAGCACGGGCTGCAGGAGGCGGAGAAAGGAGTCCGGTTCGACTCGCTCCCTCCCGTGCTACATCTGCACCTCATGAGGTTCCACTACGACCCCCACAGTGACGCATCCGTCAAGTACAATGACAGGTAAGAAATAATCATAAATTTGATAGTAACTAAATCCGTCCATTTGTTTTTCTTTCATGCTAAAAAAGCGTGTGTGTATGTTTGTACACACGTAAGAACTAAGGACTAATATACTTTTGTGTCGCAAAACAAAAATAGTTAAAGATTTCATCCCGTATGCTACAACCCTTAGCTTAAAAAATGATAAATTAATAAAAAAGTTGCTGTGATATACCTACGGACTGACACTCAGACAGACAGACATGACGTATCCATAATTCCTTTTTTCTTCATTTGTCTACGGAACCCTAAAAAGCCTTGCCGATTTTTTTCAGCTTCCTTGGCAACTTGCTTTCGATTGTAATATTTTTTACTCATTTCCACATTTGTTTTACCCATCTTGAAAACTGGAATAGAAATTCAATAGTAGGTATCATATCTATAATCTATAATTGTTCCTGCAAAACTTTCAACAATAAGGTATAACTAATAATAATAATTTCCTAGTTCGTACTATTACATACCTATATCATAGAAACGTATAATATTAGGATCATGTCAAATTAACGTCATGCCGTTTGCCGTCGCGGCATTCGAATCGATTTTACCGCCAAGGCGCGCCCATAGATGTTTCCTTCTAACAACGGCTACCCGGTGGGTCATAGGTTCGAGTTCTACGAGAAGATAGACCTGGGTCAGTTCGTGGTAGGGGGCGAACCGGCGCGGTACACGCTACAGGCGGTGCTGGTACACTCGGGGGACAACCACGGCGGCCACTACGTCGTCTACATTGACCCCCGCGCGGATGGCAAGGTGAGGGATTGGCAGGTTATCATCATTAACCATGCTTAAGGAAATAAATTATTATTATTATTATTGGTCGGGCTAGTTAGTGCCCAGGGTACATCGCCTATATAGGACTCGGAAGACATTGTTCTTCCAGGGTGAGGGTCCTTTCCCAGTGGGCATTTTAGGCAGGGCCAGGTCAGCCCAGGGCCCTGAGACATCTAGCAGACGTTATTTCAATGTTTTTAATATCCAACGAGTGTCTATGACAAAGGAAGTCGGTAGTTAGAACGATCCTTGATTATTGGACAATCTCCATACAGTCGTCATAGTTGATGCGAGTAGCGGGGGATATCGTCCAAAATTTTGTAAATTAAAAGAAGGTTTGTACACTACTGGGCGAAATAAATTAATAAAAAGCATACTCCACTTTTCACCTTCAAGCGAAAAAGATATCGAGGTCACTCGGGCATATGCTAAAGACCTATGCTTTCCTTCCTAATACCACCCAGATACAGAATCAATCTATTGTTTCCAGTGGTGTAAGTTCGACGATGACGTGGTGTTCCGGTGCACCAAACAAGAGGCCATCGAGTACAACTACGGCGGGAAGGAGGACGCTCCGTACCTCTCGCGACGCGCCACCAGCGCTTATATGCTCATTTATATACAGTGAGTGTTATTGATCTCGCTAAAGTGGTAGAGTCAGTTAGATACGCCGAAGAACTGGCTGGTGGGTTAATAGAGTTGATGTCACCTTCAGATGCGTTGAGTCGACCTTCAACTAATGGTTGTTTGGATGATCTTAGTATAGCTTAGGAGGATCAACGACCAATCGAAGCCTTTGGGCGACTATCGACGCCCAAACACACCCGCACAACCATACGTTATGCAGATGCCAGAAACACACAACTCACAAACCCACGAAACGCGACATAGCTGTCACTTGACGCCGGTGTCGTGTGAGCGACAGGTACCACTCCGGTCGTGCTGGCCCAATTTGGCTGCAAATCGGCCCAGCCGTTTCAGAGATTAGCCGGTACAAACAGACAGACGACAATTGTAAAAAATGATATTTTGGTATTATGTACCATGTTTACATACGCCTTTTATATTGATATTACAAACGGACACTCCAATTTTATTTATCTGTATCAATAAATACTCATGACACTTTTGCCTATCAAATAATGTATCCTATTAGCCTCTGATATACCATTTCCACCATCAGAACTTCCGAACTGAAGGACATACTTCATGACGTCACGGAGGACGACATACCCAGGGACCTGTGCGACAGGATCCTGGAAGAGATGCGGTACGAGATGGTAAGATCAAGTAAATATCATCCCAGATCACTTTGTTCTTGCCACAACTGTTTGAAAAGGGACATTTACCATGTTTTTTCATTTTGGAGCATGACATTTCGGCATCATTGTAGTGTGGTGACACCTTCCACCCATATAAGGTTATGTATAGCCCACATTAGTTTAAGCTACGTATCATAATATGTATGTGCGCCCCCAAGCAATCCAATATACGACGATCTATAGTAAAGACGTGTTTTAATAACATCGAACCTATTGGCCTCCTTACATGGCGACCCTGCCAGGAAGGTCCACACTACATAATCTTCGAATGTCTTTTTGACGAAACTAATGAAAAACATGGTAAATACCTCGTTTTAAATAGTTTTTAGCGAAAATAACCAAATTTAAAAACTTTGTTCCTCCTTGTACAATTTCTAAAAGCAGGTTCCATTTCAGGCGGTAGAAAAATAGGGTGCAGAAAATTAAGATCGGACACGTCTATGAGGTCTGTTAAACGCTATGGGAAGATTGTGAACGCTATAAAAACTATACTTCACTTTTCAGGCCAAAACCGGCTTAATGTAAGGAAATAGCCGATGAAAGTAAAATCTCAATTTTCAAGATTTTCCTCAAAATTCAAGGGTGTCTGGTAACACGTGTACGGTGTCTTTTAGATTACGTGTTGTTTTTTATTGTTATATTTATAATAAATCCGTTAGACAAAATCATTTTTTACTTTGATTTTCCTTTTTTGTGATGCCGTGTTGAATAAATCTTACTTTTTATAGATGGTATCAGACTAATTAAATATATTATATACCTTGAAGTTGATATGTTGAGCCCACGAACAAAAACTAGCGTATCATAAATCTACAAATCTGTTAAAAACACTAGCAATTTATTTTCATGTTAAAAAAATGTGCTTTATCCTTTGACAATAAATCTCTCGCGAGTGCGCCATAAATTACTTACAATTACTGACGTTGGACGCCGCCCGGATCGAAATACCCAATTATATTATCGCTACTAGTCTAGTGTACATGTAACATGATACTCAGTAGTCAGTGTACATGTAACATGCTACTCAGTAGTCAGTGTACATGTAACATGCTACTCAGTAGTCAATGTACATGTAACATGCTACTCAGTAGTCAGTGTACATGGAACATGCTACTCAGTAGTCAGTGTACATGTAACATGCTACTCAGTAGTCAGTGTACATGTAACATGCTACTCAGTAGTCAGTGTACATGTAACATGCTACTCAGTAGTCAGTGTACATGTAACATGCTACTCAGTAGTCAGTGTACATGTAACATGCTACTCAGTAGTCAGTGTACATGTAACATGCTGCTCAGTAGTTAGTAACGCGTGCAGATTTGAACGATCCCAGATTTCGTAATTGCTACTCAGTAGTCGGGGACATGTTAATACGACTTAATACTAGCTTCAACTATTGTAATGACATACAAATCGGTGAACACACATAAAACATGCAACCGAATATAGAACCTCCTTTCTTATTTCATGGATATTTTGTGTACTGTGTACATATTCAAAACAGTCAACACATTAGACGCTATACACTAGACAGCATATACAGCGCGTTCAGTACGCAGACATCGGCGACGTACGGTCCGCATCGCACTGTTTAGCGCCTTACATACGGACCGATCGCGAAAGTTTAGGTTCGAATTCGATACGAGTAGACACAAACCCAGACCGCGCTAACAGAAGTAGCACTACGCTACCGCTAGATTGCTTGGGCACCACGCGTGACCCGCCTCCCTCATGATGATAGGTTAAATTCAACCGTAAAAGATTCGTCAACCGTATCGGATTTGACTAGTCCAAATCCTGCTCTCCCGAGCAGCGCGCGCGATGAACCGCGCCCCCTTAGGCGCCCCCTTTCGAATATTTCTTGAGTGAGCCATCTGTTCACCTACTATACCGATTGAGCCAGGCCATCAGGCCGAAAAGTCGAGCCTTTCTGAAAAAAAGAGCGCCTTATATTTATGTTTGAAACTGATATTCAAGTACGCGACGTAGCTGGCGTCGAAGGATAACCAACAAAAGCTCCTGCTGCAACAGACGTTTCTTCGTTGGAATCTATTTATGGAATGAAAAATGAAGTGCGCCACCCCAAAGTCGCGCGGCTGAAGTTGTAATGAAAAGGCATCAGCTACTATCGCGCGGCTACAGCACGGCAGCCGCATAACTTGCGACTAGTGAAAAGGCGCTCTTAGGTTGGATGTGTTATCAGAAGCCAACCTCATCCATGACTATAAACTAGTTACATCGACCATGAAAATAAATTCCCATATTTCTGGCAGACTTAAGCGACTTATCCATGCTTTGCTTGTCCTTCGACGCAAGATTAAGAGTTTGCGTGCCAGCTAACACTCGTATTACTCTTCTGTCAGGAACGCAACAAAAAGTCCTTCGCCAGATCAGCAGAACGATGGTCTCAAACCACAACTCAAACAATCCTTTATAATATTGTCACAAATAATCACTTTATTACATTTTATTCTAAACTCTACAAAACTCAATATGAATTTTATAATGAAATAAAGAACTTCAACGTAACAATATCCCTGGCGGAGAAAGAAAAATGGCGAAATACAAATAATAAGAGGACGCCGACGGCATGTCTTCACTAATTAATCCAGAACCCTCACTATTAATTAGTAGAGTTTTTCTTCTGCGCAG
The DNA here is from genome assembly GCA_963853865.1 of Helleia helle. NCBI lineage: Eukaryota > Metazoa > Arthropoda > Insecta > Lepidoptera > Lycaenidae > Helleia > Helleia helle. The sequence goes on along the minus strand of OY971426.1, from coordinate 14,573,411 downwards.
CGAGCTTCTAGTTATTTTGTTAGCCCGTTAAAACTTTTTATTCAAAATCCCATGAGTTAAAGAGAAATAAACAAGCCTTTTATGATGAATGTACATGCGTTTTATTTTGCTAATCTTGTCGTGTTTTCTGACGAGTTGTGTGTATAGAAATCGTCTGTACTCTGTATATCATTTATCATTATGATAATGTATGCATGCGTAATGCTTATGGCAGTCAGTTTTTCTGGATAACGAATGGACAAGCAATAAGGTCTAGTACACCGCGGATTGTTGCTTTTCATGTTCTTCATAGAGAAGCGCTGCGTGAGGTGGATCCCCCGTCGTCCGCGGCGCGGGTGGCAAACTCCGTGCCTGATCGGCTATCGTTGTTGCGTACGTCGTCTTTTAGCTCTAGGTAGTATGTATATCGCATGGAAATGAGGATATCAGTGATTTCACGATATCCCTAGGGATACCACGAAATCTCGGCAGATGTTGAATATTCCTTTTTACGACGTCTTCTTACTAAACAAATCTAGTAATATGTCGTTTCACTCGACTAAATCTAGTGAAAAGCTTACGTTGAAAATGCTACCTTATTCTCTTTAGAGATATAACAAAAAAATAATAAAGTAAAATAATGATCATCATCAGTCCGGATACATCCGTAAATATAACGCGGGCGAAGCTGCGGGTACCAGCTAGTTATTAAATAATGGAAAAATAAAATCTGTAATCTGTGTATCCATTTATCCCTATTAACATAAAAACGTCACACGACAAAAGTTTTATTAATTTTAAGTTGACATAATAATTATTATCATCGAGCTTTACAAGCTGTCGCACAGCGCAGCAAGGTGTCGAACCTGTTGTAGTTACCGCCGCAGCCGCCGTACACGAACTTCTTACATATCCGATCGTTTATGTCGTAGTAGTATCTAGAAGTAAAATTATATTACTTTACACTTACAACTATTTACACGAGACTCGTGAACAAGACATTCGTAAATAATGTTGAAATATTGAGCTCCGCGAAATAAAAGTGGAAAATGTTTTTTTTATTTTAGTTGGATAGGCAAACTGGCAAACGTACCACCTGATGGTAAGTGGTCGACTTCGCCCATGAGCATAAACTAGTTTACCTGGAACGAGCCCAGGCAACTTATTTATGTGTTGGCTGTTGCCTATCCTGAGACATAAGATGTTAAGTCTCGGTGCCGGTAATTACACTGCCTGTCTTGCCCTTCTCTCCGAAACACAGCAAAGCTGTTTCACGGGAGAAACAAACAAGATGGTAGTACCCATGCAGCCGGGAGCGCTTCCCTCCCACATGGTAAATATCCCATTTTAAATTGTTTTAGATGTAAAAATATACTATGTTAATTTAAAATCTTATATAATACTAGTGGCACCGACAGACGTTGTCCTGTACAATATATTTTTTTTTGTGAATCTAAACTATCCTCGAGTCCCCTTGAACTCACACAAAAAATTTCCTCAAAATCGGTCCAGACGTCTAGGAGGATTTCAGTGACATACACACTCACACAAGAAATATATATATATATATAAAGATTATGCTAGTAGTTTAATCACAAGTCGTCCTGCTATCCGTCAACAACAGCTACTAGTATCCAAGTTTAAGCAAATAGCACACCTGTAGAGTTTAAGCCCGCAAAGATTTGCACGAGTTTCCTGGATATTAGTGGATCGTATTGTATAGGCAAATACATAGATTCCTCGTAAGGAACTTTCAAGAACATTAGAACTTGGATAAAAAAATATACGTACTTAGTTAGAAAAGATAAACACATTCCAGAGTCAGGTTGAAATGAGCAGAACGCGGGACGGGCGACGTCATTGTCCAATATGTAGCTGGAACCTAAAAAAATAAACAAAAGGCTTAACATAGTCAAAGTCAAGACAAAATCATTTAATCAAATGGGCCTCAAAAAATCACTTTTGCTGGTTAATTTAAAATCTACTTATTCTACATCCATTCCTAAGGTACATCCACGAGAAGAATAGAAAAGAAGCTCGTCGAGTTTAATTTTGAAGTGAAAACTTCTTTAGCATCGTTGTGATTTGAAAGTCTATGAAACGAAAAAGCGACAGTAAAAAGAGACAAGCATAAATTTATAAGATTCAACGTGGGAGAAAATGAGATAGGAAGCATTATACAGTGTTTCTTATGTTCGTGATTTTTTAAGGTTTTCACTTCTACCACGTGTGAATTGCACACATGTTTTTTTTTCACTGCCAGTTTTACAAAGTCTGGTTTATATACAATTGATTGCTTTTAAGGTACCATGTCCACCACATATCATTTATAGGTTGCACACATCTAGCATATAATCGGAATAGAGCAGTAATGTTGTGTGTATGAAAACAATTTCCGCCCATTTTGTGCTGCGACGCTGCATCGGTTTTGCGCTCTGATTGGCCTATCGACGGCCATTAACGACTAATTGGCCGATGGGACGTTATACAGAACACTGGTTGGTTGAATTGCTATTACATCAGTGACAAAGCACAGACCAGTTTTGGAATTTTGGCTTTGGATTTAAGGATTGGCTCCCATTACTACTCTATCCGGTTATATGCTCGATGCTAGTACATATTAAAAATGTAGGAACATTTGTCTTACCCTTGCAAAAGCGTTCGCAATCCAAAATTGTCTCGAAGTTATTTTTATTCGAATTACACCCGCTGTATGGGAACGTCAAACAAGTCTCCAAAGCGGAGTTATAGTAATACCTGCAAAGTAAATTGTATACAAAACCAAATTATAAAGAAGTGTTCACACGTCACTTAAGGCGAGTCACCGGGACTGGCGGGGAGCGGGCGTCGCGGCGTCCTAAAACGCTAGCTAGATAGCATTCAAGATTTGGAATAAATTAAAAAATATATAGAACTTGAGATTTTTAAAAAATAACGCGTTCTCTCTATATTGAAAATTAAATATTTCCATATAAAAATTATGTGCAAACTCACATATGTTATGAGTAAATTATTCGTTTTAGTTTTTATTTTATCATATTTTCTGGATTATTTACGATGGAGTAAAGTACATCTTAATGTGTAACCGATTAGCACATCCTTTAGACAATATCTTTGGGTGTCTCTAATATTTTTGTGAGACCGTTATTTAATTGTACCTACATATCTCAAAAATTTGATTTAGCGTACCCTTTCTCCCGTTTCGCTTGCGGTGACTTGCCTTAATAAATTGTTGTTAATATGGGAAATTCAGACTGGCATTCTATTCTCATATTCTCTCCTTTGTAAGATTTTAAGTAAGTGGTAGTAACATGCTGCTTTGCATCCGAATTGGGCCGGCACGACCAGGGTGGTACCTCTCACTCATTTAACACCAGTGACAGTTATACTGTCGCGTTTCATGCGGTTTGTCAGTTTCCGGTGGCCCATTGGGGAGATAGGGTAAAGGAGGGCAACGCACAAAAAATACATGCACTCATACCCAAATTACACAATACATAATATTTAATTTCCAGGAATAGGTAACATTTAAAGCCAAAAAATTTATACGAAGACCAATGTATTATACATACTTTTGTAAGTTTTTGAAAAATAGCTAAGAATTTCGAAAATATATTTCAATGATAAGGTATACATAATATTACCTACTACTTGCGACTGAACGTACAAATTGGTTAACCTACCTGGTGATATTTTCAGAGCACGTCCCCACCTGCGGCTGGTACTGACACCACTCGTCCCACTTCCACAACGATTGACCTCGAACAAAATGTGAACTAAACTAGTGACTAGTAGGATTAGTTAAAATCCTCACCATGGTTTAAGCCTTGTCGTGGCGGTGGGGCTCAGTAGCCTAAGGTGAACCCAGGTCTTTGGGCGAAGTAAATTGAACCGAGGGAGCTGCTCTTTGTATCCCTCTTATAAGAAGAGAGGACAAAAGAGCTGGGGGGACAAGGGGCGAGGATCCTCACCACATTGTACTGTCCCGACGTTGGGAGGGGTTGTTCTGTGGTGCGGGACAACTCTGTGGAGGTGGCGTCGGTCCCTTGGCAAAAAATTCTGCTTTGCAGCGGAATTGGGCCGGCACGACCCGGGGACATACCAACGGCCTCAAGTGACAGCTATGCTGTCGCGTTTCGTGCGGTTTGTGAGTTTCCGGTGGCCCATTGGAGGGGGATAGTGAAAATGGGGGCAACGCATTTGCATAATCTCTGTATGGGCGTCGATAGTCACCAAAAGGCGTCGACTGCTCGTTTCCCCTCTTATTCTATTAAAAAAAACAATCGAATGATTTTAGATTGCTCTTGGATGCCAAAGAATTCTCTCGATCGTTTTTGAAACAATTTTGAAAATGTGCAAAGTTTTCTCCAAAGAGAAGATACGATGTATGACATGACAAGTCATGTACATTAAAGCAGTCTTTGTAGGGCAATTGTTTTTTTAGAAGAGGGGGCAAACCGAGAGACAAGAGTTTTTGTAGCAATGAAACCTTTACAAGTTATGAACCGTAGTTGAAACAGATGAAAACCATACCTTTACTTTTGGCTCGTCTGGCGATACTGTCAATATCTGCATGTGAGACCCTATCGTCGTCTTGGTCGACGTTGATCCTGCCGAATATCGTGGTTGGCACTGCTGAAGTACTGTCCAGCACCACGGCGCTGGTGGTGGTATCTTCCCCACTGCGACACTCATGATGCGATACACACAAAATATATACGAGAAGTAAACAATACCCGCTCATTTTTACAGACTGTGTGAGTTATTGAATCGCGATAAGCCTGTGATGAAATTCAATTGTAAGTAACATTTTATTACCTGAATACTGGTAATGAAGTGGAGACCGTGTTTACGACGACGGTGGGAACGATCTCTCTGCAGTGGCCGGTCGTCTGTACTAAGTTAGTTTATCTTTTGACGTGACAACGTCTTATAAATTTTTGAACACGGGCAGCGCGCACGAAAATGCATCCCGTTCCGTTGTCAAACGAGCGTTGGCTCGGAAACCATTATTTATAACAAATGATAAACGCGACAACGTATTTTGTGTTTTTGTGTTTATTTCTACAATTCTAATAAGATATAATTGATTTCCTCCATAATTTTTAGTCTAATTTCATTTTGTTCACTTCAATTAGCTATCTGTTTTCTCAAAACTATGTTTTTTAATTAATTTTTCATAAGTAAATGTTTCTTTAAGACGTTATCACGTAAAATTATCGTCCGTAAACGACTTTACAGACAGCCTATTTTTTTTTTTTACTTTTTTGTTGCGGTTATTTGCCCTACTCAGCTAAAATAAAATTATCTACAATAATAATGCCAATTAGGATACCGTTGCAACATGTTCTCTCTCATCTGTACTACAAATATAAATAAACGAAGTTAAACACTTCACTTAAAAAGTGAAATAGTAAGTGATATACGACGAATAAATTATTGTAGCATTATCTATGTGAATCTACTTTTTAAAAATAAAAATCTAAATTGTGAACAATAAAATTAAAAAAAAAACTAATTGTCTCCTTTTCTAAATCGAAGAGAAAAATTACTTACATACACCACAAAATTGAAGTTGGCGAACTTCAGATATCGACATAGACTTTCTCCTATCGCCTGCAGATTTCCGGTGTAAGATAACACGGGGAGCAAGTAATAAATGGTAAAAGGAAAAAACTAATATTTCGGTAAAATTTCATTTTAAATATTCATCTATCAAAATTTAAATTAGGTCTTTACCTATGACCTATTATTTTCATTGGTCCTGATATTTATTGAAAGTTGTCATTATCCAGCGGTGGTGGTGGTTTAAATTGACCTTCCTGCCCAAATAAATATAGCCAACAGTCCCGTTCACCAAATCTATCTGGTTCTAAACCAAACCGAATTCAATCGTAACATTCGTAAGGCGTTAAACTTCTGAAAATGTTTGCGTTATTTTTATGATCGCGTAAACTTTTACAGCTACGGTCAGGCTGTAATAAGGTTAAAAATGTGATGATAGCCAAGTTTTTTTTACGGTATACGCTTCCATAATAATATATTAAAAACCGGAAGAGTAATAAGTAATTTAAAACATTGTTCTATGGAAAACAATTGAATTCTTATTCGAAATAAACGTAGTAAAACAATCTTAAGCTTATAAAATTTGCTTGCATATAAATAAAAAACACAAACAATCACACAAAAAATCTTAAAGTTTAAATTATTTTAGTTAATAGTTAATAGAATCAGGCGTTACCTTGCGGAAATCCATTATATAAGATATTAAATTAATTATATTAATTAGCAATTATCCCGCGAAAAACGCAGTCTTTACAGCAAATGTGTGAGTGCACGCATATGCATGCATATAGCACCGCCCTCCTTTCCCACACTGCATATGCGTACACTCGCATGCACCACCACCCCACATGCACCACAACCACAGTAAAAGACCACCACCAAACAATCTACGTACGTTTCGCCCCGACACCGAGGCATCCTCAGGATGTAGACTCTACGATTAGTAATCGTAACGATTACTAATCGTAACGATTACTAATTGTAACGATTACTAATCGTAGAGTCTACATCCTGAGGATGCCTCGGTGTCGGGGCGAAACGTACGTAGATTGTTTGGTGGTGGTCTTTTACTGTGGTTGTGGTGCATGTGGGGTGGTGGTGCATGCGAGTGTACGCATATGCAGTGTGGGAAAGGAGGGCGGTGCTATATGCATGCATATGCGTGCACTCACACATTTGCTGTAAAGACTGCGTTTTTCGCGGGATAATTGCTAATTAATATAATTAATTTAATATCTTAAATTATTTTAATTATTGGACTATAAATGTGCATGCTGAGTTTATCTATAAGTAATTGTTATACGTTTATTTTTTTACTGATTTTTTTTCAAATTGTTTTACGTGTAATCACTAAATCAATAAAATTGTAGGTGAACATAAATAAATAAAAAATAAAATAAAATAAAACTGCATCTAAATCGGTTCGTTTGAGGACTATGGTGCAAGTTGCAACGAATAACAAACAGACACTCATTAAAAGTTATAGCACCGCTTTTTTACGTCGGTTATGTATAAAATTCATTACATATATCAAAATCCACATTCTTAATTTAAATATAAAAAATATCCTGAGGGTTGGAAGTATTCAAAAATTACTTAATACCATTTTATATAAAAGCGTAAACGAGATCTCTGACTAAATAATGAGTACCTAGGTGAAATGAAATTAGGGTACCGGTGGTCAAGTCGTATAATTACTTAATTAATCTTGTACTTTCGTTAACGTGGCCGAACGCTAGTGCAGTTGACGTTGCACCGACATTAGGTACATCTCTGGGGAATTTTGGCGTTTTCTCTTGTAATAAAGCTGGACGAAAAGAAACTTCTTTACTTATTTAGTTGAATCTTAAATTTTTGTATGAACCACAGCGTTTGTTTTGTTTTTATATCGGGGTAAACCCTTCGCAAAAGACCTTATTAACCTTAAAACAGTATCGAAGCTGTTCTAGCGGCTTCATATCGATATGTCGGGCAAGTTTTTGATAGCATTCTTTCAACAGTGGACACAGTACATAGAGGCCCCCGTAGTCCGGAAGCAGCTGGAACCCCCCCCCCCCCTGGTTACGAAAAGGAATTAAAATTTGGAATTAATTTGATTTTATTGGACTAGCTGTCCACGTCATATTAGGCAAATGAGCCCCTCACCTAAGGCCATGCACGCGTGCTCGCACACCGGGTCATTTGATCATATCAAGAGATCAATAAATTAATCGCTGTTCGGGTTTCATTTTGGTTATCAAGTCAAAAGTGTGTACCGTCAATCAATACAAACTCGAGAAACAGTAAACAATAATTCTTGGCATGACAATAAAATGATGAATCCAGATAAAATTGCTTATTCACGTTAACGACCTTAATCTATAATTAAATGGAATGCATCAAAATCGATATTATTTATCGGTCACGGGAACACAATGCATCGTTTAATCGGAAACCAGATGTTTACTGATCTAATGGTATTTTCAATTTGCATTCAAATTCCTGAACGAGCATTGCTTTGCTGCGAGGTGAATGCCGAGCTCGATGCCGAATGCTGGGATAGTCGAATGTTGCAATTCCCGAATCGGATTATCGCTAACGACGCACCATTCAGTATAGTTGCACCGGGTAACATCCCTACATGAACACACAAGTCACAACCACAGAGCAAGTAAAGTATAACGTAGTAAGTAAAAGTATAACGTAGTGTTTATATACTCTTTGGTCACAACTAAAACTTTAATACTTTAATGTTCTGTAGCATAGAGTTTCATAAAGTTTGTATTTATTTATGAAGATCAAGATGTTATTTTAAAACTTGACACTGGCATTTAGTAAATTCTCATTGCCATAAAAGGAAAAAAAAAAAAGATGTTATTTTATTAGTTTTATAATTTTATCAATAATTCTCTTTTCTACTTAAATCACGGTTTAAAAAATCTCAAGTCAAATATTAAAATAGAGATATCCTACTAAAACTATTTTCGTCTATTAGTTGCAATTACGATTATTATAATGATGATTATGTGTACATGTATCTATATTCTATACAGATAAATAAAATTGGAGTGTATTGTATGTTTGTTTGATAATTATTTCTATTGTTGCGGTATAATAATCATATATCCATATGTAAGGAGGAACCTGGATTATGTCAAGATTTTATCCCATTAAACGTAAAATGCAATACCCCGCCGCATATAAGGCGAGAAACCCTGGGAGTTATTCAAATTTTGATAAGAACAAAACTATAAATAAAGTAAATAATCTAGATGTTATGACATCCATTATAATCATATTATATTCAATAATTATTATATACATACATTTAAGTCTAGTAAGGCATATTGTGCAAATATAATTAGGTAACGATAATCGATAAATAATACTCAAAATTTAAATTATCAAGAAATATGGAGGTAAATATACGCAGTCATTAATAATTACTTAATTTCCCGTGGGGCTTCGAGCAAATTGCCTCTCGATTAGAGTTAGGTTTTGATCGAGTTATGGCTAAGGAAAATATGCAAAGGATTAACGCCTTCGGGGTGGATCCTGGTTCAGACTTTCTCGTAAATTGAAAACTTTTTATCGCGCTGTATCCGTTTATTTATTTAGACGCGCTAAATGAAATTTGATTGTGGTAATGAGTAAATAATAATAAAACAGGCCAAGTGCTTAAGTCGGACTCGCGCTCGAAGGGTTCCGTACCATTACATAATATACATTATACAACATTAGACACTTTAACAAAAAATAAGGTTTATGTTTATGAAATTAAATGTTTTTTTTTATACTTGAGTTGATTTCATGAAGGTAAATTGCGGCTTACGATTTATGACGTATTAAAAAAATACTACTCAATAGATCTCCCTCAAACCAATTTTCAGTGGAAGTTTTTACATCATATTTTTTTTTAGTTTTATCATTCTCTTATTTTAGAAGTTACATGGGGGGACACATTTTTCCACTTTGGAAGTGTCTCTCGCGCAAACTATTCAGTTTAAAAAAAAATGGTATTAGAAACCTCAATTATCATTTTTGAAGACCTATCCATAGGATAGGGTATGGGTACACGTATGGGTTTGATGAAAATTAAATTAAATTTCAATTCTAAGTATGGGGAAGATTTTTTGTAAAAATCTTAATGCGGTTTACAGAACCCATCTACTTACCAAGTTTCAACAGTATAAGTAGTTAAGTACTGCAGTACTGCTTAAGAGGACGCATTGGAAATTTTGGCGTCAATAATTCCAATTTATTTCAGTAATTCCAAAACGAATGAAAATATAGGTTGGTGACAATAGTTCATGATAAAAACCTTATTTTGTTAATTTTCAATATTATGATTAGGTAGGTAACTTTTCTAACAGAGAAAAAAAATATCAAACACCTCTTTTTAAAAAGAGATTCACATCCGATGGGCAACCGGGACCGGTTAAAGCCTCTTAACTTTTTTCATAGATGAGTCCATATTATATTATTATGCTCTTTAAAATAATAGAAGGAATTTATCCAATTATCGTTTTTAACGCAATAAACAAAAAACCATTTTGTCGTAGTAGTGCCATGCTGCGTTGCTGCCGAATTTGGCCAGCACGACCGGGGTCGCTCCGGGACCTCTCGCTCAATTATAACAGCGTCGTCAAGTGACAGCTATGCTGTCGCGTTTCGTGCGATTTATGAGTTTCCACATTTATAACATAATAGGTCTTTACCTATGAAATTGCCGTTCTGCAGTACTGGCCATTTCAAATCAAAATAATTTTTGTTTGGCTAAAAATTCTAATTTCAAATTAATTTTATTTTTAAAAACATGGAATTCTTTTTCCAAAAGTAGTCATTTGTTTATTAATTAGTGTTACATTTTCATCGCATTTCAATCTTTATCGTCATCATGGATACGTAAAAAATTCGAGTAGGTAATTATGGAGTATGAGTAGGTACCGTCGTGGCAGCAACGCGGCACAAGCGGCACGCAACATCTGCGACGTTAACGGGAGCTATGGGCTATGGAAATTTCGACCTGAAAAATGAACCTCGCGGTCGTCCGAAGACTTTGGTCGACAATGACGAACTAAAGGCGATTGTGGAAGCTGATGATACACAATCTACGGCTGAATTAGCAGCTGTTTTGACGCTAACGTTGAAACGTTAGCGTCAAAACATTATTGGTCCATTTGCGTTAAATTGGCAAGGTATAAAAGCTTGTCAAATGGGTGCCCCACAAACTCAATGATCGCCAGCGCGAAGTACGCGTCGAGACGTGCCTTGCACTGGTCAACAGACACACAAATGAAGGAATTTTGAACCGTATTGTTACCTGCGATGAAAAATGGATTCTGTTCGACCGCAAGCGCTCAGCATCTAAACAATGCCCTAAACGAAAACTTACCCCTAGAAAAGTGATGGTCACTGTTTGGTGGTCTAGCGCCGGTGTGATTCATCACAGCTTCTTACCAAACGGGTTGAGCATTACTGCAGATGTGTACTGTGAAGAACTGAACACAAAGATGGAGAAGCTGGCACATCTCCAACCAGCATTGGTCAATCGCTCGTCTCCGCTGCTCCTGCACGACAACGCGCGACCTCATACGGCACAGCAGACGGTCTCCCAGGGGTTGGAAGCTCTCCGTCATCCACCCTACTCACCAGACCTTGCGTCTACAGACTACTACTTTTTCCAGAATTTGGATAACTTCTAGGCGGGAAAAAAATTTAATACCCGAGAGGCCGTACAAAATGCCTTTAAAGAATTTGTTGCCTCCCGTCCAGCTGATTTTTTTAAGAAGGGCATTAATAAACTGCCACTGCGTTGGAAAAGATGCATGTGTGATTACTTCGATTAAAACAAATAAAAAATACATGAAAAAAAAATCGTTTAATTTTTATTGGTAAAGACCTAATATTACATAATATTATTTTATCGTTTCGTTATTTTTCTTTTATTTTCAAACGATGGTGCAATTTTTAGTTTTTATTGATGGGGCTCAAAAAGTCTATAGGTATATACGCAGATCCCGACCGACCACTATGTGGAAACAGTGGCCACCGCTGCATAGAAGGAGACATAGTTGGAACTGGTATTCTTGTAACTGTTGTGATCTCCGTCGGTTTTCTACGTAGTCTTAGAATTATTTGTATTCAGATTTGTGGATTCAGGTCGGACACAGCACGGAGATCATCGTCCCATAACTGGAAGACGACCAATTCTCCAAAATGTGGCTTTGCTTTTTGACATGACAACGTCTTATAATTCGATCGAATTATAAGACGTTGCCGGCTACAAGAACGAAAAAACATGACGTATGCGATGACGTATGAGGCGTTCCATTTTCTTATGACGTTGTCACGTTCAACTATCGTCAGTAAACCGACTTTACAGAAAACCGATTTTTTTTTCTTTTACGCCGGGAAGTGCTCCTAGGGATTCCGCAGGGGAGTGGGTCTCCCCGGGCGGGTATGTGGGACTCGCTGCGCCCGAAAGGTGGTAAGTGGACACAGCTCTACCCACTAAAACCCGGCGAGTGCCACTAATGCCGCCTTTGGTGAGGTGCCCCGGATCTGATAAGGAAACAGGGCACCTCGATGGTTAGTCAGTCCTTCAAGGGACCGACGCCACCTCCACTGAGGTGTTGTCCAGCACCACAGAACAACCCCTCCCAACGTCGAGACAGTACAATGGGAACCTCACCTTTCCCATCCCCGCCCCTTGTCCCCTGCTCTTTTGTCCCTTTCTTATAAATGGGGTACAAAGAGCCCCCTCGGCTCAATGGGCATCGCCTAAGGTGCTGGACTCACCCTAGGCTACTGAGCCCCACCACCACGACAAGGCTTGAACCTTGGTGGGGCTACATTCATAATCATAATCGATATAAAGTGATTATTGCGACGCACGAAGTAATACGATTTATTTTATTTCAGTATCATTTAATACATCGCAGTAACTCTGAATACTGATTACGAGCCCATTTCAAGAACCGTGTTACATATTGACGAGGATATTTAAATGGGAAACGTCCATTTAATCTCGAATGCGGATCAATGCCCGCATAGATTTGTCATTAAAACATTTCGCTAATGAATATACCAAATTCTCATGTAACGTTGTTTATCGGACAAATTACATTGAAATCAAAATAGAACAGCGAAGTATCAGATAGGTCCGGATCACCACCAAGGTTTAAGCCTTGTCGTGGCGGTGGGGCTCAGTAGCCTTAGGAGAACCCAGCACCTTGGGCGAAGCAAATTGAGCCGAGAGAGCTGTTCTTTGTACCCCTCTTATAAGAAGACGAGACAAAAGAGCAGGGGGGGACAAGTGGCGAGGATGGGGACCTCACCCCATTGCACTGTCCCGATCTTGGGAGGGGTTGTTCTGTGGTGCGGGACGACCTCTCTGCGAAGGTGGTGTCGATCCCTTGAGGGACTGACTAGCCGTCGAGGTGCCCTGTTTGTTCAATAAATCGAGGACACCTCACCAAAGGCGGCATTGGTGGCACTCGGCGGGTTTTAGTGGGTAGAGGCTAGAGCTGCGTCCACTTACCATCTTTCGGGCGCGGTGAGTAACACATACCCGCCTCGGGAGTCCCTCCTTCCTAGCCGAATGCCTTAGAGCATCTGAAAGACAGTCGAGGGAACTCCTCAACGATTTACAGCAGTAACCTTGTGTTTGGGCTTGATTAATTTGTATTGATGAGAACTTTACACATAGCAGAATTGTGACAAACACTATAGAAAACCACCCTGAATGGACAAAACACAAAATAACAATTAATTAACGGGAAACCAAAAAAACACAACCGCGCGTCCCGATGTTTCCCGCCATTCCTCCAAACGGTCCTGACTAATATATATATTTTTTTTATTTTCATTTAAAGGCATTAGCTACTAGGCTATTAGCCATACAAAATACAATATTCGGTCTGTAAAACGGAGAAATGGCGGGAAACCCCAAGAAGCGCGGCTTCGCCCCTCTAGCCCCCATCAATCAACTATCATTCCCCATTCCATCCAAACAAGGCAGTCCACCACAATATTTGCCAAACAATCACATTATATATTACACAGATTAAGTTTTTAAAACAAACACTATAGAAAACCGCCAGAACAGCCCTACTAAAAAAACCACTCCAGAACGGTACTCCTTAAGATTCGCCAACCAATCACAATATTATATAAAGATCAAGTTTTTAAAACAAACACCATAGAAAACCACTCTGAATGGACAAAATAACAATTAAATAACGGGAAACCAAAAAAACACAACCGCGCGTCCCGATGCCTCCCGCCATTCCTGACTGATATATTATATAAGCAATGCGTTTGACAGTTCTACCCACATTTAAGACAAAATCGGCTATCTAATTTCGGAATCACTAAAAATTAAGAAATAAAAAAAAAATAAACAAAAATTGAAACCGACTTCAAAAAATAAAGTAATACTTAAAATAATTGCGTTTCCTTAATTTTTGTGCCTACAATTTATAATCAACTTGTTATTTTACTAATAATCACAATCTTTGCGTTTACCACGTCATCATTGTTGATACTTTTGGAGTCGGTGTCAGCTAAGTTTAATAGGTACAGCACCAAAACCGTCGTCAGTCACTGGTGTCGTATTTGTTGAAAGAAAGAAAGAAAGAAAGAAAGAAAAAAATATTCGTGAAACTACTTAACTTAACTACATAAGACACACAATTAATAATATAACATAATATAAACCTTGTAGTTATGTACACAAAACGGCCTCAACTCAGTGTTTGCTGGAATTACCATTCCAGCACTGGTCTTCCGTTGAGGTCATTCAGTGAAGCCACGAAACGATTACACAGCACTTGCTGTACCTACCCTTACCTACCTGTCTTTTCTATTTATGTTACTTATGAAACAGCTATGCTGTGTTTCGAAGAGAGCAGCCAGTATAATTACTGGCACCGAAACGTACCATCTTACGCCCTAGGATAGTCCCAAGTGAACTTGTTAATTCTCATGGAGTCATGGGCGACGCTAACCACATACAATCAGGTTGGCTCGTCTCTCATGGCGAAGGTTCTTGCCGAGACGCACTCCTACCTATGTCTCGGATAGGAGGTCTCTCGGCGAGAGCCTTACGCTGAACGGGATCATGCGGACTCACCGACTAGGGCAAGAGCGGATGATAATGCGGAGGTGGGAAGAGGATCTGGCGCGGCAGCCGTATAGCAAAATCCTAACTGCTGCTCTGCTTCCGGTCCTGGAGCGGTGGATGCCCTGTAAGCGCAAGCCCCTCCCCTTCCGTCAGATAAAGGTGCTCACCGGGCTTGCAATTACTTTGGTACCTATACCGAACGGCCCACAGGGAGCCGGTGACAGTGTCGCGATTTTCACATGGCGGTGGACTCGGCCCAGCACACCCTCGAGGTGTTCCTCGATAAGCGGCGATGCCAGCCAGATGCTGACACCTCTGTTATGTATAATCGGTAAGGGTAAGGAGGTTGGAAACCAAATAAGCTCAAGGATCATAAGCTTTCACCTCCAACAAGAGCTAATAGTTGCGTAATAATAAAGTCAATTCAATTATTGCCATCCCACCTCAGCACTACAAGATTCCTTTCAAAATTCACAATTAAAAGCTTCACTCCCACGAAACCTCTATTTACTTCTCAATTTTTTACTTTCTTCACTGTCCACTGCTAGATTTAAAACCTCTAAACATACTCTAAAACATCTAACCCCCGACTACTCAATATACAAGTTGGACCGGTTACCGCACGGAGATCATCTACACTTTTGTAGAAAACCTCAACCCATACAATACATACTCGCATACAACCCCACAGAACCCCGGCTCTGGAGCCAACAATTTGTGGTAGGTACTAGGTATACGACATTCCAACATTAAGTATGTTGGATCTTTGGGTATTTATTCATATTTTCATAAATCCTGTAGTTTCTAAGCGTCGAAGATGACTTCCTACATTACCTACTTATCTGTATATAATATTATCAGGCAGGCAGTTGAGACAACTGATAAGAATGCATGTATTATGTACTGGTTGTGTTAATATTAATCAATTGTAAGATATTAATTGTCTAAGCCATTCTTTCATTAGACAACATTTCCAGCTGCACAACTAGATATTATGGTTGTTTGCCTAATATAGCAGTTACTTAACACCTAGGATCATCTACCAATGTTAAATACTTACTCCGTATAAGATTCACATTATACTTATCTAGCCGTCGTTGTTGTCTTTCCGCCAAATCTGGACACTCCTTCGCTGATACATCGGTCGACGACTGATATTTATTTTTGAGTGGAAGCCAAAAAAAGCGTTTTGCAAATAACTTCAAACACATTACATTTCTATAGCTTCAAATATATATTTTTTAATTAAGTTATGTCTTAAGTTTGACTATTTTTATTGAGCCATATTTTTTATTTAAAGTTCATATTTTTTATACTCCCAAAGCTGGACCAATTAGGTAACGCAACGCAAACTGCATTGTAAGCACAACTCTTCCCCGAGAAGAATGTTGAAGGCAAGTCAATCTCATGTGTATTACCATACGGGAGTACCAAGCAAAAATAAACCCAACATAAACAAATATAGGATTATATTCAGAGAAACATTCATAGTCCAACATAACAAACATCGGATCACAGTCCAATGTTCGCGTAAGCAGTGTACAATCGCCTTAGGAGTTCCGGTGTACTAGACGGTTCGAAGGTAAATCAACTAACATATAATCCCATTTGCCCGTTAATATTTGGCAGGTCATCTAAGCCACTATATTCTCTATTTGCCTCAACAACTCACACCATGTTAATAAAAATAGCAAAACCGACATTAGTAAATTAAATTTAAACGTGGGCGAAACCACAAACGAAACAACCGAATTAAGTTTAGAAATAGGGTATAAATTACATCGCTCACTTAAAATGTCTTAAAACGTCTAAGGCATTTTTATGAAAACTTACTGTATTTTTCTTAATTTATTACATCATATCATATATATATACATAATTTCGACATAATCATTTATTATTAACGTAACATACTCTGGCAGGTTAAGTAAAAAAACTAAACAGTAACATGCGTCCACGCGCTCCGCCACGCAACGTTACGTCCTTGTCACGCCATGTTTTGTCACGGTACGCCACGTCACGTCCGCCATGCCACGTTAAGCCACGCCTCGCCACGCCTCGCCACGCCACGCCAGGCCACACCACGTTACGTCACATCCAAGTAGTCAGACGATGCGCGAATCCCTTCCCGCCTTCGAATCTACATTTGGTAATTCGACAATAAAAACAGTATACCAAATAATACATAATGAAAGTTTTAATACAAACAGTAGTTTTTACAGTAGTGTTCTGTAATTACATGATTAATTCCACCTCGCTAGCGCTATGTACACGCTCCAATACTAGCTCTATCACAAAGAAAATAAAGTTATAATATTTCATGACAATTCGTAATTTATTTTAGTAAAATATACACGAAATTTTAGCGAAAAAACAGTGCATCAAAATTTATAATAATATTTAATACAATACCAAAGTATGTCCTAGATTTGTCCTAACCACAAATTATATTCATTCTATTTAATTTCAAATTATTTTGCCACCAATCTTTTTTTTTTTATTTAATTAAATTAACTCCAATAAATAAATTGTTTAAGTTCCATCCACTGATAAACAATAGTATGCCATTGATCTTGAAAATAACGTAAAGTTTTATCACAATTTAAACAAAAATTGAAAACAAAATATCTACCAAGTATTTCATGACTTCTATGTACGATAAATTTCAGATATGGTTATAAAAATTCAACTATCTAGGAAGAAATTTATCTAAACATGTAGACGAAATGTTTCTTCAACAACTTGTTAAATTGGTATAAAGGTTCAAATGAAAGGAATTTTTCGGGACAGATATTAAATCTAGAATTAAAAATCTTTGTGATAGTATTTTAATGATCTTTTCTTACAATAAATGCAACTCAACATAAAATGTATTCATAAATATTAAATAATTAATCGATAAAAGAATTGAATTACGAAAAAAACTATGTAATGACGGTAGTTTATTTGTACTGTTTTTCTTTTTTAATAAGCCACTAATTTAGAACCGGGCCTTTTACCGCACACCATTAATAAAAAATATTATTTCTATGTAACATAATATACAAGACACTTTACAAGCATTATTGTTCCATTGTGATCACAAAAAATATAAATATTTTCAACAAACTCCAAGAGGGTAAAGGAATAAAATCAACAAGCTACATGCAACATTAAATGCGAATTTTTATTTAAAATACGTATTTAATAAGTTATAAAACTTGAATCTGACGAATTATTTATACATATGAATATACCAGTTAATTCATAGACGCTCAGTGTTCAAGACACATTGATTCATTACAACATATTTTACTTTTGACAATTTAAAAATAACTCTCATATTCTACACAAATATATTATATTTTTAAATTAACAAATATGTATAGGGCGTTTTTCCACGCACCACGGCAACGACGCCGGTACCGTGCCGTTGCCGTGCCGTTAAGTGGAAATACGCCCATTAGCTAGGCTCGCGTTTTTTCCAGCTGAAATGTGGATAAATGAATTAAAAATGTATGTAATGGTTTCTTGACATCTGAGCACTTTAAAACTTATCAAGTATCGACCCTGTTAAAACAATTATTTTAGCAACATTTTTACAGACAATGAATCAAATAAGCACCAGCTTTCGTAATTTACAACAAATTGTTTTGAAATAGAATATGAGGGTTTTCATTAACAATAACAATTTATTAGTGTCAATTACAATATATTTTACAGTTTTGTTGTACTTGCCGAATTACCAAAGGCAAATGGGACGGACCACTGGTCCTGCAGGCAGTTACGTGGTCCTTGCACAGGAGACCACAACGATAGCAACACTCGACTCGATATACAAAGGAACTATGGACTCAAAATGTGCCGTTTGTAAAACAAAGTTTATCACATACTACATATCGTTTAGTGGAGAGGAAATAAATAATGTATTAAAACGTATAACTGCTAGCAGAACTATTATTGCGTGGCCGTGCATACACTATATTGAAACTACACACAACAGCGCAGTAACTCAAATAAGGTGTTAGCAATGTACATGTATATAAGGCTTATTCATTAACCAGTAGAGTATGTTTTTGCCCGTACACGCTCATAAACAAAATGCTCGATGTTCGTTAAAAACTTAAGTCAGTTTATTCAAAACCCCTATTAAAATAGTTTCTATGCATTGAAAACATTGATCTAACGATGCTTTATGTGTAATATTGAAATGATCGTATGAAGAGACCCGTGTGGGCTTAATACTCTGTTTGGTCAAAACATACTTCACTGTGGGTGCAGGGCCGTACTCAGTTGTATATCTTGATGGCCTTCTCCAGGTAATTGACTCGGGAGCGCTTCGGCGTCTTGTTGATGTGCTCTAGGCCCAACCAGGGCCGGCCCGTCGCATCTTGCAGGGACAGATCTTTATTAAATTATAGCATAAGTTCACTCGCATATGAATTCTATTGACTAAAAGTTCGGGACATAAATACATCTAGCTTTAAATATATAGTACGTTATTATTTAAACCAATAATTTCTTGAGAAAATAATTATTATGAAATATAATAATTGAAAGTTTAATTGTAGCACTGTAACAAACATCCAATGTATACAGATATAAACCATGTCGGTATAATGCTTTAAAAAAATTAAAACCAACTATGGTTATAAACCGAACACATCTATAGTTATTTAGGAAATATATTCATATTGTCAACAAACTGTGCGAGTTGATTTAAACCAAAATTATTAAACACAAAGACGTTGAGTTAATGTATACTCACTAGCATTACTGCTGGGTCTGAAGTCGAAGGCATTCATGGTCGCTCCTTCACTAATGTAATTGGGTCTGCTGTTCGTCACGATCGCGAAGTTGTACTGAAATGTACACAAAGGAACAAGTTAATAAATTGAATACATCTGGACTACAAACTTTGTCCTTAAATGACATAATATATGAGGTTAATATAATAAACAGCAGTAATTCAAACATATCCACAGATTAGCTAGAGATACAGGCATCTGACGAATTGCAACTGGTGTTATCAACTGAGTTGTAGGGTTATTTCTTATAAGAAATACTTTTTTTTAAATGTTAGTTGGATAGGCAAACTGGCAGACGTGCCACCTGATGGTAAGTGGTCGACGTCGCCCATGAACATAAACTAGTTTACCTGGAACTAGCCCAGGCAACTTATTTATGTGTTGCTGACGGCGACGAGATTCCGAGTCGAACCAGTATGTAGAAAAGTAGTACACTTATATCAGACTGACCCCATATGGGTTGCGAGCTGACTATTGGCGACGTAGTTTCAAGTTAAGAAAGTTGTCACGTGTATCGGACTCGCCCCATGGACATGACATACCTTATGAAAATTTGATATGTTTATTTTAGTATGATCTTATTGAAATATGTTGATGAATTATGTTTATAATGCAAATATGTTGTTAATGTTGATAATGAAGTGAATATTAAGGTTTATCTATGTAAATATGATATAGAAAACAATAATTTAAGTATATTGGTATGATAGTTCTATAGAAAATTGAATCTAATGAGAAAGCTCATCCTTGAGTCGCGCAAGTATAAATACCGGGCCAACCGTGGGCTCAG
Organism: Helleia helle; assembly: GCA_963853865.1. Classification (NCBI taxonomy): domain Eukaryota; kingdom Metazoa; phylum Arthropoda; class Insecta; order Lepidoptera; family Lycaenidae; genus Helleia; species Helleia helle. Next base: position 14,553,184 of record OY971426.1, on the reverse strand, counting down.
CAGTCAGTCGCGATCGGTCGTCCGAAGAGAATAGCCGAATAAGAAGAGCCGAACAAAAGGAAGAGCCAAGAACTTGAAGCGAGTGTGAAGAAAATAGTGGTTTTAATTATTGACTACCAAGATCCCCGAGTCTGTTTCAATTCGTAGACGCCTCTCCCGAGGTCCTCACGATCGTAGTGCCAAAATACACATTCAGGGGTGCGTGGTGGCGTACGTAACCAGCGAACGAAGGGAAGACGTATGTCAAACTATAGTGGGAGATTGTCCCAGGCAAAGCGGCGAGCTACAGTACAACCGACATACCAAGGAACTGCCCAAGCCCGACCGCCCCCTGCCGCATAACAGTTGCCTATCCATAAGGTGTTAAGTCTCTGTGTTAGTAATTACTCTGCCCGTCCTGGCCTTCTCTCCGAAACACAGCAAAGCTATTTGACGGGAGAAACAAGCAAGATGGTGGTACCCATGTAGCTCCGCCCACCGGGAAATTAAATAAAACAACCACCGTAAACTTTGACAACCTCTGTGGCTCAGTTGTAAGCACGTTGGCGCTCAAGCCAGAGGTTGCGGGTTCGAATCCCGCCAGGGAACAAAATTATTTTCTGTGTTCCTGGGTCATGGATGTGTATTAAATATGTGTATCATATAATAAAAATCTTAAATATATGTATAGTATAAAAATATTAAATATATTTCCGTTGTCTGGTAACCCGTAACACAAGTTCTTCAAGAACTTACCACGGGACCAGATTGACGTGGTGTAAAAGCGTCCATAGATATTATTATTATTATTAAATTAAAGAACCCAATATCAACAGGTTACGTATCGCAACTGGATTTGTCTTTATATGGCATCAAGAATGTATGGTACATTCTACAACGACTTTGGAAAGTATTTTCACTTGGATTGGATGCAGTGTGAATCTTAGGGGCAGGCAGAGTCAGAGGGAAGCTTTAGTACCATATCTGGCCTGTTAGTCTAGTGGGTTCGATCCCCACCCAGGACAAATGTTTGTGTGATAAACATGATCATTTGTTCTGTGTCTGGGAGTAATATAATATGTATGTATTTAGAAATATATAAGTATGTCTGGTTACCATAAGAACAGGCTCTGCCTAGTTTGGGATCAGATGGCCGTGTGTAAGTTGTCCCAACGTATTATTACCTTCTCCCACTCCTTGTCGGGTATTTCGAGTTTCTTCTGCAGGCGGTCCTTCAGCGCGGCGAAGGGCTCGTGGTGTTTGACGCGCGTGTAGAACGGGATCCCGAACGTCGCGTACACCTGCTTGTGGAAGTGAGCGCACGGCACCAGTACCTCGTCCTCCTGGAATGGATTCGTATGGTTAATAAGCAATCAGAAGATAAAACGAGAAGTTATTGTAGATAGGAATAAAAACAACATATCGTCCTCCTTTTTTTTTCTTTAGCGCCGGGAAATGCTCTGTGCCATCCCGCGGGTCTCCTCAGGCGGGTATGTGGGATTAGCTGCGCCCGAAAGCTGGTAAGTGGACGCAGCTCTACCCACTAAAACCCGGCGAGTGCCACCAATGCCGCCTTTGGTGAGCTACCCCGGATCTGTTGAGCAAACAGGGCACCACGCCGGCTAGTCAGTCCCTTAGGGGACCGACGCCACCTCCACAATGGAGTTGTCCCGCACCATAGGGGTGAGGTTCCCGACCTCGCCCCTTGCCCCCTACTCTTTTGTCCCATCTTAATTTAGAGTGGTAAAAGAGCCCTTCGGCTCAATTCGGTTCGCCCAAGGTGTTGGGCTCAACCTAGGCTACTGAGCCCCATCGCCACGACAAGGCCTGAACCATGGTGGGGAACATCCCGTCCTCCTGGAATGCATTTTTCATAATTTTAATCAGCAACAGGATGATAAAACCATAAAAGATTACCGCCGGTTTCAGACACTCCCAAGTCTCTTAGCTATAAAAGTAATAAATAAGTTTCTAAACTATTTTTTTTATTGTGAGGATTAATTTAAGGGTTTTGTACAATTTAAAAGTATCGGGAATGGAATATTTCCACTGTTCCTGTCATATTAAATTTTTCATTTATTTATGTTAGTTGGATAGGCAAACTGGCAAACGTACCACCTGATGTTAAGTGGTTGACGTCGCCCATGAACATAAACTAGTATACCTGGAACGAGCCTAGGCAACTCATTTATGTGTTGCCAGTCCTGAGACATAAGATGTTAAGTCTCGGTGCCAGTAATTACACTGCCTGTCTTGCCCTTCTCTCTGAAACACAGCAAAGCTGTTTCACGGGAGAAACAAGCAAGGTGGTGGTACCCATGCAGCCGGGAGCGCGGCACAGTGCTTGCCTCCCACCGGTATATATGATTCCGAAATCTTTTTAATTGAAAACTCCTTGGTTTTAAAAATCGAATACCATTTATTTATTTAAAAAAAGATTCTCGGTCTTGTCACAAGGTCTTGTCAAACTTGTTTAGTCGTTGAGAAAATGGAATTGACTCGAGAAAATTCTAGAGCGATGATTTATTATGACTTTCGAAGTGGTTTGTGTTGACCGGATGATTTCTGCATTTGTTGATGAAGCCCCATCCAAAACCATAATTTATCGCTGGTTTGCTGAATTTCAACGTGGACGTGTCAAGCTCAGTGATGATCCCCGTCAAGGACGTCCAAAAACTGCAGTCACCCAAGAAAACGTTGATGCTGTGCGTAAGCTGATTGAGGAAGATCGACATGTGACATACCGCAAAATTCAGGCAACTTTCGACATTGGCATGAGTCAAATACAAATAATCTTGCATGAACAATTAGGTGTAAAAAAGTTGTTTTCCCGATGGATACCGCATTTGCTCTGTGAAGAGCAAAAAGCGGCTCGCGTTACTTGGTGCGTCAGAACTCTCGAAAGATTCCACGCAGGATCCTCAAATGCTGTATATATACGTTATATGTATTGCTTGACGTATGTATGTGCAATGTATTGATAAATTTTCCTCAAACAATACGTTAGGTATATGATATAGTTTGGGACTTTCCTCATAGAATACACATTTCAAACTATACAAAATCTTAACGAAAACGTCGTCAAACAAGTCGTTGCACACAAATATATATATAAACTAGTCACGAGTTTCGGTGTTCGAAAATGAGTTAAAGCCAACAAAAATTGTTCGTTCACGGAGTGTTGCAAAAAAAATGGTGGCCACGTTTGTCTCCAAAACCGGCCATGTTGCGACTATTCCTCTTGAGGGACAAAGAACGGTTAATGCAAAATGGTATGCTAGCATTTGTTTGCCACAGGTCGTTTCTGAACTCCGTAAAGAGAACTGCAACCGCCGCATCATCCTCCATCACGACAATGCGAGTTCTCACACCGCGCACAGAACAAAAGAGTTTTTAGAGCAAGAAAACATAGAATTATTAGACCATCCGCCGTACAGCCCCGACCTAAGCCCTAATGATTTCTATACTTTCCCTAAAATAAAGAATAAATTGCGTGGTCAGAGATTTTCATCGCCTGAAGAAGCTGTGGACGCCTACAAAACGGCCATTTTGGAGACCCCAACTTCCGAATGGAATGGTTGCTTCAATGATTGGTTCCATCGTATGGAAAAATGTGTCAAATTTCGCGGAGAATACTTCGAAAAGCAATAAATACATTTTTAAATAGTAATGTTGTGTCACTTCTTTGATTCCCGAAATTTTCAGTGCCGCCCTCGTACCAGGATAGTATAAAGGGTTGATTATAAAGTACTCTTATAAAGAAACACAGCATTACGCTATTTTTCGGCTGTTGCAAATAAAGCGAAGGTATGGACTATTACTTAAGGTTGGGGACACCAGCAAGGCCAGACGGGCGATCAGTCCTCATCAGCGGGACCATTTCACCCAATAGGTATGGACTATATAGACTAGACTACTCGAACACAACCATAATTTTTTTTTATAATATTACTACTTTATAATAAGCAAAATTGCGTATTTTCTTACAATTTAAAAAGGTATTTAAAAAAATTTGGTCGAGACAATAAAAATTTATTCAAACTGCATTAATTTGACTTGCCATTTTCCATTTCCTAGTAAAAACGAACGTTACAAATATCGTGTTGGTCTCGGTTCAAAATATTAGAGGTATAACCATGAATCAATTTAGTAGTACCTGATCAAATGAAAAGGATAGTGTAAATATGCAACGACCTTTGTTTGTTTTGTTTTCAGTACACATTACTCTTAAAAGGTTCTATATGTACCTGCAGTTGCAGCTCGTCCCGGGGTATCTCCTCTATCCGGTAGAGCCTGGGCGGCGAGATGGTGACCTGGTCCAGCGTCAGCTCGGGGTCGGGCCCCGGCAGCACCTTGTGGCACGACACCTCCACGATACGTAATCTGCACACATCAGTCGGGTTTTTTTTATGTCATCAGGGGGCAAACGAGCAGTCGGAGCCTCACGGCGCCGACGCCCATACACATCCGCACAACCAAGGCCACGCAGATGCGCCGCCCTCCTTTTCCCTATCCCCCCCAATGGGCCACCGGAAACTCGCAAACCAAAGGAATCGCGACAGCATAGCTGTCACATGACGCCGGTGTTATGTGAGCGAGCGGTACCTCTCCGGTCGTGCCGGCCCAGTTCGACTGCAATGCAGCATGGCACTACCTCTTACAAATGTCACTACGTGTCTTAGACTAGACTGGATATTGTGAAATAAAACAATTCACTGAAGATACCACACCTTGGGAATAAGGCGTTCGTTACGAGGCTCATAATTATATTATAAAATATTTAAAACACTAGTTTTGCTGAATTTTTCAGTAACTAGATACCATAGATAGTCATACAACCGGTAGTTGAGTTATGTATTGTGATATAATGTTGATAAATAAGGCATTTGTAAATAATGCCGAAATATCGAGGTTCGTAAAGTACAGGGGCAGACATGGTAAATATGGTTTCATAAAGTTTTAAAAACAAATATTCAGAAGTAAATGGACTAAAAGTAAAGCTTGAAAGACCGTAGACTGTGTAGTGTAAAAGGATGAAATGTATCCAAACAATTAGCCAATGAGATATGTCAAGAAATAGATGTCTGGTTATATAACAACAGGTGAGATTTACCTGTGGTTTTAAATATTTTAAAACAAAAATATAGATAGTACTTATAACATCATGTCATTAAAAATTACTTTCACTTTGACTGTAATTTAAGCAATAATGAATGCACCTTCCTGATCCGTCCGGAGACATTTCTACAACTTTAGCTGCTTCTTCTAGAATATCTGCCACTTTACCACCTTTGTTTGGATATAAAATTAATTCTTTATCTTCTTTATAATTGGGACCGACCTGAAAACAAAAAAAAATACTGTATCACTTTAATACAAAAAAATAATCAATAAGTATATGTCAAAGGAAACATAATATAACAATTTTATTTCTGTTCTTTGGGCAATCGGGCTTAAGAGTCATTATCAAAGAGATTGTTTTCGATCTCTTACAAATAAAATTGTAAAATGAAATGTAATTAAAACAAATATGGATCAAAGTCAAACACAATAAATATTTGATCAACTCTACTTCATCACTAAAAATGCAACAAACACAGGAATGATCAATGCAATAGTCCATATAATAAAACGCTACTCACCCATAAGCATTTAAATTGTTTCTTGTTATCTAATTCGTTAACTTTAATAGATAAAATCTGGTAGAACAATTTCTTAGGGCACTTTGGTTTACAGTACATTAGCAAATCCTTAAGTATACCATCGAATGAGTATTTTAGCGGCAGGCCGGGCGTGTCCTTGTAGCTGAAACACCAAAATATATTAATACAATACATGAGACCATGTAAAGTTAGTTAAACAATTGTGATAAAGTATATAAATACGTTTGAAAACGACTAAGTGAATCAATAATGTTTTTTATTTATTTTGAAGGTAAAATTTTTACGGATAAAACGTCATGAAAATGTGCAATGTTTTGACCAAGAAGAGGGAGAGAGTGATTAGAGTTCGATTGAGAGAGAGTGAGAAAGGGCGAACGTCGCATGAAGCACATAAGACATGTGGTGAGAGTAGGGAGCAACAGAGTCAGTAGCCTAGGGTGAACCCAGCACCTTGGGCGAAGCTAATTGAGCCGAGGGTGCTCTTTTTAACCCTCTTATAAGAAGAGGGGACAAAAGAGCACGGGACAAGGGGCGAGGACGGGAACCTCTACCCGATTGTACTGGCCCGACGTTGGGAGAGGTTATTCTGTTGAGCGGGACGACCCCTTTGTGGAGGTGGCGTCGGTCCCCTGAGAGACTGACTAGCCGTCGAGGTGCCCTTCTATTTGCTCAACAGATCCGGGACACCTCACCAAAGGGGGCATTGGTGGCACTCGCCGGGTTTTAGTGGGTAGAGCTGCGTCCACTTACCAGCTTTCGGGCGCAGCGAGTCCCACATACCCGCATGGGGAGACCTACTCCCCTGCGGGATGCCTCAGATCTTTTCCCGGCGTTAAAGAAAAAAATACAAAGGTTAACTTACTTTTGACATTTGAAGAATTGTATTAAATACGGGTCTACGTTGAGCCGCTGACCCACCGCGCGGGCCATCTGGTCGTAGCGCATCTGCAGAGACAGCTCCATTGTGAATCTGTGGGACACAAAACACTGTCTTTATAAAGGAGCCTGTAGCTATGTTACTAAATAACTAAGTCGCATTCGTCTCCGACGAATGTATTTATATATAATATACGGTAACTTATCTAGCATCATCATCATCATCATTACTTTTTTCATCCACTACTGTACAGAGCCTATGTAATTGGTGTTTATTTTCAATGAATGCGAAATCACTATACATAGTATATTAGTTCGACATTACGCAGTACACAAATGTAGCGCTCACCCGGGGTCGTTGGGCATGGTCTTGTCGATGAACTGCACCTCCACCTTGTAGAAGATGTACTTGAAGTACTCCTTGCAGGTGGGCAGCTCCAGGTCGTCGTGGCGCGTGTCGGCGCGCTCGAACACGATGATGTCGCCGTCCATCAGCTCGTCCAATACCTGGCCGCGTGCACACGACTCAACCCGAGCGAGCGACCCGCCCCCGCGCACCCGGGTGGGAGTGACGAGGGGGGGGGGCGCTCTTGTATATAATTCGGCCTCGCTCTTTGCAATCATACTTAAGTATACTTATAGCCATCCAGCCGCCCAGGTGAAGAGATCAACCTAAATAATTGTCCGTTTCGCGCCATCGTAACTATGGCAACCCGGCCATCTCGCGCCGTTTAAACGATTTTTTATTAACTAAAATTTTCAAAGTTCCATTTATTCTATACTAGATGGTCTGTAATAAAAACCGCGTCTATGGACGTTCTGGCAAACTTGATCTATGCCCAGTCATTGACAGCGGGGACGCGGTTTTTTACGGGGAGCGCGCGCGGACGTGCGTTATATTTTGTTATGACGCGCGGGCGGCTGAGTGGATCCAGATTATCGGCCCATAGACTAATAGCCTATACATGTGTCCTAGTCTATCCATCTCGCTCTAATGAAAGCTCTAGTTTAACCTATGTTTTATCTTGCGTGCATTGTAAATCATAATAAATCTGTACCTAATACTGACACTTATTTGAACAGAGCGCAACGGCATAATGATTGCGAATCGTCAAAATTTACTAATTAAATACAATAATCCTATTTACTTCTCTTCCCTCTCTCACTCTACATCTTCCACCTTTCCTTACTCATTCTCTCTCTTTTAAATTGTTTACATACTTCGAAATTATTATTTTTCGAATATATTTTGAACTGTTTGAATGACGTAATAACCGACTACTAGTATCGTTTGTGTAATCATACACACACAATAACTGTATTGTAAAGTATAATACACATACAAATAGCATACCTGATTCGTCAACATTTGAATGCATGAAGGTATAATTTAAAGGTTTAGTAATATGAAAAACAAGTAGACCCTTGACATTTTTACATTAACAGAACTTGAAAAAGAAAATGTAACAACAATTACAGACAATGTCTTTCATTAAGTGTTTACAACAATGTATTTACTTTTTTATCTATACTAATATTATAAAGCAGAAGTTTGTTTGTTTGAACACGCTAAACTCAGGAACTACAGTTCCGATTTGAAAAATTATTTCAGTCTTAGATAGCCCATTTATCGAGGAAGGCTATAGGCTATATAACACCACGCTGTGACTAACAGTAGTTAAGTTGAGTAAGTTAAGCAAACGAAGCTGTGGACAACAGCTAGTTGAAGATATTTTAAAGAATAATAATATTGTCAAAACTGTCATGTAATGTAAAACTATTTCAACATACCTTTTCCAGAGGATCATTGTAGTTATTGATTTTCTCGACAAAATCAGGTTTTATTTCTTCGTATAATACAAGGGGCGTGTCAGGCGGAAAACCTAATTTTAAAAAATAGGTTAACTAAATTAATCGAAGAGCTCTGCAAATGTGAATCAAAAACAAAGTCCTTTAATTTGAATATTAATACTGCTATTTCAAGATTATCAGTCAGTGTATAACGACAGGCAGTAAAAGGCAGTAGAACTGTATAATATAACCGGTGGGAGGGAAGCGCTGTGCCGCGCTCCCGGCTGCATGGGTACCAACATCTTGCTTGTTTCTCCCGTGAAATAGCTTTGCTGTGTTTCGGAGAGAAGGGCAAGACAGGCAGTGTTATTACTGGCACCGAAACTTAACATCTTAAGTCTCAGGATAGGCAACACATAAATGAGTTGCCTGGGCTCGTTCCAGGTATACTGGTTTATGTTCATGGGCGACGTCGACCACTTACCATCAGGTGGTACGTTTGCCAGTTTGCCTATCCAACTAACATAAAAAATAAAATATAACTTGTAAATGACATGATAACATTTGTCTCGTAAATAAAACTCTTATTATCTAAACAAATTAGTATATTTTTGAAATAATCCTTTTGTAGGTTGTATATTGAAAAATACATACCTGCTCGCTTATTTAAAATTGGTATAAGGTCAGCTGGCTTGCTTGCTATAGACAAGTAGTGGTGTCCACAGTAGTGTATACGCTTCTGCTTGGGATCGTAATATTTGAAGAACAGCACCACGTCATTCTCCTTGTCGAATGGTGGCAGAGCACTTAAGCCCGAGTCCGGAGGTAGCATTTCCAGGAAAATGTTCCATGGGTTCATGTTCTCTGATATATCCGATATGGTCTTGGTTGAATCATTGACTATGTCGAGGCACGTCGGTCTACATGTCTGTATAATACAACATCTATTTAGTCAACATACACATGTGGCAAAAATATTAAAATATACCACAATATAAAACGATTACACCGTCCTGCTTATCCTGTTAATCAAATGCCCGGCTATGTAAGTCATAGCCAGACGTTTGATTCACAGATTAACTTTTGGGTAAATTATAAATATTGTTAATGGACACAGTAACTTCCTTCCATTAACTTCGCACTGGACATGTCTCGACTCGTTCAACATTGTCTGCTAAGATACAGGCTAACTACCAATTTGCCCACTCTTTAAACATGTTCCATGACCTGGTAGTTACGTGTAACTGGTGCTTTGACTCTAATAGCATTCTCAGTGTCGGTCATCCATGGTTACAGGACGCATATGCCACATGACTGGCCTGCTGGTCTAGTGGTTAGTGACTGCTAAACCAGAAGGTTGTGGGTTTGATCCCCACCCAGGACAAATGTTTGTGTGATGAGCATGATCATTTGTTCTGTGTCTAGGTGTAATTTATCTATAATATGTATATATCCAGAAATTTATAAGTATGTATCAGTTGTTTGGCACTGGTTGCCATAAGAACAGGCTCTGCCTAGGTTGGGATCAGATGGCCGTGTGTGCGTTGTCCACACATTATTATTACAGTGATTTATGCCCCAACTCCTCGCCTATTTTGGAGGAACCTAACGTCGTACCTGGTTGGAGCGCGCGCTGAAGGGCCAGGGGCGCAGGTGCTTGAGCGGGTAGCGGAAGTTGTCAGCGAGCATGTCCATGAGCTCGGCGACGGTGGCGTGCTTGCGCGCGCGGAACACGCGGTAGTGCGCCCGCTCGGGGTCGTACAGGTCGTTGCCCTGGTGCCCGTCGAACGCCTCCTCCAGCACCACGTTCACGTTCATGTATAAATGCGCCTCGTTGCGCTCCTTGCGACGGATCTGTAATGGATCATTAATAAAAATATACATAAGAGAAGAACATGGCAACCATATAAAAAGGAAAACATTTGATGTGTGCATCCTGCCGATTATTATGTACGTATATGAAACTTGGTCGGTAACTCAACATCACAGGGAAATACTAACAAGATGTCAACGGGCCATGGTGAGAAGCATGTTAGGTATAAAGAAAAGAGACAGAGTCATAAACACAGACATTCTAACTTGGAGAAACCGGTAAAAATGGAGATGGACTGGACACATGTTACGTCACCCGTTCGACAAGTGGAGTTAGCAGGTTACCGTTTGGCATCCAAGAGATGGAAAAAGAAATAGAGGTCGTCAAGTCAAGAGGTGAATGATGACTTGAAGCAGACAGCAGGCCCACTCTGGTCGAGTGGCCAGAACAGGGTTTACTGGAAGGAATTGGAGGAGGCCTATACCAAAAGGTACCTAGAAAATAGGGATCTTTTATAATTCCTATTCTAACTTGTTATAGTGGCCATTGATGTTGTAAGTTCAGGAATAAAAGGCTTTTATTATTATTATTATATTAAGATAATGCAAGACTTTTTAATATACTTTTACTGCCACTAGTGTTTTCTTTTATAAAAAATGATGGAAACGTACAGTCAGTTCACCTGACACTGGTGGTGTAAAATGTTGAATACATAATGTACATGCAGTTAATACTAAGCAGTATGATACGGATTCTTCTGTAAGGGCAAACCTCAGTGGTTTTTATTTTACTAATTTAAACATAAAATTAAAACGTGATGTGATTATAAGGTTTTGAATAAGTTAATACTAGACTTATCATTTTGCATCGCTAAGCTACAAACAAATTCCAATTACATCAACTTACAGTTTCTATTCTCTTTTCCTCTGCAAGGCGCTCGCTAAGTTCTGTAGGTATGTCTGCTTGAGTCACTTCTTGCAATACTGTTTTCAACTGTGAATCCCTGAAATAATATACTTCAGTATGAAAAGTATGAAGGTGATTTACAGTTCGGTTTTAGTAAATGTTTTGAAAGAAATTTCATATATACCAAAAAATAATATAGAGAATTTATGTTATATAAAGAACTATAAAGTCAAATCGTCCTGGCCTGAGTCTACCAACTACACCTATAACATCATGCCGCGCACTGTACCAGTTATACTACAATGCTCATTTTATAATTTTATTTTTCTTTATTTACCAAGTTCACATGCGAAGGGCAGAACACATAGTGCAATAAATGGCAATAGTGTAATAGATGGCACATGGCACATGGCACATGGCAATGGACATAATAAGACCAACCAAAATATTGATGTGTCATTGGGTAGTTTCGAATAACTTTGTAACGATAGGACGTATGACACCTCAGTTGCTGTAAAGTATCCGAATCGTCGGGCTTGTAAAAATCTTAATAAAACGCGATAAAATCCGTAAAAATTGTTTCATTATAATGACCTAGCCCTTATTGTGCTAGGCGAGATCAAAATTTATAGTGAACTCGTTTAATCGATGGACAACCGGACGACTTAACATCAGGTCAATCATCACCAATGCTGATCTGCCAATCCTACTAAATATACCGTAAACTATAACTAAAAACTCACCGAATGTAGACCAACATGTATGCGTTGGTGCAGTGTCGTACAGTGAGGGCCATGTCCTCGTCGTGACCTCCGTAGTTGTACTCGATGGCCTCCTGCTTGGTGCACCGGGACACCACGTCGTCGTCGAACTTGCACCACTGAAACATTGGATTTTAACATATCTAGCTGTTGCCCGCAGTTTCGCCCGCATTAACTTAAACAGCCGTATCCGGATTGATGATCATTATTTTATAGCTGAAGTCACTCATAATAAAATCAGTTTTCTACCAGTGAAAGTCCCATCAAAATCGGCCCCGCCGTTTCTGAGATTAGCCGGAACAAACAAATAGACAAAAATTGAAAAAATGCTATCTTGGTATATCTACAGTGTATACACATCCAAATTGTATACACTGTAGATATACCAAACAATGCATTTAATAAAATGCGGTTATTTTTATATTCCAAACAGACACTCCAATTTTATTTATCTGTATAGATATAGATATGTATTTGATACATGATCTAGAGTTTGTGGACTTTCATACTCACAAATTAATATTCATAGTGTTGAGTACTCAAACGTGACCCAATAAAAATTTAGAAAACAAAAGATTTTTCATAGGGCAACAAAATGTGATCATAGTTAACATTTTATACTACAAATGTAGTATACTTTATATAATCACAATAAATCAGACAACAAAGTATTAATGTCTTACATTGTGAAGTAATTATTTATTTCACATACTTTTACCTCCTATGCAAAAAGAGGGTTGTTGAGTTTGAACACTTTGTGTCTGTCAGTGGCACCATAGCTCTTAAACAGGTGAACTAATTGGGGTAAGGGTTTTTTATTTGAAAGCAGGTTTTCTAGCAGTGGTTCTTAGACATGTTATATCAAAATTGGTTCAGCTCTTTTGGTATTGCATTGTAGTTTTTTTAAGTATCTCCTCTTATACAACAGCTGAAACAATAAATAATTCCTACCTTTCCATCACCCTTCGGATTGATGAAGACAACATAATGGCCTCCATGATTGTCACCCGAGTGTACAAGCACTGCATGAAGAGTGTAGTCCGCTGGTGTTTCTGGCTTCTCTTGTAAATATGCGTCCAAGTTAATGTGCTCATAGAATTCAAATCTAAAACAATCATAAGGGTTTGTTTATAATATACCTTTCTATAAATAAACCTTCACAGCAGCTCCCTGAGGCTTCACCCGTGTACTTCCAATTCCCGTGGGAGTACAGAGATAAATTATAGACTATATGTTATTCTGAAGAATAAGCTATGTTATTGTAAAGTTTCATTAAAATCCATTCAATAGTTTTTGCATGAAAGAGTAACAAACATACATTCTTACAAACTTTCGCGTTTATAATATTAAGATGGTAAAGGCAAGCTTTACACTTAGTAATATCACAAACTTGTAAAAAAGCATACTTCTTTACACAGACCAACATGATTAATCCAACCCGACGCCAGGAGGCCAGAAAGCATTAGGGCCTTTGGGCCATTAACATCATCCGGAAAAAAAAAACATGATTAAGAAAATAAAATGAACAAAAAAAAAGATGTCATGTAATGTGTTCTTTTAGAGCACTAAATGTAGAACTCTACTTATTTATACAAATGTAAATGCACAGCTGTGGCTAGATAACAAAACAATGTATGCAATAAGTTTGCATCAAAATAACATAATATGTGCTAGATATGTTTACCAAAATGTTTAAAAGTATAAAAAATAGGTATATGAGGATTTGACAATATAGTTTATTATTATATTGTCGTAATATAGTTACTTTAATTAAAGAAGGTACTCACCGATCATTAAACTTGACCGAGCTATCCGTAATGGGGTCATATTGAAACCTCATGAGATGTAAATGTAATATAGGAGGGAAGGTTGCAAAAATAACTCCCTTCTCCGCCTCTTGCAAGCCGTGTTCTCCTGCATCGTACTTGTTCTCACCGTCTAATGTCTCCGTACTTATGTAGTCTTTAAAAGATTCATCAACTGCAAATAAATATTACAGCTTTAGATTTAAAATGTTTACAAAAATTTGACTTTATATATTCTTTATTCTCATAAATTAAAACACTAAAGCTACAGAATAAAACATCATGTTAGACACTGAGTGGCTTAAGCCCAATCCCTTCCACAAAATGAAAGAGGGCAAAATCCAACATCTCCACTAGCAAGATGATGATGATGATGCTTTCCAAGTCGATTTCGGCTACGGCCGATTTTGATTGATGGGCTCTCACATGGCTAGCATAACCTATCTTGGCTCGGAAGGTACACAAGCAGCCAGCACATGTGAGAACACCATCAACATAGTAGTATTGAATATTAGCAAAATAATAATTAATTTCCAGTGAAACTTACTGTTTTTCTTTCCTTTTATGTTAAGCTGTATGTCGTAAAAGGTCTCCACGCGTGTACTGGACACATTGACATTCTTACACTTTATGTATGATGTCATCTTGCCCTCAAATAATCTGGGCACGGTTCCTTCTACGCATGTACCTTTCATCTTACTTTCTAGTTTGTCTAAAAGAACCTGTAAAATTTTGACAGTTTTTAAAAGAGAGTAGGCACAAAGCTGAATAAAAAAATTATATTTGCCATTTAAAAAAAAACATGAGTCAAAAGAAAAGATCTAAATATGAACTTGATACTGGCTTCTACAATAACAATTTTGTCTGATTATAGAAAACTTTTTAAAACATTCAATTTCATAAAATTTTGTCATATGAGAAAAACTCACCCAGCTACTCTTAACTCAAATTAATTATTAAAACTGAAATGTTACTTATATTAACTCACCCTCAAAAACTCCTGGACGTCATGTTGCATGAATGAGTCAAGTGTTTCCCAACCAAAACTCTTTGTTAGTTTCTTTGTGCCTACAGGTTTATCTGAGAACTGTAATTCATAAAATACTCTCTGCAGCGCCAATGCAACAGATCTGAAACATTATACCTTGGTAAATAAAATACTTTATTAGTTGATGTTAACATCATTGTATGTTAAGAAAACATCATAATCAGCAGTTTTATTTATACATGCGCACTCCATATGAAAACATGCTACAATCATAATCTTTTATATCCTACTAAGATTATTATAAATGTGAAAGTAAGTTTGTTTGCTACGTTTTCCCGCGCGAAAACTACTAAACCCATCATCATGAAACATTGTACACATATTCTTGGAGGTATTAGAAGTAGCATATCCATTGTATTGTACTTTTAATGAAAAAAAAAACTAAAATCTTGTCCTGCGCAGACGAAGACGCGGGCACCAGCTAGTAATTATATAATTTTTCTATGCATGTCACTAAACTCATAAATGGCTGGACCAATTTTGAAAAAACAAATTGGTTTCAACAACAAATTGACATTTTTTTATTTATGACATATTCATAAGTGATGTTTTACTTACTTGGCACTATCATCTGATTCTGTTGGCATTTTGTATACCGCCTTCCGCAGTTGATTTGTGAAATACAATGTCTGCAGCAGAGAGTTCATGTAACAGGTAGCTCCTTGATTTTTTAAGCCTAAAAATAATATTATAAATAGATAAGTAAAATTCCTGAGACCATAGTTGCTGAAAAGTATCTGAAGCGATGGGCAAGTTAAGATCTTAATTAACAATAAAGTCCATAAAAAGTAATGTCAAATAAGTATATACCTTATATATAGTAATATATAAGATAATATTTAATATGATTGTTGGATAGGCAAACAGGCTGGTGAGCCACATGATGGTACGGGGTCAGCATCGCCCATGAACATAAACAGGATAACATAAGACTAGCCCAGGCAACTTATTCTGAGACATATGATATTAAGTCTTTGTGCTAGTAATTAGGAAGTTTCCATATTCTTAAATTGATGTTTTAAAAATAGCACTAAACTCAGAATAAAGCCCATTGATTTTATTTTCAATTATCTTCATAATTGACGAAGTTATGATACTCTTCCCGCCCACTTTAAAACTTCTCGACGCGCGGCCTTTGACGTCATAAGTCTCGCCCACGGGCTGCGACTCGCTTGCTTGAGTCGAATACCACTTTACCCATACCGTTGACCCGGCGAGACTTTTTTCGGATTCAGTAAAAGTTGATTTGTTTTGTCTTTTTTTTCAAGTTATTAAAACAATTCTTTCACTATATATATTAAAAAATTTTTACCTTACAATTTATATAAGAATTTTATATTTTTGTAAAAATAAAAACTTCCTTTTTACAATGCCTGTCTTGCCCTTCTTTCCGAATTAGAGCAATGCTGCTTCACAGGAGAAACAAGCAGGATGATGGCACCCATGCAGCGCAGCAAAACCCTCCTATAGGTTTGTTTATGTATTGAAGATACTTACCAACATAGCCAGTATGTTTCTTGGAGTCCCATGATACACCATGAGGCGCTTCAGCAGTGACATGCACTTCCAAAGTGATTGAGTCGTCCTTTATGTACCCTTTTTCTGGATCTAACACATCATTCCATGACATGAAGTGGGAGAAACCCCAATCATTCTCTTTACTGTATTGAAAAATGGTAGTGGTTTTATAAAACAATATTTACTAAAATATCTTAATCTATATAGATAAATGAGATCTGTGAACTCAACTAAATACCTTGCACAACTACACATGTATTTTAATACTGCTATTAGCTCTACTCACTTCAATAACTATTAACCATTAAGCCTCTTTTAAAGAACACTGGTTATTCTTTATTTAAATAGATTAATATTGTTCATTTAAATAAATGCCATTGATGTTAATTCATAATGGAGTAAGATTGATATAATAGAACTTTAGATTGATATATTTAACAAATAAATTTACCTATAAAACAAATGTTGAATCTTTCTAAAAAAGTGTTCCGCATCAGGCTTGTGAGAAATGAGCCTTAGCTCGGCCATGGCGTAGCATGACCAGCTCGAAGATTCACTTTCTCCATTACACTGAAGGAAAAAACCTAAAGACTTTTGCTGTTGGCGGTCAGGTGAAGCCCCTTGTCGGGGCATTACCATTATTTTCCACGGCAAATTACGAACGTAGCATGGTGGTGATAGTACAGAGTCCTTTAGATTTCTAAAATTGACAACTACAAATCGGAAAGTCGCTTCTGATCTTGCTTCATCATCCTCCATTTCTGTATCTAAACCAGCCAAGGCCAGCTGTGAACAAAAAATATTTGATATTAAATCAAGATTCATTTCAGTCAATTCTAATGACATAAAGGTTTGTGAACCTTGCTAACATTGTACTAATAGGTCTTCTTTTGGTCAAATTATTATGAGTCCATTGACTACTAGATATAGGTCAGCCTTATAAACCAACAAGTTTACATATGTTCAGAATATCACTGTACCCAATTTGTTAGCATTAAGTACAGTTCAAATTCTTAGGAGCACAATGACTTGCTGAATTAGCACTTATACAGGTGGGAAAAAACTAACATTTTCTCCTTATGATTGTCAACCCAGCTTGAATATCATTATGGCTGTTTCTAATAACTGTACATTGATAAAAATAATCTATCATCCACTTTTGTAATATCCTTGTGTATAAAATCTCATTTTTTTTAAGAATAAATAACCACCATTTTCAGAACTTGGTATGCATGCATAACCCTCAATATAACATTGAGTTTGTTTATTATGCTTTCACACTTTCATTTCAGCAACACATTGATAAAATTTTGCTATGATGTAAGTATGTAGGTTATATCATAGCCAGATGGGCGGCGCTGCGTCTCGATCTGACGTCAGTTATCGGAGGGGACTTGTCTTTGCCGAGCATCATCACCGCGATGCTCCGCAATGACGAGTCCTGGACGGCGATGGTCTCCTTCTGTGAGGCAGTAATGTCCCAGAAGGAGGCCGATGAGCGGGTGAGAGAGGAGGAGGCGCTACTTAATGCGCCTCCAGTAACGCCCCTGTGCTCGTGTCGGGCCGAGGTTGGGGTTAACCTGGGTCCAGACAGGCATGACGTCGTCGGGGACTGCTAAAAGTATCGTGAAATCGAACGGCCGAGCAGTCCCCCCTTTCGAGGGAGGAGTCTGACCTCTCGCCCGGGCCAGCCTGTCGGCGAGGGTCCTGTGTTGCCTGCAAGATCCGTGACCCTCAAAGGCGGCGGAGGGCACTTGCAGCGGATTTAGTGGGTAATGACACTGCCCAAGTGCGAAAAGATTTAAAACCAACCCCGGTCCTAGTTACGGTTTGGGCTGCAAATTTCCACACCAACAAAAAAAGGTTATCATAGCCATAAAAATAAGTTAACACTGCCAGTAACAGTAATAATATAATAATCACCGGCATATCAGAAGATGTTTCTTGATTCTTCATCACATCATTCATGACCACACCCCCATTAGGACCTTTTGTGTAATCCTCATCCCATATTTTTTCTGTAGCAGTGTCTACAGTTTCCACTAAAACAAAATGATTTATTAATATTATTGTAAACCTTATTATCAATCTTCATCCAATGATTGACTGATGCATCCATCAACTACTAATAGTAAGGCACTATAAAGTTATAAAATGAGAATTTAAAACTCAATCCTAACTCCCTAGTCCTACTGGTATTAACTATTATAATGTATGTAAGTACATTTTCAACTTTTCGTAATATATAACATGTATAATGTATATATCAAAGGGTATTATTAAATAATAATTATGATAACAATATAAACAACCTGATAATCCACCCATTTGGTCACAATGATTTGGATTTATTGACATTGCTTGACATATGTTTTATTGAAAATAAAGGAAAAAGGTTGTATATGTTTAAAATGTGTCAAATAACTACACAAAAAAGACATAAAAATGTACATACAAATTGAGAACCTCCTCATTATTTTGGAGTTGTTTAAAAAGTAGGTTGAACAAATTACAACTATTAAAAACAAAAATTAGAAGACTGAATACAGTTGCACAGTATTAATAATGAAAAAAAAATTATATGGAAACAATTTCTGAAATAAATTTTTATTATTATTATGCCCAGTTCAAGCTTATGCAAAAATGTTGACACAAATAAAACAGGACCATCCTTTTTTTACCACTTTTAAAGAGATTGAGGTGATGATGAATGTAAGGAATATACGAATTATGCTATTCTATCTCTATAATTTATTTTAATTAATTTTCAGGGCAAATATCAGTAGCCCAATCAGTCCTAACAATATAAAACATACTAAATTGTTTCAATATTTTTAACAAATAATATCCACTCAATTGGAAAGACAAAAATACAGTATTTGATACTTTATTTATGCATTTGAGTGTAAATTACCTTTTCACTAAAAACTACTGGATGAAAATTAAAAATATTGCTATAACAATCTTATGATTGGATCTATTTATAAAAATTACTCTTACTGTTACTCTATGTTTCAAAACTTCAATAACAGATTTATCATTCAAATTATGCCCTAGAAATACAACAATACTAACCAATAGAAAATCATAGGTAAGAATTACAAAGGGAAACTAGTACTATTACAAAAAAAAAGAGAACAAGATAAAAGTCAAATGCGAAAGAAACAAAAAGTGGAAAGTGGTATTTATTAAGACTAAATTTCTACTACAAACAACATAATAATATGATCTTTTACAGATTTAATGTTCCTGTGTGCATTTTTCATAATTTAACATGTAATAGATATTTTAACAGGAAACAATCATTCTTTTTTTCAAAATATTAGGATCTTCAGTTTTTAAACAAAGCATTCTAAATTTAGAACCTGCACAACTTGCAATTAGACAACAAAGAAATACTTGTGATGATTGCAGTTTAGACAAAAAACAGAATACTAAGAAGATATAATGTTTGTTTTTAATGAGAAGGAAATATTATTATTTGTACATATTAATTGGAGGTTAAATATGAAGTACATATTAAAAATACACTTGTCATGTGTCATTGACACTATTTGTAGCATTATCAAATTTATTCAAGTAGGCATCACCCTCAAGGGACATAATAAGTTTCGTGTAAAATTCACTGACCTTCTTGCGTTTCCATCTCCTCGACTTGGTTCACATTGGGGTCGTGTTGCTGCCTGTCAGGTGCAGGCGTGTGATTCATGTTAGCCGGGCGCGCCACGGGGGACTCTCGCCCACAACTCTTCGATATTTCCTAAATAAATAAGCCACCATTTACAATTCTTGTCCGAAGTTTTTTTTTTTCAGTTTGACATTTGAACGTTGCACTTCACCTACCTTTACTACCGAGGGATTACTCCCTTTTGACTTTCTAAATATTCGCTGTACAAATTTCAAAGGACTCTTTACTTCAACACCAGTATCATGGGCACTCTGGTTTTTATTATTCTTTGATGACAAGATGTTAATTTTCAAGGAGTGTTTACTAGCGGCGCGGCCGATGTCTGCAAATTTCAACACAAGGGGCCGATAGCAGTATACGCTAATAGCACATTCCTAGTCTAATAATCATTGCTAGAATAACTCAACAAACGTATCTTGCGGCGAAGTACAAATATTCACTACCGTAACCGACTTGGAAAATTATTTTCGCGAAAATAAACAAAATGGTGGATATCTAATTTAATTTCTGGCTTCGGATGTGTGGCCCGGTTTGATCGACGAATGCACCATTTTATCATTCTCTCACATTCACTATAGGGTTGTACCCTAATCATGATCTATGATCATGATTATTCGATTTTTCTAGCGGTAGTAAGAACGACGGAAAAATAACAGATTAAGAAATAACTCATTATAATATCAACAATGTTATGACATTGAATTCCTAATAATATCATATAGTTTTATTAAACATTTGCAACAATATAAATATTCGCAAAAAAATATAATATACAGGTAGTCCACCTGTAGGTATAGTATAATAGGAATGTTGAAATTTTTCAGAAATGTTTTATATCATTTATAAATATCTAATGGAGGCCTAAATATTATTAACTTTTGCTTAAATACGTCATAAGCCTATAAAATCTTGCATTTTACAATGCTTTTTAAATTTCGTTCCGTTCAAATTAATACAGTACAGTACAGAAAAGTACATGAATAATGTATTGTTTACGCAAGTACCATGCAATGTAAGCCAAGCTATTATATATTAATTTTAATATCTACTTCTAATCTTTGTTTCATTCAGTTTATACAATGTTAGACTTTCGTATTATAATATAGGTTGCGAGTGGTGAGGGATTATTCGTCTTGGCGTTCTTTGAGGGAGCCCTATGTTCAGTAGTGGACGGATAGGGGCTGATGATAATGATGATAGGTATTATAATGCATTATGTGAAAACTTCAACTGTTTTAGATAAAACAAAATTCACAAAAAAACTGGTTTCTGTCTTGAAATTATATTCTTGGTGTTGATTGGTAATCTCAGATTAAACATACTCTTTTGATGTCAACTACAATCTGTTTGGTTTTTAAGTATGTATTATATTTTGAATTACTTAAAGATGGATTGTGTAATATTTTATAATTCCGTTAAAATCAATTGAAGAAGTAATATGTCTCGTTTTCTGATATAATTTTTGTATTCTCTGTTAATGTCATAATGATCATATTTAATCAAGTAAATTCAAAATGTTGATGTTCAAATAAATAGTTTTTCTGATTTTTTGTGTCTGAGTTTGAAGGTAATCCATTAGCCACTTTTACCATTCAAGACTTGGATCATATAAATTTTGTGAATGTAGAATTATAACAATTTTACAACCTCCCAAATAACACGCGCGTGATGATAAAGTACAAAAATCACATCACTAACATTTTGTTTTAGTATCGATACTTCACCACAATCAACAGATTAAGATTTGGCCATAACACTGCTCCCTCACACCTAGCAAGACTCAAGATAATAAATAATAATATTTGTACTTTCTGTAACAACGGCATCGCCGACATTGACCACATTTTCTTCAAGTGTCAAAATCCAATGTTTATTTTCCAAAGACTAATAATGGCAAGCGAAATAATAGAATTTAGTGATACCTCCCGCCGCCACTTGTGTGATTTGCTGAAAAACAAAAAGTTTTTTTTTTTTTTTTTTTTTTCGGATGGATCTATGCTAATGGCCCGAAGGCCCTAATGCTTCAACGGATTAGTGTGAGCCCATTCGGCTCACTTTTGATTGGGGGGTTGCCCCCCGCCTACCGTGCAGTCTGCGACCACACGGCCTCCTGGCGTCGGTTGTGCAAAACAAAAAGTGTTATAGTGCATTATATAAATACATAAAAAATACCGTAGTGAAAATTTAAATATGTAATAGAATAAAATAAAATCAGTGAAGTGTAATTGATACATTAAAGGATAAAAGTTTGTGCCCAAAAACTGACTTGGCTTAAAGGTCTCGTAACCAGGCCATAAAATATTAATAAAAAAAAAAGTATCGATACTGAATTTAATTGCCATAATATCGATTTTAAATGTCAAAATCCTTAGTAATTTTGAGTGATTAATACTTACTTTGCGACCTAAATATTAAGTGTAACGTAAATCTTTACAATAAATAAATTGATATAATCACATAATATGTAGGTAATGAAATAAAATGAATGTAAGTACTTTTTTTCTATTAATCATTGGTAATAACTCGTCGTTTCGTTTCGTTTCATTGTAAACATTTGTATTTTGTCAGCATAAATGTCATTTATAATTTGTCATTGTTAAATAATGCATGGTATGGAGGCTAAAGACAAGGAGAAAAACTGTCCGTAAAAACCACTCAAACTACTCAAGTCATTACAATAACTACATACGACAAATATTTTGTAGTGAAAACTTATTTTAGCGCGGTACGCATATTTTTAGATGAGATAGCTGTTGCCCGCAGCTTCGCCCGCGTTAACTTAAATTTACAGCCGTACTCTGATTGATGATGATTATTTTTATAGCTTAAGTTACTCCCCATAGCATCAGCTATATGCCAGTGAAAGTCCCATCAAAATCGTCCCAGCCGTTTCAGAGATTATCCGGAACAAACAGACAGACAGACCGACGGAAAGTCAGACAAAAATTGTAAAAAAGGCTATTTTGGTAAATGTCCCGTGTATACATCCATATGCATTCAATAAAAAGCGGTTATTTTGATAATACAAACAGACTCCAATTTTATTTGTCTGTAAAAAGACAGACGACAGACTTAAATTGTTGATTTTTTACTTATTATATTATATGTATTTAGCTTTTAATTTGAAATTGCAAACAGACATTTAAATTTTATTTATTTATAGTTCGATAAAATTATAGTATAGAAATGTCAGTGACTGAATTGACAATTCCATCCCTAGCCTGCATGTTATGAAACGAATGTTGTATTGCGCCCCAGCTCCACGGTCGGAAAAAGACGACCGCTTCTGACGTCATAAATGAGTGCCGCCTTCCATTGGTATTCTGCTTATGCGTAAAATGATTATGTTTATGTTATCGATAAATGTAATTATTTATCTGATTTTATAATAATAAAAAGTTGTATGTGATTATTTAAATTAAAAATGTATCAGATTATTTATTTGTATTTGTGATCTTATTAGGTTGTAGAAAATTGTGTAGTAAAATAATATCGTTAGAATCTGTGAAGGTTATTCGGTAAACTGTTTTGTTAAGATAGAGATTACTCTTTATGAGATCATCGAGAAATAAAAATAACGAAATTCATTTCTTGGCTAATTTTATTGTGAGGAAAACAATAAATTTAAACGCTTTTTGTATCATTGTGTTACAAAAATACCTACTAATATTTAAAATAAAATTACAATTAATTACAAAGTAACGTTTTCTATCTGTCTTTCTATTACGATATTTAGATGAAATAGTAAGCGTGCGAAGGGGACGGATATATCGATCTACTATTGGACATCCCTATTAGTTTTAGGTATTTATTTTACGTTTTATTGTGCCTGACACTGAGGGTATGACACCTGATTTTAAATCTGGCGGTAAAAGGCTTAACGTAGATTTACCGTTATTCGGAACGGGATAGTATTACAACTTTCGCTTCATATATGATGTTTCTCCTTGTCTCTACCCTCCATAATGCATGGAGACTTAATACTCATACCGGTATGAGAAAAGTTGGAAAGGTGACTAGTTGATGCTATAAATAACAAGTTTAAAAACTGTCCACAATGGCGCTGCTGAAGTAACAGTATGGTGTTTGTAAACATAAATATGTGTGTGCGTAATTTTTTGGCGCACACACGTTTAAAAATTTACCTCATAAGTTGTTTTCCAATACGAATGTTGACATTTTTCAGAAATGTTTTTAGGTCATTTATAAATATCTAATGGAGGCCTAATTTTTTTAAACTTCTGCTTAAATATGTCTAATGCCTATAAAATCATGCACTTTATAATGCATTTTAAATTTCGCTCCAAAACGTTAACACTTGTCACGTGACGTCATAATATGTTAATAAACATTGTAAAAGTGATAAAATGATTCTAGTTGTCGTTCATAAAAAATGGCATCTACGTTTTATAAGTTTTGTACAGTGCCTATGTGTGTGTACACACACTGTCAAAACGCCTGAAAATTTGTACAAATTACAATGTGTACTGCGTACGGAAAATGCACAAAAAAGTGACTTCAGCTTATCTGCAGCGGTTCGGCACTTACGTCTACGCAATCTCAAACAAATATACATTGTTTACAATAAATGTCTACTTTTCCTAATAAATAATAAACTATGAAGCCTAGCCATAATATTTATATTATAATATTTGTTTCATGGTATATAGAAGTACCTCAATATTCATCCGCTTCCGCTTATGAACAAGTGACGTCATAGTCGTTTGTTATCAAGTGACCTATTTAAAATTTTGTTACATTTTATATATAAATATTAATTAAATCAAATAAAAATAAGGTAAAATATTGTATTTTTCCAGATTTATATCAAAGAAACTACCAAATAACATCATAATTATATTTTTATATGAATACTGTCAACATCCCTATCACAGCACTAACGAGTAACGCCCGTTGTGCGGCATAACGCTCAATGTTAATGTTCCAATTACAGCACAGCTTCGCACAATCGAGCAGACTAAAACTTTCGCGTGCTGCGGTACCACCAAGACGGACGATCATCGCCAGACGCCATCTGAAAGTTGGGGAACAGAAAATTGTTTTTTTTTAAATTCAGATGGCGCTTCAAATCATCTGTGATGTGAACTGTCATCAACTGTCATACAGCAAACTAACTTTAAAGTTTGTAAACTTTAAAAAATCTTTATAATGCTGTAGAAATGCGAACGCTTAGTTAACATAAGTAAAAATGTTTCCAACTAATCATAAGACGATATTTGTACTAGATCACACGCCTTATTTTGGTATATCTTCAGACAATCCTATTGAGTTTGATGTTTCTAAGAGTCGAGGACCGGGTTATGTTCCTCTTCCACCGGTTTGTAAATCGTTATGGACGTGTAGTGTTGAAGCGGCTGTTGAATATTGCCGGATAGTTTGGGATTTATTTCCTGAAGGAAAATTGGTATGTATTGTATTCTAACTAGCTGATGCTCGCAGCTTCGCCCGCGTTAACTTAGATTTACAGCCGTATCCGGATTGATGATGATTATTTTTTGGCCTAATGTACTTATTATAACATCAGCTATCTGCCAGTGAAAGCCCTATCAATATCGGCCCAGCCGATTCGGAGATTATCTGGAGCAAACAGACTGACAGACAAAAATTGTAAAAAATGTTATTTTGGTATATGTAGTATGTACCAAATATATATGTATATGCAGTCAATAAAAAGCGTATAATGTAATATTACAAACATACACTCCAATTTTATTTATTTGTATAGATATGCTGTTACATGTTACACCAATAAAAAGAAATATTGCTCTTACAAATATAGTTGATTGCAAAAGTATATAAATATTCTCTAGGACAATGCTAACTTGGGTCCATAACCACTAAGATATTTCTAATAATATATGATTTTAAGATAACATGGTTATTTTCATTACTAAAATTATTTTTAATAATCTGTTAAAAGTCTGACAAGTAATTTGGGGCCTGATTGATAGTGGGGTCTAGTTGCACACTAGAAAAGATGATTTGCTCTAGAAAGTAGATAACCATCAAAAATCCATCCATCTGCGCTCCATCTTAAACTGGTCCATGTAAATAATAATTTTCTATCCTCCATGTTACTTCCTTACTCACCATCATTACCAACCTTCACTTCACTGCTCGATTAACTTCCTTCTTTCCAGTAATAGTTATCAATATTTAAATTAAATAAAAAAATATAAGGGGTTTCCTTCACCGGTGAGCATGCGATGGTCTCGTGTTCAGGTGTAAGTAGAAATTTTGAAAAACCCACTCACTCAAGAGGCCAAGCCCAAACCCAGTAGACCATTGTCATTGTAACAACAAATTCTCTTATAAAAGAACTGACAATTTACACATTTAGTAAGTGTATGGATGTTTACAGAAAAATCTATGTCACTCAATAAGTATTTTGTGACTATTATGTGTAAAATACTTATGTTTCAGGTTAGATTTGTAGTAAGCGACTCTGCAGCACATATTCTTAACACTTGGGTAACTTCACAGCAAAATTTAACACATGTAAGTTCAAAAAAATCTATAAAAATATGAAACTTAATATACTCTGTACAAACGAAATAGGAAAATTAAGCATTTATAAAAAAATAAAAGGACTCTACAAAGCTGTTACCTACTATATTATTTTTTCTGCCCACTGATGGGGGAGGCTCTTTTTTCATACCAAGAACATTAATACAGAAAGTGTAGACAATTACATTCAAATATTTTAATTTTAGCATAGTCATTTACTATGAACTTACTACATCTTGGCATGTAGTACTTATATATAATAATAGTTAAATAATATTATTAAATGAAAATCATAAATATATTATTATTTATTATCAGACAGGCAGTTGAGTAAATTTATAAATGCCTGCATTATACTCTGCTGGTTTAATGCTATTTATCAATTATAAGATATTTGTGTAAGTAATTTTGAACAGATTTGCATATAACTTTACAGATATTAAACGGCCTCTCCCTAGTGGGCCCTGTGCGTAGAGGAGCTGGTGGGGATGTGGTGGGACTGTGTGCAGCAATTGAAGCACTTGGTGAGCCCTCACCTACACAAGAGGCTCGATCCCCACCTGAGAGGCTGCAAAACTGGTAATAAGAGAACATATTATATTAAATAAATACTAGGTATAGCTTGGCAAAAAAGAGTATGGAAAAAATGAGGGCGCCACTTTCACTTAGGTTAGGTTAGTCATAATATGGAAAATCAGCAAGATAATTTAATCAAATCGTTAAAAATAAATGTGAAACACTAAGCTTTACTCGAAATCTAGTATTTGTCGGCCAAGTATTGTCAACATCATAGGTTTCCATTTAGTAAAATATTTAGTTCCACCTGTCACCACGTCATACTCTTTTTTGCCAAGCTGTACCTCAAGGTTTACTTGACCAGATTGTAGTCAAGTCAAAAACATTTGTGATGTCACTTCAGCTGACTTCAATCTGCCCAAGCTCAATCCTTATTATATTAATATCGATGACCTGTGTTACTATTTTTAGAGAACCCAAAGCTGGGCAAAGGAAGAGTTCAATTGCCATTTCTCTCTATCAGCAGACATCCTAGTCCAAGGGTGGCGAACCTTTATGGATCAACATGCCATATGCCTTGAAAATGTTTAATGAAGTGATAACCGCGTGCCATCAAATAATTTTGACTTCATGATCATTGGGACAATAGTAAAACTAAATACTGTCAATTCAAAACTCTTTATTCTCCACAAAAAAATAGATTATTATATAGTCACTTTTCCCAACATGAAACATTTTCTAGCGCCCAATGTGTGGTACTTCACAGTGGCGTGCTGAAAATATTGGGTCGCGTGCCATTAAGGGGTCGCGTGCCACTGGTTCGCCATCTCTGTCCTAGTCCATGTCCCACCGGCTTATATTATATTGTCACTCCATCAACATCCATCACAAGCTTCTAGATCTATTCCTTTACAAGTTGATCAATAAAATCACATGCAGTCAACTCCTCGAAAACATAAAACTCCCTTTTACAGAACAAAACTAGGTGTGAATGCCCCTACAACTAAAATGTGTGCTCTATATAAGAACATTGCCAGTAGATTAGACATAGATGATTCGGTCAAAGTGTTTAGAAGTAAAATGGGGGATACAATCTAACTATATAACTTTTTTTCTTTTCATTTGTTAATTCATTTAGTCCCTTAACAAAATTATATGTAAATTTCTTTATGTATTATCAAAGAAATAATCGTCTAACTCATTATATATGTTTCAGAATTCCCAATTATTTTCTCCATTATTAATATTATCTTTAAGTTTTTGTATCCTTTTTTATCTACTATGTTGTGCTTGTGGTACCTTTGTATAAGTACCTTCTATTAGTTTTTTATAGAAGAGGGGGTAAACAGACAGTTGTTTCACCTGATGTTAAGTGATGCTAAGCGACATCCATAGACATCTGCTACATCATTAGCAGATCCTTTGCTGGCCTTCCCAATATGAGTATACCCTTTTCTTGAAGATCCCTAAGTCGTATTGGTTCGGAAATACTGTAGGTGGCAGCTGGTTTCATATAGTTGTTGTATGAGGATGGACATGCCGTAAAAATCTAGTTGTGGATTAGTATGATTGGAGTAGCATACAGATGTTGTATCTATATGTGAATTTTGTAATATGTAGTGCTGTTAGTGTACCTATTAAAAAAAATCTTACTAAATTTCTATAAAGGTGAACATTTGAATGTTTGAATGTTTGTTGATCTTTCACAGCAAAACGTCTGAACTGATTGGGCTGAAAGTTGAAAACTTGCTGGCTTATACCTTGGCTTAGGACATAGGCTATAAAAATAATCATCATCAATCCAGATACAGCTGTAAATCTGAGTTAATGCAGTTGTGGGCACCAGCTAGTAACATTATAAATAAAATTATGACTTATAGTTTATTAAACTAATTTAACATATAAATTAGTAACTAATACTTATAAATTAGTACATAATTGTTTCAGTGGTCGAATTATCTGCATAACCAGTGCTAGAGATGATGTGTCAATTAGGAGCTTAGCTGAAATTGCTCTTAATACATTGGTGCAGCAAAATAAGAAGGCTTCAGCACCTCAACCACCAACTACCACAGAATCCTCTGCCAGTACACCGTAAGTGAACCAAATAAATTAGTAATGTTTACGCGAATTTCACTCATTATAATGAGACAAATTTTATGGATCGATCGCGGTTTATTAATATTTTTACGTGCCCATTGTTTTGGATACTGATATGTCGTCCAAAACGTCAATGTATAAGTTATTTAATAAAAATAAAGTATGTAAAGTATGATATATTTGACTAAATATTTACAACCTGGAATAAAAACTTGATTGTTTCTTTTAAAGAAATTATTTAGTCTGTGACAAAATTTTAGTCAAATGAATGTAAACAAGTGTGCGTTCTAAGTTCTTGAATGAACATCGTCCATAACACATAGATGCAGTACATTTTAGTTTTTCAATTTAACCTATATTTAACCACACTGGAAAATTCCACAAGAGTAATCCTTCATGGATGTTTTTACATTAAAACAATGTATTTTCAGATCCTTGATGGTGCATTATTGTCATCTAGTCGTAGTTAATGTAACTCCAGAGAAGGCAGATACAAGGGTCAGCAACCAACCATTAACAGAGGTAATGTAGACACTTTATAATATATTGAATTGTATTTTAATTTATATAAAATGTGATGTCCTTAATCTCATAAAATAATATTATTAATTTTGTTGTGTGGCAATAAACCATTATTATTGTTATTAGAAATATCGTTTATATAACAGGAATAGAGCGGTTATGTGTTTTATACGAAAACAAATTCCGCCAATTTGTGCTGCGAAACTGCGCCGGTTCTGTGCTCTGATTGGCCGACTGATTTCTGACAGATCACCGGTTGGTTGAATTGCTATTATCTCATAAAAATATTGAATATATAACAGGAATAGAGTGGTTATGTGTTTTATACGAAAACAAATTCCGCCAATTTGTGCTTTGAAACTGCGCCGGTTCTGTGCTCTGATTGGCCGACTGATTTCCATTGACTGACAGATCACTGGTTGGTTGAATTGTTATTATCTCATAAAAATATCGAGTATATAACAGGATTAGAGTGGTTATGTGTTTTATACGAAAACAAATTCCGCCAATTTGTGCTTTGAAACTGCGCCGGTTCTGTGCTCTGATTGGCCGACTGATTTCCATTGACTGACAGATCACTGGTTGCTTGAATTGCTATTATCTCATAAAAATATCGAGTATATAACAGGAATAGAGTGGTTATGTGTTTTATACGAAAACAAATTCCGCCAATTTGTGCTTTGAAACTGCGCCGGTTCTGTGCTCTGATTGGCCGACTGATTTCCATTGACGGACAGATCACTGGTTGGTTGAATTGCTATTATCTCATAAAAATATCGAGTATATAACAGGAATAGAGTGGTTATGTGTTTTATACGAAAACAAATTCCGCCAATTTGTGCTTTGAAACTGCGCCGGTTCTGTGCTCTTATTGGCCGACTGATTTCCATTGACGGACCGATCACTGGTTGGTTGAATTGCTATTATCTCATAAAAATATCGAGTATATAACAGGAATAGAGTGGTTATGTGTTTTATACGATAACAAATTCCGCCAATTTGTGCTTTGAAACTGCGCCAGTTCTGTGCTCTGATTGGCCGACTGATTTCCATTGACGGACAGATCACTGGTTGGTTAAATTGTTATTATCTCATAAAAATATCGAGTATATAACAGGAATAGAGTGGTTATGTGTTTTATACGAAAACAAATTCCGCCAATTTGTGCTTTGAAACTGCGCCGGTTCTGTGCTCTGATTGGCCGACTGATTTCCATTGACTGACAGATCACTGGTTGGTTGAATTGTTATTATCTCATAAAAATATCGAGTATATAACAGGAATAGAATGGTTATGTGTTTTATACGAAAACAAATTCCGCCAATTTGTGCTTTGAAACTGCGCCGGTTCTGTGCTCTGATTGGCCGACTGATTTCCATTGACTGACAGATCACTGGTTGCTTGAATTGCTATTATCTCATAAAAATATCGAGTATATAACAGGAATAGAGTGGTTATGTGTTTTATACGAAAACAAATTCCGCCAATTTGTGCTTTGAAACTGCGCCGGTTCTGTGCTCTGATTGGCCGACTGATTTCCATTGACTGACAGATCACTGGTTGGTTGAATTGTTATTATCTCATAAAAATATCGAGTATATAACAGGAATAGAGTGGTTATGTGTTTTATACGAAAACAAATTCCGCCAATTTGTGCTTTGAAACTGCGCCGGTTCTGTGCTCTGATTGGCCGACTGATTTCCATTGACGGACAGATCACTGGTTGGTTGAATTGTTATTATCTCATAAAAATATCGAGTATATAACAGGAATAGAGTGGTTATGTGTTTTATACGAAAACAAATTCCGCCAATTTGTGCTTTGAAACTGCGCCGGTTCTGTGCTCTGATTGGCCAATAATTGCCATTGATGGACAGATCACTGGTTGGTTGAATTGCTATGACAAATCACTGACCAGTTTCGGAATTTTATGGTTCACATTCCTGCTTTATCTGGTTATATAGCCAATTTCACCCATAAAAGTAAACATGTTCATATGGGACTTAGCGCATTCCATAATAATTATGCTTTGCCTGTGACATAAGATAGTATGTCTCGATTATATTTGTATTTCTGCTGTCAGGGTGCCCTTCTTTTCCAAATGACAGTGCATACAGACAGGCAAGACACTAGCGCATCACTCCACCAGTTAATTTGGGGTTGAAGAGGTGGCAAATGGATTGTCTGTTCACCTGATGTTGAGTGAAAAGCGACATCCATAGACACCCGCTACACCAGAGGGCTAGCAGGTTCGTAGAGGCCTTTCAAATATGAGTATGCTCTTTCCTTGAAGGTCCCTAAGTCATATCGATTTGGAAACACCGTAGATGGCATTCCATATATTAGTCGTGCGAGACAGGAAATGTCGTAAAAATTGAGTTGTCGTGGATTTTCGAACATCGAGACGGTGAAATTTGGAATTTTTACGCGACGTCGGGTGGTGGAGTTCTGCTGCAGGTATTAGTTCGAATAATTCCTCGGAACACTCCCCGTGGTAGATGTCATAGAAGACGCAGCGCCAAATAATCAAGACGATTGGAGAGAACCTTGTCATCGACGATTCGAGAAATGGAAAGAGCTGATATTGGAGTGCTCCAGCCCAGAGGTGGGAGCAGTATTCCATGTGAGGCTGGATCTGCGCCATGTATATTAGGGATGTTGAAATTTTTTAGGAATGTTTTTAAATCGTTTATAAATATCTAATGGAGTCCTAAATATTATATTAATAAAAATAAATATGTAAAATATAAATAATATAAATAAAATATAAAAAGAATAATAAATATAATAAAAATAAAGGAAAATATTGTATTTTTCTAGAATTCTATTATAGAAACTACCAATTAACATCAAAATTATATTTTATATGAATACGGTCAACATCCCTATTGTAGGCGGTGTGAATGCATGAAATAGTGCTTCGCCCTACTGAGCACACTTAATAGGCTAGTTAAGCCTTTCCTTCCAAATGACTACGAAATTGCACATCACTCGATATGTCGACGCCAAGTACCCCCATGGCTGAGGCGGTTAGGGAAGTGCCTTCAAATTGTAGAGGAACGACGAAGGGTGATTTTTAGCGGTAAACGCGCAAACTTGTTTCTTTGTTGGGGTTAAATTGGACTAGATTAAGTCGCCCCCATTCCACACACAACAGACTTGAGGTCCGAGCATGCACCGCCGACGTGTCTTTATAATGATATATTTGTCAACATTTCAGATGGGCGGTGGTCTCATGGGAGTGGAAGTGATAGTCTGCAGAGCTAGCGCGTTAGCCAATCTCCTAGGTCGCCTGGTGCTGCCGCACTATAGGCTAGCTATAACAACTGTTACTGGTATTCCTATGAAGGTTTGTTTTACCAAAAGACATCTTATCTTATCTTAGAATCACCTGGCATAGAAGGTATCAAGTTGAACATTCAAATCAACAATTATTCTTGATATAAACGGATGAAACGAATACCAATTTTTGTTTGTAAAACATTTTTCTTTTTGGTAATTGAAAAAGTTTTAGTGATATAAATTAGTTTAACATAATGAAATTACATTACTTGCTTTGGCATCTTATTCAAAAATGTATTATTATACTATGATATATTTGTGACGGGCTGGTATGTGATTCTTTTTAAATACATTTTATTTATTACAGGAAGAACAAAATGCAAGTTCCAGTGCTAATTACGACGTGGAGATCATACACTCGGCGGAGGCGCACGCCGGGCTTAGGGCGGCCCAAACGGCAGCCGAGGCTACCGAATCGGTAATAGTTTACGATATATTTTATGTGACATTAATGGGTTATTAATACCAGGTGGTATAGAGCCCATTAAAAGAGGTATTACGTCGATGGTTAGGTTAGGTATAAACCGTATTAGAGGATGAAATGATGTTATAATAAACGATAATTAATTGTTTGGCATAGGTATACATTGTGGAGGTGAGAGGTTGGGTTAGAGCCTGACCGATGGACTATGGAAAAGTAAAATTTCTTTAAATTTCCTTCTTTAAATTTTGTTTGCTTACTTGCATCGAACGAGCGCAGGACGCTTCTTTTATTCGTCCTATGTTATATGGACTGTAAAAAGCTACATCGGAGCTGATGGTTCACATTTTCCGTATGGTATTAACAAAAAACTGGAAAATGCTTAAATGCAGAACGCTTTAACCCTGAATACACGACCACTTTCGCTCTTCTCTCTCTCTCGCTCTCCCTTTCTGCGTAACCTATGTGTTACGTGATATAGTATAGCGTGCACGCAGGTGGTGCTGCGGTGGTGGACGCCGCGCGGCGCGGAGGGCGGGGCCGGCGGGTGCAACGGCCCCCTGTGGCGGGTTACGCCCGCCGACGTGGCTTCCCGCCCCTCCGCCTGCCTCGTCAACTTCCTGCTCAACGGACGGTCCGTCACGCTGGAGATGCCCAGGTATTGGCTATTAATAGTATTAGGTTACAAATACTTATGAGCTACCGAGGCCGGACAAAATATGTTGTCTTATATTTGTTTTTGTGGTTACCTATAAAGATGGGACAAAAGTTATGAGTTAGGATGGGTTCTGGCGTGATCCTATGGTGATAAAATCACATATTTATATCACGAAAGTTTCAATAACATGAAAGCAATTACAACCGCCAGTATACTTTTTGAAATAAATAAAATAAGAGGTAATAAAAGTAAACCAATATCGCACGTAGTCAATATTACAATATTATAGGATAAATAGTGATGAGCAAAGCAACCATAAACCGTGAATAGGACAACGTTGGTCTTGACATATTCAGTCTCGATTTTACTCATTTGACCATTCTCCTAAAAAAAAGCATACGTTCAAGTAAATTGACAAATATTTTAACTCATAATTTCAATTATGTCATGTCATCAATCAGAAATCACGCGTAGAATAAGCTCGTTAAAGTGACAGTGGGCTGGTCACAAACTGAGAAGAACGGATGGTCGATGGGCCAATAAGGTTCAAGAATGGAGGCCGCGTTTAGGTAGATGTCGGTCGGCCATTAACCAGGTGGAAAGACGATCTCAGTCCAGTGGCCGGTCCGTGTTGGATGCGAGTGGCCTATATTCAACAGTGGACGGATAGGGGTTGATGATGATGATACATTTTTTCGTCTAGCCTAGAATTTGGTATTGGTCTGATTCGCTAAACCAAAACCAATTTTGCTCATCACTAATAAGGATGATTCACGCTACAGCCGAGTGACGGCCGTAGTCGTAGTTGACCGGAACTAATATTACATACATTTTGTTTGGCACACTCATGCTATACCGAGCGGCAACCGAGTGACGGCCGAGCAACGGACAACGCTTGGAATCAACTCGGTCCCTGCTCGGCTCGTCATCGTCCCGTTGCATAAATTGAAGATTTATCAGATTCTTCCTCCTTCAGAGCGATCGCAATAGCCGCTAATTCCAGATCGTCAAAATTCAACTTATTGTCGTCTAGTTACAACACTATTTTTGCTCGGCCGAGTAAACTGCATCACGGTGCAACGGTTATTGCTCGGTCGAGGCCTGTCTTTGTTTAACCTTTTGAACGCCATTGTCGACTATATGTGACAAAACGAAATCTGGGCCAGACCGCCAATGACACCAATATGTGACAAAATACACGTCGCATCTTATCATGAAATAAACAATCTAACCATTACTTTTGAGTGTTTTTATTTATATAATTTAAAAGTATAAGCTTCCGTCTATATTTGATAGCATGAAACTAATAAAAATATACCATTAATATTGAGAAATTCAATGTTTTAAAAGTAGATGTTAAATGCGTATAAAAGGAGTACCCCACACGCCATAGTCTTCTATATGTGACAGCTAGTGTTGCGACATATTATGATTATAATATCCATAAAAACTTAAGAAAATGTCTATGAAATTTTAGTCCAGACTCTCCAGAGTTATACTATTTATTCAACCGACTTACAAAAAAAGCGGAGGTTCTCAATTCTTTTTTTATTTCTATCTGTTGGTATCAGGATAGATAAAACGTTTTTTAAACAACGCAGTCTTATACAATCATGCCTGTAGCTACACAATCAAAAACAAAAGATGAAAATGTCTAATATCGACACTGGCTAATCGCATTAAATCATAAAAAAACGACAATTAGTCGTTTTTTTATGTTAGTTGGATAGGCAAACTGGCAAACGTACCACCTGATGGTAAGTGGTCGACGTCGCCCATGAACATAAACTAGTATACTTGGAACGGGTCCAGGCAACTCATTTATGTGTTCCCTATCCTGAGACATAAGATGTTAAGTCTCGGTGCCAGTAATTACACTACCTGTCTGGCCCTTCTCTCCGAAACACAGCAAAGCTGTTTCACGGGAGAAACAAGCAAGATAGTGGGTATGCAGCCGGAAGCGCTGTGGTATATTTTATAATTGTCGTATATAGCAGTAGAATAATAAACACGTTTTTTAATATTTTCTTATTAATTATACCAATTCGAATTCAATATTTATAACAGCTAAGACAGGACTACGTCTGTCTGGTCAGCTAGATATATAATAAAAATCTTAAATATAATATGTATAATATAAAAGTATTAAATATATTTCCGTTGTCTGGTACCCGTAACACAAGTTCTTCGAGAACTTACCACATGACCAGATTGACGTGGTGTGAAAGCGTCCATAGATTATTATTATTATATTTATATATTTCTAAATACATATATATTATAGATAAATTACACCCAGACAGTACAAATGATCATGCTCATCACACAAACATTTTTACTGGGTGGGAATCGAACCCACAGCCTTCTGGTTTAGCAGTCAGGTTCACTAAACACTAAACGAACAGGCCAGTCAATATCAGGTTCACGTTAATACCACATCTTATTACTTTTAATATATAATTTGTGATTTTGAATACATATTAATATTGATTCGTAATTTTAATATTTTATTTTATGTAACAATCGAGCATATAACCGTATATACCAGTAATGTGAACCATCAATTTCCGAAACTGGTCAGTGATTTGACTTTATAGAAATTCCACCAACTAGTGATTTATATGTACATCCCATTTGCCGATCATCAATCAATGGCCATCAGTTGGACAATCAGAGCACAAAAAAAGACGTTGACCAAACAAAACAAATAGCATTACCGCTGTATTCCGGTTATATGTTCGATGTATGTAACTGTTCATTTTTTTATTATTATTAAGAAAAACAATAATTATTAAAATACTGATTTCCATTATAATGAAACAATTTTACGGATTTTATCGCGGTTTATTAAGATTATTACAAGCCCGACGTTTCGGATACTTTACAGCAACCATTGTCACGGGAGGACTGAGGTGTCAGATGTCCTAATGTTACAAAGTTATTCGAAACTACCCTATGATTCATTATTTTAATAAGTCCTCTCTACGCAGAAAGTGCTAACTGCATCTTTAATCTGTGACATATTATGCTTGGTTTTTGATTTAATTATTTTAATAATGGGATCCCAAGCAGGTCCCAAGCAGAGGACTTATTAAAATAAGACGAAAATAAAAACTCAGTTGTATATCGATTAAGCTTTCAACATCCCTATATTCTATGAAGGTAATTTTACAGAAAAAGTGGCTTGGCGTCTGGGGTACGGCGAGACGTTTATATGCCGGCGTTCAAAAGGTTAATTAGAGGCACGGGAGAGGCTCGGTGACCGTGCTACGGCCGACATTCGGCTCGGACCCGACACGGTCTACCGTAAGTCATCCTATAATCGATATAATGTATAAAAAATATTTAACCTACTATTTTGGACAAACTTCAAAGATCAGATCTCTCACCCAGTTTAAAGAGCTAAATAAATAAATAGAAATTATGAACAAATGGTGTATTTCCAGGAAGGGCGGGGGGCGGTCCGCGTCGCACGTACTGGCGGCGCAGGGCGGGGAGTTGTGGATCGGCGCGCTCGGGGGCCGCACGCCCTACGACGACCCTCCCGCGCTCTCCGAGGGAGCCGGCGGACGGGTCACCGACTACAGGTTATTTATATACCAACATAAAATGATATTTATGATCATGGTATTTGAAAATCTGTTTTCATGTTTGCAAGTTTACACATAGTTTCCCTTCCTTACACCTGTAAAACAACTCGTCCAGTTAAAATAAAATATTTCACTAGTATGTTAATACTTAAGGACAATAGCTTTAAAACATATACCGGCTGTATTTGGAACGCCTGCGAAGATTAAACCCTAATAATATACTATTTATATGCTATATAATGCATATAACCAAATATCTCAGAAACGTTTTTTAAAGAAAATTTTAGGACTTGTGTATTTTGCAAACCCGCAATGTATGTATACACACTATTCACTCATGCTAACCGCGAGACGCGCGACTAACGGGCGCACTAAAGACGCGCGCGGTGCGGGAGTTCGTTCACCTCGTGCATGCGGCGAACGCTATCAGCTGATTCAGTCCGCTAGTCGGCGTGAACCATAAACCTATTACATTGCTGTTTTTTCAAAAACCATTATTTTAAAGCATTATCATCAAATTCCTGTAACCGGATTATACAAAAAATAAAAAAGGCAACCAAAAAAAAACGCGTTTTTTTTTCACTTGTATTATTGTCTCTTTCCAATTTATTCCCTAATTAATTCCTATGTTGTCTGGTACCCGTAACACAAGTTCTACGAGAACTTACCACGGGACCAGATTGACGTGTTGTAAAAGCGTCCATAGATATTATTATTATATTTATTTATCTAATTACTATCTGTTTCTCGGCCCCAATAAGGAAATATCAAGTAACTCTGATTAAAAAAAGGAGTTGATTAAAAGGAAAACCCCTTTCTAAAAAAAATATTTCTATATCTACATTTTGTTTTAGTTTTACTAAATTCATAATAATATTATAATAAAACAATTTTTTACGGATTTTATCGCGGTTTATTAAGATTTTTACAAGCCCGACGTTTCGGATACTTTACAGCAACCATGGTCACGGGAGGACTGAGGTGTCATACGTCCTATCATTACAAAGTTATTCGAAACTACCCTATGATACATCAATATTTTGGTCAGTCCTATCTACGCAGAAAGTGCTAACTGTATCTTTAATCTGTGACATATTATGCTTGGATTTTGATTTGATAATTTTAATTATGGGATCCCAAGCAGGTGGTAAGAGCCAGCCTTCTTCTCTATTGAAATTAGGATGTTTTTTAATTTCAATAGCCTCACGGATCATCCTTGGTTGGAATCTGTGTTCTTTTGCGAGGACTTGTGGTTTATCAAATCTGATATAATGGCGAGCTTTGTCAAGACTATGTTCACAGATGGCAGACTTACACCCGTATTCACAAACGTTACTATGCGGTCTCACAGTGCGCGCGAGCGCACAGGGCCCGTAAAACTTATTCATAGACAATACTTGAGTGGCGGCTAGCACTATGCGTCCCTTAGAATGAACGCACAGCTAAGGTAGCCTGCTAGCTGTTTTAAGCAACGCATAGCTATTGTCTCTCGATTCTCTGTGGTCTATTATGTGTTACGATAAATATTTTTCGGAGTTGGATTTTACTGTATGTCATAATTTTCCATTTTAATAGCGAGCTTATACAATAGATTATGGTAGTGAAGAAGAATTTGATAATTATATCAATGAGAGAAACACAATAATTACCAGAAAAGTGATACGGGATTTCCTAAATCCTTTTGATTATTATATATTATTATGTTGGGTCAATATTTAATAATATAATATAATAATATAAAAATATTTAAAACCAAACTAAAAAATCATATTATATCTTCAATAAAGTACCTAGTTACTTTATTGAAGCCTACTGTATCCAACGGCCCAGATGTTAAAACTGTTTTGTAAATGTATAAAAATATTGTATATCATTTTAAGTGAATTGTAAATTCTTATGAGAAATAAAAGTTCTTTAAACCTTTATATAATTTGGATGAATTCAGACGACGCTACAGGTTTTCCAAAGATGTGGTACTTTTTATACTCTTGCCACCCTACAAATACCTACACAATAAAATCAACACGAAGACGAACGAAATAGTTTTCGAACACCGGTCACCATTTATGTTTTGATTATGATTTATGACAAATGAAATGAACGTCAAGCAGCGAGCGAAGTGAACTAAGCAACACAAACGAACCAACCACAGAGCTCTATTCATCGCTGTGCGTTTGCTTAGTCAAGGGTCGCTTGAGTATTGTTTATGAATTAAAAGGCTTGCCATATCCATATGCAACGCAGTGAGAAATGCCTTACTTTGCATAGCGTTGCTACTTTACTGAGAAAAGTATTGTTTGTGAATACGGGTGTTAGTGTAGCGACGGTGTTTTAAATCAGCTATATGTTCTTTCACGCGAGTTTTAATAGATCTTTTAGTTTGGCCTATATAGGAGAGACCACAGTCACAATCAAGCTTGTATACTCCTGCATCTTGTAAGGGTATATGACACTTGACAGATGGTAAGAATTGACTTATCTTTTTTGGCGGCTTGAAATAAGTTTTTATAGAAGCTCGCTTTAGGATGAAGCCAATCTTGTCAGTGACGCCTTTAATAAACGGGAGAACTGCAGGTACTCGCTCGACGGTGGCTGGTTTCACACGTTCACTGTGACGGAGACGCGGTACCCGAAGCTTGTTGTCACGCAGTACTTGCTTG
The DNA here is from genome assembly GCA_963853865.1 of Helleia helle. NCBI lineage: Eukaryota > Metazoa > Arthropoda > Insecta > Lepidoptera > Lycaenidae > Helleia > Helleia helle. Next base: position 14,512,999 of record OY971426.1, on the reverse strand, counting down.
ACATGTTGAAGTTCGGTCTCCAGGTGTTGCTCATCACAGATCCCTTGTGCTCTCTGAAACAAAGATTTACCCACGGTAGCTAACTGTGTTGGATGGTGGTGAGATTCGCCGTTTCTAATTCCATTGTGAATTGAATTTTTTCAATTCACAATGGAATTAGAAGAAAATAATTCTCTAGCCTTCTTAGATATATTAGTTATCCGTAATCCCAACAATACCTTAAGCCACACAGTGTACAGGAAGCATAGCCATACGGATAAGTACCTAAACGGCGAATCTCACCACCATCCAACACAGTTAGCTACCGTGGGTAAATCTTTGTTTCAGAGAGCACAAGGGATCTGTGATGAGCAATACCTGGAGACCGAACTTCAACATGTCAAGCAAGTACTGCGTGACAACAAGCTTCGGGTACCGCGTCTCCGTCACAGTGAACGTGTGAAACCAGCCACCGTCGAGCGAGTACCTGCAGTTCTCCCGTTTATTAAAGGCGTCACTGACAAGATTGGCTTCATCCTAAAGCGAGCTTCTATAAAAACTTATTTCAAGCCGCCAAAAAAGATAAGTCAATTCTTACCATCTGTCAAGTGTCATATACCCTTACAAGATGCAGGAGTATACAAGCTTGATTGTGACTGTGGTCTCACCTATATAGGCCAAACTAAAAGATCTATTAAAACTCGCGTGAAAGAACATATAGCTGATTTAAAACACCGTCGCTACACTAAGTCTGCCATCTGTGAACATAGTCTTGACAAAGCTCGCCATTATATCAGATTTGATAAACCACAAGTCCTCGCAAAAGAACACAGATTCCAACCAAGGATGATCCGTGAGGCTATTGAAATTAAAAAACATCCTAATTTCAATAGAGAAGATGGCTGGCTCTTACCACCTGCTTGGGATCCCATTATTAAAATTATCAAATCAAAATCCAAGCATAATATGTCACAGATTAAAGATACAGTTAGCACTTTCTGCGTAGAAAGGACTGACCAAAATATTGATGTATCATAGGGTGGGTAGTTTCGAATAACTTTGTAATGATAGGACGTATGACACCTCAGTCCTCCCGTGACCATGGTTGCTGTAAAGTATTCGAAACGTCGGGCTTGTAAAAATCTTAATAAACCGCGATAAAATCCGTAAAAAATTGTTTTATTATAATGAGTGAAATTCGCGTAAACATTAGAAAACAATTCATAATAATATAACAAACATAAGCACATACATGCAGAATAAAGGAGTTCGGCGCGCTGATGCATCTGAACAAGTTGCACCCGTGCCGCGGGGGCGGGGCCAACACGCGAGCGCGCGCGCGTCTCCAGCGGCACACCATGTACTGGCCGCTCACAATCTCCTCCACGCTCATATTTAACCTCGGCTCCGTGAGTATACACTCTTTTTTTTCTTCTTTTTTATGATAACATTCACCAATTTTAGCTGTTCCCGTGGCCGTGTTTGGTATTTTGACAACTCCGAGGTTTTGGATACATTGGGGCTGTCCATTAATTAGGTGATGCTTTTTACCGCTTATGTAACCCTCTATTCCCGCAGTTATACAGATTAGTTTTTCTAGCACTGCTTATTTTTGCACATCAGGTTCTGACTCAGTAGTATAATCGATTAATATAGTCAATTATATTAAATAGCTCTTAATTAAGTATTTATGATCATTTGAAAAGGAAGTGCGTGATTTATGGACACCTCTTCATTTTACGCCCGGTCATTAATAATAATAACAAAAAATCAGGTTGCGTTGATATTGATATGAATAGCTAAAATGTTTACAAAAGAAATTTCAGAGTCCATATTCATGTTAAATATAGGTATATCTTATTAATATTATAAATAAGATGCGAAAATTTGGATCTTTTGTTTTTGCCAAGAGGTAGTGCCATGATGCTTTGCAGCCGAATTGGGCCGGGACGACCGGGGTGGTACCTCTCGCTCGCATAACACCGGCATCAAGTGACAGCGGTGCTGTTTGTGAGTTTTCGGTAGCCTATTGGATTGAGAAAAAGCAGGGCAATGCATCTGTATAAATTTTGGTCCTGCCAATGTCTGTGGGCGCCGGTACTCACCATAAGGCTCCGACTGTTCGGTTGCCTCCTTGTGACATTGAAAAAAATGTTTGTTCCTCAATCACGAGAAAACTACTGTACGGATTTTGATGAAACTTGGCAGGGTTGTAGCTTATATACCAGGATAACACATCATCATCATCAGCCTCTATCCGTCCACTGCTGAACATAGGCTGCCCTCAATGAACGCTAAGGTGACCGATCCCTTGCCACTCGCATCTAACACGGTCCGGCCACCGCACGGAGATCGTCTCCCCACCTGGTCAATGGCCGACCAACACTTCGTCTACCTAAACGTGGCCTCCACTCTAGAACCTTATTGCCCCATCGGCCAGCCCACTGCCACTTCAACGAGCTGATTCTTTGCGTGATATCGGTTACCTTAGTTCTCTGACGGGGATGTCTTCGTTCCGTCAAAATCATATCTGTCAAAGAAACACCCAGCATAGCACGCTCCATAGCACGTTGAGCTACGGCAAACTTACGGACCAGTCCTAGATTTAGAGGCCACGCTTCAGGATAACACATAGGCTACATATCCTGAAAAATTTGAAGTTCCTACGGGATTTACATTTGCCTTATTATTAGTAGTAATTCTTACGTCAATTCACAAACGACGTAATTGTCAAACGCACAAAATTTATAATACGTGTAGGTACTGGCCGAACGCAACAAGTCTTTCAATATAGTACATCTAATATATAAAATTTCCATGTCACAATGTTAGTTACCGTACTCCTCCGAAACGGCTTTACAGATTTTTACCAAATTTTATATGCGTATTCAGTAGGTCTGAGAATCGGCTACTATCTATTTTTCATACCCCTAAGTGATAAGGGTGGTCAACCCCTCAAATTTTAAAAGTTAACGCGGGCGAAGCTGCGGGCAACAGCTAGTAATATATAGAAGTGTGTTACATTTACATTTTATTATATGTATTAGTAAGGATAAACACTACTTATTTGTTTGTTTTTTAATCTCATTCTAGCAAGGAAGGTTAAGGATTTATTGTCTTATATTTAATCTAACAATAGTAAATTTTGCAAAAAGCTTTATAAAATAATCAAGTAGTTTATGTTCGAACTGTACTATTATAAATAAGTATCATTTATATCTTGTTCTCATGTAAGTGGATATTGTATCTTTTATGAGAATAAATTCTTTAAACTTTAAGTACTTACGCTACCTTTTGGAAAAGTACATGAACATATTTCATTTCTTTAAAAATTTTATCGTTCAGGGAAAAACTAAACACACAATATCCCACTGCACCTTGGTGATTTTTGCTTACCCTTCTCCCCCTTCCCCCTTTTTTAGCTTCACGTGATTAATGGACACACACTTTTCACACTTTACCAAGTGTTCCTGTGACCATGTAATTGATTGCGTTCAGGTGATGGACCCCCTGCCGCGGCTTGTGGTGCAGGAGTCGCTGTCGGACGAGGAGGTGGAAGTGTGCCGTGGTGTGCTGCTGGCGCTGCTGGCTATGGAGTCGCGCCACGAACTACCCGCCGCGCAGCTGCCCTCCAACATGCGGTGCGTACTTTCCCTCCTCCCCTCCCGCTTAGCCTCTGTAAGCAATTACCAGCATCCCAAGCTTAGAGGTGTGGAGTACTATGTAGTACTGTTTATGACTGGCCTCTTCGCAGGTAGCAGGAGTTGGGACACAAGTGAAACGCTTGGATGCTAGATGCCAACTGTTTATTGTATTAAACTTAAAACTATATCACACATACGTCACACACACAAATACATCTTGCACGCGTCATCATTCGCACACCTATGCAAGATCCCCACAATATTCCCCCCTTTTTTGAAAAAAAAATATATTCATATTTTCCATGCTAGTACAACACGCAAGTTATATTATTCTAACATTACTTATATTTCATTACACAAGTTTCACATTTAGCTACATAGACATAATATCTATATCATAGATAACAGGCTACATTAATTATTTAACATTCTAGATTCTTCACACAAAATATTAAATACATGATATTAAAATTTGTTTCAATACAATAATTTCTGTTGTTTAATTTCACCCTTATTTACTTTATAAGACATAGGTATAGTATACACGTCTACACAATGTTGTGACGTGGTGGCGCTTGCTGTGGCATTTGAATCGAGGTGCTACTATGCCATACTGCCATTTCCTTTTGTAGTATTTTCCTGGTATCTGCATTACATTTTTTATATACAGCGTACACTACATATGCGCTAATCAAAAATATAATAACCATGGCTACTGTACCATACTTTTCCAGGGTTTGCTCAAAATGCGAAGTGGATGCACCATTCGCTCCATTCTGGGCAATAATGACTTCTTCAGATTTCTTCTCTACACTATACGATTTACCCATTTTGATAATTTAGTTACAAAAAGAAGTTAAAAGAAATATATAAGTAATTACTTTGTGTAGCCAATGTTATGGATAATGATATTTAATACAATGGTTACATATTTATATTCAAAAACTAATTACATTATTGCGACATCAAAATACATCATCCGTTTTGCTGTCTAGTTATTTAATTTCAACATCCTTTGACTTACATAATATTATGTTATGACTACTAACCTTTTTGATGCGTCAACATAATCTATAAACTGGCTGCAATTCCATGGTTTGCCTGTTGGTTTATTTTTCTATACTTAAATGATATCTTAATTTTCATTTTAACTTTCTAAGAATCTAACGGGTTTTTTACGACTCTACCAGACTTTGTGACCTTACAATTTTTTAAAGTATTTGGTGTCGTATCAAATTTTTCCAATAAATATGCTGGTTTTACTCTGTCTATAGCTACTGAAATTATTTTATCTTCTAATTGAATTTTGAATATTTTGTCTGACCTACTCAACACTTCATATGGACCTTCGTAAGGACATACTAAAGACTTTTTGCTTCTATCCTGCCTTAAAAATACATGAGAACAATCTTTAAGATCTGGATGCACAAAGAATGCTTGAGAACTATGACTCTTTACATTCGTGGGTTTACATTGCCTAATACTGTCTCTAATATTTAATATTACCGAATGTGGATCTAAGTTTTCACTACTTTCTACAAAAAATTCGCCTGGCAAACGTAATGATCGTCCGTCAACCATCTGCGCGGCGCTGACGCCTGTTTCGGTTTTGATGGCGGCACGAAGTCCTAACATCACGCTAGGGAGTTCGTGATCCCAATTTTTATTTCCATTAAGTCTCGCCATTAAAGATGCCTTCATACTCCTATGCCAACGTTCAATCGCTCCGTTACTCTGCGGATGATACGGTGTCGTTCTTATCTTTTGTATACCTAGATAAATCATTAACTTAGCAAATAAATTACTCTCAAATTGTCTGCCCTGGTCACTTGTTAGTTTAACAGGACAGCCAAATCTACATATCCACTCCTTATATATGATACTTGCTACGGTATCGGCCGACATGTCTTTCAATGGATAAGCTTCCGGCCAACCTGTACCTCTGTCCATGATCGTTAAGCAGTACCTGTAGTCGCCTGCTGTGATCGGAAGTGGCCCAACCAGATCGACGTGTATGTGGTCGAATCTGTCAGCCTGCGGATATGTACCATAGCCAGAAATTGTATGCCTATTTACTTTGGACCTCTGACAATTAATGCACGTTTTCGCCCATAAGTTTATATCACTGTTCATATTTGGCCACCAAAATTTTTCTTTAATCATCTGGCGCGATGTACGCAGTCCCGGATGACTAAGGTTATGAACGGCACAAAACGCTAATTTACGAAAAGATTCTGTTAAATAAGGTCTTGCATTTCTCTTTGATATTTCACAGTAAATAGACTGACTCGTGTTAGGTATTACGAGTTTCTTAAAATTATATTTAGGATTACTAACTATTTTTTTAAGTTCTAAATCCTTACTTTGTTCTAAAGCTAATCTTTCATAGTCTATTATACTAGATACGCATTCTATACTCTGTATGCGTGATAACGCGTCTGCTACAACGTTATCTTGTCCACACACATGTCGTATGTCGGTTGTAAACTCGCTTATAAAACTTAGTTGCCTTATGCGTCTAGGGCTTTCTTTCTTATTATTTTTACATAATTTTGAAAATGAAAATGTCAGTGGTTTATGGTCTGTGAAAATAATTAAATTACGACCTTCAAATAAACTTCTGAAATGTTCTACACCTAAAAATATAGCAAGTAACTCTCGGTCATATGTGCTATAATTTTGTTGTGTTTCTGTTAGCTTTCTAGAAAAATAACCTAATGGATTCCACTTGCCATCGACATGCTGTTGTAATACCGCTCCCACACAATTATTTGATGCGTCTGCAAATAGTGCAAATGGCGCGTTGGCCGAAGGATATGCTAACGTGACTGCGTTCGTGAGACCGTTCTTACATTGTAAGAACGCTTTATCAGCATCCGGTGTCCAATGTATTATTGTTTTGTCGTTCTTTTTAGCCTTATGTATGTATTTATTTAATGTTTCTAAATACTCAACTGCCTTAGGTAAATGACTACGGTAAAAATTTACCATGCCTAAAAATTTTCTTAATTCACTAACATTTTGTGGTTTCGGATAATCAACAATTGCTTGTACCTTCGTGTCTAACGGTTTGATGCCGATTGGAGTGACTTCATATCCTAGAAATTCTATGCTAGTAGCCTTAAAAGTACATTTTTCTAAATTTATAGTGATTCCATACTCGCTCAAACGTTGAAATACCTGTTCTAGATGTTCGTCATGCTGAATGCTGTTTTCCGAGCCTATTAATATATCATCAGAATAACAGTATAGAAAGTCTAACCCTGATAGTACACTATTTATCATGAATCGCTGAAAGGTTTGTGCGGCGTTCCTTAAACCAAATGTCATGCGTTCAAATTCGTATAAACCAAATGGCGTTGTGATCGCGGTCTTACAAATATCATCGGGATTAATTAATATGTTGTGATATGCCTTTTTTATGTCAATTTTAGAGAATATTGTTTTTCCGGACAGTAAATATGTAAAGTCTTGGATACGCGGAATAGGATACCGGTCAGGCTTGGTTACGGCATTTAAAGCTCTATAATCACCACATGGGCGAACTTGACCGTCCTTTTTCGGTACTAAATGAAGTGGGCTTGCCCAAGATGATTTCGATGGCCTACATATACCTGCTTCTAACATGTTTTTAAATTCTTTCTTTGCGATCTTATATCGCTGCGGTGCCAACGGTCGTGGTTTACAAAAGACAGGCGGACCCGTGGTATCAATATAGTGGTAGACTGAATGTTTTGGCGCCTCTTTAAATGACAATGGCTTAAGAATGTCAGGGTATTTTTTTAATATATTAAAAATTGGGTGATCACTCCGTAGCGTAGAAATCGTTGGTTCTACATGGTTTACGATCGTTCCACGTACGGCCAGGTTGGTTATCTTATCTACTAAACAACGTCCATTAATATCTAAAATTAACTTAAAGTGGTTTAAAAAATCTACACCCAAGATCGGTTGTTTGACGTCACAAACTATAAAAGACCATTTAAAAGATCTTCTTAATTTTAAATCTAAAGTAAGAATTTTTGAACCATACGTCTTAATATTTGATCAATTTGCTGCGTAAAGTGTATAATTAGAATTTACATTTAATTGATTTTTTTTAATAAAACTTTTAGGTAACACAGAAATACAGGCTCCTGAGTCTACTAAGAACTTAATATTAGATATTCTATCGCTTACCATAAGGCGGTAATCCTTGACTGCATCACCTCCCGCCACTGGCTGCAGCTCTGCTAGTTTTCCGACTTCGTACCTTTGGTCTTCCAGCTGCACGGGGATACGCATCTGTGGGCACGTTCTCTGAACTTCCAATGGTAGGGACACAGCCAATCTGGATCCTCCGGCGTTCGGCGTGGTCTCGACAGGGAACGGTCACGCGAGACATATCTGAACCTGTTCCTACTTCTGTCCCTTAGTCTTCCGCTCCGTGTATCAATTTCCTTTATTTTTAAATTAATTTTTGCTATTTCTGCCATAATTGTGGCTACTTCTAAGCTGGTCGACGATTGTGACTGACGTTGGGTTACCTCGCTGACTTGTATGGGCTGGTGAGTATCCATTATCCTGTCAGCTATGAGTGCTAACTCTTCTAAATTACTGGTGGATGTCACGGTGAGCACAGCCTGGACAGACTGTGGTAGGTGTCCTTGCCACAATATTTTTAAGGTTTCGTCTTCTATTTTCCCTCTGGCCAGTTCTTTCATTCTTCTTAGCAATTGGCTAGGCTTCTGATCGCCTAATTCAATTTCTGTGATTAATTTTCTTACTTGTTTCGCCTCTGATTCTTCATATATTTGGAGAAGGCGTTTTTTTAGGGTTTCGTATTTGTTAACTTCCGGCGGACTACATATAATATCTGCTACCTGCTGTATTACCTCTTTGTTGAGCTTGGCTACGATCATAAAATACTTGTTCAGGTCTGACGTTTTCTGCGGCGTCAAAATAGCCTCAACCTGGTAAAACCAAAGTCGCGGATTGTCTTGCCAAAATTCTGGAATTTTACTTGCCACCGACAATATTGCCACATCTGAATCACGATCTTCTTTCTTCATAGAAGCCGACGTGGATGATGAAAAATCTTGCTGCGCTTGTGAGTACATGATTTTACTATCGCGTTGGTACGTCTTCAGTCGGGTAAGTTTTTTGGTCGGGTACGTTTTTTTTGGTCGGGTACGTTTTTTTGGTCGGGGTCACCACTGTGGAGTACTATGTAGTACTGTTTATGACTGGCCTCTTCGCAGGTAGCAGGAGTTGGGACACAAGTGAAACGCTTGGATGCTAGATGCCAACTGTTTATTGTATTAAACTTAAAACTATATCACACATACGTCACACACACAAATACATCTTGCACGCGTCATCATTCGCACACCTATGCAAGATCCCCACAGAGGTATGTGATAGTTTTATACAGACTGCAACATGCAACTGTGTCGATAGACCCTCGCAAGTATCAGCATCTCATGTGATTTAGTCTGTATACTTGAGATGGGTAGGAGCGTAGGATGGTGGTGAAAGCCTCGTTAAACTTATATTTAAGAGAGGTAGCTGATAAGCAGATGATCCTTGTGGGAGACGTTTAACATGAATGGTGTGGCAGATCTAGGCTGTACTTGCCACATTTTGATAGGTTTTATGCCAGTAATTACACTGCCAGTTCTGCCTTTCAAAATATGTTGTAGTAAGCAGGATTATGGTGTGGGGTACAATCTTCTTACATTTCTACTTTCTGCATTATATATCAACTATTTCAAAGTCCTACATTTCCAAGTGGATATTGTATAAACAGTAGTTGTAACATTCAATTTTACATATTACATACTAGCTGTTGCCCGCGTTAACTTACTCAACTTAACTACTGTTAGTCACAGCGTGATATTATATAGCCTATAGCCTTCCTAGATAAATGGGCTATCTAAGACTGAAAGAATTTTTCAAATTGGATACAGATTATTTACACTATGCTCTACTCCCTTTTTTTCTCTTTTACGCCGGAAAATGATCTAAGGCATCCCGCCGGGGAGTGGGTCTTCCCAGGCGGGTCTGGGACTCGGTGCGCCCGAAAGGTGGTAAGGTGGACGCAGCTCTACCCACTAAATCCCGGCGAGTGCCACCAATGCCGCCTTTGGTGTGGTGCCTGGATCTGTTGAGCAAACAGGGCACCTCGACGGCTAGTCAGTCCCTCAAGGGACCGACGCCACCTCCACAGAGGGGTTGTCCCGTATCGCAAAACAACCCCTCCCAACGTCGGGACAGTACAATGGGCTGAGGTTCCCATCCTCGCCCCTTGTCCCCCTGCTCTTTTGTCTCTTCTTATAAGAGGGGTACAAAGCGCCCCCTCGGCACAATTTGCTTCGCCCAAGGTGCTGGGCTCATCTTAGGCTACTGAGCCCCACCGCCACAACATGGCTTGATCCATCGTGGGGATGCTGTACGCCCTACGGTTGGTCGGAGATAGAGAAAATCTGGCGTAACATGGTGAGAACTTAAGTCATGGACGAAGGAGGTCACCCTCGGACTTGAGGTACACAGCTGAAGGAGGAGGAGTATGTAAATATTTATTGCATGTTACAGTGGCAAGTGGTCATCGCGGCGGGAGGAGCAGTGGCGGCAGGTGTGGAGCGAGCTGGAGGCACTACTGCGCGCGCAGCCTGCGTCGCCCGCGCACCGCACGCTGCTGCGTACGCTACACGAATGCCACGCCTCCACGCACGCTGACGGTACCGTCCACCACACTACTATGCATGCTTTTTTTTATTTATTTTATAGAAAAAGGGGTAAACGGATAGTCGGTTGACCTGATGGTAAGTGATATATAGTTGCAATCTAATTATTGGAATCCATGGATTCATTCATCAGACACGACGCCTTTATGACGGCACCACTGAGGAAGTTCAAGTCTCATGGCCTACCAACCTCGCAATGACTAAAGGCCGTCCCTGTCTGGCTAAATGGACTAGTCTAGGATGACTTCGTTCAGTTTCATGAGCAACGCTAACCAATTAACATAATATGATGTAATTTTGGCGACCTCTTTAAGACGATATACGATAAGCAATCAAGTGTTCTTAAAATTATTTCCTAGGCCTTTTTCATGACCTGCTCCTTTTCTAGTTCTAATTCTCACCTTGCAATAAAATATGCATAGGATAGTCGTAGATTGATTGATAAAAAAATAAATTATTTCATAGGTGATTCAAGGGCCACAGTTATTCGAGCGACGACAGATTCCCCCCTGTCCCCAGTTGGCGCCGGGGGCGGGAACAGCAATGACGTCTGGACGCCGCGGAACGTTCTGGACTCCTTACTGGGCGCGCCGCGGCAGCAGAGCCGGCCGGACTTCGCGGGCAGGATGGCCGCAGGCGGTAGGATCGCCACACTGTACCCACATTTACAGCAGGACGGTGACACGCAACATTCGAAATAGTAGGTACTATAATAAATTAGTATTTTTTACTTGTTGTTTAAATATTACTGGCCCAGGCAGACACTGCCACAACAGCGTCACTTCTCGTGTGTGCACTATCCTATAGTTGAGTGCAATGCTTAGCTCAGTGACATTGGCTAGTCACACACACTTACAGATTATAATATAAAATAATTGTTTATTATATCTGATATCTGATCTGAACCTGACTAATGTTTCAAAGTAAATTTTCTTTCCTTTCCTTTTTTGATGATTATGAAAACAGAAGCACATTAGTCGTCATATTCTATTTCTAGAAATCATGTGTATTTCAGAATCTGAACTGATAGGCTCCCTGACATTGATATTTTAAAGGATATGGTTATTATATAGGGTATGATACCGGTTTGTAAAATAAAAAATGACACATTATAAAATTAATATTTTATATTTGTTCAATAAAAACTACATTGTGGGCCCGTGTGCCCGGCGCCCGGGTAACACGACCTTTGTATTCACAGGGGCGGCGCAGAAGTGATCGGACCCGCTCTGACCCGTCATATTACAATTAATTATACAAGTAGCTCCACTAATAAGCACTTGGATATTAGTGAGATTACCGTAACGGACAAAACAATGACATACAAACATCAGTACATAAAATTATTACATTTGGCACCACGAGGTGCGTCACTTCTATGCCGCGCCCCGCCCTCTTGTTGCATATAAACTCTGCAGACTGTGTCATAAGGCAATGGTGAGTGAGCCTCGGCTCGGGCGGCGCGAGCGCTCCCCGCCCCCGCGCCGCCATTACAATTATTGGAATGTCACGCGGGATGCGAACTTCAATTACCGACAGGGTTGCCAGTTTGTGAGGATCACCCAAAATACGGGGAAAACACTATTTTAGCATTTCATCTCTAATTTAATACATAATGTTTATAACAGCAATAATTATGCCGAAAGTTACAAAAGTGAAGATTCGAAATATTTTTTATTGAATGATTAAAAAGGTTTTTTTAATAAATGGAAAGGTTTTTGAAATCTATGTTCTTTGTGGGGAATTCGAAATACATTTTTGGGTAATCCACAACAACGTCATTGACAACGCTGATTACGAACGGAACCCTAACTCTAGGCCTTAGCCGCTCCGAAAATACACGTTTGTACGAGCGCCCGGCTAAGTTGAAACGCATCCGAAACATTAATTATAAAACTTACAAAATCGTCCGGTACTCTTACAACTTAAAGCTAAGTTTAAAATTAAACGGAATTGAAAAATAAATTACCTAGGTACAATGTTTTAGTCTAGAAAGCTATTTATAGGCGCACAAGGGGATTGGTGGGGTGCGCGGGTGTCAGTGGCTGGACTCCCGTATCTTCTTGGCCACGGGGGGCGCGGCCGCGTCTGAACTATCTCCCAGCGAGTTCTCTTCTGCTGAACTCGCTTCTTCTATTTGCCTGTACAACAGTGAAATCAATATAATCAAAAATATACCTTTGACGTATGTAAAAGGAAAATTGTTTTAGTTTTTTTTATGTTACTTGGATATGCAAAACTGGCAAACGTGCCACCTGATGGTAAGTGGTCGACGTCGCCCATGAACATAAACTAGTTTATTTGGAACGATCCCAAGCAACTCATCTATGTGTTGCCTATCCTGAGACATAAGATGTTAAGTCTCGGTGCCAGTAATTACACTGCCTGTCTTGCCCTTCTCTCTGAAACACATCAAAGCTGTTTCACGGTAGACACAAGCAAGATGGTGGTACCCATGCAGCCGGGAGCGCGGCACAGCGCTTCCCTCCCACCGTTATTAAGTGTCCTAAGTATTTAAAATTTGGTATAAGTTGTAAGTCTTGTGAAGTTTTAATATTATGGTTTATTTTTAGTTGGATGGAGTATCCAAGAAGTTATATTGTAACAAACTTTAGTAAGCGTTGGTGTAAATGTTATAACCAATTAGCTCTGGGCTTAACATTTGTTGAGCGTCGATGGTGTAGTGAGTAAGGGCTCAGCCTAGTGAGTGAGAGGTCTAGGTTCGGTCCTTGTCTGTGCCGGTGGTGAAATGGGTCATCTAAATATTTTTTTTCGGAGGTATCTATGCTAATGGCCCGAAGGTTCTAATGCTACTTTTGATTTATAAAGTGGGGGGTTGCCCCCTGCAGTTGCAGTCTGCGACCACACGGCCTCCTGGCGTCGGTTGTGATCTCTAAATTTCTACGTGCACCTGAACATGAGACCCGCTTGCTCATTGGTGAAGGAAAACATCGTAAAGAAACCTGCATGCCTGATGAGATTAAAAGTCTTTGAAGGTGTGCGAAGTTCATCAAACCGCATTGGGCCAGCGCATCGGTGAACTATGGCCTAACACCCTCCTCGCTCGATTTCAAGAAGCAGACCCATGCTCAACAGTGAGACATAAGGGTTGATAAAAAAAACAAGTAGTTGTAGAAAAGTCGCTGTAAGTTTACCGTTTAGCTCTGGGCGTGCTGAGGGCAGAGTCAGAGTTGTCTGAGGGGGAGGCGGGCGTGGCGGGGGTAGCGGGGGTGGCGGGTGACGCGCCCTTCGCGTCCATGGAGTCTTCCGTGCACGACGTTGTGTCGTCGACTGATTCTACACCCAGTTTACCTGCAACAAGCAATTGTTTTATTTATGTAGTTATATATTTTACATTACAATATAATTATATTTCTATACATAGTTATATTAGACTATGTATATTTTTGTTCGTATGGGTAATAGCCTCCTCCATCCTTCTTTACCTTTCCCTGTCCTTTGCTATGAGCATCCAATTTTTTTCCTACTGTCTTTATTATACATATAATCGGCTCATCTTTTCTTCTTCCTTCCTACTCTTCTGTTTCCTGTTGGATCCGGCCAAGCACATTCGTTAACTTAAATCAAGCAAAAACCCCAAATTCGGGACTCATCTCTTAGCTGTTATAGCTGTTGCCTGCAGCTTCACCTGCGTTAACTAAGATTTACAGCCGTATCCGGATTGGTGATGATTATTCTTATAGCCTAAGTTACTTCTTATAACATCAGCTATCTGCCAGTTCAAGTCCCGTCAAAATCGACCCAACACTCCAATTTTATTTATCTATATAGATGCATAATTTATTATTCTAATTCCTAGCTTGATTTGTCTCTTAAACGAATCACGAGTACATAATTTACAAAGATATAGTTAACATTTTTAATAATTAACCTTATTATAATAAACCTTAGTTCTTAGGAAATTATAATACGTTCTTGAATTTAAATACTAATTGTAAATTAATATCGTAGTATAAAACTAGACGATATATTGTTTCCACGCACTAGTAGTACAAGGTTTGGACGTGTAACACATGTAACCCAATTCACGACAACTAATAAACGGGCCGCTTCACTTGAGTGTTCAAATAACCCTGGTATGTCTTGGATCCTAATAATTATAGCATCTGTAAAAATAAGCTGGAGTTTGTCACCGATGAAATATGCTTTTTCATTAACTTAATGTAGGGTGAGTATGTATATGTTATCACTAGCTGTTGCCTGCAGCTTCGCCCGCGTTACTCAACTCCTATATATCACAGCGTGATGTTATATAGCCTATAGCCTTCCTCGATAAATGGGCTGTTTAACACTGAAAGAATTTTTCAAATTGGACCTGTAGTTCCTGAGATTAGCGCGTTCAAACAAACAAACAACCTCTTCAGCTTTATAATATTAGTATAGATTTATGCTAAATCTAATGCAGTGATTTACATTACCCGCACTATTTCAACGTTTGCTTCTGGGTGTAATAAATTTAGACATCATTTCTATTTCATAATAGCACAAATAAGTAGATGTAGTGTTTTTATGGGGATGAACTTTTATATACATACGCACTTGTCTAACAGTATCGCAGGAGTAAGAGAACAAAAAATATTATTACTGACTGAACTTAAAATACGCACTAGTCTTAACAATAATCTGTACCCAAAAGAATGAAAGAAACATTTATTCGACACAAACAGGAGACATAAAGAGATACACAGAAAAATTTTGATTGCACAAACCTAAAAAAAAAAAAACAATAATTGCAAACAAAAATTGTAATATAATGTGTGTCTCACATGCGGGTCACGTCAGGAAAATGTTTCCTGACGCTGATTTTCAACTGAACCAAGAGGTCTCGGGTGCCAACCAAATAAAGATATGATTACAATATTTCTTTGGATTTTTTAAATATGCAACCCACTGCAACAAAACTATGTCTAAAGAAATGAAAGTAAAGTGAGCCTATTTAATTCAAAACAGCATCTGTTATTATAAAATTGTAATTTGTTGAAAAGTTACATATTATATCAACATAACATACTCGTGGTCGGCTGGTCATGCAGCGTTATTATTGTTATGACGTAAATTATTAATTAACATGATTAACACATAGCTTAAGTGAACACGAAATATTCAAATTTCATCATAGTATCATCATCCTTTTGAAAAACAATGACGAATTAAATGCGATTGTGGAAGCTGATGATACACAACCTACGGCTGAATTAGCAGCAGCTTTTGACGTTAGTAACCTGCAACTTTGGCGCGATAACGTCACCAGAAAAGTACACAAGACTTCAGAGATATAGATTATACTATTAGAGAGCCAATTCAGACACGGTCGGAATCACACGGTTTCAGAATCGCCTGAGAACCGCGCGGGTCTTATTTATGTAAATATTTATATTTATTTTGGGCTCGTGCAGACGTGCAGAAACTGCGTGGTTCCCGCCGCGTCTGAATTAGGACATATTCTTGTATATGAACTCGTCACCACTAAAACCGGGTAACCGCCTAATGCATATGGGCTCTTAGCATTACCAACAAATTTACTTGCAACACATATGGTCAACCGCTAATTCGCAATTGTTTATCGGTCAAAATGATAAGAGAATGCGTCATCATATGCATGCATATCGAATCCTAATGCGTAACGCGTAAAAATCTTCGGCGAGTTGCAGGTCATGGTTTCGTCGCGATGACGACACAATTTGAATATACACTTACGTAACGAAACGTAAAGTGACTTTTACGCAAGAAATGTTGACGAAGATCGTATATTCGTTGATAAAATTATAGTAATAAGCGCGATAACTTCGCGTATTATCTATTTTTAAAACGCACGTGGGTGGTAAAAATAGTATTATCTTACTACGGTGTAACGTATCTTACTACGGTGTAACGTATCTTACTATGTATTGTAAACGAATTCCTCGAACTCCTATCTCTGTTACAAAGTACCTTCTATAGACAATAGTCAATAAATATTGGTAAAAAATTGGGACACTTCTATTGTTACGTTGTATTGTTAGTATTTGGGATTTTTCTTTTACATCTTGCAATACGTAGGAAGTTTTTGGAAGGCAAGACAAAATGTAAAGCTTTTATGGCCCACACTTGGGCAAATCTCATTAATAATATAGTGGAAATAACAGGCCATACCACAAATATTTGAAATAAGCTGGCCATACCAACGCAACTTCATATGTTCACATGCCTTAGACAATCATATCAGGCATGCAAATTTATTCACATTTTTTAGTGTACGTCGTAATGACTGTGACAATAATAACACACTTTCAGTGACAAACAACTAACAAGTTGATTTCGAACCTAAACCATCGATTTAGACCTCATTGCCATTCGACGTATGCGACCCTCACAGACTTAGTATAAATGAAATTCTAGTTATAAATTATACATCAACACCAACTGTTTATACATCATCTGTATCAGTAATTTTTATCAAGTAATTTGGATAGACAAACAAAAACTATTCAGCCGAGACGGGCCCAGGAAAATCAAACATTTACCACCTTATTACAAAAAACTGATCTAGTACCGGGATTAATCCAAGACTAAAAAGTCCAGGTTTGTTACGGTATTAACGTTAGTCCATGGACTAAAATTCATTCTTATTACAAATCGAGGACCAACCGAGGTCTAGCTAGTACCAAAGATCGTCCCTGGTTTAATTGTATCCACAGATTATTGAGCAACATATCATTCATTTTGTTCGTTCAATATTTGATTAGTTCGGTACACCATTCCTTTTTATGCAAAGGTCGCTTATTTATAATTAAATATAATGTGGAAAATACATCAATATTTTGATAATTAAATTTATTGTGTTATATAAAATATCTGAAATCTTTACTACTTTGTACTTTGAGGTAGTGTGTTTTAAATTCTTGTTTATTACACACAAATATTGTAATATTTCGCTGTTAAGTTGTTTATATAGCTAGCGTATAAGGGAATGAGATACAAAGCGCGCGTAGTTCTAATGTCATCGAAATGTTTATTGTTTAGTTATTTCAATGTAAGTCGAGTTACCAATAGTTACAATACAGCCATTATTGTTCTTTGATTCTAAATAGACGGTACATTGTTCATAAGAATAGTATAACATTTTTTGTTGTGAATTTGTGTGCCACGAACATTACTTATGCTGTAAAATGAATCAACAAAAGAAAAAAGGGACGATAATTGGACTTCGCAAGAAAAGGTTAGTGTATTTAATTAATCCAAACATACATGAAAAATATCAGAGTTAATTAGAATTATTACATATGATATAAAATAGGTATACGTATATTAATGACAAAATACAATACAACAAAATTACAGAAATAGAATGTTAAATTATATAAGGATGTCAGAGTAATTATTTTAAATGTTAGTCCAATTCAACAATATTGTCTACATCGAATTCATTTAATTACCTTTCAATACAATTAATATGAAAAAACACAAATTCAATGCATAAGACATCTGATAATTTGACGTTTTGAGGTTAGTACCGAAGTTAAACTAGGGGTCACGGTGGTCTAACTTTAGTACCATAGATAGTCCTGGTACTAGCGTTAAACTAGTTTTTGTAATAACATTTATATTAGTCCATGGTTTAAAGCTGGTATTAAACTCGGTACTATATTTAGTCTTTGTTTTGCAATAAGGCGGTCAATGTCAATCCAGAGACTAAGATGGGTCAGTTTGATGCCAGTCATTAGACCAACTGTCTTGCCCATAAAGCTTTACGAAAGAATAGCAATTTTTTATTTAATAGAAGAGGGGGCAAACGTACAGTCGGTTTACCTGATGGTAAGTGATAGCGACATCCACTGACACCCGCTACACCAGAGGGTTAGCAGGTGCGTTACCGGCCTTTCAAATGGGAGTATGCTCTTTTCTTGAAGGTCCCTAAGTCGTAACGGTTCGGAAACACCGTAAGTGGCAGCTGATTCCATATATTCGTCGTGCGAGGCAGGAAATGCCGTAAAAATCGAGTTGTTGTGGATTTACGAAAAACAAAAGCAATCATAAGATCTGACCGCCATAAGAAACTTGGTTTGCTATACGTACCGTTGCCGTTTGTGGCTGGTGGTTCAAGATTACTCTCGTCGCTGGGCAGGGGTGATCCTCCATTTGTGGGCGCTGTCAGTTTGGGCTCCTTGCCTAGCGACTCTGGCTGCAGATCTGATAGGATGTTGTGTGTCCATATCGCCAGCTCGACCATGTGTGGAGACCATTTCTTTCCGCAGCCGTTTTGTTCCTGCAATATATCCATATTATGATTATATTATCTCCCATAACGGTAACATTATCATTATCACTATCACACATGAGATCGGAACCTATTCCTTTTAATTTTTAAAGTACATACATTCGTTATGGGTTATTTTATACTCAATTATTAGTGTTTATAAATTTTGTTCATTGATAGAGACTTAAGTCCAGTTGTGGACGAATAATTAAAAATATTTACTATATATCTTTTTGATGTAAGTAATGTTTGTTACTCATTAACAAATGCAGTCTTTTTGGCACTTAACTATACCGGAACTACAATACTTCTAATTTAAATTTACTTTTATTTATGTATATGAGAGGTTTGCAAACCATGAAGTTAGTAAATTAAAGGAGATGCCCCTTTCTTTAAACTTACAGCTGTAAATGAGTGCCTGATACGCCATCTTGAGTGCCCTTTTCACAATAGTATTCTCTATATTGTTTGTGGTTTTGCTGTCAAAACCCTAGCAATAGTAGCCATGTTAAGTGCCGATTTGAGTTGTCCAGTCCTTCTATATTATGTCTATAGTGCAAACAGACAGTTGTATCCTAGAGGATTAGCAGGTGAGTTGCCGGCCTATTAAATGTGGGTATGCTATTTCCTTGAAAGCCCCTAAGTTGTATTAGTCGTGGCAGCTGTTTTCATATAGTGGACGTGCGAGCCAGGAAATGCCGTAAAATCGAGTTGTGGATTTCCAGACATCGAGGTGGTGCGGGTAAAATTTGGAATTTTAACGTGATGTCCGGTGGTGGAATTCTGCTACAGGTATTATTAGTCCATTTATAAATCATATAGGATTCCTGTTATCATTACATAGCCCTTACATATTCTAAACTATTATAAAATAGACATAATAAATACTACGAAACTAATATACCAGACAAAGTCATGGGCAATAATAGTATTTATATGTTACTAGTTAAGGCAGCTCTGCCTGAGTAAAGTTATATTTACAACCGTATCAGGACTGATAGTATTTATTTTTATAGCATATATCACAGTCATAACATAGCATTATATTGGGGAATGATTTTTAAATCGGATAAGTACCTACCTAGTTTCGAAGATTTTTTTATAGAAGAGGGGGCAAACAGGAAGTTGTTACACCTGGTTAGTGAAGATTACCTCCAACATCAGAACATACGTCATATTACTTCATTATAAAATTAGTATGGATTATTACTGTTGCTGTATTGATACTTGTAAGGAGACGCACGCGGTTGTCGGAATGAACATACACATAAATAATGTGATAAGGCATACAGATAAACGGACAAGATAATTCCTCGAGCATTCTGTAATCGTGTTTGTTCTCAAGCTCGACAATCGGATAAAAATATTGTTATAACTTTTAACGTTAGTTTTTTTTAGTTCTTGTGTATATACGATGTTTGTGTCAATAACTAGTCTTCACTAGTAGTGTTACATTTAATTTTAATTTACTCAATTCTGTAAATAGAGTCGCGCTTACTAGGTCACAAACTGCCAGATAAGCCTTTGTTGAAACCTCTTTTCTCAAGTGGACGATTTTAATTTATAGCAAACATTATTTTGTCTAGTCATCTAGGGGTGACAAGAAACGACTAAGACATTTTAAAAAATCGAGGAAACGTATATTATTAGTTTATGGTTGACGCATACGTGCGACATTTAAGTCACGGCTCCACCGCGGCGCACGCGAAGGCTACGCGCGTGTTAAAATGTCAATTGCAAGAAAATGTCAGTTAATGCGTAGCATGTCTGTCGGTTGCAATGGAAACAATCACATACATTTTCTTGCAAAGGGAAACTTGACAAACGTGCGTAGCCTCTCCTAAGCTAACTATGCAAGTATTACATGAAAGTTTTTCATCTATCTGCTTCATATAAAAAATGTTATATTCCATGTAACTAAATTCTAAAATATAATAATAATATAATAATATCTATGGACGCTTTCACACCACGTCAATCTGGTCCCGTGGTAAGTTCTCGAGGAACTTGTGTTACGGGTACCAGGCAACGGAAATATATTTAATGCTTTTATACTATACATATATTTAAGATTTTTATTATATAATACACATATTTAATACACATCCATGACCCAGGAACACAGAAAATATTTTTGTTCCCTGGCGGGATTCGAACCCGCAACCTCCGGCTTGAGCGCCAACGCGCTTACCACTGAGCCACAGAGGTCGTCAAAATATGGGTAGTTAATTTCTCCTACTCATAATTATTCGATACATATCTCCTAGCCTCCTAGCCTATAACTTTGGTAATATTGCTTTAAGTCAATCATGCGTATAGAGTAATGACAGTTTTCGTATAAACATACCTTGTTTAATCTATCACAGACATTTTTGATGTGTTTAACAAAATTGAGGTATTCCTTGGCAGTGTAGTCGCTCCCTTCCATTTCTGGGATGGCTTGTACGCACTCATCGGCCATAAAGGGTGCTGTCTCTGGGCTGGCGGCTGCGAGGAGTGCTGATGCTGTCGCCGTGCCCACTCCTTTCAAATTACTGAGTGCTGTCATTGCTGACTCTATGTTTGGTAATTTCTTGAACGCTTTCTTTGTCTCTTGCATTACCGCCCTTGGAGTGTTCACTTTTATCAAATATGATAACTGTGGGACGAATCTTCCTCTCTGTAAAGAAAAAAAAAAGTTATTTTAATTTTAAAAATGAAATACACAGTAAATAGCCTAGACATTAGTGGCTTAACAACCTTCTTCCAATTATTAGACGTAAAGATAAGAAATACTAGGTACAATGAAACAATTTTTACGGATTTTACCGCGATTTAAGATTTTTACAAGCCCGACGTTTCGGATACTTTACAGCAACCATGGTCACGGGAGGACAGGATGACAGGTTGCTGTAAAGTATCCGAAACGTCTCGCTTGTAAAAATCTAATTAACCGCGATTAGACCCGTAAAATTATTTCATTATAAATTCTTTTCAGCCGAAATGCTAGAAATTGGTGATGGGCGGGGAACGTAAAAACTGCTATTTTACAGCCTAGTTTGAATTAAGACTTTAAAGATTTAAAAAAATATTTAACTATTAAAAGTATGTATTGCATGATGCGTCTGATTCTGGGTATGTATTTGACTAACATTTGATAAAAACTATAATTGGTATCGTGTATGTTTGACGGCGGGCTGATCGAGACTACTGGACACTTCAAGTACCGGTTGCGGGTTCGAATCCCGCCAAGTGATTTGTATGATGAATTAATGTCTAAACTGGGTGAACGGGGGAAATGGATGTCATGTACATGTATTTATTTAAATTTCTTAAAATGATTTCCGTTCCTAGTACTTGTAACACACGTACTTGCGAACATGGGGCTAGGTGAACGTAGTGTAATTGTTGATTAACATTCAATATTTATTATTATACTTATTTTGTATCTGTAATCCACAATAGTCAATAACAAGTTTACAGCTGGTTTAACATTTCCCGGTACGATATATAACGAACCCATATATCGCTATATATGGGTTCGTTTTTTTTTCGTTCACGTGAGATAAGTTTCATGATTTGAGTTATAGAAATTATTTGTCAAAATAATAACCAACAGTACATAATTTTTTAGCGTTGGTAACAACATCAGTAATGTTAAATACTAAATTTACTTTTCGTCTTTTGTTGACTACAGGAATGTTAATAGGACGTGAAATGGGCCGCGGGATGATGATGACATCCTGTGGAGTACTTACAGCTTGTGCACGTTAGGGGCCAAACAAGCGTAATTTTTTGAGCTGTGAGTCGCGTAAAATGAGTTGCTGCATTCAGTTGCATACTAATGCGCGTCGCCGTGTGGCACAAACAGTACTTTAGCATGCAACCGAATGCAGCGTAAATTTCGCGACTCGTTTTACGCTACTCACAGCTCAAAAAATTACCCTCGTTTGGCCTCGCGCGTCACAACATGTGTATTATAAAACATAGTCCTCCGCGTCTGTCTGGGTTTTCGCGAAAAACTCTAAAACAGCCGCGCAGATTTTCATGCTGTTTTCACGAATGGATAAAGTGGTCCTCGAGGAATGTATTGTATAAGTAGGTATATAATGTATATCATATATTGTTTTTTGTATACATTGGCTAAAATACGTGGGTAACACTGAAAATGTTTAGAAATGGCCAGTTAGAAACATTGAAAATGAAAACTTTTTTTGAATTTCAATATTAGAACTCTTTGGTAACCTAATTTAGTATACATATTGCATTCATTTGTCATTTGTTTTTGTGAATTGGCGGCAAATCTAAAACTCTTGTTACACGTGAAAATGAACATAACGCGAGAAAATTTTCGGTCAATGATTTATTATGACTATCGTTGTGGGCTTACTCAACAACAAAGCTATGATAGGCTGCGATTAGCATTTTTTAATGAAGCCCCATCTCGTGCCACTATTTACAATTGGTTTAACGAGTTTAAGCGTGGACGTAGCAATCTCAGTGATGATCCGCGTGATAGTCCTTTAACAGCGACTACTGAAGATAACATCAGTGCTGTGCGACGCATGATAGAGGAAGATAAGAGAGTGACCTATCAGCAGATACGGGCAAGCCTAGGCATTGGTATGAGTCAAGTTCAAAAAATATTACACGAACATTTAGGCGTCAGGAAGCTTTGTACCAGATGGATTCCCCATACTTTAACCGACGACCAGAAACGCCTCCGCATGGACTGGTGTCGCCAAACGTTAGATAAGTTTAAGGGCGGTAACTCAAATGCTGTATTTGACATCATCACAGGTGATGGAAGCTGGATATATTGCTGCGAACCCGAAACCAAAAGACAATCAGCTCAGTGGGTGTTTCCTTTCGAGGATCGGCCAACTAAGGTAAAGAAAGGAAGAAGTCAAGGAAAAAAGATGATTGCCTCATTCTTTGGTCGGAAAGGTCAGTTCGCGACAGTTGTGCTAGAAGATGGAAGGACAGTTACTGCAGACTGGTATGTCAATCGCTGTTTGTCTGTTGTCTTGGAAAAAATTCGACAGCAGCGCCCTCGAAGCAGGATCCTCCTTCACCACGACAATGCTTCAGCGCACTCCGCAAAACGGACTGTTGAATATTTGACTATGGCAGGTGTCGAGACAATGAGTCATCCGCCTTACAGTCCTGACCTGACGCCCTGTGACTTTCATTTATTCCCAAGAACTAAAGATAAAATTCGAGGTATTCGCTTTACGAGCCCTGAAGATGCGGTGAAAGCGTACGAAAATGCCATAGAAGAGACTCCTAAGGAAGAATGGGCCCACTGCTTTTCTCAGTGGTTCCATCGAATGCGACGATGTGTAGAAAGAAACGGAGATTACTTCGAAAAACAATAAAAGTATTGGCAACTTTCTTCACTAAGCCGTTTTTCATTTTCTAAACATTTTCAGTGTTACTTAGGTATAATGATATTTGTTGATAAGCTGTCTGGGAGCTTTCAATAAAAACGCTGCCTAAACCCTCTAAGAGTTTAGAGATATAACAAAATAAAGTATGTTGGAATTGTGTATTTTATATCCGTGATGGCACACGTCTATCTCTTGAGGATAACTTCGTGCCTGAAAACACTGATATTTGTGGAAAAATGTGAGAAAACTTCTTACACTATCTTATCTATCACAAAAAGGATGTATTTGTACTAATGTCATCGAGTATATAAACAGAATAGAGCAGTAATGTTGTGTTTTGTATGAAAACTGTTGCGACGCTGCGCTGATTCTGCGCTCTGATTGGCCGATAGGACGTACATACGGATCGCTGGATGGCTGAATTACTATTACGTCAGTGACAAATCACTGACCAGTTTCGGAATTTTAGGGCTCACATTACTACTCTATCTCGTTATATGCTCGATGACTAATGTAATACAGCTAAAGAGTTTGTTTGAACGCACTCGTCTGCGAAACTACCAGCCCGATTGAAAAAAAACATTTTTCATAAGTAAGGTTATAAGGCTCGTTTTTTAATATTTTTTTCAGTTTTGGTTCGACGAAAAGCAAGTATGTACATTGTACATACATTATACTTTTTATTTTGTTTCATAATGATCAAATCTATACTAATATTATAAAGCTGAAGAGTTTGTTTATTTGTTTGAACGCGCTAATTTCAGGAACTACTGGTCCGATTTGAAGAATTCTTTCAGTGATAGATAGCCCATTTATCGAGGAAGGCTATTATATAAGCTATATAACATCACGCTGTGACTTATAGGAGTTGAGTAACGCGGGCGAAGTTGCAGGCAACAGCTAGTAGTGTATAAGAGTTTATATGAAGTCGTTTAAAAATGGAAAAACACGACGGCCCGCATGTCTAAGTTTTTTAAGTTTATTCAACGGCATGCGAAGTTCGCCAACCCGCATTACTTACAGCTTAAATTATATTATTAAATAAAAATAACTGTTTTTAGTAATTTACAAATGTTATTAAAATTTTAATATTATTGTTCATTTATGTTTTGATGTCACTGACTTGTAAAAATTCTTATTTCCTATTTTATGTTATGTTATTTTTGTATAGTTCGATTTGATGCAGCAGAAGTTGGTTGCGACTTGCGAGTGGCGGAGGATCAACACATTTTGGAAGTCTATGTGTATGCTGATCATAGATGGTTATGATGGAAGAAATATATGGCCAGCAGTGGTCCAATTAATTGAATACAAAATAGTTAATCAACGCCTAAATGATCTTTATAAGTATACCACGACTTTAGTCAGATTTTTAGTTATTCTATACAGTATCAGTATCTAGTGGCGTTCATTTAGGGGGGCCTATGTTCAGCAGTGGACGGATAGAGGCTGATGATGATGATGATACAGTATCCCTACAGGAATAGACGTATTGGCCATGATGTCATTAACGAGAGAAATTTCAAATTATAGTGGGCATGACGAGTTGTAATGTCTTTCATAGTATTTTGCCAAGTCTGATATTAGATCAGATGACACCAAAAACATAGCTGTTTTGATTTTGTGCTGTAACCTGTATGTGTATGTTATTAGGTATTTCTGCATGTTACCGTAAGTCGCATACAACACTAAAATGAAGATAATGTAAGTATTGTATTCTATACATAAATACGCTTATAGCTCGCAATGTATTTGCGTCAGTTTAAACATATTAAATATGGGGTATATAAATTCTTGTCTATCACTGAACTGCATAAAATAGTAAATGGGAATACATACTTAACTTTGAAATTATACATATAATATATTAAGTATTTAAATTATATAATTTTCTAAGTCTTTATCATTAGCCTATTATAATCGGTAATATTTTCCGTGGTGAGAAAGTAGTTAATTGAATTGCCTTAATTTTAAATTTAGTTTTATAAAGTGATAAAGATGTGCACGTTCTCCATCCACACAGAATCATCATCTGCATATGCATACCTAAACGTCGTAAAAGTATATGATCGAGAATTATATTAACTCGCATGGTACCTCGTGGGTACCTCGAATGGAAACTCAGTGGTATCAACTGACACCACGTGAGCGATGAAGACATCTGATGGACATTTTTCAATGAGACCACGAGATCAAGAAAAAATATCAAAAAATACTCACAGCTTGTTTCCATTTCATTAGCTGGACCAGTTCCTCGTGTATCATGTGGGCATCTTTACCGCGGGATTTAATTTTCTTTGGCAATTCGTTCTGGTACCTGGAAAAGAGACCGTCGATTGTAATCTTTGGACTTTTTAAAAGGCTCATGGTACTCTAAACGTAAAAAATTACCTTATGCAGGTAAAATATTTATAAATATACTTATAAGCATTTACTTTTTTAATTGAAGTTTATGATATTTTTATAACTTTTTTATAAAATCGTTAGTCCGCATTATAGTAACAATTTACATTAAAGAATATATTTAAGTAAATTTTTTTTTTTAGTTTTGAGTAAAATTAAAATAGTTAAAAAAAATACTTTAAGGTTTGTTAGAATATGTAGAACTTTAAATCTAAAAATAATAATTTATTGAATTAATTCCGATTAAAGAAGAAATATTGATATTAATAAAACCTTATAACTACATAGGTACATAATTATTATGTATCAACTTGATATTTTGGGGAAAAGTTTTTAACCTACTTCAAAAAAGGAGTTTCTCAATTCGACTGTATTTTTTTAATGTAAAAATTTCAATCTATAAACTAGGTATATTATTAAATCGGTTTACATTAAAGAAGAAATATTTTAATACTAGCTTGTAGCTAGTACCAGACTAGTAGTAGCTAGAGTTCGTCTGCCCAGGATTTGCTTTTGGACCATTCACACAATAGGTATTTTTTATAAATTATAGCCTTTGGGCTATTCTGATCTATAAACTATGTAATTGTAAAGTTTCATTAAAATCCAGTAAGTACTTTTATGTGAAAGTGTAATAAACATCTGTACATACAAACATTCTTGTTTATACTATTGGTAGGATAAATAAAACCTATATAGCAACATCTTTTATTTTAGATAAATGTACCTATATAAATGTAAATTCTGTAAGATTGATAAATTATGAGAAATTTTAAATATTATATGAATAAAAATTCAAGAACGGATTGTAAAACTGAAATGGAGTAAAATTTTAATAATAACTCAATGTTTGAAAATATCCTGAATGCAAAAAACAACTTATCCTGAATGCAATTTAAAAAATAATAAACTAGAAAGATAACATTTACGTTAATTTCTTTTAACAAATGTTTTAGGTTATATTCTTATAATATTAAGGTTATTTAGGTTATGTTGATGCATTTTATTTTGTTTGTGAATTAAATTTTTTAAAATATGAGTCATAAAAACGGTACTACAAAATTTTTATACTAATAATTAATGTTTTAATTAAATGTAAACAGTTAAAACACCATTTTTAATAAATTGTGTTAAGGTTAACTTTTTTATAGAAAAAAACAAAATTTATAAGCGACAAATGGCAAGTCACCATGTTCAACGGTGAACGGATGCGAGTTCAACTCAACAAAGCATTGGATTAACTTTATAGAAGTACATCTACACATTCAAGAATAGTATATAATTAAGGGATGATTAGAATTAACAAGACGACGCTAAAAACAAGAACATTATAAATGCATTTTACGAGCGACGATACGTAAAGGACAGCCACCATTTTATAACGCCTAAGCGCGACGATATTTTCCCCCACACTGGCTTCAGGAAAAACGATAGTGTCAATTTGACATCGATCCCACGTGACGCAGTGATTTTAATGAGCCGTCCGTGGACTAGAGATGCAGTCCGCGAGGGAGGTAGCTATCAAATCAGTTTGCACGGATACACACACAATACAAGTTCATTGACACGCCACGGCCGCATTTTCTCTTCAGAAAGACGTTCGCACTTACCAATTATCCAGTTTTATGAGTTCTTCTGGTCTCTTTGTTCTTTGTTCTGCCTTTAATTTCATAGCTTGTGGATATAATTTTAAAACACTGTCAAATTGATCTGCATCTGCCTCCAGAAAGAAAGTAGACGTGTCTTTCGCGGTAGCCATTGTGAACGTTCTAAATGTACAACACTGCTCTGCGTACCTATTTAGTTAGCTATAGCGCCGAACTCGACGCGGCGGCAGCACCTGGCCAACTGGGCGCCCTCTCCCCACCCGCCGCCATCTTGTGGACTGAACTTCGATGTGACGTTCAATAATGTGACTACAAATAATTATGCCGTTTTATGGCCTATTTATATTTTAAAATGAATAAAATAGCATCGCATATGCTTTAAAAAAATATATTATACTATATAAATGGAGTATCCACGCTAATAATGCAATATTAGTCAGATAAGAAAACAAAAAATATACTCACTCAACATAACAAGGTTATACAGGACACGCTTCACGAAGGGGCGTCGTGCTATAATTTGGCTTCCTTGGGGGATATTGATGTCGGATAAAATATAATCCATGATGTTAAAATACACTTTTACACTGATATTATATAGAAATAAATGAATTTTAGCACAATATGAAAGCAATGTTCACAATTATGTTAGTCACGTCGACCTCGGCGCACTATCAATTTCCTTAAACGTGACGCAACACACGACACCGTTCTACCGAAACGACTTTGGTAAACACGCATATTTTCCGTTGCAATGCAGTACACACTGAGCTCTGAGTAGTCATGAAGTAGTAACTAGCCGTGTACATAAGGCATTTAGGTAGTACGGCGTACATATCACCGGGGTGGAACGTCACCACACCAATCGGCTTTGTTGTTTTGATAGATTGCCACGTGTTTTGCTCCCTCTTTTTAATTTTTGTAATGATATTTACATTTATATAGAGATAATATCTAAGCGCTCACAGCACTAATATAATAATTTTATACACAGTTGAACAGTTATTAGTCTGTAAGACTGTTGTTATCTTCTTTTAGATTTCAAAATTAAATCAAGTAGGTACAATAGCCAATAAGAAATTCCCTTTTCAATTAATGTAGGATGTAGTAAATGTTTTATGAGTAAATAAATTGTTTTATTAGGGTTACAAAATAAACAATTAACATAAGTTTTAATGGTCTAGTGTTTATGAAATGGATCTTTAATTTCTATTTTCTAATAGTAGGTAATTCCATTAGACATTTCGACATCTTCATTGGCTGAGGTCACCATATTTTCATCATGATCTCGTCTAGAAATTGAATTGCTTACTTTTCAGCTAAATGTCTTTAAAACTATACGTATTGTTTTGTGCTAATATAAATGCAGTAAGTAGGTACTTGTTGATCAGCCCAACTAAGTACTCAATAACAATAATAATAATAATATATATATATATATATATATAGTAGTATCAACCCTTTTACGTCCCACTGCTGGGCACGGGTCTCCTCCTCGAAATCAGGCGAGGAGGGTTTTGGGCCATAGTCCACCGATGTGCTGGCCCAATGCGGGTTGGTTAACTTCACACACCTTCAAAAATTTTTAATCTCATCAAGCATGCAGGCAACCTCACGATGTTTCCTTCACCGGTGAGCAAGCGATGGTCTCATGTTCAGCTCATGTTCAGAAAACTCTGTCAAGAGTGATACCGACAAAGAACTACCTAAGTACTTATTCTTTGAAATAAATGCACGTTTCTTTAAAATATAGGCATAAAAAAAAATATTGTACATACCTGTACCTACATAACTTCTGAAAAATATAGCTATTTATCTACGGTACATACATTGTGAATATTTAATAATGTAATTTAATATAATTTTACTATAGTGGTCGGCAATATAAAAATAAACACATTCATCATATTATATAAACGCAAATGCAACAAAACGACGACCTACAAAATTGAGAGTAGGTAATATTGCTATGTACCACATTATAATATAGGTATTTCATAAGTCTTATTAAAACTGATTGTTTAATATTCAGATAATGTTTTATTTTTTATTTTAAATGGATATGTTTTTCTAATAAGTTATAAAAAACTGTGAGAAAACACTTTATGCGAATTAATCAGTGTAAAGTTTTTTTTTATTTAGGTAGGTATTTCATTAACCCTACAAAAATTTGGAGATACATGCTACGTTATAATTGCGATATTTATTTATAATGACGATGTCGATTAATCAATTACTGATGAATATCGTCTCCTTCTAAGAACTCCAATATAACCTATTTGTATAGCATGTAGGGCCGTCATTTCTATACCGGTCCAAGACAAAAAGGTAAAACGGGACCAAGGACAACATATTTTATATTATTATAGCTTTGACATGCTTTTTATGCCTTCTAAAGATATATAACTATTTTAAAGGTCTGAATACTTAACATAGGTACTTGGTTAATTCAATTTGATCTCATGTTCCTGCACAGAGGTCGATTTTCAATCAAATTAATGTAGTTTCCACACACAAACATTGTTACGATTATCAAACTTTTTCTGTCCACAGCTAGACATGGAACGTGTTATCTATTAGGTATCTAATCTGTGACATCAGACATGGACTATTAAAATAAATAATAATACGCCGAGAGGGACGTACCCCCGCCACTGGCACCTAATATTTACATCAAAATAATATGTATAGAAGTTATGTACATGCATTGAATACGTCACGAATCACGATGCGTTGAATACCTTCAAGCGTCCAATGACCGATCGATATCAGAATGTGTGCAATCGACTATGCGTTGCATGCGAACTATGCGTTGCAGGCCAACGAATAGTTTGCATACGCCATGTTTCCAGTCGAGATTTTTTTTTTGTTAGTAGAGATAGGCGAACCGGCAAACGATAAGTGACGTCATACACATAAACAAGTTTATCCGGGACGGGCCCTCATAATATTGTCATTCTATGACTTACTTGTCTGCATCCGTCGCAGAGACGCAAGGTGTTGTGACGGTATTACTATTACTTTACTATTTTCACTGTCTGTCCTGACTTTCTTTACGCAAGGCATAAGCAATTAAGCAGTCATATCACTAAAAAGTTAAAAATGAAATAAAATTTGAAATAAAACCAATATATATATTATACTGAATAAGTACTGTTTTTAATAATAAGATTAGAAAAATATTAATGTACATTATCGAATTGGAAGTAGGTACCTACTTAGCGACCTCAATAACCGAATCGACAGACGACAAGTCACTGACATGTATTGTAAAAATTGGACGGTATAATCACAGTATAACCAATGTATTAACAATGTGGTATAATATTGTAAAAATTGAATACATTCAATACCTACCTCATTTTGTTTATCTTTGTATTTTTTAATAAAAAAAAAGAATAGGCAATGAAGTTATTACGTAAGCCTTGCAAGTGGGTCAGTGTGGTTACTCTCTAGTGACTCATAACCTGCTTCTGACTTCAGGTGGGTCTTTCCCTATTCGCTTAGTCATATTTTCAAGACTCTAGATACGCATACGTACAATACAGTCGTACACTTTTGCTCTCTACTTAGTTTCATATGGTTTTTATTATACGTCCGGATGGATTTTTATAAAATTGTATTGTTCCGTTGAGCAAGAGACTTAGAATTTGGTCTATAACTTAACTTATCTATACTAATATTATAAAGCTGAAGAGTTGTTTGTTTGTTTGAACGCGCTAATCTCAGGAACTACTGGTCCGATTTGAAAAATTATTTCAGTGTTAGACAGCTTATTTAGCGAGGAAGGCTATAGGCTATAAAACACCACGCTGTGGCTTATACTTAATATATAGAGTTGAGTAACGCGGGCGAAGCTGCAGGCAACAGCTAGTTAACAATATCAGACGTGGCGATCGACGAATATCCGAAAAAAGAACACAAATTAACAATATACACAAAAATGTTACTTATAATGAGAATGCTATAAGTATATGTTTATAAAAAATAGGTATTTTAGTTACTTATAATATTCTGAAAAGATATTCTGGAAAGACATTTCAACTTAAAATGAAAGTCCACTATAAATTATGATGCAGCTTTGTCAAAATGGTCGGTAAAGAATAGCGCTACCGCGTAGTTAGAGCTCACGTTATCAAGATAGAACCTTCTATCTTCTCGACTTCCAACTACTTGGGATGACGATATTTATGACGTGTATATAATCAGAGATTTATGAAATGGTCGGTCTAATTGGGTTGGGACTTTGCTAGAGAAAGTGAAGAGTCGTGTTGATATTCATAACATTCGGGCGCAGCAGAGTCCCACATGCCCGCCTGGGGAGACCCACTCGCTGCGGGATGCCTCAGAACATTTCCCGGGGCTAAAGAAAAAAAGGTGTAATTGAATAATATAATGTTAATAAAACTATTTTTAGGACTCACATTAGTGCCTCTTGTGATTCCTATACGAATACCATCACTACCTATTACTAGGAAATTTTATAACAATTTAATAAAACTAGTTATCCTAAAAATATAACCAGTTATATTTATAGGATCCTCCTACTGTAGGAACACGAAAAAAGTTTAAAAATCCATTCATTCATACTGAAGTCAATTAAAATATAGCCTACTTTGCGTATAAATGTACGGAACCTACGGAATGCACTAACATCTATAGACTGTTAAAATCATAATCCTCTCAGCTCTGCCGTAGTCGGATAAAAAGAATTTCTTCAATAAATCGTTACAAAGCATGGTTCAGCTTACCTGAAATACAATGGTCAATGGGGTTTGTTTAAGACGATTGTTTCTGCCTTCGTGACCGTTTGCCATACAAACTAATGATAAAATCCTTACTCATAAAGGCTTATTGTTTGACAGGTTATAATTAGGGACCAGGTAATATTGTGTTTGTAATTTTAAGGCAATGGTATTTCTAGAATACTAATCTATTCATCTTTTACCTGGTGCAGAAACAAAAAAAGCAAGCACTAACCATCTAATAAATATATTGCTGTGTTTTTTTTATAGAAGAGGGGGCAAACGGACAGTCGGTTCACCTGATAGTAAGTGATAGCGACATCCACTGACACCCGCTACACCAGAGGGTTAGCAGGCGCGTTGCCGGCCTTTCAAATGGGAGTATGCTCTTTTCTTGAAGGTCCCTAAGTCTTAACGGTTCGGAAACACCATAAGAGGCAGCTGATTCTATATATTCGTCGTGCGAGGCAGGAAATGCCGTAAAATCGAGTTGTTGTGGATTTACGAACATCGAGAAGAAAAGAAGAGTTTGGAATAGTACGTTTTTAGAAAGAACAAGATGAAATGAAGACCCGCTCGTTAATTTGAAAAGCTGTTCATGAGTGCTCACAGTTCACACACAAAGCGATCTAGTATGCGTTTATCTTTGAGCATGAGATCTGTCTACCGATGACCCACTTTTATCCTACTGTGACCATTATTAGGGTTTTGAACGTTTTCCCAATTGTTACTCCAGAACCTTAACATGTGATAGGAAAAGTACTAAAGTATATTATTAGTAGTATTTTTTATGCATTTGACAGCCCGATTATTTTAAAGGTTATTTTATTTTTAAGTTTTAGATCCAACTTTTCTTAAATTTATGCCGGGTAAAATTGCGGGAAACACTTAGTATGTCATATTATTGTAATGAAATAACTTTTTACGGATTTGTCGCGGTTTATTAGGATTTTTACAAGCCCGCCGTTTGGGACAGTTTAATACACAGGAACCATGGTGACGGACCTAAAAGTTGTTTCATTATATTGAGTGTTAATCGCGTAAAGATTAAACAACAATATTATGTTGTTGTACAATAGTATTCTATTGTACTCCAGACTCCAACGGAGGCAAGAATGCAACTCGATCTAGCGAGATCATACGTGGATATGAATATAAAACTCATAAATAACAGGTTATGCTGCAGCCGATCGCCGACACTTCAAGGTTTCAAATGTCGCTGGACACCAGTACGAATCCCGTCGGATAATTATATGCATCAACGAAAACACTTTTATAATTTACATTTTTTATGGCCAAAGAAAAGACATTTAGATTCAGGAACGTATAACTTGTACGAAAATAAGTCAAAAGTAAGAACTACTAAGTACCAACAGTAGGTAACACTATACAGATGCTGACTTCTATGATCTATCCTACTAATATTATAAACGCAAACTAAGAATGTATGGATGTATGTTTGTTACTCTTTCACGTAAAAACTACTGAATGGATTTTGATAAAATTTTACAATAATATAGCTTCCACATCAGGATAGAATATAGGCTATAGTTTATCACGGTATAGTATATATAATATAGGCTATAGCTATAGTACTCCCACGGGAATGGGAAGTACGCGGGTGAAACTGCGGGGCGCTGCTAGTTCCATAATATAAATATAATAATTATATCAACCCTTATGTCCCACTGCTGGGCACGGATTTCCTCCTCAGGCGAGGAGGGTTTTGTGCCATAGTTCACCAATGCGCTGGCCCAGTGCGGGTTAGTGAATTTCACACACCTTCAAAGACTTTTAATCTCATCAGGCATGCAGGTTTCCTCACGATGTTTCCTTCACCGGTGAGCAAGCGATGGTTTCATGTTCAGGTGCACATAGAAATTCAGAAGAATCTATTTCTAGGCATCACAGGGGGGAGGGGGGAGGGGGTCAGGATCGAACCCGGACCTCTCGGACACTAACATAACAAATAGTAAGAATATTTTTTATTCCTAGTAGGTACACTAGCTGTTGTCCGCAACTTTGCCCGCGTTAGCTTTTTACAGTCGGATCGGGACTGATTCTGATTATTTTGTTTTTATAATAAATATTAAATAGGTACCTATTTTCCTATTTGAATCGGATATTGTTCACTATTTCATTGGTTTTAATTTCGTTTTCGGGGAACCCTATTTTTTTCTAAAATAAAAGTAGGTAGCCAGTTACAAGTTACAACTTTTTTATGTTAGATGGATTGGCAAACTGGCAGACATGCCACCTGATGGTAAGTGGTCGACGTCGCCCATGAATAATCTTAAACTAGCCCAGACAACTCATTCATTTGTTGCCTATTCTTAAAAATAAGATATTAAATCTAGGTGGCAGTAATTACACTGCCTGTGTTGTCCTTCTCTCCGAAATACAGCAAAGCTTATTCACAGGAGAAACAAGTAATTGGTGGTATTTAGGCAGCTGGGAGCGCGGCACTGCGCATCCGAAAGGGATGATCCGATCAGCTATCTGCCACTGAAAGTCCCGTCAAAATCGGTCCAGCAGTTTCAGAGATTAGCCGGAACAAAGAGACAGATAAAATATTTTTATTTATGTACCGTAAAAGCTCTTAATTTTAAATTACAAACAGACACTTCAATTTTATTTATTTGTAGAGATATTTTGACTTGGCCTTGAAAGTCCTTGAAAGTTGAAATAAGATATTAGGTAGCGCCAGGATTGGAAGACGTTCTCATAATTTATGTGCGCAGCTTTATATCTTTAGCCAATAAAATTAAAAATTTAATCATTAAAAAATCTCCTAGTCGAAAGATATGAAAAATAGATGAGGCACTTTCGTCCTTTTAATATGTTATCAGTTTTTGTCCATTGCTGAATATGTAGCTTTTTGTCAAACACAATATCTTGTAGTTGTAACCACTGTGTATCATAGACTGTGGTTGTAAGTCGACTTAGTACCTACTTACATTTCTGTGATTATAGGATCACTATAACATGCCACCATTGGCTTTATATCTTCAATATTATAGGTACATGTTTGGTTTTATAACATTATCTAACATACTCAAACGCAAGTTCTAATAATAATTTAAAAGGTTATAATTTAATTTTTTACCAAATAATATTACTTCAATCTTTAAGTGAAGGTTACCTTGCAGTTTCTAAACGAAGCGTTAAAACTATAAAAATGTATTCCTTTCCCCTTTGCATAAGCAATGTTCGTTTATAATTTTAGGACGCTCAAGCAACATGCGATGTGGACGTATAAAAACAGGGCCCAAAAGAAATAAACTAACGTTTGAGGGTTCGCTCACAAAAAGTATAAAGGGACCGGAGAGCGTAGGGCTAGGGTCTAGGGACTTTAATTTTTTGTGTCGCAGTCGGGATTTCTATTATAAAGAATAACGTACAAAATATCCCTTGTGAATTGTTACTCTTGTTATCTTTAAAATGCATATGTTGAAAGTACTAGAATTTATAGAAAATGCAAATAAAATTTATATTATTTGTGTTTAGTTTATTTCATTTGTGTCTCTAGGTTATTATTGGTTTGTATAAGCAAATACAACGTATGTAACTTATTTTTAAATGATTATTAATTTGGTGTTCTAGTCTGTGTATGCAGTATGCTCACATTGCTCACTAAAGGTGGAAGGTCTAACATATTCTTTCTAATGTTTACGCGAAATTAGATCATTGTAATGGAACATCTTTTACGGATTTTATCGCGGTTTGTTAATTTTTTTACATGCTCGATGTTTCGGATTCTCTACAGCAATCATGATCACGGCCCACGGGATGACTGATTTATAAAGATCGAATGATTACTTCACGTGGTTAAGATAACATCAAAAATCTTTTGACAAGAAATTAAATATTGCAAAGATGTTTTCGGTATCATATTTTATTTTTGACAGATGATGTTACTTCGCCCTCGCCCGCATTGAATGAGCTCGATCAGTGATCACTACATAACATAACTGCAGCAGTCAGCACTCAGCATTCAGCAAAATGAAGTCTTATTGTTTACAGCTGCGGGCTGGCTCTGCTGTCAGTACACATTTGACACCACGACATCTGGTCGGGAAATAAAAAAACAGAAACAATATAAGTTTACATATTTTTAAAAATGGAACGAAGTTTTAAAAAATCATATTTTAGAGCGTTTACACGCGTAGGTAATTCCTACGCGTATTAAATAAATTAATTTAAATTAAATCAATTTTATGCTCTGGGGTATCCCACGGTCTCGCCACGCGGGTATGTGGGACTCGCTGCGCTCGAAAGCTGGTTAAAGTGGTTAGTGGACGCAGCTCTACCCACTAAAACCCGGCGAGTGCCACCAATGCCGCATTGGTGAGGTACCCCGGATCTAATAAACAAAAAGCTCGACGGCTAGTCGGTCCCGCAAGGGACCGACGCCACCTTTACAGAGGGGTTGTTCCCATCCTCGCCCCTTGCCCCCTGCTCTTTTGTCCCCTCTTCTTATAAGAGGGGTACAAAGAGCCCCCTCGGCTCAATTCCCTTCGCCCGAAGTACTGGGCACACCCTAGGGTACTGAGCCCCACCGCCACGACAAGGCCTGAACCATGGTGGGTCCCTCTACCCTCTAGTGAAGTTTACGTTTAGGGACAACGCTGACTTACAATCAGCTGGTTAGTCTACCGGTTTGTCTGGCTCGATTAATATAAAACCACCATGGATGATTGGAATTAGAGGCGGTAGGTTTATAAGTTTGAAATCAATTTATCAAAGTTAGAATGAAAAATACCAGTAAATATTCCGTTCCCATCAGTAATTGTACGTTATGTGATTGACAACACTCTAACAGGAACCTGTGACCGTTGATTCGAGGAATTTTCCCGCCACGCGTAAGGAATTTGGCATTCCCAGAACGACACATGACAGCATAACCGCCATTTTCGTCCACCATTATTTTTAACGTTGTTCAAAAGACATAGAAGTGTTACTAAAACCCACCCCGGATCTTTTAGCGATAGGCAAATTTCAATAAACTCCATGTTAATTCGAAGCATCAGCAGACATCCTGTAATCAATAAAAAACTTTAAGTTTTTGCGATCAAATACGTCATATTAATATGTTTTATTCTTTTAGCTTGGTATGATCAACCAAGGCTAACGACCATTTAATGGCACATTTTTTCCAGGATTGATCTTGAGAGGATGATAGGTATATTGGTGTTTATTATATTATATTATTATTGGTGTTATTTCTATATCAACTATATGATATATTATTTATTATAATTAGAGCTAAACAATGTCCGAGCAGTGGCCGGTCCGTGTTGAAAGCGAGTGGCAAGCGATCGGCCGTCTTGGCGTTCATTGAGGGAAGCCTATGTTCAGCAGTGGACGGATAGGGGCTTATGATGATGATGTACCTGATTATACTTGTTTCACCACAATTATTGTCTAGCCATAGATCGTTTTCCATCTGAAGAGATTCCACATAGAAATAAATACAGAGGGGTAAAACTATCCTATCTTACATATTTGCAGAATTTCATTCAAATCGGCTCAGTTATTTTGGCAATGAGTATCTATGAGTCCTACGAGTTACGACCTATGTATTATGTAATATTATGTAAGTACATACTTAGGTTACCTAGTTTATCTACGTTACCTACCTAACAAAATATGATTTGTGATATAAATTTGTACCTATATACTTATATCATAGATTAAAAATTGGTCTCCGCTTTGCTACGACCGCTTTTTTACGACCAATTTTTTATCTATGACTTATTAGTTATTCGTAAGTAGGTAAGTACTTACGTATAAAAATTATCTACCTACAAAATATATTGATTTTATAAACAATATTACATAATATATTCTACAATGTAAATATAATATTTTCATGCTTTTTAAATGTAACGACTAACGAAGTATAATAATTTCCTATACCAGTCTACGCTACATTCGGATCGTATCTCCTCGCCTCAAGGTCAGTGAGTTGACTTCTCGATAATGACAGTTGCGAATGCGATAGCACTCGGTTTAGAGTTATTTATAAACAGCTGGCGAGTAACGCCATCTAGTATCGATAGTTGGAACTTGGAGTTTGGATGAAAAGAGAACAAGGGAAAATTTCGTTGCGTGATGCGTCCCAGTCCGACATAACCAAAGCCGAAATAAATAGCAAAGCTGTTCTACTTTTTCATTAATATAAATATATATATATATATATATATTGTCTTAGTGTAAGTTATTTGGGTTATTTTTATAATAAATTTATTTTTAAGGTTTTACATCAACGTGGTTGCATATTAAAACGTGTCAAATAAGGCGCTAATAAGTTTAACATTCAATATAATACATTAATATGTATATACAAAATATTACATGTTGAATAATATAATAATCATCAGTTAGTTGATCATCAGCCATTATAATATTATTTTGTCTATTACTGCAGTTGGAGGCGGATCGAAGGTCTCCTTATCCTAAAAGTCCGTGCGGGTGTCGAATCTTGTATAAGATAATATTAATTTTATATTAGGTACCTACTTATCAAAAGTTTTAAAAATATTGTTTTTTTTATCATCAACAGCCTGTTAATGTTATCGAACACTATATCAACATAACTATACGCTTCCCTACGCCAAGCCTTTAAATTTTAAAACGCTGAATGCATTATGCACAGAACCCAATAATTACTCAGTTAATTACTCCTAGTGGGCCGAATGGCGCAATAAATCCAATAATACAAGCGTTAATGTAGGATAGAGCTATAAACAGCGCCATCTAGTTCAAGATGTGCAAAACTATAAGTTTTCACAATTTGTAAAAATAAAAAAATAGGTACAAGGTAATATACAAGGTAATATATGTATATTGCAAGGTATATATATACAAAAAGCCAAAACGAATTTACGCGACGGATTTACATTGATTTATGAACAGCGTCATCTAGAAATAGATAATCAAAATTTTGTAACTTCATTGAATAGCGTGGAGTAGGACAAAGCTAAATAAGTAGGGCAAAGAGTGAAATAAAAAAAAAGTGTGCGCGTACAAAGTACCTACACATGTCAGAAGTGAAACTTATTTGGCAAACTAATTTTTAAATCTCGTTTATATTTATTCTAATCTAAAGCTTTAAATTTCCGAGACTTGCGAGTTGCGATGCGACGTTCGCTCTATCTCACTGTCTCTCTCGATCTTTCTCACACGCTTGCTTCCAAGCACTATCACTTCAAGGCTATGTGCTTCATGCTACGGCCTACGTTCGCCCTTTCTCACTCTCTCTCAATCGGTCTCAATCACTCTCCCTCTTCTTGGACAAAAACGTTGCACATTTTCGTGACGTTTCATCCGTTAAAAAAATTACCTACCCTCATGCGCGCAAAGAAGTTTCACTTCAAAAATCATTACACGTACCTATTTAATACTTCTAATATGAAGTCATACAGGAAAGTGTGAGACATTGAGTTATCACCATACTATGTAGGTACTAAAGGAGACGCCTCAGCCCTCAACTCGAATCTCGATTGTTTGTAAGTTGTAAGACGCGTTAGAGCGCTCGCACTCCAATTCACTTAGTCTGTAGTAAGCGCCCACAACGTGACACGTTTGAGTGAAGTTTTGTTTTTTAAATATGCCTTCATGTGCATTGAGATACTGTATAAACAACTCGAGAAACGTAAGTAAAAGCCAAGGAGTGACTTTTCACCAGTAAGTTCGATACAATTATTATCTATATAACACGATTAATTTAATTATAATTTTCCAATTGTAGCGCGTCACTGCTGCGACGGGCGGCGGCCATGTTTACATGAATGCCAACGATTTAAATCTTTGTCAATGAATAAGACATTTGTAGTATGCGCAGACTGGACACTATCGACGTGTCATTTTAAATAGTTATTGGCAATAAAATGTTAATATTTTAACGTGATAGTAATGCTAATGCCATTACGTTACTATTTTACATTAATATTTGGATTTAAAGGTTTCCTCATGAAGAAACAAGAGAAGCATGGATAAAATTTATCCAAAAGAATCGCAGCGAAGAAACATGGTTACCTTCAGCATATTCACGCATATGTTCCGTGCATTTTCAAGAAAAGGACAAGTACACGACAAAGTCAGGAAGAGTGTATTTAAAGAAATCTGCAGTACCATGTGATAACGTAATAATAAGATTATTTTAATATATGATACTCTATTTTCACTACCAAAACTATTTAAAACGGGTATTTACCATGTTTTTCACTTTAATTTGCGGAGCTCGATATTTCGACATTGTCTACGAATATCTTCACGTTCATTTAAGAGCTCGCGAAATAAAAGTAAAAAATGGTAAGTTTTAAAAAGTTTTTACACTTTATTAACTTCACCGGTATGTTTGCAACATATTCCTTTGGACCTTGATTTTGACCCACTTTAAGACGTCGACGAAATTATTATTTTTTTATAGAAGAGGGGGCAAACGGATAGTCGGTTCATCTGATGGTGAAGTGAAGAGCGACATACACAGACACTTAAATTGAAACTTTGCACACTTCCAATGACAATACAATAATTTAATAAGTTTGTTTTAATACCCTGATTAGTATAATCAGAATAGCACATGCAAGGCGTAAGTTACGCACAAGTTACCTACATGACATGTGTCGTGTAAAAAATAAATTATAGTTTAAAAAACTAAAAAAACACGCTTTAATATTAAGGTTGAACTATTCGACGGCGCGAACTCTAACAAAATGATTGCTATCTTACCTGACATAGTGCGCGAACATGCGTGCTAGAAGAAATGCACAATGATTCATTCCGAAAATTTCCTTTTAGCAAAATAGTTATTATAGAAAAACTATTAAGGGTATCTTTTTAAAATGAATTTATTTTAACTTTTGAATAAATAAACTATGTCTGTATGGGCTTTATTTTTGAGCTACTATATATTTTCGCCCAAAGTTGGGCTAAAATCAGTGTTAAAATACGAAAGTTTAAAAGCTTGTATTATTAAATGTAATTTGTTTAACGATTTTGGGTACCTACAGACATAGATAACGACGAGATCAATTTATATTATCCTTAGTTTTTGATGGTCAACGTCAAACATTGTAGTAATTACTGTTCTGCGTTTGTATGGAAAGATGAGCGACTTGTGTAAACTTGAAGCGTGTTTTTCAGTTTTTTTAGTATATTTTATTAGCAATTAATATATTATTAAATAATATTGCTGGTATTTTTGCTTTATTTTGTTATAAGTAAAATTAATGGCAGTTTTTTTAATACTGTTACGCTAGGATATAATATACAGTCTTCTAAAATAACTTTTTTTTCAGCCATCAACATATTGTGGTGAACAGGAAATATCAGACACGTTGTCAGAATCAGCAAGCAGTTCAAATTCAATTTTTGATACTCCGAGATTAATTGTACTCAAAAATAAATTACGCAAGGAATATATGGCTAAAAAGAAACTCACTGAGAAATTGAAGAAAATACAAAGACAAAATATTTATTTACGGAAAAAATGTGTTTTGTATAAAAAAAATATACAAAATTTAAAAGCGAAACTCGGTCTAAATTTAATGGCTAATGCAGAAGTTGTTTAGTTACTTACATAAATATTAATTAATAAAAAATAATAAACAGTGCAGGCATTATTAATATACACAATAAATCAATATACACTGCCCCCTTACGTAAATTCGCATTGTCTTTACACTCTTATTCACCAGCTGCATATACGCTAGAGAATACTACAGTAAAGCTTTTCACACAACCGACGCCAGGAGGCCGTGTGGTCGCAGACTGCACGGTTGGCGGGGGGCAACCCCCTCACTTTTATAAACCAAAAGTGAGCATAGATCCATCCGAAAAAAAAGAAAGCTTTTCCACATCCTAGGTCAATTTGCAGAGAACCCAGTTTCACGACAGCAGCATTTGCAGCCAAAAAAAAGAAATCCCAATCCAACGCAAATTCAAATTATCCTGTACAAAGCTCATTCATTACTTTTGAGTTTTGACAACAAAAAAAAATTGGGTTCAACTTATTTTGGAGTAGGTTCTATTCGTGGTGAAGAAGACGAAGCGAATTGAGCCGATGGGGCTCTTTGTATCCCTCTTATAAGAAGAGGGGACAAAAGAGTTTTATATTTATCTATTAGTAAGAGGTAGTGCCATGCTGCTGTGCAGCCGAATTGGGCCGGCACAACCGGGGTGGTACCTCTCGCTCACATAACACCGGCGTCAAGTGACAGCTATGCTGTCGCGTTTCGTGCTGTTTGTGAGCTTCCGGTGGCTCATCGGGGGGATAGGGGAAAAGAGGTCAACGCATCTGCATAATCTTTGGTTGTGTGGATGTGTAAATTTTGGATGCATTCAATAAAATGTAGGTACAAAATCTGTGTCCTATCTGCGCTCTTAATCTATAGGGTAACAATGTCTGTACAATACGTTGAACAAAACGCGTAACCGCCATGAACTATACTACGAGTTATGATATTTTAGTCTCGAGAAAAATGTAATCTATAAGCGGCATTGCGTTGCATGTTTTAATATTTTGTTTAGGATAGCGCTGCAGCACAGACCGGAGCTCAGGCCGGGCACCCCCCGTGGAGGCCGCCCCCCTTTGTCATCAAGATGCGAAACGTAGTAATTACTAATTACAAGTCACTGGTGTTTAGGTTATCCGGATCTCGTAATAATACACTTTGATGTCAGATTACAATAATTACTTTTATCTTTTATTATTACAAATCGACACTGGGTAAATTGATTGGCTAATAAAATTGCGTATAAATGAGCTTCATATTAGGTGTTCTAATGGCTTATGGTGATATCTCATATCACCCACCATAAGTTGGTCAGATTTCTTGCGTCAGGATATGTAACGTATGGATTAGTAGCCTGGGTCCGACACAATCAAGGCCTCGGTGTATCACAGTTCGGGTGTGAAAGCGTCCATAGATAAGTATTTAAAAAAAAGTATATCCATATGTAGTTGTATGAAATATATCAAATATGGAATTAAGATGAAATACGTACTTAATGCAGTATTTTTCACGTTTTTTTTATTCGCCATACAATATAATACATGGGACATTACAGTTTACATATAAAATATATTCTATCAGCAGTCAACACTGCAATATTATCGCGACAGTGTAGATATTATCTAATCAGCGAAAGCGGAGTGACTAAAATCAAATATGATAAAATATCGTGAAATTATTTTTACTACATCCAGGAAGCATCCAGCATAATGCATATTCATAAAAGTAAATCCACCTTCATAACTTATTATCTACCATAAAACTACTTCTACGAAAATGTTTTCCCTCATTGCCATAAAGACCGTCCTTGTATTATGTCCCCACCATGGTTCAAGGCTTGTCGTGGCGGTGGGACTCAGTAGCCTAGGGTGAGCCCAGCACCTTGGGCAAAGCAAATTGAGCCGTGGAGCTGCTTTTTGTACCCCTCTTACAAACACACACGACAACAGGGGACAAAAGAGCAGGGGGACAAGGGGCGAGGATGGGAACCTCACCCCATTGTACTGTCCCAACGTTGAGAGGACCTGTGGTGCGGGACAACCCCTTTGTGGAGTTGGGGTCGGTCATTTGAGGGACGGACTAGCCGTCGAGGTGCCCTGTTTGCTCATTCGATCCGGGGCACCTCACCAAAGG
The DNA here is from genome assembly GCA_963853865.1 of Helleia helle. Taxonomy (NCBI): domain Eukaryota; kingdom Metazoa; phylum Arthropoda; class Insecta; order Lepidoptera; family Lycaenidae; genus Helleia; species Helleia helle. The sequence continues at coordinate 14,468,616 of OY971426.1, read as the reverse complement.
CGGCATTGGTGGCACTCGCCGGATTTTGGTGGGTAGAGCTGCGTCCACTTACCATCTTTTGGGCGCAGCGAGTCCCATATACCGGCCTTGAGAGACCAGACCGCCCCAGAGTCCTAGTGTATTATGCAATGCGTAACGAATAAACCATTAATTAAGTCACAATTAAAATTATAAATGTAAAATTTTGGGTGTCTTTCTTGATAAAAGTCAAGTTCTAGAAAATGGTCTATATCTTTGAATTTCGGTTTTGAATCTAGATATAGGTCTGGAAAGAAGTAGCCTCTGCCTAAAAAGAAAGCGTGATATGAATGTAACTGTACATTGCACACGAGAAAGAGAGAGAACCAACCTAGGACCTGTGAAACTGTTGCACTCGTAGCTTAGTCGAGCTAAGTTTAATCTCGTCCAGATTCAGATACTTACATCCAATAATATGGATTATGGACTTCATGCGTGATCTATTTGGGATGTAAGAAAGGAAATTTTAGGAGCATTGTATAAAGTACAAAGGCTTCACATGTAGGTATAGTCTTTTTCTAATAAATAATTACGTATTTATAATAAATTTCTCTATAAACCTAATTAGGTACATACCGTGTAACCTTGTAGGTAAACTAAAAAAACATAGGTACTTAGGTACCTATGTGTTACAAACGGATGGAAAGGTTTTGATACTCAATTTTATGTCGATTTCACTAACAACACTAAAATGTGTTTTAAAACTAGCCATTCAGAGTAGGTAGATAATATTTTACACAGAAATATTATATCAAGAATGTTTTAATAATGTACCTTCCTAAATTAATTAAACGGTTGTTCATACATAACGAATATCAAACTTTTCAATAAAAATATCGAATAAATATTGTCCATCGACCGTCGTGAATGTTTGTACTCGTCTGTGGAACTTGCACTCTGTCTTCAAAGTTCAATGATTCAATGAGAGTTTTGTGGGCGTATTGAATGGAGTGACGTCATCGCTTAGTTTGCGTACGCGTGTGTACTATATACTAGTACCTCATAGTCTATAGATAATTAGGGTCTTTCTTTTGGCGTCGGATATTCAGTGGATACTGGATAGTCACAAGTCGGTAGCGATGTGAATCGGACGCGACGGCTCTCGACTTCGCGCTCTTTCGCGCCATACCGCGGAATTGGGCCAATCACCTTGCCCTTTCTAACACAGTGCACTTCTTCGTCTGTCCTTGTCTATTTTCATAATTTCTTGTCATTGATATAAACAGCCAATGTTTACGTTGTGTTACCGTCGGCTGTTTAAATTCGACGCCTTGGTCAAGTCAGCTGATTACCTAAAATACCAACATGAAACGGTATGTGTATATATTTTACATTAAATTTATTCATATTTAGGTTTAATACAACTGATTTTTGACGAATTGTATAGATATAATAAATGAAAGGAAAATAATAAGTAAAAATTAAATCTGTATTTGAAAAAATATTCAAGAAAATTATAGTATTTTTTTGTGTAATGATGAATATTAAATATTCATTGTAATAAGTTTTCCTCTTTTGTAAATAAGTATTTATATAAAATATTTTGGGGGTTTGGTATTTAATATGGGAATGGGTTCGGCCTCTTGAGTGAGAGTCTAGAGGTTCGGGTTCGATCCTCCCTGTGACGCCTCGAAATGGTTTTTCTCTACGTGCACCTGAACTTGAGAACATTGCTTGTTGACCGGTGAAGCAAATATCGTGAGGAAACCTGCATGGCAGATGAGATTAAAAATCTTTGAAGGTGTGTGAAATTCACCAACTCGCATTGGGCTAGCGCATCGGTGAACTATGGCCCAAAACCCTGATTTCGAGGAGGAGACACGTGCCCAACAATGGGACATATAAGGGTTGATATTATTATTATTGAGTATATTATTTATATTTAAAACCAGGTTATATAACACTTTGAGGTAATTTAAATAAAAACCAAAATTGCAAGTGTTGAGGAAAATTACAAAAAAATGACCAAGTAAGTATGAGAAAATATTTAAAACGTATCAGGCATTTATAAGTGGTGTTTATAGTTTGTACTGTACTAAGTTTTTAATTTTATAATAGATTCACTTTTATATATGACCCGATGAAATATTTTTAACAAACCTCACGCTTTTTACAATAAGTCATATATATTTTTTATGTTAATCCATTTAATTGTTGTAGTGAAATTATTTAAAATTTTTAGTTCGGTTTACTATTAAATCGAGTTTTCTAGTTTTTTTTAACTATAATTTATATTTCATTAGCCGGGGAATTGGGTGAAATGGTCCCGTTAATGAGGACTGATCACCCGTCTGGCCTTGCTGGTGTCCCCACCCCTTAAATAATAATAATATTTCATTAGCTAGAACGACACCTTAATTTTCTAACATTGTAAGACCTGTATTTTATAAATGACACAAATCACACCAAAATAAAAGGCGTATTTTTAAATTGATCCATTCTACATCCATTTTACATTCAATTTTACATTCAATTTTATAAACAATTTTTTTTTAGAATTTTGAATATTCGATTTTTTTAAGTCTGTATTTTTAAGCTAATGCCTCTGCCGTACTATCGAAAGCAATTACGAGGTCGTGCTTCGTGCTAGTATGTGCATTACGAGCCTTATCTAGACTCGATTTCTGGAAATAACATTAGTCCTCACCAATAATGTACCAATACCAATTTAGGTTCTTAGGAATTCGCCTCTAATCCTGAACTATTTGAATATACCAGTGTATATTCAAATAGTTCAGGATTAGAGGCGAAGCTCTAAAGGATATCGATCTCTAGCCCGTGCCAGTCCAACCCTGCTAGTTGGATACTTTCGTTGGATACAAGCGGCCGCTCGGTGGTCTTAACGTTGAAAGGGTGTGTCTAGCAAAGGAATATGCGTTGATAATGATAATACTCATTTAAAGTAGTTTTTTGAGGAAGGGCTGCTCAAATCTAGTAGGAAGCTAAAATTGATGCGACGAATAGGAAGGCACTGATATATTATGTACTTGAGGATGTATATAATATAATGCCCTTTACTTAGTGCCAAATAGCTAAATACATATCTAATACTTATAATTAGATTAATGACTAGACTAGAAATTATGCAATTATGTAATTTTTATAAAAAGGTACGAAAGCCTGAGTATATTCACTTATTATTTGAAAGGATTATTTATAGTTTAAAGTCATCAAGTATATAACCGAATAGAGTAGTAATCTGAGCTATAAAATTCCGAAACTGCTCAGTGATTTGTCACTGACGTAACAGAAGAAAAGCTGGTCACATCGGCCAATCATCCATCCATCAATGGCCATCAGTCAGCCAATCAGAGCGCATAATCGGCGCAGTCGCAGCTTTTGTTTTCATCCAAAACACAATATTACCGCTCTATTCCAGTTATATGGTCGATGTATGTAGTAAATGGCCGTGGCTTTTACGTTATAGCAAGCCAACCTTTGACCAACATTCTCGATATAACCCGATGATGTTAGGGTTGTTGATCAATCAACAAAAATGATGAAAAAAATAGTTGGTTGGTTGGGAATCAATAGATGTCTTATTGCGATGACGGTGATTTTGGAAGGTGCTCAATTTGTTCTATAAAAATTACTTATCCTAAATACACCGAAGATCCAGCCTTGTATGTTCGAAATTCGAATGGGCCAATAATGGCCTTTCGATATTTAGCAGCTTTCAGCCCGAATAGAATGACACCTTATTTACATTTTTAACCGACTTCAAAAAAAGTGGTTCTCAATTCGTTTGTATGTTTTTTTTCTACAGACTACTGCAAAAAGTGGTACAAAAGCACTTGTTGGATACATTAATAGAATTATGCTCTGTCATTGCTTATTTATGTGACCCTGGTAACATTGAGTTCGATACAATAGTCAAAGTCGAGAAGGTCAGTGTGGATGCAAATACATGCTAAATAATTATTCATGTAGTTGATGTTTGTTTTATTTCACTACTTTTATGCTTCTTAGATTTTTGCTATATTGAAGTAGAACATAAATAGAATTAAGGTGTAGGGAACAATGAACAATTTACGTTATGTTTACCGTAGTCAGTGCCTTTTTTTACGCCGGGAAATGCTCTAAGACATCCCGTGGGGGAGTGGGTCTCCCCACGCGGGTGTGTGGGACTTGCTGCGCCTTATCACCTTTCGGGCGCAGCGCAGCTCTACCCACTAAAACCCGGCGAGTGCTGCCATTGCCCTTTGGTAAGTTGCCCCGGATCTAATGAGCAAACAGGGCACCTCGACGGCTAGTCAGTCTGTCAAGGGACCGACGCCACCTCCACAGAGGGGTTGTCCCGCACCACAGAAGAACCCTCCCAACGACGGGACAGTACAATGGGTTGAAGTTCCCATCACCCCTTGTTGCAGATTTATATCAATCATAAAACTTATCTGAGTATTGGTAACCATAAGTTCTAAACATAAAAATAACTACCACACAGATTTAGGACGAAAACTCCATAAATATGGAGCTTTTCTAATAAGATTCAAGAATATAACAATGCTATCTATAGTTTCCAAAATGTAGGTCAAAGCCATTTTAAGTAGGCTCTTGCATAATCTTAAAGATAATGACAATGTGTCGTACATATTAGAGACATACAATACGGCGGTGAGATAGATATACATAGTATAATATAGAAATAAGCTTTTAAGTGTCTGTTAAAGTGGCGATCGGAGAATCACTATATCGCTTAGGTACCTAAAATACGACGAAAATACGGCGCTACTTTATATCGTGTATACTTCTTTCGTAGTCTAATGTCTTTCTTGACCCACTGCTGGGCACGGGTATCCTCCTCGAAATAAGGCGAGGAGCCAAGGGTTTTTGGGTCATAGTTTACCTATGCACTTGCCCAATGCGGAGTAGTGTGAGATATTTCGAAGACCTTTAATTTTATTTGATTGCCTCGTGTTTTTCTACACTGACGAGCAAGCGATTTTCATAAAATAATCATCAGTCGTGAATCGTGACACGGCTCTAAATCTACGTTAAAGTCGTGGGATGGTAATATCAGCTGTTTTTTTTTTCTTTAACGCCGGGAAATGCTCTGAGGCATCCCGCGGGGGATTGGGTCTCTCCACGCGGGTATGTGGGACTCGCTGCGCCCGAAAGCTGGTAAAAGTGGATGCAGCTCTACCCGGCGAATGCCACCAATGCCGCCTTTGGTGAGGCGCCCCGGATCTAATGAGCAAACAGGGCACTTCGACGGCTAGTTAGTCCCCCAAGGGACCGACACCACCTCCACAGAGAGGTTGTCCCGCACCACAGAACAACCCCTCCCAACATCGGGACAGTACAATGGGGTGAGCAGCGGCTCACCCTAGGCTACTGAGGCGGCTGTAAGTCTAAGTTAACTCCAGCTAGTTTTATATAAAACTTCGATCTCGCAGTAGTTTTGTCATACAATATATCATTTATTTGGAATATAGTTAGCACTTTCAATTAGCATATGCTCAACTGCCAGGGTCTTATCAGTCGTAGATATATCTTTGTGCGTATATGGACTATTGTGAGTACTTTTATATTTTTCTTTAACTTATTAATTTAATGTTGGATATTGTCCGTATGTACCATAATCTGATACAATCAGAATGCTATTTTTACTGCTACTTGGAATAGGCAATAAAAGAAGAGTTTAGACTTTAGAGTATATATAGTATATACAGGAATAGAGTTTTGAGGCGTAAATTAAAATGTTTTTGGTGACAATATTTTTTAATTTCTTCATCTTATTGTCGTGTATGATATTTGCCGCGTTCAGAAAATGTCATTTTATGACGTTCGCGTTCTGTTGGCGGCAAAAAGTTTCGGAAAGGCGTCAAAATGTGATACTGATGTGTAGCTGTTTTATAGAAGAGAGGTCAAACGGACAGTCGGAAAAACTAGTGATGGTTATGCTGAAAATAATTTGAATAATATAACTTTCATAAAATTATTGTAAAATTGTAGTTAATTACTATGACTAATCATATTACAAGCTCTTATTTGTATAGTATTGCATCATAAACTGTTATTTAATTTTCATGATTAAAGGTCAGCTGTGATTAAGATTTTTTTTCACCTAAGGTTATAATATAATGACTGTGCTATACTCTCGATGTCACACGTTCGTGAAAGCCATGTGATTTTTTGGGCACTTGACTGTCTTCATCGTAGATTGAACCATTGAAAACTAGACTGCTTGCTCAGAGTTACGTTACTTGAAGACTTATGGAATAATCGAAAATTCCAAAATGGCGATGTCTTTAACCTCAAATATAGCTGCAGACTAGACACCTAAAAACCCTTATTCTCGGCTAATGAAACTAGCATGATGTTGTCTCGGTGACGGCAGTTACACAGCTTGTTATTTATAACCTTCTGCCTTACTTGAAAGACAGCAAAGCTGTTTTCACCGAAGAAATATGCAGTAGGTACCCATGCCGGAGCGCGGCACAAGCGTTTAGAGTATCTCTATTCCCTACCATTCATTTTGAGCACATAAAAGCTAGTTTATACCAATTTAATATTTTTAGTATTTCGAAAATTAAAAGTACTTTTTTTAAATTAAAAAATTATCCATCATCATAATTACGTCATGGTAAGCGAAGTAATCGATATTAAACATTGATGTTGTATTCGCTATTCGCTTGATTGATAAAGCGCTTTAATCAATTGATAGGGTCTGATGATATGACATGATATGAGGCAGTGACCTTGTTTCCATATTGTGACCGGGGGATGTAGAAAATTTCTAGGTAATAATGATGCTTCGCTAAAAATAGGACCCTTTCTTCTGTGTGCTTCCATAGGAGATATTTAAGTTAGATTCACCCATATATCATTTACCCAATAGTCTAAATTCTAATATTAAGGCGACACATTGTTAAACAATAATTCTAATACCGGACACGCGCCAGAGGGAACTGAGCGTCCTGAGCGGGTCGAAGCTCTCCATACATACGCTAGCTTATAACTAAAGGTCGTAAACGGCAAAATGGTTTTTGTTATTTTATTGCGTCAAAAACGATAATTGGAGAAATTTTAAAGAACATGTATAGACTCATCTACGAAGAAAGTTAAAGAGTCTTAAACCGGTCCCGTTTGTCCATTAGATGTGAATCTCTTCTTAAAAAGAGGTATGTTTGCTATTTTTTTCTCTGTTACAAAAGTTAGCTAATCATGTTTTGCAAAGAAACAAAATAAGGTATTTACCATGAACTATTAGGTCGCCAACCTATATTGTCATTCGTTTTGGAATTACTGAAATAAATTGAAATTATTGACGCCAAAATTTTCAATGCGTCCTCTTAATATTATATCAGGGCTGACAGTCGCATTTTATGTGAACGATGGATTTATAACCACAGGCGTCATAGTGGGAGGTATTGAATGCATGATGCATCCTATCCCGTTTTACTAACTCGTTTATTTCTTCTATTGCTTCCGCGAAAAAGCTTTGCTGCGTTTCGGAAAGAAGGATAGGCAGTGTAATCACTGGCACTGACACTCAGGGATATGTGGGACTCCCGGCGCTCCCCGATACCCGAGCCCGGCGCTCCACTGCGAGGTGCCTTCAGACGCATAAAGGAGAGTGTCCCCGATCTGACTCATGTAACTTTTTTAATGAGCACGTGATGTTTTCACGTGATTTGACGTATCATGTAAAAGAATTAAAGAAACACCCGTGTAACTATGATGTAATTTGACATTGGCATTGTCAAAGCTGGCAAATAGGGCGTGCCAGATATAGCTCAATCGAACAACTTGGCGAAGCGTGGTTATATTTACCTGCAGCATTGGATCTTAACGTGACATAATTTACACGTGTTGGTGTATTCCATTTAGTGATTTCCCGCAGTTTCGCTTGTGCCGGTATAACTATGACACATTAATTATTGCCCTTGTTTTTTTTTTCTGAGACATCCCGTGGGGGAGTGGGTCTCCCCAGCGGGTATGTGGGACTCGCTGCGTCTGAAAGCCACTGAAAGGTAAGGTGGACGCAGCTCTACCGACTAAAACCCGGCGAGTGCCACCAATGCCGCCTTTGGTGAGGTGCCCCGGCTCTGTTAAGCAAACAGGGCACCTCGACGGCTAGTTAGTCCCTCAATGGCCCGACGCCACCTCCACAAAGGGGCTGTGCCGCACAACAGAATAAACATATTCTGTTGTCATGCCTTACTGCAAATCAACTTGAATGCCGTGACGGTAAACGCCACGACGCTGTCATGCCATTTACATATTTCGTTATAGTTTTAAAATTTCATATCATCCTCATCATCATTATCAGCCTCTATCCGTCCACTGCTGAATATGGGCCTCCCTCAATAAACGCCAAAACGGCCGATCCCTTGCCTCTCGCATCCAATACGGACAGGCTACCACACGGAGATCGTTTTCCTACCTAATGGCTGACCAACACTTCGTCTACCTAAACGTGGCCTCAACTCTTGAATCTTATTGCCCCATCGGCCATCAGCAATTACATATATTAGTTATCTATTCCAATAATAACAGATCTTTCACATCTGTTGGGTTTCCTGTGACTGCTAGTTTTTTGAAGAATCTAATATAAGAATAAATAACAGTTTACACTTTTTTTTTCACTTATGCTGAAAGACATAGATAGCTTCTTGCCCACTTCTCGCTTTTTTATGTCATTAGGAGGCAACCGAGCAGAAGGAGCCTCATGGTAACTACCGACGCCCATAAGACATTCGCACAACCTTAAGTTATGCAGATGTGTTGCCCTCCTTTTCCCTATCCACCAAATGGGCCACCCGAGACTCACCAAATGCACGAAACGCGACAGCATAGCTGTCACTTGATGCCGGTGTTATGTGAGCGAGAGTTAACACCGCTGTCGTGTCGGCCCAATTTGGCTGCAAAGCAGCATTGCACTACCTATTGTCAAATGTCTCTTGCCTTGCTGCTTGTATGATTATATGTCAAAGGAGGTACCCTATTGGTTTTGGTTTGATAAAAATACAGACAGACATCGAACAGATACAATTTGTCATTTTAAGGAAGGGCGAAGGCAGCGGAACATTTTAAATGGCAATATAATTTCTGGCTTTGAGTTCATCGCACTCAGGCTATACTCGTTTATGGGCGACGTTATCCACTCTCCATAAGCTCGTGCTCTCTTATCTCGACTAATAAAAAACTATTATCATTTCGTGTGTACATAGTTTATCTTTCCATAGCAACATGTTATCGCGTCTCCACTACGTACGTATGTCAATTCCAAAGTGCATGTATAAAGGTTAATTTGTATGTGGACGGGTTGACCTATGTCCCTGGCATTGATGTTGTATATATGCTAGATACACTATTTTTATGGTAGTAAAGTTAAAATTAGTAAAACTGGCAAAGGAAAAAGTAGTCTAGAAGCTTACCAGTCCTTTTTGTACAGATCTCAGGCAAACTTTCAATTCGCTATTTAAACACAAAATTGGAGGTGCCATGATCATCAGCATGTTATTGCCTACTGCTGATCATAGCCTCCATGTTACTGCCAATCTCCTCTGTCTCTTGCCTGTCTCATCCATGTTTTTCCCACCAGCCTTCTACGTCATTGGTCCATCGAGCCATAGGATGTTCTGGACTTCTCCGACCCAGTCTAGGCCACCAATCGGTTACCGACGTCTTTGACCTACGTACGACGTCGGATCTCAGTATTTCGGATACGGTCTTCTAATTTGATTGAAACTTTACAATAATATAGCTTATATATCAGAATAACATATAGGCTATAATTTATCTCCGTACTCCCAGGGGAATGGAAAGAAGGTGAAACCGCTTCACGCTTGGTACTGCTAGTACATTATACATACCTATTTATTAGAAGCATTATAATACATTATTCATCAATATTTTCATATTTAGCTTTAAATTGACGTAAGTACATATATAAAATTAATTAACATAATTGTTGTCCATCGCGGTGCTAAGTAGACAGTCTCAATGTATCTATTATTGCATATATGTATACATATCTAGTTACTAGCTGTTACCCTGTATGTAATGTTTGTTAGTTTGGATACATGATATACTAATGTTACTTGTAGGCAGTAGGTAGGTTCCGTTCCCCACCATGGCTCAGGCCTTGACGTGGCGGTGGGGCTCAGTAGCCTAGGGTGAGCCGCTGCACCTTGGGCGAAGCTAATTGAGCCGAGTGGGCTCTTTGTAACCCCTCTTATAAGAAGAGGGGACAAAATAGGAGGGGGCAAGGAGCGAGGACGGGAACCTCACCCCATTGTACTGTCCCGACGTTGGGAGTGGTTGTTCTGTGGTGCGGGACAACCCCCCGGTGGAGGTGGCGTCGGTCCCTTGGGGAACTGACTAGCCGTCGAGGTGCCCTGTTTGTTTATTACATCCGGGGCACCTCATCAAAGGCGGCATTGGTGGCACTCGCCGGGTTTTAGTGGGTAGAGCTGCGTCCACTTACCAGCTTTCGGGTGCAGCGAGTCCCCCATACCCGCGTGGGGAGACCCACTCCCCGCGGGATGCCTCAGAGCATTTCCCGGCGTTAAAGAAAAAAAAGGTAGGTACCGTGTAACCTACAAACATTTAGATAATAATATTTAATTTAGGTCATGTTATGCACAAAATCTTCTAGTTGCATACATGTAAAACGTATTATAATTTTATATCAGTTTTATCAGTTTGTGTGTAGTGTCGCATCGTCCAATTTGCTATAATCGTTACTATCGTTATCTCTTGATACACTCTCGTCAGTGAAATGTATATTTTTTTTCGGTGAGATTATTCTCGTGATTGCGGGTGATAACATTGTCTTGTTTACTCACAAAAACAAAGTATTAAATAACCAATAATCCAACAGCCAGAAAATAGTGTACTGCAGAATTGCAAAAGGTTATCTTTACTTCTCTTCACATTTTTTTTTCTTTTACGCCGGGAAATGCCCTGAGGCATCCCGTGGGGGACTGGGTCTCTCCAGGCGGGTATATGGGACTCGCTGCGCCCGAGAGGTGGTAAGGTGGACGCAGCTCTATATACCTACTAAAACCCGGCGAGTGCCACCAATGCTGCTTTTGGTGAGGTGCCCCGGATCGAATGAGCAAACAGGGCACCTCGACGGCTAGTCCGTCCCTCAAATGACCGACCCCAACTCCACAAAGGGGTTGTCCCGCACCACAGGTCAACCCCTCCCAACGTTGGGACAGTACAATGGGGTGAGGTTCCCATCCTCGCCCCTTGTCCCCCTGCTTTTTTGTCCCCTCTTCTTATAAGAGGGGTTACAAAGAGCCCACTCGGCTCAATTAGCTTCGCCCAAGGTGCAGCGGCTCACCCTAGGCTACTGAGCCCCACCGCCACGTCAAGGATCAATGGATCTTCTCTTCACCATAGACAATTAATAATTTTATAAATCTTTAACTTTGTCTATATATCATTATTTTGTACTATTATCTCTTTTACAAGGTGTATAATAATGTACCTACAGTACCTAATTAATTTCTACTTTTTTTTTTTTTTTTTAACTTTATTTTAAATCAGTGTTGTTATACAATATAGGTACGTACAAATGTATATGTAGGTTTTTTTCAATTTAAATGTATCTGTTACATACATATCGTACATTCGAACACGTCCATGTAGTTAATGTAATGTTATTATTTACTTCATGATAATTAGTACTCATGGTTTATGTAAAATAATCTACGAGTCGTACAACATCATATATATAAGTAGTCATGAACGTGAAAGTGTTTAAAAAGTGTTGAAAGTGTGGGCTTTTCTGTGTTAGGCGTAACGCCCACAGCCCTACACAGCGAATGCGAATTTGCTGACAATAACTAGAATATGTGATCAAGTAGTTTATGTCAGTCATACATCCTTGAGTTGTGGATAGGAATTTTGAAAACGAAAAAAAAAATACATAAATCCGAGGTAGAATATGAGTATATGAGTCCTTTCCAAGGTCTGCTAACGTTGTACATATTTATGTTATTTTTAATTCTTACGACTTTTCATTTAGTATGTTTATACATTGAAATCGCTGCAAACATTTCTCATTAGAAGATCAATTGTCTACTTGACACACCAAGTATAGAATTTATAAGTGTTTTATATCTAAATTATGACCAGTTCAGGTTCAGACATGACTTGGGGCAGTTCTCGGTACGTTTGTTCATATTATTAAGTTAATTGCATTTGTTTCGCGTGTTATAAAACATTTTTTTAGTACAAGGCTCTTGTGCATTCTGATTAGTTCCGTATGTTGCTTTTGTCTGATAATTTTTAGTAATTTTATTAAGATTTGCAAATTTGTTTCTTGTTGAGTGCATTGTTAGGATTTATAGAACAGATTAATCAGTCATCAGAATATGTGTCCTGGTGAGATAAAAGCATTCTCAAATGTGTGAGTTCGCCCGCATTGGGGCTCATTGGGCCAGCGCGAATTTTAGCCTAATATCTAATTTGTAATAGGTAGTGCCATGCTGCATTGCAGCCGAATTGGGCCGGCACGACCGGGGTGGTACCTCTTACATAACCGGCGCCAAGTGACAGTTGTACTGTCGCGTTTCGTGCGGTTTGTGAGTATTCGGTGGCCCATTGGGGGGGGGGGATGGGAAAGAGGAGGGCGGCGCATCTGCGTGGCCTTGGTTGTGCGGATGTGTATGGGCGTCGGCGCCGTGAGGCTGCGACTGCTCGTTTGCCCCCTGATTACCTACATTAAAAAAACCCTTCTCGACATTTAGCGAGTCGAGAAGACTCGTACCCGGTGTGGGATATAATAGGATCGCTAATGCTATTCTGTGTCTTTGTTACCAGAGTAAACGGTTTCTATGTTTTATTGCTTACTAGCTTTTGCCCGCAGCTTCGCCCGCGTTCGCTTTGATTGACACCCGTACTCGGGTTAATGATTATTATATATTTTATAGCCTAAGATGCCCCTTATAGCATCAGCTATCTGCCAGTGAGTGCCATTAAAATCGGCCCAACCTTTTCAGGAACAAACAGACCGATGGACAGACAGACAAAAATGGTAAAAAATGCTATTTTGGTATAATATGTACCGTGTATACGTACGTGCATATGCATTTAATAAAAAGCGGTTATTCTTAAAAACACACAACTCCAATTTTTTTTATCGGTATAGATGTATACCTAGATTATGTTGAGAAGGGTCAGCCACTGCGGAAATTTACAGATTATAGATTATGTTGAGAAGGGTCAGCCACTGCGGAAATTTACAGATTATAGATTATGTTGAGAAGGGTCAGCCACTGCGCAGATTTACAGATTATAGATTATGTTGAGAAGGGTCAGCCACTGCGGAAATTTACAGATTATAGATTATGTTGAGAAGGGTCAGCCACTGCGGAAATTTACAGATTATAGATTATGTTGAGAAGGGTCAGCCACTGCGCAGATTTACAGATTATAGATTATGTTGAGAAGGGTCAGCCACTGCGGAAATTTACAGATTATAGATTATGTTGAGAAGGGTCAGCCACTGCGCAGATTTACAGATTATAGATTATGTTGAGAAGGGTCAGCCACTGCGGAAATTTACAGATTATAGATTATGTTGAGAAGGGTCAGCCACTGCGCAGATTTACAGATTATAGATTATGTTGAGAAGGGTCAGCCACTGCGGAAATTTACAGATTATAGATTATGTTGAGAAGGGTCAGCCACTGCGGAAATTTACAGATTATAGATTATGTTGAGAAGGGTCAGCCACTGCGCAGATTTACAGATTATAGATTATGTTGAGAAGGGTCAGCCACTGCGGAAATTTACAGATTATAGATTATGTTGAGAAGGGTCAGCCACTGCGCAGATTTACAGATTATAGATTATGTTGAGAAGGGTCAGCCACTGCGCAGATTTACAGATTATAGATTATGTTGAGAAGGGTCAGCCACTGCGCAGATTTACAGATTATAGATTATGTTGAGAAGGGTCAGCCACTGCGCAGATTTACAGATTATAGATTATGTTGAGAAGGGTCAGCCACTGCGGAGATTTACAGATTATAGATTATGTTGAGAAGGGTCAGCCACTGCGGAGATTTACAGATTATAGATTATGTTGAGAAGGGTCAGCCACTGCGGAAATTTACAGATTATAGATTATGTTGAGAAGGGTCAGCCACTGCGCAGATTTACAGATTATAGATTATGTTGAGAAGGGTCAGCCACTGCGGAAATTTACAGATTATAGATTATGTTGAGAAGGGTCAGCCACTGCGCAGATTTACAGATTATAGATTATGTTGAGAAGGGTCAGCCACTGCGGAGATTTACAGATTATAGATTATGTTGAGAAGGGTCAGCCACTGCGGAGATTTACAGATTATAGATTATGTTGAGAAGGGTCAGCCACTGCGGAGATTTACAGATTATAGATTATGTTGAGAAGGGTCAGCCACTGCGGAGATTTACAGATTATAGATTATGTTGAAAAGGGTCAGCCACTGCGGAGATTTACAGATTATAGATTATGTTGAGAAGGGTCAGCCACTGCGGAGATTTACAGATTATAGATTATGTTGAGAAGGGTCAGCCACTGCGGAGATTTACAGATTATAGATTATGTTGAGAAGGGTCAGCCACTGCGGAGATTTACAGATTATAGATTATGTTGAGAAGGGTCAGCCACTGCGGAGATTTACAGATTATAGATTATGTTGAGAAGGGTCAGCCACTGCGGAGATTTACAGATTATAGATTATGTTGAGAAGGGTCAGCCACTGCGGAGATTTACAGATTATAGATTATGTTGAGAAGGGTCAGCCACTGCGGAGATTTACAGATTATAGATTATGTTGAGAAGGGTCAGCCACTGCGGAGATTTACAGATTATAGATTATGTTGAGAAGGGTCAGCCACTGCGGAGATTTACAGATTACTCCGACGGTGCTGATAAGATCATTTTATGCGTATTTCTATTCGTTTATAGAATTAATTACCAAAATATAATCAACGCTGTGCTACTCATATTCTTGCTGGACTGATGCAGATTTTATGGTTTAAGAAAAGAGATTATTGTGTCTATAAAAAACCTTATTTGATACTTCTTTCATGGTTGATGTATGAAGTCTTCACGCCACAATATTACTACTAATTTCTTGTGATAGGGTAAAACCGGGATAGATGCCGCAGCGGGATAGATACTTCATATCCTGAAAACCCAACTTCCCGAACTCGCAATTAAAAATTAATCGCATAAGCAGGAGCCCCAGTCACCACGTACCTAAGTTACCCACGGACAACCCACGAAAAATAACGCATTTAGCTCGTGTGTGTAATTATATCCGCGGCGAAATTCACAAACACTTCAAAGATTTAAAGGTTACTTACTATTTCGCATTGTATAACTTTATAATTAGTAATAAATTTAGTGCTATTTCGTATGAAGCTAATATATTGGTTAATTGAGTCTGCGTCTAAGTGTAAATAGATGCTATTTTGTATATAATTTATTTAAAAAATACGTGGGCATCTATCCCTATCAAAAAGGATAGTTACCCTGATTTTTCGAGGTATAGGTGCCCTTAGGGGCATCAATCCCTCCATACGTACATATACACAGTAGGTGTATATTTTTAAAACATTTTCATTACCTGTTATATTTTTTAAGTATAGGTATAATATGTACCTATATTTATATTTGGGCTTTTTAATTATTCTAGCAGAACTATGCCACAAAAACAAATTAAAACTAAGTTACACAAGAAAAACAAGACTGGAACAAGCAATGGACTTAAGATAATAAAGAAAGAAACCACAAATAAAGAACAAGACAAAAAAATAATTCTTTTAGTGAAAATGACAATGACAACCTCGCTGACTTGTGTGATAAAGAAAATTATAACCGGATGGAGTAGTAATGTAAGCCATAAAATTTCGAAACTTGTCAGTGATTAGTCACTGACGTAATAGCAATTCAGCCAACCAGTGATCTGTATGTACGTCCAATTATCCATCAATGGTCATCAGTCAGCTAATCAGAACGCAGAACGGCGCAGCGCAGCGTCACAGCACAAATTTGGCTGAATTTGTTTTCATACAAAACACATAACATTACCCCTCTATTCCGGTTGAGGTTCTCGATGAGAACTATCTAGCATTTGGTTTTGGTTTTTCGTCAACACGGTATAAAGGGCATCTATCCTTCTCGGTATCTTCATGGTGGGGCAACTATCCATATAGGTAGGCATCTATCCTCAAAAAACATGTCCCACGAAAAGCTAATTTATGCAAAATCTGTATATAATAGGTAAAAGAATAATAGTAGAAATTCAACATAAAGGATTAAACTAGCTATATTAATAAAAAATATTCGTATAAAATTAATATTTTTTAAATTATGAGGCTAATTCAAAAAGTGGGGCATCTATCCCGGTTTTACCCTATAATCTTCGTTAGGGTCTGACAAAAGTAATGATTTTCAAAAGTTTTGGGACGTCTGACTGGCCGTCTGCCAAAATATTTAGGGTATTCGTAGCCAAATGAGAATAAATAAAAAGAGTTTTTACTCTTATACTGTTTCGTTTTCAATTATGTTTTTATTAGAGGATAAATTGGTAGCCTTGTTTGAGATTACTTTTTGTCGAAAACGCGTACATATCGGGTGTATTTGGAACGCTTGCGAAAACGAAAAGGTATGATGGTGTTGGCATAGCCTGACATGATACAAGTGAAAAAAAACACGTTTTTTTTTGTTTGGTTGCCTTTTTTTGTATAATCCGGTTTAGTAAACATAATGTTACAGGAATTTGATGATACTGCTTTAAAATAATGGTTTTTTGAAAAAAACAGCAATGTAATTGGTTTATGTTTCACGCCGGCTAGCGGACTGAATCAGCTGATAGCGTTCGCCGCATGCACCATGCATCGTTTAATCTTCGCAAGCGTTCCAAATACACCCGGTATATATTTTGGAATTTTGCAATCATTGAAATTGATATTTAATATAGTTTTCAACCAAGAATTAATTTGTAATAATCAATGTAATTTTAATGAAACTCGAAATTCCCATTGACAACTACTCACTCAATATACTAGGTCTACAATATGAAACAACTTGTAGCAGGTATGTCCGATTAACACGATTAATCTTCTTGACCACAATATATTTATTTTCTAATGTTTACGTTCACAATATATTTCATCAGAGTAAAGCAACTAAAGCTCATACCTTCACGCGCCGTCAACGGCACTGGGTAGGGTCCGATGGTGTGTGGGACGCGCGGCACATAACTGTGCCGAATACCCACTATGAACCCGCGAGTGCCACCAATGCCGCCTTTGGTGAGGTGCCCCGGATCTAATGAGCAAACAGGGTCCTTCGACGGCTAGTCAGTCCCACAAGGGACCGACGCCACCTCCACATAGGGGTTGTCCCGCACCACAGAACAATCCCTCCAACGACGGGCCAGTGCAATGGGGCGAGGTTCCCATGCTCGCCGCTTGTAAACTTTGCTTTTTTGTCCCCTCTGCTTCTCCCTCGGTTTTCTGCTCCCGCTTCTTTTGGTCCCTCGGTTCAGATGGTTTCGCCCAAAGTGCCGGGTTCACCTTAGGCTGGGCTCAATCGGAACAGATGGCTCACCTAAGAAAGCCCCGCAAGACCGCCATTGGCGTCCTTTTCTATCAAACTGATACAGTCAATTACAGATATTTGAAACTAGTTGTTGCCCGCAGCTTTGCCCGCGTTAACTTACTCTACTTAACTACTGTTAGTCAAAGCGTGATGTTATATAGCCTTCCTCGATCAATGGGCGACGACTAACACTGAAAGAATTTTTCAAATCGGACCAGTAGTTCCTGAGATTAGCGCGTTCAATCAAACAAACTCTTCAGCTTTATAATAATAGTATAGATAACAGTCTAAATGGACAAACTTACAATTACCTATACAAAAAAATACAATATTTGTCACTATTCTCACCGTAATTATTCCATTCCATTTTAATGAACGCCAAGACGATCGATTCTCTAACCATCATCATCAGTCAGTCAACAGTCATCCCAACTAGTTGAAACAACTAGTTCACTCGACCTACATAACACGTTGCCAAGTGTACGAATTGAAACATCAAAAATTTAAGCATCTCTTCAAATGTGTCAAATTGAAACTTCACATTACACTCCGTTATTATTGACATTGGCAAATCCTTACGGGAGGCATTAGGACGAGAAGTACCTAAGAAGTAAGCAAGTATTAAGCAAGTAGTAATAAGTGATATTCAGTTCAATTCTAGATACTCTTAAAAAGAAATGTAAAGTGGCCAATGTTCAGGCGTTAGGGTTGAACGACCTTAGGCTATGTATAAGAAGGTAATGTCTAGCATCTGCGCACAGCCGCCACGCCCACCCCTCAAGCTCATTAAACCTTTATTAATTTACATTTGTGGAAATACTGGCTGACGATACTCCGTCAAGGAGGTTGTGGCGATTAGGTTTTATATTTTTTATTAGTTTGAAAAAGGAATTTCTGAGTTTATCGATTTCAATGAAAAATCAAGATAATGACAGTTTGATAGATACTTGCGTGAGCATTATCAGCTTTTTTACTAATAAAAAGCCTTATTATATTAAGGAATGCTACGACGGGACTTAAAATGGGCATCCCTTCGATTCGTATTGCAAAATGTAAAGTGAAGGTTGTTTACGCGTTACCTCATATCACAAAAACGTATTATTGAAAAGAATGTCGACCTGCTTTTGTTTTTAGACGTTTCTAGAATTATATTCTCATTACTAGAAATGGTATGAATTATTAGAATTTTAATATAATTAGGATTCGTCTGGAGTAGTCACGATACCAACTATTAACCTGATGAAATACTTTGTATAGCCTTACATTGTTTTTTTTTTGGGTGAAATGGTCCCAGTAATGAGGACTGATCACCCGTCTGGCCTCGCTGGTGTCCCCACCCTTAAATAATAATACATTAGATTTAAAAAGCAATATCATGGTATCTGTTAATTAATTATTACTTTACTAAATATTCTACATTCAAATTTATTTTTTTCCAGGATTTTCCAGATTCCAGGATTCACCTGGTGTTAAGTGATTACCAACATCCATAGACTTTGCATTGCCAATATTTAAACTTAATAACTGGCACAGAATCAACCGTCTAAACTCTAAGTCATTAATATGCCCGTTTTACCCAAGGAAAAACTAAGATAATAGGTATTCTATTAAAATATTTTTTTGTTTCGCTGGGTAATGCGTTTAGGTATACCACGGGGTCCGGGTGGGCCCGGGGGTTATGTGGGGGCTATGTAGTGTAGTATAGTAGTGTATGTGAACCATAAAATTCCGAAACTGGTCGGTGATTTGTCACTGACGTAATTACCTACCAGTGATCTGTATGTACGTCCTATCGGCCAATCATCCACTAATGGTCATCAGTCGGCCAATTAGAGCGCAGAAGTCACATATCATTAGCGCTCTATTCCGGTTATGTGCTCGATTTTAGGACCTCACAACAGTAGTGAAAACCAAGGCGAGAGAGAGAGGCTAGGAGAGATAAAACGAAATACAATTCGACACGAGCCGAGTTCTCGTCCTTCGGGTAAGCGACCTAGCCTACCGCTCATTCGTATTCATTACTTATTAGGAAACCAGCAGCCACCTGAACCATTTAGCGGTATTCAAGAAAATAGCATACTTATATTTGAAACGGCCCAGCAAATCTTTCAGCCCCCTCCTAACAAAAACCCCTCGAATTAAGTGCTAAACGCTGATATAACTTTTCTTTTATTTTTTCCCAGGTATTATGGACACACATAATCTGACGGTGAGGTGAAGATGCCCGTCCTCCGCAACGCCAACCACCCAGCCACTGACTCCACCGCGGTCAGGTATGGCGTGGCAGTGCTTGGATCCTGGGCAGCCGAAGCTGGTAGGTCCTTTTCCTAAACGTATCAGTCTTAAGAGGTGAGGCGGTAATTCCAACAATAGTACCTTCAAGAAGCAACCCTTTTTAAAATACACGTGTTCTCCTAGAAGCATCGAGCATGTAACCGAAATAGAGTGGTAATGTTATCCGCCTTTGTGCTGCGACGCTACGCCGGTTCTGCGCTCTGATTGGCCGACTGATGGCCATCGATGGATATATACCGATAAGACGTACATAAAGATCACTGGTTGGTTGAATTGCTATCACGTCAGTGGCAAATCACTAACCAGTTTCGGAATTTTATTCCACACTTATCTACTCTATTAATTGGTAATATGCTCAATGCCTAGAAGCAACCTTTCTTAATATGCATGTATTCTCCTATAGTTGAAAAATCATAAATCTTCATATAGGTAACTATTTTTACCTTTATCCTTTGTTAAAGTTCCTAATCTAAACAAATGAATAAAATTAGAGTGTCTGTTTGTTATATTAAAAGAACCGCTTTTTACTAAATGCAATATTATGGATGCATACACGGTACATAATATACTAAAATAACTTTCTTTTACAATTTTTTTCTGTTTGTCTGTTTGTTCCGGCATTATTACTATTTCTGTGGTTCCGGTTTATCTCTGAAACGGCTGGGCCGATTTTAATGGGACTTTCACTAGCAGATAGCTGTTATAAGGAGTAACTTAGGCTATAAAAATAATCATTATCAATCCGGGTACGGCTGTAAATCTAAGTTAATGCAGGCGAAACTGCGGACAACAGCTAGTAATATACATCCCCACCATGGTTCAGGCCTTGATGTGGCGGTGGGGCTCAGTAGGCTAGGGTGAGCCCAGCACCTTGGGCGAAACTAATTGAGCCGAGGGGGCTCTTTGTACCCCTCTTATAAGAGGGGACAAAAGAGCAGGGGGCAAGGCGTGCGGAAGGAGATCTCAATATTGGGAGGGGTTATTCTGTGGTGCGGGACAACCCCTCTGTTGAGGTTACGTCGGTCCCCTGAGGGACTGACTAGCCGTCGAGGTGCCCTGTTTGCTCATTAGATCCGGGGTACCTCACCAAAGGCGGTATTGGTAGCACTCGTTTTAGTGGGTAGAGCTTTCGGGCGTAGCGAGTCCCACATGCCCGCCTGGGGAGACTTCTGAAGTCGCAAGTCTCGGAAATTTAAAGCTTAAGATTAGTATAAATATAAACGAGATTTAAAAATAACTTTGCTATATAAGTTTTACTTCTGACATGTGTACTTTGTACGCACGCACTTTTTCTTATATAGCACACTATATAGTATAGGAATTATAAATAATAATGGACGATCCGAGAACCCACAAAACATTCTAATTAGTTAGCCCGTACAAATGCGTCCAGATAGACAAATACTCAAGTTTCCAATCGATATGTTTCAGCTACTTACCCCTTCGACTTGACGAAGACGCGGTTACAAATTCAATCCGAAGTGGCTGCAGCCAAACACGGGAACAAGGTAATACATTACACTTTTTACATTTTATGCATTTACATATCATTACATTACTCACAAAAATTGTTTAAAATGGAATATTTACAATGATTTTCACTTTTGTCTGTAAATGACTTATCCACGAGACAGTTTCATAGGCACTTCAGTTCCGTCTCAAAATCGTCATACTTTTGTCTATTATACACTTTTTGGATACGGGCTTGAAAGAAAGAATGTCTAACCGATAGATTACATGCTGATGTTATGGGGGTAAAATAATTAACTTAATCAATATTTAATACAGCGAGCATATTATAGGTACGTATAGAGCAGTAATGTTATGACATGTGTTTTGTATAAAAACAAATTACGCCAAAGTGCTGCGACGCTACCCCGGTTCTGCGCTCTGATTGGCCGATGAGACGTACATACAGATCACTGGTTGGTTGAATTGCTATTACTTCAGTGTCAAATCACTGACCAGTCTTGGTTCCAGATTTTTATTACACTTTCTGTCCTGCTCTTTAAATCGGAAAAGCCAAAACGGGTGATAGCTCTTGGGAAGAGAAGAAGCAGAAGCAGCTGTTCTGCTCCTTTTCTTCCAAACATCCATCACTAATGGCAAATTGAAACTCAACAGCTGGAAAATCATGGCATGATAAAAACAGCAGTTGGCATCGCCAAGCAAGAGGGCGTGCTGAAGTTATGGAGCGGTCTCATGCCAATGTTCCAGCGCCATGCCATCTACTCCGGCTGCCGGATCATCTTCTACGAGTACTTCCGAGACATCCTCAAGGATGAACACGGGAAGGTTTCTTTGGCAGGCGCTTCTTTGGGTAAGAGCTTCCTCAGTATTAGTATAGATAGGTAAATAAGATCTTCACCACGTCGCCTATTGATATGAATTCTTTATGATAAAGATAAATCTTGGAAACACTTATTCCAAGATTTATCTTTATCATAAAGAATTGATCCTAAAAACTTATTTTTAAATCTCGTTTATATCTATACTAATTTAAAGCTACTTGCGATGCGACGTTCGCTCTATCTCACTCTCTCTCTCGATCTTTCTCACTCGCTTGCTCCCTACTCACACTCTATGGCTATGTGCTTCATGCTACGTTCGCCCTTTCTCACTCTCTCTCAATCACTCTCTCCCTCTTCTTGGATAAAAACGTTACACATTTTCGTGACGTTTCATCCGTAAAAATTTTACTCTCATACGCGCAATGAAGTTGCACTTGAAAAAGCGGCCCTTTTTGAACCGAAAATGTGTCACCCATTTTAAAATGCACTTTGACTCGGTACAGTGGTATATTTTCGTTATTTTCATTACTCAATCGTGAATCAACAACTGTATATTTCTGACATGACTGTTTAAAATAAGAAATAGAATCACCACATTGCACATGATACGTAGACCCTCAGTTATCATCCAACACGCATGAATAACTTTCAATGAGCGTCTAGGATATTTTATCATGTGTATAAATAAATAGAAATCATTGATTTCAGGATTAAGAAATACAGGACCTACCCATGGTGTTATATAGATTTTATATCTTTATTTCGTTTACAATTGACAACTTTTAAATTAGTTTCTCGTGAAAATAATTTTATACAGGATTTAAAATGGCAATCTGGAATGTTTTGGAAAAAATAGGTAAATTGATTTGAGGCTCCGAGATAACGCTAAGTCATTTTTTTTCAAAGCTCCAGTGGCATTTTCGTTAAGAGATAAAATTGATGAGGCGTTGCAGCGAAAGGCGAGTTAGGTATTTTAAAACCCGTCCAGCATTCTAGATACGCGTCACCGATAGTACCAGTGCTCGAGCAAGACGGATCGGTGAGATTGTGCGTCGATTATTCACAGCTAGTCGTCAAGCAATATCCTTTTCCTATGGTTAACAACGTTATTATATACGTTTCTTAAAATATCATTTGTTTGTTTGTTTCTATGACAGATATGCTCATAAGCCGTGGCCACGTGTTTGTGATTGCTAATCAAATAATTACATATACCAATGACGTTGTGGTCTACTAAACTAAGTATGTGCATGTTGTAGCAATATCCTGGATGTACTTATATTGTCCTCCGTGCGGGGGCCGGTCCGTGTTGGATGCGGGTGGCGCGAGATCGGCCGTCTTGGCGTTCTTTGAGGGAGGCCTATGTTCAGCAGTGGACGGATAGAGGCGGATGATGATGATATTGTCCTCCCCTATCTTTCTTACTCTCCCCGGTGTGATTTGAATCCGTATCGACATTATCACGCTCTATCAGTCCACTGTTAACAGAGTTTTAATGAAACGAGATTGTCATATATTTACACCATACCTTATTTCAAATATCTGTGATTTACACAATTAAAATATTTTTGCCTTACTAATGAATTAATTAATTAAGTAATCGATTCTTGTTTACGTACAAGCAGTGTCTAACAAATCGCTCGTTAACAACGCCGGCGGACGTGCAGACGATCAATCTTGTGAGCTATTTCAAGCTGTGACGGCACTACTTACAATCGATACGCTTTTATTGACATGTTGTCGTGGACAGTAAGTTTAGTTTAGTGATTAGTCCATACTCCAGACTGTGCTGACTTTTACCGATGGGAATTGGCTTATGCTGTGTGCCCTTCTTCATGGGTACCACCATCTTGCTTGTTTCTCCCGTCAAACAGCTGTGCTGTGTTTCGGAGAGAAGGGCAAGACAGGCAGTGTAATTACTGGCGCCGAGACTTAACATCTTATGTCTTAGGATAGGCAGCACATAGATGAGTTGCCTGGGCACGTTCCAGGTAAACTAGTTTATGTTCATGGGCGATGCTGACCACTTAATATCATGTGCCTCGTCTGCCCGTTAACCTAACAAACTAACATTAAAAAGATACATTAATTCTTGACTGCTTAGTTCTATATCCGGTTGGAGATAGTCCAAGTTATTGTTCCGGCCCCACCATGGTTCAGGCCTTGTCGTGGCGGTGGGGCTCAGTAGCCTAAAGTGTGCCCAGCACCTAGGGCGAAACGAATTACCGAGGGGGCTCTTTGTACCCCTCTTATAAGAAGAGGGAGAGGGAAAAAAAGGGTTTAAATAAGCACAATGTAATCATAAATTGGGTCACCTCGTTGAAATAAGCTTCGCCCTCGTTTCTGACGTACTGTTCGGGAATGGAACGGAGTTCCTCAGGAGTCATGGCTCCAAATACATTTTACATTTAGAATGAATAGATTTGCCCACTGTATTCTGTCTGATACCCCCTATGAAGTTACAGCTATCGGGCCTTCTGAAAAAGTTGAGTTGAACTACCATGTAAATTTTTGCCAATAAGTGATTTTTCAGAGTCACTTACCCTTGACACAGTGAGGTTGGTAGGGACAATATGGTTCTAAAACGCCGGGAAAATATTTGTTCCAATTACTTCTATTGTCTGCAGTTCTTGAAAGCCAGTAATAAGTACCTTTGGAATGAACAACAGTTACATCCAAGCGTATTGGTAATGAAAAAGGTATTACGAAAGTGTGCTAAATACTAATTAGTTTAAGCAGATGACTTTCTTCGTTTCTTTAAACGTGCTGACACCCACGTTGGGTGAAATCGTTAATAGCTAGTAGGCTTAATATATAATACTTACATAATAAGTTAGAAGGTAAATTAATCAGCTGTCAATTTCTAGGTGGACTAGCAGCGGGGTCGCTGGCGCAGCTGATCGCATCTCCAACCGACCTGGTGAAGGTACAGATGCAGACGGAAGGCAGGCGCGTGCTGCAGGGCAAGGCGCCAAGATTCACCAACTGCAGGCAAGCGTATGCGAGACTGTACGCTGAGAGCGGGATCTGGGGGTTTTGGAGAGGTAAGAATTCGGGAAACCAGGGATTTAGGTTATGCCCCACACACTCAAATGCGTATTAGCGAACTCCACACAAGCTCAAAGACTTTTATCAGGCACGTAGAATTCGTCACACGTAGTTTTTGCTCACCGGAAAATAACATTGTGAAGTCTGCAAGCCCGATAACTCTTTGAAGGTATGTGAAGCTTGCACGGGTCTTCGCACCAAATCTTGAGATCAGTGCAGTGGTATGTTTGAGTTGTTCATGGTCACCTACCTCCATCCCGCTGATCTCTTCTATCAAACAGCTTTTGGAAAGAAGGGACAGGCAGGTACTGGCGCCAAGACTTAAGTCCGTTACGGGTGTGGACAGAAGACATGAAGGAGTTGCTTGGCCTAGTCCCACCTCCCATGTGATGATGAAAACGTTTATGTTCCGACCGTTTACCTTCATGCGGAACGTGTCAGTTCCTTGTCTATCCAATTAACATAAAAACGATTGTTTTCTAATGAATTTCACTCAAATAAAAACAATTTATTATTTATGGATACTATAGACTTTATAGCAACCATGCCCTCTTGTGACCATGTTGCTGTAAAGTATCCGAAACGTCAGGCTTGTAAAAAACTTAATTGGCCGCGATAAAATCCGTAAAAAATGTTTTATTATAATAATAAAAAAAAAACAATTCCAGGCGCTATACCGAACGTGCAGCGTGCCGCGCTGGTGAACATGGGCGACCTGGCAGCATACGACTACACCAAGCGGCTGCTGGTGAACGAGTGGGGGCTGGCGGACTCCACGCTGGCGCAGGCGCTGGCCGCGGTAGCTGCGGGGCTGGTCGCCGCGGTGATGGGTACTCCCGCTGACGTGCTGAAGACCAGGCTCATGAACCAGCCCGTGGGTCCAGATGGGAGGTGATTATTTTTTTATAGCATAAGAGGGTAAACTCTGTCTGTCTAAACATCAGCAGATCTAGTAAGAGTACCTTGCTACTTTGCAACCGAATTGGGCCGGTACGACCGGGGTGGTACCTCTCGCTCTCATAACACCGCGTGAATTGACAGCTGTGCTGTCGCGTTTCATGCGGTTTGTGAGTTTCCGGTGGCCTATTGGGGCCTGGGGAGATAGGGAAAAGGAGGGCAACGCATCTGCATAATCTCTGGTTGTGCGGATGTGTATGGGCGTCGATAGTCGCCAAAAGGCTTCGACTGCTCGTTTATGCTATAAAAAGAAAACAAATTATAGCTGAAAAAGTCGTGATTCACATGAATGCAATTTATATTTGATACTAGGTATACTAGCGGGTGCCCGAAGCTTCGCTATAATTTTTATAGCCGATTTCACTCAGCGTTAACCACGCGTTAACGTAACATTTTAACGGTGAAATATTTTAATAAATCGGTTGAGTTGTTTTTTAATTATTTATTAACCGACAAATAATCAAACTATTCTCTACTTTCTGATAAAAATATTGATGTAACCTGCTCTAATTCGTAACGAAGCCAACAGTGAAAACCGTATCAAAATCCGTTGAGGATTTTAGACAATTACGCAAACAGACCAGCACAAAAAGCGACTAATTTAAATACTAATGTAAAAATGGTTTTAACGTGACAACGTCTTATAATTCGATGGAGCCGGCTGCACGCACGAAAGAACATGAATCTGCGGCTTTACCTCGATGTGAGGCGTTCCATTTTCTTATGACGTTGTCACGTTCAACTATCGTCAGTAAACCGACTTTACCGACAACCGATTAATATATATAATATAATAATTTGAATTAATGCATGTTCGATACTTTTGACCCATTTCAATGTTTTTGTATTATCCATATTCTCATTTAACATCAAAGATCTTTTCCATTTAGTATATTGATATTAATAAACACTACATTTTATTTATTGTGATATTATGATATGTCAAAAATTTGAAGACCCACACGAGCAACCGTAGACAGAGAATACTATAGACTGCTGGATAAAGCTGTTATTTTAATATTACAAACAGACACTCCAATTTTATTTATCTGTATAGATTTATAGATACCTATCCAGTCCTAATACATTAGAGTTCTAATATACATTTTTATAAAAGATCATAGGGTCTACCGGAGCTAAAAGTATGCCCTCGTATCAGTTTAAATTAAATACGCAATAAAGAATCTCAAACAATCGGGCACAGTATAAAATAATTTGTCAAAACAAAAAAATACCAATAAAAAAATAATAATATGAGTAATGTTTTATTTAGCTTGTCATGTTTTTTTATATTTAGCGTTTTGCCTATAAAGTAGGCAAAAGGTTTTTGTATAGCAACCCCCATTTCAGACGTCACTTCAATATATCTATCTCATGTCGCCACGGCTGGCAGCAGTCTATAGTATTCTCTGTCTACGCGAGCAACAGATAGCAATAGGTATCACAAAAAAATTGTAACGATCATCAAGCATTTAAGTAGTATTTAATACAAATCCTGAGATAATACTGGATAATGTGAATGAGACTAGCAATTATTTTGTATTATAATACTAAAGACTTACTAATAGGTAAGAATATGTATTCTTAATTAATATTTTGAATATAAAATACCCAAATAATCCGTTCAATATAAAATATCAGTGCAACATTGTTTAGCTAAAACTGCACCGCTAGTGCATTTCGAAGTCGGACATATGTTTAGAATAACAAATGAAATTGGCAATAAGTAGGTCTGTGCGTCGAGCGGGGTCGAGGTCACGAGAGGGTCGAGCGGGGTCGAGGTCACGAGGGGGTCAAAGTCGACCCGCCCCGCGCACGCTCGATATAGCTTTCGCTTTCGTTTCAAATACAATAAATAGGTCGCTAAGGTCACGTAGGGACAAGAAACTTTCGTTTTGGTTCAATGTATAGGTACTTTTGTTTTACTTTTTATTTCAAGGTGTTTGTCGCAAATTGTATAATAAAAGGACGCTATAATCTGTAATATTCGTTTCATCTTTTTTACTGACGTACCTAAGGATTCTTTTTAAATATTCAGGTCATTGAATATTTAAAAGAAAAACAGGAAATTATTTGCTAAAAAAATCCTCTTGAGATATTGGCGACGACCTCTGTGGTTCAATGGTTAGCGCGTTGGCGCTCAAGCCGGAGGTAGCGAGTTCGAATCCCGCCAGGGAACAAAAAGTTTCCTGGGTCATGGAAGTGTATATATAGATAGATATTATATGATAGAAAGTCTTAAATATATGTATAGTATAAAAGTATTAAATATATTTCCGTTGTCTGGTAGGTACCCGTAACACAAGTTCTTCGAGATCTTACCACGGGACCAAATTGACGTGGTGTGAAAGCGTCCATAGATATTATTATTATTTATTCACTGCCTAAGTTTTATTAAAAATGGTGATACAGGATATTAAAAGATATAGGAATTTAATTACATAAATTATAATAGTACCGACATGAATTAATTTTACTTCTAACAAGTATGTTGAAAGATTAATGACATGGGAACTGCAAATTCAAAAATTCTGGTTTCGTTCCTCTCGTTAAGAAAAATATCTATTCTGTCTCAAATAACCTTCGAAATTCGAAAATAAAATTGTTTTATGTTTGTTTTCAGGGGTAAACTTTATAGAGGAATGATCGATTGTCTACAGCAGTCCGTGAGGAATGAAGGAGTGCTGTCCCTGTACAAGGGTTTCCTGCCCTTGTGGATGAGGCTCGGGCCCTGGGCCCTGATCAATTGGATCGCCTTCGAAAACATTATGACCGCTATTGGAGGTCACACTTTCTAAATTTACCGTATTTGCGTAAAATGTATCGCTAAAATATATGATATTGATAACAGAGGTGAACAGAAAAGTTTGATACCCAAAGTAATATCCGGAAAGAGTATATACACCGATAGGTGAAGAAAACTTTTTTAAAACCTAATTCGTAATACTGTAAGTAATAAAATCTTATATTTTGACCAAAATATTTCAAAATATAGCATTATGCATCGTGAAATATAGGTATGTATAGACCACTATCAAGATAGTGCATGGAATGCACGTCATAAATAAAACGCATAGCCTAATATTTAATCAAAGTGCTGTTTTCATAAATATTATAACACATTAGGTACTACTTTTTATCGATAGATAATTATTGTTAGTAACGCACATCCGACTTTGTTTTTCTTGCATAATATGTTACACTGTAGTATCTATAATCTACGCCAAAATATGATGAACTTTGCTTTAAGTGACGATGGTAAAAAAGACATAAATCGTTTTTAAAAATCTTTACAGGCAACTTGCAAGTACCTGTTTTTTAATTGTACGCAGTGGAACCTCAGCCACAAAAATGTAACTATTTTTCTTATAATGAAACAATCATTCCTGTTTACCTACTACAAAGCCGAGGTTTGTTAAAGTGGCTGTTTGTTAAGAAAAAGCAATAAAAAAGCCTTAAAATATTGTCTATGTCAGAAGTTCTAATGTGTATCTTAGGAATTTCTATAATTGTCGTGCAAAAATAATACCTATTTACTAAAGATTTTTCTGACAATAATTTTTATAACATCGAATTTACACACTGTTGCACAGTGAAAATGTGCTTAATAAGATATATAATACTATCAAAAATTCATCTTAGATTCCAATGTAGTTTTATTAAAATAGGATTTAATAATATGAATTGTTTAAACCATTGAGTTAAATAGAAATAGACACTAATCGAACATATAGAATATGAAATAAAAGTAAGTACTTCAGTACGAATTGGTACCTACAGTAAATAGTGAGAGGTTAAATTCTATTTATTTGACCCAATTATTCTTTTTATAAGGTTTAGGGCTGAGAAGTCAGAATAGTTTAGGGTCATTTACACAAAAAGCTGACAGATCCAGGTGGAGCTTCAAGCGCAATCTTGAAAAAAAGTGTTTGGCCGATATCTCGTAAATTATGTAGTACCTACATAAGGCAAACTCATTGAAACCATTATTGTAGAGAAAAATTCGGTTGTCTGTAAAGTCGGTTTACTGACGATAGTTGAACGTGACAACGTCATAATAAAATGGAACGCCTCAGAGCGAGGTAACGCCGCATACGTCATGTTTTTTCGTTCTCGCAGCCGGCTCCATCGAATTATAAGACGTTGTCACGTCAAAAAAAAGATTTATGGCCCATTTGAACCGGTTTTTTTATCTCGCCGATAGCTCTTAAAATATTGGATTAATCAATAAATGCATCTAGGTTTTCCAAGTTAAACGTATATTTTTACTGTAGGTACTAAATATAATCTTGGACGGACTGAAGTAAGATACGCATGAGGTTGCAAATAGATTTTTCTATGAAGTGTGTGCGACAACTTCATTGTGGCAATGTGAAATTGTTCCTATATTATATTAAAGGACCCCGTGTCTATTTCTAACTGAACTCGATGTGGACAGGTGATATATTGTGATAATAGTAGAATATAATGTTATATAATTTAAAATGATGGATTTTACTTAAGTGGAATAAGTTTTATAGTAAGACTTAAGTCAAATGACCCTCAGAAACATAGTTTTCTCTATATATTATGCAACTTGCATCCTTAGGGTGAAGAAGTAATTGCCAATTGGACGACAGTTATTTGATCTGTGGAGACTGTGGAATATTAAGTTCTTCATAAATAGATAAAATCCACCTCAATTATAGAACTTGTTAAATATTTTGTCGATTTTCCACAAAAAAACTATGTTACCAAACTATATAAGTTATCACGTATCATGATATTTTCGACATTTTGAAGACTATTTCACGTGAAAACTACTTTAAATTGTTTTTTTTTAAATGTCCTAGTACTATTACAATGATACTACCTACATAGTGCCGTAACCCAAATGAATTAATTATGGTTTGCCTATTTTTAATTGTAACTCAATAACTTATTATAATGCAACAACTTTTACGGATTTTATCACGGATGTTCGACCCTCCCGTGACCATGGCGTCAGTAAAGTACCAGCAAACCTATCCGAAACGTCGGACTTGTAAAAATTAAACCGCGATAAAATCTGTTAAAGTTGTTTCATTATAATGAGTTAACAACACATACATACGATGTTACTACATAGTATTATGACTAGGTGTAGAAATGATAGAGGAATAAGGCTTTGCTTGCTTTGCCCATGTTCTGTGTAATATATATCTAAATACATACTTAAACAAGTGGATGGGTTATGAAATTATAAAATATTTGTTGAAAAGGTTTAATAGAAATGTGGTCGTTTTAAAAAGTCCTCACATAGTTGTATAGTAGTTTTAAGTAATTGTTAGATGTTCCTATTTGTATTTATTACATTATATTATATGATCTATATTTTGTTATCACTTTAATTATTTGTTTATTTTAAAGTTTGAATCATGTATACTCGTACATACAGCTGAAGTAATAAATTTATTTCGACCAAAAGCACAATATGTGAGTTTTAGAAATATTTAAGGCTTTGTTGTATGATCGTATTTTAAGCCAATTTTATTTATTGTTGATGTTGACTTATGATGTTAGATAATATAAATGGTTGTGCGAATATTGTGTTTTGATTACCAACAAGCATCAATTCAATAAACATAACTTTAGGTACATAAAAAAATATATAAAATTTATATATAATTGGAATTATTTAAAAAAAAATCATGAACATAAGAAACACTACACTTCCTATTTCATTTTCTCCCACGTTAAATGTTGTTGTGTACGTCTCTTTTTACTGTCGCTTTTTCGTTTCATCGACTGTCAAATCACATGGTCGTTGGATGATAGAGAAGTTTTCACTTCAAAATATTTTTTTCAAAATTGTTTTAATAAAACGTTAAAACTTTACACAAAGATAACTATTTTTACAGCTTTTTTTTAACAAAAGAGGAGAACTAGAGTAGTCCAAAAGTGTGAACTTGTTGTTTGGTGACATTTTTAAATATAAGCATCACATAATCAAAATATTATTAGTGTAAAAGGTAGAAAGGCTTTAGGCTACTAGTTTTATTACTTATCGTTTATCGACATCTTTGGTACAAGAAAGCGCAAGTTACATATTATGACAACGCCATCTAGTTATAAAAATACGAAACTATACTTAATTTTATTTTTGTAGGCACAATTTAATCAGGGTAACTCGACTCAAATTAACTTACGCATATCGTACGTAAAGTGTATATATATTTACTGCAAAGTTAACTTTTAACTAAAACTTATATAGTCCACATTGCTAATTACATACCGAGACTTAACAGGATAGGCATATGTCTCAGGATAGGCAACACATAGATGAGTAGCCTGGGCTCGTTCCAGGTAAACTAGTTTATGTCCATGGGCGACGTCGACCACTTATCATCAGGTGGCACGTTTGCCAGTTTGTCTATCCAACTAACATAAAAAAATTAAAAACCGAATTGGACCGGCCATGACCAGGGCGGTAGTTCTTGTTCATATAACACCGGAGTCAATTGACATTATGCGGTCGCGTTTTGTGAGTTTCCGGTGGCCCATTGGAGGATAGGGAAAAGGAGGGCAACGCATCTGCATAATCTTTGGTTGTGATGTGTGTGGGCGTCGATAGTCTCCAAAAGGCTTCGACTACTCGTTTGCCCTCCAATGCTATAAAAAAAGCAAGCAACATCGACGAAGTAAAGAACTAGTAATAATTTATAAACACAGTTAGCAGTTCGTCATTTGTGGTAAAAGTTCTTAACTCTGCTTACACTTTGTTATAGCTGCTTTCAAAATCAAATGTGAAATTGTATATTCTAGTACAAGGCGTTAAATAAAAGTCAAGTTACAATATTAAATTTATTAGTAAAAAATATTATACATCTTCCACAATATTGGAGAATCATAACTTAATTTAAATATTTGATTATTATATAATTCAGCATTTTCGATTCCATACAAAATACGCTCACTAGCGAGAAGCGCGTGTTTGCTCGTACCGTTCTCAACACATACACTAAATACACACAAGTTTAAATGCTTCGCTGAATGGAAATCTATGTTTTATTTTATATCATTGCCCTAATGTTAGAATTACTCGTCGATTAATATTATTCATTTTGTATCGATAAATAGTAATTTTGGGTACATTACAATAACAAAAATAAATATCTACATTGATAACGAGCACTCAAAATTATTTATTTCAAATTCTTGACTATGTTAACGCTAGCTAAGTACAGGCACGGTGTGCCGTAATCGTTTTAGTATTCGTAGTAACTACGCATTATTCCAAACATTTCCATTTTATTCATTATTTTGACAAAAAAAAAACACTACACGGAAAAATATTCAAAATAAAAAAACACCAAAAGCCTAAGCAACGCGAATTTATTTATATAAAAACGTTGTACATCGTATCAAAAACGTCGCCAATATAAACTTTTAACAAGCAATGGTTACTTCGCTTGTTTGTGCGAATACAAAAGTTATATCTATCGAGAGCAAAGCAGGGGTGACGATATGAGGCCGATTACTGTGAAATGGATTAAATTACCAATATCGACAAAGGTTTTCGATGTGAAACATCTATTGGCAGCAAAATCAATTCGAATGCCGCGACGGCAAACGGAATGACGGTGTCACGCTTTTCAATGTATTTCTTTATTTTATTCCTTCTTTCGTTATAGATTTTCATAATTAGAATTCTAATATTAGCATAGACGTTTCACATCTGCCAGAGGCCTAGCGACGGGCAAAATTAAGTAAGTTCGTTTTAAATAAATAACTCCAATATGGCGTTCATTTTCGTTTAATAGCGCGAACAAAAAAACGCTGTTTAGTACCAGAAGTAAATCACCGAAATTGGTTGTGAGTTTCACGACCAATACAAGAGAAGTTTTAGAGTACCTTAGATATTCCTTCCACTTCAGCCACCGGTAACTTAGAAGATAAGTCAGCGATCATTTCATTCTTCATCAATTTGTCTTTCCCTCACGAGTATTCGGCGGGCGTGTGCCGCTATTGAGTCCGCACTCGAGAACATTCTAGATTTGTGTAGGCAACGACTGCATTAGTACAGGCGGCGGCCAGGGCTCCCCGCCTGAGGGTCTCACCCTCATCACCATCACGACAAGGACTGATCCGAATGTAAACCTGAATCATCATCGAATTCAGTTGTAGGGAGAGCATGCAGCTGCTTGAACATTGGAATCTCTTCACTTCTCATCCAACCATCGCCTTCGTCCTCTGGCTCCGTTTCCATCTCAGCGTAACTCCTTGTGTCATTGCGTTCCTTGGATCCGGGGCGCCCACGATCTCAACAAATCATGCGACCTTTGTATTCGCTTCAACTCCCAGAGCGCGTTCTGATATAAATGTTCCCGCTCCTTAAGTTGTCGTTCATGGCCTGAAATCTTGTTGTTGGTTGTTGTTGAAGTAGCCTGTCCTTATCACGGAGGGTTCCCATGAGTCTTCTCTCTAGATCTGAACTCTTATAAAATCTCTAATCTCTTATAAAATATTATCTAGGAATATCTAATATCTTGCCTTCAAAGACGCCAACTAGTCTTCTGCTGCTGTATGCTCAGTTACTACAAAGACCTCCTAATGCTTTGCGGGACGCGAGAGAAACAAGGAAGTAGTACTTTGTCTCAAACTGACTTGTATATTGGTCAAATGATTCTGCTGCGTCCCGCAAACATACGGGTGCTAAAATATCAATTTTCTGCTCGATATATTTAATATACTCCTAAAGATTCAAGTGAGAGTACCACAATTATATATAATATTTGGAATTGCGAAAGTTTATAATAAGAAAAATGTATATGATTATACCTTCGATTTATATACCTCTTGACTATTATATATTACTTGATTAATATGCGTCTCATATCATCACCCATGTCCCGTAGGACTAAACCGGTATAGGGATACATGGTTATATACCAAAATTGACCAAATGAACTTAACATAACTTAACTATCGTGTAAAATGGTAAATATTGTAAATGAGCATTATACACTAAGAGGGATAAATAAAATGGGCATAAAATCACAATAAAACCTATCTGAAGGGTCGACCGAACTACCCTCACTAAGTCATATAAAATTCTGGCACGTACCGGATAATAGCATCCATCAAATATGTCACGTCAATAAATTCGTCGAACGAAACACGAAAGAATATTTTTGTACTGGCAAACTTATTGCAGATAAAGGCAGCGTCGTTAACTCATATCAAAATAGCTGTAGACAAAGCACCATAACGCCATAACATCACTACTCCTCGATATATTTTACCTCGGTAACCCGCGGTGCGCGCGACGACATAAGTATAGTTTCGACAAAAGCGTTACAGCAAGTTTTATAGAGAGAGAAAGAAGTAACACTATCTCTCGGCGGAGCGCGCTGATTGGTCGTTTGTAACGAAAAATCACGCGTGAAAGAGACAGCGAATACAGTCTTTTCTGTTTAAATTTCTCATGTAATCGCGCGCTTTATAATTATTATTATATTAAATTCCTAATTAATTGCTTTATTGACATTTTAGCGGGTTAAAGGCCGTTACGTAGGCCTGCTGGTAGTTTAGGTGGATGTTAGGGCGAACACCGAGGGGGGGTTTAGGTGTAAAACAAAGGTTGCGCACGCATAGACAGGCAAGGGCGTGTGTCTAGCACTATGAGTGGTAGGCCGTGACGTACGACGCTGGGAACAGGCCGCGGCGATGCGCTATCTCCCCCTGGAAACAACACATTGCAATATATCATTTATAAGGTCAAGGTCACAAATATGTGAGGTGGGTATGGAGTATGGACTAAGGGCCATAATTCACCGATGCGCTGGCCCAATCGTCAAAGTCTTAATCAGGCATGCAGGTTTCCTCACGATGGTTTCCTTCTGCAAGCAAGCGGTGTTCTAAAATCTATAGGAATGAAACTCTGGTTTTAGAATTCATTTCTTAATTGTAAAACGATTGTTTTAAGACTAAAATATAGTTTTAATATTTTTGATAAAATTTTGATTTTATCAAAAATATTTATATTGTAATAAGCAAAATACATTTTCTTTCGAAATAGGGATGGTTGTTACAAATTCATGTTATTTATATTTTACACATTAAACACAGTATAGCAGACTCTTAAATTGCTATTTTAGGTTTTCAAAAACCTAAAATAGCATTTTAAGAGTCTATTTATTTGTCTTAAATTAAAGAAAATGATTTTAAAATGCGTTATTTATCACAAATTATCAAGTGACTGCGAACGCCATTATAGTACGATGACGTCACTGACCAGTAAAGAAAAAAAACTTTTATGACACTTGGAATTGAAAGTGAAAACGGTTTTAATATATTCCATCAAGTTACGTAAGGAGACAAATAAGTATGCGATCTCATTCACGAAACTGAGGAATACGAATTGCACTGCATGCATAATGTAACGGTACTCGGCGAATACACCTGCGTCTCAGCTGGAGGGAAATAAATTAAGAGGTCAGAGTCGTCGATAATATGTATTGTTGTGAAAACAGTATATCAGCTGGTTAGTAGACAAAACAGCTTATAAACGAAGAATATGTAGTAGTACATACTACATATTCTTCGTTTATAAGCTGTTTTGTCTACTAACCAGCTGATATATATTAAAACATGAAACTAGGGTTAGGTATATCCTAATTCTTAATGTCTCCTCATATTATATACATATACGATGTTTATCTAATAAAATATAAAGCCGATTTTTTTTATCGAGACAGGCCACCTGATGTTATGCAGTCAGTGTTCTGTGCCAGTAATTACACTGCCTGTGGGCAAGACAGGCTTTCTTTCCGAAACACAGCAAAGCTGTCAGAAATAAGCAGGATGATGGTACCCAAACAGACGAAAACGCGGTACAACGCCCCTCCTACCGGTACACGCATACCACCAAGACAGCAAACTGGTGGTTACGACTCGGCTTTGGCGCTGCCTGCGTTCTTTACGACCATGCCATTGATGACCATAATCGCTCTGGATCTGATGACCTCACCTGCCACCAGTGCTGGTCGGAGCGGTCCGTGACGGTGATGACGTCACCGCGCCTGAACTCCAGCTCGCCCGCCTCCTGGGGGGTGAAGTCGTACAACGCCTGCACCAACATCTGTAACACAATGTCATTTTCCATTTGAGTATGGACAAGTAAACAGACACACAACTCGATAAGCAAAAAATATATCATTCGACGCGTGGTACGTGAATACAGAAAAACGGCAAGTGCGAACCTGGCTCACGCTGAGGGTTTCGTAAGAAATTATTATTCTTATATAATAAATCAAGTACTGTTTTAGGACGTTTCCTTGACGTTTAGAGGTTATTGCCAAATTTCAAGATTATATGTCAATGTGAAATACCCTTTAGATACGTTTTATTTGACGGTACGGACGGCCATAGCCTACAAAAAGACGGATAACGGAGTGATCCTATAAGGCTTGCGTTTTGAGGAAAGCTACCCTAAAAAGTACCAGCTAGGAATTTGCCATAAATATCTTAGTCACGTTAAAGTTAGTTGCAGAAAGTTGTGAGTGCGCATAACACGTTTTGCATAGAAATATATCCTTTTGCAATTTTACTAGTGGTAGCTTTATCCCCACCATGGTTCTAGCCTTGTCGTGGCGGTGGGGCTCAGTAGCCTAGGGTGAGTTCAGCACTTTGGGCGAAGCAAATTGATGCGAGGGGGCTCTTTATACCCCTCTTATACGAGGGGACAAAAGAGCAGGGGAGGACAGGGGGACAACCTCACTGTGAAGTTGGCGTCTGTTCCTTGGGGACTGACTAACCGTCGAGATGCCCTGTAGCTCAACAGACCCGGGGCACCTCACCAAAGGCATTGGTGGCACTCGCCGGGTTTTAGTGGGTAGAGCTGTGTCCACTATACCATCTTTCGGGCGCAGCGAGTCCCACATACCCGCCTGGGGAGTCCCCACTCACCTGCGGGGTGCCTCAGAGCATTTCCCGGTGTAAAAGAAAAAAAAAAGGGTTCGAATAGGAACGAGAGGCTTGTCCACATGTCCGCATCGTACGCATCACAATAGTATTCTTCGTATAGAAAGTCATTAAAGTGCGTCCACTTATCCGCACCATTGGATTGAACTCGAGTGTCATTTTTAAGTGAATACAACAATCGGCTTGATGAGATGGTTACGATGCGGACATTTGGACGCTTACCCTAATACAATATGGAACGCTAATTTATTATCTCATGTTCGGGTTGGATACATCAATCTTCCAATTCCTATCATCATCAGCGTCACCCCACTTGTAGTCACACAACTTCAATGAGATTTAAATTTACAGACCTCCCGTTACCAAATACTAAATTCAAACTAGTCAAATTCTAGTCTAAGTATAATTTTAATTTTGGAATCGAAAATGTATTTATATATTTGTCCTTTAATTGCGCACAACCTCCTAAGCGATTCGAAGCGAAGATTATAAGGAACGACATAGGCTATTAAAATTATCGTGATCGACCTGGAATCTGCTGTTAATCTACGAGTAAGTTAATACTGCGGTGGCCAGTAATTAAATAAAATGCCATTATGCCAGCGTTATCTCGAACCTCCAATGTATACTCTCGGGAAGGTTCCAGCAACATTGCCGGAGAACAGTGAGCGATACAATACAAATTATGAGTGGTAATGAATTTCAACTAATTTGCCGTAATTAAATCCTCTGTGCTCAGCGCGCCGTAACCCAATTAGACGGGTTCTCATTATTCGTAGTTTCAAACTAAAGCCAGCCAAAACAATATATATATATATATATATATATATATATATATACATATATATATATATATATATAATATTATGTACGTCATATTATTAGGGTTTTCATAACGAAACTACTTTTGTTTTGCCTCCACAATATGTATATGTAGGATAGAAATTGGACTTTAATTTATTGTATCTATTTTTAAATGAAGTTTAAACTACATTTAAAAGTGCTATCTATATTCAGAATTATCCTTTCAATTGCACAGTATCTATTTTTGTTCTAAAATATCTGAAATGTTTACTAAATGTAATGAACCGACTGTCCGTTTGCCCCTCTTCTATATATAAAAAAAAATGTCCTTGATCATCATTATCAGCCTTTCTCCGTCAACTGCTGAACCTATTTCATTGTACGTCACGACAACTGAACTTTTTAGGGTTCCGTACCCAAAGAGTATAACGGGAACCCTATTATTAAGACTCTGCTGTCTGTCCGTCTCTCTCCAGGCTGTATCTATAAATCATTTGCCGTGATAGTAAGACAATTAAAATTTCTCAGATGATGTATTTCTGTTGTCGCTATGACAACAAATACTTAAAACATAAATAAAACTATTATTTAAGGGGGGCTCCCACACAACAATTTTTTGCCGCTTTTTTAACGGCACCAGTTAGGCAGACGCTTGAAATTGTCACAGAAAATTTAATAGTTAATATATAACTAACTTTAAAAATTAATAATTCGATTAAAATTAAATATTTATAAAAATCATGTATGGTATAAGCGACACCTATATATCAAAGAAATGGTAACCGAGCTGTCAATCCACAATACTTCAATCATCCGAGTCACTTTTCATTACATTTATTATTTATTTATTTATTTCAACCACAACTTAACTAAGTATCATTACAGGCACCACCCAATTCGATAGTATATATATATTTGAAATATCAATAGCCGTAATATTGTTTTAAATGTTGGATATATGTTTTTTTTTATGTTAGTTGGATAGGCAAACTAGCAAACGTGCCACCTGATGGAAAGTGGCCGACGTCGCCCATGAACATAAACTAGCCCACCCGGAACGAGCCCAGGCAACTTATCTATGTGTTTCCTATCCTGAGACATAAGATGTTAAGTCTCGGTGCCAGTAATTACACTGCCTGTCTTGCCCTTCTCTCTGAAACACAGCAAAGCTGTTTCACGGGAAAAACAAGCAAGATGGTGGTACCCATGCAGCCGGGAGCGCGGCACAGCGCTTCCCTACGCGGTACGGTGATGGTACGGAACCATTTGTGCGTGATACCGACTCGCACTTGGCCGGATTTTTTCACGTTGTAATATCCTAATAGATACCGTCATACCTAAGATACCTCTCGCTGCATTAAAACCCAATAATGTTTCATGTTACTCCACCCCACATCCGACGGAGTCGTTTGAACAGGAAGACATCCATAGCCCCATCTGCGGGTACCCTTGCGAGTGGACCTGACGCAAAGCCAGCATCCATCGCCTTGGGCTCACAGGAACATCAAATGTTTTGCCAGATATAAAATACCAAACTGTCCATTGTGAGTTAAATTTCTTGTTTGCCATATGAACGTAAATAAATGTTTATCTGGGAAGTATTTCTCTTAATGTAACAGATATTGTAAGTAAATATTGGTTCTTTACATTTCTCCATATAAATGAAGAAATACAACATTTAAAACAAAAGTACCGATGTACGACGTGTGTGAATAAACGACTGAAACAATTTTCATAAAACATATCTATAAACCATCGCTATATAAAACATATCTATAAACCATCGCTATATAAAACATATCTATAAACCATCGCTATATAAAACTGGCTTTTAGAGACACTGTACCTCGCAGATGAGTTGAAAATACAATATTTGTCAATTTGACCATTGTTTCTGGCCTTAATATATTAAAGGCTTGCAGTCCTGTGTCGGACAGAGCAGGACAGACACATGCCTGCCTATCCTGCCCTGTACAATTAAGACCTTTTGTTTGTGATAATGTTGATTAATGTTTCTGGCCTTTTAAAAGTTTACTTATACTCATGTGTCTCGCACAAGGCAAGACAGACACAGATCTATCTGTCCTCCCCACCATGGTTCAGGCCTTGACGTGGCGGTGGGGCTCAGTAGCCTAGGGTGAGCCCAGCACCTTGGGCGAAGCTAATTGAGTCGAGGGGGCTCTTTGTACTTCTCTTATAAGAAGGGACAAAAGAGCAGGGGCAAGGCGAGGATGGGAACCTCACCCCATTGTACTGTCTCAACGTTAGGAGGGGTTGTTCTGTGGTGCGGTACAACCCCTCTGTGGAGGTGGCGTCGGTCCCTTGCGGGACCGACTAGCCGTCGAGGTGCCCTGTTAGCTCAACAGATCCGGGGCACCTCACAAAGGCGGCACTGGTGTCACTCGCCGGGTTTTAGTGGGTAGAGCTGCGTTCCACTTACCATCTTTCGGGCGCAGCGAATCCCACATACCCGTCTGGGGAGACCCACTCCCCAGACGGGATGCCTCAGAGCGTTTCCCGGCGTTAAAGAAGAAAAAAGACCTACCTGTCCTGGCCTGTTCAGTTAAGACCTATTGTTTGTGATATTAATAATTGTATACAAATATATGATAGAGATGTTGACGCCAACACGACGCTGTTGTGTGGGATCATTTCCAAGAATGCCGATAAGCTAATAACCACACGCTTACATGATACAAGTATATGCCTTATATAGGCAAAGGTCACTGAAGAGCATGTATAAGAGAAGTATTTTAGTATTATTCGTTAGGCGTTCATCGATTAATAAGACGTTATCACGTCAAACTTGGCCAGATTGAAGTTATTTTTTAAAGACTTTCTTTCTCTTCGGGGGTTCTTACTTTTTAGATGTTATGTCAAAATCAGTTCAGCCATTTCAATGCAGATGCAATGCCCTCCGTTTCCCTATCCCCCTCAATGGGCCACCGGAAATTCACGAACCGCACGAAACGCGACAGCCTTTATCCCGGTATCATGTGAGCGAAAGGTACCACCCCGGTCGTGCCTGCCCAATTCGACAGCAAAGCAGCATGGCACTAACTCTTAGCTATTTTTTTATTTTAAGTACAACCTTTTAATATTTAATCGTTTCATGGGGTTTCAAATCATATTTTTATTAAATGTTTAAGACTTAAAAATAATAAATATTATAATTTTGTAATACCTATCCAGTATCCTAATCATGTGTGCTATTAATCATATCCGCTATGAAAGCTGCGCACATTCTTATACAATAGAGATTGATATTAAACAAATACAAGCGAGTTATTTTGAGGCCCGCTATCACGGTCAGAAATATTTACACACACTCATTATAAAAAGTTATTTAATAGTTTTAATCTCTTTTTTCTTTCTTTTTTCGAGAGAGAGAAAGAGTCTCTTGAGCTAGACATTCACTGACAATACCTAAACATCGAGCTCTGCGAAATAGATGTAATAAATATGGTAAGAGCCCCGTTGTACATACTTTATTGCTATACATATTATGAATACCAAAGTCATTTTCGTGACTTTGGTATTGTATGTAGCTGTAACTATGAGTTACCGCGGGCGAAGCTGCAACTTGTCATAAGCCAACGACTCTAATAATTTAATATAACTGAAGAGTTTGTTAGCAAACTAATCTCCAGAACTAAACTTTGAAAATATATTTTTGCGTTAATTATAGGCTATATATTTTGGAGAAAAGTTTTTTTATTTGGGGCGGGTGTAAACCAGGTGGCACAGTATGGAAACAACCAACAGACGCTCGCAACGGTACGCGCCAGAGGGGGTTGAGCGTCCTAACTCCTAAGCGGGCCGAGGCTCTCCATACGCGCGCGAGCTAGAACTAAATGATGTAAACGACAAAATGGTTTTTGTTATTTTATTTCGTTAAAAACAATAATTGGAGAAATTCCTTCTATAATTTTAAAGAACATAATATATGGACTCATATATGAAGAAAGTTAAGAGGCTTTAACCGGTCCCGTTTGCCCAATGGGATGTAAATCTCTTTTTAAAAAGTATTACTGATATTTTTTTCTTTGTTACAGAATTTACCTAATCATGTCTTGAAAACTAACAAAATAAGGTTTTTATCATGAACTATTAGGTCACCAAGTTATATTTTCATTCATTTTGCAATTACTGAAATAAATTGAAATTATTGACGACAAAATTTCCAATGCGAAATCTTGTCTCTTAATCTGTCAGTAGCTACTCGAATCAGCGAGTGCCGCGTGAAGACTAGTGGTCAGGTTTACGTTATCTCCGAAAATGGATGAAATTTATTATAAAGCAATTTGTTTTGTGTTAATATTAAACTGTTTTCCGCGTTTTAAACTATTTTTGCTGTGATTAACCGACGGCATGAGATTACCTATTTGAATCTATTTACAAGCTAGTTATTTCAAATGTTTACGCGAATTTCACTCATTATAAGGAAACTACTTTTACGGATTT
This sequence comes from Helleia helle, assembly GCA_963853865.1. NCBI lineage: Eukaryota > Metazoa > Arthropoda > Insecta > Lepidoptera > Lycaenidae > Helleia > Helleia helle. The sequence goes on along the minus strand of OY971426.1, from coordinate 14,425,234 downwards.
TATCGCGGGTCCCGTGACCACGGTTGCTGTAAAGTATCTGAAACGTCTAGCTTGTAAAAATCTTAATAAACCGCGATTAAAATCCGTAAAAATAGTTTCATTATAATAGTTATTTCAATTCGATATATTGATCACTACAGAACAAAAATGTTTAAAACTTAAAACAATTATTATGTATCAAAACATAAAACGTTACAACGCTATTGCTTCAATAAAGCGTAGGTATTTATAATTTATTTCATCAACTAGGCTTAGTTTCCATACTGTTGCATACATGTGTCAGAGGTAAATCTATTTTTCTTTTATATCAAAGGGGCCATCCATAAATTACGTCACACGAATTTCATGATATTTGGACTCCTCCCCCGTCCTTGTCACAGATGGTCACAATTATGAGACCCCTCTTCCCTAGTATGACGTCACATATTTTGCAATTTTGACATAAATAAATTGATAAATTAAAACAGCTGTTCCTCCCCCCCCACCCCGTAATGTATGACGTAATTTATGGAAGGCCCTTATTATGATCCTATAAGCTGTTACGAAAAACCGTTGTGCTATCTAAATCACTATACGTGCCGGGATCGGGAAAGTAATGTGATATGATTAAATATAATTTATTAAGAAAATAAAAAGTACATGACATGAAACAATGGCTGCCAATTAAATACACGCTTGGGCGGTACGTCTGAATCTCACTAGTGGATCATCTGAAATAGAAAATCAAAGTTTTATATTCTTTCCAATCAGTCGTCGCTAAGCGAGACTGTTATGTCTTTTAGTTTCGTTTAATTACTACCTACATTATGTTAAATTTAATACTAATCACTTCATAATTTACTAACAGCATTGTTTATAATTAATTATGTATGATTAGGTTAAGATTTATCTATATTATGCAGCCTGAAAATAAAGGTTTATTATTATATAACGATAAAGAGTTATTGCAATTTCTTACTATAAAATAATTATTAGTATTAATGATTAAATAAGTGCCATGAAAGAATCAGCCAGAGGAAATAAATTTACAGGCGCGAAAATTTCTAGAGTAACCACAACACTTTTTAAAACAAGTTGTAAGAAAATTTTATTTTATTAAATGATTAAGCCTTATTTCTTTTTTACAACTGTATAGTTTTTTTAGCTTCGTAAAAAGGGATTTGTAGACAATGTTGAAATGTCCTCCCCGAAAAAACATAATATAGTAAATAACATTCCGCACCAAACAGTTTTAATATAAAAAATATAAGAAACAATTCATTTAGAAAAAAAAAACATATTTTGGAGATTTTTTAGCAACACAGTTCCGAATGTTCGAGTTATTTTTGTAAATATATATATATACACATTAATTGCTTTATTAGGAAATATTAATGGCAGAATTATAATAAAATTATTTATGACCCATCAGTGGTTTTTCCCCAAATTGACGTCGAATATAGAGTAGACTATAGAAAAGGGAAACATGTCACTGGTATGTACGTTTGTGTATTTAATTGACTTGCGACTACCTTTCGAATGTTGCAAGGGACTGGTATGGGCATAGATGTTAACACCATACAAATACCTATAGGTAGATAGTTCGGCTTGTAGGTATTTCGTAGTGTGAGATTTTGATATATGTAGTTAAGATTTTATACGAAGTCCAGGACGCTATAATTATTTTTACATTACAAATACGTTTAATGAAATATTTACCACATAAACGTCGGCTATACAAATTAAATAACCACATTACAGTGCATGAGATGAAAGAGTTTTTATATCAAATACAGAAGTAATTTTATTATATTGGGGTCGACTTTTGACTTCTACGAAACCTCTAAAATCTAGATTAGTCGTCGAAGTTGTAGGATAAAAATGACTTGTGATGACTGATGATGAACACAAGGCTAGTATTCGTTCAGATGACCTGAAGATAAATCGGATGTATGTCTACATGTCTAGCGGTGTATTGGGAATTTATTTTACACGCGATGATTCATAGGTAGAATACATGGATATATTATGCTTCGTTCCATTAGAAGAATGTTGATAACATGCACGTAAAAAACAGTTTTCTACGCATTTAATGCAGTTTATCGATTTTTTTACGGAAGGACTTCCCGTGGCCATTATTACTGTAACGTATCCGAAGCTTGAGGTATAAGTGTCTCACTCAAAAGTGGAGGTCGCGTCTAGGTACCTAGACGAAGTGTTGGTCGGCCATTAACCAGATGGGAAGACGATCTCCGTGCGGTGGCCGGTCCGTGTTGAAAGCGAGTGGCAAGCGATCGGCCGTCTAGGCGTTCATTGAGGGACTATGTTCAGCAGTGGACGGATAGAGGCTGATGATGATCTAATACAGTGAGTAATAAATAGGCGAAAACGTTATAAATCTATTTGTATGTTTATGTGTACATACTTTTATTTATAAAATCTAGTTTAAAATCAAATCACACCAACTTCTAAGTCTAAAATAGGAGTCATAGTACGTCTTACGTTTCATCGAAATCTCTAAACGGCTAAGTATGTCAATAAATAACCAACCTGTTGTCCGCGTGGGCGAGGCCGCGGGTTACAACTAGCTTATATCAGTGAATTAATACAAGATTTATACTAATTAATAAAGAGTTTATTTCTTGAAATACGCTATGGGGCCACAAATTACGTCACATAAGGAGGAAGTAAACGACATTGTGACAAGAGGTGGAAGGGATCCTATTTTTTGTCACACTAGTCTCGCTCTCGGGAGTTTCACAAATATGACCCGTGATAAGGACGGGGAGGGATTAAAAAATCATATTACACTTTTCTGACATTTCACTAGATTTAGTAAAATGAAAAGACATATCACTGATTTTATATTAGTATTTTGTCATTACTAGATTTGTTTAGTAAGAAGACGTCGTAAATAAGAATATTCAACATCTACCGAGATTTCGTGGTATCCCTAGGGATATCGTGAAATCACTGATATCCTCATTTCCCTGCGACATATAGACGATGTCGTATTTTGCTCTACTTTGGCCTTGATATGTGCTATTTGGCCTATTTTTGCGGGCGACTACAGTAAGCTGACCAATTTTGGTAAGATATTCAGTTGACTGTTATCGCCGTGACTATACTTAGCTAGTAGACGACTTGAGTTAATTAATGTGCTATAATTATTCGATTTTAAATGATATTGGGCTATGAATAAAATTATTGAGAAATTTTATGACTTTAGTTCATGAATTTTATAAGAGGCTATATTTGGATATTTTTAGTAATCAATAGTTTCACAAATGACAACGGTTTTAAAATAAGATGAATGTTTAAAATATTTATGAAAATATGTACTTTTTTTTTTTCGGGTGGCGAGCGCCGTCTTGACGTTTATTGGAACTGCTGTTCATAGGCCTCCTATGTACTTTATCCAAAGATGCGGTTGAATACAAAGGTTATTCCTTTCGATACTAGTTAGCGAGTTTAACTCTCTGTGACGGACGGTCACGAGAGGTTCGTTAATGTATGCTAACCCGTACCAGTACGACAGGGACATATGGTCCGAGCGATGAATACCACGCTTGTACGTGTAATGTTATGTTAGTTGGACAGACAAACGGGCGAAGGAGTCATTTGATGGTATTTAAGTGGTCAGCACCACTCATGATATAAACAAGTTAACTTGTGACTAATAAAAGCGACTCTTACGTCCATCTTATGTCTCGGCAACACATTTGTAACATAGTAAAAAACCGAAACATAGCGAAGTTTTTTCACGTGAGAAACAAGCAAGATGGTGGTACCCATGTAGCCGGGAGCGCGGCACAAGCGTCTCTCCTACGATAAACAACACCGGTGTATGTTTAACTTGTCACTTTAAATCTATTAAACTCGCTATAATAAATAGCTATCTTTAATAATATTATAAATGTGAAAGCGTGGATGTCTGTGGGTAACAAAACTGGCTGCTGAAGGGCGCGCATCTTATTAGTATGTTATCAATTATTATATTTAAACTCAAATATTTCTCTAGTAAATATTTTAAAGGCAGAAAGTGATGCTGTGGAAATATATTGAAAAACAAATGTGAAATTTGTTAAATACGCAAAATAAGAGAAATTTTATATATACAGACAAATTATGGTCTCATTATATGGCTCTATAGTTGATATCACGAAGAAACATATTATTAAGTTTGACTCATAAAACATGAAAAGGCTATACTTGAAAAAATACCAAACGTATTGCGTTTTCGAAAAATAACTATTGACCTTAATACGGCTGAACCGATTTAGATAAAATATGTCTAAAACCACGACTAGCAAAAAGAAAACCGCATCTAAATGGGTTCACTTAATTAAGAGCTGTACCACAGCCAGACATACACAGCTGTCAAACTCATGACATCGCTCTTTTGTCGTCGATGTTTAAAAATATATTAGGAACAGCAACGGATAGAAAACGCTAAATATTTTTGATGTGAAAACATATATTGTAGGTACCTACGTCTTGACAGTAAAATCGTCTCGAATGTCGTGACGGTAAACGACATTTCGCTGTCTGAGAGAATTCAGAGAGAGAATGCTACCGTTCTCGGCTTTGTGTGCACCTTGTTTTTTTATCCCATTTTTATAGATTTTCTATTTTCGTTATAGATTTTAAATATGAACATAGATGTTTCACATCTGCCGGTCGTCATTTCTTTACTTTTTTCCCACCAAAAGTAAACGTTAGATTCATCATCAGCCTCTATCCGTCTCCTGCAGCTGCTGCTGAACATCAACCTCCCTCAATGAACGCCGAGACGACCGATCCCTTGCCACTCGCATTCAACACGGACCGGCCAATGCACGGAGATCGTCTTCCCACCTGGTTAACGTTAGATTAGTACATAAAAATAAATCGATGTTACCTCCTCTGGTACGACGTCCCTTAGCTTCACGTCTTGCAGGCGGCTGACGGAGGCGGTGCGATGGTAGTCGACCAGCTCGTTCAGCGAGTTGAACTTGACCACCCACAGGAAGAACTTGCTGGACGCGTCGCGGAGCACTTTGAAATGTTGCACGCCGTCGGGACATCTGAGGATACAAGTGAAACAATATTGGAACAAATTTAACACTAGTTACTCTTATTGTTTTCTAATGTTTACGCGAATTTCAATCATTATAATGAAACAATTTTTTTACGGATTTTATCGCGGTTTATTAAGATTTTTACAAGCCCGACGTTTCGGATACTTTACAGCAGTCACGGGAGGACTGATGAGTCCTCCCGTGACCGTGATAAAATCCGTAAAAAATTGTTTCATTATAACTAGTTACTCTTGTTTTTTGTAATCACCAATTCAGCTGTTTACCAACGATTTACGATCCTCGAATTACCCTCCTTAGTGAATCTATGTACAAGATAAGAAAAAAAGTCATATGGAGGCAACCGAGCAGTCGGAGCCTTATGGTAACTACAGACGCCCATAGACATCTTCACAACAAAAAGTTATGCAGATGCGTAGCCCTTTTGCCTATCCCTCCTATTGGGCCACCGGAAACTCACAAACCGCACGAAACGCGACAGCACAGCTGTCACTTTACGCCGGTATTATGTGAGCGACAGGTAGGTACCACCCCAGCCGTGCCGGCCCAATTCGGCTGAAAGTCACCTCTTACTAATAAAATTATGTTACTCTGCTTCTTTTTACCGCAAAATACCTCTTGCTGTTTAGGTTACACCTCTGCGTTTAGAATTGGAGATATAGAATTTATTTATGATAATATTCTAGCAGTCCTCCGCCTAATTATGTCCTATCATTCCCACAATCACGTGTTCTTAATATGGCGAAGACATACGGACAGACAAATATAACCCAAAATTTTTAAACATTGTCCTGACATTGGCTTAATTCTTAGCAAAGCTATGTATATAAATTTTATTAGGTCGCTCCAAATTTCGGTTGGTTCCCAGCTATTGGCACTCATACTTGAAATGCCTTTCAGACCAGTGGCGTTTCCTTGGAGATGCCGGAACCTTTTTTGGAGTGTGAAGATTTTAAGTATGTAATAAAACACCACATAACTCGACTTCCCCTTCCCGACAATCACAAGTTATCTTTATAAAGACTTACCCATAGTATATATATGGCTATCTTACTAATATTTTGCAATGTGCAGAAAATAAGCTTTTATATTCGAAATATGTACATGTTACTAAGAATCTAATAGTGTAGCGTTTAGTCTGAAACCATGTCATTATAACCCAATAGTCATTATAATGGTCTGATGAAACTGTGGTTAATATTTCAGACATGAATCATTCTAATCAAAAACATGTCCGCTAGAAAGAGGTACATACTCAAATCCAATATATTGGAACTAAACTAAAAACTATCAATACTATTTAAAAAAATCTTTACTACATTTTACCGTTTATTGCGAGGCTATATAATCTTCAAAGCGAATAAAGTCGCGAGGCAATGCAATATAATCTATATAGACAACCACGTGAGCGATTCTATCAGAATAAACTTATAGTAAGGTTTCTCTCGCGGTCAAGAAGAATCTACCCAGATAAATGAAACTGTAGATAAAATGGCAAATATTTTACAACTAACGATACTCCTTGTGATCTGTTTAGACGGAACCATAAAGTATACAAGCCGAATTCTGGTACAGGGTTATTTGTATGCGTTCAGATTATTTTTAAAGTTACCGTCAGTCTAATGTAGGGAAATTCCTAAATTGATTGTGTTAGAAATGCATGGCGTTTGTTAATTTATAAATATTTGTGGCGATGTAACGTGAAGAATTTCGTATACGAATGTATAGGTATAGAGTATTTGTATTAGTTTAATACGTGGATAGTGAGAATAAAATAAGAATGTTCATAGATTGTAAAATAAAAACTGTACGTGAATTATTATTACTGAATCGTCAACTGCTATTTACATTTTATATGGATAAATTGATGCAAAATATCTATCTGCCGCGCCATATGAGTAGGAGAATGGGTTGACCATCGCACTGTCGCGACGTTGGGAGGGTTTGTTCCGTGGTGCTGGACAACCTCTGTGGAGGTGACGTTGATCCCTTGAGGGACAGACTAGCCGTCGAGGTGCCCTGTTTGCATAACTAATCCGGCGCACATCACCAAAGGCGGTATTGGTGGCACTCGCCGGGTTTTAGTGGGTAGAACTGCGTCCACCTTACAATCTTTTGGGCGAAGCGACTACATTCCCGCCTAGTGAGTCCCCCCTCGCCCGCGGGATGCCTAAGAGAGATTAGAACCCAATCTTCTGACCACTACACCCGACGACCAACACTCGTTGATTGCGTGTTTACAATAAGTTCATTACATTAATTCTTGCCGCAATAGATTGTTATCGAAACTGTTACCATCACTGGCAAGGGCAAGCAAATTTGTTTCTGAGTTATGCGTCAAAATTGCACAATAGTCGAGGTTATTAGTTAAGGTCAAAGGAAGTTCTCTGCTGGTCCATAAATAATACATAACAACTTTTAGAATTTGAAACATCCAAGTTCCAATTTCGAACTCGTCTAGAAGTTTCGATGTGAGAAATTGGTTACTTTTTTAGTTTTTTAGATCAAAAAAGGCAAACGGAAACGTTACAAAATATTCTAGTGCGTAAATCCATACGTAAAAGCTAATTTTATCTGCCTCAGCATTCTGAGTATATATATATATATATATATATATATATATATATATATATATATATATATATAGTCATAAGTCTGCTAAAAATCACACTCAATGCGTAGACAGTTAAGAAAAGATTTAAATTTTAAAGAAAACTCTACGTTTTCCTAGTGTGTGTTGAGAACATAGTTTTTTTGAGTCTGTTAAAGGAGACGGTCTATTTCAGGTCTGGTGTTGTAGAGTATACCATAAATAGAGAAAAGCTACATAGATTTCATTAAAAATAAAATAGCAAGCAAAGAATAAACATCTTTTTCAAGTTTTTTTTTAGCCTGTTAGCAATTCTACATGATGATGGCGCCCTTCAGACGGTTATTTATTACTTAAATGAGACGAGGATCTCTGGGCCCAATTATAATAAGTTGAAATATATAGTAAGTTTTTTGCACTGATTAAATAGAGTATCGATTACTGTGAATGATTACAACAATTGTGAACAAAACACTTGCACCCACTTTGCACCGGATGATTGATACAAAATGAATAAATTCTACGGAATAAATACATTATTTAACATAATGTCAATGGTTTACAAAAACAGAATGTCAACTTACTTAATAAAAATAAACCTTCATAGTCCATTGAAAAGTTATATTTGGGGTTGCGTTTTTTAGAGGACGCAATTTTATTTTTTTGATGTGTAGGGGGGGGGGTCAGTGTAAAACTGCCCACCATGGTTCAGGCTTTGACGTGGCGGTCGGGCTCAGTAGCCTAGGGTGAGCCCAGCACCTTGGGCGAAGCCAATTGAGCCGAGGGGGCTCTTTGTACCCTTCTTATAAGAAGAGGGGACAAAAGAGTGGGTCTCCCCACTACACCCTACACACCAAAAAAATAAAATTGCGTCCTCTAAAAAACGCAAGGTAAGGCCTAAAAAATGTAACATTTCAATGGACTATCAAATCGATTTTCGTTTACAGATCGATTTTTTACTTATGTTTGTCAAATGTATTTAATCTGTTCTAACAGTGACAACTCCCTGACTGAATATATAATCATTGATCACTGTGGATCACTCAGGAGACAGGAGTACCTACTCACCACTCATCCATATATTAGTGACTATCAATCTATCTATGTACTCAGTAGTCTGTGATGTGATCACTCGTCTCGTGTCATTTAGTGCGTCTGCGTTTTGGGTGTTTTCAGTTGTTGTTGTTGCGTAAATAACTGTCTATTATAACAAAATTACTATCATAGTTCAAAAATCAGCTGTTAAGTATAGGTTATTGTCAATTTGTTGCATAACCTCATTTTTACTAAATCTCTTTTAAGTCTGCTCTCAGATTGCCAAAATCCGCAGAATTTTCAGAGATGGTTTGATAATATATAAGCTCTTAATTGACACCACTCTCATCTTTATACATCTAGGCCCAAGAATGTATAAAAGCGTATCCGTCTCCTTTCATTTCTAACAAATGACAAACCAGATAGGGTCAATCAATGACATATTTGCTTATATTAGACAGATAACGCCAAATAATATTCATACGTCACTGTTGTAATACAGGTAGTGTTACATCCCCACCATGGTTCAGGCCTTGACGTGGCGGTGGGGCTCAGTAGTCTAGGGTGAGCCACTGCACCTTGGGCGAAGCTAATTGAGCCAAGGGGGCTCTTTGTGTGTTTCTTATAAGAAGAGGGGATAAAAGAGCAGGGGCAAGGGGTTAGGACAGGAACCTCACCCCATTGTACTGTCCCGACGTTGGGAGGGGTTGTTCTGTGGTGCGGGACAACCCCTCGGTGGAGGTGGCGTCGGTCTCTTGGGGGCTGACTCTGTCGCCGATGTGCCGATGTGCTCTGTTTGTTTATTAGATCCGGGGCACCTCACTAAAGGCGGCATTGGTGGCACTCGCCGGGTTTTAGTGGGTAGAGCTGCGTCCACTTACAAGCTTTCGGGCGCAGCGAGTCCCACATACCCGCGTGGGGAGACCCACTCCCCCGCGGGATGCCTCAGAGCATTAAAGAAAAAAAAAGGAAGTGTTACATATCTTGGAAACATTAAAATAATTTAATGAAACCAATGAAAAACTATTTAATATATTTAATATCTTTTCCTTTCTCATTACCTGTACAAAGTAGACCCACGTCCCATACAAGTTTGGACGGTCCCCTTTAGAAACTTTAAAATACCTTCATTTTGCTACCATTTGTAGGAAATGGTACTACACGTTTGGCCGGTTCAAAAGTTTACGTTTGCATTCTTGAATAAAAATATTGAAGATCAAGATTAGCCAATGAACTTAACATGTGTTGTTTGTCCTTGATGTCAAACGACATTTTCTGTTATCGGTTTTTAAACATTAATAGCACCGATTTTAAAGGTAACTTAATATTTTATTACATATTGAATTAATGTTGTTTTATCAAGACAAATTAAAACCGTCGTTCAATTCAACTGGTATAGAGATAGTAATCCGCTACACCAGAGGATTAGCAGGTGCGTTGCCTTGCTTTTTTCTTGAATGTCCCTAAACATGCGCTAACTTGCATGCGCGGCAGGAAATGCCGTAAAATCGGGTTGTAGATTTCCACACATCGAGGTGATGTGCGTGAAATTCGGAATTTTGACGCGATTTCCGGCGATGACCTGCAGCAGAATGGTATTTATTAGTCCGAACAATCCCTCAGAACACTAGTCTTGTGTAGTACATGTACGATGTACTATTAGGTGATGGAACTCGGCACTGTCCGAAAGGTAACGTTACCGAACGCAAATTCTTATTAGGACAGTCGGACTATTAGTACACTGGTATATCTAACTTCACTGACGTGACTTACTGTCCGAGAATGAACAAGCGCGATACAGTTTATTATAAGAGTAAGCGAGACAGTCGCGATTGGAGTTGGTATGTTGAAATAAAGCGTAGCAGTGCTTTAAAGCCTTCTACATACAATAATACTGTTTATTCATTGCTTTTTATGCATTGTGTTAATAAAATTAAATAATAATACAGAATAGAATAATAGATTCACTCTGGTGATTTAAAACTTAAACGCTTCTGCCAAGAAATCAACCAACCCATATCAATCTAATTTTTACATAACGTGAAATTGAACTTAGAGACAGTTTAATTTATATTGATAAAAAATCTCATACAAGCTTGCTTCGTCAACGTATCTGATATTTAGCCCTCGCTGCCTCGCTATTACTATTAGTACCTGCGCTGTGTGCTAATGTCTTAAGGTGTCTTTTGGTTAGGTACAGTTCGAGTACTAATAGTCCTAATAGTACTAATAAGGTGTACTAGTACATTATTCGCACTGTACTATTACGGTGCACACTTTTAAGTGTCCGAATAAGCACAAGTCTGCAGAACACTCCCCGTGGTAGATGCGGTAGAAGATGCAGTGCGATCCGACATCTGTACGCAGCGCCAAAAAATGAAGCCGATCGGCGGAACCTTGTCATCGACGATTTGAGCCGCCCGGCGTTGAACGCGGTTAAATGAGAGGGTATTGGGGTGCTCTAGCCCAGATGTGGAAGCAGTATTCCATGTGGGGCCGGACCTGTGCCTTGTATAATTGTATGTATATTTAATTGTTATCAATAATAATTTCTTTCAATGACGACGGTATTTACATTTATCATCCACTATTATATTAGGTATATAGGTTTAATATTAGATGATTCCCCTACGAATTCTAAAGAAACTAAATAAATGTTTAAAAAAAAACTCAATTAGCTATCAGATATTACAATAATCTTCCCCAGGCTTAGTAGGCCCATCGAGGTGGGTATCAGGATCAGTCGGTTCGAGAATCGAATCTATACTATTTGAGATAAACTGTGAGTTTTTATGTAGGCGGTACTTCAAAACCAATCAAGCCATAAAATATACCAACATAACGCTACCTTATCACTAATTGACATAGACTAAAACTAATATAATTAAAAATAATAAATAAAAACAATGATCATCAGTCCGATATCGGCTATAAACGAGAGCGTAGCCTCAGCTAAAACGGCTAAAACAAAATCATCGATATAAACTACGCAATTCCTTTTTCCATTGAAATAGCCTCCTGACTATGTTACCCGGCGATGAAGCGTGCATTCCTGGACTAATCGAGTCAGCATCAAGTGAGCGGTGAACATTGCTAATTGACACGCTTCGGGTTCAATTGAATCTAGTCGTTACGATCATACGCCTATGAACAATTAGTCTCTTTTTAAGGGACGCCGTGCCCCATTTTCGTGAGGTCACAACATGACTAAAGATGGCGTGGACACAGAGACAAGTGATTCATAACACGAAAATGATATTTGTATAAGAAAAAAAATATGGATGCGTCATTTGTGGTCGCTTAGTGTTAACGCGAGAGAACCGAGCTGGACGGTAGGATGTGTACGGTCAATTCATTTATATTATACGTTACGATATGTGCCTTGTTCTGTTGAACGCCAGATAAAATCACCTGAAACTGTTTATTACTAACTAGATAAAGAACGTCATCTATTCCAGTGATGAGTGAGCTATTAAATAAGATAAAACGTTAATCGAAATACTTTTACTCATAACTTTTATAACTATGTGTTTAGCTTAAACGACTAATACTAGTTCTGATTTTATGAACATCTATACTGATGTAAGGGTCAATTTTTTTAGACTCTTTCAAATAAAATCATCATCATTGGCTACAGCATCTTGTCAGATGATTGTTGCAGCGCTAGCAGGTAACAGTCACGAAGTTCTCGGCGCACCACAAGAAGTGTTGACGCTAACCCACACCACCAGCATCATACAATATTAAAACAAAAAGAATCCATTGGCTTGGACATGCCCAACGTATAGATCCTATGAGATAGGCTATCACGCGAGATGATGGTGGTCCCCCACCATACGCAATACGCATACGATAGCGTACGCAAAACGACCAGTGGGACGCCCTATGCTCGGATACAAAGACTCCTGCAAATAAAATAAAGTAGACAATAACCTGCAGCAGTCTGTTAAATAGGTGGAAAGGTCTCAGGTTCAAATCGCAACAAGTTCACATATTTCGTATGACGAATATCTGAACGTCAGTACCGAGGTCATGGTAAACGTATTTTATTTTCTTTAAATTCTTGTTACCTCGAGAAAACACAAATTCACACTAGCTTACCACGTTACCTTCTACTTACTAGGTTGGCACTGAGATATTTATTTCCATAAAACCGATATTTGTGTAAATCAAAGTCTTTGAGTGCATGAAAAGGCCTATGTGTATTACTATTGCTTTAATTTCCCAAACAACTTAAAGAGAAGGACGAGACAGACGTGGTATATTAGGATAGGCAACGCATGAACGAACTATCGGGCACAGCGAGGGAAAATCTCGGGTGAATATAGATGACGTCGACAGAGATATTTGCGTTCCTTGCCTAAGGTAAACACCTATATTTCTACTACCGATTCTTCCCATCACAGAAAAAATAAAAACAACAGCAGTAATAAACATACAACGTTTTACGAAGATAATCAGCCAGATGAAGTCTTCTCTTTGAACAAATCAGGAGAGATTTCAATAAAAAAGCTACAAAGTTCAGCATTTTCAGTCCAGCAACACATTTGATTGTAAAGAAGAATCTAGACAGCAATGATCGTACATCCCAGACGTTTCTAGGTTCACACGATTTACATATAATGGGCAGTATACAATACATATAATATACTTTACTTACAAAAACGTCATACAAGTTCATCATGGAAATGTAATGGTATTTAATTTTTTTATGTTAGTTGGATAGGCAAATTGGCAAACGTGCCACCTGATGGTAAGTGGTCGACGTCTCCCATGAACATTAACTAGTTTACCTGGAACGAGCCCAGGCAACTCATCTATGTGTTGCCTATCCTGAGACATAAGATGTTAAGTCTCGGTGCCAGTAATTACACTGCCTGTCCTGCACTTCCTGATCTTCTTCTGATGAGAGCGCGCCACTTCCCTTCCACCGGTAAATGCCTTAATATAGAAGTAATACTTGAGCAAATATGAATCACTGATAGACGAAACTGGTTTCAGCGGTCACGTAAGCTGATTCACAGCAGCGCCGAGAACAAGTTCCACGCGAGGAAACTATCTAAAAGGAAAAAACGTACCCACTTTCATCAGATATAATTTCTATTTTATGTGAAACTAGTCTAGCGTCTAACATGGCGACTCAGGAATGCAATCAATGTTAATAGTTATCCTACAATTAACGTTATCATCATCATCATCTTGAAATCATCGAGTCATTTAAAAAGGATTAATTAATTTGTTTCTCAAAGGGTCCATCTACTTTTAGATCTAATATCTAAAAACAAGTGTGCACTTTAATCGGTTATATTATCTATTTTATGTAAAACTAATATAGCGCCTACACTTGCATTAGATTACAAAAAAAAATATTACTTATTGTATGTATGTAAAAAAGCGCGAGGTGCTCGATATGCATTGTTAAAAATATTTCAATCTATTTCTAAAAGTGAAGTTAGTATAAAAACTTAGTACAAAGCACCACGCTTTTTTACAATAAGTACCTAATATGTATATTTTTTGTTGATCAATTTAATTCTTCTATTAAAAAATATTTTCAAAATTTTAGTTCGGTTTGCTAATATAGCGTGTTTTTTAGTTTTTTTAACTATAATTTATTTTGACATTGACAACTGTTTGACAATCTATCTTGTACAGTGTGCAAAATATATCCTTAATATTAATTAATATAATGTAATAGGATAATTCTTTTTTGCACACTGTACACGACAAAATGTCGAAAGGCCGGGTACGCAGTCAACTCGACCGAGTTATACGTGACTATCCTTTAACATTAATTGATTATATTACGAAACAAACAAACATACACATGTAATTAAAAATATTAAAATTATTCAAAACGTTTTTATAAATATTCGATTCAATAAAATAAATTTTGAAAATTATTCCCATGACGCGTAGAATCCATCCATAGCTAACAGCAATGTTAGAAATAGGCAATTAATTGCCTTGAGAAATATCAAATAATGGAAACCGTTCGAGAGCAATACGAAGACCGTACTACCGTGACCGTTCTACATTCGACATTACATTTTTATATATTCTAGCCATTTTCAGGGTTTTCTTCCTCAGAATGACAAAACGGAACCCTTATTGGATCATGCCGTTTTTCCTCTGTCTGTAATATGAAAACCTATAGATAGGGTAATTTCCCATTGACAAAGAATCATTTTTTTATGTGATCAGGGGGCAAACGAACAGTCGGAGCCCCACGGCGCCGACGCCCATACACATCCACACAACCAAGGCCACGCAGATGTACTCTCCTTTTCCCAATCCCCCCCAATGGGCCACCGGAAACTCATAAACCGCACGAAACGCGACAGCATAGCTGTCACTTGACGCCGGTGTTATGTGAGCGAGAGCTACCACCCCGGTCGTGCCCGCCCTGTTCGGCTGCAATGCACTATGGCACTACCTCTTACATGTAATTTAATAAGAAACTAGGTCTTAAAACATAATTAAACAGAACAGCTAGTCTAACAAAATCACACGCACAAGCTTCAAATACGGATATGCGTCGACTATCGTACGCGTGACGATTCGCACTTCCCCTCTTTAAGGGAAAGTATTTGCACACGTGCGAAATGCTACCAGCTGGTGGCCCTTTTATATGATAATTACAAAATAAGCTTACAAATATTGACAAAATTTGCAAATAAAAAGGAAATTATTTCCAAATAATGTTTAGCCTTCTCGTGCTTGAAAACAAAGAAACTGTATTAAACACGTCCTT
The DNA here is from genome assembly GCA_963853865.1 of Helleia helle. Lineage (NCBI taxonomy): Eukaryota > Metazoa > Arthropoda > Insecta > Lepidoptera > Lycaenidae > Helleia > Helleia helle. Next base: position 14,409,798 of record OY971426.1, on the reverse strand, counting down.
AAGTTCCGGTTCAATTTAGCTGGAACCTATTCAGCGAAAAAAGAATCTCATAAATGATATTTTGATTCATAAATCCCACAATCCCACCTCTAGGGCCGATTATGACGGGACTTTCACTGACAGATAGCTGATGTTTTAAGGAGTAACTTAGGCTATAAAAATAATCATCGTCAAACCGTATACGGCTGTAAATCTAAGTTACGGCGGGCGAAGCTGCGGGCAACGGCTAGTATTCTATAAACGTAAAAGCCCCTAGTCTAGAAGTGCAGATACTTAAGCAAAGCTTATCGTTTGCATTGCGTATTTATAGAAAGCACTAACCTAGGTATGTACATACAATATAATGAAGCTCAAGAGTTTGTTTGTTTCAACGAGCTAATCGAAAAAACCAGCAATTGGATTTGATAAATTCCTTTTTCAAACTATAGCTGAAAAAATGATTTTTAAATTTTAAGGTTGGTAACACTATGTAGGTAACAACTGGTAAATTAAAATTTATTATTAATGCTACTACAATTGCTTCCCATAGCGTGGCACATCTGTGATCTGGCCATTAGTCTTACACGGCGCCGCGCCGTAAGTGAAAGCTATGTTACTCGCGCACGGTAAACCATGACATGGCCATCATATTTTTATAATATGATGTATGACTAATGTTGGTCGTGACGTCATTGTGGGCACCCGCAACATAACACTGATGTTACCTCTGCAGGTGCTGGGGTTTATGTGAAATACGACACCCACAGACAATATGATGATGTCCTCCCAGACGTGTCCGTCGACGGCGACACCCTTAGCTTATGTTAGCCTGGGCCCTTGCATGGGCGCGAGCGTGACTAGCAAATCCAAATTTGGTTTTGAAAGTCCTATTGCAGGAAGCACAGTGAAGAGTTCCATCGGAGTTATATGTGTAGTTGTAGGATGGCTTGGTACGAGTTTGGCATCAAGATCTTCGAGACGGGTGCGTTCAAAACTTTCTAAGCCCGATTTGATTGCGGTTCGCCATTCCGTCCTCTGAGTAGCAAGCTCCTCCCACAATTCACTTGGAGTGCCCACAGCAGTCAGGTGGCGTTTCAGAACATCCCTATACCGCAGATACTGTCCGCCAGGTTTGCGTTTACCTGAGCTAAGCTCAGAGTAAAATATTTGTTTTGGCAGCCTGGTAGACTCCATGCGGACAAGGTGCCCACACCAGCGGAGTTGGTCTTTCATTAAAAGACATTCCATTCCGGTCTGTTTGGTTCGACGTAGAACCTCCGAGTTCGGTACACGATCCAGTCAGCTCAGCCGAAGAATTGCTCGAAGACATTTTAAGTGAAAGACGTCAAGCCGTCTGATGTCACCTTTATACAGACACCAGGTCTCCGAGGAATATAGCAATAAAGGTAGAATTATCGCTCAGTAGACAGCAAGCTTTGTATGGAGCTTCAGATCGTGTGACTTCCACACCCGTTGGTTTAGTCCACCGAAGGCTGCAGCGGCTTTAGCGATCCGTGCAGAAATTTCTGACTCTAGACGATTATCACTGCGCACTAAACTCCCAAGGTAGCGGAAGGTGTTTACTTCGTCCAGAGGCTTTCCTTGTAGGTAAACAGGAGCATCTTCCACAGATTTCCCTTTAGCGGGTTGTTTAAGAATCTGGGTCTTAGAAGCACTGATTACTAAGCCAAATTTGCGACAGGATTCGTCTAAATTGCCAAGATAACTCTGCAGGTCGTCCAAACTATTAGCCATAAGGCAGACATCGTCGGCATACAGGATTTCTGTTACCGGAACAGACTGAATTTTGCGTTTCGCTCTGAAGAGAGTCAGGTCGAAGACACTTTTGTCCATACGGACATTTATGGAAATCTGGTTATAACAGTTCTTAAGAGCGTCGTTCACTACTGCAGCAAAGTAGATAGCGAAAAGGGTCGGAGCCATAACGCATCCTTGCTTGACACCGCTGGTGACAAGGAACTGCTCTGTGAAGTTGTTCTCGTGACGTACGCGGGCTGTCATACCCTCGTGAAACTGACGCACTAAATTTACAAACTTCACAGGACAGCCACATTTTTCTAGAACTGCCCAGAGAGCAGTCCTAGGAACGCGGTCAAAGGCCTTTTCTAGGTCCACAAAACATAAGTACAGGTCACGGTGCTGTTCAAGACTTTTTTCTTGTATTTGCTTGACAACAAAGATGGCGTCAACCGTGCCTCTGTTGGGTCGAAACCCACATTGACTTTCTGGAAGAAAGCTTTCAGCCAAGGTCCTCAGGCGTCTATTGATGATGTGCGCCAATATTTTACCTGCCGTGGATAGCAAGGCAATGCCTCTAAAAGAGCTGCAATCAGAGAGGTCTCCTTTGCCCTTGTATAATTTACTAATAGAAGCATCCTTCCAGTCTTGCGGAACAGTCTCAACGTCCCAAATCATTTTTATAAGTTCAAACAGTCTAGACCTGATACTCGGCCCACCGTATTTGAAAACTTCAGATGGAAGACTGTCTGAACCTGGTGACTTACCATTTTTTAAACGGTTTACTGCACTATTGAACTCCGCGAACGACGGTGGGTCATCCAAGCTCGATGCGAAAGGCAAGTTCTCTAGCGAGTTTATGTAGGACAGATCTGCTCCTCCAGTACCGGGATTTAACACTTCATTGAAGTGTTCAGCCCATCGAAGGAGAACCTCATTCGGATCTGACAATCTCTTTGACTTATCTCGCGTGTAAACTGGGGCAGCCTATTTTGCGCGAGGTCCATAAACAGACTTCAGCCCTTCGAAAATCTTTGCAGTTTGGCCAGTATCTGCTAGGAACTGCAGTTCTTCGGCTTTTTGGCGCCACCAACTATCCTTCAGTTCTCGGATCTTAACTTTGAGATCTTGTTGTATAAAGTTGCGCTGCCCCGCACTGATGACACCTCTCAATGCAAGACGAGAGTTTTCAACAATTCGCCGTATTTCCACATCAGAATCATCGAACCAGTCTTGGTTTTTCTTTTGTGGTTTACCTATAACTTGCTGAGAAACATCGAACAGAGCCGTCGCGTAAGATCGCCATTTGGCATCTACGGAGGTGATTTCATCAGTGCTGGGCATCGCCCTATCAAATTCAACATCGAGCTTGCTCCGCAGCTCTTTATCGCGGACCAGTTTCGTAAAAGCAAGCCGTGCCGGGACTTTATGTTCTGCTCTGCGCGGGGGCTTGTAGTTAAGCCTCATCCTGGATCTGATCAGGCGATGGTCAGTCCAGCCCTGGGCACCGCGCATCGCTCTTGTAATGAGTACATCTTTCAGATCTCGTCTGCGCACTATGATGTAGTCAAGGAGATGCCAGTGCCTGGACCGGGGATGCATCCAGGATGTTTTATATTTATCAGGCAGTCTGAAGAAAGTATTCGTAATGCTGAGGTCAAACTCGGAGCACAGAGTTAGCAGGTCTGTACCATTGGTATTGCACTTGCCAACTCCATGTGTCCCCAGCACGTTCTTCAAGGCTATATGCTCTGTGCCAACCCGTGCATTAAAGTCACCGAGCAGAATCAATTTATCACATGCCGGTATTCGTTGCAAAACATCACGCAGATTTTCATAAAATTGTTGTTTAGACTCATCAGATGTTGTCATAGTAGGTGCACACGCAAGATGCAAGTACTTTCCGGCCGCCATATGGAGTCGCCAGGAAATGAGCCTATCATTAATGCCTTTCGGGGGCTCAACTAGTGATCCGGCGATGTTTTTCCGGATCGCAAATCCAACGCCACTCCCAGCTCGCTCACTTGCAGGCCTGCCTATCCAGTAATACGTGTATCCACCTAGTACCTCACAGAGCTCACCGCTATCCGCCAAATGAGTTTCACTGATTGCGGCAACGTCGATGTTATACCGGGAAAGTTCACGTGCTATGAGTGCAGTCTTCCTTTCGGGACAAATGTTGTTGTCATTGTCCAATAATGTTCTTACATTCCATGCAGCTATATTAAGGAATTCATTTATATAACGTCTTTTTCGAACGCTTTTAGTTGGTGACCAGAGGGCCGCGGTTAGCCATCTGGGTTGCATTGAGGCAAGCTTTGTTTAGGCAAGCTTTGTTTAGGCCACCTTTTCTAGGCCCCTCCCCGGATTATGGAAAGCAGTGCGATCCCTAAATAGGGCTGCTGAATCGTTGGGTGAGCTGCCGAGCCAGTCCTCTCGCCTCGAATGAGTTCTGGGACGACCATCACCACCCAACCGCCATACGTGCAGAGAACCAGCTAAAGACCAAGCCCACCAGCTCAGTCCCCACCACCAGTCTCCATTGGACTTGGACATCGCCGCAGGACTTGCACTCATTGTCCAGGTACTTGCCAGGGGTCATCAGCGCGGGAATATATTAAAGTGGATGAGCATTTGCGCAGACACAAATCCACTCTCTCGTCTTGTAGTCATTACTAATGGAACGGGGGTCCGCTACGACTAGTTAGAACTACAAGATGCAGTAACTGGCCGCGAGTCACTCTTGGATCCCGACATGCGCCCTTTCAGGCACGTCACAGATGCCCTGCTGCAGCGCCACGGTTGCCGGGGTCGGTGCCATACTGGCGGTGCCCGTCTTCCGTACCGCTGCAGACTCAATGTATTAAAGGGAGGATCAGCCCATGTAGCTAGGAATAGGCAGGAGCAAGTGGGGTTAGTAGGAATAAAGGGTAACAAGGTATATTACTGGCCCGGAAGACTAGGTATGGGGCAGTACATACCGTACATAGTACCCGTATATCATAGCAGAATCGCCGGACAGGCAAAACAGTATGAATATCCCTGGCTATTGACACAATATAAGACTCAGGTGATAAACATTACTGTCAGTTCGTATTCACCTAGGAATGGTCTGTGAGGGCAGATGGTATCATTTGTGGAGACCATTTGCATTCAATTTGAAATCACTACTCCACAATGATCATCCATGGCCACTCACTTACACTACTCCAGAACCATATTGGCCCGTCGGCCTTCACTTCTTCAGCTTTTGTGACCGGGCCACTGCTGAGTGCTCATTATACTTTACGAGACGTCGACTAGTTTAATCCTAGATATACAAATGCACAAATAAACCAATCAACCTACAAATCAAACATTATATTTGATCAAACTTGTTATTTGATCAAACAAAATTGGACATCGAATGAACCTATCACCAAATTATAGTTCTATCAATGTGCAAAACTTCGTGCAAATCCGTTTACTATATTCAAGTACCTAATAAATTATGAAATGCAAACCTCTCATACGCACGCAAACAATCATATTTAAAATTTTACATAATAAGAAAATCCAATACAATATTCCTATCAAAGAATTTATGAACCCTAACATAAACCTGGGAAGTGTTATCATTTCAGAAAAAAAATTTTATCCCACCAAAGCAGGAAAATGATTTCTATTAAACGTGTACAATTAGTGAGTTATATTTTACAAGTGAGAAAATAACAGTTTATTTAAAATAGTAGGTACCAACAAAATAACTTGTTATGATGGGAAATGAAAAGCTGGTCGTAGAAGGAAGTCGTGGCTGCGTTACATCAGGGAGTGGATGGGCATCGCGAGCGCCGCCGAACTGTATGGCGACGCGAAAGACAAGGACAAACATGCAGAGCTGACTGCCAACCTTCACTAGTTGGAGAGGCACCTTAATAAGAAGAACAAAATAACTTTTGGACGTCCAAGGGAGACTTTCCAAGGAGAGCCCCCTTAGAAGATGCAGCGAAACAAGCTCAATGGAAGAATTTAGCATTGTCTTAGACATCTCACATGTTGTATGTATCCAAGGCAAGCCGTTTAAATTGTGACATCAAATGTATATATTAGAGTATTGTAGATAGTCTTGTTTTTGGTAACTGGTCTCTCTCACGGTTGACGAGAGACCAGCCACCAAATGGCTAGCCTGTCTCACATTGACAATAGACTAGAGCGATCGCACCGGATGACATAAAGTTATATCAATTCGAAAGTAGTTACGGTTGATATGTGACGGATGGCAGCGTTGTTCTTTGATCTGTTGCCAACCCACTTTTTTTTTTGTTTTTTTTTTTTTTTATGTTAGTTAGATAGGCAAACTGGCAAACGTGCCACCTGATGGTAAGTGGTCGACGTCACCCATATACCAGTTTACCTGGATCGAGCCCAGTTATGTGTTGCCTATGCTGAGACATAAGATTTAAGTCTCGGTGCCAGTAATTACGCTGCTTGTCTTGTCCTCTCCGAAACACAGCAAAGCTATTCACGGGAGAAACAAGCAAGATAGTTGTACCCATGCAGCCAGCAGCGCGGCACAGCGCTTACCTCCCATCGGTAATTGTTCAGTGTGGTTGATTTTTATTAAATATCAGTCATGTCACCTATGTTTTAACGATCTTGTCGTTCGTTCGTGATTATGGCATGAAAATATGAAAAGAAAAAAACATTTTTAGCATTAATTACGTTATTATTTATTTTTGTAATTTATTCATCGCTTTTGGTTTTATCGTTCAGCGATAATATCCTTAAAATATTGTAACAAACACACCAGTCGTCGTTGAACTAGCGCGTGTTGTGAGTGTGTAAAACGCAACGCATAGCGGATAGATGTAATGGTTTTATTTAGCGAAACGCGACCGAAATAGTTATCTGACCGCCCCAACGCATTGCATTAAACTGTACTTGAGAATGCTAATGAACCATACCAGTTGCAGCTTCGTCGGGTGGACTTAGATTTTTATTAGGTAGTCGCCAGTAAGGTTCCCAACTTTTTGTATGCAAAGTTAATTATAAGAAGGCCGAAGAACTCAAATAATAATAGTATCTATGGACGCTTTTACACCATTAAATATAAAATTATTTATTTATTTATTATATAAATTAAAGAATTACTTATCGTTCGACCCACTTAAATACAAGATACCTTTTTACCTATGTTCCTCTAATTTCGCCGGCGTGTGTATAGACAGAAAAGGCTGTACACGATTTCCTTGTTACTTCAATTTTCAGTCCATTGAAACGCGTACGTGAGATTATGTAGTACAAAAACAAGGACTCTTCTCAAATGAGGCGTGAGTCTCCTGGAGATGGGTAGGGTGGGAGGAGCAGGAAAATAACAGGTATCGGCGTAACAATATCTTATATCACTACATCATATCTTCTATTACAACTATCCTATAAAAATCTATATTTGCGATTTGTTAGGAATAGAATGAAAATAGTTCCTTAAAGTGTTAAGTTTATATTAATTTCTTAAAGAAAAAGATTTAATAGTAGGTAATTCAACCGCTTATTGTAGGACGCTGAGCGGGTTCTAATCCCGCGATATACTCTCTGGGTCTGGACGAAAATGTTTTTGTATAATAATTAATTCCGCTATTTAGTACTTTTGTTCATTTATCACAGTTATACATTTAGTATCCGGTTAGGTTAAGTTTATAAACGGGAATTGGTTAGCGCTATACAGTCATAAATATTAATTTATGACCTAGGCTTCTGATTTACACGCGTTGCTAGGACAAGAATACCTTATGCGGTCGCTAGATTATGAAGACTTTCTAGTCGTCATGTTAGTTAGTAGTAGGTAAACTGGTAGAGGTGTAAATTGTCATCTGAGATTAGCCTAGGCAACTCATTCATCCCCACCATGGTTCAAGCTTTTTCGTGGCGGAGGGGCTCAGTAGCCTAAGGTGAAACCAGCACCGTGGGCGAAGCCACGTGAACCGAGGAGGACTGCTCTTTGTACCCCTCTTATAAGAGGGGACAAATGAGCAGAGGGGACAAGGGGCGAGGGTGGGAACCTCAGCCCATTGCACTGTCCCGATGTTGAGGGGTTGTTCTATGGTGCGAGACAACCTCTCTGTGGAGGTGGCATCGGTCCCTTGGGGTACTGACTACTGACTAGCCGTCGAGGTACCCTGTTGCTCGACAGATCCGGAGCAACTCACCAAAGCGGCATTGGTGGCACTCGCCGGGTTTTAGGGGTCGAGCTGCGTCTACCTTACGATCTTTCGGGCGCAGCGGGTCGGGCACATATCCGCCTGGGGAATCCCCTCTCCCCCGTGGGATGCCTTAGATCATTTCCCAGCGAAAAGAAAAAAAGAAAAAGGCAACTCATTTATGCACCGCCTCTATCCTGAGACGTAAGAACAAGTTGGGTGGTGGTATTCATACCATAGGCGGGACAAAATTAGCCCTCCCGCCAGGGAAACCTTAAATAGTACCGAAAGTAATAAATAACCTCAAATTAAGATGTTGAACATCCAACCTACACGTGTCTCCATGCTTCGGGGTGGGAGTACCTCGCCCGCTCGCGTGAAGTATAATATAATAATCGATAGACGCGCGGCAGAGGATTACTCCCGGAGGCCCATCGAGATAATCAATACCATCACTAACAAAAAAAATTCTGCCGGGTTTGGGTACACGAAGTGTTAGTGACGCTCCCCACCATAGTTCAGGCCTTGTCGTGGCGGTGGGGCTCAGTAGCCTAGGGTGAGCCCAGCACCTTGGGCGAAAACAATTGAGCCGAGGGGGCTCTTTGTACCCCTCTTATAAGAAGAGGGAACAAAAGAGCAGGGGGCAAGGGGTGAGGATGGGAACCTCACCCCATTGTACTGTCCCGACGTTGGGAGGGGTTGTTCTGTGGTGCGGAACAACCCCTCTGTGGAGGTGGCGTCGGTCCCTTGCGGGACTGACTGGCCGTCGAGGTGCCCTGTTAGCTTAACAGATCCGGGGCACCTCACCAAGGCGGCACTGGTGACACTCGCCGCGATTAAGTGGGTAGAGCTGCGTCCATTTACCATCTTTTACCACCATTTCCCGGCGTAAAAGAAAAAAAGTGTTAGTGACGCTCGCAGGTGGTTAAGTGCATTCCCAAGTGCGAGGCCCCACATAGGTCCAAGACTTCACATGATCGGTAAACCTGCGAGCATTAACCTGCGTCATCAAAAAAGTGAAATAACGATCTCTGTGCAGTAGCCCGACTGTGTTGGGAGTGGCAAGGGATGGGTCTTCTTTTTGGCGTTCATTGTAGAGGCCTTTGTTTAGTAGTGGACGGATAAGGGTTGATGATGATAAAATTTTCACCAGTGCAATGCTATATTATTACTGAGTTACATGGGCTATAAAAACTGTCATCAACAATCCGGACACCACTGCAAATCTTAAGGCAGCCGAAGGAGCGAATCTTTTGACGACCGCTGTTGCTCAATTGTTAGCGCGTTGGCTTTCAGTTAAGTAACTTTATGGCACCCAAGATAGGACACTAGAAGACAGGGGCATCCAAAAACAAGATGGAGCGATGATATCCGCCTAACCTTGGGGCCATACTGGACCAGAGTCGCAGGAGACATAGCTCAGTGGAAAGAGCTGGAGGAGGCTATGCCAAGAGGTACGCCGAATTATGAGACATCCTATAAAACAACCTTTATTATTAATAGCTTTATATTATATTATAGCTAATGACAGCTACTAGTTGATATATGCGCTAGTTTCGCTTAGCTTTCAGTTAACTTTTCATCTCCATGTTTTACCATAGAGCAAGTGACAAAGGTAAGCAGAACTCATCAAAACCTTCCAAGTCGTTAATATAGCCATCATATGTGAAAACAATAAAATTACCGCGTACACGCCATTGAACTTTCGCTGATATTTTCTTTCGAGACAAAGACAATATGATTACAATAACGTGTGTGAGTCATGTGCAAAAGTCTTTTTTTATCAGCCCGTTTAACTCCCAATAGAATTGTTTCATCATACACTTGTTGGATAATAAAGATAAATTACCCTCACTACTTGTTACTTTTTATTGGATTGTGCCATTTTTTAGCTATAGCATTTTGTTTTTTTTTTGTGCTATGATCAGAATACGGCTTAGGCGTATATTGAAAGAGGCCAATATCTAGCAGTGGACACTTACAGGCTTATTGTAAATAAATAATCTTAACAATATCAACAAAAAATGGAAGATCCAGATTGATCCGAATCTGTGTAGGCCAATATTAGAAAAGTCTACTAAAACATTCTTAACAATACCTAGGACAAAATACACGTTTATTGTTAAATATGAAAATTATTTTAATAGCTGAATCTGGCAAGAAGAAACAATAGCAAGAAACAGAGAAAACGCAAAGGCAGAGCCTGTTCTTATGGTATTCAGATAATAATAAATACACAGACACAGAACAAATGGTCATCACACAAACATTTACCCTGGGTGGGAATCGAATTCACAACCTTCTGGTTTAGCAGTCAGGGTCACTAACCACTAGACCAACAGGCCAGTTGTTGTTGCAACAATACTGTTTAGGCTTGATACAGATTAGTTTTGTCTGGAATGAGCGAACCCATTACACAAACATTGGTCATTACTATATAGACCATTCTCTTATCCTGCTATTACAAATTGCAATGTGTTTATAAGAATATTTTTAATATCTACATATGCTAGGACAGACATATGGTGGACACATTTTATGTGTAATTAGGTCATGAGACAAGTATTTAAAGAAAATACTTCTATGATGAAATATTAAACATAAATTAGGTATTAAAGAAAGTTATTAACTATTATGTCATTTTGGTCCAAGAATATTAATTTATTTAAATATATCATAATTAACTTTTAAGACACAATACAAAACAATAAATACCCTGAAAGAATTTATTTTGGAGATAGTACAATGTCAAATAAATTGCAGTAGCATTGTTTATAATATACATAGATTTGTTATTCTTTTGGTAGGTATATAATCTGTTGACATAAAGATATGCAAAAAAACTTAAGTCCAGTGATAAATAAGACAAATCTAGAGTCTCATTGAAAGCAGTTCAGAGATAAGAGCATATGATAACAGTCACTTAGCTGTATTCTTAATCAATATTTTTAGCTGTAACTCATAGATTACATGGTTATCAATAACAATTCCAAAACTTACAGTATTTTACCTGATAATTAAAATAATGTAGTGCAAATTTCTGTGGATCATATAAAAAATTGAACGATGTCAACATTCACCAGGCAATTGAAACTGACAATATGATAATAGTAAAAAAAATCCCACATTTTATATTCACTAACTAGGATAAGGGCTAGGGCTTAAAATATACTAGTCTTTAGAACATTATTGACAGCCGATCCAATAAAATTACCAAAAATAATAATAATTCAAACAGATCTATCTGGACAAAAACTAGCAACTGAAGGTCATCATAATTTGTCCATGACTTATTGAAAATATTTTCATTTATAGACCTCCTTAGAAGCTTAGAGCTAAGAAGACACACTAATGATAACATTACTTATCACCAATCCCTTATCAATCAAGCAATGAGATTTGCTGTTCAAAGCCTAATTATAATTCAATATTACATGTCTATAACCTCAGTGTATGAGATTTCTGAGTGAAGGGAAGAGAGAAACCGACAGGAGGATTCAATTGAGATGGGCAGCATTCAGGAAGCATAGTCATATTCACATGTCAGAGTTTGAAGACGAAAGTCTTCAACCAGTGCTTTCTCCCCATGGTGACCTATGGGCTAAAATGTGGCTTATAAATTTACAACTCATTCGAAAGTTTGCTGGGCTATGCTGGGTATTTCTTTGGCAGATAGGATTTGAAAGAAAGACCGATATCATGCGAAGAATAAGCTCGTTGAAGTGGCAGTGGGCTTGTCACACTCAGGACAACAGATGGCCAATGGGCCAATAAGGTTCGAGAATGGAGGCCATATTAAGGTAGACAAAGTGTTTGTCGACCATTAACCAGGTGGGAAGACGATCTCTATATAGTTGTCTGTCCATGTCGGATGCTAGTGGCAAGGGATTGGTCGTCTTGATGTTCATTGGAGGAGGCCTATGTTCAGCAGAAGACGGATAGAGGCTGATGATGATAAATCTTAGTAAAGTTAAATTTTAACAAACTCAGGTATATCAATTAACACTTGCTTAGATAAAATAAAGCTTCTTATTCTTATTAGATTGGGAAGGCAAATGATTTTCCTGTTCTGGCATCTCTCTGGGAGTTTTGTGCTGCAGCTAGTTACTCCTTTATTACAGATAGTTAATGCATAGAGTATTTAGCATTTTAGGGTTATTAAGATCGGGTTTAAAAATAAATTCACTTACTTCACTGACAAGGAGAAATCACCAGGGCTAGATTCACTGATTCTTATGAGGAATCCTCCCTCTGGTTTATTTGCTAACAACTTTTCAGCATCTGCTCTTGTGATCCTACCGTAATACCAGCTAAAAACAAATATTTAATCAGCACACAGTCTTACTGTTGAGTAAAAAGTAAAAAATAATCTATTTCATAGTCCAATATTGACATTTGTAACAAAACTTGAAAAAAAGTTTTCGGAAACTTAGCAAGTAATACATGCTCCTCACCTATGACTTTTCATTTGAATGTAGTTACTAGGAATAAGTCCTTCTTTGCCGTCTAATTCTGCCCTGTACCAATTCATATCGTCCTCCATGTTAAGTATCTGCAATAACAAAGATTCTAGAAGAAATCTGTCATCATTTATTTATAAATGAGCTTTGCATGAGTTTATCACTTCATAATCTTACTTTAAGAACTTGATTCTTCTTAAAACTGAGCTCATCATCAGCCGTCGCATTGAAATCGTGTTTTGCTACAGCCTCCATGTTCAAATTAGGCACTTCACTCTAAAGTCTAATGTCAATGATTACTAAAATAACAATTAAATATAGTTTTTCACTCAAGTTCAATATCAAGGCATAAAAATAATCATAGTGCTATAATTATCAAATATCTAAAACAATTTTCTAATAATTGAAATACGTAAGTCAATTTTTTCGCTATGAATATACATCAGTCACTCGTATTCATTGGACATTGCTTGCATTATAGGGTTGTGTCATTTTAGTGTTGTCCATTGTACGAAATTGTATAACCAAGCAACATTCGACCTGTCATCGATAATAATACTAGTAGATTTTAAAATATTTAACATAAAATAAAATTTATTTTCATTTGCATTAAATTGTTTCCAATAAATAAATTTAATTCTTGACATAAAAGTTCCATTCCATCCATTTTTCATTCCATTAAAGTTTAATTATAATATTTGGTCTAAAGATATCGATGATTTTGTTTTACACATGGTTTACGGTATAAATTAACTTCTGTGTCCAAATTGGTTATTTTATTGCTTTCTATTTCTACTTGTAATTGATGGCTCACTTTCCGCTGTTTTATATTTTTATTGATACTTTAACTTTGTCAAATTTACGATCCTAATGTAAAAAAAAATATTTTCTCGTTGCTTGACAACACTGGAATTAGCGGATATCAATTTTATGAATGAATTTTGGGACGAAGGGACTACTACACTCACAACCAGCACAAATACGCAAAAATGGGCGTTTTTCGACTCACCGGCACGACCACGGCAACGGCGTCGGCACGGCCACGGCCCGGCACCGGCGCCGTGGCTTCGTTTTTCCACTGTGCCGTTGTCGAAGACGGTTTACGCTAGGGATGTTCATGAAAAAATATCGATAATTTTGTCGATATAATATATCGTTATATCTATCGATACTTTGCGATATGTCGTACAAATATATTATCGATATTTTCAATATATCATAAGTGATTTGTATTTAACTGAATCAATTTTGTGTTTTCGTAGTTCAGTATTGACACGGACTTCAGCAAGACGACACACGTAGATCATAATATTATTATAATTTATACAGCATCTATCCACCCATGGCTGCAGATAAGCCTTCCTCACTGAACACCAAGACGGCCGATCCTATGCCACGACATTACATGATCATGATGATGATGATATACTATCATCAGCCTCTATCCACCCATGGCTGAAGATAGGCCTCCCTCACTGAACACCAAGACGGCCGATCCCATGCCACGACATTACATGATGATGATGATGATATATCATCATCAACCTTTATCCGCCCATGGCTGAAGATAGGCCTCCTTCACTGAACACCAAGACGGCCAAATCTTTACCACGATATAGATGGCGATATAAACATGATGATGATGATAATAATAATATAGGTAATAATAGTAAATTATAATAATATGTAGAGACAACTCACACAAAGCCATCTGATCCTAAACTAGACAATGTCTTTTGTTATGGTAACTAATAAATACATATGTGCTTACATATTTCTAAATACATAAATATTATAGATAAATTACACTCAGACACAGAACAAATGATCATGCTGGTCACACGAATATTCGTCCTGGGAATCGAACCCACGACCTTCTGGTTTAGGAGTCAGAGTCACTAACCATTAGACCAACAGGCCAGTCAGTGATGATGATGATATATTATCATCATAATAATAACTCATAATATCATTATATTATATAGATGATATTAACTACGAGTCTCTCAGCTGACCGCTCCGTGTCCTTCTACACGCCCTAAAATTCATGCAGTTTTACCGGGCCGGTACCGTGTGGGAAGCTTGTAAACACGGCAACGGCACGGTGCCGTCGGGAGGCAACGCCGTGCCGTTGCCGTCGCCGCGCCGTCGCCGGTGAGTCGAAAAACGTGCCATATGTTTTCATACATTTTTGCTTCCACGGCAACGGCACGGTGCCGTCGCCGTTGCTGTTGCCGTGGCCGTGCCGGTGAGTGGAAAAACGCCTATAATTATCTGTGTTATTATATTATATATAATATAATAATGACATTCTATTCAAACACAACAAATTGTTGTGTCTAAATAGTGAAGTGCTATACGTCGCGGGCGATGAAGGGGGGTGCGTAGGAGGCGATACTTAATTTGCCTCCAGTAACCTGTGCTCGAGTCGGGTTCAGATTGGGTACCTGGGTCCAGTATGGCACGACGTCATTGGTCATGGGTCAGTCTGTTAGTATGGCCATCGCCGGGCCCAGCCTGTCGCTGAGGTGATCCTTTTGCGTGTAGATCGGGACCCTCAAAATGCGCTCGCAGGTGGTTTAGTGCACTCCTATGTGCGAGTCCCCATGGGAAAGCATTAATCAGCATCATCAAAAAATTATAAAAGTGGTATTCGTGGCCACGAGAATATCGATATCGATGATTTTTTATAGTCCGGTAAAAATAAAATTTAACCTGCCACTAAATTTTCTAAATATTTTTTATAAACTGACAGATCTAAGGGGAGCTTCAAACGCTATCTTGAAATCAAGTTCTTGGCCGATATCTCGGAAACTATCCACTTTAGGGCAAAAGTTATTAAGATCATCATTTTAGGGAATAAAATTCCGCATCTGTCTGTCTGCAACTGTCTTGTAAAACTTATCGTTTACTATCTAATAAGCATTTAATGAACCGGCGGTGGAATCCAGTGCTTAGATTATACAAACCCTTGAAGAATTTTGTTACTGTAGGGGGTGAAAGTGACAAAAGTAGGGTTTACGCAGCAACCCCACCATGGTTTAGTACCTTGGGCGAAGCCAAATGAACCGAGGGGGCTGCTCTTTGTACCCCTCTTATAAGAAGAGGGGACAAGCGGCGAGGATGGGAACCTCACCCTATGGCACTGTCCGGACGTTGTTGTTGTGATGCGGGACAACCCTTCTGTGGAGGTGGCATTGGTCCCTTGGGGGACCAACTAGCCGTTGGGGTGCCCTGTTGCTCAACAGATCCCTGGCCTCACCAAAGGTGGCATTGGTGGCACTTGCCGGGTTTTAGTGGGTAGAGCTGCGTCCACTTACCATTTTTCGGGCGCAGCAAGTCCCACATTTACATACCACATACCACCTGGGGAGTCCCACTTCCCCCGCGGGATGCTTAAGAGCATTTCCTGACGGAAAAGAAAAAAAAGTGTTTACGCAGCAAACGTACGAAAAAGGAGGTAATCCTTTTTCGGCCGTACGGACACTTTTAATGTCGTCAAAATGTACCCGCATACTTCAGTCTCGTGAACCCAAGAGAATGTAATCACTACGTTTACGTGAACAAGACATTCGCAGTTAATGTCGAAATATCGAGCTCCTTAAAATAAAATTAAAAAACATTGTAAATATCCTGTTTTAACTAAATTTTAGTAATGATATTTTCATGTTAACTTAAAAAATATTCGGATTGTTAATGTTCTTAAAAATTAACACTAGAAGCGCGGAATATTGTGTTTTCCGATTATAAAGCATAATGCGACTCAGTGCTGCAGAATGCCAAATTGTGCTAATGCTTATTTGGATCGTGAAAATTTTCACGTGCACCAGCAGAGTGCAATATGTTTAATTTTGTAATTTTTTATTTTGAAAATATAATTCTATCAATGCCAACAGAAAAAACACTCATAATTTTTTTGCTACCACATCACGCGAAAGCACAACTTTTGAGAGTGCTCGATTGTCGAAAGCGTTGCTGTGATTGGAACATCAAAATTTAGCATTATGTCGCGTTAGGCTGTAATGGGAAAACATACACACACACGGTGTGAGTGTGTGCTGGAAGCGTAGATGGGTCAATTTTGGTTATACTATTTTTACTACAGTAATATTATGAAGAAATATTTCTTTTTATAATAAAAAAATACTAGTTTGTTTTTGTTTGTTTATTTGTGAAGAAATATTGTGTGCTTATAAGAAGACATTTATACTTTTATCGCATGTTAAAAAATATTTTCTTCTATAATTAATCCATCAGTCTTTGTCACCGACGCGACGTAAATTGAACAAAGAGAAGATTGTCAATTTTTAATTCTCCTGACAGGAGTATAATTCAGCAGACTTTGAAGAATAGATCCATGAAAGGAAAAAATATCTGATGTTTGTAGTTTAGCAATCTTACACTTGCAATGTTAATATTCAAGTTACATGAAATCATTAATAATGTAATTCATAACTTATAAAAAAATCGCGATAACATTTTTAGGCCGGTGGATTATCATTTGTTGATCCATCTTATGAGTGCTTGAATTTTTTCCCAATTAAAATTTTAATATTTTACATATTTTTTAAAGTATTTGCAGGGGGCGTGGCTCGCGCAAGCCCGATTACCCGGTTTCGGACTTATTTTCAACTCTCGGAAAAAATACAAATATTGGTCCCACATATTATAAGTAAAACTAAAGCAACTTGACTTTTTATGGCTAACTTTTAATTCAAATCGGAAGGCTAAAACAAGTAATAAACATCATATTTTATAAAAATAATTTTACGATGTGTAAATTGGTCTATGGCTGTACAAGAGTAGATTTTTGCTCACGTCTGACGAGAAACATGATAAATGATAAAGTAACGTTTTCGGGTGACAACGATATTGTGGTGGACTGCCTTGTTTGGATGGAATGGGGAATGATAGTTGATTGATGGGGGCTAGAGGGGCGAAGCCGAGCTTCTTGGGGTCTCCCGCCATTTCTCCGTATTACAGACCGAATATTGTATTTTGTATGGCTAATAGCCTAGTAGCTAATGCCTTTAAATGAAAATAATAATAAAAAAACGGGTGACAACGACGTTGACAAATGACATCTCTTTTTAGTCCGATCGCCTCCCAGTGGCATTAACGCGTAAGTGTTTAAGAAAATAATCTTTAATAATTAAAGGAATCTTCTTGTTTCAGCATTAACTGTATAGCATAACTTTGGATATGCTACGTTTGGTTTTAGAAAAGTATATTATTTTTGCGTTTCTCTTTCAAGATTAAGAAATATACTTACAGCATGTGTTGTCCGGTGTTTTGTGACTTAGTGTATTCATGTTTCAGGTTTTATCGTTACTCAAATAAACGCAACGATGTCGGGAGGATTAGACATATTAGCCCTCAACGAGGAAGATGTCACCAAGATGTTGGCTGCAACCACCCATTTGGGGTCGGAGAATGTACACTTCCAGGTTAGTGTACATTTGCATGTGATAGTGCAACTCAACAACCTATATGATGACAAGAGAATCCGTTCCATAATAAATATCTGATTTTTATGACGATAAATTCTCCCAACTGAGAGACCAACACTTATTTTCTTATGATTTAGTTGTTAAACGTAAACTTACTAATCATATCGCTGTTTCAGATGGAAACCTACGTGTACAAGCGCCGACCTGATGGCACCCACGTCATCAATCTTCGCCGAACATGGGAGAAGCTAGTGTTGGCGGCTCGTGCTATTGTTGCCATCGAGAACCCCGCTGATGTTTTCGTCATCTCTTCGCGTCCTTTCGGTCAACGTGCTGTGCTGAAGTTCGCAGCCCACACTGGAGCCACTCCTATTGCTGGACGATTCACTCCTGGTGCATTTACTAACCAGGTATGCAAGGGATAAGTGATGAGCTTTATATTATCATGGTCTATTAATTACAAAAGATTCAAATCTGATAATTATTGCTCATAATAGTTATAAAGCAAGCATGTATTCCATTGAAAGTATGTACAATTGCCAAATATTTAAAATGTATGTATCATGTTATAACTAGCTGTTGCCCGCAGCTTCGCCCCGCGTTACTGAGATTTTCATCTATACCCGGATAGATAATGATTATTTTTATAGCCTAAGTTACTCCTTATAACATCAGTTTTCTGCCAGTGAAAGTCCCATCAAAATCGGCCCAGCCGTTTCAGAGATTTGCTGGAACAAACAGATAAGACAGACAGAAAACTTGTAAACAATGCTATTTTGGTATATGTACTGTGTATACATCCATATGCATTGAATAAAAAGTGGTTATTTTATCACAACCGACGCCAGGAGGCCGTGTGGTCGCAGACTGCACCATAGGCGGGGGGCAACCCCCCAATCAAAAGTGAGCCGAATGGGCTCACACTAATCCGTTGAAGCATTAGGGCCTTCGGGCCATTAGCATAGATCCATCCGAAAAAAAAAAAAAAAAAAAAGGTTATTTTAATATTACAAACAGACAATCCAATTTTGATATATAGATGATAACAACCATTCATTAATTATTATAATATTAACTTTTCATGATGACAATTTTAACTAAGGAACCACTGACTGTGAAACACAGAAATGATTATATTTTATTCTGAATCTAATATTAATTCTTAAATCTGTCGTAAGTCTTTATTCTAGATTCTAATCAAATATAACATTTCAGATCCAAGCTGCCTTCAGGGAGCCCAGACTATTGATTGTGCTTGACCCAGCTCAGGACCACCAGCCCATCACTGAAGCGTCATATGTCAACATTCCCGTCATTGCCCTGTGCAACACAGACTCACCTCTGCGCTTCGTTGACATTGCCATCCCATGCAACACAAAGGTAAATCAAACTTTGAATACCAAGAATACATTACATGTAAACCTGTACTGTCACTGTCTCAATTTAAAAAAAAATAGTAATTGACACATGTACATTGATCAATATCCTGGTATAGAATAACTGTAGTCTGATATCTTGTAATTGCAGTATTGCCATAGTACATATAAGTAATTGTTAATTTTATAGGACTGATAGGACTTCTATCTAACATAATATTTCCATTTTGCGTTGTGTACTGTTTAAAAATGTGTCTTCTGTGATTATAGTAAAGTGTATTTAATGATTTGATTAGCAGGTATTTTGAAAATAATGTATTTTTGGGATATAAAATAATGTAAGTGGTGTTTTTATTTCAGTCCTCCTACTCTATTGGTCTTATGTGGTGGCTCCTGGCTCGTGAGGTGCTCCGTCTTCGTGGTGTCCTCGCCCGTGACCAAAGATGGGATGTGGTAGTTGACCTGTTCTTCTACAGAGATCCCGAAGAGAGTGAAAAAGAAGAACAACAAGCTAAAGAACAGGTTTGTTTAATAAGCTATTTTATTATTCAATTAACTAAACAATTCAACCATCAAACCAAGACTATAAAGGATTGAAAATGTTTTTTGTGAGCTTAACCCATTTCCGTCCGCCGTACTCAAGCGGGTACACCAAGAAAAACCGCGATAATTTTTGTGATTGCCAATAAAAATGTAAAAAAATATTTTTATAGTATATATATAAATATAAGTGTAATATATTAATCTAGACGAAAAATGATCCAGTTGTTATAATTAATTTGTAAGGGTTGTAGGTGATTTGTTTAGTGTTCAACAGTGAGCGCGCACGATAAAATAATTGATTAATATTTATTTTATATAAACTATAATTTATTAATAATTGTTTCTAAAAAACATGTTCACATTCTATTATTTCCAATAAATTATCAAAAACTGAAATCAAGTAATTTGGTTCATAAAAAAATTCGTGTTTCTCCTACTGTACCTGAGCAGGTTCAATGCAAAACCACTATTTGCAGTTAGAAAAGGCAGTCAATTCTATCATTGCTGAAGAAGATGATTATGTGTACGACTTTTTCACATTTCCATCTAAACCTGGTGCTATAACTGACGAAGAGGAGGGCCCAGAAGATGATCTTGTGACACAAGCATTGCCAGTCAGTATCCTCGGACGATAACAGCAGTGATGATGAGCTTCTTTCGACGTATGCCTCAACTTCAAAATGCTCTCGTATGGCTGGGTCTACTGATACAGTCATAGATAACCCTATTTGGCGGAAAACCTTACCAACTACTTACTTTATTCTTCTTTACTCTTATATATTCTTACTTTACTCAACTGAGTAAGAAGTAAATAACGCCGTTGAAGAACGATTGAACAATGTATATAATGATATATAAACGACTGTAATCCAGTGATGCTCTTTGAGAAGTTTTTTGACGATCAAATATGTGATTTGATAGACAAACAGAGTCTTTTGTGTGTAGGTCAAAGTAATAGGCATAACTTTTAATTCGAAATAGACAGTTCGAAAAACTTTTTGGATAAACTTTTGTTATGAGGTGATAGCCTGAACCAATTACCTACGGAATGTGCTTATTAGTCTTGATCTTAGGTCTTATATTAGATTGATGATCTTGTACGAAGATCTAAGAGAGCCACTCGTTGCAAATTGTATGTCTACAAATAGCTACTTGGAGATAAAAAAAAAACATTTTGTTGATAATACATGACGGCTTCATCTAACGACCCGATGTCTATGATAAAGCCCTTGTGCGATATTTGAACAGAGAAACTAGACAGTGGGGAGTATTTCACGAGAATTTGTCTATTGATGGATCTGTGATAAAATATGATAAGCATCATCCAGCCAAGCAGTTTCTTATGGGGAATGGGAAAACCAGTGCACTTTGGACACCGAAACTAGGCTAACCAATTTAGACGAAGTATTATTTGCGTCGATGAAAACCTTAAAGAAACCGCCCTTCATCAAATATGTAGATCGTCAAAATAATGGCCATACACCTGAATTGATCATAAATCAATTAAGATGTGTGAATTGCCAGAACAGAGAACGTTGGAGTTGTTCAAAGTGCTCAAAAAACTTTTGTCTGGAGAAACCATATTTCGGTATTTTTAACACTTGATCTGCCCATTGTACTCGCTTGGGTACACCCCTGTAACTTTTGATAAAAAAACCTTTTTTTTATTTTCTTTACCTGACCTTTATAATTGTGTGTTTCCTAATATAAAATCAAAGCAAAATCATTAAAAATGTAATTGGGTTCATTTTGGGCGTTAATGGGTTAATATGAATGATCATGACATATCATTGATTTCTTTCAATATTATATAGGAAACAGGTACATAAGCATAAAAGGTTTAATATTTTTATCACATACATGTAATACATAATTATTTCTTTTTTTTTTTCAGGCTGTTGTTGTTCCCAAGCCTGAAGTGCCAGCTCCTGTACATGAGGAATGGGGTGAAAATGTTGAAACTGTTGAACCTGTCACTACCTGGACTGAGGATGCACCTGCACCTGCAGCTCCCGCTGCTACCTTCGGCACTCCAGCCGCTAAGGAAAACTGGGCCGATCAGGTAAATAATGTCTCTTAACACTGAATGATAATTGAAGAAAGAATTTTTAAGTGAAAACTTCTTGAGGTGCATTGAGCACTTTTTTATAAGTTATGCTTAGCATTACGTGCCGGGGCCACTTAATAATAATGATAATATCTATGGACGCTTTCACACCACGTCAATCTGGTCCCGTGGTAAGTTCTCGAAGAACTTGTGTTACTGGTATCAGTCAACGGAAATATATTTAATACTTTTATACTATACATATATTTAAGATTTTTATTATATAATACACATTTTTAATACACATCCATATGACCCAGGAACACAGAAAATATTTTTGTTCCCTGGCGGGATTCGAACCCGCAACCTCCGGCTTGAGCGCCCACGCGCTTACCACTGAACCACAGAGGTCGTCAAAATAATATACTTGCGTTCGACAGTTTTAAAATCTCTGACTAGTTTTATTTGGAATATAATTTTTTGTTTATAAACATTTATTAATATAACCTACTTACTCCATTACATTTATATTTGTTGAAATTTCTATATAGAACAATTAATGTTCTTTGTAGAAATTTCATATCATTTTGTATACTTAAATGAGTATGTTATTATTTAAACTACATATATGATAATTTACACTATATTATGCCAAATACATTTGAGAGGATAGTAGCAACAAATATGATAATGAATCAAATGGTATATGTAAATATTTATTGTGACAGGTTCAAGAAGAGTGGGGTAACGCTGCAGCTCCCGCGGCTGCTGCCCCGGCCCCATCATGGGGAGGTTCTGCTCAAGACTGGAGCAGCAGCACATAAGTGCTTATTTGGTTAACAGTAAATAATTGAAAACCACAATGTCTTTTATTTATTTACAAGAATTTTAATGTTTTCTAAAAGTTACTAATAGTCATATTGGCATTCTTGGGTGAAGTGATATGACAAGTAAAGATGGTTCTCATGTTCTGCATCATGATAATATATAACACAGTGCCACTGTATTTTTAACAAATATCTTGGTATTGATAACACGCACAATGACACCTTTTAGTGAAGAGGTCAGTGTCCAATATCCATGAACAGTTACACCAGAGACAATACAACTATTTTCCATAGAATTTGTTACTGTTTACTAGGATTTTTATTAAAACTACAAATGAAAGACGCAATTATAACAATTTTTATTTATACAATATTCATTAAAGTGGAATGCTGGATTTTGTATAAATGAAATCTGTAAATACAAGTATATTTTGGGTTCCCTTGGTTTGAGAGCACTTTGAAGACTATTTGTACCCAGATCATATTCTTGTAGAGCAGTGAGTAGTATTGTTTGGCTGGTTGACTGTTGTGATACACACCATCCAAGGCTTTCAACCAAGTACCATTGGCTAGGCTACCCTAAACATAAAATATAAGAACATTAAGTGAGACTGGTGTCACTTTGTATTGGTTGATGAGGTAAAGGTCCAGAGTTCATTTCATTTTCACAGGTGGTAGTTCCACTTCTGAAAATCAAACGAACTCTGGACCGGGTCTACTGGTACAGTAGGTAAGTTGCCCATGTCTGAATTCACAACCTTTTTTTTTCTTTAACGCCGGGATATGCTCTGAGGCATCCCGCGGGGGAGTGGGTCTCCCCGCGCGGGTATGTGGGACTCGCTGCGCCCGATAGCTGGTAAATGGACGCAGCTCTACGCACTAAAACCCGGCGAGTGCCACCAATGCCGCCTTTGGTGCGGTGCCCCGGATCTAGAAAACAAACAGGCACCTCGACGGTTAGTCAGTCCCGCAAGGGACCGACGCCACCTCCACAGAGGGGTTGTCCCGCACCACAGAACAACCCCTCCCAACGTCGGGACAGTGCAATGGGGTGAGGTTCCCGTCCTCACCCCTTGCCCCCTGCTCTTCTGTCCCCTCTTCTTGTAAGAGGGGTACAAAGAGCCCCCTCGGCCCAATTAGCTTCGCCCAAGGTGCACCGCTCACCCTAGGTTACTGAGCCCCACCGCCACGACAAAGCCTGAACCATGGTGGGGTCTGAATTCACAACCTCTGCCAGTACCTAATAATACTATTTATTCCCTGCCGTTCGACGGTTCGCGGTTCGTTATTTTCTTTTCGGATACTTTATAACGACCATGGTTAGTCCTACCATTACCGAAATCGCGATAAAATCCATTAAAGTGGTTTTCATTATAATGAACGAAATTCGCGTAAACTAGACACCTTTATAGAAGCTTATAAAACTAGCTTGTGTTTTGATAATCTGTGTTTCAATGTAGTTTTAGTTTTTAAATATTCTTAATTCTTATATGTACAATGTTCAAATAGAAATACCAAACAATTATTAAGTTAAACAATTTATCATGTCGTCAATAACCAATATGCGATACTAACATAAATAGTGAACCGTTTGGGAGCGCTCCGAGCGGTGTCAGGCCACACATGTTCAAGGCTCACGTGATCCACGCGCGTCTCTGGCAGATTTACGATTATCTCCCCGTTTGAACCGCTAGAAACATACAATAAAATTATTAAGTATCTGTTTCTTTTTTTTAATTTTTTTTTTCTAAATGAATTGTTTCGGGTGCTAATGCTGCGTGTACTCTTATGTAACTGCTATTTCTATGTTAGTTGGATGTGTATTTAAGCTAGGGATATATTGTCATTATGATTATGCGAAAATTTGATTTTTTAGTAGTATCTAATGATGTTATGAGTTAGAGTAATGTGTTAGGTACATTCTGAATACACGCAGGCCTCGCAAATTTTTTTTTTTTGTGAAGGCAATATTTATTCTGAAGACAAAATAATTGTCAGATTCAGATCAGTTCAAGTCTAAGCCTATTTTGTTGGGAACAATTTAGAAGTTACAGGGCCAAAAACACATAAAGTAATGAACATAACATATTATAATAGACATAATTTGATATTAAATAGGTATCTACGATAATATAACTAATACATGAACTTGCAATTTTAAAGCACATTTCAGTATTTTGTTACAGAAGGGAATATGTGTAAAACGCTGTGTAAAAAGTGTAAAAGCACTGACTATTTTTAGTGAAAAGATCCTTTGTCGTGTAATGCAATCGCGCGATTACGATATTTCAAAACTTTACATTCAACTTGGCAAAATCTTAACATTCCTTCAAGCAATTGAAATTAACGTGTTCTTTGAAAACAAATTAAAATTTTAGGCTTTATTGATTGATAATATTTGGTGAAGAAATTCTACTAGTTTTAACACTTCCATACTATTTCCATCTAGCAGGTCATTTCCGACCCATATAAGCCTCTTTTAATGAATTCCAATATTATATTCACGGACCACGGTGTTCATTATATGGGATTTTGTGTTAATTCCTGCCATGACTAAACGGGTCGGAACTAAATAAATTTTCTCTATGTTGCTGCCTGTCAACATAACACCAGAATTATCCATTTTTATAGAAGAGGGGGCAAACGGACAGACGTTTCACCTGGTGGTAAGTGATAAGCTACATCCACAGACACGTTAAGTAAGTTTTTAAAACGCAAATTATAAACTAATAAAGAAAAATAAATTAAAAAATATTTACAACAGATAAGTAAAAATTGCAAAATATAATATGACGTCACACTAGAGGGAGACTCACAATTGTGACCAACTGACGAGGCCGGGGGAGGGGTCGAAATATCATGAAAAGTGTGTGACGTAATTTATGGATGGCCCCTAAGTAGCGAGATGATTGGTATCCGATGCCTTCTTATTCGTCTGCTAATGCCTTAGTCGAAAAACCAGAACAAATAAGGAAGGTAACGTTTACCTAAAAGGCCAACAATCAGATGGCGTTGGGAGCTGCGAGCTCAGAACAATGTCTGGCGGAGGGGCGGCCCGCCACAGTGGGATCAGTCCCCATAAGGCTATCTGCCCCCCCCACTCCAATGTATCATGGCCCGTCACAGCACTCGCGCCTTCAATGCGTACTAACTTTGAATTTTCTAGCGCTATAACAAAAAATCTGTTAACATAAACTTAATCGGATCGACCGATTTCGCATTCATTAAAATAGACCTCTGCCCAGAAGTGGATGAAAGCTGTTGATGTTGATTATTTGATCTACACTGCAGGGACTTTTCTAGCAAACTTACGTAATCGAGCATTCCAAAAAACATCTACTCATTACAATTTTAAAATAAACAAGATCGAGTATTTCGCTTATTTATTAGTGGAATGGATGTGTTGTGGCGCGCCTGTCTGCATGGATTTTTTTTATAATGCAGGAAAATCCTTTATAAATGAAGCCAGGATCTTTGGGTAGATTCTGACCCTATGTGGGACTGGCACCTGCGAGTGCCCTTAAACTAAAACCAATGCGAGCGCCTTCAGCCGCTTTTAGAGGGTTCCGGATCTGCAGGCAACAGTATCACATCGACAGGCTGGCCCCGGCGCAGGCCAGACTTCTTGTAGGGGGGGGGGGGGACTGCCCGGCCGCTACTAAGCAGTCCCCGCGACTTCGTAGCCTACTGGGCCCATCCTGAAGACCAGCACGAGCACAGGGGCGTTACTGGAGGCGCATTAGGAATTACTGACACCAAGACCTTTTGTTTCCAAGTAACGTGTGGATAGGTTGTCTGGACTTACGCTGAAATACTCAAACGAATCTCAAATTTAAGACGTACTTAAACTCATGCTACGACATGTCAGATTCAAAGAAAAAAGAGGGACAACACGAGTTTAAGTACGTCTTAAATTTGAGATTCGTTTGAGTATTTGGGGGTAAGCGCGCCATAAAGCCTAACTTAATTGACAACTTTATTCGCCAGTCGATGCACTTTTATCTAACATAAAAATTTCAGTTGACCCAGAACCATAACATATACCAATTATAAGCTGTGAAATTAAAATATACCTACACCCGCTGTTACGTAGCTGGGGTTCATTTGAATAAGAGGGTCTTTTGTTTTGACTTGAGAATTGTATTTTCATATTTTTATGAATCGTGTATTTTGTCTTAGCTGTAGATTGTTGGAACTAACAACTTGACCTGTTTACGAAATACGCTGAGATAGCGTTGTTGAATATATTTCAAGTTATAAATATTGTTGGATTCGCACATTTTTGGCTCTGTTATACTGCTGATATGCAACCTTTCACCAGATATGAAAATGCCACTTCGGTCTCAGGTTCGAATTCGAGTCAAATACAAGTTATTTCAGTGAGACATGATATGTATGTTCTGTCTGTCTGTACTGTCATGGACGGGTAGGCTCTATAATAATATAATAATATATTAAAATAACTTTTCGCGCTTCAAATTTGAAAATAAAACAACCCTTTAAAATATTACCTTCCTCAAGTTCAGCTAGTAAACGCAATAACAATTTTTCAAGTCCAACTTCCAGATATCAGCACGCTTTTTCGCCGGGAAATGCTCTGAGGCATACCGCGGGGGAGTGGGTCTCCCCAGGCGGGTATGTGGGACTCGCTAAGTGGACGCAGCTCTACCCACCACCACCACCACAAAACCCGGCGAGTGCCACCAATGTCGCCTTTGGTGAGGTGCCCCGGATCTGTTGAGCAAATAGGGCACCGCAACGGCTAATCAGTCCCTCAGGGACCGACGCCACCTCCACAGAAGGGTTGTCCCTCACCACATGTTCTGTTCCCAACGTCCCTTCCCAACGTCGGGACAGTACAATGGGGTGAGGTTCCCATCCTCGACCCTTGCTCCCTGCACTTTTGTCCGCTCTTCTTATAAGAGGGGTACAAAGAGCCCCCTCGGCTCATTTCGCTTCGCCCAAGGTGCAGCGGCCTACCTTAGGTTACTGAGCCCCACCGCCACGACAAGGCCTGAACCATTGTAGGTAGATATCAGCAAGCTAAACCAAACAAACTTCAACGGGAGGTGCCACACGGGCGTTGTCTGTGCGTTGCGTTAACCGCATATAAAATATGAACGACATGCCACATGATGCGTTGAAATGACGGACAGCGACGCAACGCACAAGGAGAGCAAGGAGACGAGATTTCTAAGGGAGCTACGTTGAAATGACGGAGTGGAAGCGCAGTATTTGATAACATATCCTACACCAACGGCTGCGACGTCAAAGATCGGTCCCTTAGGGGACTGACTAGCCGTTGAGGTGCCCTGTTTGTTTATTAGATCCGGGGCACCTCACCAAAGGCGGCATTGGCGGCACTCGCCGAGTTTTAGTAACTAGAGCTGCGTCCACTAACCAGCTTTCGGGCGCAGTGAGTCCCACATACCCGCGTGGGGAGACCCACACCGCCGCGGGATGCCTCAGAGCATTTCCTGGCGAAAAAAAAGCACACAAGTTTGATCGTTTGAC
The DNA here is from genome assembly GCA_963853865.1 of Helleia helle. NCBI lineage: Eukaryota > Metazoa > Arthropoda > Insecta > Lepidoptera > Lycaenidae > Helleia > Helleia helle. The sequence continues at coordinate 14,381,668 of OY971426.1, read as the reverse complement.
ATTAAAACTATTTAAAACGGGATACATATTTATATATCATGTTTTCCACTTTTTATCGGAGCTCGATATTACGACATTTACGAATATTATTATATATTGTTCACGACACAAATGGTTTTAATTCTCGAGAAAAAATAGTTTTAATAGCGAAAACATTAAATAACCATGTTAATTTAAAATATTGTAATATTCAATGTTAAAGTTAACGCGAAGTCCGGATAAAAGCTAGTTATATAATAAGTAAATAATTTATCACAGATGAGTAAAAAAACAAACAGTAATATAAATAACATGGCGAATATAATTGAATACGTACGAGTCGCCTCGTATCGTGGATATGGCCCTGTCTTCCGCACTCGGAGCGCTTTTCTGGAAATGATAACATACAAAAACCTTTCAGCAGGAAACGTGGATATAAAACTGAATACATTAAAAATGATATCACTTATGAAGCCATTATTTCTTCTACGATGAATAATATTTATTTATATGTATTGAGTAGGTTCAAGAGTGGAGTCCATGTTTAGGTAAACGAAGTGTTGGTCGGCCATTAAACAGGTGTGAAGACGATCTCCGTGCGGTGGCCGCGCGTGTCTATCCGGATCATCCGGGATACATTGAGGGAGGCCTATGTTCAGCAGTGTACGGATAGAGGCTGATGATCCCCACCATGGTTCAGGCCTTGTCGTGGCGGTGGGGTTCAGTAGTCTAGGGTGAACCAAAGGCGGCATTGATGGCACTCGCCGGGTTTTAGTGGGTAGAGCTGCGTCCACTTACCAGCTTTCGGGCGCAGCGAGTCCCATATACCCGCGTGGGGAGACCCACTCCCCAGCGGGATGCCTCAGAGCTTTTCCCGGCATTAAAGAAGAACTTTAGTGAAAAAAGAGCCCCCTCGGCTCAATTCGCTTCGCCCAAGGTGCTGGGCTCACCCTAGGCTTTTGAGCCCCGCCGCCACGTCAAGGACTAAACCATGGTGGGGATGAGTACCCACCCTAACTAAAACCACTGCGAGCGCATTCAGCCGCTTTTTGAGGGTCCCGGATATGCAGGCAACGGACAGGATCACCTCAGCGACAGGCTGGCCCCGGCGAAGGCCTGATTACTCCTCGTAGGGGGGGACTGCCCGGCCGCTACTAAGCAGTCCCCACGACGTCGTGCCATACAGACCCAGGTTCCCATCCTGGGCCCGACACGAACACAGGGGCGTTACTGGAGGCGCATTAAATAGCGCCTACTACGCACCCCCGTTCGTCGCCTGCGGGAGGAGGCCCCGTCGGCGGCCTCCTCTCTCACCCGCTCGTCAGCCTCCTTCTGGGACATTACTGCCTCGCTTCTGCGAGGCAGTAATCCAGGTGTCCAGGAGACCATCGCCATCCAGGACTCGTCGTCATCGAGCATCGCAGCGATGACGCTCGGCAGAGACAAGTCCCCTCCGATGACTGATGTAAGACTGTGACGCAGCGCCGCCCATCTCGGGCACACCTCGAGTATGTGCTGGGCCGAGTCTACCGCCGCGCCACAATCATGACACACTGTCAACGGCTCCCTGCGGGCCGTCTGGCACAGGTACTCACCAAAGCAACCATGCCCAGTGAGCACCTGTGTCAGACGGAAGGTGAGGGGTTTGCGCTTACGGTGCATCCACCGCTCAAGGACCGGACGCAGAGCAACCGTCAGGTTTTTGCCATACGGCTGCTGCGCCAGGTCCTCCCCCCACCTTCGCATTAACGCCTCTTGCCCTAGTCGGCGAACCCGCAGGATCCCCTCCAGCGTAAGGCTCTCACCCAGACACCTCCTATCTGAGACATAGGAGTGCATCTCGGCAAGAACCTCATGAGTGAGTTGCCTGGGCTAGTCCCTGGGCGACGCTTACCACCTGACCATCAAGTGGTACGGCTAATAGCCCATCCAACAAACTTAAAAAATGTATTGTAGATATGATTTAATGATTATACAAGTCTTCAGTCCTCCCGTGACCATGGTTGCTGTAAAGTATCCGAAACGTCGGACATGTAAAAATCTAAATGAAGTGCGGTAAATTTCGTATAAGTTTTTTCATTATTATTCTACATACAAGTTTATAAAGAAATTCATACCTTAATGCCAGTTCTGTACTAGACAGTTTGAGAAATAAATGCGACATGCTGTGGCAGCATTCCTCTTGAACTAATGGTGAATTTTCCACGCGCACTACGAATTATTTAATTACATGAAAACTTACATAGGTTTTTTTTTTAAATAATACTACCAGTAGCTATCTCCCTGAGTCTTGATAATACCATCGTCAATTTTTGTGTAAATATGTGTTAGATCCTGATCCCTGTGGTGTCTTTCTTGAAATGGGTTTTCTAAATTTCTACGTGCACCTGAACATGCGACTATCGCTTGCTCACCGGTGAAGGAAACATCGTAAGGAAACCTGCATGCCTGATGAGACTTAAAGTCTTTGAAGCTGTGTGTTAAGTGATCGAGCATATATCCGGAGTAGAGCAGTAATGTGTTTTGTATGTAAACAAATTACAACAAATTTGAAAGTCCTGCGAAGCTGCGCCGGTTCTGCGCTCTGAGTCTGCATAAGATTTCTTCTTTAAAGGACATTCTACCAGGATACTTTGTTAGGGGCGTTACCCTTTTTTTATCGCCGGGAAATGCTCTAAGGCATGCCGCGGGGGAGTGGGTCTCCCCACGCGGGTATGTGGGACTGCTGTATTGTAATGCTGGTAAGTGGACGCAGCTCTACCCACTAAAACCCGGCGAGTGCCACCCATGCCGCCTTTGGTGAGGTGCCCCGAATCTAGTAAACAAACAGGGCACCTCGACAGCTAGTCAGTCCCGCGAGAGACCGACGCCACCTCCACAGAGGGGTTGTCTCGCACCAAAGTACAACCCCTTCCAACGTCGGGACAGTACAATGGTATGAGGTTCCCATCCTCACCCCTTGCCCCCTGCTCTTTTGTCCCTTCTTCTTATAAGAGGGGTACAAAGAGCCCCCTCGGCTCAATTAGCTTCGCCCAAGGTGCTGGGCTCACCTTAGGCTACTGAGCCGCACCGCCACGACAAGGCTTGAACCGTGGTGGGGAAGAGCGTTAGCCTGCTGAATTATATCTGTATCGTGATCGAGAAGATTCCATTGTTTTAATCGACATTCCTACTGCGAGCTGTTACACTTCAGAAGCGGGATGGAGCATCGCTGGGGCCCATTTTACTACGGTTTGAGAAAGAGATTGTGCTATGAAAGTGATACTGAAGAAGATTCAATTGTTTTAATTGGACTTTCCTGCTGTGAGCTGTTACACTTAGAGTATACATAATATATAGAGCGCTACTGTCACGCCGCTTCATTGTGCCGATCGTAAGCAGATGCGTTATATAGATTTGAGATATTTTTGAGAGAGATTGCCCAGATAAACCCTGTGAGATTTTCGTGGTTGGGTTTTTTGTGTAAAATAAATTGTACTTTTTTTGTTTTGAACAATTAACAAAAAAAAGATATTTATCTATAGTAAAGCGCTGTGAGAGTGACGTTCCATGCGTAATGCATTAAAAAAATATCTATATTTTAAATTAGGACATTCATCATCATCATCATCACCATCAGCCTCTATCCATCCACTACTAAACATAATCAACCCTCAATGAACGCCAAGACAGAAATGTTATTGCTTTCTTTTATTTTGCTTCCAGGAATCATTCTTACAAATTGGCACTTGATATTTTACCATTTTAACATAAAAACAAATATGATGAAAAGTGCTTGTTATTTTGACACTGATTGAACGTTTCCAAGACAATGGTTTTGTCTATGTTCATACCCGTGCTTACAGTTCATACTTAGTGACGCGCGCTCTATATATTATGCATACTCTAAGCTGTTATGTACATGTTGTGATTGTATCTTAAACATTTAGTTTAGATTTAATTAAAGAACATTTATTTTAGATTATTTGGCAAATTAGATGAACTAATAACGATTTATTCATCCAGTAAAACATATCTCAATAGATAATATGTCTTATTGTTTGGAATAAACTTCATGAAGTTCTACACCTTTTCTTCTTTTTTCACACAAAAAAGTTTTTTATGCAACTTACTTAAAGAGATAAATTTTGTGGCCCAAAAATTGGTCGATATTAAATCCCTAGGTATCTTATCAGACGTCCAATGTACTAAAACAAGAAAGGACAATTAATTTGATATCATGCCCGTAAAAGTTTTTATGATTAAAAACATTCAAAGTTCCAAAATGATTCCTAGTATTCAGGCTTAAGGGTGGTTTTAAAACAGAGTTTCAATGGAATATCGGTCAAACGAAAGTATGGGCCTTTAATGTTATCGCCATCAATACAATGGTAGCGCGAAATGACAGAATTTTTTCATAAATCATTTTTGAGGATAATCTTTAAATTCTATGTTTGTGGATCATCAATTTAGATTAAGCATCACCTATATTCAATGTAGGTAACATTGTTGAATATAGTGATGGATAGGTGCTTTGTGTTGTTAAAAATTATGTTGACTGTGATTTACTTTTTAAGTTATTTGAATAGTCAAACTGGCAGACGTGTCACCAGATGGTAAGTGGTCAGAGTCGCTTATGAATATTAACTTGTTTACCTGAAACTAGCTTAAACAAGTCATGTGTTGCCTATGTGTATATAGGTAAGTTTAGGAAAGACTTATCCTATAAACAGGCCGTATTGGAGAGATGACCAACACAAAAAAATACTTAAAGAAAATAGCATAATTATACTTACATTTTGTTTTTTTTTGTAAAATCATGCACCAACAAATGATCGCTGAAGCAAAAAAAGTAAAAAGAAAGACAGTAACGCCATTTCTCACATCTATCCCGAACTTTTTGTTTTGGCCATCTCTCCTAGACTAAACCTATATGGCCAATAATAATTACACTGCCCTTTTTTATTTTACATTCTTTACGAAATACAGCAAAACTGTTCCACAGGAGAATCAAGCAGGATGGACGATGATGGTATCTATGCGGGCGGGAGCGCGGCACAAGAGTGTCCCACCAGTAAAAGGAAGGACAGTACAGGCTATCAAGTTAATCGCATCGAGACCTATAATCTCAGAATAGGCTACGTCCCTTGGCGTAGAGTTAGTTAGGGTCCTTAATAGAATCAGGCGTTACTTTGCGGAAATCCATTATATAAGATATTAAATTATATTATATTAATTAGCAATTATCCCGCGAAACACGCAGTCTTTACAGCAAATGTGTGAGTGCACGCATATGCATGCATATAGCACCGCCCTCCTTTCCCACACTGCATATGCGTACACTCGCATGCACCACCACCCCACATGCACCACAACCACAGTAAAAGATCATTACTAATCGTAGTCTTCATCCTGAGGATGCCTCGGTGTTGGGGCGAAACGTGCGTAGATTGTTTGTTGGTGTGTGTCTTTTACTGTGGTTGTGGTGCATGTGGGGTGGTGGTGCATGGGAGTGTACGCATATGCAGTGTGGGAAAGGAGGGCGGTGCTATATGCATGCATATGCGTGCACTCACACATTTGCTGTAAAGACTGCGTGTTTCGCGGGATAATTGCTAATAAATATAATATAATTTAATATCTTAAAGTTAGGGTCCGTCCCGGATGAATCTCTGCCAATCACTTATCTCATGATTAATAATATCAATATATAAAAAAGCCTCTTGAGAAAATTACGCCACCTTTTTTACCAAAAAGCTTATTTTTTTCTTTTGCGCCGGGAAATGCTCTTAGGCATGTGGGGCTAGCTGCACCCGAAAGCTCTATCTACTTAAACCCGGCGAGTGCCACCTTTGGTAAGTTGCCCCGGATCTGTTGAGCAACTGGGCACCTCGATGGCTAGTCAGTCCCCCAAGGGACGGATGCCACCTGTACAGAGGCGTTGTTCTCGCACCACAGACAACCCCTCCCAACGTCGAGACAGTGCAATGGGGTGAGGTTCCTATCCTCGCCCATTGTCCCCCCTGTTCGATTATCTCCTCTTCTTATAAGAAGGGTACAAAGAGCGGCTCCCTCGGTTCATTTGGCTTCGCCCAAAGCGCTGGGTTCACCTTAGGCTACTGAGCCCTACCGCCTCGACAAGGCTTGAACCATGGTGGGGTACCTAGAAAGCTAACCTACCATTATTCTACAGTAAATTGTCGTGAAATAGGGCCCGGTATACATTTTAAGCAAGTATGATACGCTAAAATAATCTCAAAGCCTAATAAAAGACTGTTCTCATTTTTCGTTGTACCCATCCTTAGTCGTAATCTTACCATCTCCTTAGACGCATACTTATTCGTCTCCACATGATATAAATTATTATACCCTAAGAATCTCGCTAATAAGAAAAACAAGGTACATAGTTATAATCAAATACAAAATAATATACAATGTGTTACGTAATACTTACGTCCTAATCCAATAGTTAGAAGGAAAAATATGAACTTATGCCAACTAATGAACGCTTGCTTGTTGTTACTTTTCCTCATATTAATATTTCGCTTTTCCTCACTTATCACCTTTTGGGTATACACTTTCTTCATCCTACGTGGAACTTTGCGTTTTATCCCAACGTAAGTCGCACCTTAAATATATGGGCCATGTTAGTATTTAGTGGCGAAATAGTAAGTTAGTGTCCAAAAGTTTTGGCTTCGCGCTAGTTTAGCGAGCCGTCAACAACACTGCCGCTCACTAACAACTGTTATGGACTTTGTTTTTACGGACAAGTGTGTACATTGAAAATGGCCGATTAAATTTTAATTATAAAAGAGAATGAAGCTTAGAAGTTTGTGTTGTTGTAGGTGATATCCCTTGGACATTTCTTTAGGCCTTTCTGCCTCCGTCGGTAATGCTCTTAGGCGTCCCGAGGGGAAGAGGGGACTCCCCAGGCGGGTATGTGGAACTTGCTGCACCCGACAGATGGTAAGGTGGACGTAGCTATACCCACTAAAACCCGGCGGTGTTCTCCTCATCGTACAGACCTGGTGCCGGAACTGTGGACGTTGGCACCGACGACGGTGTGCCTAAAGGCACTCTCCTCTAGTGACGTCCCCTCCTCCTACTCCGCTTAAGGCACCCTGAATACATAAGTGTGCCTTATAGCCTGGACCTAACGCTCGCGCAGCGTATCGCCCAATCGGCCGCGCACAGGTCCCTCAAGGCCGCGCAACTAGTAAGAGGCCTAATGTAGGCCTAATAATAGTCTCATTAAACTAGTCTATGGCCGACTGCTAGTATGATAAACATAGAAAAGAATAATTATAAGGATTACATTCCAACGTACTGCCAAATGTGTAATTAGTGTAAGTAAATAACTTAAGATGCCTCTTACACGTGACGAAACAGAAGTTGGATTGTTTGATTACTCGTAAGTGATACACTTAGGTAATCTCAATGTTTATCATTGTCTTAGGGGCAATTTTGGTACATTGTAAATAATTTGTCAACAGCTTAACACTGTACGATTAGATGGAAATAATTCATCACATTAGAGATGTATATAATTCATATAATAATAATAATAATAATTCATTTATTTTCAGGCACTATGGCCCATAGATTAACCTTACAGACTAACATACATATATTAATACTACATAATATATTAGTAATACTTGGATAGGCAAACCAGCAGACGTGCCACCTGATGGTAAGTGGTCGACGTCGCCCATGAACATAAACGAGTTTATCTGGAACTATCCCAGACAACTCATTTACCCCACCGTTGCGCCCGAAAGGTGGTAAGGTGGACGCAGCTTTACCCATTATAACCCGGCGAGTGTCACCAATGCCGCCTTTGGTGAGGTGCCCCGGATCTGTTGAACAAACAGGGCACCTCGACGGCTAGTCAGTCCCTCAGGGGAGCGACGCCACCTCCACACTCACACACATATAGGGGTTATCCCGCACCACAGAACAACTCCTCTTAACGCCGGGTCAGTACAATGGGGTGAGGTTCCCATCCTCGCCCCTTGTCCCCCTGTTTTTTGTCCCCTCTTCTAATAAGAGGGGTACAAAGAGCAGCTCCCTCGGCTCAATTTTCTTCAGATAGTTAATAGAATCAGGCGTTACTTTGCGGAAATCCATTATATAAGATATTAAATTATATTATATTATTAGCAATTATCCCGCGAAACACGCAGTCTTTACAGCAAATGTGTGAGTGAACGCATATGCATGCATATAGCACCGCCCTCCTTTCCCACACTGCATATTTCGACTCTACGATTAACGTAGAGTCTACATCCTGAGGATGCCTCGGTGTCGGGGCGAAACGTGCGTAGATTGTTTGGTGGTGGTCTTTTACTGTGGTTGTGGTGCATGTGGGGTGGTGGTGCATGCGAGTGTACGCATATGCAGTGTGGGAAAGGAGGGCGGTGCTATATGCATGCATATGCGTGCACTCACACATTTGCTGTAAAGACTGCGTGTTTCGCGTGATAATTGCTAATTAATATAATAAAATTTAATATCAATTTTCTTCGCCCAAAGTGCTGGGTTCACGTTAGGCTACTGAGACCCACACCGCTACGATAAGGCTTGAAACATGGTGGGGATTATAATCACTCCTGCCCCAAATATAGTTTTTCAGATAATTAAAGAAATCAGCCATTTTGAGAACTTTAGATGGCTCGACTCGAATGGAGTTTCGTTTAGTATCGGCCGGCGATAACGAAGCTAATTTTAATATTTAGTACTGGCAGGTTGCACGCTCCAGTTGTATGCAAGTCGCCGTCCGTTTTTAGGTCGACCAAATTAGGGACAGACACGCTTATATCCGATACCATTTAAACGATTCAGCAATACGGTTAGTATTAAATATTTTATTGCTGTTATGAACATCGACGAAGTTAAATAATTTTACTTACTTACTCTTTTAGGAATAATCATGAATTACTATCAATTGAACACAGGCCTCCCTTAATAAACGCTAAGATGACCGATCATTCGCAACTCGCAACACGGACCGGCCACAGCACGTATATCGTTTTCCCATTTATGTTCAACAGTGGACGGATAGGGGCTAACGATGTTGATGATGATGATACTATCAACTAACTTATTATTGAATCAAATAACATATTATGATAAAAAGTACCATGAGAGTAACTATGTATATCTCCAAGGGTAGGTAATTCCTACTTTATTTTATTTTAGGGAAGTATGTACATTTAAAGTAGGGATAATTGAATCTACCGTTGGTTATAAACCTAAAACCCTCTAAGAAGAAGAATCTTTTAAAGTGTTAACAATTTATGTACGATCCTTTTGTTTATTAATCCGAGTGTACAATGTGTTAACTTTGCAACGAACGCCTTGTTCCCAAGGCGTGGTGTCTTCAATATATGTATTTCTGTATTTTTAATACCCTTTACCCACAGACTAACTAGATGATTCCTTTAGCCTGTAAACTATATAAATAGTTGTATTATTTCAAACTTGTTTTTTTTTAAATACTATATACAGTAAAACATCAATTCTTCGTCTTTGAAATCCATATCAATTGTTTTCAAACGTTCTATTTTCGAGATCACGTACAAAAACATGACAATATTATTACCATAGATTAAAAATTGGTCTCCGCTACGCTACGACCGCAGCGGAGACCAATTTTTAATCTATGATTATTACACTAATTTTATCATCATTAATTCCAGAATGTTCATTATATTATAAAATATACACCGAAGACTACAAATATAACTCATGTAATATTAGAAACTCGTTGTTTATTTAGCGAAGTTGCGAACGCGTTTGTTTACTAGGTCACCGAAGCGCTGACCAGGCGAATGCAACTTTAACACTTTATTGTTTTAATAATAATGTTCGAAATGCGTTTTTGTTTTTAATTATAAACTACATTATGAAACAATAAGGGAATTCCGATTTGTATTTATTTAATAGGAAGTAAATATTTTGTAATATCACTTGCTACTATGGATTATGTTAATAAAAGATACGTACTTGAAGAACACCATGGTGGAATAATGTATTTTTTTGAAAAATCACTGCTTAAACTATTCTGCCTTTCACTATTTCCTAGTACCATCCCTAAATCGTATTTAGTTGTATTTGTATTTTATTAATTAATTAATAATAATCGTATGTACTAAGTAATATGAAAAATAATTCGCTTGAAAATATTGGCGCCATGATTAAACTTTTTAATTTCGATTTTATAAGGCTAAACATCTATATGCATACAGTCGTATTCACGAGTCACGACCTTTTTTTCCCCAACAAATAAAAGTAAATATTTTACATATAGTTTCGTTTCCATAATGTCTGAGATTTTCCCCATTTTTAGTGGGATTTTTTTATATCTGTATAATATATGTTGCTGTCTGTTGTAACTTGTAGTATAATATTATGTATTTATGGTGCATGTGGTATAGAGGCGCAATTTTTTTGTACCTGGCCTGTCGTGTCAGCATAATTACTCACATCAAGATATTATGTTTCGAGGATGATAATGGCATGGTCCTGGCACAAAAAGTCTACTTATAAGAAAATATTTATGTAACACTTAACTGCTGTTATGTCGTTGTATGATATTTTACATAATAACAATTTCATATATTATGTTTCCATATCAGTATTACCGAAACATCGTACGAAACAAAATTAAATTGTGTTCCCCACGTCCGCGCTTCCTTTTGTTGTCGATAAACAATTTATTTCCTCCCTTTAATAACTTATCACGTTTTTGTGTACGACTAGAATGTTTTTACAATGACCGTTTCATTTATTTATTATTTACGATTGTTTTTTTTTTGTTCCAATATGGGGTGAATGCTTAGCGGATGCCTACGGCTTTACCTGTGATAACTCTACATTCTTATTTCTATTTCTATATATTATGTTTTCATAATGCAAGTTCATTACACACTGACAATAATTATGATTAAGAAGATATGAAAAATATTTGTTGTAACCTTTGTTACATAGAAGTAGGTACTAGCATTTTCATATTGCTGAGCGACGATGGTCTAGTGGGTAGGGGCTCGGCCTCTTGAGTGAGAGGGTTCAATCCTGACCCCTGTGGTGCTTTGAAATAGGTTTTTTCCAAATTTCTACGTGTATCTGAACATTAGATCGCTTGCTCACCGGTGAAGGAAAACATGGCGAGGAAATCGCTATTCCTGATGAGATTAAAAGGCTTTGAAGGTGTGTGAAGTTCACTAACCCACATTGGGCCAGCGCTTCGGTGAACTATGGCTCAAAACCCGCCGAGCCTGATTTGGAGGAGAAGATAACAAGTGCCCAACAGTGGGAAATGTAGGCAAGGGTTAATATAATTATTGTTATTATTAAATATATAATAAAAACCCGTTCAGTACTTGAGTATCAAATACTATGTCCATTCTTACTACATATTTGTTCATCTATGTATCCATCCTTATTCCGTTATAGTTTATACCTATGGCAATAATATAAGTAAATAGTATGAGCTGCGTTTCTGTTGCCTCTCTCTCCGTCTCTTAATTATAAAAACTAAGTCAAACAATTGACCTTATTATAGTTCTCTAAGTGTCCGCTTTATTTTTCTCACATTAAAACAAGAAATCGTAATTTCATGGCGGAGTTTTTAAGAAGAATGGCGTTTTGAAGCGGAACAGTTCGTTTAGTCATGTTGGTAGCTGTTGTTGTTTTTTACGTGGCAACCGCAGCAGCTCAGGAACAATCCCTGAGCAACGCGACACCCCACCCTTTACCCTTTTTGGACTTATTCACGGGCGCATCTAATATTTACTCAAATCCCATACGGAAAACCTACTCGGATTCGGAATATTACCATGGCTCCTGCCAAAAAACGGATACGCTTACTTCATTTGCCAACTTCCTCACGAGCGCCGCGAAAATAATGCTGGCCATTGCAGTTATTGTGCTTTTAAAATTATTGGGGGGGAAACTTTTACTTCTCCCGATCGCTGTGTTGGTGTTTGTTAAAATGGGATTAAAAGCATTCTTATTGTGGCCAGTGATAACGAAAATGATAAAACATTTTAAGAAGAAGAAGAAAAGTAATTCTAGAATAATCAGAGATTGCTCGGAACGCCTCGCCTGTCTCATACAAAGGTCGACGAATAGTTTTGGAAGTAATATAGGTACGGCGGTGACGTTCTCGCTGATCGATGATGTGGACGAAGACGGTTTTGTGGCGAAGACCCTACTCAGCATACTGGCTGGTGACAAGGTCGCGCAATGTATGTCACTGGACTGCAACTCCGGCACAGACATAAGCTGACACTACATTGTCTCTAGTTAGCATTGTACCGTAACTTTTGTTTGTAAAATTCGTTCTTAGTATTTTCACGGGCTACATATAAGATGACAAAAATATTTATTTTGTACGTACACAACGTAAAAACGTTTAAATTATAACTGTAAAAATATTTTACAAGATATAAAAAAAAACTTAATAATATCCACAATCATTATGTCGATATGTCTTAATTTATATCAAAGGAAAGAAAATTTATTTGCAACTTGGGATTATTTTCCACGCCTCATAAGCGAAGCCTCGAGAGTGCTACTCTCAATATGTCAAAAAAAGCAGCTATCTCGAAACTTGAGTTGATTTTTTGTTATTTATAACGCACTTATAGGTTATTGTGAGTGCACTTTACATTATAAGAACAGATATAAATTTGTTCTTATAATTCAAATAATCTGTTTCTGCACATAAAATATACTTCAATAACAATTATTTACATAATAAATAATAACATTAAAATCAATCTTTAGTGGTCGTCCATGTCAGACACGTCTATATGAAATTGGTCGAAAAAAATATCGTACCGGAATATTTTTTTTATCACCTATTTTATCTCGTTTATTCGTTGCTAAGCAACTGATAGGCATTTACAAATAATCATTTTTATTGTAGAAACTGAGATTATGACGCGTGCACTTTTGGATTTTGCAAACTTTTAATATTTACGAATATGACACTTTCATAATGACAAAGCCTAGCAAAATAAAACGAATTTACATTTTTTATGATCACTAAAGTTGATTTTTTTTTCAAAATCAGAACATAAAAGTTGTGTACACAAGACCATTACGATTCTTTTTTATATATTGAATTGTGTTAAATATTTTGCAAGGTCGTCTGCATTTATTCAGAGAAATAATATACAAACGATACTTTTGCTTACTTATTAACGTCACGTACGTTTTATACAGGTTTTATATTTATTTTAAGATGTTTAACAATTTCATGTCACACAACGCGTTAACATTCAATAATAAACATGAAAAAAAGTTTAACATTTTGCATCTGTATAATGTATTGTAATCTGTGGATTTCTGGGGCTTTCGCCAATGGGATGATATATCGTGAGCCATTCGATTTTCAAAATGTTCCGCCCGATGTGAAATCTGCTCTTCCATTTTCAAACGCAAAGTTTACTTCAAATGGGATTCCTACAACATCGCAACAGATAATGCATACTGGCAGAATGCTATCGCATCCGATGCCAACTTTCGAGCAATATAATGTGAAAAATTCAAACAACAATCTCGATGGAATTTTTCAGACGGTAAATGAAATAGCCGGCGTGGAAACAGGACAAAATAAAAACGTGCGTACTGCGGCACGGGAAGATGGCTCCTCCAATCAACATACTTCGTTCGGATATTCGCAGTCGAATTACGGTCAGTGGCCGGGCTATGGATCTTCGTCAAAGGGTGATAGTTCCCCGGCACCGTTACAGCCAAAGTTCAGCCTCATAGATTCGATATCCTCAAAAAGTGAAAATAAAATGAACGGGCTAATTAGTTTAGTGCTAGCTTTGTTAGGCTCAGGACAGGATAATCCATTTGGCAAAGGAATCAAAGATGTTATTATCAACGGAATAGTGCGTCCATTGTTGGTTGCAAAAGGAGGTATTAAGATGGTAATTAGCAGATTAGCGATACCAGTTGTGGCTTTAATTTTAATTAATGTGGAGGTTTTAATCACGGTTTGGTGGTTGTGGGACGATTGCCCCGCTTCAAAGGCAATGCAACCCTCGCCTAATCCGACTTATAACTATAATAGTTATAATAGTTCATATTAATAAGATGATCCCAGTATTGCATGTACTATTTAAATGTTTTATGTAATAATGGTTAAGTTTTGTACAGTGATAATCGGTGTATTATTGTAAAGGTGTGTTTTAAGTTTGTATGGTTTTTAGGTTTTTAGATTGTGAAATAAATGTTTTAGTATACGACTTTTTATTTACTAATACTTTATTCACTCGATGAACTTTTTGTTAATGTTAATTACGTCAACCTACTGCTGGCTATGTCTAGAAGTGGATAATTATTGATGATGTTAGTTGGCTTCAGGAGTAGGTTTTCTTATAATTAATCAAGTCTGTTTTTTTAATGTTACTTGGACTGGCAGGCATGCCACCTGATAATAATAATAATAATAATATGTTGGGACAACTCACACTCTGATCCCAAACTAGGCAGAGCCTGCTCTTATGGTAACCAGACAACTGATACATACTTATATATTTCTAAATACATACATATTATACATAAACTACAACTAGACACACAGAATGATCATGTTCATCACACAAACATTTATGCTGAGTGGGCATCGAACCCACGACCTCCTGATTTAGCAATCAGGATCACTAACCACTAGACCAACAGGGCAGCCAGATGGTAGGTAAGTGGTCGACGTCACCCATGAACATTTTGCCTATCTATCTATCTATCGTAAGATGTTAAGTCTCGGTGCCAGTTATTATTATTATTTTTTTATAGAAGAGGGGGCAAACGTACAGTCGGTTCACCCGATGGTAAGTGTAAGCGACATCTACTGACACCCTCTACGGTACACCAGAGGGTTAGCAGGTGCGTTACCGGCCTTTCAAATGGGATTATGCTCTTTTCTTGAAGGTCCCTAAGTCGTAACGGTTCGGAAACACCGTAAGTGGCAGCTGATTCCATATATTCGTCGTGAGAGGCAGGAAATGCCGTAAAAATCGAGTTGTTGTGGATTTACTGCCTGTCTTGCCATTTTCCCCGAACCACAGCAAAGCTGTTTTAAGGGAGAAATAAGCAAGATGGTGGTACCCATGCAGCCGAGAGCGCGACACAACGCATCCTTCCCACCGGTTAATTGATTCTGATGTACAGATCCGAATTTTATATTATATTTCTCGGGAGATTTAATTTAAAGATATTTAATCTTATTGTGGGACGAATTCCAATGTGGGACAGTGGGTGTGAAATTCGATATAATTTTCAATATAGTGTTATCGCACATAAATAAAGAGTATAATTATTTTGTTTCCAAAAACGTTAGTGTCATAGGTGATAGCCGTACATAGCGGGTTCGATTCTTGTGAAGGGCAGTAGTTTGTATTTACGTATGTTAATACCCGAAATGCAAGTATTATTATTAATACAATTATTATTAAGGATGTGGGTGAACGTAGTAAGAGAAATTTAGTAAGAGGTAGTGCCATGTTCTTTTTTTTTTCTTTTATGCCGGGAAATGCTCTGAGGCATCCCGCCTGGGGAGTGGGTCTCCCCAGGTGGGTATGTGGTACTCTCTGCGCCCGAAATATGGTGAATGGACGCAGCTCTACCCACTAAAACCCAGCGAGTGCCACCAGTGCAGCCTTGGTGAGATGTCCCGGATCTGTTAAGCTAACAGGGCACCTCGACGGCTTGTCAGTCCTGCAAGGGACAGACGCCACCTCCACAGAGGGGTTGTCTTGCACCACAGAACAACCCCTCCCAACGTCGGGACAGTACAATGGGGTGAGGTTCCCATCCTCACCCCTTTCCCCCTGCTCTTTTGTCCCCTTTTCTTATAAGAGGAGTACAAAGAGCCCCCTCGGCTCAATTAGCTTCGCCCAAGGTGTTGTTCCGGCACGACCGGGGTACCTCTCGCTCACCTAACACCGGCGTCAAGTGACAGCTATGCGGTCGAGTTTCATGCGGTTTGTGAGGTTTCGGTGGGCCCTTAGAGGGGATAGGGAAAAGGAGGCAACGCATCTGCATCTGCATTTGGTTGTCCCGATGTCTATGGGCGTCGGTAGGCAGTAAGGCTCCGACTGCTGGACGACATAAAAGTGGAGTGTAATATGTTTAAATGTGTGTATATATTATATACGCCCCACTGTTGGGCACGGGTATTCTCCTCGAAATAAAGCAATATTAGGTTATTAGGTTATCCACTTATGCACTGGCCAACTGCAGATTGGCAAACTTAACACACCCTGCGTCTTTAGGGGCAAGGTTTCTTTACGACATTTTTTTTCGCTGATCCGAATAAATGTATATTAAAAGACAAGTAAATAATTAAGCACGTATTAAACAAATTCACAAGGAATGTGAAAATCTTTATATATATAATTCTTCTGTGCGTGTGTATGTCACTGAACTCCTCCTAGACGGCTGGACCGATCTTGATGATTTTTTTTTGTGTGTGTTCAAGTGGATTCGAGAATGGTTTAGATTCACAATTCAAAATTATTTTGTACAGGACAACGTCTGTCGGGGCCACTAGTGTTATATAATTTGACAACGTAAGGGATGTTCCCGTGCGCAATAAAAAGGGACGTAATTGGGTTAGGAGACAGGTGTCTGCGTTCGTTTTGGCTGTACCCTATTACTCCTAATTGGGTAATGGCTATCCATACACGAAGAATATCATTTTCTCCAGAGATTTTTGGCCATCCAGGAAATGTTCTATCCTCTCTTTTAGTGTGTATTGTAATGTTGTTTGTGACGTTTAGCGCGTGTATTGTGATGCTATTTGTGACTTTTAGCGCGTGTATAATTTTATTGTGATGTGGTTTGTGACTCTTAGCGTGTGTATTGTGATGTTGTTTGTGACTTTTAGCGTGTGTATTGTGATGTTGTTTGTGACTTTTAGTGCGTGTATTGTGATGTTGTTTGTAACTTTTAGCGTGTGAAAAGAGCATACTCATATTTGAATGGCCGGCAACAACGCACCTCCTAATGATGTCCGTCTGGCCTTTCGCCGGGATTTCAGCCAGCCTGTCACTGAGATGCTCCTGTTGCCTGCAGATCCTCAAAAAGCAGCTGAAGGCGCTCACAGTGGTTTTAATTTGGGTATACACAGCCTAAGTGTGAGTCCCATATAGGGTCTGGAACTTTTCAGGAACAAGCATTTACCTGCGTCAAAAAAGGAAGTTACTACTTTCATGCTTGGTAGGCCAAGATGAAGATTTCGTATCTTTAGACCAAAGATAGTCAAGAAATAGCTTGCCTTACCTATTTGGATAGGTAAGGCAAGCTATTTCTTCATCATCATCATTATATACCTTTTCCCATTCGCTGGACAAAAGCCTAGGCCAAGACTGCTTATCCCCTCACTCGCATCCAAATAGGACCTACTACTGCCCAGAGATCATCGTCCTACTCGAAGGTCGACCGTCTTCCCGAACGTGTTCTTCGCTCCAGAATTCAATTTTCTTACCGGCTATCGGTTCTTCGTATATTTACTTACTAAATCAAAATCACAATTTCCAGAAGATTTTAAAAACTGCAAAAATAATACTGAAATTCATGTTTTCTTATAAATCAGAGTATTCGCTTAAAATGCATACCGTGTTCCAAATTTAAATAACCGTTTTCTAGTGCAATAGTCGGTTAAGCAGATTAAGGCGACTGAGATGTAATGGATCGGAGGAGAGCAAGTGAATTCCTGTGTGATAGGAATGTGGAAATTGAAACTTTGTGTTATGATATACCATAAAGTTTCTGTTTCCATATTTTATGTTTTTTATAAAGTTCCTCATCAGTTTTTTTTTACCTTCTTTACATGTTAACAAGGCATTCATACATAATGTCGAAATATAGATAGATGTACGAAATGTAAATGTTGATGTACATGATGATCATCATCATCTCGAGCACTTTGCGATTATGTCATTGAATGTTTACTAGTTTATTAAAAAAAGATTCCGACGAATTGAGAACCTCCTCCTTTTTGAGGTCGGTTAAAAAGCAAATGAAACATTTTGGTTTTAGTTTCCTTGCTGAGCTCGTGGTCTTGGTCACGTTGGTGTTAAAGTTTACCAGATGCTGCCAATGACTAACTGACTAAATAATTCTATGATGGCCATGATTCTGAAATATAACGGATGCGGATGATATTATTGTTGAGCGTTTTTACATGTCCAGCGGTTGGTCTAAGATTAAAAACGACTGGGAAATGTTTATCAGAGGTTGTCCTCTGATAAACATTTATATTTGTATATAGATGACATATAGCGGTCCGTCCTGGCTTCGCACGGGTTTCATTTTATAGCCTTTTTTTGCATCGGGAAATTAGGCATCTCGCGGCGAAGATCTCCAGGCGGGGAGTGTGGGACTCGCTGCGCCCGAAAAATGGTATGGTGGCTCTACCCACTAAATGTTGCCTTTGGTGAGGTGCCCCGGATCTGTTGAGCAACAGTGCACCTTGACTGGTAGTTAGTCCCCCGAGGGACCGACGCCACCTCCACATAGGGGTTTCCCCGCACTACATAACAACCCCTCTCAACGTCGGGAGTGTAATGAGGTGAGGTTCTCATCCTCCCCTCCCCCTCTGCTCTTTTGTCCCCTCTTCTTATAAAAGGTACAAAGAGCAGCTCCCTCGGTTCAATTGGCTGCGCCCAAGGTGCTAGGTTCACCTTATGAGCCCCACCGCCACTACAAGGCTTGAACCACGGTGGGGAACATTTTATAGCCTTTGTTACTCGCTAATAATGTAGCTTTTTATTGGTAAAATATTTTTTAAAACCAATCGTAAGAATGAAACGTAGTGTTGATGATGAAAATGAAAGATAATGATGTTTAGATAAGAAAACTAGAAAACACATTTCCCACTGCGTTTTCCACCGCACTAATCTATGAAATCATTTTCACACGCACACCTGCACAATAATTTTATAATTCATACCTTGACCTACTGAACTAGAAAAAATCCCTTCTATTTATAGACTCCACTAAGATATTTTTTTGCATTTTTCCATCATCTCTAAAGCTAATAATTACCTACTTACATTAGAATTTATTTCACATACGTAACTTTCAGAAGAAAAAGAAGAAGAAAATTTATTTAGGTAGAATCATGAAGTTAGGAAATAAGAGGAGATGCCCCTTTCTCTAAACTTACAGCTGTGAGTGCCTGATCCGCCATCTTGTGTGCCCTTTTCATAGTAGTATTCTCTATATAGTTTGTGGTTTTGCTGTCAAAACCCTACCAGTGGTAGCCATGTTAAGTGCCGATTTGATTTGTAGGTGTACACCTTTTTTTCGTAGGTATGCCCAGTCCTTCTATATTATTATATCTATGTGTTGAATACACTGTTAAAAGACTTTTACTTTGTACCAATATTTTACAACGTCCGATTTGGATAATTCTTTTTTTGTTGGAAAGGAGATACTCCAAAGATGGTTTTATGATAAGGACACCAGGATCTGATGATGGCATCCCTGTGAAATCGAGGGGAACTTTCGATAATCGTAGCGGTGACTATTGTGTTTTTTTTTTCATAAAGTACTTTATAGCACTGCAGTTTAATGAAGGTCTGGAGTCAGATGATGGAACTGAAAGAGAGTCAAGGGAACTCCTCCACAGAAAACAGCAGCACCTTGTGTTTGAGCTTAAATAATTTGTATTTATGCCAAGTCTACTGTCCAATACAGTGTTTTTCAATCTTTCTAAATACGCGACCCCTTTACAGGTTCAAAATTTCTGGCGACCCCCTTGGACCATACACAGTCAAAAAGGTAGAATTATTGAAAGATGATATGTATGATATTTTACAATATTTTTTTAAATAAATAAGGTTTTTACTTTAATCAAGAACCTTGCCTTTCTTTCTTTTTCTCTACTTTTGCCGACTCATAGATTGAAAAACACTGGTCTAAAAGGTAGTAAATAGATACTACCTACGAGTATCTATCTACTTACGACATACTTATCTTTATAGGTACTACCTAATTGGCTTGGCTGGCATCGACTTCAAATAGATGAGTGGGTAGCGCTTATAATAATTGTATTAATTTATTTTTCGCCTTTGAGTGACTATTTGTGGCTATTTGAA
This sequence comes from Helleia helle, assembly GCA_963853865.1. Lineage (NCBI taxonomy): Eukaryota > Metazoa > Arthropoda > Insecta > Lepidoptera > Lycaenidae > Helleia > Helleia helle. The sequence continues at coordinate 14,361,587 of OY971426.1, read as the reverse complement.
GTCAGTTTTTTTAAAATAATATTTACACTTTTTAATGCAAAAAACATGAATTTTAAAAAGTTTTTGTCAATATTCTTTATTATTGTCTATACACCTGTTAGTGCTATATACACACAAGTAATGACGTAATCACTATGGTAAGTTACATAATATTTTAGCATAGAGTTACTATTCTACTAGGCTTACATTTTTTGTTATTATTTCAAGAAACATTTACATTTTAGCTTCTTTGTTACTTTTATAAATTCAGAATGACAATTATATATCTAATCAAGAGGAGGCAGTGCCATGTTGTTTTAGCAGCCGAATTGGTCCGGCACGACCGGGTGGTACCTCTCGCTCATATAACACAGGCGTCCAATACAGCTATGCTGTCGCGTTTCGTACGGTTTGTGAGTTTCCGGTGGCTCATTGGAGAGAAGGGGGGATAGGGCAAAGGAGGGCAACGCATCTACGCAAATTTTGGTTGTGCGTCGGTAATCAACATATCTCCTCCGATTGCTCGGTTGCCTCCTTATGACATAAAAAAGTGAAAAGTAAAAACTAACATATTAGACAAAAAATATCTAGACAGATTCCAATACTTACTACTATTTTCATCCCAGATATCAAATACGTCTATACATAATTACGTAGTAGGTACGATTAATAATATTGTTGGCTAAAGCGCTTTGAAGATACCTAAGTCTCTATCTATAGTGCTCAAGAAAGCCGTTGAGCTAAGCTTCAATCTAATTAATATATTTCCTTATCTTATCTTTTGGGCTAGGCTCGGCGAAGTTACGCCAGGAATATCGATCCTCTGGGATCTTTAGTGATAGTATTTAACCTTAATAAATTGTTCGACCTAATCTTTATGTATAAAGGATACTGATATGTATAAGAAAGCAAGTAGATATCAAGTACAAAATTTTGTTATAAAAAACGTCAGTATTAATTATACTAATTTTTTTGGTTGGCACCGAGACTTACCATCTCAGGATACAATGAACGAGTTGCTTCGGCGGGTCTCGTCTTGTTTATATTGAGCTCATAGGCGACGTTAGCCACATACTAATAAGAGGTAGAGCCATGCTGTTTTGCAGCCGAATGGGGTCGGCACAACCGGGGTGGTACCTCTCGTTCACATAATACCAGCGTCAAATAACAGCTATACTGTCGCGTTTCGTGCAGTTTGTAAGTTTCCGGTGGCCCATTGGGGGATATGGAAAAGGAGAGCAACGCATCTGCATAATCTTTGGTTGTGCGGATGTATATGGGCGTCGATAGTCGCCAAAAGGCTTCGACTGCTCGTTTGCTCTTGTATGCTATAAACAAATGGCTCTACCTGTTTGCTTTCCAACTCACATAAAAATGTATGCAATTCAAAATAGCTGACATTGGATCAAGAGTTAAGGCATCTTTAGCGATCTGCGATCTGTTCTAAATACCGATGCAAGAACACAGACAAAGTTCAAATTATTCTGTTTAGTTCCTATTCATAGGTGATGTTGACCACTTACCGTTAGATGTCTGATCTGTATGTTTGTCTATGTAATTCACATAAAAGAGTAACTCATAAAAAAACATTTTATTGAAATATTTACCTATTGAAATTTTACCTTTTTTTAACGCAGGGAAATGCTTTGTACTCATGAAGCCCGGATCTCGGGTAGATCCTGATCCTATGTGGGACTCGCACCTTTGAGTGCCCTACCCGTAAACTAAAACCACTGCGAGCGAGAGTGAGGGTCCCGGATAGGCATTCAACAGGATCACCTCAGCGACAGGCTGGCCCCGGCGAAGGCCAGACTACTCCTCTTAAGGGCGGACTGCCCGGCTGCTTAGGCAGTCCCCGCGACGTAGTGTCATACTGGGCCCAGGTTCCCATCCTGAACCCGACACGAGCACAGGGGCGTTACTGGAGGCGCATTAAGTAGCGCCTCCTGCGCACCCCCGTTCGTCGCCCACGGGGGGAGCCGAGGCCTCGTCGGCGGTCTCCTCTCTCACGTTGGCCTCCTTCTGGGACATTGCTGCCTCGCAGAAGGAAACCATCGCCGTCCATTTGAAATTTTACCTTATATTGAAATGATGCGTCTCATATTATATAAAAATGAAAAATGACTTTATTGTTTACGTATACACACATATTTTACATGTAATCTACATAATATTATATATTATGTAGGTTTATTTTAATTTCAATAAGGGCGCGGCTCCAACGTGGTGCACGGAGAGGCTACGCACGTTTGTCAAATTTCGCTTTGCAAGAAAATGTATGTGATTGTTTCCACTGCAAGTTGCCACCCACAGACATGCTATGCATTAATTGACATTTTCTTTTGCAATTGACATTTTAACACACGTGCGTAGCCTTTGCGTTCGTCGCGGTGGAGCCACGCCTTTATATCAGTATTATTATATCTTTATATCATATAGAAGAACAAGATATAATAAATACGAGCTATACCTACCAACTGATAATATAATTTATTTTCAATAACTATACAACAGCCTTGTTAAAATAAAGTTCTAGTTATGTAATTAATTAATTAAAACCATACTTCATATATTGTCACACTCGACGTCCCAGGAGGATCTAGTCATGCCATCTTCTCCGGTGACCATGGTAGCTGTAAAGTATCCAAAACATCGGACAATCGGACATATAAAAACCATAATAAACAGCAATGAAATCAGTAAAAGTTGTACCAATGAGTGAAATTACGTACAGAACATATGATACAGAACATACAATTTTATCACACAACTTATTATTATAATACACATTATTGGCGCGAAATTGTTTTTACTCTTTCAATTAATACCAATTACCGTCCACAAAGAGTGCCCATTTAGGGGGCCCTTTTCGATTAGGAGGAATCAGATCAGAGTGTGCGTGATTGGGCCCGACCCAAGGGTCTCGGGGCCCCCTAGGGCACTTTTCCCATTGATTTCCCATCAAACATGCATTATTGTTAACGTATCATAAGGATATTGGGATGCTTATACTCGATATTTATGTCAAGGGTTTGTTTTTGAAGTGGATTAGTAATGAGGTTTTCGAAATTTAAAGTTGTTGTTGATTTTTGTGTTAAAATAACAACAATATTAGAATTCCTGTAAAGTGCTGGATGGTGAAAAATTTTATGAATATCATTTATATCGATAAAAAATTACTACAATGTAACAACTTTTACAGATTATCGCAGTGTATTAAGTTTTTCTACAAGCCCGATGTTTCGGATACTTTACAACAACCACGGTCAGAGGATTCCGGAAAAATCCATATAAAATTCCTTAAAAAGTTACTTTTACGTACGTCACATGATTGATGATAGTTATACTTTTATGCTCAAAGAACATAGTAAAAGAGAGATGATATAATATGAAGTCTATTTAAAACAATATTAATGGAAATAGGCGAGTCATATTATGATGGATTCGATGGACAGTTACACTGCCTGTTCTGTCCTTCTTTCTAAAACAACCAAAAATGTAACGCGACGATCCTGTTTCATGGATGAACTAAGTAAATTACTAAAACATGACAAACCTGTTTCATGGATGAACTAAGTAAATTACTAAAACATGACAAACCTGTTTCATGGATGAACTAAGTAAATTACTAAAACTTGACAAACCTATTTCATGGATGAACTAAGTAAATTACTAAAACATGACAAACCTGTTTCATGGATGAACTAAGTAAATTACTAAAACATGACAAACCTGTTTCATGGATGAACTAAGTAAATTACTAAAACTTGACAAACCTGTTTCATGGATAAAATAAGTATTTTTTTAAAATGTTAGTTGGATAGGCAAACTGGAAAACGTGCCACCTTATGGCAAGTGGTGGACGTCGCCCATGAACATAAACTAGTTTACCTGGAACGAGCCCAGGCAACTCATCTATGTGTTGCCTATCCTGAGACATAAGATGTCAAGTCTCGGTGCCAGTAATTACACTGCCTGTCTTGCCCTTCTCTCCGTAACACAAAGCTGTTTCACGGAAGAAACAAGCAAGATGGTGGTACCTATGCAGCCGGGAGCGCGGCAGAGCGCGGCAGAGCGCGGCAAAGCGCGTCCCTCCCACCTCAGATGTTCCTAATACTCAGAGGGCAACGCCCACTCAGCTATGATCAATGAAACAAATTACTAAAGCATGACAAACCTCTTTCACAGGAGGGAGCAACAAGGAGGCAACCGAGTAATTGGAGCCTCATGGTGACTACCGACGCCCATAGACATCCGTACAACCAAAAGTTATGTATTTGCGTTGCCCTTCTTTTCCCTACCCAAATGGGTGACCGGAAACTTACAAACCGCACGAAACGCGATAGCAGCCGGTTTTATGTGAACCCTCTTACCAAATGACATCATCATAATTTAATGTCAGACTGATTTACCATTAACTCGGAGGGAAGACGATCTCCGTGCTGTGGCCGGTCCGTGCTGGATGCGAGTGGCAAGAGATCGGCTGTCTTGACGTTCTTATAAGGAGGCCTATATTCAGCAGTTGACGGATAAAGGTTGATGATAATGATGATCCAACCAATCTGAAACCCTCAGCGCTCGAAGATGATAATCGGATCTTCTTTAATTGACTTAGGTCAGATAGTACGGGAGTCTGGAATTAGGCTAATAGATTAATAATGTTTGAAGCACATTCCCTAAGGTATAAGAAACCTGGTTAAATTTAGCAACCTGAATATTGTCATGCGCGAAGTTTAACTTCGACTGAAATGTTTATGTAACATATTTTTTAGCTGAATCGTCATTTCATCATCATCATCAGCATTGTCCATTGGTTTGTAATGAAGGTTAAAATGAACATGATTTATAGAAAAAGTCACTTGAAGTTTTACCGGTGGGAGGGATGCGCTGTGCCGCGTTCCCGGCTGCAAGCGTCCATCTTGCTTGTTTCTCCCGTGAAACAGCTTTGCTGTGGTTCGGGGAGAAGGGCAAGACAGGCAGTGTAATTACTGGCACCGATCCTTAACTTTTATGTCTCAGGATGGCAACACATGAATAAGTGGCCTGGGCAAGTTTCAGACTAACTTGGTGATGTTCATGGGTGACGCTGACCACTTACCATCATGTGGCTCGTCTGCCCGTTTGCCTATCAAACTAATATAAAAAAGTGTCTTTATGTTCATGGGCAACGATGACCAAGACCAACGTTAATGAAGAATAGGCAAAGTACCACCATGGTTCAGGCCTTGTCGTGGCGGTGGGGCTCAGTAACCTAGGGTGAGCGGTGCACCTTGGGCGAAGCTAATTGGGCCGAGGGGGCTCTTTGTACCCCTCTTATAAGAAGACTGGACAGAAGAGCAGGGGGCAAGGGGTGAGGATGGGAACCTCACCCCATTGTACTGTCCCGACGTTGGGAGGGGTTGTTCTGTGGTGCGGGACAGCCCCTCTATGGAGGTGGCGTCGGTCCTTTGTGGGGCTGACTAGCCGTAGAGGTGCCCTGTTAGCTTAACAGATCCGAGGCACCTCACCAAGGCGGCACTGGTGGCACTCGCCGGATTTTAGTGGGTAGAGCTGCGTCCATTTACCATCTTTCGGGCGCAGCGAGTCCCACATACCCACCTGGGGAGACCCACTCCCCAGGCGGGATGCCTCAGAGCGTTTCCCAGCGTAAAAGAAAAAAAAGGCAGTGTAATTATTGACACAGAGACTTATCACCTTACATCTCGGGATAGGAATCACATCAATGGGCTGGCTTATAAAGGGTTTTCCAAATACGGTGGATCGATGTTGACAGCTTGTGGCGGCCATGTTGTTTTGGCGGTATCTGTCAAATCTATTGTTTCTTATTTAGTCACTGATGCCCAATTACCATGGCAAGTTCCACGATTGAGCAGCACGTTCGATTAATAAAACTCTATTATCAAAATGAGTGTTCGTTAGTGCAACCTTTTGCGACGTCACTCTTAGCTAGCTTCAGTCTGGCCAAGTTATTCGTATGAAATACGCCTTAAGCGCAAGATCCTTATTAGTGAAAATTGTATACCTTTTGCAGTATCGCATATCTAAAGGTATCACAAGTATATTCTTCGGATATATACAATTAGACCGCCACTCTAAGCCTGCATTAGTCCCCTCGGGGCATAAAAAATAAATTCACAATTACAGCCTCATCATACTCACGGAAACGCATAATTATACCTGCGTCAGCAAGGAGGTCAGACATTTTTTTCGCAATGAATAACGTTGCCCCTAATAAAACCCGGTATTCAATATATTTTTAACATTAGCCTGTGGCGTTTTTCTTTTTAGGATTTATTATAGCCGTATTTCATATATTAACAACTCGTATAATGACATTTTGAAATTATTGAATTGTGAAAAGGCAAGGCATAATAAACAGAAAGTGAACATTATCTTTATAATTTATAATATGGACTAGTATTTGCACGCGGCTTCGCCCGTTATAGATTTCTTTTATTTCTTAAAGTAAGAAATCTTTCATTGGTTCTCGAGATTTTATGTGACCACGCTTACAAAAAGTAATAAACACGCGATTTTAGCTGGAGTAATTCACGAAGGAAAATGAAAAATTAAAAACAAGTGCGTTGGGATAGAATAAAGTCCTACTTACGTACTGAAACACTATGTTTTGCACGCAAATTTTAATTAGTACAGATATATCTAGGCCAGTCGGACACGCCTAGATCGGCTTCGGCATTAGAAGCCAGGGCCCAGGCCCTTGTCAAATATGTTCTAGAATTTTTTCTATACACATTTTTTATAGTTATTCTTTTCCATAGTTTTTGTGTTATAGAGTAACAGACAAACCTAAAAGTTTAGTATTAGTAACATAGGTTGTACTTTTGATTGTTTCGTATTTTCGTTCCCATATATTACCAGAAGCTTCTAGAAAGTTGTTCCTCGACAGATTAGATATATGAGACAAATATTTTCGCGAGTCTTATTTATATGAAGTAACGTAAATTTTTTGTCGTCATTTTATTTAAGTTTGTGTTAAGGTAAACCACTAAAAAACATCTAGAATAACTTATAGAATAAGAGTCAATTTGCGAAAAAGATACGTTTCTTACGTAAATAAAAACGATAAAAACGTTTTCAGTAAGTAAATTTAAAGTCAATCTGAAAATGATCTTAATTCTGTTTAACTTTCGCAGCTCGACGACGTAGGCTTGCTGCTACTTGACCTCTTTTTTACCGGGCCTACAATATTTAGCATATGGCCTGAAAGAATATTTTTTCTATTGATGGAAAACATAAGTCAAGCATCTGTCGCTAGGTCGCCGGGCAGATAACTGTATGTCTGGTTCAGTCGTAGTTATGTATGCAATATGTGTCTATATCTGGCATAGGCTTTTGCGTGCTTTTATCCCTTATCAAGTAGGTATTTGTATTTGAGTGAACATAGCAACGAGCCAAAGTGGCAGCGCAGAACTTAGAGACGGCATCGATACGCGCAGCGGCCTGAAGTACAAGCGGGCGGCGGACACGCGCACTCGCGCCCTCGCGCCTGTCGTAGCCGACGGAGCGCCCCGCGACGCACGTCCTGTGCTCATCTTTTGTACCCCCAATAACACAGCCGGGACGCGGCAAATAAGCTAAATATCAATTTGTAGTCGTGTGAAAGACGAAATATAACTGTTATGTGTAACAAAATTAAAGTTTAGTCCGGTGAAAACAAACAGCACAGTGATAATAGCGCAGGCGCGCCGCACGCGGACATGACGAAAGCGGCCATCTTGCTCGTGAATACACTTTCGCCTCGCCCTAGTATCGGAGTTTGATCTGAGACCTTCAAAACATAGCCCATCGGCCGGGGGATGTCCCTAGACCCGGAGTCCGGGCTGTGTGCGCTGTGAGACCGCATCGGAGCTATCGATCGGGCGGGCGCCATGGCGCTCGTGGAGTGAATGCGGACATCGGGACCGCAGCGGAGCCCGTGCGAGCTTGTGGAGATTCGGTCGAGTGAGAGTGTCGCGGCGCGCGCGCGGGATGTGAGTGGGCGTGCGCGGGCACGAGCGCGCGGGCGGCGGCGGGCCCGGCCGGCGGCGCGCCATGGGCGAGGAGTACCCGCGCTCCCCGTGCGAGCGCTTCCCCACGGTGGGTGCGTTCAGCGTGGCTCCGCCGGAACGGCTCAGCCCGCCGCCGCCCGCGCCGCTGCCGGACCGCTTTTCGGCATCGCCGCGGCGCGTCCGCCGGAGCGCCGAGGTGGAGCGGGCGCGTCGGCCGCGGTACGTACCGCCGGCGGCGCACGTGCCGGTGGAGCGATATGTACCAAGGCCGCCGGCACCGGTGCGGCCGCCGCCGCCTGTATACTGCGGGCTGGCGTGTCGGCCACCCCCGCCGCAACGCAAGTGCTGCGGGCCGGCCTGCCGCGAGGACTTGGCGGGCTCCCCTACGCCGTCGCGCTACGTGGAGTACGTGGGGGCGAGCGCCCGGCGGCTCGCGTGCACGCCGCCACCGCCGCCGCCGCCTGCGCTGCAGCTACCCTGCGAGCCTCAGGAGCCCCCGTGCTGTGTCCAGGCCCGCAGACGGCCGCAGGCTCCGCATGATTGGTGAGTACCTACTTACATGTTGTTTTGTACACAATCAATATTTTTGTGATGTTGCCAGTACGAATATATGACATAATGTTATTTGACACGAAATAATTTACTGACACTGATAGCGAGTTCATACCTTTCTCCGAATCCGAAAGTTGTTCGATCCCACGAGCCGAGGATAAACTAAACCGAGATAATGAAATGTTTACCTAAAACGCAATCAGGAGAGAACGTTTGCTCTGCGTGTAATCTTTAATGTAACCAAAGATCTAAGAACATATTTTGGACTTTATCGTGTTATTGTTATAAAATATTATGTAAACGTTAAATAACGTAAAGTAACGTAATAAACGTAACGGCTATATGGATTTCGTTGTATTTACGCATAGGTAGACAATGAAACGACCTCGAACGCGGATACTTTTTATCTCGCCAGAACCACATCAGTACGTTTTTGTGGGATAATTGACATTCTTCTTATTTTGATGTTATTCTATTGTATAATATCAACCCTCGCGAGTTAAGTCAATAACTAGTGAGTATATTCATAATCTCAACAACGATCTAGTTGTTTTAGGTCTTGAGTACAAATAATAATAATACCTATGGACGCTTTCACACCACGTCAATCTGGTTTCGTGGTAAGTTCTCAAAGACTTGTGTTACGGGTACCAGACAACGGAATATATTTAATATTTTTATACAATGTATAGTATCAGTGTCATTAACATCGTCCTCATACACATTTAATACTCATCCATGATCCACGAACACAGAAAACTTTTTGTTCCCTGGCGGGACTCGAACCCGCTGCCTCTGGCTTGTGCGCCGCGCTAACCATTGAGCCACAGAGCTCATCAAGAAAACTCGGTGTTTTCAAAATTTCTCTGGTTCAATTGATTTTGTCAAAACCGCTTGCGTTTTGTGTGTTTTCTGATATTAAGGTGCACGCGAACTGTAGCGAAAGAAATCTTACTAATATTATGAAGCTGAAGAGTTAGTTTCTTTGAACGCGCTAATCTCAGGAACTACTGGTCCGATTTGAAAAAGTCTAAATTAAAATTGGGCCACTTCTGAAGATAAGCATCGTTTATCTAGGTAGATAAATCTTTCCGCGTGGGTGACGAACGGGGGTGTATGCGCATTATTAGCGTCTCCTGACGCTAATAATGCGCATACACCCCTTTGCCCCTTTGCTCGTGTCGGGTTCAGGATGGGAACCTGGGCCCAGTATGACACGGCGGGGACTGCTTAGTAGTGGCCGGTCCCCCCTGGTCTGGCCTCCGCCGGGGCCAGCCTGTCATCGAGGTGATCCTGTTGACTACATATCCGGGAGCCTCAAAATGCGGCTGAAGGCGCTTGTAGTGGTTTTAGTTTACGGGTAGGGCACTCCCAGGTGCGAGTCCCACATAGGGTCAGGATCTACCTGAGATCCTGGCTACATGCGTAAAAAGCATTTCCCTGCGATAAAATAAGGTAGATAAATCTTTCGTCCAGGTATACTCGCCTGATTTCGACTCATGTGCACCAGGATAAGTCACTTATACCGTTCACCTCCCATGAGATGAGTGCATTACCAATGGCTCCTCGCCTGATTTCGAGGAAACTCATGCGCAATAAAATATTTTTCTTTCTTTTTTTCTTCTTTCAACAGAAGATATAAGACTCGTTTGAGCCGTTCGCCTTCCATTGGAATCAGGCGAAGAGCCATAGATAGCTATGCACTCGATCAATTGTGTCTCCTCGCCTGATTTCGAGGAGGCACGGGAGGTCGTTAATGCTCAACGGGCTTCCAATGCGTGCAATAACCATAACGTTGAAAGGATTTTAATATGACGGCGTGTGGGACGCGCGTTTTTGTAATTGGCCGAAGTTTGTGGGCGGCATTGATAACGGCTGATTGATGGCGGCTAACGATGTACAAACTCCATGCTTTTTCATTAATTAGTCACAAATTGTATTTATTATAATAGCCAGAGAGAACGGTGTTTAGGTTTGAAGTATTTGGAGTTTTGGACGCAAAACTGACGACCTCTGTGGCACAAAAGTATTAAATATGTTTTCGTTGTCTGGTACCCGTAACACAAGTTCTTCGAGAACTTACCACGGGACCAGATTGACGTCGTGTAAAAGCGTCCATAGATATTATTATTATACATATATATTATTATAACTTAGACAGGATGCATCCCTACCATGGTTCAGGCATTGTCGTGGCGGTGGGGCTCAGTAGCATTGGGTGAGCCCAGCAACCTTGGGCGAAGTGAATTGAGCCAAGAGGACTCTTTGTACCCCTCTTATAAGAAGAGGCGACAAAAGACCAGGGGGCAAGGGGCGAGGACGGGAACCTCACCCCATTGTACTGTCCCGATGTTGGGAGGGGTTGTTCTGAGGTGCGGGACAACCCCTCTGTGGCGGCGGCGGCGGTACCTTGGGGGACTGAATAGCAATCAAGGTGCCCTGTTTGCTCATTAGATCCGGGACCCCTCACCAAAGGCGGCATTGGTGGCACTCGCCGGGTTTGAGTGGGTAGAGCTGCGTCCACTTACCACCTTTCGGTCGCAGCGAGTCCCACATACCCGCCTGGGGAGACCCACTTCACCGCGGAATGCGCCTCAGAGCATTTCCCGGCGTAAAAGAAAAAAAATAAAAAAAGGTATAGGAATAGATTTTAAAATTAACAAAATAAAGTATAAGTAATTTAAGACTGTTAGGATTATTCATTTGTGTATCATGTTTTAGTTGATATTGGTTTAGCGTACGTGGGGATTAATATTTTAATTTTATCCCAAATATCGTGCATACAGACAAACTACGTAGTATGATATGAATGATACGAGCGTAAATATGAAAATAATTATTTTGATAAAGTGTATACCTATGCTATCATGATAGATACAGCGATTCTCGAAGAACTCGGAGGATTATGAACGAACAAACTTCAATTTATTAATCTACAATTATTTCTACTAGCTTTTCTTGTGTGGTCTTAACATTCATAATATAATTACACATAATATATTATGGCAATGCCTTTTTATGGTTACCACTAAGTAGACAGACTATGATATCTTTTCCATACTTAGATACATTTTCTTACTAGCAATCCTTGAACAGACAAGACATACAGATTAATAAAAAATAAAAAAATATCCAAGGATGGAACTGAAAATGAATTGTTACAAAACTTTTCCAAAAAAATCGTCTGAATTAACGGTTTTTATTATTGGAAAAATGGCGGTCGTGCTACTTGATCATAGTGGTCACCGTCGCCCATGATAATAAACGAGTTTGCCTTTATTCATGTATTGCCTATCTTGAGACATAAGATGTCAATTCAGTGCCAGTAATTGCACTGCTGTATTGCCCTTCTCACCGAAACACAGCAAAGCTGTTACACGCTTCACGGTAGAAATCAGCAGGATAGTGGTACCCATGCAGACCAGAGCGCGGCACAGCGAATCCCTTCCACCAGTATGATGCTACAGATTTAATATTCAAAAGATGAAAGAAATAGGTCACCATTTCGGATAATACTTACAAAGTGTTCGGGACAACGTCTCCCGGGGTTGCTAGTACTTTTCTATAATATAAAATGTTATAGAAATCGTACAGAAATCCTTAAATTTTTGTAACTATCTACTATACTACATATAGGTATAAGAGCTGTTCTATAGATAGATTGACTCATCACGATATCTCTGGAACTATAAGACCTGTATGTATGCCATGTAGAGGTTAGCTAAGAACGGATTTGACAGAACAAAGTCGCGCAGCTAGTTACATTCGAGCTAGAGTCTAAATAAAATATGACGTTATATATTTAAAAAAAAATACCGAGTAATGTCACGCTTAATTACATAAACCATTGACATAATAGATTGGCGAAGTTAATTACATATTTTGAAGCGAAGCTTCTATACGGACTTTCGGGCCGCTCGTACATATGCGCTCGCCGCGCGGTCAGTTTTTTCGCTACACTAAAAGTGCGGCGCGCGCGCGGCTTTTTCAACGTTTGGTTTCTACGCTTTATAGTATGAAGCTTCGCTTCTTTCGGGGGTCCTTAGACGACACTGTTTTTTTACAGTATCAGACGATATAATATTACGGATTATATTATAGCGGTATTAAGATTTTCCATGCCCAACGTTTCGGATACTTTACAGGAACCATGCTAACGGGATGCCCGTAAACTTAGCAGATAATTAATGACTATGTTGGGAACAAAACACACACGGCCATCTGGTCCCAAACTAGGCAGAGCCTGTGTCATGACACCCAGACAAAAAACAAATGATCATGAGTCATTACACAAATATTTGTCTTGGGTCGGGATCGAACCCACGGCCTCCAGTTTAGCAGTCATTTTCCAGCAGATCACAAATAAATTGGTGTTCTCTTCGCATGAAGCTGAGTTTTATAGTTTCTGATACTTTTAACAAATACTTCTGGCATTTCTGGCATTAACAAAAATACCTTTGAAAAATTATTAAAATTATCTGCTAGCTTCACGCACCTGGCAGAAAATCGAGAAAAACGTGACTTCTGTCTGCATGCAGTTGAGTAGTGATACTTTTTACAAACAATTCCATCCATTTTTCATTGTTATGAGGGGAAAAATTTTTGTGACGCATAAAAACACACCATAAAACACAGCTACTTCTACTTGTGATATTTTTGTGTGTGTGTGTGTGTGTGTGTGTGTGTAGTTACCATTTGTGTGGTTCTTTTGTCTCGTTTTTTCGCCCTTTTGTAATGTAAATAAAGATGAAGTATATAAATATTTACGAACCTATTGTGTAATCTACGCGAAATACTTGAAAAACTTGTTTTAATAAAATATTCTTTGGGGAAAATGTTTGGGATTTTCTTCCGCGGCTAATTTTATAAGCTCCGTAATGACCTATATACACTTTGAGACAAATTAAGTAAACCTAGTTCTTTATGGACCAGGCTTGACATTATTTTGCGTCAATACATCATCATCGCGTGCTATGCCGTGATTGCCTATTTGGGGCTCTGGAAACTAGGAAAATGGGGCCCCAATTTTTTGTCATAGGGAGGTAACCGAACAGTCTATTAGTAATATTAGTATTATTAGTAGTAGTAGTATTATGATATTTATTAACGATTCTGACATATATTATAGGACCCCATTGGTCGCAGGGCCCTGGGCATTTGCCCAGAGTGTTCAATGGAATAGACGGCCCAGATCACGTGTAGCTTAGCTTTAATGATATACAAGCTGTTGCCCGCATGTTCGCCTGCGTTAAGTTAAATTTACGACCGATTTACGTACCTGGATTGATGATGATCATTTTATAGCCTAAGTTAATCCTTATAATATCAGCTACTTGCCAGTGATAGTCCCATCAAAAGTAGCCCAGCCGTTTCAGAGATTAGCTGGAACAAACAGACAGACAGACAAAAATTGTAAAAAATGTTATTTTGGTTTATGTACTACCTATAATATCAGCTATCTGACAATTAAAGTCTCGTCAAAATCAGTCCACCCGTTTCAGCGATTATTAGAACAAACAGACAGACAGACAGAGAAAATTTGCTTTTTTGATGTACCTAGGTATCGTTTATACTTTCATATATAATTTTAATATGAATTTAGTAAAAACATGTTAATTTGAAATTACAAACAGACATTTTAATTTGTATTTATCTGTATAGATTATAAAGACGAAAGTTTGTAAGTTTGGATGTTTGTTGATCTTTCACGACAAAACGGCTGAACTGATTTGGCTGAAAGTTGAAATGGTGATGGATTATACCTTGGATTAGGACATAGGCTGTAAAAATAATCATCATCAATCCGGATACGGTTATAAATCTACGTCGCAGGCAAAGCTGTAGACACCAGCTAATATTTTTGTATAATATAGACCATATTTGTCACAGGGAAATGAGGATATCAGTATGCTTGACTTTTTTCCGAAGTGGTCCATACAAGTCGTAAAGAAGGTACAACTTCTTCACTCACTGTAAGGTCGCTTAGTAGGTATAAACACAAAATAATCGACGAAACAAATTTTTTTGTGTAACGAGAGAGTTGCATGGCTCGATTTTTTCTCGGCAGTAGATATATACACTTTTCTAACATATCACTAGATTTAATTGAGTGAAACGATTTATGACTGATTTTATATTTCCTCATTTCCCTGCGACATACACCTGCATAATAATTATATGCATTTAATATGAAAAAAATTTTTTTTTCTCTTAAACAACACACCTTCATAATATAGTCTCAATAATTAGACTACTAAATGCAAACAGAATTTTTTCAATCCGTCAGTGGTTTTAGAGATAAGCGTGTTCAAACAAAAAAAAATTACTCTTTAGGGGCCATCCATAAATTACGTCACACGAATTACATGATATTTGGACCCCTTCGTCGGACGTCCTTGTCACAGATGGTCACATTTATAAGACCCCCCCCCCCCCTAGTGTGACGTCACATATTTTGCAATTTTTACATAAATAAATTGATAAATCAAAACAGCTGTTCCGAAATTAGTTTTATTTTGGTTTAAATTGTTTTTAATTTCCTTTTTTAATTAGTTCATAGTACCTAGTCTTATGTGACGTCACAAAATCTGGGAGCCCTCCCACCCCCTTGTCACATAATGTCACACTTCGTCGGACACCCCCCTACCCCTTAACGTGTGACGTAATTTATGGACGGCCCCTTATAAATATACATTTTTCCTAACAATCACCTTTTTTATACGTTGGGAAATAAAGAGCTCCCATACAACAAACGTGATTGTTGTTAAAGTGTCTAATGTTATATATATGACGGTACGGCACACTTCGTGCGCATTCTGACTCGCACTTGGGCGGTTTTTTTTTCGAGGTGTAAAATCATCATGGACTATCTAGCAGAACGGAGGGGGGTGTGCCGAACTTTACCTTGCTAAAAGCACCCCAGCGTTCCTCTGACCTATAAGCGGGGTATGGGGTACGCACACCTGCATTCTCCAGATCCCCCACCTCCAGTCCTGATCTTTCAGTGGTAGATCCCTTCATTATCGGTCTAACTATCGAACCTCCAGTAACATAATATAGAAATTTTTTTTGCTATGCGTAATTTATAATAATGATGAACCACAATAATTGCCTTGTCATTAATGTTAAAGATGGCGGAGAAAGTGCTTTCTAGAATAGCGCTTAATCAATTTTCATGAAATTGTATGTCAACGGACACAGGCGTACCGTGCCTTGTCTAATCATACCGTTGACAGAATCATTAACTATTAACTGGACTGCGACCTCGATGGGGGGATTAAAATGTCATGGGTAAAAATAAAACGCCACATAATATATTTCGATTCCAGGACTTTCCAGATTAAATGAAAGCGAAACACTATGGTGCCATCTTTAGAATAATTGTGTACTTTTTAAATGATATGACATATATCCTTAACTAGCTGTTGCCTGCAGCTTCGCCCGCGTTACCCAACTCCTATAAGACACAGCGTGATGTTATATAGCCTATAGCCTTCCTCTATAAATGGGCTGTCTAACACTGAAAGAATTTTTCAAATCGGACCAGTAGTTCCTGAGATTAGCGCGTTCAAAGAAACAAAAAAACTCTTCAGCTTTATAATGTTAGTATAGATATGACAAAACCCTTATAGGATTACTCCATTCTCCGTTTGTATATCTGTCGGTCTGTTAAACCTGTGGGTACCTATTGATATATAATCATGAAATGTGGTAAGAAGCCAGGTCTCATAAAGTAATTAAGGCGATGCATTGTTAAACAATAATTCTTATAACGGACACGCGCCAGAGGGACTGAGCGTCCTGAGCGGGGCGAGACTCTCCATAAGCGCGCGAGCTTATAACTAAAGGACGTAAACAACAAAATGGATTTTGTTATTTTATAGAGTTAAAAACTATAACAGAAATTATAAAATATATAAAAAAATCGTAGAAACTCATCTACGAAGAAAGTTAAGAGGCTTAAACCGGTCCCGTTTGCCCATAAGATGTGAATCTCTTTTTAAAAAGAGGTATGTTTGATATTTTTTTCTCTGTTATAAAAGTTACCTAATCACATGATTTGAAACAAAAAATAAAGTTTTTATCATGAACTATTAGGTCACCAACCTATATTTTCAATCGTTTTAGAATTACTGAAATAAATTGAAATTATTGACGCCAAAATTTTCAATGCGTCCTCTTAAAGGAAAAATAATTAATACAGTTAATTAAACTTCGTGATTTGCCCTTCGAGATTACATATTATATTTACAAGTAGTACCACATCCCATGTGCTACCATCGTACACACTTTTAGAGCAACGCTAGACAAAGTATACTTGTTTTCTCCACTGACGCCCTCTATACCAGCCTGCAGACGTCACCTCATACACGTTTTGTGTGCCGGCCATCGTGCACGTATTTTTTCCTTTTAAAGTGAAATTTATAATCAATCAAAATTTAAAAGTTTTTAGAAACTTGTAAAAACGCAAGAATTAAAAAATAAGAAAAATAATTGGAAGATAGTAATATCGAGTCCATTAAAACAAATAAAACTCATATAATGTTGTGTCGTTATCTTAAAGTGATGCACATAATTCTAAAACTATAATTGAGGCTAACGCATATTTTACACAATATCAAACCAGAGAATACTATTGATGTTAAATCGAAATATTTTTATAAAGCCTTTTTTCAATGGACAATTGAGTTTAATCTGAAAGATTATTACTCACTAAAACCAATCAAACCTTCCTATAAGGTTGTGTCGTTATCAGTGATGCATATTATTCTAGAGCATAATCTGCGAGATTTTGTCGTGAATACATTTTAAAGTTTTTTAAGAGTAGAGAACGTGAGACTGTATCATAAAAACTATCCTAGATGCTCACAAATATTTTACTAAATATTGAAGATAAATGGAAAATATATACACCGATTTTTTCAATGTACAATGGAGTTACCCACAAAATCAAATAAAACGATCGTATAAGGTTGTGTCGTTATCAGTGATGCATATTATTCTAGAGCACAATCCGCGAGGTTGTGTCACGAATACATTTAAAAGTTTTTTAGAGTACAGCCCGTGAGACTGTATCATAAAAACTATCCTAGATGCTCACAAATATTTTACTATATATTGAAGATAAATGGAAAAATATACACACATATTTTTCAATGTACAATGGAGTTACACACAAAAACAAATAAAACGATCCTATAAGGTTGTGTTATCAGTGATGCATATTATTCTAGAGCACAATCCGCGAGGTTGTGTTACGAATACATTTAAAAGTTTTTTAGAGTACAGCCCTTGAGACTGTATCATAAAAACTATCCCAGATGCTCACAAATATTTTATTATATATTGAAGATAAATGGAAAAATATACACACCGATTTTTCAATGTACAATGGAGTTACCCACAAAAACAAGTAAAACCATCCTATAAGGTTGTGTCGTTATCAGTGATGCATATTATTCTAGAGCACAATCCGCGAGGTTGTGTCACGAATATATTTAAAAGTTTTTTAGAGTACAGCCCGTGAGACTGTATCATAAAAACTATCCTAGATGCTCACGAATATTTTACAAAATAATATACCAGAGAATAGAATTGAAGGTAAGTGGAACAATATTTAATACCGATTTTTCAATGTGCAATGGTGTTTAATCATAGAGATTATTACCCACTAAAACAAATAAAACCGTCCTATACGTCCATGGTGACGTAATCTTCAAGAGATGCTCATTATTATAGAGCACAATCCGCGAGGTTTGTCGTGATATTAATTGAACGTTTTTTAGAGTACAGCCCGTGAGACTGTATCACAAAAACTAACCTAGCAGCTAAACATCCTAGACTAAGGTGGGTTTATATAACGGTATGTAGCAATAATTATTATAAAGCATATAATTATGATTTATCAGATAATAATAATGAATATGTTGGGAGATCTGACCCCAAACTAGGCAGAGCCTGTATCATGAATATCAGACAACTGATATATACTGAGTTACTGAGCCCCACCGCCACGACAAGGCCTGAACCATGGTGGGGACCTAGACACTGATCAATTGATCATGCTTATCATACATGAGGGCCTGATATAATTAAAAATATAGCTAGCCGATGAACCGATATTATGGTAAATGGGCTTAGAGAAAATATCTATCTATATCCACTCTTAACCCCAAGAATAAAGGCAAGTTAATGAAAATGGTTGCCATTTTACGAGAAAAGCGAAATCAACTGATGTTACTATATCCGGTGTGGCTGAAAATATTAACCTCAATATGAATGTTATTTAATCTCGCAACAATAACGATAATCAGTAAAAAATACTGAGCAATGTTGGTCGTATTTTGTGTTATGTATTTGTAAACCGATAGCAGAAAAAAAGCTAAAACTCATAAAAGCGACTTCTAAGACTGACGCTGAGATGAAGTTTTTTCAGTAGCAAAGAGGAGGTCATTACCATCCAGGAGACATAATGAGCCATCCACCTCTAGGTCTCTAAACTAAAGGGGCCCGCCTCCAACTCCAGCTCCAACTCCTCAGCCCTCACAACTGAATCCGAGCTTCACAGCAGGTGTGCGCAAAGGGCGGCACGGTGCCTGTGCGCCGGTAGATAGCGCTCCTGACACAAATCGACTTCAGCGCCAACAAGCAGGTACGCTTTCATTCTTTAAAAAGGCATAGGCGCAGATCACGAGGGACATTGTGATATTATCTTGGATACAAGGTTTACGTGTACCCTTTCATTCTGCTGTGGTCTAGAGTCTAGGCAATCATACCTGTGTTCATACATCTAAAAATATCATGTATGACAGGGAATAAGAAGTTAAATCCTTCTTTAGGTGTGAAAAAGTGTAATGGTAAAATTGATTTATTTTGAACTTTAAAAATTTTAATAATTTTTATACCTGAGCTGCGCCACACTTCAAACTTGAAGATTTCAGGACAGCGTTGAATCTTATCATGCCAATTTTTTCTAAGAAATCTATGAATTTCAAGTTTTACCCTTCGTCTTAAACATTAGCGCTTTCCATTTTTTTTTAATCATGCGACCAGTTATGCAATGTTTAACTAATCGGGGTTTATTATCTACCTATTAAATAGGTAGGAGATATTTTCTTATTACACAAATAATAGATAGTAATGGAAACAAAATTATTATCTGACAAAAAATTACTAGTAATTTTGTGATTTACATTCGAAAAAGGAGAGATTCCAAGTCAGTTAATCTTTTTTAGGTTGTTTCTGCTTGCCTCCTTGTTTTCTGGTTATAGCAAACCAACAGTTTCGAATTTCAAAGAGATGTAAACTGCGACGCTTTGCCCAATTGATAGGATTATTAATATCCATTTATCCAGCAATACAATGTATATACAAAATGGTACTCATATACAAACATTTTTGAACGCATTATCTTTATTTAAAAGTTAATGATGATTACGGACAATAAGGAAAATATTAATTTACCAAAACATTTCATCAGTGATTTCGACGGATGGATTTATAATATTTATAAAATCTTAAGCCCCATTCAGACAGGCAATTATCGAATGGAGATAGGTACTGCCTGTCACGTTTCGTACAACATTCTTAAGATTTAAAAGTGGCATTTTTCACATTACATACTTTTTTTTTTTCAAAACTCTTAGAAAATAACTAAATTCTATTGAGAATTATTGACAGCTCCACTTCTTCCGCTGCGGTCATCTTACATAAATAAGATGGAGAGGGAGGTTATTCGGTACCCTCATTTTAACGATATTAGTAGAATAATTTGGAGGTAGTGGGAACAAAAAGATATATATTATATATGCGCATCCTACGAAAGGTCGAAAGGAAAAAACTGACGCAAAGTCCCGTCGCGTTCAGATCAGAGGATCAGAATGATCCTGAGTTGGAACAAAAACTTTGTAATAATTTTGGAAAACCAAAAATACAAAATCGTCGTAGTCGTTGTTGTACCATTATGGCTTAGTTAGCCTTAGTACCCTTTGTTCACAAAACTACATTTTGCAGATTTCAGATATTTTCAGACGCGATGTTGTGTTAACGTCCATTACGGATAACATATTACATATATAAATATTTCCTTTGTATAAGACAACGGTACAAATTTTGTATAGTCAAGAAGATATTTTATACCGCGTCAGTTTGTGATAAAATTAATTTTTTAATTAAATTAATCATCTTTCTTTAAGTGAATATGGGACCATTAATTCTGCTGAATTGGGTTTAGCACTAATTGTAGGCTCAAATATAGTAAACGACTTAAGAATAAAAAAAAAAATAAACGTAAGGGAGTGTATAATTTACGCACTCCCTTTCCAAAATATAACACATTTTGGGACCCCACAAATTGTATAAAATTATTTAGGCAGGCTATATTATTATTATCATAATGAAGAATAATCATTTGAATTATACTTGAATGAAACTAGTATATAACTTGGCCTTAGTTACGACCCATTGTGTTTAAACACTAACGCTAATAAAATTATTAAATATTATAAAAATTACAAAAATAATTTTAATGTTTTAATATATTTAGTATATTATATATAATATTAATATATATAATATTATGAGACAACTATTTGCCTAGCTAATACTATAATTTAAAATTATCTTCTGAAAAAGGTCCTAAAATTGTTATTTATTCCGAAATCTTTTAAGTATGTTAGTTCACAGACTTGAGCCGTTGGATCCAAGAGAGTGGGATTGACACATAAGTGTTTAGTGCCCACAGTAAGAGTTACGCAGCTTCTCCTGCTGCGACCCGACTTAGTGTCAATATCTAAGACGTTAGAAAACAAACAGCCGGTGGAACTGGCAAATTACAAACTTTTTGCCAAATTTAACAATAGAGAGGTAACTACTGATACATTACATTCATTTGCTTACTCTCTTGTAGGTTGGCTTCCAACAGGTAACGCTAATCTTATATTAATGTATAAATTTCATTGAGTGTGATTATTGCACTTTAATATATGGAACATATTTTCAGATAAAATTCTTTTGTTATATCCACACTGTGTTTTTTACAAGTGTAATTAGCTATTTCGTAGTTATCTAAACATCTACTTGTAAATATATGTAATCTCGAAGGCGAATCACGAAGTTTAATAGAAAATCAAACGAACTTACCTGTAAGTGAAGTTCGATTGTTATTAAACGAAGTGATTCGCCCGAGAGATTACAACCCTCCCGGACCCTAATTACATCTTTAGTTTTTAAAATGTAATATCCCTTAGATTCGAAATAGCTAACAGGAAAGCCGTACACGACAGAAACGTGTATGAGGTGACGTCTGCAGGCTGGTATAGAGGGCGTCAGTGGAGAAAACAAGTTTACTTTGTCTAGCGTTGCTCTAAAAGTGTGTACGATGGTAGCACATGGGATGTGGTACTACTTGTAAATATATGTAATCTCGAAGGGCGAATCACTTCGTTTAATAACAATCGAACTTCACTTACAGGTAAGTTCGTTTGATTTTCTATTTATTGTTATATCTTACGAATTAATAAAAAGTCGTTATATCAAATATAAATATTATGTAAACCCCATTTTTCGGAACCTTCAGCATGAGTAAGACTCGCGCTTGTCAGAGTTTTTCTGTGATAATATTTTCATTTTAAAATGTTCTTTCATCCTAAATTCGTCGTTTAATATTTTTAAACGTACAAAAAGACGTAAAAGTAGTCACGCTATCCATAAGGAACTAATATAATAATTAATGAGCATTAAAGTCAAGTGAGTAGTTTTATTATAATCCGAAAAAGTCAAAATCCAGAGTGGATTTTGACTTTTTCGGTTTTCTTAAATGTCCAAAGCGTAATATAGTTCATAAAATAGATTTTCGTTTTTGAACTATTTTGACGTGATAACGTCTTATAAATTGTTGAACACATGCAGCGCGCATGAAAAAGCATCCCGTTCCGCTGTCATATGATAGACAGGCCCAAGCGTTCACTTGGATACAATTATTTATAACAAATGTTAATACGCGACAACGTGTTTTGTGTTTTCGTGTTTATTTCTACAATTTAGTAAGATGTAATTGACTTCCTCCATAATTTTCAGTCTAACTTCATTTTGTTCACTTCAATTAACTGTTTTTTTTTTCAAAACAGCGGCAAAACGGTAATTAATTTTTCATCAATGTCTCTTTATGACGCTATCACGTAAAACTATCGTCCGTAAACTGACTTTACAGACAACCAACCAGTTCTTTTAATACCTTTAGGATTTGCGTGTAGGAAATCAAAGATTAATTTGCTTATGTTAGTATGTCTAGATCTAGTATTATTTATTTAACGTTTCTCGAGAGACGTCATTGTTGTGGAATTTTAATTAAAACAAATAAACTTGTACACGTATAGAGTCGTAACAATTTTGGAATAAAAGCATACGTAAGGTTGTTTCATACCCTAATATAATATGTTATGGCATAATAAAAACATAACGCGGAAGATGCCAGCTATTTAATAAAATAAGTATTAACTTGCTTTAATGCATTTAACATTGATATTATAGTTGTTATTATAATTAATAAGAAATAAATTAATATAATTAATCTATACTAATAACATAAAGCTGAAGAGTTTGTTTGTTTGTTTGAACGCGCTAATCTCAGGAACCGCTGGTCCGATTTGAAAAATTCTTTCAGTGTTAGACAGCTTATTTATCGAGGAAGGCTATAGGCTATATAACATCACGCTGTGACTAACAGGAATTAAGTTGAGTAAGTTAACGCGGGCGAAGCTGCGGGCAACAGCTAGTAATAACATAAATTCCAAATTATGCACCGTTTGCAAAATGTAAAGATGACTTGGTGCAAGATTTGCACTATCCACTTACTGTAATATTTTAACTGCAAAAAGTGCATTAAATTATAATTTATATTTGTGTGATATAAATAGGAATGAAGTGAATAAATCTGTGTTATGGTATAAAGTTTGAGATATTTCATAAATTACGGCTTTGAGTAGCATTAAGGTCCCGGAACGGTTCCTTGAGGTACACCTGATTATAAATCTGAGGTCAGGCGGATAAGACGGAGGCTCTATTGTAAATCTAAATCCATCCATTAATAAGCACGACTGTTATACAAAGTGGCTACTAAATAAAATATGATACCAGTCTGTAAAATATAAGCATTAAGAAAGTATTATTTTAAATATATTTTTTTGTTAATTAGGATTACATTTCTCGGGTGCCTTGTGCCTATTTCTTCCATGACAGCTGTTTTGCTGTATTTCAGAAAGAAGGTAGGCAGTGAAAATACTGGCAGACTACTTATACGTATCTTATGTCTCCCAAGCTTTTGTTCATGGGTGACCATTTGTTTTTTGCTGTTAGTTGGCATGTCTGCCGACTGCCAGTTTATACTTATCTAAGGAGGAAACCTGATGTCTGATAAGGTTAAAACAGGTGATGATACCTTCAGAGGTATCATCATCATCATCAGGCGCTATCCGACCACTGCTGAACATAGCCCTTTTTTGTTGACACAGTGGAAATGCTTTGCGCATTCCCCCGGGAATGGGTCGTCCCCGGCGATATGTGACTCCCGGCGCTCCCCGCTACCCCAGCGCCGGTATACCGCACTAAAAACACTGCAAGTTGCCTTCAGACTTCAGCCGCTTCAAGGGGAGTGTCTCGGATCTGGCTAACACAGGACACTCCCCGCGACCGGCCGGTTCCCTCAAAATGGCTAACCGGGCTTCCTCCTATGAAGGACAACCTAAAGCACCCCCGCCGACGCCGGAACTTTTCTACGAACAGGTACACGACCTTACCCCGAGTCCTGTTAGACGTGAGGCAGGAGGTGAAGATTGGTTCCCGACAGTGGGATTACAGGAGTCACTATAGTATACTCTTCTATGTCTATTCTATGCTTTTTTCATACTAAATTGCATATGCACGGAACACCACGGTTTCCACTGAACGGAAAAAGCAAAAAGAAATGTATAGAACCATAGCGCAGATGAAATATGTAAATTAAAACTAACAAACTACGCGCCAAATTCACAAACATTTTCATTCAAAATATCGGGCATGTACAATTTTTACATGTGCTATGTAATCTATGCAAATAAATAGTCTGTTTAGAATGTTAAAGTTCTGTATGATCAAAGATCAAAGAAGTCCACTGCTGGTAATAGCCCCAGGATCTCCACAAGATACCTACTCAAAAAAGCAATTGAAAAAAAACTTTCGTATTATTGACATTAGGCTACTTTGGTGATTGGGAAAAATTTGTGTTCCACTCAAAAACATAAAAACCCATTAAATTATGAGTAAAATCTCATTCGCAAAGAAAAGTAGTGCCACGTACACTCGAGCCCATATTAACTAGGCCACCCAATAGCTAAATTATCATAATATTCTATGAAAAAACACTATCAGGATGAATTTGTAAAAAAACGTGCTCTCTTTCTTTCGTGATAACGACTTTATAAATAAAAAATAAATGCAAAACGTTAGACGTTTCCAAGATACACGAAATAAGCAAAAACATAATATGTAAAAAGCATCGAGTTAAAAATGTGCTAGTAAACCAAAAGTATGTTTAATTTGTATCTGTCGAGGCGCAATCTTATCTCATGTTCGCATTTCAACTGATTAGATTTCTCGGTTAGTTGCATAGGTTATTGCATTGACCATAATCTTCAAACTAACAAATTGGAATATTACTTAATTTGAAAATGGATTCCAAATATGAATTATTTGTGTAAGTGCAGTGAAAATAGTGATGTTCTAAAGTAATAATATACAGAATCGAAATGTTATCGATGATGTCATAGAGTGAACACGCTGATGGATATAAAGTAAGTGTAAATGTCAATTTTTTTCATTCCAATTTCGAAATGCAACCAAGGAATATTTTTAAAAAGAATTTTCACGATTAAAGGAAATTAATTTATTACAGTCTGGGCACGAGTCCTTTGTGCGTTTAATATTTTTTTTAGAATTATCTTCTCTCAAAGGATGGTTTTTTATTGAAAATGGTTATGTACTTTTAGAGATTTTGAATATTTTATATTTCGTTTATAATAGATGGTATCAAATATTATGGAATAAGTTCACCGGTAGGAGACATGCGCTGTGCGGCGCATGTCTCACTCCCGGCTGCATGGGTACCACCATCTTGCTTAGTTCTCCCGTGAAACAGCTTTGCTGTGTTTCAGTGGGAAGGCAAAATAGGTAGTGTAATTACTGGCACAGAGACTTAATATGATATAATATTTTAACCTCACTTACATGACATATATTTATGAAAAGGAGATAATATAATAATTGGGTTAACCCAAGTATAAAAAAAATGAACCCAATGAATAAGTGAAAACAAAAAAATCTAAACCAAAAATAGTTTATTTTAATACCTAATATAGGTCAGGAAAAGATTATTACCCCACCACGATTCGTGGCGTTGCCTTGTCGTGGCGGTGGGGCTGAGTAGCCTAACGTGAACCCAGCACCTTGGGCGAAGCCAAGTGAACCGAGGGGACTGCTATTTGTAGCCCTCTTATAAGAAGGGAGGACAAAAGAATAGCAGGGGACAAGGGAGCGAGGATGAGAACCTCACCCCATTGCATTATCCCACCTTTGGGAGGGGTTGTTCTGTGGTGGTGGACGTAACAAGAAAATATAATCTATATTAATGTACATACATTATTATTATAATAATAATAATGTAGGTTCATATTGCTATTATATATTTTAGTGTTCTAATTTTAAAGTCTTCAACACCACATAATATACATTATATTCGCCAGATCGATATTAAATATTTAAATATATATTGAGCGACGATGGGCTTCGGCCTCTTGAGCGAGAACCGAGAGGTCCGGGTTCGATCCTGACCTAGATATGGGTTTTTATAAATTTCTATTTGGATCTGAACATGAGACCATCGCTTGCTCACCGGTGAAGGAAACCTGCATGACTGATAAGATTAAAAGTCTTTGAAGGTGTGTTAAGTGCACCAACCCGCATTGGAAAAGCGCATCGTTGAAAGATGACCCAAAACCCTCCTCGCTTCGAGGAGAAGACCCATGTCCAGCAGTGAGATGACCACTAGATTTGCGGCTGTTTCTGATGTAATGTAATAAAACAAGTTCACTAGTTGTGAGTTGATTTAGTCATGGATTTAGCCAGTGGATGCTCCCCACCACGGTTTAGGCCTTGTCGTGGCGGTGGGGCTCAGTAGCCTAGGGTGAGCCGCCGCACCTTGGGCGAAGTGAATTGAGCCGAAGGGCTCTTTGTACCCCTCTTATAAGAAGAGGGGACAAAAGAGCAGGGGGCAAGGGGTTTACCATCTTTCGGGCGCAGCGATTCCCACATACCCGCCTGGGGAGCCCCACTCTCCATTTCCCGGCATTTCCCGGCGTTAAAGAAAAAAGAAGTTGATGCTGATGGTGAATATATACATCCGTAGGTACAATATGCGACTAGATCAATTATAATGGCCCCTTTCTAAACATGTAACAAGGAAATTGATACACCCAGCGACACAGACCCGTCTCATCTACCCTGAACCAATTAACATGGGTCCGATTAATGAGAACAGACCTCTGGGACCGACGAATTACGAATAGTATTATATATCGGATATCTTACGTCATTAATTCGTTCAAAAAAAAGAGATGATCTCTGGTAGAACATGGGGTGTAACCAGACTGTTAATCGGATGATTTGGATTACCGCTGGGAAGGTTGCACTAAAGTATGTCCGCTCCCGCCTGCTTGAGTGCCACCATCTTGATTGTTTCTTCCGTGAAATTAAATCCATGAAAAAAATTCTTTGTATTTTTAGTATTAATTATTTTAAAATACTAAGTAATTATACTGGCGTCTTAACATCTTAACTTCTTATGTATCAGGAAAGGCTACATGAATACCTGGGCTAGTTTCAGATAATCGTTTGTGTTCACGGTGTTCCATTTATACTTAATTATATTTATTTGTATAGAT
The DNA here is from genome assembly GCA_963853865.1 of Helleia helle. NCBI lineage: Eukaryota > Metazoa > Arthropoda > Insecta > Lepidoptera > Lycaenidae > Helleia > Helleia helle. The sequence continues at coordinate 14,334,076 of OY971426.1, read as the reverse complement.
AAGTATATTCCTCGTCATTGGCAAAAAGTAAACGCTATTGCCAAAAGAAAAAAAAAAGTGTATTCCTGCCCTTACACATTCATGCCGTTATATACTTATCAAACTCTTTACTCTAGTCTTTAATTGAGTACTAAGTTACACAAAGTTTAACACTAATAGAATCTTGTGACTCTGACAATACTAAACCCAAATCTCGGGGTGAATAACCTCTCCTGGTTTTAAGGGTACCCCATAAAGGCATGCCTTGCAGATAAGATTGCGAAGTCTTGACAACTATCATAAGCGCGTAGTTACATATTATTCTTAAAACGTGTCCCACTTACGATATAGGTCAAACACTCCCCTAATGAGTTTCTTGGAGTCATTTATTAAAACTTAAGTTTCTAAATGAATACTGTTTATATATATTAACATATAGCAAAGTTTTAATTAGCTTTTGTCCCTTGCTTCGCTTGAGTACTATGAACACTACAGATGTGTGCTAAAATCTATACTAATATTATAAAGCTGAAGAGTTTGTTTGTTTGTTTGAGCTTATCTCAGGAACTACTGGTCCAATTTGAAAAATTCTTTCAGTGTTAGACAGCCCATTTATCGAGGAAGGCTATAGGCTATATAACATCACGCTGTGATATATACGAGTTGAGTAATGCGGGCGAAGCTGCAGGCAACAGCTAGTATAGTATAAACTAAAACCATGTATTTTAAAGTATTATAGTGAAAGATCTTATTTATGACTAGCTGTGGGCATCAGCTTCGCCCGCGTTAACTTAGATTTACAGCCGTATACGTGTTGATGATGATTATTTTATAGCCTAAGTTACTCTTTATAACATCAGCTATCTGGTATATCCATATTCAGAGATTATCGGGAACAAACAAACAGACAGACAGACGGACTGACAGACAAAAATGAAAAAAAGCTATTTTGGTATATGTAGCGTGTATCCATATGCATACAATAAAAAGCGGTTATATTACAAACAGACACTCCAATTTTATATATTTGTGTACATAATTTTGTTGGAATCATATCATGAAAAATAATATACATAATATACATAATAAACATAATATACATAATATACATAATATACTTAATATACATAATATACATAATAAACATAATAAACATAATATACATAATATACATAATATACATAATATACATAATAAACATAATACACATAATGTACATAATATACTTAATATACATAATATACATAATATACATAATAAACATAATAAACATAATATACATAATATACATAATATACATAATATACATAATATACATAATATACATAATATACATAATATACATAATATACTTAATATACATAATAAACATAATATACATAATATACATAATATACATAATATACATAATTTACATTATATACATAATATACATAATATACTTAATATACATAATATACATAAAATACTTAATATACATAATAAACATAATATACTTAATATACATAATAAACATAATATACATAATATACATAATATACATAATATACATAATATACATAATATACATAATATACTTAATATACATAATAAACATAATATACATAATATACATAATATACATAATAAACATAATAAACATAATATACATAATATACATAATATACATAATAAACATAATACACATAATGTACATAATATACTTAATATACATAATATACATAATATACATAATAAACATAATATACATAATATACATAATATACATAATATACTTAATATACACAATAAACATAATATACATAATATACATAATATACTTAATATACACAATAAACATAATATACATAATATACATTACTAAAATTATTTAAAACGGTATATTTACCATGTTTTTCACTTTTATTTCGCGGAGCTCGATGTTTCGACATTATCGACGTCTTGTTCACGAGACCGAACAGGCGGGAGAGAGAAAAAAAGTAAAAAACTTTAAAAATAAATAGTTAGCCACATATCATGACGTAATCTTTGTCGTATCGACAAATTGTAAAAAATAATTATCGATGTTAAAAATAAACCTCACGCAGTACCTATAATCTACAGAACCTAACTCAAATAAGGTTGTATAGCTAATGGAGTATTGTGTAATAGAATTAACTGTAAGTAAGGAAGCGAGGTGCTTTGATTTATTATTGGTGTTAGAGAAAAAGTAACGCTGAGCCCAAACAAGCGAATAAGGAAGATAAATGTGTTATTTTCATGAACGTTTGTATCGCTTGCGGTTTCAAATTACCGTTTTTCCTTTGCTCAATTAACTGGCGTGTTTAAGAAACTCGCTTACTTGGTCGATAAAGATACGCTTTGATAAAGTATTACAGCTTTATAATGTGTGGTTCAGTGAATTTTATGAATTACTTTATATGCCAGTCACTTAGTATCTCTATCGGTCTGCGGTATGCACAGAATCTATATTTAAATGTCATTCGTCGGACGACCTCTGTGGCTCAGTGGTAAGCGCGTTGGCGCTCAAGCCCGGAGGTTGCGGGTTCGAATCCCGCCAGGGAACAAAAATATTTTCTGTGTTCCTGGGTCATGGATGTGTATTAAATATGTGTATTATATAATAAAAATCTTAAATATATGTATAGTATAAAAGCATTAAATATTGACATCGAAGGAATGTTAGTCCAAATGATTCGATCATCATCATCATCATCATGAGCGACTTTAATATCAATACTTTGCTAAAGTTTTCTCCTCGAAATCAGGAGGTTATTGGAGTCAAACCATTTTTTTAAATTTCAACATAAAAAACCATTTAATTATTATTTAATAAAGTTATATGAGTATTATATCATATATGGGAAGTACAGCGTGTTTATCCATGTTTCCGTTTATATATTATTATATAAAATATACATACATAATAATGTTTTAAAATATATATCGTAAAATAAAAAGTTTAAATAAAATTCTATGGTTAATTGAATAGGTATTAGGTAGACGTTAGATTACACATAACACACATGATATGTGTGTTATGTGAATTAGAAGTTAGAAGTTAGCCCTACAATGTTTAATTTGATTTAAATTGATTTGATTAAACACACACACAAAAACACAGATTCAGATTGCTAGTAATATTTTAATGATTCGTAATATCTTGTTGAAATCCAATTTAAGTTGCACGTTCCCGTCCGAGTGGCAGGGTACCTGTCTTAAACAATTAATGGACCGTTCTGGAGATTGACTGGCAGATTTATTACGAAACGAACCTCGGATGGTACTGTTAATTAATATTGTCATGCGTTTGAATAAAAAAAACGTATACAGGTTTACTTCAACTATTTAAAACAGGATATATACCATGTTTTTCTTTTTTTACTGCGTTGCCCCCCTTTTCCCTATCCCCACAATGGGCTACCCGAAATTCACAAGCCGCACGAAACGCGACAGCATAGCTCTCACTTAACGCCGGTAATATGTGAGCGAGATATACCACAACGATCGTGCCAGCCCAATTCGGCTGCAAAGGAACATGGCAATACCTCTTACTAAAACTTTATCCAAGGACTTTAAAAAACAGTCGAGTACCGGATTAATCGGATACTTAATCGGTACTTAATCGGATTAATAGTTTAGGCGCTATAGTGGAACATACATACATTTACTACTAATAATACTCTTCTTTCAGGCTTTTCCGTAGTAAAAAAAATATTTTCATAAATTCCGAGTTGTATATTATCTACATCATGCAAATTGTATGTACAAAATACTACACTATATTTTGAAGCAGTTCTCTAAAGTTTTATTTCAGTGTTTTCAATTCTGACCCATTTTAAGTTTAACGTAAATGTTATTTAGAGTTGGATTTTGAATGTTTTATTATTCGTCAATAATACAGTGTTTTTCGGTCAACGTTCGCTTCATTCGTCTGAGTGCTGTCTGAGTTTCTTTGTTAGATGGAAAGCATTCTGGGACCATAAAGTATAAACCATAAAATCGTTTTAGTACCTTTATCTTGAGTTGCTACTATATATTGTGTATCGCGCGCGCATTAATTCTTCGTGTACCCCGCACGTACCGATAGGTTTTACCTACGGTCGCACGGGTAGTCATCGCCGCAATGGACGAGTTACACAATGATTATGAGACGGAAGAAACTATTAAGCAAATAAGTAATGCGTGCTCCCTCAGTAAAGATGAATTAATAACCGATAAATTAGAAAGTGAACGACAAATCGAAAACCCACTGGTTGAGAATGAAGGAAATAGAAGTCAGAGAAGTGTGAAGCGAGACAGAGATAGTGATGGAGAAAGTGAGTGGAAAGTAGTGCAGAAGAAGAAGTATAAAACACAAACAGAAGAAGACAAAGTAGAGATTTATGTATCATCGAATGAGAAAATGCCTAAGCAATTCGCGTTGGCTAAGATATTACAAAATGCGGGTATCGGAGTAATAAAAAAAGTTAAATATGTAAACCCTTATAAAATACGCCTAGAAACGAATAATAGCTGTGCTGAAAAAATTGAAGAATGCAAAGAATTTACTGATCGAGGTTGGAGAATTCAAAGGGCTATGGAAGTGAGCTTATGCTACGGCGTTATCAAAGACGTGGATATTGATTTGAAGGATGAAGATATCTTAGGTAATATATTATGCCCTGAGCCTGCGTCTCTAATATCTGTGTGCAGACTTGCACGTCGTGAACATAGCGCTGAAGGTTCTACTTAGATGCCAAGCGTGTCGGTATGTCTTTGTTTTAGGGGGTCTTTCCGCCCCTCACATGTTACGGTAGACAGCCTCTGTATACGCGTAGACCCATATATCTTTCTGGTATCCCAATGCACTCGCTGTTGGAAACTGGGCCATGTCACATCCAAGTGCAGCTCAGTAAAAGTTGTTTGCCCCAAATGTAGTGGAGCGCACGAAAACTGTAGCACGACTGTATTTAAGTGTGCTAACTGTGAGGGTCAACACATGTCACTGTTACGCTCCTGCCCAGCATATATCAAAGAGAAGAAACTTCGAGAGCTGATGGCGGAGTTTAACTGTACCTATCGTCGAGCCCTAACAATGTACGTTCCATCTGGTTATGCTGAAGAAATAAAAGTATCGTGTGTGAACTTGAAACAAGGGACTAAGGAGGCGTTAAACGCTCCCGAACCTGCAATCAGCACACCGTTTTCGGAACAATTATATGCTGGCGTGGTGAAACAGACAGTTGTACAAGCAAAAGTAAGTTCGAAGAAGAATATCTCACATACTAATAAAAAACATAAAAAAGAAAAAGAAGCAGATTACCAGTGGCAAGTGCCAATAGATATTGGCGCTCCCAGCACCTGGGTGGAGGAGGAGCAGCAGGATGAGAAGAAGAAAAGAGATGTCACTTTTAATGAGTTACTCAATCGTCTGCGAGAAATTTTATTTTTAAGAGGAGTATCAATGCAAACGAAAGTGATCAGTACGAGTAAGTGTTACCTAGAATGGCTCATATTAGTAGTTGTTGAGAATATCTCGGACTGGCCAATACTAAAATCAATATTGGACTTCTTTAGTACGTGATGGATAAGGCTTCCAATTGCTGTACTAGATAGAAACGTGGCTAACGCCAGGTACAACCTTACGCATAAACGGTTATAATATATATCGCAGAGACAGACCAGATTCATACGGCGGGGTTGCGATAGCGGTGCACACTTCGTTAGTGAGTTGCTTGCATACTTATCAATCTGTAAATTCACGTATTGAGGTTATTCTAGTAAAAATCTTTAATTGTTCTCACATTCATTATGTACTATCGGTTTATTGCGCACCATCAGTAAGCACTAACCAGTCAGAATGGGAACATCTTTTCAATGTCGTAGACAGAAAGTCTATTATTTCAGGTGATTTCAATGGACACCATAACAGTTGGTCTCATAAAACTGACGCACGCGGTACACAAATATATGATGCATTGTTAGAAAGTAAATTTGTAACTTTAAATGTTAACAGCAGCCCGACGCGTATTAGATTAGTTAATAATGTACTACAACAATCATCACCCGATCTGACACTTGTCTCATCCGATATTGCGATAAGGATGAACTGGATGACAATGAACGAAACGTTAGGTAGTGACCATCTTATTATCAAAATTACTACGTATTCTGATAACAGTGCGAGCAACGTAATGTCACGACGCAACTTCAAAAAAGCAGAATGGCAGTCATATACCGATTTACTGGAAGAGTTATTTAATAATTACATATTTTGTCCTAATAACCCCCAAGCTGCATACGATAGTTTTATTTACTGCATAAATAAGGCAGCAGACCATTTCATTCCTCTCATTAGAATTAACCGAAATCCAAGTAGCAAATTTACACCTAAGCCATACTGGCAGCCCTCCTTATCTAAAAGTGTAGCTGAACGTCGCTTAGCTTTGTCTACATTCCGCCGTAACCCCACTCCTGATAACTTACATAAATTACAAACTAAAATTAAAGAACACCAAAAACTATTACGCCAGGCACGCAACAAAGGATTTCACGATTTCTGTTCATCGCTCAATGATACTACTTCGCAAAGCGAGATGTGGCGGAAAATGAAGTGGTTCAAAGGTTACAAATATTCACAGCCACAGACTAATAAAGAAAAGGTCGCCGATCTCCTCAATAGCTTAACACCATACTATGCACTTCCCAATGAACCAGCCTTTTCCTCGGTGATTAGATCAAGCATAGATATTCCTATTATTCGACAGGAACTAGACAGAAGTATGCAGCACAAAGATACGTCACCAGGGTGTGACCTAATATCTTATTCTATGTTGATCCATTTGCCTGAAAATGGTAAATCTATCTTACTAAAGTTATATAATTTATTTTATACGTTGAGCTTTGTACCTAAGCAATGGCATGATATTACAATTGTACCGATACCCAAGCCGAACCGCCAGCCCGATGTTGATGGATCTTTGCACCCTATTTCAATGATCTCCTGCCTTTGCAAAGTGTTCCATTGCATTTTATTAAAGAGATTAGAGTGGTACATGGAATCAAAAAACCTTTTTTCATCTAATATGACCGGATTTAGACGATGTCGATCTACCATAGATAACTTAGCGTCTTTAGTATCGAGAATACAAGTTGGCTTTTCAAGAAACAAGATATGTATAGCTTCTTTCATCGACATTAATAATGCGTATAATAACGTTGACTTAAATAGCCTAATTAATATAATGCAACATTTTGGTATCAGCTCGTTTCTATGTAGATATCTGTGGAACTTTTTAAAAGAAAGATACCTGAAGATACAGATTGATGGTACGCAATTTATGTGTAGAATGACATGTTCAGGTTTAGCTCAAGGTGACCCTTTCTCACCCATATTGTTTAACATTATCACCGCTAACATTTGCAAGACCATTAACAATATTTATATCTCACAATACGCAGATGATTTTGTTCTTTATACAATTTGTGACTTCTTAGATGAAGGCAAAAGCCAGCTGCAAATGGCGTTGACTATGCTAACTAAACTTTTATCAAATATTGGACTTGAAATTTCGTCAGCTAAAAGTAAAATTTGTATATTTAGAAGAGGTTACAAAAGGGACGTAGTAGATATATCAATAGGCGGTAGGAACTTAGAGGTTGTAGATAGTATAAAATATTTAGGTCTTTGGTTAGACCGTTCTTTGCGTTGGAGTAAGCACATAAACGAGCTAAGGGACAACTGCAATAATATAATGAATATTTTCAAGGTTTTATCTGGGTCGGGGTGGGGCGTTCACCCAACACACCTGAGACGTATTTATATAGCAACAGTGAGAAGTCGATTTGATTATGCTAGCTGTTTGTATGGTAATAGTTGCAAGACAAATTTGGGTAAGTTGGATCGAATACAAAATCAATGCATGCGTGTCATAGGAGGATTCATTAGAAGCACCGCTATTCACGTGATGGAATCAGAATTAAATCTCCAACCACTATATATTCGTAGGTACTTTCTGGCTGGGAAATATTGGCTTAAAAGTAGATCTTTCTCTGATAACGGAATTATAGATATTATAAGTGATTTAAGTAACCTATGCCAAACTCCTTACTGGAGACATAAAACCGAACCTCTATTAGTTAAGGCTCACGAACACTTACATACAATACAAATGCACACTAGTGATCACCTAGAAATGTACACGCTAGACACGTGGGTCAGCAGTGTGGATATTGCATCTTTAATAGAGTTAGACATCCCATATATTGTTGGACCAAAACATCTATATACATCGCAGCAATTAAACGAAGTTTGCTTGGAATTTATTAAGTCGAGATACTCGGATTTTTATAAATTATATACTGACGGGTCGAAGGATATAAATTAAAGATGTTGTGGTTCAGCAATATACGACCCTCAGACGGGCAACTCCATCAAACTAAAAATTGACAGTAACATCTCTATTATGTATACAGAGTTGGTTGCTATAGCAGAGGGTATCTCATACGTAGAATCCATATCGGCGGGCAAATACGTTATCATAACAGACTCCAAAAGTGCTATTCATCACCTGGCTCGTTGCACCTCGAACTTTCGAGGCTCCCCGTTAGCCTACAGCATTCTGGTATAGTTATGGTAAGGTTCACTTAGTAAACTGTCGAACAAAAATTTTGTTATAAAAATACAATGGGTTCCATCCCACGTTAACATACCAGAGAACGAAGTGGCTGACCGCCTGGCCAGAGAGGCTCTTACGGATGGGATACCGTTTGCGTGTTTACCTTTATTCAGCGATCACTTGTACTTAAATAAATAAAAATGTAGAGAGATGTGGAAAGAACACTTTGACGTGAGGTCATTAACAAAGGGCATATGGTACAAAAGTGGTTTGATGGTGCGTCCGTCTCAAGGTCCGATATTGTGTTTGCCCTGCGTTTACGATCCGGACATATTCCGCTTAACAGCTTCGCTTTTTTAATGGGTAAAACTAATACACCAAACTGCACTGAATGTGATGTCGCAGAAGACGTATATCACATCATCGTGGAGTGTGTCCGGATTGAGGCTGAGAGGCTGGCATTCATACATCAATATAATTATGATCTCCATGAGGTAGGTAGATGTAATAGCATTTTGGCTTTCCCACTGTCAGAGGAGGCCAAAAGCCTATATAACTTAGTTAAGTTAGCACTAAGTCGTAGAGATTAAGAAATTATGTTGTTCTGGAATTATGAGGGTGGCATGGTCGCTAGCGACAAAACCCTCTATAAATAAATAAAGAAATAAAAAAAACCTTTATCTTTTTCAAAATCTATATTTATTTAGTAAATGTTCTACAAATGACGGGAAATAATTTTATCAAAATTGATTATTGAAATATATTTTTTTATTGAAAACTTCTGTTTCTCTGTTTGCGGCGGCCTTGATATGATTATTTTCAGGATTAACATGCCGTTGATTCATGGCTAGTTTTGGGTGAACTATACATGACATTACGTTACACACGTTAGCTATCTTAAGTTGTTTGTGAGTTTCCGGTGGCCGTTTGGAGGGATAGGGAAAAGGAGGGCAACGCATCTGCATAACTTTTGGTTGTGCGGATGTCTATGAGCGTCGGTAGTCACCATAAGGCTCCGACTGCTCAGTTGCTGCCTTATGACATTAAAAATTATATGAAAAAGCCTAACTGTAAATTGCTAATACTGCATCTACTCAAATCTGTTTCTAAGCCTTCGAAGATATTGACTTAAACGTCAATACCTAAATTCTTCGATTCTCCGGATTCAGATTGAAAATCTTTTATCCCGTTTTAAGCTGCGTTAAATCACCTTTTTGCTACTGACTTTGGGAAGATCATAAAGATCTGTTCATTGACGACCTCTGTGGCTCAGTAGTAAGCGCGTTGGCGCTCAAACCGGAGGTTGCGGGTTCGAATCCCGCCAGGGAACAAAAATATTTTCTGTGTTCCCGGGTCATGGATGTGTATTAAATATGTGTATTATATAATAAAAATCTTAAATATATGTATAGTATAAAATTATTAAATATATTTCCGTTGTCTGATACCCGTAACACAAGTTCTTCGAGAACTTACCACGGGACCAGATTGACGTGGTGTGAATGCGTCCATAATTATTATTATTATTATTATCTGTTTATATCTATATGTACTATCTTGACTAGTCCGTTAATACTGATATTCTGCTAGAGTTGGCAACACCAAGTATTCGCTGACGTAAATGATTATCGATTTTTGCTTCAATAATGTGTTCTAGATATTTCTTTGTCATTCAAAAGTCACCCTTTGAATATCATTTGATATATCACATCAAAAACTCGTTTACGTATTCTATTATTACATCGGCTAGGGTCGCTCAGAGGTCGCGGGTTCGAATCCCTATAAGGGCAATTGTATTGAATATAGATTGTACCAAGTTGGGTTAGTATTTATGCTAATATAATAATAATAGTTATGTAATAAGAGTTGATAATAAATGTTTGTTTTGTCCGGTGGGAGGGATGCGTGGTGGCGCGCTCCCGGCTGCATCACTGCATGCTGTACCACCATCTTGGTTGTTTCCCCCGTGAAACAGCTTTGCTGTGTTTCGGAGAGAAGGGTAAGACAGGCAGTGTAATTACTGGCACCGAGACTTAACATCTTATGTCTCGGGATAGGCAACACATAAATGTGCTAGTTCCAGGTAAACTAGTTTAAGTTCGTGGGCAACACTGACTACTTTCTATCAGGTGGCAGTTTGTCTATTTAAATAACATAAAAAAACTTTCCTGAGCTTTCGAAAGTATTTTTTTTAAGCTTTGTAATTTTGGGATGTAGAATCATCCCAAAATTTTAAAAGGTTAGAACAATTCCTCTAATGTTATGTTTTTATGATTTTTATTTAATGTTTAGTCAAAGCTCATAATCAAATTTATAAGATTTTATTTCTTTTGTTTTAATTAGATTACATGTAAAAAGAACACCGATAACGTGAGGCTATTGAAATTAAAAAAAAACATCCTGATTCCAATTGAGAAGATGACTTGCTGGCTCTTACCACCTGTTTGGGGAAGGCATAAAAATAAAAAAATAATAAAACCGAGCATAATATCACATATTAAAGACAGACTTATTACGTAGACGGGACTAATTAAATTATTTATGTATCATAGAGTAGTTTCGAATAACTTTGTAATGTTAGGACATCTGCCAATTCAATCCTCACGTGACCATGGTGGCTGCAAAGTATCGAGAGCGTCAAGCATGTAAAAATCTTAATAAGCCGCTATAAAATCCGTAATAGTTCATTATAATCCTCAACACAATTTCTTTGGAGTTTGCGAAGGTTACCGTGGTGTCCTTGTTCATAAATATATTCGAGCAAGTCACACACACGAAGTAGGTTAAGTACGTCCTTTTAATATCGAGCCCCATGACTTTGAGGTGATAATAGATTACCGACGCCCGCAATATCACAGGTGAAGCGATACCCTGCTTTCATTTCGGGGTTAAGGGAAGGGAAAGAAAGTTAAAAGATTTTTAAGGACAAGGATACTAAAAGATTTAAAATTAACATGGTTATTACTATTAAAACTATTTAAAGTAAGTTAATTACCAAGGCATTCGTAGACTATCTAAATATCGCCACCATGGTTCAGGCCTGGTCGTGGCGGTGGGGCTCAGTAACCTAGGGTGAGCGGTGCACCTTGAGCGAAGCTAATTGGACCGAGGGGGCTCTTTGTACCCCTCTTATAAGAAGAGGGGACAGAAGAGCAGGGGGCAAGGGGTGAGGATGGCAACCTCACCCCATTGTACTGTCCCGACGTTGGGAGGGATTGTTCTGTGGTGCGGGACAACCCCTCTGTGGAGGTGGCGTCGGTCCCTTGCGGGACTGACTAGCCGTCTAGGTGCCCTGTTTGTTTTCTAGATCCGGGGCACCTCATCAAAGGCGGCATTGGTGGCACTCGCCGGGTTTTAGTGGGTAGAGCTGCGTCCATTTACCAGCTGTCGGGCACAGCGAGTCCCACACACCCGCGTGGGGAGATCCACTCCCCCGCAGGATGCCTCAGAGCATTTCCCGGCGTCAAAGAAAAAAAAAGACTATCTAAATAACGAGCTCCGCGAAATTAAAATGAAAACATTGTAAGTATAATAAATATCTAAATATCCCGTTTTAAATAGTTTCGATGACGTTGATGATGATGATGAAAGCGTTTTTATACCGGCGGGAGGGTTTTTTATAGCATAGGAGAGCAAACGAGCAGTTGAAGCCTTTTGGCGACTATCGACGCCCATACCTAGTACCTAGTACATGTACGAAACGCGACGACATAGTTTTACACTTACACTTTACGCCAGTATTATGTCAGCGAGAGGTACCACCCCGGTCGTGCCGGCCCAAAAAAAACGGCAAAAAAAAATGGGTACCGATTGAGCTTAAAGGCCATCAGGCCGAAAAGTCTAGCCCTTCCCAAAAAAAAGCCGGCCCAATTTAGCAGCAAAGTAGCATGGCACTACCTCTTACAGCGCAGTGCCGCGCACCCTTTTGCTTGGGTACCACCATCCTGCTTTTTTCCGTGAAACTTGGTTGCGTTTCGGACACTTGGCTGGACTGCAAGTGTAATTACTGGCACAGAGACTTAACATCTCGTATCAGTATAGGTAATACATGTATGATAATAGGAATGAGTTTAGATCATATAGGCTATAATTTATCCCTGTACTCCCACGGGAATGGGAATTACGCGGGTGAAACCGCGGTACGCTGCTAGTACTATATATAAGTGAAGATAAACTAGATAATCTAATCTATACTAATATTATAAAGCTGAAGAGTTTGTTTGTTTGTTTGAACGCGCTAATATCAAGAACTACTGGTCCGATTTCAAAAATTCTTTCAGTGTTAGACAGCCCATTTATCTAGGAAGACTATAGGCTATATAACATCACGCTGAGAGATATAGGAGTTGAGTAACGCGGGCGAAGCTGCAGGCAACAGCTAGTATTGTTATAAAATTAATTTTATATGTCAATATGTTTGATATCACAAAATGAAATAGCAAATATGGACGTTAGGAGTGAGGTGGACAGTTTTCAATTTGGTTAGTGGATTAATCTGTTTGTCCACCCCACTTTACATGTCAATATCGAAATGAAAGGACAAATTGGTAAAAGCATTATTTGAATAATTAGATTGAAAGGTTTAAAGGATTGTGGAAAAGGTATAACTTCTATGAAATATAAAACAACTATAAAAACAGATGGGACTAAAGAAAAGATAATATGATAGTGACATCTAATATGTAAAAAAAATCGGTTGTCTGAAAAGTCGGTTTACTGACGATAGTTGTACGTGACAACGTCATAAGAAAATGGAACGCCTCACAGCGAGGTAACGCCGCATGCGTCATGTTTTTTCGTTCTTGCAGCCGGCTCCATCGAATTATAAGACGTTGTCACGTAAAAAAAAAACAGACTAAACGTTTGCTTATGATGTGTGGCCACAAATATAACAGGTCTTGAAGTCAGTAATATTATCAAAATCAAAAAATCAAAATCAAAATTTTTTTTTATTCAAAATAGTACTAATACAGTATCTTTTTGAACGTCAATTGAATCTACCACCGGTGTCAAGGTAAGCCCACTGAGAAGAACCGGCGAAACAAACTCAGTGGAACTAATCTTTTCAAATAATATATTATATTAATAACAATTTTAACATCTTATCTTGAAATGCCCGGGAGGAACGCCTTATTCCCAGGGTGTGGTATCTTCCATGAAATCTTTTACTTTATAATATGCTTTACCACACAAACGTTCTTTAACAACTTTTTTGAATTTTTTTATGGAGAGCTTTTGAACGTTTTCTGGGATCATATTGTAAAAGCGTATACAGTTGCCTTTAAAAGAATTGCTTACTTTCGAAAGTCTAATCATTGGTGCATGTAACCTGTGTCTATTACGTGTATTCCTACTATGAATATCACTTTTCTTACAAAATTCATTTATGTTTTTACGGACATACAGTAAATTTTCTAAGATGTATTGAGAGGTGACAGTCAGAATTCTTATTTCTTTAAATTTTTCTCTCAAAGATGAATAGGGAGGCAACTTGTAAATTGCACGAATAGCCCGCTTCTGCAGCACAAAAATGTTGTTTATGTCGGCTGCATTTCCCCATAAAAGTATGCCATAAGACATAATGCTATGAAAGTAGCTAAAATATACTATTCGCGCTGTATCTACATCAGTAAACTGTCTTATTTTTCTCACTGCATATGCTGCTGAACTGAGTCTATTCGCCAATTTAGCTATGTGGGGACCCCACTGCAGCTTAAGATCTAGAGTTATTCCTAGGAAAACTGTGGAGTCCACCAATTCCAAGTTTTCACTGTCTAAGAGTACATTTGTTTGCAGTTGCTTAACATTTGGCAAGGAAAATTTTATGCATTTAGTTTTTTTACTATTTAAATGCAAGTTATTAACGCTAAACCAATGTACCATTCTCGAAAGTGTGTTGTTTACCTCGTCATAATTAGTTTCTTGTCGTTTGATTTTAAAAATAAGTGAAGTATCATCAGCAAACAACACTACCTCTTGACTATCTTTAACTAGGTAAGGTAAATCGTTTACATAAATTAGAAAAAGAAATGGACCTAGAATGGACCCCTGTGGGACCCCCATCTCTATTTTAGTCCCGGATGATCTTTTACCATTTATCTCGACCTTTGAGTCCTGTTTTTAAGATAGGAATTCAAAAGATCCAGTGCCGTACCGTCTATCCCATAGTGGCGTAATTTCCTGATCAAGGTCTCATGCTGTACACAATCAAACGCCTTGGATAAGTCGCAGAAAACTCCCAAAGCATCACGTGACTCCTCCCAGGCCTCATAAATGTGGTCAATTAAGTTAACGCCAGCGTCTGTTGTGGAGAGACCCTTTCTAAATCCGAATTGTTTTTTGTGCAGTAACATATTGGTTTCAAAGTAATATAGTAACTGATTTAACATAATTTTTTCAAAAATTTTACTAAATGAGGGGAGTATTGATATTGGTCGAAAATTTGTAACATCTGATGTACTGCCAGATTTAAAAAGAGGCAAGACTCGACTATGTTTCATTAAGTCAGGAAAAACGCCACTATCAATACATTTATTAAAAATTGTTGCTAGATGGGGTGCAATTACATCAACTATGAGCTTAGTGACTTTTACAGATATTCCCCATAAATCTGGGGTATTTTTATTGTTTAATAAGTTAAATGCATTTAAAATATCTTTGGGTCCTATCTCTTTAAACTTAAAGTTAGCTTCACATTGTTTGACATTGGTTTTAAGCAATGATTCGGCAATTGCAGGACATGAGATTAAATTTTTTGTAGTCGAAATCGGGATGTCAGAAAAGTATTTTTCAAATACTGTCGCAACTTCCTCGTCAGACTTAATTATTCTATTTTCAATATTTAAATTAAATTCAGAGCTACGACTACCCACTCTCCCAGTTTCATCCTTTATTATGTTCCAAGTAGTTTTTATTTTATTTTTTGCGTTTTTAATTTTTTCCTTAATATAAAGCGATTTGGCCGCGATACAAACTTGTTTGAATGTTTTTGAATATATTTTGACATACTGCTTAAATGATTGATTTTGATTGTATGTGCGTTCTTGGTAAAGGTCATATAATTTGCGTCTACTATTGTGGATTCCTGCTGTTGCCCAATCATTAAAGCCCTTTTTATTTGTGGAACTGACTGTTTTAGAAGTAAAAATGGCTTTAAAATGTGTATTAATTAATTTAAACAATTCACCAAAAGCGAAATCTGGACTTTTGTTATCTTTCAAATATGTAATATTGGCCATTATACTACTCCTAAATTTCTCAATACGTCTTACATTCACAGGAACAAACACATTATTTTTGTTACAATTTTTACTATTAGAACTTATAAGGAATTCAGCTAATTGACCACAGTGATCAGAATTCAACTTGTTGATAATTTCTTTGTGGACAGGAGTTAAATTACTAAAAATATTATCAATACATGTAGCTGTAGAACTACAAATTCTTGTTGGTTCTGAAAATAGATTAGTCAGATTATATGATTTTAACAATGATGTGAATCTAACTGTGGTGGAATTATTTTCTAGTAAATTAATATTAAAGTCACCACAAATTAGTATGGGCTTGTTAGACCCACATATTTTAGTTAATAATTCTTCCATGATTTTCTCAAAAGAATCATATAATCCATTTGGAGGTCTGTATACACTTACAATAATAAGGCGCTCCATCTCTATACAGGCTATTTCAATAGTACGCTCAGCAGAGAGGCCCACAATATTCGTACGTTCCTTAAATTTTATTTCATTTTTAATAATTATTAGTGAGCCAACTCTTATGGCTTTTTCTCTACTGAACGAACTTGCCACCTGGTGCTCACTGAAGCTGAACATAATTTAATTTTTTTTTAACCAATGTTCGGTAATACACAGTATGTCTATATTGTAGTTTTTTAAGAACAATTCAATTTCCAAGTCTTTGCCTAACATTCCTTGTAAGTTTTGATGCACCAGGTTAAATGAGTACAATTTTTTATTTAATTTCTTTACATTGATTTGTTCAATATTTTTATTTAATATATTATTATTATTATTACTAATTAATGGGCTAGAGATTTCCTCTATTGTCTTATACTCTAGTTTAAACTATTTGGAACGTATTCCAAATTTGTAAAATTGTATGTTTTATTATCACACTGTTCAAATAAAACAGTGGTCGGATTAGCCAAATACTTGGCTGGACTTAAAGATAAAAAATATAATAGCGAGGCTGCTATTTGTCGCTTATAAAATTTTGATAGGTAATACCTATCAGATGTCAGATTGTTACAATTATTATCATTTAAAATGTTGTTAATGTCAATTATATTTATTATGTTACTTTTATTTTCATTAAGTAAAATACAGTTATTGTTACATGCACAGTGTAACAGGCTATTTAATTTTAGTCTAATTTTATTCTCCTGTGGCAAGTTGTCTGATTTAATGTAGGGAAATGTGAATAGAAATACCCTCTCAACATTGGGTAAACCTGAAAGATTTTCTATATATTTAGCAAGTTGTTTCCCGTTCACACCTCCCCTTCTCCCAACTATAATTACAATGGTTGTATTTGGACAATGTGTGGCATTTAAAATCTTATTTACAACTTGAAAATGAACTCGGTTTAATCGAAGAATGCATATTTATCCATGTATAACTACGTAGGTACTAAGGATCGATGACTGGCAGAGGTATAAATCTGCAGTAATTTCTATCTAAAGACTCTCATACAGCCAGAAAACAAATCCTGCTGCTTATACGATGGTCAAGAGACTTGGAGCTCATAATGAGTATCAGTCATCGAGCATATAACCGAATTGAGTAGTAATGTGAGCCATACAATTCCGAAACTGGTCAGTGATTTATCACTGACGTGATAGCAAATCAACCAATCAGTGATCAGTATGTACGTCCCATCAGCCATTTATCCATCAAAGGCCATCAGTCGGCAATCAGAGTGCATAACCGGCGCAGCGTCGTAGCACAAAGGCTGAATTCGTTTTCATACAAACATAACATTGCCGTTCTAAAATGCTCATATTATTGTCTGCTGAGTGAATCATTATAATAGGATAATTGGTTTGGTCCTCACAGCCACTGATAGCGATGATCACCGATTATAACAACAATAAACTGCGCTAAAAAGAAACATTTTCATAACAATAAAGTTAAAAGTTTTGTTTAATCCATTGTAACACTAATGAGTTTATAAGAGGGCGCTAACGACGTGGATTTTGCAACCGCAAAAAAGTAGATTTAAGTATCGTGTAAATGTAAAGTATTTCTGTACAACTTCCCACATTACTTAGGAATATTGGGGTGGGAAGTTTGTAGACAGAACACTGAATAATAAGAACCAGCAGAACTACGACGATTGTATTAAGTATAATACTGCCGAGATGAAAGTTTTGTAAAATAATATGGAACGATGGCTGAGATCTTGACTCTTTCATTCCAGCAAGTTCTGCTTTAAGTGTTAATGTGATTCTGATATAGCAGAAGTTTAGCTTTTCTTTTTGAGTTTGCTGGAATGTTTTTGCCACTCGATGAAGGAAAAGTATAAAAAGTTTGTAGTTGCCACCGTTATGCAGAAAACTTATGTGATTGTTTTTGGATAAACTTAGTGCTTGTACTGGTGTGCAAGTAATGTATAATTTTAGAGCGGAAATTTTACAAAATTTCGTTTATTAACTTATTTCATTTAGTAGTAGTAAAAATATGCATATTCCTACTATCGCCTGCGAATGTGTGCGCGTAGATTATGGGAAAGTTGGTATATATTTATTTGGTAGATTATTTCGAAACGTATATTATTTTTACATTGCTTTTAATGTTTTATGTTAATACTAGTTGTAGCCCGCAGCTTCGCCCACGTTAATTTACTTCACTTAACTCCTATTAATCATAGCGTGATGTTATATAGCCTATAGCCTTCCTGGATAACTGGGCTATGTAACACTGAAATAATTTTTCAAATCGAACCAGTAGTTTCTGAGATTAGCGCGTTCAAACAAACAAACTCTTCAGCTTTATATTATTACTAGTTGCACCGACAGACGTTGTCCTGTACAAAATATTTTTTTTGTGAATCTAAACCATCCTCGAATCCCCTTGAACTTACACAAAAAATTTCAACAAAATCGGTCCAGCCGTCTAGGAGGATTTCAGTGACATACACACGTACAAAAGAAATATTTATATAAAGAAGATTATAGATTACAATACTATACTATAATGAATATTAAAAATACTTCAAACTGGATCGGCATTCATAGTGTTATTACACATAGCAACGCGTGACACTAGTTATATTGGTTTGACAGCTATCATTCTAATCAAGCCATATTAATTGAGGACTCTAGTTGTAACATACAAGTAGTCTAAAATATACATTTTTGTATACACTGAACATTCTTTCAGTTATAAACATTTAACTATTGTCATATGTACCTAACACCTAGTTATATTGGTTTGACAGCTGTCATTCTAATCAAGCCATATTAATTGAGGACTCTAGTTGTAACATACAAGTAGTCTAAAATATACATTTTTGTATACACTGAACATTCTTTCAGTTATAAACATTTAACTATTGTCATATGTACCTAACACCTAGTTATATTGGTTTGACAGCTGTCATTCTAATAAATTTATATTCTAAGGACTATGGCAACAGTAGTAGAAGTCTAAGCTCTAAAGCATACACGTTAGTACACACCGAACATTCTCTCAGTTACAGCATCGCGTTACGTGAACTTAGGTCGAGAGCGAGTCGACCTAGTTCATCAATAGTCTCTAGATCTAGGATGACAATCACGAGGCTCGTGTAGCAACGGCCTAAAGTTCATAATCCAATAACAATGTAAAATATTTGAAGCTGTTTCTTCATTGTTTTTTAACAGACATAAATCGATTTATTTTTGTCTGGTTCGTTGTGACGTTGGTTGTAGTATCTCAAAATGTCTATAAAATAAATAAAACTAATCTGCTTTTTGACGTGATAACGTCTTATAAATCGATGAACGCCGGCAGCCCGCACGTGAAACACCATACTAATTGTCACGTTCCGCCATAGCCGAGCGTGCAAGCGAGATCGCGGAACAAGCGATAGAGAGGCACGATCGGCCTCAGCGTTTGGCTTGTGACCCATTATGACGTTTCACGTAAAATTAACATCCGTAAACCGACATGACAGACAACAGATATTTTAACAGATAAATTAAAACTATTTTAATGATAACACAGAGTTCTTTATAAAGTCGGAATTCTTCTTGAAAATGTCACATGAAATGTGTTAATAGAATACCTAGAGAAATATACAAGAAATATATGTATCATGCGTAGGTATCATGATACATTTATTTTTGTTGTTTAAAATATTGTATTTCACAATATGTACCTATCATGACTCACCCGTTGAGAGATGATCAAAAGAGATGGGACGTATTGCGCAGGCCCCGTCGTAGCGAATTTTAATGCCGTCACAGCTTATAATCGTTTTCTTTTATGCGAGAACAAGTTACATTATCACTCTTGTATCATTTAAGTAAATCGGGTAAATGTCTTTAGCTTCAGATCTTGACGGCGACTTAAAAGATGTTCATGTGCATGTTTATGAATGGTGGGTGTCACAGAATGATAAAGAAAAAATATGCCACACTCAAGATTTGATTAAAGTCATATCTAGTTTATTATACAACAGATATACTTTTTTTCTTTTGCGCCGGGACATGCTTTTAGGCATCCCGGGGAGGGGAAGGGGGACTCGCCAGGCGGGTATGTGGGACTCGCTGCGCGCGAAAGTTGGTAAGGTGGACTATTCACTAAAACCCGGCGAGTGCCATTAATATATATAATAATGTATATAACCTTTGGAAAGGTGCCCTGGATCTGTTGAGCAACAGGGTACGTCGACAGCTAGTTAGTCCCCCAAGGGACCGACACGTCACCTCCACAGAGGGCTTATAATTTAATTTAATTTTACTTATTAGGTTACTTTCGAAATCAGTTTAAAGTTTTTTGATATCTGTAATAGTTACGGAATAATTGCCTGTGCACACTTAACAATTACACCCGGTATATATTTTTATGTTCACACGCCTGTATCTCCTGTATGAACTCGAGGCTCAGTTAATACGATTTTAATGTTACTTGGCAGCAGTGTGGAGCTTTTAAATACGTTTCTTAAAATATACTATTATAGATAACAGCGCTAATGGGTCGGAAATACTAACGGGCTTAGGTGATAACGTAAAAGATAAGTTTAGTGGATACTGCAAAATGTGTTAGAATTTATAAGATTCGAGAAGAAAGATTTTGATATGACATCGTTATCATTCAAACAAACTGTAGCGGACCAATCAGCGCCACATTCCTGAATCACGCTATCGAAGTTCCACAGCTCGTCGCTTTAAATACAACAGCTGAATTGATAGTAAGTGGGCTTTGGCCTGACCGAGCATCCATCTCGCTCGGTCGGAGATCTCCTTTGGGGCTTCACCTATTTCCCACATTGGTGACCCCGACGTGATGATGATTATTATCAATATTATTAGTACCATCCCCACCATGGTTGAAGCCTTGTCGTGGCAGGGGGCTCATCCTAAAGTGAAACCCAGAACCTTGGGCGAAGGCAATCGAACCGAGGGAACTGCTCTTTGTAACCCCTCTTATAAGGAGAGGGGTACAAAGAGAAGGAGGAACAAGGGGCGAGAATGGGAACCTCACCCCATTGCACTGTCCTGACGTTGGGAAGGGTTGTTCTATGGTGCGGGACGATCCCTCTGTGGTGGTGGCGTCGGTCCCATTGAGGACAGATTTGCCGTCGAGGTAGTCTGTTGCTCAACAAATCCGGGGCACCTCACCAAAGGCGGCATTAGTGGCACTCTATGGGTTTTTTGTAGGTAGCGCTGCGTCCACTTTACCATCTTGCGGGCGCATCTAATCCCACATATCCGCCTGGAGAGTTCCCCCTCACCTGCGAGATGCCTAAAAGCATGTCCCGGCGCAAAAGAAAAAAAAATCGTACAATGAGGCGGTCTGTTAGGAACTTCTAGTAATCATTGAGTGGCTGCGTTATACATGGAGTAATCTTAGTATAATTGCATAATTGAGTAGATGACGTCAAACCTCAGAGCTACTTGGTTGATTGGATGAATATAAAGCCAGATGTGCTTAGTTATAAGCGAAATTATCGGGCACCATGAGGGTCCCATCAATATTTTATCCACTCAGCCGCCCACGCGTCAACACAAAATATGAGGCACACGTACGCGCGCGCTCCCTATAAAATCGCGTCTAGTTGTCAATGACTGGGCATATATATATCAAGTTTGCTCAAACGTCCATAGACGCGGCATTTATTACAGACCATCTAGTATCGAATACCTAAATGGAACTTTTTGAAAATTTTAATTGATAAAAATTCGTTTGAACGGTGCAAGGACGGTAGCCATAGTTACCATGGCGCGAAACTGGACAAATTGCTTAGGTTGATCTCTTCACCTGGGCGGCTGAGTGGTTATGGGTCACGTGTTAAATCACAGGTGATTTAAAAATCATGAGTCACATATGTGATTTTTATTATAGTCAGTTTTAAAGCTGATACTTTAAAACTGGAGTCATTGAGCCAAGCTAGGTGCACAATAAATACCTACACGTGATATAGTTCTTAATAAAAATAAATCCTGTTATAATGACAAAAATGTATATTAATCAGTAATATTATTCATCACTATAGAAAAGAAGCGATAAAAATAAAATTATGTTGGCCATAATTCGATGATAATAGTAATAATTTTTATAGCTTATTTTATGTGAAAGTGTATTCAATCTATGATGGGATATGACGTCTCAAGTCCCTATCAAGTACGAATCGAGCTACGTGATTGGTCGCTTTAATACCAGTGACGTCATTTTTATGCCGATACGATGTAATAAACATTCTGTTTTCAAGGTTGCGTAGGCGCTAAGGGTTTTTCATATTTAAAGAAGTTAACTCCGTTAATCGATACAAATTTAATGCACATAGAAATATATTGCTACAATATCTAGAAGTTTTGCGTTTATTCTTTGTTCATCTACTTATATTAATACAAGAATATAATTTTATATTGAAGCACAAAGAAAACAGCGAACAGCCAGTGTTTAATTATTCAGATGAATAAACTTATTTCAACCTATTTACTTTTTCTTTGTTTGAAGTTCAGTATTTGCTTATAAGTTCATAGCATTTATTTTGCGAAATACTTTCCGACCCTTGCTGTGTTAAATGCCATAGTTTAGATTTTTACGGCAATTTTTTTATTGTTATG
Source organism: Helleia helle (assembly GCA_963853865.1). Lineage (NCBI taxonomy): Eukaryota > Metazoa > Arthropoda > Insecta > Lepidoptera > Lycaenidae > Helleia > Helleia helle. The sequence goes on along the minus strand of OY971426.1, from coordinate 14,311,204 downwards.
GCAAATTGTTCGTAGTTTTTTGCCATGACTATAATATGCATACATATCAAAACTGCGGTCCAAAACGAAAAATTGGAAAATCTTTATAGCTGGCGACCTAAATATAAATATACTCAAAGACACTAATACCTCAAGAGAGTTTAAGAGAATACTACAAAACAACGGCTACCACTTACACATTAATGAGCCAACCAGATTATACTCTTGCATAGATCAAATTTTTAGTAATGACATAGAAGCCAAAGGTGAACTCCATAATTTGGGTATTTCAGACCATAACACTGCACAGTCTGTGCTAGTGACAGTAAGCAAACGAAAGAAACAATCTAACTTTTTCGTGAAAAGGCAAGACTTCAGCGCAGTATACATGAACAAATTCGTTAAATGTTTAAATAGTTTATCATGGTCAGAGGTCTACAATAATACCGACACTTCGAACGCGTTTAAAGTATTTCACGAAATGCTTATTCTATTCTTTAACCTCTGTTTTCCCTTCAAAAAAGTAAAAGTTAAAACGTATAATCACTATTTACCGTGGATAACTAAAGGCATAAAAAAATCCTGTACTACAAAACGGCATCTTCGATTCCTCTACTATAAAAAACGGGACAAAGCTATTAAAACTAAGTATCAATCATATACGAAAATTCTCAAACATTGCATCTATTCGGCACAGAGATCACAAAACGCAAAGTGTATCTTAAAAGCAAAAAATATTGGCAAAAAGACTTGGAAAATAATTAAAAGCGATGTTTCGAGTAAATCACATGACACAGGATATTTCAGTGACATAAAATTCGAAGACAAAATAATAAGGGACCCAAAACAAATATCGAACAAATTCAATAATACATTCACACGTCTTCCTGAATGTAGAGATATGCCTAATATGAAACCTGAATTTATAAAATTGGATTTGAACTCCCCTTGCATGTACTTGTTTCCGACCGATTCGCAAGAAGTCTATAAGATTATAAATACACTAAATAATACTTCATCCACGGGTTATGATGAATTTCCTACATTTCTATTAAAAAAAGGAGCGGCCATATTAGCCCCAGTGTTAGCTCATATAATAAACTTATCTTTTCTAAATGGAATATTTCCAGACGTGCTCAAAATATCAGTAGTTAAACCAATCTTCAAAAAAGGAATTAAGAATGACATCAATAATTACAGACACATTGCATTAATTCCTATCTTGTCTAAAGTTTTTGAGAGAGCCTTGCATACAAGAATCTGTAATTTCCTCACAAAATATAATATCTTGAATAATAAACAATTCGGCTTTCAAAAAGGTAAATCAACCACGCTAGCTGCCTTTACTTTTACAACTCAAATTTTGCAATATGTAGACAAATCATTACCTGTAACAGCTGTCTTTTTTGATATGAGCAAGGCCTTTGATTGTGTAAATCATTCTATTTTACTAAAAAAATGTGAAGCATATGGCTTAAGAGGACTGGTACGAAATTGGCTGGAATCCTATTTGACTAACAGAAGACAATATGTAGAAATTAAACACATAGATAAAAGGTTCTTAGAAGTAAACTGTCAATCTGACGTTAAAGTCAACAAAGTAGGTGTACCCCAAGGCAGCATACTCGGCCCGCTTTTGTTCCTGATATATATCAATGATTTGCCAAAAATAACAGATCACTACTGTACATTGTATGCTGACGACATTGCTGTCTTAATCCCTAATAATACAAAAGATAATAAACGTTTCCAAAAAGATATAAACGAAACAGTGCACCAGGTTATAAATTGGTTAACAATGAATAATTTAAAAGTCAATTTAAGTAAAACTAAATACGTGAGATTTTATAATAGGCATCTAAATAATGAACAGTTAAAAATTACACACGATGACCACATATTTAATGAAACAACTTCAGTAATATTTTTAGGAATAGCACTAGACAGTCAATGTACATGGAAGACACATATAGATATGGTCTGCAATAAAATAAATAGTTTTGCTTTTGCACTGTGGCGCTTATCCATAATAACAAATGAAAGAACAGCCTTAATTGCATACCATGGCTACGTGTCTTCTATACTAAAATATGGTGTCGTTTTATGGGGTAACTCAGTGGATGCAAATCGTGCTTTTATAGCGCAAAAACAATGTCTTCGGGCTATCTGCAATGTACCGACAGTAAAAAGTTGTAAGCCATTGTTTAAAAGACTTAGCCTGCTAACATTTCCCTGTATTTATATATATGAAATAAGTAATTTTGTCCATGCTAATGAGAATTTATTTACCAAAAAACATAACTTACTAGATAATTATAGGGGAAGATTTCCCAATAGACTAGTGTTGCCTTTCGCAAAAAGAGTAAAATTTGAGAAAAATGCCTACTCTATGGCCGTAAAAATTTATAATAATTTACCTACAGAGTTCAAAGAAAAATCAATGATATCTTTCAAAAGGGCACTAAATAAGTGGTTGATCGATAAATGTTTTTATTCCATCACTGAATATTTTTCGAACAGCAATGCACGCCGGTGACATGTAATTGATTGAATATTTGTTTTTTTCTTCCTGATGATTGAAATTGTAATGACATATCCGTTACCTAATGTATTATATTATTTCAATGACATGTATGGTATTGTTTGCTTTAAATTGTATTATTTTGAATTTTATTTATTGTACTAATTTTGACTATCGTAATATTGTATTTTGATTTTTGACTTTCAATATTTGCATGCTTTGTTTGTAGCTAAATGTGCGAACCCTGTAATTTATGCTCTTACACCTACTAATTTACCACATTTAAAGCAAATAAATGAATTTGAATTTGAATTTTGAATTTTGCAAGGCCGACGCTTGTCAGGTGACATCGTTACAAATCCGTTGTTTAAAAATATTAATATTTTTTGGAAGTTTCTTATTATTTAACAATACGTCGCCGGTATTGTTAAACAATCATTCTAAAGCCGGGCACGCGCAAGAGGGGACTGAGCGTCCTGAACGGGGCGAGGCTTGTCATACGCGCGCTAGCTTATAACGAAAGGACGTAAACGACAAAATGGTTGTTGTTATTTTATTTAGTCAACAACGATTAGTAAGAGGTGCTACCATGCTGCTTTGCAGCTGAATTGTGCCGACACGACAGAGGTGTACGACCTTTCGCTCACATAACACCAGTGTCAAGTGACAGCTATGCTGTCGCATTTCGTGCGGTTTGTGAGTTTTCGGTGGCACATTGAGAGAAAAGGAGGACAACGCATCCACAAAACTTTTGGTTGTACGGATGTCTTATGAGCGTCGGTAGTTCCCTCCTTGTGACATAAAAAACAATAATTTGAGAAATTCCTTCTAAAATTTCATCAATGGAGAAAATTTAGAGGCTTAAACCGGTCCCGTTTGCCCATAAAATGTGAATCTCTTTTTAGAAAGAAGTATGTTTGATATTTTTTTCTCTGTTACAAAAGTTCAAATCATGTTTTGAAAATTAACAAATAAGATTTTTATCGTGAATTATTAGGTCACCAACTTATGTTTTCATTCGTTGTGGAATTACTGAAAAAAAATTGAGATTATTGTGTCACCTACAAAGATGTAAGCATCGGTGTTAAATATGTATGTATTAATAATGTAATCATGTAAATGTAATAATGCTTATATTGTTGGTGTCCTATTTGAAATAAATAAATTATTGATGCCACCAATGCGTCCTCTTAATAAGTACCTACTAGTAGATTCCACATAGCGCTTCTTCGAGACAGAAAATTGTCATCTTAAAAGAAGATAATATTTTAGGCTGTCCGTAAAATATTTCATATTTGCAGAAATGTAGCTCGTTCCTAGTTTGTTTCGATGTCATGTAATCTCACTGAGAAACTCGAACCATATAAATAACATACCATTTATAAAATTGGAAGCAATCAGTCAATCAAATGAGTAATTAAAACCGTTTCATCGCCATGGGGATTGTTCGCGGTCTGTCTAATATCGCATTACCGTAATTAATACGATCAACGCTCTTCAATATTGCCTATTAACCTCCAGTTAACGTCCAATTATCACACGTAAAGTTAAAGCCTCATTTGACAAAACAAATATATATTGAAGAAAATATCATCAGAATAATAGAAAATATCATCAGTAAGAGGTAGTGCCATGCTGCCAAATTGGGCCGGCACGACCGGGTGGTACCTCTCGCTCACATAACCCCGGCATCAAGTGACAGCTACGCTGTCGCGTTTCGTGCGGTTTATGAGTTTCCGGTGGCCTATTGGGGGCGTATAGGGAAAAGGAGGGCAGCACATCTGAATAACTGTTGGTTGTGCGGATGTCTATGGGCGTCGATAGTCACCATAAGGCCCCGACTACTCGGTTGCCTCCTTGTGACATTAAAAAATATATATCATAACAAATATGTCCATCGTCAGTTACGTTAGCAAGCGACGTGACGTGAGCGACGATGGACGGTATATCTCCCACTACTGAGTACGGGTCTTCTCGAAATCAGGCAAGCAAGGTGTTGGGCCATAGTTCACCGATGCGCTGGCCCAATGCGGGTTGATGTTCACACACCTTTAAATACTTTTAATCTCATGAGGCATGCAGGTTTCCTCACGATGTTTCCTTCACCGGTGAGCAAGCGATGGTCTGGATCTAGCCCGGACCTCTCACTCAAGAGACCAAGACTTTACCTTCTCGACTAGACCATCCATGTATTATATACGTTCTATATTAGTATAGGTATGCAAATGTTAGATTTATATACATAATTCAATATACACGTGTAGTTAAGCTTCATTAAGGGTACTACTGGGTATACTATAATAGGTCTTCTTTAGATATTCAGTTTTACATCTCATTGTATGTATTTAAATATTTCTTTACTTCTCCGGAACTAAATGCATTAATCATTATATCAAAAAAAAGTATAGAAAGAGAAAGACAGGATATTTCTAGTTCAGTTCGAACTCGGCCCTTTTCTTTAGATTTCGAATAGACCTTTTTTTTTTCTATTACGCCGGGAAATGCTCTGAGGCAGCCTGGGGAGTGGGTCTCCCCAGGTGGGTATGTGGGACTCGCTGCGCCCGAAAGATGGTAAATGGACGCAGAATGGTAAATCTACCCACTAAAACCCGGCGAGTGCCACCAGTGCCGCCTTGGTGAGGTGCCCCGGATCTGTTAAGCTAACAGGGCACCTCGACGGCTAGTCAGTCCCGCAAGGGTCCGACGCCACCTCCACAGAGGGGTTGTCCCGCACCACATAACAATCCCTCCCAACGTCGGGACAGTACAATGGGGTGAGGTTCCCATCCTCACCCCTTGCCCCCTGCTCTTTTGTCCCCTCTTCTTAAAAGAGGAGTACAAAGAGCCCCCTCGGCTCAATTGGCTTCGCCCAAGGTGCTGGGCTCAGAATTCGAATAGACCTGTACAGTATCTATCTAACAATAGATTGAGATGTACAATAGCCTCATTACTTATGTTCTAGAGCAGTGGTTCTTAACCTTTTGGTCATGAGGGACCATTTTACCTAATAATTGTCTTGCCGGGGACCACCCACAGTCTTGCCCTAAATATTGTTAAAAAAAAACATTTTTTCTATCGCACGGAACATTTATTAACAGTTTAATTAACATTAATATAAATATACAATACGGTCCTTCAAACTTTGAGCCCTTTTATCAATAGAAGCACGCACTCTTTCCATGAGAAAATTCTTCAATTATCATGACATTTAGAGTAAGTATTCTAAAACTGAGCATAAATCATAATCCAGTGGATTAACGTCGTGTCATACTGGGCCCAGGATCCATCGCGGTGATGTCGCACGGACTTGTCTCTACAAGTCCCCTCCAATGACTGATGTCAGATCGCGACGCAGCACCTCAAGGGTGTGCTGGGCCGAGTTCACTGCCGCGCCACAATCATGACACACTGTCACCAGCTTCCTGTGGGCCGTTCGGCATAGCTATTTACCAAAGCAACCATGCCCGGTGAGCACCTGTCTGAGACGGAAGGTGAGGGGGTTTGCGCTTACAGCGCATCCGCCGCTTGAGGATTGGACGCATTAGGCTTTTCCAATACGGCTGCGGCGCCAGATCCTCCCCCCATCTGCACATTAGCACCTCTTGTCCCCCCACCCCTAGTCGTCGAATCCGCAAGATCCCGTCCAACGTAAGGCTCTCGCTGAGAAACTGCGCCGAGCGCAGCTGGGCCCTATTCCTCGCGGTAAGGCGATCCGCCCAGATGGGTGCACCGTATGTTACCATACTCCAGAGTATAACTGCCTGCAGGTGGTGCTGGATCTTCCGTGGTTCGGGAGGAGTCTGTCCAGCGCACTTGCCGTCATTACGACCTTCGGTCCCAACATTAAGAAATGTGGGCCGAAGGTCCACCCACCGTCACGGATGAGCCCCAGATATTTTATATGGGGGCTTCCTGACCTCACCTGATGCTGACCCTCACCCATCCGATCTGGAGGGCAGTTCTTTCCGCCCGTTCCCGCGGAAGAGAAGGTCTTCGGTCTTCTCAGGTCTGACCCGAAGCCCTAACATCTCTATGCGGATGATCACGAGGTAGAGCTCGACCTCGGCCAGCCGCGCCGCCTATTTATAGCCTCGTCCCCTTGCGTACACGAAGGTGCTATCCGCGTAGCAAATCCACCCACCCCTGGGAGGAGGCGGCCTTGCAGGACCCAGTCATAGCCAATATCTCACAGGATCGATCTCAAAACCGATCCCTGTGGGACACCGCACCCGAATCGCCACCACTCTACGGAACCATAACGAGAGGTACGCCTCCAACAGCCTCCTTAGATACGGAGGGACTCTGAAGTAATTCAGCGTCTCCCGTATCATACTGTGAGGGAGGCTTTTGAAGGCGTTCGTGATATCCAAGGACACCATGACCACCACCTCCCCTCCGTTTTCCACCTCACTCGTTACCACCTGAAGGCGTTTGAGGGCGTCGATGGTCAACCGGCCATCGGAACCCAAATTGGGACTCTGGGAGTTCCGCTCGCGGGCCTTCATTCAGGAATAGATGACGCGGACGACCAGTCTTAAGATCTAATGAAATCCGGAACGTTGGTTTCTAATCAAAATTGGGTGGATCGAGTGTTATGAGTCTTGCCGAAAGGATCTTTCTTGGTTATTGGACATGGTGTTGTTATGTAGCTTAACAACCTTCTCAAGAATGGTATCTTAAATCTTAATAAACTTGTGCCGATGTTTCTATACCTTTTTCACAAAAATATGGCTCTCCTTCATAGCAAACAGCAGCCCCAGCAAACCAGCACTGAAGTCGGATAACACCAACGTTGTACTCTGTTACCTAATTGGGAAGCTTCCTCAGAGCTTTGAGCATAAATACTGTCACTTTGTTTTGATTTGCTCAATTGTAAAAAAAATCGCATCCGTAAACATTCCGTGCGTACCGCTTAAGGAGCCGACAAACCGATTTTGATGCTTGTTTTTATTTATCAGAAGCGACGACAGATGGCTTCGCGGACCACCTGGAATGTCTCCAGGGACCACGAGTGGTCCGCGGACCACCGGTTAAGAACCACTTTTCTAGAGCAAATATAGTGGCTGATGACGACCGCTGTGGCTCAATGGTTAGCGCGTTGGCGCTCAAGCCGGAGGTAGCGGGTTCGAATCCTGCCTGGGAACAAAAAGTTTTCTGTGTTCCTGGGTCATTGATGTGTATTTAATATGTGTATTATATAATAAAAATCTTAAATATATTTACGTTATCTGGTACCCGTAACACAAGTTCTTCGAGGACTTACCACCGGACCAGATTGACGTGGTGTAAAAGCGTCCATAGATATTATTATTATATCATTTTGCTCAGTTTGAATAATCTATAGTTGTATGTAAAAAGTCAAATACTTCATGGTTTAGATTTAATCAGCCAGCCGCCATTAAAACGCCAAGTTATTTTGATGTTTAAACGAAGTTAATCAGACAACCGCTCCAATCATTGGAAGTTCAAAGCTTCAGGAGAAAAGTTTTTGAAATTGAGACAAAGGGCCATGTCCCTTCAGGCAATTCTAAAACTCTGAGATTGTACAACTCGTTTATAACCTCCTCGAAATCAGGGTTGTCAACTTGTCAAAATTGATTATCACCTAAGTACAAATATTAGCATACGTAAAACAATAATGACATTTCTCTCAAAAAACGACTTTATTATAACGATATTAAATTTATTCACGTATTAATTTATGAAATAGGTACCTATAAATTCTTGTGACTGACAACCCTATCAAATCTTTATACGTGATCGAAAATTGCACGACACACTAAGTGAAGGACTTACTTGCCTTTGATTTTATTTTCAATGTTATTCGCTGAGTGGTTTCCAAACGTGAAACAGCGTACGAAAACTCAATGTGCAAGCTAGAAGCTTTTACGTTTTGATACAATTCTTTGTATTAACGATATTGATTTTACCTTTCGAAGTGGAAATATGAAATATATATAAAGGGACAAGGAAAACAAATTAGTTCGAAATATATATGTCGTGTGCGTATTTGTAAATTATAAATTGTTGATATTTCGCATCATTTATTATATAGTAAGTATACCTTATAAGATGGGAGTGTGATCGGCTGTCTAAGCGTTCTTCTAAAGAGGCGCCCAGTGCATAGAAACAGGGTCGACACCGGTGATGATGAAACCTAAATTATCATAACAATAAAAAAAAAACATGTAATTTCACATTTGTAGCTATTTTCGCTTTAGTAAAAAAATAATCAAGACTTATTTGCCTTTTTAGACTCCAAACTCAAAAATAAGCTCACGATAAGTTTATTAATATTATTTAAAGCGGGATATATACCATGTTTTTCACTTTTATTTCGCGGAGATCGATATTTCGACATTATCATATCATATACTATGTCTGAACAAGACATTCGTAGATAGTGTCGAACATGTTAACTTAAAAACATTCGTGAAGTTTTACTCAATTCTTTTTTTAAAGAAGAGGGGGCAAACTGACAGCCGTTTCACCTAGTGGTAAGTGATATAAGCGACATCCATAGATAGCCACAACATCATTAGCAGGGGCGTTGCCGGCCTTTCAAAATATATAAGTAATATAATATAATAGTCCTTAAGTATTGTAATAAGTTATAATATGTAACTACTTTCAAAATAGTTCAAATTTATTATGAAGCGGTTTTATGAGTACTTATAAATTTAAAAAATCTAAAAACTTTGCTTAGCTTGTATGTTTAATAATAATGTTCGTAACTTTTCTGCAATCTTAAAATATTACTCTCATATTTTCATAGTAAAGTATTTAAACTAACGTTTTTAATTAACTTAAGAACTACTTTTTCTACCTCTCTTTTTAATAATTTATTTATTCGCTTTTCGTGGTATCCCTTATTAATAGTAGGAGAAGTTTAATAGTATGAGGTTTACTTCGTTTATATTTATTTGTAACTAGATGTTGCCTGCAGCTTCGCCCGCGTTACTATATATATATATATATATATATATATATATATATATATATAGCCTATAAGCCTTCCTCGATAAATGGGCTATCTAACACAGAAAGAATTTTTCAAATCAGACCAGTAGTTCCTGAGATTAGCGCGTTCAAACAAACAGACAAACTCATCAGCTTTATAATATTAGATTAGAGAAATGGTAATTTTTTTATTGAACTTTAAAGTTCATAGAAAAAACTTAGATGAATTTTATAATGTATCGAATCCATGCTCCTGAGTTTGTGACCAGCCCACTGCCACTTCAACGGGATTAATCTTCGCGTAATATTACCGATATGGTTGTACTTTGGTTCTGTGGCGGATGTCTTCGTTTCGAATCCTATCTGCCAAAGAAACATAGCACGCTCCATTGCACGTTGAGTTTTTCGGAGGGTGGTAAATTTAGAGGCCACGTTTCGGCCCCGTTGGTCATCACGGGAAGAACGCATTGGTTGAAGACTTTTGTCTTCGAACTCTGTGGTATAGACTACGTGAGAATATGTCTAAGCTTCCTGAATGCTGCCCATCCCAATTGAATCTTGCTATCTGCTTCCCTCGTATGTATAATCTAGTATACGATTTTTTAAATTATTTAGTAGAAACATATTATATTAGTGAAAACATAAGGCTGCGTTTCCAGTAGCAGGTATGGACGTAAATTAAATGAACGAACTGGTACGATTGTTTGTAGTGCTACGGTCAGAAAGCAATATCTTTTTTTGAGGGGTTATCCCGCACCATAGAACAACCCCTTCCAACGTCGGGACTGTACATTGGAGTGAGGTACGGGAACCTCGCCCCTTGCCCTCTGCTCTTTTTTCCCATCTTATACGACGAGTGCCACCAATGCTACCTTTGGTAAGGTTTTTTTTTTTTTTTTTATGGCATAGTAGGGCAATGAGCAGTCGAAGCCGTTTGGCGACTGCCGACGCCCAAACACATCCGCACAACCAAAGATTATGCAGATGCGTTGCCCTCCTTTTCCCTAACCTCCCCAATGGGCCACCGGAAACTCACAAACCCGGTAGGTGTCCCGGATCTGTTAAGCATAAGGACGGCTAGTCAGTCCCCCAAGGGACCGGCACCACCTACACATAAGGGGTTGTTCTGTGGTGCAGAGACAGCGTCGGGACAGTGCAATGGGGTGAGGTTCCCATTCTCGCATCTTGTCCCCTCTGATCTTATGTCCCCTCTTCCTCAATCTCCCTCGGCTCAATTAGCTTCGCCCAAAGCGCTGGGTTCACCTTAGGCTACTGAGCACCACCGCCACGTCAAGGCCTGAACCATGGTGGGGAAGCAATATCAATCTCGTACACGTGTCTCTATCATGCGTTACCTATTTGTATATAAGTTTGTCTGTTGTGAATGACAATTGAGTCAAAATACTTCATGACCTTTGACTCACACTTCAAAGAAGTTTCACGTCAATAATATCTATTATAACTTCGTCAACAGTAAATTCTATTTATGATCAAAGTTGAGGGTTAATGGAGGTCGTAATTGCGTTTTAAAGGTTGAGCCTGATTATAAGTGTTTTAGTGCCCCCAGGCATCAGCCCCATCTACCAAAACACCATTTTGACATATCGATCGCTTGTCGCAATTCCTTAGCTTTTCTTACATTGAAGTGTGAATATAAACCGTTGTTGGCTTTAAGCGAACAAGCCCCGCAATCGGTCGGGTACAAGGGTGTTATTTCGAGTGGGCAGGGTAGGGTAAAAGTAGGTCGAGTCACCCTCTCCAGTTTCCACGTCCAGCGAGATAAAGTATAATTTTATTGCCACAGACCCGATCGTCTTTCTTAGCGGTCGCCCTTGTAAGGAATCCAATAGGTTTATTCAATTATTCTTCAAATGTTGGAATTGAAAATTAATTATCGGATACTCATTGAATGTGATTACTTTGTTAGAAATACTTTATATTTTATACGAAGATTTTTTGTAAAGAATCTATAGGTTCTTATAAGTCCGTGGACATTTTGTGGATATTAGCGCACGGACATACATCTTTCTCCGCGGTCCCCACAAAGCGCGATGACGCGCACTGTTTTGTAGGTATATTGTCACCCACTGACCCCAGCTATTTTCCACATTTTACTAGCGGTCATTAATGGTCATTCTGATTACGTATGGTAACTATCTTTAAAGCATCTGAGCAGAATTACTCTTTAAAAATTCTCTATGTTATTCACATCTCTATATACTTACTATTACTCTTTATTAAATATGTAAATGTAGTTGTGGACGGATAGACGCTGATTATGATGATGATGAAATGTAGTTTATTAGGTCCTCGGGTAAGGTTCCTGGATCTATGTGGTGACTCGCACTTGGGAATGCAATACCCTACTATACTACCTGCAAGTAGCTTCAAAAGCTCCGCTTTTTGAGGGTCCCGGATCTGCAGGCAACCGGATTACCTCAGCGATAGGCTGGCCCCGGCGAAGGCCTGACTACTCCTCGTAAGGGGGACTGCCCGGCCGCCACTAAACAATCCCTGCGACGTCGTGCCATACTGGGCTCAGATTCCCAACCTGAACCCGACAAAAGCACAGGGGCGTTACTGGAGGCGCATTAAGTAGCGCCTCCTGCGCACCCGCGTTAGTCGCTTACAGAAGGAAACATGGAAACCATCGACGTCCAGGACCGTCGTCCTCGAGTATCGTGGTTATGATGACCGATGTCAGATCGTGAAACAGCGCCGCTCATCTCGGGCACATCTCGAAGATGTGCACAGGTACCAAAGCAACCATGCCTGGTGAGCACTTGTGTCAGAAGGAAGGTCGGACGAAGAACGGCGCATCCACCGCTAGAGGACCGGACGCAGTGCAGCCGTTAGGCTTTTGCCATACGGCTGCCACACCAGATCCTCCCCCCACAACTTTTTTGACGTGACAACATCTAATAAATAGATGAGCGCCGGCTGCATTTTCCTGAAATGTCCCGTAACGCTTATTGTCCCGTTACGTTCATTGTACGCTTGCGTTTTATGACGTTGTCACGTTAAACTATCGTCCGCAAACCAACTTTACAGATAACAATTTTTTTGTGATTGTTTAAGCGTTTCAAATTATTATTAATTAAATGATTATAATTCAAATTTTGATCATTGGTGCTCAGATCCAATTTGCACCCACTTTAATAAATTGATCAAATATGAGCCGGAACTGTGGTACAGATATAGTATAAAATGATATCGTTTCCTTCGATAAATTAAAGCTATCATTTTTCTACTTTTTTATACCTGTAAAGAAGAAGAAAAAGAGAAAAACTTCTTTTTACTTTAAACTATAAAATTTTATTCCAAGTTCCTTTGAGAAAATGTTATTAAATTCCTTATAATAGTGCACATCAAGATTTTAGCTTTCCCAGATTCTACAGCCGTAATTTAAAGTTACAAAGTGGCTTTATACTGCAAGGCATCTCAGGATGTCGTTAAAGTGTTATATGGCCCATCGAAGTACAACTTCTGCAGTTATGAAAAAGGAAATGTCATTTTTAACTGCGTGACAATGTATGTGCATAAAAAAAATACGGTTCGATACGCGACACGAAATCCTCCACGCGAACCGTTTTGTTGATGGAAAACTGAAATCGTACGTGAAAATTGTGTTCTATTGAAAAATATAATATACATTCTATGTTTTATAACAATTTTTTTATAAATCGACTGTGCAGGTTTCTATAGATAGGATTATAAGTGAAAGAATTTAAGCCTAAACTAAAATTGAATTTTTCTAATATTCCATTTCTGTGAACATATCTTATGAACGGTACTCTTGGTAACCTGCAAGCCCTCCTTTTTTAATGTTGGGAAATACCTTTTGCATACCACCTGGTGGTTATGTGAGACTCGCACCCACTAAAACCTAACGATGTTCCTCCTTTCTGCTATTGGACAATGTCATGGGAACGCCAGGCATACAACGTATGACCCCGTCAGCAGATTGCATGCCCTTCTCCTGTGATGACGTTTGACGCCATCATACTTACGCCGCAGTATTTTTGGGAGCCCTACAAAGCCCTCTGGTCCTAGTTGTATAGGTTCTGAAATACTTACCACCAGGTAAACAGACTATCCGTTTGCCCCCTCTTCTATATAGAAGATCGCTTGCTCTCTGATGAAGGAAAATATCCTGCCTGATAAGATTAAAAGTTTTTGCAGGTGCGTGAAGTTCGCTGACCCTCAAACGAATTATGGGCGAATACCTCCCCTGATTTGGAGAAGGGAAGCCGTGCCCAACTTTGAGACGTATATGGGTCAGTAAGTAATGGGTCGAGAAATTTTAGTATTTTATCCATAAAATATAATTATAGCTAGAAAAAACGACTTTATATATTTCATACTAGCTTTTGCCCGCAGCTTCGCCCGCGCTATCTAAGGTTGGTCATATCTGGACTGATGGTGATTTTTATTAAAGCCTCGATCAGAGAAAAGGAAGCATTATACTTCTGAAAGAATATTTTAAACCTGATGTTGTTGCGAAGACCAGTGAGATACGCTGTGCCGCGCTCCCGGCTGCATGGGTTTGTTTTGCTTGTTTCTCCCGTTAAACAGCTTTGCTGTGTTGTATTTTGAGAAGGGATTGGGTGTAACTTGTGGGTGGGTGTACTTAACGTATCAAGGTATATGTATATCTCAGGATAGGTAACACATAAATGTGGAGTTGCCTTTTTTTACGCAGGGAAATGCCCTGAGGCAGCCTGGGGAGTGGGTCTCCCCAGGTGGGTATGTGGGACTCGCTGCGCCCGAAAGATGGTAAATGGACGCAGCTCTACCCACTAAAACCCGGCGAGTGCCACCAGTGCCGCCTTCGTCAGGTGCCCCGGATCTGTTAAGCTAACAGGGCACCTCGACGGCTAGTCAGCCCCGCAAGGGACCGACGCCACCTCTACAGAGGGATTGTCCCGCACCACAGAACAACCCCTCCCAACGTCGGGACAGTACAATGAGGTGAGGTTCCCATCCTCACCCCTTGCCCCTGCTCTTTTGTCCCCTCTTCTTATAAGAGGGGTACAAAGAGCCCCCTTGGCTCAATTGGCTTCGCCCAAGGTGCTGGGCTCACCCTAGGCTACTGAGCCCCACCGCCACGACAAGGCCTGAACCATGGTGGGGATAAATGAGTTGCCTGAGCTAGTTCCAGGTAAACTAGTTTATGTTCATGGGCGACGTCGACCATCAGATGGCACGTCTGCCAGTTTGCATAACATAAAATCTGCGAATAACATAAAAAACATATATACTACTGTAACAGTAGGTACCTATAAGTAGTGCATGACACTTATAAATATATATTTTTTAAATAATATAAACTCGTAAAACTCAATGTTAGTAATGGTAATATTTAGTTAAGTAGTTACTGTCAGTAATGTTGCTGCAAGTGACAATGAGGAGTCACTTATGATTATGTTTTGATCTTTGGTGTGAACAATAAAATATTTTTCTTTCTTTCTTTCAAAATTACCGTTTTTTATGTTTTTATGTTAGTTGGATAGGCAAACTGGCAAACGTGCCATCTGATGGTCGACGTCGCCCATGAACATAAACTAGTTTACCTGGAACTAGCCCAGGCAACTTATTTATGTGTTGCCTATCCTGAGACATAAGATGTTAAGTCTCGGTGCCAGTAATTACACTGCCTGTCTTTCCCTTCTCTCCGAAACACAGCAAAGCTGTTTCACGGGAGAAACAAGCAAAATGGTGGTACCCATGCAGCCGGGAGCGCGGCACAGCATTTGCCACACCATTGCTGTAATGGTGTGGCAAATGCTGAGTTAGCCACTCTATTGTTCGCAACATTAATATCTTTGTGAAACTACCTTGTGTATTATGTTTAGATTTTTGTTGTGAGCAATAAAGTATTTTTCTTTCTTTCAAACAAACAATACCTCTTGTACACGCTTGTATGAATTATTGAGTTTTTTTAATTAAAGTAAGATTTTTGAGTATTGAATGAAAACACAGTTAACGTTACAAGGCTATAATGGCAAATGGTGATGACGGTACATAACAAATTAAAATGAACCCAGTTAGTGGAACATACGTGACGTCTAAATGATAAACGCCTGTACAAATCGAATAGCAATAAGTTTAACATTTCGTGTTGGTTACGGCCTGAACTCGGTTACGGCTCTTTACTAAATAAGCATAGAAATATCAGCATTTTAATTAAGTAAAATGTTGCTTAATTGATCCATTAGCATATCAAATAAGAAAAATCTACAGGCAATTAAAAAGATTTTGTGGGTTAATTCTTAATGTAACGTGTAACCATTCAATTTATCTTATCTCTGAACCCTTTTAAGCTTGTTTCGCGCATGGAGGAGTGACGTTTGGCATAGAGCTTATATAGAGAATGTATGTGAAAGGTATTTTTTTAAATATAACTATCAGCGCTCCGCGGTTTCACCCGCGTACTTCATAAATTGTAGCCTATATTATGTTCTGATGTTATTGTAAAGTTTTATTAAAATCCATTCAGTAGTTTTTGCGTGAAATAGTCACAAACATACATCCATACATACTTTCGCGTTAATAATAATAATAATTGTGCTATATGCAAAAAGAATATTTCAAATAAAAGTTCCTAAAGTTAGTGTTTAACAAAATTTTATAGATATGCGTTATAAACATATTTTATCAAAAAATATTCGCTTATATTTTTTTTATGTTAGTTGGATAGACAAACTGGCAAAAGTGCCACCTGATGGTTAGTGGTCGACGTCGCCCATGAACATAAACCAGTTTACCTGGGACAAGCCCAGGCAACTCATTTACATCGGAGGGGACTTGTCTCTGCCGAGTGTCATTACCGCTCGCGATGCTCGGTGACGACGAGTCCTGGACGGCGATGATCTGCGAGGCAGTAATGTCCCAGAAGGAGGCCGACGAGCGGGTGAGAGAGGAGGCCGCCGACGAGGCCTCCCCCCGTGGGCGACGAACGGGGGTGCGCAGGAGGCGCTACTTAATGCGCCTCCAGTAACGCCCCTGTGCTCGTGTCGGGTTCAGGATGGGAACCTGGGCCCAGTATGACACGACGTCGCGGGGACTGCCTAAGCAGCCGGGCAGTCCCCCCTTAAGAGGAGTAGTCTGGCCTTCGCCGGGGCCAGCCTGTCGCTGAGGTGATCCTGTTGAATGCCTATCCGGGGGCCCTCAAATGAAAGCGGCTGAAGGCGCTCGCAGTGGTTTTAGTTTACGGGTAGGGCACTCCCAGGTGCGAGTCCCACATAGGGTCAGGATCTACCCGAGATCCTGGCTACATGCGTAAAAAGCATTTCCCTGCGATAACAAAAAAAAAAGGGCAACTCATTTATGTGTTGCCTATCCTGAGACATAAGATGTTAAGTCTCGGTGCCAGTAATTACACTGCCTGTCTTGCCCTTCTCTCCGAAACACAGCAAAGCTGTTTCACGGGAGAAACAAGCAAGATGGTGGTACCCATGCAGCCGGGAGCGCGACACAGCGATTCCCTCCCACCGGTTAATAATATGGTATATAACATAATATTTTGTTTTTCATACATATATTTATTTGTATGAAAAACAAAACGTTAAACATTATACGTACCATCTATTTATAATTTGCAACGATAAAGTTAGCAACACATCTAACATTAGCTTTAAGCTTCGAAAAGGGTCAAATATCGACCCTAGTATTAAAATTTCAAATTGGAACGCAGCGATATCTTCTTATCGGATAATCCTTTTCAGTGACCGTCGTAACTCTATCGTAGACAGGTTGTGTAGCCTTAACGTATCATTGGCTTCATTCAAAGAGGCTTCGACACAAAAACGTTGGTGAAATCCAATGAACAATGCACAAACATAATGGCTATGCATGGAACAAAACCATGGACGGTCGGGTAAATAGATCGCTAACTTATGGTGCATTAAAGCCAGGCATACACGGGTATAACTTTCGTAGTATTAGATTGTAGTATGTTACGAAAAAAATAAAATGGTTTATTTATGACTACCGGCTCGCCTTAAATAAAATTTCCAGTAAAATATATAGTCTTTTAGTTAATGAGCTATCAAAGAAGAAAAGGATTTGTCAAATCCTGTCTGCTGGTTCCGAAAACCCCAGATACTTAAAAGAGGTAGTGCCATGCTTCATTGCAGCCGAATTGGGCCGCCACGAACGGCGTGGTACCTGTCGCTCACATAATACCTCCGTTAAGTGACAGCTATTCTGTCGCGTTCCATGAAATTTTCCAGTGGAAACTCACAAATTTCTGGAAACTGGAACTGGAAACTCCGGAAACTGGAAATAGGGATAAGAGGGGCAATGTTAAATGTATCTGCAAAACCTCTGGTTGTGCGGATTGTCTATTTGCGTTGTAAGTCACCTCAAGGCTCCGACTGCTCGTTTGCTTCGTATTGCCATAAAAATACTCTCTTTCGGATTCTGTACAACAGGTTACTGGAGCGCGGAAGTGTTCTTAAAAAAACTATCCACAAAAATAAATCTATACTAATATTATAAAGCTGAAGAGTTTTTTTTTGTACGCGCTAATCTCAGGAACTACTGGTCCGATTTGAAAAATTAGTTCAGTGTTAGAAAGCTTATTAATCGAGGAAGCCTATAAGCTATAAAACATCACGCTGTGACTTATAGGAGTTGAGTAACGCGGGCGAAGCTGCAGGCAACAGCTAGTCATCCATATATTTACAAAGTTCAATCTACGCTAAAAGTGCTGGCGTTAGAAAAAAATCCTAAGATTGTATATTTATCTAGATTTCATATTAAACGCAAATATTTATATCAGTTGCCCTAAATACGTTCTTTTTGCTAGAACACTTTATGAGTGTTTTACATTTTTCTCAAAACAACATAATATTTGTATATGACGTGAGAGAACTGAGCTGTGATCATAATTTATCTTTCACTTTCATATGAGATATAATAATACCTTTCTTGATTATAAATATAATAATAAAAATAAAAGTCCTATTTAAAATGAATTTCAAATAATATCTCCATATTATTTGAAATTCATTTTAAATAGGACTAGTATACATTTTTTTTGTATGTAATATATATGTAATGTGGGATTTAAAAAAGAATTACGGCGAAGATCTTGTGGTGCGCCTTAATAGTAAAATCGATTCAAATGCCGTGACTGCAAGCAGCATGACGCAGTGATTTCTTTATTTTTTTCTATTTAACATGGATGGTTTAACTGCCGGATGTTTCCTGACGTTCAACTTTTTTATACATACAAGATATAATTAATACAATGATATACACTTTTATATAGCAACCAACTGCAACCAAGAAGAAGACAAAGCCTGCCAAAGGCAGAATTGTACGAAAAAAGGCAAGGTTTCATATAGTATTTTTACATTCACATAAATATTTTAGATATGGTACCCGTAAAGCAAATTCTTACTAGGGATTCTCCATACATATGTAAAAAATACTCCATCTGGTGATAGCAACTTGATATGCAAAGTAGTCGTTTATATGCTAAGTCTAGACGATTGTGTGCGCTAACCTTAAGTTCGACAGTATGGATTTGTGCCAACTTGTTTAAAACCAATTCCAGTGTTTCACTCATAGATGCTTTTGACAGATCCTAAGGGAGCTGCGCCCTAGTTGCAGATGTGAAACCGATAAATAATGGTTTACTATTTCACGCCACTAAAAGGTTTGCTAACATAAATACTGAGACAGAGCGAAAAAGTTTTTAAGGATGTATACAGAAATATAATATATTTTGAAATTTGAATTAAAAAAAATATAAGTTGCCGTATTTTATCCTACTCATGTCAGAAATATGCGGACCCGTTGTTCTGTACATTTTTATAGTGGACCGAATTGTGCATACATACAATTCATAAATCCACTTGAACACGCATAAAGAATTTCATCAAATTCGGTCCAGGCCCTTAGGAGGAGTTCATTGTCATACACATGCACATATTTAAAAAAAAATTGAATGTAAGAAAGTTAGATTTTAAAAAGTATTTTAAATGATAGTAGATTTTTTTTGTTGTATTACAATTAATGTGAAAGCGCAAGCTTCCAAACGAACAAGACATAATATGTGTTTGTTTGTCATTAAATAACGCATATACTCTGAATGGCTTTGTATGAGTCAACCAACAGACCGTGACCCGGATAAGAACAAAGAAGGTTTTTAATTCTGTCTATAAGCTGACAGTTTTAAAATTTATTTGGTGTCTTATAATATAATAATAATAATAACAACTTTATTAGTGCACCAAAAGAAATATGACAATCAAATTTTTAAACAGCATGTATAAGTCATAATACATTTCTCTTGTAATACGATGGTTTGCTACTGTTCCCTAAATTAGGGTAAAATCCTGTGTAACAAATATCAAAATGGTTTAAAATGGGATATGTACTCTTATTTGGTGGAGCTTCATATTTCGGCATTATCTTGTAAATAATATACAGTTTCAAACACTTTTAATAGTGAAAATAACCATGATAATTATTATTTCTTCAAAATATTTTTTTACACAAGCTAAATTAGAAACTATATTATGTATGAGTTTCGTCTTTTTCACCCAGTACTTATACAGCATGTTTTATTTTATTGTTACCTTAGAATTAAGTTTTTTCTATTCTCTGATAACAGTTTGGCGGAGTTAGTTTAGTAGGAGACGGTATAATAAAATTAATATTAACAAAAGCTTTTAATAGATTGAGTGAAATAAACAGGGGTGTACTTTTATGACATAATAAATAGTTTGAGGTTTACGAGCCGGCTGTATAGGGCTATATAGAAATGAATGTGAACATTAAGTAGTTTAATAATCGCTTTTATATTATATGACATTATTTACTTAAAGTGTAAATATTTGTGTGGTTTTAAATATACTTAAAAGTCCTTTCTCTATAACTATTATTCCATAAGTTATTAAATATAAAAATAAAAATTTCCTGGTCATACATAAATGGCCATAGACCAGATAATATATATAGTATAAGCTATAAACTAACGCGATCAGTATTCATATTTATATAAATATTGTTACGGGTGCTTACCGCGTTTATACCGTTTAACCGCGAGACTGCGTCAATAAACCTGTAAACGCAATAAGCACCCGAAACAATATTTATATCAATATGAACAGCCAGTTAACCTCGCCCTGAGAGTATAAAATAGTATTTTAAGGTAACATAACAAATTAGCAGTTTTTAGACTTTCCTAGGCAATTTTAGGCCATAAAATATCAAAATATTGTAATTACATTTAAAAAGATTTGATCCGTATTAAATTTAGGTATCGTTTGCTGACGTTCAACACAACTATTCCTCTTACCACTTAGCTTCATACTTTACTCTTCTCGTAAATAAAATATGATGTTTTCTTAACAAACTTACTGGCTGCTGTACAAATATTTAATATGGACCACAGAGGCTTGTTATTGGTAGAGAAATATACAACTATATCAAACTAAAGAAAATATGAGCGGTGAAGCTCATGAAAGAAAGTTATAAATATCAATAGTATAGTTAAAGTGCCTTATTAAAGGCAAGTGTTTCAAAGGGACTCTGTTCTCCTTTGAATTGATAGGGTTGCCACAAAGCGCTTGAGTGACAGCCTCGATGCAGTAGTGTGGTTTGAATGTGCGTTTTGTGTAGAGTTATAGCCAATTTCCGTATTTATGTATGGAATTTGCACTTTTGTTTTTAGTTTAATTCTTGTGGATATAGTAAAAATTTTATGTGAACTTCACTTTGCTAAGGAAGGTGAATAAGATATTATAACCTTTTTAAAATGTACTTAGATTTAAAGTTTTTTTGTACTTTATTACTTATACCATTTGTCATTTATTCGAAGTTAAAGTCAGAGTGTTAAGAGCCGAATAAAAAACTCCACAGGAATCTTCTGCTAAAATGAGGTACCTCGAATCTATCAACTGAATGGCTATCAGTGAATGTAGGGTCTGGGCACTTCCACATAGGGGGTCCAACTACATGATGGAGCTGCCTTCGTCACCTCTGTACTTTTTATTATATTGCACAAAGAGTTCGCCAACTACTAGGTTCTATCACTATCGATCATGGGAAAGACACCATCAGGAGTGATAGACCCACCTTGACGCTGGCGCTTCTTAACAGTAGCAGCACCTAACTTATAAGACCCTATAAGAATATCCTTTAATCTTAACTTTTTTTATAAATATTGCAAAAGATTCTTCATCAAACATGCATCATTATTATGAAACTCTTATTATAAAAAATATACATTTGTGCAACAAGCAATTATTTTCTGGCGGGTTGTCAAACCCTAACGAGATGCAGGGCATTGACCTATAGGGGGAGACCCCAAGTTGAATATGAAAGTGTTTTCGCGAGTAACGTCGGTAAATAACACATAAATAAGAAATTCATCAGAAGTTTCATTGACTCTGGATTAATTCCTAACTTAGTTCAATAATATTGAAGCAGGCTTTTAAACAAATAAAAGGATTTCTATTTATTTATTTAATAATTTATGTACACTGAAAAACATACATAGTGAAATATTGATAACAAACACTGGTACAAAGGTACTACTTCTTCTATAAGTGGAACTGCTTCCAGTAGTCCTACTACAGGAGAATTTGAATAATAATTGCAATATCAGTGTGCACATTATAACCTAATTAATACTTTAAATGCAATAAAAATAATATACTTAATTTAAAAATAATATACTAAATTAAATACATACATAAGTGTAAAATAAATATACCTATTTCTTTTAGTAACAAAGAAACCGAAGAGAAAAGGATACCTTTATAATCTATACTAATATTATATAGCTGAAGAGTTTGTTTGTTTGAACGCGTTAATCTAAAGAACTACTAGTCCGATTTGAAGAATTCTTTCAGTGTTAGATAGCCCATTTATCGAGGAAGGCTATATAACATCACGCTGTGACTAACAGTAGTTAAGTTGAGTAAGTTAACGCGGGCGAAGCTGCGGGCAACAGCTAGTTATATATAAAATATATTTTTATATATATTTGCATTGGTTTGTATTTCAAACTAGTAGTATATATTTGTATAAAAGCAACGTTATCCTAACATGTTTTTTGATTACCAAATAGAAATAAGGTTAAGTAAGAAGTCTTATATAAGATTGCAGTGAAGCGAAAACAATTCATAAAATATTAGTAATAATTTATTATTAAATACATTAGTGCATATTTCTACAGTAAAAAACATTTAATAATAAAAAATAATATAATAATCAATACTAATATTATAAAGCTGAAGAGTTTGTTTGTTTGTTTGAACGCGCTAATCTCAAGAACTACTGGTCCGATTTGAAAAATTGTTTCAGTGTTAGACAGCTCATTTATCGAGGAAGGCTATAGGCTATATAACATCACGCTGCGACTAATAGGAGTTGAGTAAGGCGGGCGAAGCTGCAGGCAACAGCTAGTAAATAATAAATAAAATAACCAAACAAATAGGGTTACCAACATTTGATTTTATGGTACCATTCTTTTTCCCTATTTATATTTTTCGATTCAAAAACAGCCATGACTGATTCATGTATACTTACAATTTTTTAACACTAATATAATAAAGATGAGGGGTTTTTTGTTTGGTAAAAAATAACAAAATAACTTTCCTCAATAAAAAATAATATTTGAAAAAAAAAAAGTTTTTTTTTTCAATTTTGGGGGCAGGAGAAATTGCATACAACAGCTAGTATAAATAAGTATAACTTAACATTAACTAAAGTATAACTTATCATTAACAACTAAAAGCCGTAATTGTCTGGAACGTTAAGTTCGTGGTCTCCCAGGACATTAATGTTAACGAGAGCAGAGTCTTAGAGAACACAGAGCGAGCCGTAAAAGAGTTTTATTACCGTTCATTGAAAATGCTGCTAAAGTTTTATTTATAAGCAAATGTTTGTCTATATTGAGATTTTCTCAGAAGGCTTATAAAGGAATTAAAAATCTTGTAGAGCAGTATTGATTGTTCATTATTTGAAAAATACAAGTTTTCTTATGATATATGTTATCGATTTAAAAAAAGAGATGTGATAGTGATGATGTACAGATATATTGATTCTGACATGAATGAATGAATATCGGTGGGAGGGAAGCGCTGTGCCGCGCTCCCGGCTACATGGGTACCACCATCTTGCATGTTTGTCCCGTGAAACAGCTTTGCTGTGTTTCGGAGAGAAGGGCAAGACAGGCAGTGTAATTACTGGCACCGAGACTTAACATCTTATGTCTCAGTATAGGCAACACATAGATAAGTTGCCTGGGCTCGTTCCAGGTAAACTAATTTATGTTCATGGGCGACGTCGACCACTTACCATCAGGTGGCACGTTTGCCAGTTTGCCTTTCCTACTAACATAAAAAAATATATCAGAAAAGCTAGACTAGCCTCTAAGAAACTCGGCGTGCTCAGTAGGGCGAAGCAGTATTTCATGCCTTCACACCGCCTACAATTATACTAGGCGCAGATCCGGCCTCATATGGAATACTACTCTCACCTCTGGGCTGGAGCACCCCAATATCAGCTCCTTCCATTTGACCGCGTTCAACACCGGGCGGCTGGAATCGTCGATAGCAAGGTTATCTCCAATCGGCTTGATTCTGTGGCGCTGCGTAAAGATCTCGGATCGCTCTGCATCTTCCACCGCATCTACCACGGGGAGTGTTCTGAGGAATTGTTGGGACTAATACCTGCAGCAGAATTCCACCACCGGACATCGCGGAAAACCTCCAAATTTCACCCTCACCATCTCGATGTTCGGAAATCCACAACAACTAGATTTTTACGGTATTTCTGCCTCGCACGACGTATATATGGAATCAGCTGCCACTTACGGTGTTTCCGAACCGATACAATACTTCAAGAAAACAGCATACTAATATTTGAAAGTCCGGCAACGCACCTGCTAACCCTCTGGTAGAGCAGGTGTCTGTGGATGTCGCTATCACTTACCATCAGGCGAACCGACTGTCCGTTTGCCTCCTCTTCTATAAAAAAAAAACACATGTGCACAGAAAATAACAAAATAATAAAAAAATATACATATTTTTTGTTTAGTGGAAAAAATCTAGAATATTTTTTTGGATATTTTAAGCTGTCTTACGAAACGATGGACATTTTTTTTTTGTTGCAAATTGATTTTCTTATCTATACTTATATTATAAAACTGAAGAGTTTGTTTGTTTGTTTATACCACATACTCGCCTTGGGAGTCCTCTTCCCCCACGGGATGTCTAAGAGCATTTGCCGGCGCAAAAGAAGAAATAAATAAATAGAGATTCTTAAGAAGTTGATAGATGGAGACGGTGCACGTAAAGCATATTTTATAGATAGATGCGAGTGGCGGGGAACCGGCCGTCTTGGTCTTTATTAAAATACCTATTTATAGCGGTGGACGGAGAAAGGTTAAATAATGACGATCATTATTATTCACCGAATTTCTAAATATAAATACTAGATATTTCATAACATATAGATTGATTTAATTAGGTAAGTAAATATGATCTTTAACGTTGTAAACCTAGTTACGATGAAATTTTCGTATGATTTTCTGTTTGTGGTTATGGATTGTACATTTATATCGAATTAATAATAGCAGTGATTGAAATTCAGCAGTAATTTATCAAGTTTGGGCTGAGTTTTGGAAATATTATGGAACGTAACGTGTTGCCAGGTTTATCGTTTTTCCTGACCATGGTTCAAGCCTTGTTGTGGCGTTGGGCCTCGGTAGCCTAAGGTGAATCCAGCACCTTGGGCAAAGCTAATTGAGACCAGGGAGCTGCTCTTTGTACACGTCTTATAAGAAGTAGGGACAAAAGAACAAAGGGTGATCATGGGAACCTCACCCCATTGTACTGTACCGACGTTGGGACGGGTTGTTCTGTGGTGCGGGACAACCACTCGGTGGAGGTGGCGTCGGTCCCTTGGGGGACTGACTAGCCGTCGAGGTAGCCTGTTTGTTTATTAGATCCGGGGCACATCACCAAAGGCGGCATTGGTATTTGGTAGCACTCGCCTGGTTTTAGTGGGTAGAGCTGCCTTCTATGCCTTATGCCTATGGGTATTTGAAAAAAAAAAACACAATTTCAGTACCTTTAGAGATAAGCGTGTTCAGACAAACGCAAAAACTTTTCTGCATGATTATTTAAGCATAGATAATGAGAAAATGTTTGTCAAAAAACGAAATATATTCCTACAAACATATAAAATATTATTCGTTAGTTATACCTACGTATACCTACGTATGCCATTGAAAAACGAACGACGCAACGATATCAAAGTAATTTGTTCTAAAGCCCGAGATTAAAATTAATCCTCTTTGTTTAGAAACGACCGGGAGATTTAAAACTATTCCGATCCTTGCGATAATTAGGTTTAGTACCTTTTGTAATTACGTATCTATAGTATTATCGTTTTATTTTCCCGTATCTGTAGTATTTATCTCTCGAATTTGTAATTTCCGAAAATTGCTTATTTGCTTAGAAAGTTAACGTATCTTTAAACGTTAGTATCTAGAAGGAACTTATTATTTTTATTAAAGGTTTTTTTTTATGTTAGCTTAAGTTGATTTTACAACCTCAGCACGGTTCAAGCCTTGTCGTGGCGGTGGGGCTCAGTAGACTAGGGTGAGCCCAGCACCTTGGGCGAAGCTAATTGAGCCGAGGGGGCTCTTTGTACCCCTCTTATAAGAAGAGGGGACAAAAGAGCAGGGGGCAAGGGGTGAGGATGGGAACCTCACCCCATTGTACTGTCCCGACGTTGGGAGGGGTTGTTCTGTGGTGCGGGGCAACCCCTCTGTGGAGGTGGCGTCGGTCCCTTGCGGGACTGAATAGCCGTCGAGGT
The DNA here is from genome assembly GCA_963853865.1 of Helleia helle. Taxonomy (NCBI): domain Eukaryota; kingdom Metazoa; phylum Arthropoda; class Insecta; order Lepidoptera; family Lycaenidae; genus Helleia; species Helleia helle. Next base: position 14,284,896 of record OY971426.1, on the reverse strand, counting down.
ACCTTGTTAGCTTAAAAGATCCGGAGCAACTCACTAAGGCGGCACTGGTGGCACTCGCCGGGTTTTAGTGGGTAGAGCTGCGTCCATTTACCATCTTTCGGGCGCAGCGAGTCCCACATACCAAACTGGGGAGACCCACTCCCCAGGCAGGATGCCTCAGAGCATTTCCCGGCGTAAAAGAAGATAAGTTTATTGTCATTATATTTTTTTCTCTTTCAGCTTCTTTCTCTTTTAGCTCAGCCTTAGCTAAAATTGTTTTACTCTTTGTGTGCGCAATAACCTTAAAATTGCGCCGTAAGCGCAAACGCCGCACCTTCCGTCTGACACCGGGCATGGTTGCTTTGGTAAATACCTGTGCCGGACGGCCCGCAGGGAGCCGTTGACTGTGTGTCACGATTGTGGCGCGGCGGTGGACTCTGCCCAGCACACTCTCGAGGTGTGCCCAAGATGGGCGGCGCTGCGTCACAGTCTGACCACAGTCATCGGATGGGACTTGTCTCTGCCGAGCGTCATCACCGCGATGCTCGGCGACGACGAGTCCTGGAAGGCGATCTCCTTCTGCGAGACAGTAATGTCCCAGAAGGAGGCCGACGAGCGGGTGAGAGAGGAGGCCTCGTCAGCGGCCTCCCCGCGGGTGACGAACGGGGGTGCGTAGGAGGCGCTACTTAATGCGCCTTCAGTAACGCTCCTGTGTTCGTGTCGGGCTCAGGATGGGAACCTGGGTCTGTATGGCACGACGTCGTCGGGACTGCTTAGTAGCGGAGGAGTAGTCTGATCTTCGCCGGCGGGGCCAGCCTGTCGCTGAGGTGATCCTGTCTGTTGCCTGCATATCCGGGACCCTCAAAAAGCGGCTGAAGGCGCTCGCTGTGGTTTTAGTTAGGGTGGGTACTCCTTGTTCCACATTGGGTCAGGATCTACCCGAAGATCCTGGCTGCATCCATAAGGATTTCCCTGCGAAAAAAAAACCTTAAAATAGGGCACGAAGATTTTAATTTATGGACTGTGATAGTAAATGAAATTGGAGTATTATAATATGCGAGAGGGTTCCCTTTACTATTTAATTAAGAGCGTTTGTGTGGTAAAGTAAAAGATTTCATGGAAGATACTACTACTATAGTTATAGAATGTTTATGTTATTTGAAAAGATTAGTTCCACTGAGTTTGTTTCACCGGTTCTTCTCAGTGGGCTTGCCTTGGAACCGGTGGTAGATTCAATTGACGTTCAAAAAAATACTTTATTGGTACTATTTTGAATATTTTTTTTGATCTGGTTTTTATTTTTAAACTATTTAAGTACGTGATATTATGTTACAAGTCTATAAAATTAATAAAGCCGGCATCATGACATTTACCGTTCTTTTTTACCTGCAGCACTGAGAAAAATCATAGGTCATGTATTTTTAAAACCAATTGAATTCTTCACACTGGTTTCATACGGTGTGATTTATTCAAGAAAAATGTTATTTAAAAAGTTATATAATAATAGGTCTCTTATTAAAAAAAAAAAATCGGACTTTTTTATTTTTTTATATTGTTTTTATTTTTGGTTTTACTATTGAAAATTTTCTTTTCTTTACATAATAAATTGGATAAGTACTTTTTTTACTTCACCGACCCCAAAACACGGATATATAAATTATGTCTATTTACAACTCCAAAAAATGTTTATTGTTTCGTATACACACAATATAATATGTATAAGTTATTTTGTTTAGGAGCTCTAATATGCTTTGCTCCCATTGTAACATAATATAATTATATTATGTTACATAGAATAGCAAAGTTATTGCTAATTTAATTGTGAAGGCGTTTAGATAGAATGGTTGCACTAGCTCGGTTATCTTCGTTTGAACTTTGCGCGCAAACTCGGCGGCTCCTGATAAGAGGTTAAGTCTGACGTCACACCGAAGGTTCTGGCTTTTGGGTGTCGAGGGGTGGAAGGTGTCCGTGGCCAGGTTTTGACCGTCCGTTGTCCTCTACGCTCCTGACCAGCGAACCGAGCGCACGTTAGTTGCGGTTTAATTTATAGTGGGGTTCTCGACGTGGCTGTCGCAGAGGACCAGCCGTGCCACGTGGATCTGGCGATCCCTTCTGAAGATCTGGCGGGGACCCCACTTTTGCCAGACCCACTCTTCCAGAGCCTTGCATCGGGTCTCGGAAATCCTCTCGAGCCTCAGAAACACTGATCATCGGTATACCTCGGGAATCACGTTCCTGGTCTTTGTCGTCGCTCACCGCTGGATCTGGCTGAAGGGCTGGACACCACGCTAAGTGACCCTAATAACTCTTGTAGGCTTTCCGTATGCTAGAAATATACATATGTAATTTTCGGACCACACCCGTGTCTTCTATCAACATCTTTCGGATCTTATTTATAATGTTTTTTTTCCTAATTCCTTAACCTCTTTTTTACCTAGAGGCCTCTACCTAGGTACATATGTTACTACATATTCATTTCTATATGTTTGGCCTCTAAAGTGACAATACCACTAACATTTTTGTCATTTATAATGTCGGTAATAAAATTTTTGATTACTAAGACATCGATATACCAATGCGATTGAGGCGATATTTTACAAAAAATGCTTGGTAAGAGGTTTGATACGAGTCAAATCCTTGGATAAGCGGAGGGTCATCGTATGTCGGAGCCGTCATAAATCTTCATCACAAGATTCGGGACCCTAAAGGATAGGATAGATAATTTTGGTAATCCATCTTCCGATTGACGGAGCTAAGTAATTGTGATATTAGGTTTTCTCAATAAAATCGAAGTAGGATTATTGTAATTAATTATCGGTATCGATACTTATTTGATGTTATTGTTATTAATTATAGGTATCGATATTTATTCGATTTTTACACTACAAGTTTCGATTTGATATCAATTTAATTGCATTTTAGTTTTCTGGCAATTTTTTATATACTTGTAATTGACTTTTTTATATAGACTAGTAAACGAGCAGTCGAAGCCTTTTGGCGACTATCGACGCCCCTACATTTCCCTATCTCCCCCAATGAGCCACCGGAAACTTACAAGTCGCACAAAACGCGACAGCGTAGCTATCACAATAATATATGTCGGGTTTCGTGGTTTGTGAGTTGGGGGGATAGAGGAAAGGAGGGCAACACATCTGCATAATCTCTGGTTGTGCGGATGTGTATGGGCGTCGATAGTCGCCAAAAGGCCTCGACTGCTCTTTTGCCCTCCTATGCTATAAAAAATGTGTAGGACAATAACGGAGTTAACGGAGTTTGCTTTAGAGTTGCAACTTAGCGTTATTTATTACTACGATGGTCTACTTTTGATACGAGTTATCATCAACTCCATTACATAGATTTGAGGGCGGTTTTCAATTACATATCGTTCTTTTTTACTAGCGGATACACGTCCTGTACAAAACATTTTGTATAGGACTGAATTGTGAACTTAAATTATTCTCGAATCCATTTGAATACCCACAAAGAATCATCAAAATCGGTCCGACCGTTTAGGAGCAGTGAAATACCTACGCACAGAAGAATTAAATATATAATTTTTCCCACAATATAGACTCTAAGGTGGGTTCTGCCCGGTGATAGAGAAGCAGGAAATTTAGTGCTTAAAGAGACCGGCTCTTAGCATTACTTAAGGGATATACTTAAAAACCGTTATTTTCCAACAACATTATGTATGTATTGTATAAAAAATACCTTTTTAGTACATTCAGTATATTAATCGGACATTCGTTTGTCAGTTTTTTTAAAATCATCATAAATAGTCTCCTGAGTAAAGCATAAACCAAATAAACGACCAAGTTCGTCCAGGACTATGTATTTTAACCGACTTCAAAAAAAGATGACGTTCTCATTTTGTCTGTATGTTTTATTCGGGGTAACAATCAATAATAGTACAATCATCGCGTCACTAGATGGCGCTCTCATTTAATTAAAATATCAATAGCCGTAAGTGTCTAATGTATAATATCATGGTACGGAACCCTTCGTTCGCGAGTCCGACTAGCACTTGGCCGGTTTTTTGTGTTTGTTTAAAGTATTACTCTGAACGAAAGAAGGTAAGACACCCTTCTTTTCTATTATCCTGTCTGTACTGTCATTCTGAAAAGCGCAAGTATGTTGTAGGTAGGGTGAGATAAATAAAGCAACCCTAGGCGCGCCACAAAGCGCCTCTCACCCGTCAAGAAAATCCGGATCATCCCGTCTACCACTTATTTTTCTTTGCAATTTTGTACTATTTTTAATCTGTTAGTGTTTGTGTACCTAAACTCAGTAATATTTTGTTGATTATTTTTTGGCATCATAATTCTTCGTTATACTAGGGATTGCCAGGGGGTTTCATCTCAAAATTAAAAAAAAAACATTTTTTTACTTTCCTCATTCAAGGTGACGAATGCAAAAAGTATTTTTAGAATATTTTTTTATAGCCTAGGACGTACAGTAAACTTTAGACTACCTACCCATACACATCCGCACAACCAGAGATTATGCAGATGTGTTGACCTCCTTTTCCCTATCCCCCCAACGGGCCACCGACAACTCACAAACCGCACAAAACGCGACAGCATATCTGTCACTATAATAAATATACAATATTTATAATATACCTATTACATCCAACGAACAGAACAAAAAAACTCTTTCAGCTTTGTTATATTAGTATAGATTATATATAAGATTTTAAGAGGCACTTATTATAATAAATAAAATAAAATTAAATTAAATAAACACAAATATTTCAGTTGAGGTCAAATTGACCTTTAAAATGAAACAGGTCATCTGCTAAAAATATAATTTAGGGGTGTCTTCATTGTCATGGAGGTGATCCAGGATCCTGTTGACTGCGTATCCGGGACCCTCAAAAGCGGCTAAAGGCTCGCAGTGGTTTTAGTTAGGGTGGGCACTCCCAGAGAGTCCCACATTGTGTCAGGATCTACCCGAAGATCCTGATTGCATCCATAAGGATTTCCCTGCGATAAAAAGCGGTGTTTTCATTGTATTTCAGGAAAAAAAAGTCCTACAAGAATATCGCATAACTTAAAAGTCTATAATGTTATTAAAAGTTGAACTTGACCTTTGGGAGTCGATAAAGAAGATTTTATAAATATAAATTCCCCTATCAATTTTCAAATTTACGAAAATTATCTAATAATTACGCGAATTTTAATTTTTTTGATAAAACTACATTTTTCAAGTTTTTTGTCGCTTATTTTTTTCACATTCCTGTTTTATCGATATTTCAAAAACATAGTCACGGAAGGACTTGAAATTTCCAAGTTGTAAATTAAAAAATATTTAAGTTAAATCAAAAGATGTTTCAATACGGAATTCACTATTTTCTAAAAGTTAATCAACTAATGAAAATCAATAAACTCATTGCCGGTAAAAGCATTCAGGTTGTATAGGAAATTACCGATGCTTTGAATGGCATACCTCTCGATTGGAGAGCTCCGATTTCCAGGGACCAAGTGTTGTAGTGATGAGATGTCGGCTCGAGTGTCTGTTACAAAGCTAATGTTTATATAGTTATTTACTAGGCGTTTTTAGCCTTTAGGTTATATTGAGAACTGGAATATTGTATGATCTATATTAATACTAGTGGCACCGACATACGTTGTCCTGTACATTGATTTTGAATCTAAACCATTCTCAAATTCACTTGAACACATACAAAAAAAATCATCAAGATCGGTCCAGCCGCTTAGGAGGAATTAAGTGACTAACCCCCAAATACTTAAACGAATCTCAAATTTAAGACATACTTAAACTCATGTTGTTCCTCTTTTTTTTTAATCTGACACGTTGTAGCATGAGTTTAAGTACGTTTTAAATTTGAGATTCGTTTGAATATTTGGAGGATACACACGTACAGAAGACAACTATATATAAAGATAAATAATATTAGCAAGGATGCTCTTTTATACATCGACTTTGAAGTGAGAGGTCTGGGTTCGATCCTGACCAGTACATCTGATATGACAACATGACAGATTTCATGGAAGATACCACACCTTGGGAATAGGGCGTTCCTCCCAGGTATTTTAGGATAGCATGTAAAATTTGTTATAGAATATTTGAAAAGAAATTATATATAGGTATATATTATACAAGCAGTTGCCTGCAGCTTCGCCCGCGTTACTCAACTCCTATATGTCACAGCGTGATGTTATATAGCCTATAGCCTTCCTCGATAAATGGGCTGTCTATCACTGAAAGAATTTTTCAAATCGGACCAGTAGTTCCTGAGATTAGCGCGTTCAAACAAACAAACAAACAATGTGCACTGCCTATTTAAAATAGTATAGATTTTAAATAGGCAGTGCACATTGCTCGCTGAGCCGATGGCTGCTGGGGTTAAAGAAGGAATGGCGATCTCGTATCGGAAAGCGCAGTGTTGGTAGGCCTACCACTAGGTGGACCGACGACCTGGTTAAAGTTCGCGGGAACCCACTGGATGCTAGCGCACAACGTCCCACATACCCACTCTCCCACCTCAGAGCCTTTCCAGGCGTTAAAGAAGAAAAAAAAAACTTCTTAGGAAGTCCTAATATATAAAAAATAAAGCTTCTATTGATAGTATAATATATTGGCTTCGCGACATACTTTCGTATATTTAGTATTCTTCGTTCAATCTGTAACATTTGGTCGTACATTTTCATATTAAAGAATAACTATTTATTATGTGAATTGGACAGACAACTTCTTATATCACTTTGTTTTTATATTGACATTTGTAGAACTTGAAAGTTTTTCGTTATGAGGTAAATTAGCTTTTATCTGGTACTGATATACAGTAAGGGATTTATTTAAAAAACTCAAAATCAGAACAAAGTTTTCTCTAAAATATTTTAAAATAGGTCTTGTCCGCAGCTTTGCTCGATTTAACTTAGATTTAAAGCCATATCCGGATTGATGATGATTACTTTTATAGCCTAAGTTACGACTTTTGACTTCAACTATTCGCCAGTGAAAGTCCCAATCGTTTCAGAGATTAGCCGAAACAAACAGACGGAGAGACAGACAATGATTTTGGAAATTGATTTTTTTGATGTATCTTATAGAAAATAAGAAAAATATTTAATTGCTCCCAACTAAAATCTAAACATAATCACAAGGTAGTTTCACAAAGATATATTGCGAACAATAGAGTTAGCCACTCAGCATTTGTCTCACCATTACAGCAATGGTGAGACGCTAATTTTCAGTGACTCCTCTTTGTCACTTGGAGTGACATCACTGACAGCACTCAACACATACAATATTATTATTTCATATGCATTTACATTTTATATGTTAATTTAGAATGACAAACAGACACTTAAATTTTATTTATTTGTAGAGATTCGTCAGTTTTTACACCATAAGCATAAACGACCCTTACTCTCACTGCTGGGTGTGGGTCTCCTCCAGACAGGAAGAGTGTTAGGCCATAGTTTGGCTGTAAGCAACACGGCATGGGGTGCAGTGTTCAAATCTAAACCTCAAACTAACAAGACCATGTCGCTCCTTCTTTCACCATTATAAATACGAGGACCAACTAAGTCATCATAACATTAATTGTCACTTCTGGGAAGTATGAAGATATCATCATCATCATCATTATCATCATCATCGTCATCATCATTATCATCATCATCATTCTCAACAGCCCCTATCCGTCCAATGCTGAACAAAGACCTCCCTCAAAGAACGTCAAGACGGCCGATCCCTTGCCACTCGCAATGAACACGGACCGGCCATTGCACGAAAATTGTCTTCCCACTCTTGAACTACGAAATATCACGTTGCCGATGTCACGCGTAGAATAAGCTCGTTGAAGTTGCGGTGGGCTGGTTACACACTTAGGAGTATGTATGGCGAAGGGCCAATAAGGTTCAAGAGTGAAGATATCGGTGCCAATATACTAACTGAGTTTTAGAGAACAATAAGTCTCTTGAACAATCGTAAGCAAAAAAAACGTGAAAAGCTTTTTTGAACAATTTTTATTAGTATGACCAAGGCAAGCTCAAAAGAGCTTTATTATCTTGCGATACTAGTAGACCCAAATACGTTAAGGATTATGTTTAAAATAATATAGCTATCAGTGTTGAAGTGTAGTTTGCTTAAATATAATAGTTTTGCGAAAAGTTGTAACGAGCTCATCGCACTGTTACATCAAAGAGAATTATACTACAAAGTGGAAAGTTAAGCGTAATGAGTGTGAGTTTTTATAAAATGAATTTCACATTGAAACTTTACAGATTGAAATCTTCATATTATTGTGAGGGAGCGTAGATTAGAATACCGCGACGATAGAACCATTAACATCTTTCTTCCTCTTCTTCTTCAGATTATTATTATTTTATAGACATTAAAAAATCTTCCGCGAAATAATTTGAATTTGGCAATTAAAACACTCTAAACTGATAGCATTCAATTAGCTAAATTTATATTTCTAGAGCTTTCCGTGTAACAGAAGTTTTTCGAAATAATTAATAGTTTTAGGTCGAATACGTTACCGAAAAATAAACTTTCGCAGTACAAAAGAAGACAAGAATACTAAGTATTTCACGACTTTCGACACTGAATATAAATAAGAGGGAAACCAATTATATGAAGTCTCCTATAGATGTTGAAATATGTCTGGAACAATCCTCTTGTCAACACAACCCTCGTTTTAACCTTAAGGTTACACAAGTCGCTCATCTTTCCATACAAACGCAGAACAGTAATTACTACAATGTTTGACGTTGACCATGAAAAACTAAGTATAATATAAATTGATCTCGTCGTTATCTATGTGTGTATGTACCCAAAATCGTTAAAAAAATATACATTTAATAAATACAAGCTTCCAAACTTTCGTATTTCAACACTGATTTTAACCCAACTTTGGGCGTAAATAAATAGTATACCGAGCACGAAAGCTCAAAAATAAAGCCTGTACAGATATAGTTTAGTTATTCAAAAGATAAAATAATTTTATTTTGAAAAGATACACTAATTAGTTTTTCTATAATAACTGTTTTACTAAAAGGACAATTTCGGAATGAATCATTGTGCATTTCATTCTAGCACGCATTTACGCGCCTTATGTCAGGTGAGATAGCAATCATTTTGTCAGAGTTTGCGGCATCGACTCGTTCAACCTTAACACCTCGTTTATACAACAGAATGTAATGTTAATTTGTGATTTGCAAAACAACTTCAAGGTATAAATGGATGTAAGTCTAGAATTACGCGATTGAGCGAGTAGCGAGAAGACGGTATGGGCCTCCTGAGCGAGAGCGGAAAGGTCCGGGTTCGATCCTGATCCAGGAGGATCAGGAGTGATGCCTAGAAATAGGTTTATCTAAATTTCTACGTACACCTGAACATGAGACCATCGCTTGCTCACCGGTGAAGGAAACATCGTGAGGAAACCTGCATGCCAGATGAGATTAAAATTCTTTGAAGGTGTGTGAAGTTAATCAACCCAAATAGGGACAGCGCATCGGTGAACTATGGTCAAAAACCAGTCTCGCCTGATTTCGAGAAGAAGACCCATGCCCAACAGTGGGACATATAAGGGTTGTAAGTATTGTAAGTGGGACATATTATTATTATAAATCTAGAAGTAAATATTTAGACCCGGTACCCATGACAAGCGTTTAACGCGTGTTTTAATAACGCGCGCTTACAACTACATACTACTAACGCGCGTTAGGATGTGAACGGCTTGAATAAAATTAATGTAGTTGTAAACGCGCGTTAACCGTAACCGGGTCTTAGTGTATAGAAGTTTCATTCAGCAAATCGTATCTTGTTGCAATTTCCGAACATTTCAATGTCTAGCGTCGGCTACTGTAATAGTCAGCTTACTATGTAGTGTGTGGTCGTGTGTTAGAAGGTCATACAATTTATTCGTTCACGGTTCAACCAAAAGGAGTTTGTATTGATAGAAACTCTAATGTGTGTGTTCATAGAACCAACCACCAGTTTACTAAGGAACTAAGTTAACTTGTCTTTTTTTTAAAATAACTATTCAACATATATTTTTTTAATATCCCGTTATTATTTTTTTCGGAAGGATCTATGCTAACGGCCCAAAGGCCCAAAGGCTTCGTCTGACAATTTTGAGCCATTTGGCTGACTTAAGATTGATTATTATTGGGGCCCGCCAACCATGCAGTCTGCGGCCCCACGGCCTCCTGGCGTCGGGTTGGAGGAGTTGGCCCGTTATTTCATAATTTCATTTATATCACTTTAATATTTAGGTCTATCTATCTCCAGGCCCATTTTAGTTTTTATTTTAATAAACCAAATACAAACACTTGTTAGAGGCAATGAGCAAAAGCTTTGTTTAGTCGTTTAACCTAATAAAAGTTAAGACGCTGACAACTTCTAATGAACTGGCTGCTTGGAATAACGGAGTGTTGTTGAAATCAGGCGAAAAATGAAGTATTATTCAGAAAATAACATATTCAAAATATATAAAGCCTTTTGTTTTAATTAAAATTCTTTTTTATTTCAAAACAAATATTTTTGGAGTAGATTTTTTTTTATTAATAGCATATTTTCGAAATTTATTATTTTTTACCCGCGACGGAACGGAGACTGTATATGCGTTTGGGGTGAGAGGCAATTTGTGTGTGCAAACCTATTTTGCCGTTTATCTCTAAGACTACTAGTCCGATTTTGATGCGGTTTTCAGAGGTAGATAGAACTACTAACATGTATATATTAGGATATAAAATAAAAGCGTTTTCATTTTATGTTGTTATTATTAAATTTTACTTATGCTTCTATGGATAGTACGGAGTGGTAGGTGTCTATGGGCGACGGTGATTACATTAACCCGGATGAAGATACTATCTGTTTGCCCCCTCTTCTCTAAAACTAAGAAAAAATACTATACTACCAATTTACTTTATCTTAGTTTTGACGGCCGGCTCCCCACCATGGTTCAAGTCTTGTCATGGCGGTGGGGCTCAGTAGTCTAAAGTGAACCCACACACACCTTGGGCGGAGCAAATTGAGCCGAGGGAACTGCTCTTTGTACAACTTTTAAAAGAAGAGGGGACAAAAGAGCAGGGGACAAGGGGCGAGGATGGGAACCTCACCCCATTGTCTGTTTGCTCAACTGATCCGGGGCACCTCACTAAAGGTGGCATTGGCGGCACTCGTTAGGTTTTAGTGGGTAGAGCTGTGTCCACCTTAGCGCATTTTGGTCGCAGCGAGTCTCGAGTATATAACATTCTCAAATAAATTCCCGGCGTAAAAAAAAGGTTTTCGGCTCGCTGGTCAAGTGGTCAGTCCCACGGGGCTAGGTTAACGTGGAGTTCATTAACTATTAAATGTTTTTTGTGTTTATCTGCAGTTTTTCATGAGTAATATGTATTTAACCCGAGCTAGCTAATAAACTCCATTCTACATTTATTTCAAAATATACAAATTATACTTTTGAACATTGAAATATTTTAATCAAATATATTTTAATTATCATTGTACTGACGTTTGTATGATTGTTTCAGGTACGTATAGCGGACTTTGTTTTGAAAACAATAGGAAAAATTTCGGTAAGCGGTGAAATACAAGTTGTCAATAAAATAAAAATTGCTATTGTGCGGTTTTCAATTGTTTGGATATTTCATAATATTTATTATTTATCTATTGATAAGTATGTATTGATATGATTTGGCTTCTATTAGTAACATACTATAAGGGTGAACGTACACTTATCCGAGCCGAACGAATCGTCAACAAGGCCATAGACATATTAAGGCGATTCGACACCAGCAGGTGAGAGGTTTCATGGGATTACATATGTTCTAGAATCTAGAATACGTTAAGATCGGCTCGTTTGACGCGTTCGCCTGTGTGCGAAATGTGCGTTCACCTTATTTAATAAGAAACAAAATGATTGCATTAGAGATCCCATCGAGTGAAAAAGTTAATCTGGGTAGGACTGATATAATTTTACCCCAAATATATTTGCACAGTTTACTTGAGATTTGTAGAAAAACGATTATTTGTCACAGCAAGCAGAAGAAAACTTGAATAAATTGAGTTTCTTCAGCTGACATCAACCTGTAGTAGAGACTAGACGCTTGTAACAGAAGAGGTAGTGCCATGTTGCTTTGCAGCCGAATTGGGCCGGTACGACCGGGGTACCTCTCGCTCACATAACATCGGCGTCAAGTGACAGCTTTGCTGCCGCGTTTCGTGGGGTTTGTGAGTTTCCGGTGGCCCATTGGGGGGGGATAGAGAAAAGGAGGGAAACGAATCTGCGTAACTTTTGGTTGTGCGTCTATGGGCGTCGGTAGTCAACATAAGATTCCAACTGCTCGGTTGCCTCCTTGAGACATAAAAACTTAAAAAAAAACTTCCATTTATCAGATTTTTAAAGATAAATTCAAAGAAGGAATTTAAGAGCATATATTTTCAAAATAATTATTACAGAATCATTCGTAAATACGACATTTTTACGAGTGAAAATAAATCTACTTTTATATAACCCTATGTACCAAAGCTATATATAGTAAAATATATATTTTACACAAGCAGCTTGAATTTTAGAACGAAATGAATAGTTAATGTATCATTTCGCAGCCCGAGGATTCATCTTGGCTGAAAGATTTATACCGTATGAAATTTCTAGTTACGTCTGTGCACTTACAGATCACGCCGATATTTCTCTGGGTAGCAAAATGTTGCTAGTTGCACGGCATATCATTATGTTTATATATGATCTAACATTGATTTTTCTCATTTTTTTTTCATTCTGTAAAATAGTTAGAAAAAATATTTTTTTTCTAGCAAATCGGATCAACCTAACACACGATTATTTTTGAGTTTGCAAAGGCATTTATTGAAAAAAATCATCTGATTTTCTTTCGTCATTTGTTTGTTATTTTCGGTTAATACCTAATACAAAATGAGGTACTAATCTCATCTTCAACGTAGGTATTGTTTACTTATATTTGTCTATCCACCTTATTACCTAACAAAAGTAATATTTTTTTATGTCAAAAGGTGGTAATGGAGCAGGCGGAGCCTTATGGTGACTACTGACGCCCAAAGACATTCGCACAACCAAAAGTTATGCAGATGCTTTGCCCTCCTTTTCCCTATTCCCCCCAATTGGCCACAAACTCACAAACTGCACGAAATACGATAGCATAGCTGTCACTTGACGCCGGTGTTATGTGAGCGAGAGGTACCACCCCGGTTATTCAGGCCCAATTCGGCCAATATAATAAATAAATAAAAAAACGTATAAAAGAAATCAGCATATTTGACGTTCAAGTATAAATAATTTGCTTATTTTTGCCACGTCCAGAGAGCATGACAACAGTTGATAAAATTAAAATACAGTATATATGTACTATGACCTGAGTGTTGTAAAATATAAAATGTAGGCTTTTTACGTATTGAACGAATAACCTACTTTATGTTTTTTTTTAAATGTAAGTACAGTGTTCTCTAAATGTCATGTTTTAAAGTGTTGTGTTTTATTATTTTTACACAACAATTACATATTTTTAATTGTATTATATTTATTATTGTGTTACATTTAGTCAAGAATTAACATCTTAATTTCGATTAAATCTGGTGAGGCAATAAATAATAATATTCTCAGAAACAAAACGCTTTGATGTATAAAACTCCTCACAGCTAGGGCTTAAAATATGTTACTTCGTATACACTATTTTATATTGCTAGAGTATGAGTTATCAATATAATAATTATATAAGTTTAGTAAGAGGTAGTGCCATATTGCAGCCGAACTGGGCCGGCACGACCAGGGTGGTACCTCTCGCTCAGATAACACTGGCGTCAAGTGACAGATTAGCTGTTGCGTTTCGTGCGGTTTGTGACCCATTGGGGCGATAGGGAAAAGGAGAGCATCAGCATAACCTCTGGTTGTGCGGATGTCTATGGGCGTCGGTACTTTAAGGCTTCGACTGCTCGTTTGCCCCCTTATGACATAAAAAGCTTTATGTATTAAACAACGCATCCGCAGATCACTGCGGATGCGTTGTTTAATTATTGTTGTTTAATTATTTATCAAAATATCAGAGGATTTTGATTTGTAACAGCATTGTTATCTGAAAACCGTAATTCCTTTGAATGTTATAATGGATAGAATGCGCGGAATTCTAGTTTAGAGCCGTCGAGCCATTTAAAGCAAATACCATCGTATGGCTTTATACGCACGCAGAGTTGCATATCGAGCTGTTAGGCTATTTTCGAGGGAACACAACTGAACCGAATTGGGTAAACTTGACTGATCTGGAAACCTCTATCATTAGAGTATACATAATATATAGAGTGCTACTGTCACGCCGCTTCATTGCGCCGATCGTAAGCAGATGCGTTATATATATTTTTTTCCGTAGTGCTATGCCACTTAGCAGCCGAATTGAGCCGGCACGACCGGGGTGGTATCTCTCGCTCACATAATACCGGCGTCAAGTAGCAGCTATGGTCGCGTTTCGTGAGGTTTGTGAGTTTCCGTTGTCCTATTAGGGGGATAGAGGAAAGAAGAGCGGCGCATTTGTATAACTTTTGGTTCTGTGGATGTCTATGGGCGTCGGTAGTCAGCATAAGGCTCCGACTGCTCGGTTGCCTCCTTATTACATAAAAATATATCATATTCCACTGTGATTCCGGGTGAAGCCAAAGGCAGTAGCTAGGTTATATAAAATAGGTTATTTTGGTATTTATGTACTCGATCAACGATTTGAGTACGGATACTTGTTTGAGGCGAGTTGAGGCTTTTTTTTTCAAAAACCGTTCGAAAGCTATACGCGAATACAAACATAGTTTTCTCTGTTGGTTTTTGGTTTAGATTTCATCAGCCTGTGTACACCCAATGTTGGAATAGGCTACCATGTAAGGGTGTACGCATGAAAGGGTGTATATGTCTATTCCATGTCTAGGTAGTTAGACAAGATTTATGTAAACTATATCGCGGTAGGATTTTTAGGGTTGCCTATTTCGTGATGTGTACATTAAAGAAATTTGTATCTTATGTATTTTCATCATAAGTATGAAGCTCTTGTCGTTATGCTGTAACACCAAGACAGACAAATCAAAACGTTTACACTCTTATATCTATACTAATATTATAAAGCTAAAGAATTTGTTTGTTTGAACGCGCTAATCTCAGGAACTACTTACTGGTCCGATTTGAAAAAATCTTTCAGTTAGACAGCCCATTTATCGAGGAAGGCTATAGACTATATAAAATCACGCTGTGATGCCTATACACAGGCAACAGCTAGTCTCTTCATAATATGTTTGTCTATATTATTTATTAAATTGTTTAGATTGTAGGATCTTCTTTGTTTTAATTTCTTTTTTTTTATTTTGCTTTTTTGATAACCTATTATTCTTTTAAATTTTCCTCTACCATAAGGTTGTCTGGGAGAAATCGCTTCCCCAGCGATAAGACCGCCTTTACGTATTATTTTGTAAGTTTTTTTATATTTAAGATGTGTAATTTATATGCACAATAAAGTATATTATTTCTTCTTCTTTTACACGTGAAATGCGAATGTCTTCAAAGCAAAGCTATTAAAATATTAAAACTAAAAATTCACTCAAAATACATTTTCTGCATAAAAATATTTGTTTTTCATAACTAAATAAAATGAGAAGTAAAGGCATAATTAAGAACGGCATCTAATATTATGTACCGGCAAAAGTTTTCCGTCTAGACATTCTTAATATTTACTACTCTTTTTGCTTACAAGATAAATTCCATGAAATATGTGTTGTTATCACAGAAATAAAGGTTATTTAATTAACTGATCACAGTATAAATATATCTTTAATAAATAATATATTTTGAACGACTGAAATTATTGTGATAGATGTGAAATGGTTAAATTCAGGCTAACAACCGTCGTCATGACATGAATAATATAAACATTATTGATTTAGAAAAACTATTGCTGGTATATCAATTTAAGTAACCAACTTTCCATGAGAAATTTTTTCATAGTATTTTTTTTAGTATTTTGCTTACTGCTCTCCTAAATTCAATATTAAGATGGCACCCGATGATGATGATGATGATTGTATGTCTCCATAAGTTATTCATCACTATGAAAACGTAAATGCGAAGAATTGCTGGATTTGGCTGTGCAAGCAATTAGATCTTTCTATAACCTTACCATTTCTTTACATTGCAGATTCGCTCTGTTTATCAAAGCTAGCGTCATATTCGACAACTGATAGACCGAAATAAACTATTATCTATTTTACCTTAATGAAATATCATCAACATTAATATTTTAATTTCAATTATTCAATGGTTATTCAATTGTTTGAAAATTATTCAAATCTAATGATAAATTATCTGTAACCTTCATATATCGATCATTTCATTCAAAGTTAATTTAAATAATTTGGTAGCGCGGTGTGAAAATTATTGCTACAATGTTCCATAATACATACATAATATGTAAGGATATGTATGTATAATTTACTATATGTATGTATATAAGATGTATGATTTATATGATATATAAGTTTAATTTACTTATAGCAACTAAAACAGTTTGTTAAAGTAATTAAGCGTAATAATTTAAATTATAACATACATTTGTTAATTGTTTAAATATATTTCTATTCATAGATTATATATATATTGTTAATTCTTACATAATATTATATTAGCTTAATATTTACATTAATTCTCTACTATCTACTAGCTTTTACGTAAAACAGTATTTTCTGCTAAGTTTCAGGCGTCATTCGGTAAAGCATTCACGTAGGGTTCTGCGGCGCTAGGAGCGCTATCGATTTTCAGCCGACAGGGGGTCGAGTGGGAGGGGGGAGGGGGCCTTCTCAGCTGGGCGTCCCCTCAGTAAACATAAACACAGTCTCTTCACAGGATCGACATCAGTCGAGGTGAAATAACGACGCGGAATATTTATGAAACCCTCGTATTAGGGATTAAAATTCAACTTTTGTAGGTCATCATTGAATACCATTGCAATGATCTTGTCTGAATATATTTTCTATGTGACCCTATAATGTAATAAAGTTGAAGTATGTGTGTATGTTAGGAGAAAAAGGGCGCAGAAGATTCATATACTCTATATTCGGTGCTTATGTTTACTACATGTATGCATATAGCTATACTTACAAACATTTTTATATGATTCGTATAGGAAGTAGGTAAATACATTTTTATTTCATTTTCACCCTTTTTTTTTTCTTTAACGCCGGGAAATGCTCTGAGGCATCCCGCCTGGGGAGTGAGTCTCCGCAGGTGGGTATGTGGGACTCGCTGCGCCCGAAAGATGGTAAATTTACGAAGCTCTACCCACTAAAACCCGGCGAGTGCCACCAATGCCGCCTTGGTGAGGTGCCCCGGATCTGTTAAGCTATCAGGGCACCTCGACGGCTAGTTAGTCCCGCAAGGGACCGACGTCACCTCCACAGACGGGTTGTCCCGCACCACAGAACCACCCCTCCCAACGTCGGGACAGTACAATGGGCTGAGGTTCCCATCCTCGCCCCTTGCCCCCTGCTCTTTTGTCCCCTCTTCTTTAATAAGAGGGGTACACAGAGCCCTCTAGGCTCAATTAGCTTTGCCCAAGGTGCTGGGCTCACCCTAGGCTACTGAGCCCCACCGCCACGTCAAGGCCTGAACCATGGTGGGGTTCATTTTCACCCTATCTAAGCTATGTCCTTTAATATGATCTTAGTAAAAAGTTCCTGAAATATTAACTTCAACTTAAAAAAGACAAACTTCTCAATTCGTTAGTGTTTTTTTAGATTTAAAAACAATATTATAGATTACGCAAACACGAATTCTTGGAACTTAGTTACTGCGCCGGAAAATTATGATAAGTCTACGAATAAATAATAGTATATTATTTATACTTATTATTAGGACTTATAACTTATTATATTATAATAACTTATAAGTCCTAAAATTAATATAAATAAAATACTACATATATAAATACTACATGTCAAATTCATGAGTTTATTACATAATAGTTATTGCTTGGGGGAAAGATATATATTACCATCTACATCATGATTCATGATTGGCCTATTTCTTTTCATTCAATGAAATAAGGCCAACGAAACGCATCACTCGCGTCAATGTAGGACATGCCTTTTTATATCGCAGAGAAATCCTTTATGGACGTAGCCAGGATCTTCGGGTAGACCCTGTCCTAAAAAGGAGTACCCTACTCTAAAGTAAAACCACTGCAAGTGCCTTCGCTTTTGAGAGTCCTGGATAAGGCAGCAGGATAACCTCAGCGATAGGCGGGCCCCGGTGAAGGCCAGACTATTCCTCGTAAGGGGATACTGCGCGGTCGCTACTAAGCAGTTCCCGCAACGTGTCATACCTGGGCTCAGGTTCCCTTCCTGAAGCCCGACACGAGCACAGGAATTTAGGGAATGCCTAGATTTTCAAAACGATTACGTCTAAATCTATAAATGTTCAACATAATCATTATCAACTTTCTTCCGTCCATGTGATAGTTCTCTTTCAAATAATGCCGAGACAATGTACAAACAATAGCTCAAGATTAAGAAAAAATAATCGTGGGCTGGTCACACACTCAGGAGAACGGATGGCCGATGGGCCAATAAGGTTCAAGATTGGAGGCTGCGTTTAGGTATACCGGTGGGAGGGAAGCGCTGTGCCGCGCTCCCGGCTGCATGGGTACCACCATCTTGCTTATTTCTCCCGTGAAACAGCTTTGCTGTGTTTCGGAGAGAAGGGCAAGACAGGCAGTGTAATTACTGGCACCGAGACTTAACACCTTATATCTCAGGATAGGCAACATGTAAATAAGTTGCCTGGGCTCGTTCCAGGTATACTAGTTTATGTTCATGGGCGACGTCGACCACTTACCATCAGGTGGTACGTTTGCCAGTTTGCCTATCCAACTAACATAAAAAAAAAAAAAACAGGTGGGAAGACTATCTCCGTGTAGTGGCCGGTCCATGTTGGATGCAAATGGCGAGGAATCGGTCGTCTTGGCGTTCATTGAGGGAGGCCTATGTTCAGCAGTGGACGAATAAAGGCTGATGATGATGATGAAGAAAAAATAAGTGATGAATGCGCTGATGATCACAGTCTTTTATATATAATTTTTAATGAAGTTACATTATGTAATTAAGTACCTCTGGAGGTATGTGCGCTGTAAAATTAGTTAGGCCTTGATGGAATTACTGTTGTCGCCCTAAATTATACTATTATTACATTAACACCTTCACCTTTTGTTATCCCGGGACATACATTTTGCTAGTATATTGTTTAACCTGTTATAACTTTTATATAATGTTATAATATAATTACGTTTCGGTATTTGTTAGCACTATTCCTAAGCAGTCCATGTACTAAGCGTGCACGCACACGCACACATGGAGCATATCTCTTCCTTAGTACTGCATATGCGTGCGCTCGATTGTACTTCAATGCTAAAAACTAACTTGAAAATATACACCACAACAAAGTCCACAACCATAATATCGACATACGATGTCACGACACCAACACCACTGCAGTAACTTATGACAACGACGTACTGTGGTGTGGAAGTGCATGTACACTTGCATATGTAGTGTCGTAGAGCAGAGCTTTTGGCATGCATGTGCGTGCACTCACATAAACACTTTATAGACTAATTGATTAGTAGTGCTTACAAATATTATAAAACTACTAGTGGCACCGACAGACGTTGTCCTATACATTTTTTTTAAATCTAAACCATTGTCGAATCCACTTGAACACGCACAAAAAATTCATCAAGATCGATCCAGCCGCTTAGGAATTCAGTGACATACAAACGTACAGAAGAATTATCTATACTAATATTATAAAGCTGAACGCGCTAATCTCAGGAACTACTGGCCCAATTTGAAAAATTCTTTCAGTGTTAGACAGCCCAATTATCGAGGAAGGCTATAGGCTATATAATATCACGCTGTGACTAACAGTAGTTAAGTCACAACCGACGCCAGGAGGCCGTGTGGTCGCAGACTGCACGGTAGGCGGGGGGCAACCCCCCACTTTATAAATCAAAATTGAGCCGAATGGGCTCACACTAATCCGATGAATCATCATTAAGGCCTTCGGGCCATTAGCATAGATCCCTCCGAAAAAAAAAAAAAAAACAGTAGTTAAGTTGAGTAAGTTAACGCGGGCGAAGCTGCAGGCAACAGCTAGAATAATATATAAATAATATTTTGAAAATTGATTTTCGTTTCATTACTTACCTATAGATAGCTTAGATACTTAGGAGGTGGTGGTCGTTTGACAAATGCTTATATGTAAATGTATATGTACACAAATCAATGAACGATGAAAAAATGGCTTATCCCATTATTTTCTATGGAAATTAAAAGAAACGATTATATCAGAACTAATGAATTAATGAACGATTATTTAATGAACCAATTCAAGATTTAATAAGGTATACTTAAACTCGTGAAATTCAGGGAAAAGTATCATAACTCAAATATCTGATTCAATTCGGGAATACAATATAAATCTAGTACACTTTTATTAACCTACTTACAAGGTCTGGTGCTTCGTAATTAATTAAAAACGCAACCGTATTAGCAAAGAGTTTTATCACAGTACTTTTGAGAGCTTCGTTTAAAGGTGTGTTTTTATACCTCGTAACATTTTACTGTTGCATCGATTATTTATTTTCAGAATTCACATATTATACTACTTATTCTCCTTTGTTTTATTCGGGACAAAAAAAAAAAAAAAACTATTTCTACATAAATAATTTTGCTCAATAATTATAGAGCACTTGTTGAGTTATAATTGGGCTGTTGAATGCATGAGAATTTAGCGCGTTCCAACAAACGAACTGTTTAGCTTTATTATGTATGTACATTAGTATATATTTTTCTCAAAATAAAAATCGCGATGAAATTAATTATTTCTTGATTTAGCCATCACTGAATTATTATTACTAAAATAATCTTATAATAAGGATAAAGAGAAGAAACTATCATCATATATAATAAGAATAAAAAGGATTGATAAGTTTAGAATGGATAATGTGTTTAGCTCCTTTATTTATCACTAATGACCTTTTTTGTTTGAAGAAAAATTAATTAAGTTGACCGGTAAACGATTCAATGCAAATAGAAATAAAATTATTCAGTTGTAAAATTGTAGTTTCATCAAATTCGTTCGGCACATTAATATAACATGCCCTCTTATAAAATATTTAAATTTATTATTACTAATGTTCGATGATATTTTGCTTTTATAAATGTTTTGTTTATTATTACTGAGATTCATAAATGGTATACCTTTTTTATGCTAGTTGGATAGACAAACTGGCAAACGTGCCACCTGATGGTAAGTGGTCGACGTCGCCCATGACCATAAACCAGTTTACCTGGAACGAGCCCAGGCAACTCAACTATGTGTTGCCTATCCTGAGACATAAGATCTTGTCTCGGTGCCAATAATTACACTGCCTGTCTTGCCCTTCTCTCCGAAACACAGCAAAGCTGTTCACGGGAGAAACAAGCAAGATGGTGGTACCCATGCAGCCGGGAGCGCGGCACAGCGCTTCCCTCCCACCGGTAACCTACCTTTCAAACTATTAAAAAATATGTTCATATTTAGGTCATTGACCTGCAATCGTCATCATCATCATCAACCTGGTCCTCCAACAGGATGAAAGTTGGACATCTTCAATGAACACCAAGACGGATCCTCTTTTTTTATTTTGCGCCGGGAAGTGCTCTTAGGCATCCCGCGGTGGAGGGGTGACTCCACAGAGGGGTTGTCCCGCAATACTGAACAACCCCTTCCAACGTCGGGACAGTACAATGGGGTGAGGTTCCCATCCTTGCCCATTGTCCCTCTGCTCTTTTGTCTCCTCTTCTTTTAAGACGGGTACAAAGAGCAGCTTCCTCGGTTCAATTTGCTTCGCCCAAGGTGCGGGATTCACCTTAAGCTACTGAGCTCCACCGCCACGACAAGGCCTGAACCATGGTAGAGCATGTACTAGACCTTCTGCAGTTTGCTAGTGCATACACTATTGACTCTTTTGCTATTTCAAATTATTTGACTTTCAAACAAAAGTGCGGTAATTAATATAGACTTAATACCTACATAGAAAGTAGTCTCGTTTTACCAGACAAGGAGAGGCTCGTTAAAACTGTTTTTGTGTCTAAAAACTTGAAGGCCCTCGCACCGCAGCCAACTTTTAACTACACGACTTTGTTTCACCCGCCCTCTTTCTAAAGAGGATTAAGTAATATTTGAAAGTAGCTTAAGTGAATGAAGTGATAATATTGTATTACATTAGTCGTCTAGAATGAAGCTAAGTGCTAGTAGGATCTGCACCGACAAGTTATAAAATATTTAACTTAATATTTACTTAGTTTTTATTATCAGTACTATTGAGCAAAAGTTGGAATGAAATAAACTAGGAAATACAGATGTACTTGCTTTTTCTACAAACTTGATTATATTATAAAGTGGGTTACTCTTTGAAACTACGCATCTGAATTAAAACATCTTTCACCAGTAAATGCTACGGTATTACTGATGGCTTAACCATAAAAATAAACATAATCTGTCCGTATATCGCTGTAACTCTAGCCTAGCTCGGACAAAGCAGCGGAAAGAGCTAGGGTAATATAATAAACTAACCCAACCAGTCACAGGGACTGCCGATAGAAGTGAAAACAATACAATTAAATTCAAATACCTATAATACAGGCTGTAAAAGATTATGACAACCGCCGCATGACATCACCTTAGATTTACATTTTAGTGTTAAGAAAGAAGAAAGAAAAAAACAAGTTTACACTTTAAAAATTAAAAGAATGACATTAGCTGTAGCCCTTACTGTAGTACTGTAGTTTGTATCCTACAAAATACGGCTCAATGTCACATTAACCAGAAGACGATCTCCGACCTTCGTGCAATGACCGGTCCGTGTTGGATGTGAGTGGCGAGGTATCGGCCGTCTTGGCGTTCATCGAGGGAGGCCTATGTTCAGCAGTGGACGGATAAATATAATGATAATCCTACCAAATGTATTCTAAAACAGCATATCATCCTACTAATGTTATAAATGTGAAAGTAAGTTTGTTTGTTACGCTTTCATGCGAAAATTACTTAACCGATTATCATGAAACTTTGTACACATATTCTTGGAGGTATCAGAAGTAACATTTTAAGAGGTAGTGCCATGCTGCATTGCATATAACATCAGCGTCAAGTGACAGCTATGCTGTCACTTGCTGCCTGTCACTTCCACTGGCCTATTGGGGGGGGGGGGGGGAAAGGGATGAGGAGGGCTGCGCATCTGCGTGGCCTTGGTTGTGTGGATGTGTGCGTCAGCGCCGTGAGGCTCCAACTGCTCGTTTTCCCCCTGATCACATAAAAAAACGGGATTTTTTTTATGAAAAAAAAAACTCAAATCTTATCCTGCACAGACGAAGTCACGGGCACCAGCTAGTTATAAATAAAATTGGAATAAGCCAGGGATAAGCCTTTAAAAATGTGACGCATATTACCTGATGAAAAGAGGTTGTTAAGCTAAATGTCAATCGCCTGCTGGCGGCGGTAGTTTCGATTCATTAACCTGCAGTCTGCCATTTAGTCTAAACAACTTTACAATGCGTCATGTTGTTCGAAAGTTAGACTTAATAGTGAATGAAACATGGCAAAACTCAACTATGGAAATGACTGGCTATGTCTGAACTCACATTCAGTCCCGCTTTACAATATTTAACTTACATTTATAGTTTCGAAAGTTATTATATTTATTTCGAGCCTATTAAGTCTATGAATTGTTATTAAAAATACCTAGAGAACAAGGAGAGGCCATATAAACAGTTTTATAAGGATCCGCTTTAATTTGGAACTTCATTTCATCTATACAAATAAATAAAATAACCGCTTTTTATGGAATGCATATGGATGTATACACGGTACATATACCAAAATAGTCTTTTTTACAATTTTTGTCTGTCTGTTTGTTCCGGCTAATCTCTGAATTGGCTGAGCCGATATCGATGGGACTTTCACTGGCAGATAGCTGATGTTATAAGGAGTAACTTAGGCTATAAAATAATCATCATAAATCCGCGTACGGCCGTAAATCTAAGTTAACGCGGGCGAAGCTGCGGGCAACAGCTAGTTTTTAGTATTTTTTGTTATAGCTCAGGTAAGTACAATTATATTGGTGACAACTAAAATTTATATGGAAACAATTTCTGAAATAAAGATTTATTATTATTATTATTAAAATATACCTATTGTTAATTTTACTAAAACCTGACAATATTAACTATTGTTTTCTAATGTTTACGCGAATTTCACTCATTATAATGAAACACTTATTTTTCGGATTTTATCGCGGTTTTTTAAGATTTTTACAAGCCCGACGTTTCGGATACTTTACAGCATCCATGGTCACGGGAGGACTGAGGTGTCATACGTCCTAATGTTACAAAGTTATTCGAAACTACCCTATGATACATCAATATTTTGGTTAGTCCTATCTACGCAGAAAGTGCTAACTGTATCTTTAATCTGTGACATATTATGCTTGGATTTTGATTTGATAATATTAATAATGGGATCCCAAGCAGGTGGTAAGAGCCAGCCTTCTTCTCTATTGAAATTAGGATGTTTTTTAATTTCAATAGCCTCACGGATAATCCTTGGTTGGAATCGGTGTTCTTTTGCAAGGACTTGTGGTTTATCAAATCTGGTATAATGGCGAGCTTTGTCAAGACTATGTTCACAGATGGCAGACTTAGTGTAGCGACGGTGTTTTAAATCAGCTATATGTTCTTTGACGCGAGTTTTAATAGATCTTTTTGTTTGGCCTATATAAGAGAGACCACAGTCGCAATCAAGCTTGTATACTCCTGCATATTGTAAGGGTATATGACACTTGACAGATGGTAAGAATTGACCTATCTTTTTTGGCGGCTTGAAAAAGGTTTTGATGGAAGCTCGCTTTAGGATATAGCCAATCTTGTCAGTGACTCCTTTCATAAATGGTAGCACAGCAGGTACTCGCTCAACAGTGGCTGCTTTCACGCGGTCACGGTGATGAAGACGCGGCACCCGAAGCTTGTTGTCTCGCAGTCCTTGCTTAACGTGTTGAAGCTCGGTTGCCAGGTGTTGCTCATCACAGATCCCTTGTGCTCTCTGAAACAAAGATTTACCCACGGTAGCTAACTGTGTTGGATGGTGGTGAGATTCGCCGTTTAGGTACTTATCCGTATGAGTATGCTTCCTACACTGTATGGCTTAAGGTATTGTTGGGATTACGGATCACTAATACATCTAAGAAGGCTAGAGAATTATTTGCTTCTAATTCCATTGTGAATTGAATTTTTGAATTAATGGAATTAAGATGGTCTAGGAATATGGTCACTTTGTCAGATGGTAATATTGTGAAAGTATCATCTACATACCGCTTGTAGAACCTGGGTGTTATGGGCGAAGTTCGCAGAGCAGTCTCCTCGAAGTCCTCCATAAATATGTCGGCAACAACAGGGGATACTGGTGAGCCCATGGCCACTCCATCTACTTGCTTGTAGAAATAACTATTCCACAACATATAGCCAGATGTAAGGCAATGTTCCAAAAGGTCAGCATATTCCATTGGTATGTCATTTTCCCTTATCTTTCTTCTTAATATTGTTATGCAGTCTTCCACAGGTAGGCAGGTGAAGAGAGATTGCACATCAAAACTGACCATTGTTTCATTGTCTCTGAGATGTAGATGTTTGATCTCATTAACAAAATGGTATGAATCCCGAGTATGTGCTCTGGTTTGTCCACGCAGTGGTGACAGTACTTGGGCCACATGCTTAGCCAATCTATAAGTTGGTGAATCGATCTGGCTTACAATTGGACGTAATGGAGCATTAGCCTTGTGTATTTTCGGCAACCCATACAGCTTTAAAGTATCCGAAACGTCGGGCTTGTAAAAATCTTAATAAACCGCGATAAAATCCGTAAAAAAAAGTGTTTCATTATAATATTAACTATGTTTTAAGTTCGTTATTTTCGGTTTTTGTTGTATGAAAATACATTTCCAGCAAGTACAAAATTTGTACCAATAAAAACTGCAAAAGTTTCAAACTTTTAGTGAATTTTAGTTTTTAATTTACGAAACGCCAAAAATATTTTTAGCGCTTCATGTTATTACATTTTAACTAGCAATTTCGACAGGTAAGGAAGGGCCATATTTATTTATTATTGTTACAATTTCATAGACACAAATATGAAAATACAAAAAATACACAATATAATTGCACAACTACTTACTGATAACCACATCATGCATTAAGCAAACATGAACAAGAAAAAAATCAGGGAAGGTCGATAGCTTATGTCCCGAAACCGATCTTGTCGATGTTAATGATAGCAGGCCAAATTTATACTTTAAGATGGAGATTTATTACGGCGGATTCCAAAAACAGTAGCACAAAGTGTCTATATATCTATACTAATATTATAAAGCTGAAGAGTTTGTTTGTTTGTTTGAACGCGCTAATCTCAGGAACTACTGAACCGATTTGAAAAATTATTTCAGTGTTAGATAGCCCATTTATCGAGGAAGGCTATAGGTTATATAACATCACGCTGTGACTTATAGGAGTTGAGTAACGCGGGCGAAGCTGCAGGCAACAGCTAGTATCTTATATTGTACCTTTATGTTTGTCTATTTTTACACAAAAAGACAAGAACAAATGAATAAAATAGTTGATTACCTTTTTAGAACAGAGGAGCTGTTTTCTAACTGATTTTCTTTTATTTTGCTCAGTAGCTGACAAACACTAGAGGAATAGAGTTACAAGGTGGTCGTCATAATTGAAAGTATTTTAGCATTTAGTATATTAAGAGTTATAGTAAGAAATAGTGATGGCAATAACGGCTGTTATACAATAATAAATTATCATGTTGTGTTATTTTGTACCGGTGGGAGGGAAGCGCTGTGCCGCGCTCCCGGCTGCATGGGTACCACCATCTTGCTTGTTTATCCCGTGAAACAGCTTTGCTGTGTTTCGGAGAGAAGGGCAAGACAGGCAGTGTAATTAATGGCACCGAGACTTAACATCTTATGTCTCAGGATAGGCAACACATAAATGAGTGTCCTGGGCTCGTTCCAGGTAAACTAGTTTATGTTCATGGACGACGTCGACCACTTACCATCAGGTGGCACGTTTGCCAGTTTGCCTATCCAACTAACATTTTAAAAAAACTGTTGTTTTCAAACTGCTGTCTGTTATTGTTGATTTATAGACGTTGAAAAATATGAATTGTGACAATAAGGTGCTTATACACACACACACAAAAAGTAAAGTATGATAAGAGCTAGTGCCATGCTGCATTGCAACCGAACTGGGCCGGCACGACCGGGGTGGTACCTCTCGCTCACATAACACCGGCGTCAAGTGACAGCTATGCTATCGCGTTTCGTGTGGTTTGTGAGTTTCCGGTGGCCCATTGGGGGCGAAAAGGAGGGCGGCGCATCTGCGTGGCCTTGGTTGTGCGGATGTGTATGAGCGTCGGCGCCGTGAGGCTCCGAGTTCCGACTGCTCGTTTGCCTCCTGATTACATTAAAAAAAAGTGTCGACTGAAATTTTCGTCTGAATTTTTTCCGTCTAGCCCCCTTTCGTGACGCGCGATAAGGAACTACGTTCCAAAAATTTAGCAATTTTGACCTTCATTAGGTACCTCGTATTAGTGATAATAATAATCGCAATATTATCGTGTTTCAATGTTGTTGTAATAATGACCACCACTAGTAAGAAAAAAAACACACGAACTCATAACCTCCTCCTTTTCGAAGTCGTTTAAAAATGTAAAGCAGCATATTTCGATAAAGAAATACAGCAGTAGACAGCCGTTTTTTAATCTAGATTTATTTAAAGGTTTTAATCCAGGGAATATGCCAACCCCGTTGTCCCCGGCAAAAATTAGTACTGTTACGTCTCAGAATTTTCAATTTTCATTCGTCTCAGAATTTTCAATTTTCATTCGTCTCAGAATTTTCAATTTTCATTCGTCTCAGAATTTTCATTCGTCTCAAAATTATAAATAAATAGTCCCGGGTAAATTTTATGTACGGGTAACTTGACCTTTATCTGTTTGTCTATCTTACTTATCATGTATAGTCGTTATTATGTATCTTATATATTTTTATGTTAACAAAAAAAAAACTACCTAGCATGTTATGGTCCTTCAAAAAACACAATTCCTTGGCATTGAGTAATTCGAGAAAACAAGTTCGTTTATCTTCGACATATTCCCACCGGCATCTGGAATTTCCTTGAGCGCACTCGAGTTCATACATAGAAAAGTATGTTGTGAATAATATATTTTTATATATATTTTCAAGGTAAACGTGAGGTTTTTGTAGTCGATACAAAACTCCTAGAGGTGTGGTAGGACTACTGGAAAAGGTTTAAAATAGTCCTGTAAGACTATTTTCTAGACCACAATCTTTGGTTTCAGCCATTAAGGCCTAGTAGCCCGGTCAAATTAGACCTAAAATTGGAGTGAAGTTACAAAAATTTGCACCCAGCTGATAATTGGCAGGATTGTTCAAAGTTTTTAAGATCTGGTGTGTCTAGATTACCTATTTCAACTTCGGCTTCTTATCATAAATTAGAATCACTTATGAATCCCCGAAATTTCCGAAATATCCAACTTCTAGAGTCGCGTGTAATCTAACTAAAAGCCGCATCTTCAACACAAAACTACCCACAATTTGTATGTTAATTTTCTATGTGTCGGTCTAAGATTTGAATGTGTAAATGCGGATCCCTTATATATAACGTTACACTTTTGTTTTATTAAATTAACATATGGAATTACGTTTTAGGGTTCTCTTAGGGTTTGTGCCATGAGAGACTGTTCCACCATGGTTCAGGCTTTGACGTGGCGGTGGGGCTCAGTAGCCTAAGGTGTGTTCAGCACCTTGGGCGAAGTTAATTGAGCCGAGGGGGTTTTTTGTACCCCTCTTATAAGAAGAGGGGACAAAAGAGCAGGGCTGAGAACGGGAACCTCACCCCATGGTACTGTCCCGACGTTGGCAGGGGTTGTTCTGTGGTGCGGGACAACCCCTCTGCGGAGGTGGCATTGGAGGTACTCTCTGGGTTTTAGTGGGTAGAGCTGCGTCCACTTACCAGCTTTCGGGTGCACCCAGTCCCACATACCTGCCTGGGAAGACCCACTCCCCAGCAGGATGCCTCAGAGCATTTCCCGGGGTTAAGGAAAAAAAAGTGACTGACTTGTAAAGCCTTATATCTCGGCTATTTTCTTCTAATTTCAAAGTTATCAATATTATCTTTATATATATATTTCTTGTGTGCGTGTGTATGTCACTGAACTCCTCCTAGACGGCTGGACCGATTTTGATGAATTTTTTTGTGTGAGTTCAAGGGGATTCGAGAATGGTTTAGATTCACAAAAATATATATATATTTTGTACAGTATATTTATATAATTATAAATATATTTATTATAAATATAATATAACTAGTGGCACCGACAGACGTTGTCCTGTACAAAATTTTGTTTGTGAATCTAAACCATCCTCGAATCCCCTTGAACTCACACAAAAAAAATCATCAAAATCGGTCCAGCCGTCTAGGAGGAGTTCAGTGACACACACACACACAAGAAATATAATATGATAGTTAAAAAAATATGCACACATTCAGTTTTCACGGGTTGAAAAGAATAAAGACCGAATATTTGATTATTTTTTGCATTTCATGAAATGATATGGTTCTTTAAGGGGCCATTCATTAAATACGTAATGACAATTTTGGTAATTTTTGACACCCCTTGCCCCCATGTAAGTATACATAAGATTTCTCGAATATCTGACGTCTTACGTAAGAAACCCCTTTCTATCTTGTTCTTCTAAAATCTAAATAATAAAATGTTAGAAAAGCATCGGCTCGACTAACACTTATAGTTCAACGTGAATATTTTTTTTTTACTTAACAACTAGTAAATAATAATTTTAATTATGTTCGTCTGCTGCTATTAGATTTAAATAAAAACTATATTATTATTAGACAACTATTTAGTCTTTGGAATATCAATATTAAAATTAAAAGTGATTTTTTAAATAATTTTAAAGTCAGCAAATATAAATCAGTCAAACTACAAATTATACTTTGCATAGAATAATAATCGAGTAGTTTCAAATTAGTCTTTAAAATATAAATTATACAAGTGAAAGGTATTAATTAATCTTTGTCCGGAGTCCGGACTGAATGGATTATTCAGCCATGTTGTCCAATCGAAGATAATTGGTAACTCATCAGATGCAATGGTAGATGGAATTTCGTTAGGTTAGGTTAATGACACTTCATCCCCCTCTAGCCACACACTATAAAATGAAGAAAACTATTCAAAATCCAAAATGGGATTAGATTTCTAATGTTGAATTTTGATTTACAAAGTATTACGTAAGAATGAGTTTAACCCCCCTGCCCCCCTACATAAGGACATGTAGTTTTTATTAACCCCCTCCCCCTCAGTATCCTTACATAATTAATGAATGGATTAGGGGTAAGACGCGTAATCAGATGATAAACGCACAACATATCCTATATGTTACTGGGTTATTATAGGAAATACACGTTTATACTAATGTCCTCCTTATAAACTAAAAAAACACTTCGCAGTTAATATCTCGTAATTAATTTATGAAATAAAAGAAGTTCACGGTACTAGTTCCATGCCATTGTGTAAACAAAACCGCGGAACATGGCCTACGACAGCTGTGTAAATGGAAATGTCGCGATTCCAGTTTTCCGGGCTCTTTACGTCGCGCACTGGTTTCGGAAACAGTGTTGTGATAAAGCGTCTTATGTTGTGGAATATATTTAGACATGTCTAGACCTATTTAAGCATTGAAATATTTTACCGGTAGGGATGTACACTTTCGTCTGCAAGGGTACCGCCATCCTGCTTGTTTCTCCCGTGAAACAGATTTGCTGCGTTTCGGGGAGAATCAAAGAAAAAAGGCTCAATTAGCTTCGCCCAAGGTGCTGGCTCAGCCTAGGCTACTGAGCCCCACCCCCACGTCAAGACCTGAACCATGGTGGGGAGGGATGTACGCTCTTGTCTGATGGATACCTACCACTATGTTCCTTGTTTTTCCCGTGAAACAGCTTTGCTGTGTTTCAGATAGAAGGGCAAGACAGGCAGTGTAATTACTGGCACAGAGACTTAACATTTTATGTCTTTGGATAGGCAACACGTGAATCAGTTACCTGGGATCGTCTCACGTTTACTTGTTTGTGTGTCTTACTATCAGGTTTATTATATATTCCAGTTGGTCTATTTAACTTTAAAATATATCCTAGGTTTCAAAATGTATAGAACCTTTTGAAACTTAGGATATTTTTTATTAAGTTGATTAGCAATCTATCTAAATGTAGAAAATTGGATGAAAGTACCTTTTTTGTTCTTTAACGCAGGAAAATGCTTGAGGCATCCCGCGAGGGAGTGGGTCTCCCCACGCGGGAATGTGCGGATCGCTGCGCCCAAAAGCTGGTAAGTGGATACAGCTCTACCCACTAAAATCCGGCGAGTGCCACCAATGCCGCCTTTGGTGAGGAGCCCGGATCTAATAAACAAACAGGGCACCTCGACGGCTAGTCAGTCCCCCAAGGGACAGACGCCACCTCCACAGAGGGGTTGTCTCGCACCACAGAACAATCCCTCCCAACGTCGGGATAATACAATGGGGTGAGGTTCCCGTCCTCGCCCCTTGCCTCCTGCTCTTTTGTCCTTCTTATGAGAGGGGTACAAAGAGCCCCCTCGGCTCAATTAGCTTCGCCCAAGGTGCTGGGGTCACCCTAGGCTACTGTGCCTCACCGCCACGTCAAGTACCTTGCAATGAATACTTTAAAGAAAATTACTTCATTTATAATAATATATAATAATAAAAAATTGGTTGTCTGTAAAGTTGGCTTACGGACGATAGTTTAACGTGACATCATCATAGCAAAACATTCATGAAATGATTGCTTACTTTTATGAATAAAATTGAATCATATCAAGCTTACAATGGGCGTAACGAGACAATGAGCGTTACGGGACAACGAGTCATCCTTTTTCGTTCAGCCGGAGTTTATCGATTTATAAGACGTTGTCACGTTAAAAATGACGTAATGACGTTTATAAAAAAAGTGTGCCGAAAGTAAGACAGTAAGGTGATTATATAAGAGTTTTGATTTTATAGTAACTTCATTAGGCCAAATACATCGATATCTGGCTTACACTCTCAAGTTTATTTTTTCTGTATACTTTAACATCAATCAATTTTTGAACAGATTCGATCGCATTTTTCGCCAAAATTCCGCCATTTTTTACATACGTAGGGTCTGTCACTGTCAATTAAAACGAATCTAACGACATTTTCCCAACCCGACGCCAGGAGGCCGTATGGTCGCAGACTGCACGGTTGGCGGGGGGCAACCCCCCACTTTTATAAGCCAAAAGTGAGCCAAATGGGCTCACCCTAATCCGATGTAGAATTAGGGCCTTCGGGCCGTTAGCATAGATCCATCCGAAAAAAAAAACCGATATTTTCCCATTTCAAACCCATCAACGCGTTCAGCGAAAACGCAGCCTATACTTTTAGTGCAGTCGCTTATAAAAGGAATTCTCAGATTGCCATTTGATTTTTAATGAGTTCAGAACAAATAATAAAATGTCATTTAACATTCTCCATTTATTTTTACACTTTCATTTTATTATGAAAGTAAATAAGTATTAACAACTTAATTAAATCAGTTCAAAATTCTGAATTACTCACTGAAATTAATTTGATAAAACCATATAAATTAAGCTTTAATGTATTTTCGAAAAGGAGCTTACGTTCGCGAAGCTTCCAGCCAGATATTATATCAAATTGTTTCTTCTGGCTTACAGAAGTGTTGAATTAAAACAAAAAACAAAATGTACAATAGGAATCTATATTATTAGTATAATCTATACTTGTGCGATGGATGGATGGAGGCCGATGATGATGATGATGATTATATATTATAATTAATATGATTTGTTTAAATGTATTTAGTGATTAAACTCACCATGTCCTAATGTTATTGTATCATAGAGACGATTATTTATTCGCATGAGAAATAAATTTATCTTAAACCTAAAAGAGAGAAGATTTTATTTTTGTTTGTTACGTAATAGTCTTTCTTGAGTCTATAGAAATAAATCATCATCAATACGGCTGTAAATCTAAATTAACGCGGGCCAAGCTGCGGGCACCAGCTAGTGATAAATAAAAAAACTAAAAAGTAATTTTTTTTGCTAATAAAAATAAATCTTCGAAATTGCCAGACGGTTTGAATAATACTTTTGTTTTATAGGAAAGTTTTTTTTTTCATTGTAGTACGGGTAAAACCACTGGGAACGCGTTTAGCTTTTAATAAAAAAATACAATATTTTCGTAACACAGAAAAATAATAGTTTATTTGGGGATATGTTTGTATAACCTTTTTTTTTTTTTTTTTGTTTTCGCTGGGGAATGCGTTTAGGCATACCACCGGGTCCGGGGGGCCCGGAGGTTATGTGGGACTCTCTGCGCCCGAGAAGGTGATAAGGTGGACGCAGACTCTACCCACTAAACCCCAGCGGTGTTCACCTCGTCGTCTGGCTGACCCGGCGCGAGAGCTATTGACGTCCGCACCGGGCCACAACGGTGTGCCATCTGGCACTCTCCTCTGGAGGCAGGGGGGTCGACATCCCCTCCTCCTACTCCGCTTAAGGCACCCTTAACACACAAGGGTGCCTTATAGCCTGGACCTTAAAGGCGCGCGGCGGATCCCCCGATCGGCCGCGCACAGGTCCCTCACGGCGGTGCCACCGCCTGTCGCCGCCGTGCTCTCCTGCGGGAAGAGGCGCCAGTACGCTTTCTCTCCCGCTCCGCCTCCTCCTTCTGCGAAATCACTACCTCGCAGAACGAGAGGACCTTCTGCCATGCGCTCTCACTGTCAGTCATCGCTCGGATGACCGCAGGGAGTGACAGGTCCGCGCCCACTTCAGCGATAAGTGGCGCCCTTTCCTCTGCCCAAGCTGGGCACTCCGCCAAGGTGTGGTCTGCAGTGTCTTTACTGCTGCCACAGTGATGACACCCTGGCGAGTCCTCCGCTCCTGCCACCTTCCACAGATACCTTCCAAAGCAGCCATGCCCCGTCAGGATCTGCGCAAGGTGGAAGGTGATTATACCGTGCCGTCGATCCACCCACTGCTCCAGGATTGGACCGACGGCCGACACCGTGCGCTGACCCGCACTCGGCTCATCCAGCCGCTCCTTCCACTCGCGGAGCACTCGCCTTCTCATGAGCCTCCGCAAGCTCCCCTCGTCTCCCTCAGCCTCGTCATCATTAGAGACCTCCTCTTCGGCTTCTGCTCTCCTCCTTCGCAAGAAG
The DNA here is from genome assembly GCA_963853865.1 of Helleia helle. Lineage (NCBI taxonomy): Eukaryota > Metazoa > Arthropoda > Insecta > Lepidoptera > Lycaenidae > Helleia > Helleia helle. Next base: position 14,250,471 of record OY971426.1, on the reverse strand, counting down.
TACGCCAGGGCACCTGCCACCAGGTCCAATGGTGCAGAGCCCGCCAGTACGCACGCAGCCTCCTATGAGGTAGTGCGATACGCACGGACGGCCCTGATCGCTATAGCTCTCTGCGGACGTCGCAAGAGAGCCACGTTTTCTCCCGTCAAAGCGCTCGCCCATATCGGCGCGCCGTACAGCCCCATGGACTGCAAATGTTTGTATAACCTAAAGCTGGGCGGATGAAGAATAAAAATAAACAGTAGTCAAAAAAATGTTATCAAATTAATATTGGAGAAGAATATGAAAATTTATTAAAACCATTTTACAAAAAATTAAAACCGACTTCAAAAATACTAAACTAAAAAGTAATAAAATAACTGTGTTTCTTTAATTTTAGTGCTTACAACTTATAATCAACTTAATATTCTACTAATGTACAAGCTTTGCGTTTACCACGTCATTATAGTTTCTTTTGGAGTCGGTGTCAGCCAGGGTAGGTAGGTAGGGTACAGCAACAAATACGACACGTTTTGCTTTTATACTATACATATATTTAAGATTTTACTATATAATACACATATTTAATATACATTCATGACCAAGTAACACAGAAAGTATATTTGTTTTCTGGCGGGATTCGAACCCGCAACCTCCGGCTTGAGCGCCAACGCGCTTACCATTGGGCCGCAGAGGTCGTCCAAAGATTAATTACTATTGTAAATAATATTTATATCTTTACATATTATTATGTTGTCACTTGAAAAAGTGAATTAAATTGCCTAGACCTCTCTTAACGTGAAAATGATTCACATGATAGTCTTAAAAAAGCTAAATTAAAAATTTTGAAAAAAACCCACGACGCGGGATTGTTAAAAGTCAATTGAAAAATGAAAAACCGCATCAAAACAAATATTTACTGCAGCGCCCCCTGGTAAGTTATAATCGTAACACCTATCTAAGAACATGCACCAATCAAACCCAAACCCATCATTGAAAATCGCATCAAAATTAGAATAGTAGTTTTGGAGAAAAATGGCAACATTGAATTGTACAAAAAACGTTTGCTGCAGTGCCCTCTGTAGCCCGATTCACGTAACTATTACCGATCCAAATGTCGTTGAAGTTCAGAAATCGTCCTATTCAAAAAAAGTCATAAATGTGTTACTTCAATAGGACGTAAACTCAATAGGATCGAAACTCAGCGAACCGTCAACGACAAATGAATATTGTGGTAGAATTTATCGCGTAATATTGCCAGCACGATTGTTACAAAAAATTATAAAATAATTTGCATAATTACTCGCGAAAGTATGATGATTTTGGTTCATATTGATATCTTTTCTGCAATTCTATCCCAATCTATGACTAATGCATGAATTAGATCATAAGAAACATCGCTTTTGTGTTAAAAAAAATATTGAATCTCAAGTATTGATATTTTGACGTTGACGTATCGACTTCGAAATTGAGTTTGGAATCGAATTTACACAGTTCAACATAAATAAGTTTTTAGTGTTCGATTGCGTTGCTTAAAGTGTTTTTTATTAAAATTATAGCACGACTGGCACTTATTTTTGGGTAACTCCAATAGGATAGATCTAAGACAAAGGCGAAATCTAAGAAGAATGGCGCGTTATATGCCAATAATGCGTTCACCATGAGTGATGTTGAGTTTAAGAGATATAATCGCCTCAGCAAGTAGCTTTGAAGTTATTTATAGCGATTTCGATTTGTAAAAGGTACTTATGTCAATAGAAATATCTATAATCTAACCTCTTCTATAGTTCATCTTTTCTCTTTATTTACGGCCTATGTAATTGTAGGATACATAAAAAATATTATATCTCAAATTATTTTATTATTGATTGGTTCTACATTGTTCTTCATATTATGTGATACCTATCTATTAATATAAATCAAATAAGTGCTAATTATAATAATCTATTTGACTTATTGAGTTACATATTATACATATTTACATTAATTTCAGATTTTATGAAAACTTCCAAATAACATCCGTAGTAAGTGCTATTGATGGTACTCATATGGCTATCATACATCCAGCCCAAAATGAGAGGTTTTATAACAGAAAAGGATTTATTTCACTTAGGAAATGTTTTAATTGTGAGTGACTCTTAGATTCTGTAATTGTATAATTTAGTTTTAATAATGCCTTTTCTTTTTTTAGTAATACCTTTAAAATGTATATATTATAATATTGATACAATATATTATACAATTTAAACAAATTAATTATATATATATACCTATTAATAGGTATTTCATTTAGTAATACCTTTAAATTGGCAAATAACATAAACATTATATAGGAATCTTAAAATGTGTTCTTTCCTTTTTAAATTTTGGGGAACTTGTTTATTTACTTGTTAAGTCTAAGTTAAAATCATAATAAAGTGATCATTTGTTTCATATATTAATATTATATTGCAATAATTATATTATGTTTTAGGAGACACGGGCTATGCCCAAAGATCTATTATGATGACACCTATTTGGATGCTCCGGCTGGCTCACCTGAAGAACACTACACCAAGTTTCATTGCGTGGCACGCAATACAGTAAAGCATACTATGGGTGTTCTGAAGAATAGGTGGTGATGTCTCCTAGGCCACAGGGTCCTTCACTATGATCCGGACACAGTTGTTAGAATTATAAACACTTGTTGTGTTTTACACAACATATGTAATGAAGCAAGCTTTAGTCAGAATGACAGTGAGGATACCATACCACCTTGTTCAGTAGAGGAAAACAGCACCCAGGAAACAAGTAGGCAGGAGCTTCCAGAGTTAGTGTGTGTGAGCTATGGACTGCGAAGTGTTTTTAATGTTTTCATTAAACTCTTGTTAAACTATTATTTGTTTTTATTTGCCTATCTATATCTTTGGCCATTGATTGATATAATAAATATTACAATCACAGTATTTATAAAAATAAGTACTAAAATACTTAACAATAAGCCTTTTGTTCTCTTTTAACCTAAGGTAGCAATATTTAAATAAATCACAATATGTATTTAGCTTCTAATATTTAAATGTAACACAGTTTATATTTCCCTGTCTATATTTTTGGTCATTGATTGATATATTGATCTATATTACAATCACAGTATTTATAAAAAAAAGTACTAAAATACTTAACAATTAATCTTTTATTATCTTTTAACCCAAGGTAGCAATATTTAAATAACTCACAGTATTTTGTAAACAAATTAAGCATATCTTTATGAGTAAAATATGCACTTAATTTACAATAAACACCAAGATGACCAATCCCCTCTTCCTATAAGAGCAGCCCCTTCGGTTCACTTGGCTTTGCCCAAGGTTCACTGCTACTGGGCCTCACCGCAACGACAAGGCTTGAACCATAGTGGGGACCTATAGGTATCTTAAACAAGTTAAAACTTTAACGAAGAAAGCTCTATCTGTTCAAGATAAGGTAGACCTTATCTTGAACAGATAGAGCATCTCTCCTTTGCTGTCTTGGTATCAATGGAACAAGATCCTCAATAAGGCTATACACCAATTACTTGGTAAGTCTGTAACTTTTAATGAACTGCGTGTACCTACGTCATGGTCACAAAGGCATTATATTCATGTTATTTCGGCATAATCAAAGCTATCAGCATCATCTAAAAGAAGCCAGTAGCCCGATTTAAGTACGTAACTGTTACCGATCCAAATGTCGTTGAAGTTCAGAAATCGTCCTATTGAAAACAAGTCATAAATTCGTATTCACGTGTTACTTTAATAGGACGTAAACTCAATAGGATCGAAACTCAGCGAAACGTCAACGACAAATGAATATTGTGGTAGAATTTATCGCGTAATATTGCCAGCAATATTGTTATAAAAAATTATAAAATAATTTGCATAAGTACTCACGAAAGTATTATGATTTTGGTTCATACTGATATCTTTTCTGCAATTCTAGCCCAATCTATGACTAATACATGAGTTAGATTATAAGAAACATCGCTTTTGTGTTAAAATAATATTGAAAATATTGATATTCTGACGTTGACGTATCGACTTCGAAATTGAGTTCGGGATCGAATTTACACAGTTCAACAAAACACACACTTTATACTTAAAAAAGTTTTTACTTTTTAGTGTTCAATTGCTTTCCTTAAAGTGTTTTTATTAAAATTATGGCACGATTGGCACTTCTTTTTAGGTATAATAAAGAACTCCAATAGGATAGATCTAAGACAAAGGCGAAATCTAAGAAGAATGGCGCGTTATATGCCAATAATGCGTTCACCATGAGTGATGATTAGTTTAAGAGATATTATCGCCTCAGCAAGGAGCTTTGAAGTTATTCATAGCGATTTGGATTTGTATAGTATCTACGCGTTATAAGGTATGTCAATAGAAATATCTATATTCTAACCTCTTCTATAGTTCATCTCTTCTCTTTATTTACGGCCTATGTAATTGTAGGATACATAAAAAATATTATATCTCAAATTATTTTATAATTGATTGGTTCTACATGTAATCTATTTGACTTATTGAGTTACATATGTAGATATTTACATTAATTTCAGATTTTATGAAAACTTCCAAATAACATCCGTAGTAAGTGCTATTGATGGTACTCATATGGCTATCATAAGTCCAGCCCAAAATGAGAGGTTTTATAATAGAAAAGGATTTTACTTAGGAAATGTTTTAATTGTGAGTTGACTCTTGGATTCTGTAATTGTATAATTTAGTTTTAATAATGCCTTTTCTTATATTAGTAATACCTTTAAATTGTATATATGTAAACAAAGTGCGTAACACTTCATTTAGTTTCTACAGTTTGAATTTGCCGCGTAATAACTTAGATGTATAATTTATCTGTGAACTTGTTTAATTCTATGGAGCTGTCAGCCATATTAAATTATTAACACGTTATGTTAAAGATAGAGGTTAAACTATGGAAGAATTATATTGTAATTAGAATATTTAAATAATAGTGATTAATAAGAACTGGTGAAACAATAGCTTGAAATGTTGTTTCTCTTTTCAGGTGAGTTTGTGATTAATTAATGTTAACACAATGTTTTGTAAAACTAGTTTGTAATAAATTAAATAACTCTTTTCAGAGCAACTCAATTTTAGTTTTACTGTTCACCATAATATCCAAGGATAATAATAAATTAACACATTATATATATTATAATATTGATATATTATACAATTTAAACAAATTAATTATAATATATATTAATAGGTATATTCTTTTAGTAATACCTTTAAATTGGCAAATAACATAAACATTATAAAGGAATCTTAAAATGTGTTCTTTCCTTTTTAAATTTTGGGGAACTTGTTTATTTACTTGTTAAGTCTAAGTTAAAATCATAAGAAAGTGATCATTTGTTTCATACATTAATATTATATTGCAATAATTATATGTTTTAGGAGACTCGGGCTATGCCCAAAGATCTATTATGATGACACCTATTTGGATGCTCTCACTGGCTCACCTGAAGAACACTACACCAAGTTTCATTGCGTGGCACGCAATACAGTAAAGCATACAATGGATGTTTTGAAGAATAGGTGGCGATGTCTCCTAGGCCACAGGGTCCTTCACTATGATCCGGACACAGTTGTTAGAATTATAAACGCTTGTTGTGTTTTACACAACATTTGTAATGAAGCAAGCTTTAGTCATCTACAGGATACCATACCACCTACTTCAGTAGAGGAAAACAGCACCCAGGAAACAAGTAGGCAGGAGCTTCAAAAGTTAGTGTGCGTGAGCTATGGGCTGCGAAGTGTTTTTAATGTTTTTATTAAACTATTGTTAAACTATTATTTGTTTTTATTTGCCTATCTATATTTTTGGTCATTAATTGATATTTTATAATCAATATTACAATCACAGTATTTATAAAAATAAGTACTAAAATACTTAACAATAAGCCTTTTATTCTCTTTCAACCTAAGGTAGCAATATTTAAATATATCACCATATTTAGCTTCTAATATTTAAATGTAACAGTTTTTTTCCCTGTCTATATTTTTGGTCATTGATTGATATAATCTATATTACAATCAAAGTATTTATAAAAAAAAGTACTAAAATACTTAACAATAATTAGTCTTTTATTATCTACAAAAATCCGGCGAGTGCCACCAATGCCGCCTTTGGTGAGGTGCCCCATATATAATGAGCAAACAGGGCACCTCGACGGCTAGTCAGTCCCTCAAGGGACCCACGCCACCTCCACAAAGGGGTTATCCCGTACCAAAGAACAACCCCTCACAATATCAGGACAGTACAATGGGGTGAAGTTCCCATCCTCGCCCCTTGTCCCCCTGCTCTTTTGTTCCATCTTCCTATAAGAGCAGCCCCTTCGGTTCACTTGGCTTCGCCCAAGGTGCTAGGTTCACCTTAGGCTACTGGGCCCCACCGCAACAACAAGGCTTGAACCATAGTAAGGACCTATAGGTATCTTAAACAAGTTTAAACTTTAATGAAGAAAGCTATCTGTTCAAGATAAGGTAGACCTTATCTTGAACAGATAGAGCATCTCTCCTTTGCTGTCTTGGTATCAATGGAACAAGATCCACAATAAGGCTATACACCAATTACTTGGTAAGTCTGTAACTTTTAATGAACTGCGTGTGTGTCATGGTCACAAAAGCATTATATTCATGTTATTTCGGCGTTGACGCTCTTTTAATCGGTCTTCCCTATCAGCAGCATCTAAAAGAAGCCAGGCTAAGCCGAGACTCATTGTAAAAATACGGGAACACGGTCTATCAACCTCCGAGTCAAGGGTCATTCACAGGGTATCACACAAATCTTCAAAGTTTAAGAAAGTCGAGAAAAAGTTAAACAACAACTCCAAATAATTAACTTTACTTCAACTGCTTGTTAACCGTGAATGTTTGACGTTTAATCGTTGACAGCCAATCGAAAAAAGAGGTGAATACCGCGCAAGCCACGGTTAACGTCCGTCTAACGTACGTGAATACCCCCTAACGATTCGTCGATAGAACTATAATAGGATCGTTTCTCGATCGTCATATATTTGTTACGTACATACGAAACGCTGTCAAACCGTGGATGTCGCTACGATATCGTTGAAGTTTTGTTACGTGAATCGGGCTACAGGCTAAGCCGAGACTCATTGTAAAAATACGGAGACACGGTCTATCGACCTCCGAGTCAAGGGTCATTCACAGGGCATCACACAAATCTTCAAAGTTTAAGAAAGCCGAGAAAAAGTTAAACAACAACTCCAAATAACTAACTTTTCTTCAACTGCTTGTCAACCGTGAATGTTTGACGTTTTATCGTTGACAGCCAATCGAAAAATAAAGGTGATTAACGCGCAAGCCACGGTTGACGTCCGTCTGACGTACGTGAATACACCCTAACGATTCGTCGATAGAACTACAATAGGATCGTTTCTCGATCGTCTTTTAATTGTTACGTGCATACGAAACGCTGTCAAACCGTGGATGTCGCTACGATATCGTTGAAGTTTTGTTACGTGAATCGGGCCACTGGTGAGTTATCAACGTAATACCTATCTAATAACATGCACCAATCAAATCCGCACCCATCTCTAGAAACCGCATCAAAATCGGACAAGTAGTCTCGGAGATAAACGGCAAAATGGGTTTACACACAGAAACTGCCTTTCACCCCAAACGCATATACAGTCTCCGTTCCGTCGCGGGTAAAAACGACAATTTACATTAAATAGCAACGATATTTCCGGTACTTTACCGGAGGGTTGCACTTTGCCGCCATCTTGCTTGTTTCTCCCGTGAAACAGGTTTGCTTGTTCTGGTGTACCGATTGTCCGTTTGCACCCTCTTATATAAAAAAAATGTAATGTCTCAGGATAGGCTACAAATGAAAGAGTTGCTTCTAGGGCCAGCATGCGCGCATGACAAAATTTTGTCTACACCTTTTCTCGTATTAACTGTATGAAATAATACGAGAAAAGGGGTCGACTAAATTTTAACGTTTTATTTTATTTTTTTATTTTATTGTTTTATTTTTTGGCTAGTTTCAGGTTAACTTGTTTATATTCATGGGCGACGCTGACCATTTACCATCATGTGGCTCGTCTACGTCTACGTCTCGTCTCGTACCACAGATATTCTGTTCTTAATATTTCTATGCAAGTAACACAAAAAAGGTAAGACAACTCTTGCCCCATGCTATTTCGATTCTCGTTTTTACGTTTTAGTCTCCTCAACTGTTTAATTTTCATTCTTCCTCCCTACTGCTGTTCTATACAATATGTTATTTATCTCACATGGCGCAGTAGGTCATTGTGACTTCAAATTAATATTCGTGTTCAAAAATTAAATAATTGGGAAATAAATTGGCAAGCATGTACTTATTTGACAATATCTTTATCCTGTACGTGATCTTTAATTAATACGAACAAGTTCGGAGAACTGGGTTCGATCACAAATACGCGAAAAACAAATGACCGTTGGGCCAAAAGGGTGCTGCAAAGGTCAAGTCAGACGAAGTGTTGAATCTCCAACTTGATTGGATGAGAATCTACTTGTATAAGATACAATAACCAGTATAAGTTAGATATGATTGTATCATTTCGTACATAATATTGACTGTCAATAAAAGAAAAAGTTTGGAAAATCCAAAAGTGAACGCCTCATAATCTCATTTTTTAACCGACTTCAACAAAAAGGAGGAGGTTCTCAACTCGGCCGGTATTTTTTTTTATGTATGTACACAGATTTCTCCCTCAATTGTGGACCGATTTTCAAAATTCTTTTTTTGTTTGAAAGGGTATACTTGCCATTTGGTCCCATGATAAGGAAACCAGGATCTGATGATGGCATCCTAGAGAAATCGAGGGAAACTTTCGAAATTTGTAGGAATGACTAGTGTGCTTAATATTTTTTTAAATAAGCATTTTAAAGCACTACAATTAAATGAAGGTCTAGAGTCGATCTGATGCTGGAGCTGGAAGACAGTCGAGGGAACTCCTCGACGATTTACTTCAGTAACCTTGTGTTTGGGCTTGATTAATTTGTATTGATGAGAACTTTACACCTAGATGGGTTGTGACTGTGATTGGGGGTCTGATGATGAAGACGAAGCTCAGTTAAGGGAACTCCTAAATAGTTTAAAGTAGCTACCTTGTGATTGGACTTAATTAATTTATACTGATGAGAACTTTGCACCCTTATGGGTGATACGTGCCATTACCGTTATGATGATGGAGACTATAGACAGTCGAGGGAACTCCTCGACGATTTACAGATTTTTTTGGGCTTACTTCATACGGTTCAATATGCCAAAATGTCTATCTCTGTATGCCTTTCTTTAATGAATCACTAAAAATTAAGAAATAATTTTTTTTTAATAAAAATTATAACCGACTTCAAAAAATAAACTAACTAAAATGTTATAAAATAATCGCGTGTACAATCTTTGCGTTTACCACGTCATTATTGTTACTTTTGGAGTCGGTGTCAGCCAAGGTAGATAGGTTAGATAAGTTAGATAGGTACCTAGAGCAACAAATACGACAATGGTGACGTATTTGTTGCTGTAGGTACCTATTTAACTTAGCTGACACCGACTCCAAAAGTAACAATAATAACGTGGTAAACGCAAAGATTGTACACGCGATTATTTTATAACATTTTAGTTACTTTATTTTTTGAAGTCGGTTATAATTTTTATTAAATTTTTTTTATCCACAATTAAATTCATTATTTGTCAGTTGCTTTGCAAAAATATACAGTCTGAAATAAATGCTCATTTGTTAGTCATGTCTTAGTTTTTTATAAATAACTAGCGGCCCGGTACGTGCCTCGCTACTTATAAAGTGAAATAAAAAAAACAAATAAAAAAATATATTATTAATTGCTAGCTATTTTAAAACTTAATGTTGTACTGTCAACACTGAAAAAAGTTTCAATATGACCTCCACTGAAAAAGTTTCAATTTGACAGCAAAATCTCCATTAACAAAATGATCCGCCATTTATTGAATTAAAAAAAAGTGATAAATGAAGAACCGCTCGACCGATTTTGTGCAAACTTCACATAAACCATCTGCTAAATAGTCCGAACAAAGCCTAACCATTTGGTTGCGATTGTTGAGCCCGTTCTTGAGTTATAAAATTACATCGAAAAGTGGCATTGATTTTTATATATTAAGATAATAATTAAACGACAGTGAAATGAACGCTCATAATTATTAAAAAAGTCCACAGTGTGTTACTTTAGAATTGAGAACCTCCTCCTTTTTAGAAGTCGGTTAGAAAAATTATTAATATTAGTAAAATATGCATCTAATCAATTGTTAAAAAGTTGTTTAGCAACGAATAAACAGTCTGACATTATTGGTATCTTACTGACATTTTACACAGTGGTATTTTACTTTTTTATTACTTCTTACTTCTATGAGAGAAAAATTTAAAGAAATATGAATTCTGACTGTCGCCTCTCAATACATCTTAGAAAATTTACTGTATGTCCGGAAAAACATAAATGAATTTCGTAAGAAAATTGATATTCATAGTAGGAATACACGTAATAGACACAGGTTACATGCACCAATGATTAGACTTTCGAAAGTAAGCAATTCTTTTAAAGGCAACTGTTTACGCTTTTACAATAGGATCCCAGAAAACGTTCAAAAGCTCTCCATAAAAAAATTCTAAAAAGTTGTTACAGAGCGTTTGTGTGGTAAAGGATATTATAAAGTAAAAGATTTCATGGAAGATACCACACCCTGGGAATAAGGCGTTCTTCCCGGGCATTTCAGGATAAGATGTTAAAATTATTATATAATATATATTATTTGAAAAGATTAGTTCCACTGTGTTCGTTTCGCCGGTACTTCTCAGTGGGCTTACCTTGGAACCGGTGGTAGATTCAATTGACGTTCAAAAAGATACTGTATTAGTACTATTTTGAATAAAAAAAATTGATTTTGTGATTTTTTGATTTTGATTTTATGAATAATAATAATAAATAAGCGACAGTGAATTGAACGCTCATATTAATTGAGAAACTCGGCGCATTGTTACTTTATATGAGAAAAAAATCCGACACGACAATTTTTACCCATACAAGATACCCATAAATAAAATAATTGTTATCGAAATATGTGCCAGACAGATTATTTGACTTAATATAAGTGCACTCATATTAACCAATAAGTGCGATGAAATATGTATATATTAATATGTATATAGGTTGTAGGTTAATTGGTATTTATAACAAAATACCAATTTGAGAGAAAACTGCTTTTTTGACAGGTCGTTTTTTTTTTTCGGAAGGGCTAGACTTTTCGGCCTGATGGCCTTTAAGCTCAATTGGTACAGTAAGTGAACAGATGGCTCACTTAAGATATAAAGACAAGTCAAGAGTAGAGCACTCTCAACGCTTCGTCTATGAGGCGTGCAATATTATATTTAACTTTAGAAATTTTAGAATCGTAACTCTCTGTCCATGTTAATACGAGAAAGAGCTATAGCAATCGCTATACAAAGTACTCTGTGCAATCGCTGCAGTAATCTTTAAGATAACAAGTTTGAGTTCCAATTAAGATAAAATTTGAATAAAATGCTTCGCTGTCGGTCTTTATTAATAATATAATATCTTAAAATTCTATAAACGTCTACATTTTTAAGGTGACCTACAGCGCGGTTCAGAATTTCGTCAAGGGCAGCGTTTGTGTCGGCTGATTAACATACAAAACAGATTAACGCAATTAAGATCGAAGCTTCATTTCATAGAAATGCTAGTTTGATTAAGAAGGCGTATGGTTAGTAAGAAACTATTTAAAAAAACATTTTATATTATTTTCTAATGTTTGCGCGAATTTCACCCATTTTAATGAAACAATTTTTACGGATTTTATCGTGGTTTATTAAGATTTTTACAAGCTAGACGTTTCAGATACTTTACAGCAAAAGCTTGTAAAAATCTTAATAAACGGCGATAAAATCCGTAAAAATTGTTTCATTAGAAAAACGTTTTATAATTAACGCGCACTAAATCATTGGAATAATAATCCTTACTAATATTATAAATGCGAAAGTAACTCTGTCTGTCTGTCTGTCTTTTCTTCACGCCTAAACCGCTGAACAGATATGGATGAAATTTGGCACAAAGATAGCTTGAAACCCGAGAAAGGACATAGGATAGATTTTATCCCGGAAGTCCTACGGGAACGGGATTTATGCGGGTAAAACCCCGGGACTATCTATCTTCTGAACCACGGAACAGATTTGGGTGAAATTTGATATGAAGATACTTAGAAAATTAACATAGGACATTAAATAGTTTTTATCCTGAAAATCACACGGGAACGGGACTAATGCGGGCAATACCCCGGGACAGACTATCTTCTAAATCACTGAACAGATTTGGGTGAAATTTAATATGAAGGTACTTCGAAACTTAACGTAAGACTTAAAATAATTCTTATCCTGAAAATCCCACGAAAACGGGACCTTTGCGGGTAAAACCCCGGGACTGACTATCTTCTAAACCATGGGACAGATTTGAGTGAAATTTGACATAAAGATACTTTGTACATTAACGTAAGACATTAAATAGTTGTTATCCTAAAAATCCTACGGGAACGGGAACTATGCGGGTAAAACCCCGGGACTGTCTAAACGACGGAACAGATTTGGGTAAAATTTTATATGAAGATACTTTGAAACTTAACGTAGGGTGTAAAATAGTTGTTATTCTAAAAAATCCACGGGAACGGGAAATATGCAGGTCCATTAATGTAACAGATTTGGGGGAAAATTGATAAGAAGATAATTTGGGACTTAACGTAAGACTTAAAATAGTTGTTATCATGAAAATCCCACGGGAACTGGAGCTGTGCAGCTAAAACGCCGGAACTGTGTATTTGTTAAACCACTAGACCGATTTGAGTGAAATTAGATATGGAGATAGTTTGAGACCCAAGGCATAAGATGTATAAGTTTAATAAAAAGTTTTTAGATGTGTCAATAGATGGCGTTAACACAAAATGTAGATGAGTGGATCGCACCTTTGTATAGCACGCGTTTTTAATTAATACTGTTTCCATATATTAGGTATTTATCCAAACTGATTTATTAATAGAATTCATGATATTATATAAAAGGAATACTTATAGTATATAATAATAAAATATATGAATAAAAAATATAACATTTCTTTTTCGTAGTTTTTTTGCTGGTACCTGCTGTACGATGATTTTATTTTAATTAATTTTTATTATATTTTTATTATAATATTTATTAGAATTAAAATATTGATGTATCATATGATAGGGTAGTTTCAAATAACTTTGTAACGTTAGGACGTCTGACACCTCAATCTTCCCATGACCATGGTTGCTGAAAGTATCTTAAACGTCGGACAAGTAAAAATCTTAATAAATGGCGATAAAATCCGTAAAAGTTATTTAAATATAATAAAAATGTACTTCTAAATTAAATAAATATATTTTTTCAAAACGTACTATCGTGCCTATAAGGGAAGTTATCGGGAAGTTAATAGTATTCTTTAAATTATAATATAAGGTGGTAAATTGGAACCATATTATTTGAAAAATAAGTTAAAAAAAAATACTTCTTACATGCGGACGAAGTCGCGGGTAAAAGCTATGAAATAATATACGGTACTTACGTAAAAAAATCAATTTTGTCTGTCTCTTTGTTCCGGTTGATCTCTAAAACGGCTAAGCCGATTTTGACGAGGTTTAACTGGCAGATAGCTGATGTTATAAGGCGTAACGTTGGCCATAAAAATAATCATCATCAATCCGAACGGCTGTAAATCTAAATAAACGCGGGTGAAGCTGCGGGAAACAGCTAGTAATATAATAATATCTATGGACGTTTTCACACCACGTCAATCTGGTCCCGTGGTAAATTCTCGAAGAACTTGTGTTACGGGTACCAGACAATGGAAATATATTTAATACTTTTATACCATACATATATTTAATATAATACACACATTTAATACACATCCATGACCTAGGAAAACAGAAAATATTTTTGTTTCCTGGCGGGATTCGAACCCGCAACCTCCGGCTTGAGCGCCAACGCACTTACCACTGAGCCACAGAGGTCGTCTTATAAAAACACATCAAATGAACCTAAACTTGAGTTGGCTTCACCGTCCGCTTGATGCGATGATACATTCTTGCATTGTCATCAAGATAACACATATCAGCAAAATTGCAATCCGGTGGAATAGTCAAAAGTAGGTAGTATTCGATTTACAAGGTTTTACCATATTATCAAAAGTGAAGCTAAAAAGACGCTTTAAAAAATAAATTTTGAAACAACCCCCATCCTAAAGAATTTATGTAACTAGAGATAATAAACGTAAAATGCTTTTTTATGTCGATTTGATCCCTCGCAGTGTCAGACATATTATGAACAACAGAGTATCAGTTTTTATAGCACTTTTCTATGTACCTATTTGGTTATCGAAGATGTAGATGTGGCAATAACATATTATTCAACTCCCTATGAACTTAATAAAAAACTCAATAAAATCCGCCGGGGGTTGCCATTAAATGATCTAGCTTTGTAGTTTTATAGTAACGTGAATAATTTAGAGAAATTTTATTGCTATACTTGTTTATATTTGTTTAAATTTAAAATAGTGATGAAAACTGAATGAAAATTGGACTTATAGTTTTGGAGATAAATGGCAACATTGGTTTGTATAAAAAACGTTTACTGCAGTGCCCCTATTGAGTTGCCAGTAAAAATATGAGCCAATCAAAACCAAATCCATTTCTGAAAACCGCATCAAAATCAGACTATTAGTTTTGGAGATAAATGGCAATTTGCACACACACAACTTCATCTCAACTCAAACGCATATACCGTGTCCGTACCCTCGCGGGTAAAAAGAAAGAAAAGAGCGAATATTTTGTAACTATGTTTAAATACTTTGTCTTTTCTAGATTTTATTTCAAGTAAACCCCAAACATTACACCGTCTGGACGGTCCAAAATAATTCCCAGCAAATTTTCTTTTATATTGCCTATTCGCACCTGTATTGTAAAAGGCCGCGCTGTGTACTAGACAATGGCACGTATTCGCTACAGCTTGAACGAGCCACCTACTTCTGAATTTGCTTATTTGATTTATTATTAAAGTTGCTCTCGCTTATCTCGGCTGCGCTCAATCATTATATGAACTAGGTTATTTTATAGCTTAAATTTTGCGAGCTATTTTCGAAACTTTTCATATGATTCATGTTAAACGTTGGATTGTTGAAGACTTTGATTTACGTTATAGTTTTTAGGGTTACCAGAAGGTCTTTTGGTTTGTAGTGTGTGAATGTTTCTTTCTCTTTGTTTCTATTTGCAATTTAATTCACTTTTTCAAGTGACAACATAATAATATGTAAAGATATAAATATTATTTACAATAGTAATTGATCTAATAATATGTAAACAATACATTATAATATGTAAAGATATAAATATTATTTACAATAGTAATTGATCTAATAATATGTAAACAATACATTATAATATGTAAAGATATAAATATTATTTACAATAGTAATCGACTGGCCTGTTGGTCTAGTGGTTAGTGACCCTGACTGCTAAGCCAGAAGGTTGTGGGTTCGATCCCCACCCAGGACAAATGTTTGTGTGATGAACATGATCATTTGTTCTGTGTCTGGGTGTAACTTATCTATAATATGTATGTATTTAGAAATATATAAGTATGTATCAGTTGTCCGGTTGCCATATTACAGGCTCTGCCTAGTTTGGGATCAGATGGCCGTGTGTGGAGTTGTCCCAACATATTATTATTATTATTATTATCTTTTAACGACCTCTGTGGCTCAGTGGTTAGTGCGTTGGAGCTCAAGCCGGAGGTTGCGGGTTCGAATCCCGCCAGGGGACAAGAAAAAAAGTTTTCTGTGTTCCTGGGTCATGGATGTGTATTAAATATGTGTGTTATATAATAAAAATCTTAAATATTAGTATTATATAAAAAGTATTAAATATATTTCCGTTGTCTGGTACCCGTTACACAAGTTCTTCGACTTACCACGGGACCAGATTGACGTGGTTTAAAAGCGTCCATAGATATTATTATTTTTAAATTTTATTTTCATATATATTATTTTAGGCCGAAGAATGCTAACTTGGCGAGTGGCATAACTATAAATGGGCTTGAAATTGAATAAAGCTAAGGATTTTTTATAGCGTAGGAGGGCCAGCAAGCATCGAAGCGGTTTGGCGACTATCGACGTCCCAACACATCCGCACAACCAAAAATTTTGCAGTTGCGTTGTCCTTCTTCTCCCTATCCCCCCGATGCCACCTGAAACTCACAAAGCGCACGAAACGCGACAGCGTATCTGTCACTTGACGGCGGTGTTTTGTGAGCGAGAGGCCAATACCTTATTTGTTTTTTTTATGTTAGTTGAATAGGCAAACTGGCAAATGTGCCACCTAATGGTAAGTGGTCGACGTCGCCCATGAACATAAATCAGTTTACCTGGAACGAGCCCAGGCAACTCAGTCATGTGTTGCCTATCCTGAGACATAAGATGTTATGTCTCACTGCCTGTCTTGCCCTTCTCTCCGAAACACAGCAAAGCTGTTTCATGGGAGAAACAAGCATGTTATGGGTAGTGCTAAGCTTTCTATGGATGTAAGTTTTAACACGACCTTCATAATTCCCACCCAAATTGAGATAAACACGTTCTCAGTGCAGTGTATGTCTCTTTCAATGCGTTAACTTACGGCTATAACTTAAAATAAATAAATAAAAAGTTAGTCTTGGGTCAATTAAGATGGATATAATCGTTATTCCGTACGTATAATTCAAATCCGAAAGAACAAGGACGTACGCTATTTATGTTTTTCCATCAAAATTGCACGATGTAAATGGGAACGGCGTTTGATTACAAAATGATTCATGAATAATTGAAATCACGGTTTAGTCAATCATCGAAAATTGATTAGATCCGATGGTATAAAGACAGCCTTATTTCACTTATTCGACTTGTTTGGGTCGGTGAGGTTTTATCAGACATATACAGGAGACGGATTTATAGATAAATATAAATAAATAATATGTTGGGATAACTCACACACGGCATCCGATCCCAAACTAGGCAGAGCATGTTCTTATGGTAACCAGACAACTGATATATACTTATATATTTCTAAACACATACATATTATACATAAACAACACCCAGACACAGAATAAATGATCATGCTCATCACACAAACATTTGTACTGGGTGGGGATCGAATCCACGACCTTCTGGTTTAGCAGTCAGGGTCACTAACCACTAGACCAACAGGCCAGATGGAAGAACTAATCTTTAATCTTCAATCAAAAGAAAAAAACTAAAAAGGTGATTTTTGGTCTTCCGGGGTTTCAACCCTAAATGTAATGGTCGTAGTCGCTATTCTTAGGTCTTGATTCGGTTATGAACCTAGAAAGTAACATAAAAATAACATCTAGTTATTCCTTAATTTTAATTTATACAAGTTTTCAATTAAAATATCCTGTCATCATAATTATCATCATCATCACCCTTTATGCGTCTACTGAACATAGGCCTCCTTCCACTCCCATCCACTCGCATCCAACAAAAACCGGTCACTGGACGGAGATAGTCTTCCCACCTGGTTAATGATCATATTAAGGTTATGTCATAAATAGGTCAAATATAGTAAAATAATTACTTTTTCAATTAAAAAGGTTAAGTGTCAAATAATTTAAGTTTAAAATGAATTAAAGTGAAAACCCGGCTTTCAAACAAGCCTTACAGATTGTTATCAGCCATTGTAAAAGTTAGAGCGAACTTTGGGCGTTAATAAATGAAACGAGTGTTAGTTTGTGTTATCTGAATCTTTGTGTTATCGTATGAATTAGGATAGCTTTTGAAACTTCTTCAAGGTGCAGGTGATGTCACATAGCGTTGTTAATGACTATTTTAAGTAAAGATTTGATAAAATTTGCTTAATATTTTTTTTTTCGCTTATTAAAATTTAATAATTTTTACGAGTTTATAGCAGTTCATTAGACTTTAAAAATTTCTACTTTTTGGATACTTTTAAGGCCCGTAAAAACAGTTAATATGATTAACTACTTTCATTGACTGCTAAACTTAGGCTACTTTCAATAGATCTTCTCAATTCTTTCATCAAACTTGGACCTACCACATGGAGATCGTCTTTAGATATGATGTTAATATGTTAAACAATTTGTCACGATGATAGATAGTATGCTTAACACGATGTTTTGAATGCAGAAGGCGCGTATCTAAAGGATTGTGTATAACGATGGATTCATGAAACATTACAATTATATAAATATATCTCTTTGTAGACGCAGGCTTATAATATTAAGAAATCTTATTCACTTCCAAATTGAAGTAAATCCAAGGACACCTCTTATATATTATAACCTCTAATAATAATATCAACAATATCAACCCTTATATGTCCCACGGGCACGGGTCTCCTCCTCAAAAATTAGGTGTTTTGGGCCATAGCTCACCGATGCGCTGGTTTTCTTATTACCTCTATTGTCTTTAATTTTTTTGGAGTTTACTCCTTAAAAAACGATTTGAGTTATAAGGGCCGGTACGGAAATTTTATGAGGAGTAAAATCAAGTGTAACACTAAAAGTTGAGGCGTTACGTAGAAAGAGACAAACATATATATCTATAGGATTGAACGTGTAAAATAATGAGATGGAATACATTACACAGCGTATCTTAAAATAATGCCGCCAACGCCATCTAATGCAATATTTCAGCACTAAAAGTCAATCACACGACCAGTATATATGCAATATTATAAGATATTTAAACAATTTTAGCTAATGTTGAAAAAATGGGGATAATACTTTATTCCGGTGCAATGATTTGCAAGACAAATAAGTATCCCCCAGTTGGTCAGCATTAGCTAAAATTGTCGTGACGTTATTATGAAGGGTTTTAAATAAAACAATGTGTAGGTACTAATAATTATTTTATTTTTCGTCTTTTATTAAAATATTGACTAGGTAAATTTTTACTGTATCACTATCACTGTTTTTTTTCTGCGTCCACTTAATATACCATTTATATCTTTGCACCATTAATGTATGTGAAAAAATTACTAACCAAATTGCATATAAAATCACAATTTTGATTTTTATGTAATTGGCATTGTATTAATTTCCGTATAGTAGTTAAATTCCGTAGTTTCTTACGTTATCATAGTCACAACTCACAATGGTTTTTTTAAACATGAGTGGAAATCTGAAAATAAAACAACTAGAGCACATTCAAGATTGAATAATCAAAAACACAAACTAGGGAATACTACGTAATAACAAAAATGAATTTAAAATTGAGAAATGTTAGCACAGACTAAAAAAAGTCATTACGTTCCAATATTCGCGGCGATTTTAAAATTATTTTAATTTTCAGCCCAGAAAAGTCTAGTTATCTTTATATGTATATATATTTCTTGTGTGCGTGTGTATGTCACTGAACTCCTCCTAGACGGCTGGACCGATTTTGATGATTTTTTTTCAGTGAGTTCAAGGGGATTCAAGGATGGTTTAGATTCACAAAAAAACATATTTGGTACAGGACAACGTCTGTCGGTGCCACTAGTTTTAATATATATTTATTCTTTTCAAATATTCTTTTTCATATCTTCAAAATCATATTTAAAATTTTCTATTTATAATTTGTAATTTCTTTCTAATAATAATACAATAACTTGCACAAATTTTCTGAGTAAATTGAAACTCTTCAATTTGATAATTAACCAATCAGAAACTTTAAAATATTAATGTTGCCTCCCTAAATATATTTGGCGTGACCATTGAACACTTGGTTCAAGTTTAATTGTACAAACTTGTCAAGTAAAGAATTTAATTTCGATTAAGTATTAAATAGGTACCTATAATTGTTAAAAAATAAAACACATATATTTTATATAAGAATAACTAGTCTTCAACATAAAACATGTAAAAATTTCATAGACATAAAAAAAAAACAAAATAGCGCCATCTAACGCAATATAATGACTTTCCAATCTCATACAAAAAACCAAATGTACTAAGTGAAATGCCCCTGATCCTCCCTGATCCTATACTCGGGGCCTCCTCTTTGTTATTATTATTATTATTATTGTGTAACATACTTTATTGAAGTAATATAAATAATCCGAATAATTACAGATATATGTTTGTTTCTCTTATCATTTTAGCAGATGCATTCAATTACCCTTTTTTTCTACTCGATATATATCATAATTATCGTTCGTAAGGAGTAAACTCCAATCGTGCGTCGGAGCTGACACACACACACACTTTTTTTGTCTTATTTTTTGTGTTCTTATGTTAGTGGAATCAAAAATTTTTTTTGTGTATCTTTTTATGTCTCTATGCGTCTCCTGTTTGTGTCGAATAAATGTTTCTTTCTTTCTTTATAATACTAAAAATATGAATACAGAGTATTTAAAAAAGTTGTACATATGCTAAATGGTGATTGAATTGCTTACAACTCAGAATTCGTATTACAGGAGCCATTATTGCAAAATGTAAAATGTATATTCAAGTAGTGACGACATTAAGCATTTGTGATCTCGATGATACTGTTCAGATCGGCAAAGTATTGAGTGTCAAGTGTCAGAGAGTGGCGTGGACGACCTTTCAATGGACGTCTTTTTACATTTTTTAACTCTAACTTCTTGAACTTCAAGCCCTTAAAGTATTAGATGACTAAAATATTGGATGTTAGAAATTTTGATATTATTATTTACATATCTTTTACACTGCAGGTTGTCGTCTTCGGTATAAGTTTCACAAGCGTAGCTCTCTTACTAATAAAGGCAATTAAAATTTTCTTATACAAATATCTATTTTAGTACATAAAATAATCTTCTGAACGTTAGATGTAATTAATATTAATTATCATTGACCGTAGTAGTAACTTGCCTCTTAACTGTGTAATTATGGTTTTAATTTATATTAAAGTAGTTATCTAATTAGTCCCCACCATGGTTCAGGCCTTGTCGTGGCGGTGGGGCTGAGTAACCTAGGGTGAGCGGTGCACCTTGGGCGAAGCTAATTGGGCCGAGGGGGCTCTTTGTACCCCTTTTATAAGAAGAGGGGACAGAAGAGCAGGGGGCAAGGGGTGAGGATGGGAACCTCACCCCATTGTACTGTCCCGACGTTGGGAGGGGTTGTTCTGTGGTGCGTGACAACCCCACTGTGGAGGTGGCGTCGGTCCCTTGCGGGACTGACTAGCCGTCGAGGTGCCCTGTTTGTTTTCTAGATCCGGGGCACCTCACCAAAGGCGGCATTAGTGGTACTCGCCGGGTTTTAGTGGGTAGAACTGCGTCCATTTACCAGCTGTCGGGCGCCGCTAGTCCCACATACCCGCGTGGGGTGACCACTCCCCCGCGGGATGCCTCAGAGCATTTCCCGGCGATAGTGAAAAAAAAAAGTTATCTAATTAGTATTGATTTTATAGTTTACAAATACTTATATTCCATCCATATGGATATGCCATATACACTCGAAAAATATTTCCCTCTGGTAAGGTCATGTGAAAAAGACTTTGCTCATAATTGTCGGGCGCTATTTGGTGTTAAATAAGTTACAATACTAAAAACTTTACAGCAACCATAATACCACTATAGACGAAGAGGCGTAATAACTAGAGCTAACATCTCTGTAGACTGTATACAAATATTTTACCATGTTTACTTAGATCGCTTACGGCTGTGACTGTCCTGGTGGAATTTAAAAATTATCTTTAAACTAATTTTCCGATGAGGCAGTGATTTGAAATTTTGACCATAGCTCAGAAGTGGATGACAATGTATGATTTTTTTCTAGTTAATGAAATCATGGTATATTTTCATAATAAATTACACTTTTAAAACGTGATATTGATGACGTTAGACTAGAACTAACTTAAATCTAATTATAGTATTCTATAAGATAAATTTCAAGTATAGCTCATTTACATGGAGAGCCGCTCGTGCTCACTGACCGAGGCTCAACGCTCCCACGGGCAGACATTAGCATGTTCTAGCAATTACTTTTTACATTCTCTTCTTTTTCTTTTAAAATAAATTACAGTGATGTTACTACTAGTTTTTGTGTGAGGAATGTTTAACGAGAGTTGTTGAAGTTTGCCTGTTCATAGAGTGTTTATGAATAGGCAGATATTATAATATTTTACATACATTGATGATTAATGAAATTATGTTATTAAATGTTAATAGATTTTAGCTATCAGTGGAGACATTGTGTCTATTAGAATGTTTCTCGAAAGTTGATTTTTTTATTAATACAAACTTTTATTTCTCGCTCACAATGAAGTTGTAAAGTTCACGGTATATGAACGTCTGATATTTTCTTATGTAATGCTAGTAGAAGTTATTACATAATGATTTTTACTTCTTTTAGTTTAATAAAGAATATATTAAGTAAAACATTATTGCTTGGATTTTTGTAAGTTTCTGAAGTCATAAAAATACAAAACCGGCCACGTAGTTACTAGATCTCGTTCAAACCAATTTTCGGTGGAAGTTTGCATGGTAATGTACATCATATATTTTCTTTAGTTTTATCACTCTCTTATTTTAGAAGATACAGGGGGGGGACACATTTTACCACTTTGGAGGTGTCTCTCGCGCGAACTATTCAGTTTTAAAAAAATGGTATTACAAACCTCAATATCATTTTTGAAGACCTATCCATAGATAGCCCCCACGAATGGGTTTGATGAAAAAAAATTGAGTTTCAGTTTTAAATATGGGGACCCCCAAAATTTATTGTTTTTTTTCTACTTTTGTGTAAAAATTTTAATGCGGTTCACAGAATACATCTACTTACCAAGTTTTAACAGTATAGTTCTTATAGTTTCGGAAAAAAGTGGCTGTGACATACGAACGGACAGACAAACAGACAGACCGACAGACATGATGAATCTATAAGGGTTTCTTTTTTGCCATTTGGCTACGGAACCCTAAAAACTATACTCACAATTGCTGTTTTTTCATTTCGTCTTCAGAATTGCTTTTTTTAAATGCAACCAATTATGTATCCACTCAATATGAAAAGAAGAAAAAAATAGAGTTGCGATCCAACGGAAAATCGGTCATTTTCCGTCAGTTACGCGTTTCGAGACATATCACAAGCGAAATGAAAAACGTAATATGAAAATTCTTTGACGATAACTTCATTTGAAAACCTTTCATATAATAAAAACAGACTTACGTGAATATGAACGCAAAGGATCGTTCATTTGCTTCGAACCACTTATTTTTATATACGAAAATTTTCAAAGGAACGGAGTTGGGAAAAGGGAATTCCAAGATCAATGAGGCTTATGTTAGAAGCGATAAGAGCTGGTAAGGAACCGAAAATGAGGGACCTTAATATTTAAATATTGTAGGGTACATGTATAATTCTGTCAGGTCTTAGTTTGTATTTAATTATCTAAGCCCGGATTGTGTCAAAATTTTTAAATGTCATAGAATTTGTGTAATTCATCTACTGCACAACCGACGATACAAACATCTTGATCGGACTGGAATAAAATATTTTCTTTTAGATCTAGGAAACATTAGAGTTTGGTGACTTCAACGGTCATCATCGAAGCTGGTCTTGTGAGACTGGTTTGAGAAGAAACAGTATATTTGACGACCTCCGTGGCTCAGTGGTGAGCGTTGGCGCTCAAGCCGGAGGTTGCGGGTTCGAATCCTGCCAGGGAACAAAAATATTTTCTGTTTTCCTGGGATCATGGATGTGTATTAAATATGTGTATTATATAATAAAAATCTTAAATATATGTATAGTATAAAAGTATTAAATATATTTCACACAAGTTCTTCAAGAACTTACCACGGGACCAGATTGACGTGCTGTGAAGCGTCCATAGATATTATTATTATTTGTTTCATTATTTAAAACAATTTTGTTTTTTTAAACGATGATAAGCTTACACGTACTAATTGCTGAAGTAGTGGACTCCCGATATGTCTACTGTATCATCCGATAATATAGCCTTCCAATTTGATTGATCAGTTATAAATGAGCCCTTGGGAAGTGATCACTTGATAATCAAATTAAATTTATCGTATAGGAATAGCATGCCCAAAATATATGAAAAATAAATTTTATGAAAGCTAATCGGAAAGGGTGTGTACCCTTTTTTAGAGACTAAATTTTGAAACTTGAACATGATTAACGAGCTAGCAAGATACGATTTAATTTTTAAGTTTCATTTTGAAGCAGCCGATTGATTGGAGGCCGAGACGGCGGCATTTCATAGTCATGAGAAGGTGATGTTAGCATCTGGCGATGAAAGTGATAGTGTCAGTATCTAGCTGCTGCACTTGGACAGCTAGTTCTCATACTCTCTCTGTCTCTGAACATGAGTAGTGGTCCATAATTAATGTGTAAATCCTGTGCCTTTGTCGATGATTGATCTAGAATGTGATACCCTCCCCACCATGGTTCAGGCCTTGTCGTGGCGGTGGGGCTCAGTAACCTAGGGTGAGCCGCTGCACCTTGGGCGAAGCTAATTGGGACAAGGGGGCTCTTTGTACCCCTCTTATAAGAAGAGAGGACATAAGAGCAGGGGCAAGGGGTGAGGATGGGAACCTCACCCCATTGTACTGTCCAGACGTTGGGAGGGGTTGTTCTGTGGTGCGGGACATCCCCTCTGTGGAGGTGGCGTCGGTCCCTTGCAGGACTGACTAGCCGTCGAGGTGCCCTG
Source organism: Helleia helle (assembly GCA_963853865.1). Classification (NCBI taxonomy): domain Eukaryota; kingdom Metazoa; phylum Arthropoda; class Insecta; order Lepidoptera; family Lycaenidae; genus Helleia; species Helleia helle. The sequence continues at coordinate 14,225,710 of OY971426.1, read as the reverse complement.
TTTGTTTACTAGATCCGGGGCACTTCACTAAAGGCGGCATTAGTGGCACTCGCCGGGTTTTAGTGGGTAGAGCTGCGTCCGCTTACCAGCTGTCGGGCGCAGCGAGTCCCAGATACCCGCGTGAGGTGACTCACTGCCCCGCGGGATGCCTCAGAGCATTTCCCAGCGTTAAAGAAAAAAAAAAGAATGTTATACCCTAGTATTGGTGAGATGGATGTGGTCCATGTTTCTGATCAGTAAAGACAATTTACCCCCAAACCTTATTGGAACACCGATCTATCAAAAGCCGTCGTGGATGGAACGGCGTCTCCCTCATCTGCATAAGTAATGTAAGGAGAGTGATTTAGGTAGTAAATCTAAATCTATGAAAAGTAGTCCTACGATTATCCTTTTATTGTAAGAATTGCAATAGCTAAACCTTAATAAACGTCTAAAACGTTTTATAAAGTTTATTTTTATAAATCACTAAAGAAAGACAGCCAATTTTCAAAATCATTTCGATCCTTTGTATTATATATCCAGGTAGGATGAAGTTCACTTCGATTGATATCCAACAATTTATTTCTAGAACACTACCAGCTATAGAAGATGTGTATCTATTGCCATACTTTATATTGATATACTCATCAAAGTGGTTTCACTGCCCGGAGCTCAGTAAAGATAGAGAGTCAATTTTCAAAATCATTTCAATCCTTTGTATTATATATCCAGGTTGGATGAAGTTCACTTCGATTGATATCCAACAATTTATTTCTAGAACACTACCAGCTATAGAAGATGTGTATCTATTGCCACACTATACTCATCAAAGTGGTTTCACTGCCCGGAACTCAGTAAAGATAGAGAGTCAATTTTCAAAATCATTTCAATCCTTTGTATTATATATCCAGGTAGGAGAACGAGACACGAGAGAAGCCTAGCTAAAATTATCCTTTGATAGTGCAAATTCGGTGCATCTAGCCAATAATGTTTTTCTAGAACACTATAGAATATGTGTATCTATTGCCACACTATACTCATCAAAGTGGCTTCACTGCCCGGAGCTCAGTAAAGATAGAGAGTCAATTTTCAAAACATTTCCCTCCTTTGTATTAGTGTCAACTTCGTGATCTTGACAACATGCAAACTTATCGGAATATTGATGAGCGACTAGATCAAAGTACTTGCATAATTGATCACACAACTTAGCTGTTTTCCGCCATTTTGTCACTTCTAAGAATCCATTTTCATATTGCGAAGTATGTTTGGAATTTACTATTTATACACTTTTTGTTGGTATTTCTATTTCATTTATTCGATTGTGATTATAGCTTAAGTAAAATTAATTTAATTAGAACTTTAAAAGGACTTAAGGCGACACATTGTTAAACAATAATACTGATACCGGACACGCGCCAGAGGGGACTGTGTGTCCTGAGCGGGATGAGACTCTCCATACCTACGCGTGCGAGCTGCTTCTGACTAAAGCGACAAAATGGTTTTTGTTATTTTATTGCGTTAAAAACGATAATTGGAGAAATTCCTTCTAATGTTTTAAAGAACATGTATGTCTTCATCTACGAAGAAAATTAAGACTTTACCGGTGAGAGGGAAGCGCTGTGCCGCACTCCCGGCAGCATGGGTACCACCATCTTGCTTGTTTCTCCCGTGAAACAGCTTTGCTGTGTTTCGGAGAGAAGGCAAGACAGGCAGTGTAATTACTGGCACCGAGACTTAACATCTTATGTCTCAGGATAGGCAACACATAAATGAGTTGCCTGGGCTCGTTCCAGGTGAACTAGTTTATGTTCATGGGCGACGTCGACCACTTACCATCAGGTGGCATGTTTGCCTATCCAATTTAATTAAAAATAATAAGAGGCTTAAACAGGTCCCGTTTGCCCATAAGATGTGAATTTTAAAAAGAGAATCTCTTTTTTTTCTCTGTTACAAAAGTTAGTTAATCGTGTATTGAAGTTACAAAATAAGGTTTTTATCATGAACTAATAGGACCAACTTATATTTTTATTCGTTCTGGAATTACTGAAATAATTGAAATTATTGCCGCCAAAATTTCCAATGCGTCCTCTTCAGTAAGGAACTAAATTATTGCGTTGAAAAAACATGTCTGTTTTCAGTCTTGGAGGACTATGTCTTGTGGCGTGACCATTCATCTCTTCTTACAAACGATTTGTTCTCAACGCATATTAACTTCATACGCATATTAATGTTATGCTGTCATATAATACTAATCTTTTTATAAAAAATTTGGAACCTAAGTTTTTGGTAAGCGACTCCATCATATGTTCTTATGACTAAAAATATGATTTATTTCTAGACAAGGAACTTCAGTCATGCATATTCAAGTTGCCTCAGGTTCTGCCGCACTAACGTGTGACTATATTATCAAATGATACAAGTGGAATCTTAAGTACGTTGCCATCGTGCATATGCCAAAAGCGAGTCTGTGGTGATTTAGAATTTTAAGATAATATTATGTGACAGCAAAGATCTGCAAGTTTAAAATATATGAACACTGAAATATGTTTCAACGTGAAACCTAATTCTGAGGATGTTATGCTATATCTATCTTTTATAAGATATCTTTGTATAAGATAATAAAGATTGTAATGTTTGTGAGTTTGGTTGTAGGCAATACTAGAAAATACTTATCCGATTTAATAAAATATTTCTAATTATTAATCACGCATATTTAGATTTATTAATGTTATACTTTAATAATTAATCAATATTATCTTCATGAATGGCACATCCTCTTGGCGCCACCGGAAGTATATCATTTCAATAATTGATGCATTTAGATAGGTAAAGTGCGTCACATCCGGCTCGTGCTGCCAGTAGTTTGTAACAATTGTTTTATTATTGACTCGGTCAATGTATGAGATTGTCTTGTTATTTTATTAGATTGGTACATCTTTACGTCAGTACCATTCATAAAGGGTTTGTTTACGAAGTCGGTAAAGCAGATGAGGGAATAACGACTCATTCCCAATGCCCGCCAGAAGTTTTAACGTAATTACCTCTTGAAAAACTCGAGCACAGCATGGAGTGGAATGGAGTGATCATTAAAATTATACGTGGATAGAACACAGTGGAACGAGTCCACGTAACAGAGAACGCAGGACTTGTGACTCAATATGTTTACCTTATTAAATTCTACTTTACCTTATTAAGTTAGTTTTTTTAATTCTATTTCGGGATCTAAGGGTTTTTATATCAAATGCGATTGAGAAATTGCTACCTAGTAAAACCCGGCGAGTGCCACCAACGCTAGTCAGTCCCCCAAGGGACCGACGCCAGCTCCACAGAGAGGTTATCCCGCACCTGTATATATATGTGCCCTCCTACTCTTTGGTCCCATCTTCTTATAAGAATGGTACAAAGAGCAGCCTCCTTGGCTCAGTTGGCTTGGCTTGAACTATGGTGGGGGTACCTACGTAACTATTACGACGTACTTACATATTATTTAAACGAAATAATTATCAGACGACCTCTGTGGCTCTGTGGTAAGCGCGTTGGCGCTCAAGCCGGAGGTTGCGGGTTCGAATCCCGCCAGGGAACAAAAATATTTTCTGTGTTCCTGGGTCATGGATGTGTATTAAATATGTGTGTTATATAATAAAAATCTTAAATATAAGTATAGTATAAAAGTATTAAATATATTTCCGTTGTCTGGTACCCGTAACACAAGTTCTACGAGAACTTACCACGGGATCAGATTGACATGGTGTGAAAGCGTCCATAGATATTATTATTATCGCTGGATTTTTATGTTCAAACTTAGTAATAATTGATGAAAGAAAATGTACCTAAAGTATCCACGAAAGAAATGTACATAATGTGCCCACGCTTGATGACTTCCTTCAATACTTGTATTAAGATGTCTGTAAAACATTAAGTTGTAAATACAAATCTGGTAGAAGCGCCCGTAGACTTTCGACATTTTCCACTTACGCGCTTATTACCAAGTTTCCCCGAACGTCGCAATAGACGGAGCTTTGAGAGTTTGATAAAAGTTGAGCACTCAAGTAATGATGGATGTCTGTTTTATATTTAGGTAAATACAAGTTCAATAATATTGAAGCCAGGTCGTGTGTTACAAATCTATATTTGTGTTAAAAATGTAATGATTATGATGAGGTTATGCCAAGCTGCTTTCTAGCTGGCCGGCATGACCAGGGTGGTACCTCTCGCATATAACACTGGCTTCAAGTGACAGCTATGCTGTAGTGTTTCGTGTGGTTTGTGAGTTTCCGGTGACTCATTGGGGGATAGGGAAAAGGAGGGCAATGTATTTGTATAACTCATGGTTGTGCGGATGCTATGTCAGTAGTCCCCATTTCGGTTTCCTCCTAGTGACATAAAAAAAATCATTCATTCATTCAGCCAAGTTCTTTCCCCTTAGAACTTCACAACGACTGGTCCTCTGATACCCGCATCCAGCGGATTCCTGTGACCTTTACCAGATCGTCTGCCCACCTAGTGGGAGGCCTACCACGTTGTTTAAGTAAATAAATTCACTTATTATTTTTTATGTGAGTATTAGTTTATTTGTTCAATATTATACTGTCGCAAAACGGAAGGCGTATCATAAACATCTGATTTTTATCTAATGAAGTGAAGAAATATATTTTTTTTACGTGTGATTTCAAAAATTATATTAGCAATGTCTAGAGACACAGCTAATCTATACTAATATTATAAAGCTAACGGAAGCGGAACTACTGGTCCGATTTTAAAAAAATATTTCAGTGTTAGATAGCCCATTTAACGAGGAAGGCTTATAGGCTATATAACATCACGCTGTGACTTATAGGAGTTGAGTAACGCGGGCGAAGCTGCAGGAAACAGTTAGTAAATACATAAAGTTGATTTCAATGATGTTAGGTAATATCATCATTCTTTATCAGATTCTTTAAGGTCTTTAGTCTAAGGTTTAGGGAACTGATGAAAATACTCATTTCATTAGAAGCTTAACCGCGTCATTACAATTTCCCTCGACCAACAATAAAGATAAAAAACCCAATTTATCTTTATTGTTGGTCGAGTTATCATGAAATAAAATAGTATTATAAGGCTAATGAAAATAAATAACTTTTTAGTAACCAATTAAAAGTTTGAAGAATGCCATATTTTCAGAGTTGTTTCTGCAGTAATTTTCTCGAATCCAATAAAAAGCTATTTTATAACTATAACTGTAGAAGTTACTAAGCTTAAGCTTTTTTTTGGGATAAGGAGACGCTTTTTTATCCTCAGGCAATAATAGATAACTTTCTTTTGTTTTTCTTTATTAGTCGTAAAATAATTATTATATTAAATAGCGCTAAAGTAAAACACTATTAAAAGAACTAAAATAAAAAATAAAACTAACCCAACCAGTCAAAGGTACTGCCGATAGAAGTGAAAACAAAACAATTAAATTCAAATACCTTACAGGCTGTTGACAACCTATACAATTTAAACGGCGCACAAACTGGCCATATGACATTTTTTTTTCTTTTACGCCGGGAAATGTTCTGAGGCATCCCGCCTGGGGAGTGGGTCTCCCCAGGTGGGTATGTGGGACTCGCTGCGCCCGAAAGATGTTAAGTGAACGCAGCTCTACTCACTAAAACCCGGCGAGTGCCACCAGGGCCGCCTTGGTGAGGTGCCCCGGATCTGTTAAGCTAACAGGGCACACTGCCATATGACATTGACATTTCAGTGTTTGTAACTATTGGTTATGTAAACAAATATTGCATAATCTTACATAAATAAATCAAATGTCAAATAGCGTCTCTTAACGGTGGTAACGGTGTCGCGGATCCAGAGATTCGATCTCATCTAAAAATATGCGTACCGCGCCTAAAGAATTTTTTACTTCAAAAATTAAATTTGTGTACGATAGTTCAGAGATGCAGTCTCTGAAATCTCCCTACAATCTTTCGCATTAAACTTTATCTGTAACAATATGAGTTTTAAAAATGTACAGTATAAGTTATATGGTCTAGTTAGGATTCGTTGAACTCTCATATAATTAATTTGAATCAACAACATTACTGTTCCATTCTATACAGCTTCTAGAGGTCGATACACTTACAAATGTATTGTGCTGAGTGCAACGACTTGTATTGCCAGCTTTACAATTAAATAATCATACTTAAACTTATATTCAGTTGTTGGGTCAAACAGCATTGATATTTCGTTACTTGTTTTTAAATTGATTTTTAGTAACATATTTTTTATAGAAGAGATTTGGTGGTGAGTGATAAGAGACATCCATAGACACCCGCTTCATCATTAGCAGGTGCGTTCCCGGCCTTTCAAATATGAGTATGCTCTTTTCTTGAAGGTGTCTAAATCGTATCGGTTCGGAAATACCGTAAGTGGCAGCTGGTTTCATATATTCGAAAAATCGAGTTGTTGTGGATTACATATTATGGCAATAAAGAAGCATTTTCTGTATTTTTAAAGTTCGATAAATAAATGGGCTGGGCTGATCCACCTGATGGTAATTGGTCAGCGTCGCCCATGACCAGGAACAAGTCTCCTAGCAATCATAGGTCCCATGAGACGTAAGATGGTAATTGGTTATCGCAGACAAAAAAATATGAAAATTAATAGTAAATTGAGGACGAAACAAGAGTTTTGGTACTCTTGAATAATGGTTTTAAAAGTCACCTGACCTGCACAGTTCGCTTCACGGTTAAAAAAATTTTTTTTTTATTTAATACAAAAAAAACTTTAAATTTTAAACTACTTTAGATTATCTGACGTGGGAAATATAATAAATATAATGCTTTGTCGTTTGCCTCATTTTCAACGTAATTGGACAGATCTACTGATAACGTTTTCATCAAATACTCAATGGAGTTGCATCGTTTCATTAATATCATATGATAATCCTATTATAATTGTATTTTAATCTCATGGACATCGGCTAATATCTCAAGATTTAAAAGTAAATATTTTTATTAGTAGTTTACCTGAACTATTTATATATTTAATGGAAGTTTAAACAATCTTTTCTATTAAACGAGAGTTTGAAATTTTGCTTGTGCATTAAGGACTGATAAAAGGCCAATAAAGTTTTGAAAATCCAAAAGTGAACGCCTCTATCCTTTTCTACGATAAAATTAATAATTTGTAAAAAAAGCCTTAGAAAGCCAAAAAGAATGAGAATATTCTTAGTCATGTATTCGAGTATCTTGAACTCAGTTTATTCTTACTTAGAAAACACATTGCAGTATCTTCTAAGTGGAATTTAAGTAAAACTAATATATGTCATTGCTTATAACACTTATATCTACGCGATTAGTATTTCCTGAGGGCTTGTTCGTGTAATAGGTCAAGTTCGGAGAGGGAGGGTGGGTCACGTAACTTGCCTTTAGCTTCAAATTGGAATTCATACGGAAGGTTACACTTGTAATACTTTTTGTTATCTTATCTTCTATTTTATGTATTTTTCAGTCTTTATTCTTCTGTACTTGCTTATGTCATTGAACTCCTCACTGAGTTGATTTCCATGAAATTTTGTATGTGTTCAAGTGGATAGGAGAATGGTTTAGATTCACAATTCGATCTTTTCGATGACAATACTTTGTCAGTCCGCCTTGTTATACATAAAATTCTTTTGTGCATGTGTTTGTCTAGTCCTCCAAGCTATATTATTAAGTGCATAAGTTTATAGTGTTAATAAAAAGTGTCTACACTACAATTTCTGTCGGCTATGCTAATTGTAGATTAAAATGTGAAGGTAATCTGCTATTCTAGCATAGATGTATCCATAGTTTTTATTAAAACTCCTTGTGTGGTATTATCATCATCACCATTATCACCCTATCCATCCGTACTTTCTAAATATGGCTTTCAATGAATGCCAAGACTATCGATTATCTGACGCTTGTATACATCGGCCATTTCTCTAAATTTATTCCACATTATTGGTATTAAAAAAAGTAATGTAAATATTTCGTGATGAAAGTTAAAAATGCAAATGTAAGGCTGTCTTTATTTTTATGGATCGTTAAATTATTTTTTGCATCGCAACAAGCCTCGTTATAATCGTAAGCAAAAACTGGGTCAGTGTAATTGTGCCTTAAACGGTTTACACCCGCTAAACATATCCCTGTTACATGTTGACGTGGTGTTGCCAACATGTATTATTATATTTATTTATAAATATATTTATTACATATTTTTATATTTTTTATTTTTATTTTTATTATCACTTAAGTATAAGCTTATATGTTCTACAGCTGGATCTGGTACTCCAGATTTAAATCTGACAAGGAGAATATATTATAAAACTATTTATAGTGGGTTACTATCATGTTTTTTTTTTTATTTTCCGGAGATATTTCTTAATTGCCTATGAATGTTGTTCACGAGACGGATATCCCGTTTCAATTAGTTTTAAATGTGAAATTAACCATGTTAATATGAGTCTTTTGAGGGACTTTCCCCTTTTAGGGGAGATTAAGTTAGCAACCCTTTTTTCGCTTGAGAATTCTTCTACGCATACCACCGGTGAAAATATATGTATATAACGAAGGTTTAATCATACAGGAACAATGATATTATAATAAATATGTCATGTATGTAAAGTATTAGTAAAAATAAGTGTTTTTTAATGTTCACGCGAATCTCACTCATTATAATTAAAAAACTTTTGGATTTTATCGCGGTTTATGAAGATTTTTACAAGCCCGACGTTTCGGATACTTTACAGCAACCATGGTCACGGGAGGACTAAATAAATAAACCCCCAACCATGGTTCAGGCCTTGACGTGGCGGTGGGGCTCAGTAGCCTAGGGTGAGCCGCTGCACCTTGAGCGAAGCTGATTGACCTGAGGGGGCTCTTTGTACCCCTCTTATAAGAAGACTGTCTAGCCGTTGAGGTGCCCTGTTTGTTTATTAGATCCAGGGCACCTCACCAAAGGCGGCATTGGTGGCACTCACCGGGTTTTAGTGGGTAGAGCTGCGTCCACTTACCAGCTTTCAGGCGCAGCTAGTCCCACATACCCGCGTGGGGAGATCCAACTCCCCGCGGGATGCCTCAGAGCATTTCCCGGCGTTAGAAAAAAATGACTAAATAAACCACGATAAAACTCTGTGAAAGTTGTTACATTATAAAAAAAGTAATTAACAAACTTACACTAAATAAAAGTATTAGTATACACTATATCCAAGTTCGATCGTAGCATTTTTTGTAATCACAAAACGTTGGGCCGACGATAAATCATTTAGTGCAGTTGATGCTGTGTTTGATTGGGAGTTATAAATCAAGTTCATCAGTCGTTGGCTAAACTGATGGATCATGGATTCTGTCCCGGGCCTGAGCGATGGGCGTGTTCCAAACGTATTGAATAATTGTTTGATGTGTTTACTGTGATATGAATGTGTACGTTTGATACTTGATCACGTTGATGTGTTTATTAATATTTTGAATGTGTGAGTTGTAACTCGATTATCTTGATGCATCGAGCATATAACCGGAATAAAGCGGTAATGTTACGTGTTTTGTATGAAAACAAATTCTGTCAGATTTGTGCTTCGACGCTGCGCCGCTTCTGCATTCTGATTGGCCAACAGATGGCCCCTTATGGATGATTGGCCATTGAGACGTACCTACATGTGACAAATCACTGACCAGTTTTGGAATTTCATGGCTCACATTATTACTCTATTCGGTTACATGCTCGACGTGCTATATGAATGAATGAATAAATGAAATATACTTTATTGTGCACACAAAAGTAAGGTTACAAAAATTACTAAACTCAACTTAAAATTAACAAAATTATGTACACAAAGACGGTCTCATTGCTTGAATAGCAATTTCTGCCAGATAACCTTTGAGTATAAAAAACAGAAAGAGAAAAAAGAAAAAAAGTTTCTAGGTAGCACAAAAAATCACATATATAGTTATTGATATGTTTGTTTTTTGCTTGGCTTAATGGATTTGCATGCAATTTTGTTTATAGTTCATCAGAAAATAGGTTTAAGAGTATTTTCGTGAGGTAAGGTTCGCGAGGCGCGAGCCAGTCGTCGGTTGTTTGTTCTTCGACTTACGTATGTGACCGACATACTGCGTTTAGCGTGCTTAGTACTTACTATACGTGTATATTGTAGGACTCCAAGCTAATGGAATAATTGACAATCTCCGTACAGTGCCTGGTTTTAGCGTAGGAGTACATTGAAAGAGTTCATCTAGAAGTGGACGGATAAATGTTGATGATAATTTCCCGTGGCACAATTTACAAACCGTATTTTGTTTCTATAAACACGTGAATGTCATAATACTCATGCTGACATGTCTGCAAATCTAATTTCACGCGGATTATGCCTCGGGCAACTAGTTGATTTACTGTGGATATGTTAGTTTAGTATTATGTTAGTTTATGTAAGAGAATACGGTACGGGAACAGTATGGGAGACTTAAGACCTTGGTGGGTGGAGAAACCATCAACTATTTTTTATGGTAATGGATGGGAAAACTTGCAACCTGGTTACACCTGGTTACTAGTCAGCCCATGAACATACAAAAGGAAAGGGGAAAGATTAGATGGTAAAGATTGACGCCAGTGATTACTCTGCCTATCCTGTCCTTCTCTACAAAATAATAAAGATGTTTCACGGGAGAAAGTTACGTTTAATGAACAGAGCAGATAGTATTTACCGTTGGGAAGGTTGCGTTGTGCCGCGTTCCCGTCTGCATCCACCATCTTGCTTGTTTCTCCCGTCAAACAGTTTTGGTGTTGTGGAAAGAAGGGCAGGACAGGCAGTTTAATGACTAGCACAGTTTACAAGGTAACGTCTCAGGATATGCAACACTTAAATGAGTTGCCAGGGCTAGTGTCAGGTAAACTTGTTTATGTCCATGGGTGACGCTGACCAATTACCACCATAATATGGTTCGTCTGCCCGTTTATTATTCAAATAACATTAAAAAATATCTTTGTATTTTTACTAAAATTTCTTTGCAAACATGTACCTAAATATCCTACCTATATTTTCGAAAATATTCTTCCATATATATTAGATTCTCTCGTATTCGAAATAATGTTGAAAAGTATAAAAAATGATGAAACGTTGCACATTTTCGTGACGTTTCATCCGTAAAAAAAATTACCCTCATGCGCGCAAAGATTTTTCACTTCATAAATAAATAAATAAGGTAGTATTCCTTATACTTCATGTAGAACTGTGCATACTGCTGGTAAGCCTATTTGACACCTTACATAAAAAACTAATAAAAAAGAAAAGTAAAAAAGGTGCTTAGGGTCACACTGGACACGTATGGCAATAAAAAGTAATTGGATTTATTATGATCCTTACAGTAATTGTGATACAGATGCCCTTCACCTCATTCCCACTACACTCCTTCAAACACGTGTGGTCGCAGCCTCATTTTAAATGAAATTTCCCAAGTCAAAGGAAACTTGGTCGAACTTGTAAAGAAATAAAAAGTTAACAAGAACTTTAAAAGTAATTTCGCGCTTAAAATACAAATACACGCAAAAGAAAATTCGTCTGGAAAACGGATTATCGATTTTTATTTAACAGCGAAGATCGAGTTCTAATGTGAATTTCAATGAATATTATTATATTTTTATCATCATCATCATTACCAGCCTCTATCCATCCACTGCTGAATATAGTCCTCCCTCGATGAACGCCAAGACAACCTCACCACTCGCATCCTACACGTACCGGCCACCGCACGGAGATCGTCTTCCCACCTGGTAAATGGCCGACCAACACTTCGTCTATCTAAACGTGACTTCCACTCTGGAACCTACCAATATCACGCAAAGTGTAAGCTCGTTGAAGTGGCAGAGGGCTGGTCACACACTCAGAAGAACGGATGGTTGATAGGCCAATAAGGTTCAGGAGTGGAAGTTTAATGATTATTAATAAAATATAATTCATCCGTGTGAATGACAAAATTTAAATCAAATGAAACGTGATTTCGTTTTATAAGCCTGTGTAAACGTAGACGAATTTTCCGAGAAAATCTAGCGCAAATTCTAGGGTATGTGAAAAGCTTTTATTGTATAATCATACTTTACCACAGTGAATGTAGGCTTGCCACGTTAATGTTCTAGTAATAACCGGGTGAACAAGTGTTACCTAAATTATAAAGGAAATAAAAAGGCTCTTTTAACTGCCTCTTCACGCTATTACGAATACCAGTAATTGTTCTGTTTTGTATGTATTTCGTAAATATTTTTGTTTTTTGGTTTACGCGTCACGTAGCGTTACACGTTAATCTTCGGAACTATAAGTTGGTTTTGAAAAATTCTTTTTGCATCATAGCCATTGAGAAAGGTGAAGACATATGATTTTATAGATCTTTTTTTGTGATAGCGAGTGGAACCACTTGAAAAAGGTGATCTCTAGTTAATCACTCGATTGTTTCTTAGGATACAATTATGTATAAAGGAATAGTTTGTGAGTTCCTGATATTTCGCCAATGTTTTAATCAGCTTTATCATTGCAATCAACAAATATTATTCTCGTGTTAAATTTACTTCCAATTAAATTTGTAATTAAGTTTTTAATGAACTGTTTAAATTGTTGAACTTGAATGAATGAATATATTTTGTATAGACAAAATTACAAATATAAAACAACACAATTAGAATCTAAAAGTTAAGTGTAGACATTAAGGTGACAATATCGATTTCAACCAAGCAACTTTAGGCTAAAGGAAACATTTTATAAAATATCCTATGGGTGGTTTAACTAAAGTATTACAAATAATTAACAAGTATACAAACGTTAATAATAATATCTATGGACGTTTTTACACCACGCCGATCTGGTCCTGAGGTAAGTTCTCGAAAAACTCGTGTTACGGGTACTAACTGAAATATATTTAATACTTTTATACATATATTTAAGATTTTTATTAAATAATACACATATTTAATACATCCATGATCCAGGAACACAGAAAACTTTTTGTTCCCTGTTAGGATTCGAACCCGCTACCTCCGACTTGAGCTACAATGCGCTTCCCTCTTCTTATAAGAGGGGTACAAAGAGCCCCCTCTACTCAATTATCTTTGTCCAAGGTGCTGGGCTCACCCTAAGCTACTGAGCCCCACTGCCACGTCAAGGCCTGAACCATGGTGGGGTCATTGAAAGAGACCTATATCTAGCAAAGTTTGACGATGATGAATACTTCCCTCAGACAAAGCTTCTAGAGTCAACTAGATAACTAAATTAACTCTGATAGGAAGCATGTATTTCCTGCAGGTTTAATGCGGATAAACGTTTTGAGATCCCGATGGTTACACAATCAGGTCGAAGTGCTTCCTATATATACATCTTAATTTCCGCCATGTCGTAATTAGTCTGAGTACACAGCCTGTACTGTTGTAATGTTAATGTATTAATAAATGGCTGATGACCATCATGTCAACTTTTAGAAATTAGGTCAGGATGAAATCGAGGATCCAGAATATACAATAAAATCTTTTTAACATATTAGGCGCAAAAAAAATATGTAAAAAAATACGTATTTTACGGCTCATTATTTTCTATTCTAAACATTATTCCTATTTCTTGTTCTTTGACACTCTTGGCAGAGTGGTCGTGATCAGAGGTGGTAGCAAACTTTTCAGTCCCGTCACTACGTACGATAGCTCTTATTGTGCATTCGTGGAGTAGAGTGTTTTGACTTAGTCGGTCCATCGCATCGGTGACCTTTTTTTGGTTTCGCTGGGGAATGCGTTTAGGCATACCATCGAGTCCGGGGGAGAGGGTTATGTGGGACTCTCTGCGCCCGAGAATATGGCAAGGCATGCAGTCTCTACTCACTTGACCCCAGCGGTGTTCTCCTCGTCGTCTGGATGACCCGGCGAGGGAGCTGTGGACGTCCTCACCTGGCCACAACGGTTTGCGATCCGGCACTCTTCTCTGGAGGCGAGTGGTGGCATCCCCTCCGCTTTTTCCACTTAAGGCACACTGAACATATAGAATAGAATAGAAAAAAAAATATTTAGGTTGCATACACTGTTGCATACATTTTAAATAACAATAATTATAATCTAAGTATGTACTTAAGTTTACATTAAATTATTCTAAGGTAAAAGTATTAACTAACAAATACAAAAATATATATTATTATATACCTATAACGAAATATTTATTTATTTATTTATTACTATATCATTCATTACACTACCTAATATATACCTACTTAACATAGTAATAATTAAAATACTTACCTAAACTATAATAAAATGCACAACAGTGTAATTACAATTCCTAAAATGGAAGCCACTCAGTTGAATGACTGTGGGACAAAACACAGTCCTGATTTTATATAAGGGTGCCTTAAAGCTCGGAACTTACGCGCGCGCCTCGGTTCCCCCGATCTTCCGCGCACAGGTCCCTCACGGCGGTGCGGGTACACTGTCGCCCCTATGTTATCCTGCGGGAAGAGGTGCCAGTGCGTTCTCTCTCTCGCTCCACCTCTTCCTTCTGCGACATCACTAACTCGCAAAGGGAGAGGACCGCCTGCCACGCACTCTCACTGACATTCATCGCTCGGATGACTGCAGGGAGCGTCAAGTCCAGCGCCAACCTCAGCGATAATGGGCGCCCTTGCCTCCGCCCAAGCTAGGCACTCTGCCAGGGATCGCATCACGCTAGTCGAAGGCACCACAAGTCGTTCCATAGAAGTATCTTCGTGAATCTCATTGTCAAGTATCCAAAACGTCTGGAATGTAAAAACATGAATAAGCCGGGGTTAAATCCGGAGAGGCTTATGTCATATTCTTTTTAGTCATCTCCAAAGAAGGGCTTTGGCTAAAGTCAAGTTTTTAAAAATATGGTTTTAAAGGTTTATATAAAATTGTTACAAACTTATACGGCGTTCATTGTATTCCAGCTGTAATTGTATTACCAGACGTGATATGAGAGTATTTCACCTTATGTTCTAAATGAACATTCGCTCGAATCGCACCGACCTAATTAAATGCATTCATACATCAACCGACTAGAGTACAATTAACGATAGTATTATTTAATCAATCTCTGAAAATTTCATAATAGCTGCCAGCATTTGATAACATAGTTTTTATATCAATTTATAGCAAGAATCAGAATCGACATCAGACGACCAAATATTATCAAAAAGATTCTAAATTAATAATAATTAATCTGGCCATGTTTAGCAAAACTATTTTAAAACGATATATGCACCATGTAGAGCACTTTAATTACGTGGGGCACGATATTTCAAGATTTCAGGAGATTTTGTTGAGTCTTGTGAAAAAGGTAAGTAGGTTTCGTAGATAATGTCGAAATATTGATCTCAACGAAATAAAAAAAAACGTGGTAATGATTTCTGAGTGATTTTCTCTCGAAAATTACTAATTCCTAAAGCTTATAAACCTCCTAAAATTTTAACAGATCCAGCTGACGAAATCTCTCAGCTACTAATGCACGACGCAAAAGCACGACGCGAACGTCACAACATACACAGAATTACAACGGTGCTAGGTACACCTGCACACCGCTTGGGCCTCGGGGTCGAAAGTGACGTCGACCCCTACACATGGATCAACCACATCGATCCGGATCGATCGCGAAAGCTTAGGTTCGATACGAGTAGACGCAAACCCAGACCGTGCTAACAGCCTAACAGCGGTAGAACTACGCTGGGGCACAGATGGGCCCGTATCGAATATTTCTTAAGTGAGCCATCTGCTCACTTACTATACCGATTAAGCTTAAAGGCCATCAAGCCAAAAAATCTATCCCTTCCTTTTTTGCTAAATCTAGCCCTTCCAAAAAAATCCTCCTAAAATGCGAAAACAACTAGTTAATTAATATAATATTTTACTACAATATTAATATCAGCCTTCACATGATTAGCTTATGTATTTTCATTATAGCTGCGGTGTGTTGTAATGGCATGGTTTAATGGTTCCATTACATAAATATGGCTATAATTTTATGTCATATAGTTTATATAAGCACCGTTATTTATAGGATTTTTCGTAATGGTTGTTATGGAAAACAATTAGGCAATCGAAAGACAAACGGGTCCTCCCGCGACCGTAGTAGCTCTAACCCCCAAATTTAAGACGTACTTAAACTCATGCTACGACGTGTCAGATTCAAAGAAAAAACAGGGACAACACGAGTTTAAGTACGTCTTAAGTTTGAGATTCGTTTGAGTATTTTGGGGTATGTATCAGAAACTTTGTGCATGTTAAGATCTTAATAAACCGCGAGAAAATTCGTAAACAATTAATTGCAATGAGTAAAAATCACGTAACCATTAGAAAATAAGAACCGATTTAAAATTTAATATGTTAGGACAACTCACACACGGCCATCTGATACCAAACTAAGCAGAGCCTGTTCTTATGGTAACCAGACATGTATCAGTATACAGACTTTTATATTTATACATACATACATATTATAGATTTGATAATATATTACTGGTGGATGCGCTATGCCGCATGCCACTCTCGTCTGCATGGGTACCACCATCTTGTTTCTTCTGTCAAACAGCTTTGCTGTGTTTTCGGAGAGAAGGGCAGGACTGGCAGTGTAATTACTGGCACCGAGACTTATCTTACGTCCCAGAATATGCAACATACAAATGCCTGCACTGGTTATCTTGTTTAGGGTCCTGAGTGACGCTGACCATTTACCGTAAGATGGCTCGTCTGCCTGTTTCCTATTTAAGTAGCACTGCATCCACTAAGCTCTATATCAAAACCGATACGACATTGGCCCTTCAAGAAAAGATCATACTCATATTTGAAAGGCCGGCAACGTACCTGCTAATGATGTAGAGGGTGTCTATGGATGTCGATTATCACTTACCACCAGGTGAAACGACTGGCCGTTTAGGTTGTCTGAGATTAACGTGGTATGATTATTGATTATTTTTTATAATAAAAAAGTTTTATTACAACGATAACGATGTTCTATAATTCGAGACAACTTTACCTTTCCATTGAAACTTGTATTGCGTCGTTGAATACATTATGAGGGCGTTACGTTGTCAGTCGGTTTGATGCGCACATTATATATTTATATTCACCCCACAACTTTAATAACTTTATATAATGCTAGCAGAACCGACAGACGTTGTCCAGTACAAAACGTTTGTAGTGGACTGAATCGTGAATCTAAATATTTCTCGAATCCACTTGAACACACACAAAAAAAAGATAAAGATTTATTTAGGAAAATCTATTGCGGTTGATTATGTTTTTGACATGAGTGATATTTCGGATATAAAATAAAATCATTTTACAAAAAATTTTAACCGACTTCAAAAATACTAAACTAAAAAGTAATAAAATAACTGTGTTTCTTTAATTTTTGTGCTTACAACTTATAATCAACTTAATATTCTACTAATGTATAAACTTTGCGCTTACCACGCCATTATAGTATCTTTTGGAGTCGGTGTCAGCCAAGGTAGGTAGGTAGGGTACAACAACTAATACGACACCGACATATAATAATTGGTTTTTTTATTAAAACATTTTTTTTCTGTAGTAATCAATTAATCGAATTGAAATAACCAGCCTACAAATACAATTTAAATAGATTACCTATCTCATAACGTCAGCTAAAGACGATTGTTTAAAACACGAAAACCAGTTTTTACGGATTTTATAGCGGTTTATTAAGATTTTTACAAGCCCGACGTTTCGGATACTTTACAGCAACCATGGTCACGGGAGGACTGAGGTGACAGATGTCCTAATGTTACAAAGTTATTCGAACTACCCTATGATACATCATTATTTTGATAAGTCCTCTCTACGCAGAAAGTGCTAACTGTATCTTTAATCTGTGGCATATTATGCTTGGTTTTTGATTTAATTATTTTAATAATGGGATACCAAGCAGGTGGTAAGAGCGTCCGTCGGGCTTGTAAAAATCTTAATAAACCGCGATATAACCCGTAAAAATTGTTTCATTATAATGAGTGAAATTCGCGCAAACATTAGAAAACAATATGAAAACCAGTTTTATATTAACACACAATAACTTAGAGAAATATAGATCTTAAAAAATAAATAATAATAAACAAACCCAACCAATCACAGGGACTGCCCCGATAGAAGTGAAAACAAATCAATTAAATTCAAATACCTAATACAGGCTGTAATAGATTATGACAACCGATACAATTTAAACGGCGCACAAAATGGCCGCACCAGCGTTTGATCTTTTTTTCCATACTGGTTGCATACTTATACTGTGACTCCTGGGACCGTGGTTGTTGTAAAGTATCCAAAAAGTCGGACAACGAAATAAAATATGCGCAATGTTTAATTATAATGAGTAAAATTAGCATAATCGTTACAAAACAAGAACCGTTATTCTTCTTACCAAGTCTCTATGATGCAGAAGTAGCAGTAAGGATCAGGAGCGATTTGAAAGGTTGACAGCTACGTTTAGCAAATACTGCAATGAACCAAGAAGGTTAAATAGACCTGAAAAAAGCACAAGCTACCAGCGGTGAAGATGGGTTCAAATTTACTTCTTTACTGATATAACTTAGTGAGGCAATGCTTACTTTAATATAAATATAAAATGTGTATAATTAAGGAAATATTATTTCTTCAAAATTATTATTTTTTGCTTTAACGATTTTGATAATAAGAACGATGTTGATGATGAACGACGGTGATGATGCAAGTAGGAATAATAATAGGTATAACAAAATATTGCAAGATAAAACGTAATAAATTGGACGCGTGAACCCCGCGCTTAGAGGAATCTTCTGAAATAGATGGACTAATCTATACCGACCTCGTTATAGGAAAATTGTATCAGTACAATAGAACAGCGTAGGAGGAAGTCCTATTGGAACTGAATTGTGTAACACATGACACAGATATAAAGTTCGTGTATTTTATTATTTCATATAATATAGGTATTTTCCTAACAATAGATAATACACACATTACATTGTTATATAGATTCTTTGATAGTTTCTCCTATATTTATTCCACCTGAGTTTTCTTTGGGGAAAATTCTCTATAGACTCCTAAAATTAGGACCAACATTGAGAGTTCGTAGTTAGGTTAAACAGGGTTAAACGATATTTCTTCATTGTTCAATATATGTCCTATGGGATGTTTGCTTTTGTTTCTTTCTCTGAATGAGTTTGACTATTATGCTTATTTTCTAGGAAGTTTATTATCATTATTATCATTATCATAATCATATTGCTCAACCTTTTCCACGCGCATCTGGATATAGGTTCTTTCCATTATTATATATCGAAGTAATAATATAGGGACCAGCATATGCCCCTGAGTAACTCCGATGTTAAAGTCAAATAATAGCTCATTTACGTAGATACAACGACAGATTTATTATTCAAATAACACATATTTACATTGCTCATGTTGGTATTCGTGTAGGTGTCTTCTTTCTTAAGTCCACTGTCACTGGAAGACTTTAATCTGATAATTCCATTACAAAATGTTGGATGATATTTTAAATTCATTGAATAGGTACAAGTTGATGTTGACAATGACACGCTTTCATTGCTTTTTCATTTAATAACTTCAAAAATAACAGATTGAAGGTTATTCGTTTGCATAATAGCAACGTATAACAAAAGGCCTTTGTGTGTTCTATTTGTATGCTGTATGGATTGAATTTATAGCCAAGTATATACACAATTTATTTGTTGGAGATCCTTTGAGAGTAATATATTTATTTATAGAACATAAATGCGTTATAGCTATTAGTTACCGAGATTTATAGTTATGTTCTCGATAAATCGCTTTAAGTGTTTTTTATATAAATTGTAGGAAAAATCCTATCCTAATAATTAAGAACCATTTTATCTATGAGTTATATGATGATTATTTTTTTATGTTAATTGGATAGGCAAATTTTTTTTTCTTTATTTATGTTAGTTGGATAGGCAAACTGGCAAACGTACCATCTGATGGTAAGTGGTCAACGTCGCCCATGAACATAAACTAGTATAGCTGGAACGAGCCCAGGCAACTTATTTATGTGTTGCCTATCCTGAGACATAAGATGTTAAGTCTCGGTGCCAGTAATTACACTGCCTGTCTTGCCCTTCTCTCCGAAACACAGGAAAGCTGTTTCACGGGAGAAACAAGCAAGATGGTGAGCCCATGCAGCCGGGAGCGCGGCACAGCGCTTCCCTCCCACCGGTAAAATGACAGACGTGCCACCCAATGGTATGATCTGTGTCACCCATAAACATGAACAGATTCACAAGTTGCCTAAGCTAGTCTCCCAGCTTAGGCAACTTATTCATGTCTTGCCTATCCTTATACGTAAGATTGTTAGTTTCAGTACCAGCAATTAGTGAAGGCGTAGCGTATTCTTAGCCGAATAATTCATTTACTATGCGTTTCAAATGAGAATAGGACGGACTTAGCGCCATATTGTGAAGTCACAGATGTCAATTCAAACCAAAAAGGTTAGTAAAAATGTATTCATATAATTAAATTTATTTACAGAGATTAAGTGAAAAAAAATCAATCAGGATTCAATTCCGCTAATTTCTGCATTTATGTCATAGTCCGCGTCGGATACGTGTTAACGTGTTTTAATTTATCCCTGTTGGCTACAGGATTTGAACAGGATTGAACTCGTTTGGTCACTTTACTTACATTCTACAGTGTTTGCAAAATGGTAGCATACATTTCTCGAGTTAAACTTATTTTCCTTCAGGTCCTCACGAAGGAGAACAAAAGCAACGGCAAGATGGCGACCGTCGTCCTTATTTTCTTTAATAAATTTGGCATGGTTCCAGGCCCTTTTCGGCAACAATTAAATAAAAGAATGTTATCATATGGTTTTAAAAACGAATTAGGACTTTAATTTTTTTAATAATTTATGACTACATATTTAACGTTTTTATTTAAATTCGATTTAAAACTATTGATTATGCAAATAAGTTTTTGTGCAAACCGTACTTTTCAAGTGATAATTGACTGACAGATAGAGGTCATTGACGTTCCTATTCTTATTTGAAATGCTTACATAAAAAACTTACACTTTTTTCCCTGCGTCTAGAGTTCATGAATTTGTGGGCGAGATTCAGCGTGCTGTGTACACTGGATTAAATGAAATAAGTAATAATTATTAAAATGGGCGTTCGCCTGTTGGCAGAGCGCCCGCGCTGATTCAGAGCACAATCTTAAAGTAATTGTTCAGCTCCGGCTCTCTCTGTTAATTAATTTATAATTTGTTCGCCAACTTTCAACTTCCCAGCGAAAGCTTTCTTGTCGTTATTTTTCATTTTCTAATGAACTGTTATATTTTTGTATTAATTTTCAATTTGAGTGTAGGGTATTCTCTAATAATGTGTCATAATTTTCTATTGAGGAGGTGTCTTTAGATGCTAGCGAAGATATCCTGCTGGTAACCCAGCTGAGGATGGATAGCCTTTTTGTCGTGACCTTCACAGACAGAGGAAATAAATTGTTACCTTTGTTAAAAACATAATATATAATATTAAGGGCATTAAATATTTGAGTAAGCTTTTGGTAGTATAAGTTCTTGGATGTTTTTCTTACTTAATATTTTTAATAAGATTTACTCTTTCAACACTTATTTTTTTGCGATTCATATCTTGCGCGAAGGATAAGCACATAAGTGGGGGTTTTCAAACACAAAAAAATGACCGTTGGCCAGACGTGTTCGGGAGTAAATTCAACTAGATATGATGCCGATCTTCGGGGACATTAGCAGTCTTAGCGTTCTTTGAAAGGGGCCTATATTCAGCTTAATATAGTTTGATAATAAAGGTCATGACGATGAAATGAGAAAACTTGTATAATACTTAGACGCCAAGAAAATAAAATTTAATTTCTCCATTATAGATTAGAAAAATATCAAAACGCAAAAAGAACTGCTAATTTGCGAACCAAGTCCATAATTTTGCAGTAATTCTCACGACAAATCGAGTAACTGCTATCGGTAATTGGTTTTGATGGGAATCCAGATAGGAGGTATTACGGAAATGTCTTGAAATGGAAATCGAGATGCCGTATTAGAGTGTATAATTTCCAACAATGCTCCATTGGCCTTGGGCTCACAATTGAATTATAATGGAACGATTTATGAGAATTTTGATAAATGTGGGGATCTGTGTGTTCTGAAGCTGTTTTTTGGATGTAAGTTGTTAGCTAGATCTAGCTTATGTAACTAATGTGCCCCACCATGGTTCAGGCCTTAACGTGGCGGTGGGGCTCAGTAGCCTAAGGTGTGCCCAGCACCTTGGGCGAAGCTAATTAAGCCGAGGGGGCTCTTTGTACCTCTCTTATAAGAAGAGGGGCAAAAGATCAGGACGTGAACTTCACCCCATTGTACTGTCCCGACGTTGCGAGGGGTTTTTCTGTGGTGCGGGACAACCCTCTATGGAGGTGGCGTCCGTCCCTTGGGGGACTGACTAGCCGTCGAGGTGCCCTGTTTGTTCATTAGATCCGGGGTACCTCACCAAAGGCGGCATTGAATGCACTTGCAGGGTTCTAATGGGTAGAGCTGCGTCCACTTACCATCTTTTGGGCGCAGCGAGTCCTACATACCCGGCTGGAGAGTTCCCCCCTCCCCAGCGGGATGCCTTAGAGAATTTCCCGGCGTTAAAGAAAAAAAAACTAATGTCGGTGAAAAACTACGTGGGCTACTTGTGGGCTACCTTATGTAAAATTAGCTTTGTAAACATTACGATGATACTCCATGAACACATAATATGTTCTTAGCTTCGAAATACACTTTAATGAAGATTTCATATCATTTTTCTGTTTTAGAAAAAAATGTTTTGAAAAAGAAACATATGTAGTGCACCCCTATATGTCCTAGTACTGTGCACGGGTCTCCTCCTCGAAATTAGGCGAGGAAGTGTGCCCTGGCCCATTGCGGGGTGGTCACACACTTTTCAAAGACTTTTAATCTCATTAGGCATGTAGGTTTTTCGTAATTTAAAATATTTTTTTTGTATGAAACTCATGCCTTATCACGTAAAGTGTCATTATCGTTATAAAACTCTTGTTTTGAAATATTTTTCCGGTTGTAGCTTGTAGCTCTAAAAGTAACCCGGACAAGGGTTACGGAGCTATAGGAAAAATTGTACTTGCGAGGATTAGGGGTCTTGGGTGTAATATTTTATGAACGTGTATATCTTAATACTCTCAACCCCCCGGGCTTTGGGGATGTTCTGTTGATGATATCATTATATAAATAACCAATAACTTTCTTTTACACCTTTTTTACGTACAGTTGGCAAATAAATTGTAATTAATAGTATTTAAATTTCTAGTATTGTTTGGTTCGGAATGGTCGCGGGTTCAAATCTAGTCAAAAAACATTTGTATGTATTTCTTATATAATTTTATTTTATGTTTGCCGTGAACTACTTTGTCATGAAATTGAAGTTTTTACGAGAATGGTACGAGATTAGGTTAAGTTTTTTTTTTTTTTTAATTCTTTATTTATAAAGCTATACACCTATATAAGGTTAAGCTAGCAGGTTAAGGTTAAATTATGATAAATTTTCGAAATTCGTGACATACAGAGATTAATTTAGTGGGATTCTGTGAGTAGAGTCGTGTTTAGCTAAGTCGAGTTTAGCTGAAATACCTCAAAGGACAGTAACTTTTTATTTTTATTTTTTTATTTTAGTTGGATCGGCAAACTGGCAAACGTGCCACCTGATGGTAAGTGGTCGACGTCGCCCATGAACATAACTAGTTTACCTGGAGCGAGCCCAGGCAACTCATCTATGTGTTGCCCATCCTGCTGTTTCACGGGAGAAACAAGCAAGATGGTGGTACCCATGCATCCGGGAGCGTGGCATAGCGCTTCCCTCCCAACGGTAAATTAGACATCACCCCTTTAAAATAAGACTAAATAAAGAACTAGGAATATTCCCAGATTTTTATTCTTTCCTTGACAGCCTTCACATCTTCCAAGACTTCATAAATATAAAATAGACTTTACTGCTTTTGCATATGTTCTTTTTATGTTTAAACTTACTCCATTCTATGAATATCTCTATGAGAGTATATTCTTAAAATTACCTGGTAAATATATTATGATGTGGAGAAGGAGAAGTTGTAAATTGTATACATTTTTTTATAACTTAATTTATGAGACAAGAAAACATATTTTGTGTTCAAATATTTATGAGACGTCATTAATCTAGAGTTATACTATGAGATGTGAGCACATGTTTTCATCATCGTCGACCCTTATGTGTCGCACTGTTGAGCTCGGGTCTCCTCCTCGGAATCAGGCGAGGCTTCCTTCCTTGTTCCATAGTTCACCGATGCACTGGCTCAATGTGGGGTTTTACGGAAACATACATTTTATAATCCTTCTACTAATTTATCGAGCCAAATAACTTGAGTCATCATTGGCCTTAGTCTATATGTTGCAGGTGATTCAATCAGTGTTGGACCCGTGTTATTTTTCACGAAGCAGACCTGACGTGGGTGGAGTATTCTCTCCACAGACAGACACTGTGTCGCCTAGGACGCTCTTAAGGAAAACGCAGAGTTGCTTTAGCACTGCGCCACCCTCTCGACCTCACTAGCTAGGCCCACAGGAACGACGAGTCTATACGTGCGGAGCCAGTTCGGCTGCAGGAGTCTTTCACATTATGCCACGAATGCCTGACGGAGACCGCATTCCGGGTTTCGAGTGAAGTTTTCCTTCTCCAGGACCCCGATGGTTTTGGGCCAGGTTTATCCCTCGGGCACCTTTTAAAACCGTCACGGGAAGAAATGGGGTGGTGCTATTCTGCTCTGCCGATACCACACGGCAAACTATACTTCAGTATGTTACGAATAAAAGGGTAACGTTAAAGTACGGATAAGGTAAACACGAATTTCAACTTTTGTATGGATATATTATGGAATATGGATAGAGGCAATAAATTAGTCTAAATGTAACATAAAAGTAGAATCTTATTAAGCCTGACCTGATAGATGTGTTAATGTTTATGAACTGAAATTGCAATTGAAAAAAAAAACATTATACACAATACATAATACACAAAATAAAAATTATAATATTTCGGTTTGTCCATTTACCACTATCTTGCTTTTTTCTCCCTTGAAACAGCTTTGCTGTGTTTCGGAGAGAAGGGCAAGACAGGCAGTGTAATTACTGGCAACAAGACTTAACATCTAATGTCTCAGGATAGGCAACACATAAATAAGTTGCCTGGGCTCGTTCCAGGTTTATGTTCATGGGCGACGTCGACCACTTACCATCAGGTGGTACGTTTGCCAGTTTGCATATCCAACTAACATAAAAAAAGAAAAACACCCTTAATTTTTAAAAACATTTTAATTAAAAATACTAATTTAATGTATATTTTTAAATAGTATAAAATTAACTTGTATATTAACGGAAATTATCCTAAAATTTCTCTGAATTTCTGTCGCAGAAACGTTTTTTTAAATGGTTTAAAATTGTCATTTAAACACTAGTAACTAACCACGATGTTATATGAACTTCTATAGATATTATAGACAAATACAAACAACTCCAAATTAATTTATATTACCACACTTGTGTGTGACTGTACATAGCTGTGCAAATAACTGTACATAACTGTACTTGTCATTAACAGACATGTCAATCATGTCGGTAACACTCCAGTTAATGGGCGGAGGTGGTCTCATCCAATAAGGCTTCCTGGCTTCAAACCTTAGTTTGGTAATTAGCTTTATACTATTTATGGGAGGATAAGCTTCAATGGTCTATTTTTAGTGACATAACAAAGGTATAGGACTATTAAAAAAAAAACAATTTTAAAGTGTTCACCTGACTGTCGCTTCACCTGGTGGTAAGTGAACTATATTCGTAGTAAATAGTAATTTACAATTACAAGTAGAAAGGTATTGTGCTAAATTCGACATGCACAGATCGGCTCCGGGCTTAGAAACACCTAAACATACTTTAAGCACCGTAGCCCCGTAGTCCATCTACACACAGCTACGAATCGCTACGAATAAAGTAAACTCATATTGTTAACAACGTACTGACAACCATAGCCTACTAGATATTATAGGCCATACATATATAATACATAGGCCATTTTGGCCTTTATGACAATGACCTAAAGTTATAAACGGCCATTGTATCAGATATTTTGTGAACATTATTGCCGCTAATCTAATTAGAAGTTGATGTGTAATTTGTGTTAATGTTGTGTAGTCTCATTTATTATACATCATTTAATATTATATTTCGTTTTGTGCGTTACATTTTCCTAAATGGGGATAGTTTCGAAACTAAGGGATTGGTTAATTATTTCTCTTGTTATATTACAAGGGTCTTATGGGTCCAAGCTAAAATCCGTACTAAAGTTCTTTTTACTCTTTAACCGTCGTTAAGATTACAATATTTGACGAGAAGATATAACCAAAGAAAGTGGATAGACCACCAAAGAATTATAATCAATTAACGAGCAAAACCACGATAAAGGTTAGTCTATATAATAAAATAACTTTTTTTCTCTTCTTTTAGAACTCTTTTTTTTCTTTTCAGAGGTTTTCAGTTTTGGGTCGCAACTACAAAACCGAATGAAACCACATGTTAGAGGTAGTGTAAAAATAAAATAGACATCATATAAATCTAGATCTATCCAGCGCGCTCGTAAAATCGAAACGCCCAAAGCTTGTTCGTGTTTTTATTTGGAAAAATAAAACGTGTATTTTAAAATGTTGCCGGCTTAAAATATTTACAAACCAATTTGTTTTAGCTGCACTCTATAGGGTTCCGTGGATGAGGTAGCAAAATTTAAATATTTTTTAATTTTTTTACATATTTTTACATGACATAAGTGTTAGTATAAAATATTAAAATGGTCGTAGTTACCTATATTGGTGTGATTTTATTCAAATACTTAGCCGTCCATGTTGGATGCGAGTGGCGAGGGATCGGCCGTCTAATAGTGGACGGATAGAGGCTGATGATAATGATAATGAACGATCAAAATGACTTTCATTTAACTCTCCATTGGTTCGTTTTAAATTTTATTTTATTTTTCTTACGTCAAAGTAAATTATATTAGTAAACTTTTTAATACAATGAATATTGCAACATATCTTGTTCTATAAATATGTATACCGTACGCTGAGTGTTACCGACACTCCGCGTTCCACTGCTGAATTATTTATGGGCCCCAGAGACACGGTACTTCGCGCCACGGCAATGTATAACTACAGCACGGTCCTACTGTTTTCAAACATTATTAATAAATTTAAGGTTTTTGTAGTTTTTCCAAAAATATTTTTATTGTATTCTATGAAAAAAGCCTGCACTAAATAAATCATAGTTTAAAAAAACTATAAAAACACGCTTTAATAGCAAACTGAACTAAAATTATTTTTAATATAAGAATGAAATGAATAAAAAAATGGTATTAGTGTAAAAAAGCGTGCCCGATATTCCCCACCATGTTTTAGGCCTTGTCGTGGCGGTGGGGCTCAGTAGCCTAGGGGAGCCTAGCACCTTGGGCGATCCGAATTGAGCTCTTATAAGAAGAGGGAACAAAAGAGTAAGGGGCGAGGAAGAGAACTTCACCCCGTTGTACTGTCCCGACGTTAGGAGGGGTTGTTCTGTGGTGCGGGAAAACCCCTCTGTGGAGCTGGCGTTGGTCCCTTGGGGGACTGACTACCCGTCGAGGTGCCCTGTTTGTTTATTAGATCCGGGGCACCTCACTAAAAGCAAAGATGCCTCAGATCATTTCCCGGTGTTAAAGAAATAAAAGGGCGCCCGATATTCATTGTTATTAACGTATCATCGGTAGCTCTTTCTCAAAGTGAAGTTAATGTGTAAATGTAGTACATATTGAGATTAGGTTTACATTTAATAAACAAGATTTCTTTGAGTGAAATGCTTTTTTTTATGTTAGTTGGATAGGCAAACTGGCAAACGTACCACCTGATGGTAAGTGATCGACGTCGCCCATGAACATAAACTAGTTTACCTGGAACGAGCCCAGGCAACTCATCTATGTGTTGCCTATCCTGAGACATAAGATGTTAAGTCTCGGTGCCAGTAATTACACTGACTGTCTTGTCCTTCTCTCCGAAACACAGCGAAGCTGTTTCACGGGATAAACAAACAAGATGGTGGCATTGTTGTTGATGTCGCATTTTTTATTAACTACTAAAAAATACGACAGCCAACAAGTAACAACCACAGATTCTTATGACATAAAAGACGCATACAAAGTGACGCCATCTGGCATTACAATATCAAAGTAAACAGTCAAAGATTAAATAGCATACAGCCTAGAATTAATTATAAAATTTTATCCAATAGTACAAAGCACCCCACACTTTTTTAGTATTATGTCACTTTTTTGTTAATCCATTAATTTTTGTATACAAAAATTATTATCAAATTTTTAGTTCGATATGCTAATGATGCATGTTTCTTAGTTTTTTAAACTATAATTTATTTCTTTACTTTGAGTATCGATCTTTTTAAATAAAATATTATTTCAATTTGAACGGACAACTTATAGCAGTTCTGATCAAGATATTGGAACAAACATTAAATTATTGTATTGTCATCGGTCCTTGGAAAGTGTGTTTGAATTTAATCAGACGTGGGCCAAAATCAAGTCTTAAGGAGTCGGTTACATACAAACATACTAAGAACTACAGGCTAAGAAATACACCCTATTGCAGTCAGAAAGGTGATAATAAGGATAAAAACAAATCTCAACTTATGAAATTGTATATAATACTAAAGCCTTAAACGTGTATTAATAGTCCAGTCCTACATTTAACGTGTATTCATAGTCCAGTCCAATCGTATTTTAGCTCAATCTTTGGGCCTCCATAAACGGCGAATTAACAGACACACAGACGAGTACAAAGGCACGGTAACTTGACTACAAGACATTGTCACGACAATGCTTCAAAAGCGCGATGCTTTTGAAGCATTGTCGTTTTTTGTACATCCGAAATAGCAGAACAAACAACATTGTCTTTTAGAAAAGCGATATAGACGATTCTAGTGCTTATAATTTAAAAGTGCGAGATCTTTATGAGAAACTAGCTGTTGCCCGCAGCTTCGCCCGTGTTAACTTTTAAATTTGAGGGGTTGACCACCCTTATCACTTAGGGGTATGTAGGGGTAAAATAGATAGTAGCCGATTCTCAGACCTACTGAATACGCATATAAAATTTGGTAAAAATCTGTAAAGCCGTTTCGGAGGAGTACGGTAACTAACATTGTGACATGGAAATTTTATATATTAGAAGACTAGTTGTCAAAAACAGAGGTACCCTCGTCAACCCATTTCTTGTCGTCGTGTATTATGAAAGGGTTGTTCCCGGAATAAAAAAATACATTTCATAATTAAATAATGGATGTAACATGTCTCGTAGTGGGTTTTTTTTGACGGTTATATTGAAATGTCTACAATATGTCTTTATTGTCTGGATTCTTACAAACCTAATTCGATGCAATTCAATGTTTAATAGCTTAGGCGTCGAAGTTAATAATCAAAACTGCTGATCAGATTAATAAAATATTTCACTCGATAATGCTACGTTAACATTGAGTGATGTGGACTCCAAAAATATTCAGTGTCAGGCTATTTTTTTGTTTTACGCCGCGAAATACTCCGAGGGATCCTGATGGGGAGGGGGGAGGGACTCCTCAGGCGGGTATATGGGACTCGCTGCGCCCGAAAGATGGTCAGGTGGACGCAGCTCTACCCACTAAAACCCGGTGAGTGCCACAAATGCCGCCTTTGGTGAGGTGCCCCGGGTCTATTGAGTACACAGGGCACCTCGACGGCTAGTCGGTCCCTCAAGGGACCGACACCACCTCCCATCTTCGCCCTTGCCCTCCCCCTACTCTTTTGTCCCCTCTTCGTATAAGAGGGGTACAAAGAGCATCTCACTTTGCTTCGCCCAAGGTGCTGGGTTTACCTTAAGCTACTGAGCCCCACCGCCACAACAAGGCTTGAACCTTGGTGAGGACTGTCAGACTGTATAATCTAAGTTGACGTAGGCAGAGATGCGGGCAATACCTAGAATTATTATAAAATCCTGCTTGCAAAATCTCAAACAGTAAACACGAAGCGACAATAATTATTTTCTAATGCTCCTATCCTTTAATACTATATAAACTTTATAATATCTTTAGAGCTGTACATTATATAATATGATTTATGCAAATGTCCAAGAAATTATATCAAAAAGTTAGGAAGGTATCTACTTACAGTAGGTAAAGAAATAAAATTCTAAAGAATCCTCGTTAGCTAAACTCGATATAAAAATGAAGCTCCTAAATTTCTTTTTACGCAAATAAAAATATTAATTTTATTTACATATTATACAAACGAAATATAACACCATAACGCTACGAATAAATATCAAATATAATCAAATAAATCTATTTTGCTTAAAACGGGAGAGAAAATGTTACTCTTTTTGGTACAAAAAATACTTTAATTAATACGCTGAACTCGTATATATAACTACTTTTTTTATAACTCTATAACATTAAAAACTTAACACATATTCTTCAAGCCTGCCATGCTGTTTTCGAATTTCGAATTTCGAATTTGAATTGGGCCGGCACTACCGGTCTCGCTCATATTATACCGGAGTGAAGTGGCAGCTATGCTGTCGCGTTTCTTGAGGGGGAAATGGGTAAAGGAGGGCAACACAATATCTGCCTAATCTCTGGTTGTGCGGGATGTGTATAGGCGCCTATAGTCGCCAAAAGGCTTCGACTGTTCGTTTGCTCTCCTATGCTATAAAAGCATCTATGGCCATACTTTAATATTACAGATATGTATACAACGGGAAAATGCATTGATTTGGTTGGTACCTTGGAAAATAAATAAGTATCCGACGTTTTACTCGTCTTTATCTTGAATAAAAGCTTCTTGATTTAATTAGAATTAATTTAAGTTTAAAAAAAATACATAAGTTTACTTTATTATGTATGTATATATATATATATGTATATATATATATATATATATATATATATATATATATATATATATATATATATTATTATGTTAGTATATTTTTATTAATCTAGTATATACTATTATGACATTTATTCATGATTTAATTATGATATTCATTCATCGATTTATTACCTAATATATTCTACGTAATAAAAATACTTCCCTCGGTAGTTTGGTGTTTTATATTACTTCGAATTTATGAGTTCAGAGTATAATCTATATGAAGGCCATATTTTATTTTCCTTGCCGCTGTATATGACACTGTCAAAATTATAATATTGTTTATTCACCCGTAATAGTCTACAGTATAGTACCAAAAACGTACCCAGTCTAGGGGTAAATTTCCCGAGCTGGCAAAACTGTGATCGATCAGGGTGTCACGCTCCAAATAGCCCCCTATTAGAGGTCCTTGCCCTGTGGTCGTTTAAGTAGGACACTTTTTATTTCGTACACTTACTAAAGATAGAATGTAGAAATGTACCGTGAAAAGTAATTCAGATTTTTTATAGTGTATCCTACTACGAGGGCGGCACTGAAAATTTCGGGAATTAAGGAGGTGACACAACATTACTATTTAAAAATGTATTTATTGCTTTTAGAAGTATTCTCCGCGAAATTTGACACATTTTTCCATACGATGGAATCAATCATTGAAGCAATCATTCCATTCGGAAGTTGGGGTCTCCAAAATGGCCGTTTTGTAGGCGTCCACAGCTTCTTCAGGCGATGAAAATCTCTGACCACGCAATTTATTCTTTATTTTAGGGAAAGTATAGAAATAATTAGGGCTTAGGTCGGGGCTGTACGGCGGACGGTCTAATAATTATATGTTTTCTTGCTCTAAAAACTCTTTTGTTCTGTGCGCGGTGTGAGAACTCGCATTGTCGTGATGGAGGATGATGCGGCGGTTGCACTTCTCTTTACGGAGTTCAGAAACGACCTGTGGCAAACAAATGCTAGCATACCATTCTCCATTAACCGTTCTGTGTCCCTCAAGAGGAATAATCGTTGTATACAGCATGTGAGGATCCTGCGTGGAATATTTCGAGAGTTCTGACGCACCAAGTAACGCGAGCCGCTTTTTGCTCTTCACAGAGCAAATGCGGTATCCATCGGGAAAACAACTTTTTTATACCTAATTGTTCATGCAAGATTATTTGTGTTTGACTCATACCAATGTCTAAAGTTGCCTGAATTTCGCGGTATGTCACATGTCGATCTTCCTCAATCAGTTTACGTACAGCATCAACGTTTTCTTGGGTGACTGCAGTTTTTGGACGACCTTGACGGGGATCATCACTGAGCTTGACACGTCCACGTTGAAATTCAGCAAACCAGCGATAAATTGTGGTTTTAGATGGGGCTTCATCACCAAATGCAGAAATCATCCGGTCAACACACTGTTTTTGTGTTAAACCACTTCGAATGTCATCGCTCTAGAATTTTCTCGAGTCAATTCCATTTTCTCAACGACTAAACAAGTTTGACCAGACCTTGTGACAAGACCGAGAATCTTTTTTAAAATAAATAAATGGTATTCGATTTTTAAAATGAAGGAGTTTTCAATTAAAAAGATTTTAATATGACAGGAACAGTGGAAGTATTCCATTCCCGATACTTTTAGTGCAGCCTATGTAATATTATTAATCCGAAAGTTTGTAAGAATGGATGGATGTATGTTTGTAACTCTTTAACGCAAAAACTACTGAATGGATTTTAATAAAACTTTACAATAACATAGTTTATACATCATAATAATATAAATGATATAATTTATCCATGTACTCCCACGGGAATGGAAATTACGCGGGTGAAACCGCTGGGCGCTGTTAGTACAAAATAATTCGTCATTGTGTAAGAGGCATACTAGATGGTGATAGGAAAATAAATTTAAGACAGAAATGATAGTATAGGTAGTAGGCCTTAGGTAGTAGAAACGATGTGTGCAGCTTTCATAACCTTGTTCTGCCCTTCACTCTTCAGCTTATGTTAGACTCATGACGTGTAATATCTATGAAAAACTGTAATAAGCTAGAAACGTTTTTCCAAACTGCCACGTTTTCGTATTTGTGGTATTGAGAAAGGATCTTTAACTTTTTTGCCGAAATGTTTTTTTTTTAATGTTGTTGGATAGGCTAACTGGCAGACGTGTCACCAGACTACCTTACCTACCGGTAAGTCGACGTCGCCCTTGAACTAGTTTATCTGGAACTAGCCTAGGCAACTGATTAATTTTTTCCTATCCTATGTCAATATGTTAAGTCTCGGTGCCAGTAATTACACTGCCTGTTTTGCCGTTCTCTCCGAAACACAGCAAAACTGTTTGACGGGAGAAGCAAGCAAGATGGTGGTACCCATGCAGCTGGGAGCGCAGCACACCGCATCCCTATCACCGGTAGCTTGTTTCATCGGTGAAGCTAAGCGGTTAAATTAAAACATCACTATTTATATTTTCATTATAAAAATCATCAACGCCATCATCATTAACAGATATATTATTAAGATATATTATTAAGGGAATTTAATTAAGTTTTAGCAAAATATTGTCAAGATTAAGGTCAATCGTCTGCTGAATATTTTGACGGTGTTCCGTTTCAGAGGTTAACTGGGAGCAGCTAGAGATGAGTGGATTCTCTTTTGGATTTGAAAGCTTTTGTCTACCATAGGTAGTTTTAGGATCACACCTATTTTGGAAGTTGGTTCAAGTGGCAGTGGTCACACATTTAGGAGAACGGATGGCTGATGGGCCAATAAGGTTCAAGAGTGGAGGCCGCGTTCGGGTACACGAAATGTTGGTCGTCCAATCATCAGGTGGTAAGAAGATCTCCGTACAGTGGCAGTATTGGATGCAAGTGGAAACGAATCGGCCGTCTTCGCGTTAATTGAAGCCTATGTTCAGCAGTGGACGGATAAAGACTTATGATGATGATGAATCTGGTACCCATAAAAGTGGAAGACATAGTAAACTTGTTTTAAACCACTATTATCTTATATCTTTAAATGAGCAATTCGTGTATATATATATATACACTTGTAATTGGTGATATGAACATTGACCTGAAACAGAGTAACCCTATAACGACCTTGTATCTTAATTCCATGA
Source organism: Helleia helle (assembly GCA_963853865.1). Taxonomy (NCBI): domain Eukaryota; kingdom Metazoa; phylum Arthropoda; class Insecta; order Lepidoptera; family Lycaenidae; genus Helleia; species Helleia helle. Next base: position 14,191,612 of record OY971426.1, on the reverse strand, counting down.
GTAATTTGGGCTTTGAGTGTGCTATGCATCAATATACACGAATAGAAAAATACGGCAATATATTAAGCAAGTCGTGTATTGACCATATATTCATTTTTAGATATACTAGTAATATAAGTGTGTATAGCGCCGCAGTGAATATCGCACCAGCTGATCACTGCATTACCGGTTGTGCATGGCCGATGACGTCAGCCGTCGATGCGCCCGAGCCCGGTCGCAGCCAGTCGAGCGCTCGCGCATTCGTAAACGTATTGGATAACAAAAGATTGAAAAATGAACTCCGTAATATTGATTGGCGTGAATGTTTAGACATGCAAAATCCAAATGATATCGTTTCTACAATAGATAATAACTTTAAAAGGGCATATAATTTATGTACAATATCAAAAAATATTAGTAATAATTGTAAGCGGAACTCGTGTAAATGGGTTAACCAGCGATTAAAAAATATGTGTAATAGACGGGACCAGTTGTATAAGGCATGGCGAAAAGATGAAAATAACTCTGCTAAAAGGTTATATTATAATAATTATCGTAATAAAACAAATAAATACATTAAAGCGTTAAAAAATAAGTATATTATGTCAGATGTATGTAATAATTTTAAAAATCCAAGAATAATGTGGGGGATAATTAATAGGATATCCGGAAAAATTACTAAATGCATTGATGATATCTTATTAAAATTCTTTAAATTAACCCCTTTAACATTGGCAAACAACTTTGCGCAAGAGTTCGATCTTTCTATAAACAAAATTAAGAATAACTGTGACACAAAACTTTTAGATAAAAAAATGTATGAAATAACACCCACCATGACCATGAGAGTAAAACGCGCTAGTCACGAGGATGTTGCCCAAATCATAAAACGAATTAACTTAAATAAGAGCCCCGGCTATGATGGAATCCGTGCACGTGATATTAAATATTTATCAAATGTGCTAGCACCTATCATATGTCACCTAATAAACTGTTGTCTGGATACAGGAATATATCCCGACACTCTCAAGATCGGCTACATCAGACCGATATACAAAAAGGGCAAACATAATGATTACAGTAACTACCGCCCCATCACTATACTATCCTGCATCGATAAAATAATTGAAAGATTTCTTGGAGACCAAATAACAACTTTTCTGCGTAACAATCACATAATTAATCAAAAGCAGTATGGATTTCAGAAAAACAGAAGTACCACTGACTTGTTAAGAGAATTTACAGATGAAATTAACTATTATCTTAATGAAAAATATCATGTAATTACTTTATTTATAGATTTTTCAAAAGCCTTTGATATGCTAGATTTTAATACCTTATATAGTAAATTAACACAAAATGGAATTCAAGGCCCTCTATTAAACTTAATTAAAGACTATCATACAAATCGTTTCACCACCGTTAAAATTGACAACTGCTATAGTAAGATGTATCTAACCACAAAAGGCACCGCACAAGGATCTATAATTGGGCCAACTGAATATCTTCTTTATGTTAATGAAATGTGTAATTTGATAAAACAAGGCTCTATTTATCAATTTGCCGATGATACTTGTTTGATTGCGGCTCATAGATCAGTATCTGAAGCTGAAATTATTATGCAATATAACTACAATCTTATATGCAAATGGGCCCATGATGTTGGACTGGTGATTAACGCTCAAAAAACTAAATTTATTCATATACATTCTTCACATAACGTATCCATCATCACCCCGGCTATCATGGCCCATACTCATGAATGTCTTCATAGTAACGATGGTAGTCGAAATAGTTCAAATTGTCAATGTCCGCTGTTAGAAAGAGTAAATGTTGATACTTATCTCGGTATCGTAATTGATGACAGGTTCAGCTGGAAGCCCCACATGGACCTTGTCTGCTCTAAATTAAGATCCCTACTTAGTAAATTATATAATATATTGAAACATAAACTCCCATATAAGATTTGCAGGATACTATATTTAGCCTTAGCTCAATCTGTTATCAATTATGGACTCAGTAGCTACGGTAGGACCTATAAAACTTATTTAAATAATATTTATGCCTTACAGTTAAGCCTATTACAATTAATTATCTCAAAATTTAAAAATAAAAATATTTGGAGTGAAAAAGAAATATTTAAATACTGCAATGTTATGGATATATTTACCTTGGTTAAGTTTAATGTACTAAATGAAGTTAATGATCCTTCCTTACTAATAGAAAAATGTAGACCCAACATCTTAAGAAAAATTCAACATTTAAAAAAAATTATCACACCGGAATATAGAAATAATTACGGAGCTAGAATGTTAAGTTCTATCATACCTGTATTCGTTAATGAACTTCCAGAAGACCTACAAGAGCTATACCGGGACAAACGCAAATATAGGAGATTGTTAAAAGAACATTTAAAAATTTTAAAAATTACATAATGAAATGTGAAAATGAAAAAATGAAAAAAAAAATGAAAATGAAAAGAGCATTTAAAAATTACATAATGTAGATAACCTAAGTAATTATTGGTATAAGATGGCGCGATACGGTATAAATACTATGCTATAATATTTTGTCTTATGGTACGCGGCGCGGCGGCTTGTCCAGATAAGCTCTTGTGAGTTTTCGTGGCAAGCTTACATCTAATTTTTGTGTATGTTTTTTTTGTACTTTTTGAACAATAAAAAAATATATATATATATATATATATATATATATATATATATATATATCTATATATATATATATATATATATATAATTGGAATCTCGGAATCGGCTCCAACGATTTTCATGAAATTTAGTATATAGGGGGTTTCGGGGGCGATAAATCGATCTAGCTAGGAATCATTTTTAGAAAATGTCATTTTATTTAAAAAAAAAAAAAAAAACCGAGTCTTCATCAATCAATCAAAAATCAAAGCTCGGTCATCCGGGTACTAACAACTAACACTAGTATTACATTATTAATTCGTACTCAGCAATTCTCTTAACATCGTACAAAATTATACACCTTTTACTATCTGTCTGTACTCTATTCTGTTTGACTTGGTTTTACCTTATGACAACGATTCCTCTTACTTTAGCTTAAATTAATAATTGCTGTCTTTAGTTTTTACCTGAATCGTTTCTTGCGAATTGTTTTTGACGTGTCAACGTCTTATAATTCGAAGGAGCCGGCTGCACGCACGAAAAATATTGACTCATGCGGCGTTACCTCGCTCTGAGGCATTCCATTTTCTTATGACGTTGTCGCATTTTGAGTACTGTGTAGTATATATGATTTATTATTAATTTATATAAGCGTACCCGATATCAATATATTTAAAGTTTGTTTTTATGTTTGTTAGTCTTTCACGGAAAAACTACTGAATGGATTTTGTTGAAACCTTACAATAATATAGGCTATAATTTATCCCCGTGTTCCCACTGGAATGGAAAGTGCGCGGGTAAAACCGCGGAGCACTGCTAGTACTAATGATATAATATAAAGACCGGCAACGCACTCGCTAATCCTCTGGTGTAGCGGGTGTCTGTGGATGTCGATTATCACTTACACCAGGTCAAACGACTGTCCGTTGGTCCCTCGTCAATATAAAAACATAAGTAAAACAGGGTTATTAAATATTTATCACTATTAATTTAGCTCATATATGAATCAGGAATAGGCCTGGCGAAAGGCGCACCTCCAATTTCCAGACAAGTTCATCTACCATACAAATAAATAAAATTAAAGTGTCTGTTTGTAATTTCAAATTAACAGCTTCCTAAATGCATATAAAATAACATAGGTACGTTATTTACAAAAAAAATCTAAATTTTTGTTTGTCTGTCTGACTTTTACTGGTAGATAGCTGATGTTATAAGGAGTAACTTAGGCTATTAAAATAATCATAATCAATTCGTATACGGCTCTAAATCTAAGTTAACGCGGTCGAAGCTGCGGGCAACGGCTATCCCATCCTTTAGATGTCGGTCGTCTTTAGTTTTCTTGATCACGTCCTTTACTTTTTCAGTTTAGTACCTCTTATTATAATATTATTATAAATCATAATCATAATTAACGATTAATCGTTTATTAAGAAAGTAGAATTTATGATTCTAGTATCACTAACAGCTAACTTGGTGTTCCTCGCGGCTTCATTCTCATCGGTATAAAAAAAACAATGGCAGGACTACCGATAGAAGTGCAAATCTATGACAGTAAATTTTTTCAACACACACACACACTCACCTTCAGCTTTATAATATTAGTGAAGATAATATTTATTATGCTTCAAGTAACAAAAATATGAATCAGATTTTAATGATCAAAGAGCATGCAATGTACATAAAATATGATTTGTGTCATGATGATTTTATTTCATAGTCTGACCAGCATTATACAAACCCTGCATTGGTGTCGCCACTGTGTCTTTTATACGGTAGCCCATAGCATAGTCCATACAGAAATTAGTTCCGAAATTTTCCGCAATATGGCGAGGGTTTTTATTTTTCTGGTCAGGCTATACAACCCAAAAGCTATGCGGTAACATAGCGATTACAAAAACTAACGCCGCTTAAAACATTTTGAATCGAATTTATGCAAAATTTATATCATGATTCAATAAAGCCGAGCTTTTACAATATAATAAAATATTTCATATTTCATAAATTTATAGTTCAATTTTATACGTTTGTCCTCGAATGGTGAGAATATAATGTATTATACATAATATATTATATTGGTTTGATGTAGAATCAAAATAAGAAATGTCTTATTTTTCATATTTTTTACGCGAATTTTAACGCGAAGGTTTTGTTAAGATTAAAAAAAAAACCGATTTCTGAAGAAGAGAAAAGGTTTATAAAGATTGTTGCAAGCCCGAAGTTTTGGATACTTTATAGCATTCACGGGAGAACTGAGGTGTCGTATGTCCTAACGTTACAAAGTTATTCGAAACGCGATAAAATCCGTAAAATTTGTTTCATTATAATAAGAAAAGTCATGTTTACTGGTTTCTCGACACCCTGAAAAATATATTTTGTTAAATAGATTTTATTGGTGTTTGAAAATATTTTATAATGATGACGAGGACATAATATAGTTCCAATCAGATTAATTTTCCACAGTGTTAAATAAGAACATTATATACTGGCGGTCAGTCCCGGGTTCAAACGGGTAAACAATTTATAGCTTACGTGTAAAATAATATTCAGTTTGAATTCAGTAAGTTTATAATTCGAGCGGCTGTTTTACGCATGTTTGTACGCAGTGGTCGCGGGTTTGAATTCAAGTGCAGATAAAGATGAATATAGATGTAGGTTATGGATGTATGTTTGTTAAATTTATTTTATTTCCATTCCTGATAACGCAAGTTTTACATAGCTGGGTTAAGCTACCGTGTGTATGTGAATTATTATTTATCTATTATTACATTCGAGTAATGAGTTCTATTTTAGAAACGAGAATAAATATTATAGACTATAATAAGTGTATAGTGGCGACGATATCTGTAGCTCAATGGATGGCGCTCAAGCCTGAGGTTGCAGGTTCGAATCCCGCCAGGGAACAAAAAAGTTTTCCGTGTCATGGATGTATTTAAAATATGTGTATTATATAATAAAAATCTTAAATATATGTATAGTATAAATAATTACATATTTCCGTTGTCTGGTACCTGTAACACAAGTTCTTTTAGAACTTACCGCGGGACTAGATTAACGTGGTGTAAAAGCGTCCAATAGATATTATATTATATTCCTCCACAAGCTTAGCACGGCTGAATATATTTGGATTGTAAACAAATATTTAGCATTCATTGAGGCTTATGGCCCACCTTGGTTACGAGGACTAGTCTAGGCTTCGCTGGTCGCTGAGGTGATCCTGTGCAGATCCGGGACCCTCAAAAACGGGCTGAAGGCGCTTGTAGGTGGTTTAGTGGGGTAGTGCATTCCCAAGTGCGAGTCTCCACAAAGGTCCACAACCCTTACCCGAAGTAAACCCCGGATCATGCGTGGACGTGGATGATCAGCAGTGGACGGATAGAACCGGATGATGATGATGAATCAAATTCAAGTTCTAAGTAAACACGAATAAATATGAAAGAATATACCAAGTGTACAAGTGTGAATGGACGAGTTGCTATTTATTGGCAGCTCGGAAAATGTTAGGTCGCTTTCCGCTACGGAAGAAATGTGACTGATAACAGGGGCTCTTCAGTATATTGCCTCTTCGCACGCCATTTCACAACCTTACAGCTTGTAAACGAAATTGATTAAAAGCATCTATGTGGTAGAATGTTTTTATCAAGTATGAGTATTTCTAGAATTATCGGAACAAAAACCATGTGATGTTTACTTTTTTTTGTTTGTTATTTTTTGACAGCGTCAAATGTTTTTTGATTATACATTATGTTCATTTCTGACCACACGCTGAATACATCAAAATTATAAAAAGCTGTTTTTTTACTTGTAAGACATGATAAAAATAATAAGGTTTTAACTTATCAAATGTCGAAGACGTATAAATGGACTTTATTGCTGTACTTTATTGAATTTACTATAGTTATATTTTCAAAAAAATAACTGTACGGTAGACATTTAAATTAAATGAAGAAAAGCGACGTTTACGAAGATGCCTATTATTGTTCTCTTAATGTCAGTTTCATTTATCATAATTATGTACAGTGTCACAATTGCTGAAGTTCGATATGATGTGTCTACATTCACAGAAGTATTACTATATAGCCTGACCAGAAATATATAAACCCTGCGTTGTGTCGCCACTATATCTTTTTTACGTTAACACATAGGTATCGCTCCTACAGACATTAGTTCTGAAATTTTCCGCAATATGGCGAGGGTTTTTATTTTTTTGGTCAGGCTACAGCCTTATACATAATAGATACAGAACTAATGAAGAAAATACGATTCACCGTTTTCATACCTATGAGATAGATAATGATTATAAAATTCAAAAATATTTTCTCTATGTATAAATTATTAAACAAAGAAAAAACCAAGATTAAATAGATCAACTTTATTTCTTTTCTTCTTTTATCTTTTTTTCTTTATTTCTTCTTTATATTCAACTAGAACTTTAATAAAAAAACTCAGATTATCTGATAATAATTTTCTTCTAGCCGTAGTGGGCGATTGTATCACAAAGACTTTGATTAACATGATAAAACGAGTTTCATATTATATGAAGCCGCGAGCTACCAATAGAGCTTAAATAAACTCTTTGTTAAAGAGCCTTTCAATTTCAATAAATAATCTAGGTATTGACCTGGTTTCTAAGGCACTTTTAAAATCTTAGTTGTAAATAAATATAAATTATATTTTAACCTTTCTCTAAAGAGCATCTTTGATAATACCCTACTTATAAAGGACATTATATAGTTTGAATACTGTCATAACAAAAATTACTTCTGATGCCGTATATATTTTTACATTCATCCAAAAAATATCAGCCTTAGCGGAACCTATTTCTGGCCTCTCGATATAAAATTACTAACAAACACCCTGGTATGTGTTATAATGGCCTATTACTTTTTTTAGAACGATAGTTTCAGCCTTTTTTTCTTTTACGCCGGAAAATTCTCTGAGGCATCCGTCCTGCGAGTCCATCGGCGAGTGCCAATGCCGACTTTGGTGAGGTGCCCCGGATCTGTTGAGTAAACAGGGCACCTTGACGGCTAGTCAGTCCCTCAAGGGACCGACGCCACCTCCATAGATGGGTTGTCCCGCACCACAGAACAACCCCTCCCAACGTCGGGACAGTACGATGGGTGAGGTTCTCGTCCTCGACCCTTGCTCCCTGCTCTTTTGTCCTCTCTTCTTATAAGAGGGGTACAGAGCCCCCTCGGCTAATTCGCTTCGCTCAAGGTGCTGGGCTCACCCTAGGCTACTGAGCCCCAACACCACGTAAAGGCCTGAACCATGGTGGGATAAAAACTCAATCCTACGCGAGACCTCAACACTAACTTTCATAAATATATAAAAGTCAATAATAAAAAAAATCATAGTAGTTTTAAGTTGGCAACCCAATACAAGACCTCAAAATACCCTTCAGGTTGTAGAGGGCACAATATACATTTTTATTCAAATTCATTTAAAACTTTATGAATGAGCAATAAGCAACCATCCATATAAATAGATCTGAAAAAGTGAAGCGGCTGAAAAAGCTAAAATATTCTAATACAGGGGTCTAGGCTCCGAATATGATTTTGTCCCATTCGGTGTCGAGACCCTTGGTCCGTGGGGTCCTAGCGCTTTAAGCCTCTTTCAGGAAATAACAAAAAGATTAGTCGACATCACAGGAGACCGAAGAGCTGGCAGCTACCTCGGACAAAGAATTAGTCTAGTCATTCAAAGGGGGAACGCTGCCAGTATCTTCGGGACCTTGCCTAAAGGGACTCCTTTTTATTAATATAATTAAGTTATTATATTATATTTTTTAAGGTTTTTTAGTTTTAGTTTCTTTGTAATCTTTAAATGATAACAAGTGATATAATAAATGAATTTATTTGTTAATAGATCTTTAAATATTCGTCAATATTTGAACGTCGCTTATAAATATCTCGGCTAGACTTTTTCAAATCTTATTAATATTTTTTTAGGGTTCCAATTTTTTTTGCCCCACCATGGTTCAGACCTTGACGTGGCGGTGGGACTTAGTAGCCTAAGGTGTGCCGTCGGTCTTTTGAGGGGCTGGCAAGCCGTCGAGGTGCCCTGTTTGCTCATTAGATTGGGGCACCTCACCAAAGGCTCTACCCACTAAAACCCGGCGAGTGTAACCAATGCCGGTTACACTCGCCGGGTTTTAGTGGGTAGAGCTGCGTCCATTTACCAGCTTTCGCAACGAGTCCCACATCGGGTATGTGATCGGGAGAGATTATTGGCCCATCGGCAAAATTAAATTTAGTGAAATAAAATTCATTAACGAAGCCTCAAAACATAAGTAGGGAAAAATTTGAAAATCGTTATTTTATTGTTATACCTATTATATAACGAAAAACTTTTTTCGGAACCCTCTACGAGACGGTCTGTCTCGCGCGTGTCTGAATTATCTTGACTGAGACGTCAAGAAAATTCACAAACTAAATAAAAATATAAGTAGCGAAAATTGCGTATCATCGGATTTATCTATAAATTTATATACGACCTTTGTCTGGTACGAATGAGAAATGTACCAGGAATTTCAAATTGAAAGTACCAGTTATGTTTCAGAATAATTTCTGCATCTACTTAAATCTTGTGATACATTCTCTTAGACGTATATAACAACCATTTCTTTTCACTGATGAAAAGAGATGGTTGCTTTATAGACAGACATAAATCTTTCATCAAAGAAATATTAACAACTCTTGTATGTAAATTGGGTTGGCCAGCACAGACAAGCCACCTGGTGGTAAATGGCCAGCGTCGCCCATAGGCGTCATTGATGCACATAAAGATGTAAACTTAAGACGAGCCCAGCTAACTCATTCACCCCACCATGGTTCAGGTCTTGACGTGGCGGTGGGGCTCAGCAGCCTAGGGTGAGCCCAGCACCTTGGTCGTAGAGATGTGAAAAACGGCTTTTTATTATCAACACATTTAAACGTGTTGCTTATATTTTTAAACGTGTTATAAAAAAACGTTGCTTAAAACGAGCAAAAAAAAAATAAAAATCTAATACACATTATTTAAAGTGTTGGTCTTGTTATTTGAAAGTATAAACACCTTCACCATTAGAGCTTATTAATGTAGAATAATTATTAATGTTCTCACCACCATTCTCTACTAGACCCACCACCACCAGCAATCTCACAGTCACGACCCTGCCGTTGAGATAAAGTTGTCTCTGTCACTGGTGTGGCTGAAGCGTGTCTATTATTTGGTTGTGATGAGACATGCGAGAGAAATTCATTAAAAACACCCAAATGTCTTTGTTTTAGATGTTGTTTGAGATTGGATGTTGTTGATTTATACGATATTTGTTTTTTTACAAGTTTTTTCTTTTCAGATTGGCAAATTTATCAACTTGATTTTTTTCAAAATAGTCCCAAAACATTACCGCTTCTTAACATCTTCACTACACTAATTAATAATTATTATACAATATTCACAAATCACAACAAATTTAATATTTAAAACAATGAAAGTTTACACAACTAATTTTAATACTATAACCTAATAAGTTCTTTTGCTATGTATAATTTAAAACTATAATTAATATTCACCAATAATGTCCCATAACAAAAGAAACAAAATATTTAAGAATTAACACAATAATTCTCTAAGTTCGTAAATCGAAATCGTATATATGCACGGCGCACGCAAAGTAAAAACAAACAAACAAGCTCATCCACAGCGAAAAACGTACTGAGTTTAAAACACATTGCCCATTGGTCATTTAAAACGGTCATTTAAAACATTGTTCATTTAAAACGGAAGTTGATTTTTTAGTTTTTGTTATAAAAATCAATAATCAAACGTAGTGACTTAAAATGTAAGAACACATTTAAAACGTAAATTTAAATTTTTGTTTGTGTTATATAACTAATTTAAACTAAAAAACCTATAAACCAACCAAGAACGGAGTGTTGTCAGTCAGAAACAAATATTACGTTAAAAACAGGACGTTATAATTTAGCCGCATAATACGTAACCAATCCAATTTGGTCGTGATTCTTAATGGTAAAGAAATAAGGTTGTGAATCTAATGTTAATATCTACGTTTAAATGAAATCGGTTTAAATTTTTAAACGCAGTTGTTTGTTTATTTTGTATAACAGATTATTTTAACAGATTATAGTTTAAACGCCCACCACTACTTGGTCGAAGCAAATTGAGCCGAAGAGGGCTGCTCTTTGTACCCCTCTTATAAGGGATCTTTGTATCATGTCCCAGGATGGGATCCTCACCCCATTGTACTGTCCTGACTTTGGGAAGGGTTGTTCTGTGGTGCAGGACAACCCCTCTATGGAGGTGGCATCGCTCCCTTGAGTCACTGACTAGCCGTCATGGTGCCTTGTTTGCTCAACAGATCGGGACACTTCACTAAAGGCGGCATTGGTGGCACGCACCGTGTTTTAGTGGTTAGAGCTGCGTCTACCTTACCGCCTTTCGGGCTCATATAATATTATTATAACACAAGTTCTTCGAGAAATCGTTAAAACCCCGTTACGTCAGTCGAATCAGCTGACATGAACCCGATAACCTTTCTTGTGTTTATGAATTGCGGGCGGATTTTTTTTAATTTTTTTTTTTTTTGCCTAAACGTCTTTACACAAGCAGTAGATCACGTGCCCAAAGTTTCCGTAATTGATTTTACCAAACCTTATATTTATACTGTTATACATATATTTAAGATTTTTGGTTATATAATACACATATTAATACACATCCATGACCCAGGAAAACAGAAAACTTTTTGTTCCCTGGCAAAAACAATATTCGAACCCGCTAACCATTGAGTCACAGTGGTCGTCATCTTACTTCTTAGTACATTGTCTTTCATACCCGTCTTACCGAAACACAGCGAAGCTATTTTACAGAAGAGACAAATATGATGATGGTATTGATGCGTACGGGAACGCGGCACCAGGGCGCCCTTCCTCTGGTGGTGGTCTTGCTTTCGAATTGTTACCAATGGTTGCGGCGGGTTACCAACCAACCTACCTACAAAAATAGCAAAAAGTCACATTTGCATATAAATGAATTCGTTAACGCCCAGTTACGTATTGACCTAATTAATATTTGGTTCATCCCCCCCTTCCCCCTAACCCCTCCCACCATTTCCACCGCCGTGCAAAACTATTAACGATAATCTTTTCACACAATTAATATAAAAATTGTATGTTTAAATAACAATTAACAAAATATAGAAATCGTGTTATTTTGTAATTAATATGGGATGTTTGAAGCAATTGTTTACTCTAAAACTGGATATGACAACTAACATTTACTTAATTCATTAATAATTTTGTATGTCTTTCTAACATACCACCAGATGGCGCTGCAGTGAAAGTAATAAATAAAAATATTATTTTGAATTCCTCAAAATGTTTTCAGTGTTCCATAAATTACCATAGTTTCCCACTCTCACTCAATTCTCATGATCTTCTCAAATTAAGTAAAATTTCCCCCAATTTGCGATTTTTTTATAAAAGAGGTATAAATGGAGTCCGTTTATCTGATGGATAGTGTAACCGTCGCCCATGGACGTCCGCTACATCGGAGAGCTTGCAAGTTAGCCGTTCCCCCGTTCCGTTTTTCGGTAATGTGTCTCGTTGTTCCGAAATATCCGAAATTGTCCTGTTTATCAAAATCTTGTGCATTTTCATTAGGGAATAAAAAAAATCAATATTCTTAATAAAACAAAAAGTAAAAGTATCTATAGAAAAGTGTGTGATGTTTTTGCTTTTTGAGAACTTAGTTAATTAAGTTTGTTCCGTTCTGAGTTCAAAAATAATTGGCCACGTTAGTTATATCGCAGGTGGTGGAATGATTTTTTGGCTTCATCAAAATATTTTCTAAAGCAACATATCGTTCTCGAGCCAATATCTACGCGTTAGCTAACGTGACGTGAGCCAACTCCAAATTGACGATCGATGTGTTTGTCAACATGCTGTCTATGTTTTCTCACCAAATATTGACACATTAAATATCTCTCTGCATCTCATGTTCCAAAATTAAATATATATAGGTATCATCATTTTCATTATCATCACCACCACCACCACCACCATAATCAGTCCCTATCAGTCCACTGCTGAACACAAAGGCCACCCTCAAAGAACGCCAAGACGACCGATTCCGCGCCACAGACCTAATTATCATTACATCCTAATTTTTTATGAATTTGATATGCGAATAAAGTAATATGGATTTAATTATGCGCATTAAATTTAAAATAACACTGCCGCATAAGGATCCTGATTTAAATAGAGAAAGCTTCATGGAAAATGGATCAATAACGTGTAAAGTATTGGTAACGTTGGGAATGCTATAACGGCGAGTGACGGGGATCACGTCATATTGAGACTTTCATTGAAAGAGATCAGCAGGGAAGGGGGGGGGGTGATATTGATGATGATGATAAAACCGAAATATTTAGATAAAAGAAGATTTAATAAGTAATGATTTTATTCCAGTGAAAGTGCACCGAATTTTTATTCCGAAATCAAGAAACCTAGACCCTATAGTTTCAAGTAAATTGCTATTACACTCATTTACAGCGCGATATTTAATCTTATATCTTCCTTTATAAATTCCAAAATAATAGATGCAAAGTAAGCTTAGCAATCAATATTTATTTGTTTGTATGTAGGAGGTAATCTTCGAAACTATAGTCACCCAAAAAAAAATCTCCAGTAGATATGTTACGTTACCACTTAGTGACGTAGGTCATAAAAATAAACATCATCAACCCCGGTACGGCTGTAAATAATACAAAGCTACGTGAATCGATCAAATAACCGGATAGTACTTGTGAACCATACAATTCCGAAACTGGTCAGTGATTTATCACTGACGTAATAGCAATTCAACCAACCATTGATCTGTATGTAAGTCCCATCGGCCAATCATCTATCAATGGCCATCAGTCGGCCATTCAGAGCATAGAACCGGCGCAGCGTCGCAGCACTTTGGCGGTATTTGTTTTCACACAAAACACATAACATCACCGCTCTATTCCGGCTATATGCTCGATGGCCGATGGCAAAAGCTAGTATGCTATAAATAATAGATTCGTAACGGTCCTAATAAGCTATATTTAATAATTCACTAGACAAGTAATTAGTTGATTGGGTATTAAATCTCATTCATAACTAATAATGTTCTCAGAACACGCTTCATTAATTAATACAATATCACCAATATTACAAAATATTCTTCTTGTATGTAATATTATTAGGTTATAGCTACTGTTTAATATTACAATACTCGTTGGTCCCTGAGGTTTCGTCCGGCCCAAAATTGAATCTTAAACCTTTTTGTCCACAAAACCTTATAATTTATTCAATAATTTCGATGACCTCTAGGGCTCAATGGTTAGTGCGTTGGCGCTCAAGCTGGTGGTAGCGTGTTCGAATCCCGCCAGGAAAAATAAAGTTTTCTGTGTTCCTGGGTCATGGATGTGTATTAAATATGTGTATTATATCATAAAAAAATTCAATATATGTATAGTATAAAAGTATTAAATATATTTCCGTTGTCTGGTACCCGTAACACAAGTTCTTTGAGAACTTACTACGGGACCAGACTGACGAAGTGAGCGATGATAAATATGCATAATGGAGGCTTAAATTAGTTTTTTCCATCGAATGTTTGCAACTCTGTATATCTCTGTATAATGAGATGTTTGGTTTAGTCTAATCAAAATTCCAAATGTAAACTCGATTTTTTTATAGCATAGAAGGGCAAACGAGCAGTCAAAGCTTTAGACTACCGACGCCCATACACATTTGCACAACTAGAGATTATCCAGATATGTAGCTCTCCTTTTCCCTGTCCACTGGAAACTCACAAACCGCACGAAACGGACAGCATAGCTGACACTTGACGCCGGTACCACCCCGGTCGTGCGGGCCCAAGTCGGCTGCAAAGCAGCATGGCACTACCTCTCACAGAAATGTGTGTGAATGTTCTAGAATAGTAAAGTACCATTAACACTGGCAATTCCACAAGGGCGCTAATGCCAAAAAAAGAAGAAGAAGTAATAAAGAACAAAAAATATTCACATTAAATTTGTACGAGATAAAGTAACAAACATTTGTGGCACATTAATACGCCAAGTTGCGGACAATACAGTGAAATATTATGCATCTTACGATGAAGGGAGATATCCGATTATAGACTTTCAATTATGAAGAATTGATTTGGCGCTGCAATCGGAAACACCGAGTCACTGACAATTTAACGATGACGCCGAACGGAATAACGAACATCGACAAATTGAGTACATTCATCGATAAAATTTATTGGTGTTTTTGTTAGGAATCTTAGCTGGATTGTTATGTTAGGTGAAAAGGCAAACTTTGACGTAGCTCATGATCATCATTTCTCCCGTGAAACAGCTTTGATGTGTTTCGGAGAGAAGGGCAAGACAGGCAGTGTAATTACTGGCACCGAGACTTAACATCTTGTGTCTCAGGATAGGCAACACATAAATGAGTTGCCTGGGCTCGTTCCAGGTACACTGGTTTATGTTCATGGGCGACGTCGACCACTTACCATCATGTTCCTCGTCTGCCAGTTTGCCGATCCAACTAACATAAAATAAAATGTACCGTTAGTTCGTTCATCCGTCAATATATTTACAACGGTATAACTGTTTGTGCTGTCCAGTATCCAGTATCTCCCTACCATGGTTCAAGCCTTGTCATGGCGGTAGGGTTCAGTAGACTAGGGTGTGCCCAGTACCTTGGGCGAAGCAAATTGAGCCGAAGGAGCTGCTCTTTGAGGGTCTTTTATAAGAAGAGGGAGGGAGCAGGGGGACAAGGGGCGAGGATTAAAACCTTATCCCACAGAACTGTCCCAACGTTCTGGAGTGTTGTTCTGTGGTGCGGGACAACCCCTTTGTGGAGGTAGCGTTGGTCCCTTGAGGGACTGAAATTGAAACTATCCAGCATCCCGTTTTTATTCTGGTTTCTCTGCTTTTAATTATTCTTTACTCAATTCCATAATAATTTGAAGATTTCTGAAAAAATATTTGTTGCAGGCTGATTGAATTCCCTATTCTATAAAGTTATTAATATTATGTAATAGTACGAATATAATAACTGGATAGCTAGTGGAAATAATTACCCTCGCTCTGACATAATATTATGTTGTCTCAAATAACCTAGGGCACAATACATCCTAAGGATACAACAAGTCTGAGACTTTCTTGTTAATGTTATGTTAAAATGTTATATTTATTATAGACGTACTTATATTTTTTATTTTATATGATCTTATATGAACATCTTGTATTTGAACTAAATAGTATTCGTTAGGCTTTGCCAAAAATGGAGAATAAACCTTAAAATTCTCTCATCCAAATATTTACATAAATTTAGGTCATCACCACATAACTAATGTTTGATTGAGGCCTCCCCACCATGATGGTTCGAGCCTTGTCGTGGCGGTGGGGCTCAGTAGCCTTGGGCGAATAAAATTGAGCCGAGGGAACTGCTCTTTGTACCCCTCTTATAAGAAGAGGGAACAAAAAAGCAGGGGGACAAGGGGCGAGGATGGGACGCTGGGAGGGGTTGTTCTGTGGTGCGGGACAACCCCTCTGTGGAGGTGGCGTCGGTCCCTTGAGGGACTGACTGGCCGTCGAGCTGACCTATTTGCTCATTAGATCCGGGGCACCTCACCAAGGGTAGCATTGGCGGCACTCGCCGGGTTTTAGTGGGTAGAGCTGCGTCCACCTTATTACCTTTCGGGCGCACCAAGTCCCACATACCTGCTGGGGAGACCCACTCCTGCTCATGCATGCCTCAGAGGATTTCCCGGCTTAAAAGAAAAAAAAAATAGGTTTGAAGCCTAAGTGGATAGAGTACCATGACCGAAAAACATTGATTTTTGTGCAATAATAAAAAAAATCGGGAGCATTTTACAATGTATGAAATACGTATTTTTTAGTACTGTACTTTTGGCGAAATCAGTTCTGCAGTAGATTATGCCATATTTATCACTCGCTTTTTGGGTTCCGAAGTCAAATCGCAGTCATAATTAGGACTCACAGAAAGATTTATAAGTATATAGTTTTTTTTTTCTTGATAAACATCTATAATTGGTGTGCCTTGGGAGTAAGATCAACTAGAATGCCGTAATGGCAAACAGTTTGACACCTTCTTGTCGTTTGCCGTCATGACGTGGCTGTCATTATAAAGAATAAAATTAAATTGATTTTACCAACGAAACTCAATTCTTTTTTTTGTTACAGGCGTTCAAGTGCGAGCCTGCTAGCGCCGCAGCTGGCATGCCAGAACTCTCCCGGGCCGGCACCACCCGCGTCCATACCCCCTCCCTCCTCACCCCCTCGTATTATTTCCGCGCCCTCCGCACCCGCCCCACCGCCGGAGCCGGTCCCGCCACCCGCGCAGGAGGATGGCGTTCGATTGCGGAGAGTGCACACCGTGGCGGTCCGAGATTACCTCAAGAGGGAGACCCAGACGTTCTTCGGCGTTCAGAGAGACAATGAACGGGAGCAGAGAAGGCTGTGGTACGAGAGGCGGCGGCGACATGCGGCGAGGGCACTCGGCGACCTGAGAATCGATCTGCCGCCGGATTACCACCCTGATGATGATGATATTAGGTAACGTACATTTTTCAATTCTACTCTAAGCCCGTGCGGAAGAAGAAGAACTTTTTAAGTGAAAACTTCTTTTGCTGCACCGCACACAGATTTTTGTAGGGTATAAATGGGGCTGAGCCGTCACGCTCGGAGGTGAAAGGCTCGATCGGGTGAACTCGGGATCGCCGAGTGTGCCCGAGCGAGAAAGATACTGTCTCTGCGTAACTTTATGATAACTAAAACATCACTGCTGGTGAAACCGATTTAAAATTATATACGAATTAAAATCCGACCAATATTTTTTAAATAGAAGATGCACGGCAAACGGAGAGTTTGTTCACGTGATGGTAAGTGATAAGCGACATCCACAGATACCCGCTACACCAGAGGATTAGCAGGTGCGTTGCCAGCCTTTCAAATATGAGTACTCATATTTGAAATATGTAGCCTGGACCGTCTTTTTTTGAAATACCGTAGATGGAAGATGGTTCCATATATGGTCGGACCACGACCTTCGTGTTGCCTAGTTAAATTCGAGTGGCAGTTGTCATCAAGGCGTTTATTGATAGAGGCCTTTGTCGTGAGTGAACGGAAAGGAGTTAATGATGATGATAAAACTTAACCTTTTTAACTTTTACCCCGGGAAATGGTGTGCATCCCGCGTTGGAGTGGGGACTCTCCAGGAGGATATGTGGGACTTGCTGCGCCCGAAAGATGGTAAAGTGGACGCAGCTCTACCCACTAAAACCCGGCGAGTACCACCAATGCCGCCTTTGGTGAGGTGCCCTGGATCTGTTGAGTAACAGGGCACCCGACGGCTAGTAATCGGGTACCAGCATTTATATTTTATAATTTAAATAAGTACAGAAACATATTTCGATTATAATAGAAATATTAATTCCTATACAAGGTATTTTTATTACATTTAATATTCGTTTATATGGAATAAGGTCAATATTTTCAAGAATTCGCCTCCATAAACAATCCGGAGTCTCTAGTCACTCGATTTCGATTAGCTTCCACCACTCAGCCGTATTGACGCTCCCTTTAAGTTGTGTACCCGGAACGGCGAATAAAATAACTTCCCAATCCCCATTTACGTGAATATTTGATGCGACATTCCAGACCTTTAGAGGTTATTTCACAAAAACACACATCCTTAATGTTAGTGGAATTTTGTTACCTGAAAAATTGACGGCATTAAAATTATTATAGGACTCTAATTAATAAAACTATTTTAAATGGTATATTTAGGCTGTTCTCCAATTTTTTTTGATGTCATAAGGAGGCAACAGTCAGAGCCTTATAGAGACTACCGACGCCCATAGACATCAGCACAACCAAAAGTTATGCAGATGCGTTGCCCTCCTTTTCCCTATTCCCCCGATGGGCCACCGGAAACTTACAAACCGCACGAGACGGGACAGCATTGCTGTCACTTGACGCCGGTATTATGTGAGCGAGAGGTACCACCCCTGTCGTGCCGGACAAATTCGGCTGCAAAGCATTCGTATCGCATTGCTCTATATTTTGGCCTTGCCTACGAATGCTTTTTTCATGAGACTCATAATAAAATACTTAATATACATGCTTATGAAAAACTAGCAGCAACCCGCGGTTTCACCCACGTACTTCGCATTCCCGTGGGAGTACAAGGGTAAATTATAGCCTATGTGTTATTCTAATGTATAAGCTATATTAATGTAAAGTTTTATTAAAATCCATTCAGTCGTTTTTGCGTGAAAGAGTAACAAACATCTGTACATTGTTACAAACTTTCGCGTTTATAATATTACTAGCTGGTGCCCACGACTTCGTCTGCGCAGGATAAGATTATAGTTTTTTTTAATAAAAAGTATCCTATGTTACTTCTACTACCTCCAAAAATATGTGTACAAAGTTTCATGATGATTGGTTAAGTAGTTTTCGCGTGAAAACGTAACAGACATCCACGCTTTCACATTTATAATATTAGTAAGCATATGTTGTAGTAGGATGGTTAGTATGTTAAAATCTCAGTTAGCCATCTTAACATTAAAATCCGTAAAGTTTTGACGCAATGTTTCGTTGCCAGTAATTATAGTGTCTGGTAAAACGGCTAACGAATATATTGTTTTCTAATGTTCACGCGAATTTCACTCATTATAATGAACAATTTTACGGATTTCGTCGCGGTTTATTAACCATTTTTTTTTTTTTTTTTTTGACGCAGTGGAAATGCTTTGCGCATTCACCCGGGGATGGGGCGTCCCCGGGGATATGTGGGACTCCCGGCGCTCCCCCCCCCAGCGCCGGTATACCGCACTAAAACCACTGCGAGTTGCCTTCAGCCGCTTGAAGGGGAGTGTCCCGGATCTTTCTAACACAGAACACACCCCGCGACCGGCCGGTTCCCTCAAAAGGGCTAACCGGTCTTCTTCCTAGTATGGGGGAGCTCCGACAACCTGGAGCACCCCCGCCGACGCCGGAATTTTTCTCCGGGGCAGGTACCCAACCTTACCCCGAGTTCCGTTAGGCAAGAGGCAGGAGGTGCGCGTAGCGCCTCCTCCGTACTCCTGTCCTACGTCGACGGAGCGGGACGGACGTGGCGTCATCCTCTCTGTCCCGCTCCGCGGCCTCCTTCTGCGAAATAACGCTTTCGCAGAAGGTGACCGCCGCCTGCCAGGCCTCATCACTCTCGAGCATGCAGCGCACCACACTCGAGAGCGAAAGGTCCTCTCTGTGGGGAAGGCTGTTGAAGGCGTTGGCTATGTCCAACGACACAGCCACCACCACCTCTACCCGGCGTTCTGCCTCCTCCGTCACCGACTTAAGGCGCCCTAGAGCGTCGACGGTCGACCGGCCGACCCGAAACCCAAACTGAGAGTCAGACAGTCCAGGCCCAGGGCCCTCCTCCAGATGCTGAACGAGGCGGGAGGCCAAGATCCTTTCCAGGGCCTTCCCCGCCTCGCTCAACAACACAATTGGTCGCACCCCCGACGCGCAATCCGGCGGTCGGCCCCCCTTTGGTAGTAGAGTGAGCCGACCATCCTTCCAGGCCTTCGGAAACTGACCAGACCACATACAGCGGTCAAAGAGTTCCCGAAGGCTGTCTCCGAGATGCACGAGAGCTATGGATAAAACTCTCCCATGCACCCCGTCTGGACCTGGCGCCTTCTTCTTACTACGGAGGCGGAACAGAACCGCCTCCATTTCAGCGTCGGTGACGGGTGGCGGAACACCCTCCTCCTCCATCGAGTCCGGCATCCGTCGGGCCATACGTGGAGGAACGAAGCCTACCTGGAAGTCGGGAAATAACTCCCGGACGATATTTCCCAGCAGCTCGGGCTGGAGCGTCTCCGTCAATGGGGCCGACTGGGCGCGAAGTTTATCTCGCGCCCTTTTGTATGGTCGGCCCCAAGGGTCTTTTTCAAGACCCTCCACCAGCTCCAACCACGCTGCCTCCTTGGCCCGACTGATGGCCAGCTGCAGGATCTTACGTTTCTCCCCGTAGACCCTGTACAGCCGGCCATCCCGCTCCACGTCCTGGGGGCGCCGCCGCCTGCTGCGAACATAGGCGCGACGTGCTGCGTTGCAGCTGGCGCGGAGGTTGGCCAACTCTGCTGACCACCAGTACACCGCCTGTCGAAGTGAGGGAGAACCCCTCAGCCTAGGCATGGCAGCCCGGCAGACGTCCGTGAATGCGTCGCCGAGACAGCCAGCCATCTGGTCCACTCCCTGATCCTCACTCGACGGGAGACTCCAGCGGCCGACGATGGCCGCTTCTTCCGCCAGTTCCCGATTGAGCTTGGTGAGCGCCCAACGCGGGAAACAGCTATGCCCCCGGGACGGAGACGCCGGACTCGATGCGGAAGCCGGAGACACCTCAAATCGTATGTAGCGGTGGTCCGAAAGTGTCTCCACCTCCGTTACCACCCTCCAACTTGCCACCCTACGCGCGACGGTGGGAGTGCCAAACGACAGGTCCACCACTGAACCGCCCGTCCTTCGTACTGTTATAACGGATTTGTTAATTGTCTTTTTAAAAAAAAGATTTATTTAACTAAAACACTTTATTTAAATAGAAATAGAACTTAATTAGAAATAGTAATTACAAAAAAGGAAGTAGAAGTTATGACTCCCGAAATAAGACTGACTGTCCGGCGCAGCGGCAGTCCTAGATATCTTGAAATGAATTGCTGACTCGACTATGAGCACCAGATGTGCATCATCCCTATTACATACATCTGGAGGGTATAACAGCCCCCCGGATGAGAGTAAAGTTCGGGGTAAATTTCGAACTTTACCTAATTAATTCTTATTCTAGGTAAACTAGTACTAACATCGTCACTTAATTCTACTTGAACTGATTGTTCCGGATTTTCTTGTTCCTTACAACAACAAGGTTTATTACCAATAGTACATTTAAGTAATTTATATGTTATGAATGTAAAAGTTAAAATAATTAATAGTATAGTAAAGATAGAATAGTGCGTCCCGTATTTAACTATGTGTGGTTGATTTATAACTTTATCAACTTGATTTAAAAGAGAATTAGATATCTGGTTATTAATATCTATGTTGTCTAGGTCTGTGTTTATTAGAGAAATAGGGGACACATTATTTAACAATAATAGTTGTTTAATTTTATTTTCGTTACAGCATGAGTCATTGATTAGGTCGAAATCGGTTAATACAGGTGCGATGCTGATATTGATTAAACTATTTCTTATTGGTATGAGTTTAATGCTAGAACTAAATGCGGTACAATCATTAGGAAGCGATACAATTCCTGTTCCCAATAAGGTTACAGTATTTTCAGAATGCTCATTACAATCTATAGATAATTGTGTTGGTACAGAGTGAATATAGATCCATCGGTTGTTAATCAAGGCTTTCCAGATTCTCAAATTACCAAATATAAATTTGGTTTCGCACTGGACAGGGATTTTCTTTGTCACTTTAGATAGTAATTCACTTTCACATGTCGGGTATTCACTCATAGAGAATATGTTTGTCACTTCACATATATAGTTTCGATTGTCAACGGTGTCGCACTTATCCAGGTCACTTAGGTTACAGAAGTTTTGTTTGTCTTTAGTCACTGCGGTATACTTAGAGCTGGGAATGACAGTAATGTAAGTATTTGGATTGTCCAAATTATGAGGTATGGGTAAAGCTACATTGTGATACAAGCTATAATCTATAGGGGCTACTAATGGAATCCTTAGTATGAATATAATTTTCTTATTTATATAGTAACATAATATTTTTGACAACTTAATTAAATTATACATATAGTCTAATTCTAACTTAACGGGTAATTCTACATCGTTATTAAGATGTATATAACTATCGGCAAGTTCTCGGTAAAGTTGATACGGTGTTATCACTGACGAATGAAGAACATTGTTACTGCTAAAAGCGATTGAATTTGTAATGTCTTCTAGTCGAAAAGATAGAGTCAACAGAGCGGATTCTAAAGTATTAAGAATAGAGTTAATATTTGTTATTACTAATATACCATCAGTAACATTATTTAAATTGCGTATATTTGCCGAGAGATTGTCGATTGCGTCATTTAAACGGGCTTCGTTAATTTTCATTTCGTGTAACGTTTTATTATATGAAAGCAGTGATGATGTAGTGATTAAGATGTTTTGTTTCATTAAGGAAGCCAGTTCCTTCTGATTACCTATAACAGTTTCAATTGCTTGATCATATTTTTCCGCGTCTTCCTCGTCTAAAGTTCCGAAAATGTGTTTGAAGACAGTTCCAACGCCACCAAACCAGGCCGATCGTTTATTACCTCTAGGCATGAGATAAGATATAGAATCGAATTCCTTAACGATATCGCGATAGCGCGCGGTTAAAGGTTCGAGCATACTATGACATTCTAAATTATTTAATGCTTCTGTTTGCTTACATAAATACCGGGCAGTACCTAAAATGGAGTTAATGTTTTCAATATGTGGTCCTATATACGATGTGTCTATTGGTATCATAGTGTCTAGAAAGGTTCTTCTTATTTTAAGCTGTCCGATATAGTCAAAATATATTCCGGGACTCGACGTGATCGGTTGTACATAGTCTGGATGCGCTAGTGTGGTACCACTGAAATGTAAATAATGCTAGTCACGTATTTTGTACATTTAACTATTATTAGTATATAAACAATTTTTTTTTATTTAACTTCTTGCTTAAGATAATTAAATTTAATATGCTACCCTTACTAAAATACTTATTGTAATGATGCTTAAGACTAAAATTATTTATTTTTAAAAATAATGATTATGTTATTGGCATTGTAGCTGGCTTGACTTCATCGAAGTGGTGTTTAACGTGTTTACGGTTTATAAGTAAGGATAAGGTGTTGTAACCGTGTATTTTGACTACTTTATATGGGCCCTTCCACTGCGGTGACAAGGCCTTCCTAAGTCTTAAGTGATTCTTTAAATAAACGAAGTCACCTATTTTATATGTAATTGGTCGTGTTCGGTTATCGTAATAGGTTTTAGAGAGCTGTTTGGATTGAGTTATATTTTCGATTGCCTTATCACGGGAGAGTTTTAATCTATGCTGTAGCATCCTAACATATTCGGGATAGGTAGCTTCCTGGGGAGGATTGTAGATGGAATCTGGCAAAAAAGGTTTATGTCCAAATAAAAGCTCGTAAGGCGATAATTTGGTGGTACAGTGTATATTTGTATTATAGCTTAACATTGCCGTATATACGTAACGCGGCCAATTATCTTGGTTTTCGTTTACGAATGCTTTCAAATATTCTTTTAGTGTTGAATGGCTGCGCTCAATTGCGCCTTGAGTTTGTGGGTGATATGGGGTTGACCATATTTGTTTAATTTTCAAAAAACTACATGTTTTCTTAAATAAGTCTGCCGTGAAGTTAGTGCCTTGATCTGTCAGGATAGTTTTGGGTATGCCGAATAGTGAGATAAAATGGACCAAACAATCGCTTGTTTCTTCTGCTGTTGTTGATCGAATGGGATATGCTGCTGAGAATTTGGTGAGATCGTCCTGCAAGGTCATTATATATTTGAGTTTAGCGGTTCCCGATTCGGGTAAGGGGCCTACAATGTCGATCGCAATACGTTGGAATGGGGCAGTGGATGTTGTACTGATCTGCATAGGCGCACGGTTCACTTGTCGTAAGGCTTTATTTTCTTGGCAGAGGGTACAGTTTTTTACGTAAGTTTCAACATCGGAGCGCATTCCCTTCCAGTAATACTTTTCTTTAATTCTGTTTAACATCCTGACAGAACCAAGGTGACCAGATACAGGTAGGTCATGGTTTTCTCGTAAAATTGTTTTTATTTCACTTAAAGACGGATACATTATACTGTCGTGATAAATATGAACTGTTATATTGGAGTTATTGAATAGGTAAGTGATTATGTTATATATTTTACTAAATGCATGTTTATCAAAGGGGTTCTTAAAATCTGATATAGCGATTTCTGTAATGTGTGGGGAATTTATTAATATATTTTTTGTATTTTCTATGGATTGAAAGATATCGCGATAAGAACTCTCTTCGAAATGATGTACCTTTACGAAAAGCAGGTAATATGTTTTATTATTAAACTCTAGCATTTTGTGTGAGTATAATTCCCTTTCGTTCTGTTGTATCTCTTCATAGTTAGGAAGGTTATTTAGGAGATCTTGTAGGTACGGATTAGATTCGTCGAGATCAATAGAAGTTGGTATAAGGATATGCGAGCAGGTAGTTTTGAGAAGTGTTTCATTATGTTCAATGACGTTGGTATCGAAAGTAGCGTTTTTATCTGCAATTGTTTTTAAGAATTTAGAGTATTCTTCGTTTTTACTTTTATTAATAAATGTGGGTTGAGGTTCCTTTGAGATTATTGGTTTAGGGATATTTATAGGTGATGGTAAGGATATATTGTCAAAGTTTATGTCTAAATCTGAGCTTCGAGGGCTAAATTCTAAAGGGCTAATGTCTAATAAGTCGTCGTTAGGCAGGGGATCAGATCGTGTAGGTTCAGGATCAGTGACAGGGTTTGGTGGAATTGTATTTTCAGGTGGTAATTCATTTATTGGGGAAGTAATGCTTTGAGATTGTGGGTTGTGGTTTTCGGAATTATTACTAGGATTCGGATCAGGGTTTTGGGGGATCACGCCGATTTCTTCCAGTATATTATCTGGAGACGGTATGCGATCTACAGGGCCATCAATAGGATTTAGAGGAATAAGTTCTGGGAATAACTGTGTGTCAACATCTTCAGGGAAGATAGGATTTACCGGGTAACGAGATAGGGCATCAGCTGCTGAATTTAACTTGCCCTTACGGTATACTATCTCGTATTCATATTCTTCAAGTTGCAACCGCCATCTTTGCAGCTTGCTATTGGGATTGGTATGGTTAAATAACCATTTTAAGGGTTGGTGGTCCGTAATAATTGTGAATTTACGACCGTATATATATGGCCGGAATGTTTTGCATCCAAATATAATTGCGAGCAACTCTTTTTCGGTGACTGTATAATGGCATTCGCTTTTATTCAGCGTGCGGGATGCATAAGCGACAGGACGATCTTTACCTACTTGGCCTTGAGATAGGACGGCACCAATTGCGTGATCGGAAGCATCACAAGTGAGTATGAAAGGATTACTGAAATCAGGATAACAGAGGACAGGGGCAGTAGTGAGTTTGTGTTTTAATGTGTCGAAGGCTAACTTTTGTTGATTATCCCATTGAAAGGTTACGTCTTTTTTTAAGAGAGAAGTCAGGGGTTTTGCAATCATGGAAAAGTCTGGGATAAATCTTCGGTAATATGAAACGAGGCCTAGGAAGGATTTGATGTCCTTTGGAGATTGTGGTGTAGGGAATTGGGTAACGGCTTCAATTTTGTCCGCGTTCGGTTTCACACCATTTTCAGTTATGATATGGCCGAGGTATGCAACTTCCCGACGAAGGAATTCACACTTGTCGGGTTGTAATTTGAGATTGTATTTTCTGAGTCTATCAAATATGGCGGATAAGTTTTGAATTTGACTGTGAAGATCATAAGAGTATATTACGACATCATCAAGGTACACGAAGCAACGCATACCTTGAAGGCCGGAGAGGGCTGAATTCATCAAACGCTGAAATGTCGAAGGCGCATTTTTTAAGCCGAATGGCATTCGTGTGAATTGAAAATGTCCTTGAGGGACTGAAAAGGCGGTCTTGGCTGAATCTTCTGGAGAAACCCTGATTTGGTGGAAACCCGAAGCGAGGTCGAGAGTGCTGAAGTATTTGCTTTTACCGAGTTGGTCGAGGATTTCGGTTATGTTAGGAATGGGATAGGAGTCACCGATTGTGATATCGTTGAGTTTCCTATAATCGATAACGACTCGCCATTTCCTGTTACCCGAAGCATCTATCTTTTTAGGAACGACCCATATGGGTGCTGACCAAGGTGAGGTTGAGGGTTCTATTATGCCCTGTTGTAACATGTCATTTATTTGTCTATTAACCTCTTCTTTGTGGACTTCAGGAAAACGGTAAGATTTAGTGTGGATTGGGATATTTGATTCGGTTTTAATGTCGTGTTGAATTGCCTCAGTGCATGTCAGTCTCTCTCCAGGTAGATGGAATACGTCAGAAAAGTCAGAACAGAGTCGGTAGAGGGCGTCAATTTCCTCCCTATTGAGATGATTTACGCGTAGTTTGCTTAAAACTTCTTGTGTCCTTTGAAAGTTATCCTTATGAGGTGTGATATGTATAGAGTTTACGGATACAGTGTTGTGGTTATTATTAGGGATGGAATTGTAAGGGGTCAATGTTAAATTCAAATTCTTTTTGATTTGTATGGGAGATTCAGAAATGTTAGCCTTGGTTTCGGTTTATTACTTGTAAAGTTTCTGTCTCGATTGGCTTAGGAGAGTTAATTGATTTGGGGAATATCGAATTATCTGCTAATGCTAGGTATTGTTCATTATTATTATTTTTTAATTTAGAAGATTTGGTAGTATTTAATGACTCAGTGGACATTATTGTGT
The DNA here is from genome assembly GCA_963853865.1 of Helleia helle. Classification (NCBI taxonomy): domain Eukaryota; kingdom Metazoa; phylum Arthropoda; class Insecta; order Lepidoptera; family Lycaenidae; genus Helleia; species Helleia helle. The sequence continues at coordinate 14,164,378 of OY971426.1, read as the reverse complement.
GAAAGGTTTTTGCAGATTTAGTAATATACATTGGCTCAATGGATTTAGCGATACGTGGAGATTCAGTGGATTTAGAAATGTTTATGGATTCAGTGGATTTAGTAATACTCGGTTCAGTGGATTTGGTATTCAAGGATGTAGTGCGTTTTGAGACATGATGATGATGATAGTTTCTTTCATTGGTGTCGATTTCAACGTCTTTGCGCCTCATGCGACACCTACACGAGACACGGTTTAGTTTTTTAAATGGTCTACTGTGTCGTAAGAGTCATCTTGGTTAGCATCACTTGAATTTGGCGCATAGGAATTAGAGATCTCTTGAGTGAAATGGATTTGGTGAGGTTTCGATGGTCCTTGACCATTGGAATAACTCGGATTCATTGTACGACTATTGTTGTATTGTCGTTTTCGGCAGTTTTCGATAGTGTGCCCTGGGTGTTTACAATATCGACACACTAATACGGAGGAGTTGTTATGGTTATACCGGGGCGGTCGCTGTTCCCTGTTATAGTTAGAGGGTCGAGTTTGGAAATTATTATTTACGTAATTATTCCGGTTATTGTGAATTTGGGTATTCGTCTTTCTGGTTGCCTGAAAAAGTTTTTCCTCGGATATAGCGAGGTTGATGGCTTCGTTTAAATTATCGGGGTCACGACATCTGACGACAGTAGATATATTTGGGTTTAGTCCTGTTATAAAGGTGTGAAGGGCTAAGTCCTCCATTGCGGCGACTCGGCCAGTCAGTTCCCCTTTTTTCTTAGTAGGTATTGAAATATTTATTTCAGTAAGGAGTTTACTTAGGCAACTTTCGATTCTCAGGGAGAACTGATTGACTGATTCATTTATGGTTTGTTTGCAATTCTGGAGTTCGGTAAGCAAATGAGTATAGTGTTTCTTTTCTCCGAACTGAGTTTTTAAAAATTCCTCTAACTGATTCCAATCGCTGAATTCTTTTATATTAGCCGCGGCTTCCGCGCGTCCTTCTAACCTACTGAGAATATATTTAAAAATGATTATTTTTTGTTCTTCACTGGCTAATTCGAGTGCATTTTTACAGTTACTTAGGAAGGGATTTAGTTTATCCCTACTTCCGTCGAACCTCCCTATAAATTTTATTAAGATACTTAAATCGACTGTTGGCGTTGATAGTCGTTGAACCTGTTCTTCTTTTGTTTTCGACATTATTATATACAATTAGTTTCACTTTAAATATTCATGCACAAACAAATACAAATTTAGATAAAGAATGCTTCAATAGTGTAATTACAAATATAATAATACCTTAATCTATATGTTTTATAAATATAAATCGAAATTATATGGAGTTTGAGAAAAGGTGACACTTTTAGTTTGAGAAACAGTGACTAAAGACTTACAGTGAAATGGCTATCGCGGTGATGGTGATAAGGAGCATGTTTATACTTGGTAGACTCGACGCAGTAGCGATGGTTGGTATTTAATCTCAAGTTGGATATCAGATTTCAAAACAATGCACTGTGAATGTCTTCTTATAAGCTCGTTCAATTTTGTAATAATTATGCAGATGAATATATTATATGTATGGATCTCAATCTTATAGATCTAAAACTTAGCTGGTTTTGGTGTTCTGGATGCTGCTGCTCGATTTAGCGGCTACTCCGGTCCGTTGAACAGTCACAGCTATCACAACTACACAAGTTTTCCCACAGCACTTCACTAGTTCGTTAGTTTATTTATCAACGATTTATTAATACAGTTTATATTTCGGCACTATTTGGAGACGGTACCGGGGATTTATTTTATAAAAATCCCTTAAGCTGCCACCACTTGTTATAACGGATTTGTTAATTGTCTTTTTAAAAAAAAGATTTATTTAACTAAAACACTTTATTTAAATAGAAATAGAACTTAATTAGAAATAGTAATTACAAAAAAGGAAGTAGAAGTTATGACTCCCGAAATAAGACTGACTGTCCGGCGCAGCGGCAGTCCTAGATATCTTGAAATGAATTGCTGACTCGACTATGAGCACCAGATGTGCATCATCCCTATTACATACATCTGGAGGGTATAACAGTACGCAGGTCAGGGCTGTCCCTCTATTCAGCAGCGACAGTCCCGCTGCTAGCGCCCACTCTTCCACCTCTCTCCCCTTTGGGTTCGTGACCGGAGACCCCCACGCCGAGGACTTGGCGTTAAAGTCTCCTGCCACGACCACGGGGAGGGGAGCCAGCCGCCGAATCAGCGGCCCCAGAACATCGAGGAACTGTTCTAGTTCCGCCAGATTACGGTTCGGGGAGAAGTATACGCCGATAATCGCAACCTCTCCACGAACGACCACCACATACCCGCGCCCTTTCATTCTGGGTATGAGAGGGGATTCGGTCCCTGGCCTCGCGATTATCGCGACGGAGCCTGCGTCGTCCCCAGCCCAATGTGGTTGGAGAGGCACATAATAGGGCTCCGACACAATCGCCACATCAACGCTCCACTCCGCCATGGACTGCAGGAGAAGGTCCTGAGCCGCAGCGGAGTGGTTTACGTTGGCCTGTAAGAAGCTGAGATGTCTAGTCATTATTCGGTCATCTCAGCCTCAGGCGCCGCCACTCTCCCCGATGGAGGGAAGAGAATATCCTTTCCCCGAGTAGATGGGGGGTTACACGATCTGCCCCCCATCACGTGGTCCGCCTTACGACCGGCGTCAGCGCAGACAGCGCACCGGAGCTCGGACTCACAACCGGATGCCTTGTGGTCCGGCTGCCCGCAGCGATAGCACAAATCGCTGCGGTCCTTCTCCGAGGGGCACATCGTGGCTGCGTGCCCCAGGCCCAAGCACTTGAAGCAGTGTCTGCGACGAGCTCCGATGTGCTGCAGCTGGACCCTGCTCCATCCTATAACAAGGTGTCCCAGCTGCAGCAACTTTTTGGCCGCCATCAGTGGACACGACATTCGGGCGAATCCAATCCCGCGTGGGCCGCGATATATGTCGCCGACCCGCACTTGTCCTGGAGCACAGCCCCCCTCAGCTGCGACCACCGACCGTACGCGATCTTGTGTCGCTGTATCATCCAGGCCCGTCAACCTGAAGTCGGTTGACTTGACGGGCCTGGTCACTTCCGCAACACCCTCGAGTGCCTCCGCCAACTTGTTGGCTAGGACGTCTGCCTGCTCTCCGCTAGCACGTCCTGGCACCTCAATAAGACGACCACCTGTGGCCGAACTCCTAATACGGAGAGGCCCTATTCCCAGCGCCTGCACGTCGCCTATCTGGGCCTGGGCTTTGGTGAGGGCCTCACAATAGGTGACCCCCTTTAGTGCCGCCTCTGGCCGCAGCTTGACGACCACCGCCGAAGAGCTCGGCAGCACCACCTTAGCACCCCTAGTAGTACTTTTCGGCACTTGGGGTTGCTGCTTTTTGAGGCACTGCCTTATTTTTCGGCGGCACCTTGCGTCGAACGACCACCGACCAGCCTTCCCCGGGGGCCCCGGTTGAATCAAGAGCTTCTGCCTGCTGCGGCGCAATCCCCTGGCTCTCCCTGGAGGTCGAAGGGCCAAAACTGGTCCACTCCTCCTCTTTATGTCCCTTCTTTCTCCCCTTCTTTGGGACAGGCGTCGGTCGCGCCGTAGTACGAACAGGCAATGGCGGAAACTCAACCACCGTTGCTTGTGCCGGCACTTTCCTATGCCTCGACATTTTCCGTGCCTGCGGTGGTTCCACCTGTGACGTCTGTGTCGACGTGTGCGTCTCCTCCTGCGCGACGACTTCTCCCCTCTTCGCCGCAATCGCCGCGCGGGTCCCTTGAGCTACCCTTCCGTTGTCCGTCGCAAGAGGAGGCCGGCAAACTACCGGAGGCAGCAACCTGTCCTCAAGAGCCGCGAGCTTTCCATCCATCAGGTTCCCAACCGACCTGATAATTTTACTTTTCAAGGACGTCCAACTGCTCGTTGGACATCGGGCTCGCGCTGTTCCTCTGAGCAGCCGCCGCCGTCTTAGCCTCCTCAAAGTCCCTGCGGTACGCCCGGACTTCCTCCCTGAGGTTGGCCACCTCCCTCTGTAGCCTGCCATTATCGGCTTTAAGGCGGCGTGTCTCCTCGGCCTCCGTGCGAGTGGCCAGGGCGCCAAGAACAAGCTGCACGACACCAGCGGCCCGTCGGATCTTGTTGGAGTATCCACCCTTAAGGTTTGTACTCCGACCTACCAAACCTAGAATTTCCTTGATGTTACCCTCGGCGGCTGACTTCAACTCTTCGGTCCCCATTTGGTCCGGATCAATGTCCAGAGGACCTGGAGGCACCGCAGCCACGGTAGTGGCTTCCTCCCTGGGCTTTCGGAATGCCTTGCGATCGAGGGAGGCCATAAACTCGGCCTCTCTGATATCCTCGACTCTGTCTCGCTGCTCCAGGCGAGCTGATGTTAGTCTGCCCGTCGCACCCTTCACCCTTCCCCTTTTAGCAACCAAGGCTTTGGCCGCTACATCTACAAGCCCGCGCTCCGAATATAATCGTTTGGTAGCGGAAGGCTCCGACTCTGAGGCTCCAGACTCCAGACCCCGAAGCTCGTCGTAGGTTATGCCCCCCCTGACGCTTCTATCCATCGACGCCTCTCTCGACGCCTCAGCACCACTCTCCAGGTCCTCAAACCCAGAATTTAACCCCATTTCATTGGACCCCCCCACGTCATATACATCATCATCCTCCCGCCGGACATCCCCCTCACTATTTACATCATCAACGGTGATCCTAAGACCCCTCCGCTGATTCGAACTGTCTTCCTCTCTTCTACCATCTTCTCCCGCCGTACTTCCCAGAACACAGTCCGGGACGCACGACCGTTCACCATCCGTCAACCCTGTCCTCATGTCCAGATCGCTTGCTAAATCAGATTCAATTGTGTTCGCCAGGTCGCGGTGGTCCGGGTTCGCCGAACCGCCGAAGCATTGTTTGGCCCCCTCCGTATTACACGGGGCCTCAGTCCGAAGACTGGCGGGATTCGCAGTACCCGCCCGGAGAGTGTTTGCCTTTTTGGAACTAATTTTTACAATACTTTATACCCTCTGATGTATGTATGACCTTCGGGGTCAGGGAGACGAAGCATCCTGGCCAGAGCCCTGTGCACCAGGATGGCGTACATTTGTATCCCAACCGGGGGGTCCGCAGGTACCACGGCTGGGGGTGCGCTAACGACTGGAGACCCTCCAGCCATTCATCCTCTCGCCGCGCACCAAAACTTAGGATTAGGGTAATTTTTAAAGAGGTTTTCTTCCTCGCGGTCCCCATCCCAACGTGGAATGGCGACCACCACCCCCAGCCCTATGGACCAAGGAGCGGCTTGGCCGGCAGTGGCCAGAACCAACTGCCGCCCGATTCGGATCCGGTTAGTTCACCCGGGGTTCGCACCCCGAGCTTAAGCCCCACCGCCGCGTCAAGGCCCGGATCCGGATGGTGGGGCGGTTTATTAACCATGGGTGACCCTGGTTACTGTAAAGTATCCGAAACGTCAGGCATGTCAAAAAAAAAAAAAAAAAAAAAAAAAAACAACTAGTCACTGGGACTGCCGATAGAAGTGAAAACAAAACAATTCAATTCAAATACCTATAACCTTAACGAATACATATAAGTTCCTTGGAATAATTTAGAAGCAGCACAATTTGCAAAACAAATATTGCTTAATCTTATATAAATAAATCAAACGTCCTATAAACGACAAATCGCGTCTCGTAACGGTGTCGAGAGTAATCTTATATAAATAAATCAAACGTTATATAAACGTCAAATCACGTCTCGTAACGGTGTCGCGAGTCCAGAGATTTTTTCTCATCTAAAAATATGCGTACCGCGCCGAAATAAGTTTTCACTTCAAAAACCTAATAAACCACGATAAAATTGGTAAAATTGTTTTACTATAATGGCTGACAAATGTTTTTACTAAACAAGGCAAAGCTGCTTCACGAACGAAGATGGTGGTACTCTTGCAGATGGGCACGCGACATAAAATACGTCTTTCTAACCAAAAATAAAATTGTTGTCTAGATAGAACAAGTATTAAGGTAACGCCACATAAAGCGCATCCTTCCCATCAACTTCCTCCCCAAAGTTTCCTCAGTATGCTACTCAGGCAGAACTAATTTAGTGCTTAAAATGTAAGGAGTTAGCAACTTCCCCTTCCGTCCCTGAAGTGAGTTTAGTTACAATCGCCAATTTTCTCAGGATAACATGTTCTCTTCTCAATACTATTATCATTATTATGAGCCTTTTTCCGTACATCTTTGGACATAGGCCTCTTTCAATGAACGCCAAGATGGCCGAACGCCCGCCACCACACACAGAACGGTGAAAATCTTGATTGACTTACAAATTAGTTTTTTCCGCCATTTTCTAATAGATCGAATACAGGTTTTTAGCAGTAGAATATTTAACAGTAGACGGTAGCAGAATATTTATGGTGAAATATCTTATTTCATGGAAGACGATGGGCTATGTTCAGCAGTGGACGGATAGAGGCTGATGATGATGATGGTGATGATGGAAGACGATCTCCGTGCGGCGGCCGGTCCGTGTTGGATGCGAGTGGCAAGGGATCGGCCGTCTTGGCGTTCTTTGAGGGAGGCCTATGTTCAGCAATGGACGGATAGAGGCTGATGATGATGATGATGATCCTATTTTATGATTAAATATGGATTACGGTATTGTGGAATCGTAGTAAAGCAGCACTTCGGACTATTTGCGTAGGGAAATTCAATTTTGCATACAGAGACGAGGTAAAGTGGAGATTATACGAAACGGATTTAACTGTATCCAAACACCGCTAATGATAATGTTTGTATTATTTTTAACTTATATACTACTAACCTGTGTCCGCAGGATAAGATTTTAGTTTTTTTTTTCATAAAAAGTATCCTATGTTACTTCTAATACTTCCAAGTGTGTATAAAGTTTCATGATGACGGTTAAGTAGTTATCGCATGAAAGCGTAACAAACAAACTTACTTTCTTCACATTTATTAAGTAGGAAAGTAGGATTGTTATCTTAGATATAAATCTCGTGTCAGGGTATTTGTGGTCACTTCTTCGAAACGACTCGACCGGTTTTAATGATTTGATTTATAAATCAATCATATTTGGCAGGTATGAGAATAGGCCATTAATTATTTATTATATTTCGTGATTTGGTTGGGATTCGAACCCACCATCTACGGCTTGAGCGCCAACGCTCTCGGAACCCCCGGCCCTAAATAAGGTTTTTATCATGAACTATTAGGTCACCTTCTCATATTTTCATTCGTTTTGGAATTACTGAAATAAACAGAAATTATTGACGCCAAAATTTTCAATGCGTCCTCATTCTTCCATATTGTTCCATTTTAATTGCGCAAATTACATTTGTGGCTATGACATTATTACGAAAAGAAAGTATCTAATAATAAATGAAAAATCGGCCAAGTGCTAGTCGGACTCTCGCACGAAGGGTTTCCGTACCATTACATAATATACACTTTAGCAAAAAATATTGTTAATTTTGAAAAAATGTTTTTTTATTTTTTATATTTGAGTTGATTGCATGAAGGTAAATTGCGGTTTACGATTTATGACGTATTAAAAAAAACTACTTACTAGATCTCGTTCAAACCAATTTTCGGTGGAGGTTTACATAGTAATGTACATCATATATATTTTTTAGTTTTATCGTTCTCTTATTTTAGAAATTACAGGGGGAGGGGACATACTTTTTAGCACTTTGGTACAGTTAAAAAAAATGGTAATAGAAACCTCCACGTATGAGTTTGAAATGAAAAATGAAAAAAATAATTTTGACTTTCAGTTCTAAGTATGGAGACCCCTAAAATCTATTTTTTTTTCTACTTTTATGTAAATATGCGGTTCACAGAATACATCTACTTACTCGGAAAAAGTGGCTGTGACATACTGACAGACAGACAGACATGACTAATCTATAAGGGATCTGTTTTTGCCATTTTGCTACGGAACCCTAATAAAGTGGATGTATGTATTTATTTATGTATTAAAGTGCGTGGATCAATATCGTGTCAACATGGTGGATCACAAGTCGTATTCCATAAATTACAATGTTGAATATCATGCGTAAATGTTCGATTTTATAAAACTAAAAGAACTATTATTTCTCTGAACAATACATGTTTTTGAGCAATTAAAGTTGAATTTATTAGTTTAGCGTGTTGCATGTTTCGGCGCCATATCTGATAAATACATAAATATCTATTGAAATAAATTTCGCGGTTGGCAAACAAATGTTGGTGCCAGTGCCAATCTGCTTGTTTATCGCAATAACAAGGAAGCTTCTTATGAATGCCAATAAAAGGAAAAACCACTTAAGTTTAGGCGTAGGCTAAAACATAAAGTTATATTGCTTTGTTTCGAAAGGCCTGTTGTTTTTTTGTGTGCCAATCATGAATTAAAAATAGCTTTTGAGTCTCGAACTTGTCTGGAAATATTTTCAATTTATACAAGCAAATAGCTTGCTTACTGCGAAGACAATGAGATGTATGGTTGATAAAATACTAATGCTTGATAGCATAATATGAATTTCACCAATCCGCCGTGACCTACGTTAGAACGGATTCAAATGATCATTTGATCCAACTTTTAGCTGAAAAAAGAGATAATGGTTACGAAATTACTTATATTTCGAAATAAAATAGCAGTAATGCATGCTAAGTTCAAATAAAATAATTGGGCCATCATATTTTAGCTGCCTGCACTAAACGTACCTGAATCTGAACTGTGAAGTAAAATTTGCAACTATATCGCATCTTCTTCTAATTATATTATCAAAATATCAAGAGAGTTTGTGTGTTATGGAAATGAGTAGAGTATGAAAAGAACACCTGACCTGAAAAGATAAAATACATATAAGGGATGTACCACACCATCTCGATGTCCGGAAATCCACAACAACTCGATTTTTACGGCATTTCCTGCCTCGCACGACTAATATATGGAATCAGCTGCCGCCTATGGTGTTTCCGAACCGATACGACTTAGGAACCTTCAAGAAAAGAGCATACTCAGACCTGAAAGCCGGCAACGCACCTGCTAATCCACTGGTGTAGCGGGTGTCTGTGGATGTCGCTCTTCACTAACCATCAGGTGAACCGACTATCCGTTTGCCCCGTAATTGTATACAATTATGTATACAATTATATTTTAAACTTATTTGTTTTAGTTGTATCATAAACAAATATTTAGAGCGGTTTCGCACTACGTCCGATCCGATATCAATCTAGAAAACTCGGACCGAATTCAGATATTGCTTACGCACTAGTCCGATCTCTGATACAAATACAATCAATTCAGGAGCCCCCGTTTGGCATACATCATTTTACGCAGAGCCACAGAAGAGTGTTCACGTCGTTGATCATGAGCCCTTTCAATCGACGTCAACTTCTGGCAATACTATTGTACGTATGAAGACGCAGAAAAAGTAAAGAATTCTGGGTGCACCCTCTCTTGCTGGACCGACGATTAAAAGGAGCTTTTTACAACCACCACGCAGTGTTACGTCAATACGACAGGAAATTTTACAATTACTACCGCGCCCCGCTGCCTCTGATCGTACGCAGCTCGGATTCAATTCGGACGCAGTGCGCGAGCGTTAATACAAATAATACTATGGCTACTTCGGTCCGTCAACAATCTTCTCCGGAATGGAGATTCTAGAATGACGCAAAGAAATCGGATGACGGAAATCGGATCTAGTGCGTAAATTACCATATAAATAGTTCTACAACTACTCCGGACCGTATTTTCACGGGTTCAGATCGGATTCGGATCGGATGTAGTGCTCTTAGAGTGTTACGATTTCTTTTGCTTCAATTGAAACTGATTGGAAACCTATTCTGAATAGATGACTCGGAAGCAGATCTGTAGGTATATAAAATAAAAAAATGACAAAATTTCAAAATCGGTCTCGGATAAAAGTTTCCTTACGTCTTTGCAGGTTGATAAATTACATAATATACTATTTAGTGCTTTGGCACAAATATCTCTAAAAGGTCCAAATGCCGGGATGGGTAAACTGTGACACCATAATAGCACAGATAATATCATGATTACGGATGGATGAATTGTTTAAAATTGTTCCATTTTACCTACTTGCGTGAATTACATTTTTTGTCAAATTTTGTATTATACATTCAATATGAACATTATTCCTTGTAGTATGTATGGAGCGTCAGGAGCAGCGCCAAGGGAGGCACGGGGGCAGGGGAGGGAGCGGCCCGACGTGCTCCCTGCGCCGGCGCCGCTCGAGCCACCCACGCCTGCCCTCCCGCACCCAGGGAAGGACAGCGTCGCGCGGCTCACGCTCACTGGACTATCTTATGTTGTTACTGTAAGTACTTTTACATCATTATTGGGCTTTGTTCATTCTATGTTATGCATATACTGTTATACTTAAATATGTTAAATAAATCACGTTGTTTGTTCGCGATGAACTTCTAACCTACTCAACCGATTTTATTAAAATTTTGCGTTATTGAGTTTGATCCAACTTGAGGGCTATATTTGTGGAAAGTTTTGCAAAAGATAGGTGAATGGTTGAGTAAGAACGACGTCCCAGGTCCCTGGTTGCGTATAAAATATAAGAACATTCAGTAATAAACAACAAACAATACTTAACTTTACAAACTTGCGTGTAATACCAATACACGCTTTATCCAAAACACCATAGGAAGTCGCCAGGGGCGAAAACCAATACGGGGTTTCCTTACTAACACCCGAGTTGTTACTTGTACAATTAGCTCTTACAAACTATCATAATCATCATCATTATATTCATCATTATCATCATCATCATCATCATCATCATCATCATCATCATCATCATCATCATCATCACCATCATCATCATTATCATTATTAGTCTTTTTCCATCCGCTACTGGGCACTGGCCTCATTTAATGAACGCCGAAACATCAACAGTCACATACATATTTTATTTGGATCGAGTATAAAAATATTATAATGCTTAATGATTAAGTTCCGATATACTTTTTTTAATGTTATTTGGATAGGTAAACTGGCAAACGTGCCATGTCGCCCATGAACATAAACTAGTTTACCTGGAACGAGCCCAGGCAACTCATCTATGTGTTGCCTATCCTGAGACATAAGATGCTAGTCTCGGTGCCAGTAATTACACTGCCTGTCTTGCCCTTCTCTCCGAAACACAGCAAAGCTGTTTGAAAGGAGAAACAAGCAAGATGGTGGTACCCATGCAGTCAGGAGCGCGGTACAGCGCTTCCCTTCCACCGGTACTTCATTATATCTGATGATTTAGATTGAATTATAGGAACCATGGTCACGATAGCTTGTGATGCTGGTATGGATAATTACTTTATGATCAAAAAATCTTACCTACTCGTAATCGTAGTAAATGAAGTTTGTGAATGCTTAGATACTCTTTAATCATAATTTTATATACAAAAAAATTACTAATTATAATAGATTTCTATCAATTTTATCGGAACCTTGCAACAACCTGAAAAAATGGGAAGGGAAACCTGAGGCATTTTATGACTGCTATAAAGCATGTTTCCGAACTGTTACGTTAGGGACCTTCAAGGAAAGAGCATACTCTTATTTGAAAGGCCGGCAACGCACCTGCTAACCCTCTGGTGTAGCGGGTGTCAGTGGATGTCGCTATCACTTACCATCAGGTGAACCGACTGTCCGTTGCCCCCTCTTCTATAAAAAAGTCAAGAATATAGGCAATTATAAAATCCTTAAAAATGTTTTTTTTTTCAATAATTTGCTAACGTGAAAACCAGGTCAAAGCTTTTATTTATACAAGTGTTCTTAATATGCTTAGTATACCCAGTATAGTATCCCATCTACAGCTCCATCGTATCGATAGTCCGATAGTCGGGGAGATAGTAATTGCAAATTAAACTGCAGAGCTATTATGCCCACAGATGGTTTAGCTCTTAACCTAGTTTGGATAGTTAACATTTTAAACTTGGCTAAACGAATGTTCCTATGTATATGTATAACATTCATAAAATTATTATACAGTGAGTAGTAGAAAGTTGTGATAGAGATAAAATAACTCTATATAATAAAATAGAAGAGAAGAAGAAAAATAGAAGATAAAAGAGAAACATTAAAATGTAAAGTATTCAACCCTAATGTTCTCTCGTTCTGTTAGTAAAGTTAGGATATTGTGTATTTATAAAACCTGATTATCTTTGGATGATAAGTTAAAAATAGTTTCAACTTGATACTTAGGTACTGATGTTTAAATTAGTGTCTAATATATATCTTTTTAGAAAGTTGTATCGACGTTTTTGTGAAGAATTTCTAACAGATATAAAAAAACGACTTGATCACACAGAAGTTGACCAATCTGATTATTAAATCTATCTCCGATCTATGCGGACATTGGTTTGGCCTATATAATGTGTGTATATAACTCGCAACATTCTAACATGCTTGCCTTTGCGTGTTGTCTAGCTATTTTGTTTATAATGGACTTATTTGTAGTAAAATATTAATAAGTTCAAAGAAATGTTTAAATTATGTGATTTGAAACACTTTTGACGGTATTTAGATCATTCCAGAGAGGGAAAAGCCACATTAAAATATTTCACCGCATTCTCAGGGTTCCATTTTAGAATTGAAATAACAAATAATGGAATGCAAAAGGGTTTCTGCAGAAAAGATGTTGATTTGAACGCCCGAGAAAACATGAAATACTTTAACAGAATAGATTTTCCACTTGAGGGCGCTCCAAACTTCACATGTGATCGTTGATGGTGTGGAAGGAGAGAGGATAGCATTGTTGATTCGAAAATAACCTAGCGGGCTTCCACTATACTATAAGAATGGTATACATAATATCTCGACCTACTTACTTACCAGCTGTTGATGAAAACTTACGAGAAAAAGATAGCAATGTGATAGTTTATATTTATTGCATTATTAAGAGATTTTGATTATATACTAATGCAATTAATGCATATAATATGAGATGCATACTAGAGATAAAGAAAAACTATCCTAGTCCGAGTAAACTACGTCAAAAGTTTTTATAGCACGATGATGATAGTAATACTGATGCTGATGATGGTCCGGTGAGAGGGAAGCGCTGTGCCGCGCTCCTGGCTGCATGGGTACCACCATCTTGCTTGTTTCTCCCGTGAAACAGCTTTGCTGTGTTTCGGGGAGAAGGGCAAGACAGGCAGTGTAATTACTGGCACCGAGACTTAACATCTTATGTCTCAGGATAGGGAACACATAAATGAGTTGCCTGGGCTCGTTCCAGGTAACCTGGTTTATGTTCATGGGCGACGTCGACCACTTACCATCAGGTTGCAAGTTTGCCAGTTTGCCTATCCAATTAACATAAAAAAACTACAGACGGAACAATGATCGCGAAATTCATTCATCAAAGCCTTTGATGCCCTTTAGTGAATTTTGACTTTTGTAGAGATCAACATCTCAATGTTTTAGAAATAGTTGGTTATTTCTAAATGAGATTAGACCAGGGCAAAAAAAAAATATAAGTTGATCGAATCTGATTACAAACACATAATAAATTTAAGACGGTCTGCATTTAATCTTATAACTTATATCCCAAAAACTGCATATATATTCCCATATGCAAATCCCATCCCCAATAACTCCTCATTTTAGTGTCCCGAGTATGCGGACGAATTAGGCTTTCATATTTCTGCAATAAATTATGAAAGCGATGTCTTTAGGGATCGACTCGACCGTTATGGCCTCGTAAATAACATAGTCGCTTCGTCCCAGCAATATCCTGAACTTTACAAAATACGCCAATATTTCTCCAGGCCACTATTCCGATTAATTTTTTTGATAGATATTCAAATAGCTCAGTCGGATCAGGGGTATTAAAGGAAAATGATTTTTCGAAATTTAGGTCATGTTTATTTTGAATTATGTCGCAGTCTTTTATGCGGTGAAATAGAACGTGGGCTAGTTTTGCAATAATTGAACTGGCCTCTCGTGTCAACGTTTCATCGTCATTGTCATCGTCATCGCTATCTTCTTCTTAATCATCGTCACTTCAATATTTATCGGTACAATCATTATCATTAACATTGTTTTTCTCGTTTTATCATCAATAATGATTTTTTTGAGTTTTCATTTTTCAGCATCTTAGTTGCTAAATTAATTCAAAGTCACTAACCATTCCTTTGGTACTTATTAAAGGACGAAATCCATTTAAAGATTAATACATTGTGACAGTATAATTATGTGTGTAGAAAGCGTCACGTTCACTAACCACCAGATGTACATTGGTTCATCACGTAATCACTAAACCGTCTAAAACTAGGTGAATATTACCCATGGCACATTTTAGAAATGCCAGAGTGGAGTTCGATGTTAGTGCACAAACTTTTAATATAAAAGTTTGAGGCTTTCACTATACTATGTGAAAACTACCCAATAAAACGAAAAGTTGAGATGAAACATGAATTTCGACATGAAACGCAACATTTAGAGCTTGTAACTAACATTATGACTAGCATATTATGGTTTCTAGCCTGAAGATTGATTATAAGTGCTTGTGTTAATTTATATCTTTATTCTGTTAGGCAATAAATAGTTTCACAGAAAATAATGATTTAATATGATTAGTCGTCTAGATTGCCATGAAAGGCCATTAAACTGAAAATGGCAGACTATCGCCAAATTTTTCACATCACCGCCAAAAAATGGAAATTCTTATATTTGAAAATAAACATCGCGAAAAATATATAAAATGTAACCGTCCGCATATGCAACACCTTTCCCGCAAGCCAGATGTTTCTTATTGTATTTGAAATTTATTACTTGTCAAAAATAATGATGCCGCATTTCTGCTATTCAATTGCATTGATGGAAATGTCAATTGAATATGAAGAAAGATGATAACATTTTTTATATTATTTGAATTGTAAAAATATCAAAACATTAGTTGTAATGAGGGTTCACATAGTTACCGGTAAATCGTAGCAAGGCCGTAAGAAATTATATACCGGACTTCCTATTCCCTTAAGATTGGCATAATTGGGTCATTAGATCAGCCGAGGGGGAAGCGCTTGTCAATTACCAAACGAGGGGGTCGTAAAGCTAACGCTTGTCGCGGTAGTAACGGGGCAACCGACATTGTTGAGGAGTCCTTAAAGGTTTTCAAGTTCCTTAGAATCCATTATGCCAACACATATAGCCCTTAAGCTGTTGGCTCGTTCTAAAGGGAATCTTCAAAATTTTGACTCGATTCAAGTTGCTTTTGACACGATACATTTTGACTTCATTAAAATTGCTTTAATGTTATTTTAACTTAAGAGGTACACTTGCATACGAGCAAGCTAATGAAGTCGACCACTTATTATACAAACGAACAAGTTACAAGCCCCTTTGGCACAAGATCTAGAAACTCAGTGTTGCTGATTAGGATCGCTAGTATTTTGATGACGTTAACAATAATGAATATATCACGTTTTCTATTTAAGTTTCTCACTTCGTCAGTTTTTTGTCCATTAAAAGTAATCACCACTTTTGTCCCCAGGCGGTAACGCGACGGTCGCGACAGTCGACTTCATCACAATGGTCGCGGTCGTTCCGTGGTGGTGCCACCAGCCCCCAGGATGATGCGGACGTGGACGAGGTGTTCTTCACACCGCAGACCCTGGTGCTACCACTCAATACACACCACGATGATGGTGATATAGACGGTCCTAAAGGGTGAGTTACCATACTTATGGCTATACTATATTTTACTTAGTGTTATGCAGTTGTAAGAGAAAATATTGTATTAATTACTTTAGTTAAACTTTATTTAGAGGTTGAAACTATTTTCAAAGGCTGTACTATATTTTTTCATTCCAGAAAATCATGTAAATAATGGTTAGGGCTTTGCCTATTCCCTCACGTCATTTGGCTATCTTAGATTTTATCATTATATAGAGACCATCTATAAAACGTATATAACATAACATAAAATTCATCAAGCGCATAGACTATGATTTTAAAATCAGTAATTTTATTAAAAGCCACACTCATAGACTATAATCTATACTAATATTATAAAGCTGAAGAGTTTGTTTGTTTGTTTGAACGCGCTAATCTCAGGAACTACTGGTCCGATTTGAAAAATTCTTTCAGTGTTAGACAGCCCATTTATCGAGGAAGGCTATAGGCTATATAACATCACGCTGTGACATAAAGGAGTTGAGTAACGCGGGCGAAGCTGCAGGCAACAGCTAGTGCAATATATAAATAATAATTATTAACTTATAAGTGTTGCCTATCTGACATAAGTCTCGGTATCAGTAATTAGTGTAATTACTGTCTGCCTGTCCTAACCTTCTCTCTGAAACACAGCAAAGGGTGAAAAAAGAAAGATGGTACCATGCGGCCGGAAGCGCGGCACAGCGCATCCCTGCCATCGGTGACGTGGCTTAAAACGCAATATTGATTTTTGTATTTCCCGTCCAGGAGCTCAATATTTGTTTAAACATCGTCGATAAGTAATTCGTAGACAATGCTGAACCATGTAGCTGCACAAAATTAAAATTAAAAACATGGTCAAAATCCCATGTTAAATAGTATTAATAGTTAAAAATATCTCGTTTAAATTATTATTTAGCGGTCACTGAAACGTAAAATAAATAAATATTTTATTGAACAATCACACCACTTTAACATAGGTTTCTTTACGAAATTAGTAAAAATCACATATTTTATATACTGTATTAATATTTAAGTAATAACCAATACATGTTGACCTCTTTATAACTGTGACGTCTGACGTCAAGATCCTCTCCCAATCATCCTCAGTCGTCACCCCTTTAATTAAAGCTCGACCTACATTATGTAAGACAAGGCTTCCGAAACATTATCCCCTATTTATGTCAATAATCACTATTTATGTCCCAGATGGGTTACATATCTTGCAGAACACAAGGCCATACTTCTGCTATCGATATTATTGGTAATAAAAATTGTTACTTAATAATAATAATATGTATGGACGCTTTCACACCACGTCAATCTGGTTCCGTGGTAAGTTCTCGAAGAACTTGTGTTATGGGTACCAGACAACGGAAATATATTTAATACTTTTTTACTATACATAATATATTTAAGATTTTTATTATATAATACACATATTTAATTCACATCCATTACTCAGGAACACAGAAAATATTTTTGTTCCCTGGCGGAATTCGAACCCGCAACCTTCAGTTTGAGAGCCAACGCGCTTTACCACTGAGGCACAGAGGTCGTTAAAACTTACTTTGCTTGAATGTATGTTATAACAAGAATAGATTTCATTATAGAAATAAATAGTTTGATTTTCTTTTTTAGGATAGCCTAAGCATTAAAAACGTGAAGGAAAAGTAAAGAAGGCTTAGTATAAACTGCTCCCCACGGTTTCTTGGTAGCAAAATTGAAAAAAAAGACCTTTTTCTTAAATGAATAGCCTATAACGAACTACAGTGAAAAAGCAATTAAATAAACGATATTTTTTCACAAATAAACTCTTGAGATGAATCATATAATTCTATGTGGAAGAGGCTTTCTTCAATTTTAGGGCGAGTGAACCCGCGGGTAAATCACTGAGAAGAAAGGAAGAATAGTCTTAATAAACACCAAATTAATCCGTAAAATTTCATTATAATGATTTCGTCTATACACTAAGACATATTTTTTTAACCTCAATTGAATTTACCATCGGTTCCATGGCAAGCCCACTGAGAAGACCGGCGAAACAAACTCTGTGTCACGTCTGCTAGTTTGCCTTTTAAGCAAAAAAATATCGTAGAAATCAATCAGCCTGTATAAGTTTTTTTTTTATGTTAGTTGGATATGCAAACTGGCAAACGTACCACCTGATGGTAAGTGGTCGACGTCGCCCATGAACATAAACTAGTATACCTGGAACGAGCCCAGGCAACTCATTTATGTGTTGCCTATCCTGAGACATTAGATGTTAAGTCTCGGTGCCAGTAATTACACTGCCTGTCTTGCCCTTCTGTCAGAAACACAGCAAAGCTGTTTCACGGGAGAAACAAGCAAGATGGTGGTACCCATGCAGCCGGGAGCGCGGCACAGCGCTTCCCTCCCACCGGTAACATAAATCATTTCCAAAGATTAAACAGAGATATTTCTAGATCCAGACCAAAGGACAGGGATATTTATTGGTTCGATCCTTTATCAGAGACAACTATCGAAAAGTGGTTATTGGATGGATTAGCATTTTAGACATTGGAATCCCTAAGGGCTTTTAGTTATAATCGACTTTCAAAGTATCAAGTTAATTTATAAAGGGATAAGCGCTTTATGAATTATTTAGAAAATATAGAAATTTCCTTTCCTTATATTTTAGAAGGGTGCTCAAAATATCGTTATATAAAAATGAAGGTCTTCTTTATATCAAGATCCTGTCTTTTTTTTCCTAAAATACTTTGGTGTACTTCGGAAAGAAGGGCAGGACAGGCAGTGTAATTACTAGCATCAAGACTTCTCCCAGATGTTATTATTTACCAGTGGGAGCGATGCGCTGTGCCGCGCTCCCGGCTGCATGGGTACCACCATCTTTGTCAAGACTATGCTCACAGATGGCAGAGTGTAGCGACGCGACGGTGTTTTAAGTCGTCTATATGTTCTTTGACTGCAGTTTTAATAGATTTTTTAGTTTGGCCTATATAAGAGAGACCACATTCACAATAGTTACCCACAAATACAGCGATAAAATCCGTAAAAATTGTTTCATTATAATTAGTAAAATTCGCGTAAACAAACACGTATTAGTGAATAGAAAGTTTAACAATCTGCAGGCTCAGCTGCTGTGAGCGGAGTGTATAATTATAATTAGAAGCTAATTAATATGTCAAGTTGATTCAACATTGTGTAAGTTGGAGTTTGGCGCCAGAATATTATATAAAATGCACCAGACAGCGAGTTCGATATTCAAATTCAACTTTTTGGAGTGAAAACTTCTTTAGGAGTGTTGAGCACTTTTTAGGTGAATAAAAATCATGGAACTTGCGACATTGTCACCTCGTCAAGTTTCAAAATTCTAATATTCAAATTTGAAAATTCATAATTTCATAATTCCGAGTTATAAGTTTTTATTTCTATCGGTAGTCCCTATAGACCAGTGTTGAAGCCTTAAAAATGGTAAAAAGTGGAACAAAGTTAAAGTAGAATGAAACCTATTGGAAAAGGAAGAGAATATAACAGAAATGAAAGGAAAAATAATTTACGGGCGATCTGAGGGAAAGTGGAAGTGTTTAAGGTTAAAAATAGGTTTATCTCGATTTCCGGGAAAACTACAAGTCCCATGGATAATTTGTATTACTTTTGTATTAAGTACACTTTTTACACATAACCTCAAAATGTATACAAACAATTTTTTGGGATTTTTATTTTCATCTTTTACTAATATTTTTTTTATCACGAAATATTACAGTTGTTTTACTTGGTGGTACTTACCACCAGGTGAATCTCTTATCACTTGATAAGCGACATCCATAGATACCCGCTACGTCATTAGCTAGTGCGTTGCCGGCTTTTCAAATATGAGTATGCTCTTTTCTTAGAGGTCCCCAAGTCGTATCGAAAATACCATAGGTGGCAGCTGGTTCCATACAGATGTCGTGCGAGGCAGGATGTGCTTTGTACTTTTGTTGTACACTAGCTGTTGCCCGCAGCTTCACCCGCGTTATCTTAGACTTACAACCGTATTAGGCATATTTAGTATATACAATTCCACCATACATTGTCTGACGGAAACTCGTCATGGAGCGCCCGCGCGGCTCCGTCGAATCACGGCGACGCATTATTTTGATTTTGCTATATCTCCTAAGGTATTCACTTAATTTCCATGATGTAAAGCGAAAAAATAATTTTCATGAAATTTTCAAGCTAACTAACGCATTTAAAATGATAGGCATTAATACCGCATTTGTGTAAATACCTTTCCAATTACCGCTTTATAATTGCCAATTTTTTTAATATTAAATGGATAGCGGGTTTCTATGGATGTCGATTATAGTATCCTTAAGATATAGACATATGCCATCGCGGACTATTTAGTAGACCTTTTTAAGTGTAAGTAATATAGTACATTATTTTGATCTATCCGATAGGGTTCAGCCAGCGTTTGCAATGTAAGCGCAAAAAATGTGTTTATTTACGACATCACATTTATCTACTTTGTTATGCATGTATTATACACATAAACCTTCCTCTTGAATCACTCTATCTATTAAACATTGCATTAAAATCCGTTGCGTGGTTTTAAAGATCTAAGCATACATACATACAGACAGACGCGCGAAGCGACTTCGCTTTATATTATGTAGTGAAGATTAATAAACTTTTCTATGTAATAATCTTCATGTCACGTCATATTCTTCTTTACATAGTAAAATCAAAGTCGCTTATTGTGTTGGGAAGACGATCTCCGTACAGTGGCTGGTTCGTGTTGGATGCGTGTGGCGAGGGATCGGTCGTCTTGGCGTTCATTGAGGGAGGCCTATGTTCAGCAGTGGACGGATAGAGGCTGATTATAACGATGTTCAATTCACCGTTAGAAGTGACACAAGAACACTGAGTGATATAGGCTTTATAATAATTATCATCAATCCGGATACAAGTGAACGCAGACGAAGCTGTGGCATCAACTAGTTAAAAAATACGACTATAGAAACTGGTACGTCTTAGCCAAAGTTTTGGCATCACGAAATATGACAAATATTTAGTGATGCCGAAAGTTCTGGCTGATATTCTAGTTCTAACCGCAAACTTTTTAGTAATAAAGTAGCAAGTATACTTTATAAATTCATCTGTCACATTTACATTTTATAAATATAATTCTAGTGGAACAAGGAAGGATTTTTCAATATGATATTAAGGGTAACGTAATATCAGTGCAAATATGAACAAGGAAATAAGAGACAAACAGACAGATTTATAATATCAGATGGGATTCAATACAACGTATTTTTATTTACGTGTAGTATAGATAATGTTACACATAATATGTTACTTAGCAAATAAAATGAATTCGGAAATTGAAATTAATAAATGAAACAGAATTGAGCGACGATGGTCTATTGGGTCCCTCGAGTGAGAGGTCCAGGTTCGATCCCGACCCCTGTGATGCGTTGAAATAGGTTTTTCTAAATTTCTACGTGCACCTGAACATGAGACCATCGCTTGCTCACCAGTGAAGGAAACATCGCGAGGAAACCTGCATGCCCCATGAGATTAAAAGTGTTTGAAGGTGAGTGAAGTTCATAAACCTGAGTTGGGCCAGCGCATCGGTGAACTATGGCCCAAAATCCTGATTTCGAGGAGCAGACCCGTGCTCAGCAGTGGGTCATATTATAGAGGTTGATATTATGTATTATATTATCTTTATACATATATATTTCAATAGATACTCTATCAGTGAGACATGGTAGGTCTAAACTATATATTATATTATATAATATAGTATTACTCTCTCTCTTTCTCTCTTAATGAAAGAGCCTTACTCTTGTCGGAAGATCCGATCCTTCCTTCTTTCTGCCAACTCCTTCACCTCCTTATACGATACGATCTGTATCTGTTTCTGATCTGTTCTATATATTATGTTCTTTTCGGTCTACCTCTCTTTCACTCAATCCTACTGCTAATAATAGATAAATTAAAATCCTCAATTATTAGTTTCATTTTTTGCGATAATAATTATCAAAATACTTTTCAGATTCGTTTTCCGTTTTTTTCCGGGAAATGTCTAAAAAAGTAGTACAATATTTTCTATTACTTAATTAACCATTTAAAAGAGTTAGATATTATAGAGCCGTGCATAAGTAAACTTATTTACAACTTTCTTTCCAAAACTCAGGAGAGGCAATACTCAAGGTAAACTAGTTTATGTTCATGAGTTACGTCGACCTATTATCTGATGGCTCATCTGCCAGTTTGTGTATCCAACTAACATAAAAAAAGAAGCACAGCAATGCTGTTTTACACAAGTAACAAGGAGGATGGTGCATGGATAGTTCAGACCAGTGTGTGGCTTAAGCGTATGACGCATCCCTCCTACCGTATTGCTAATCCATCTTCGACTACACCTGTAGAGGTTGTCGTTTAATTAATAAACTGTTTTGTTAACAGTTTTATGTTCTTCACGAATTAACATTTTTTTTAAATATTAGTTGGATAAGAAAACTGGCAAACGTGCCACCTGATGGTAAATGGTCGACGTCACCCATGAACATAAACTAATTTACCTGGAACGTGCGCATGCAACTCATGTGTTGCCTATCCTGAAACATAAGATGTTAAGTCTCGGTTCCAGTAATTACACTGCCTGTCTTGCCCTTCTCTCCGAAACACAGCAAAGCTGTTTCACGGGAGAAACAAGCAAGATGGTGGTACCCATGCAGCCGAGAGCGCGGCACAGCGCTTCCGTCCCACAGCTTTTTACTCCACTAAAAAGCTGTTAAAAATATATGCTTAATAAATTCTTCGCAACGCAACGAAGTGATTGCGTTGAAAATATTAAAAGCTAATAATAAATGACCGCGTCTTCATAACTCGCAATGAAATCGAAAACGTTGATATAATATTGAAACAATTTTTATTAATTGTTTAACCTATTATGAGTTTATTGCATAATTCGATTATTGAAAACCCATTGACGATTGAACAGTTTTTTGAACCTGTTCACCATTGACGACAAACAGTTACGTTAAATTAATTTGAAAACTGTCGATGATAAATGACTGAATTTCTAAACGAAGACGTATAATCCCTCTGACTATACGCCTTCGTTTTGTAATTTAGATTAATAATAAATCATTTACGTGCTAAGAATTAAAATTTCAGATACACGATAATTCAGTTTGTAGAAGAATATTTAATGTGTATATCGTACAATGAAAAGTGTTTAATATTCTAGTCTGTTGTATATAAGACTTGGGGCATACACTAATGCTTATACCGTGTATATATAGACCACTAAATGGCGGTTTCCACCCGACTTTGAGTGAAGTTCTTAAAATGTTGCATCAAATGTACATATTTGTAGATAAAGTACGGACATAAATGCTTTACAAGCGAACAAACAAATCGAAACATACTTACAGTTTTGGTAGTTGGGTTAGTTTAAATATTTATGAAATGTTTCCGTGAATCGTGGAATATCTAGAAATAAGCAGTGTAGGTATTCTGCATTTAGATTGTAAAGTTACTATTGCGCTTATTGTTAGTCGATTAAATATGGCTTTGTTACAGCAAATGTAATGTAGAAAGGTATTTCCGAACTGATACGACTTAGGGATCTTAAAAGGAGCATACTCATGTTTGAAAGGCCGGCAACGCACCTGCTAATGATGTAGCGGGTGTATTTGTATGTCGCTTATCACTTATCACCAGGTGAAACGACTGTCCGTTTGCCCAACCTTTTATAAAAAATGATACTTTAAAATTGTTGTTAGTTTGTTGCTTATTCTCTACTTGGAGTATAGGGTTGAACATACTCCTGCGCAACGCGGCATCACAGAGACGGAACGGTCACGGCCACCTAAACCCCCCCCTATAGAAGGGTCTGCACCTACGAGCAGACGGCCGTCAGCAGAGTCGCGGTGCAAGCTCACGGATTCCCGTAGTTCAACAAGACGACGGAGAGACGGAGTACCGCCGGGTTTTAGTGGGTAGAGCTGCGCCCACTTACCATCTTTAATCTTACGGGCGCAGCAAGTCCCACATACCCACTGGGGGAGTCCCCACTTCCCGGGGGGATGCCTAATGTATTTTCCGGCGGAAAAAAAGGGTTGAACTAAAATAGAAGCTAGTTATTATGAAAAAACAAGATATTTTTTGCGTTTATACACACTTGTTTCTGTATCTCAGGAGACAGAATATACTGACTATTTAAGGGAGTGTTTGCTTATTATTATTTTTAGTTATTAAATTTAATAGATTGTTAAAAAAACAATCATGTATTTATTATATACTTAAAAATATTGTTTGCCTAACTATCAATTAATCAAACGAAAATTAAAAATCTCAACAGTATTTTAAAGGGAATGTTTTTAATTATTAAGGATAAAGATTTCATGAATCTACATACACATGAAGTACATAAATGTACTTAATTAGTTTTCCTTTAATTAAAAGTAGTTATATACCCATGTTTAGCCAGTAAATAAAACTCCACGAGTAAACTGTAAGATGAGATTGCCTTTTTATATTTAAAATAGTTTCCCAAGACACATAATATACCGTACTAGCTAATCAAATCTTATCATATTATCTATCCCACAAAGCTTGTATGCCGAGAATTGAAGGCCGATGGGCCAATACGGTTCAAGAGTGGAGGCCGCGTTTAGGTAGAAAAAGTTGTTGGTCGACCATTATCCTGGTGGGAAGACGATTCCACAGCCCCACCATGGTTCAAGCCTTGTCGTGGTGATGGGACTCAGTAGCCTAAGGTGTGCCCAGCACCTTGGGCCTAGGGAGCTGCTCTTTGTACCTCTCTTATAAGAAGACGGGACAAAGGAGCAGAGGGACTAGGGGCGAGGATGGGAACCTCACCCCATTGTACTGTCTCGACGTTGAGAGGGGTAGTTTTGTGGTGCGGGATAACCCTTCTGTGGAGCTGGCGTCGGTCTCTTGAGGGACTGACTAGCAGTCGAGGTGCCCTGTTTGCTAATTAGATCTCACCAAAGGTGGCATTGGTGGCACTCGCCGAGTTTTAGTCGGCTGCGTTCACCTTACCACCACCTTTCGGGCGCAGCGAGTCCCATATACCCTCCTGGGGAGACCCACTCCCCCGCGGGATGTCTCAGAGCATTTCCCGGCGTAAAAAAGGCGGGAAGACGATCTTGGTGCAGTGGCCTGTCCGTGTTCGATGCCGTGGCGAGGGATCTGTCGTCTTCTCGTTCATTGAGGGGTAGATGATGATGATGATGATGATACTACATCATAAAATAGAACCCCAATAATCTATTAAAGCAGTAACAATAGTTTATTAGGGGCTAGCTTAGCTCTAATATCTTTAGCATAATATTACATAAGTTATTGCTTTACAAACTAGCTTACGTCACCTGGGTATAAAAGTTATACCCAGGTGCCTTCTCCAAGCATAAGCGTTAGTTATCCACAATCAATAAAAACTAATCATTGATCTTTAACTCGTGACTAACTTGCTATTTCGTATGTAGTGATTATGATGCCAGGTATAGGGATTATAATTAGAAGTGTAAACTTATAACTTAGAATTTTATTATAAAGTTACAAATTTTATTATAAAATAGAAATTTCATAATGACGTCATAATGTTACATTAGCAAACCTATAAGATCTTCCCCTACCAAAAAGTGCTCATCGCGGCTAATGAAGTTTTCACTTCAAAAACTTATCAAGTACTGGTTTTGTATTGGTGGATAGAATACAGCTGATGATAAGTGATCGAAGCCCTTGGATATGAAGAAAGAAAAAAGTATATCCAATACTAGCTCCGAATGTGACAGACCAAGGCTACATATCCTTCAGTTTTATCCTGAGACGCAAGAAGATTTGGTGCTAGTAATCACTTTATGTGACTAAAGAAATACACTAATTTATTAGGCATTTAAATAAAACAATATACTTATAAGTATAATTAATATTCCTTATCTTTTATCAAAATAGACGTTATATTGTTTTGATTTAAATAGATATATTCATAGTCGATGGTATCGACAAAAATATATACGAAGTAAAGTTTGACTGGCCTGTTGTTCTAGTGGTTATAAGTAACCAACTGGCTGCTAAACTAGAAGTCGTGGGTTTGATTCCCAACCAGGATAAATGTTTGTGTGATGAACATGATCATTTGTTCTGTGTCTGGGTGTAGTTTATCTATAATTATGTATCCATTTAGAAATACATCAGTTTTCTGGTTACCGTAAGAACAGGCTCTGCCTAGTTTGAGATCAGATGGCCGTGTGTGAGTTGTCCCAACATATTATTGGAACGTATTCGAACGTAGTTCCTTAACGCGCGTTGTGAAAGGGGGCTACACGGAAAAGATTCATACGAAAAGTTGACACGACACTTTTGTTATAGTGTGTGTATTCACTCTTTATTATAAAAGTTTGAAACCTTATCTATTAACAGCATGTCACCTATAGCGCGATTAAATTAGTAAACAACACCATCTATTGGTGAATTCACGGAAACGTTTAATAATTACATATGTATAAATGTACCACGCCATCTATTGGCAGATTTACATAAATGCTTTAAGAATTATACAATTATTTAAACATGTTTGAAAAATTAGATATGTAAGTAGTTTTCATTATAACACATTCCACGTACCTATAGTTGACTTAATTGACTTGCAAAAATTGTTGGTAATGTGTTTTTTTAATAGGTCTTCACTAATTAATCGAAAGGAACTTCGTTCCATCCGGGTGTCCCTTGACACCTCTCTTTTTATTATTATATTATATAGGTTAAATATAATATAATTTGTTATAAAAATGTATTTCATTTCAAGTGTATTCTTACAATTTGTTGAATATTTGGATATGAGAAAATGGCGACGTGTCGCGAACATTACGCATTCATCTCGAAGTAAAATACGTTTGTCATTCACAGAGTACTTAGCATAATGTTTTTCACATGTCTGGAATATGCCGAGAAATACTATCAATGGTCTGTGGAAATGCGAATGTTCCAGAAAGCATTTGAAGATTTTATGACGCTCCAATAAATATTACAAAGTATTTTCATTTATTTGAAAATTCACTAGACGTTGGTTAAAATATCGTGAGTTTTATACAAATAGTGTCTAAAATAAAAGTATCTTTCATCATATTGATTTCACAGTGACTGTTGTGGAAACTGTGACAGATATTTTCTTTATCTCTGTAAAGCGGTGAACAATTAAGGTGTCATCGATATCTTCCTTTCTTTCTTTCTACCGCGACAGGAAATCTCCAATTGCATCCAAATTGGACCAGCCACAGGAGATCGTAACCCCGTAAGCATATTAGTATAAAATATTGTTTTCTAATGTCCACACGAATTTCAATCATTAAAAACTTTATGTAATATTGTAGTTTATAAGGATTTATACATATGATGATACATTCCCATCATTCTGGAACTTTATTTATTTATGCGTACATAAAATTTATTAAAACTTATTTATTATTTATTTATGCGTACATAAAATTTATTAAAACTTATATAATAGATACGTATGATACATGGGTGTGCTTATCTCTATAAGAGATCTCTACCAGCAAACCTTACCGGTGGAGGGGAAGCGCTGTGCCGCGCTCCCGGCTGCATGGGTACCACCATCTTGCCTGTTTCTCTCGTGAAACAGCTTTGCTGTGTTTCGGAGAGAAGAGCAAGACAGGCAGTGTAATTACTGGCACCGAGACTTAGCATCTTATGTCTCAAGATAGGCAACACATAAACGAGTTACCTGGGGTCGTTCCAGGTATACTAGTTTATGTTCATGGGCGACGTCGACCACTTACCATCAGGTGGTACGTTTGCCAGTTTGCCTATCTAACTAACATAAAAAAACATGAATAATATATTTTAAAGCTGCCATTAGGGTCAAAACAATGGTGTTTAATTCAAAAGCATCAGAACTTAAAATAATAATATACTTGTGATAGGAATTTACAACGAACTTAACATAATATCTTAGAAGTCTAATCGATGACTTATATAAGCGGTCGCGCCTTAAACATCGCGTTCGTCACAGCTTTTCAGTATGAGCTTTTGAAAGCTGTGGGCCAAGGCCGGCACGTCATGAGTGCGCTTTGTCCGAATTATTCCATAACATCCGAAATTCCGAATGCGCTAAAAGCATACTTCTACATTTGGAATTGTTCAACCGTACCAATAATTCAGAAGTCTTGTTTTATGTTGGGCTTAAAGTTTCAAATTTGAGCTTTGATTTTTTTTTAAATTTAAATGAATGTGAATGTATTTGTGGCGTAAGTAAATGTTTTAGACTTCCACTACGTGGTCTGTTCACGACTTTTAAATATAAGATGTTCGACGGCTGGAGTAGTGATTTGTACTCTGAATCGAACTGTAGTACTTTCTAATCCTAAGAAGTCCAAATAGTTTGTATGATGAATATAAATGTTACAGACTTATAAATGCGTATAAACGTATTTATATAAAACTAGCTGTTGGACGCAGCCTCGCCCGCGTTAACTCACTTAACTCCTATTAGTCACAGCGTAATGTTAAATGGCCTATAGCCAATCTCGATAAATGGGCTATCTAACACTGAAAGAATTGTTCATATGGAACCAGTAGTTCCTGAGATTAGCGCGTTCAAACAAACAAACAAACTCTTCACCTTTATAATATTAGTATAGATTATTTAAAACGGGATACTTACCATGTTTTTTACTTTTACTTTGCGGAGCTCGATATTTCGACATTATTCGTCAGTCAGTTTTAGATTTATTTTTCAACCGACAGTGCCATAATAGTACAAGCTATGGCCCGCAGTGGAGAGGACATTTTTGTCTAGCCGTGGAATTATACGTATACTACCATAAGATACCTTATTTTGACTATCTTTATAATCATAATCAACATTCTTCCACTCGTAGTCTCTTCTAATAAGCGCCTAGACGGCCGGTCCGCGGGAACTATTTTTTCTATGTTAAAATATGATTTTTGTAAATAAAATTCTTTGTTTTCACAGTGCACGGTCTCCAATTGGATCTTCGAGCGTGGAGTACCGGAGACCAGACCGGTCCGTTTCCTGGGGGGCAGGAGGGGTCCGGATCCATACACCAATGCTGGAACCCCTGGCTGACAATTCCAATAGGAGGCAGTTTGGCATGGGAGTCGTTGGAAGATTTTTTAGGTGAGTTGCTTCATCTTCATCATACAATTATAATACGGACAATTCTTTCTAAAGCCAGAATGCCCAAAAACTTGCTATTGGTGATCATATGTTATTATTATACTGCTGGAAATAATCTTTTTATTTAAATAGAATAAAAACGGACAGTCGTTTCACCTGGTGGTAAGTGATAAGCGACATCCATAGACACCCGCTAGCTACATCATTAGCATGTCCGTTGCCGGCCTTTCAAATATGAGTATGCTCTTTTCTTGAAGGTCCATAAGTCGTATTAGTATATATTATCGTACCTCTTTTACGATCACCAAAATGGCCGTTCCCTGCTACTCGCTCCATCCAGGACTGACCACTATGCGGGCATCGTCGTCCCATCGAGTTGGCGGTCGACTGACAATCCGACTTCGTTTTTTGCTTTTATTAATAACTAGTTTTTCCCCGGAAAATATGACAATATTTTGACATGAAGCGTACGACCAGTGCACAGTGCGTACAAACATAATATTTATTTTGTTTGTTTGACAATAACGTCGTTTTTTGGTATTTCAACAATGATAATATTATATGTATAAAAGTAATATCATTGCATTTCAATTGAAGTAATTATGAATTACTACTAATAATAAGGCAAATGTAATTAGGAACTTTGAATTTTTTAGGTTAAAATGTAGCTTAATCTAAACTTTAAGCTAAATCGGTTCACCCGTTTTAGCGTAAAAGATCAACAACAATCCAAACTTACGTTATGCAGTTAACAGCAACTTACGTTACGTCTAATCCAGGGTATCTCAACTTTCAGCAAAATCGGTTCAGCCATTTTGCCGTGAAAGAGCAACAAACATCCAAACCTACGTTTATAATATTAGTAAGATTGTTCTTATGCAACCCTAGCATTTGTTTTATAAGAATATATTAATGTTACAATTTATTTATTTTACAATACAATGCAATTTATTTATTTATTACCTCTATTTTTGTAATGTACTAATTTATATCAAATGCAGCTATATATATTGTAACACTAGCTGTTGCCCGCAGCTTCGCCCGACTTAACTTAATCAACTTTATTACTGTTGTCACATCGTGATGTTATACAGCCTTATAGCCTTCCTCGATAAATGGGCTATCTAACACTTAAAGAATTTTTCAAATGGGACCAGTAGTTCCTGAGATTAGCGCGTTCAAACAAACAAAATTTTCAGCTTTATAATATTAATTAATTTATAGTCCACAAACAGAGCACCTCGACGGCTAGTCAGTCCCTGAAGGGACCGATGCCACCTCCACAGAGCGCGGTTGTCCCGCACCATAGAACAACCGCTCCCAACGTCGGGACAGTACAATGTGGTGAGGTTCCCGTCCTCGCCCCTTGCCCCCTGCTCTTTTGTCCCATATTCTTATAAGAGGGGTAAAAAGAGCCCCTTGGCTCAATTAGCTTCACCCAAGGTGCTGGGCTCACCCTATACTACTGAGCCCTACCGCCACGTCAAGGCCTGAACCATGGTGGGGATCAAATTTACTCCGCTTTATACTAAGAACTTTTTTTTTTCTTTTACGCCGGGAAATGCTCTGAGGCATCCCTCCAGGGGAGTGGGTCTCCCCAGGTGGGTATGTGGGACTCGCTGAGCCCGAAAGATGGTAAATGGACGCAGCTCTACCCACTAAAACCCGGCGAGTGCCACCAATGCCGCCTTGGTGAGGTGCCCCGGATCTTTTAAGCTAACAGGGCACCTCGACGGCTAGTCAGTCCCGCAAGGGACCGACGCCACCACCACAGAGCGGTTGCCCCGCACCACAGATCAACCCCTCCCAACGTCGCGACATTACAATGGGGTGAGGTTCCCATCCTCACCTTTCTTTTGTCCCCTCTTCTTATAAGAGGGGTAGAAAGAGTCCCTTGGCTCAATTAGCTTCGCTCAAGGTGCTGGGCTCACCCTAGACTACTGAGCCCTACCGCCACGTCAAGGCCTGAACCATGGTGGGGATCGAATTTACTCCGCTTTATACTAAGAACTGGTCAAACAAAGTTATTATTAAAATCCTTTATTCCATAACATTAAATAAAAGGCATATTAATATAAGGTTTATACGGAAGTTATGAACGTTACGGAAAATAAATAAAGATTAATAGGCTCGGAAAAATGTTTGGGACACGAGCACAAGTACGAGCGGATAGGGAAATAGGCCCTTGCTTGTCTTACTTAATGCGTCGGGCATTTCATGAAATATATTTTTGTATCATAAATAAAATTTAAGGCCTATTAAGTTAAATTAATATTTTTGACGACAACAATGAATTGTGTTGATGTTGTTGAAAAAAAAATCTTGTTTAATTTTAGTTCAAAAGTGTACTAATAGATGGCTTTGTGCATTGAAATACATCGAGCTATTGGTATCATAATGTTTATTATAAAAGCACCAAGAATATTATGAATAAAAAAAGGTCGTTTACAAACATACAAACAAACAAACATACATACAGGTGAAGCTAATAAAAAGCGTGTAAAAATGTTATACCGTTTGTAAGATGTAGTGCCATGCTGCTTTGCAACTTAATTGGGCCGGCACGACCGGGGTGATACCTCTCGCTCACATAACACCAGCGTCAAGTGACAGTTACGCTGTCGCGTTTCGTGCGGTTTGTGAGTTTCCGGTGGCCCATTGGGGGGATAGAGAAAAGGAGGGCAACGCATATGCACAGCTTTTGGTTGTGCGGATGTCTATGGCCGTCGGTAGTCACCATAAGGCTCCGACTGCTTGGTTACTTTGTTATTACATAAAAAACGTATGTATCACCTTAAAGTAATAATAATAATAATATCTATGGACACTTTCACACCACGTCAATCTGGTCCCGTGGTAAGATCTCGAAGAACTTCTGTTACGGGTACCAGACAACGGAAATATATACTATACATATTATATTTAAGATTTTTGTTATATAATACACACTAGCTGTTGCCCGCAGCTTCGCCCGCGTTTACTTAGATTTACAGCCGTTCGGATTGATGATGATTATTTTTATGGCCAAAGTTACGCCTTATAACGTCAGCTATCTGCCAGTAAAAGCCTCGTCAAAATCGGCTTAGCCGTTTCAGAGATTAACCGGAACAAACAGACGGACAAAAATGGTTTTTCTTAATGTAAGTGCAGTATATTATATAATAGATTTTAACCGCGACTTCGTCTGCGTATAAGAAGTATTGTTTTAAATCTTATTTTTCAAATAAAGTAGTAGTAGCCATGCTGCTTTGTAACCGAATTGGGCTGGCACAACCGTGGTGGTATTTCTCGCTCACATAACACCGGCGTCAAGTGACAGCTATGCTGTCGCGTTTCGTGCGGTTTGTGAGTTTCTGGTGGCCTATTCGGAGGTATAGGAAAAAGGAGGGCAACGCATCTGCATAACTTTTGGCTGTGCCGATGTCTATGGGCGTTGGTAGTCACCTCCGGCTCCGACTGCTCGGTTGCCTCCATGTGACATAAAAAAAAAAAAAAAAAAAATGGTTCCAATTTACAAACTATAACAATTTAAAGAATACTTTTTATTTACTTCCACTGTAAGGCCCAATAGTACGTTTTTATAAAATATATTTATTTAATTTAGTAGTACATTTTTATTATATTTAAATAACTTTTACGGATTTTATCGCGGTTTATTAAGATTTTCAAATGCCCGACGTTTCGGATACTTTCCAGCAACCATGTTCATGGGAGGATTGAGGTGTCAGACGTCCTATAGTATTTATTTTGTGTCCTAACGATACAAAATTATTCGTAAGTACCCTATGATACATCAATATTTTAATTCAAATTAGTACCTACTACCAGCAAAAAAAAAACTACGAAAAAGTTATATTTTTAATTCATATATTTTATTATTGTTCCTAGCATTGTTTATAAATAGTACTTTGTAATTTATTGCAATTTTAAATAATTAAATAAAAAACATATTGGATATAAATTACACGAAAAGAAAAAAAAACCTATACTATATATATATATATATATATATACTAATATATATATTAACTAATTAACTTAACGTAAGTATATTAATAAAAAGGAGTCCCTTTAGGCAAGGTTCCGAAGATTTTCACAGCGTTCCCCTTTGAATTGCTAGACTAATTCTTTGTCCGAGGTAGCTGCCAGCGCTTCGGTCTCCTGTGATGTCGACTAACCTTTTTGTTATTTCCTTAAAGAGCCTTAAAGCGCTAGGACCCCACGGACCAAGGGTCTCGACACCGAATGGGACAAAATCATATTCGGAGCCTAAACCTCTATATTAGCATATTTTAGCTTTTTCAGCCGCTTCATTATTATATATAAGTATTCCTTTTTTATAATAATATAATGAATTCCATTAATAAATCATTTTTGGATAAATTACTAATATATGAATACTTCATTTAAAACGCGTGCAATACAAAAGTGCGATCCTCATAAGGATTCGCATCTTGTAATGGATAGCGTGATATACATTTTGTGTTAACGCCATCTATTGACACATCTAAAAAAACTTCTTGTTACACTATACATCTTATATCTTACCTAGGGTCTCAAACTATCTCCATATCAAATTTCACTCAAATCGGTTTAGTGGTTTAACAAATACACAGTCCCAGCGTTTTAGTCCTGAAAATCCCATGGGATTTTCAGGACAGCAACTATTTTAAGTCCTACGTTAAGTTCCAAAGTATCTTCATACCAAATTTCACCCAAATCTGTTCCGTGGTATAGAAGATAGACAGTCCGGGGTTTTACCCACATAGGTCCCGTTCCCGTGGGGTTTTTAGGATAATAACTATTTTTAATCCTACGTTAAGTTCCAAAGTATCTTCATATCAAATTTCACACAAATCTGTGCCGTGGTTTAGAAGATAGACAGTCCCGGGGTCTAACGCGCATAGTTCCCATCCCCTTGGGATTTTCAGGATAAGATTTATTTTAAATCCTACGTTAATTTTCAAAGTATCTTCATATCAAATTTCACCCAAATCTGTTCCGTGGTTCAAAAGATAGATAGTCCCGGGGTTTTACCCGCATAAATCCCGTTCGCGTAGGATTTCCGGGATAAAAACTATCCTATGTCCTTTCTCGGGTGTCAAGCTATCTTTGTGCCAAATTTCATCCAAATCTGTTCAGCGGTTTAGGCGTGAAGAAGAGACAGACAGACAGACAGACAGAGTTACTTTTGCATTTATAATATTAGTAAGGATATTTAATACACATCCATGACCCAGGAACACAGAAAATATTTTTGTTCCCTGGCGGGATTCGAACCCGCAACCTCCGGCTTGAGCGCCAACGCGCTTACCACTGAGCCACAGAGGTCGTCGAGTAAAAGTACTTAACTATTTAGTCCCATTTTTTTTCTAGCTCCTTCTTTTGTAAGAAATAGTCCGGTTATTTTTTTCCCTTTTCTTTCAAGTTCCTTATTTTAATAATAATAATATCTACGGACGCTTTCACACCACGTCAATCTGGTACCGTGGTAAGTTCTCGAAGAACTTGTGTTACGGGTACCAGACAACGGAAATATATTTAATACAAAATACTATACATATATTTAAGATTTTTATAATACATACAATACACATCCATGACCCAGGAACACAGAAAATATTTTTGTTCCCTGGCGGGATTCGAACCCGCAACCTCCGGCTTGAGCGATAACGCGCTTACCACTGAGCCACAGAGGTCGTATTTTATCAGAGAAACTATTATTGGGAGATCCAAGTAAATTTTGTGCTAAAAAAAAACAAGAAACAGGTGTATAGTTTGAGGTTAGACCAAGAAAATCAACTGGATTTACCAAAAAATCGTACTGTCATTCAGATACTGTATGATAAAATACAGAAAAATGGAAAATTTAATACTGATTTGTATACAAATATCATAAGCCTCTATCCGTCCACTGCAGAATAGGCCTCCCTCATTGAACGCCAATACGGCCGATCCCTTGCCACTCACATCCAACATGGACCGGCCACCGCACGGAGATCGTCTTACCACCTGGTTAATGCCGACTAACACTCCGTCATTGAGCCACAGAGGTCGTCATGTATATTACAGCTTATATCAATATTGTTACAAGCATATGCGAAATCTATTTAATGAGGAAAGTCAACGTACTGAAAGCGTTTTGATAATCTCAATAGAAAATTTAAAAAAGACTAAAGTAAACCTTTCTATAGTCCTTTTATGGATTACGGTACTAACTCTCGAGTGGGTTTATTTCCCTAGCGATTTGATGACGTCATATATTTTTATAGGGGGACATATCTAACTACCCTGGAAAAGGGAATTCTAGATGTTTATTTTCGCACCATTTCCTCAAACGTTTGTTGAGTTTAATGACATGCAACTTGGAGGTTTCTTTCAATTTAAATATCTCTTATGACCCGGGCGTCGTCCAGCTGTAAACAACAGCGTCAATAGGGTCTAAATTAAAACTATCTCTTAAGTTTGTACATACTGCAAGTGCAAAATATCAATCAAATCAGTTCAGTAATGCATCCCTACCATGGTTCAGGCCTTGACGTGGCGGTGGGGCTCAGTAGCCTAAGGTGCGCCCAGCACCTTGGGCGACGCTAATTGAGTCGAGGGGGCTCTTTGTACCCTCTTATAAGAAGAGGGGACAAAAGAGCAGGGGGCAAGGGGCGAGGTTCCCGTCCTCGTTCTTCGTTCGGTTCTTTTTTCCTCAAGTTTTCCCTTTTCTACGATCATTTGCGCTAAAATAATTTAGAATGAATAATACAAGTTCCATACGTGAGTTATGATCTAACACCCTCTGCACGTAATCGCAAAGACGTGTGCTCGGAAACGGGATCTCCATTCTTTACAATTTATATACTTTACTGTTGCCCGCAGCTTTGTCCGCGTTGATTTAGATGTACAACCTAGTCTTTATTAATGTTATTAATAAAGCCTCCCACGGTTCACCCGCGTACTTCACATTCCCTAGAAAGTGGGTCTCCCCAGTGGGGTATGTGGGACTCGCTGCGTCCGAAAGCTGGTAAGGTGGACGCAGCTCTACATCCGCCGAGTGTCACCAATGCCGCCTTTGGTGAGGTACCCCGATCTGTAGAGTTGACAGGGCACCTCGACGGCAAGTCAGTCCCACAAGGGACAGACTCCACGTCCACAGAGGGGTTGTCCCGCTCCCTGCTCTTTTGTCCTCTTTTTTATAAGACGGGTACAAGGAGCAGCTCCCTCGGCTCAATTTGATTCGCCCAAGGTGGTTCACCGTAGGCTACTGAGCCCCACCGCCATGACAAGGCTTGAACCATGGTAGGGAAACTATAGCTTATGTGTTATTCTGATGTATAAACTATATTATTGTAATGTTTAATTAAAATCCATTCAGAAGTTTTTGCGTGAAGGAGTAACAAACATCCATACATACAAACTTTTGCGTTTATAATTTTTGTAGGATACTCAGTGATAACTTAGTATTCCAATTGTAATATATATTTAAATCGCATGAGTTGGATTTTTAATTAACATGGTTCATTTATACAACACTTTAAGTTTTATCTCCACGAAATAATAAGAGGTTAGTAGATAAGGTAGAAATATCGAGCTCCGCGAAACAATAGTGGAAAACAAGGTAAATATCTCGTTTGTAATAGTTTTAGACGAGTTCTTTGATTAGGTGCCTCATACACCCTTACGAATAATATAGGTTTATATTCGTATAGATTTAGGTATACAATTCAAACCCTATGCCTGTGTTCTGGGTATTATGTTCATGCCATGGTCATAAATCAATATTAACAAGATCAGTTGGTACCAGACTGTCATTAGTTAAATTAGAACGTGTGGCGTAGTTAATTCGCACAATTATTCATTATTTATTAACCCATAACACCAAAATGAGTAGTCAATTTGAAAATGATTGATGCTCCATTTTATTACTTATCATTAATATCAATCCAATTTCCATCTAGACAAAGTTCTCTTTCAGTTAACACGAGGATCGGTCTTCCAATGGCTCTTTTAGAACGCCCATACACAATACCTATATTTAATTGTCCACACAATTTTTAACAGCTTTGCTATGCTTCGAAAAGATGTTCAGTATAGTTTCTTACCTACGTATCAGGATATGCGTATAAATGAGTTGCCTAGGTCGTCTGCTTGTTTATATGGGGCCATCCATCATAACGTCACTTTAATGGGAAGGGGTCAGCGAAGTGTGACATTGTGTGACAAGGGGTGGGAGGGGTCTAAAATTTTGTGACGTTACATTTCAACATCGAACATGTCTAAGTTATTAAAAGCACACATTTTGAACTAAAATGAAACGAAATTAGAAAATAATTTAAAAGAAAATAAAAGCAATATTAGAACCGCGGTTTTAATTTACAAATTTTTATACGTATGTAAAAATTGCAAAAAATATGTGACGTCAAAAAAATTACTCACACACGGCCATCTGTACCCAAACTAGGCAGAGCCTGTTCTTATGGTAACCAGACAACTGATATATAATAATAATAATAATAATATCTATGGACACGTTCACACCACGTCAATCTGGTCCCGTGGTAAGTTCTCGAAGAACTTGTGTTACGGGTACCAGACAACGGAAATATATTTAATACTTTTAAACTATACATATATTTAAGATTTTTATTATATAATACACATATTTAATACCTACACATCCATGATCCAGGAACACAGAAAATATTTTATTTGTTCCCTGGCGGGATTCGAACCCGCAACCTCCGGCTTGAGCATCAACGCGCTTACCACTGAGCCACAGAGGTTGTCTATATAGATATATACTGATATATTTCAAAATACAACAATAATATTATACACAGAACAAATGATCATGTTCATCACACAAACATTGGTCCGGGTTGGGATCGAACCCACGACCTTCTGATCTAGCAGTCAGGGTCACTCTAACCACTGGACCAACAAGCCAGTCGACTGTTGGATGACTCCTATAACTTAAAAAATCTAATAGAAATTGCATCACTTCATAAACAGTCATCTATATTATATTCTATAGATAGATTGACTCACCACGATATTATCTCTAGAACTATAAGACCTATAGAATTGAAATTTGGTAGGAATTTTACTTTTGCCATGTAGAGGTCAGCTAAGAACGGATTTCAAGAAATGTCTCCCCTCTCCTTTGATAGAACGAAGTCTGTGCGGGAAGCTAGTATATTATAATAACCCATCCGAGTCCATATAGAATCCATTTTGCAATTCCATTAAAATAGAATTAGATTAATAAGTATAATGAAATATTAAATGACTGTTCATAATTCAATATAATATGTCGGGCACAAAGAAAAAGTTTACAAATAAGACAAATAACTATTTCCAATCCATAAACCATTCTTCATAACCGTATTATGTTTCTTGTTCTTTGTTCGTCAGGACAAATATTTTCACTACTTTTATCTTGACGAAGGAAAGTTGCAATTTCTCATATGACGTCACACATTACGTGATTTGAACAATTTTACTCTATAGTATATAAAGGTATATAAAAACACCGTGTGGTGTCGTTGGACTCCAGATAGGAACGAAATTCCTTATTATCTATACTAATATTATAAAGCTGAAGAGTTTGTTTGTTCTAACGCACTAATCTCAGGAACTACTGGTCCGATTTGAAAAATTATTTCAGTGTTAGATTCATTGAAAGTTGCAATTTCTCATATGACGTCACACATTACGTGATTTGAACAAGTATACTCTATAGTATATAAAGGTATATAAAAACACAGTGTGGTGTCGTTGGACTCCAGATAGGAACGAAATTCCTTATTATCTATACTAATATTATAAAGCTGAAGAGTTTGTATGTTCTAACGCACTAATCTCAGGAACTACTGGTCCGATTTGAAAAATTATTTCAGTGTTAGATAGCCCATTTATCGAGAAAGGCCATAGGCTATATAACCACGCTGTGACTTATAGGAGTTGAGTAACGCGGGCGAAGCGGCAGGCATCAGCTAGTAAAAATATAAATTTCAAGTTCTTTTCGAGGTATAAAGAAAATAATAAGTATTCGGAAACTTATACATTTTTATTATGATTTTTTATCAATAAAAATCAGAGTTTTTCCTGGCGTAAAATAAAAAGAAAACAAAAAAGTCACCCGAGATCGGCGGGAAAGGAACTAGGGCTTTTTTTGCTTAGCAGCCCCAATAGTGTAACACACAGCTACCGATGCTGTGATGTGTCAGTCTAATATTGTATTTCAATGGTAAAAAAACACTCCTTTTTTATAACATTTTAACGGAACTTCAAACAAGAGATTTATCGCCTTTAGTATATTCGTATAGATTTAAAGTGATTTCTGCAATTCTGAAATTCATGAACAAACTAACCCTAATTGGAGTTTTCCCCGCTTTTATTTAGCTAAACTTTTTTCATGAAACCTGCACTACAGAAAGATTTTAAGATTGAGAAGATGCAGTATGATTGTTGCTTATAATTTAATTAAAATAACTGTGAGAATCGTCCCTAAAAATAATTATTTAAAGGTTATTAACATTAAGTAAAAGGGTAAGAATTTGATGTTATTGAAGCTGCAGCTGAGCCGATTTTAATAAAACATATCTAAGAACTACTACTAGAAAATCCGCTTTCAAATATGACAATACCATCCAATTCGACGGCCTGCTGTTCGAGTGGTCAGGCTACTGGACACGTATCGCAGCGGTCGCGGGTTCGAATCCCGCCAAGTGCAGATAATTTGTATGATGAATATAGGTGTCTGCACTTAGTCATGGACGTGTACATATACGTATTTATATAAATGTACTTAAATTAATTTCATTTCCTAGTACCCGTAACATAAGTTCTTACGAACTTACCACGGGGCTAAGATAACGTGGTTTACCCACCAAGGTTGAAGCCTTGTCGTGGCGGTGGGGCTCAATAGCTTAAGGTGAACTCAGCACCTTGGGCGAAGTAAATGGGAGCTGCTCATTGTACACATATTATAGAAGAGGGGACAAAGGGCAAGATAGGACAAGATGCGAGGATGGAAAGCGGTTTACCGGTGGGGGGGAAGCGCTGTGCCGCGCTCCCGGCTGCATGGGTAGCACCATTTTGCTTGTTTCTCCCGTGAAACAGCTTTGCTGTGTTCCGGAGAGAAGGGCAAGACAGGCAGTGTAATTACTGGCACCGAGACTTAACATCTTATGTCTCAGGATAGGCATCACATATATGAGTTGCTTGGGCTCGTTCCAGGTAAACTAGTTTATGTTCATGGGCGACGTCGACCTCTTACCATCAGGTGGCACGTTTGTCAGTTTGCCTATCCAACTAACATAAAAAAACCTCACCATTGCACTGTCCCGACTTTGGGAGGGGTTGTTTAGCTGTTGAGGTGCCCTGTTTGCTCAATAGATCCGGGGCACCTTACCAAAGGCATTGGTGGCACTCATCGGGTTTTATTGGGTAGAGCTGCGTGTAACTTACCATCTATCTGGCGCAGCGAGTCCCACATACCCGCCTGGGGTGTTCTCCTCTCCCCAGCCAGATGTCTCAGAGCATTTCCCGGCGTGAAAGAAAAAGGTTAACGTGGTTGTTGGATAATATTTATTTATTATTTCGGTTTACCGATTGAGAACTACCAACACTTAGCGGTCAAACTGATAAGCCATTTTTATTGGGGGTTAATAAAATACAGTCCGTTGCCATTTAAAAATGTCTCGTAATATTCAACATTAAAGAAAAATAAATCAAAATAATGCCAAAACAAATTACGTTTTAAAGGGATTATTGACAAAGTCCCAGCTGGTATTGTTTGAAAATTCTCAACGTTTCTAAAATGTAATTCTATTTTTACTGTTAATGCCTTTTGATATAATCGAATTCTTAATGTAATTTACCTAGGGTCAAAGTGTTTATAAGGGGTGCGTAAATGAAACTTAACAGGTAAATTTACATTACAGTAAAGATTCGCAGGATTCTTCTGATGTCAAATTTTTATATGTCGTCAAAATCTAATAGCCATATCTAATTATTAAGTAGATGATAGAATGCGTAATATTTTATGTTAATTTATTCTCATAATCTCCCTGGTGCATTGCAGCTGGGCTTCCCCTGGCTGCTGTCTTTTCTTGACTTTTGTAAGTCATTGCAATCTTGTACTGTCTCCCGCTATAACCGGCGAGGGAAACTAGAAATTTTCCTATTCCTCCTGAATTCTTCTGATTAAATTCGTCCCAACGTATCCCTTAGGCTCCCTGAGATCGTATCAAAAGGTCATTTAGTGATTACCGCTGTCGATCTTGGCACATTTATACAGGAGTACCAGCGGTGGGAACGAGTGGTGGGCCTAGCCTGTTTATTCTCATAACCTTTTCAGCGACTACCATACTGACTAGTCCTGATAATCTGGTAAAAGAGACTTACATTGGGTTTAAGTCCTTTTAGGGTTCCGTAGCCAAATGGCAAAAAACGGAACCCATTATAGATTCGTCATGTCTGTCTGTCTGTCTGTCTGTCCGTCTGTCCGTCCGTATGTCACAGCCACTTTCTTCCGAAACTATAAGAGCTATACTGTTGAATCTTGGTAAGTAGATGTATTCTGTGAACCGCATTAAGATTTTGACACAAAAGTAGAAAAAAAAACAATAAATTTTGGGGGTCCCGATACTTAGAACTAAAACTAAAAAAAATAATTCATCAAACCCATCCGTGTGCGGTATCTATGGATAGGTCTTTAAAAATGAAATTGATGTTTTTAATAACATTTTATTCTAAACTGAATAGTTTGCGCGAGAGACACTTCCAAAGTGGAAAAATGATAAAACTAAAAAAATATATACGATGTACATTACCATGCAAACTTCCACCGATAATTGGTTTGAACAAGATCTAGTAAGTAGTTTTTTTAATATGTCATAAATCGTAAACCGCAATTTACCTTTCATGCAATCAACTCAAATATATAAAAAACATTTAATTCCATAAACATAAACCTTAATTTTTGTTAAAGTGTCTAATGTTGTATATTATGTAATGGTACGGAACCCTTTGTGCGCGAGTCCGACTAGCACTTGGCCGGTTTTTTTAAATACGTCTTAACGAGGCTCTTTCGCCGTATTTAAGTTATTTGCCTAAATGGAGTATAGAAGTAAGGAGGCCCGTTTTGTATAGAGCATAAGTTGAAAGTGTGTCAACCTGTTAACGTAAATTAGCCGCAAACAGTTTCAAAAAATGTCCACAATGGCGCTGATGTAGCAAGTGGAAGGAGTGTGTGTATATATATATTTTTTTTTTTTTATGTTAGTTGGATAGGCAAACTGGCTAACGTGCCACCTGATGGTAAGTGGTATACGTCGCCCATGAACATAAACCAGTTTACCTGGAACGAGCTCCGGCAACTCATTTATGTGTTGCCTATCCTGAGACATAAGATGTTAAGTCTCTGTGCCAGTAATTACACTGCCTGTCTTGCCCTTCTCTCCGAAACACAGCAAAGCTGTTTCACGGGAGAAACAAGCAAGATGGTGGTACCCATGCAGCCGGGAGCGCGGCACAGCGCTTCCCTCCCACCGATATAATATTATAAATGTGTGTGTGCATAATTTCTTGGCTGACACACGTTTAAAGATCCTTCCACTTGCTACTGTGGCCCCACCTGTCGCAGCGCTAAGCTAAGGGCTAAACATTGTTGAACTTCACACACCTTCAAAGACTTTTAATCTCGTCAGGCATGCAGGTTTCCTCACGATGTTTTCCTTCACCGGTGCATAGAGAAATTTATAAAAATATATTTCAAGGCACCACAGGGATCGGTATCGAACCCGGACCTCTCAGTCAAGAGGTGAAGCCCATCATGATGGCCACTAGACCATCGTCGCACCTTGTAAGTAAAACAAAAAGGTATGCATTGTGCGGTTCGGGCCGGATCGCTAGACTCGTTCGCTATCGATCGCGCTATGATTATTTTAGAGCTGCTAGACTATATTCCATGTCTGCATCGTATAAACATACATACAATGTGACGAATAATATTAATTATTGGTTAGGTTATTGAGTTCTGGATTGGGTAAGTTCGGGAAGACGGGTAGGGATGCGATCATCGGTGGAAGGGATGCGCTGTGCCGCTCTCGGCTGCGTGGGTACCACCATCTTGCTTGTTTCTCCCGTGAAACAGCTTTTCTGTGTTTCGGAGAGACGGGCAATACAGGCAGTGTAATTACTGGCAGCGAGACTTAGCATCTTATGTCTCAGGATAGGCAACACATAAACGAGTTGCCTGGGCTTTTCCAGGTTAACTAGTTTATTTTCATGTGCGACGTTGACCACTAACTATCTGGTTACGTTTACCAGTTTGCCTATCCAACTAACGTTTTAAAATAAATGTAAGTCCACCAACTATATAGGATGACGTTCATGCAGTGCCCGGACTGGCTGCCTTGGCGATCATTGAAAGAGTTATTTGTCCAGCAGTTGATGGAAAAAGGTTAATAACAATAATGGTAATGATATTGAAGGAGATTAGTAGATGAGTCAGCAGATAGTAAATGATGCATTCAACACATTCACTCGTTTTGTTTGTGTAGTGTCTGTAAATAAACTAGCGGCATGATGTTGCACGGAATGCACATCATGAAGTCTTTCCGTCCTTTTCGGGCGCGGTCAAGCTTGTGAGTAAAAAGGAGACAGTTATTGTTTTGCTTTCGTTACTGTTTATAAAATACAGTGTTC
Organism: Helleia helle; assembly: GCA_963853865.1. Classification (NCBI taxonomy): domain Eukaryota; kingdom Metazoa; phylum Arthropoda; class Insecta; order Lepidoptera; family Lycaenidae; genus Helleia; species Helleia helle. The sequence continues at coordinate 14,120,802 of OY971426.1, read as the reverse complement.
TTTCTTTAATTCTTTTTGAAGTGAAAACTTCTTTTGGCGCGGTAGGCATATTTTTAGATGAGATAAAATCTCTGGATTTGCGACACCGTTACCACCTGAATGAGACGCTATTTGACATTTATATGACGTTTGATTTATTTATATAATTAAAATTATGCAATATTTGTTTACTTATGTAAATAAAGTACATGAACCATGTACCATGAACAGTTTCGTGAAAATATAGTGTTCAATGTTTAATACTATTTTATGCATAAAATAAAAACGGTGATGGTGAAGACCGTTTCATGAAAGAATTTTTTTTATGGATGGATCTATGCCAACGACCCGAAGGCCCTAATGCTACATCGGATTAGTGTCAGCCAATATGGCTCACTTTTGGTTTGTAAAAGTGGGGGGCCAACCGTGCAGTCTGCGAACACACGGCCTCCTGGCGTCGGGTTGGATGAAAGATTTGTAAAGATGGACATAATGTGCGACTGGTGTTTCTCAGAGAAGTGTTTAAGGAGTTTATTGTGGTTTATTGAGGTACGCTGTTAAGTTGCGAACACTTACAAGTATGTCGCTAAAACATAATACTTTTATTTATTTAACTAACTCAAACTAGAGTAGACCAATAGCTGGTTGCTACGGTTACTTTAGCTTGACACTTTGTCAAGTCTTAGTAATAAATATACTGTATAGTGAAATTGCACTTGTGTGAGAACCGTGAACGTCCCAGATTTAGTTAACCGACCTATATGATAAGGTGTTGCGTTTAAGCTTGGATTAAGTCAAGTATTAACTTTCCTTTTTGAAATTCTTTTTACATCATGATGTATGGTTGTGTCTAAAAGTATAAATCGGAATCAATGAATGGGATATTATCACACACGAAAGTCGGAATAAAATTTTATTTGGTACCAACAAACGAATCACCCAGATAAAGTATTTATTTGCAAGAAAAACGCATTCATACGCGCGACTAAAATGTATATAAATAGTGAAAATTTCAATCCATGTCACAATTTTCTCTAAAAGTTTCTTACCTTATTATGCAACCGTAAGACTCAAGTACAAAAACTAATGCTTATTCCAAATTCTAGCTGTATTATTACTTCATATAAAATTCATCAAAAGAAATCAATCGTGAGAATAACATATTTCGATGTATTAACTTATTATGTATTCTTTGAGTTCAAACAAAACTTTAGTGCTCTTGTTATGAGTTTTTACTAGGTTTTTCAAAGCTAAAGTTTATAACAACGCCTATTATTACTTTGAGCATAGCTTAACCCATATAATAAAATAGAGAGAACTCAAAGAGAATGTTACAATTTTTTTCTTGGAAACTCGATGTTTTCATTTTATACTTGGATGATGATCGTCTTGTTAGTGTTTATGGTAGATTGTGTTTTGTTATGAGTTTTTACTTTTTACGTACACAATTGTGTTTTTTTAAGTTAGCCGTCTGCTCACCTACTATTCCGATTGAGTTTAAAGGCATAGGCCGATTTTTTTTTAAAGTGTAAACTATCATGCCCTATAATATTAAAAGACATACATTCTGCGTAAAGTTCTACAACCAGAGCAAGGAAATTATGACCAAACGTCTTTCAAGCTTGATTTCGATCATTTACAATTCATTGGCAGGAGGGGCGCACGCGTTTACATAAGAACCACGATCCCAATATTTTTTTCGTGAAACTGCTTTGCTGTGTTGCGGAGACAAAGACAGGAATGGAAATTAATTACTGGCATCGAGACCCTATTTTAAGCATATCTTTCATGTCCTGAATGAGAAGTCTTAGCTCGTCCCGGATTAGTACATTTATGTTCATGGGTGGCGTTGGCCATTTTAAGAGGCCCATATGCTGCAGTTTCATTGCCAGATATGCGTAGGTAGTGTGAATCTTTGCAATTGCCTTAGCAACTATCACATAACACACTTTTTGCAATATAAATCAGCAGTCAAGGTGAATGTCGGTACCTATAATGTATTCCACATTTCGTCCTATATTAAATATACGGAACGTAACTCATTTGCGGGCACCATATATCACCGAGCGGCCCGTTCGCGTTTTAAAACTTGTCATAATGGTTTTTTATATTAATACCTTGTGGACATGACGGGGTTTTTATTTATGGTTTTGCGTAAAACCTTCTAAAAGTTTGGCTTTTTATTAGTAATGGATTCTTCATAAGATATATTAATGTGTATTAAATTACGAGATATTTATCTAAGAGAAATTAGGTAGATGGAAAGGATGTTTTACAAACATTTACATGTTAGAATACCAATCAATAATATATAATGATAATAAATTCTTTATTTCTCAATCAGCTATTTACGCTTTTACAATAGGATCCCAGAAAACGTTCAATAGCTCTCCATAAAAAAAAATCAAAAAAGTTATTAAAGAGCGTTTGTGTGGTAAAGCATATTATAAAGTAAAAGATTTCATGGAAGATACCACAACCCTGGGAATAAGGCGTTCCTCCCATTTCAAGATAAGATGTTAAAATTGTTATATAATGTATATTATTTGAAAAGATTAGTTCCACTGAGTTTGTTTCGCCGGTTCTTCTCAGTGGGCTTACCTTGGAACCGGTGGTACATTCAATTGACGTTCAAAAAGATACTGTATTAGTACTATTTTGAATAATTGTGTGTGTGTGTGTGTGTGTGTGTGTGTGTGTGTGTGTGCGTGTGCGTGCGTGGGTGTGCGTGTGTTTGCGTGCGTGTGCGGGTGCGCCTGAATCTGCTTGAGCGAGTGTTTAATGTATATCTATGTATGTTGTGCCTTGGCAGCCTACACTAATCTTTTAAACATTAATTCCAATTCACCATAAGTAATCGTTTTGATCCATCCTGTTAACAAATCTTTACATTCGTGTAGAGAGTGTGGAAAGATATTTAACTAACGATTAATTAAATTATAAAGATAGGATGATTGAGCTGGAAATTGGCGTCTGGCGTATTCAGAACGAACTGGACATACAGGAGCAACATTTCCTCCTCTTCTTCTACTCGTTACGACCGGGGAAAATGGTAGGTCCTTATGCAACGACAATATTACGTGTAGAACGTATAACTTTCTTGCTGTAAGAATGTCACTGATAGTATAAAGGCTGTTTGTACTAAACCTATAGGGCTTAAAATACATCACCTTTATTAATTACCTTTAAGCTCTTTCAAGGTCAAGGAGTCTAGTTTTGGTTGCACCCCCCCATATTGGTATACAATAGGTAATAACGGATTGTGCTAGTGAAATGTAGATTTTATTCAAGAGTTGATTTCACATAACAGTCCTTAGCTTTTTAAAAATCCAAGTAAGTTATTTTCAGGGTTAGAAACCCTGAAAATTGTTACATCTATGTGAGGGTGCCACGATAACCTTTGATCAATTACTACTCCAAGATATCTTGTAGATTCGACTTTTTGGATAGGGTTACAATAAAAAAATCAATGATTATTAAAAATGCACTTAAATCACTTTTCAAACCAACGTATCTTACGTTGGTTTGAAAAGTTTTTCAAAGATACACATTATCGACATCATAATGATTATAAAATTTCATCAGTACTTCTTGTTGAAAATTAACATAGTTCTTACTCGAGAAATAAACATAGGAGAACATGAAATATTAACCAACTGTTTTAAATAGATGGCGCCACATTCCCTTTACAACCTTTTCTAGAACGCCTATAGCATAAATTAAGTTTATATAGTTCGACGCAAAATTCACAGAGGTCACTTTTTAATATAGTTATGGAATAGCTTTTATACCAGTGACGTCAAAGTTTCAAGGGCTTCTAACTCAGCTTAGATAGATAATAAAAGTCGAGAGAATCGCTAAACTCGAGTATTTTTCAACTCCAATTATTCCTACTTTGGTAATGAAGTATATAAAAACTGTACTCAACTGTAATGCGCTTTATTTGTCTTTTAATGAGTCTAATTACGGTTTTGTGGATATTTTAATGTCGTATAGGTACTTCTTAAATATCTGTGACTTTTTAACAGACTTCTAAAATAGGAGGATAATCTCAATTCGGATGTTTGTATGTTTTTTAATGTTTGTTCACGCATAACTACCGTTAAATTTGTTGTACCTATAAAACTTGGTTGATACTGACTCCAAAATTAACAATAACGACGTTTTAAATGCAAAGATTGTACATTAGTAAAAGAACAAGATTATTTTATTACTTTTCAGTTTTTTTTGAAGTCGGTTTTAATTTTTGTTTAAATTTTTTAACATTCACACATATTATTATGATTGTGATATGATTTATATAATGTGATGAGTGAATATTTGTATTATTTGAAAATTAATTAAAAAGTTTGAGTCGTCGTCAGCAAAATACAGGTACAGCTGCCAAGTAAAGTAATTTTTTTATCAATTTCGTGCGAAAAGTCAAATTAATTGAAAGCAAAATTAACTCTATAAACTCTATACTAGTAATTATATATTAAGAATACAAACTGTGTGTCCATGGCGCTGTTATCGAATTTAGTTTTTATAAAGTCGTCTACAAATAAGGTACATTTTTACGAAGACCCAAACTCCAAAGGTCTTGACGCCCGGCATATGCGAATCCATTAACGTTGATATTTGTAATTATCTATAAGGAAAGACTGAATAGTATAAAGAAATATAGTATACGCGCGCACAAATAAGTCAAGTTGAATATCACAGCACGGTAGCGTCACACCGTCACGCCAGTCGAGTCGATTTATTTTCAAGTAGCGCCAATGTTTTACTAAATTTACATAAATAACCCGTCACATTTTCCATTCCAGGCGGTCACTCCGCAAGTCGATGACGCACCAAGAGGACGTGGCTCGGCAGCTGGACGAGCTGACGGACTACCGACCCTACTTCACGTGGTGGGTGAGCACGGTGCAGACGCTGGTGCTGCTGCTGTCGCTGCTATGCTACGGCTTCGGCCCCGTGGGGTTCGGGAGACACACGCATTCAGGACAAGTGCTCGTCAAAAGCCTTAGTTTACAGCAGGTAAGATAAGACAAATGTTACGTAATGTACAGTACCAAAATCCAACCCGACGCCAGGAGGCCGTGTGGTCGCAGTCTGCACGGTTGGCGGGGGGCAACCCCCACTTTTACAAACCAAAAGTGAGCCAAATGGGCTCACACTAATCCGATGTAGCATTAGCCGTTAGCATAGATCCACCCGAAAAAAAACCAGTACCAAAATGTATCATCGTTTTTTATGTTAGTTGGATAGGTAAGCTGATGGTAAGTGATAAACGTCACCCATGAACATAAACTAGTTTACCTGGAACGAGCCCAGGCAACTCATCTATGTGTTGCCTATCTTGGGACAAGATGTTAAGTCTCGGTGTCAGTAATTACACTGCCAGTGCCCTTCTCTCCGAAACACAGCAAAGCTGTTTCACGGGAGAAACAAGCAAGATGGTGGTACCCATGCAGCCGAGAGCGCGGCAGAGCGCTTGCCCATCCAATCCAACTAACATAAAAAAAAAAACTATCAGAAAATATCACGTATATCATCATCACCAATAATCATCAATCCTATTCTAAATTCTTAATTTTATCTCTTTTCATCTTTCTAGCAGTTAGCTTTCATTCTACTTATTTATATTAAAAGAAACGCAGTAAGAATACGAGTTCGTGTTAATGATATACGTATTGTTAGTACAACAAATATAAAACGTTGACTGTAACGTAGACTTTAAGTAACATAATTTACTTTTCACTTTAACTACGCAAAGCTTTTAGGCGAAACACATTATCCTGGATTTATGAGAGAAAGCAACGGGAAAGATTTTTTCTATATTTTTTTGCACAATCGTCTATTTTGTGGTTCTTTATGAATATAAAACGCGTATTTAGGTTTTTCATTATTTTCGTATTGTGCTTTTTTGATCGTACAAAATATGAATTTTTGTATAAACGTGAGATAATATAGCGGAAGATTTTTCATGACTTATAAATATTTTTGTATTCTTTTTTTATGTTAGTTGGATAGGAAAACGGGCAGACGAACCATAATATGATGGTAAGTGATTAGCGTCGGTCATGAACGTAAATAAATTAACCCGAGACTAGTCCAGGCAACCTGTGCTTACCACCATTATTCAGGCCTTGTCGTGGCGGTGGGGCTCAGTAGCCTAGGGTGGGCCCAGCACCTTGGGCGAAGCGAATTGAGCCAATCTGCTCTTTGTATCCCTCTTATAAGAAGGGGGGTTTTGATGTTGTATTTAAACATATAAATAAAATTTGAGTTTTTTAAAATACCTACTTTTTTCTAATGTTAACGCGAATTTCACTTATGATAATGAAACAATTTTTTGTAACTTTAGGATGTACTACGCCTCAGTCCCGTGACTATGGTTGCGTAAGTAAAGTATCCGAAACGTCGGGATTGTAAAAATCTTAACCGCGATAAAATCCGTAAAAATTGCTTCAATATAATATCTAATTTTTATTAAAATCATGTGAATGTACGGTACATATACCAAAATGACATGTTTTTTTTAAATATTAGTCTGTCTGTTTGTTCCGGCTAATCTCTGAAATAGCTGGGCCAATTTTGATAGGACTCTCACTGGAATATAGCTGATGTTAAAAGGAGTAACTCAGGATATATCAATAAACATCATCAATCCGGTTACAGTTAAATCTAAGTAACGCGGGCGAAGCTGCGGGCAACAGCTAGTTATGATATAAGAATCTTCCCTACTGACCAAAAACTCAAATAAGATTCCATAAAAACAATTGTAGGAAGCTAATGTTAAGAAACACAATAAAAGACGCCGAGTGTAGTTTTTACGAAGCAAATTTGGCACATGTGTAATTAGCAATTAACGTACAGTACAAAGCCTTGGAGGTTGACACGGTAAAGTAAGAGTATTAATGAGGGAGCGGAATCTGGGTCATGAGGCCTTTGTGAGCTCGCCTTTGTCTAGTTTTTGTCGCTTACGATGTCTTTGACGCCATTGACCGCAAGGGACATTACATTTCGGTTTCATTTTTCGCCATGTAATGAAATTTCATGTTTACGTTCGTAGATTTTTTTTCCAACAATCACACCATGAACTTGTGTTAAGAACTTGTGTTATGGGTGCTAAGAACGGAAATATTTTTTAAGAAATTTATATAAATACATATACATATACACGTCCATGACCCGGTGCAGACATCTATATTCATCATATAAATTATCTGCACTTGGCGGGATTCGAACCCGTGACCGTTGCGAAAACTGTCCAGTAGCCTGACCATTCAACCAGTAGGGCTAGCTTGCGCGCACGACAAAATTTTGTCAACGCCTTTTCTCGTATGCCTTTTCTCGTATTATTTTATATAAGTAATACGAGCCAGCCGACCGTCTGGATCGGGGAATTCATAAGTGTATTAAAGGTGTTTAGGATTTTGTTCTTCAAAATGACAAATCGAACCTTTATGGGGTCAATCCCTTTTCCGACTGTCTGTAAAGCTAAAACCTTCGTAGTAAGTACGGTATAAAATATCATTAAATTTAGCTAGACGATCTCAGAGCGTAAGTGAAAAGTCAGCAAACCTTTAGGTTTTAATGTGAGCCGGATAGAGTAGTAATTTGAGTCATACAATTCCGAAACTGGTCAGTGATTTATCACTGACTTAACAGCAATTCAACCAACCAGTGATCTGTATGCACCTCCCATTGGCCAGTCCCTGCCGACCATGAATGCGCAGAACCGGCGCAGCGTCGCGGCATAAATATGGCGGAATTAGTTTTCATACGAAATATAAACATTACCGCTCTGTTCAGGTTATATTGCTCGATATTGCTATATTACGTATAAAACACTGCTTACTTCCGTTTTGAAGTGATAGCACGCGCGACAGACTCGCTTGGACTGCTTTTTATTTCTTTCGATTACATAATAATTTAATATGAACTAACTTTTATCTTAAATCAAATACGTATTTTTCCGTACAAACGATGAAAAAATTACAATACAAAAAAAGAATTTTGAAAATCGGTCCACAATTGACGGAGAAATCGGTGAACATATTATTACATTAAAAAATATATACAACATAGAACCTCTTTTTTGAAGTCGTTTAATAAATATCAATGCAAATGGACAGATAATAAAGAAAATGATGTTAATAGAAATTAATATCATAGATGAAAATAGGCCGCCGCCCGCTGATGAACGCTGAATATGATTTGTGACGCAAAGGTTCACGGGGATTGATTGATTGGTGTTACGAGTATGGTTATTGTATGGTTGGTGTTATGTTTGAATATCTGCATCGTTAATCAGTGACACATAAACTACAAAACAGATTTGGATGAAACTCACTGTCTTAATATGAATTTAAAAGTTAGCAGTCCATTAAAATATATTTCTAATGGGATATCCATTTTTCCATCATTAGAAATCTATTTTAATGAATATAATGTATGTATGATTGATGTATATTCAAGCATTTTGCAGAGGCTAATTCTACTTATCCCATTTTTATTTCTGTGCCAATAATTTATTTATTTTTCTTGTTTACTAAATAAAGACCTTCGTGTTTCTCCTTTTACATTTTGTAAATTTTATTCTTTACACTGAAACAAGTTTTCGGATTTTTTTGCGGTTTTGAAATGCCTTTCATTACGGATACTTTACAGCAAATATGGTCACGGACTGAGGCATCAATTCATATACACAGTCATCACTTATTGCGTCGATAGAACTAGCACAATTAATTAATTATTGATGTATAGTGTTATGTAGTTTCAAATAAATTTTCTCTAATTATTATAATCATGAGTTATCTTTATTATTACAGGTGGAATGGGAAGAGCCTGCGTCATTTTGGTTGGGCCCCCGGGCGGCGGACCTGATACACTTGGGGGCGAAGTTTGCGCCTTGTATGCGAAGGGACGCAAGGATAGCGCGCGCGATCGCCGCTTCAGCGAGGCGGGAGCGGGACACCGCGTGCTGCATACGGAACGACGACTCGGGTTGTGTGCAGTCGTCAAAAGCAGATTGTTCGGTATGAATGGTCCATTACTATGATATATTACCTTAAGTTAGAACTGTATTGTGAGATTAATGGACTCACTAGAAGGCAGAGAGACATGTCAGCGTGGATACTATTGCTGCGTATACTTATGGTTGCCAAATAGTTTTAGGTTTTTGGGGTAACATGATTCTAAAGGGAATTGCAATTTAGAAATAATGAAACTGTGGAAAGAAGAGAGACGTGTCTGCGAAGGTGCCAATATTGTTAGGAACTCTATTGGTAAATAAATAAATTTCAGATTCAAAGTAAATTCCTCTTCTTTGATTCTCCGTCCAAATTATGAGCAAAGTAATTTTTGTCAAAGCTTCAGCTAAATAAAAAATATTATGTTTTGTTTTTCCCTAATATCAGCAATGACTGAAATAAATTAAACACTGAGATATACTATACAAAGTAATCTATGATAAACTAGTAGCAGTATTGATAGAAATGGACTTACCCTTACCAGGAATTTTATCATCAAAATTACTGTTAAAATACCGTTAAAGTAGTTACGAGTTATAACAAACTGTGTCTATTGTGACTACGCACTTGATGGCGGTTGATCACATGCTATGTTTAAATAATTTGAGTAACTTCGTTCAAGCATGAATCCAGTCATGATTTGCTGATGGTAAACGTCAAAATGTAAATTTAGTCTTATTCATTTAGTCTTGTTTGAAATTTCTTCACAAGTTCTGTTTTAGCAAAAAAAAAAAAAACATGAATATTATATATACTTGAAGTATAAAAGCGAATTCATGTAGATAACATAAGTTCTATAAGTAAATTATTGTTGGATTAATGAAACGTAATTTTATATTGGATAATTGAGCAATTTATAGATATTCTTATACGGTCAAAGAACCTATTTATGAACAAATTTGAAGCTACGAAATATCGATGCTATTGATTTTAAAAAAATGAAAAAGAAATGTTCGAATAAGAATTCTATAAGAAAACTAAGTTCTGATTTGCCTAGGTTGAGCGCCCAAACATGAGTATTTTTCAATCTTTCATCTAAATTCTATACTTAGAGTGTTTCAAACTAAATAATTATAAAGTTGACAGGCTCAATTATAATTGTGGACATAAAACGTCTTAAATTTGCTTTGATTGAAAATTTTATGAAACTACTTTAGCAAAACTACTTAATTCGCCGAAAGATATTTATGTTGAGGTTAAATTTACTTTAATTTTCTAGTAGGTATAACTCATAAAAAACTGACAGGATTAGATTAATAATAATAATATCAAACCTTATAATATGTCCCACTACTGGGCAAGGGCCACCTCCTCGAAATCAGGCGAGGAGGATTAAGGATATAGTTGACTGATGTGCTGGCTCAATGCGGGTTGGTGAATTTGTGAAGTTCACATACTTTCAAAGACTTTTAATCTCATCAAGCATGCAGGTTTCCTCACGATGTTCCTTCACTGTTGAGAAAGCGATGGTCTCATGTTCAGGTGCATGTAGAAATCTTGAAAACCCCATTTCAAGGCACCACAGGGGTCAGGATCGAACCCGGACCTCTCACTCAAGAGGCCGAGCCCATACCGACTAGAGTCAAGAACATCGCTTACAGGATTAGATTACATTTACGTCTTTCTGAAAATTCTAATCTTTAACTTGTGTGTAAAATTTTAAATTGTATATTAATTGTTTTAATGTCATGCTATCAAAGATACGAGGATTGGTCCCAAAGGTAAGTTTTGAGAAATTAGTCATCTATAGAGATTGCACTAAATAGAATAAAATCAGCTGGAACTACCACTGTATCATCATCGTCATCATCTGATGTAGTGCACCCACTCAATGATCATTTGGTAAAAACATTTACCGCCTTATTCCAAAACGAAGACTAAATATAGTACCGAGTTTAATACCAGCTTTAAACCATGGACTAATATAAATTTTATTACAAAAACTAGTTTAACGCTAGTACCAGGACTATCTATTGTACTAAAGTTAGACCACCGTGACCCCTAGTTTAACTTCGGTACTAACCTCAAAACTTTAAATTATCAGATGTCTTATGCGTTGAATTTGCGTTTTTTCGTATTAATTGTATTAAAAGGTAATTAAATGAACTCGATGTAGACAAAATTATGGAATTGGACTAACATTTAAAATAATTATTCTGACATCCTTATATAATTTAACATTCTATTTCTGTAATTTTGTTGTATTGTATTTTGTCATTGATATACATACCTATTTTATATCATATGTAATAATTATAATTAACTCTGATATTTTTCATGTATGTTTGGATTAAATAAACACTAACCTTTTCTTGAGAAGTCCAATTATCATCCCTTTTTCTTTTGTTGATACATTTTACAACATAAGTAATGTTCGTGGCACACAAATTCACAACAAAAAATATTATACTATTCTTATGAACAACATACCGTCTATTTAGAATCAAAGAACATTAATGGCTGTATTGTAACTATTGGTAACTCGACTTACATTGCAATAACTAAACATTAAACAATAAACATTTCGATGACATTAGAACTACGCGCGCTTTGTATTTCATTCCCTTATACGCTAGCTATATAAACAACTTAACAGCGAAATATTACAATATTTGTGTGTAATAAACAAGAATTTAAATCACACTACCTCAAAGTACAAAGTAGTAAAGATTTCAGATATTTTATATAACACAATAAATTTTATTATCAAAATATTGATGTATTTTCCACATTATATTTAATTATAAATTAGCGAGCTTTGCATAAAAAGGAACGGTGTACCGAACTAATCAAATATTGAACGAACAAAATGAATGATATGTTGCTCAATAATCTGTGGATACAATTAAACCAGGGACCATCTTTGGTACTAGCTAGACCGCGGTTGGTCCTCGATTTGTAATAAGAATGAATTTTAGTCCATGGACTAACGTTAATACCGTAACAAACCTGGACTTTTCAGTCTTGGTTTAATCCTGGTACTAGATAAGTTTTTTGTAATAAGGCGGATTACGTTTACTAATTTACCTAAAGACAATTCAGTTGCCAGAAGTTACTGTATTTATTTCATGTTTTTTCTATTTTATGGAACTCTAAAACATGAATTTTGCTTTTGATTATTTACAAAAGCAGAGTTTTTGATATATTATAAATAATATTTATTATTTCCAGAATACGATATCAACGTGGAAAAAGTGGTCATCAGGAGAATCGGGACCAGGAGGTCGAATATCGGGTTCTGTGTGTGGATTGGACCCAAAGTACGTAAATATGTCGTGTATTTTTATATGATAATCATGAACTCCGTCCACTGCTGACCAAAGGCCTCCTTCATTGAACGCCGAGACTGTCGTTTACTTGCCACTCGCACCCAACACGGGCGTTCTTTCCCCTATTTTTAACATGGTTATTTGCACTATAAAAATTTGAATAAGGCATTCGTAGACAATGGCGAAATATCGAGCTCCGAGAAATGAAAATTGAAACCATGGTTTACCTACATCCCGTTTTAAATAGTTTTGATAGTAATTTTCATATGATTTTTTAATACTCTACTTTGAAAACATTTCTAATCTCTATTTAATTATCACACATAAAGGGCCAAATATGATTAACAATTAAACTTTTTTTACAGTTATTCGTTAAGAAATATTCTTTGGCCAAAAGCCAAAAAACATAGCTAGGTCTATAAAATCTTTCACGTGACAAACCTGATGTCCCAGAGAGAATCTTTGGAGTAGTATTTTTCTAACAACTTATTTCAATTGATATAAATATCAAATTCCATATCTGGTATACAATAATCTAAGCCCTTTATAGATAATAAGAAAATCATGATTTTTACAGATTTTGTGAAGCGCCTCGCTCAATAGCCCCGCACGAATGGCCAGACGACATAACAAAGTGGCCGATTTGTCGCAAGTCCGTGATAGACGGATCCGCAGCGGCTGGCAGGGCGGGACACGCGGCAGAACACATGGCGTGTGAGGTCATAGGACATCCATGCTGCATAGGGGTACATGGTCAATGCGTCATCACCACCAGAGAGCACTGCGACTTTGTTAAGGGTTATTTTCATGAAGAAGCTTCTTTATGTTCACAAGTAAGTCCCCATATAGATTTACACTTAAATTATGTTTCCGCAGGATTCATGATTGTGAAGAGTTATATGGTATCATATTTTGAAAACTGAGGATAAATATAACAAAATAGAATTGGAGAATTGCTTACTAGTTTTCTAGAATTCGAATGGCCTACCCATACCAGGGCATACCAGGCAGTTACTGGCTGATATTTCTTATAATGATGATTTATGGGTCACCTAATATGAATAAAACATGAGTTTTTCAAATGTCCTTAAAAAGGCTGTGTGAAGTTAAGTTAAAATTTATTCTGATTGCTCAAGCTATTAATATATTTCTTTCTTATTAAAGTGCACTCGCAAAAAAGGTTTTTGGAAAGCGATCATAATCATCTTATAATATCTGATTCGGTAATCGCTTTCAGGAATGCGTTGAGTAATTTTACTTTGTTTTTCAGGTTTCCTGCTTAGACGATGTATGTGGCATGCTCCCGTTTATGCGTCGCAGACGTCCAGATCAGTTGTACAGGGCTTGGACATCACTGTTTGTACACGCGGGACTGTTGCACTTAGCGGCGACGTTAGCCCTGCAATGGCTCTTTATGAGGGATTTAGAGAAGATGTCCGGCCCTGTTAGAATTGCTGTTATATACTTGGGAAGTGGGGTCGCTGGTAATATGGCGTCTGCAATTTTTGAGCCTTATAGAGCCGAGGTAAACATCTATATATCATTTTTACATTTGTAATTCTTAATGTAAAGTTATTATACTACAGGCTTATATGTTTGTCTCCTAGTAATGTTTTCAACATAATATAATTGTCCTGCAATTATTCTTATCATTGGAATTTGTAAAGAGTGAATCTAATTAGTTTCGACGGATTAATTCTTTAATTAAGTACCTCACTTATAATTGCTTTGTGGTTCTATGGTTACAGAACGATTTAAATTACTTGCAATGTTGTTTCCCTCATCAATTTCCATACATCTATAATAGTACCGATATGTTATTAATGTTTCCCTTAATTATATGGTTTATTATGCTATTTATCTTTATACTGTGCTTAAAGCTTTCTATAGTTTACATACTATGTATCTAATAATATTACAGGAAAAAAATGACTAAAGTGCATCTTTTTTCAGGTGGGTCCGGCGGGTTCACATTTTGGTCTATTGGCGTGTCTTATAGTGGAAGTAATTGGCGCGTGGCCTCTACTGAAGCATCCTCGCCGTGCTCTTATGAAACTTATAGGAATAGCGGTCGCCCTTTTTCTCCTAGGCCTTTTGCCTTGGATTGATAATTTTGCGCACGTATTCGGTTTCGTATTTGGATTTTTACTATCATACGCGTTGTTACCGTTTATTACGTTTGGACCGTATGAGAGGCGGAGGAAGATCGTCCTCGTGTGGGTATGTTTGGTGTCAGCGGCTGGTATGCTGTGTGCGTTGATCGCTCTGTTTTACGCCGCGCCAGCGTACGAGTGTACGGCGTGCGCGTACTTCACGTGTTTGCCGTTCGCTCCCGACATGTGCGCGTCGCAGGACGTACGCGTGCGACAGTTGGATGGCGTATGACGGCGCGCGGCCCGGGCGCCCCCGCCGCCGCCGCCCCCCCACCCCGCGCTCCTCACGCGCCCCCCGCCTCGCCAGGCCTGCCGCAGAGCACGCGCATAGACCCATCGACGTATATACCTGGACATGCCTTAGAAATTATCTTTATTGGATATGCCCGAGGGTAGCACATTGGCAATAACTTTTACATTCATTTAACTTGAAGGTTCACATAAAGCTGTAATACGTCCAGGAGTGTATGTTGGTGCATTTAGATCAGTTTTGCCTGTCATTACCTTCAACATTTTATAATATTACCATATATGTTGGTTCTTTGACGGAAATGTTAGGTGCATGCTCTAAGCACTTGTTTTCATATTACTTACATATTTTAAATTAACATTGCGAACGAGTGGCCGATGTGAATGATTATTCTGCAATAAATAGGTTAATTTAAAATTATTAAATGCACTTCAGAGCGAGTTGAGTTAATGGAAGTTAGGTGACTGTTTTGGTACATTGTAATTAGGATAAGAAAACTGGTCATCTGCGCTAATGTTTAATCTTCACTGCCATTATATGTGTGTCACAGTATTATCGTATATCCCTCTAACGACGCTCAAGTTGTTTGCAATAAATCGTTAGAAACAACGGATGTAATAATCACAAATAACTCGTACAATGATAACAAAACAGTAGTGCTATTCTGTAACATTTTTACACTACGACTAAATAATTTTAATATTTTATATCTGATTATAATGTCAAATATTTCAAATTTGCTACATTGCTTTCTGAGTTGAAGTTATAATATCACAGAATAGCACAGATACGTGGGCACAAGGTCGGTGATTCAAAGTGTGGGCTTTTTGATTGTTTGCACAAATAGCAATAAAATCAAAGACAACATTTCAGGTTTTAACAGTAATCATGAGTGAAATAGTGTATTGGTCGTCACCTTTAATACTCAAATTAAGTTTGAAAATGACCACAAAAACTACATACCAAAGACAACAGCGGTGTAAAATTTTTGTGTTCTTCCAAATGATACGAAAATACTGTCTTAGGCAGGCAAAATGTTGTTTAATTCATATATGTAAACTATAGTTCATATTTTCCACCTTATTTTCCTTAGAACATCGAAATTTTAACAGTAATCAAATAATTACTATCCCAATTACAACTTGGTTTTACGAATACACTTTTGAAAGATTTATGAAACATTTGCAATTCAAACATTTAGTTTGTATGTTTAATATTTTGCCTTTCAAGCCAAAAAAATAAATGTGATACCTAAAGTCTCTAGTGCGTGAAATGTAATGGTTGATGAAGCTAGAAATGTATTAAAAACAGGTCCTTAAACATGGTGTAATATACTAATAGTATTAAACACAGAATAACAACAAGAATTGAATACCTTTATATTGAAAATATCGAAATCATGGTTTATAAAGACATAAATTTAATGGCAATAGCCAAATACTAAGAAACATTGAGCATACCTTTCATCTATAGTCAACATTTGCAAGATCAGCGAATCATTTCTGATGAAAAAAGAAATGCCCCGCTTTCGTGAATAATGTTTAAGGGTCTGTTTTTAAATTTAGATAAAATATAATGATTGACAATCTGTATATTTTGTAAAATATTCATTATATCATAAGTCAGTTGTATTTATATTATACATAGTACATGCCCATTACGGTTATATGTTTTATTGGCTTTAGTTACACGTTCGTTCATATTGTTTGACTTGTCCATTTTTTATTTAATTAGTTACCTTAACTCTTAATTACAATCATTTCCTTGGTTCGTTGTGAACCTTTATAACTTTGTTTTATTGGTATAACATATGCCGTAATGCTGCATCATATACAAAATTTAGTATATTACTAAATAATGTAAATAGTGAGTAAATACTAGATATTCTCGCGTATCTATCATTTCCACGGATTCAGTCTTATCTTAAGGGTCACATTAATAAATTTTAGTTACGTCAATTTATATCTTATAGTTACGGGATGAAGTCTGCGTAGGTTTTAATATTAATTTATAAAGTATGCTAGTACGTATTATTAAATATTTGATTAGGAGTGTTTTGTTTCTACAAGCTATGAATGATGATCAATGATGTCATGTGTGCGGGTGTAGATGATAACGTGATCTTTAACGAATTTATTGGTAATCTAGTCAGTTGCATTTTATTAGAACGCACTGGAAGATTTCGTTAAGATATTTATGTTATTGCACATAATCCAAACTTTTTATACAAATTAGGTGTAATGAATGTAAATGCTACTTGTATAAAAGAAATAACAAAGAATCCACCGTTAGTGTTATGATTCATAATTTTTTGTAATACTTTTGGAATATCATGTCGCGGTATTTCATTGCGTTCAAATTTAATGATCCATCGTATATTGTATGAAATGTTTGATGATTCCAAACTACGGTACCTGCAGTTGTAACGAGTATAATATGAATTTATTCAGCAAGTATCGATTTTCATTAATCATTATAAGAATATAATTGTTGTATTATCATCATCATCTTTTCGCCCTCAACTTTTTCTGTACTTATCTAAATGCACCGTGGCAGTGGCAAAAAGGAACTTAGTTTTGAGTTTTATTTCTGGTGGTACTTTTATTACTGTCCAGTTGCTCTCAGTTGTTTACGGCGGTTGAATTTCAATTTTGGCACAAAATGTATATCATAATTAATATTTAATTGTAAATAGATTATTTGTACTACTGTTTTTTAACCTGTTAGAATAGGTCACAATCATACGTTATAGGGACCTTAGCAATATAATTAACTATAGCATTTTTATATACTTCGTTTTGTTTAATGCGTCTTCTATTTCAATATTCTATCCGCATACATCAATAACTCATAATTCTGTTATTTCATCAATAGTTATTTATGTATGATTGAATCTTTAAAAAACACTTACTTATTTTGTCCCAAAAGTTATATTATAGTATAATTTTACACGTGGGCTGATTTGATTTGCCAAAATGTATTTAGCTATAGATATCGGATAATATAAAATTCTAAGTGCCACAATTATTTCGTAATTAATGTATGCTTTAATTTTTTTGTACGCGGCTACAATGCTTGGCACACACTGGAAGTATATTTTTACGGTAATTTATTTTCCAAATTCGGAGGTGTGGGCTAAGCATTACACTAAACATGTGAATGCACAATTACCAATATAAATGTATTTTTTATACTTTAAACGATGTCGTGTTTGCGTGTAAAGTGTGAAAGTATCCGTATTTATTTATATATGTATAGATCGGTTATTTCGAAGTGCCCTTGCGGCCGGCGGCACGGCGCGGCGGACTGTTTCAAAATTTAACTTTAAGAAACTTAAACATTGTACATTGTGAACATACAACTAATTGATATTCTATGTATAAGGACGTGGTAAAGTAATCTTATTGTAAACTAGCATTATTCAAACAAGAAACCTTATTATCATAATATTTTCGTGTTTCATTTATTGTTGCCTTTTTGTTGATAATGTTGATGAGGTGATAAACATCTTTTATCCACCGACTGTCGTTTGCTGGCATTGGTCAAGATTGCAGCTTATTGAATAATAATTTAAAATGAAGCATTCATTTTTTCATCATGCTTACCATACTGAATTTATTTTATAATTAAATTCTAAATTGATTCAGTACTTTTTATTAGATAATCAAATAGATAGATTGCAATGACGGTGTTTCTTACTTATTAGGACTAATTAATTCAGTGTTTCAGTATCAAGTATTCAGTTTATACAAGGATTGCATCTTTCTCACTTAGTTTATTTAAGAGCCTTGCTCTTGTCGGTGGAAAAATCACCAATCCTTCCTCCTCTCTGCCAATTCCTTCACCTTCTACAAAACTCCTATACAAGTTCTCCTTGGTCAACCTCTTGTTATATTTTCTTTAAACCTTCATTTTATGATATTTTTTAACCGACTTCAAAAAAGAGGAGGTTCTCAATTCATCTGTTTTTTTGTATGTATGTGACACGATATCTCCGCCGTTTGTGAATGGATTTCGTTGGTTATTTTTTTTGTTTGAAAGCTGGTGCTTCCAATTTGGTCCCATATTAATTTTAT
Organism: Helleia helle; assembly: GCA_963853865.1. Lineage (NCBI taxonomy): Eukaryota > Metazoa > Arthropoda > Insecta > Lepidoptera > Lycaenidae > Helleia > Helleia helle. The sequence goes on along the minus strand of OY971426.1, from coordinate 14,102,052 downwards.
TAAGATCTGACAAGCCGTTTTTTAGTTATTCCCAATAATGCCTATTTGGTTGGTTCCTTTTACTTCGACGATATGCTGATGTGCTCATTTTATTACTTGTCGATGTAACAATTGTATAGGATGCTTTGGTAGCACACCATAGTATTTCGCGGTCATCGTAATCATCATCATCATCATCTTCATCGTTCTTTATCCATCCACTGCTGAACATAGGCCTCCTTCAATGAACGCCAAGACGACGAATTTCGGAATCACTAAAAAATAAGAAATAAAATAATTTTACAAAAAATTAAAACCGACTTCAAAAATACTAAACTAAAAAGTAATAAAATAACTGTGTTTCTTTAATTTTTGTGCTTACAACTTATAATCAACTTAATCTTCTACTAATGTACAAACTTTGCGTTTAGCACGTCATTATAGTTACTTTTGGAGTCGGTGTCGTATTTATTGGTGTACCCTACCTACCTACCTTCCCCCCCCCCCCCCCCTTAAGAGGAGTAGTCTGGTCTTAGCCGGGGCCAGCCTGTCGCTGAGGTGATCCTGTTGAATGCCTATCCGGGACCCTCAATGAATGCGACTGAAGGCGCTTGCAGTGGTTTTAGTTTACGGGTAGGGCACTCCCAGGTGCGAGTCCCACATAGGGTCAGGATCTACTCGAGATCCTGGCTACATGCGTAAAAAGAATTTCCCTGCGAAAAAAAAAAAAAAGGATAGGCAACACATAACTGAGTTGCCTGGGCTCGTTCCAGGTAAACTGGTTTATGTTCATGGGCGACGTCGACCACTTACCATCAGGTGGCACGTTTGCCAGTTTGCCTATCCAACTAACATGAAAAAAAAAATTCATAACACCTTATCTGGGTCTCAGTCAGGCCTTGACGTGGCGGTGGGGCTCAGTAGCCTAGGGTGAGGTCAGCACTTTGGGCGAAGCGAATTGAGCCGAAAGGGCTCTTTGTACCCCTCTCATAAGAAGAGGGGACAAAAAAGGGGGCAAGTGGTGAGTACGGGAACCTCACCCAAATATACTGTCCGACGTTGGGAGGGGTTGTTCTGTGGTGCGGGACAACCCCTTTGTGGAGGTGGCGTCGGTCCCATGAGGGACTGACTAGCCGTCGAGGACCCTGTTTGCTCAACAGATCCTCACTCCTCAAGGGGCACCTCACCAAAGGCGGTATTGGTGACACTCGCCGGGTTTTAGTGGATAGAGCTGCGTCCACTTACCAGCTTTCGGACGCAGCGAGTAACGAGTCCCCCCAATAAACATTTAAGCTGAAAAAAGATCTTTTAACCAGTGCAATAACAGCTAGAAGCTTTATAAACGATGTACAAAAGCGTCAAAATATACTTTAGGCTGTAGTAGAGGGTAAATTGTATTATTTAATACAGTACAGCTGCTTTAGAACTGTATAAAGCCGAAATTATTACTTTTAGCTTGTAAAGAGCACCGAAAAACTCTAAAATACAGCGTATGGTGTAAAAAACCACTATTAGCAAGTTTATAAGACTAGAGCAGTATATCGGCTGAATAGTGCTCTAGAAATCTACTCTTGTATTGCCTAATGCTGTACAAGAGCATTGAATATTGCTACCTTCTGGATATTAGTGTATAATTACTCTGTAGTACAGTCATCGTATCAGGCTGGATAATAGCTGTTCAATTGTTATCTAGAAAACCCTTAGAAAGCAAATTTCTGTATAAGAGTGTAATAATATGATGTCTGCTGCATAAGAGGTTAGTCTTACTCTATTGTAAAGCTAACGCGATAAGCGTAATTTTTATCTATTGTACAGCCCTCGGTGTTACAGTAGATGACTTTAACGTTAATAGTGTTTAAATAGCAGCATAACTATGCAGCATAACTATGCAGCTTACCGAATATTAGTCAAACTGGAACTGAGAGTTTTGCATAGTTAATTTATATATATTGTGGCCAGTCTTAGATAAGTACCTACTGTATAAAAAAAATGCGTTATAATTTCAGTTATTTATTTCGATAATGACACGATCAGTCACAAAATTTTGTTTGTTCCTAATACTAATTATAAGTTTTTCTCATCTTCTTTTTTCTCCCTCTTCTTTATCCAGAATTTGTTTTTGGTTTGAAAATAACTTCTCGTTCACGTCAATATCTAGCTAGGGTACCTGAATAATAAAGTACCTGAAATGAAAAAACATATATTACATAACATATAAAACACAATTAAATAAAAAAAATCAAACAGCAGTGTGTCGGTACAAAACCTTAAATATTAAATGTGCTGTAAATACACCACATTAAACACACATATTAAACCTAATTAATAAATTAATTATGATTGCGTCATAACGACGGCTGTAAAGCTAAAGTGTCAAAGTTAATGTAATCTCCAGTGTACATTGGATATACAGAATGGGTTTATTTGCTTTCAATAGAACCCTGAATTGCTGTAATATTTACTAAACGTACTCTTTTAAGCAGCTACTATAGCAATTGAACTCTAAGGTACATCCATTATTACTCTTTAGGCTGTTGTATATACTTAAATTACGGCTTTGTTACGCCAAAAGCTTCATAGTGGAGTACTAGAAGGGCAACAGCTGTATATTTGAAGACCTAAAAATTATGGTAACATAATTTATAACATATTTATATGTATATTTTTGAAAAATTCGGCGATATTTACACATAATTTTACTTGTACATAATACAAAAGTTAATTTCTTTACCATTTAATGCACTGCGGACTAATAAAGCTAGTCTGAATTTGGGTTACATGGTTCTTATTACACTTACACTTTCGTTATTATCTATTAATTCGAGAGCGCATGAGTTTTTGGCTTACTATTAGTATACATATTCACGAAGAAGTAGCAGCCGCAAGCAAAATAACGATTAACGACCATAAATTAAGAATGGGTACTTACCATACAACAAAATAATATTTGTTCACTTCACAAATTAAAATATGGCCACAGTGTGTCACTTATTGATCCAATGAATAAATTGTCTTTTAAAAAATAAGTATATATGGATGTTCATGGGCGACGTTGACCACTTACCATCAGGTGGCACGTTTGCCAGTTTGCTTATCCAAGTAACATAAAAAAAAGGAAATTCAACCACAAAGATAATTTTATTCTTATATTCAGACGTTTACAAGCCTGAGGCTGTATATAAGAATAAAATAGGTAAGATTTGAGAACAGTAGCTGTATAATGGTATCTAATTATGCTCTAAGTCAGCTATTACGCAGATATTATACAGCTGTTAGACAGCTAGATCTACACTTAAAGCTGTATAATTTGGGGCCCAAATTGCGGATATAAGTGCTGTATATCCGGATATACAGCCATAATACAGCCAACTTGTACAGCCTAAGCCCTTCAAAATTTCCATTGTACAGCCTTTATACAGTTGTCAAATGCTATCTGGGCCACATACCCGTCTGGGCAGACCCACTCCCCCGCGGAAACCTCAGACCATTTCTCGGCGTTAAAAGAAAGATATTAAGGCGAGGGCGTTCTTACTATAGTTCAAGAGTGAACAGGTATCTTCTAGGCAAGCGTGCTCCATCGTCGGCCACGTCATAACTTTCCATCAGGTGAGACTATGGCCAAACGCAAGTCTATCAATCAATAAAAAAAATAAAAAAAGTTCACCTATGCGCTGGCTTAATGCGGGGTGGCGGTCTTCACACTCTTACTATTATATATACAAAGGCTTCTAAATCTCATCGGGCAGGTTTTCTCACCATGTTTTGATTCACGAGGAAATTTTGGAAAAATCATTTTAGTAATCGAACCCAGACCTCTTACGTCAAAACTGAGCTCATACCCACTAGACTGTGCTATATTACGTTAAAATGCTGTATTAAATGATTATTTCAGTACTCAAAATACGCAAACACGTGGAATTATTTTAAAGCACTGATATCATTGGCACCGACAGACGATTGACGTAACATCTGACATGTTAAAGTGACGAATAATCTCCGTAAAAGAATGGCGTATGATAAGATACTACAAACGTAAAGACTTTATCAATGCTAAAGTTTATATTAATCAATAGCGCATTGAGTGCAAACGCTAAGCGTACGACTGAATATCTTGTATCTCGGCTTATAAACAATGTACCTCCCGAACTACGACAGAAATTAATACCGATAGAATATATTAAAACTATATTTAAAAAAGTACTTTATAGAAAAAAGTCACCTAGCTCCTAAGTTTATCTTTAGCGCGTACCTATCGAAAAATATTTTGTTATTAATTAGTTAAGTGTAAAATGGTGTACATTAATTATTATTTTTAGTTAAGCACTTGCTTTAGTCCTATTTCCTTCTAAAATATTTAATCTTTTCTGTATTTTTATTATTATTTGGTAAAAAAAAACAGTGAATGTTATTGAATGTTATATATAGAAAATGTATGTTTATATGGGAACAACGTATGGGATTTCATCGTGGTTTAATAAGGTTATATATACCCTGTGGTTATACCCGACGTTTCTGATACTTATTTGAGTGACAAAAAGCTGTCAGCTCTGTTAAATAGAGGTATCTTTCAATGAACGCCAGCTACTGCACGAACTACTACGTTGAAAAAGGGGTATATCCGAACCGCATAGCATATATTATAATCATAATATTATTTGAAAGATCGGCATCGTACCTGTAACCCTCCGGCAGCCACTAGGCACGTGGCAAGGATGTCCGTGGTACCACCTGAACCTGTGAAGTGTGAACTGACTGTGCATTTTTTTTTCTTTTACTCTGGGAAAGGCATGCTTTGAGGTATCCCTCGGGGTATGAGTCTCCCCAGGTGGGTATTTGGGACTCGCTACGCCCAAAAGGCGATAAGGTGGACGCAGCTCTACCCACTAAAACCCGGCGAGCTCCCTTAGCTCAATTTGCTTAGTTCAAGGTGCTGGGTTCACCCTAGGCTACAGAGTCCCATCGCCACGACAAGGCTTGAACCATGGTGGGGTGACTGTGCGTTTGCTTCTATTGTATAAAAAAACAGTAGATCGTTTAATGTATCCGCTTTGGAACCCCACCATGGTTCAGGCCTTGTCGTAGCCTAGGGTGAGCCGCTGCACCTTGGGCGAAGCGAATTGGGCCGAGGGGGCTCTTTGTACCCTTCTTATAAGAAGAGGGGACAAAAGAGCTGGGTGCAAGGGGCGAGGATGGGAATCTCACCCCATTGTACTGTCCCAACGTTGGGAGGGACAGTTCTGTGGTGCGGGACAACCCCTCTGTGGAGGTGGCGTCGGTCCCTTGCGGAACTGACTAGCCGTCGAGGTGCCCTGTTTGTTTACTAGATCCGGGGCACCTCACCAAAGGCGGCATTGGTGGCACTCGCCGGGTTTTAGTGGGTAGAGCTGCGTCCACTTACCATCTTTCAGGCGCAGCGAGTCCCACATACCCACCTGGGGAGACCCACTCCCCAGGCGGGAAGCCTCAGAGCATTTCCCGGCGTAAAAAAAAAAGTATCCGCTTTGGAACCTGCTTGCTTGCTTTGCCGTCAATCGTAGTATTTTCGGACAAATACATCGTTGTCAGGCCTTGTGAAGATATCAAAATCAAGTACTTAGAAAATATAGGTAAATCGGCTATATGCCATGCTAATGCACGTACGATCATAATACCATAAAAAGTCGAGAGGGAAAAATATATTGAGTATATATATTTTTTATGTCATTAGGGGGCAAACGAGCAATCGGAGCCTTACGTCGCCGACGCCCATACACATCCGCACAACCAAGGCCACGCAGATGCGCCGCCCTCCTTTTCTCTATCCCCCCAATCGGCCACGGGAAACTCATAAACCGCACGAAATGCGACAGCATAGCTTTCACTTGACGCCGGTGTTATGTGAGCGAGAGGTACCACCGCGGTCGTGCCGGCACAATTCGGGTGCAATGCAGCATGGCACTACCTCTTACTACACATTTATATATTTATGTCAATGGCAATTGTCCCAATCATTATTGTTAGCCAGTCTTCTGTCTAGCCTTTTCCCGACTATGTTAGTGTCAACTTCCAGTCTAACTGGATTCAGCTCTATACCAGTATTTTAAATGGTGCGATTGTCTATCTGACCTCCACAACCCAGTATCTGGGTAAAACCCCCTGGACTTTTCCGAGCATTGATTTTTGGAAACTGATAGTTTATCTGATATCTGGCTTGCCGGAGATTTAATAGACACGATAAAAACTAGATAAATATGTAACATAAACAAAATTTATGTAATATTCATTATCTTCAACAGCTATACTTGGGGTCGGCGCAGTTTTCTTTATCTACCTCCGTATTTACTCAAATTTAACCACACTGACATATTTATATGCATGCATCGACAACCCATTACACATTACCCATATCATCACCATCATCATAATCGTTATCATCATCAGAAATATCATCATAATGATCATCATCACCATCACCACCACCACAATCATAATCATCATCATCATCACCAATATATAGAGTTTGGATGTATGAGAGAATCTGGAAAACCAACACCAGTGTAATGCTGTGTTGTCAGTGACACAGGCAATAAAATAAACATGATCAGTCAGAACACAGCTGTATCATGTTAAATCGACTAAAGCTGTGGGCCTCAGGAAGTAATAAATAAGCCATAATTAAACATAATTATTCGTCACATTTGCCATTTATGACGAAATATTTAGGACAATTTTGTTAGTAATTACCGTAGAATTGCGAATTAAGACAAGTGTATTTTGAATGCCAAGTGGTGAGTCAGTCACATTACTGGGTACGTTAAACTAGGCTCTAATTCGCTTATACATATATTTGTATAATTAAAATGTCCTCAGTGGTCTTATGAATATTAATTTATATAAATTTCTTAAATTAATTAGAGTTTTTAGTACTCCTTATAAGTTATTCAAGTTTTATTTTTTGTGTTAGTTGTAAGAGCTATCTGTTATAGCTTTTAGCGTATATATTTATTTATTGATATGAAGAAGGTTGCTTGGTAATAAAAAAAGTCTGAAGCAAATACATAAATCTATATTAAAATAAATACAATATAATAAACGCGTAACACTAACGTTCGTCACTAAGCACCATGGCATAGTCGATCCATTCTGCTGACACGATATATGCACGCACGCAGTTATGTAGTCCCTACAAACTGCACCATGATAAGTGGTCAGCGTATGAACATAAAAATACCCCTTTCTCTTTTGATATAGCTGGGAAATCCTCATGGATATAGCCAGGATCCTCGGGTAGGTTCCTGATCCTATTTAACATAAATAGCCCAGGCTATTTGGCTATCCTCAGGCATAAGATGTTAAGCCTCTGTGCCAGTAATTACACACAACCTGCCATTGTCCTGCCCATCTTTTCTACACACAGCAAAGTTGTTTGACGAAATAAATAAGAATGATATTGTGATAATATATAGTAGGTACCTAATATAGGCTTATTTACATACAAACAATTAATGCCCATTATCTTAGCAGCGGTATCATGTGGAATTTCTGAAAATTCTTAAGTAGGTAATTTATACGTTTGCATGTAACAAACTTAGTATTCTACATTCCAATGATATTATTACTCGTAAATAAATAGCCTACTATTACCTTACAAATGAATGTAATGAAAGCAAAAATAATTTTTCAAATCATCATTATCATCAGCCTCTGCTCCTAGGTAATCTTCGCTGGCAAGGCATCCTGAACACGAAGTGTCACTACGTGTCGCCGCCCCGTCCTCAAACGTTATTACGTAAATTAAGCAATTAATATTTCAATAATAAAAAATATATTCTTAGGCCATTTAGTAAATAAACTAAATGATTTTTTATAAATAAGTGAATGGCCATTAAATAATTTTAATAGAGTATCATCAAACGATTGAGATAGAAAAAAGTTAGATTATTTATTAATGGGGGGCTAACTTATTTAAATATGGGTAGCGTTTATAATAATTATATTTAAAAATTATATTAATTACTTTTTCGCTTTTGAGTGTCTATTTGTGGTTTTGAAGTCGGTTTTTTATTATATTATTTAAGATTGTTTCATAACCCCAAACTGTAGCTTAAAAACATTATGTCATCAGTAAGCCGTGTATTTAAATTCTGTACAATACATGCAACAAACATCTCAATGGACACGATAACGTCGATCAGGAACTGATAAAGGAAGCCATTACACAGTGCAAAAAGAAGTTTGTTTATCTTAGTGCTAACTCTTAAACAGAGAGTTGCCAACGCCACACGAAAACATAAAGTAAGTGTTTTTAAATTATCCTTTATTTTATTTTAATTCATTATTTTATAATTATCATTATTTTTAGTAAATAAATAGTGTTATCTAATTAATAAAGCAAACGTAATAAATTGTCAAAATTAAATTACTGTAATATTTACATGTAAACTGCGATTCATGGAATTATCAAGAAAAAATTAAATATATTTTACAAATAGAATGCCACTTATACAAAGGAATTATAGAATTTATTTTATTTATATAAAAATGAACAGGAAAAATAATATACTCATATTACTAAAACATATTTTAGCACTTGTTAAACGTTCAATAAAATTAAAAGTAGATGTTTTAGGTATAGGCATAATAATATGTTCGTTAGCTGTAAGTTTCATAGATATCGGTTTAGAAGAGTTGGGAAGATTATATTAAAACTGTCTGCTAGTAGGTAGGATACTGAGTAGGGTAGCCTAAGGTGAACCCAGCAAGCACCTTGGGCGAAGCAAATAGAGCCGAGTGAGCTGCTCTTTGTACCCCTCTTATAAGAGAGGACAAAAGAGAAGGGGGACAAGGGGCGAGGATGGGAACCTCACCCCATTATACTATCCTGGCTGGTAGGAGGCGCCTCCAGTAACGCGCTGTGCTCGTTGGCACGAGCCTAACTGGGCCAGGTTCCCATCCTGACCCGGCGGCCAGGATGGAACCTGGCCCAGTGAGGTACGACGTACCAAGGACTTCTCAGTGGCGGCCGGGCAGTCCCCCTTACAAGGAGTAGTCTGGTCATTGCCGGGGCCTGACTGTCCTTGAAGTAAACCTGTTGCCTGCAGTTCTGGAACCCTCAAAAAGCGGGTGAAGGCGCTCGCAGTGGTTTTAGTTTAGAGTAGGGTACTCCTAGGTGCAAGTCCCACATAGGGTCAGGATCTACCCGAATATCCTGGCTACATATATAACGGATTTCCTAGCGATATATAAAAAAAAAAGATAGAATCCTTCACCCGTCTTTATGCTAGCATATTTTGTTATCTCCGTGCAGAGGCTGATTCAAGTATAGTTTTTTTTAAATATAGTTTACGAAAACTTTTACATAGCAGAATAACAAGCTGGGTTTAACAAGAATTGGAGTAGGATACGTATCTCTTCCCCTATGCTAGTATGCTGAAGATAATGATGTATGGTATTTCATAATTAACTACATTTAACTTACAATTTAACAATACGACTAGAAGAAATTTTCACTCATTTGTTTATCTGAAAGAAGTTGTTTAATAGCAAGGCCTGCTATTTGTATGTAATCTTCTTTTTTATCAAATGCTAATTAAATGAATACAATAAACAAAGCATTGATGTAATTGTGTACGCATTATCATCAATTTTATTACAAACAAGAAAAAAATGCAAACCTACTAATATTTCTAGTATATACACATATACACTAACCTAATAGTATTCCACATTATTTTTTTATTCAAGCAAGGATAGTAAGAAGTGTCCCCATCATGGTTCAGGCCTTGCCTTGGCGGTTACTCTCAGTAGCCCAGCACCTTTGGCGAAGCGAATTGATCCAAGGGGGCTTTGTACCCCTATTATAAGGAGAGGAATATTATAAGGAACATATTATAAGGAACAAAAAATCAGGGGGCAAGGGGTGAGGACGGGGCCTTCACCCCATTGTCCTATTCCGACGATGGGAGAGGTTGTTCTGTGATGCGGGACAACCCCTCTTTGGAGGTGGTGTCGGTCTAATGAGGGACTGACTAGCCGTCGAGGTGCCCTTTTTGATCAACAGATCCGGATCGCCTCTCCAAAGGCGGCATTAGAGGCCATGGGTTTTTGTGGGTAGAGCTGCGTCCTAAAACGGCCAAGGGGCCGACGCAACCCCCACAAAGGGGTTGGTCAGCACCGTAGAACAAGCCCTCGTAACGTTGAGAAAATGCAATGAGGTGAGGTTCCCATCCTCGCCCCTTGTGGGGGACAATATCTCATCTTCTTATAAGAGGGGTACAAAGAGCAGCTCCCTCGGTTCAATAATTGGCTTTGCCTAAGATGCCTGCTTCACCTTAGGCTGCTGAGCTCCACTGCGAAGATAAGGCTTGAACCATGGTGGGGATGTACGTGCAACTCATTTATGCTTATTAATGAATTTGAACACTTTAAATAAACGAGTTTCAAGGATTTTATCGTGGTTTATTAAGATTTTAACCGACTTCAAAAAGAGGAGGTTATCAATTCGCCGGAATATTTTTTTTAGTTAGTAGCATAGTTCCTTGTAGGAATAAACGATATAAAAAATAAAGTCGCGATAAAATCCGTAATTTACATTAAACAACTTAAGATTTAATTTAAATATTGACGACGGAGAGTCAGTTATCAAGTCTGTAATCTAACCTTCCACCTTACTAATTCAAAGTCAAGTGTGACGTCTATCGACCATTTTGAAGATTATGTATCTAATAGATAGACTCTGATGGGATCCTTGACACATTAACGCTTTCGAGATTAAGCACGTGGTTTTTCTTTTTTTTTAAATATTATTTTAAATTACAAGGAGGTTTCTTTTTCTAATTAAAATTATTGTTTTTCATTACTTCTCAATAATAGTAGAATATGAGGTAGTGCCATTTTGCTTTGCGGCCGAATTGGGCCGGCAACACCGGGGTGGAACCTCTAGCTCACATGATACTGGCGTAAACTGACAGCGTTTCGTGCGGTTTGTGAGTTTATGGGGTAAACATCTTAAGCGGGAATTTATGAGCGTCGGTAGTCACATAAGGATCTGACTGCTTATTTACCCCCTATGATATATATATATATATATATATATATATATATTTTAATAATATTAAGGTTATTTTTGTAATTTAAATCAGTGTTTGTGTTATGCATGATAATAATTTTTAACGCTACTTAGTTCATACGCGTCGGGCGTCCCTAGACGCCACTGTTTTTTCTTTACTTTCAAATACTTCAAATGACAAGGAAGGCTTTTTAATGTCTCGAATTAAGAATATATAAATCTGGATATTTACGTTGTTTACAAGACCAAGGCATTTGAAGACACTGTCGAAATATCGTGTTACACGAAATAAAATATAAAAAAAACATGGGAAATACGTTCAAATAGTTGTAATAAGCAAAATGATTCATAGTATATAATATTATATTTCCTTGCTGTTGTGATATGTGCAATTTTTTGACGTCTGTGATTTTTTTTTTCTTTTTAGCTTCTCAATTTTCAAATTATTTTTATAAATATGGCTTAAATATTTTTTTTTAATTTAATTAATATCTGTGATGTGACCAAACCTTTACAGTCTAATTAATATTTCAAATGCCAACATTATATAAAGGATTATAATTCAAACGGAAAATGTACTTGAAATGAATAGAAAAAAGGCTAACACTATTTACATATAGGTGAGTTTCATACTACGCTTTTTCGTATTTTTTCTACATAGTCGATAAGACGGTCACGCCGCACGTGACTCATTAAATCAGGGATCCTCTTGTACCTGACAAAAACCTTATCTTACTGTATTGACAGATATTATGTACTTTCGATATTATCGGTATCAGATTAATCTCAAAATATGTGGGATAGGTTCAGAAAATTGAAGGTTAGATTATAATCTAACCTTAATAATATCTTAACACCTTGTACACAAGGTGTTAAGATATTATATTCAGAAGTGATTCCAATCCTGAAAGGCCACAGAACAGCCGTATGGCAAAAGCCTAACGGCTGCTCTGCGGTCCTCAAGCGGTGGATGCACAGTAATGGCAAAAAACACACCTACCGTCTAACACAGGTGCTCACTGGGCATCATTGCTTTGGTGAATACCTCTGTCGGATGGCTCACGGCAAGCCGGTGACAGTTGTCGCCAAAAATATATTTTGCGCCCGAGTGATGATACACTCACTCTACTTTTCATCAACCTCTATGAGAAAATAAAAAGCGCCTCATATTTTATTGTAATATTTTTATTTAATAAAACATAACAGTAACTACTATTTATTTTTTAATTTCGTCATTATGATTTTTTTTTTAAAGTTCCAGCCGGGCGGCGCGACTATGGGCCGTCGTACCAGCCAGTCTTTATTCAAATAATATTTACGTTAGATTTCTTTATTGCTAAACACCAAAATGTTCCAAATTCAAAAAGTGCGCAGCAAAGATAATTGCGGCGCACTTATAAATATTAAAAAGGTTTAAAAACTCAAAAAGTTTCTTATAGAAAATACCATTAAAGGCGAACCGAATCGTCCTTTTCGAATAGATGGAATTATTTAACTCATATTAATTATTAGAATGTATCATTAAGATTTATGTAATATGTATTAATTTCAACGCTCATGACTTAAGTGGAACGGATAATCCGTGGTCGTCATTAACGTTTAGTGGAAGGCACATATAATAAGGCGTCAAGCTAACTTGGCACCCCATTGTGGTTCAAGCCTTGTCGTGGCGGTGGGGCTCAGTAGCCTAGGGTGTGCCCAGCACCTTAGGCGAAGCAAATAGAGCCAAGGGAGCTGCTCTTTGTACCCCTCTTATAAGAAGAGGGTTCAAAAGAGTAGGGGGACAAGGGGGTAGGATGGGAGATCACCCTATTGTACTGTCCCGCCTGGGGAGACCCACTCCCCGCGGAATGCATCATTTTTCCGCGTTAAAGAAAAATACAGCTATCTTGGCTGGTGCTATATAGTTATTAGGTATATCTAACAATTTTTTTTTTTTTTTTTTTTTTTTTTTTTTTTTTTTTTTGGTCTGCAGCGGAAATTTGCAGCCCAAACCATAACTAGGACCGGGGTTGGTTTTAAACCTAGCCGTGTGTGGGGTTCGCACTTGGGCAGTGTCGTTACCCACAAAAACCGCTGCAAGCGCCCTCCGCCGCCTTTTTGAGGATCCCGGATCTTGCAGGCAACACAGGACCCTCGGCGACAGGCTGACCCCGGCGAGAGGCCAGAATCCTCCTCGAAAGGGGGGACTGCTCGGCCGTTCGTTTTCACGATACTTTTAACAGTCCCCGACGACGCGTGCCTATCTGGACCCAGGTTAACCCCAGCCTCGGCCCGACACGAGCACAGGGGCGTTACTGGAGGCGCATTAAGTAGCGCCTCCTACGCACCCCTGTTCATCGCCTGCGGTGGGAGGCCTCGTCGGCGGCCTCCTCTCTCACCCGCTCATCGGCCTCCTTCTGGGACATTACTGCCTCACAGAAGGAGACCATCGCCGTCCAGGACTCATCATTGCGGAGCATCGCGGTGATGATGCTCGGCAAAGACAAGTCCCCTCCGATAACTGACGTCAGATCGTGACGCAGCGCCGCCCATCTCGGGCACACCTCTAGAGTGTGCTGGGCCGAGTCCACCGCCGCGCCACAATCGTGACATACAGTTGCCGGCTCCCTTTGGGCCATCCGGCACAGGTACTCACCGAAGCAACCATGCCCGGTGAGCACCTGTGTCAGACGGAAGGTGAGGGGTTTGCGTTTACGACGCATCCACCGCTCTAGGACCGGACGCAGGGCAACCGTTAGGCGTTTGCCATACGGCTCCCACACCAGGTCCTCTCCCCACCTCAGCATTAACGCCTCTTGCCCTAGTCGGCGGACCCGCAGGAACCCATCCAGCGTCAGGCTCTCGCCGAGAGACCTCCTATCCGAGACATAGGAGTGCACCTCAGCAAGAACTTCCGCCACAAGTTCCCACGGGGGGTCGCCGGCTAGGGCAGTTGCTGCTGCCCACGATATTGTACGATACCCCCGAATCACTCTTACCGCGATGACCCGCTGCGCCGAGCGCAACTGGGCCCTACTCCGCGCGGTAAGGTGACCCGCCCAAATGGGAGCACCGTATGTCGCCATACTCCGGCAGACACCGGAGTATAGCTGCCTGCAGGCGGCGCTGGGTCCTCCGAGGTTCGGGAGGAGTCTGCCCAACGCACTCGCCGCCTTTACGACCTTCGGTCCCAACTGTGCGAAGTGTGGGCCGAAGGTCCATCCTCCATCAAGGATGAGCCCCAGATATTTAATATGGGGGCTCATCCTGATCCTCACCCCACCGATCTGGAGGGCAGCCCCCGGAGGGGGTCCTTTCCGCCCGGTCCCGCGAAAGAGAAGAGCTTCGGTCTTAGATGGTCTGACCCGAAGCCCTAACCTCTCTATGCGGCTGATCACGAGGTCGAGCCCGACCTCGGCCAGCCGCGCCGCCTCCTTGTAGTCTCGTCCCCGGGCGTAAACGAGGGTGTCATCCGCATAGCAGATGACACCCATCCCGGGAAGGAGACGGCCTCGCAGGACCCAGTCATACCCGATGTCCCACAGGATCGGACCAAGAACCGATCCCTGCGGGACACCGCAGCCGACTTGCCACCACTCTACGGACCCACATCGGTTCTCGCAGGCTACCCTCCTTTCGGAGAGGTACGCCTCCAACAGCCTCCTGAGATAGGGAGGCACTTCGAAGTAGTTCAGGGCCTCCCGTATCACACTGTGCGGGAGGCTATTGAAGGCGTTCGCGATGTCCAAGGACACCGCGACCACCACCTCCCCTTTGTGTTCCGCCTCACGCGTCACCGCCCGCAGGCGTTTGAGGGCGTCGATCGTCGACCGGCGTGCCCGGAACCCGAATTGGGACTCTGAGAGTCCCGGTCCCGGGCCCTCCTCCAGGTGCTGAACGAGGCGGGAAGCCACGACTCTCTCCAGGGCCTTCCCAGCCTCGTTCAGCAACACCACCGGTCGCACCGACGATGCCGAGTCCAGGGTCCGCCCTGCCTTCGGAAGCAGGCAGAGCCGACCCTCCTTCCATGCCCTCGGGAACTGTCCGGACCGCAGGCAGCGATCGAACAGCTCCCGAAAGCTATCACCGAGGTGCTCGAGGGAGATGGCCAAAACCTTCCCGTGCACCCCGTCTGGACCCGGTGCCCTTTTCTTACTCTGGAGGCGGGACAGAACCGCCTCCATTTCAGCCTCCGTGACGGGTGGCGGAACACCCTCCTCGTCCGGCGTCTGCCGAGCCATCCTTGGGGGCGTGAAGTCCCCAGGTGTGTCGGGGAAGAGTTCCCCGACAATCCTCCTCAGTTGGTCCGGCTGGAGCGTCTCGTTGATAGGAGCCGACTGGGCGACTGAGCTTGTTCCGCGCCCATATGTACGGTCGGTCCCAGGGGTCTCGATCGAGACCCTCAACGAGCTCCAGCCAGGCCTCCTCTTTGGCTCGGCAAATGGCCTGCTTTAGGATCTTTACTTTGTCTATATCTAACCATAATAGAAATAACAAGTTCGGCAGCCCCTGATCACCCTCAACGCTATGAGCCATTGCATACCCCGCACGTAGACACCACCTTGACACAACTTTACTTATAGTGTTCAAAACTATATTCTCTCAAGTTAGACCAGCTAAAACTTCATTAAAATCGGTTCAGTAATTACGGATTATAATCCATCCATAATAATAATAATAATCCATGCAATGTATTGCAGTCGTGACTTAGAAAAACAAATAATGTACGTCTTAGCTTGTTTTTATAACATCATTTAAACGATAATAAAAATAAGCTGCCATGCCTAAAATTGACCTTATACATCCGGTAGTGACAATGAAATTAAACTTATTACACAGTTCATTTATAGTAAATTCCGTCTCTAAGACAAGGAGATATTCTTTAAAATCGCTTGACAAATACCACGCCGGCTCTGCTTAATAACTTTTCCTGATTAATTTTACCTTAACTAGTGTTTCCTAATGGTCGGCTGAAGACGTACACCGAATAAGTTAGTACAGTTGTGATAGAAATTGTGTTAAAATAATTATTTTATCACCAGATCCCGCCACAATGTTAGTGGGATGGAGACTAACGTTATCCAAATGTAAGTATATATATTTTTAATTAAATAAATAAAAGCTATGACAAAAATATTTATTTATATATATATTTTTTTTTTATTTTTTTTCATTCCTGTTTATCCATTGATGAAACAACCAAAAAGTAAAGTATAAAAATGACAGCTATCTGGCGACAAGTGACAGCTAAGCTGTCGCGTTTTGTGCGGTTTGACAGTTTCCGGTGGCCTATTGGGAGGGATAGGGAAAAGTAGGGCAACGCATCTGCATAAGTTTTGGTTGTGCGGATGTGTATGGGCGTCGCTAGTCGCCCAAAGGCTTTGACTGCTCGTTTGCCGTCCTATGCCATAAAAAAGTGTATAAAGTAGAAAATAACCTCAATCTTGTATGTACGATAAGTAAAATAAGTAAATTATCATAGTGTGAATATATGGCATAATGGTGAAAATAAAATGGAATTTCATCCAATATTATCATGTCATAACATCGAACACATAGCCGCAAGGAGTAGTATGTGAGCCATAAAAGTCCGAAACTGTGATTTGTCACTGACATAATAGCAATTCCATTACCCAATCAGAGCGCAGAACCATCGCAGCGTCGCAGCACAAATTTGGCGGTTTTTTTTTCATACAAATAACATTACCTCTATTCCGGTTGAATGCTCTATATGTCATAATGAAACTACCTAAATGATGATTCAATTAAATAAAATCCTATAAAATCATTGACAGATGTCGTTTTGTGAGTCATTAATTTGTCATTTTAAATGTTGCCCAGAATGTGAAGAGTATTAATGAGCATTAAATAATGCAATAATTATTTTTATTTGATCTCTCCTCGCTTCTCAATCAAAATCATTGAATAAATTAATAGCTAAACTGAAAATTGTAAAATCTGTATTTTCCTATACTTACAGTTACTGTAAAATAAACTAACATTTTTTTTCTATTTTCCATCTATACTAATATTATAAAGCTGAAGAGTTTGTTTGTTTGTTTGAACGCGCTAATCTCAGGATCTACTGGTCCGATTTGGAAAATTCTTACAGTGTTAGACAGCTTATTTATCGAGGAAGGCTATAGGCTATAAAACATCATGCTATAACTTATAGGAGTTGAGTTACGCGGTCGAAGCTGCAGGCAACAGCTAGTAATAAATAAAATAAAATTTATGAAAAAAATATTTTATAATTGTTGTTGGAACGGGACATGGTCACGGGAGTACTGAAGCATATATTTAGATAATACGTTTAAAAATTTTCGAAACTAGGCTATCATCATCATCATCACCATCAGCCTCTATCCATCCACTGCTGAACATAGGCCTCAATGAACGCCAAGACGGCCAACTAGGCTATGTCAATAAATAATTATAATATTAATATTTTAATTAGACCTCTCTACGCAGAAAATGATAACTGAGTCTTTAATCATTGGCATATTATGCTTGGTTTGTATAATTGTATTAAACAAATATAGTAACAAAAATTTACACTCATTCGAAGTTTTTAACGGCAAATTATATGAAGTTATCTAATGGCATTCAATATCTAAAATTGAAGGATGGGTTGATGATGGTAACATTATTTCCAGTATTCATCATACCACAGAGGTATGTGTTCGCCATTATGGCGCTGCTGGCTACAGCGAACGCCTATACCATGCGAGTGTGCTTGAACCTGGCCATCACTCAAATGGTGAGGAGGACGGTGGCGGTGGAAGGTGATCCCAACTATGACCCCGACGCGTGTCCAGATCTGAATGTAGTTGCTAACAAGACCCTGCTGACCTTTAATGATTACTTAACAAGAGATGACGAGGTAAGACATATTTTTTTTCTTTTACGCCAGGAAATGCTCTGAGGCATCTCGCTGGGGAGTCGATCTCCCCAGGCGGGTATGTGAGACTCGCTGCGCATGAAAGGTGGTAAAGGTGGACGCAGCTCTACCCACTAAAACCCGGCGAGTGCCATCAATGCCGCCTTTGGTGAGGTGCCCCGGATCTTTTGGGCAACTGGGCCGCCGCCCAGTTGCCCTGTTTGCTCCCAGGTGTTTTTGCTGTTGCCCCAAGGTGCTGGGCTCACCCTAGGCTCCTTAGCTCCACCGTCACGACAAAGCTTGAACCATGGTGTGGAGGTAAGACTAACGGGACGGGAGGTTCCACTAACTAGATGGATATCGCAAGTGGTGGAGGATCGGCCGCCTTGGCATTAATTGAAAGAGGTTTATACTCAGCTGTGGCAAACGAGTGAAAATGATGATGATGAAGACGATTTAATTAAAATGTTGACAAATGACAGCTTAGAAGCTAATTTAAAATTCAAAGTTTCATACTTCAAATTTTACGACCTCTGTGGCTTAATGGTTAGCGCGTTGGTGCTCAAGCCGGAGGTAGCGGGTTCGAATCCCGCCAGGGAACAAGAAGTTTCTGTGTTTCTGGATATGTATTAAATATGTGTATTACATAATAAAATCTTAAATATATGTATAGTATAAAAGTATTACTTACCACGGAACCAGAGTGACGTGGTGTAAAAGCCTCCATAGATATTATTATTATTAGTTAAAAGTGTCCTTAATCATAAAGGGATCATAAAGACCTTTTAAATAGGTTGATAAAATAGGAACCATTGTGGAATATTGTGGCTACAAAACATGTTTAAGGTTACACAAGTCGCTCATCTTTCCATACAAACGCAGAACAGTAATTACTACAATGTTTGACGTTGACCATCAAAAACTAAGGATATTATAAATTGATCTCGTCATTATCTATGTCTGTATACATGTACCCAAAATTGTAAAAAAATATGCATTTAATACAAACTTCTAAACTTTCGTATTTGAACACTGATTTTTAGCCCAACGTTGGGCGAAGCATACAGAGTACGAAAAAATAAAACCCGTACAGACATAGTTTAGTTATTATTTATTCGTTTAGTATATATTTAGTTGTTATTTTAAAAAGATACACTTAGGGGCGGCTTGCAGAAGCTGCTTAAATCGAGATTTAGTACAATTACTTAAGCTCGGTTTAGTGTTAAACCTCAATTTTTGTCTTGCGCGGCGTTAATTTTGTGTTAAATCTGGATTTAAGCAAATGTCAAAATTAAACCAGCAACAATGTGGGCTGAGTTCTTAAATCTCGATTTAACGTTGATGTCAGACGTCAGCCAACAATTAATGTCAAATTAAACAAAATTCGTTTCGTTCAATGCAAAATGTTATTGACATCTGATAATTTGACAGTCTTAAAAGCAAAATGTGTATAACGAAACGTAAAGACCGAATGAAAAGTACGACTCAATTAAGTCAGTTTAAATAAATTTTCAAGAAAAAAAGGCAAAGCAAGAAATCGGTTTAAACTTAAGACCGCTTAGTGGTAAATTGAATTTAAGTAAACTCAACCTAGTATCTCCTTTCTGCAAGTCTCCCTTAATAGTTATTCTATAATAACTGTTTTACTAAAAATACATTTTAGGAATGAATCACACACACATCATCACACATATTCGCACACACACACACAGGTGGGATAGCATCAGGGGCGGTCAACTATGTTCTCGTCATTTGTCGCATGGGGGCTAGAGTTGGGTTGCCAATATATACGACTTTTTAAATTTCTTTAGAAGTTTTTATAATTTTGTATAGCTAGAATTTACCAAAAATTTGTATTTTAATTATTAATTAAATGTATATACATTTTCTAAAACTATGTACGTTTAAGTAATTATAATTTTGTTAAATACTGCTGGGCACCCCACCATGCAGGTATGTCTATACTCTATGGTCCGGACTTTTAAATTGTTGTGACAACTTTAACATAATAATATATTTAATTAAGTAAGATCATTAATTTATAGATCTATATTTCCATTCTAGATTATGCCAGAAATAGTGTTAAAATATGTTATTCTTTATTAATTATTGTCATAATAAAGTATTTTTGATAAGTATTCGTTTTTTTTCCCAAATATACATTAGTAAGACAATTGGGTTTTATAGCCACTTACTGTAGTACTACATAGTTTTACTAAATATAACAAATTTTAAGTTTATTTTACTATTGTAAATCAGTACCATAGTAAAATTATTAATCTTAATATCATATAATATCACAAAAAGTGTGATATATATATATATATATATATAAAAACTATATATAAACGCTATATATAAACGTGCGTATAGTTTCATGGGGGCTACCAACAGATGGCGTCAGTTGTCTTGTATTTTTGCGACATTCTTTTTATATGGAGTTGTCATTCTTCTCCGTGAGTAATTGTGTTCTGTGGATAGCATTCATTTAGTTAGAGTTCGCGCCGTCGACTTGTTCAACCTTAATACATAAATAAGTGTCTCACCAGTCACCAAATACATATTAATTGGTCGTTTGAATTTGCACAAAATATCTGTTCATATCTTAAATAAAAAATAGCTGAAATAATTCCAAATAAAAGTTTAAAATCCTGTTTATATTATGTTAACGAAGTTCCTACCTTTTTAATTGTGTTCCTCTTAACAAATGTATGTTTTAATTTAAATAAAATGTAAATTTTACCCACCGTTATAAGAAAAGATTAAGCAACCCTCGTTTTATAACTTGCTGAAGTTGTAAATTCATAAACTATTCGCTGTGGCTATAATATAATCTTGGGACCAATGCAATGTTTCAATAAAATAGTATTATTTTGCATAATATGAAAACGTACATTGATCACCCGACTTATGAGATAAGATATGTAGTTAAACCCTTTATTGTTGTTTTCGCAGAGATTTGAATGATAATGCTGTATAATTACGAAAGGTAGCAATCTTTTATTGCACACGAATAAAGCATATTATACTGTTTAATAGATATGTTAAGTCTGTCCGCAGGGAGCCGTTGACAGTGTGTCAGGATTGTGGCGCGGCGGTTGACTCGGCCCAGCACACTCTCGAGGTGTGCCCGAGATGGGCGGTGCTGCGTCACAGTCTGACATGAGTCATCGGAGGGGACTTGTCTCTGCCGAGCGTCATCACCGTGATGCTCGGTGACGACGAGTCTTGGACGGTGATGGTCTCCTTCTGCGAGGCAGTAATAATGTCCCTGAAAGAGGCCGACGAGCGGGTGAGACAGGAGGCCGCCGACGAGACCTCCTCCCGCGGGCGACGAACGGGGGTGCGTAGGAGGCGCTAATTAATGCGCCTCCAGTAACGCCCCTGTGTTCGTCTCGGGCTCAAGATGGGAACCTGGGTCTGTATGGCACGATGTCGTGGGGACTGCTTAGTAGCGGCCGGGTAGTCCCCCCTATGAGGAGTAGTCTGGCCTTCGCCGGGGCCAGCCTGTCGCTGAGATGATCCTGTCTGTTGCCTGCATATCCGGGACCCTCAAAAAGCGGCTGAAGGCGCTCGCAGTGGTTTTAGTTAGGGTGGGCACTCCCAGGTGCGAGTCCCACATTGGGTCAGGATCTACCCGAAGATCCTGGCTGCATCCATAAGGATTTCCCTGTGAAAAAAAAAGATTTGTTAAGTCTTAGTTGATAAGGTACTAAGAAAGTCACTAACATGAGAGAAAATGGTTAATAGGTCGAAATAAAAAAAATCCATGCTTAGGAAGACTTTAGTGATAATTGATAAAACCACTGATAAAATCTCGGTAGTCAGATAACAGGCGGTGAACTGTCCCCAATAAAAATATATAATTAGGAATAGTATGATATAAATTAAAGGACTATAATAGATTATGTTTTTTTCTCCGTTAATATCATATTTATACATATTGTGAGTGATGATGGTCTAGTGTGTCTTAAGTGAGAGATCCGGTCTCGATCCTGACCCTGTGGTTCTTTGAAATGAGTTTTTCTAAATTTCTACGTGCACCTGAACATGAGACCATCGCTTGTTCACCGGTAAAGGAAACACCGTGAGGAAACCTGCATGCCTGATGAGGTTGAAAGTCTTAGAAGGTGTGTGAAGTTCACAAAGCCGCATTGGGTCAGCGCCTCGGTTTTTTCATGTCAGTTGGATAAGCAAACTGGCAAACGTGCCATCTGATGGTAAGTGGTCAAAGTTGCCCATGAACATAAACTAGTTTACCTGGAACGAGCCCAGGCAACTCATCTATGTGTTGCCTATCCTGAGACATAAGATGTTAAGTCTCAGTGTCAGTAATTACACTGCCTGTCTTGCCCTTCTCTACGAAACACAGCAAAGCTTTTTCACGGGAGAAACAAGCAAGATGGTGGTACCCATGCAGCCGGGAGCCTAGCCTGATCGAGGAGGAGACCCGTGCCCAGCAGTTTTATTGCATATCTTATCTTATATCTTTAAATGAGCAATTCTTGTATAATAATAAATAACAATAATATAATATAAGATCTATGGACGCTTTCACACCACGTCAATCTGGTCCCGTGGTAAGTTCTTAAGAACTTGTGTGACGGGTACCAGAAAACGAAAATATATTTAATACTTTTATACTATACATGTATTTAAGATTTTTATAATATAATACACATCCATGACCCAGGAACACCGAAAATATTTTTGTTCCCTGGCGGGATTCGAACCCGCAACCTCCGGCTTGAGCGCCAACGCGCTTACCATTGAGCCACAAAGGTCGTCAATATATATATATATATATATATATATATATATATATATATATATATAATTGGAATCTCGGAATCGGCTCCAACGATTTTCATGAAATTTAGTATCTATATATAGTATAGGGGGTTTCGGGGGCGATAAATCGATCTAGCTAGGAATCATTTTTAGCAAATGTCATTAAAAAAAAAATACCGAGCTAAGCTCGGTCATCCAGGTACTATATATAATATGCATTAATATTAGTTTCGTAATGATAGATCTGCAAATTCTTACCAAATTTACCAAACTTACCAAATTTTTGCAGATCTATCATTACATTTGGTAAGTATATAGAACTTCTTTTCAAAAATTACAAAAAAAAAACTTCTTTTCCTAGTAATCTTGAAGCTGAGTCCGGGGTCCACCCTGCCTTTGTTAGCAGGCAGAGTCGACCCTCCTTCCAGGCCTTTGGAAACTGCCCGGACCGCAGGCAGCGTTCGAACAGCTCCCGAAGGCTATCACCGAGGTGCGCGAGAGGGATCGCGAGAACTCTCTCGTGCACCCCATCTGGACCCGGCCCCTCTCTTACTCTGGAGGCGGGACAGAACCGCCTCCATTTCAGCCTCCGTGACGGGTAACGGAACACCCTCATCGTCCGGCGTCTGCCGAGCCATCCTGGGGGGCATATAGCCCACGGGTGTGTCGGGGAAAAGTTAAGTTGGCCCAGCTGGAGCGTCTCGTTGATTTGGGCCGACTGGGCGCGGAGCTTGTTCCACACCCAGATGTATTGTCGGCCCCAGGGCTCTCTGTTGAGAACCTCAACCATCTTCCACCAGGCCTCTTCCTTGGCTCGGCAAATGGCCTGCTGTAGGATCTTCCGCTTTTCTGCGTAGGCCCTACGCAGCCTGTCGTTTCTGTCGACGTTCTGGGGGCACCGCCGCCTGCTCCTGGTATAAAGCCTCGTTTGTGTAAGTTTGGCCCGGTTGCAGGCAGCCCGGAGACCGGCTATCATATCCGACCACCAGTAGAGGGCCTGCCGCTATAGTGGACGTCTCGCGGGCTGCATGGCCGCTCTGCAGACTGCGGTGAACGCATCGCAGAACCGGTCCGCCACCTCATCCACTCCTAGCTCCGACAGCGGCGGGAGACTCCACCAGCATCCCAGCTACTCTACACTTATGGGTAGTGAAGTGTTTGCGCGGTGTATAGTTTCACTCGCGTTTGAGTATGGTTTCGGAGATGTTTTTGGTCTCCTCTTTGGTGCTCTTTATACTTCTTATTCTAGTACACTTTTTATTTAAAACAAAAAATCAATCATTTTTTTATATTACTTTACTTTATTAATACATGCATTACACTTGTTGTTTATTTATACTTCATACTATTTACACTTTTTTATACTAATTTTTTACGTCACATGTTTCTTATTTACACATTAGTTATTGTTAGGGTTTGGGGGATATTTAAGGGAGAGGATACTCGTGTCTAGGCATCTTAGTAAAAAAGGAATGATTATTATAATATTATTTTAGTATTATTATTACAAGTCATATTTATACCATGTATTATTTTGCAGCCAATATTATTCGATTGGAGTGAAGCGACACAAGGATTGATCTTGAGTTCATTCTACTACGGCTACGTACTAACGCACATCCCCGGTGGGATGTTAGCGGAGAGATATGGAGGGAAATGGGTCCTGGGACTGGGTCTACTCATGACCTCCATCTGCACCTTCATCACGCCGTACACCGTCAAGCTCGGTGGTGCTAAAGCTTTGTTCGCTTTACGTGTTGTAGAAGGACTTGGAGAGGTACGTTTGAAAATATTAATTACACTTAGGTATTTGTCAAGGAAACAATTGTGAAACAGCGGTGTGTAATAAGGGTTGCTAGTAGATACGGATTTGAAATAAAGAAGGTTAGTTATGATTAGTATGTATTAACATTCAAAAAAATGTATACATATTTCTTTTGTTTTATTTTTTTCTTTTCTTTTCATAGCGACCCTATATGTATTCAAATTCTCCTCCCCCTTAGGTTGTCTGGTAGAAATCGCTACCCCAGCGATGAGGCCGCCTTTTGAGTACAATTAGTATTTTCTTTTCTGTAATTTTCACGATACATACATCTATCGTAATCGTCGTCTTCTTATGTACACAATAAAAAATATTTTCTTTCTTTCTTTCTTTTCTTAATATTTAAGTTTTTGGTAAAGAAAAATACTTTTAACATAAGTCAAAGTTTATAAAACGAGATGACACACAATCAAGAGCATAGAACTTTGAAGATATGGTAACTATTGGTAGATTGTATTTTCAGATATTTAAGGATAATGAGTAGGCTTGCCTTAATAATTAATTAATTATTATTTACATTTTAATTAAATCCCAACTGTTATTGTATATCTATTTTACCTATATTTTTTACGTTTTGTTCCTGTTGGAACCGGCTAAGACCAGAGGCTTCATGCTGCCAAGTCTGTCGTGTTAACAATATTTTTTCTGTGCTTAGGAGAAACGGCGGGAAATGTCATGCGCGGCTCCGCCCCTCTAGCTCCCATCTATCAACTATCACTTCCCATTCTTTTCTCCCAGAACAGTCCACCACAATATTAGCCAACCAATCACATTAGGTATATATTACACAGATTAAGTTTTTAAAACAAAGACTATAGAAAACCACCAGAACAGTCCTGACTATAAAAAAAAAAAAAACACCAGAACATTCCCACTAGAGAAAACTGCTCCAGAACAGTTCTACACAATATTCTCCAACCAATCACAATATAATATACGGATAAGCTTTTAAAACAACCACTATAGAAAACCGTTCCGATTGAACACAAAACAAAATAACAATTAATTAAGGGGAAACCAAAAAAAACACAACCGCACACTATGACACTTCCCGCCGTCTTCTTTATCTATTAAATTTGATCAGTTCCTGTTAACTTATTGGGTAGGTCAGTTACACCGGTGGGAGGGAAGCGCTGTGCCGCGCTCCCGGCTGCATGGGTACCACCATCTTGCTTGTTTCTCCCGTGAAACAGCTTTGCTGTGTTTCGGAGAGAAAGGCAAGACAGGCAGTGTAATTACTGGCACCGAGCTTAACATCTTATGTCTCAGGATAGGCAACACATAAATGAGTTGCCTGGGCTCGTTCCAGGTATACTAGTTTATGTTCATGGGCGACGTCGACCACTTCCCATCAGGTGGCACGTTTGCCTATCCAACTAACATAAAAAAAAAAAAAAAAACAACACCTAATTATGTCATAATTTAAACAGATTGTATTCATTTAGATATTCATATCCAAATCTTTTGAGACATGCAGATAGAATGCTTACACAACTTTAGTTTTTATCTAATTGCTAAAAGCGACTACTTTTATATTAGGTTGCGTTAGTAGTAAAAGATTATAATGAGCCACTGTGAAAAGCCTTTTTTTTAATCAAGTCTACCTACTGAAATAATAAATACTAGAAATATTTAATTTAATATGATAATTTACTAATCAAGTACCTACGCAAGTTTTCTCATATTGTTATTTTTATTCATCATTTTTTTGACGTGATAACGTCTTATAATTCGATGGAGCCGGTTGCACGAACAAAAGATGACGTATGCGGCGTTACCTCACTCTGAGGCGTTCCATTTTCTTATGACGTTGTCACGTTCAACGATCGTCAGTAAACCGACTTTACAGGCAACCGATTTTTCCTCTGACGTAAGGAATTATGAATGAATTAATGAATTGACTTTATTATGAACATTACAGAAAACATACATTAAAAAAAAATAACAAAAAAAAATTAAGGTATATTAATTAAGGAATTCCATCACGATATTTTCCATCAAAAGTTTTATAGCCCTTTCTTGATATAGATAACAGTTATTTTATACAATAGTCACTTCCAGGGCCCAACAATGCCAGGGCTTATGGCGATGGTGTCCAAATGGGCACCAAAAACAGAAAGGGCCCGTATAGGAGCGATTGTGTTTGGAGGCGCGCAGATCGGTAACATCGCTGGCTCCTACTTCTCCGGACTGG
The DNA here is from genome assembly GCA_963853865.1 of Helleia helle. Taxonomy (NCBI): domain Eukaryota; kingdom Metazoa; phylum Arthropoda; class Insecta; order Lepidoptera; family Lycaenidae; genus Helleia; species Helleia helle. The sequence continues at coordinate 14,075,357 of OY971426.1, read as the reverse complement.
TGCTGCATGAGGGTAGTTGGGAGAACGTCTTCTACCTGTTCGGAGGACTCGGTCTCGTATGGTTTATTGTTTGGGTATGTTTGCATTTGTATTTTTACGGCAACGCAAGTAAGGCGTGATTTTAATGTACGCATGTTTGCCTTTTCCTATTATTATGTTCCATAGCAGTATTTTAGAAGAATTTTGTGACCATTGCGTGAGTTTTTTAAAGTCAAAGTAAAAAAAAAATCTGTTAGCGGAAAATTTAATCAGGCAGAAATGTCACAAGTCCGTAACGTAATTCCGCGTTAAGGTAAGCTAATGTCCACATGTCTGCATCATACGTATCGCATCATACGGATCGTAGTATTCTTTGTATAATAGTTAGTGTAGTTTGTATATATATTTCATACAAGTGCATCCACTGAACCGCAATGTATAGATCACACTCAAGTGTCACTTTGTACACAAATAAATTACGATTAATTTTATGTGATGCGTGTGATGCGTACGATGCGGATGTGTGACGTTCGACGACCTCTGTGGCTCAATGGTTAGCGCGCTGGCACTCTCACTATCCGTCCACTGCTAGACGTCGGCCAAGACGGCCGAGCCCTTGCCTGGTTAATGTCATTGTTAAATAAGTATTGGTTTTCCAGAGCCTTATTTGCTACAGCACACCCAACACGCATCCCTACATTTCGGACAAAGAAAGGATCTTCTTGAATGAGAACGTTCAAGCACTAATTCACAGTGAGAAGCAAGTCCTGGAGCCAGTACCGTGGAAGGCTCTGTTACGTTCTGTACCTCTGTGGTCTCTGATTATTGCTGGAGTAAGTAGATATTTTTTTTTATGATGATGTAGGCAAATCGGCTAGAACCACTTCCAGATATACTGATCAACGCTTTACATTAAGATCTACAACCTATTTCTGTATTTTTCTGTATTTATTTTACGCCGGAAAATGCTCTATGTCATCCCGCTAGGGAGGAAGGGACTCCCAGGTGGGTATGAAGATGGTAAGGTGGACGCAGGTCTACCCACTAAAACCCGGATCAAGAGATGCTCAATAGAGCAAACGGGTCACTTCGAGGTCTAGTCAGTCCCTCAAACCACTGATACCACCTCCACAGAGGGGTTGTCCCTCACCACAGAACAACCCCTCCTAACGTCGAGATGACAAACCTTGAACCTTGGTGGGGTCTTGATCATTGGTGGGGAAGATCCACAACTGAGTCCAGTTGGCTTATCCATTCGTTGCAATATTCGTTGCTTTTATTTCTCATGAACTCAAATGAGTGTTAGACTTTCATACGTTGTTTATTGTGACTTAAAGGTCTCAGTTCCAGTACTTACATTTTTCGTTTGGTCCCTAAATCAAAAACAACAAAATTAAAGCAGTAGAAATATACAATGTAAACTCAAAACACACACACCCAATATTTTTTTTGCAATATTATCAGGTATACATCAAAATTGCCTATACAACTCATAGCAAATTCTAATTATGAATAAGAAAACAAAATATAATATCATATGTTTTTTTAATCCACTACTAGACGTCATATCAATTTTAATTAATTTTACCAATACTAGTTTAAGCGAAATCAACAATGAATGTCCGTATCCAACAATTGTGTATAGACAAATATGTCAAGACAACCGTTGACCTCATAAATTTGAATCGTAAAATAAATATCCTCCTTTTTAAGGAGTAAAAGGCATAATATATATCTTTTTGATAATATAATGAGTATAAAATTGTGAATTCAAAAAGTATAAAAGTACGCTAAACGAGTACCAAATACTTCTTTTAATGCCTTTCTTTGACTTTCTTTTCAGTTTTATTTTAATTAACTACATTTTGCTTCATGAATAGAATTATGAATTAGACCCTTTATGGATAGAATACCTTTTATGGAAGCAAATAAAATAAACTTTTCGTCTATTTAAAATCCAAATGAATTATTTAAATTAAAATTCTTCTTTTAGTTGTTATGGCACTGAATTCACTTTAAATGGAATATTATTTCATGTGCAATTTATTGGTGATAAGAAACAAACGATAGATAATATTTACATTGACACTTTGAAAATAGGTTACCTAGTTAAATTACGACCGCCGTTGATAAGTGTTTATCTATCCTTCTATTGAAAAGAAGACAGGCTTGATAAATGTTTGAAGCTGTTAATATTATATCCTGCAATTCCTTTCTGAAAGCTCAACGTCACGTTTCAGAATAGGCAACGCATGATTGTAGCATAGGAATGATGATGATGATGATGATGATGATGATACCAATTGATTACTTATTTGATAGTTCGCCACCATAATAATTGCAACCATGGATTGCATATTAGCCAAAAACAAAATGTTATATTCGAAGCTATATACCGGGTGTAATCGTTAAGTGTGCACAGGCGATTATTCCGTAACTATTACAGATATCAAAAAACTTTAAACTGATTTCGAAAGTACTTTAGCTAATGAGTAAAATGACAATAATAAATTATTAAAAATAAAACGAGAAATATCCAAAAAAATTACTTTAAACTCTCCTATACATTTTATTTCTTAGTAAGTACAAAATTTTGTATTCATAGAAGATGTTCGAAGTGACGTCATCGTTGTGCAATACAATGACGAGCTCTATTTAGTATTTTCAGTTTCTACTTACATTAAACTCTCCCATACAACGTGTAGGTACGCTGAGAGAGTTCACAGCCTAGAAGAGTTACAGAATCGTATACGTCGTGCAATTGCTTGTATTACTCCACAAATTTTAAGGAAAGTTCATTTAGAAACTGAAAATACTAAATAGAGCTCGTCATTGTATTGCACAACGATGACGTCACTTCGAACATCTTCTATGAATACAAAATTTTGTACTTACTAAGAAATAAAATGTATAGGAGAGTTTAAAGTAATTTTTTTGGATATTTCTCGTTTTATTTTTAATAATTTATTATTGTCATTTTACTCATTAGCTAAAGTACTTTCGAAATCAGTTTAAAGTTTTTTGATATCTGTAATAGTTACGAAATAATCGCCTGTGCACACTTAACGATTACACCCGGTACAGATAAAATGCAGTTGCCTCGTAGGTTTTTTGCAGCTATAATATTATTTGAGCATTCTAGAGTTGTGTTTTGTTCTTAGATTGGTCACGACTGGGGATACTTCACCATGGTAACAGACTTACCAAAATACATGACTGATGTCCTGAAGTTCAATATTAAGTCTGCGGGAACGCTATCGGCGCTACCATACGTTGCTATGTGGATCGCTTCCTTTTTCTTCGGTTTTCTTTGTGATTTTTGTATCAAGAGAAAATTATATAGTATACAAAATGCAAGAAAAATTTACACTACTATTGGTAAGATTTCAATTTATAGTATGACTGGCTGTACCGCGCAGGTTAGTTTGCGAAATCGTAGCGTTATAGTTGGATAAGGACTGATGATATTTTTTTTAATGCTTTATGCTTTCTTACTTCCATTTTAACTATATTAATTATTAGTTATAATAAAGAAGTTTGATACGTATTATACAAATTACAAATAGCAGATCATTTTCCTGAAATAAAAAAATGCCTCTGAATAAACAATTGTAAAATTATCGTCAACATAGCACACCACTATTGACACAATTTAACCGCTGAGCATATAACCTGATAGAATAGTAATGTAATCCATAAAATTTCGAAAATGGTCAGTATGTCACTGAGGTAATAGCAATTCAACCAATTAGTGATCTGCATGTACGTCCCATTGGCCAATCATCCATCAATGGCCATCAGTCTGCCAATCAGGGCGCAGAGCCGGCGCAGGGTCACACAAAACACATAACATTACCGTTATATTACCATAATAGATATGCCCGATGGCTTTAACTAAATTCAACTAAAAACATGGGTCGATAGGTTACTGGTGTGGTTATGTTTGTTTTAGATTTCGAATTAATTAATATAAGTATAAAATTAATAATAATGATTCCATGAAATATTTTCTTTATCCTCTCAGCTGCTACGGGTCCTGGTATCTGTATCATCTTAGCTTCATACTCCGGGTGCAACACCACGTTGGCTGTGTTCTGGTTCATAGCAGCCATGACCCTGATGGGAGCGTACTACAGTGGTATGAAGATCAACGCCCTGGACATAACCCCCAACTACGCTGGTACCATCACCGCGATGGTCAATGGCATCGCCGCTATATCTGCCATCATCACACCATACCTCATTGGTCTTCTGACTCCTAATGTAAGTATTTTAGAATTTATCTTTTGAAGTGAAAATTTCTTTTGGCGCACCGCACACAGATTTTTGTAAGGTATAAATGAAGCTAAGCCGTCACGCTCGGAGGTGAAATACTCGATCGGGTGAAGACGGGACCGCCGAGTGTACCCGAGCGAGCAAAATACTGTCGCTGTGTAACTTTCCAATCATTGAAACAGCTGTAGAAATCGATTTAAAATAATAAACGAAATAAAATCCGACCTATATAATATTACCACAGTATAACCAAAGTCATGTATTTCACTGTGATATTACTATGAAGTATAACCGATTGCGCGATTTAATTATGTTACAGTGACATCTATTGACACAAATAGAAACCTTTTCTAAGAAACGCAATACTATAATTAATTTTATTTTCACTTCTGTTACATTCCATATGACTGGTTAGGTTAACCCGCGAAGGCAAAAAATGTAAGGAAAACCTGTTTCATGAGACTACAAGTCTATGAGGGTATGTGAAGTTCACCTCCTCGCATTGGGCCAGCGCCAGCCTGTGTCTAGCAGTAGGGCATTGAAGGGTAGTTGATAAATATGATCAGGAGTTATTTATTTAAATATTGTGAATAGCCGGATATTGGTCGTTTTGGTGAATACTAATCGATATAGTTTCGATAATAATTTTACGACTAAAATTAAATTAAGAAATCAAAGTCGATATAAATAAAACTTTCTTAAGAGGTTTTAATATATATCGATACAGATAAATAAATTTGATGTGTCTGTTTGTAATTTCAAATTGACATTCTTTTACTAATTGCATATGAAATTATAAACGCTACCTACATCAAAAAAGTAATTGTTAATTTTTTTTCTGTCTGTCTGTCTGTCTGTCTGTTTCTTCCGGATAATCTCTGAAACGGCTGGACCGATTTTGACAGATATCTGGGAGTAACTTAGGCTATAAAAATAATCATTATGAATCCGGGTACGGCTGTAAATCTAAGTTAACGCGATCGAAGCTGCAGGTAACAGCTAGTTTTTAAATATAATATTATATACATATAAATATTAAATATAAAGATTCACATAAAACGTTGCTTATCATTAAGATTTATATTTTTGTATGTTTGTAACCATTCATAAATTCCTTTTTACCATTAGAATGCTACGTTATACGTAAGTCACACAGACTATACAAAGAAATACCTCGGAGGCATGAATTTACTCTCCTAATTAACAAATTATAAGACTCATTATTTTAGTATTTTAGATAGAAAGAGTATATTATATAATGTAAGAGAATCAATCAATCAATAGTATACAACTTTACTCAAACTTTTTTCTTTTGCTGCGGAAAATGCTCTTAGGCATTCCGTGGGGAAGGGGGGCTACTCAGGCTTTTCCCGCACGAAAGAATAACCCATCCCAACGTCGGAAATTTGCAATGGGGTGGGGTTTCCATCCTCACCCTTTGTCCCCGCTGCTCTTTTGTCTCCTCTTATAAGAGGGGTACAAAGAGCAGCCCCTCGTTTCAATTGGCTCCGCTCCAAGTGCTGGGTTCACCTTAGGCTTCTGAGCCCCACCGCCACGGCAAGGCTTGAACCATGGTGGGGAACTTTGTTCAACCATATGAAACACCCCCATCACAAAATTCCAACACAATATCCTTATTTAAAATAAGTAGATTGATAAGATAAATAATGTAAGCCATTAATTACGCTAGGCTTACTGTAAGTGCCTATATCAAGAAAATCTTCAGTTTGCCAGATAATAGGTGTAATATCTAGTTATATTTCTGACTTTGCTTGTGTAGTATCCCATTTTAAAATCGTAGGTTCTATATTATTATTATAATATAAATAATATAATAATAAAATCAATCCTTATGTGCCCCGCTGCTGGGCACGGGTCCCTCCTCGTAATCAGGCCAGGAGAGTGTTGGGCCATAGTTTCCGATGCGCTGGCCCAATTCGGGTTGGTGAACTTCACACACCTTCAAAGACTTAATCTCATCGGAGATGCAGGTTTCCTCACGATGTTTTCCTTCCTTGGCTAGCGAGTGATGGTCTCATGTTCAAGTGCACGTAGAAATTTAGTAAAACCTATTTCAAGGCATCACAGGGGTCAGGATTGAACCCGGACCTGTCACTCAAGAGGCCGAGCCCACACTATTAAAACCATAAAATAAATATTGAAAAAGTAAAGTTAGTAGGTAGTTTCGTTTTGATGGCTGGCATGTCTGTAAGTCACTTTTAGTTTCGACGAAACAGAGCGATCGCGGGATCGAATTTTGCCAAGAGTACATAATTTATATGTAGATTTTATTTCTGTTACACAATCTATTTCTATTAATCACGAGACTGAAGCAAATCGGAATATTTTCCATGATTTTTCTTTTATTTCGTCAACAAATCATTAGGCAATGTCGAAATATCAAGCTTCGCGAAATAAAAGTGAAAAACATGCCAAATACCTAAATAAAACATGCTAAATAGTTTTAATGTAATTGCCAAACTTTAACTCTTGTTTAAGGACTATAATTACGTGATTTTACGTTCCGTGTTCGTTAATTTTTTCTTTTTTTTCAGTCAACATTAAAAGAATGGAGATTGGCGTTTTGGATATGCCTGGCTGTTCTGGTGGTCACCAATATCATTTACCTCATCTTCGCGAAAGGGGAGCAGCTCTGGTGGGATGATGTCAAGACCCACGGCTATCCCGAGGGATGGAAACATGGTCCTCTACCCCAGCGCAAAAACGACTCGGAAAAAGCACAAACGGAAAATTCGAAACAGAAAAATTGAACAAGCCTGTGATGTTATTTATAATTTTGATTCTACGTTAAGTTAAGATTATTAAAATATGAAAATTGATGTATTATTTTATTTTGATTACTTTTTTAATTTGAACTGCACACTAGTCCAAGAGCCACCGGCCGGTGATCGGTTAACATAATTAATTTATTAAAAAAACTCATTTGTTTCGTTATGTTTTCGTTGCTTACTCTGCGAGAACTCGCCTTCATTACATACTTTGAGATTACTTGTGCAAGAAATATCAAAATTATGAATTGAATTATATGTATAATGATAGTACAGAAATTTTAGGTCAAATACTTTGTAGTCAAAGACCAATAAAAATGTATGGCGTCATTTTGTCCAAAAAATTGTGATGGTTTCGATTATAATTTTACCACATATTTGATATTTATATATCTAATATAACATCTGGAGTCAATATTTCACCAAACTTGTTTTTCTACCGAAAGTACTTTTAAAATGGTCCCAATAGAACAAGGATAGGATATTGTTTTCTAATGTTTACGCGAATTTCACTCATTATAATGAAACACTTTTTTACGGATTTTATCGCGGTTTATTAAGATTTTTACATATAGCTGATTTAAAACTCCGTCGCTACACTAAGTCTGCCATCTGTGAACATAGTCTTGACAAAGCTCGCCATTATATCAGATTTGATAAACCACAAGTCCTCGCAAAAGAACACCGATTCCAACCAAGGATGATCCGTGAGGCTATTGAAATTAAAAAACATCCTAATTTCAATAGAGAAGATGGCTGGCTCTTACCACCTGCTTGAGATCCCATTATTAATATTATCAAATCAAAATCCAAGCATAATATGTCACAGATTAAAGATACAGTTAGCACTTTCTGCGTAGATAGGACTAACCAAAATATTGATGTATCATAGGGTAGTTTCGAATAACTTTGTAACATTAGGACGTATGACACCTCAGTCCTCCCGTGACCATGGTTGCTGTAAAGTATCCGAAACGTCGGGCTTGTAAAAATCTTAATAAACCGCGATAAAATCCGTAAAAAAGTGTTTCATTATAAGGATAGGATAGCAAATAAATTAGTTCAGTGAAAAAATAAACATACTCGTTAGTTAGCTCATCTTTATCTGTATACGAATACATAGATATCTTGTGTCATGGCGTTTATGAGCGCACTCTTGCGAAACTGCTTAACCGATTTTTATAATTTTTGTCACGTATTTGGTATGGGAATAGGTCGTAAATTATATTTTAAACCGCTACTATGCCGTCCATATCCAGAGGCAACACTTATAATAAAAATGTGTTAAAAAATTACTTCTTTATTTTTAACACATTTTTTTTAACAACCAAAATATTAACTAGAAATAATTTATATGAGGGAACTACTTGTGCCAGGGCAGCTTGTATTATATAAAAAATCGACTTCTGTATGTTTGTGGTAGCGGAATTCTAAAAAGATGGGTTCACGTGATATACAACGTTACTCTGTATAAAAAGTTGCATTATAAATAATTTTTATCACAAAACGGACGGAAACTGGAGCCACAGAAAAGCGTGGGAGGGCTTTATAAAAATATAATATAGTGTTTTATAGAAAATATACATAAATACCATACCAGGTTAATTTTTTTTTGCAAAGACTTATTTTTACTTTCTGTGTAACAATATTTAGTATCATCATCGTTATAAAAAAATCATCTACTGTTGGACATAGGCCTCTTTCTATAAACGCCAAGATTTTTATTTATACCATAGGAGGGCAAACTAGGCGGAGACTGTGCTATTTTCTATATCCAACCACATTTGACAATGATCTATGTACAGTGAATGGATCCTCGTTGAATTATGAGTATAGGAAGTAGGAACTATAGTTTTTTTCATATTATTTGGATAGGAAAACTGGCCCACATGCCACCTGACGGTTAGGGTCGACTTTGCCCATAAACATAAACTAATTTTCCTGGAACTAGCCCATCTTGACACTTAAGATGTTAAGTCTCGGTGCCATTAATTACACTGCCTGTCTTGCCCTTCTCTCCGAAACACAGCAAAGCTGTTTCACGGGAGAAATAAGCAATATGGTGGTACCCATGCAGCCGGGAGCGCGGCACAGCGCATCCGTCCTACCGGTAGAAACAAGCAAGATAGTGGTACCCATGCAGCCGGGAGCGCGGTACAGCGCATTCGTCCTACCGGTAGAAACAAGCAAGATAGTGGTACCGATGCAGCCGGGAGCGCGGTACAGCGCATCCGTCTTACCGGTAGAAACAAGCAAGATAGTGGTACCCATGCAGCCGGGAGCGCGGTACAGCGCATCCGTCTTACCGGTAGAAACAAGCAAGATAGTGGTACCCATGCAGCCGGGAGCGCGGTACAGCGCATCCGTCTTACCGGTAGAAACAAGCAAGATAGTGGTACCGATGCAGCCGGGAGCGCGGTACAGCGCATCCGTCTTACCGGTAGAAACAAGCAAGATAGTGGTACCCATGCAGCCGGGAGCGCGGTACAGCGCATCCGTCTTACCGGTAGAAACAAGCAAGATAGTGGTACCCATGCAGCCGGGAGCGCGGTACAGCGCATCCGTCTTACCGGTAGAAACAAGCAAGATAGTGGTACCCATGCAGCCGGGAGCGCGGTACAGCGCATCCGTCTTACCGGTAGAAACAAGCAAGCTAGTGGTACCCATGCAGCCGGGAGCGCAGCACAGTGCATTCCTCCTACCGGTAGAAACAAGCAAGATGGTGGTAACTATGCTGTCCGGAGCGCGGTACAGCGCATCTCTCCTATCGGTAGAAACAAGCAAGATGGTGGTAACTATGCTGCCCGGAGCGCGGTACAGCGCATCCCTCCTATCGGTAGAAACAAGCAAGATGGTGGTACCTATGCAGCCGGGAGCGCAGCACAGTGCATTCCTCCTACCGGTAGAAACAAGCAAGATAGTGGTACCCATGCAGCCGACACACATCCCTTCCACCGGTGCACACCGGTGGGAGGATTACTATAGTATTTGCACTGACACTAAATACAGAAGAAACCATATACGATGCTAGTTATCAAAAAAACAGCTAGTTATTGAATAAATTAAATTTATAAACTAACTTTAAAAAATCTGCAAAAATAAATTATGAAGAATTATAAATGTGCTGAGTCTCGATAAGAATCATTTAACAAAATATTTAAAGAACCTATTTCTTTATTTTAACGCCATCCTTATCAATGTGTTTCTATATTGAAATTCATGAGTATGGAAAATATTTACGAAAATAATCATTTGACATACAAATTAGTATATTGTCTATTGTAGAGTTTACCGATGACATATTATATCTCTATTAAACTACAAGACGTGTAGTTTTAACTCTTTTATAAAAAGTTTCTGAAACCTTTTTTCAGTAAAATAACAATTTTAATAGAATATGTTTGGATATTTTTCAGTCATTGCTTTCAGTTATTTCAGTTATTAAATTGATTGCAACTGCAACCTTCTTGTAGAAACTAAAGTCTTATTGAAATAAATAAAGATTATCAACATCTCACTGGTAAGTTCCGCTAGTGTTCTATATTTTTATGTTAGTTGATAGGCAAAGGAAGACCCCCTTAAAGGTAAGCATGTAGTGTCACCCATGACGTCACCTGTGGTTTTTTTTTGTGCGTAATAGTAATGCCGAGTGGTGGTATGGTATGGTTTTTGCAAGAGGTAGTGCCAACCCCCAAGAGGATAAAGTTTTATATAAAACTTTTCATTCCTTGGACATGTTTGCACGAAATCAAATTCATATCAATACATTTTATCGATACAACATTTTTTTTTGAAATATTTTAAGTATGTATTTCGAGTCGTAAATATTTATTTTCTTTAAGTTTTTTCAAAAAGTAGTATTACCTACGTGCCGTGCCTACTTTGAACACTATTGTGATGTTTATTCTTAAGACAAGTTTTTGAAAAAACTTCTTTTATGAAATATTTACCTCCCAAAATACATACTTAAAACATTCCTTAAAAAATTGTATATTGATCATAAACATATTAATTTATAAATACAATTTTAGATATATCGTATAATGTATCTGAAATTGATGATAAAATCGATTTCACAATCAATAGTATTTTTAATACAGGCAATAACTGTGATCTGTCAAATGTTTAAAACAATCAGCAACCGTGACATGTAAGCTCAAAAGACAAAAACTAGAAAGAAAAAAAATATTTTAATTGACTGTTCTCTTGATAGTAGAGGGGATATAAAACAATATTATTGTAATTGTCTAGTAGGGAAAAGAACAGTGGGTTGTTGTTTGTCATGTAATATCAATAATATGGTACCTAAGCTGGGTCAGACATCAAGAGAATTTGATATCACCTGGACAGTATTTAGATGATATTTTAATTGTTTACGATGAAGTTGATAATAAATCAATAAAAAATAAAATGTTTTTAATTCAAACTCGTCTTCTTGAATATTAACCGTATGAAACATCTTAGATCTAGTTGGATGTTGGTTGGATGGCGTCATTAATTATTTCCCTACAATAATATCTGGTATATTCTTTGTTATATCTAATCTAGAACGAGTTCTTATAATTATTTTCCTAAAGTAACAGTAGAATATGGAGACTAAGAATAATTTGTAAACAAGCTAGAATATAATTTTTTGTTCAATCAAAAACACCCTACAACTTTTTTCTCCCATGGATCAGTCATGAAAATTTTAGTTTTTTCGAACAAGTATGAGCATATAAATAAAATGATGAAGTAATTGTTACTGTAACGTCGGGCCCAACTTTCTATGAACTTTTGCCCGTCTCCTTTGCACAATTATATTTTCTCTTATGACGCAGGCGTGCATACCTATAAGAAAGATTTTTTTAATTCAACACCCGAGTGGTTGAAATAGGCGATAAACTTTTACAAATTTTGACATATTTTGACATATTTTGCATAAAATTCTGTATAAATTAAGTATGGCAAAAATGAAGTGAAGTGAGTAAAATTGGGGATGAAAGTTTTAATAAAAGGCAAAAATAATTAACTTACCCCCAAATGAGTATTTGAAACGAATCTTAAATTTAAGACGTACTTAAACTCGTGTTGTCCCTCTTTTTTTCTTTGAATCTGACACATCGTAACATGAGTAATTTAAGTACGTCTTAAATTTGAGATTCGTGTGAGTATTTGGGGGTTATACAATCAACACACAGGCTGTCCTTAAAACTAGAAAATTGGAATTTTGCACACGTATTCCTTACATTATGAAGGCATCCATTACTGAACAATTTTCTCGAAATTCGATCCCCAAAAGTGTGAAATAGTGAATAAAAGTTTGTATGAAACTTTTTATTCCTTGAATATATTTGCATGAAATTTCGTACGAATTGCGTATGACAAAAATAATTATTTACATATAAATTTCAGCGTTTTCTACCCCTAAAAATCCTACCCCTAAGAGCGTAAAACACGAGTGTTTTTTTTAAATAAACGCACAAGCTTTAGGGCTAGAAATTTAAAATTTCGCGCACGTAAATTTCTGCTATGGCGTAGGCATCCACTAAGGAAGGATTTATCAATAATTCAACTCCAAAGGGGGTGAAATAAGAGACAAAAGTTTGTATGACACTTTTCATACATACGACATATTTGAATGAAATTTCGTTTGAATTAACTCTTAGGGCTAGAAACCTAAAATTTCGCCTCTTATGACGTAGTAAGGATGAAAGGGGATGTAAGTTTATATGGAACTTTATATTCCGTTAAAAGACTCACAGAGACAAGTATTTTTTTTTATTGAACCTCATACGTTTTAAGTATTTTGTTTTGTGTTTGCACGTTTACCTATACTTATTCGTAAGGTTTAATAATAATAATAATAATAATTCCCTCAAATGGATTTTTTAAATTAATTAAGGTTTTATAATAAGTATTTAAATTAATAAGGGAATATAATTCAATTATATATACTTAGCTGTTGTTATTGTTGACGTTCACTACGGAAGATCTGCATTCAGCAGTGGACGGATATAGGCTGATAACGATGCTGATGATGGCGATTAGTTGTTGGGTTAATTTATTTATTAGGGATAATTTAATTATCTCTCCATGGCCTATTATTAAAATAAACAATTTTTGGTTAAGACTTTCTTTTTTTTTTCACTTATTTAGTCGTGGAGTTTATTTATTAATCTTTGGAATGGGTAAATTGTATCTCTTTTTCATAAATATAATATTAAGTAAGGTAAAATATCATACCTAGGCAGATAGTAATTTACATAATAGATAAAATGCCTCACATGGTTTATTCCAATACCACCAGCGAAAACACTTGATCTATTTCTTAATCTACAATAAGGACTTAGCGAAACAAATACATACTACGTCTTAACACGTTTTTATAACATTATACAATTTAGTAACTTATTACCAATTATCAATAATATATCACTCTAAAGGTATTAAAAAATAAACTGCCATGCCTAAACTTGACCTTATACATCCGGTAGTGACAATGAAATTAAACTTTATTACACACTATTTCATTTAAAATAAATTCCGTCTCTAAGACAAGGAGATATTCTTTAAAATCGCTTGACAAATACCACGCCAGCTCTACTTTATAACTTTTCCTGATTAATTTTACCTTAACTAGTGTTTCCTAATGGTCAGCTGAAGACGTACACCGAATAAGTTAGTACAGTTGTGATAGAAATTGTGTTAAAATAATTATTTTATCACCAGATCCTGACACAATGTTAGTGGGATGGAGATTAACGTTATCCAAATGTAAGTAACTTTTTTTAAAAGTAACTATTAATTACATAAATAAAAGATGTGGGATAGATATTTATTTATTTATATACGCGTTTCTTTTCTGAATAAATATTGATGAAACAACCAACAAGTCTAGAAAAATGTGTATATAAAATAAAAAATAGTTTCAATATTTTTATACAATAAGTGAAATAAATAAATTATCATAGTGTGAATAAAAAGCAAGTGAAAATGACACGGCATGTCACCAAATGTTATCATGCAAAGACATGATCATGACACTAATTGATGATTAAATTGAATAGAATCATTGACGGATATAGTTTGATGTAGGTGTTATTAGGCATTTATTGTACAGAATATTATTAATGAGCATTTAATTAATACTTCTATGACTTTTATTTGATTACTAACTGTTGCCCGCAGCTTCGCCCGCGTATCCGGACTGATGATAACCCTTTAATACGACGATTATTTTACTTTTTTTATATCTCTAAAGGAAACGTTTTCAATGTAAGTTCCCAAGGGGCATACATTTTTCCGACTCTTACAATAATTGTCCTTATATCATCTTACCCATTTACACAAAATCTTGGTAAATAATATATGATATTATGTCTCAATAATTACTGTATGTCATGAAACTTGAAAACAGTATGAAAATCCAAAAAAAAAAACAAAAACGAGTTGAGCCCTTACAGACAGCGTTTGAGGACTTGGTATTGTATTATGTAATGATGATAAGGATTAATGCCGTATTTGTGTAATTATAGCTTTTACATTACATTACCGCTTTATAATTGGGATTTTTTTTTTTTAAGTATTAAAATGGATACTTATAGTAGTATGTTATCTTTACGATATTGACATATTTGCCATCGCGGACTTTTGTAGGCATATTTAGGATACACAATTCTACCATACATTACACTAACTAGGTACTTGGAACTTTCGGAACCCCCGGCTCGGACGCGAGGTGTGGCGTCACGTAGTGCCCGCGCCCGCGTTCCGTTCAAAATCATCGCGACGCATTATTTTAATTTTGCTATATCTCCTAAGGTATTAATTTAATTTGCATGTTGTACGGGGAAAAAATAGTCTTCATGAAATGCTCAAGCCAACTAACAAATTTAAAATGATAACGATCTAAGCCGTATTTGTGTATAAAGTATAAAAATGTATTTACATAGTTTGTTATCGTTAAGAGATAGTCAAATGCCATCGCAGACAATTTTCTGTAGACCTGTTAAGGATAGGATTCCACCATAGATTATTTTGTTATATCTCAAAGGGCGTTTGCGTTACAATCTCCCAAACGGCCTATTTTTTCGCGACAGTCCCGCAGACTTTCCATTCCCGTGGGAGTACAGGGATAAATTATAGCCTTTATGTTATTCTGATGTATAATCTATGTTATTTTAAAGTAAAACAGAACAGACCCAAAAATGCTGATTCTCGCTTTTATCGATCAAAATTATCGAGTTGATCATATATATATAATTGTATCATACAAACATACTGACAAACATTTACAAATATTCGAAGTTTTATATATTATTATGTCAAATTACTTCATTTTATATTTATATTATTATATATGTTATTCAAGTTATATATTGGCATTATATGTAAGATGTAAGGGCCAGTGGATAGGCTGATGATGATAGTAAAAATAGTTACATTATTTCCAGTATTCATCATACCGCAGAGGTATGTGTTCGCCATTATGGCGCTGCTGGCTACAGCGAACGCCTATGCCATGCGAGTGTGCTTGAACCTAGCCATCACACAAATGGTGAGGCGGACGGTGGCGGTGGAAGGTGATCCCAACTATGACCCCGACGCGTGTCCAGATCTGAATGTAGTTGCTAACAAGACCCTGCTGACCTTTAATGATTACTTAACAAGAGATGACGAGGTAAGACTATTATATCGGGAAGGGAGGGTCGACTAAATAGGTGGGAAGATTTCACATTCGTTCCTTTAAATCGTAGTTGAATGTAAGTGGTCTCTGGATCAGCCATCTTGGCATTCATTGAAAGAGGTTTATACTCAGCTATGGTCAGGAAACGGTGGATAAAGATGATGATGATGATGACGAAGACTAATATAGGAGGGAAGCGCTGTGCCTTCTCCCAGCTGCATGGGTACCACCATCTTGCTTGTTTCTCCCGTGAAACAGCTTTGCTGTGTGTCGGAGAGAAGGGCAAGACAGGCAGTGTAATTACTGGCACCGAAAATTAATACACATAAAATCTTGTTTCTCACCAGTCATCGATAATTACAGATTTGGTCGTTTAAAATTGCACACAATATAATATTTACATCCCTTAAAGCAAAAATAACTTAAATTGTTTCTAAATAATATTTATAAATCCTGCTTATAATATGTTAACGACGTTCCTTCCTTTTAATAGTGTTTTTGTTAACAAATGTTAATTCTTTTACGAATTTTACCCACCATTATAAGAAAAGATATTAGCAAGGCTAGTTTCATAACTGGCTGAGCTTGTAAGCTCATAAACGATTAGCTGTGGGTATTAACCGTAGTAAATCTTGGTGCCAACGCATTGTCTCAATAAAATAGTATTATTTTGCATAGTATGAAAACGTATATTATTTACTCAACTTAAGAGATAAGATACGTAGTTAAAACCTTTATTGTTGTTTTCGCAGAGATTTGAATGACAATGCTGTATAATTAAGAAAGGTAGCGATATTTTATTGAACGCAAATAAAAGCATATACTGTTTAATAGATGTGTTAAGTCTTCGTTGATAAGGAACTAGGCCAGTCGCGAACATGAAAATGGTCAATAGGTATACCTATACCTATAATACGGTAATTTTATACCAATATAAACCTGTATATTGATTACCGTGTTTAGGAAGATTTTAATGTGGACAAAACCACTGTGTGTTTTAGTCGCATAATCATAACAGGCGGTGAACTGTCCCTTATCAAAATATATAATTATGAATTGTATGACAATAATTAAAGGAATCTATAATAGATTATTACATATAATATAATAGATATATAAGAGGTCTTTAAGACTTTAAGCTGGTCAGAATGTGACATAAACATTAACGGCGAGTATCTCTCACACCTTCGTTTCGCCGACGCTATCGTTATATTGGCCGAGTATTGGCCGAGTCGCTGGAGGGTTTGCCGAAACGGCGTCTCTAAATTTACGACTGGTCCGAAAGTTTGCCGTAGCCCAACGTGCAATGGGGCGTGCTATGCTGGGTGTTTCTTTGGCAGATAGGATCCGAAACTAAGATATCCGCCAGAGAACTAAAGTTACAGATATCACGCGAAGATTAAGCTCGTTGAAGTGGCAGTGGGCTGGTGACACACTCAGGAGAACGGATGACCGATGGGTGAAGGCCGCGTTTGCGTAGACGAAGAGTTGGTCGGCCATTAACCAGGTGAGAATACGATCTCCAGTGGCCGGTCCGTGTTAGATGCGAGTGGCAAGGGATCGGTCGGCTTGGCCTTCTTTGAGGGAGGCCTATGTTCAACAGTGGACAGATAGAGGCTGATGATGATGATGATAATAGATTATGTCTATTACTTTACCGTAAGTTCATATAGGGTTCAGTCATTGTAATAAGCGCTTCCGATTATCGTACGTGATCCATTTTTCATCACAATATGTAATGATTCGATTTAAAATTCCCTCATTATTGGTAGTTAATAGAATCAGGCGTTACTTTGCGGAAATCCATTATATAAGATTACTAATCGTAGAGTCTACATCCTGAGGATGCCTCGGTGAAACGTGCGTAGATTGTTTGGTGGTGGTCTTTTACTGTGGTTGTGGTGCATGTGGGGGTGGTGGTGCATGCGAGTGTACGCATATGCAGTGTGGGAAAGGAGGGCGGTGCTATATGCATGCATATGCGTGCACTCACACATTTGCTGTAAAGACTGCGTGTTTCGCGGGATAATTGCTAATTCATATAATATAATTTAATATCCCTCATTATTGTATAGGTTGAGTAGTGAGTAATATAACGCCGTCGTAGCGCGTTTGTCGGTTTGCTTTCAAGCTTTTTTACCTTCTCAGTTTGCTTATCAAGTGGATTAAAACAGTTTTATCAATAGCACCGCAGCCTGCAGCTAACTTGTATGTAGTTTGTGATGGGTCCGCTTCCACAATTATAAGCCTCCAATTCTTCATTATCAACTTTGGTCTTCGGCCGTCCATGGGGCTTCTGCAAGTCGACATTTCTAAAATGACACACATCATTAACCCTTCGAACCGTTTCTGCAGCACTGTTGTAACTAGTACTCGTAAATAACACGATATTTAAATTTTTCTATTTTGTAAACTGTGTGACGTACAGATAAAAACAAAAAAGGAAAAAAAAATGAATTACGGTTTTTGAAACGCAAATGCATGAGTAAATATCTGTACGAATTTGAATTTGGAATTCTTTACCAGACAGGAAATATTTGAGATCAAAGTGGCCAATACGATAAAACACCAATTTTATAATATGTAAGGACCTAATATATTATGTACTTAGATTACTTTTCCCTAAATTCATATTTATCTTATACATATTGTGAGCGAAGATGGTCTAGTCTAGTCGGTAGCTCGGCCTTTTGAGCGGAAGGTCCAGGTTCGATCCTGACTCTGTTTTGCCTTGAAATGTGTTTTTCTAAATGGCTCCGTGCACCTGCACATGAGACCATCGCTTCTTTACCGGTGAAGGGACCATCGTGAGGAAATCTGTATGATTGGTGAGATTAAAAGTCTTTGAAGGTGTATGAAGTTCACCAAGCCGTATTGGGCTAGCGCATCCGTTTCGCGAAGAAGACTCGTGCCCAGCACATATTAGGGTTGATATTATTATATTATATCTCTAAGTTCATATTAAAAATTGTTTCGTGCTGTTAGAGCTGCATAAATTTGCTATTAATTGCTAAATACGTTGGTTTATGCGAACATACAAAGATCTCAACCACTTAAAAAAATCGATGTAAAGGAATCTACGTACCGATATTTGTATTATATTATGTTCTCTCTCTCTATTAAAGAGCTTTACTCTTGTCGGTGGGGTAGTCGCCAATCCTTCCATCACCCCGCCAATATCCCTCTCCTTTATTTGTTCCATATAAATTCTCCTCGGTCTACCTATACATATTATGTTACGCATCTAATATCAAATAAGTAATTATTATTTTATTATTATTTTAGTATTACATTATAAAATGTTATAATTTATTATACCATGTATTATTTTGCAGCCAATATTATTCGATTGGAGTGAAGCGACACAAGGATTGCTTTTGAGTTCATTCTACTACGGCTACGTTCTCACGCACATCCCCGGTGGGATGTTAGCGGAGAGATATGGAGGGAAATGGGTTCTGGGACTGGGTCTACTCTCGACTTCCATCTGCACCTTCATCACGCCGTACACCGTCAAGCTCGGTGGTGCTAAAGCTTTGTTCGCATTACGTGTTGTAGAAGGATTTGGAGAGGTACGTTTGAAACTATTGATTGCGTTGGATAAATTGCGAAATAGCATCGTGTAATAAGGGTTTTACATAGTATAATAATATAGCAATTAACTTTTATAATATTAACTTTCAAATTTAGTTAGAGTTTAGAAAAACGAGAATACACACAGTATAATCAGGAAAATAGTACTTTGAAGACATTGTAGATTTTATTTTCAGATATTTAGGTATTTTACAGAGTAGTCTTGTCTTAATAATAATAATCTTAGTATACAATATTATAATATTCTCTTTTCTCGCTCTCTCATAAACATATTACATTAATATGGTATAGATACATGAGTAGACATGAATTATAGAGTTTAGCAGATATAATGTGGAATTGTCTCCTGGCATTTTTGTTTTAGCTAAGGGTACAGATGCTACATGTAGCTTTCTTCTCCTGTCGATAAGTTCCGGTCAGTACGGTAGTGACTTGTGCTACAGAAGTAGTAGTTCAGGATGTAGTAGAAATCGTTAAAGTTTATTAGTAGGAAATTTATATTGTTTTAATTATATTACTTTAAGTATCGATCTCTGGGCCCTTTCTAATACCAAAAAATTAGTCTTAATTGAACCTCCATTTTATCAGCAATATTATGTTTAATTTTTTTAAATACCCATATTAATTTGCGGACTCTAGTCATCATTAGTTCAACTTGTCGATGCCAGCTTAAATACTGGTCTACTGTAATTCCCAAATATTTTATTTATTATATTCAATGTCTCACAGGAACAGGAGAATTATTTATCGAGGGCTTTGCAATTATGACATTTAATTTGGAAATCTTGGTTGGTTGGCTACTAATGTTATTCGTAAAGCACATTTAATTTGTTTCTACTGTATTAAGAGTCCTACTCAGCTAGTTTGCCACCAGAGATAGCCCATTTTCAACAGCTCTACGTACCATCCCCATGTATTCTCACTAAAAACTATGGCAATGTCGTCTGCATAGCAGAAAACTTTTCCACTAGCAAAATTCATGTTATACGAGCTGTTTATATAAATTAAGAATAGTGTGGGACCCAACACACTCCCCTGTGGCACACCATAGGATAACTGCGTAAACCGTCGCTTGTTATTATATCTCGTCATGAGGCAACAACTTTTGGCGAACGAATTGCTGGCGTTCCTGTAGCAGAAGCTGGACGTGATGGACGAGCTGTCCGCTGTTCAGGTTTGCTCAACAAACTTCAGCAAAGATGACATCGCCGCTGCCAAGCTGCTGCTATACAGGTCATTAAACAAGACTGACCAGATGGTGTTCCGCTGGCGTGACGGGACAAAGGAGAGTGTGCAGGACATAATCACGCTGCTAAAGGAGACCGACCCCGACGACGTCCGACGTTTGTGTCAAAGGACTTGGGAAAACTCCCTCCTGTTAATCATGTTTACGTCACGAGCCTCCTGAAGGACATCGGCTTTCTGAAGACTAGCCTAATGGAAGTGCAGAAGAGACTCGATGAATCCCAGTATACTATTGCTGATTTGCGCAATGAACTCACAGATTTGCGTAAATCGGTAGTAGTAACACAGCGAGAGTGCAGCTACTGGAGTCGCCCCGCAACGTCAACTTCAAGGCGTTCGGGGTGCGAGTGACGACATGTTTGCTGTACCTTGTCATGCAGGAGGACTTTTGGCCCCACTTTTGTTCCGTCGCTTCCGCAAACAAGTTCCATCAAAACGCGATGACTTAAATGCAACATGGTTTTAAGTTTTATTTACTAACATTTTACATTGTTTATAATTATGTATGTTTAGGTTATAAGACTGAAAATGAAGGTTTATTATTATTATTATTATTATGTTTTTACATCCATGTTCTCAGAGATAAGGGAAGTGCAATAACAGCGTCTTCTGTAGAAGTCCCACATTTAAAATCATATAGTGATTTTGAAATAATTTCATTTTTTTAAATAATTTATAAGCCGGATGTTCAACTTTTCTAAATTTTTTAAATTGTTGTTAATACTGAAATAGGTCTGTAATTATTACTAGTTTTGTCTTTGTCACCTCCTTTATACACGGGCGTAACAATGGCCTGTTTTAGTACTGTGGTAAAGATACCATCTCAAAAAAAGTTGTTGGCTAGTTGAGTTATGATAGGAACAACTTCTAGGCTAGCTTAAGAAAAGGTACCTGAATTCCGTCCCAACCTGGTGTGCTACTAGTTTTCAATTTTATCAGGACTTCGTACACTTCTTTTTCGTTAGTCTCTGTGAGCAACAATTATGAATTTTGGATTATATAGCTGTATAATATATCATTTAGCTCTGGTTGAAATGTCTGATTTGCAAGGATTTCTTCAGCTAACCCAACAAAAAGCTAAGCCCAACTTCTAAAAATAGATGTTGACAGAGTTTACAGATTCATGAGGTGTTAATTTTTTAAAATCTAATAGTTTCAAATTATGTGCCCTGTGCCCATTTCGTTCTGTTATACAGTTTATTGATTTCCAAAGTTCTTTAGGATGATTTTCGTGTTTGGGTAGTTGCTCTTTGTAGTATATTTTATGTTTCAGCTTTTTGATTAAGTTATTACAGTGATTACAATTTGTGCAGTAAATTATTAAAAAAAATATATTCCCTTGATCTAGTTTTTACCTTTTTGCATGCTATTTCTGTTTTTTATGCAGCGTAGAATGCCTGATTTTTTCCAAGATTTCAATATCCGGGTTTTAGATGCAATTTTTGCTGTTAATGTGGTGTCTTTTATACAATTTATTAATTTATTTATGAGAAGTTTTGTTTCAGTGTTAGCATCAACAAGATTCAATAGGTTTATCAACTAATAGCCTATCAATAGCTTTACAAAAGTCTAAGGTTGTTTTGTATTTACGGGAATTTTTATTTATTTCAGAATGTCATAATTTTAAGAAAACCATACTGTGGTCAGTAATTGGCTAAGTTGTTGGCTAGTTGAGTTATGATAGGAACAACTTCTAGGCTAGCTTAAGAAAAGGTACCTGAATTCCGTCCCAACCTGGTGTGCTACTAGTTTTCAATTTTATCAGGACTTCGTACACTTCTTTTTCGTTAGTCTCTGTGAGCAACAATTATGAATTTTGGATTATATAGCTGTATAATATATCATTTAGCTCTGGTTGAAATGTCTGATTTGCAAGGATTTCTTCAGCTAACCCAACAAAAAGCTAAGCCCAACTTCTAAAAATAGATGTTGACAGAGTTTACAGATTCATGAGGTGTTAATTTTTTAAAATCTAATAGTTTCAAATTATGTGCCCTGTGCCCATTTCGTTCTGTTATACAGTTTATTGATTTCCAAAGTTCTTTAGGATGATTTTCGTGTTTGGGTAGTTGCTCTTTGTAGTATATTTTATGTTTCAGCTTTTTGATTAAGTTATTACAGTGATTACAATTTGTGCAGAAAATTATTAAAAAAAATATATTCCCTTGATCTAGTTTTTACCTTTTTGCATGCTATTTCTGTTTTTTATGCAGCGTAGAATGCCTGATTTTTTCCAAGATTTCAATATCCGGGTTTTAGATGCAATTTTTGCTGTTAATGTGGTGTCTTTTATACAATTTATTAATTTATTTATGAGAAGTTTTGTTTCAGTGTTAGCATCAACAAGATTCAATAGGTTTATCAACTAATAGCCTATCAATAGCTTTACAAAAGTCTAAGGTTGTTTTGTATTTACGGGAATTTTTATTTATTTCAGAATGTCATAATTTTAAGAAAACCATACTGTGGTCAGTAATTATAGTGTTTAAAATATTTATTAAGGCAGTATTTTTTATCTAATTTTAATATAAGGTATTTTAATATTTAATTGATTAATATTTACATTTAAATTAAATGCCAACTGTTATTGTGTATCTATTTTATCTGTTAATTTTTTACTATCAGTTCCTGTTAACTTATTGGGCACGTCAGCTACACCTAAATTTGTCACAATTTAAACAAAATGTATTGATTTTGACAATCCTATCCAAACTTTTTGTGTCATGCAGTCATGAAGTGCTTTAAACCTTTAAATCTAATTGCTAAAAGATATTACTTTTATATATGGTTGGGTTATGAGTTAGTAAAATATTATCATGAGATGCTGGGAAAACCTTTTTTGTTTCTTACAAGTAATAAAGACTAAAAATCTTTTTTTTATGTTAGTGGGATAGGCAAATTAGCAGACGTGCCACCTTATGATAAGTGATCGACGTCACCCATGAACATAAACTAGTTTATCTGGAACGAGCCCAGGCAACTTTTATGTGTTGCCTATCCTGAGACATAAGATGTTAAGTCTCGGTGCCAGTAATTACACTACCTGTCTTGCCCTTATCTCCGAAACACAGCAAAGTTGTTTCACGGAAGAAACAAGCAATCTTTAATTTTTATATGTGTGCCAGTTTCCATGGATTATTTTTATTCATTAAAATTTTTCCTCAAACGTAAAAACTTAAGGAGATTCCATCACGGTATTTACCATCAAAGGTTTTTGTAGTCCTTGCTTGAATGAATGAATTATTCTTTAATGTGCATACAAACAAAAGAACATAAAGACAGAATTACAAAATATTATGTCACACAAATTTGTGTACACAAAGGCGGTCTTATTGCTTGCATAGCAATTTCTTCCAGACAACCTTTGTGTATACGATAGAAGAAAAAAAAAATACAAATATGGCAGTAACCACAAAAATTACAAACTAACAAAAAACACATCACATTAAGTAATACACATAGACAATACTAGTGCATTATATTCATTATTATTATATTTAAATAAACCTACTTACAAGTTAATACTTACAATAAACTTACATAAACCTACCTACACATGATGCATAAATAAATACATTATAAATATATATAAAAATAATATATAGTTATCAGTTATTACAGATATGCATAGGTATTATAAGTAGTCACTGACAGCACAAATCTAAATAGTGAGATTTGACTTGGTTTTTAAATGGTGCTAGATTTTTTGAAATTTTTATAATATGTAACGGTAGAGCATTCCACAAACTTATAGTAGTCCTTGCTTGATAATATGTCATCATCATCATCATCAGCCTTTATCCGTCTACTGCTGAACATAGGCCTCATTCAATAATACGTATAACAGCTATTTTATACAATAGTCACTTCCAGGGCCCAACAATGCCAGGGCTTATGGCGATGGTGTCTAAATGGGCACCAACAACAGAAAGGGCCCGTATAGGAGCGATTGTGTTTGGAGGCGCGCAGATCGGTAACATCGCTGGCTCCTACTTCTCCGGACTGGTGCTGCATGAGGGTAGTTGGGAGAACGTCTTCTACCTGTTCGGAGGACTCGGCATCGTATGGTTTATTGTTTGGGTATGTTTGCATTCGTATTTTTAGGCCAACGCAAGTAAGGCGTGATTTTGATGAATGCATGTTTTTATTTTTATATTATTATGTTTCATAGCAATGTTTAAGAAGTTTCTGATGTTTTACCAAGTCCACGATTTTATTAGGAATGAGATTTTGGACCTAATAACACAAGACTTTCTTTTAAAATACATTTAAATGTATCAATAATATTTAACTCCGTAAAAATAGTTGTTACGATTCAAATTTTGAAGCTAGTTTCGTATAAAAATTGTTGTGCCGTGCAATTTAATTGTTAAATTATGCTTACCTACTTTGTGTTGTTATTAAAACTCAATCTCAAAATAAAATACAAAGTCAATAATGATCAAAGCGACAAATGTGCCATATTTTAGAATTTAAACAAACTTGAGTTAGCGGAAAATTAAATTTGGCAGAAACATCACAAGTTCGTAACGTAATTCCGCGTAAATGTAAGCGTTCACATGTCTGTACCGTACGCAGCGTACGCATGGCATCAAATGGATCGTAGTTTACTTTGTATAATAAATATCCTCCACTGAATCCGTATGGATCGCACTCAAGTGTCACTTTCTATACAAAGAAACTACGATCCGTTTGATGCGATGCGTGCGGTGCGTACTATGCGTACGATGCGGACATATGGACGCTTACCCAAGTCCGTAAACGTAAAGTATTGGTTTTCCAGAGTCTGATTTGCTACAGCACACCCAACACGCATCCCTACATTTCGGACAAAGAAAAGATCTTCTTGAATGAGAACGTTCAAGCACTAATTCACAGTGAGAAGCAAGCCCTGGAGCCAGTGCCGTGGAGGGCTCTGTTACGTTCTGTACCTCTGTGGGCTCTGATTATTGCTGGTGTAAGTAGAAATGACTTTTTGTGATGAGGTAGGCAAATCGGGAAGAGGAGCCACTTCCAGATATACTGGTCAACGTTTTACATTAAATTTAACAATTATTTCTTTTTTCCTTTACGCCCGGCAATGCTCTAAGCCATCCCACTGGGGAGGGGGGGGGGGGCACTCCCAGGCGGGTATGTACGACTCGCTGTGCCCGAAAGATAGTAAGGTAGACGCAGCTCTACCCACTAAAACCCGGCGAGTGCTACCATTTTTTTGCCTTTGGTGAGATGCATTGCAAGTAGGTTGCCTAGTTAAATTGCGCCCGCCGTTGATAAGTGTTTATCTATTTTTCTATTGAAAAGAAGACAGGCCTGATACATATTCGAAACTGCTAATATTATATCCTGTAGTTCTTTTCAGAAAGCTCAACGTCACGTCTCAGAATAGGCAACGCATGATTTTAGCCTGGGAATGATGATGATGATGATGAAGATAATGATAATGACACCATTTGATTACTTATTTGCTAGTTGGCGACCATAACAATTGCACCCATGGGTTGCATATGTACCAAAAACAAAATGTTGTATTCGAAGCTATATATAGCTCCCTTGTAGGTTTTTTACAGCTATGATATTTGAACATTCTAGAGTTAAGTGTTTTGTTGTTAGATTGGTCACGACTGGGGATACTTCACCATGGTAACAGACTTACCAAAATACATGACTGATGTCCTGAAGTTCAATATTAAGTCTGCGGGAACGCTATCGGCGCTACCATACGTTGCTATGTGGATCGCTTCCTTCTTCTTCGGTTTTCTTTGTGATTTTTGTACCAAGAGAAAATTATATAGTATACAAAATGCAAGAAAAATGTACACTACTATTGGTAAGATTTCAATTTATAGTATGACTGGCTGTACCGCGCAGGTTAGTTTGCGAAATCGTAGCGTTTTAGTTGGATAAGGACTGATGATAATTATTTTAATGCTATATACTTTATTTTATCCATTTTCACTATATTAAGTATTTGACGACCTCTGTGGCTCAATGGTTAGCGCGTTGGCGCTCAAGCCGGAGGTTGGGTCATGGATGTACATTAAATAATAAAAATCTTATATATATATATATATATATATATATATATATATATATATTGTGTTAATAGTGGTGTGCTATGTTGACGATAATTTTACAATTGTTTATTCAGAGGCATTTTTTTATTTCAGGAAAATGATCTGCTATTTGTAATTTGTATACGTATCAAACTCAATTTAACTTCTTTATTATAACTTATATTTTTTTATAATTATATAATATCTATGGACGCTTTCACACCACGTCAATCTGGTCCCGTGGTATGTTCTCGAAGAACTTGTGTTACGGGTACCAGACAACGGAAATATATATAATGGTGTGCTATGTTGACGATAATATGTAAAATTATCGTCAACATAGCACACCACTATTAACACAATTTAACCACTGAGCATATAACCTGATAGAATATTAATGTAATCCATAAAATTTCGAAACTGGTCAGTATGTCACTGAGGTAATAGCAATTCAACCAATTAGTGATCTGCATGTACGTTCCAGTGGCCAATCATCCATCAATGGCCATTAGTCGGCCAATTAGAGTGCAGATCCGGCGCAAGGTCACAGCACAAATTTGGCGGAATTTGTCTTCATACAAATCACATAACAATATTACCGTTCTATTACGAAGATAGATAATCGAGCATATTATGCTCGATGGATTTAACTAAACTCTAACTATAAAGATGGGTTACTGGTGTGCTTTTGTTTGTTTTTTGACTTCGAATTAATTAATATAAGTATAAAATTAACAATAATGATTCCATGAAATATTTTCTTTATCCTCTCAGCTGCTACGGGTCCTGGTATCTGTATCATCTTAGCTTCATACTCCGGGTGCAACACCACGTTGGCTGTGTTCTGGTTCATAGCAGCCATGACCCTGATGGGAGCGTACTACAGTGGTATGAAGATCAACGCCCTGGACATAACCCCCAACTACGCTGGTACCATCACCGCGATGGTCAATGGCATCGCCGCTATATCTGCCATCATGACACCATACCTCATTGGTCTTCTGACTCCTAATGTAAGTATTTTAGAATTTATCTTTTGAAGTTAAAATTTCTTTTGGCGGTGCGCACACATATTTTTGTAGGGTTTAAATGAGGCTGAGCCGTCACGCTCAGAGGTGAAATACTCGATCGGATGAAGTCAGGACCGCCGAGTGTACCCGAGCGAGCAAAATACTGTCGCTGCGTAACTTCCCAATCATTGAAACAGCTGTAGAAACCGATTTAGAATTATAAACGAAATAAAATGCGACCTAATAATAATAATAATATTACCAAAGTATAACCAAAGAGATTACACTGTGATATAACTATGAAGTACAAGCGATTGCGCGATTTGATTACGTTACAGTGACATCTATTGACATAAATAGAAACCTTTTCTAAGAAACGCAATACTATAATTAATTTTGTTGTCACTTCTGTTACATTCCATGACTGGTGAGGTTAACCTTGAAGGAAAAAAATGTAAGGAGAACCTGTTTCATGAGACTACAAGTCTATAAGGGTGTGTGAATTTCACCTCTTCGAAGGGTAGTTGATAAATATGATAAAATTATAAGCATAAATCTAATTTAAAACTACGCCACATTCATAGGAATTTTGCTTACTATGCAATGAAGGATCAGGAGTTATTTATTTAAATATTGTGAATAGCCCCACCCCAAATCAGCACCAAAAAAAACCATGAAAACCATACCCATATTGATTTTATTTAAAAATTCGCGTCCACCATGTTGAACCTCGAAATATATCGTCATATTCGTAATCGGCACCCCTGAACCGTAGAAACGATACCCATGTTGATTTTTTGTAATTCGCGTCTGCCATCTTGAACCTCGAAATATATCCTCATATTCGTAATCAGCACCCCTAAAAACCATGAAAACGATACACATATTGCTTTTTTTAATCCGCGTCCGCCATCTTGAACCTCGAAATATATCGCCATATTCGTAATCGGCACCCCTGAATATCATAAAAACGATATCCATATTGATTAATGACAAAGAATGACAAAGAAAAGAAAAACAAAGAATGAAAAAGAGGGAACTTTGTTCAACCTTATGAAGCAACCCCATCACAAAATTCCAACACAAAACCTTATTTATAAGTAGATTGATAAGATAAATATGTAATGCAAGCTATTAATATTTTACGCTAGGCTTTACTGTAAGTGCCTATAATTATCAAGAAAATCTTCAGTGTGCCAGATGTGTAACATCTAGTCAAAGTGAGTCTTTGGTATTCGCAAGAGATCCGATTTTTTTTCAATTAGGCTAAAATTATTATTGTCATATTTAAATATTGTACTTCCGTGCCGTAATATTATTGTTTTTTTTTTCTTTCTTTTTTAGGTAAAACTGTATCTTTTAAAATTACAATGTTAATAACCGTGCATTTTTATGTATATAATATGTATATTTTAAAAGGCTTAAAATTTTGTTAAATCATAATATAACCATAAGAAATTGACTATGGCTGTATATCGTTTCCGATTCTATGTATTATTACTTTTTTATTTATTTTTCTTTTCCTATTTTATTATGTAAGCTCTTTTTTTTTCTTTACGCCTATTTATTTGTAATGTTCATCTGTAATGTGGTGCCATGTCTGGTTTGCTGAATTAAGTGTATTCTATTCTATTCTATTATATTTCTGACTATGATTGTGTAGTATCCCATTTTAAAACCATAATAAAATCAACCCTTATATGCCTTGCTGCTGGGCACAGGTCTCCTCTTCGTAATCAGGCCAGGAGGGTGTTGGGCCATAGTTCACCGATGCGCTGGCTCAATGCGGGGTGGTGAACTTCACATTCCTTCAAAGACTTAATCTCATCGGGCATGCAGGTTTCCTCATGATATTTTCCTTCACTGGCTAGCGAGCGATGGTCTCATGTTCAAGTTCACGTAGAAATTTAGAAAAACCTATTTCAGGCATCACAGAGGTCAGGATCGAACCCGCACCTGTCACTCAAGAGGCCGAGCCCACACTGTTAAAACCATAAATATAGAAAAGGTTAAGTTAGTAGTTTAGTTTTGATGGCTGGCATGTTTGTAAGTCACTTTTAGTTTCGACACGAAACAGAGCGGTCGCGGGATCGAATTTTGCCAAGAGTACAAAATTTGTATGTAGAATTTATTTCTGTTCCAAACTCTATTTCTATTTATCACGCAAATCAGAATATTTTCCATGATTTTACTTTTATTTCGTTAACTAACCATTAGGCAATGTCGAAAAGTGAAGAACATGCCAAATACCTAAATAAAACACGATAAATAGTTTTGATGTGAAAATTGCCAAACTTTAAATCTTGTATCGGGACTATAATTACGTGTTTTACGTTCCATGTTCGTTAATTTTTTCTTTCTTTCAGTCAACATTAAAAGAATGGAGGTTGGCGTTTTGGATATGCCTGGCTGTTCTGGTCGTCACCAATATCATTTACCTCATCTTCGCAAAAGGGGAGCAGCTCTGGTGGGATGATGTCAAGACTCACGGCTATCCCGAGGGATGGAATCATGGTCCCCTACCCCAGCGCAGAAACGACTCGGAAAAAGCACAAACGGAAAATTCGAAACAGAAAAATTGAACAAGCCTGTGATGTTATTTATAATTTAGATTCTACGTTTAGAATATTAAAATATGATAATTGATGTATTATTTTATTTTGATTACTTTTTTAAAATTGAACTAATATGCTGGTTAGCGAGCTTGTGTGTAATGTAATGATTTCTAGCACCTACGTAATTCGTACCACAATCTGAGTGTATAAGAGAAGGGGAACCGCGACGCGAAATAAAACGTTGTAACGCTGCTAGAAAGGCTTCGGCGCTGAGTGAAGATACAGGTTTCTACAACTTACGGTTGATCAGGCCGAACGTCAGTAGAATTAGGCAAAGTTGAAAAATTTGGGTAAATTAATTGCTGATTTTTTATGTAAATTGATTGCTGAAAATAATATTAGATCGTCTGCGAAGCGTAAATGCGTCAAGTTTTCACCATTTATTCTCAGTCCATTTTCATCAGGTAAAAAAAAAAAAATGGACCACAATATACTCAATCACAAAATCATACTCTTCGAAAATTAAACGAAATTTTGTCAAACGGCTTGAAGGATTGTTCATGTTAAATAGATATACTAAAGGGCGATTATCTGAAAAAAAATGAATCTTTTCCCAAACAAGTAAGGTCGAAAATATTTAATAGATCAAACAATAGTTAACATTTCTTTTTCTATGGTTGGATAGTTTAACTCGGTTTTATTTAAACTACGATTTGTACACGCTACTGGACGACCGTCGCTATTGCATAAAACAGAACCTATTGCAATACCTGACGCGTCTGTAAAAAGCTGAAATTCATTGCTTTCTGAAAAATCTGGGTACTGTAATAAAGGAGGGGAAACTAAGCAATTTTTTAATAATTCAAATGACTTGGCACATTCTTGTGTCCAAATAAAATCAGTAAATAAAAATCAGTAAAATCAGTTTTTTTCTAATAATTTATTTAAAGGGATAACTATTTCTGCGAAATTCGGAATAGAACGGCTATAATAATTTGAAAAAGCTACAAATCGTCTTACGTCGTCAGCATTTTTTGGAATTGGATAATTTTCTATATTTTTTGTTATTGCAGGGTCAGGTTCTACTCCCTCTGCACTGACTACATGTCCCAAATACAATAATTATTTAACTAAAAGTTTACACTTATTGGGATTTAATTTTAAATTAACCTCTCTCGACCTTGTAAAAATTTTAATTAAGTTTTTATTGTGGCTCTCTAAATTACGACCAATACACACTAAATCATCCATGTACAGTAGACATTTGTCATAGTTAAGACCTGATAACGCTATAGACATTGCCCTTGAAAATGCACTAGGGCTGGTTTTAAGACCCATTGGAATCCTTTTCATTTGATATTGTTTGTCAAAAGTGAAAGCATTACATTTTCTACTATTTGGATCTAATTCAAATTGATAATAACTATTTTGCAGGTCCAGGTGACTGAAATAAACAGCACCTGATAGCGAATTTAAAATTTCGACTATATCTGGAAGGGGAAAACGGTCTTCCGCAACATTTTCGTTTAGTTTGCGGGTATCTACTACAAGTCTATACTTTTTGTCGTTAGAATCGGATTTTTTCGGAACCAAAAGAATAGGACTCGACCATTCACTTGTTCTTTCTTCGATTATGTCGTCCTGTAACATTTTCTTAATTTGATTTTGAATTTCACCCTTTTGAGACTTTGGTAACTGGTATTGTTTTTTTATAAACTGGTACTGTATTAGGTTTTAATACTATTGATTGCTTATAAATGTTACATGTTGTTAAACTATCACCTTTTAAATGAAAACCGTCGGAAAATTTTGCACAAATTTTCTCAATTTCTAACTGCTCTTCTTTATTTAAATAACTTAATTTTAACTCATTAAATAACCTTTTTACTCTATCTGCATTAATGTTAGCCTTATCGAAAGAAAGTAATGAATAATCCTTCAAGTTTTCTATTTCAGGACAGAAAAGAACTTAAATTAGTAGCTTCCTCTCGTGTATTTAATATTTGAATAGGTATTTTACCATTCTTAGGCTTTGCAACACACCCAGCCATAAAACACCTTCACATAATTGTTGAGGTAAAACCACACACTCATCTTTCAGACTTGTCGATATAAAATGCAATGATTCACATCTGGGCGATAAATTAATATATTTTCCACCTCTTACACTTTATTGTAGAGGTAAACTAATTTTGTTTAATAAAGTTAAAATAACTAATTCTAAGTCCAATTTAGAGTTATACTTTTTCAAAAAATCCAAACCTAATATTCCATCGCTTTTGCAACATAACTCTCGGAAAACGTGAAACCTATGTACAAATTCCACATCCTTCTACAGAGCTCACCACATACTCCGTTTATTATTATATGTTACATTGCCTTTTTGGAAGGGAATGTTATTTCGATGCAATGTCTCGTATTTTATGGCGCTAAGTGACGCTAAGCTAAGTGAACCGTATCGACTAACCAACTGCAAGATTTGTTACCTAGTGTTAAGCAAATAGAATTATAATTACTATATGAACAAATAATGTCATGGTTATCCTATTTATTCACGAAAAAACTGGTTGATGTCAGATTTGGTAGGGGTACTAGTGCTGATATTGTGTGTATCAGGAACGAAATCGATGTTATAGTATGTAGTATCACGGATAGCATTCTTTAGACTATCATAATTTCTGGCTGAAATCATAGTACATGTGCTTGTTTTGTAACCCGGTTGCAAATCGTTTTACAGGCATTTTTTTATTCAATGGCTTAAGTACATCATACTTTTTATATCACTATCGGCCTGCGAAATAGTCATGTTAATAGATTTACAAAATATATTATTAGTTTTTGTAGCTGTAAAAGTATATTTACAAAAAAAAAAAAAAAACTATAAAAGTATTTTTTCATATCACCAACAAGGAGTTACGATAATTTTGATTTAATCGTAATTTAGCGTTCACAGATAAACTTGTTTTTACAATAAAATTCCGCCACTTGTCGCGTGTGGCGGGTGGTAGGACCCGTGATGCGACCAGATAGAAGTAGGGTTCGAAATAAGATGCTGTAGAGGTACCTTATTTTAAAGCCGAAATTTTTCTTTAGCTGACCCACGTTGCGATAGCGTATTTGTACTATTTATAAGGCCTGACTGATAACTCCGGGCGAAGATGGCTGGACACGGGGAGATCTCCACCGGTATTCAATGCAGGTAATTCAGTCGGTAATTCAGCCGTTGTTGTACGCGCACAGCAAGCACGATGACGTCACGGCAGCCGGCCTGCGCCGCCGCCGTCTCCCCCCGCGCCCCACCGTGACCCTCTTCCCTCCCTCAGTCGAACTGAGAGCGCAAAGCTAACGCACGCTACTTATATTAATAATTATTGTACAAAGTTACAGGAATAAACTTATGTATATTTACTCATATTTGTTTTGCTGAATCCAACGCAAACAAAGTGGCGACCGTGACAGGACAGTAACACGTCTACAGCAGTCTACGAAGTTTAAAGCCTAACAAGATACTAACTAACGGTCAAGTAACGGACTTCAACGGACATCAGCTGCTTCGCAACAGGGCCTGGCGGACTATTTCGTTCACGATTCCGGAGGTCAACCTGAGGGAAGTGATCCGTTCCTATTTTTCCTTAGTTTGAATTCCGATTTCCTTTTTTTTATTTTGTGTAAAGAGTGTAATTATTTCCTCGGGCATACTATTGAAGTATCTTGCTATATGCGTACTTCCACAGCCTGTGAGTTACTTACTTTACTTACTTATAAAGCTAATTTACGCTGACGCTTGCGCTCATATACTATTATTACTTATGCATTATTTCGACTCATAAGCTAAATATTGCCTACTTAAACTACTATTAGTAACTATGTACTGATTGGTTTTGCATTTTAATTAAACGATTTTTAGCTTATCCTAATACTATTTTATGCATTTAACTTCTATTGCTATTATAATAATCTTTTATTGCTTGCACGAACAATAAGGCTGTTTCCCTATCTATATCTATATTCGTTTAAATATATTTTATTTGTTTGCTAGTTTGCTTAATTAAATAATGCTTTTTTTTAAATAAGAACGTTTTAAATTAGATTTTAACTTTAAAAAGTAATTGCCGATTTTTATTTTTTATTTTCCTACCTGCTTTTTGGATATATATATTAAATTTCTTTGTTCTTGCTTAACGGCTTTTTGCCGAACATTCCAGCGACTTCGGGGCAAGTACCTACCGGCTACCATCGCGCTCGGGTATTATGGTGAGATCAGCACTGGCGGGATCGGAACAACTGCGGCGGGTTACTGCGATAACTGGTTTGAGTGAACATTTTAACTTTATTTAATTCATTCTTTGTTCTTTACAATGCCGGAAACTGAAATGAGTGGATTAAAAGAACTTTTAAAGAAACGCAGTACAATTAAAGGTCGTTTGACTAAATTTGGAGAGTATATAACGGTTTTAACTCAAATTCAACCTGCAGATTTAACTAGTGTTCAAGTTAAAGAAATTTCATTGAGATTAAATAAATTCCAAGAGTTGTTTACTAGTTTTGATGAACTACAAGATCGAATTGATGTTTTAAGTACTGATCACGATGAACAACTTAAAGAAAGAGACTTCATAGAAAGTCAATTTTATTCTTTGATATCGACTGCGCAGGATATAATCGATTTGATTTCTCAAAATAAAGATCGAGCCGAGGGTTCCGTACATTCCCATCCATCGGGTACTTGTTCTCATGCATTTAATACAGTCAAACTGCCCACTATTAAACTCCCGAATTTTGACGAGAACTACTTAAAATGGTTGGAATTTAGGGATACCTTTGACTCGCTTATTAATTCTAATGATTCTATACCAATGATAAATAAATTTCATTTCTTGAGGTCTGCTTTAGAAGGCAGTGCTACTGTTGTCATAAAATCCATAGAATTTACCTCGGCTAATTACAAAGTTGCATGGGATTTATTATGCGAAAGGTATAATAATAAAAATATTTTGATAAATAATCATTTAAAGACATTGTTTAACATCTAATGTATAACGCGAGAGTCTTACAAAGCTTTGCGTTATCTTATTGATCAAGTATCTAAAAATTTAAGAGCACTCGGAACGTTAGGTTTAACTACTGAACAATGGGACGTTTTGGTTATATTTATGATGTTATCTAAATTGGATATCACTACAAATAGAAAATGGGAGGAATACAAAGGTAACCTCTCCGATTTACCTACGTTACTTGAATTTATTACTTTTCTTCGTAACCGTGCGGATGTATTAGAAACCACTCAAGGTACCCGCTCGAATAAGCACACCCATGACTATAAGTCTAATTATTATAAGCCACAACAATCTTCTAAATCATTAGTCGTTGCTAGTACTGAAGTATCAAAAAGGTTTCTGTGTAGCATCTGTAAGAAGGACCACCGTGTGTATTTGTGTCCCGTCTTTTTAGAAATGAGTTTGGAGGACAGACAGAGCAAGGTAAATAAATTAAAATTATGTTCAAACTGTCTCCGCGAAGGACACAATGCGCACAGGTGCCGTTTAAAAGGTTGTTGTAGGTCATGCAAGGGGAAACATAACAGTTTACTCCATAAATAAATTGAAGAGGCTTTGACGGCTGCACCCGTCTCTTTGGCAGTGGCTAGCGCGAAACAAGTGCTACTGTGTACCGCTCTTGTAGATATAGTTAACCCACAGAACAATAACTGTCAAAGGGCTCGAATTTTGTTAGATACAGGGAGTCAATCCTGCTTCATAACTACTGATTTCAAAAATAAAATGGGTTTGTCTGTAAATCGAATGAAACCTGTAAACGTATCGGGTATAAATAATATCGGTTTTGATATTTCTGAGCGCTGCTGTGTCCAATTAAATTCTAGAGTATCTTCCTTTATGAGTTATCATGCCTCGTTGTACCTAGAATTACCGGTGTCGTACCTAGTAACAAAATTGAATTACAGAACTTGAAGTTGCCATTAAACATTGAACTTGCCGACCCTGCATTTTATCAACCGAGTGATATTGACATACTCATAGGCGCAGATGTTTTTTGGGACATTATAGGTACACAACAGATCAAGTTAGGTCCAGACAAGCCTACGTTACAAGATTCGAAACTGGGGTGGATCGTGTCTGGCCCAGTAGGTAAAAGTACTTGTAACTATAATAAGATATGTAATCTTACTCAATTAGATGTTCATGAGAGGATGAAAAAATTCTGGAAAGTAGAAGATTTGCCTACGACAAAAGATAATTATTATTCTCTGTAGAAGAGCAATTATGTGAAAATCATTTGCAACAAAACAATATGGACCGATTCCCGATTCTACGATTGTGCTAGTTTGGTTAAATACTCAATCCCGAAATTTAAAAACCTTGGTTTTAAACAGGGTAATCGAAATAAGCGATCTTACTAAGGGATTCGCGTGGGTGCACGTACCAACAGATCAGAATCTTTTCTGATCTACTCTGTGGGGGCGAGTGTGTTCACGTCATGTAGAATTGGAAAAAGATTCTCGATATATTATATTATATGATAGATTAAAGAGGATCATAGCTTTGTATTAAGATTATGGTATTATTATAATATTAAAATTATGGTATTAGATTATAGTATTAAGATATATAAATAAATTTAAAAAACGCTGTAAAAGGTGATGCTATTGAACCTGAGGAACTGGAGAATTTTAATGTTGCTCGTCAAACAGTCTCAGTTAGAATCATTCGCTAATGACATTTATACTACTGCTAAAAATGAAAGTTTGCATCCTAAGTCCAAGTTACTGCCTTTAGATCCATTTATATATATATACGTTGGGAATTCTTCGAGTAGGTGGTAGGTTGTAAAGTTCAAATTTTGATTATAATAAAAAGTTATTACTAGCTGCGGTACGCGAACAGTTTTGGGCTATCGGGGGCAGAAACTTAGCTCACAGTGTAACGAGAAAATGCATTATTTGTACGCGTATGCGTGCTCAAGTAATTTACTGCAAGAATGGTATTAATTTTGTGGGTGCAAGGAATGAATTAGGTAGAGTTCATAATGCCAGCCGTCAGTCCGTGTTCAATTACGCCAGCGCGGAAAAGATTAAGTTTGTATTCCATCCCGCATATGCGCCTCGTTTTGGAGGGATCTGGGAGGCTGGTATTAAATCAGCAAAGAGCCATTTAAAACGTGTAGCAAGCAATGCTTCTCTGACGTTTGAGGAACTAGCGACGCTTTTTACACAAATAGAAGCAATCCTTAATTCCCGTCCGCTATCTCCTCTTTCGTCAGACCCCACTGATCTATATCCATTGACTCCAGGACACTTTTTGATTGGGCCTCTGATGTCGGTACCATCACTGCCTGTCACCACTAAAAGGCCAAACCGATATGAGACCATTGAGCAGCTGAGGCAACACTTTTGGGAGCGTTGGCGCAGGGAGTTTATCGCCGAGCTCCAGCAACGAATAAAGTGACCTTGCAGTCGGCGACATGGTTGTCCTGAAGGAAGACCAGTTACCTCCACTACGATGGCGCCTTGGGCGCATTACTCAATTGTACCCTGGTCCAGATGGCGTAAACAGAGTAGCAGATATAATCACAGCAAAAGGAACCGTGAGAAGGGCATTCAATAAAATATGCCTTCTCCCAATATCTCGGGATGCCTGAAGAAGAAGTGAAAGAAGAGGAGAGGGAAGATGTCTGTCCTGGAAATGAAAATTAACTTGAAAACAACGGGGGCAGTATGTACGCGCACAGCAAGCACGATGACGTCATCCCCCCCGCCTGGGGGAGACGGCGGCCGGCCTGCGCCGCCGCCGTCTCCCCCCGCGCCCCACGTTGTCCCTCTTCCCTCCCTCAGTCGAACTGAGAGCGCGAAGCTAACGCACGCTACTTATATTAATAATTATTGTACAAAGTTACAGGAATAAACTTATGTATATTTACTCATATTTGTTTTGCTGAATCCATCGCAAACAGTTGTGTTCTTCTTAGATTTAGATGGGTAGCCAAATTTAGTAAATTCCCAGCGGAATTAAAGCCGTGTTTTATTTTCGAGGATTAGCCTCGAAAGTCGGCGGCGATATCCCCCAGACTCTCGTTCGCCGGAACCAACTGTTTGATCTCTGGAGACTGTGTTCATGTATTACTACTACTTAGTATCCAGTTTCTCTTCTGTATCTGCGATACAGCCGAATCGCGAAATATAGCACCGCAATAATTAGTATAAGGCATATCACCCCCGGAATAAAGGTGATGGCACTAGTATGGTGATGAATCTGCTCCAACCATGAAGCGTTGGTACCACCGCTAGCGTTTTGTGCGATGATCACGGTTTCCTCTTTTGACTGCTGCCTACCTTCACTTCCCACCGGAAGAAAGAAGCAACATGGTGGTACCCATGCAGCCGGGAGCGACATACATCCCTCCCACCGGTGCACTATTAATATAGTATAACAAGCAACTAACACTAAATACAGAAGAAACCGGATTTACGATTGTAAAGGCAAGCTAGCTTAGCTAGTTAGCTAAAAAGCAGCTAGTTATTGAATAAAATAATTTTATAAACCAACTTAAAAAATTCTGCAGAAATCAGGCAGATTTAAATTATGAAGAATTATAAATATAAGCCATCTGAGTTTCTCAATCATTTAACAACATTATATTTTAAATTACCTATTTCTTTATTTTGACGCTATCATTATCAATTTATTTTTATATTAAAATTCATGAATGTGGAAAATATTTACGAAAGTAATCATTTGACATACAAATTAGTATATTAATTGCAGTGTTTATCGTTGACATAGACAGTCGCTTTCTCTGTTAAATTACAAGTGTAGTTTAAACTCATTAAAAAAAAGTTTCTGAACCCTTATTTTATTAACCCTACAGGGGAGGACCTGTTGCGGCAACCGTATGGAAAAAGCCTAACGGTTGCTCTGCGTCCGGTCCTCGAGCGGTGGATGCTTCGTAAGCGCAAACCCCTCACCTTCCGTCTGACACAGGTGCTCACCGGGCACGGTTGCTTTGGTGAGTACCTGTGGCGCGGCGGTGAACTCGGCCCAGCACACCCTCGAGGTGTGCCCGAAATGGGCGGCGCTGCGTCATGATCTGACAACATCGGAGGGGACTTGTCTCTGCTGAGTGGAGGTATGGTATGGTTTTTTTAAGAGATAGTACCATGCTATTTTGCAGCCGAATTTGGCCGGCACGACCGGGGTGGTATCTCTCGATCACATAATACGTAAAGTGACAGCTATGCTGTCGCGTTATGCGGTTTGTGAGTTTCCCGTGTCCTATTGCGGGGGATGGGGAAAAGGAGGGTCACGCATCGCAGTCGGTGTCAGCACAGTTATTTTATTACTTTTAAGTTTAGTATTTTTGAAGTCGGTTTTAATTTTTTGTAAAATGATTTTATTTCTTAATTTTTAGTGATTCCGAAATTCGTCGTCTTGGCGTTCATTGAAGGAGGCCTATGTTCAGCAGGTAGGTAGAGGGAGGTAGGTGTTTCAACAAATTACGACACCGGCTTCAAAATAACAACAATGACGTGGCAAATGCATGCAAAAATTGTATTTTAGTAGAAGAA
Source organism: Helleia helle (assembly GCA_963853865.1). Lineage (NCBI taxonomy): Eukaryota > Metazoa > Arthropoda > Insecta > Lepidoptera > Lycaenidae > Helleia > Helleia helle. Next base: position 14,035,609 of record OY971426.1, on the reverse strand, counting down.
CAAGTTGATTATAAGTTATAGGCACAAAAATTAAGGAAGGATTTTTTTTTTAATTTTGAAGTCGGTTTTAATTTTTGTTTAATTTTTTTTATTCTTAATTTTTTGTGATTTCAAAATTAAATAACTGATTTTATTTGTCTGAAATATAGGACAGAACTATTAAACGCGTTGCTCAGATTAGATAGTGCCTTATTAATGAGATGAACGAAGAAATGATTTAAATGATTACATAACAAATGAATAACCGAATTGGAATCATTGTGTAAAAAAATTATACTTGTAATTAAAAGCAATCACGGCAAATTTACTGCTATTTATTAAATAATTCCGTTATATATAGGTATAGAACATCACCATCACTAATCATATTATATAGGTAGAAAGTAGATATTATGATGACCTCGAAATACTATGATGCGCTTCCAAAGCACAGTTTTTTTTTTGTTCATTTTACAACGACAAGTAATATTAGGTCTTTACCTATGAAATTGTCGTTTTGTATGAAAAAATTAAGCGATTTTTTTTCATGTATTTTTTATTTGTATTAATCGAAGTAATCACCCATGCAATCAATGCATCTTTGCCAACGCAGTGGCAGTTTATTGATGCCCTTCTTAAAGAAATCAGCTGGATGGCAGGCAACTAATTCTTCGAAGGCATTTTGTACTGCCTCTCGGGTTTTGAATTATTTTCCCGCCAAGTTCTTCACAGTACACATCTGCAGTAATGCTCACCCCGTTTGGTAAGACGCTTTAGACGCTAGACCACCAAACAGTGACCATCACTTTTCTAGGGGTAAGTTTTCGTTTAGGGCATTGTTTAGGTGCTGAACCAGGATCCAACCAACTTGCTGAGCGCTTGCGGTTATCAAACATAATCCATTTTTCATCGCACGCAACAATGCAAATCAAAATTCCTTTATTTGTCAGTCTATTGACCAGTGCAAGGCATGTCTCGACGCGTACTTCGCGCTGGCGATCATTGAGTTCGTGGGGCACCCATTTGTCAAGCTTTTTTACGTTGCCAATTTGACGCAAATGGACCGATATTGTTTTGACGCTAACGTCGAAAGCTGCTGCTAATTCAGCCATAGATTGTGTAACATCTAACATCAGCTTCCACAAACGCCTTTAATTCGTCATTGTCGACAAAGTCTTCGGACGACCGCGAGGCTAATTTTTCAGGTCGAAATTCCCAGAACGGAAGCGAGCAAACCAATAACAGGTGGTGCGTTGGTTTGTAGTGTTAGCTCCGTAAATGTCGTTGATGTTGCGTGCCGCTTGTGCCGCGCTGCTGCCAAGTGCCACGACGGCTCATATTCCATAATTACTCGAATTTTTTACGTATCCATGATGACGAAAAAGATTGAAATGCGATAAAAATGTAACATTAATCAATAAACAAATGTCTACTTTTGGAAAAAGAATTCCATATTTTTAAAATAAAGTAATTTGAAATTAGAATTCTTAGCCAAACAAAAATTATTTTGATTTGAAATGGCCAGTACTGCAGAACGGCAATTCAATCATCAGACCCCTAATAACAGTCACAACCCATTTAGGTATAAATTTCTAATAATAACAAATTAATTAAGCCCAAACACAAGGTTAATGATGTAAATCGTTGAGGAGTTACCTCGACTGTCTGTCGACTCCAGCATCAGATCGACTCTAGACCTTCATTAATTTGTAGTTCTTTAAACACTTTATACAAGAAATACCAAACGCACTAGTCACCCCCACGATTTTCAAAAGTTCCTCTCGATTTATCTGGGATGCCATCATCAGATCCTGGTTTCCTTCTCATTGGGACCCTTAAAAAACAAAATAAACAAATTTTTCAAATCGGTCCAGCCATCTTCGAGTAATTAAGTAACATACATAAAAAAAAAGATTAAGACGAATTGAGAAGCTCCTTCTTTTTGAAGTCGGTTAAAAAAGTAACATAACTTTTAGAAAGATGCTCGTAGTTAGGAGTGCAGTAAATAAATTTGATAGACTAATAATGTGATGAACCAATAAAATTATATAATATATTGTTCTCTACCTTACCTGCAGTAACAGAATAAAAAGAAGTAATTTTCTACTTAGAATTTAAAAAATGCCATAATAGGAAAGTATAAGCTAAAGTTAAAAAACTGTACATGCATACATTGTTATTTATTACTATAGCGGCTACATGGAGTATAATATAATGGTATAAAGCGGTAATGTTATGTGTTTTGTATGAAAACATATTCCGACAAATTTGTGCTGCGACGATGAGCCGATTCTGCGCTCTGCGCAGAACCGGCGCGTATGGCGTATGGTACGTACATACATATCACTGTTTGGTTGAATTCCTGTTACGTTAGTGACAAATCACTGACCCGTTTCGGAATTTTATGGCTCACATTACATCTCTATCCGGTTATAATATACTCTATGAGTGGCTAGAACTAAAAAATACATTCTACTACTCCCTAGACTAGGAATTACCTAGATCTATAGTATTTTGGAAAATAGTCAGTATCAAATATTCTAAGGAGCCTACAAATTCCTTTCCAATTGCGAGCCCTGGGTACTTTTTGAATTAGGAACGATGGTCCAATTTTTTTATCTCAGATCGGTGATGCAACTGTAATACAAACTTTTTTACCGATTTTATCAGCCTCTTCAGGAGACGATATGATATAATCTCTACGTGACCTTCCAATATGTGATAAAAACGATCAATCTAGTTTTAAATTTAATGAGTGAACTGATTTTTAAACTTCTTGTTCTTTTGTTTTAAAGGTTTAATGATTTTTTTTTATTTCATTCTGCATTAATAAAACATAATATGTTTATCTTGTAAAATGTAAGAATCGAGTAATCTACTGGATTGATGTTATCTGATCTTCTGTCAGACACGTACCTGATATTATAATGGTTACACATATAATTTTTGGTACATTTCAACTGAAGATTCTGTGAATGAGATTTGTGTGTCGATAATATAACCTGAAGATGACGTTGACGGGATGGCGACTTTTTTTGAACAGAGGTAGTTATAATTATAAATATATATATTTTTTTATATTAATTAAGAAATGTTACAGATACAACATACAATAAAAACTATATTATGTTGCTATTTTTTTCATGTAAAAGCTTGTTAATATAAAGTTTTATGTTTTGACGTGACAACGGCTTATAATTCGATGGAGCCGGCTGCACGCACGAAAAAACATGACTCATGCGGCGTTACCTCGCTCTGAGGCGTTACATTTTCTTATGACGTTGTCACGTTCAACTATCGTCAGTAAACCGACTTTACAGACAACCGATTTTTTATAATTAATATCACAATGTGAGACTAGTTTTAGGTAAATTTTTGTTTATCCTAAGCTTAATTTTTTTTCAACATAATATGTTTTTAGTAATTTTGTTTATGCTTTACTATCAATTTACTGTAAGTACTTTCTTAAACTGAATTTGATATATGAAGAACTTATAATATTTTTTCTTAATTTTAGTTATATTTATACCCCAGCGATATGTCTTGGGTATCATGGGGCTATTCGCTCTAGCGAATTCCTTCACCATGCGTGTGTGCTTGAGTATGACTATAACGCAAATGGTAACCAAAGTTTCGGGATCTGAGCACATTATTGGTGAAACATGTCCCGATGAGAATGCCATTGCTAATATAAGTACCAGTAATTCGTCCGTTATATATGCGGTAAGCATTAAAGGTCTTAATTCGAAATATATTATTACTATGGGTCAATTTATACTAGAGCAGAGTCGAAGCGCATCGAAGCGTCTATCCAAAACTGAACATAACAAATTCAACCTTAACTCCACAGCGTAACGCACACATTACTTCGCGTGAATGCGCGCGCACCAATCAGCGTTGTTCATGCGCAGACGCGCGAATTCCGAAGAATGTGCGCGTCTTACTAAAATCTCAGAAGTAATGTGTGCGTTAAGCTGTGGAGTTAAGGCGGTATATTGGCAAATACACGGTGAGAAGCGCTTGGCAAAAAAATCAGGAAAATTATTCCCGCGTAATTTATCGGCCTGGAAAAAAGATATGTTATATTCAAGGATATTACCTAGAACCCTTGTAAGTTCATTACACGATTAGATTAACTTGACTCGATCATAAAAAATCCCAAACATAGCATAAATTTAAGCAAAGCCTGTACTCATTTGTAGGAAAAAATATTTCTTTTAAATTTGAAATTTATATCATAATTTTCTTCATTTCAACCTACGTAACCTATGTTTAATCAAATTTAATTTATTTCACTTTTTCGGTACAAAAACTAAAAAAAAACCATACAAATAACAACTGTTTCGGGCGGGCCGATGCAATACCGTGCCGCCCGCGTCCCCGCAGTCGCGGTTTGGCCGCTGTCACGGTCGGATCTGTGTCAAATTTTTCTTTACGTGTTTTAAACAAAAATGGCAAACAAAAGCAATAAAACGAAGAGTAAGATCTCAATTTCAACATCGAGAAGGAGATCAGTCAAAAAGAGATTTATGAAAAAGTAAGTACTCGTATATTATATTAAAGTTAAGTGTTTTTTTTATATAACATACCATGACACGCAATCAAGATGTATATGAAGCAGTTAATTTTGATACCGGTAACCGATATTTTTTGAATTTATAGTTTTGCTACTCTTAGGTAATCAAACAGATTCCTTTTTAACCGACTGTACCAAAAGAAAGGAGGGTAATTTTATTCGGGTGAATTTATGTAGGTAAGTACGTTTATGGCCCCTCCTGCTGACTGAACGGCTTTAGTGATTTTCGTAAACGAGGTGTCGTTTATGAGGATGCTATTGAACGGAAACAGACATACGATCAAAATTTTACATTTACAATAAGTGTTGTTGGGAAAATACTCCCTATATTTTAAAATAAATTTTATTTTTAATTCTCACTTCAGATGAAGTACCGCATTCAGAAAATTCACTTTGGTACAATGGAAAACAAACTGAATTCCGCAGAAACCTTGAATTTTGAGACTGCTGACTCTAATTGTAACAGCTTGAAGCTCCTAATCAGTGACACCTTAGTGAATATACAGAAGAATAGGAATGATTTATCTGATCTCAGACCAAACTTTGGAACTGAAGCGTAGACGAAAGGAATTAAAAGTCAAAGGACTAAAAGATTCAGAGGTGAGCAAAGAGTATGAAAAGTGTTATGCCAAACCATTGCTAAATGGTTCAGAATTAATAAAGACAATATACAGTAAGTACTTTCTCAGAAAAACACTTCTTAAAGTACCAAATTGCAGACCTATTTAGGAAAGTTTGTTTTCTTACTAAAGAATTTAAGCCTATAACACGGCTAATAGCATTAATGGTATATCTCTTCATCTATAAGAATAAATCGCTGAAAGAAGCTATTGTGAAGAGTTGTACAAAAGCAATATGATGGTTGACGTAGTGTGCCCTATGTATGATTGGGATAATTCAGAAGTGCTGGAGTCTAAAACTCTGCGATCCAATGTGTATGCTGCTCTCAACTCCCTTAAAATGAGGAAAACATTAGATTCTGATGCAATAACAGCAAAGTTTTCAAATTTCTAGGTGAATCTGGCATAGATGGGCTCCACGTAATTTGTAGCAAAGATGGCCTGTTAGTCTAGTGGTTAGTGATGCTAGTGACTGCTAAACCAGAAGGTCGTGGATTCGATCCCCACACAGGACAAATGTTTGTGTAATGAACATGATCATTTGTTCTGTGTCTGGGTGTAATTTATCTATAATATGAATGTATTTAAAATATATCAGTATTTATCATTTTTTCATTGTATCATCAAGGCAGACCTATTTTGGGTTCAGATGGCCGTGTGTGAGTTGTCCCAGCATATTATTATTATTATTATGGGCTACTGGAAAATGGCAAATGGACTGGACAGACTATATTTTACGACATCTACACAAAAAGGGTTTCACAAATCAATGTGTTCCATCGCCACACAGCCACGTTATTCCAGAGTGTGTCAATAAAGATGATGATGCAAACTTGATGGCATACGTACACGAAGGTGAAACTAAATTATTGACATCAAATAGGTTTTACAATAACGTTCCACCAACTATTACATATTCATAAGTACCTTGTTTTTTAATTTCATTTTCGTATCGTTTTCTGGAGCTGCCAATCAAACGAAAACTATTAAGTACTACTAAAAAGTAAAAAAAGTGATATTAAAAGCAAATGAGGCTGACGTTACTTTTAATAAATTAATACAAATAACGTTGTGTTTTAACAATACATAATATACTTTTTAATAGTTTAGAGACTGAGTGGTTTATTAAGTATGAAAGCTTAGAAAGTTCTTAAAATTATGTAATAAAAGCTAACCCTGAATTAATGACTTGTTTCTACGCCTGTTGTTTTAAGATATTCAACATATTTTTAGTGGTAACAAAAGGGCGTACAGAAATCATATTAGATTTTAATAAAATAATTACAGCTCTGGAGTAAGTGTATTAATGTTTGTAAGATAGTTATAAATTGAATACAGTACTTTAATAAGAAATTACTTATTCATCATAATAAAACAATATTCTCTTTTGTACGCCCCAAAATTATTATCAAATTTTTTACTATATAGTAGACGTTGCCAAAATTGCGTTGAAAGAAAGAGGCGTATTTACCGTTTATCAAAAACTATGCGTGTTATAATTAGAAAAGTCTTACCAGACGGTAAGTTATGTCCAAAAAGAATGCCAAATATCAGCTTTATACAATCAACTAGTTTTGTTTTATTCATTGTTTTGTCTTTCCTGTAAAACTGTACTTTTGTATACGCCCCTTTGTTATGAAGCCCTTGATATAATATAATATCCATTCAATAAAAAGCGGTTATTTTAATATTACAATCAGGCACTCCAATTTTTTATCTGTATAGATAAATACCAAAATCGGTATAAAATTAAATGATAGTAAGCATGAACAGCTCTATATAGTTTCGACGAGTGACATACGTAATAAAATTCAAAATTCCCGCATTGTCATAATGCATAAAGTCTCGCGACCGCCTCATACGCGGCGTCCCACACCTCATCACCCAGGGGGGTAAGTAGCGGTCTGCATCCTCGCCTTAAGGTTGAATTTGTTATATTCAGTTTTGGATAGACGCTTCGATGCGCTTCGACTCTGCTCTAGTATAAATTGACCCTATTATTGATATAACTGAATACTCAATTACTCATTGCATGCTTTTCACATTCTAATATGATATCAGTGGCACCTACATAGTATTGATATAAGTTTCGATTGACTTGATATGGTTTTGGTAAGACGGCGGCGGGGCTCAGTAACCTAGGATGAGCGGTGCACCTTGGGCGAAGCTAACTGGGCCGAGGGGGCTCTTTGTACCCCTCTTATAAGAAGAGGGGACAGAAGAGCAGGGGGAAAGGGGTGAGGATGGGAACCTCACCCCACTGTACTGTCCCGACGTTGGGAGGGGTTTTTCTGTGGTGCGGGACAACCCCTCTGTGGAGGTGGCGTCGGTCCCTCGCGGGACTGACTAGCCGTCGAGGTGCCCTGTTTGTTTTCTAGATCCGGGGCATCTCACCAATGGCGACATTGGTGGCACTCGCGGGTTTTAGCGGGTAGAGCTGCGTCCATTTACCAGCTGTCGGGTGCAGCGAGTCCCGCATCCCGCGGGATGCCTCAGAGCATTTCCCGGCGTTAAAGAAAAAAAAATGGTTTTGGTAAGATAGATATGCATATATATATATACAGAATAGCTGGTCTTAGTTGGATACAAGTGGTGGCGGTTCGGCCATCTTAACTTTCATTGATAGAGGCCAGCAGTGGGCGCAAAATGGCTGATAATTATGATGTTGATCACTCTTACTCCAAAAATGAAACTCTTATCCATCAGGTTTTAATAGCACGTCAAATTCTCGCACTCCTGTGATCCCAAATAACTTATAAAACTCAAAAAAATTGAACTTTTTGGGTGTAGGTCAAAGGGTGTTATTAATAATTCTCATGGTGCTTTAAAACCTTTTAGGGTCGTGACCGTTACGACTGGGATGAAAAGACACAAGGATTTCTGCTGAGTGCATTTTATTACGGCTATGTCATCACACATCTACCTGGTGGTCTACTGGCAGAGAAATTCGGTGGTAAATGGACACTAGGATTGAGTTTGCTGGCTACTTCAATAGCCACCACACTGACGCCATTAGCTGTAGATTATGGTGGTGCGATGGGATTGTTTTTTATTCGAGTTGTTGAAGGATTGGGAGAGGTAAATAAATTATTTTTAGTTTTTTTTAAGTTATTTTCTTATTTATTTATTTTAGACTGGACTACTGTTACACGCGTGTTTTTTAATCCACGTGCTTTGCTAGTATATTAAATGTTTTCTAAAAGTGGATTTGCTGGTTGGAAAACATTACTTTTTGTCAATTTTAATCTTATCAGTTATATTTTTATCATATTAATTATATTTAAGTCAAATGAAAACAACTCGTGTTTATTCATTTTTATTATTTTTAAACTTGTTATATTTTTATGGCGAGTTTGTATATATTTTTAGGGGCCTGTGACTCCTGCGTTCGTATTACTTATGGCGCGATGGGTTCCGCCTTCGGAAAGGTCTAGGTTTGGTGCAATGATATTCGGCGGGGCTCAGGTTGGCAATATTGTTGGTCCTTACATTTCTGGACTGTTGCTGGCTGATGGCGGTGACTGGGCCAATGTGTTCTACGTGTTCGGAGGATTGGGCATTGTTTGGTTCTTGTTATGGGTGAGTTATATTATGATTTTACGGACCCAGTGCTGTTTAATTGGGAAGGGAACTGAAAAGTATTTCCTACTCACCCTGAGTTTTCCTATTTTTTTATGTCATAAGGAGGCACCGAGCCACCGGAGCCTTACCGACGCCCGTCTATGGGCGTTTGTTATTTTCTCGTTTTTCTTAAGGCGGACCTTTCCCGATAAACGGCATTTTGAATTCTGTTTTATTTAGAAACTAAGCCGATTTAAGTTTTGTCAAAAATATATGTTATTTAACACTCCATCATCATAATATTTCGGTTGTTCGATACACGATTACTTAAATTTTGCTGCAATAAAAAAAAATTGTAAAGATAGGTCAAAATTGAGATGAAAAACCAATTTTATTTGAGTAATACCAGGTTCTGTATAATAAAACTTATACCATAATAAACCTTGTAGAAAATGTCGTCGTTGTCGGTCGTCATACTTTATTTTTTTATAAATCCCTCCCTTCAATTAAATAAATATGTGTTTTCACTCGCTGCCAAAGCGCTCGACGCGGTTTCGAGCTCCATACTAAATTCAGTTCTCGGACAGCCCCGACTTAAGAAAACCTGTGTGCGAAACGACTTCTTTTACTACCTACATTTTATTGAGTATGATATTTTGACGTATTTCAAGTAGTATTATTACCTACGAAATAAAGATATTTTAATTTGATATAAAAGTAATTTTAAGGAGAATATGGTTAAATATAATGCAAACGCTACTTTTAGCCTAGAAGTGACATTGGTCCCTAGATGGGCTACCCAAAATCTCGAGCGTGCTCTTTCCTACCAATTTCTACAGAGTCTTCTTCATGAAGGTGGAGATATCTGATCACTATTAAGAGACCGAGTCGCCCTGCTGATGATGAATCCGAGGCGCCTTATCAGTCCTTATAATCCGTTTAGGGGCACCCTATGAGCTGAATCCCTCTCATGTTGTTATATGTTAATACATACTTAATGTTGTAATATTTAATCTTAGGCTTCGGAGCAGCCAGTTCGGGACTGTCCCGTTTTTGTATAATGTGTCCCGCTGTCTCGAGAGAAAGCTTCGGGACGCAAAATTGTCGCGTTTAAAAAAAATAGTTTTCATAAAGACTAGGGAGTGGATTATTACTTCATTATAACCTAAAAAAAACGTCAGAAAAAATGTCAAACATTTATTGGTATGGATATGGCAATTGTTCATGATTACTGTAGTAGTTGTACTCATTGTGTATATGTAGGTATAGATGCTTATTTGGTTCGCCTACGCACCACCACGCACACTGGGGCCTGACGTTGACTGTCCAGTGTTTACTGTCCCCAGTCCCCATTCTGGCCGTCTCTTGACGTATGCGCTCGAGACAATTAATGTCATAATACAATGTTTGTATAACTACATACACTACTATACATCCCTTCCTTATTTTAGTTTCTTTTATTTTATATTTAATGTTTAAATAAGCATTATAACATATTTTGAGATGCGTTCCTCATTACTATTTCCATTAATATAATCATATATTGATGGAAATAGTAATGAGAAAAAAGTAGTAATTATATTATTTGTTATAATATGTGTTCACTAAACATGCTCTGTAACATACACTATTATCACTATTTAATTTCCTTTTATATACCCACTTGCACTGTACTAAAGTTTAATCAAAAGGTAATTCACTCACAGGAACCCATGCATCATTTTCTTCAAAAGCTTGCAGCTCTTCCTCTATTGCCTCAATCCACTTGTCTCTTTCTGGGCTCTCCAGAGCTTCACGGACACAGACTGGATCATTCGTAACATTTGGACTCAACGTTGTACATATATTTGAAAATCCATAACGCTCTGGCAGCTTTTTTATTCACTTAATTTGGGTCCCCCTTTACTAAAAGTAAATGATACTGGTTCCTCATTTTCTTCTTCAGATTGCTGTCTGTGTATGATATTCCCGTAACTGCTCCATCTTTTATTTTATTCTGGTCATTTATATTCAAATGGCCCTACTTTAAGTAGTACTCCTACTTCAACAGTAATACTGTTGAAGTAGGAGTAAAAAAACATTCTTTATGTTCCATGACCAACTTATAAACACCATCTTCTTGGTTTGCTACAGCCACCAAACTGTTTTTTCTACTGTAAACATAACAGCATTTCTCCTTTAACTCCACATTGTTTCCATTCTTGATAAGTTGACTAATGGAAATCAAGGGTTGGCTATTTTAATGGAGTATAGCAAAAATTTAAAACCAATTTTGGTCTTAATTGGTAGGGGATGAAGTCAAGAAACAAACTCCAGCGGCATTTTATGCGGAAATGTTTTCGAGAAATTAATTTTTAAAGTTTGTATATACTATGTCTAATTTTTAGAGTTTTGACCGAATAAAATCGGTTGAAACTAAATAAAAAATTACATTAAAATCACATTAAAGCACCAGAATTAGATAGTACATCTCACTTTGTTAAATAATTTTGTTATTTCACGAAAAATAATTAGACTGTATTATTATATTTCTTTCCAATTGGCATTTTCTGTTGGAACCGGCTAAGACCTGAGGCCATGCTGCCATATCTGTTGTGTTAAAAAAAATACCTTGTCTGTGCTTTGGAGAAATGGCGGAAAATGCCAAAAAGCGCGGCTCTGCCCCTCTAGCCCCCATCAATCAACTATCACTTCCCATTCTATTCACCCAGAACAGTTCACCATAATATTCACCAACGAATCACATTATATATTACACAGATTTAATTTTAAAAACAAACACTATAGAAAACCATCAGAACAGTCCTACAATAGAAAACCACTCCAGAACAGTTCTCCACAATATTCGCCAACCAATCACAATATATACAGTTTTTAAAACAAACACTAGTGAATCACTCCGAATGAACAAAACACAAAATAACAATAATTAATTAACGGGAAACGGGGAAGAAACGAAGAAGATTGAGCTCTTAACAGAAACGAATATATGAAACAAAAGACGTTTATCAAATAAAAAATACGACAGAAAAAATATATTATACGAAAGACGTTTCTCAAATATAAAATATGACAGAAAAAATAAATAAAAATAAGCTATAGAGAATACAAGAAAAAAACGAAATACTTAATTTTTAATACAACACCGTATATTGATAACGATAGAATAGGCAGCATGGCCTCTATAGAGCCTTTGCCTGTTCCGATATGATAAAAATAAAAAACAAGCAACCAACTTCGATGTCAAAATTCTCACTGTAACGTCATAAAATCTTTTCTCTAATCGCAAAACGGCGCAAGCAATAATTTTCATGTTTGAAATGTATTAAATAATTGCTGAGACCCAATAATTTTTTGTAATATATGTAAAATTCGTAAAAAGAAACTTATTAAAAATAGTGTGAAGTGTTAGTGTTTAAGCAATAATAACAAAATAAAGCCCCAAAAATATGAGGAGGTTATGTTTACATATGTCTCGAGAATATATACACAGTACCTCACGCCAAAATACTTGGATGTGTACTTGACGCTAAGACACTAACGTGTCTCCTGATAACAAAATTAATAGTCGACACATTACCCCAAGGAGTATAAATATATTATGTACATTATTACCCTCTTTTATATCTTCTTCCTTTTATTTTCAATCTGACCTTTATCCTCGTCGCAAATGTAGTAGTTGTACCCTGAGACCCACCTTCTCCCCCCCCCCCCCCCGAGATGCCTCAGAGCATTTCCGGGTGTTAAAGAAAAAAAAGGTATAGCCATCTATATCCCAACTTTGTCTTAAATTCACAATGCGATGGAGATAGCATCATTGTGTCATACTTAAAAGTTAAATCCGATTTCCTCAACAGATTCTATTATGCTACAGTACACCGAACTCCCACCCATTTATATCTGATGAAGAGCGGAATTATCTGAACAGCACCGTGACGGCATCGGGTTTGCACAAAAAATTGGGCCCTGTACCATTTAAAGCCCTTCTACGGTCAGCACCACTGTGGGTTTTGGTTATGGCCGCTGTAAGTACATAATATCTAACCTAAATTTGTGAAGAGATGTAGGCGAATCTGGGTGGCGGAGGTAGGATTTTTATGGCATAAGGAGGCAAAAAGTCGGAGCCTTATGGTGACCACCGAAACCCATAGACCAGGTGGGTTAGCCAAGATGCCATTCTCCAATCGTAAACGCTAGTAGAAAAGTAATAAATGTATGGAAATAACATTTAAGACCACGTGATTTATCGATTTAAAATATCATTTCCATATATTTATTAGTTTTCTACCAGCATTTACGATTGTAGAATGACATCTTGGCTAACCCACCAGGCCAGTACATATAATGTAGGTACATATAATGCGTTTGACAATTAAGTAGTTTTTTACAATATTTTTTTAGTTGTCCTGTACAATATTTTTTTGTGAATCTAAACCATTCTCGAATCCACTTGAACACACACAAAAAAAATCATCAAGATCGGTCATATATATATATATATATATATATATATATATATATATATAGATTATAAATTGATGTAATTAAGAATTACTATTAATAATAAGCAAAATGTAATTCCTGTAGAAAATTTAAATTTTACGAGATTAAATAATATAGCCCATGTTATTTGGGGATGACTTACCTTCCTCACCATGCCATCACCATCCAGCCTGGGGAGACCCACTCCCCAGGCGGGATGTCTCAGAGCATTTCCCGGCGATAAGAAAAAAAAGGGATGACTTAGCTTTCTGATAGTGTAAGAATTTTTCAAATCAGTCCAGTAGTTTTTGGATTTATTCGATACAAACATACATATGAATATAAAGGTTTCCTCTTTATAATATTAGTATAGAAGTGTATAGCTTGGCAAAAAAGAGTATGGAAGAAATGAGGGCGCCACTTTCACTTAGGTCTCTTCATAATATGGAAAATCAGTAAGATAATTTAATCAAAGCTTTAAAAATAAATGTGAAACACTAAGCTTTACTCAAAATCTAGTATTTGTCGGTTAAGTATTCTCAACATCATAGGTTTCCATTTAGTAAAATATTTAGTTCCACCTGTCACCACGTCATACTCTTTTTTGCCAAGCTGTAGATAATGGAATATTTTTATAAGGAAACCTAAGCGACTCAGAGTCGACTCAGCTGCTTAGGCTTACTATAAGTACCTGAGTGATGACTAATGATTGATATTTTCTCAGTCATGATGATATTGAAATTGATAAAATAGTCTGATGGTGAGATAACTCATTTGAGATTAGCTAAGTAATAAGGTATTGATGTAAACAGTTTTATTAAGTATACTTATCGTGCTTCCTCACGTCATAATTATTTATTATCCTGTATCTGTCTACTGCAGGTTCTTCAATAAATGCCTAAGACCGATCCCTTGTTACACGCACCTCATAATATCATTTTCGATAAAATCCTGTTAGTTGCTTAGCAACGATTAAACATTTCATATTTTTGTAAAATACACAGTCGTTTCTTAGTTTTTTATAAATAAAAAATAACGACAGTGAATTGAACGCTCATATTAATGGACAAACTCGGCGCATTGCTACTTTTGATGATAAAAAGAAAATATTCCGGGATGAATTTTTTTTCGACCAATTTCCTTTTTTTTATTGTTATCGCAGGGAAATTCTTTTACGCATGTAGGATCTCGGGAAGATCCTGACCCTATGTGGGACTCGCACTTGGGAGTACACCCTACCCGTAAACTAAAACCACTGCGAGCGCTTTCAGCCGCTTTTTGAGGGTCCCGGATCTGCATTCAACGGGATTACCTCATCGACAGGCTGGCCCTGTCGAAGGGCAGACAACTCTTCGTAAGGGGGGACTGCCCGGCCGCTACTAAGCAGTCCCCAGTGTCATACAGGGCCCAGGTTCCCATCCTGAACCCGACACGAGCACAGAGGCGTTACTGGAGGCGCATTAAGTAGCGCCTCCTGCGCATTCCCATTCGTCGTCCGTGGGGGGAGGCCTCGTCGGCGGCCTCCTCTCTCACCCACTCGTCAGCCTCCTTCTGGTAGATTACTGCCTCATAGAAGCAGACCATCGCCGTCCAGGACTCGACGTCACCGAGCATTGCGGTGATGACGCTCGGAAGAGACAAGTCCCCTCCATTGACTGATGTCAGACCGTGACGCAGCGGCACAATCATGACACACTGTCAACGGCTCCTTGTGGGCCGTCCAGCACAGATACTCACCAAAGCAACCATGCCCGGTGAGCACCTGTGTCAGACAAAAGGTGAGGAGTTTGCGCTTATGGCGCATCCACCGCTCGAGGACCGGACGCGGAGCAGCTGTTAGGTTTTTGCCATACGGCTGCTGTGCCAGGTCCTCCCCCCACCTCCGCATTAACGCCTCTTGCCCTAGTCGGCGAACCCGCAGGATCCCGTCCAGCGTAAGGCTCTCACCGAGAGACCTCCTATCCGAGACATAGGAGTGAGTCTCGGCAAGAACTTCCGCCACGAGCTCCCACGGGGAATCACCGGCCAGGCCAGTGACTGCTGACCAGGATACCGTACGGTACCGCGATGACCCGCTGCGCCGATCGCAGCCGGGCCTTATTCCTCGCGGTAAGGTGATCCGCCCAGATGGGTGCACCGTACGTCGCCATACTCCAGCAGACTCCGGAGTATAGCTGCCTACAGGCGGCGGGGGTCCTCCGAGGTTCGGGAGGAGTCTGCCCAGCGCACTTGCCGCCTTCACTACCTTCGGTCCCAACATTGAGAAATGTGGGCCGAATGTCCACCCTCCATCCAGGATGAGCCCAAGATATTTAATATGGGGGCTCATCCTGACCGTCACCCCTCCGATCTGGAGGGCGGCCCCCGGTTGGGGTCCTTTTCGCCCGGTTCGACCAATTTCCCAGCTACAGACACAGCAAACACGGACGTCCATAAAAAATATTTGTAATTTACTTTGTTAAACAAAATAATTGTTATTGAAATATATTTATTTACCTGTAAGTGCGATATTTAAATAAGAAAAAAACCAACGCTTCGCATAAGAGGCATGCAAAAACAAGTACATTCCCCAATAGAACGTCAAAGCATTAATTGGTACCAGCAGGGGACATTTAATAGGGCAAGTTTGACATCATCATCATCACCATCATCGGCCCATTTTCGTCAACTAATAGACATCCGCATAAATATGCGGAAGTGAAGGCCAAAATGACTAATTTGCAGTCTACAATGAGCAGCCACTGCACAGAGACCGATCCTCGGTTTTTACAAATATTGATAATGAATTTGATTATTATTGTAATTGAGACCGTATTGGCTATGACGATAAATATAAAAAAAAAATACTGTGACATCATGAATGACCTAAAATATTTAAGTGAAGGACAAAATAACTAATTTACAGTCTACAATGAGCAGCCACTGCACAGAGACCGATCCTCGGTTTTTACAAATATTGATAATGAATTTGATTATTATTGTAATTGAGACCGTATTGGATATGACGATAAATATTAAAAAAAAATACTGTGACATCATGAATGACCTAAAATATTTAAGTGAAGGACAAAATAACTAATTTGCAGTCTACAATGAGCAGCCACTGCACAGAGACCGATCCTCGGTTTTTACAAAAATTGATAATGAATTTGATTATTATTGTAATTGAGACCGTATTGGTTATGACAATAAATATAAAGAAAATTACTGTGACGTCATGAATGAGCTAAAATATTTTATACTAGCTGGTGCCCGCGACTTCGTCTGCGCAAGATAAGATTTTAGTTTTTTTTTTCATAAAAAGTATCCTATGTTACTTCTAACACCTCCAAAAATATTTATACAAAGTTTCATGATGATCTGTGTAGTAGTTTTTGCGGGACGTAGCAAAAAAACTTACGTTCACATTTATAATATTAGGAGGATATTAAATATATCTAAGTAATACATGTTTCAGGTTGGACACGATTGCGGCTACTTCACCATGATCACTGATTTGCCGAAGTATTTCTCTGATGTCCTCAAATTTAATATAAAAGACACAGGTCTAATGTCCGCCCTCCCGTACATCGCGATGTATGTCTTCTCGTTCATATTTGCGTCACTCTGCGATTTGTGCGTCAAAAGAAATTGGCACAGCATTACTACTGGAAGGAAAATATATACCACGATTTGTAAGTTTTTTTTATTTTATATATCAATTTTATTTACTATTTAGGCCAAAGACTCTGGAGTGAAATTTGTACTGTTACCTACAGCTTGGCAAAAAAGAGTATGACGTGGTGACAGGTGGAACTAATTATTTTACTAAATGGAAACCTATGATGTTGATAATACTTGGCCGACAAATACTAGATTTTGAGTAAAGCTTAGTGTTTCACATTTATTTTTAACGTTTTGATTAAATTATCTTACTGATTTTCCATATTATGTTGAGACCCAAGTGAAAGTAGCGCCCTCATTTTTTCCATACTCTTTTTTGCCAAGCTGTAGACTTATTTCCTTTTGATGATTTTCTGAAATGAAGTTTTAACCTACTCTTAATAAACGTATAAGTTGTACACACACACACACACACACACACACACACACACACACACACACTTACTCTTATTTTTCTTTTTGCTATTTTTTGTACGCTGTATTTGTAAGGTACTTTAATATTGTAACTATTTCTGTAGAACAATGTATAGTAATTCGAACATAAGGAAGGGCGGTGACTGCTGGCACAGGCAGATGTTGCCTAAAAGGAGACTCCAACAATGTAGTCTTCAAAAAATGTGATTAAGAAATAAATTTATTTTTATTTTATTATTTATTTTAAATTTAACAGTTGTTCTGTATTTTCAAACTATTGTTTTAGCTTCAACCCTTCCCGCAATCTTCATTATTTTGGCATCATATTCCGGCTGTGAACGTTTCAAGGCTGTGGCCTTTTTCATCACGTCAATGGCGTTTATGGCCGGATTCTACAGCAGTGTTAAGATAAATGCCATGGACATAGCACCCAACTACGCTGGTACCTGCTCAGCTATGGTCAATGGTTTAGCAGCTGTGTCAGGGATTGTGACACCCTACTTGGTTGGATTATTGACACCTGATGTAAGTTTATATATTCATAAGATAGCAAACGAGTGACTATCAGAGAACACTTCTGTAAGCGCTGTATCCCATACAATTTCATCTCGAATGTAACTAAGAGAAATAGGTAGTTGATAGTGGAACAAGTCTTGTGGTCGTATGAGAGGTTTATAGGTTTTAACCTATTTACGGCGCCAACTTTAAAATTCCGAATTATATGTTAACATAGCTAACCAAAATATTTTATACCATTTTCAGGGTTCCGGAACTCAAAAGTTAAAAAAGGAACCCTTATAAGGTGACTCTCTTATCCATCTGCCCTTTTGTCAGTGTGTCACCACCGATTTTAGAAGGAACAGGTGGATCTAGCAAGTTGAAATTTGTACCAGATACTGGTCTATGGTCCCTATTAGGTGTATAAAAAACAAAGTGCAGGGTCAACACGATACATTTGGAAAAAATAAGATTTTCGCGAAAACTTTGAACTAGGTACCATTTATCTTAATTTTAAACTTTTTTATTTTTCGGAAATTTCCCTTTACTTGTGCTGTAAGACAAATTGACTAAAATTGCAAAATCTAGTCAATCGGAAGTACACTATAGATTTTGGGTCGAAAACCTATATTATGGTAGCTCCCGTTGCCCAAGAATCGTAATATTTTGGCAAAAATCAAAGTATTACAGCAAAAATAAAGGGAAAATTCCAAAAAAATAAAAAAGTCGAAAACGAAAGTATGTCCCCATACATACATAGATGAAGCCAATTGAGATACTCTGAGTTTTATGGGCGGTAATACGATTTAGAGGATTATCTTAATTGGCACCAAACTCAAATCATAATCAATTACGTGATCACTCTGTAATTTCTGACTCAAAAGTAGACCCAAACCCAACCCTTCTTTTCTACATACAAAGATTTTCTAAGATACCAACGTTTCATTGAAATAAACTACATAAAAACAACATCTTCGACGTCAAAAAAACATTGCTATAATGTTTTTTAAGTTACATTTAAAATTGCTTCGTTGATAAAAAACATTCGAGGAAACAAGGTTTACGCTCGATTTGTCTAATTTTCACCTTTGTCACACAAAACCCAACGAACCATCAATAATGTCCTTGTACATTTAACCCGTTACGGAAAACATTTCTTACAATTCTCATCAAAGGCAGTAGAGCATCCTAAAATGGTTTTTATCATTTTTTGTATTTTTTCTAAAATATATGAAGCATAAAAATGACGTAAACGACTCAGAATGGGCCTGGATGAAAAAAAAACGAGAGTGTATTACGACACTTTTTTTTTTTTTTTTTAATAGAAGAGGGGGCAAACGGATAGTCGGTTCAACTGATGGTAAGTGAAGAGCGACATCCACAGACACCCGCTACACTAGTGGATTAGCAGGTGCGTTGCCGGCCTTTCAGATATGAGTATGCTCTTTTCTTGAAGGTTCCTAAGTCGTATCGGTTCGGAAACACCATAGGAGGCAGCTGATTCCATATAATAGTCGTGCGAGGCAGGAAATGCCGTAAAAATCGAGATGTTGTGGATTTCCGGGCATCGAGATGGTGTGGGTGAAATTTGGAGTTTTTCCGCGATGTCCGGTGGTGGAATTCTGCTGCAGGTATTAGTCCGAACAATTCCTCAGAGCACTCCCTGTGGTAGATGCGGTAGAAGATACAGAGCGATCCGACATCTCTACGCAGCGCCAAATAATCAAGCCGATTGGAGATAACATTGTCGTCGGCGATTCGAGCCGCCCGGCGTTGAATGCGGTCAAATGGAAGGAGCTGATATTGGGGCGCTCCAGCCCAGAGGTGAGAGCAGTATTCCATGTGAGGCTGGATCTGCGCCTTGTACAAGTGAAGCATGAAATACTGCTTCGCCCTATTGAGCACGCCGAGTTTCTTCGAGGCTAGTTTAGCCTTTCCTTCCAAATGACCACGAAACTGCACATCTCTCGATATATCGACGCCAAGTATCCCAATTCTGGCTGAGGCGGTTAGGGAAGTGTCTTCGAATTGTAGAGGAACGACGAAGGGTGATTTTTTAGCGGTAAACGCGCAAACTTGTGTCTTGTTGGGGTTAAATTGGACTAGGTTAAGTCGCCCCCATTCCGAGACTCTGGCCAGCAGAGACTCGATTTCAGACACAAGTTTGTTCCGACACTCATTGACTTGTTCCCGAGAAATATTAGGGCGGCCAGAGTATAAAGCATCTCCAGTGCTGTCATCCGCATAGCAATGAATGCCGCTGGTTTTCAGCATATCATTGATATGCAGAAGAAACAGTGTTGGAGATAGTACACAGCCTTGGGGAACACCAGCATTTACAGACTTGAGGTCCGAGCATGCACCGTCGACAACGACCTTAATGCTCCTGTCTGCCAAAAAACTAGTGATCCACATACATAATTTCTCGGGAAGCCCATAAGATGGTAGCTTTGCAAGAAGTGCTTTATGCCACACCCGATCAAAGGCCTTCGCTATATCCAAACTAACCGCCAGCGCCTCCCCCTTGCTCTCAACTGCTTCCGCCCATCGTTGCGTTAGGAATATTAGAAGATCACCAGCTGAGCGATTCCGTTGAAAGCCATATTGGCTATCAGCTGGTGCTCCTCCAAATATCGCCGGAGCTGGCAGTTGATTATGGATTCCATAATCTTTGAGAACAAGGTAGTTATGGCTATTGGTCTGTAGTTGGACGGGTCTGAGCGGTCCCCTTTCTTAGGGATCGGGTGTACCAAAGCTGTCTTCCACGAGCATGGGACGACGCCTAATGAGTAAGAGTGCCGGAAAAGACGCGTAAGGACGGGTGCCAACTCAGGAGCACAAGTTCGTAGCACTAATGGAGGGATGCCGTCAGGCCCACTCGACTTAATCGATGTCTAGCGAAAAGAGTGCTTTGCGTACGGAGCTCTGTCGGAAAATTATTTCCGGCATTGAAGTATCACACCGAGGGATCGTCGGTGGTATTTTTCCCTGGTCATCCAAAGTCGAGTTGGAAGCAAAAAGAGTGCCTAGAAGATCGGCCTTCTCTTTCGGGGTGTGGGCCAACGAGTCATTCCTCATGTGCAGAGATGGTAGGGATGGCTTACCAAAATTCCCTTGAACAGCCTTGGCAAGAGACCAGAATGCACGAGTTCCCGAAGGAAATCGAACCAATCTCTCGCCAATTCTGTTCACGTACTCCGCTTTTGCCTCCAGGTCCTTCAAAAGAGCTATTGCTCTTTTGAAGGACTTGGAGGCAAAGTTATACTCCTTTTTCAACGCGCTGGTCTTTACATCCTGGGACATCGATGCTTTGGCCCAGGCTCGGTAGCTTAACCGTTTATGGCGTGCAGCCATCTTACAGGTTTCACCAAACCAGGGCTTGGATTTGCCGCCTATAGGCACTGCAGAGCTAGGAATGTAAAGCTCCATGGCTTGCAGCACCACATCGGCAACAGAATCGGCAGCGATGTCTGGATCATCCAGCGAGAAGCAAATTCGCCCCCGTGGGTAGGATGCAAAGAAGGACCGCATCCCGTCCCAATCAGCTGACCTATAGTGCCAAACGCGGCGGCAGCCCGCAAAACGAGGCTATGATGGGCTTGCGACAGGTACAGAACTCCAGATCAGACAGTGGTCCGATGAGCCAAGTGGAGCGTCCACGGAGACCACGTAATTGTCCGGGTGAGAGGTCAGCAAAAGGTCCAACAGGGAAGGCGTATCATCTTCCACATCAGGGATACGAGTTGGTGATACCACCAATTGTGTCAGATCATATGCTGAGGCAAACTCGTAAACAGATCTTCCCGCATGATCGGTTGTACGAGAGCCGAGCCACTCAGTGTTATGGGCGTTGAAATCACCAAGAATCACGATCTCTGCGGATGGGATCTGTTGTAGCACGGAATCTGTAGCCATTTGAATATGCTCCACAAGTCGGTCGGTTTCGTCATTACCGCTATGGGACCTATATAGGCAGGCATAGACGCGGGGATGGTCGTCGCTGTCAATGCGCAACCAGAGTATGGAGAGGTCCCTACCTTCAAGACTGCCAAGGCGACGAGAGCAGACATCCTCTCTGCCGTACGCGCAAACTCCAGCCCGCGGTACAAAAAAGTGTTCTAATTTGTACCCCGGACAAGAGAGATAAGAAGTATCAGCCGGAGAGGATATCTGAGTCTCGGTTAAAAAGAGCAAGGCCGGCTTCGCCGTCTGGAGGTGGTAATGGACGGCGTCAAGATTGGTATGAAGTCCCCTAATGTTACAGAAATCCACGGTCATAGAGGTAGGGGACTTCTGCCGACGGCTCCGTTTACCCCGGGCAGTTTTTGTGTTGAGCACAGATTCGCTCCCCCCCCCCAGAATACGCGGGGCTGCCCAGGTCTCCGGGTTCAAGTACCTATCCTGAGCCCGGAGGCCTAGAGAGGGATTCTCCGGTGCTTGCGCGACCGGTACCCTCCTGGGGTAGTCTTTGAGTATTCTGTGCTGTCATGTGTGGGGGGGGGGCACCGGATCTCTCACAAACCGAAGAAACACGACGACATTAGCCGCCATTTGACGTCGATGTTATGTGAGAGCGAAGTACTTCCCCGGACGCGCCGGCCCATTCAGCTGCAAAGCAGCATGGCGCTACTTCGTAAACATAAAACATAGTTAATCGAATGCAGATTAGTTTCTGGCTTAATATTATATTATGCGGGTTTCAGACAATTTCTTTTCCTCTGTCGGTAAGCAAACAATGTTGACAACGACGCAAAAAGGACGGCAAAAATTTAATGAGGAAATTAATAAAAAATTAAGAGCGCTAAATGACTGCTGCGCCACAGCGTAAGGAACAACATAGACTTTGACTGCATAGCATAGGCACAGTAGAGAAAAGGAATAGTAATAAAATAATTGCATTTCCTTAATTTTTGTGCCTAGAACTTATAATCAACTTGTTATTTTACTAATTACAATCTTTGCGTTTACCACGTCATTGTTGTTACTATTGGAGTCGGTGTCAGCAAAGACAGGTAGGTAGGTACAGCAACAAATATGACACCGGTGACTGATGACGGTTTTGGTGCTGTACGGTCCATTTAAGGTGTCGGCGCCTATCGTGCCTATTCGGACCTCGTCGGGACGACGGCGGGGCGACTGCGGGGATAACGCGCGGGAGGAGAGACGAGCGGCGCACCGAACAGATCGCCGTCAGCTGTTGTACTGCATACGGGCATTTTTATGTTCTTTCGCTAATAAATAATTAAATACAGTCCACGCTCTTCAATATTACAACCCCCTTCGAGGCCTAAACATTGGTCCTTCGAGCCGGATCAATGTTTAGGCCTCGAAGGGGGTTGTAATATTGAAGAGCGTGGACTGTATTTAATTATTTATTAGCGAAAGAACATAAAAATGCCCGTATGCAGTACAACAGCTGACGGCGATCTGTTCGGTGCGCCGCTCGTCTCTCCTCCCGCGCGTTATCCCCGCAGTCGCCCCGCCGTCGTCCCGACGAGGTCCGAATAGGCACGATAGGCGCCGACAAAGGTTCAACTAGTCGTCGGCGCGAACTCCAACAAAATGAATGCTATTTCACCTGACATAATGCGCGAACATGCGTGCTAGAAAGAAATACACAATGATTAATTTCTAAAATGTCCTTTTAGCAAAACAGTTATTATAGAAAAACTAATAAATGTATATTTTCAAAATAAATTTATTTTATCTTGTGAATAACTAAACTATATCTGTACGGGCATTATTTTTGAGTCTTCGTGCTCGGTATACTATTTATTTACGCCCAAAGTTGGGCTAAAATCAGTGTTTAAATACGAAAGTTTAGAAGCTTGTATTTTTTAAATGAATAATTTTTTTACGATTTTGGGCACACACACACATAGATAACGACGAAATAAATTTATATTAACGTCAAACATTGTAGTAATTACTGTTCTGCGTTTGTATGGAAAGATAAGCGACTTAGCTGAAACCGACTCCAAAAGTAACAACAATGACATGGTAAACGCAAAGATTTTAATTAGTAAAATAACAAGTTGATTATAAGTTCTAGGCACAAAAATTAAGGAAACGCAATTATTATTTTATTACTTTTTAGTTTATTTTTTATTTTTTGAAGTCGGTTTCAATTTTTGTTTAAAAATGTTTTTTTTTAATTTTTAGTGATTCCGAAATTCGATAACCGATTTTATTTGTCTGAAATATGGATATAACTGTTAAACGCATGTCTACTGTCTAAAATCCATCATCAGACCTATAATGACACTTATAACCCATACGGGTGCAAAGTTCTCATCAGTATAAATAAATTAAGTCCAAACACAAGGTAGCTACTGTAAACTGCTGAGGAGTTCCTTTAACTGTCCTTCGTCTTCATCATCAGACCCCTAATGATAGTCACAATTTATCTAGGTATAAAGTTCTCATCAATACAAATTAATCAAGCCCAAACACAAGGCTACTGCCGTAAATCGTTGAGGAGTTCCCTCGACTGTCTTTCAGCTCCATCATCAGATCAACTCTAGACCTTTATGAAATTGTAGTTCTTTAAAATACTTAATTAAAAAAATATTAAACGCACTAGTTACTCCTACGATTTTCGAAAGATCCCCTCGATTTCTCTGGGATGCCATCATCATATCCTGGTTTCCTTATCATGGGACCATTTCGGAAGTGCACTCTTTTGAATTAAAAAAATAATTTTGAAAATCGGTCCACAATTGACGGAGAAATCGGTGAACATACATTAAAAAAAATATACACACACATTAAACATAATATAACCTCCTCCTTTTCGAAGTCGTTTAATTTTTTTATTTCATTTTAAATACACTCTTACCAAAAAGTGCCAAAAACTTAGGTTAGTTACAAATTTATGTAGAACTAAATAACTTTTTAATATTCTAAAATTTAACTAAGATAATTTTGTAAGAAATAGTTTTTTTATTTAATTTCTATCCCTATTTACATAAATAAAACAAATGCATACGTTCTACAAAAAATGTTTTGGTATGGGTATGTAGGTATGAAGATTTTTTCTTCATCATCATCATCAATATTTTTCTAATATTAGATTTATTTATTGGAACGTAGTTCCTTATCGCGCGTTACGAAAGGGGGCTAGACGGAAAAAAATAAGATGAAAAGTTGGAAAGACACTTTTTGCTATAGTTGTAAGCCGTGCGGCTTTTTGATTGACACATCGCTGCGTTAGTAGCTGTTTTTGTTACACTATTGGGGCTGCTTAGTAAAAAACCCCAGTTCAAATCCCACCGATCTCGGTGACTTTTTTTTGTTTTTTTTTTTAATTATTTTACGCCGGGAGATGCTCTGATTTTTATCGATAAAAAAATTATACCTACCCGAATAATTATTTTCCTTACACCTTTTTTTTTTGTTTTTATTAAAATTCCTTCACTAATTAATCGAACTTCGTTCCATCCGGGTGTCCCCTGACACCTCTCTTTAGTTTTTTTTCTAATATGTATTAAATAATTCTTTCTAATATTTGATATATATTTTATTTTCAGCAAACCGTTCAACAGTGGCGGATAGCATTTTGGTTTGTCTTCACGGTTTTAGTCGTGACAAACTTACTATACATCATATGGGGCTCTGGTCAGCAACAGTGGTGGGATGACGTTGATAAGTTCGGCTATCCACCAGGTTGGAAACACGGGCCGTTGAAGAAGAGACAAGAGGATAAAGAGAGGAAGATAGTCCACCCCAAACATGACCATTCACCTATATCTGAAGACTGAATACTAACATAAAGAAAGATATTTTTTTATTGCAATAGCATCCTCTTTCATTGTACTCAATAACCAGCCCGCGATTGATTGGAACGTAGTCCCTTACCGCGCGTTGCGAAAGGGGGCTAGACGGAAAAAATTAAGATGAAAAGTTGTAAGCCGTTCGACGTGCGCGTGTTTCTCAGTCTGTCTCTCTCTCTCACACGCATTCACACACAGACACTTATGTGTGTGTAAAAAAGTACATATACTTTTTTTTGTTATTGTTTTTTTTTTACAATTCCTTCACTAATAATCGAGAGGAACTTCGTTCCATCCAGGTGTCCCTTGACATCGCTCTAGTTTTTATAATATTGTTTAGGTTTGTGTTTTTTATTCGTTGTTCTGTATAGGAGCAAGGAGATAATTGAAACTTGATAGTCTTCTTAAATTACATAATATGTTAGGTAAATTTTGTTTAAACAGGCAAAGGTTCAATTTAATGTATGCACATCGGCGTGGTGTTAGGAGGCAAGTGTTGTATCACGGGTGACGTATACGTGAGAGCGCCTGTGATTGCCTGAAATTGATATGATGTGATATGTATGAGTTTTCATAGGCCATAGGCTATACATTGCAAATAACTATATATAAATAACAATAAATTAACATAAAACTATTAAAACGGAGCGTCGCGAAGATCCGTTAGTTTTATTAGTTAATAGACGAAGCATTTAGCAGCGAAACAAAGATCTAATAGAAAATAATTTTCACTGAAAAATGATTTTCTAATAGATCTTTCTATGCCGTGATTTCATTTTCATACTGATGAAATGAAATCACGGCATATTTTTCCCACCCTCGCCCCTTGTATACTCTTTTATCCCCTCTTCTTTTTTTTTATTTCATAAGAGGGCAAACGAGCAGTCAAAGCTTTAGACTACCGACGCCCATATACATCTGCACAACCAGAGATTATGCATGTCCCTTTTCTCTATCCCCCTAATGGGTCCAAGGTGCTGGTTTCACCTTAGGCCACTGAGCCCCACCGCAACGACAAGGCTTGAATCGTGGTGGGGACACTAGGAGCGGTCTAGCTTAGAGTTCAGTAGGTAGCCTTGGCCTTTTAAAAAATAAAATGCCACCTTATCTCGATAGTAGTTCATATTCGGATAGCAAAAGTCTCTTACTATGGAGCCTTGCCAATTCAAAAAATAAATAGAAAGTAAGGTAAGGTGGTAAAGGAGTACTTACGCACTTAAGGCGGTATATTGGCAAATAAACAGTGAGATGCGCTTGGCAAAAAAAGTGTGTGTGTACTAGCGTACACTCGTAAGAAGTGAAACTTCTTTATGACGTTATTTTTCAAATCACGCGTGGTAGGGATAAGAAAAAGATGGCGCGTAACGGAAGAATGTGACGCGTAACGAAAAAATGTTACACTAAATTTTTTTCCAACCCCGATAAATAAGTTTCACTTCAAAAATCAGGAAAATTATTCCCGCGTAATTTATCGGCCTGGAAAAAAGATATGTTATATTCATGGATATTACCTAGGGCTCTTGTAAGTTCATTACACGATTAGATTAACTTGAATCGATGCATTATCCAGTGTGCATTATCCAGAGTATTCAGCTGGGTAACAAGTTGTCAGTTTTTTATCAATACAGTGGCTCACACTCCGGCCACACCCGTTACGCCACTCATCGCGTCTTCTAATACGCGCGACGAGATCGTTCAACGGTTTTGGGAATCTGAGGAGCCACCGAAATCCAAAATTTCTGGTCCCGATGATGCCATGTGTGATCAAAAATATAGAGAGGGCACATATCGCACCGCCGATGGTCGTTATGTTGTTCCAATAATGCTTAAAGATGATGCTCCCGCCTTGGGAGACTCATCGCGTCTCGCTTTTAACCGTTTTTTAAATTTAGAACGGCGTCTTAATAGTCAGCTGGAGTTGAAGGCTGAATATAAGGAATTCATTAGGCAGTATAAAGACCTAGGACACATGCAGCCTGCCGCATCTTCATCTGACCGATATATCATTTCTCATCATTGTGTTATACGTCCCGATAGTGCCACCACACGTCTGCGGGTTGTGTTCGATGCTAGTAGCCGAACCTCTAACAACCTGTGACATTAGTATCAAAGATAAACGCCATGCACATTTACATACAGGCGTACTCAGACGATGATCTAATTCTGGTCACAGGTAAAGTACTGACCGTGACCAGAGACATCATGAAGCGAGGAATCGACACAGCGCTACGATGGTGCAGGGATAAAGGGCTAAACCTGAACCCAGCAAAAACCAAGCTAGTGTTATTCACAAACAAGAGGAAGATTGATAGCATGATTCCATTGAGAATCGATAACGAAAATCTAGAGGTAGTCAATGAAATAAAATATCTGGGAGTAATCCTAGATAGAAATCTGAACTACAAAGCCCACGTTAAAGAGATCTGCACAAAATCCAAATGTGCCCTTGTGCAATGCAGGAGGGCGGTAGGTTGAACCTGGGGCATGAAACCAAATGTGGTTCATTGGATCTACAAGGCCATAGTACTACCAAGAATTCTACATGGAGCCTTAGTGTGGTGGCACAAGGCACAATTAGGAACGAACAGGAAAGAATTCACAAAAGTACAGAGACTAGCCAGCATCATGATTTCGAGCGCCATGAAAACAACACCAACGGCGGCTCTAGAGATGATACTCGGCCTCAACCCAGTTGATCTCACGATCAAGAAGAAAGCGACTGAACAATGGTTCAAGCTTAAGAGCAACAAATTATGGAAGGGAGGGCACTATGACAAAGGTCACGCCTAGATAGCAAAACAGTACGAAGAAAATCTATCCATGATTTTATCAAACAATGATTTGATAAAGAAGGAGAGAATCTTCGACAAGAAATACAGGATAAGCATAGGCTCGAGAGATAACTGGAACATTAACATCGAGCACCCAAAAACAACGATGGTCGGCTACACAGATGGATCCAGGAAGGAATCGACAAAGCTATCAGGTGCTGGCGTATATATTAGCCATCCAACTGAAATGAAAGCATCGTTTAATCTAGGCAGATTCTCCAGCGTATTCCAAGCGGAGATATTCGCAATACGAGAATGCGCCAACATGATTAAACAAAATATCACTAGCGCACAGAGGATTGAGAAGGCAGTCATATACAGTGACAGTCAGGCGGCATTGAAGGCCCTCAGTAAGAGGGAGACTACCTCAGCACTGGTCAAAGAATGCAAAAACACCCTGCAAGATCTAGCAGACCAGACTGAGTTAGAAGTTGCCTGGGTACCTGGACATGAGGGAAATGCGGGCAATGAAGAAGCAGACAGACTGGCGAGAGAAGGTGCCGATGAGACGTTCATAGGCCCTGAGCCGAGACTGCCAATAGCACACAGGATAACAAAAAATGTTATAACCCTGAGAATTAACAAAGAAACAAACCAGAGATGGAATGACACGAAGAGCTGTAGACAGTCGAAATTCTTCATCTCGACGCTTGACAGCAAGAAGACTAAAGAGTTGCTCAAACTCAATAGGAGCAACATTAGAACAGTTGTGGGAATATTGACGGGACACTGCCCACTCAACAGACACCTGTAAATAATGAAGCTAATAGAGCACCCTCTATTTCCTAAGTGCAAAGAGAAAGAAGAGACCAGTCTGCACTTCATAACGGAATGCCCAGCATATGCATACGCAAGATAGGAGCTGTTTGGAGCGGACGAGCTGAAGAAGGAAGATTTAGCATATCTAACCATAAGGCAGCTAAGTAGTTTTTGTAGATCAACACGTAGGTTTGAGGGGGTGACACCAGAGGGGCAAATGATAACCCGTCCCCGCATCTAATCCCAGAGGGATTAGATGCGGGGATTAGATTATTATAAACGTTTTTCAGTTCACTCCTGGACACGTCTTTTCGATAAACGCCATTATACAGCTGATTTTTATTCTGGAATCCACAGCAAGCCGCGAGCCACCGCTAGTATACTTTATAACCCCACTGATAAACTTATATATTATTTGCCGTGATAAAGTTTATCAAACGTAAACACTTCACTAATACGAGGTAAGTACAGATTTGTAACAATGGCAATGTAACGAGAACAATTTCACAATATCACTGAAGCCGTAACAAATCAGTGTTCTTTTTCACTACAATAAAAGAACATCCCTTTTGTCCACAGTTGTGTACGTTGCCCCTTCTCGAAATATATAAGGCCATAGTTTACCTATACTCTGGTCCAAACGCGCAATGATAATCTTTGCACACCAAGAAATTTGAATCACATCAAATATGCATTTTCTCATATTGTTTTCATCACTGAAGATGTAGACGTGGTGAAAATTTAGTAAAAACCATTCTAGGAGTGAGCGGTAGGAGGGATGAGCTTATGTCGTGCTCTCATCTGCTTGGGTACAACCATCTGGTTTGTTTCTGATTAACATCACGTGAATGGGTATCCTGGGCTAGTTTCAGGCTGACTTGTTTCATGTCATTGTTCATGGTCATGATCTGACCACTTACAATTATGTGGCTCGTCTGCCCCTTCTGCCAATTAAATATCTAAGCAGGATGGCGATCTCCATATAGACGGACGCGCGGCACAAGCGTACTCTCTCACCAGTAGCCAATCTACAATAGTTTGTTAAGTATTATTCCAATACAATTTTGACGTGAAAACTTCTTATAAATCAATGAACGCCAGCTGCAAGTACGAAAAAGTGTCATGTTCCGCCTGAGCTGAACGTGCAAGCGAGAGCGCGGAACAAGCGATAGAGCGACAAAATCGGCCTAAGCGTCGGCTTGTGACGCATTATGATGTTATCACGTAAAATTATCGTCCGTAAACCGACTTTACAGACAACAGGTAAGTGCATTTTTTTAGAGCAACGATGATCTAGACTAGGGTATTCATTGTCGTCCATTGAGTGAGAGACCGATCGAGAGGTTGGATTCTGACCGTATTGTGTGTTTTAATAAAGACGGAATAATGTAGCGCTGCATAGATAAACTTTGCAGGCAAAGCTGCGGAAAACAGCTAGTATATAGGTAATATAAATACTAAACTAAATACTTCAACAATTTTTTACAGGTACAATAGGTTTTAAGGTGCTGCAACTGATGTTATAAAATGTTTACTAACGCTTGTAAATATTTTTAAACATTTTGTAACCACCATTTTACTATGTAATGGTTGTTACAACAAAACATGGAGCATATAACCGGATGTACATACTGGATATATACTAGTGAGTGATTTATCACTGACGTAATAAGAAGTCAACTAACCAGTAATCTGTGTTTACGTTCCATCGGCCAATCATCCATCAATGGCAATCAGGCGACCAATCAGAGCGCAGAATCGGCGCAGCGTCACAGCACAAATTTGGTGGAATTTGTTTTCATACAAAATACATACGTAACATTACCGCTCTGTTTTGATTATAATATTATGCTTGAATTTAATTATTATTGAACGCAAATTTGATTTAGTACTTGGTGTGAATGTCAAAATTATATATTTACGTTATCATCATAGACAAATATGTGTTTTAAAAATATTATAGTAATGTTTTGATTCTAAATAGAATAACGTGATGTATCTTGTCTCATAAATGGTAATAAACCTCCATAATGTCTTTCTTATTCATATGTCAAGAAACAATAAAGATAAAACAAACATATAAATTGATAAATGTGACAAACTAGAAAACGTTTTTCTTTACAGCATAAGAGAGCAATCGAGCAGTGGAAGCCTTTTGGCGTCTATCGACGCTCATACACATCCGCACAAGCAAAGATTATGCAGATGCATTGCCCTCCATTTCCCTATCCCCCCAATGGGCCACCCACAGATATTAAAAATAAGGGCGTTTCATTGAAAACAAACGAGGTTCACGTGTCGTCAGTTTGTCCCCACCACGCTTTGCAACACACATAGCTATTCATAAATCATAACCACTCATAACGTTCTAAAGAATAAAAAATAAACCTTATGTTATCATACACAACGCTCATTCAACATTCAAATTTAAACCTTATTTATCACTCAAAGTGCTCAATCTTAGTAACAGCGGAACAACTCTCTACCTCTCTTTCTAACCAATCAAATATAAACCTTATTTTATTAAAAATAGGGCTTATTCCTACTTTCACACTCACTATATTTTTCTGTGTACAATTACGAAGTACGAACAGTGATGTACTAGGTGTGTTTAGGTGTACTAGGTAAGTTGTCGATTCT
The DNA here is from genome assembly GCA_963853865.1 of Helleia helle. Lineage (NCBI taxonomy): Eukaryota > Metazoa > Arthropoda > Insecta > Lepidoptera > Lycaenidae > Helleia > Helleia helle. Next base: position 14,003,814 of record OY971426.1, on the reverse strand, counting down.
TACATTTTTTTTACCCGTGACGGTATGGAGACTGTATATAATTTTGCCATTTATCTCCAGAACTACCAGTCCGATTTTGATACAGTTTTCAGGGATGAGTTTGGATTTGATTGGTGCATGTTTTTAGATAGGTGTTACGTTGATAGCTCACCAGATGCCACTGCAGTAAACATTGTTGCCATTTTTCTCCAAAACTACTTGTCCAATTATGATGCGGTTTTCAATGATGGGCTTCGATTTGATTAGTGCATGTTAATAGATAGATTTTACAGTGACGACTTACCAGTGGGCTGTAGCAAAACATTTTCAAACATTTATTTGTGCAAAACCAAAACTATAAGTCCGTTTTGGATGCGGTTTTAGATGATAGGTTCGGATTTAAATATGGTGCATGTTCTAAAATATGTGTTATGGTGACGACTCACCAGGGCCGCCCCGTGGTGAGTCAGTGCAGTAGATGGATTTTGTAGGGTTATTGATTAAGTTTATAGGGAGTTGAATAATATGTTATTGCAACATCTACATCTTCGAGAACCAAAATGTTACATAGGGAAGTGCTATGAAAACTGATACTCTGTTGTTCATATTATGTCCGACACTTTGAGAGATCAAATCTACTGATAAAAGCTTTTTACGATTGTTACATGAATTCTTTAAATCGGTGGTTTTTGATAATTTTATCCTTTTTGAATTATCGACGTGGGTATTTTCAAAATTCTTATCTTAGCTTTTTATTGTATTTTTAAGTCTATTATGGTATCCTGAAATTTATTGTAGTAATAAAAATAAAATGTACAAACAAGAATGTTTCATTTTTCTTACTTATGTGTGTATGTTTGTACACATTGTTTTTGGTACTATATAGAACAAGCACGTGGATTGATTTTCATGATTTTTTACGTTAATCGACTCGTCTTAATTGTGCAAATGTCACTAAAGATGACAGTAATGAAAACTAAATAAGGCGACATTGAGACGTAAAAAGCCCATTTAAAAAGTCTGCGTCTTTTCTTTACAGGCTCGAACATTTCCTCCTCGAAGTGAATTGAGCATATTATGCTATTTTTTTGTAAATAACCAGTTAGATGGCTTTCCTGTAGCGTCAATCCAATTTTTAAGTTTCCATCTTTTGGAAAACTGGAAATGTACAATTATAGCTAACATTTGCATATGCAAAGCTAAGCTGAAACTGACAAAGCGATATGCAGTAGGCTTTTAAAAGATCAATCACGGACTCATTTGTAATAAGTAGGTACAGGCAGGAATACTTATGTTGACTTGTATAATGGCTTGTGTAAGAGAAAGGGGAATCAGTGATAACGTAACGGTTAATAAGATGAAGAACATAAGAATTGGGAAAAAAGGTGATACCTACTGATGATAGCAAACATTTGAAGGTGTAGTAAAATATCCAAAACCGTGTAAAGTTGGGCAATAGCTCGAGGCATGCCATAATATTTTTTCAGCCATACCCAAATATATTCTATATATTAAAATTGTGTACTTCCCGATTTCTGATTACTCACCCTTTAACTAGGTACACTGTAAAATGGTAGAAATTAGTAAAAAAAAACTATTCGTAATATGATTGTTAAATATTCAAATTTGGCAATAATTCACATATTATTTCGTTAAAAAAACAGACACAAATACAATAAAATAGCATATGTAAAAAACGCTTAATTCATAATAAACGCTGAACTTATAAAAATATATGATATATAAATAAAATCATACGAGTACATACACACAAAATATTTAATAAACTGCAAAGAAATGAATCATTCGATAATCGACGTTTTATCGATAGCTTACATCACTGTCTCGTCGCCAAACGATTTAACGATTTTAAAGTAAAATATTGTAAAAATGTAATATTAACTTATGATAACAGATTCCATAACTTGTTAAATGTTTGATTTCACTTCTGTTCTTACAAAACAAACACTGAACACGACGGAATCGTTATATGTTTTCTCGTTTGCGGGCGACATCATACTGATTTTTGCTGCCGGTCATTTTTGGAATGTATGCCCGATTTGCTCAAGCAGCATATACGCGGACACGCCTCCATACCACTTCTTCTGTTCTTAATATTTCTATGGGGCCACCGGAAACTCACAAACCGCAGGAAACGCGACAGCATAGCTGTCACTTGATGCCGGTGCTATGTGAACGAGAGGTATCATCCCGGTCGTGCCAGCCCAATTCGGCTGCAAAGCAGCATGGCACTACCTCTTACTAGTACTTTTTCTTTCTCTCTCTCTCTTTTCAGAAAAAGTAGTCAGTATTACGGATACCAGACAACGGAAATATATTAAATATTTACTTATATAATATACATATATTTAATATTTTTATTATATAATACACATCCATGACCCTGGTGACACAAACAAAATTTTTTTTGTTCCCTGGCGGGATTTGAACCTGCTGTCTCCGACTTGAGCGCCAACGCGCTAGTCATTGAGTCAAAGAGGTCGATAATATACAATAACATTGAAAACACAGACCACAAATTGACAGTTCTGGTCTGTGGCTACATCAAAACCGCAGAGGATCGACCTTGATTTTCATGATGAAAAGAATAAGGTTGGTTAACTTATTAAGATCCTTCCTTTGCGTATGTTTTGTTTTATAGCATTTATTAAGAACAAATCCATCTTACAGCACATGTAATGGTGTGTATTAACAATAGGTTATTAGCATAGATAATCATATATACATTTTAAAGTTTATAATATGAATTGAGACAGTCAAATAAAATCAAAATATTATCTTTATTTCGTAGGTAACAACGTGTAGGTACTTGAAATAGGTCGAAAAAAGTGGGTACTGAAATGCAAAAAGATAAACGAGAAAAAATTAAAAAATTATTATTATGTATAAACTACCTATATAAAGTAGTTTATACATAATAATAATATGTACATCATGTAAAACTTTAGACCATACTAATATTTACAGCCTTTACCATACAAACTCATATTTATATTAATATTATTACGGGTGCTTACCGCGCTTAACTCTTAAACACTACCATGGGTACTGTAGTACCCCACACGATGTTTAAGTTCCAATATTTCCAAAAATATTACAACCACTCTTTTGCCGTTCAAGCTAATCTCTATTAGATAGTTATTGCGTAATTAGGTTATTAGTGTGTTTGAGTCGCGCACAGTCGCGCACAGTCGCGCACAGTCGCGCACAGTCGCTAGTATGGGTGTTCCGGGGTACTGCAGAACCCCATGATAGTATTCCCTAAAGGATTTTCACATTTGAGTGTTATATGATACTTGATTTACTAGTAAGTTTTATTAGTTTATTACATACAATTTACCTAATTTAGTATCTGTGACTTGTATTTACTCATTTAAAAATACAAAATGTGTTTATATTACATATTTTTATGATTCTTATTCAAGTTTATTATTTTATATTTTAGGTAAATCATTTTATTCAGTTGTCATGGCCACTCGGAGATGTAATCAACCTTTCAGGGGTGATGATGAAATTGCCGTGTTCTTAGAGAATGTAGACGATGAAAAGCTGAACATAGGTGATGCTTCAAACGATGAACCTGATGGAGTCATTCAGGATTTTCGCCTTTTAGAAGAACCTAGCGTTAGTTTTCAAAACTACCATTCTGTTATTGATACCTTCAACAATGCTGTGACGATGGCTGTGACAATGATGGTGAGGAAGATAATGCTGAAGAGTATTCAGAGGTTTCCGATCAGTCAGAATCAAGTAGCAGGATTCCAATAAAGGTAATAGATTCGCCTTGGATGTGTATGGTAAAGGAAAGAATAATAGAGATTTAAATGGTCAGGAATACTTCTAAATACGGTGGGTGTAAGCTCTTGAATCCTGTACACCATGTCCTCTATACCAGAAAAGAAACCGATTCAAAAGCGACGACAATTTCTAAAGGATTTAGCAATGCCCGTATAACACCACAAATGCAAGAAAGATTAAAATATCCAAGATTGCCCCGGGATATCCGGAAAACCATAAATGGTATCCTGAAAATTGAAAATGTTAACACTGATCCGGTTCTTCAGGATACCAGACCTGGTCGCTGCTGCTTCTATCCCCGCACAAAAGACCGAAAATCGAAGACCGCGTGTTCCTCTTGCCAGCGTCATATTTGTGCAGATCATCTTATTAAAAAATGCCAAATTTGTCGTAAAATGTAAAATAAATTATAAAAATTTCTGTTTTTTGTAAGCTCTCTGACATATTAATTATAATAAATAAAACATTTTGATTATTAATTAAAATGGAAATTATTTTTTTGCTAAAATATCTATGGGGTACTCTGTGACCTCACGGTAGTATTAATCAAACTAAATTGAGGGTAGTGTTCTAGAGTTAAAGATTTATTGAGTTCCCGATATTTCGGCAATGTTTCAATCGCCATGATCACGGGGAGACAACGTTCCATAACAGTTTTCATAAATTTATTATTGGAAAGATCTTGAACGTTTTTAGGGATCTTATTATAAAAACGTATGCATTGTCCCATAAAAGTATTACTTACTATGTGAAGTCTAAAAAATAGTACAACCAATGTATGTTGGTTCTTTGTATTTATGTTGTGATTGTAGCATTTTTTTACAAATTCATTAATATTTTTGTGAGCATCACATATGTTCTGAGAGTCTAAGTAAAAGAGCAGAAGAACTATCTGATGGTTGTGATGACCCATGACCATAAATAATTGTGCTGTATCCACAACATGAGACTGACTGACGGACTTGTCTTTTTTTCTGCGATTCAGTGGATAAATAAGAATGATGGTAGTTTCTATGAAGGACTACGCCAACGGTCTCGCAGTACTAATTGCGTTCCATGTCTTTTACTATGAGACACTAAAAAAGACAATATCTTTTAAAGACGGACGGAAAAGAGCAATAGTAGGTATTTCTCTTTTCCGCACTCACAATAATATTAAAAAACCCAAGGATATAATAATATATAAAAAAAACATCTTGGAAAATTCCGATCAGGGTTCAAATAACTATACTCATTACTCCATTAAGGAAAAAGACCAAAAAAATGTGAAATTTTATTATGTATATAGTCAAGTGCAATTTAGACTCACGAAAGGGTTCTGTAGGCTTAGGTTTTTGCATTAGTTTAATTTAAGTAGCTGCTTTAATAAAAAAAGTTTTTCTTCAAACATAAAACATAATACTTTTTGACTGGCCTGTTGGTCTAGGAGTTAGTGACCCTGACTGCTAAACCAGAAAGTCGTGGGTTCGATCCCCACCCAGGACAAATGTTTGTGTGATGAGCATGATCATTTGTTCTGTGTCTGGGTGTAATTTATCTATAATATGTATGTATTTAGAAATATATAAGTATATATAAGTTATCTGGTTACCATAAGAACAGGCTTTGCCTAGTTTGGGATCAGATGGCCGTGTGTGAGTTGTCCCCTACATATTATTATATTATAATACAATAATTGTTTCTTTATTTTTTGCGCCTACAACTTATAATCAGCTTGTTCTTCTACTAATGTACAATCTTTACGTTTACCACGTTATTATTGTTACTTTGAGACGAACAAAGAAAGAGTTTAAACTAATATGAAAAAACAATACCTATAGAATTGTGTAAACAATACATATTATTATATATGTAATAGAAAGCAATCCCGAAAGATTTGCTGCCATTTATTAAAGAATTCCTATAAATATCACCAAAGATCTTCATCAGAACATCACAAGATTAGAATAGATATAACGAAGACGTCGAAAAAGTATGATGCGCTGCCAAAGCATCTTATATAGCTTTTTTGTTCATTTTACACCGACAAGTAATTCATCATCGACATGTTTATCGTTGGAGTAAGAGGGTAGTGTGTGTGTATGTTTTTCTGTGTATATATTTATGTCTCTATGTGTCTCCTGTTTGTATCGAATAAATGTTTCTTTCTTTCTTTTTTTAGTGCCATGATACTTCGCAGCCGAAATGGGCCGGCACGGCCAGGGTGGTACCTCTCGCTCACACAACACCGGCATCAAGTGACATCTATACTGTCGCGTTTCGTGCGGTTTGTGAGTTTCCGGTGGCCCATGGGGGGGGGGGGGGAGGAAGAAAACGCATCTGCATATATATGCAAAGTTCTTATCAATATAAATTAATTAAGTCCAAAGAAAATGTAAACCGTTGAGGAGTTTCCTTAATTATTGTACTTCGTTTCGGCTCCATCGTCCGATCGACGCCCCTACGATTTTCGAAAGTTCCCCTCGATTTCTCTGGGATGCCATCATTAGATCCATTTGGGGACCATTTGGGAAGTATACCCTTTCAAACAAAAAAAATTAAACCAGTTGGTAAACGACGGAGTTATGCCCGAACAAACATAAAAATATAAATTAATAAATTTAAAAATAAAGCTGTTAGCAATCATCCAGCATTTTTCCCGTTATCAGTGTTCTAGATATTATACTTAATAACAGTAAAAAAATCAAGGAAAAAAACAATGTTGACCAGCATTATAGTCGGGCGATCAATGTTCGAAGGAATCCTAAACATTTTAAATTCGTACCTTTTGACAAACCTGTTTAAAAATTTCGCACTGCATTAAAATGTTTATTTTTGTTGAGTTTTGAATCCTTCGGATATTCAAAGTTAAAAATATCACGCCATATAAAAGTTATTTTTAAAGTTTCATTCGGATGCCAAGTTACAGGGTCTCTTAGATCACCACCATGGTTCAGGCCTTGACGTGGCGGTGGGGCTCAGTAGCCTAGGGTGAGCCCAACACCTTGGGCGAAGCTAATTGAGCCGAGGGGGCTCTTTGTACTCCTCTTATAAGAAGAGGAGACAAAAGAGCAGGGGGCAAGGGGTGAGGATGGGAACCTCACCCCATTGTACTGTCCCGACGTTGGGAGGGTAGGGTGTCTACAATTAATAATCATCTTGTACCTCTACGTCGGTGTCAGCCAAGGTACTAGGTACCTACAGCAACAAATACGACACCGGCGACGGACGACGGTGACGTATTTGTTGCTGTACCTATTTAACTTAGCTGACTCCAAAAGCCGACTCCAAAAGTAACAATAATGACGTGGTAAACGCAAAAATTGTACATTAGTAGAGGTGCAAGATGATTATTATATAGACACAAAAATTAAAGAAACGCGGTTATTTTATTACTTTTTAGTTATTTTATTTTTTGAAGTCGGTTATAATTTTTGTTTAAAATTATATAATATTTCTTAATTAATAAAAAATAAAATATTATTTCTTAATTTTTAGTAATTCATTAAAGAAAGACATACAAAGATAGACATTTTGGCATATTTAACCGTATGAAGTTTTAGCCCAATAAAAGCTGTAAATCGTCGAGGAGTTCCCTCGACTGTCTATGGTCTCCATCATCAGACCATAAGGGTGCAAAGTTCTCATCAGTATAAATTAATTAAGTCCAATCACAAGGTTACTTTAAACTATTTAGGAGTTCCCATAACTGAGCTTCGTCTTCATCATTAGACCCCCAATCACAGTTACAACCCATCTAGGTATAAAGTTCTCATCAATACAAATTAATCAAGCCCAAACACAAGGTTACTGCCGTAAATCGTTGAGGAGTTCCCTCGACTGTCTTTCAGTTCCATCATTAGATCAACTCTAGACCTTTATGAAATTGTAGTGCTTTAAAATACTTAATTAAAAAAATATTAAACGCACTAGTTACTCCTACGATTTTCGAAAGATCCCCTCGATTTCTCTGGGATGCCATCATCATATCCTGGTTTCCTTATCATGGGACCATTTCGGAAGTGCACTCTTTTGAATTAAAAAAAGAATTTTGAAAATCGGTCCACAATTGACGGAGAAATCGGTAATAATACATTAAAAAAAATATACACACACACATTAAATATGTTTAATTTAATTTAACCTCCTCCTTTTCGAAGTCGTTTAATTTTTTTATTTCATTTTAAATACACTCTTACCAAAAAGTGCCAAAAACTTAGGTTAGTTACAAATTTATGTAGAACTAAATAACTTTTTAATATTCTAAAATTTAACTAAGATAATTTTGTAAGAAATAGTTTTTTTATTTAATTTCTATCCCTATTTACATAAATAAAACAAATGCATACGTTCTACAAAAAATGTTTTGGTATGAGTATGTAGGTATGAAGATTTTTTCTTCATCATCATCATCAATATTTTTCTAATATTAGATTTATTTATTGGAACGTAGTTCCTTATCGCGCGTTACGAAAGGGGGCTAGACGGAAAAAAATAAGATGAAAAGTTGGAAAGACACTTTTTGCTATAGTTGTAAGCCGTGCGGCTTTTTGATTGACACATCGCTGCGTTAGTAGCTGTTTTTGTTACACTATTGGGGCTGCTTAGTAAAAAACCCCAGTTCAAATCCCACCGATCTCGGTGACTTTTTTTTGTTTTTTTTTTTTTTATTATTTTACGCCGTGAGATGCTCTGATTTTTATCGATAAAAAAATCATAAAAAAATTATACCTACCCGAATAATTATTTTCCTTACACCTTTTTTTTTTGTTTTTACGAAATATATTTATTTAATTCAGAAGTACATTTTTATTATAATAAAACATTTTTTACGGATTTTATCGCGGTTTATTAACATTTTTACAAGCCCGACGTTTCGGATACTTTAGAGCAACCATGGTCATGGGAGGATTGAGGTGTCAGACGTCCTAACGTTACATAGTTATTCGAAACCTAAGATACATCAATATATTATTTTAATTCAAATTAGTACTACCAGCAAAAAAAACGGCGAAAAAGAAATCTTATATTTTTTTCATATATTTTATTTAATAGGTGAATGAAATTGCCGTTCTGCAGTACTGGCCATTCCAAATCAAAATAATTATTGTTTGGCTAAGAATTCTAATTTTAAATTAATTTTATTTTAAAAATATTGAATTCTTTTTCCAAAAGTAGTCATTTGTTTATTGATTAGTGTTACATTTTCATTGTATTTCAATCTTTCTCGTTATCATGGATACGTTAAAAATTCGAGTAATTATGGAATATGAGTCCCGTCGTAGCAGCAACGCGGCACAAGCGGCACGCAACATCAACGACGTTTACGGAGCTAAAACTACAAACCAACGCATCACCTGTTATTGATTTGCTCGCTTCCGTTCTGGAAATTTTGACCTGAAAAATGAACCTCGCGGTCGTCCGAAGACTTTGGCCGACAATGACGAATTAAAGGCGATTGTGGAAGCTGATTATACACAATCTACGGCTCAATTAGCAGCAGCTTTCGACGTTAGCGTCAAGACAATATTAGTCAATTTGCGTCAAATTGGCAAGGTAAAAAAGCTTGACAAATGGGTGCCCCCACGAACTCAATGATCGCCAGCGCGAATTACGCGTCGAGACGTGCCTTGCACTGCTCAAACCTGCGATGAAAAATGGATTCTGTTTGATAACCGCAAGCGCTCAGCAAGTTGGTTGGATCCTGGTTCAGCACCTAAAGAATGCCCTAAACAAAAACTTACCTCTAGAAAAGTGATGGTCACTGTTTGGTGGTCTAGCGCCGGTGTGATTCATCATAGCTTCTTACCAAACAGGGTGAGCATTACTGCAGATGTGTACTGTGAAGAACTGAACATTATGATGGAGAAGCTGGTACATCTCCAACCAGCATTGGTTAATCGCTCGTCTCCGCTGCTCCTGCACGACAACGCGTGACCTCATACTGCACAGCAGACGGTCTCCAAGTTGCAAGAACTGGGGTTGGAAGCTATCCGTCATCCACCCTACTCAACAGACCTTGCGCCTACAGACTACTAAATAATTTTTCCAGAATTTGGATAACTTCTTGGCGGGAAAAAAATTCAATACCCGAGAGGCAGTACAAAATGCTTTTGAAGAATTTGTTGCCTCCCGTCCAGCTGATTTCTTTAAGAAGGGCAGTAATAAACTGCCACTGCGTTGGCAAAGATGCATTGATTGCATGGGTGATTACTTCGATTAATACAAATAAAAAATACATGAAAAAAATCGTTTAATTTTTTTCATCCAAAACGGCAATTTCATAGGTAAAGACCTAATATTATTAGGTATATATTATTATGTACTCCTCTTCATAATATATAATATCATGAATTCTATTAATAAATCATTTTGGATAAATTAGTAATAATATAATATGGAAACAGTATTCATTAAAAACGCGTGCAATACAAAGGTGCGATCCTCATAAGGATTCGCATTTTATAATCAATAGCGTGATTTATTTATTAACCTACGTCAGGTTTCAAAGTATTTTCACATCAAATTTCTGTCAAATCTGTTTCTTGGTTTAGAATAAAGATAGTCCCGGGGCCTTACCCGCATAGTTCCCGTCCCCGTGGGATTTCCGGGATAAAATCTATTCTATGTTCTTTCTTGGGTCTCAAACTATCTTTGTACCGAATTTCATCTAAATCTGTTCGGTGGTTTAGCCGTGAAGAAGAGCGAGAGAATCAGACAGAGCTACATTCGTATTTATAATATTAGTAGATAGTCCATTGAAAAGTTACATTTGGGGTTGCGTTTTTTAGAGGATGCAATTTTATTTTTTTGATGTGTAGGAGGGGGGGTCAGTGTAAAGCTAAAACCAAGTTTGTGGGGTCGCCACCCTTGTCCCACGGCCGCCATCTTGAAAATAGGGGTTGAAATGGTTTTTACGATATATCTCTTAAACTATTTATGTGATAAAAAAAAAATTGTTATCATTTTTGTTGCAAATTAAATTCTCTACAACTTTGGTCCAGTAACTTTTTGTCGCAGAACTATAAATAAAAAGTTACAAGCGAAAATGTTCAGAAAAAAGTATAAATGCTAATCAAACAAAAAATAGTTTTCACTGAAGTTAAAATCGTCTCTAAAATCATTCGAAATCGTCTTCACAATTATATAATTATTATATTAGAAATAATAATAATAATAGCAGGCAGATGTTCTTTTGTCATGCCTAATGGTCACTTGGGTATTTTCTACCTGGACAGTATTCTCGGTAACGGCCATCAGATTTAAAATTATTTTAAAAATCAATAATTTTAAAATTCTGTGATGGAGTGGAGAAGAGTCAATAATTAATTATTAATAATATTGCAAAATTAATAATTAAAAAAATTATAATAACAAAATAAAATAAAAACAATACATAACTGATGACACATCATTAGTACACACGTATAATATATGTATAGCTGTTAAGAGTACTGAAAAATAGTACTCACTTCGGAGCGCTGTAAAACCTTAGCTATTGACTTAATGAAAAAATGTTGTGTATAAAAGTTGTTCCTTAAAAAAAGATCAAAAAATGGTCTGATATCATTTTTTCTGATAAATAATTGTAAAATTTATAATAATATTTTTTCTCGAATTTCTGAACATTTTCGCTTATAACTTTTTTATTTATAGTTCTACTAAAAAAAGTTACTGGACCAAAGTTGTAGAGAATTTAATTTGAGGTTTGAGATAGATTTATTTCTCATAAGAATACAATTCACTTAAATGAGAAACATTAAATTAAACTTACAAAACATTATAGACACCGTACAGTTACAAAATAAAATAAAAGACACACTCAAAAAACTGAGGGTAGATACAAAATATTTTCATTGTTTAGCGTAAACATACATGGAATACTAACAGCTAGAAGTGCCATGTACTAAGGTGCGCTCGATTGATTGAAGATAATATGTGATTTTAAATGCTTTTTAAATAATGTCATTGACTGTGCATTTTTATATTGTTTGGTAATTTATTATATAATGCAGCACCTTCGTACATTACATTCTTTTTGCCATAATTAGTGCGGGCTGAGGAAAGTTGAATATCATTTGCGTTCCTAAGCCCTATTTTGTGTGTTTGATATTTCTTTGTAAAGTGTATATTTTGTGTGTGTATGTTTTTATTTAATATTTTTTTATTAAGATGCAGTATATTTGTTGTATATTCATGAGCTTAGTGTCACTGTAAATTTTTTGTGTTGATGTACTGTAATCATAGTGGAAAAGTGTTTTTATTAATTTATTCTGTGCTATTTGCAGTGCTTCGATATTGGTTTTAGCCGCTGTACCCCATACTTCTATTAAATAATCTAAGTGAGGTTTTATAAGAGCGTTATATATTATATTGTAGCGTACTTGATGAGGAACACATCGAACTATACTCCGTAGGGCTCCCGTGAGGGACGTCAGCTTAGACCTAATCTTTTCTATATGGGGTTTCCAGTTCAGGTGGTTATCCAAAATTAGTCCAAGATATTTTTCGTGATCAACTTTTTTTATTGGTTGGTTATTTATAGTAAGGGGCGAGTTATGTAGTATTTTTTTATTTATTGCAGCAAAAATTATATAGTTGGTTTTGGCTATATTTATCGTGAGTAAATTGCACTGAAACCACACATTTAAAAGTTGTTAGTCACCCTGAGCATCGCTCATAACAGCGCCTACAGAGTGTCCAAAGTAAAATAAGGCTGTTTCATCAGCATACAATGATATATCGCCTTTTAGTCCAATACCATGAATATTATTAATATAAACCAGGAATAATAAGGGCCCTAATATTGAGCCCTGAGGAATTCCAAAATTTACTGCTTTAGGACTACTTTGTGTTTCGTTAATCTTAACTACTTGGTAACGATTTGTCAGGTAAGATTTAAAGATATCAAAAGCGCAACCAGTGACACCAATATCATGTAGTTTCCTTAGTAATAGGTTGTGGCTTATTGTGTCAAAAGCTTTTTTTAAGTCTATAAAAATTCCTGAAGCAATCTGCTTTTTGTCAATGCTTAATTTAATTTTTGTTATGAGATCTATTGTTGCAGAAAGCGTATTGGATTTGGGCCTAAAACCGTATTGTTTTTTAAAGAGGAAATTTTGTGCTCTTAGATAGTATAAGACACGTTCAAAAACCTTAGACAAAACCGGTAACACTGAAATGGGACGATAGTTTCCTGGGTCGAATTTACTTCCATTCTTATAGATGGGGGTGACTTTAGCAATTTTAAGACTGTTGGGAAAAGTTCCTAGCTCTAAATGTTTGTTTGTACAATTTGTAAGTTCGGTAAGTATTAAGTCTTTTACGCATTTGATAGATTTTGTGTATATACCATCTAATCCGGAGCTAGTATTTAGGTTTAATCTATCAATTATTTTTAAAATTTCGTATGTGGTGCATGGTTTCATTTGTGAAAGAGAAGAGAAACAAAAAAATATATATATTTTTTTATCAAATAAATAGTTTAAGAGATATATCGTAAAAACCATTTCAACTCCTATTTTCAAGATGGCGCCCGTGGGACAATGGTGGCGACCCCACAAACTTGGTTTTAGCTTTACACTGACCCCCTCTACACACCAAAAAAATAAAATTGCGTCCTCTAAAAAACGCAAGGTAAGGCCTAAAAAATGTAACATTTCAATGGACTAAGGGATTAGTAAGGATAATATCTCATACTGTAAAGCACCCTTTCGCACTATTAAAACAATCTTATTTGTTACCTTGGGTCTCAAGCTATCTCAACACTAAACATTCAAATCGATTCGGTGGGTTAATAGATATACAGTTCCGGTATTTTACCTGCTTCGTTTTACTTACAAAGCCCGTGGGATTTTCAGGATCAGAACTATTTTATGCCCTACGTTAAGTTTCAAAGTATCCTCATATCAAATTTCACCCAAATCTGTTTCGTGGTTTAGAAAAGAGACAGTCCTGGGGTTTTACCCACATACTTCCCGTTCCCGTGGGATTTTCAGGATAAGAACTTGTTCATTCCCGCATCCGGACCAGCAGGAAAGGGCTGTGGAAGCTATATATATAATTATCCGGAATTCAAATCGGGAAGAACGGTCCGCGTTATCACGGAGCTATATAACTGTTCAATTACCTCAGCGACGTCTTGACCCTTCTCCGGTGTGTCAATGCCTCATAATATAAATCTAATTAACACTTACCCCTAATTGGCCAATCGGATAATTAATGCTAATTGATCTATACTTATCTGAGACAGCCTCAAATGAACACGATGCGCAGCGGAGACAAAATGGCGGCGAAAAGGTGTCCCTTTTCACTGGTAACTTGTTTTAGGCACTCAATTGTTCACAATAGTCAATACAAGATATTTATATTAGTTCAATATACTCAAATTAATCAATCTACGTGACTACGCCTCAAATAGGCGAACAAAAGAGTCACGAAACAATAGCGCTCGCCACGGCAACAAAAGCCACAAACGCGACGTAACAAATAGGCTGATCGCGGTAGACTCGCGCGGTGTACGACTCGCGGCGGACTGAGGAGCGTTACTGCCCGAGGCGCCAGCGCTGCCGATGCGCGGGCGCGGCTCCCGTCCGTAGGGATGTGAACGAAAGTCAATAAGACCGTAGTGTGGTGCTACTCGATACATTTGGTTCGTAACAGAACTATCTTAAGTCCTACGTTAAGTTTCAAAGTATCTTCATATCAAATTTCACCCAAATCTATTTCGTAGCTCAGAAGATAGACAGTCCCGGGGTTTTACCCGCATTAATTCCGTTTCCGTGGTATATCTGGGATAAAAACTATCCTATGTCCTTTCTCGGGTTTTAAACCGGCTTTACCCGCATAGTTCCCGTTCCGTTAGATTTTCAGGATAATAACTTTTTTAAGTACTATGTTAAATTCCAAAGTATCTTCATATCAAAGTTCACCTAAATCTGTTCCGTGGTTTAGAAGATAGACAGTTCTGGGGTTTTACCCGCATAGTTCCTGTTGCCGTGGGCTTTTCAGGATAATAACTTTTTTAAGTACTACGTTAAATTTCAAAGTATCTTCATATAAATTTCACCCAAATCTGTTTCGTGGTTTAGAAGATAGACTGTTCTGGGATCTTACCCGCATAGTTCCCGTTCCCATGGGGTTCCCTTTCTCGGGTTACAAACTATATTTGTGCTAAATTTCATCCAAATCTGTTCAGTGGCTTAGGCGTGAAGAAGAGACAGACAGACAGACAGAGTTACTTTCGCATTTATAATATTAGTAAGGATTAATTTTTTTTTGTAATATATTACATTCCAAATTCAAAATATATTTCAATTCAGTCTAACATACATTTTAAAAGTATGTCATGTTTCCTATCATAAAGTATGTTAGCCGGCTAAGAACAAGTTGTGCTTGCGCAATGCATCCGACCACAAAAATATAATTTTATACACAAAACACTTACCCACAAAGAAGTCAATTCTTCGAAAATAACATTTTCTCTTTTTCAAAATTCTCTTGCAATGCTTGAATGCAAAGAAAAACCAAATCATAACCAGCATAAACTGGCTACTATTATTAATATCAACGGTCAATATAATTATTTATTCTAAAACAGATGCTCAGTTTGGAATGTTACAATTTTGACGGCAAAAATATAATTTTACGAGGTAAAAATATCATGAGGATAAACTTCTATTGTTGTTTCTTTTTATTTTTGTTTATTGTTTTCTCGGGGAAATCCCTGAGTTTTACGTATTTAAGATTTTACGAAACAATCATGTATTAGCGTTAATAATGGTCACTCTTGTTCGAATTACGTGCTTAGGCTTCTTTGATTGTTTAATAAAACGACTGCTTTTTACCCAATTTTAAGGTAAGAAGAAATTATTCGTTACTGGAATGAGCTATATGGTGCATCTGTCACCTACGGTGTTTCCAAACCGATACGACTTAGAGACCTTCAAGAAAAGAGCATACTCATATCTAAAAGTAGCTAGTATGTACTAACTCGGGACTCGCTGCGTCCAAAAGCTGGTAAGTGGACGCAGCTCTACCCACTAAAACCCGGCGAGTGCCACCAACGCCGCCTTTGGTGAGGTGCCCCAGATCTAATAAACAAACAGGGCACCTCGACGGCTAGTCAGTTCGCCAAGGGACCGACGCCACCTTCACAGAGGGGTTGCCCCGCACCACAGAGCAACCCCTCCCAACGTCGGGCCAGTACAATGGGGTGAGGTTTCCATCCTCATCCCTGCTCTTTTGTCCACTCTTCTTATAAGAGGGGTACAAAGAGGCCCCTCGGCTACAAGCCCCACCGCTACAACTAGGCTTGGTGGGGGAAATGCGTACTCTGTGTTTCGGTACGGAAGTTTACGGCCCATTATTATGTTACATTCTTTCGCTGTTATTTTTTTCCTTGGTCTTCTCATTACAAAGATTGGCGATTGAAAAAGTGATAATAGCTTACCATCGCGTTAACCGTTGCCAAATTATATAATAAAAAAGAAAAAATACTAATGCCTTTTACATCCGCACGATAAAAGCAAAACAACAATAAAATAATAAAAGTATCGAGTAAGCCAATTACATCATCCGATCACGCTCACTTCACATATTCTATGAACAGGTTTATTATAAATTACTATCGATGCAAACCTGTTTCAAATGACAGTATAATAAAATATGAGCGTATTCCAGTGTAAAGCATACACTAACTTCTGATACTCCGATGTAAATATTGAAGCGACATCGATGTAGTAGTGAACGATAAGAGATAATTAGCAAGAAATAGAGAAAAGGGACATAAAGAAGAGATAAAAAGGTATATAGAGATATTATATAACTTGGCTCAAATGAACACGATGTATTACAGATAAATAAAATTGGAGTGTATGTTTGTAATATTAAAATAACCGCGTTTTACTAAATGCATATGGATATACACGGTATATAATATACCAAAATAACAATTTTTACAATTTTTGTCTGTCTGTTTGTTCCGGCTAATCTCTAAAACAGCTGGGCCGATTTTGACGGGACTTTCACTGGAATATAGCTGATGTTATAGGGAGTAACTTAGGCTAAAATAAATCATCATCACTCCGGGTACGGCTGTAAATCTAAGTTAACGCGGGCGAAGCTGTGGGCAACAGCTAGTATTTAATAAAAGCAAAGATTGATTATACTTTATCAAAACCACTTCAGTTATACTCAACTTTTGTAGAGCAGCAGACCCTGAAACCGTGTCTTCCACGGTCCAAGTAAGGGACTTTCCCTTTATGAAGACTGATCAACTTCAAAGATAGAAACACTTACGCATCTGAACAGCTAAAGACACACAGTAGGTACAAAACGCGACAGCGTAGCTGTCACTTGACGCCGGTTTTATGTGAGCGAGAGGAACCACAACGGTCGTGCCGGCTCAATTCGGGTGCAATGCAGCATGGCACTACCTCTTATAAACTGATGAGAATAATGTAGGAAACGAAAGAAATAATGGATCTTTTTTTTTTTGGAAAACGGTAAAGTACAAAATATTACTTTCGTTCAGTCTCTAGACGAAACTTTGATTTAAGGTATAGTATGGCAATATTCCATTCCATGTATCCATGAAATCATCATCATCATCAGCCCCTATCCGTCCACTGCTGCACATATGCCTTTTTTTCTTTTCGGCCGGGAAAAGCTCTTAGGCATTCCGCGTGAGAGGAGGGACGGATTACGAAAATATAAAAAGCTAAGAAAATGAAAATTTCCTCCTGTATTTGACGAATTTTGAAGATGTCACCAAAATTTTAGGATTAAAAAAAAATTACATGCAAAAGAATTTAAAGGTTTTGATGTATCATCATATGAAATCTTCTGTAGAAGATTTCATAACTTACTTGAGTTTAAATCTGCTACTTACTTCAAAATCCTGCCTTTGTGAATCCTTTCTTGGTTGGTGGTAGCTTATGCTAATTAATAAAATATAAATCAATAAACACACACAAACGCGACATACATACTATGTGTGTCAATAATAATCACATATTTGTAATCTTTATCACATATTTGTTAGTAAATTTTAAAGATTTTCAAAAAAGTTTTTGTATATTAAAAAAAAGTTTATACCTGTTCCAATAATTTTTATATACAAATTGACAAAGGCGGTTAAGTTTGCGCTAATGAAAATCAGTGAAGACTAATTAATAGACGCCTTGAACTGGTTGTGCAACGTATAGAAATCGACAGGCACAAGCGATGGAACCTAGATCTTGTGTTGCGGTGTTTAGCATTGGCACACTCATTCATAATTATTGATGGGTATTAAAAGAACATTTGTTTATGTTAGGCTAATAGGCTAATGAGCCCCTTAGTCAATACAACTAATATAACTGCCTATCTAAATAAAATGTAGGTAAGTGGCCAGCCTAATTGAACTGAGGGAGCTGCTCTTTGTAGCCCCCTTGTAAGAAGAGGGGACAGAGGAGCAGGGGCAATAAAGGGTGAGGATGGGAACCTTACCACATTGCACTGTCCCGACGTTGGGTGGGTTGTTCTGTGTTAAGTGACTAGCCTCGCTCTTAAATAACAAGAAGTTAACGTGGAACTAGCCAAGGCAACTCATTCATTTGTCCTATCCTGAGACGTAAGATGTTGAGTCTCGGTGCCAGTGGTTATATTGTCTTTCATACCCATTCGAAACACAGCAAAGTTTCACTTAAGCAACAAGCAGGATGGTGGTACCCATGTAAACGGGAGCACCGCACAAACGCATCCCCCCGCTAGCAAAGACACAATGTACTTAACTAAGTTCCTCATCACAAGTAATTACACTGCTTATCCTCTCCTTCTTTCTGAAACACAGCAAAGACGAATGAAACAAGAAGGATGGTGGTACCTAGGCGAAAGCGTCACAGCGCATCTGTCCCAACGGTGAAGCCATTATGTAATTTGAACGGTGTCAAACCGATCCCTCAACATAAGTTCGCGGAAGCATGTGCTTAACTGGTAGCTGGCGAATCTACATATTAATATATCGATTATACAAATCATAATACACCGTGTATGCGGAAACTTCGATCAATATACTATAAATTGTGCAAATCAGTAATAATTAATAACATACTAACAACTCGGAATTTTGAACAATATAAAAATAAGAGTTTGAATTCAATATAATGATTTAGTTATGTTAGTAAAGTTGCAGCGGCGGTGCGCCGGTTACACAGGAAAAAAAACCGGCCAAGTGCTAGTCGGACACGCGCACGAAGGGTTCCGTCCGTTTCATTACATAATATACAACAGTAGACACTTTAACAAAAAAATATGGTTTATGTTTATGAAATAAAAGGTTTTTTTTACTATTTGAGTTGATTGAAAGAAAGGTAAATTGCGGTTTACGATTTATGACGTCTATTGCTTGTTTCTCCCGTGAAACAGCTTTGCTGTGTTTCGGAGAGAAGGGCAAGACAGGCAGTGTAATTACTGGCACCGAGATTAAACATCTTATGTCTCAGGATGGGCAACACATAGATGAGTTGCCTGGGCTCGTTCCAGGTAAGCTAGTTTATGTTCATGGGCGACGTTGACCACTTACTATCAGGTGGCACGTTTGGCAGTTTGCCTATCCAACTAACATAAAAAGCATAAAAAAAAAAATTATGACGTATTAAAAAAACTACTTACAAGTTTGCATGGTAATGTACATCATACATCATATATGTGTATCCTAAGATGAAAGATCGAGAGAAGTATCTCGATCTTTCATCTTAGGATACACAACGCATGAATGAGTTGCCTTTTTTTTCTTCTTTAAAAGTGGTAAGGTGGACGCAGCTCTACCCACTAAAACCCTGGGAGTGCCACCAATGCCGCTTTTGGTGAGGTGCCCCGTAGCTATTGAGCAAACAGGGCACCTCGACAGCTAGTCAGTTCATCAAGGAACCGACGTCACCTCCACAGAGGTGTTGTCCCGCACCACAGAACAACCCCTCCAAACGTCGGGACAGTACAATGGGGTGACATTCCCATCCTCGCCCCTTGCCCCCTGCTCTTTTGTCCCCTCTTCTTATAAGAGGGGTACAAAGAGCAGCTCCCTCGGCTCAATTTGCTTCGCCCAAGGTGCTGAGCTCACCCTAGGGTACTGAGCCCCACCGCCACGACAAGGCTTGAACCATGATGGGGATTGCCTGGGCTAGTGCCAGGTGAACTCGTTTTGTTCTTTTTTTTTTAATATAGAAGAGGGAATAAATAATAGAAATTCAAATTCATTTATTTGCAAAAAACATGGTAATAAGTGTGATAATAAAAATTGTTCAGGATCATACATGTTTCACACTCTTAGAGGTATGCAAATATTTAGTATCAGTTGAAATAATTGTTATTAGTAACTTAGACAACAAATAAAATTAACAACGATATTGAATTAATTAATTATTATCTTTATAGTCAATGTATACATAGACAGGCAGTCGACCACTTACCATCAGGTGGCACGTTTGCCAGTTTGCCTATCCAACAAACATTTAAAAAAATATATGTATTCATTTATGTCATAAAAGTTATGCTCAACAAGCCACTTAAACAGTTTAGTCTTAAATTGTACCATTGGGAGAGTTTTAATGGAGTCTGGTAATTTGTTGAATATTTTCACACTCATACAGCAACAACTTTTTAAATATTTTGTTAGTCTGGGTACTTGATTCGTAACAAGCCTAATGTATAATTTATTTGGCGTTTAATGCTTTACAAAATAAGTTTAGGTTTAATTTAAGGAACTATGTACATTATAAAAGATAATAATTCATTATTGGAGACATATTTTAATTAAAAAAAAAATCATAAAACATCATATTGTGTTGAATTTTATTTTGTTATTATATTTTATTATACACATGACATCGGTCGTCGATTCCAATTTCAATTCAATCGTAAACTCTATTTGTTCAAGAGTACCAATATACTCCACATTGGAACTGGAACTGGATTGAATTCATATCCTCTTCCTATCCTTTGAAAGTCTGTTAAGAGATTGAAATTCCCAGTCGGACAAGTTGAATGCTTTGGCTTCCTCACGTAGTCGACGTCTCAGTGAGGCTGTGCTCCTGGTCTCCTGTCTTATCTCC
Source organism: Helleia helle (assembly GCA_963853865.1). Taxonomy (NCBI): domain Eukaryota; kingdom Metazoa; phylum Arthropoda; class Insecta; order Lepidoptera; family Lycaenidae; genus Helleia; species Helleia helle. The sequence continues at coordinate 13,982,944 of OY971426.1, read as the reverse complement.
TCAGCCTCTAATGCAACCATCAAAAGAAGTACACGAGCCATTATTTTAAAATTATAGTTTCTTTTTCAATAACACTGCCACTTAAAATCGAATAGGGTAAGTTCAATAAGAGTCATACAAGATAATATCACGCCTAAAATGTCTCTAACAGTCTTTTTCGATCACTTACCCAGTATTTTAAACAGTTTATAAAGTAAGCAGACGAATAGCAACAGGCTTGCAGACACCACTTTAGTTGTTGTTAAAAAATCGCTGTTTGACATTTCAATCTGCTGTCGCGGGCTGCTAAATAGTTTACGTAATACCAAACCGTCAGCCAAACATACCAAAAAATGCATTTTTAGCTCCTCGGTCGCTGTCGCTTTGCAGATGGCGTTGCGGTCGATTATTTGAGCTTGTTGCTGTCGCGTTGCTAATAGGTAATACAAAATATGATTTTGACAGCAGATATTGTGCAATTTTTGTCTGTTGCTTGTAATTTCAAGATACGTAATTAGCCTGCCGGATTTCTGAAGTTAATTTTTGGATTAATTAGCGTCACTGACCTTAGTATATAAACTTTTATGTTGTTTGACGAACACACACATCTCATAAATATATAAAGAGGGCAACGTCAATAATTTTAGGTCCTGAAATAGGGGCTTACATGACTCGAAAGGAGCTTTAAAAATCATAGCTCTTACGCATTTTTTTTTGTGCTATAAAAGCTTTGAATAAATGTGAACTATTACCCCAAATAATTATTCCGTAGCGAAGAACTGAGCCTATATAAGCATGATATGATATTAGTGCTGTTCTAAGGTCTGTGATTTTTCTCAGACATTTTAGGGCATACACAAATTTATTTATTTTTTCACAGACATAATCTATGTGTGGCTTCCAGTTCAACTGATTATCTACTATAACTCCCAACTTGATTTCAGATTCGTGACTTAAATATGGATTACCTTTTATATCCGTGCTCACTGTTATTGATATATCGTCAGCAAAGAGGGTGCATTTATGTTTTGTAATTTTTGGGATTTCATTAATGTGAATGATGAATAATAGTGGGCCGAGTATACTTCCTTGTGGAACACCGTATTTATTGTATTTTTTGTCTGAATAGTAACTTTTAAGTTCATTCTTTTTATTTATCTTTTTTATTTCAACCTGTTGTTTACGGTTTGTTAAATAAGACCTGAACCACTGGTTTGGAATTCCTCGGACTCCTATATGCTCTAACTTCTTAATAAGAGTTTCATGATCGACGGAATCAAACGCCTTACTGAGATCAAAAAATATTGCTGTTGTTTCGGTATGAGTATGCTCTATTCTTGAAGGTCCCTAAGTCGTATCGGTTCGGAAACACCATAGGTGGCAGCTGATTCCATATATTTGTGGTGCGAGGCAGGAAATGCCGTAAAAATCGAGATGTTGTGAATTACCGGACATCAAGATGGTGTGGGTGTAATTGAGAATTCTTACACGATGTCTGGTGGTGGAATTCTGCCGCAGGTATAAATCCGAACAATTCATCAGAACACTCCCCGTGGTAGACGTGGTAGAAGATGTAGAGCAATCCGACATCTCTACGCAGCGCCAAAGAATCAAGCCGACTGGAGATAACATTGTCATCAACGATTCGAGCCACCCGGCGTTGGACGCGGTCAAATGGAAGGAGCTGATATTGGGGCGCTCTAGCCTAGAGGTGAGAGCAGTACTTCATGTGAGGCCGGGTCTGCGCCTTGTATAATTGAAGACGGTGTGAAGGCATGAAATACTGAGCACGCCGAGTTTCTTAGAGGTTAGTTTAGCCTTTCCTTCCAAGTGACCACGAAACTGCACATCTCTCGATATGTCAACGCCAACTATCCCAATGCTGGCTGCGGCAGTTAGGGGAGTGCCTTCAAATCGTAGAGGAACGACGAAGGGTGATTTTATAGAGGTAAACGCGCAAACTTGTGTCTTGTTGGGGTTAAATTGGACCAGGTTAAGTCGTCCCCATTCCGAGACTTTGGTCAACAGAGACTCGATTTCAGACACAAGTTTGTTCCGACACTCATCGACTTGTTCCCGAGAAATATTAGAGCGGCCAGTGTATAAGGCATCTCCAGTGCTGTCATCCGCATAACAATGAATGCCGCTGGTTTGCAGCATATCATTGATATGCAGAAGAAACTAGGTTGGAGCATGCACCGTCGACAACGACCTTGATGCTCCTGTCTGCCAAAAAACTGGTGATCCACTTACATAATTTCTTGGGAAGCCCATAAGATGGTAGCTTCGCTAGAAGTGCTTTATGCCACACCCGATCAAAAGCCTCCGCTATGTCCAAACTAACCGCCAGCGCTTCCCCCTTGCTCTCAACTGCCTCCACCCACGGACGGGTGCCAACTCAGGAGCACAAGTTCGTAGCACTAATGGAGGGATGCCGTCAGGCCCACTCGACTTATGGATGTCCAGCGAAAAAAGCGCTTTGCGTACAAGTAAAGTCGAGTTGGAAGCAAAAAGAGAGCCTAGAAGATCGGCCTTCTCCTTCGCGGTGTGGGCCAACGAGTCGTTCCTCATGGGCAACCTCAAAATTACCATAGTTAGGATATTCTAATAGTTTGCTTATATATATATTATAGAGCATATATATATATATATATATATATATATATATATATATATATATATATATATATATATATATAATAGATATATATTATCCCACTAGCATAAAATGTGCATATTAATCCTATCTATCCTTTAATAATTCATTCAAGATGAAGTGTTGGTCCTAAAGTGGAGCCCACGGCTCAGGAGGAGTTGTTATCCAACTATATGCGAAGGAAGTTAAAGTTCGATGCATGTATCTCCGGCGAGAGTGGTGCGCTGTGCCATGTGCCTCTCTGCATGAGTACCACCATCCTTATTATTTCTTACGTAAAACAGCTTTGCTGTGTTTCTTTAATAGTCCATTGAAATGTTACAATTTAAGGACCTAATATTGCATTTTATAGATGACGCAATTTTATTTTTGGGACATGTGGTGTGGGGGGTCAATAGAAGCTTAACCCCAAGTTTGTGGGGTTGCCGCCCTTGTCCCCCGACCGCCATCTTGGAAAAAGGGGTGCAAACACCTTTTTCGCGATATCTCGGAAACTATGCGTCTTACAAAAAATTCTTGAAAACAAAATTTGTAGCAAATTGCTTTGCCTACAAATATGTTTTTATAAATTTTTGCCCTAAATTTAAAATTAAAGAATTTATAAGCAAAAAAGTGAGAAAAGTTCTATAAAAATTGCCTTTTTTGCTCTATAACTTTCTTTTTATACATTTTACAATAAAATTACCTCAGAGCTATCTTGTAGATGGTCTTTGGAGGAAAAATTTTCTCAATTTTTTTTTTTAATTTCATTCATTTAAAACGATGTTACAGCGCTCCAAACTTAACCGGGTTCGTCAATGCTCATGAGAATCCAGTCAAAACGAAATGTTGAACTTAGTTTTATGATTTTTTTTTTAATTATAAATACATTCTAAAAATGTTTTTGTTAAATCCCTACCTACAACTTTACCTATTCATTACTAACTCTTATCCCCGCCACCTATGAGGTATAAACTGTAGGCCCGTTTTTTTTTTCGTGTAGTTCCAGTAGGCCTACTCCACAGACATCTTGCCGATGAGGTAATCCTCGACATAATCACATTTTCAATCAGTTATTAGCCAGCTATTCTATTCTACTTTTCTTCGATGGTCCAGGCTGTGGCTCAGAATGTAATTCAATGCCAAAATATGTGAAGTTTTGGGGAATGAAAGGAGTTAAAATTGGAGTCATAGTTGGAAGTTCATCTTTAAATTCATTTTCTTCCATTAACTTTGATATTTCCATGATGTCGCTGCATAATAGTAGAGCATTTGAGGCCTGCTTTTCTGCAGCCACACATGCTTCCAAAATTTCCTTTGCATCTGCAGAAAATTAATTTCATGAGATCGGGGGGTGCTGGAGGCTTGGAATGGCTGACGTTGATCACTCACATAACTTGTCTGACAATTTGCTTGTCAAACTAACATAAAAATGGGTTTCTACCATTACTATCCAATTACCTCTCACAATGTGTTCTTACTCTGTACGCAATAACAACGTAAGAGTCACGTTGTTATTGCGTACAGAGTTAAGGTCATATTACATATTTTTATGTAATCAATTAAGAGTAAAACCTCTTTCTGTTACATCACGTGATCTAGAGCTGTGTCCAAAATAATGGTGCAAAGGAAACATAACAAAACAAAAACACTATAAAACAAGCTAGCCAAAACATGCTACTGGCCAGCAAAAACAAATTAAAAATACATATTGAACAAATGAATGTCTGCCCTTGATTCCAATCCGCGACCTCTCTGAACAATGTTTATTAATTTTCATTCATTCTTTGATGAATAATATGATCGCAAGTAATTAATTCTTTATAAGGAAATTACTCACTCAGTTGTCTGCTTATCCCCCTTTTTTTCCTCCCCCCACCTTCGCATTAACGCCTCTTGCCCTAGTCGGCGAACCCGAAGGATCCCGTCCAGCGTAAGGCATCCTATCCGAGACATAGGAGTGCGTCTCAGCAAGAACTTCCGCCACGAGTTCCCACGGGGGGTCACCGGCCAGGGCAGTGGCTGCCGCCCACGATACTGTACGGTAACCCCGGATCACTCTTACCGCGATGACCCGCTGCGCCGAGCGCAGCTGGGCCTTGTTCCTCATGGTAAGGGGATCTGCCCAGATGGGTGCACCGTAGTATGCTTATCCCCCTGACACAGACATATTATACCATCTTTTTTTATATCGTAGGGCGGCATATGCGCAGTCGGAGCCTTAGGTGTCTACCAACGCCCATAAATATTCGCACAAGAGGTTTTGTAGATGCGTAGCCCTCCTTTACCCTATCCCCCAATGGGCCACCGGAAACTCACAAACCGCACGAAACGCGACATGATAGCTGTTACGTAACGCCGGTGTTATGTGAGCGAGAGGTTCCACCCCGGTCGTGCCTGCCCGATTTGGCTGCAAAGCAGCATTGCACTACCTCTTACGAATTCATTAATAAGTAATAGCATTAGTTTACAGCCATATTTAGACGGATGATGATTATTTTACAGTCATAACGAAGCACTGATGAAAGATTTTGTAAGTCAGATAAATAGTTTTTAAGATTACCTGTTACATCCAAACTTACATTACCTCTATATTACAATATACGATCCTTTTCTAATGTTTGCGCGAATTTCACTCATTATAATGAAACAATTTTTACGGATTTTATCGCGGTTTATTAAGATTTTTACAAGCCCGACGTTTCGGATACTTCACAGCAACCATGGTCACGGGAGGACTGAGGTGACAGATGTCCTAATGTTACAAAGTTATTCGAACTACCCTATGATACATCATTATTTTAATAAGTCCTCTCTACGCAGTCCTCCCGTGACTATGGTTGCTGTAAAGTATCCGAAACGTCGGGCTTGTAAAAATCTTACTAAACCGCGATAAAATCCGTAAAATTGTTTCATTATAATATACGATCCGTTATATATAATAATATGATAGGTTGCATATAATAGCATAATGGTGTACAATAGAAAGTGAAAGCCAGTGTATTACATTTATTGACACAGTCATCCGTGTAATTTCTCAATGTACATCAAAACCATCGTTTTTATTTTATTACTATCATCAGCAGTGACATAAACATCACACTTATGACGACTTCTGATTTGTATCAAAAATGTCTTCTTTCTCTTCTCTTAGACCCTTTTAACCTAAAGTCCACTTTCATTAGTTAAATATCATTTGTTAAGACATGGTTTAGACTTATTTGGTTGCCTAGATCTATTTTGCCTAGGTATAGACTTATAAACACCTTGCCTGGGATTTTACTACGTAAACACATTTATATGAACGTAAAACAAGCACAAAATCCCTTGAAAACATGAAAAGTTGTGAAAGTATAAGGCAATAACTTCACAGGAATACCTTACTTAATCTTGAAAACCATGGACTATAGAAGCAAAAGATAGAGTCAAGGATTAAGGAAATAGCTGCATTGCAAAGGCAAAAATGCTTTATTTTTTATTCTACGTTATATTGAGCAACCAGATAAAAACAGATAGTGTAAATAAATATGTACATATTAAAGATAAATAAAAACTATGGCGAAGATACCACGAATCAAGAAACATTCTTACATGACTTGATGATTTTTTTCAGTAAATAGCCAAACAATTATTACGAATGATTTAATTAATCATTGTTAGTATTGATATATTTTCTATTCTTACCTACATGTCACTAATCTTTCATCAGTTACTGTCATATTACAAAGTAAAAAGAATATTAATGATAAAAACAATATATTATATTATATAATGATAATGATAATCGCTCCATTATTAACATAAGTAAAACATTGCTAATAACTGTAATCACGAAATATTAATAAAGACTAAACGCTTACAATTCTTAACAAATGTGCAGAGACATTCACACCGCGTACAATTTATACACACGACTTAATATTGTTACTAGAATTCGAAGTGAGACTGCGCAAGAGTTGTGTCGTGTCGTGCGAAAAAAATAGTGGTGTTGAGTGTAAAAATAGTGTTGCAAAAAAAGTGACTGCTAAAAATTAGTGTAAGTTTGTTTTTCATTTTAAAAATATTTCCTATTAGTACTTGTACTATTATTTATTCTGTTGTTAGTAAATAAAAAGGTGTATTTTTATGTAACGGAAAATTAAATGCTAAAATTACATATTGTATTCATAATAAATACTTAATTATTTTAGTTTATGTTATAGCTGGTATATGACCTATTTTAGATTTTTAGGATACAATAAAATCTAAAAAATATAGGTAATATTTTATTGCGAATATAAATACGCAATTTTCCTTGAAACATATTTACGTAATATTTTAGAATACTAATATCGTATTACTTTAATATACACAACATGTAAAATTGTACTCTTAAGAGTTCTAATTTGTATAACAATGTTTAAATATTAAAAAAGTGGCCAAGTGCGAGTCGGACTCGCCCATGAGGGGTTCCGTAGCAGCAAGTATAATTTTTTTTACATAATATAAAAGTTCTTGTAAACGCTATTAAGAAAGGGTAAGCACTAAGCCCCATCATGGTTCAGGCCTTGGCGTGGCGGTGGGGCTTAGTAGCCTAGGGTGAGCCCAACACCCTGGGCGAAGCTAATTGAGCCGAGGGGGCTCTTTGTACCCCTCTTATAAGAAAAGGGGACAAAAGAGCAGGGGGCAAGGGGTGAGGATGGGAACCTCACCCCATTGTACTGTCCCGACGTTGGGAGGGGTTGTTCTGTGGTGCGGGACAACCCCTCTGTGGAGGTGGCGTTGGTCCCTTGGGGCACTGACTAGCCGTCGAGGTGCCCTGTTTGTTTATTAGATCCGGGGCACCTCACCAAAGGCGGCATTGGTGGCACTCGCCGGGTTTTACCAGCTTTCGGGCGCAGCGAGTCCCACATACCCGCGTGGGGAGACCCACTCCCCTGCGGGATGCCTCAGAGCATTTCCCGGCGTTAAAGAAAAAAAAAAAAGGTAAGGCAGTCGGGAACCTGCGCTCCGCACCCGCTATCGATCAAGCCACGCCCCACGCGATTAATAATAATTATTTACTTAGGCACCTATTACAGATTTATTATTAGAAAATAATGGTTCACGGTTTTGTGCATAAGGCTTATGTTTATGAAATTATTATTTTTTTTATTTGAGTTAAGAAAAAGTGGCTGTGACATACGGACAGAACCTTATGGATTCGTCATGTCTGTCTACATGACGAATCCATAAGGTTTCGGTTTTTTTGCCATTTGGCTACGGAACCCTAAAAAGAACTTTACTATCGCTATCTTTTGTCAACATGAAATTAAGAATTCACTGTAGTTATATTTTATTGTGGAACTTAAAGTCGCCTACATCGAGGCTACTAATAAAATACTTACCCACGTAATACTTACCTACTAATCAGTTGATAACAGTGCAAATACCACTTATATGATTTTATGGTCTTCTCAAACAGCTGTTATTGTTATATTTTACGGGTTGCCGTTTTTTTTAAGATAAAACAGTTGAATAAAATATGATATCTAAGAAAGTTAACATAAAAAAGCAAATATGAATTTAGAGTCCATCTGGGCCATGGTTACTGTTAAGCATCCGAAACGTCGGGTATGTAGAAATCTTTAAAAAAATATTAGAAGAAGCCCAAGTCCACCAGTGAACTGAAATATTATGATGATGATGATGTTATTTGCGCTAACTCAGATTCAATCCTCTTATGGCGGCTCTACACTCTCCCCCAGACAGTCGGAGGCACGGCGAGCGCCAGAGTGTAGATGGCAGCGCTCGCCCGCCTCGGCCTGTCATTTATAGCTGCGCCCCGTGGTTTTACGCGTACTTCCCATTCCCGTGAGAGTACATGGAGAAATTTTAGCCTATATGTTATTCTGATGTGCTATGTTATCGTAAAATTTCATAATAATTCGTACTGTAGTTTTTGCATGAAAGAGTAAAAAAATACACCCATACATTCTAAATTCGCGTTTATAATATTAGTAGGATAGGACCGAGAGACCTCGGGCGAGACATGAGAGAGTGCTCACGGCCGAAAGTGTACAGCCGCAATTACATTTATTTATTTGGACAAACAGTAGTTGGTACATTACAACTTTCACATAATAACTATACTAAAAATGAGCATAAATGCACAACATTTTAAGTTGTCACAACATGCACAAAAAGAAAGATAACACCAGTATACTAAAAAGATTATACAAGTGAAAGATGAAAATAATTAAAAGTAGACATACAGTATAAAATAAAAACTAACAGCAAAAAATACCAAAAAACTTATAAAAGCAACATCATCTATACTAATTGATCCCTCAACAATCCCAAAATACTTTCTTGAATGCAGGTAATTACATTCTTTTTTTATGTCATAATCCGTGATCTTTTTTATCGAAATCTGATTAGCGTTTGAAGCGTGAAAAGGTAACAAGTAGACAGATGATATATATATAGTACAGATCTGATATGTACATAGTCAGTTAATAGAATCAGGCGTTACCTTGCGGAAATCCATTATATAAGATATTAAATTAATTATATTAATTAACAATTATCCCGCGAAAAACGCAGTCTTTACAGCAAATAAATACAGCTATATGCATGCATATGCGTGCACTCACACATTTGCTGTAAAGACTGCGTTTTTCGCGGGATAATTGCTAATTAATATAATTAATTTAATATCTTATATGTACATAGTCGTTTTAATGATAATATATTTTAGTTGATATTGAGCCGACGATGGTCGAGTGGGTATGGACTTGGTCCCCCGCCAAGGTTCAAGCCTTATCGTGGCGGTGGGGTTCAGTAGCCTAAGGTGAGCCCAGCACCTTAGGCGAAGCAAATTGAGCAGAGGGAGCTGCTCTTTGTACCCCTCTTATAAGAAGAGAGGACAAAAGAGCAGGGGGGACAAGGGGCGAGGATGGGAACCTCACCCCATTGTACTGTTCCAACGTTGGGAGGGGTGTTCTCGTATCTTATCTAGTATCGAATAAATGGAACTTTTTGAAAATTTTAATCGATAAATAAATAATAAATCTTTATTTCACTTTTTTTAGTTTTTTTAATTTAGTTCGAGACACTAGGTCTATGCACAAAATTAAAATATAATTAATATTTAAAATTCGTTTAAACGGCGCAATATGGCCGGGTAGCCATAGAGCCATAGTTACGATGGCGCGAAACTGGGCAATTATTTAGGTGGATCTCTTCACCTGGGCGGCTGAGTGGATATGGATGTATATTTTGACGTGACAACGTCTTATAATTCGATGGAGCCGGCTGCACGAACGAAAAAACATGACGTATGCGGTGTTACCTCGCTCTGAGGCGTTCCATTTTCTTATGACGTTGTCACGTTCAACTATCGTCAGTAAGCCGACTTTACAGACCACCAAATTTTTTTATTATTACATTTTTAGGTGTTACCCTGTCCCGCAGAAAGTAAGGATCTTGTATTATGGGTACTGAACTTGCATATAATAGATATTATTATTATTATTATTATTATATAACATTTTAATCATAATATTATATTGTCATAGTATAATCGTCGCAACCCGAACCTGCGATCAGTGTGAAACCTAGTCATTTAATCACTACGCAATCCAGATTATATGATCGCAGTAATATTAATTGTACTATAGCAAATAGCATTTCAGTAAAAAATGCAAAACATGATGATAATATGTGCTATAATTATACACATTATATGGAAATATTACAAATATCTACTTAGGGACCTTCAAGAAAAGAGCAAACTCTTTTTGTTTTAATTTTTGGCGTGATAACGTCTTATAAATTGAAGAACACCGGCAGCGCGCACGAAAAAATGTCACGTTCCGCTTGAGCCTGACAAAAGGCCCAAGCGTCTGCTTGAAACAACCGCTTGGAAACCATTATTTATAACAAATGTTGAATAGCTGTCAACGTGTTTTATGTTTTTGATTATTTCTACAATTTAATGAGATTTAATTGATTCCCTCCATAATTTTCACTCTAATTTCATTTTGTTCACTACAATTAACTGTTCTCAAAATAGCAGCAATAAAGGTAATGAATTTTTCATCAATGTGACGCTATCATGTAAAACTATCGTCCGTAAACCGACTTTACAGACAAACAATTTTTTAATGATGTCGCTTATCACTTACCACCAGGTGAAATGAACGCCAATTTGCTCCTATAATATAACCCATTAAAATTCTAGTATATTCTTTAATGATATCGTTAGTAAGCTTTAGCAACTATACGAATCTCTTCCTTGATATCACGCGTGGAAGGTAGTAAAGCACAATTAGCCTTTGCGGGCGAGCGTAAATAACATTGTAGACTTTTAATTACATCAGAAAGCTTCCCTTGCGATTTTTTGTTCTGTTTCTTTCTTTCTTTCTTCTTTCTTTTTGCTTTTATTTCTAAAGTAATCAAACCATATTCAGAAGTTCAGGTGAACGATAAAATAAAAAGCCATTTTCGGATATCAAACGATATTCAGAAGTTCAGGTGGATTATGAAATAAAAAGCCCTTTCGGATATCAAACGATATTCAGAAGTACAGGTGGATGATAAAATAAAAACCCCTTTTCGGATATCAAACGATATTCAGAAGTTCAGGTGGATGATGAAATAAAAAGCCCTTTTCGGATATCAAACGATATTCAGAAGTTCAGGTGGATGATGAAATAAAAAGCCCTTTTCGGATATCAAACGATATTCAGAAGTTCAGGTGGACGATGAAATAGAAAGCCCTTTTTAGATATCAAACGATATTCAGAAGTACAGGTGGATGATAAAATAAAAACCCCTTTTCGGATATCAAACGATATTCAGAAGTTCAGGTGGACGATGAAATAAAGAGCCCTTTTCGGATATCAAACGATATTCAGAAGTTCAGGTGGACTATGAAATAAAAAGCCCTTTTCGGATATCAAACGATATTCAGAAGTTCAGGTGGACGATGAAATAGAAAGCCCTTTTTAGATATCAAACGATATTCAGAAGTTCAGGTGGACGATGAAATAGAAAGCCCTTTTTAGATATCAAACGATATTCAAAAGTTCAGGTGGATGATGAAATAGAAAGCCCTTTTTGGATATCAAACGATATTCAGAAGTTCAGGTGAACGATTAAATAAAGAGCCCTTTTCGGATATCAAACGATATTCAGAAGTTCAGGTGGACGATGAAATAGAAATCACATTTCGGATATCAAACGATATTCAAAAGTTCAGGTGGACGATGAAGTAGAAAGCACATTTCGGATCAAACGATATTCAGAAGTTCAGGTGCGTCCACCTGAAGAAATAGAAATCACATTTCGGATCAAACGATATTCAGAAGTTCAGATGGACGATGAAATAGAAATCACATTTCGGATCAAACGATATTCAGAAGTTCAGGTGGACGATGAAATAGAAATCACATTTCGGATCAAACGATATTCAGAAGTTTAGGTGGACGGTGAAATAGAAATCACATTTCGGATCAAACGATATTCAGAAGTTTAGGTGGACGGTGAAATAGAAATCACATTTCGGATCAAACGATATTCAGAAGTTTAGGTGGACGGTGAAATAGAAAGCACATTTTGGATCAAACGATATTCAGAAGTTCAGGTGGACGATGAAATAGAAATCACATTTTGGATATCAAACGATATTCAGAAGTTCAGGTGGACGATGAAATAGAAATCACATTTCGGATCAAACGATATTCAGAAGTTCAGGTGGACGATGAAATAGAAATCACATTTCGGATATCAAACGATATTCAGAAGTTCAGGTGGACGATGAAATAGAAAGCACATTTCGGATCAAACGATATTCAGAAGTTCAGGTGGACGATGAAATAGAAAGCCCTTTTCGGATACTGCTCGATCTTAGCCGAAGTTAAACTACGGTCCTTAAAAACTAATCATCCATCTTTATTACAAATCATCATAAGCTGACTGTTGAATGATAGTGATGACACGATGCTTTTATCAATGTACGTCAAATAAAATATTTTCATACAACTTATATTTACCTCTAATTTACAGTACGAACTACGAGGTTAAATGAAAGCCTTAAATGGATTATAGATAAGAAACCCGGACTTAAGACGTAAGAATTTGAATAAATACGAATGATAAGTTCCTCATTTAATATAATTATAGGCGTCTTCGCCAGATTTTGAGGAGTATCAATGATGCGTATGAGGGTTTGCTTATGAAAGATGGTTAAATGTTATTTAGGAGTCATATTTTCTTTAATAATAATATAAACCCTATGGACGCTTTCACACCACGTCAATCTGATCCCGTGGTAAGTTCTCGAAGAACTTGTGTTACTAGGAAACTGGCAGACGTGCCACCTGACAGTAAGTGGTCGACGTCGCCCATGAAGATATTAAACTAGTTTACCTGGAACTAGCCCAGACTCATCTATGTGTTGCCTATCCTGAGACAAAAAATGTTAAGTCTCGGTGCCAGTAATTACACTGGCTGCCCTTCTCTCCGAATCACAGCAAAACTGTTTCACGGGAGAGACAAGCAATAGGTATAGCAGGACCTATGCAGCCAGGAGCGCGGCACAGCGCATTCTTCCAACCAGTAGAAGCTTTATTCCATAGTTTAATAATTATGGCAAAATAACATTATTGTCTAATAAGCAATTGATTTTTGAAAAATATTGTATAGCAATATATTATTATAGTAATTTTGAGCAATTTGTAAATTATTTTTTCGTTTTTCTTTAGAGAAATCTGTATTTCACGTCAGCTTTTTTACCTTTTTAATACTATGATTTTTACTTTCACTAATTATTATAATATATTTATGATAAAGAAACAATAGTTATTATATTACGACTGTAGGATATAAATATTAAATACTATATTTGGATTAATGCGTGAATACATAGTATGATTTTTTCTGAATTTTAATTGATTGTTGAAATAGCGAAAAACCATTTTGCTTTGCAACCGAATTGGGCCGGCACGACCGGGGTGCCGCTTGCTCACATAACACCGGCGTGAAGTGACAGCTATGCCATCGCATTTCGTGCAGTTTGTAAGTTTCCGGTGGCCCATTGGGGGATAGGGAAAAGGAGGGCAACGCATTTGCATAACTCTCTAGTTGGTAGTCACCATATTATGGCTCCAACTGCTCGATTGCCATCTTATGGCATAAAAAAACATCTTCCGCTGAATTAATCAAAAATATTCGAAGCGAAACAAATCCATTTTAATTATATCATATTTCACGCTTCATATCTTACGTTCTTGGACGCAGTTACGTAAGGTTGTTCCAAGGCAACGTGTCACAATTTTTATACTTTTAATCGGAACGTTTAGCCATGAATAACGAGTACCATGCAACTTTTAATTTTTTACAAACAATCCATATTATATAGTGAGACGATGCGCTTAAAGCAGATTTCTGTCTCGAGGGTATAATTTTACTTGGACAGACAAACGGAAAGACTCGTCTTTCCGTTTGTCTGTCCAAATAACCACATGATTGTTAGTGGTCAGCATGTAATCAAATTCATTTAGAACTAGCCCAGGCAGAGTGAGTTTCCGGTGGCCCATTGGGTGGATAGGGAAAAGGAGGGCTACACATGTGTATAATCTCTGGTTGTGCAGATGTGTATGGTGTATTATGTTAGTTGGATAGGCAAACTGGCAAACGTACATAAACTAGTTTACCTGGAACGAGCCCAGGCAACTCATCTATGTGTTACCCATCCTGAGACATAAAATGTTATGTTTCGGTGCCAGTAATTACACTGTCTGTCTTGCCCTTCTCTCCGAAACACAGCAAAGCTGTTTTACGGGAGAAACAAGCAAGATGGTGGTACCCATGCAGCCGGGAGCGCGGCACAGCGCTTCCCTCCCACCGGTAAAGTCTTAAGCTTCGATTGCTGGTTTGCTCTCCTATGCTATAAAAAAGGCAACTCATTCACGGATGACAAGTATTGATGACAGTAATTATACTGTCTGTCGTGTCATATCGAAACACAGCAAACGTGTTTCATTGAATGGTGGTACCCATGTAGACAATACTGCAGCACAATGCACTGGTAAAAATTACAATGAAAGTAAAGTGAAATTTCATCATTATTTTCTTCAGCCAATTAACCGGTGGGAGGGAAGCGCTGTGCCACGCTCCCGGCTGTATGGGTACCTCCATCTTGCTTGTTTCCCCTGGCAAACAACTTTACTCTGTTTCGGAGAGAAGGGCAACACAGACAGTGTAATTACTGGCACCGATACTTAACATCTTACGTATTAGGATAGTAATAAGTAAAATCAGGTCTATTTTCAGGTGATGGACTGACTAGCCATCGAGGTGGCCTGTATGTAAACAGATCACCAAAGGCGGTATTGGTGGCACTCGCCAGGTTTGAGTAGGTAGATAGAGCTGCGCCTACTTACCATCTTTTGGGAGCAGCAAGTCCCTATCACCCGCCTGGAGAATGCCCCGACCCCCACGGGATGCTTAAGAGCATTTCCCGGCCGAAAAAAAAGGTTCACAGAGAGATCATAAAATTATTAAAACGTAAATTCTTATTCATTTCTTAAAAATATTTCTTTGCCTGGTACCATTATATTTATACAATCTATGTCGATCTTACTAATTTACAAAGCTCGATATTGACTCTTTTTTATGTCATAAGAAGGCACTGTTGCCTTCTTATGAAGACAGAAATACATATAAAAGAAAGAGTCCGAGCCTTATGATGACTATCGACGCCCATAGACATCCGCACAACCAAAAGTTATGCAGATGCGTTGCCCTCCTTTTCCCTATCCGCCCCCAATAGGCCACCGGAAACTCACAAACCGCACGAAACGCGACAGCGTAGCTGTCACTTGACGCCGGTGTTATGTGAGCGAGAGGTACCACCCCGGTCGTGATTGATACCTCAACACAATCAATACTTTGTACTGTAGTTCTCTATAGGCTTATCACATATTCCTTGGGAAGATTCGAATCCAAAATCTCCGCGTAAAACTTCACGACTAATAGCCCGCAATGAATAACATAGAGGTAGGAGGAAATGGAAGCGTAATACCTTTTTTATTGGACTTGCAATTTTTGTTTGACTTGAAATAATCAGAGCGTAAAGATGGTTTACTAAAATAACGAAAACAAATTTTTGATTTAGTATATTTTTGCTATAAGTATAATAAGAACAAGTAAAAAGTTTTAAAAAATACCCGATTGCAAACGTGCTCCTTTTTGGAAGTTGGTTAAAATATAGCCTCTGTCACCTATACTAACAAATCTACTGATACCGTATTTATAAAAAAATACATAAGTTTTATGCACTAGATGGACTCCTAAAATCATAACCCTTCCTTTGCCATAGTCGGGTAAAGATAACTATAGCAAACGACATTACGAGGAAATGTTAATAAACTTGACATATATTTGTTGAATGTACAAAAACTTGACAAATATGTGTTTAGTTGAATAATAATTATTTCGTGACTATTTAATTAGCATCAGGTTTTGTATGAAAATATTTATGTTTTTCTCAAAACGAGTAGTGACTCAATATGAATAAAGAACAAGATGAATAATCATTGGCATCATTTTGCACAGCTGGAGACTATCTCCACGTCACTATGACTGATGACCGGCATAATGAATTGGCCACGAGGGAAATATCATCATCATCATCATCATGATCATCACCATCGTCTACTATATGTCCCACTGTTGGGTCTCCTCAAAATTAGTCGAGGTCATAGGTAACGGATGCGGGGTGGTGATCTTAACACTCCTCCAATGAATCTATCTCATCAGGCAAGCAGGTTTCCTCACGATGTTTTCCTTCACCAGCGAGCAAACGATATGAATCTCATATTCACGGGGTATAAATTTTTTAGATGCACCAGGCCAGGATCGAACCCAGACTCAAGAGCCCATACCCATATAGAGGCGAATACAGTCAACAGCTGGTTGACAAATATCCTTACTTTAAAAAAAAAGTAGTAGTAAAAAGTAAAAGAAAAAAAAATATTTTGTTTTTTTTTCTTCTGCCTAGCCTAAATGTGAGTCGGCTTCCAGTCTAACCGGATAAAGCTGGATATCAGTATTTTAAATGGTGCGACTACCTCTCTGACCTCCACAACCCAGTAACTGGGAAATGCGATATGTTATAACATATTATTGACTAAACATATTAATCATCAGCATCTAATTAAGTAGCAACTGACAATGTTTTAAACAAATAAATCTACTCTAATAATATAAAGCTGAAAAGTTTGTTTGTTTCAACGCGCTAATCTCAGGAACTACTAGGTCCGATTTGAAAAATTCTTTCAATGTAAGTTAGCCCATATATCGAGGAAGGCTATAGGCTATATAATATCAAGCTGTGACTAATAGGAGTTAAGTTAAGTAAGTTAACGCGAGCGAAGCTGCGATCAACAGCTAGTAAATAGATAACTAAAGATTCGCTACAAGTTTTGTCTTCAATAGTATCAGCTTAAAATAGTCACGTAGTTATCAGTATATTTAGATAATGTTATTTTTTTTGTAACAAAATATTACAGTACTTAATCAAATCTATTCATGACAATTCAATTTTGATTTAAGTATTATTTCGAAATTGCATTATAAATACTGGCTAGGCTATCTTGGTTTTCCTGGAAAAAGTTAAGCGCAGATTGGCCACACTTCTCCAGCCATCACATACAGATATTATTTTAAGTATTTCAAATTGATCTTCACAGGAATACATTAAAATTTGATATTATATTTATCGTATAGGTGTTTTTATTAAATATTCCTTATAATAAACAAATGTAGTTTTAATAATAATCAACATTAGGCCTCCTTGACCTTCAGAAGAGACCTCTGTGTCACAGTGGTCAGATCACACTTTCGAGAGGTCGCCGAATCGCACAAGGGCAAAGATTTATATTAATAATGTACGAAGTGTGTATTTAGCATTTGAATTAATAAATTAATTTCCTCTCCGAAACTAATTCTTGCCAATGTTCTCTTTAGCCACATTTATTTAGTTTAAGAGGACGTAACGTAATTTTGGCGTCAATAGTTTCAATTTATTTCAGCAATTCCAAAACGAATGAAAATATAAGTTGGTGACCTAAAGAGTTCATGATAAAAACCTTATTTTGTTAGTTTTAATACATGATTAGGTAACTTTTGTAACAGAGAAAAAAAAAATCAAACACAACTCTTTTTAAAAACAAATTAACATCCTCTGGGCAAACGGGACCGGTTTGAGCCTCTTAACTTTCTTCCTAGATAAAGTCTATACATGTTTTTTTTTTTAAATAATAGAAGGAATTTCTCTAATTATCGTTTTTAACGCAATAAAATAACAAACGCCATTTTGTCGTTAATGTGCTTTAGTTATAAATCCGCGCGCGCATGGAAAGCCTCACCCCGCTCAGGACGCTCAATCCTCTGGCGCGTGTCCGGTATAAGAATTATTGTTTAACAATGCGTCGCCTTAATATAAACTGTATTCATACCTACAGCACTTTATTCGGCCCGGTGACAGCCGTAATTTACCATAAGGTTTGTTTGTAGTTTTACCTATCGTTAAGTAGGTATAGCGATATAGAAATTGGTTTAAAGTATAACTAAAATTAACTAAAATTATATGACTTTATATTCTAAAAAAAATTATGTATAGATAGAATTTTCTTTAGAATATTATAAAGTCATATAGTTTTAGTTAATAAAAGAAATGATTAAAATAGAGTTTAAAGCAATAAACTCTAGCTGATGTTTATATATCTTATATTATCTATATATGTCAAAATATGCTTGTCAAATTATTATCTCTTTTTTTGTCCCGCACCACAGAACAACCCCTCCCACATCGGTACAGTATAATGAGGTTCCTATCCTCGCCCCCTCGTCTCTTCTTATAAGAGGGGTATAAAGAGCAGCCCCCTCGGCTCAATTTGCTTTGTCTAAGGTGCTGGGTTCACCTTAGGCTACTGAGCTCCACCGCCACGACAAGGCTTGAACAGTGGTGAGCGTCAAATTATTATCTAATTAGCTGTTGCCCGCAGCTTCGCCCGCGTTTACTTACTCCACTTAACTACTGTTAGTCACAGCGTGATGTTATATAACCTATAGGTTAGCCTTCCTCGATAAATGGGCAATCAAACATTGAAATAATTTTTCAAATCGGACCAGTAGTTCCTGAGCTTAGCACGTTCAAGCAAACAAACTCTGCAGCTTTATAATATTATATAGATATAAATGAAATAATATAAATCCTTTTCCATTTATTAATTTAGTCGTGAAGCAATTCTCATTGCCCGACCACCCTAGCGTTGTATTTTCTCTGGTAGAGTTAGAAATGCCACGGAACAAACACTCATAAGATGTGGACTCATTCGAATTCAGACCATAAGCTGGAGGAATATCCGGGAGTTCTGACCTTTACGCCAAATAAAATGAGGAAAACGTTATTTGTACTTGAAGGTGTTAACTATAGAATAGATAATATTTTTCCTTTTATCAATTGTAATATTTCATGTTGTTTATTTTGAATTTTCCTTCATGTTGTTTAAACGTATGATGACGTTAATGATACAGATTACTTTTTGAGGTTTTGTAAGAACTAGATTGCCCCGCAGTTTCACCTGCATAGTTCCCGTTCTAGTTAGAATACGGGGCTGAAATATGACCTACGTTACTAGCTGATAATGTTTCCATTGGTGAAAGAAGTGTTCTAGGCATGAAAGCGTAATAAATAAAATCGCCTTTATAATATTAGGAATCAAGTAGTAAATACGGAATATTACATGTCGCAAATGATTCGGATACATATAACCGGGTCTAGATTATTTATTTTAACACATACGGCCTTACTTATAAACCTTTCTTAATATTTAATCAATTGGTTAACAACATTAGCAAAAACCTCACTTATAAACACTATTTAGCGTTAAAAATTCTTTGAGTAATGCTTAAATAGCCGTCAAAATTAAACACTGTCGTGACATGCTTAAAAGCCTTGCTAAGATGCAAAATGGTTGATTTTACATAAATCAGCTGTTCTATTGACAACTGGTCTATAGTTTGACGCTAGGTTTGACGTTTGTTTCTTACTGACTTTTTCGTTCATGTTGGAACCAGTTAAGACCAGAGGCTATGCTGCCTAGTCTGTTGTATTATTTAGTCTGTAATGTGTGTAAAAGTGAGAAACCCCAAGGAGTGCGGCTTCGCACCTCTAGTCCCCATCAATCAAATATCACTTCCCACTCTAGTGTCCACCCACCCAGAACTTTCCACTACAATATTCCCCAACCAATTAAGATATATTATTAAACAGGTTTTTAAAACAGACACTATAGAAAACCGCTTCGAAAAAACGAATGCACAAAATACAAAATAAAAACTTAAAACATTGATGGATTGAAAAATCTTTGTGATTTCCAAATTTTTATTATAATATTACATTTTCATTAAATATTTAAACTATTTACAAATTTTATTATTTTGAAAATTTTCTATTTAAAAATATTCTGTCAAATTCACGACACTGTCATAAATGATATTATATGGAAAAAATCGAACTAATTTATTTTAATTTTATTAATATATTTAAATTTTCATTAAGTATTTAAACTATTTACAATTTTTATTATTTTTAAATAGAAAATTTAAAAATAATTTGTCAAATTCACGACACTGTCACAGATGATATAAGAAAAAAATCGAAATATTGACAATTTTGTTCGTTCAATTTCTCTATCTAGTCAATTATTTTGGATATATAATCTGTTCCAACCATCTACGTATCGTTCTCTGTTCGTTTCTTAACCAAGCAACAGCTAATTAATGTTAATAAGTAAACAAAAGTTAATCATTGATTTATAACTTAAGAGTTGATTAACTAAGAGATGGCTACCTACTGCTTAACGAGATTTTTATAAGTAAGACCGCTAATGTCAAATAGTAAGAAAATAAATATTTGGTGAACATGTTCACGCATAATAATTTCATTTTTATTATGTTTAGCAAATGAGTCATCGAAACAAACCTGTGAATAGGATTCTAGAAATACGGATGCATGGTCTGCACTTTAGGTAGTATTAAAATTATAGGAAAGAAGCATCCTGCCAATAGCTGACTTATATAGGATTAATAAGATGGATAGTTAATTAATTATTTACCGGGAATGGATGCGCTGTGCTTCAATTTTTTTTGGAACGATGTTTCTTATGGGGCGTTGCGGTACTCTAGCCAACAAAAACGTCCGTAACGTTAAATAAAAGCGTAAGATTTTTATTTTATTATTCGATAATTATACCATCTGGTGGTCAAAACTCAAAAGTGGTAAACAACAAGGAGGCTATTATACACTGTGTATAGGTATGTATGATTTTTTTGTTAGCTTTTTTGTTTTTGTTTTGTTTTTTTCTTTATAAAAAGATACTTACTATCTTTTTACCCACGACACCACACGGTTTTGTGTAGACTAGGGGTCAAACGGACAGTTTTCGCCTGGTAGTAATAATAGTGATAGATAGATTTAGATCTCAAGATAGTCAACGCATAAAAGGGTTGCGTGGTCGTCGACCTCGTATCCAGCCTGGGCTGGACCAAAGTTCACTCATTTATATTCATATTATGTCATTGACCACTTACCATAAGATAGCTTGTCCTTATGTTATCCGCCAGGCTGCCATCAATTTCCCCACCATGGTTCAGGCCTTGACGTGGTGGTGGGGCTCAGTAGCCTAAGGTGTGCCTAGCACCTTGGGCGAAGCTAATTGAGCCGAGGGGGCTCTTTGTACGCCTCTTATAAGAAGAGGGGATAAAAGAGCAGGGGGCAAGGGGTGAGGATGGGAACCTCACCCCATTGTACTGTCCCGACGTTGGCAGGGGTTGTTCTGTGGTGCGCGATAACCCCTCTGTGGAGGTGGCATCGGTCACCTGAGGGACTGACTAGCCTTCGAAGTGCCCTGTTAGCTCAACAGATCCGGGGCAGCCCACCAAAGGTGGCATTGGCGGCACTCACCAGGTTTTAGTGGGTAGAGTTGCGTCCATCTTACCACATATCGGGCGCAGCGAGTCCCACATACCCCCCTAGGGAGACCCACTCCGAGGGATGCCTCAGAGCATTTCCCGGCGTTAAATAAAAAAAAACAGCCATCAATTAATGTGTCAACATACTTTGTGTACCATCAGAAATACTCAACAATACGATATCTTATCTTATGTTTTCTTAGCTCGTTGTTGTATTGTACGTGCGATGCTTAGCGAATGTTTGACGGATAAGATTCGCAATGAAATTACGTCAGGAATAATTATGGTCGACATCATGCAAATATCAAAATGACTGTGGACTGGTTGCAAATATCGAAGAGGTAGAATCTCTAAAGAGCATGAACCAATAGCGGGGCCTATTGGTACGTCAGCTCTTTAGGCGGGCGCGGTCTTCAGTGCGGTCTTATTTGATGAGAGTGGCGTGCTATTAGTCGTCTTGACGTTCGTTAAGAGGCCAACGTCTAACAGTGCATGGCTAAAGGCTGCTAATGATGAATCTACAAAAACAACTATAGCCGCTAAATGAATCAGTAGTAATTTACTTTCATGTCACAACTTTAATGAGGTTATTAATATGGATGTACTAGATCTTTGCGGGACTGAATTCTGATGAGTTGAAAATAGGAGTTCGTAAAACTTTATATTAAATTTTGTTTAGGTAGGAGTTAAAGTGAGCGACGATGGCCTAGTGGGTATATGCTCGGTCTCTTCAGTGAAAACCGAGAGGTCCGGGTTCGATCCTGACCCCTGTGATGCCTAGAAATGGGTTTTTCTTAATTTCTACGTGCATCTGAACACGAGACCATCGCTTGCTCACCGGTGAAGGAAACATCGTGAGAAAACCCGCATGCCTGATGAGATTAAAAATCTTCGAAGGTAAAACTTCACAATTTCACCAACCCGCATTGGGCCAGCGCATCAGTGAACTATGTCCAAAAACACTCCTCGCCTGATTTCGAGGAGGACGCCCGTGCCTAGCAGTACATAAAAGGGTTGATATTCTTATATAGGTCCTGTGTTAAATTCAAATTCTTCTGACATGTGGGGCGTAGAGGTACGAACAATCTGGAGAGAGTAATGGTGACGGGAAAGATTGAAGGCAAAAGACCTCGTGGCCGAAATCCCACACGATGGTCAGACCTGAACAACTAGGATTGACGGTCAGCGCTGCGCTACATCTAGTGACGGAGTGGAACCGATGGCGACAGCTGACAGACAAGATAAAGAGGGGTCACGATCATCAGCAATGAGGGGACGATCAAGAAGAAGAGAAAATTCAAATTATAAAGAGACTATTCATTCGTTATAATAAATTTCATTTAATAAAAAACTTTTTTAATTGTATGGATCAACGAAAAGACGAATGAAAGGATAAATTACAGCGCGGCATTACCGTTGGCACGATAGGATAGGAAATAAGCATATTTCCCGCGGAAAACAATGTTGCTATGTTTAGGCTTGAAGTGAGGATAGTAAGGATCTTATCATGAAAACCTTTTTTTTTTTAACGCCGGGTAATGCTCTGAGGCATCCCGCGGGGGAGTGGGTCTCCCCACGCGGGTATGTGGAACTCGCTGAGCCTGAAAGCTGGTAAGTGGACGCGCCTTTACCCACTACAACCCAGCGAGTGCCACCAATGTCGCTTTTGGTGAGGTGCCCCGGATCTAATGAGCAAACAAGGCACCTCGATGGCTAGTCATTATCCCAAGGCTCCACCTCCACAGAGGGGTTTTCCCACATAAAACAACAACGTCGGGACAGTATAATGGGGTAAGGTTCCCGTCCTCGCCCCTTATCCCCTGCTCTTTTGTCCCCTCTTCTTATAAGAGGGGTACAAAGTGTTTCCCGCAGTTTCACTCGCCTTAACTTAGGGCAACAATTTTTGATTAATGATGATTATTTTTATAGCTTATATTACTTTTAACATCATCTATCTGCCAGTAGTCTCATTAAAATCAGCCCAGTCGTTTCAGAGATCCGGAAGAAATAGACAGACAGACAAATAAAAAATGATTTATTTATGTAAGTATCGTAAATACTTTCATATTATATTCATTCAGTGAAAAGCTGTTAATTTGAAATTACAAACAGACACTTTATTTGATTTATTTGTATAGATATTGGAGTTCATTAAAATACCGGAGGGACAAATATTACTTATGAATAAATGATGATTATAATATTACTTATACTTTATACTAGATTACATACTTTATCGCTTTTGCATAATGAGAAGATAAATAATAATCATTCTCACAACATCTTCATATATAGAATAATTATGGTATGCTTTCCAGAAGGTAACAGACCATCTGGCGTTATACATGTATTATATATGTGACCTTAATACTATACTTTTATAAAAAACCTCCAAGTCAAAATGTTATTGTTAATTGCCAGTACAAATTTAATTGGATTGCATTGGCCTCAGTTTTATATTTTCATTAGTGCCTTATAGCAAATGGATATTTTGAATTGAAGGCAATCTTATGCTCTTCAGTGTAATGTTTAAAAATCATGTGCAAGTGTGTTAAAAAAATGAGTGTTAATACTTACAGTGGTGCAATCACGTCGAAAAAAAGCCGGTAAGCTAGCACCATAAATTATTTGGGAAATTAATAAGTTTCAAGTTAAATTTAAATAAAATTTTCTTCTTTAATCATATGTTATGTCTTAAAGAACATGTAAACAATATAAGAACAGGAAATAATATTATTTATAGAATTTTTGTTGTAATATAAATAAAAAAACCCAACCTTTATTGCAGAATTTGCGTTTGGCTTAAAACCGAATTACTGCTAAGTTAATGTTATCGTTTTGACACTTTATCCAAAAATAATAATAATATAAGGTCTCGACCGAATTCAAATAAGCTTTGAAAATAAAGATACAGTTCGGCAAAAAAATTATAAACTTATGGGTATAATCGTGAATACTTCGCTTATTTTATCGGTTCAAACTTTTATTAAAATGTCTTCACATTCAAAATATTAGTGGTACTACTTGTCCCCACCATGGTTCAGGCCTTGTCGTGGCGGTGGCGCTCAGTAGCCTAGGGTGAGCCGCTACACCTTGGGCGAAGTGAATTGAGCCGAGGGGGATCTTTGTACCCGTCTTATAAGAAGAGGGGATAAAAGAGCAGGGGGCAAGGGGCAACGACGGGAACTTCACCCCATTGTACTGCCCAGACCTTGGGACGGGTTGTTCTGTGGTGCGAAACAACTCCTCTGTAGAGGTGGCGTCGGTCCCCTGAGGGACTGACAAAGGAGCACCTTACCAAAGGCGGCATTGGTGCCACTCGCCAGGTGTTAGTGGGAGGAGCTGCGTCCACTTACCAGCTCTCGGGCGCAGCGAGTCCCACATACCTGCGTGGGGAGACCCACTCCCCCGCGGGATGCCCCAGAGCATTTCCCGTCGTGAAAAAAAAGTGGTAGTACCAGTAACTTAGTAATAGTACTTACTACTATTATTTATTCTGTGGTAATAGAACATGCGGTGCAAAAGCCGTAAATGCATAAATTCTTTGCGGTCCAATCATAATGAAATCGAGCTTGCATCGGACAATAATCCTGCGGCAGAAAGTAAACGACCTCAAGTTTGTTGGAGTTGTTGCTCAACAGTAAACTCGTTCGTCAACAGTCCTCACTAAAATTTGACCTATCGCTATGATTGGACGTAAATGTTTTTATTGCCTCTCATAAAATACCTCCGTAGAGGTACTCTATGAACATATCGAGGATTGATTTCTTAAGTTTCGTTATCCAGTACAGGTACTTTGAACTGATAAGCTTACCACGGAAGTAAAGGTTATTAGTATGAAATATAAAAGTCTTCGTTGTCATCAGTAAGCAGTTTTCATAAAAATAACTTACTTTTTTAAATTCGTAATAACTGAATTGTGAGCAACGATGGCCTAGTGGGTATGGGCTCGGCCTCTTGAGTGAGAGCCTCAAGTGAGTTTGAGAGAGAGAGGGTTCCATCCTGACCACTGTAATGCCTAGAAATGGGTTTTTCTAAATGTTTAAGTGCGCCTAAACATGAGACCATCGCTTCCTCACCGGTGAAGGAACATCGTGAGGAAACCTGCATGCCCGATGAGATTAAAAGTCTTTGAAGGTGTGTGAAGTTTACCAACCCACATTGGGCCAGCGTATCAGTGAACTAGGGGCCAACACCCACCTCGCCTGATTTAGAGGAGGAGACCCGTGCCCAGCTGTGGGACTTAGGTATAAGGGTTGATATTAATAACTGAATTACATTTTCAACGTCTTTCTAACTTAAGACCAGTCAAGTTAAATATCACGTAATGTATAATAAAATAAAATGCTCTTGCCAAACGAACCGAACGAGATGAACAATACATACAGGTTTTTGTGCCACATGTTGTAAATTGTGTTGGTATTTTGGGTATATATTGAGAAACGAAATTAAAAGTTTGCATAATATCCTGCTAGGATTTGCATTTTAGACTCAACACCAATTATAATAATTTTTTACTATCGCAAGAATATAAAAATGCATAAAATGAGTAGTGTATTTAAAAAATTGTGTATGCCTCTGTAGGTATTATAAAATCAACCCCACCATGGTTCAAGCCTTCGTGGCAGTGGGGCTCAATCGCCTAAGGTGAACCCAGCATCTTGGGCGACGCCAAGTGAACCGAGGGGGCTGCTCTTTGTACCTGTCTTAGAAGAGGGAACAAGTGGCGAGGAGGGGAAGCTTTGCCTTTGTCCTGTGGTGCAGGATAGTCCCTCTGTGGAGGTAAACTTCGGTCCCTTGGCGAACTGACTAGCCATGAAGGCGCTCTATTGCTCTACAGATCCGGGGCACCTCACCAAATGTGACATTGGTGGCACTCGCCGGGTTTTAGTGGGTAGAGCTGCGTCCACCATACCACATACCCGCCTGGGGGGTGCCCCCTCCCCGCGGGATGTCTAAGTGCATTTCCCGGTGGAAAGGAAAAGAAAACGGTATTATAAAATCAAGACAGGACAGTGATCGTAATTACTCGTCTGTCTATTCGTAATCCTTTTGCCTAGGAATAAGCGTAGTGATACTTTTTCCTTAGTGTACACGAGTACGGGCAGGCAATTATCCGATTTTTAACTATAATGTAAATAGATTCTTTGATATAAAAAAATAAAAAAAACTATTTATTAATTTACATTCTTTGCTTATGAATTCTCTGCCACTTTACAGTCTATCATCTCACTACTATTAGCGTCTTATCAAAGAATTTCCAAATATTCTACGTGTCGTTGGAGGATTGTGAAGACTGTCTTAATAAGGAAAATGTTGAGATAAACGTAGCCCTTACCAACAGCTTACATGTTCGAAGGGCGCCAAGGGCGTAAGTGATTCACATACATGTGTCTCTACCAAGGCTAAAAGTATATTTTGTAAAGCTTTATTTTCCTGTTATATATGGACACGTACAAATTTTATGATCAAAAAATATGATTTAATTTAATTTAATAAAAAATATTACGATTTTCATTATTAAGCGACATCAACGATTAAAAGTAACGTTTAATTAGAACCTTCAAAACAAAAAATTGAAAAAAATTTAAACTTGTACTACCTATCCGATGAAAACTTTCGTATTAACTTGACTCGATAATTCTCATAATTCAGAGTTCGAGTTTTTGTTGCATCTTAAGATGATCTCTTTAGCTCAATGGTTAGAGCATTGGCGCTCAAGCCGGAGGGAGCGGGTTCGAATCCCGCCTGGGAACAAAAAATTTCTGTGTTCCCGAGTCATGGGTGTGTTTAAAATATATGTTGAATGAATTATGAACGTGCTAGTTTCAAAGTAAACATCTTATACTAGTTTGCCTCCCCAACAGATTGGTTCAGACCTTGACGTGGCGGTGGGGCTCAGTAGCATAGGGTGAGCCGCTGCATCTTGGGCGAACACTTATAAGAAGAGGGGACCAAAGAGCAGGCGGCAAGGGGCGAGGACGCGATCCTCACCTCATTGTACCTACTGTCACGACGTTGGGAGGGGTTGTTCTGTAGTGCGGGACAACCCCTTTGTGGCGGTATCGTCAGTCCCTTGGGGGACTGACTAGCCGTCGAGGTGCCCTGTTTGCTGTGTGGTGCTCGGTCATTAGATCCGGGGCACCTCACCAAAGGAGGCATTGGTGACACTCGCCAGGTTTTAGTGGGTAGAGCTGCGTCCACTTACCAGCTTTTGGGTGCAGTGAGTCTCAGATACCCGCGTGGGGAGACCGATTCCACCGCGGGATAACCTCAGAGCATTTAAAGCTTTAAAGAAAAAAAAAACTAGTTTGCCTGGAACTACACCAGGCACCTCATTAATGTGTTACCTGTTATCCTGAGACATGTTAAGTCTCGGTACCAGTAATTACACTGCCTGTCTTGCCCTTCTCTCCGAAATACAGCAAAGCTGCTTTACAGAAGAAACAAGCAGGATGGTCATACCCATGCAGGCGGGAGCACAAGGACATCCCTCCCACCGGTTATAAATGTGTAATTACTTACAAAATCCCATATGGGAGGCCGGTGTGAAATCGGCAAAATATCACATTAAACGGGTCATGGGAAATTCGCATTTAACTTTTGAAGAGATTTTAACTCTATTTGCACAAGTGGAGGCTATTTTGAATAGTCGCCCTTTGTGTCCACTATCCGCTTCCCCTGACGATTTCCTTTTTGTATTCATTCGACATTCGCCCAGGACAACACGTATAATATTGTAATAAACCATAAAGATAATTAAATATTGTAAAAGTACAGTTTTGATTTTATTCAAAATTGCAAATCGTCCACTACGAGACGAAACATTAGCCTCTCTATGTATGTATGTGAAGCTTGTGGTATTAAGACCGCTTTATATGGACGGAGATTACGAAAGGCATTGGCGTATGTGGAAAAGGGCGTACCTACTTATTATTATGTCGGTTGTATGAATAAGCATTCTTATGTATATATAATAAGAATATTAACTTATATATGAGGACATCTGTGTCTCAATGGTTAGGGCGTTGGCTCAAGCCGGAGGTAGCGGGTTCGAATCCCACTAGGGAACAAAAAGTTTTCTGTGTTCCTGGGTCTTGAATGTGTATTAAATATGTGTATTACAATATAAAAGTATTAGATATATTTCCATTGTCTGGTACCCGTAGCACAAGTTCTTCGAGAACTTACCACGGTACCAGACTGACGTAGTGTAAAAGCATCCATAGCTATTATATTAACTTATAACTTCATGATGTCGCGGGGACTGCTTAGTGGCAGCCGAGCCGTTCCCCTTTACGAGTAGTATAGTCTGGCCTTTGCCGGGGCTAGGTAGTCGCTGAGGTGATTCTGTTGCCTGCAAATCCGAGCTGAAGGCGCTCGCGGGTGGTTTAGTGGGTTAGTGCATTCCCAAGTCCCCACATAGGTCCCGGAGTAAGGCTCCTGGACCTACTTACTACTGGATCTATGTAGGGCTCGAGGTAAATCTAGATTATGTGAGAGCATTAACCCACGTCATCAAAAAAAACTTGTTGCTCGTACAGTTTGAATTAGACTTGTAATAAAAGTAATTAGGGGAAATTTTGAGCCTCAATAGTTGAATACGTGTATATTCTATAACATATATATAATATTATATTATTATTATATATTATTATATATATTAATATATATAATATTATATTATTATTACTTTATACGTGCGCATTTTTTGAAAACAGTTAAAATGCGAATATCTAACGTACAAAATTGAAACAAAATGTTAATATTTTTATAAACAAACAAAATTTTAGATTAATTTACTTTGTGAATAAAAGTGTTCCAATCGAAAATTCAAACGAGTTTTTTATGCAGATAGATAAGGTTTGCAATTCCGTACTAACGTGGAATTACGTACTAACAAAAAGGGGACGTATTACTAAGCTCTTGAGAATTTGTTCGTAATACCAACATAGCTGGCTGTATAGGATAGCTATAATAGCTGTTCCCCGCAGCTTCGCCCGCATTAACTTAGATTTACAGATGCACACGGATTGATGATGATTATTTTTATAGCCTAAGTTACTCCTTATAAAATCAGCTATCTGCCAGTGCCCATCAAAATCGGCCCAGGCGTTCCAGAGATTGGTCGAAACAAACAGACAGACAGACAGACAGACAGACGAACAGACAGACATAAATTGTAAAAAGCTTATTTTGGTATATGTACCGTGTATATATCCATACATTTAATAAAAAGCAGTTATATTATTATTATAAACAGACACTCCATCTCCATTTTATTTATCTGTATATATGTATAGATATAGAATATAGATATAGTCATAGACATCACGGGCACAGGTCTCCTCCTAGAAATCAGGCGAGGAGGGTTTTTTTTTTTTTTTGTTCTGGCGCAATGTGGGTTGGTGGACACAGTACATCTTCAAAGACTATTAATCTCATTGGGCATGCAGGTTTCATTCACCAGTGAGCAAGCGATGGTATCATGTAAAGGTGCAGACAGAAATTTAGAAAAACCCATTTCTAGGCATCACAGGGGGATCAGGATCGAACCCGGACTTCTCGGTTTTCACTCAAGAGATCGAACCCCTACCCACTAGACCATCGTCGCTCAACATTGATAAGTTTAGTCTTATTGTATCATGATGTTGGGTTTCTCAATGAATATAAAATGATCTAGACTGAGTCGAAGACGGCCAGGACGTCCTATGGCGAGATGGACCGATGACGTGGAAAGTCTGGCGGGCAAAACATGGACGAATCAGGGACAGAGGAGATTGGCAGAAAAAGTAGAGGCCTATAGCAGGGTAGCAGGGGGCAACATCACGCTGTGAATGTGTAAGCACGTAGTGATGGTAAGGAGGACGCAGTTCTACCCATTAAAACCCGGCGAGTGCCACCAATGCCGCCTTTGCTGAGGTGCCCCGAATCTATTGAGCAAACAGGGCACCTCGACGGCTAGTCAGTCCCTCGAGGGACCGACACCACCTTCAAAGAGGGGTTGTCCATATTTTTATTAATTTCGCGAAAATAATTTTCGTTTGAACGCGCTAATCTCAGGAACTACTGGTTCCATTTGAAAAAATATTTCAGTGTTAGATAGCTCATTTATCGAGGAAGGCTATATAACATCACGCTGTGACTTATAGGAGTTGAGTAACGCGGGCGAAGCTGCAGGCAACAGCTAGTAAAAAAAATATCACGCTTTTTTAAGTTTAAGTATATTTGTTTCCTTTTGACTCTGTAGTAAGGATACTGGGAATCGTGAGAACTCTTATTGCAGGCTCGTTTCTATGGCCTGTCTGGTTTTCTATTGCTTGGTCTGCCTCCTGCTTGAACGTCAACGCACCACAGCGATCGTCAATCACGCCATGAACACCAAGATCGCTGATATCCCACCACTCGGAACCCTACCATAAGTTGTTCGCCCTGGTATCATTATTTTTCTTACACTAATAATTTATTGGTTTTCAGGTCTGAAGTGACACTAGGCTCAATACTTTATATTATATACGTCGCGATGATACCAAGATGGCGGCGGATACTAACGAGAAGTAAGTTTTTTTTATGTTAGTTGGATAAGCATACTGATACCCGTCCCCACCATGGTTCAGGCCTTGACGTGGCGGTGGGGCTCAGTAGCCTAGGGTGAGCCCAGCACCTTGGGTGAAGCTGTTGGGCTTTCGGGCACAGCGAGTCCCACATACCTGCGTGGGGAGACCCACTCCCCTGTGGGATGCCTCAGAGCATTTCCCGGCGTTAAAGAAAAAAAATACTGATACCCGTGTAACCTGATGGTTAGTGGTTGACGTCACCCATGCACCTAACCTAGTTTACCTGGAACGAGCTCAGGCAACTCATTCATATGTTGCCTATACTGAGGCATAAGATTTTAAGTCTCGATATCAGTAATTAAGTGTAATTAAGTGTAACAGACAGTGGTCTGCCCTGCCTTTCTCTCCGTAGCACAGTAAAGCTGCTTCATGGGAGAAATAGCCAGGAGCGCAACACAGCGCATCCCTTCCACCGGTAAAAATAATAATGTAATCGGTTTTATGTTACTTGGGTAGGCAAACTGCCTGCTTACCTACCTGGCTTTCTGTATTCATACGGAATAACTATACCAATTTATGAAATTGACATGTAATTCTAAGATTTACTTACATAATATTGGATAAATGGCTATTTGGATTTCAATTAAAATCGTTATGCCGGGTTCAGAAGATATAAGTAATAAGTCCCGATAAAGTCTACTGCTATTCTTTATTTAACAGTCACATAAAATATATTTTAATAGCGGATCTACAGTCCAAGGCAGGACGAGCGCGAGAGTGTAGATTGTGGCGCTCGCCGCCTCGGCCTTTATATGTACCAACCGAGAGTGTAGAGCCGCACTAAAAGTTCATTTATAGTATTATAAAATGGCATTGGTTATATCACACACTGCTGGACTTGAACCTCTGAAGAAGAATTATAAGATGGTCTATTTGAATCTTATTGCATTCAATCGAAGTTTGCCCAGTTCCTTCCTGCTTAAGAACACGTTTTAAAATCCACACCATAATCTATGAGCCAATCCGATTATACGAGTGTTTTCTTCCTTTCTGTTACTGTTGGATGTTGGATAGGCAAACTGGCAAACGTACCACCTGATGGTAAGTGGTCGACGTCGCCCATGAACATAAACTAGTATACCTGGAACGAGCTCAGGCAATTCATTTATGTGTTGCCTATCCTGAGACATAAGATGTTAAGTCTCGGTGTCCGTAATTACACTGCCTGTCTTGCCCTTCTCTCCGAAACACAGCGAAGCTGTTTCACGGGAGAAACAAGCAAGATGGTGCAGCCGGGAGCGCGGCACAGCGCTTCCCTCCCACCGGTAAAAATAATAGTTTGTAATCAAATAACCGTCTACAGATTTCGGATGCTTAACAACAACAGCGGTAACAGGAGAATCGTCTCTTAACAGAATAAAAATCACCAATCCCGAAAACCAAATAGATAAACTATCTATATTTTGTATTCAATAATTATATTTTGTCTGCTCAGTGTTCATAATTCCCCAGCGGTATGTCCTGGGCATCATGGGTCTGCTGGCGATGTGCAACGCCTACACCATGAGGGTCTGTCTCAACCTCGCGGTCACACAGATGGTCAACAACACCAAGGATGATGAGTTCCATTCCGACCCCGATGCCTGTCCGGACGAGAGTGAGCTGCTGACGAATGGAACCGTCTATTATAAACCAGTGAGTATCGATACTATTCATACTCATTTATTTTGATAAAGGCGCTGTCACTCTAGTCGTGCTAAGCGTCAGAATGTACTTTCGCACTAAACGCGCGGTACGCGGGCGCCTTTTTAAACGCTTAGTTCCTATGCTTTGTACTTTAAAACTTCACTTCTTTCGGGCGTCCCCACACGGCACTGATTTGGGAAGAGAAAGTCAACCTCTAACTACATGGGACGACCATGTCCGTGGGTGATGGTGCCAGTTGGATTAGACTGGCGGGGGGTTGTTTTGGCATTCAATGATGACGGAAAAAGGTTGATGATGATGATGATGATAACGATGATGAACAATACTCTTTATACTAGTAATAAATAATATTATAAAGAAGTAATGTTAGGTAATAAACCTTCAAAAAAAGAGCATACTCCTATTTGAAAGGCTGGGAATGCACCTGCTAACCCTCTGGTGTAGCGGGTGTCAGTGAATGTCGCTATCACTTACCATTAGGTGAACCTATACCTAAAAAAAAATGTTAAAGCGTAGGAGGTAAGCTAAAGCTGGCAAAGCAGCGGGCAACAGCTAGTGAAGTATATCTTAACTAAGACACATAATTTATGTAATAGCAAGAGAAGCCTTTATACAAATCACTACGTAAAGGGTCAACGCCTTTTATGACCATAAGTGTTCACACGTTTACATTGACAATGGTTAAATTGGCCTTCTTTCCATAGCATTAAGGCGCTGCTCCACCGCACGCAGAGACTACGCGCGTGTGTTAAAATGTCAATTGCAAGAAAATGACAATTAATGCGTAGGTTGTACACAATTCAGTTTCTACAAATTGTAAACAATCACATTCGTTTCCTAGCAAAGCGAAACTTGACAAAACTCTCCGTGCGCTGCAGTGGAACCGCGCCTCATGTACCTATAAACAACTTCGCCATTTAATCCTACTATACCACGATCCTGCTTAATTCTATCGTGAAACGGCTTTGTTGTGTTTCGGAAAGAAGGAAGACCGGTGCTGTTTTTACTGGCACCGAGAGTTATTATTTGACGTCACAGAATTGGCAAACGGGACAGGAAGCAACGCATGACTTGCCAGGGCTTATGGATGTGCTCGTCTATGGGTTACGCCAACCATCAGACCTCAGCCAGTTTGCCTATCCAACATAAAAACAAGATGATTTATGAATCGTTATCAATGGTTACGGGTTACGAGAAACCTTGAAAAGCCATGCGGAAACAGCTCGCGTATCGTATAGTTATTTTAATTGCGTTATTTTATCACGCTGTTGAGTACTAGAAACAGGTGCCATCGCTCATATAGGTAACCGTTAACACAGTATGGTTTTATAGGAAACTGTTTACACATTACCAATAGTATAGTTATATAATAAGGTACTAACATTATTTTATATAATACTAGCTGTTGCCCGCAGCTTCGCCCGCGATAACTTTTAAAATTTGAGGGATTGACCACCCTTATCACTTAGGGTATGAAAAATAGATAGTAGCCGATTCTCAGATCTACTGAATACGCATATAAAATTTGGTAAAAATCGGTATCGCCATTTTGGAGGAGTACGGTAACTAGCATTGTGACATGGAAATTTTATATGTATATTAGAATAATATTATATTATAACGCCATTACACTTTCTCGGAATTATGTTCGCTAAGACTCGTGGTCGAACAGAACTAAACTAGAAATTAATTAAAAAATCTACTAAAGATGGTCACTGAGTATGGGCGCGGCCTCTTGAGTGAGAGGGTTGGGGTTTGATCCAGACTGATGCCCTAAAACGGGCAAGTTCACCAAACTGCATTGGGCCAGTGCCTCAGTCAGTGCCACTGCTGAATCCTCGTCTTATTTCAATGAACGCCAATGATAGATAATTAGTCAAATATTTTTATTCTTATATTTTTATTTCTATTTCCAGCACGCAATTTTCGACTGGTCCGAATCCACCCAAGGTCTGATCCTCAGCGGGTTCTACTATGGATACGCCATCACCCACATCCCGGGGGGCTACCTGGCCGAGAAGTACGGGGGCAAGTGGACCCTGGGCCTGGGTCTCCTGAGTACCGCCATATTCACCCTGCTCACCCCCATGGTGGTGAAAGCTGGTGGTGCGATTGCGTTGTTCATCCTCCGAGTTTTGCAAGGCATGGGAGAGGTGAATTGTAATTATATTATATAATATGTGTGTATGAATGTTTGTTACTTTACACGAAAACTTTATTTTCTCCAGCTTTGATACTTAGAAGAATGATGAATGATAAGATATAGAAATGAAATAAATTAAAGAGAGAATGAGATTATTATCATCAAGATCGTGATACTTAATTATTTTAGGGTTCTTGTACATAAAACCAGCCGGTCTAGGATGCGCGCCACGACAAATTTTGTCTACATGATTTCTCGTATTATCTCTGTGTTGGCTAACATGCGTCTTCAATATTCAGGACAAGATAAAGTAATTTAAACTTGAAAAAATAAAACCGGGTGCCTATGTTTTGTATACCATGGCGTCCCCACCATGGTTCAGGCCTTGTCGTGGCGGTGGGGCTCAGTAACCTAGGGTGAGCCGCTGCACCTTGGGCGAAGGGAATTGGGCCGGGGGGGCTCTTTGTAAAGAGCAGGGGGCGAGGATGGGAATGGCGCTCACCCCATTGTACTGTCCCGACGTAGGGAGGGGTAGTTCTGTGGTGCGGGACAACCCCTCTGTGAAGGTGGCGTCAGTCCCTTGCGGGCGGGCGACTGACTAGCCGTCGACTAGATCCGGAGCACCTCAAAGGCGGCATTGGTGGCACTCGCCGGGTTTTAGTGGGTAGAGCTGCGTCCGCTTACCAGCTGTCGGGCGCAGCGAGTCCCACATATTTTCAGAGCATTTCCCGGCGTTAAAGAAAAAAAAATACCATGGCGTTTCCCTACTATAATTATAATATTATTATAATTTCGGTATACGAAGAGTGTTATCATAGTAGCAGTCTTCGCATAATACTCGATGTAGAAATTATTTCTCTCTCTCGTCAGGAGATATGATCTCGTTGTACCCATGCTAGCCCGGCTGGACACGCGTTCAGGAGTTTTAAAGTAATTACCAAAACCTTATGGGTACCTTATACCTTATGTATAAGTTATCTTATGTGTTAGGTGGTATCATATTTGTAAATTATATTTAATTGTGTAAGTTATATCTACATATTGCGTAAGTTGTCCTGAACATAATTTATATAAGTTAATTAATTACCTTAATTATTTTGTGCACATTTTCATACCCTTAATGTAATTTAAATGAATATTTTTGGAATTATCGCAAAAATAAAACGCGCGTGAAAATAAATAATTAAAGTGAGTATACCTCAGCATTGCCTTTTAATTCAAACAGATAACATTCTAACCTAATTTACTCATTGATTATATTTTTGACAAAGGCATATCTAATTTTTTCACTATATAATATTGCACCCGTGCCAAACCGGGGCGGACAGCTTAACATGGACTTATAGCTACAAAATACAAAATCAAATATATAATAAAATAAATATAATAAAATATATTATAATAAAATATATAATAAAATACAAAATCTATTGCGCCTAGGATTCACTTTAGGGTTTCCTACAATATTCAGGTATAGCTGCTACATACACTATCTACCAGCTTAGACCTACTTTTTTATCTATTAAAAGATCAATTAATTCCATTTTGTAATGGATCTAAGTTACTTTAGTAGTTTCTGTTGTCCTAGTACTGAGTAGTTTCTGTTTGTGATTTTTATGTTAGTAGATCTAGTAAAATTTCTGTTAATATCTTTAATTTAGTACTAATTTAACCAATTATTTTCCAGGGTACCACAATGCCAGCGCTGATGATAGTGTTGGCCCGATGGGTACCACCTCATGAGCGAGCTCGGCAGGGGGCGGTGGTGTTTGGTGGAGCTCAAATAGGGAACATCTTCGGCTCGTTTATGTCCGGGTTCCTCATGGCTGGTGATGGTGACTGGGCAAACGTGTTCTACTTCTTTGGATGCTTTGGAATATTGTGGTTTTTGGCTTGGGTAAGTTATTTGTCCTCCCGAAACATGAGTCTTCAAACTCGAAAACTCTTCACTATTTTGTTTAAGTACCTAATTATTATATAGGTTGTTCGACTGGAAAAAGAAAATCTTTATTATAATGAAACAATTTTTACGGATTTTACCGCGATAAAATCGGTAAAAATTGTTTCATTATAATGAGGGAAACTCGCGCAAACATTAGAAAAAAAAAAACTTTACACTAAAGTCCGCTTATTTGTCACCCTATTTCGTCTTTTACGATTTATATCATTCTAGATCCAAATACTTTTGTTGTGAAATTAATTTAATTAAATTGATTTGACAAGACATAAAATTACGCTAATTAATACAACAGAAAACAAATAAGGGCGCGGCTACACCGCGGCGCACGGAGAGGTTACCCACGTTTATCAAGTTTCACTTTGCAAGAAAATGTATGTGATTGTTTCCATTGCAACCGACAGACATGCTACGTATTAATCGAAATTTTCTTACAATTGACATTGTACCATACGCGCGTAGCCTCTGCGTGGAGCCGCAACTTTAGGCACATGACAGCTATCGCCTGAACGCCTTTCACTTGCCCCCTGCTCTTTTGTCCCCTCATCTTATAGGAGGAGTACAAAGAGCCCCCTCGGCTCAATTAGCTTCGCCCAAGGTGCTGGGCTCACCCTAGGCATTATCAAATATTTTTATTTTTTATACTGTTTGTTTTATAAACGATATTTAACATATTTTATTGTTTTTCAGAGCGTGCTCTGCTACAGCACACCAAACACCCACCCATTCATATCTCCTGAGGAGTTGAAGTACCTGAACGAGACAGTCACCAGCGCTGACGTCGGAGGTGTAAGGAATCCTGTTCCATGGAAGGCTATTATTAGGTCCGTACCAGTATGGGCTCTTCTTTTCGCTGCTGTAAGTTCAAACTGTTCAAAATGTTCAAAAGGTTCAAAACGTTCAAACTATTCAAAATGTTGAAATAAAATACTACGTGTGATCTAAGGCGTTAAGTCTTTATTTGTATGTATGTGAACTAATATGTTTCTATGTTTAGTTAAGATAGACGAGAAGAGGTAGACAAATATTTGTATTGCGAAACTAGATAAAATTCGTAAAAGTGCAAACAGTATTTCGTATTCTGTGTATTATTTAGTTAGTGTTTCTGAGTAATTTAAATAGATTTGACGTCATAACGTCTTATATTGATGAACACCGACAGCGCGCGCGAAAAAGCATCCCGTTTCACTGTCAAATGATAGATGGGCCCAAGCGTTGGCTTGGAAACTATTATTTATAACAAACAAACAAACGACAACATGTTTTGTCTTTTTGTGTTTATTTCTACAATTTAGTAAGATGTAATTGACTTCCTCCATAATTTTCAGTCTAACTTCAATTTGTTCACTTCAATTAACTGTTTTTCTCAATACAGCACCAAAAAAGTCATCAATGTTTTTTTATGACGTTATCACATAAACTATCGTCCGTGAACCAACTCAACAGACAATCATTTTTTTTATTATAACTTAATGTTCATGAAAAATCAAATCTGTCGAAAAATAATACCAGTTGCAATAAACATATACACACAAACCATATGTGTACAAACGAATATAAAAAATAATAAAGTCAATACTTTATGAATACAAATAATTTTATTGCGGTGTATGTACGAGTCTTGAAAATACAGCCGACGTTTAGTCGACGTAACATTTCACGACCCCACCATATGGTACAGGCCTTGGCGTGGCGGTGGGGCTTAGTAGCCTAGGGTGTGCCCAGCACCTTAGGCGAAGCTAATTGAGCCGAGGGGGCTCTTTGTACCCCTCTTCTTATAAGAGGGAACAAAAGAGCAGAAGGCAAGGGATGAGGATGGGAGCCTCACCCCATTGTTCTGTCCCGACGTTGGGAGGGGTAGTTCTGTGGTGCGGGACAACCCTTTTGTGGAGGTGGCGTCGGTCCCTTGGGGGACTGACTAGCCGTCCAGGTGCCCTGTTTGTTAATTAGATCTGGGGCACCTCACCAAAGGCGGCATTGGTGGCACTCGCCGGGTTTTAGTGGGTAGAGCTCCACTTACCAGCTTTCGGGCGCAGTGAGTCCCACATATCTGCGTGGAGAGACCCACTCCCCCGCGGGATGCCTCAGAGCATTTCCCAGAAAAAAATACATTTCACGACGGTCTCGAGCAACTGACGTAGATATTTACTGAATAAATAAATCTTTTAAATGTACCATACATTAGCGTAAAAGACCAAACATGTAGCTTGCAAATCTTGTCCTTGTTTGATTCTTATTTCGTTGATATGCAAACTGAATTTTGGCTGAAGCAAACTGGTAAACAAGCCACCTGTTAAGTGGTCAACATCATTCATGAATATAATTGAGT
This sequence comes from Helleia helle, assembly GCA_963853865.1. Taxonomy (NCBI): domain Eukaryota; kingdom Metazoa; phylum Arthropoda; class Insecta; order Lepidoptera; family Lycaenidae; genus Helleia; species Helleia helle. The sequence goes on along the minus strand of OY971426.1, from coordinate 13,943,632 downwards.
CCTGTAGTATAGAAAGTAAGTAGAACTATCTCTGTGTGTAAAGTGTCCGTTGGAAAGTGACAAATTAAGGTGTTGTGCGACAAATTATGACATATTACAGGTGCTACAAGTAGCAAGTGGATGGAATTTTAAACGTGTGTGCGCCAAAAAATTACGCACACACATACACACACATTTACATATTACACAAAAGATCCTTCCACTTGCTACACTAGTGCCATTGTGGACGGTTTCTGAAACTGTTGTGTTATGTTGTGGCTTATTTGCGTTTACATGTGGACACTTTTTCAACTTGTCCCTATAAAAGATGGTTCTCCTTACTTCTGTACTCCGTAATTTGAGTTCACCTGGGGCCTTTCATTAATCACAGATGCCTTACTTAGCCTACGATCAGGCGATTATTCCAGTATATCTTGGTCGATAAGGTGATAGGTCTCCAGCTATTATATAGTTCATGTTATCTGACTGAGCCTTCAGCTAATACTTATCAGCAGTTCGTATTTATACAATGAGGTATATCGAAACTATACTATGAGGTTTATATTATTTTAGGATCTTTTTTATACATTACTTTGAGTACTGTTATAGTTCCTTCTCTTACATAGTGATAGTTTGAGGCTGGTCATCAATTTAGTCATGTCATCAAAATGACACGTGAAAAGAAGCTTAAAGGTAAACGCCCACATGTCCGCATCGTACGCATCGCATCAAACGGATCGTAGTATTCTTTGTATAAAAAGTAATACAAGTGCGTCCACTGATCCGCACCGTACGGATAACACTGTGTCACTTTCTATACAAAGAAATTATTAACCATTTAATGCGATGCGTACATTTGGATGTTTACTTTTAACATGTGTTATTTTTACATGTAGCATAGGTGCAAATAGAAGTTTCGTAATAATTTTGAACCTCACAGAGAAAATCCTTCCTTTAATTATAGATCAACTTTTACTTTTGTCTTTTGTAATAGGTATAATAACTAAAACTTATTTCCAGATCGGTCACGACTGGGGGTATTACACTATGGTGACTGACCTACCCAAGTACATGACGGACGTCCTCAAGTTCAACATAGCTACCACTGGGACCCTCACCTCCATCCCGTATTTGGCTATGTGGATAAGCGCCTTCTTTTTGGGATGGCTATGTGACTTATTCGTCAAGAAAGGTTGGCACTCCATCAAGATGGGAAGGATTATTCATACAACTATAGGTAAAATTATATTTTTAATAATATCTAAGAAGAATGTGTATAATATAATTTGAAGACCTCTGTGGCTCAGTGGTAAGCGCGTTGGCGCTCAAGCCCGGAGGTTGCGGGTTCGAATCCCGCCAGGGAACAAAAATATTTTCTGTGTCCCTGGGTCATGGATGTATATTAAATAGGTGTATTATATAATAAAAATCTTAAATATATGTATAGTATAAAAGTATTAAATATATTTCCGTTGCCTGGTACCCGTAACACAAATCCTTCTAGAACTTACCACGGGACCAGATTGACGTGGTGTGAAAGCGTCCATAGATTTTATTATTATTATTATTATATAATTCTATAAGTATATTAGAAGCTAATTGGGTGCAGTATTGATGTGAGCGGTCTACATTCAGGTATGCACCCTATTAAAGTGAGATTTTGTTGTACTCCATCACCATCATCATCTTCAGCCTTTATCCGTCCTTTACTGAGCAAAAGCCGGTCCTAATGGAGAAAAACGTCGTTTTTATTACTAGATATAAGCAGCTGGTAAATTTAAAGAATTAGGAAAGGTAAATTTAAAGAATTAGGAAATCGAATCAAATAATCGATGTTAAATTCATATGAAACTTTAAGTTTATTTATTTGCCTCAGTAAAGTCCCTGCTTGAGATCCTACTCTTGTGGGTGAATACAAATACAACATAATGAGGAGGCAGCATGGATAGTCGAAGAAGAAAATAAATTTGAAAGTATAGACGAAATGAAGTTTGATGATATAAATGAAATAGATTTACTAAACGTAACTGCAAAATTACATAATTGGAAATCTCCTGGAACAGACAAAATTCATAACTACTGGTACAAAAAATTTCGTGTTCTCCATAACATAATAGCTAAGAATATAACCCTAATTATACGCGGAAAACAAAGCATACCAAACTTCATTGCTCAAGGTATAACATATATGCAACCAAAAGGTGCATACACAGTTGAACCATCAAAATACCGACTGATAACATGTTTACCTACCGTATACAAAATAATTACATCCATAATAACACAAAAAATTAACACTCAGATAGAACAGAATAACATTATCGCAGAGGAACAAAAAGGATGTAGGCGTGGCCACATGGGGTGCAAGGAACAACTCGTTATCGATTCTATTATTCATAAGCATGCAACCACCAATAAAAGAAATTTACATTGCACCTATATAGATTATAAAAAGCGTTTGATAGTATTCCACACTCCTGGCTGTTACGAATTTTGGAAATATATAAAATTAACCCCACTTTAAGAGAATTCCTTCAAAATATTATGAGCCTTTGGAAAACTAAATTACAACTTAAAACAATAACTACTAAACAAATAGAAATACGAAAAGGCATATATCAAGGTGATTCCTTGAGCCTTCTGTGGTTTTGCCTCGCGCTCAACCCAATATCTCATATGCTACGCGAACGCAGGGCCGGATATAGACTTAAACACGAAAAAAACGAAACATGTCTATCACATTTAATTTATATGGATGATATAAAACTTTACGCAAAAACAGAAAAAGAAATGAAATTATTAATAGACACAACAACGGAATTTAGTAAAGACATTAACATGCAGTTTAGCTTAGATAAATGTAAAACCATCCATTTAATAAAAGGCAAAATTCGACCCGGTGATTACACAATAGGCAATGAACAATTTATATCTGCTATGGAACCGAACGAGTTATACAAGTACCTAGGATACTACCAATCAAGAGGATTAGACCATAAATAAATCAAAACATCCCTACAGCAAGAATATAAACGGAGAGTAAATGCCATATGCAAAACTCAACTATTAGGTAAAGGTTTAATAAAAGCAATAAACACGTATGCAATACCCATATTAACCTACTCGTTCGGCATCATAAAATGGTCCAAAACTAACATCAAACATATAGAAATAAATACAAGAACGATTCTAACCAAGCACAATTATTTACATCCTAAATCTGCAATAGAAAGAATAACACTTAAAAGACAAGATGGTTGGAGAGGACTTATTGACATAACTACACTATGGGCTAGACAAATAAATAACCTAAAGATATTTTTCCTTAACAAAGCCAATAACAGTAGCATACATAAAGCCATAGCCTGCAACAACCGGAATTTTACACCATTAAACTTAACCAATACGTCTGAATTTGATAATGCAATATATACAGAGAATGCTAGAAAAGAGCAGTGGAAGAAGACAGTACTTCATGGCCGGCACCCCCATGACCTGGAACAACCACATATAGACCCTGTAGCGTCAAACAAATGGCTCGAACTAGGAACCCTGTTCTCAGAGACATAGGGGTTTATGATAGCAATTCAGGACCAAATTATAAACACTATAAACTATAAGAAGCATATAATTAAATACCCTACATTAACTAACGATACATGCCGAAAATGTCACAGCCACCCTGAAAATATACAGCACATCACTGGAGCATGCCCTAACCTCGCACAAACAGACTATACACATAGACATAATCAAGTAGCCAACATCATACGCCAGAATCTAGCAATCAAGCATAAACTCGTACCGGATATCTACACACCATATTACAAGTACACCCCTAACCCTGTTTTGGAGAATAGCACATACAAAATATACTTTGACAGCGCAATTTTAACAGATAGGACTATACATTTTAACCGCCCCGATATAGTCCTACAGGATAAAGTTCATAAAATCACTTATCTAATAGACATAGCCGTCCCCAATACTCACAATCTACAAAAAAACAATAACTGAAAAGCTACATAAATACACTGACCTCAAGGACGAAGTAATCAGAGTCTGGAAACAAGAAAAAGTCTAAATTGTCCCAATAGTGTTGTCCACCACCGGTATCATACCAAAATATCTGCACCATAGCCTAAAACTCATTGATCTAAAACCTTTATACCTACACACAACTGCAAAAAGCCGCCATTCTTAATACCTGCCGCATTGTCAGAAGATTTCTTGACGTAGACGAGGAAAGCCAGTCAGTCTTTTAAATAAACCCCAATGGTATTTACTTGGTTTTACCCGTAAATACCATTTAATTACCAGCCTCAAAAGGGTTGAGGAAATATAACAAAAACAAAAATAATTTAATATCTATAGACGCTTTCACACCACGTCAATCTGGTCCCGTGGTAAGTTCTCGAAGAACTTTTGTTACGGGTACCAGACAACGGAATATATTTAATTTATATATTTTTTATATATTTATATATATTATATTTTATACATATATTGTATGTATAGTATAAAAGTGTCTCCATGTATGTCTCCACGTTGTCCATATTATAGCTACATACGCACACATTTTATGAATTCTAGTGTGAAATATTTGTTACCCCGATTTGCTTGTGTAAATGCGACCTTATAATCCATCTAAAGCAAACATGGCTTCTAATGGCATCTAATTTAAATGCGCAAATATAAACTTGCCATTACATTACATTAACTTTCCTTTTACAAATGGGAAGGATGCGCTATGTTGCGCTCCCCGCTGCATGGGTCCACCATCTTGCTTGTTTCTCCCGTGGAAAAGTTTTGCTGTGTTTCGAAGAGAAGGGCAAGACAGGCAGTGTAATTACTGGCACCGAGGCTTAACATCTTGGTCTCAGGATAGGCAACACATAGATGAGTTGCCAGGGCTAGTGTATCAAACTAGTTTATGTTCATGGACAACGTTTATCACTTACCATCAGGTGGCAAGTCTGATATTTTTCCTACAAATAACATAACAAATATGAAAATATATAAAATACAATAAATGTTCACAGCTGCTACCGGCCCAGCTATATGCATCATACTAGCTTCATACGCCGGCTGCGACCGCTTCGCCGCTGTGGCGTATTTCGTGGCCTCGATGGCCCTCATGGGAGGCTTTTATAGCGGAATGAAGGTAACAATAATAATAATATAATAAAAATAAGTATAAAGTATAATAATAAAAATAATAACAATAATTTTAATATAATTTGATATCCAAAACGATACAGGATTGGTTAAGTGGACATTTGGGATCTTCCCGTTTTAAAAAGTTTGAACTTTGAATAGATTTGATATAGGTATTATGTTGGCTTATTAAAGAGATATACCTATATTAGGCAGCTATTTATATTGAAGATAAAAAAACTAAGTTCTCTATAATCAATATTTCTGAAACCTGCAATTTTGATAATAAGTTTAAAAAAATGTGTTAATGTTACCTTCTGTCTTTTTTTTCTTTTGTGCCGGTGAGGTGCACCAGATCTGTTGAGCAACAGGGCACCTCGACGGCTAGTCAATCCCTCAAGGGACTGAAGACACTTCTACAGAGGGGGTGTCCTGTACCACAGAACAACCCCTCCCAACATCGGGACAATGGGTTGAGGTTCCCAGTCTCGCGGGGATGGGAAGTACGCGGTTAAAGCCGCGGGGAGCTGCTAGTGTTACATATATAGACGTATATAAATACATCTATTTTCAGGTGAACGCTTTAGACTTGGCGCCGAACTACGCCGGGTCCCTAACAGCCATGATCAACGGAACATCAACCATATCTGGTATCATCACGCCATATCTCATTGGACTATTAACACCTGATGTAAGTGTAACCTGCTACTTATGTGTTATAATTTAATCCCCTAGTGGTCATATTATATGTAACATAGCACAACAAAGGCATATTTCTGAAGGGAAGGATTAAATCCTAAGGATTAAGGATTTTTCACTGTAATTATTGGTACCAAGACTAAATTTTTTAAGTTAAATTTATCCAATAAGGTGACCAATTACGGTTCTTTATTACTGTGTAAGATATGTTTATGTATGCTTATCTATACTAATATTATAAAACTGAAGAGTTTGTTTGTTTGAACGCGCTAATCTCAGGAACTACTGGTCCGATTTGAAAAATTCTTTCATTGTTAGATATTATGTTATGCTGTTGCCTGCAGCTTCGCCCGCGTTACTCAACTCCTATATGTCACCGCGTGATGTTATATAGCCTATAGCCTTCCTCGATAAATGGGCTGTCTAACACTGAAATAATTTTTCAAATCGGACCAGTAGTTCCTGAGATTAGCGCGTTCAAACAAACAAACAAACTCTTCAGCTTTATAATATTAGTATAGATAACATCATGCTGTGACGAACAGTAGTTAAGTTAAATTAACGCGGGTGAATCTGCGGGCAACAGCTAGTTACTAATAATAGTTTCTGTGTTCGGAAAGACTCGAACTGACAGCAAGACTTACCATCATACGTCTAAAAATATGAACAAGACTACGAATAAATAATAAGTCAGGAAATGTAACTGCGTTATAAAAATGACCCAACAAAAGTCGTGTCCAAGTAGGCGGGGCTTAAAAGTCGTGTCCAGCGCGTCATCAGTCGGACATTTTTCTTACAAGCGAACACACGTCAAACTTACGCATACGTTTTAGTTTTTTCATTATGAATTGCAGCTGCTAATCATCATGCCATCATGTGTAGTGAAGTGGTGCAGGAGCCATACAAAATTAAAACCTCCAGGGATTACTTTTTATTAGTAAATAGTAGTAAAATCTTATATCTTTAAATGAGCAATTCTTGTATATATATATATATATATATATATAATTGGAATCTCGGAATCGGCTCCAATGATTTTCATGAAATTTAGCATTAACAATTTTCATTTTTCATGAAAAATACCGAGCAAAGCTCGGTCATCCAGGTACTGATATTATATTCAAATAAGTTAATGTAATAAGCAAACCGAGATGGTCAATACTATGCAAAATGAAGTCAGTCAATTTCTTAACCAATGTAGAAGGTATTTTATTTATTCTTCATGAAATGTATAATATAATATGTTTATATTTTTATCATTATTTAAATGTATAACGATATAATTGAGGTATTTTAAAAATGATTTTGCATTTTGCTTGCTTTGTTTTCTTTTAGTTTCCCAGCCGATCTAATTCAGCAAAATAAGAAGATAGCTTTTTTATGTTATTTGTATCTACAGGCAACTGGAAAACGTGCCACCTGATGGTAAGTGGTCGACGTCACCCATGCACATAAACCAGTCCACCCAGAACGAGCCCAGGCCACTCATCTATGTGCTGCCTATCTGAGACATAAGATGTTAAGTCTCGGTGCCGGTAATTACACTGCCTGTCTTGCCCTTCTCTCCGAAACACAGCAAAGCTATTTCACGGGAGAAACAAGCGAGATGGTGGTACCCATGCAGGCGGGAGCGCGGCACAGCGCTTCCCTCCCACCGGTAAGGGATAGCTGCAGTAAAGCTTGATCGACAAGAGTATCCCGGGGACGAGCCTATAAGGAGGCGGTGCGTCTGGCCAAAGTAGGGCTCGACCTCGTGATCAGCCGCATAGAGAGGTTATGGCATCGAGTCAGAGTTGAGAAGACCGAAGCCCTTCTCTTCCGCGAGACCGGCCGTAAAGGACACCCACCGAGAGCTACCCTCCAGATCTGAGAGAGGAAGTGGTGGAGGTGGGGGGAGGACCCGGCGCGGCAGTCGTGTGACAAAAGCCTAACGGCTACTTTGCATCCAGACCTCGAGCTGTGGATGCACCGTAAGCACAAATACCCTCACCTTCCGTCTGACACAGGTGCTCACCAGGCATGGTTGCTTTGGTGAGTACCTATGCCGGACGGCCCACAGGGAGCCAGTAACAGTATGTCACGATTGTAGCGCGTGGGTGGACTCGGCCTAAAGAAATCATTGTAAAATATTAAATAATATTGTTCTGATATTGACTTGGTTCATTTATTGCATACGACGTAGCGAGCCAATCGAGTACGATGTCGTCTACGCTGCTATCACTCAACTGTCATAGAAGACATTGCAGCATGCGCGCCGTCCAATACCTGCATTTATTCTGAAATTAAACAAATCACCAATGACGTCTATTTGTAACCTCGAACGTGATTGGTATTTTAAATCATACGTCGTTTTGGTTTGAAGTAGGCCCACTTTTTATGTGTCATTTGTTCTGAGTTAGACTTCCTGACTTATTATTTATTCGTAGTAACAAGATGAGTTTTTCATGATCTTCGTTAACCATTCACTGTCAGATGATTCAGTGTGATAATATAATATAGGTCATAATATTATTTAATACACAATATCCATGACCCAGGGACACAGGAAAAAGAAACAAAGAGTTGTTCCCTGGCGGGATTCGAACTCGCTACCTCCGGCTTGAGTTCCAACGGGCATTGAGCCACAGAGGTCAAATGGTCGGAAGGGTGTGATGAGCGTTTTCTGATTATGGATATTTAGCCTTTAGTTTTATAAGATGTGATTTTAGATTAATCGAATAGCTTAAGTATTAGACAAAAGTTAATCAACAGTTTCAATTTATAGAAGCGCTTTAAACACAACGATAAGGTCTTATTAACTTCGCTTGGAAGTGACTAGAGATACTAAGCACATACCAAGTTTTGAAAGCATTCAAAGGTCTAACCTTTGAGTGGATAAGGATTTATAGGGGTAGTATTGTTTAATATCAATACAAGGGCTCTTTAAAGATATCGTTGTCGCCTTGAAAGGACTTATACAATTTTGTTTCGTCTCATAAAGTAAATAGGTAGTGCCATGCTGCTTTGCAGCCAAATTGGGCTGCCACGACCGGGGTGGAACCTCTTGCTCACATAATACCTACTGGCTTAACCCATTAACGCCCAAAATGAACCCAATTACATTTTTAATGGTTTTGCTTTAGTTTTATATTAAGAAACACACAATTATAAAGGTCAGGTAAAGAAAATAAAAAAAAAAAAGATTTTTTTTCAAAAGTTAAAGGGGTATACCCAAGCGAGTACAATGAGCAGATCAAGTGTTAAAAATACCGAAACATGGTTTCTCTAGACAAAGTGTTTTTGAGCACTTTGAACTACTCCAACGTACTCTGTTCTGGCAATTTACACATCTTAATTGATTTGTGATCAATTCAGGTGTATGGCCATTATTTTGACGATCTACATCCACTACTACATTTGATGAAGGACGGTTTCTTTAAGGTTTTGATCGACGCAAATAAGCCCGTGCTATATTTCGTCTAGGTAGGCCCAGTTTCGGTGTCCGAAGCGCACTGGTTTCTCCATTCCCCATAATAAACTGCTTGGCTCATAATATTTTGTCATAGATCCGTCGATAGACAAATTCTCGTAAAATACTCCCCACTGGCTAGAGCTCCTCTGTTAAATATCGCACAAGGGCTTTACCTTAGACATCGGGTCGTTAGATGAAGCCATCATGTATGATCAACAAAATGTTGATTTTGTTTTATCTCCAAGTAGCGATTTGTAGAGATACAGTTTGCAACGAGTGGCTCACATAGATCTTCATCCAAAGAATAATAAGCACGTTCCGTAGGTAATTGGTTCAGGCTATCGCCTCATAACAAAAGTATATCCAAAAACTTTTTCTGTCTATTTAGAATTGAAAGTTATGCCTATTACTTCGATCTGCTCACAAAAGACTCTGTTCATCTATCAAATCACACATTTGACCGTCAAACTACTTAGTACTACAGTACTCAAAGAGCACTGGAGTACAGTCGTTTATATCATTACATACATGGTTCAATCGTTCTTCAATTGCGTTATTTACTTCTTATGCAGTTGAGTAAAGTAAGAATATATTATATAAGAGTAAAGAAGAATAAAGTAAGTAGTTGGTAAGGTTTTCCGCCAAATAGGGTTATCTATGACTGTATCAGTAGACTCAGCCATACGAGAGCATTTTGAAGTTGAGGCATACGTCGAAAGCAGCGCATCATCACTGCTGTTATCGTCCGAGGATACTCTTCTACGTCAAAATAAGAAGTACTTCAACCTAGAAGACGGTCCCTGGGATATCTCTTGGCAATGCTTGTGTCACAAGATCATCTACTGGGCTCTCCTCTTCGTCAGTTATAGCACCAGATTTAGATGGAACTGTGAGAAAGTCGTACTCATAATCATCTCCTTCAGCAATGATAGAATTGACTGCCTTTTCTAACTACAAATAGTGGTGTTGCAATGAAAAGCTTCGCTTTTGGACCAGTTTCTATTAATAATTATCTCTAAAAAATCAAATTAAAATATAAGTACATCTGCCCATTGTACCTGCTCAGGTACAGTAGGAGAAACACGAATTTTTTTACGAACCGAATTACTTGATCTCAGTTTTTGATAATTTATTGGAAATAATAGAATGTGAACATGTGTTTTAGAAACAAATTTCAATAAATTATAGTTTATAACAAATAAATATTAATCAATTATTTTACTGTGCGCGCTCACAGTTGAACACTAAACAAATCACCTTCAACCCTTACAAATTAAGAATAATAACTGGATCATTTTTCATCTAGATTAATATATTACACTTATATTTATACTATAAAAACATTTTTTTACATTTTTATTGGCAATCACAAAAATTATCGCGGTTTTTCTTGGTGTACCCGCTTGAGTACGGCGGACGGTAATGGGTTAAAGTGATGGCTATGCTGTCACGTTTCGTGCGGCTTATGAGTTTCTGGTGACCCATTACTCAGTCCACTCTGGCGCGTCCGGTATTAGAATTATTGTTTAACAATTCGCCGCCTTAATAATGTCGTTGCCCGTCAGCAATGTCGGTGATACCAATGATACTACCAAAGCTCGTCAATAGAAGTTTGATATAAAAAAAAAAAATGGTTGCCTGTAAAGTCGGTTTTACGGGCGAAGATTTTACGTGACATCGTTTCGGTGACTCATCGTAACGTTACCGAGCGTTACACTTTTTCATAAGTGACTCCCAGCCGCAACCTAATTTAAGACGTTGTCACGTCAAAAAATTGGTAACAATAAACGGAAATTCGGTTCAGTACCTCTACCATGAGTTTTGTTACAAGCGTAAATGACATATAGTAGATACGTAAAACGTAATACGAATAAAAACTAAGGTATTGTATAGTTTTTTATTCGTGTTGCGTTTTTACGTTAACGTTACGTTACGTATATAAGTAGTTAACGTAAAAACGCAACACGAATAGAAAACTAAGGTATAATATATTTTTCTATTCGTGTTGCGTTTTAAGTAACTACTATAGTTATGTCATTTAAACTTGTAACAAAACTCATGGTAGAGCTACTGTAGTGGTCAGTCCGAGTTGAATGCATGTCTATGGCCGTCTTGGAGCTCATTAAAAATGTCCAGCAATGGCCGGAAAAGGGTTGATAATGATGAAAAACCAATTAAAATTAATCACCAATTTATAATAATTATGTAATCAATCAAACTCACACATGTAAACTTGGAGCGTGTTTCTGAAAACATACAAGTTGTGTTTGATGTGGCTTAGTTCAATTATGGGTGTAATCAGTGGCGGATTTACAGATTTGCCGCCTGTAGTATGTTCAATTTGTGCCGTCTCTGAACTTTCAAAAGTAAAGTTTTGCTAACCTTCTTTACTCTAATTTGGAAATGGTGTGTTAGTGGCAGATCATAAATCCCCAAATACATATATCCCCAAATTTGCCGCCCCCTAAGTAGGAACTGTTCCTTCTCTTTGCCGTCCCCAAAAATCTGCCGCTCTAGGCTCCAGCCTAATCAGCCTGCAGGTAGATTCACTGGTAATACACACACATACTATATAGGCTGCACTAAAAGTATCGGGAATGGAATATTTCCACTGTTCCTGTCATATTAAAATCTTTTTAAATTAAAACTCCTTGGTTTTAAAAATCGAATACCATTTATTTATTTAAAAAAAGATTCTCGGTCTTTTCAAAAGGTCTTGTCAAACTTGTTTAGTCGTTGAGAAAATGGAATTGACTCGAGAAAATTCTAGAGCGATGATTTATTATGACTTTCGAAGTGGTTTAACACAAAAACAGTGTGTTAACCGGATGATTTCTGCATTTGGTGATGAAGCCTTATCCAAAACCACAATTTATCGCTGGTTTGCTGAATATGAACGTGGACGTGTCAAGCTCAGTGATGATCCCCGTCAAGGTCGTCCAAAAACTGCAGTCACCCAAAAAAACGTTGATGCTGTGCGTAAGCTGATTAAAGAAGATCGACATGTGACATACCGCGAAATTCAGGCAACTTTAGACATTGGCATGAGTCAAATACAAATAATCTTTCATGAACAATTAGGTGTAAAAAAGTTGTTTTCCCGATGGATACCGCATTTGTTCTGTGAAGAGCAAAAAGCGGCTCGCGTTACTTGGTGCGTCAGAACTTTCACATGACATAACAAATAACATATAACGCTATCCTTGTGAATTCACTCAGTGTACAATTAAAAATATGCGTCTCCTCTGCTATGGTTAGGTTAGCTTAAGAGTGCGAAGCGCCCGCGTCAGTGGCGCCTCGTTCAATAAATTAGTGCGATGACGAGGTACAGCCAACACGTGAGGCCGACGTCGTCTCCACACGTACCTGTCCGGCACATACAGACACACTAAACACAATATATCGGCGTGATGTACCTTACCCCTAACTAGCCTAAATAAATATAATACAAGAGCGAGCTTCCGCCGGGCTCGTAGATCATTGTATCCAACCATGCCCCACAGAAACAAAGTTGAATACATAAGCGGATAAAAATACGTTTGGACGCGCTAATCTCAAGAACTACTAGTCCGATTTGAAAAATTCTTTCAGTGTTAGACAGCCCATTTATTGAGGAAGGCTATAGGCTATATAACATAACAGGCAACAGCTAGTACCCCATATAGCCTATAATATAAAAACCTAATAAATTTGTTTTGTATCCGTTCCAGCATGAAACTATATTTGGTCTCATGCTGGAGCTATATATAATATAGATATATAATATAATGCTGATGACGATTACAGAAATAAGCAAGGATCGTTTCAGTGATAGAAATTGTTTATTCTACAATTTTAACTTCAGATATAATATTGCTTCGGTTTTTGATCCGACAGTTCAATAACATACCCGTTGCTCTTAAGATATATTGGATGAACATTGTAGTGCTATGAAATTGATCTTTCAGAAAATATAAAATACATAAGTATGTGAGGTGTATTACTGTTTTAAAATTAATAGGTACGAAGTAGAATAGAGTAACGAGGCTTGGCAAAAACCAAGAGATTCAAGTTTTGGATTATCTTCAATTGTTTTTACTTTAAATAAAATTAAAAAAAAATCAATTTAGCTTATGTTCATATGCACACAGGTTCAGGTGTGCGTACTGCCATGCTGTTAATTTTTTCGTTAAACAGCTTTGCTGTGTTTCCGAAAGAGAGGTGGATACATAACATGGGTTTACCGGTGGGAGGGAAGCGCTGTGCCGTGCATCCCAGCTGCATGGGTACCACCATCTTGCTTGTTTCCCTCATGAAACAGCTTTGCTGTGTTTCGGAGAGAAGGGCAGGACAGGCAGTGCAATTACTGGCACCGAGACTTAACATCTTATCTCTCAGGATAGGCGACACATAAATGAGTTTGCCTCCAGGTAAAGTTTTTTATGTTCATGGGTGACGATTATGTACCACTTACCATTAGGTGGCACGTCTGGCAGTTTGGCTATCCAACTAACATAAAAAAACATACTGGCATCGAGACTTACCATATTTAATTTAAGTATATTTATTTTTATCACTGTTTTTTACAGTCAACGCTCGTGCAATGGCGTCTGGCATTTTGGGTGTGCTTCGCGGTTTTGGTTGGTACCAACGTCATTTACTGTATATGGGCGGACGGTAAGCAGCAGTGGTGGGATGACGTCAAGCAATACGGGTACCCTGACGACTGGAGCCACGGTCCGCTCAGAATGGCCGACGTTGACAAGGAGAAGAACAAAAAGAAGGAAGCAGAAGGCACTGCTCTATAGAAAGACTGTGATGTTAAATTACTATTTCTATGATATTTTGAACGTCCTAAAGATTGTGATACAGATGAATGAAAGATTTCACAAGTAAAAGTTTAATAAGAACCTCTAACTACCAACGAATTCCTGCTTAAATCTATAACGAAAATAGTGCATTTGTTTCTGCTTACTGAAATATTTTAAGAATATTATTAACTTAGATTTGTCAAAGATCATTGAATACATATTACTACTTTTGATATACTTATTCATAAAATTAAGACAATGCAATATTTATCAATATGTAGGTAAAGTCAATTAAAGTTCTAGTATTCCAAATAGGTACTACAAAATATACCTAATTGGGTTTTTGAATGAAGTCTGAATCCAGGACAAATGTTTAAGTATTTTGAAATGTCTAACCTTCCTAGCCGGTGGTAATCAAAACTTAGGTAAAGCATGCCCTATGAAATCAAATCTTTGAAGGTATGTTCACCCGTAATGGACTAGAGAAAAGGTAAAATATGGGCTAATACTAGTCGCCTGATTTCGAGGAGGTGTCTAGCAGACACAAGTTTATAAATGTATGTTTGGCAGGTGGTCTATACCTACAAGCTGTTGATGATAGTTTAACTTTATTTTTAGTCCTGTGTTACAAGAAATGTGATGTGTAGATTTAATTAGTATATAATTACATTGACTACATTACTCCGGGTCGTGGGATCGAATCCTGCCAAGGCCTTATGTGAAAAAATACATATTCCGCAATTTCATTAACTTTAGAAACTTGCAGAATTTGCTTTAGAACCGTTTAGTGTCTAAAAACTAATTTTATTAAATTGTAATTTATATACTTACGTCTACTTAAATAGTTAATATTTAGTGTTTAATATTCGTTGTGATATTTTAATATTGTAATATTAGTTAGGATTAAATCATTTATATAATATATTGGTGTTCATTTTTCATCATGCTCATAAAATAAATCAAAAATTAAAGCTGTTACAAGCTTTATATTAGCTTCACCTGAATGTATGTTTGTTTGTAAGCAACTCTTTTAGAATTGAGTTGACCCAATTTTACCATTTAATAAGTTTGTTCCAATATCCTGATCAGGATAATCAGGATAGCACATGTAAGGCATTAGGCGCACCACTAACACTTACTTACACATCACTTGTGTGGTTTCTAGTATCTCAATAATTCTAAAGTGATCGCTTAAGGTGAGTAGTTTACATTAATAAAAAAACGATACTAAAAAGTAAAAAAAAATAGTTTAAAAAAACTAAAAAAAACGCTTTTATAGCAAATCAAACTAAACTTTGAAAATAATTTGTAATATATGAAATAAATAGATAAACAAAAAAAATCATACCATGCCTTGTAAAAAAACAAAGCAATGTGTCAGAACGATAAAATTATTGATTATACATTATTATAGAAAAACCGCGGCCTAAAACGACCTATATCAATGGATGTGTCCAAAACAGAGATTGCGATGGAAATGGCTCACTTAGTTCATAAAAAAAATGATAAAAATGAAAATGAAAACATATTTAAGAACATGATAAAACATCTGGATAAAATCGATACCTTATACAAAAAACGACTTCCATTGTTTGCTTAGGTGGGATCGGTAATTAGAAGAATATGCATATTATATAGGTATTATGGTAATTCTTCAAAATATTTTCAAACTTCTTTTTTATATTAAAACGATCTAATGTTATATTTATATTAAATATTATGACGTATTTACTAGGGCCTTTAACTTCCCCACCATGGTTCAAGCCTTGACATGGCGGTAGAGCTCTACTGAGCTCATGGCTCTGGGCTCACCCTATGCTACTGCATAGGGTGAGCCCAGCACCTTGGGCGAAGCTAATTGAGCCAAGGGGGCTCTTTGTACTCCTATTATAAGAAGAGGGGACAAAAGAGCAGGGGGCAAGGGGCGAGGACGGGAACCTCACCCCATTGTACTGTCTCGACGTTGGGAGGGGTTATTCTGTGGTGCGGGACAACCCCTCTGTGAAGGTGGCGTCGGTCCTTTGGGGGACTGGCTAGCCGTCGAGGTGCCCTGTTTGCTCATTAAATCCAGGGCACCTCACCAAAGGCGGCATTAGTGGCACTCACCGGGTAGAGTCCCACATACCCGCCTGGGGAGGCTCACTCCCCCGCGGGATGCCTTAGGGCATTTCCCTGCGTTAAAGGAAAAAGGGCCCCTAAAAACTTGCAGTTTAAGGTTCATTTAAAGTATAAACCATAAATCACAACTAAATATTTGCAATATAGTATTAATATTTAATATTAAAATTTATCTCCCATTGTTTCATGTTTTAGTTATCGAGTGGAAGAAAAGTTTTCACCCTAAATTAGGTTGTTGAAACGCTGTTCAAATTCTAACAAAATGCAAAATTGTTTGAAATTGTTGTACGACGTAATTTAATATACAATGGAGTGTGACAGGGAGAGTCTCTCACATTTTGATCCTTATGACTATTGGATAGAAAAACAAAGTTTTACTTTGTTTTTATGTTCGTTGGGTAGGTGAACGGGCAGACGAGTCACACGATGCTAAGTGGCAAGCGTCACTCATGAACATAAAAAGATAACCTGAGAAAATCCCAGGCAACTCATTCACGAGTCCAGGGAACATAGGTAAGCCGGTTTTTGCGTTGGGCACTTACCAAGCTCAACTGAAAACTAGCGGAAGAGGCGGCCACTGTCGGCCGCTGGAGCCTTCCATCGATTGAAGATCAGGGAGTGGACCAGATAACTAGCTGTCTTAGCGATGCATTTACTGGCGTCTGCCGAGCAGCCATGCCTAGGGAAGTTTACAGGTTTTAGCAGAATTGGCCAACCTAGCACCGCCTATAACATAGCGTGTCTCACTTACGTTCACAGCAGGCAGCGATACCCCCAGGACTTAGAGTGGGATGGTCGGCTGCACAGGGACTACGCGGAGAAACGCAAAATCCTGCAGCTGGTCATCAGTGAGGCCAAGGAGGAAGCGTGGCTGGAGCTATTTTTTTTTTTATTGGAGCTGACCATACAAAAGGGCGTAAGACAAACTTTACGCCCAGTCGGCCCCTCTAACAGAGAGGCTCCAGCCAAAGCTGCTATGGATGCATTCTCTGAGTTGTTCCCTGAACTCCGGAAGACTTCGCTCTTCTGCAGATGGCCCGGCGGACGCCAGGCTCGGTGAAGGAGGAGGGTATTCCGCCACCCCAACGCTGAAATGGAGGCGGTTCTGTTCCACCTTTGGAGTAAGGAGGGGATGCCAGGTTTGGATTGGGTGCACGGAAAGTTGTCATAGCTCTCGTGCACCTCGGAGATAGCCTTCAGGAATTCTTTGACCGCTGCATGCGATCCGATCAGTTCCCGAAAACCTGGAAGGAAGGTCAACTTACCCTATTACCAAAGGGGGACTGACTGCCGCACAGCGAGTCGGCGGTGCGACCGATAGTGTTGGTGAGCGAGGCGGGTCCCTGGATCCTGGCCTCCCGCCTCATTCACATGTTGCCGAGACGCAAGATGGTGTATCATGGTATCAGTAATCGTACTGCCTATACTAATCTTCTCTCCGGAATATAACAAAGCTGTTTCACGGAGAAATAAGAAGGACAGTGGTGCCCATGCAGCTGGGAGCGCAGTACAAGGGCATTCCTCCCATCGGTAATATTAAATAAAATTGTATTTAAATAAATCATATCATCACAGGTTGCGAAGGAATCCCACCATGGTTCAGGCCTTATCGTGGCCTTAGTAGCCTAGTGTGAGCCCAGTACCTTGGGCGAAGCGAATTGAGCCGAGAGGGCTCTGGCTTGTACCCCTCTTATAAGAAGAGGGAACAAAAGAGAAGGGGACAAGGACGGGAACCTCACTCCCATTGTACTGTCCCGACGCTAGGAGGGGTTGTTCTGTGGTGCGGGGCAACCCCACTGTGGAGGTGGCGTCGGTCTCCTCAACAGATCCGGGGCATCTCAACAAAGACAGTATTGGTGTCACTCGCCGGGTCTTAGTGGTTAGAGCTGCGTCCATTTACCACCTTTCAGGCGCAGCGAGTCCCACATATCCGCCTGGGGAGACCCACTCCTGCGCGGGATGCCATAGAGCATTTCCCGGCGTTAAAGAAAAAAAAGTTTGTGAAGGAAAATATCGTGAGGAAACGTGCATGCCTGGTGACATTATAATCTTTGGAGATGAACTATGGCAAAACACCATTCTCAGCTGATTTCGTGGAGGAGACACGTGGCCAGCAGTAGAACCACGGTCGGCGGTGATGGTGATGATGATATCAACATAGTCAAAGTTATTTGAGGAAAGGAGATATTGGCATACATATTAGTTTAGACAAACAACTTAGGAGGTAGAGTAACATTGGCATAGTTTGTGCAAGCAACTTAGAAGATAGAGCCACGTTAGCGACGTCTGAGTAAATAATTTATGATATAGATGCGCTGCACTTACTGTATTTTCACTGAATTGCTAAAATAACTTAAAATTCATATCTGAAACTATAATGAAGTTATAGACCAACATTTATTTGTTTATATTATATTTATTACTATATTTTTGTGTATCTATCTATGTTTCCACGTATTGTATATAGAACTGAGTACGATGGAATTATCATCGATGCATGTACATATATGCACGAGCACAAAACAATACTTATCACGTTGGTGGTTATTCTAATCTTCTCCAACGGTCATAAAATATTTTCCTAGCAAGTATACTTGTAAGAATATAACGTACTAGCTAAATACTTGGGACATGTGATCATAACATTGCATAATCATGTCGCGTACGCGGCGCCAGCGGCATCCATTACGAATGCCGACGTGGATCAGGTCCTTCACACCAACTAAATGAGTATAACCAAAGGCACTTTATGAACATCATCAACATCATCATCATCATCAGCCCATTATTGCCCACTGCTGAGCATAGGACTCCTTTTTTTTCTTTTTAGGGTTCCGTAGCCAAATGGAAAAAACGGAACCCTTGTAGATTTGTCATGTCTGTCTGTATGTCTGTATGTCTGTCTGTCTATCCGTCCGTATGTAACAGCCACTTTTTCCCGAAACTATAAGACCTACTGTTCCTTTGTGATCTCTGTTGAAACTTGGTAACTTGTGAAACGCATTAAGATTTTTACACAAAAGTAGAAAAAAGACAATAAATTTTGGGGGTAATACTTAGAAGTGAAACTCATTTTTTTTTCATCACACCCCATACGTGTGGGGTTTCTATGGATAGGTCTTCAAAAATCATGTTGAGGTTTCTAATATCATTTTTTTCTAAACTGAATAGTTTGCGCGAGAGACACTTCCAAAGTGGTAAAATGTGGGGGGGACCCACATTTGACTAAGTAAGTTAAGTAACTTCTAAAATAGGAGAATGATAAAACTAAAAAAAATATGATGTATATTACCATGTAAACTTCCACCGAAAATTGGTTCGAACGAGATCTAGTAAGTAGTTTTTTTTTAATACGTAATAAATCGTAAACCGCAATTTACCTTTCATTCAATCAATTCAAATATTTAAAAAAAAAACATTTACAAAATAAACTATATTTTTTGTTAGTGTCTAAATTATGTACCTAATTATGTAATTCGTGCGCTAGTCCGATTAACACTTGCCGGTTTTTTTTCTTTATCCACATTAAGTACATAAAATTATACGCTGAAATATAGCTATTTTCACAGAGCACAGGAAAGCTTCGTATAAAAAATAGGCAATAATGTTGGTCCGTACGAGGTAGATACGCAACACAAGTGCATTTCTCCCACTACTATGTACAGGCATACTATACAAGCAGCAACACGCGATTTCACCCGCGTACTTCCCATTCCCGTAGAAGTACAAAGATAAATTATTGCCTTTATGTTATTCTCAAGTATAAGCTATGTTATTATGGATGTTTCATTAAAATCCATTCAGTAGTTTTTGTGTGAAAGAGTAAACAAACGTACATTCATAAATTTTACAAACTTTTGCATATACAATATCAGTAGGATACTATGAGGTTGTTTACTTCAATAGTGTTTTATGATTATAATACATTATTCATAATTCGATGAACGCCGGCTGCACACACGAAAAATTATCACGTTCTGCCTGAGCCGAGCGTGCAAGCGAAAGCGCAGAACGAAGTTTTTTGGTAATAATAAATTTTGATATCTCACTTTTGCCGGGCGTTTTGAGAAGCCAACATTTTTTTTATTTGATTTTTTTTTATAAAGTTACGTTTTACATCCAATATAATATTATCCAATCTTATCTAAAAAACCTTAAAGTCTTACTGCTCGGCACGGGCTACCTCCTTGATATCAGGCGAGAAGTTAATATAGCTTATTCGATTATAGTAGATTTACATAATGTGTGTTATGAGAATGATTATTTTTTTTAAGTTTTCGTGTCGAAATAGTAAAAAAAAATACGCTTTTACACCACGTCAATCTGGTCCCGTGGTAAGTTCTCGAAGAACATGTATGACGGGTACCAGACATTGGAAATATATTTAATATTGTTGTATTATACTATGCAATATAAATTTAAGATTTTTATTATATAATACACAATATAATACACACCCATGTTGCAGGAACACAGAAAACGTTTTGTTCCCTGCTGGGATTCGAACCCTCTACCTCCGGCTTGAGCACCAGCGCGTTAACCATTGAGCCAAAGAGGTCGTCACTATTATACCTTTACATTATTATATATACCGTTTTTTTCATTTGCTAGTACTTATAATATTTTTATCAAAGGCCTGCATTTACACTCAAACCGGCTAATAATAGAAGAAACTAACATTTTTTTTGCTGAGAAATGTTCTGTAGGGTTGTCCTGTACCACAAATTAACCCCTCCCAACGTCGGGACAATACAATGGGGTGAGGTTCCCGTCCTCGCCTCCCACTTCTTATAAGAGGGGTATAAAGAGCCTCCTCGGCTCAATTAGCTTCGCCCAAGGTGCAGCGGCTCACCCTAGGGTACTGAGCCCCACCACCACGTAAAGGCCTGAACCATGGTGGGGAGAAACTAACATTACCATCTCCTGGAAGATAAACCTAAACGTATTTATGTTTATACATAAATATTCTCCACGAATGCAGGCTTTATCCGTTTACTATAATGCCAAAATATTAACCTAACCCATAACCGGTCCAGCAGCGACAGCGACCCACGACCCGCGACCTACCCACAACCTATGACGTTTGACCTACGACCCCTAACCTATAACGTTATCCACTACCCGCAACCCGTGACTTATAGCCCATAACTTATAACCTACGACGCACAATCAATAACGCGTACATTTAAATAAACAATAGTTGTATTTGTATTTTCCAGCAATGCTATTTGTTGTAGCCCGAAATTTACATTCATTTCCAATAATATTATTGTACATATATCAAATGCGGTTTCAATGTAATTATAGATTTTAATAAATAAGCACATAAAATAGTTTGTATTTATATTTAAAGTTGTAGATTGTTCATGACCTGACAGTAAATTGTCGTGGTACTGTATTGATGCAACCGCGTTACAAATGGAAGCCTGGGCAAAATTAATGAAACTGTGTCTGTTTGTATTTACAAAGTATGGATCAAGCTGTATAAATAAATCCCACAAAAAACAGTTTCACTGTAAAATTTCGCGCCAAGTACACCTCTAACTATATACACGTATAGCAAAAATAAAAAAATAAACTAATCTTTACAAAAAATATGAAATAAAAAAACCAAGTACACAAAACCTCTCGGATTAAAAGAAACACTCATTAAAAACTGTGAAAATTGAAAAACAATTGGTGTAGTATATTTACAAAAAAAAAAGAAAAATTTGCAATTTACAAAAAATATAAATTAAAAAAAAGTAATCATTGTGATTTTCAATAATTGCAAAAATTTTGTGGCAATTTTACAATTGAAAACAATTTTTTAAACGTACTTGGCGCGCGTCATGGAGGACCTCAAGTTTTTCATGGCTAATCTAGAGCTAGGGTAATATTATACTATGATCTAAGCCAGAAAATTGGTATGGAAAAGGAGTATAAAAACAACAATTGTTGCAACCCTTCTACGCCATGTAGTTGGCCTCACTAATGATTATTTTGATGTCTTCAATCAAATCTATTAGAATTAAAATTCAAGCTCGTACCCATTTCTTTATATATTTCTTATTCCTATTACATTTATACTCATATGAATATGAGGCTTTCTTGCATTTTAATTGAATCAAGAAATAAGGAAATGATTTTATTACTAGTAAGGTAAAGTACCCAGTAACTGCTCAGAACCACCTTTCCACTCTTTTTATTTGTATATCTGCATTTTTGAATATAGATATACAAATGCAGAGAGTGGGCAGGTACTGGTTCCTGAGCAGCTACTGGGTACTTTACCTTAGATAATGTTTATTAAATTGTTTTTGAAAATTATAACATTAATGAATGCTTGAGGAACACAAACTTCTAGAACTGATAGTTGACATTAATAATTTATCAAAATAATCATTAGTGAGGCCAACTACATGGCGTAGAAGGGTTGCAACAATTGTTGTTTTTATACTCCTTTTCCATACCAATTTCCTGGCTTAGATCACAGAATAATATTACCCTAGCTCTAGATTAGCCATGAAAAAATTTGGGGTACTCAATGACGCGCGCCAAGTACGTTTAAAAAATTGTTTTCAATTGTAAAATTTGATGAACATGGCTCTATACGACTCCTTTTGAAACCTAACTCACATAAAAATTGCTCCACTCTCTAATACCATGATCTAGATGACTGCTTTAAACCATAAATCATCAAGTATCAGCAAATGGGGTGGTGCAGCGAAAACGCTACTGATATCCGTCGAGAGAGCGCAGAGAGCAATTCTCAAGGTGGCTGGCTACATTTCGTCCTTTCCTATTCCCTACTAACCTTCTTTATAAAACATGTAAAGTCCTAACAGTCAGACAACTTTTTATACTAAACATAGTACTAAAACAGCACGCAGCTCTTGCCTACTGTACTGAACTTACTAAAAAACGAAGAAAAGATATAGTTTGCTCCCAAAAAATTGCAATAAAACATACCTTTATAACTAAATTTTATATATACCTAGGCCCTTATCTCTACAACAGATTAAATCCTTTGTCAGATATTTATCGACTAACTTACCATAAATGTAAAAAAAATCTCCAGTTGTCGCTACAAAGTATGTCGTACGAAGAGACAGAGAATTTGTTAATTAAGATAGAGTAGACTTTAACTATTTATACATTTATATTATAAGTTATATGTAGTTTAATAATATAAATGATACAATATGATTCTCTATATAAAAAAAATCCAGTTGTCGCTACAAAGTAGGTCGTACGAAGAGACAGATAATTCGTTAATTAGGTTAGATTAGACTACCCATTTATACTTTTATCTTATAAGTTATATATAGTTTAATATAAATGATAAAATATGATTCGTGAAGCGAGTACACTAGCCCTTTTAGCCTGAAACACAGGATTTCCTAATTCAGGCAGTCAGTACATAATATATTGTAAATACCTAAGAAACATTGCATTGTAATTATAGATTTTATTGTACTTAATATGTAAGTTTCTGAAATAAACATTTATTTTTTATTTTTTATTATAAATTACTTTGTTTAACAATCTTATTCTTATTTGAATCACAATTAATAACTAGTTGAACCTTATAAATGTCCTTTTTAAGAAAACCATTTAAGAATGCTGTTTTAACATCTAAATGAGTGACATCTAAATTTAACTGAACAGATAGTGCGAACAATAATTTCAAAGTAGAATGTCTGACATCTGGTGAGAAAGTCTATTCATAATCAATACCAGGCCTCTGTGTAACCTTGTGCCTGTGTGTGTGCTCTGTAACATACACTATTCTCACTATTTAATTTCCTTTTATATACCCACTTGCACTGTACTAAAGTTTAATCAAAAGGTAATTCACTCACAGGAACCCATGCATCATTTTCTTCAAAAGCTTGCATGCAGCTTTTCCTCTATTGCCTCAATCCACTTGTCTCTTTCTGGGCTCTCCAGAGCTTCATGGATACAGACTGGATCATTAGTAACATTTGGACTCAACATTGTACATAGATTTGGAAATCTATACCGCTCTGGCAGCTTTTTTATTCACTTAATTTGGGTCCCCCTTTACTAAAATTAAATGGTACTGGTTCCTCATTTTCTTCTTCAGATTGCTGTCTGTGTATGATATTCTCGTAACTGCTCCGTCTTTGATTTTATTCTGGTCATTTATATTCAAATGGCCAATCTCCTATGACACTCTTCACTAATTACTGTTGAAGTAGGAGTAAAAAAACATTGTTTATGTTCCATGACCAACTTATAAACACCATCTTCTTGGTTTGCTACAGCCACCAAACTATTTTTTTCTATTGTAAACATAACAGCATTTCTCCTTTAACTCCACATTGTTTCCATTCTTGATAAGTTGACTAATGTAAATCAAGTAGAGTTTAGCAAAAATTTAATACCAATTTAATTGGTAGGAGATGAAGTCAAGAAACAAACTCCAGCGGCATTTAATAAGCGGTTATGTCTATTTTTTAGAGTTTTGACCGAATAAAATCGGTTGAAACTAAATAAAAAATACATTAAAATCACATTAAAGCACCACAATTACATAGATAGAGATAGTACATCTCACTTTGTTAAATAATTTTGTTATTTCTCGAAAAATAATTAGACTGTAATTTTTTCTTTCCAATTGGCATTTTCTGTTGGAACCGGCTAAGACCTGAGGCCATGATGCCATATCTGTTGTGTTAACAAAAATATCTTGTCTGTGCTTTGGAGAAACAGCGGAAAATGCCAAAAAGCGCGGCTCTGCCCCTCTAGCACCCATCAATCAACTATCACTTCCCATTCTATTCACCCAGAACAGTTCACCATAATATTCGCCAACGAATCACATTATATATTACACAGATTAAGTTTTAAAAACAAACACTACAGAAAACGATCAGAACAATCCTACAATAGAAAACCCCTCCAGAACTGCAGTTCTCCACAATAGTCGCCAACCAATCACAATATATACAGTTTTTAAAACAAACACTAGTAAATCACTCAGAATGAACAAAACACAAAATAACAATTAATTAACGGGAAACTGGGAAGAAACGAAGAAGATTGAGCTCTTAACAGAAACGAATATATGAAACAAAAGACGTTTATCAAATAAAAAATACGACAGAAAAAATAAATAAAAATAAGCTATAGAGAATACAAGAAAAAAAACGAAATACTTAATTTTTAATACAACATCGTATATTTATAACGATAGGCAGCATGGCCTCTAGCCTTTGCCTGTTCCGATAGGATAAAACTAAAAAACAAGCAACCAACTTCCATGTCAAAACTCAAAATTCTCACTGTAACGTCATATAAAATATTTTCTCTGAACCTCTTTAATCGCAAAACGGCGCAAGCAATAATTTTCATGTTTGA
Source organism: Helleia helle (assembly GCA_963853865.1). Classification (NCBI taxonomy): domain Eukaryota; kingdom Metazoa; phylum Arthropoda; class Insecta; order Lepidoptera; family Lycaenidae; genus Helleia; species Helleia helle. Next base: position 13,918,072 of record OY971426.1, on the reverse strand, counting down.
AATGTATTAAATAATTTCTGAGACCCAATAATTTTTTGTAATATGTGTAAAATTCGTAAAAAGAAACTTATTAAAAATAGTGTGAAGTCTTAGTGTTTTGGCAATAATAACAAAATAGAGCCCCAAAAAATTTTTTTTTGTTTTGGAGTTTATGTTTACATATGTCTCGAGAATATATACACAGTGCCTCACGCCAAACTACTTGGATGTGTTCTTGGCGCTAGACACTAACGTGTCTCCTGATTTCAAATATTATTCACACAGTTGAACATTTTAAATATTTTTATAGTTTATTATCACTTTATGGATCAAGGGATCGGCCGTCTTGGCGTTCATTAAGGGAACATAAGCCATGTTCAGCTGTGGACAGAGGCTGATGATTGTAATAATATGTAATTTATTTGCAATAATTCATTGCAACACTCTATTATAATGAACATAACATTAGGTAAAATTAATACAATAAAATAAAACAGAAATAAATGAGTAAAAACAAACTTAAGATAAAGAGAAGAAAAGAAATTGAATCAATTTAACCCGCACAGACTTCGTTCTGTCAAAGGGGGAGGGGGAGGAATTTCTTAAAATCCGTTCTTAGCTGACCTCTACATGGCAATAGTAATATTCGTACCTTTGAAGTCTCTAGGTCTTATAGTTCCAGAGATATCGTGATGAGTCAATCGATAGAACAGCTCCTATATATTTTAAAAATAATAAATACTTACCAATGAAGGCAGCAGCGCGTCTCACAAAAAAGTAAGTCCCCGGCTACAGTTGGGTATAAAGCTAACACTGATGATTATGATGATAATAAGATAAGGGAAGCGCTGTGCCGCGCTCCCGGCTGCATGGGTACCACCATCTTGCTTTTTTCTCCCATGAAACAGCTTTGCTGTGTTTCGAAGAGAAGGGCAAGACAGGCAGTGTAATTACTGGCACCGAGACTCAGGATCTCACATAGATAAGTTGCCTGGGCTCGTTCCAGGTAAACTTATGTGTAACTCGTACCGAGTTATGTTCATGGGCGACCACTTACCATCAGGTGGCACGTTTGCCAGTTTGCCTATCCACCTAACATTAAAAAAAAGCAACTTTATCCGGCCGACTGCGCTTATGCCTTGCACCCTTCATTACATTTCCTGGGCGCATCGAGTCCCACATGCCCACCGGGGGAGTCCCCCCTCCCCCGTGGGATGCCTAAGAGCATTTCCCAGCGCAAAAAAAAGACAATGTAATTACTGGTTGAGATTTTAAATCATAAAAAAGGTTTTTTTTGGAGTTGAAGGAAAAATCGTGAGGAAACCTGCATGCCTGATGGTTGATATTATTATATTACTATTATTATATTAGAATAAATAAAAATCTACGCCAAAGGATGGAATAATAGCACACACCTAAAAAGGAGTCAAGAGCGGCCTTATGATACTATAACAGTGTCATACGTGCCGTCTCGGATTTCGAGTTAATTATTTTGCCAAGAGGTGCCTCGGATATGTTGTGCAAAGAGGGCACCTCGACGGCAAGTCAGTCCTTCAAGGGACCGACACCACCTCCACAAAGGGGTTATCCCGCACCAGAAAACCACCCTCTCCCAACGTCGGGGCTGTACAATGGGGTGAGGTTCCCATCCTCGCCCCTTGTGCCCCCATGCTCTTTTGTCCCCTCTTCTTCTAAGAGGGGTACAAAGAGCAGCTCACTCGGCTTAATTAGCGTCACCCAAGGTGCTGGGTTCACTTTAAGCTACTGAGCCCCACCGCCACGACAACGCTTGAACCATGGTGGGGAATTTAATTTAACTACAATAATGGCTTACTAACATCGTTACATATTTTAAGTATTAAATCAGTCTTGCGGACAAGGCACTCGTAGACGATCCCGAAATATGAAGCTATCTGATTTTTTTTTTTTTTTTAATAATAGTCTATAATTTCGCGTAAATATCATAAAAATCAATAAATCAATTAAAATTTTAACATTGAGTGAATTATTAATAGAACTATATAGATTTAGTTTAGTATGTGGTCGAAGCTTGCAGACCAATAAGATTAAGAACGGAGGCAGAGTATTAGAAATTCAATTATGTGGGACTGCGATCTGTAAGTTGTACCCAAGTTAGACGTATATTTAATTGTGTTTGTTCTCATTTATCAACAGTTTCAGTATTTACACACTGTTTGTTATGCTTGCAATTAAAGATTTTCTACAAATTCCTGTTTACGAGAAAGTCTAATGGTTTTTTTTATATTAGATCTTTACTTATGAAATTGCTGTTTTTTATTTGTATTAATCGTAGTAATCACCCATGCAATCAATGCATCTTTGCCAACGCAGTGGCAGTTTATTGATGCCCTTAAAGAAATTAGCTGGACGGGAGGCATCAAATTCTTCAAAGACATTTTGTACTGCCTCTCGGGTATTGATTTTTTTTCCCGCCAAGAAGTTATCCAAATTCTGGAAAAAGTAGTAGTCTGTAGGCGCAAGGTCTGGTGAGTAGGGTGGATAACGGAGAGCTTCCAACCCCAGTTCTTGCAACTTGGAGACCGTCTGCTGTGCAGTATAATGTCGCGCGTTGTCGTGCAGGAGCAGCGGAGACGAGCGATTGACAAATGCTGGTTGGAGATGTGCCAGCTTCTCCATCTTTGTGTTCAGTTCTACACAGTACACATCTGCAGTAATGCTCACTCCGTTTGGTAAGAAGCTGTGATGAATCACACCGGCGCTAGACCACCAAACAGTGACCATCACTTTTCTAGGGGTAAGTTTTCGTTTAGGGCATTGTTTAGGTGCTGAACCAGGATCCAACCAACTTGCTGAGCGCTTGCGGTTATCAAACAGAATACATTTTTCATCGCAGGTAACAATGCGGTTCAAAATTCCTTCATTTGTATGTCTGTTGAGCAGTGCAAGGCACTTCTCGAGGCGTACTTCGCGCTGGCGAACATTGAGTTCGTGGGGCACCCATTTGTCAAACTTTTTTACCTTGCCAATTTGACGCAAATGGAACAATATTGCTTTGACGCTAACGTCGAAAGCTGCTGCTAATTCAGCCGTAGATTGTGTATCATCAGCTACCACAATCGCCTTTAATTCGTCATTGTCGACCAAAGTCTTTGGACGACCGCGAGGTTCATTTTTCACGAAATTTGAAAAACGGAAGCGAGCAAAGCAATAACAGCTTTGGTTTGTAGTGTTAGCTCCGTAAACATCGTTGATGTTGCGTGCCGCTTATGCCGCGTTGCTGCCACGACGGCACTCATATTCAATAATTACTCGAATTTTTAACGTATCCATGATGACGAAAAAGATTGAAATGCGATGAAAATGTAACACTCATCAATAAACAAATGACTACTTTTGGATAAAGAATTCCATAGTTTTTAAATAAAATTAATTTGAAATTAGAATTCTTAGCCAAACAAAAATTATTTTGATTTGAAATGGCCAGTACTGCAGAACGGCAATTTCATAGGTAAAGACCTATTAGAATAGGAGGGAAAGCCAGCATTCGAAGCCTTGTATATGGGTCATTCTAAAATCCGTTGCAGAAAAACGCGACAGTAAATCTGAATTAAAAATATATATATATATATATATAATTTACATTAAAGATATTCATATTTACACTTTAACTTATAAAAAAAATTGTACTTCTAAGCTGGGCGCGATCATTCATCTATATTTTCAGATTTATAGAGGATTTACTGGATCAGGGTACAAAAAAATAGCAACTCTGTTACCACCATTCATTTATTATTATTTGAACAACAAGAATATTTTTTTTATATTCTAATTTGGAATTACCATAAATGAAGTCTTTACTCTCATGTTTAACAAGATGAATCACAGTATTGTTTCTTAATTACGAATAGTAATTAAAATTATTGATACTCTGTTACGCTGTATGGTTTATATGTAACAATTTTTTCCTTAAATTGTTTAAATTGAATTATATATAATAGACATAACGATGTTATTGTTCGTAAATAAAAGAAGTATATAACTGCTATATAAAATATAAAAGAAAGTACCAACTTTTTATAAAAAATCTATCTTAACTCTTTTTTTAAATAGGGACATTAATGTAACAGAGTTGTAGGAACAATAACATAGTTGTATTTTAAAACTAATTTATGAACTCAAAACTTTTTTTTATATAATAATTAGACATTTAAACATAAAAAAGCTTGTATGTTCTAAGTGATCTAACTGAGATCAAACCAAAATTAACTGATATCTTATTTTACAAATATTTCGGGAGTCGAGAAATTGTAATATACCATTTTGTCCTTAATTACTTTTTTAGGTTCTGGGACAATTCTTATCAAACTTTCATATTGTTCATAAGATATATTATTTTCGACCAATTTAAATGCTTTTCCGGCATGACGATGCCGGAAAAGCATTTAAATTGGACTCCAAGAATACTATTTTTACGTCTACTTCAGATGACGTATGACGTAAATAGCCTCTTTTGGTGATGAAAATCGTTGACCGCGTAATTGGTTCTTAATTTTTGGGAACAGAAAAAGTCACAAGGTGCCAGGTTGGAACTGTATGCAGGATAGCTCATAAGTTCTACGTTTAAAAAAATTCCTTAGTCTGTCTGGCCATGTGGGCCATCCACATCCATCTATTCATCGACATGCAACTAGCATTGTCGTGGTGCAAGATGATACGGCGTTTACGGTTATTTTTACGCAGTTCGTCAATAACTTTCGGCAAACAAAAGATGGTCGTGTATAAGTCATTATTCACGCAAGAAAGTCATGTTGCGTCACCTGTTACTATGTCCCACACCAAATTTGACGCCACTTCGTTGAATCTGATAAGCATGGCATTGCACCAAGTGACGCGGTCCGTTTTTTGAGTCTCTATCAAATTGTGTGAGATTCACCGCGAGCATAGCTTTCTCACATCTAAATGTTTGTGTATAATTGATTGTCTTTGACTGATGCCTATGTCTAAGGATGCCCAAATATCATGGTAGGTCACATGCATGTCTGTTTCGATCATACAGCGCACAGCATAGATGATTTTGTTGTTCACAGCGGTGGACGGGCGACCATCGCAAGATTTCTCACTGAGATTGACACAACCGCGCTTGAATTTCGCAAACTAGCTATAAATAGTCATCTAGCATAGTGCTTCATCGCTAAAAGCAGATTGAAGCCAAGCTAGCCTCTGCTGAATTGTCAAATTACACTTAGAATCGTAAAAAATCATACTACGAAAATTTTCCATGTTAATGTAGACACGCAATCTTTGAAATGGCACCACAATGTAAAAGCAATTGACAGTCAGATAAAACAAACTGCATTCTATAGCCAAAGAGTTACATTTTCAAATGTTGTAATTACATTTTAAATATTGTTTATGTAACTGGCCAGTTCCGGAAACTTTTAGTGCGCCCTATATAGTTTAGATCTATCTCTTTTTACTTTTTTCTACCACGAGCTTTTGCAGACGCGTTAGGACTTCCATTACTGTAACTCGGAGTCGATGGTTGAGGAGTAGAGAGTTGACGAGGAGTGGCAAATCTTGGTGAAAAACAGGTGTTGCCATATCATATGCTGAAGGTGATGGTGTCTCAGCTCCATGCGTTGATTCTGGCGTATTCACAATTACTCGAAGTGCTCTTTGGCAATCTTTTCTTTTGGCATTCGCAAATTGCCATCTTTTTTTTAGATAGTTGATGATCACACGGAGTCATGTCTTTTATCAAGCGTATTTTTATGATGTCTCTCTAAATGTTTTCTTTTAATTTATGCTTCTTTTTCTGGATTTAGTTTTTGCTTCTCCCTAAATTAGTGTCGCTGTTATGTAGCAATGGTTAGAGCCATAACGATGTAATATAATTATCTAGAACAAATTATTCAATTTATCATACAAGATAAAGGCAGCTTACGACGACCAACGCTTCAAACTGTCAAATAATTAATTTAAAACAACTCTGTTACCAGTTTACAACTCTGTTACTAGATGGAAGTAACAGATTTTTGCAGTAACAGAGTAGTAAATTTAGTGCTTCCAGTCTCTTATTGTCTAAACAAAATAATATTATGTTATGATCAATACGCCTAAGGAAATTATTCCATTAGATCAACTTTAAAGCTGTAAATTTGTTAAAAATATATGGATACTTACTTTAAAATGCTGGTAACAGAGTATAAAGAGAATAAAACCACGCACCTCAAATCGCAGTCAAAGGACAACTGGTTCTTATATGCTCTATCTCACTTGCAACGAACAGTATAAATAAAGCAGTAGACATAATAACACAACTGTTTTCATTGAAAAGTAGGCACCATCTCTTAGCGTCTGCCAAATATATGTGATAACAGAGCGGACGCTTACTATTTGAAATAAAACGGGACAAAATTTGAAATAATCGTAAGTGGTTCAATAAATTGCATTTGTCAGGTATGAAACGTCTTGTAGAAAATGTTGGAATTGCTTAATTACTATAGTATTTAAAGAAAAAGATCCAAATGATTTTATAAAATTGTACTACTACTTTCGTATAATGGTCTGCGGTCTGGGACACAATTGTTTTGTATGAAAAACAGCTCTGTTACCATGAATGACTGCTCTGTTACATGAAAAAATTGGTGATTAATCAATATTAAAGGCGTTAGATATTAAAAAAGTTATAAAATAATGTGCCCTCTAGAGAATGATCATATAATGCTTTACAATTTTGCAAAAATCTCAGCGCAAAGAAAATACTTTAGTTTCGGGACATCATTTTCTGCAACGGATTTTAGAATGTCCCATATATCCGCACAACCAAAGATTATGATGCGCTGACCACTTTTTCCTTATCCCTCAACGAGCCACCGGAAACTCACAAACCGCACGAAACGCGACAGCATAGCTGTCACTTGACGCTGGTGTTATGTAAATGAGAGGTCCCTGGTTGTGTCGGCCTAATTCGGCTGCAAAGCAGCATGACACTACCTCTTACATAGGTTGTACGACTACATAATATTTTTTAGATACGAGTAATGCCTAAATATCGAGTTCCGCGAAAACATGGTAAAAGAGGCAGTTTTACTCAGTATTACAATAAAAATCATGAACTGCAAATCTGATCAAATAACCGGCCAGGTGCGAGTCAGACTCGCGTAAGAAGGGTTCCGTACCATTATTATATAAATATAAGACGCCTTAAAAATATTTTCTTTTAATTTCGGAATTTTTCTTTTTGCCAAATTTCTTGATTCTAGGTCAACGGAAACTACCATATAGGTTTTCGACCCAAAACCTATGGGGTGCTTCCGGTTGACCTAGAATTGTCAATTTTGGTTAAAAGCAAGGTCTTACAGCACAAGTAAAGGAAAAAATCCAAAAAACAATGTTGAAAATAATGGTAAATTTAGGTAATTTACAAGTTTTCGCGAGATTCTTAATTTGCCCATATCTTTTATCCTTGATTTTTATACACCTACTAGGGAGGGACAGTAGATTTTAGTGTCTGGTATAAATTTTATCTTGCAAGGTCCACTCGTTCGTAAGAAAATCGGTGGCGACACACGGCAGACAAACGGTTAGACAGACGGACAAGAAAGTGACCTTGTGTAAAGATTTGTTTTTTACCTTTTGATGTACGGAAACCTAAAACATTTCGTTGAATAATATTAGTATAGATATAAATCTATACTAATATTCTTAAACTAAAGAGTTGGTTAGTTAGTTTGTTTGTTGCAAGTAAAGTCCTTTGTTTAAAAAGTTTTGATTAAAAAGTACTCTAGAGTTAGATAAGAGTTAGTAGATAAAGAGCTAGATAAGACAGCCAGTCGGTATTATTTTATTGTTGCCTGATAAGGTACCTTTGTTTCTTTTACACCGGGAAATGCTCTGAGGAATCCCGCAGGGGAGTGGGTCTCCCCAGGCTGGTATGTGGGACTCGCTGCACCCAAAAGGTGGTAAGGTGGACGCAGCTCTACCCACTAGAACCAGGCGAGTGCCACCAATGCCGTCTTTGGTGAGGTGCCCCGGATCTGTTCTGAGGAGCAATAAGGCACCTCGATGGCTAGTCAGCCTTCCGAGGGACCGACGCCACCTCCACAGAGAGCTTGTCACGCACTACGGGACAACCCATCCCAGCGTAGGGACAGTACAATGGGGTGAGGTTCCCATCCTCGCCCCTTGTCTCCCTGCTCTTTTTCCCCTCTTCTTATAAGAGGGGAAAAGCAGCTTCCTTGGCTCAATTTGCTTCGCCCAAAGTGCTAGGTTCACATTAATCTACTAAGTCCAACCGTCACGACGATGCTAGAACCATGGTGGGGAGTCTCATGAGGTGCCTGGGCTAGTCCAAGCTAAGCTCGTTTATCTTCATGGGTAACGTCGACCACTTACCATCAGGTAGCTCCGCCAGTTTGCCTATATAACTATCATAAAAAACGAGAAACACAACGAGCTAGTCACATTAGTTTAAGCGCGTTGATAAATAGCTTATTTAATAGTGACCATTTAAACATGTCGCTTGTAATTAAGAATTTAAATAATTAATTCGTAGACAAAAATATACATTACATCAACTTCATTAAAACAATTGATGTTATTACAGGATGCGCATATAATGGACATTCACAAAATATTTAGTGCTTAAGGTGAAAGGTTAATTGTCAATTTAAAAAGTGACCGCATGACCTCATTTTATTCCAGAAAGCTGACATAATGATTATGTAATTAGGAAAATAACACTTTTGTTTAACAATTTTAAAGGAGAGGAGAAAAGCTCTGAGGCATCCCGCTGGGGAGGGGGGACTCCTTAGATGGGTTTGTGTGACTCGCTGCACCCGATAGGTGGTAAGGTGGACGTACCCACTAAAACGCAGCCAGAGCCACCAATGCTGCCTTTACTTTTGTGGCAGTGAGTTGCCCCGGATCTATTGACCAAACAGGACACTTCAACGGCTAGTCAGTCCCTCAAGGGACATACACCACCTCCACAGAGGCGTCGTCAGCACCACAGAACAACCCCTCCCAACGTCAGGACAGTGAAATGGGGCCAGGTTTCCATCCTCACCCATTGTCCCCCTGCCCTTTAGTCCCCTTTTCTATAAGGGGGCTACAAAAAGCAGCTCCCTCGGTTCAATTCGCTTCACCTTAGGTGAGGGTAAGGAAGTTCACCTTAAGCTACTGAGATCCACCAAGATGACCTATTTAATTCTTCAATGATTTTTTATTTTTAGGCAATGATAGTCATTGGCTCCAGACTAACAATCTTACGTCTCAGGATAGGCAATGCATAAATGCCAAGGCAAGTCTTACGAGACTCGTGAGTTCTATATGGGGGATCTTGACCACTTACCATCAGGTGGCGACGGCCAGTCAATAGACAGTTTATCTATTGAACTAACTACAACTTTTCCTTCACTGGGCTAGAGTGTCCCTCTTATTAATGGACTATGTTTCATTGGCACATGGATTAGCGAACTTCAAAAGACTTTTTAATATTGTCAAGGAAATTCACTGATGGAAATTAGGTTCGGGGAGGACAAGCACTACTGCTCCTGGGCCCTCTCAAGAGAGGGGCTACCACAAAAAAAAATCTAGTCTGTATTAAGGTTTCGTCCCTTTATTTGGAAAGTATCCTCATTCCCCTAAAAGTGCTGTTTGTATTAATTGCTGACTTGGCAAACGCTCAATACCATTAGCGTTGCAACTCACAAATTGGTAATAACCTAAGACTTATTCTGAGAGAAAACAAGATCAAGAAACCGGGAAATGTAATTAAGGAATAACACGGACACTTTCGCTATGGGACGAACAAACAGAACCGTGTACAGTATTAAATATAATATTAATATGTGAAGAGACTACTTGAAAAGTTTTTTCCAAGCATATTATTCATACATAGATGTAGCTTTTTTATGTTATTTGGATAGGCAAACTGGCAAACGTGCCACCTGATGGTAAGTGTTCGACGTCGCCCATGAACATAAACTAGTTTACCTGGAACGAGCCCAGGCAACTAATTAATTATGTGTTGCCTATCCTGAGACATAAGATTTTAAGTCTCGGTGCCAGTAACTACACTGCCTGTCTTGCCTTCCTCTCCGAAACACAGCAAAGCTGTTTCACGGGAGAAACAAGCAAGATGGTGGTACCCATGCAGCCGGGAGCGCGGCACAGCGCTTCCCTCCCACCGGTAGAGCTTTAGCATCGTTTAAGTTCATTTATGGAGAAGTGCAGGAAGCCAATATTATCTCGCTGTGACTGCTTCTAACTTCTTCTCTTCTCTTGATCTCTTGATATTTCTAACTTTATTGAATTTCACTCAAACTCTGGTCTGTCGGGATCGTTTATTTAGATTAAAAGTTGTATTGTTAAGTACACTTGTTAAGGTATTTTACAATCTAATTAAAATTACCTTAATTTGAATTGTTAATGAAATAAAACTTCCTACTTCCTTGTTAGTGGATTTATTACCTCTTTACAAAAAAACTAAACCAAGCCTAATTACTATTCATCAAACATGATAACAAATGTATAACATACAAAATTTAAACTCTTTTAATTTATTAACTTTAGCTGTTAAGTATACCTGGTAAGCAAATAATGCTGTACTATGACTTACCGAGTGATGCACTGTTTCCTAGACCGAATAATAGATAGAATAATATCTATGGACGCTTTTACACCACGTCAATCTGGTCCCGTCAATTCTCGAAGAATTTGTGTTACGGATACCAGATAACGTAGAAACGTACGAAAGTATTAAATATATTTCATATTTAATACTTTTATACTATACATATTATATTTAATATTTTTATTATATAATACACATATTTAATACACATCTATGATCCAGGATCACCGAAATTTTTTTTTTGTTTCCTGTCGGAATTATAACCCGCAACCTCCGGCTTGAGCGCTAACACGTTAACCATTGAGCCACAGAGGTCGTCAAATATGTATGGATGCTAACATCCTGCTTCCAGCTTCTTCTGCTTGCTTCTTTCATGAAACAGCTTTGCTGTATTCATTAAAAACTGCAGGACAGGCAGTGTCATCACTAGGACTTGCAATCTCTCTCAGGATAGGCAACACATGAGTTAGCTAGACATGTCATTCTCGTTTAAGTTTATGGACAATGCTTACCATTTACAATCAGGCACATAGCTGCACATAGTCTTCCTATCCAACTGACATAAAAAATAGATTTCTTAATCCGATATCGATTGACAAATCTATATGGGTGGTAAATATCGTAAATACAAAAAGAAAACAATATTTTTATCGCAACTATATATAACAATGTCGAACATTGTTTAAGATAAAAAGTGATCGAATGGAATTTTTTGGGGGCACCAGATGTGTCATGAGACTCAATTAGTTTATTATGAACCTTGACATAATTCCGACTCTGCACTTTTACATTCATTAATATGAACGTTTTAATTAAGGGCTTTTTATAGGGCGAAAGCACACTTAAGAGAGTCAAATAAAATCTTTACTTACCCTTACTATGTGATGATTATCGCCACGCAGGTATTGGTTGGTATAGGTACGAATCGTCCATGCCGAATCTGATGATCCAAATTCATCTAGGATTTCTGAAGTTCTACTTCAAGATTTCGGCGCTTAGAAGCGGTCAGAAGTGTGAGTTTTCATATGACTTCATATAAGAAATTAATTTTGTTCTGCTTCTTACACGCAATCTCCTCGCATTAAGTTTGCGGCCATCTTTAAAGCGAGTTTTTATTCTGTTTAAAAAATATTAATAATAATCATAATATCTATGGACACTTTTTACACCAGGTCAATCTGGTCCCGTGGTAAGTTCTCGAAGAATTTGTGTTACGGGTATCAGACAACGGAAATATATTTAATACTTATAAACTATACATATATTTAAGAATTGTATTATACACACATATTTAATATAAATTATGAGTAGAATATATGCATAGCGAAGACTAAAAACATTAAAGGTCCAGTTTTATAACAAAAAGTGACGTAGGAGCAAGCGGCTCACGAAATGTTAAAAAATCTCTACCCCGCCTTTATAGCAGGGCGCTCCTTTTCTAATGGGATGAAAACAAAAGTGGAAATGAAGGACAGAATAGGTTTTCGGACAGCATATGAAAGAAATCTTGCCTAAACACAGAATATTTTCATTTCGATTCTAAAATCGAATTAACAAAATTACCGATCAAATTGAGATCCTCCTCCTTTCTGTTGAAGTCGGTTAAAAACTAAAACTCTTTCATTTATCTGATGACGTAAGTACCAGACGATGAGTCATTGTTAGCCTTCACTGTGATTAAACTGTATAATTCCAATAACCAAGCAGTAAGCCCTGTGTTGTTATATTTATATTGAGAACATTATTATAGTATGTTAATAAAACAATTTTATTATGGCAATAAATTTTAGCTTACGAGATCCAATATAATTATGACATAGTTATTGAAGCAAAAAATAAGATGGCACCGGTGTCATATTTCAAAAATGGCACTGATGTCGCATTTCAAAATGACGGTGATATTACATTTTATATTTTTACCGGGGACCGGTAAAGATGCTAGATCAGATAGCTCAAACGAAACCGTACCATTTATCTTGAGACTAAGCCAGCGAGCAAGTCGGTTAAATGGTTGTTCAAATGGAAATAACTTATTTTATCCCGATCTGTGTTTTATCCCCAAAGATATATTGTAAAAACGTTTTTTTTTCGTATGATATGAAGTACTTGAAACAGCATTTGATAATAGAAACGAATGATTGCATATGAATTATAGTATAATAATTCATATGCAATCTATATCTAAATAAATATACAAGTAGTAATATTAGGTAAGTATAAATTAATTGTAAGTGACATACATATAGAATGTTCGATTTTTACGTTGAACTAGTTTATCTAATTTAATTACACATTGGGAATATAAAACCTTTATCTGTTTTGTAGTGAAATTCTAGCTAAATTCATTTATTTAGAAATACAGCAAAATGCACGGAGTAAAATCCCATTCGTCTTATTTTATCTGTAAAAGACCGAACATAAAAAATAAAGCTAATAAGAGAAACAACTATCGATACTTCAATTATAAATTCAATTATTTTATTCGATATAACATGATATTTGCGATATGATATCGAAATGTGAACTCTTTCAGGTCTTTATATTTACTCGTCTCTGATTAGAAAAGTTGTGAGTCGTCTAGACAAGGCTATAAAACTGACGAATTGAACGTAATGTATAACGTAATCCATCAAGATTGTATACGAGTCGGGACAGGAGATTAGCGGTGTATATTTGTTTTACTGAATATTTTTACGGATAATTTTGAGTATAATATGTTTATTTGGAGAAAAACTTTACTCTAGTTTGTTGATGGAATGTGATAAAAGTTTATCACAACATAAATGGGCCCGTTTTACGCCAGTCTGGACAACCCATCCATGCATTGCCTACCTTATAACTTAAGACAGCAATTCTCGGTACCATTCAATTTAAAAGACAGCAAATCTATTTTGAAAATAATTTAAACGTGCTATTTTACCTTTTTTTTCTTTTACGCCAGTAATTGCTCTGAGGTATCCCGCGGGAGTGTGGGACTCGCTTCTCCCGAAAGATGGTCTGTGCCATTACACTGCCTGCCCTGCCCTTCTCTGCGAAACACAGCAAAACTGTTTGACGGAAGAAAAATGCAGAACGGTACCAACATTTCAGCAGAATGTTAGTAGCCATGCTAACGAGAGCGCATCACAAAGCATCCCTCCCACCAGGCTGGTGCATCCTCCATGGGCTTACATGCTTGTTCGCCTTGTCTCCTCTCAACAAAAAATTAAATAAACAACAATCCTTACTGATTGTATCTCATTTACAACATTGTGGGCCACGTTATGTGAGTACGATGCTATCAAACGACTGTTACTGGCCAGATATCGCAGTTCAAGGTCTTTACTTCTGTTGTACTTTAATACTAGCTGTCATCCGCAGCTTCGTTCACGTTACTTATAGTCCAGCCGGGGCAGACATTTAAATAGAAAAAAATCCGGGGAGCGATTTTTTTTAAACGTCAGGGAGGGGGTGGTTGGAAGTATAAATCTCGATTTCGATAATGACCAAACTTGTGAGAAATTAAATTTCCAACAACTTTGGATACTGCCATTTTTGCTCTAAAGTTGAAAATTACCGTGTTATTTAAGAAAAACGAATGAACTTTAAAACAAGATGGCGGCGAATCCTCTACCGCGATTAGTTAGAAAATCGAGATTTATACGTCCAACCCCCCCCCCCCACCCCGACGTTAAATAAAAAAAAATCGCCCCCCCGGATTTTTTTCTATTTCAGGCCAGTTTTATGTCTGCCCCGACTGGACTATTAGATTTGATGTAATGATAATTTTAATATCGTATGTCAGTCAGTGATACGATATATTCAAATATTTTTTTGAACTGGATGAAAAGTTTCAAATCTTACTTTCTAAATTCAAAGTATGTGATGATTAGAATTCGTCTAGGATTTCTGAAGTTCTTATTCAAGATCCAGGCGCTTAGAAGCAGTCAGTAAAAGGCACAAATATTACATGCATGTACGTTGATGCATGCGACATCGTTATCTACCGAATAATTATGTTGCTTATCAAAATAATTTTTAAGCACAAATTAATACTAGTTTATTATAATATACTAGCGGACCAAACAGATGTCCTGTACAAAACAGTTGTAGTGAACTGAAGTGTGAATCTGAACCATTCTCGAATCCACTTGAATACATACATAAAATTTTATCAAAATCGATCTCGCTGTTTCGGTGGAGTGTAAATGTGGTGAAACAAACTGACATGCTTATTAGATATCCAATTAGATATCTAAAAGATACTATAGCGTATTAGTAAGTATTATAATATGACACTCCGTCTGAGGGCCTAATTTTTGTAGGTGAAAATTCCAGAAGAAATCTCTTTAGCGTTGATCGGGAGCTCTATTTAATGTATAGCCTGACCAGAAATATAACCCTGCGTGGTGGCGCCGCTGTATCTTTTTTACGTCAACGCATAGTATCGTCCATACAGATATTAGTTCCGAAATTTTCCGCAATATGGCGAGGGTTTTTATTTTTCTGCTTAGGCTATAGAGAAATTATAATGTAGCCAATCCTCAAAAAGATGTAATTTATTAGTAAGTATTAGGCTATTATAATGTGTGTCACGCGGCACTCACGCCCTCCTTTTTTGAAAAAGCAGAGCTGTTTGACTAGAGAAGTAGGCAGAATGATAACTTATGCGATGTTAAGAGGAGTACCTACAGTAATAATCAAACCCCTGCCACCGAATGTATAATGAAAACAGAGCAAAATCATCCAACAACGCGGGCGTTCATCTTATCGAAGATTGACTCAATTACATATTATTATCTTAATAACATCCAATATCAGTCCGTTTTATCATCACATTCATTGATATCTGTTTTATTCCACTCATTTTTTATGTCATAAGGAGGAAACCCAGTAGTCGGAGCCTTATGGTGACTACCGACACCCATCGACATCCGCACAACCAAAAATTATGCATATGCGTTGGCCTCCTTTTCCCCATACCCCCCAATGGACACCGCAAACTCACAAACTACACGAAACGTGACAGCATAGCTGTCTCTGACGCCGGTGTTATGTGGGCGAGAGGTACCACCCCAGAGGTACCCCGGTCGTGCCGGCCCAATTCGGCTGTAATGTAGCATAGCACTACCTACTACAGTACTTTTAAATCTGGCCGTATTTTATTACGGTTATTCGAGAACCGGATTGAGTTATTATTCTCAATTTAATCGATAATTTTCCTCTTTTATGGTAGGTATATGTATACCTTGAACAGATTATAAAAGAGGAAAATTATCGATTAAATTGAGAATAATAACTCAATCCGGTTCTCGAATAACCGCAATAAAATACGGCCAGATTTAAAAGTACTGTAGGAGGTAGTGCTATGCTACATTACAGCCGAATTGGGCCGGCACGACCGGGGTACCTCTGGGGTGGTACCTATCGCCCACATAACACCGGCGTCAAATGACAGCTATGCTGTATTATAGTATAGTGGGATTGTATTGCTTAGTAACTGTTTGTAAGCTTCTTTATTAGAAGTAGATGACTTTGCTTATGTTCTTTAGGATGTTTTTAAATACACTTAAAAGTTCAAAGTATTCTGTTTAAGCCGGGGCTGCCCGAGAACTGAATTTAGTATGGAGCTCGAAACCGCGTCGAGCGCTTTGGCAGCGAATGAAAACACATATTTATTTAATTGAAGGGAGGGATTTATAAAAAAATAATTTATGTCGACCGTTATAAAGCGGGGCGTTTGCCGCTTGAGGGGTTAAATCACATTCTCTACAAGGTTTATTATGGTACAAGTTTTATTGTACAGAACCTGATATTACTCTAATAAAATTGGTTTTTCATCTCAATTTTGACCTATCTTTGCAATTTTTTTTAATGCAGCAAAATATAAGTAATCGGGAATCGAATGACCGAAATATTATGATAAAGGAGTGTTAAATAACATATATTTTTTTCAAAACTTAAATCGGCTTAGTTTCTAAATACAACAGAATTCAAAATGCCGTTTATCGGGAAAGGCCCGCCTTAAGCCACATTTTATACAACACTATAAATTTTAGGCTCCAATTTTTTCTTCTAAAAGATGCTTTAGAGTCAAGATATATTTTTTTTATACTTTTTGTCTTGTAAATTATTAAATGTAAGTTTAATTATTTAGAGCTTGAAATGTAGTTCCAACTCTATTTCCATCACAAGCCTTTCATAAATACCGCTAAGCTCTAGAGAGCTAAGGTTAACTTTTACGTTTTATTAAAAACCGTTTCAAGCTGCTCTCACCATTTCTAGTTTTCTAAGCATTCTCTATCAGGAGGTTATCAAATTCAAAATGAAATGCAGATTTGGATTGGTTCCAATTTACGGTCACAGCAATTGCATCTACATGGTCCAGTGTGGCAATTATACTGTTGATGAACCTGTTTGCATATTTGAGGTATAATGATTTTTGACTGTTATCATTATCAGCCTGCAACTGTTTACTACATAGCTCTTTTTTTTTCTTTTACGCCGGGAAATGCTCTGAGGCATCTCGCCTGGGGAGTGGGTCTCCCCAGGTGGGAATGTGGGACTCGCTGCGCCCGAAAGATGGTAAGTGAACGCAGCTCTACCCACTAAAACCCGCCGAGTGCCACCAGTGCCGCCTTGGTGAGGTGCCCCGAATCTGTTAAGCTAACAGGGCACCTCGACGGCTAGTCAGCCCCGCAAGGGACCGACGCCACCTCCACAGAGGGGTTGTTCAGCACCACAGAACAACCCCTCCCTACGTCGGGACAGTACAATGGGGTGAGGTTCCCATCCTCACCCCTTGCCCCCTGCTCTTTTGTCCCTTATTCTTATAAGAGGGGTACAAAGAGCCCCCTCGGCTCTATTAGCTTCGCCCAAAGTGCTGGGCTCACCCTAGGCTACTGAGCCCCACCGCCACGACAAGGCCTGAACCATGGTGGGGTTCACATATTGTGAACCCCATCATGTAAAAAAATTGTTTTATTATAACATGGTGGGGTTACTACATAGCTCTCAGTCAATGAACACCAACGTTGCTATTCATCGCATAGAACTATAACCAGCTAGTGAACGAGGTCCTCATCCTATCTTGTTAGAGGTTGACCTTTCATCTTGACAAGCGTACCCCCTCCATCTTCTTCTGCCTAGGCTTTTCCCAATTATTTTGGGGTCGGCTTCCAGTCTATCCGGATGAAGCTGGATGCCAGAATTTTAAATGCAGCGACTGCCTATCTCCCAATATAGGGTATTTTTATTTTTTTTTACGGGCTAGGCCCACCACTCGTTCCCACCGCTGCTACTCCTGTATAGCCAGGATCGACAGCGGTAACCACTAAATGACCCTTTGATACGATCTCAGGGAGCCCGAAGGATACGTTAAAACTGCCTTGGGACCCGCAACGAATTTAATCAGAAGAATTCAGGAGGAGTAGGAGATCCAATATAGGGTAATACCAATCTTACCACGGGGTAAGATTGGTTGTCAGACTTTCGGGCTTCTGACGACCCGTAACGACTGTCAAAGGCCCGTGAATGATAGCCGGGACCCACAACTTACTTATCTTAACGTGCTTTCCGACACAAAGGCGTCTCAGTATGTAAAGATGGTCACCCATCCACGGACCAACCCTGGCAAGCGTAGCTTAACCTGATGGGTCGACCCGTGTGGTGTTAATGTAATTAGAATGAAATTCGCTTATTTACTTTAGCTACTGTTATTTATGTTAAAACAGACCGATAACGTGATCCTAAAATAGTGCTATCACTATTTGATTTCGTATATTTTTATCTCAATATGGATACTCTAAAGCTTTATTAAATATCGTTGTATTCTAATGTAAATAAATATTTTATTTCATTGACATTTTATAGTGTTTTTGCAACACCATATCATCAGTATTTTCGAAAGATGAGAGTTATCAACTCTCATCTTTCGAAAATACTACATTATTACAAAATATTATTCTGAGATTTGTACGAAGACAATAAATCTCGGTGACAGTAATTACTCCACCAGTCCTGCCCTGCTTTCCGAAAATATAAAGATGATTGATGAAATGAAAAATCACAAACAGGGTAGTCGTATCCAAGCAGACGGGAGAGCAAGCCTCTCCCACCGGTGAAAAAAGATTTCAGAATGTGTTCCTTAATGAGTAAGCGATGTTGACTCATCTTGATGAGAGTACACCCGCGGAGGAGTGGGTCTCCCCACTATGGTCGCCGGGTTTTAGTGGGACTCGCTGCGCCCGAAAGCTGGTAATTGGACGCAGCTCTACCCACTAAAACCCGGTGAGGTGCCAAGGATCTAATGAGCAAACAGGGCCCTGTTTGCTTGTTTGTTTGACGGCTAGTCAGTCCCTCAAGGGACGACGCCACCTCCACAGAGGGGTTGTCCCACACCACAGAACAACCCCTCCCAAAGTCCTCACCCCTTGCCCCTGTTCTTTTGTCCCCTTTTCTTATAAGAGGGGTACAAAGAGCAGGGTCCCTAGGTTCAATTAGCTTCGCCCACCCTAGGCTACTGTGCCCCACTGCCACATAAAGGCCTCAACTATGGTGGGGATTTAGTAAAAGTCTACTCAGTCCGAGACCAGCATCGAATCTATAATAGCTACCAGTCAGGTATATAAGCGCAACCTCTCACTTGGAAGCCAAGCTAATATCATTGTCATTTATCTACAAATATAAGAACCTGATTAAGTCCCTAGGTCTAACGTACCAGCAATAAATCATTCAAATGAGTCCACGTCCATGCCATCTACGCTCATATCATACTAATCCCATTATTAAAGCGAAGGCCGATCTTAGCTGTTTATTTAAATGTTGTATGTTAATACGTTCCTAATGTAACTTACTGTACAGGATTAGCGCATACTTCATTATTTTATATTGTAAATGCGAAAAATTTGATGGATGAATGTCAGGCTAGGGTGAGTCCAGCACCTTGGGCGAAGCTAATTGAGCCGCGGGGGCTCTTTGTATCTCTCTTATAAGAAGAGGGTACAAAAGAGCAGGAAGCAAGGGGCGAGGACGGAAACATCACCCTATTGTACTGTCCCGACGTCGATCCCTTGAGGGACAGGGCATGTCGACTGCTAGTCAGTCCTAGCCATCGAGGTGCTCTGTTTGTTTATTAGATCCGGGGCACCTTACCAGCGAAGCGCCAACAATATAATATTGATTATGATTGTCAATAGACTGGATTCTCCATAATTGTCCACGTTGTTATGGGCTGCATGTCCCATCTGCACCTTTCGTTAGGATACTGTAGATTTATTATGTTCATACTAACATTAGTTATTAAGAACCTTTGATAATAAAACTCTATTGACTCTGTGTCTGAAATAAATAACTTGACTTTGAATTTGTAGAGAGATAGATTATAGCCAGTACCTCTACCATGAGTTTTTCTTACCATGCGCAAATGACATAATTATAGTAGTTACGTAAAAACGCAACACGAATAGAAAACTAGGGTGTGGTATAGTTTTCAATTCTTGTTGCGCTACTATAGTTATGTCATGTGCGAACTCATGGTAGAGGTACTGGAATAGAACATATCACGGAAAATGTGTGGAATAGAAGAAGGGAGAATCGGATCACGCCAAGAAAAACGCGGGCGGAATAAGTATTATGTAAACTAAAATTATTGTAAGTTATTCAAAAGCATTAAAAGCATCATCCATGAACCAGCACGGAGTGAGGAATGCCTTGTGCCGCGATCTTTTCTGCATGTCCATTCTGCTTGTTCCTCCCGTGAAAAAGATTTGCTGTTTTTTTAAGAGAAGGGCAGGACAGGCAGTGTAATTACTGGCACCGAGACTTAACATCTTATGTCTCAGGATAGGCAACACATAAATGAGTTGCTTGGGCTTGTCTCAGTTATCTAAGCTTATTTATGTTCATGAGTGACACTAACCACTTACCATTATGTGGCTCATCTGTCCGTTTGCCTATTTAACTAACAAAAAAAACGTACAAATTCTGAAAACAACAATGAGTACACAGCTTAACCGTTGCTAACCTATTAATATAGTCTGATCGTTTTATATCAATGGATGGTTCTGTATGACTTTGTAATGTTGATATCATTAACATATCATAAAAAATTCGTATCGGTTACATTCACGGAATATAAATTTAGTGTTGAGATGTTTTTTTTTTATTAGGTTAGGAACTAACCATATTTCTTATAATATACTTTTATTATTTTATGTTATAACTTAGCTATACAGTAACCTAGGGTGAGCCGCTGCATCTTGGGCGAAGCGAACTGGGCCGAGGGGGCCCTTTGTACCCCTCTTATAAGAAGAGGGGACAGAAGAGCAGGGGGCAAGGGGTGAGGATGGGAACCTCACCCCATTTTACTGTCCCGACATTGGGAGGGATTGTTCTGTGGTACGGGACAACCCCTCTGTGGAGATGGCGTCGGTCCCTTGCGCGACTGACTAGCCGTCGAGGTGCCCTGTTTGTTTACTAGATCCGGGGCACCTCACCAAAGGCGGCATTGGTGGCACTCGCCGGGTTTTAGTGGGTAGAGCTGCGTCCACTTACCAGCTGTCGGGCGCAGCGAGTCCCAAATACCCGTGTCTCCATGGGTACCTGGCTCAGTAGCCTAGGGTGATCCCAGCACCTTAGGCGAAGCTAATTGAGCGGAGGCGGCTCTTTGTACCACTCTTATAAGAAGAGGGGAAAAAAAAGCAAGGGACAAGGGGCGAGGATCGGAACCTCACCCTATTGTACTGTCCCGACGTCGATCCCTTGAGGGACGGGGCACGTCGACTGCTAGTCAGTCCTAGCCATCGAGGTGCTCTGTTTGTTTATTAGATCCGGGGCACCTTACCAAGGCGGCATTGGTGGTTTCCACAAATTTCCTCGGGCATCTGAACATGACAACACCGCTTGCTCACCAGGGAAGGAAATCTGCAAATCTGATGAGATTAAAAAACGCCCCCATTGGGCCAGCAAAATAGCTAAACCACGGTCCAACACCTCACCTGGTTGCGAGTAGGAAACTCGTGCCAGTGATACATAAACGTTAAGACCATGACCTCTATGTCTTTTTGGAAGTCTTCAAAAACTAGAAATATTGCCAAATTGTTTATACGTTTTCAGAGACTCATTAAAAAAACGCATATTTACCAAAAAAAACGAGAACATAGCAGAAGGGTTTTTTTTTAAATTATATAAAGATTAACTGTGCATGTTTTAGGGAGGTCAATAAAATTATGTACATACTTAAAACGGCCTGGCTTAAACCAATAACTCCCACTAGCTAGTGGAGATCTAGTGGACATTTTTGGAAAGAAATAACTTTCCCCACCGGTGGGTATTGGACGGTGGGGATTATTAGAATAAACCAACGAACTGCTGCTGTGCTGCTGTCCCTTTCTTGCTGCAGCAGCAGTTGTCCTTTTCTTGCTTTATAGCGCGGCGACGGCAAACGGCAAGACAGGAACATTAAATTCAAATTCTTATTTTTCAAGTCTCTCAGGTACTTTCTTTAAAGATGATGACACTACCAAATATACAATATTCTTAGTTCCAAGCTCGCAAGACTAGTACGTAGGATATAAAGTTTAAATATTCATGCAGTTATATGTCAAGGAGTCCCAGCGAAGGTAAAATTAACAAGCTATTATTATTAGTTTGTTGAGAATATGAAATAATTATTGGGTACAGAATAACTTGTCGTATATTATTATGATGGAATGAACTTTGTACGATGATCGGAGCGTTTGCCGACTATTCTGACATTTTTCTTTGTCACACAGCTTTCCCTTGTTCCAGATCGACGTCTTTTGACAGAAGGTCAAAATTCTGGCATAATAAGTGCAACTTTTGTCTCTAAATAGGCAGCTGTGCTGTATTTCCGTAAGGACAGGACATGCAGTATAATTAATGACACCCACAGTTAGCTTCTTATATCTAGCACTCGCCGGGTTTTAGTGGCTAGAGCTGCATCCATTTACCATCTTTCGGGCGCAGCGAGTCCCACATACCCACCTGGGGAGACCCACTCCCCAGGTTGGATGCCTCAGAGCATTTCCCGGCGTAAAAGAAAAAAATAATAATAATAGAGTATGAAGAAGCTGATATTTATGTATAATGATTTCGATGTTTACGTTTTTATTCGCGACTGTACGTTGAGGTCGTAAATCAACAAAGTATGACCTTCGTCAATGTACATTGTTCTAAACCAAGCGGATGTTGTGTCGAAATAGTAAATACCTATTCCGTAATTATACCAAATTTTATAGTGTTTTAAGGTTCCGTTTCTTAAAATTACAAAAGCGATTCCGGGTTTCATTTTTTTTTAATTACAATAGGGATTCCGGGTTCCGTTTCTTAAAATTACAAAAGGGATTCCGGGTTCGGTTTTTTTAAATTACAAAAGGGATTCCGGGTTCGGTTTTTTTAAATTACAAAAGGGATTCCGGGTTCCTTTCTTAAAACTGAAAAAATCGGTTGTCTGTAAAGTCGGTTTACTGGCGATAGTTGAACGTGACAATGTCATAAGAAAATGGAACGCCTCAGAGCGAGTTAACGCCGCATGCGTCATGTTTTTTCGTTCATGCAGCCGGCCCCATCGAATTATAAGACGTTGTCACGTCAAAAGGGATTCCGGGTTCCGTTTCTTAAAATTTTTCCTTTTTGGGGAAACCTAAATAACAAAATAAAACGGAACCCTTATATGATATTCCCTTGTCCATCTGTGGCTGTCTGTGAAATAAAAACTTAAAAATCATGAAAATATAAAGGAGGAAAAAGAAGCTAGGTTTCGCGGCATAAATTGGAGAAAAAATCATAAAACCGTTTTCTTTGTTACAATGCATAAAGAGCACGTTTTGCGGAATCCTCAGCGCGTGGGTGAGACTCGCACTTGGCTGTGTTTTTTTTATTCATGAATAAGGTACATACTGAGATAAATAACTTTTTATAAAAAAATCTATACGATAGTTGAGGTCTTGCGTATGTTTGTCTGTGTTGCTAACTGAGGGACACGATGACTAACATAATATAATATGTTTCATATAACTATGTTAAGCCATTGTACATTTTTTTTTATATTTGAGAAGTTTAAATTTTACTTTCATCATCATCATCATCAGCCTCTATCCGTCCACTGCTGAACATAGCCCCCCCTCAATGAACGCCAAAAAATTTACTTTACGATACGTCATTAATTATCAAATTTAGCATTTACCGGTCGGAGGGATGCGCTGTGCCGCGCTCCCGTCTGTATGGGTAACTCCATCTTGCTTGTTTCTCCCGTGAAACAGCTTTGTTGTGTTACGGAGAGAAGGGCAGGACAGGCAGTGTAATTGCCAGCACAGGAATATCTTACGTCTCAGGGTTGGCAACACATTAATGAGTTGCCTGGGCTAGTTCCAGGAAAACTCGTTTAAATTCATGGGCGACGCTGACCACTGACATCAAATGGCACTTCTCCCAGTTTGCCTATTCAAGTAACATAAAAATAGCACTTATATATGTTTATAAATAGCCTACCGAGTACCGTTTTTTGTTGTAGCCTTGTGAGTAGTATATGCAATAACTTGACATCAAACATCTTTTTTTATGTTAGTTGGAGTAGTTTGGAGAAGGCAAACTGGCAAACGTACCACGTAAGTGGTCGACGTCGCCCATGAACATAAACTAGTATACCTGGAACGAGCCCAGGCAACTCATCTATGTGTTGCCTATCCTGAGACACAAGATGTTAAGTCTCGGTGCCAGTAATTACACTGCCTGTCTAGCCCTTCTCTCCGAAACATAGTAAAGCTGTTTCACGGGAGAAACAAGCAAGATGGTGGTACCCATGCAGCCGGGAGCGCGGGACAGCGCTTCCCTCCCACCGGTCCATCCTAAATACAGAATATGAAATATACGCCATTAAGACTTCAGAAATATTACATATTGTCTACCTTCATCGCAGCAAACTGTGTATAAGAAGCAACGACATAGACATAATATGGACGCCACCAAGGTTCAAGCCTTGTCGTGGCGATGGGGCTCAGTAGCTTAAGGTGAACTTAGTAGCTTAGGTGTGCCCAGCACTTTAGGTGAAGCGAATTGAACTGAGGGAGCAGCTGCTCTTTGTTCCTCTCTTGTAAGGAGAGAGGACATAAGAGCAAGGGGCAAGGGGTGATGGAGGGAACCTCACCCCATTGCACTGACGTTGCAAGGGGTTATTCTGTGGTTCGGGACAACTGGTCTGTGGAAGTGGCACCGGTCCCTTAGGGCACTGACCACTGACTAGCCGTCGAGGTGCCCCGGTGCTCAAAAGATCCGGGGCACCTCAACAAAGGCGACATTGGTGGCACTCGTCGGGTTTTCTTTAGTGGGTAGAGCTGCATACATCTTACCATATTTCGGGCGTAGTGAGTCCCACATACCCACCTGGAGAGTCTCCCCTCCCCCGTGGGATGCCTTAAAAGGAACAGTACTCAACTTTCCTAGCACACTATAATAAAAAAGAAAACAGCATTTTGTTCTGGAAAGTTCGGGAACATAATAGATATCATATTGTAATCTTCACCTAGAGTCGAGACGTATCTAGTCCAAATTGTTATGAAACATTTATCTTATCACTGCAGTTGTCAAGGCTCAGATAGATATAATAGAAACCTATGTTTTGATATTATAAATAAAGTAAATATTTTGTACGCAGATTATAGCTCTTAAGAAGTGGCGATGGATCGGCCGTCTTGGCGGTCATTAAGAGAGGTTTATGCTCAGCAGTGAAAAGAAATATGTTTATAATGATGAAGATGAAATTGCGATGTACCGAAATGTATATAAAATTGTAAGTTGAAATCACAACGACCTCTGTGTGTAGAAGTGGTAAGCGCGTTGGCACTCTTGCCGGAGGTTGCAGGTTCGAATACCGCCAGGGAACAAAAATATTTTCTGTGTTCCTGGGTCATGGATGTGTATTATAATAATAATAATAAGTTTTTATTCACACTCACAT
Organism: Helleia helle; assembly: GCA_963853865.1. Taxonomy (NCBI): domain Eukaryota; kingdom Metazoa; phylum Arthropoda; class Insecta; order Lepidoptera; family Lycaenidae; genus Helleia; species Helleia helle. The sequence continues at coordinate 13,892,516 of OY971426.1, read as the reverse complement.
TCACACATCGGTATACAGATAAATAATGATAGACAATAAATTAATAAAAAATAAAAACAAAATTATAAAGTAACCACTTACAATAAGAATTTTGTAGATGGAACCAATTACGAGACTATCTATCAAGTAAACCTAAATTGTAAACTAAACTGAATTATAAACATGAACATTTAAAGCAATTAAAAAAACAATAATAAACATATTAGGTAAACGAACATAAATACAATAATAGTAAAAATAAGATACACATAAAGGAAATAATAATAATAATAATAATAATAAGAACAAAAGCGGCAATCTGCATAGTGATGAATTGATGGGAGTACTGAAATGGATGACGCTCGGCATTTGTTGGAGAATCAATATTCTTCAACGCCGATTTTCAGCGTCACTCATAAGTGGAGAAGCGGAAAGCAGTTAAACAATATTTGAAACATATTAATAAAGCAATTAACAATAATACATACATATCAATAGTTGGTACATATAAAGATATATAATAAAAAATATATAATTTTACAAATTATAATACTGGCAACACAAAACTAATTTAAACACAATTCAAGTTATACCGGGAAGTGCGTTTTTTATTATTATTTATTTTATATCTAAGCAGAGAATACCCAAAAATACGCATCACTATGTATCACGTCGTAGCTTGTAGGCACAAGGCATAATGAACCTTATTTTAAGTATGAAAGGGATATTTTCCAATAAGTTGCCCCGACAAATAAAGGGTAGGGCCAGCTACATCCTACACTTGCCAGTGGCGTTAAGTGAAAGGTTGTGTTTCAAACCACTGGCAACACCAGAGGGATGTAACGCTGGTTACCTATCTAAGTACAACAATTAAATTAATAAACGTCAGTGGCGCCAAACGGATGTGTATTGTATTGTGATAATGTTGAATAATAATTAAATTATTACATTAATAAATCTAAATGTATATGACTAATATAGTAATAATGATGCTATTTAATTAATAATGTATTTACAATGATTATTTATAACAATTTGAAGAGATTTAAATAATATTTCAGTTAATAAAAATTGTCTGTATTATATTAAAACAATTTTACGGATTTAAGATATTAAATTAATTAAATTAATTAGCAATTATCCCGCGAAAAACGCAGTCTTTACAGCAAATGTGTGAGTGCACGCATGTGCACGCATATGCGTGCACTCACACATTTGCTGTAAAGACTGCGTTTTTCGCGGGATAATTGCTAATTAATATAATTAATTTAATATCTTATATAATGGATTTAAACCACGCAAGGTAACGCCTGATTCTATTAACTAATTTTTACGGATTTTATCGTGGTTTACAAGCCTCTTTTAAAATCCAAGCATATTATGTCACAGATTATAGATACAGTTAGCACTTTCTGCGTAGATAGGACTGACCAAAATATTGATGTATCATAGGGTAGTTTCGAATAACTTTGTAATGATAGGACGTATGACACCTCAGTTCTCCGTGACCAAAAGAAAACCAAAAGAAGCAAACCTGATGCTGACCACGATCCTCAGAAATGAGGAACCAACTACAGAGAGAGAGGATTTTTTTAATGTTAGTTGGATAGGAAAACTGGCAAACGTGCCACCTGATGATAAGTGGATACCTGGAACCAGCCCAGGCAACTCATTTATGTGTTGCCTATCCTAAGACATAAGATGTTAAGTTTCGGTGCCAGTAATTACACTGCCTGTCTTGCCCTTCTCTCCGAAACACAGCAAATCTGTTTCACGGGAGAAATAAGCAAGATGGTGGTACCCATGCTGCCGGGAGCGCGGCACAGCGCTTCCCTCCCACCGGTATTATATAATAAATATTATTTTTGCTAAATATCACTGTATATTGTGCTTATTTAAACTCAAGCTACATAAGGACGAATCCGCAAACATTCACATAGTGGTATTACAAAGAGCCGACAAGACTTACCCCAAACCTCGTAAAATTTATCGTAACCTAATTTCGTAGTTCTTGATCTTTGACATAATTTTTTTATACGATAAACGTATTAGATCACCGACGAGAATGAAATTCGTACAATCTCCGTAAACTTGACATTAAGTTAGCTCGTGGCTTATTGCCCTTGTGAACTACATACTACATTATTAAAGATAATATCAGTGTATGATAATATTCTATAATATATATCCAGAATATTCTACAATATTCTGGATGTAAACTGCTACTAATCTTATTACTACAATTGGGTAGTTATAACTTCGGAGGGAAGAAGAGAGAGCCAAAACTATATCGTTGTCACTATAATAACTTTACTGAGTTATTAAAGATAATATCAGTGTATGATAATATTCTATAATATATATCCAGAATATTCTACAATATTCTGGATGTAAACTGCTACTAATCTTATTACTACAATTGGGTAGTTATAACTTCGGAGGGAAGAAGAGAGAGCCAAAACTATATCGTTGTCACTATAATAACTCAGTAACCTAATAAAATTTGTATCTTAGGTTGATTCACTTGTAAAATTATTTGTCCAATACTAATTTGATCAAAGAAATTGGATAATTTGATCAAATAACTAGCAACGTCGATACTCATCGAGCATATAACCAGAATAGAAGGGTAATGTTAAGTGTTTTGTATGAAAACCAATTCCGCCAAATTTGTGATGCGTTGCTGCGCCGGTTCTGCGCCCTGATTGGCTGACTGATGGCCGATGGAATCAACAAGATCACTGCTCCAAGCAGCGGTCTCTAAAGTAAAAATAGCCTTAATGATAGCTGACCCGTAGGAGATAGCAACCCAAGAAGAAGAAAAAAAATACTGATAGCGATAAAATGACATGATCGTAATGATAGTGATGATATTGATGACCACAATGATAATGAGGATAAAAAGGTCGATAATAATTAGGATGATAGTTTTAATGGTAATGACGGCGATGACAGCAATAATGATGATAACATAATATACCAGATCCATGAAACATAAGCTGACCGCAAAATGTAAATATTAAACGTTAAAAGGACAAGAGATGAATCAGAGACGATTCATTTTGCTCTACTTTATGCAAAACTATTTAAAGATTTTTATGAATCTCCATATAAAGGCTACACAGTAGGAGTTTAATACGAAATGCTCAAAAGTTAATATCTGAACAAAAACACATTTTGCATGTTTCTAATTTTGCTCCCAACTTCCGATTGTTTCAAAACTTTGGAAACTCACTCCGCCTGTATATATTTTGACGAAGCTCGTAGCAATATTTACTTAAACCTCATAATGATTATATTATACAACGGTAACAATTTTAGTATTTGAATTGCATATATCAATTAGGTGCAGCCATGGCCAAATTCCTTTTATCGAGCAATGGAATTCCCTCAATGTTCCATTAGACAATTCAATACAAAAAAAATCGGTTGTCTGTAAAGTCGGTTCACTGACGATAATTGAACGTGATAACGTCATAAGAAAATGGAACGCCTCAGAGCGAGGTAACGCCGCATACCTCATCGCATACGTCATGTTTTGTCGTTCGTGCAGCTGGCTCCATCGAATTATAAGACGTTGGCACGTCAAAAGTATTCTAAACAATAACATTTATGAAAGTAATCTATTTCATATTTTTGTCAGCTTAGTTATACTAACATTTATATTCTCGTTTCATTTCGTATATTGCGACACTCAATTTACATTGAAGGGTGTGAAGTAATCACATCTAAATCAATCTTACTAGATTGTTCAAGTATGAAAATGTTATGGAAAATCGATGGCTGTGTCCAAGCTCCCGTTCCCCATTCTGTTCAGGTATGGCTAGTGTCCCCAGGGATTCGATGTAGCACACGCTTATTCTCTATGGAAATAAACTGTTATAAGCAACGTGGATTTATTATTTAGGTTATATAGCGGACTGGCTATATTCCGTAGCTTCGCCCGCATTAACCTAATTTATTCCTGATTGATAATGATTATTTTCTTTTCCTATGTCAGTCAGTGACGACTTAGCATTACACGTTGTAAGAATTTCAAATTCAGGTAAGTACTTTCGTAGGTTACCACCTACATTCAAACTTACAAACATTACATTTTGTAATAATATACACAAGACAAGGTTGTGACAAGTTTGTTTCATGCCAGTGAGATTAACATGAGCGTGATGTCCATTAGAATTACCATGATCGTCACTATTGTAACTTCCCCGTTGGCAATCTTTATTTTTATCATACGGACATCAATACTAGAGCAATTTCCTACTAGGCAGTTGTAGTTTACAATATCAATTAATTTTAGACTAGTTATTACCTCCCCACCATGCTTCAGGCCTTGTCGTGGCGGTGGGGCTCAGTAACCTAGGGTGAGCCGCTGCACCTTGGGCGAAGCTAATTGGGCCAAGGGGGCTCTTTGTACCCCTCTTATAAGAAGAGGGGACATAATAGCAGACGGCAAGGGGTGAGTATGGGAACCTCACCCTATTGTACTGTCCCGGCGTTGGGAGGGGTTTTCCTGTGGTGCGGGACATTCCCTCTGTGGAGGTGGCGTCGGTCCCTTGCAGGACTGACTAGCCGTCGAGGTGCCCTGTTTGTTTAGTAGATCCGGGGCACCTCAACAAAAGCGGCATTGGTGACATTCGCCGGGTTTTAGTGGGTAGAGCTGCGTCCACTTACCAGCTGTCGGGCGCAGCGAGTCCCACATACCCGCGTGGGGAGACCCACTCCCCCGCGGGATGCCTCAGAGCATTTCCCGGAGTTAAAAAAAAACTAGTTATTACCTACGGTTTAACTTAGTCAAAAATAGAAAAACGGTATCAAAATTAATTATAGCCTATTGCTTAGTAGTTTACTTTTTTTTCTTTTACGCCGGAAAATGCTCTAAGGCATCCCGCTGGGGAGGGGAAAGCTCTCCAGCCGGGTATGTAGGACTCGCTGCGCCCGAAAGATGGTAAGGTGGACGCAGCTCTACCCACTAAAACCCGGCGAGCGCCACCAATGCCACCTTTGGTGAGGTGCCCCGGATCTATTGAGTAAACAAGGCACTTCGACGGCTATATGTAGTCAATCCCTCAAGGGACTGATACCACCTCCACATAGGGGTCGTCCCGCACCACAGAACAACCCCTACAAACGTTGGGACAGTACAATGGGGTGAGATTCTCATTATCGCACCTTGTCCCCTGCTTTTTTGTCCTTCTTATAAGAAGAGGGGTACAAAAGTACCCTTTGGTTCAATTTGCTTCACCCAAGGTGCTGAGTTTACCTTAGGTTACTGAGCCTCACCGCCCAACAAGGCTTGAACCATGGTGGGGGCTTAGCAGCTTACGGGAGGCACATCTGTGCGTCACAGAAGTGCTTTTTGTACGCCCGGTAAAAAGTAGAGTTGAGAGAAATTGACTTACATAGTTTGTTTAAAAAAAGAAAATTAAAGATAATATATTGTTCAAAAATATTATAGTCATTCATAAATTCATCCTGCCCCGCATCCTGTACCGCAAGGTAAATTTTTATTCCAACTACCCCAATGTTACCAAAGAATTTAATTACCCTCTGTCATTTCATCAATCAATTTTGATTTCATCTACAAATGCAGTTGTTGCTTGCAAATGCAAATATGAAGCAAATTCTCTAGAATAAATATGCGTATAAACCTAACTTAATAATGAGGCAAGTAAATGCTAAAATAATTTAAAGATCTGACTTGTAGTTCCGAAGATTAGCGCGAGCAAACAAAAGCGGCTAAAGTTTTGTATCGAAAATACGGTATTATATCACAATAACTGGTATTTATGGTTCACGCACTGGTCAGAAGAATCAAGGGCGCCTGGTAGGATTGGTTTCATGCTCGGTTGTCACAATTCGCCATGCGGCTAAACCGGCGCGTGCGCAGGTTTCGATCGAATTGATAGTGATAATACATGGCAGACATCGCGCCAACATAGTACATAGTACTCGTGTGTTTAGTGCTCATCATGTAATTGTATTTGTGAATTGAGGTAAACATAAATATTAAAAATAAAGTGTTCAAATAATGAAAAGTTAAGTTTATAAAATTGTGATCATATTATATTTTTTTTATAAAAATATAAAAAATTTGTGAGGAAAAAATATATAACGAATAAATAATAGTGCAGACACGTCTAGAAATTGCGTACAAGATAATAAATATATAAAGTTTTCAAATAAAGAGTAAATTTGATAAATAAGTACCACACTCATTATTAATTAATGTAAAATGTTAATTACAACATATTCTTGCCATTGACGTAGGTATATGATAATATGACCCATTGACCATTGACCGCATAACTTGGTAAAACTCAAGTGTGTTAAAATTTACAGAAAATAGACATAAGGTGAAAACGAATTGTGATTTCCAATAAGGTTTTGTTAAAAACTTAGATATTGTGAATTAAAATGGAGGAAATGAATCAAGCGCAGGCGCACAAACTGCTCGGTCAGAAGACCCAACCACCGAAGATAAAAGACACAGCACTCACACGAACTTTGCGATCATGTAAGTAGAGAACGGTTCCTAATGTTGAACAATTGAACAACATTTGATTTTATAGTGGATTATTATTTAACGTTCCCGATATTAAGATACTTTTTAGAGGGATTCTAGTCTTGCCGTATCCATAAAAAACCGCGATAAAATCCGCAAAAGGATTAACTTTTAAATAATATAGAATGAATGAAAAAACTGAAGGCCAGTCCACACCTCAATGATACAAGCTCTGTTGAAGTAAAAACGCAGAATAGTACCTACCAGTCAATTAAAGATTTTGTAACGTTTTGAGATCTATGCCTTTACTTGCATTTGTCCAAGGCTTCGCACGTGTAGGATTCTGAATTCGTTAAAATGTTCATTTGAAGAAGAAGTGCTATGTTAAAATTTTATAGTGTTTATTTGTTTATTTGTTTGCAGGAATAAATTTTCGTTATAAAGTAGCTTTAGTTTATAATGAAGCAAAGATTTTTTGGGTCTAGAATTCAAAACCAAAGTCGGTGATCGTAATTAATCGCTTTTCCACTTTTTTATATTAATTGGATAGGCAAACTGGCAAACGTGCCACCTGATGGTAAGTGGTCGACGTCGCCCATGAACATAAACTAGTTTACCTAGAACGAGCCCAGGCAACTCATGTATGTGTTGCCTATCCTGAGACATAAGATGTTAAGTCTCGGTGCCAGTAATTACACTGCCTGTCTTGCCCTTCTCTCCGAAACACAGCAAAGCCGTTGCACGGGATAAACAAGCAAGATGGTGGTACCCACGCAGCCGAGAGCGCGGCACAGCGCTTCCCTCCCACCGGTGAATATACCAAAATATCATATGCTCTTGCTGCTTGATATACTCTATTATAGACACGATTTTTTAGTATGCTTTGGATGCAGTATTCATTATTTTCATTTGCAAAATTTATAAATAAATAAGTTGTTTAAATGAAACAACTTTTACGGATTTAAACCTGGCTTGAGTATCCTGGCCATGCCAGGACTTAGGACTCTGTCCTACTATGACCATGGTTACTGTCAATTATCCTAAACGTTGTTTATGTAAAAATCTTAAGAAAATTGCGATAAAATCCGTTAAAGTTCATTCATTATAATGAGTAAAATTCGCGTAAACATTAGAAAACAATAGCTTATAACATATTTTTTTAACATCTATAGTATTTTAAAAAAGTCTACACTCCTTGTGTTAGGTAAAAAGAGGCCACATTAGTGTGTAAATACAACTTGAAACGATTAAACCGGTTTTATTTATTAACCATATTGAGTCAAGAAAATAATATCTGAATATAATTTTAATATTAAAATTTTCACTAATTTTTTGCACACAATGTAGATTATTTGCTTTTGAATTTGAGCCTAATCAATTCTAAAATATTCTCTCTCTATTTAAGAGCCTTGCTCTTGTCGGTGGAGCAGTCGCAATCCTTCTATGTCTCCGCTAACGCCTTCACTTTTTATTTTTTTATGTCACCTCCTAATACGATACGACCTGTACCGACCTTCTCTTTTATCTATGCCATATAACTTTTTCTCGGTCTTTCTCTTCCTCTCTTTCCCCCAATCCTTCCTTCTATGATATTTTTTAAATACTGGTCATGTCGTTTCAGATCTAAAATATTAAATAAGAATAACCATATTGAAAACAGAGTAGCAGTTCAGAAGCGGGTCTTTTCGATAGAATTCATCAGGTCTTTCAGATTATTATTATACTAATATTATATATTATTATAATAAGAAAAAAATACATTATCTATATTTAATTATAATAAAAACATAAAATTCATCCATAATACTAAAGAGAATGCAACTCTCTCTTATGACAAAAGAAAACAAACCAGTTAGATATGATACATAAACATTTCACTACAATACAGTTTTTTAAACATATTTATATAGATGGAATAAAACGAACTCAAAAGATACTACTATCTTAACTAAGGAATATTTTGTATTTTACACCCAACATAGACTTAATGAGGTCTGCTGCCCACGCGAGCTTTCTAACTAGCGTGCGATAATGTCAAAGCTTAAACAAATAAAATCGAAGTTCGCTGTGTTATTTAAATACCTACCAAGTATTTTGTTATGTAAATGAATAAAATTCCTTTATAAAGGTAAAAATTCTTAGTTTTTTGAGAATATTAAAAACAATTATTATTATTAAATGTTTCATTGCTCGATGCAACTGCAGTTCTGTTCGTGTTGTTCTTCTTTGTCTTGAACCATGGCACTTCCTGTCCTTAGTTTCCATCTAAAATAATAGGAAGCATTGTTAATAAATTAAGCAGAATGGCACTCAGATATCACACACAATATATTCTACTAGTTCAATATTTGTTACATACAAATATAAGGGCCCGTATAATTATTATAAAGGCTATATTCTCTTCGCTTCTAAAAATACAATCACTATAAAAACATTTTACAAAAAATTAAAACCGACTTCAAAAATATGTACTAAACTAAAAAGTAATAAAATAACAGTTTCTTTAATTTTTGTGCTTACAATTTATAATCAACTTAATTTTCTACTAATGTACAAACTTTGCGCTTACCACGTCATTATAGTTACTTTTGGAGTCGGTGTCAGCCAAGGTAGGTAGGTAGGTAATGTCCCCACCATGGTTTAGGCCTTGTCGTGGCGGTGGGGCTCAGTAACCTAGGGTGAGCCCAGCATCTTGGGCGAAGCTAATTGGGCCGAGGGGGCTCTTTGTACCCCTCTTATAAGACGAGGGGACAGAAGAGCAGGGGGCAAGGGGTGAGGATGGGAAACTCACCCCATTGTACTGTCCCGACGTTGGAAGGGGTTGTTCCTTGGTGTGGGATAAACCCTTTGTGGAGGTGGCGTCGGTCCCTTGCGGGACTGACTAGCTGTCGAGGTGCCCTGTTTGTTTTCTAGATCCGGGGCACCTCACCAAAGGCGGCATTGGTGGCACTCGCCGGGTTTTAGTGGGTAGAGCTGCGTCCACTTACCAGCTGTCGGGCGCAGCGAGTCCCACATACCCGCGTGGGGAGACCCACTCCCCCCCGGGATGCCTCAGAGCATTTCCCGGCGTTAAAGAAACGAGGTAGGTAGGTAATGTACAGCAACAAATACGACACCGACTCCAAAAGTAACTATAATGACGTAGTAAACGCAAAGTTTGTACATTAGTAGAACAATAAGTTGATTATATTATGTTGTAAGCACAAAAATTAAAGAAACTGTTATTTTATTACTTTTTAGTTTAGTACATATTTTTGAAGTCGGTTTTAATTTTATGTAAAATGTTTTTATTTCTTAATTTTTAGTGATTCCGAAATTCATCGTCTTGGCGTTCATTGAAGGAGGCATGTTCAGCAGTCGATGGATAAAGGATGATGATGATGATTACGATGACCGCGACATACTATGGTGTGCTACCAAAGCATCCTATACAATTGTTACATCGACACGTAATAAAATGATCATATCATCGAGGTAAACAAAACCAACCAAATAGGCATTATTGGGAATAACTAAAAAACGGCTTGGTAGATCTTAATAAAATTAATATGGGACCAAATTGGAAACACCAGCTTTCAAACAAAAAAATTACCGTCGAAATCCATGCACATACGGCGGAGTAATCGTGTCACATACATACAAAAATAAAAGACGTGTGGCACTCGGAGACTGCCGCGGTAAAGCTATTGCATAGCATTTTTTATCAACTTATGCAATTGCCAGTGATGTTCTTTCAGTGGACAATTTATAGTATATAACTCCTATGTCAATCGCTCTCCTTTCTATTTAAGTTCCGTGACACACGCATAAAAATTTGACTGTAATTGTACTTATAATATTATGTCAATTCTTTTTCATTATTTACATTTTCTAAATCTAAACTAAGCCATTATCCGAATATTGTGGATATATGTTGTCGATTCGAAACATTTATTTAAATGCGTTCTTTAATTTGAGAGGAGAACTTACCGTATCCCACACCCAAAGACTACTATTGTCCCACACCTATATACTTTCTCACAAACAGCTGCTTACTTATTCGTCCGATTTCGGAGCAGCTCGTCTCTCGTCGGGTTAGGTTTTTTCGTTACGGAATTTCTTGATTCGGTCGCCGCGCTCAAGGCCCGCGATAAAATCTATGCAGTGTTGCTTAAAAAAAACATACATAACCTCCTCTTTTTTTTTGAAGTCGGTTAAAAATATGATAGTTTATTATAGTTTAATTAATTACACAGATGTTTTGTATGTCTCATTGAGTGTTAAGTTCAGTGTCAAAGTATTTATAACTTCATATTATTATAAATGACATAATGAACTAAAAACATTATTTGCCCACACACATTCACAATATTTATAGCATTTCTAAAATGTCTCTTTTGAAATTTGTCTTTTACGACGTCGTTTTAACTAACACTTCACTTTATAATTGACTAGCTGTTGCCCGCAGCTTCACCCGCGTTAACTTACCCAACTTAACTACTGTTAGTCACAGCGTGATGTTATATAGCCTATAGCCTTCCTCGATAAATGGGCTATCTAATACTGAATTATTTTTTCAAATCGGACCAGTAGTTCCTGAGATTAGCGCGTTTAAACAAACAAACTCTTCAGCTATATAATATAAGTATAGATTACTTTGTCATAGATTACGTTTTGCAATAGTAATATAACCAGTATTTATCTGTGAAACGGGCACGCTACCAATACATGTACAAAGTATCTACAAAGCTATGATAAAAAATATTTTCGATGTTTATGTTGAAATGATGAAAGTCTTCAATTGATTAGTTAACAGTTTCAAGTACATTGCATTTTGTTTATTTTATAGCCTTATCTGTTTACTTGAATAAATAATGTATAAGATTAATATAAATATGCTAACAACTTGAATTTTTCACTCAATTTTTTTTTGTTAATAATAACTGTTCATTACCTTAAACGAGATAACCTATATAAGTTCAGTATCAGTTATCATAAAACAACGAATATTTTTATCAATATAACAGTCAATCATTAGGTATAGTTTCTTTTCAAAAGTAAAATAAGACTTCGTATAAATTCGTATGAAGCAATATCATAACACGTAAAACTGATCGGGCCTAGTATGGATCCCTTAAGAGCTCTTTTTAATATTTATCCTAAAGACAACTGTATGATATTCCATCGATACAGAAATAATAACTAAGCGTACAATACTACATTACGATGTAGTTGAATAGAACCGTGAGAACGTAAAAAACTAACGCACCGTGACTTCTAATTGTACGTAAATGCTTCGTCCATGCCCGTGATTTTTCGCATTACATACAATATATACGCAGTTTTTTTCAGTAAGAGGTAGTGCCATGCTGCTTTACAGCCGAATTGGGTCGTTACGACCGGGGTGGTACCTCTCGCTCACATAACACCAGTGTCAAGTGACAGATATGCTGTCGCGTTTCGTGCGGTTTGTGAGTTTTCGGTGGCCCATTGGGGGGACCAGAAGTTATGAAGGTGCGTTGCTCTCCTATAGGGAATAGGATGGCAACGCACCATCATAACTTCTTGTTGTGCGAATGTCTATCATGGCGTAGTCATCATAAGGCTCCGACTGCTCGGCTGCCTCCTCATGACATAAAAAAACCATAATATTTTTTAATATTATTTTTGTATGTTACATACATAAATGTTTCTTTAATTCGTGAACGCAAATCACCCTCAGAACTTTTTAAGGAATTTCTTAATAATCGCGGTTTATTTATACTTTAAATTACAGTTTGAATACCTTACTTCGACCATAGTAACCAACTCAGTACTAAATCAATAACGTGTCAATCATTGAATGACGTAAATTTATGGAGCACACTTGTTGATTTAATTATCTAAAAGCTATTGTTTCATGAGCAAAACTAGGAACAAAGACCCAGACTTGGTCTAATAAATACTATTTTGATAAATGTCAATTATATAATATATAAATAATAGATCTAAAATGAATAAGGAAATTAATACTAGAAATTCATTAGTATGTATAATTCTGTATATATAAAAACATCTTCTAGTTACCCATACACAAAATATCCGCTAAATAGATCTTGTAATAATAATAATAATAATAATAAACTTTATTGCACACATACATATTCATTTACACAATAATAAAGAAAAAGTAAATAAGCACAATTGGCGGCCTTATCGCTTTAGAGCGATTTCTTCCAGGCAACCAGCACAGGCAGGAAATGCACTTTTTAGGTTTTTCTCCTGTGTGCACGAACTAAAATTAAATCAACACAGAAAATATATACTAATATTCTAACACAAACAATAATAGATAAAAATTAAGCCAATAATAACAAATCGATATTAACTACCTAATTAGTATAACGAAAAAAAGAAGAAGAAGAAACAGAAAAAACAAGAAGAAGTAGAACTTGTATATTATATAATAATAATATCAACCCTTTGCAATATCAAATATGTCCCACTGCTGGGCACGGGTCTCCTCCTCGAAATCAGGCGAGGAGGGCTTTGGGCCAAAGTTCACCGATGCGCTGGCCCAAGGTGGGTTGGTGAACTTCACACACCTTCAAAGACTTTTAATCTCATCAGGCATGCAGGTTTTCTCACGATGTTTCTTTCACCGGTGAGCAATCGATGGTCTCATGTTCAGATTTACGTAGAAATATAGAAAAACCCATTTCTAGGCATCACAGTGGGTCAAGATGGAACCTGGACCTCTCGGCTCTCACTCAAGAGGCCGAGCCCATACCCACTAGGCCATTGTCGCTCACCATCCATTATGAAGTATCACGATCCATTGATACTTCATAATGGACTTGTCAAGGATGTGGGTTATATTACTTTTTTATGTTAGTTAGATAGGCCCGTCTGGTCAGATAAGCCAGGTCATGGTATCATGGTATGGTCAGCGTCTCCCATGTATATAAACAATCTGAAACTATCCCAAGTAACTCATTCGAGTGTTGCCTATCCTGAGACATAAGATGTCATGTCTCGGTACCAGTAATAACACTGCCTGTCTTGCGCTTCTCACCGAAAGACAGCAAAGCTGTTTCACGGGAGAAACAAGGATGATGGTGGTAATTGGTACCTATGTAGAAGGGAGCGCGGCACACTTGTATCCTTTCCACCGGTATTTGTCCTGCCTTGGGAGCCTTATGGTGAATACCAAATCCCATACACATCCGCACAACCAGAGAGTATGTAGTTGTTCTCCTTTACCCTATCCCACCCTCCATTGGGCCACCGGAAACTCACAAACCGCACGAAACACCACAGCATAGCTGTCACTTTACGCCGGTATTATGTGAGCGCGAGGTACCACCCGGTCGTACTGGCCCAATTCGGCTGCAAAGCAGCACGTCACTACCTCTTGCTAAATATCCATAAGACCTACTTCTTACTAAATATACAAAAGATTAAGCATTTTTTATTTCCAAATATTTATAAACTTTTGTTATTTGTCGGCTTTTAAGTCGGATTTGTTACGTTACGTATAAAATATTTTTTAATTGGAACGTAGTTCCTTATCGCGCGTTATGAAAGGGGGCTAGACGGAAAAAATTAAGATGAAAAGTTAAAACGACACTTTTTGCTATAGTTGTACAACTATAGCAAATTTTGATTGCTTTTTGATTGACACATCACTGCGTCGGTAGCTGTTTTTATTACCCTATTGGGGCTCTGCTTAGTAAAAAACCCCAGTTCAAATCCCACCTTTTTTTGTTTTTTTTTTTTATTATTTTACGCCGGGAGATGCTCTGATTTTTATCGATAAAAAAATTATAAAAAATTTATACCTACCCGAATAATTATTTTCCTTACACCTTTTATTTTGTTTTTTATTACAATTCCTTCACTAATTAATCGAAAGGAACTTCGTTCCATCCGGGTGTCCCTTGACACCTCTCTTTTTATGTCCAGTTTATTATTCGTTTCATTTAATATTTCGAGAAGAGAACCCTAAAATGTCCGAGTTCCCTATAAAACTAGTTTCATGATAACATTTGAAACTTTTCAACGTTTACTATTTGAAACAAAAAATATTTTATGACTTGGAACATAATATTTGAAACATCATTTTGTTAAATTTATTCAAAGAATAATTTCATAATCACGGCCTTTGAATATCTGATTTGGAAGTAGCTTCTTAAGGTCAACGGTTCTATAAATCTAAGCATGTTATATAATTTCGCATAAAAAATATATAAGCTAGGTATGTAATTACATAAGCCTATTTTATGTCTGTGTAGATTTATATCACGGTTGTATGATTTTTTGTATAAGTTTGTAATGAGTACTGTTTTGTGCCTGACTGACCGATTATACCAATTGAAAAAAAATTGATAGTCTGTTCGTTTCTTTTATAATTCAAAAACGCCGCGACTTAAGGGGACGCATTGTTAAACAATAATTCTAATACCGGACACGCGCCAGAGGGGACTGAGCGTCCTGAGCGATACGAGGCTCTCTCCGTACACGCGCAACCTGTTAACTAAAGGACGTAAATGACAAAATGGTTTTTGTTATTTTATTGCTTAAAAATTATAATTGGAGAAATTCCTTCTATTATTTTAAAGAACATGTTATTTTAAAGAACACAAGAACAAGAAAATTAAGAGGCTTAAACCGGTCTTGTTTGCCCATAAGATGTGAATCTCTTTTTATAAGGAGGTATGTTTGATATTGTTTTCTTTGTCAAAAAAGTTACTTAATCATTTTTATTTATTTTATGTCATAAGGGTTGCCCCCTTATGCAGTCAGTGCCTTATGCCCATACAAACCAGAGATTATGCAGATGCGTTGCCCTCCTTTTCCCTATCCCCTCAATGGGCCACCGGAAACTCACGAACCGCACGAAACGCGATAGCATACCTGTCACTTGACGCTGGTGTTATGTGAGCGAGAGGTACAACCTCGGTCGTGCCGACCCAGCCTGGCTGCAATGCAGCATGGCACTACCTATTACAAATCATGTATTGAAACTAACAAAATAAGGTTTTTATCATTAACTATTAGGTCCCCTACCTAAATTTTTTTATTCGTTTTGGAATTACTAAAATAAATTGAAATTATTGACCCTAAAATTATTTATTCTACAACAAGAGCATTTGATTCAGACAAATTAGGGTCCCGTAGGTGGGGCTACGAGATCTAATTATTATGACCATAAAAAATAAGTAGTAAGTTTTCTGGTATATGCGTTGTCAATTAAAATAATATATGCACATATTTTTGGAATATTATATTTAAATTTTATAATATTATATTTAAATAGTAGAATAACGGTAGTAAAGTAAAATAGATATAAAGATCGTAAAAAACAAGTTTATTGAACCCGCCTAAAAAAATGTAATGTCAGGGTTGTTTAACCAATTAAATGTTTGAATAAACCAATTAAGATGAAAAGAAGCTTTATGCATTCCTTTCTCTCCCATAGAAATACGAGTATACTTAATGAAACATATTTTGTTTGCAGGTTGTGTCATACCACAGCGTTACATCTTAGGGGTTATGGGATTGCTTGGGGTGTGCAATGCGTATACCATGAGGGTTTGTCTGAACTTGGCGATCACGCAGATGGTCAACCACACGAAGACTGGACACGAGCACTTTGATCCTGACGCGTGTCCTAGTGATGAACAGATCACAGGAATCAACGCGACTGTTGTTCATAGACCGGTAAGAATTACTTTTTAGGGTTCTGTGCCCGAAGGGTAAAAACGGACCCTATTACTAAGACTTCCCAGTATGTCTGTCATCAGACTGTATCTCAAGAACCGCGATACTAGACAGTTGAAATTTTCACAAATGATGTAGGTATTTCTGTTGCCACTTCTGGGATCCGCTAGTATAATAATAATATAACAATATCAACCTTTTCCTATATGTCCCACTGCTTGGCACGGGTCTCCTTCCTCAAAACCAGTCAAGGATGATGTTGGGCCATTTTTCACCGATGTGCTGGCCCAGTGCGGGTTGGTGAGCTTCACACCTTCAAAATATATTTTTAATCTAATCAGGCATGCAGGTTTCCTCACGATGTTTCCTTCACTGGTGGGAAAGTGATGGTCTCATGTTCAGGTGCACGTAAGAGTTTAGAAAAAAATATTTCAAGACACTTCAGGGGTCAGGAACGAATCCGGAACTCTCACTCAAGAGGCCGAACCCATATCCACTAACATAGAAACATATTCTAAGATAGTAACGTTTCAGTAAAAATATTATTACTAACAATGTGCCAAATATAATATATTAAAATTAATGTTTGCATTATTTTATAAACCAACCAATTTACTTGACATTACTTTAACCATATGACCATATTTGTAACTTTATTTATTCAATTGTTTTATGTCAGAAAACACTTATGTTCGTGTTTTGTTTATTTGAAAAATTGTAACTTGCCTTTTTGTTTCGGAATTAGAACTACAATCAAATTATATAATTTATCACATCGCCAAAAATAACAAAAACCGATTGATCGATCGAAATGCGAGTTTTAAGCACAAATAAACAAACCTATTCATTTTTAAGTTACCTATTACAAATATATTTAAAAAGTTTTTGTGCACATTTTTATATTATCATTATATTAAAATTTACAATATTTATATTAATATATTTTTTACAGTATGCAACATTTGATTGGGATGAGAAAACACAAGGTCTTATCCTCAGTGGTTTTTACTATGGGTATGCCGCAACTCAAGTACCTGGAGGGTACTTTGCTGAAAAGTTAGGGGGGAAATGGACTTTGGGAATCGGTCTCCTCAGCACTGCTTTATTTACTTTCCTCACTCCAATAGTGATCAGAGCCGGGGGAGCCACATGGCTGTTCATACTTCGAGTACTGCAAGGAATGGGCGAGGTAATTATTATGGTCTTGTGAGTAGAGAATTTGTCTAAAAAGATTTATTATTTTGAGAAACATTATTAAACCTATAATAATGATAATCATAGTAAAATAAACTTTATTGATTCTTTAATAAATGCCTGTTTTGACAAAACATTTTAAATATTTTCACAATTGCCTATTTCGGCCAAGCAACTTTTATATTATATGATTTGGACATAATGTCTAGCACTGAGATTATCTTTGGTCTGAGGGTTTGGCAAAATAAGCGTTCCCGGATGTCTTCATAAATGTTGGTAGCGGTCGTTGCCTACCTATTCAATATACGAAACTTTTTTTTTTCAAATTTTAATGCAGCTTATAAAGAATTTTATTTTCTCGACGAAAAATACACTTCACAGCAACACTGAAGAACAGCCAATCAAGTTAGGGGACCATTTTGAACCTTATAAACACCGTAAAAGTTGTTTCATGTGATGTAAGAATTTTGCGCATTAGACAATTTTGTCTTTTTACGGGATAAATCGTTTTTTTTCTATTTACAGGGTCCAACGATGCCAGCTCTTATGATAATGTTGGCACGCTGGGTGCCACCACATGAGAGGTCGTTCCAGGGGGCCCTGGTATTCGGTGGGGCCCAAATCGGGAACATCTTCGGTTCTTTCATGTCTGGTATACTGTTATCGGAAGGTCGGGACTGGGCTTACGTGTTTTATTTTTTCGGCGGCTTCGGAATTTTGTGGTTTACCTTGTGGGTATGTATGTTTATTTAACATTTTTTACTTACATGTACCAAATAATTGTACTGTTGCCTGTAATTTTTGAAGGGAAATGCTCATAATTTCCACACTGAGCAGGTGGAATGGCAATCGCAGAGGATTATGAATTCGCATAGACGACCTGCCTGCCGCAATCCATCTGCCAATTTTTAGGGAATTAAATATTATATAATTTATTGCAACACATTATTTTGTCGTAGAACTACGACGTCATTCGAAACAGCTTAACGCGGGAAAACGACGTAAATAAACATTAGGTATACATTACCACAGAATAAATAATAGTTTAGTAACATTACCTATTCAGTTGATTCAATGGCATCATTCAACATGGGTTTCTCTGAATACTAATTATTGTAAAATCACTTTTAAGTAAGATTTGCACATGAAGGCTAGGAAGGGAGAGACTAACATACATATTTTATACAATATAATTTAAAATATTACAATAATATCTGTGGACGCTTTTACAACACGTCAATCTGGTCCCGTGGTAAGTTCTCGAAGAACTTGTGTTACGGGTACCAGACCACGGAAATATATTTCATACTTTTATACTATACATTTATTTAAGATTTGTATTATACACATAATATTTGATACGCATCCATGACCCAGGAACACAAAAGCCTTTTTGTTCCCTTGCGGGATTCGAACCCGCTACCTCCGGCTTGAGCGCCATATACACCAAGTTATTCCAGCCCTGTGGTAAGCTAATAAGAACTTGTGTTGCTAAGATTGGAAATGAAATTAGGAAGTACTGGCTCTTGCCCGCAGCTTCACCCGCGTTAATTTATATTTACAGCTGTATGATGATGACCATTTTTATACTTCGTTTTTTGTTTATAAAGGAAATATGACATCGTTTTTAATATAAGCTTTCAAGTGGCTTCAATTTTTCCGACTCTTACAATAATTATTATCCTTATATTATTTACACAAAATCTTGGTAAATTATATTATACTATAACCTGCCTCAGAGATAACTGTTTCTGATGTTGAAATCATCATGAAAATACATCTAGTCGTTTTTGAATTTATAGCAGACAGACAGACGCAGCGGAGGACTTTGCTTTATGTATTTGCTTGTTTCTCCCGCGAAACAGCTTTGCTGTGTTTCGGAGAGAAGGGCAAGACAGGCAGTGTAATTACTGGCACCAAGACTTAACATCTTATGTCTCAGGATACACATAAAAGAGTTGCTTGGGCTCGTTCCAGGTATACTAGTTTATGTTCATGGGCGACGTCGACCTCTTACCATCAGGTGGTACGTTTGCCAGTTTGCCTATCCAACTAACATAAAAAAATGTGATATACACATTTAAAACCCGCTGCGGACATCTATATTCATTATATAAATTGTTTGTGCTGCTTGGGATTCGAACCCGCAATCTCTGCGTGTAGTGTCCAGAAGCCTTACCTGTTGAACAGCCGGCCGTCATATAATTAATGTACAACATTAATTATATGACGGCCTAGAATTGCTATGTGATTGTAAGGGTGGGTTATTATAGGTGTAAACGAAATAAATAAATGAAAGCGCGAAGGTATTGCTCTTATTAAGAGCAAGTATAAAAACGTTCCCCACCGTGGTTCTTCAGGCTTGATGTGGCGGTGGGGCTCAGTAGCCTCGGGTGAGCCGCTGCGCCTTGAGCGAAGCTAATTGAGCCGAGGGGGCTCTTTGTACCCCTCTTATAAGAAGAAGGGACAAAATAGCAGGGGCAAGGGGATGGGAACCTCAGTCCATTGTACTGTCCTGCGTTGAGAGGGGTTGTTCTGTGGTGCGGGACAGCCCCTCTGTGGAGGTGGCGTCGGTCCCTTGGGGGACTGACTAGCCGTCAAGGTGCCCTGTTGGCTCACTAGATCCGGGGCACCTCATCACTAGATGCGTCTACTTGCTTTCGGGCACATCGAGTCCCACATACCCGCGTGGGGAGACCCACTCCCCCGCGGGATGCCACAAAGCATTTCCCGGTTAAATAAAAGTATAAAACGTAAAAAAAAACGTTTTTTCTATGTTATATGTATTAATAAACATTTCGTAAAGGTATCAGCCAGTCGAGGTTCCATAGCCACCCTTAGAATACGATAGGTAATCCAAAATTATATACACAAAATTACGTATACCTATTCCATTTTATATATTATTATTGTGATTAGCAAAATCGTGTGCGACGCGTTTCCTCACAACTTAACAGTTAAATCTTTATTAACGACTTCCACGACTACACTTAATGATGTTTAAAACACGATTGCAAAATAAAATCAGCAAAGCACGAGTAATGCACACGAAGGGTTCCGTACAAACAAAGAAAAAGAGAGGTGGAAAATGCTGACTATTTTTTGCTATTATCAAAACTTTAAGCAAAGAATGGTCTTCTCGTTCAAATTGGGTATTTTTTTTTTTCATTTTTATTTAAATATATTGTTTTTTATTATAGCGGCATGGTAAAAGTTAAATTACCTACTTGTTGTAGCGACTAAATAGAATATGTTTTTAAACTCATTATAATAAAACAATTTTTTACGGATTTTATCGCGGTTTATTAAGATTTTTACAAGCCCGACGTTTCGGATACTTTACAGCAACCATGGTCACGGGAGGACTGAGGTGTCATACGTCCTATTATTACAAAGTTATTCGAAACTACCCTATGATACATCAATATTTTGGTCAGTCCTATCTACGCAGAAAGTGCTAACTGTATCTTTAATCTGTGACATATTATGCTTGGATTTTGATTTGATAATTTTAATAATGGGATCCCAAGCAGGTGGTAGAAGCCAGCCATCTTCTCTATTGAAATTAGGATGTTTTTTTAATTTCAATAGCCTCACGGATCATCCTTGGTTGGAATCTGTGTTCTTTTGCGAGGACTTGTGGTTTATCAAATCTGATATAATGGCGAGCTTTGTCAAGACTATGTTCACAGATGGCAGACTTAGTGTAGCGACGGTGTTTTAAATCAGCTATATGTTCTTTCACGCGAGTTTTAATAGATCTTTTAGCTTGGCCTATATAGGAGAGACCACAGTCACAATCAAGCTTGTATACTCCTGCATCTTGTAAGGGTATATGACACTTGACAGATGGTAAGAATTGACTTATCTTTTTTGGCGGCTTGAAATAAGTTTTTTATAGAAGCTCGCTTTAGGATGAAGCCAATCTTGTCAGTGACGCCTTTAATAAACGGGAGAACTGCAGGTACTCGCTCGACGGTGGTTGGTTTCACACGTTCACTGTGACGGAGACGCGGTACCCGAAGCTTGTTGTCACGCAGTACTTGCTTGACATGTTGAAGTTCGGTCTCCAGGTGTTGCTCATCACAGATCCCTTGTGCTCTCTGAAACAAAGATTTACCCACGGTAGCTAACTGTGTTGGATGGTGGTGAGATTCACCGTTTAGGTACTTATCCGTATGGGTATGCTTCATATACACTGTGTGGCTTAAGGTATTGTTGGGATTACGGATAACTAATACATCTAAGAAGGCTAGAGAATTATTTTCTTCTAATTCCATTGTGAATTGAATTTTTGAATTAATGGAATTAAGATGGTCTAAGAATATGGTTACTTTATCAGATGGTAATATTGTGAAAGTATCATCTACGTACCGCTTGTAGAACCTGGGTGTTATGGGCGAAGTTTGCAGAGCAGTCTCCTCGAAGTCCTCCATAAATATGTCGGCAACAACAGGGGATACTGGTGAGCCCATGGCCACTCCATCTACTTGCTTGTAGAAATAATTATTCCACAACATATAGCCAGATGTAAGGCAATGTTCCAAAAGGTCAGCATATTCCATTGGCATGTCATTTTCTCTTAGCTTTCTTCTTACTATTGTTATGCAATCTTCCACAGGTAGGCAGGTAAAAAGAGATTGCACATCAAAACTAACCATTGTTTCATTGTCGCTGAGACGTAGGTGTTTGATCTCATTAACAAAGTGGTAAGAATCCCGTGTATGTGCTCTAGTTTGTCCACGCAGTGGTGACAGTACTTGGGCCACATGTTTAGCCAATCTATAAGTTGGTGAGTCGATCTGGCTTACAATTGGACGTAATGGAGCATTAGCATTACGTCCAATTGTAAGCCAATAAAATTAATTCCAAAATTCAATTCACAATGGAATTAGAAGAAAATAATTCTCTAGCCTTCTTAGATGTATTAGTTATCCGTAATCCCAACAATACCTTAAGCCACACAGTGTATAGGAAGCATACCCATACGGATAAGTACCTAAACGGCGAATCTCACCACCATCCAACACAGTTAGCTACCGTGGGTAAATCTTTGTTTCAGAGAGCACAAGGGATCTGTGATGAGCAACACCTGGAGACCGAACTTCAACATGTCAAGCAAGTACTGCGTGACAACAAGCTTCGGGTACCGCGTCTCCGTCACAGTGAACGTGTGAAACCAACCACCGTCGAGCGAGTACCTGCAGTTCTCCCGTTTATTAAAGGCGTCACTGACAAGATTGGCTTCATCCTAAAGCGAGCTTCTATAAAAACTTATTTCAAGCCGCCAAAAAAGATAAGTCAATTCTTACCATCTGTCAAGTGTCATATACCCTTACAAGATGCAGGAGTATACAAGCTTGATTGTGACTGTGGTCTCTCCTATATAGGCCAAACTAAAAGATATATTAAAACTCGCGTGAAAGAACATATAGCTGATTTAAAACACCGTCGCTACACTAAGTCTGCCATCTGTGAACATAGTCTTGACAAAGCTCGCCATTATATCAGATTTGATAAACCACAAGTCCTCGCAAAAGAACACAGATTCCAACCAAGGATGATCCGTGAGGCTATTGAAATTAAAAAACATCCTAATTTCAATAGAGAAGATGGCTGGCTTCTACCACCTGCTTGGGATCCCATTATTAAAATTATCAAATCAAAATCCAAGCATAATATGTCACAGATTAAAGATACAGTTAGCACTTTCTGCGTAGATAGGACTGACCTAAATATTGATGTATCATAGGGTAGTTTCGAATAACTTTGTAATAATAGGACGTATGACACCTCAGTCCTCCCGTGACCATGGTTGTTGTAAAGTATCCGAAACGTCGGGCTTGTAAAAATCTTAATAAACCGCGATAAAATCCGTAAAAAATTGTTTTATTATAATGAGTGAAATTCGCGTAAACATTAGAAAACAATATGTTTTTAAACTATTACGACTCAAATGATTATCCTGTAATAGAAATAATTGTTAATTATGAATTTATATTGTTAAATAGGTTCAGAATAGTATCTGATTTATGTAATTTTGTAGAGAAAATAATCTTATTATCTTAATTAATTGTTTTAAACTCATCGGTAATATTTAAAACGTTCATTACTTTGTTATTAAAAAAAAAGAATATGAATAATTTATTTTTAATTAAAAAAAAACTTCCTACGAGAACCTCCTCTTTTTTGAAGTCGGTCAAAAAGCAAAGTAGCAGCTGGATAAAATGTAGTCTAAATACAATTGGGTTTATGTTATAATACAAAATTGTATTTTTTGAAAATGTTTTGTAGTAGGTAGTTTACAGGGTCACGTCTCATTATATGGTTTTTATGATCATATGATAATTTTCAAATGACGGCATGACGACATTTGACATATGGACTTGTAAATTGTATAGATGAAATCTTGTTTTATAGAAAATTCAGTAGGCAGTTTTAGCAAATGTTACAAATATTTATGTTGATACAAAACCTTAAATATAATGACAACGTTACGTAGTAACGGCACCCACGGTATTTCCAAACGAATATGGCTGGGCGACTTTCGAAAAAAGAGCAAAGTCATATTTGAACGGCAACGCACCTGATAATCCTCTGATGTAATAGCGGGTGTCTATGATGTCTTTGTCACTTATCACCAACTTACCGTTTATCACTTACCAGGGGAATCGTCTGTAACTGTGTCCCCCTTTCTTAGATAAAAAAGAACATACAAATATCCGAATTGAGGACTTCCTCCTTTTTATAAGTCGGTTAAAAATACCCGATTCTAACCTGCTACTTTATTACGTATGCGAATCTTTTATTTTAAGATGCCCTTAAGTACATAGCTGATCAGCAAATCATGTTGGCATCATATAAGGCGTGAAATGTCCAATCCTACCCTACTGCCAAGCATTGATTACGTTGCTGATGATAAAACTGTCATAACAAACCGGTGGGAGAGATGCGTTTGTGTGCTCACAAATCTCGTTTGTAGGGTACCACTTTTTCTTTTTTGTTTTACTTTTTTGATGACCTACTCTACTATTGTTTAAAATTTCCCTCTATCCTAAGGTTGTCTGGAAGAAATCGCTTCCTTAGCGATGAGACCGCCTTTGTGCATAATATTATTTTGTAAATTGTTACTTAATATTATTTAAAGTAATTTTTATTTATTTGCATAATAAAGTATATTTTTCATCTTCTTCTCCTTCTACCACCATTTTGCTTGTTTCTTCCGTGAAACTTAGCTGTGTTTCGGAGAGAAGGTGGCATAGAGACTTAACATCTTATGTCTCATAATAGGCAACACGTGAATGCGTTTCCTGGGTTATTTTTTG
The DNA here is from genome assembly GCA_963853865.1 of Helleia helle. Lineage (NCBI taxonomy): Eukaryota > Metazoa > Arthropoda > Insecta > Lepidoptera > Lycaenidae > Helleia > Helleia helle. Next base: position 13,867,832 of record OY971426.1, on the reverse strand, counting down.
GTTAATATTGTTATGTTCAAAGGCGACGATCGTCCGCGCCGTCTGCCCTTTTGTTGTTGTTTAGAAAGCCTTATTTATATTCCATTTTTATATGTATATCAAATTTTAGTTCGATTTCCCTAAAGGACAGGTTTAGGCACCAATCACCCACTTTGAAATTTAAATTAGTTAATATATTCAATACAACTCATATTACATTTTAAGTTTCCCTAAAACAAAATTAGTGAACTTTCTGAATTTTGATTTTTTTCATCATCTCATGTAATCAAATGTTTATTTGGGAGTTCGTGGTTGTTTAATTGTTTTTTTTTTTATTTGCAGAGCCTGTTATGCTACAGTACACCGAACACACATCCGTACATTTCGAAGAAGGAGTTAGCGTACTTAAACAAGAATGTAACCACCGCAGAAAACGGCACCAAAAAGGACCCGGTACCATGGAAGGCGCTGCTGCGATCCGCACCGGTCTGGGCTCTGGTGTGGGCAGCTGTAAGTTCACCCACACATTCTCTACTTTAGTCAGTAATCTGGAACGCGTTTGTGAAACATTATTTACACATTACGTAATCCATCGAAACAGTGCCTACAATACAAAAGAATATAACGAAGTAGCGATAATGTTTAGTGGGAAGCAGATGTCCTAACAAAGACTATGTTAATATACAAGAATAAAAAACACTTATTGTTTTCTAATGTTTGCGCGAATTTCACACATTATAATGAAACAATTTTTTACGGATTTTATCGCGGTTTATTAAGATTTTTACAAGCCCGACGTTTCGGATACTTTACAGCAACCATGGTCACGGGAGGACTGAGGTGACAGATGTCCTAATGTTACAAAGTTATTCGAAACTACCCTATGATACATCATTATTTTAATAAGTCCTCTCTACGCAGAAAGTGCTAACTGCATCTTTAATCTGTGGCATATTATGCTTGGTTTTTGATTTAATTATTTTAATAATGGGATCCCAAGCAGGTGGTAAGAGCCAGCCATCTTCTCTATTGAAATTTGGATGTTTTTTAATTTCAATAGCCTCGCGGATCATCCTTGGTTGGAATCGGTGTTCTTTTGCGAGTATCTGTGGTTTATCAAATCTAATATAATGGCGAGCTTTGTCTAGACTATGTTCACAGATTGAAGACTTAGTGTAGCGACGGTGTTTTAAGTCAGCTATATGTTCTTTAACGCGAGTTTTAATTGATCTTTTGGTTTGGCCTATATAAGAGAGGCCACAATCACAATCAAGCTTGTATACTCCTGCATCTTGTAAGGGTATATGACACTTGACAGATGGTAAGAATTGACCTATCTTTTTAGGCGGCTTGAAATAAGTTTTTATAGAAGCTCGCTTTAGGATGAAGCCAATCTTGTCAGTGACGCCTTTCATAAACGGTAGCACAGCAGGTACTCGCTCGACGGTGGCTGGTTTCACACGTTCACTGTGACGGAGACGCGGTACCCGAAGCTTGTTGTCACGCAGTACTTGCTTGACATGTTGAAGTTCGGTCTCCAGGTGCTGCTCATCACAGATCCCTTGTGCTCTCTGTAACAAAGATTTACCCACGGTAGCTAACTGTGTTGGATGGTGGTGTGATTCGCCGTTTAAATACCTATCCGTATGGGTATGTTTCCTATACACTGTGTGGCTTAAGGTGTTATTGGGATTACGGATAACTAATACATCTAAGAAAGCTAAAGAATTATTTGCCTCCAATTCCATTGTGAATTGAATTTTAGTATTGATGGAATTGAGATGGTTTAAGAATATGGTTACTTTATCAGATGGCAATATTGTGAAAGTATCATCTACATACCGCTTGTAGAACCTGGGTGTTATTGGTGAGGTATGCAGAGCAGTCTCCTCGAAGTCCTCCATGAATATGTCGGCAACAACGGGGGATACTGGTGAGCCCATAGCTACGCCATCTACTTGCTGGTAGAACTGGTTATTCCACAACATGTAGCCAGATGTCAGGCAATGTTTTAGAAGTTCAGCATATTCTATTGGCATGTCATTCTCTCTTAGCTTTCTTGATACAATATTAATGCAATCTTCCACCGGTAAGCATGTAAAGAGTGATTGCACATCAAAACTAACCATAGTTTCATTGTTGCTGAGATGTAGGTGTTTGATCTCATGAACAAAGTGGTATGAATCCCGTGTATGTGCTCTGGTTTGTCCACGTAGCGGCGAAAGTACATGGGCAACATGTTTAGCCAGTCTGTAGGTTGGTGAGTCGATCTGGCTTACAATTGGACGTAGTGGAGCATTAGCCTTGTGTATTTTTGGCAGCCCATACAGTTTAGGTGGCTTTGGACAAGAAGGAATCAATTATTTGACGTCTAGATTCAATGAACTGGAGTGCTTCTTTGTAAGGTGACTGGTGATTTTCAAGACCTTGTTAGTTGGATCGGCTTTGAGATCTGTGTAAGTGCTTTCATCCAATAATAGTTGTTGAATTTTATCATTGTAATCTGACGTGTCCATCACAACCGTTGCATTACCTTTATCCGCACGAAGAACCGTTAATTCTCGTCTGTTGCGTGTAAAGTATCCGAAACGTCGGGCTTGTAAAAATCTTAATAAACCGCGATAAAATCCGTAAAAAATTGTTTCATTATAATAAAAAACACTGTTGGAATATTAGTGAATATTTAGAATTGGAAATATTATATTTTTCATCATCATCATCAGCCTTTACTCGTCCACTGCTGAACATAGGCTGCCTTCAATGAACGCATAGACGACCGATGACTTGCCACTCGCATCCATCACGGACCGGCCACTGCGGATTTCCTCCTCGAAATCAGGCGAGGAGTGGAATTTACATTAATGAAAATCTCTAGTCTCCAGTACCTCTACCATGAGTTCGCACATGACATAACTATAGTAGAGCAACGCGAATCGAAAACTATACTTATCGTCTCAAAACCGTCAATGTCCCAAGATGGAGCAAACAATAAATATTAAAATTTCATTAAAACCGGTTCAGTGGGAACTCATCTCAGGCTAATAACTTGACACTAAATTTGAATATACGTAGATATTTATAATCTTTAAGCCATAAATAACTCAAAATGTAAGATAAATCCAAGCATCAATGGTTTACTACTCGCTAGCACCAGCTTTGTAGAGTATAAATTTAGGATTTCTCAGTTTGAAATTTTTTGGCCTAAACTTTAATTCCCATGTGCACGTTAGAGTTAAGCTCTACGTTTTCTGTTTTTACTAAAAGGATAAAGTGGAGCGTGATATTTATTTTGTAAAGTTTCACAAAAGTTGCAGCTCTATACATTATACTACTAGCTAGTGCCCGCAGTATCACCCGCGTTAACTTTTGTGTAAAAAAAATAAATAAGGAGCGGACCACCCTTAATATTAAGTGGGATGAAAAATAGACGCTAACCGATTCTCAGACCTACCCGATATGCACACAAAATTTCATGAGAATCGGTCGAGCCGTTTCGGAGGAGTTCATTTATAAACACCGTGACACGAGAATTTTATCTTTATATATATAATTCTTCTGTGCGTGTGTATGTCACTGAACTCCTCCTAAGCGGCTGGACCGATTTTGATGATTTTTTTTGTGTGTTCAAGTGGATTCTATATATATATATATTCTATATATATATATATATATATATATATATATATATATATATATATATATATATATATACAGTACAGGACCAAAAATATTTTGTACAGGACAACGTCTGTCAGGTCGATTAGAATTTAGATAGTGTGCATGTATAAAGCATATTGTGTTTATCGTTTTATATATTTTTCAAGTATATATTCATAATTCTTTCACTATTCCCATCATTCAGGATTCTTATTCCTATTATAATATTATGATAATAAAATTAATTATTAAATAACGAATTAAATTAAATTTAATACGTGACTTAGCAAATTAATCTAGTAGGTACAATATATTGCTATATTTATATTTATTTGTTAGAGTAGGTACAGCTTTCTCTGAAGTCTAAACAACTTAACAACTGGGCTAAAGTTATAACTACGCCTAGGGTTGCCAGTTTCTAATTCACCTAGTTGTCCTATAGAATTGGATAATAAATTAAAAATATATAAAATAAAATATTTACAGTGCTCTTAGGTACACATGGGTTGACAAGAATATTTTTAAATTTAAAGAGATCTGTTAAAAAAAAATCGGTTGTCTGTAAAGTCGGTTTACTACGATAGTTGAACGTGACAACGTCATAAGAAAATGGAACGCCTCAAAGCGAGGTAACGCTGCATGCGTCATGTTTTTTCGTTCTTGCAGCTGGCTCCATCGAATTTTAAGACGTTTTCACGTCAAAAAACGGTTAGCATTTGTACGATATCTGAAAATTATTATTTATTAATCCTCACATATTTTCACTTCATAAATCCAAATTTAGCCAATGCATGCATTTATTATTTACTAGCTGTTGTCTGCAGCTTCACCCGCGTTAACTTACTGAACTTAACTCCTATTAGTCACAGCGTATTATATAACCTATAGCCTTCCTCGATAAATTAGCTATCTAACACTGAAAGAATTTTTCAAATCGGACCAGTAGTTCCTGAGGTTAGCGCGTTCAAATAAAAAAAATCTTCAGATTTATAATATTATAAGTTTAGATTTATTGCTAACGTAATGTTGCGCAAAAGTTTTTATACAGCAAACATTAGATATATACGTTTTAAAGTTAGGAACAAGTATCAAATGGAATTGACATTCGCGTATACCCAAAAATGACAGGCATAATATTTTTGCAGGGATACCACATTCATTAAGTCCACTTATTTTCTTGAAACAATAACGGGATTCAAAATAATAAAAAACTGGAAAAGGCGGTGATGCTACTAATATTATTTGATTATATTGCCAAGTGTATTATAATGAAACAAATTTCACGGATAATTTGCGGGCTAACGCGGGCTGCGGGTCTTTATATCCTCACCAAGGTTCAAGCCTTGTCGTGGCGATGGGGCTCAGTAGCTTAAGTTGAACCCAGCACCTCGGACAAAGCAAGTTGAACCTAGAGAGCTGCTCTTTGTACCACTCTTATATAAAAAGAGCAGGCGATCAAGGGGTGAGGATTGGAACCTCACTTCATTGCACTGCACCGACGTTGGAAGGGGTTGTTCTGTGTTGCGGTACGACCCCTGTGGAGGTGGCGTGGCGTGACTAGCAGTCAAGGTGCCCTGTTTGCTCAATAGATCCGGGGCACCTCACCATAGGCGGCATTGGTGGTACTTGCCGGGTTTTAGTGGGTAGAGTTGCGTCCACCTTTCCATTATTCGGGCGCAGTGAGTCCCACATATCCGCCTGAGGAGTCCCCCTTCCCCAGTGGGATGCTTCAGAGCATTTCCCAGCGTTAAAAAAGCTAAAAAATTTAATGAGCACGGAAAAAGCAAAGAATTCTATAAGCTGTTTATTTAATTTCGATAAACAGCTAAATTCAGATTAAATAGCTTAATTAGCTACCAGCCCTGTGGAGATATATAGCGTTATTATTTTTGTTTAACTTGCGCCAGAGGGCAAGCTTACAAAAGTTTGCACATGCACGTGCCAAGCTTTAAAGCTATTGTTTCTAAAATAATCTATATTTATAACAGTCTCAATGGTATAGTGGCAAAAATGTTCCAAAATTCCTATGCTAAAAACCCTCCTGACATCTCTCCAAATTTCTGGCGACTCGCCTTAAGAGGTGCTGTGAAATGACGATGGTGATGATGATGAAGGCGATGATAATGCTTGATTATCGTTCCTATTCTAGTCTTAACAATTAGTCGAACTATATTTATGGATGAATCAGTTGAACTATTGTGTAAGTTGATTAGGTAGGTACAAAGACACCACCATGGTTCAGGCCTTGTCGTGGCGATGGGGCTCAGTAACCTAGGGTGAGCCGTTGCACCTTGGGCGAAGCTAATTGGGCCAAGGGGGCTCTTTGTACGTTGGGAGGGGTTGTTCTGTGGTGCGAGACAACCTCTCTGTGGAGGTGGCGTCGGTCCCTTGCGGGACTGATAAGCCGTCTAGTTGCCCTGTTTGTTTACTAGATCCGGGGCACCTCACCAAAGGCGGCATTGGTGGCACTCCCCGGGTTTTAGTGGGTAGAGCTGCGTCCACTTACCAGCTGTCGGACGCAGCGAGTCCCACATACCCGCGTGGGGAGGCCCACTCTCCCGCGGGATGTCTCAGAGCATTTCCCGGCGTTAAAGAAAAAAAAAAGAAAAAAAAGTAGGTACGAAGACAATAATGCAAATATATTCATGTGCGGTGTGCATGAACAAAATTAAATACTTTAATATCTGCCTAGCTTCTGTACCCCAATATGTAGGCCCTAAAATAAAAAAAAATAAAAAAACTTTCCTCTAAGTGAATAAAATTAGGCTACTAAGAGCAGAAAAGAATTTTTCCGATTAGTTCCAAAGTCGCTTTCATAGAAACAGACTCGTTGAGTTTGAGAATTTGCAGCCGTATGGTATTTATTTTTAAGTCTATTTTCCACAAAAAAAGCTTAGCCCGCATTAACGCTGTATCCGAATTGATGAAAATTATTTTTATAGCTAATGTCCCTTAATGTTAACGTAGCATTGGAACGCTGAAAGAATATTTAAAATCTGTCGAGAGGTTTATGTGTTAAACCGTAACAAACAAACAAAAATATTAATTCTTCTTTATAATATTAGTAGGCGTACAAACAGACGGAACACTGACACACTTTAGCCCCATACTGTGTTGTGACATTTCAGACTCTTGGGAATCAAACTAGATTGTGTCACGATTGTGCAAGGGCTCTCTTCTTAGTCCAACCCACATGTGGTTAGGTATTGAATAACATTACGTTATCATTTGACATGTAAATTTATTAGCTCAGTTAAGGCGTAGCTCCACCACGACTAACGTAGAGGTATGTGTGTTAAAATATCAATTACAAGAAAATATCAATAAATGCGTAGCGTGTCTGTGGGTTGCAGTGGAAACGATCACATTGGCTTATTTTCTCGCAAAGCGAAACTTGAAAGACGTGCCGCGGTAGAGCCGCGCCCTTATTGTCAGAGAAATAATAGTTTCGAATTATTTGTTGGTACGAAATCAGCGAAATTCAGATAATAATGATTTCAAAACGTTGTATTCATTTAAAATGTTCTAAACATTCATGCAAGCTTAAAAAACATTGGATTATAGTATAGTAAGGTCAGCCGAACCTTTTGAAACGTTTTTCAATGGTTAATGTCGCTTGAAACGGGTAAGTTTTAAGGCAATTACTGATATTATCACATGATTTCCGCAAAACATTATCAGTGTTAATGTATCGAAAATTAAAAAAAAAAAACTAAGTTAATACATACAAGAAATAAGAATTCATAATTAATAAAAATACTACACATTAAATGCACGGCATGCTCTTTGCTGTTTTGCCATTTGTGATAAAATTTACGGCCATTCGCATCAGTGAATGGCCGTGTAAATAATAATAATGTAAAACGTGTTATACGTTTTACATAAAAAATAAAGAACGTACACACTTTTATAAGTTTAGAAAAACGTGACTATTTCTGTGAAGTCATAAATAAAGTTCTAGTTTTATACTTACGTTTAACTTAAACATATCGGCATCAATACATGCCTCTCTCGACGTCACGACGCGGGCTATGTAACTAATTACACTGTCAGTCCTCTAAGAGCCATGTTGGAATGTTCTAGCTATACCTAGAGAGCTTGAAACTTGTTATGGTACAACTAATCTATCCTCAGACACTTGTAGTTTTCATTTCATTTAGAATCCCTCTATCCACTCTAAAATACCCTCATCTGACATAAAGACTCGTGAGAGATAGATAGGTGCGAAATAAGCTCGTTTGCTTATTCTTCTTGCGAATCTATACGTATTTATTATATTCGTATTCTTAATCGCCTTGTTTGGGACATTTTCTGTTGCTAACTGAACTTTATATAATAAAAAGTGGAACTTCTTTGAATGCTTCCATTCTGATGAAATTGTATTAAATTAATAATATTATGACATTGACGCATATATAGCCTACTTTAAGGCCTCTATCTTAAAGCTTAGCGATAAAACTGAAGAACGTTTCTGTTTGTGTCAGGGCAATAATTAAGACGTATTTTCTACATAATATTATACATAAAAAGTTCCTCGCCTACTTTCAACATGTAGGGCAACATGTTGTGCAACATGTCGCGTGCCAAACGTTGTCTAGTGGAAACGCGGCTTTAGTTATTCGCCTCAACATTAATACTAACATTTATTTGTCCAAGGTTGGTCACGACTGGGGCTACTACACGATGGTCACGGACCTGCCCAAGTACTCCCACGACGTGCTCAAGTTCAACATAGCTACCACCGGTACTCTGACCGCGCTACCATACATCGCCATGTGGCTGAGCTCATTCCTCTTCGGCTTCGTGTGTGATTTGTGCATCAAGAAAGGTTGGCACACGATCAAAACTGGAAGAATCATACACACCACTATTGGTATGTACCAATTGAATTATATTAAAAAACTTAATAGTTTTTGTTACAGTTAAGTAATCTTAACTGTAAAAAAAAAACTAACTAATAACTATATATAAAAAAAAACTAATTAAGTCGATAATAATTTACCGTGATATTTGAATCAATAACATGATTAGCTAATCAGATTTGATAAACCACAAGCTTTTGGAAAAGGACACCGATTCCAACGAAGAATTATCCGGGATGATTAATAAAAAATGGGTGTTATTTAAATGGTTAGCTTAGTATTCGTATTTTTGTGAGCAGAAAAATATAATCTGTGAGCAGAAATTGCTAATTGATCAGCAACTCATGGCCAGCAAACATTTCAAAATCAATCAGCAATTTATGTCATTCTAGACGGCTGTAATTATTATTGTATAGCTTATTAATTTTATAAGCTGCAATGAGCTGCTCCTGTTTAATAAAATTATGGTAAGCACTTAGAGGGTAAGCAAAAAAATTCATTTTGTGCTGCATATAAAAGTAGCAAAAATAGGTACTTTACTTGTCATGCGCAAAATGGAAGATTGGAAGATTATTTAAATTATTTACTCTCTGAGTGGATGTGTTTAAGTATGTATTAATTATAGAAGTAAAAGATTATTTTTATTTTTGTAAATATAATTGAGATAAATCAAAAAATATAAAACAATTAAGCTATATCTTTATTCTTATAATTAAATTATAATCGAGATCGAATTTATAAAAGCAAATTCTTGTGCAATGAGATTCGAAATTAAATAATAAACTGTTTTATTATCATTATCATCATCATCATTAGCCTCTATCCGTCCACTGCTGAACACAAACCTCTTTAAAACACTTTGTACCATTGCAATTTGACTGCTAATAATCACCGATTACATTACGTTGCCGATTTTTTAACAAAAACGCATTCCGATTATTTATTTTGCTCACCATGTTTTAAATATGCATACCAATCAAATACACTGCTTATAGACATGTTTTCTCTGCTGATCAATCATGAAATCTTGCTGATCAAGTAGTTATTTTGCGGACTGAATGTTTATCATGCAAACTCATGTTATTGTAAGCTGCCTATTTAAGATTTAATTTTTGACCATTATCAAAATTATTTGCGGAACAAGGATTGCTGCCAGATTTTTTTAATGCAAACTAAATCTTTGTACCTATGCTGACCAAATTATTTAAAGTCTGTTTTTTGTGGCTCACCAAATTTTATTATTGCTAAACATTTAATTACTTCTCATAAAAAATCCTAATTTATATAAAGATGATAGCTAAGAGCAAGTTTTTTTTATATTAGTTGGATACCTAGGCAAACTGGAAGATGAGCCACATGATGGTAAGTGGTCAAAAACCAGGCATATACTGTGCATGCTTGATTTTATCATGTCGTAGTATGATTAAAGATACAGTTAACATTTTTGGCGTAGATCGGACTAATTAAATTATCGATGAATTTGGGTTAGGAAATTTGGGTAGGTTCTTCGAGCTTTGTGAACTTTGGACGTATAACTCCTCAATTCTCTCGTGATTACGGTTGCCATAGCGTATAAAGTTGCTGTAACTTAACGTACTTGAAACGTCAGAAATGTAAGAAAAATTGTAACCCCTCATAAAAAATTAAATATTGTTTTTTAATTATATTGTGTAGCATTCGCGTAAACATATTTTTACCTTCATCATAATTGAAAAACAAAACCTTAAAACAAATAGCCTATAATGCTTTTTCTACAATTGGTCTATTCATTGTAATTTTTTTTTCAAATTAGCTGAGAGTCTTAAAGAGAATCACGTCCAATACAAGCAGCGCCCCGCGGTTTCACCCACGTACTTCCTAATTCCATGGGAGTACATAATTATATAAATTGTATTATTAAAATCCATTCAGAAGTTTTAGCGTTAAAGAGTTTCGCGTTTATAATCTTAAGCAGGCAGTAAGACTACTAGGATTTGTATAACTGAAATAGGCATAAAACTAGCAGTAAACCGAAGATTAATAGTTATGATATTAATAATATTGATGACATTAATAATATTGATGATATTCATAATATTGATGATGTTGATAATATTCATGACGTTGATAAAATTCGTATATCTTATTATTTATTCTAGCCGCCACTGGACCAGCCATTTGCATTATCTTGGCATCATACGCCGGGTGTGACAGAATAGCCGCCATGGTCTACTTCATTTTGTCAATGGCCCTCATGGGTGGTTTCTACAGTGGAATGAAGGTGAGTTTCAAAAAATATCTCGTCCAAGCCGGTCTGCTCCAAGTCCAAGATTAGTCATCTTATGGAAAGAAACAGATTATTTAGTTTTATTATAATAGTATAGATTTCAATATTTTCCACTAAAGCTCCATAAATGTTTTTCAAAGTAAAACTAATTTCAAGTAAATAAAAATATTTAGCTAATTGTCATTGTTAGAGCAGTTTATAAAATAACTAGGCATTTCATACTCGCCTAAGTAAGTACATAACAATAAACGATAGAAAACATACAATTTGTAGACAAGCTTAACATTGTATACAATCACTAGATATTTTACATAATGCTTTAATTATAGACTTTAACCGTAACATTCAAAAGGTAATAGTGTAAACACAAAGATTTGGTAAGCATGAGCTTATCCCATGAGTTCTTGGGTCTACTTAGGAACTCCGTAACTTTGTAGAGCAGATTTCCTATTTATTATTCACCAACCCAAGCCACTCATTATAAACGTACCGCACTTTCAGGTTAATGCCTTGGATCTATCGCCGAACTACGCCGGATCGTTAACTTCGCTTGTGAACACAACATCTACTTTCGCGGGAATCATAACTCCGTATCTTATTGGCTTGTTGACTCCTGATGTAAGTACTTTTTTTGATTTTATTAATTTGTCATAAACACACATTTTTGGTGAGCGACGATGGCCTAGTGGGTATGTCTCTGGAGTGAGAGCCGAAAGGTCCGGGTTCGATCCTGACCCCCCTAGTGATGCCTAGAAATGGGTTTTTATACATTTCTACCTGCACCTGACCATCGCTTGCTCACCGGTGAAGGCAACATCGTGAGGAAACCTGCATGCCTGATGAGATTAAAAGTCTTTGAAGATGTGTGAAGTTCATCAACCCGCATTGGGCCAGCGCATCGGTGAACTATGGCCCAAAACCCTCCTCGCTTGATTTCGAGGAGGAGACCCGTGCCCAGCAGTTGGACATATAAGGGTTGATATTGTTATTTATTATTTTAAATACACATTTTTGGCACACAAACGAGAGGCATGAAAAAATACGACTCTTTTTACACGGTGGATGTCACTATCGCTTACCACCAGGTGAACTGACTGTCCGCTTGCCCCTATTATATAAAAAAAAAAAAATACTTAGTTTATCCAGTACCTACAAAGATAAATATTAATAGGGGTAGGAGTAAGCAGCTCCAGCTCTCAGCACAAGAGATTTTTTTCATTATTATTATTATATGTATGATTTTTTATAGCAATTAACAAGGGCGGATATAATAATTTTATGGCCAAGTTCTACAGACTGTATAAATATACCACTGCTTTATAATAATCAAAAAGCAATATTTTTAAGGTTTTAAATAACGAATGCTGTAAATATTATCTTTTGTCCTTTGTGGAGTTATTGAATATTATATAACTGTTATTTTAGAAAATAAATATTGTTATCAAATGTAAATTTCTTAAACTTTCTATATCATCATTTTGCGTAAGAGTTTTGGTGAAACATTTACTTGACTGAATCATTTAGCCAACATTTATGAATTTTGATTGAACGTTCCCATATTATGCACTAGGCATATCGTATTATATTCAATATTCAGTAAAATCATTACTACAAGTCTAAACTAGTATGAATCAAATTCAACAAAATAAAGATAGTAATTTTTGATGTTAGAACAGTCAAATTTGTGTATAAATAAAGCGTGTAAAAAAAGCACGAGCAAGAGATACCCCGGCACTACCGGGGTGGTACCTCTCACTCACATAACATCATATAATGAGCGGTTAGTGAGTTTCCGGTGGCCCATTGGGGGGTTAGGGAAAAGGAGGGCAACGCATCTGCATATTCTTTGGTTGTGCGGATGTGTTTGGGCGTCGGTAGTCGCCAAACGGCTTCGACTGCTCATTGCCCAACTATGCCATAAAAAAAGCAAGGACGTGAAAATTAATAAAATAACTAATTTCCACATGTTTGCTTCATATATTTCACAACACTTAGAGCTTGACACAACAATACTTCAACGCGCGATTTTTTTTAAATTCTGTAGCACATTAAAATTAAAGAACGTTGATAATAAAAAAAAATTTGAACGCAAATTGAACGCGAAGCCGTGCGATTTATTTCCGCGCGAATAAAAATCTCGCGGATAAATATATCGCTGTGCGGACAGGCCCTTATACGAACAGGAAAATAAAAACATAAATATGTTTTTCATAATCCATAATTATATTTATATTATTCTTGTATATCCGGCATTTATATTTTTGTATCCTTTTCTCGAAGCAGTACTGCAGGCCATTTAATTTTTCAACCCTATTTTTTTCAGTCAACACTAGCGCAATGGCGGGTAGCGTTTTGGGTGTGCTTTGCTGTGCTGGTCGGTACCAACGTGGTGTACTGTATCTGGGCGGATGGAGAACAGCAGTGGTGGGATGACGTGCGGAAATTCGGTTATCCCACCAACTGGAAACACGGCTCCTTGATCAACGAGGAGAATATTGAACAGCCAGAATCCGTTCAGCTGGCAAGCAAGAAAATGAACGAAGATGTATATTGACCTGTAATGTTCAAATTATATATAGGTACTACTATTATATAGGGCAATGCACGTTACATTTAACACAAAACTTATTATATTCCCATTCTCAAAAAAATATCTAGAATTTTCTAGAGACGGAGCCTGTATTTCAAGGCCTCCAAAAAACTCTGCCTAGTGAAATAATGATGCCCTGGTTGTTGTTGAATGCTGCTAGTTCAAATGTATTTCAATAAGAATCAGACTCATAAATGAATCTTTATTACTAATGTATTAAATAGTTCCTTATCCATATTTCTTTAGTCTTTCTATGCATCTGCAGTCCAATGAGTAAATCCAATCCTTGCAATACCAAGTATGGTAGTGCAAGCATGGATTTAAGAAAAAAAAAAGATTCCGACGAATTGATAACCTACTCCTTTTTGAAGTCGGTTAAAAATATTGTTCGAAGAGATGCAAATAATTAAATTCCACTTAATAGAAAATGCAATTAAATAATGAAAAATTAAAATTACTTAAAATAAATGAAAAAGATACTCATTAAAACTATAATTTCAACTTTTTAAAAGTTTTATATTTTTATTATTTTCAAACTACACAAACAACAAACTCATACACTTATTTAAAAGGCCAGCAAAGTATATTATGAAGATATTTACTTATAAGGTATTCAATTGATTCATAGTTACTAAAGCTAGGTTCATAGCCGGTGGCTTAATAATCAATGAAGCTAGACCGGAATCCATTGTTAGAACATGGCATGGCATGTCACGACGAGACTGACAAGACGGGGACCAAGCCATTAATGTAACATCAGTTTATGGCAATGGTTTAAGGCTTGATATTGTTCACGCTTTCATTAAGAGGCAGAATCAATACGCTATACTGATTAAAGTTCCAACCATCCACCACCATATTCGATATTATATGTTTATTTGCACTATTTTACGAACCACGTAGTATATATCACCAAAGATCTTCATCAGAACATAACCAAATTGGGAAGCCGTGTTTAGGTAGACGAAATGTTGGTCGTCTCAGGATAGGCAACACATAAATGAGTTGCCTGGGCTCGTTCCTGGTAAACTTGTTTATGTTCATGGGCGACGTCGACCACTTACCAAAAGAAAAAGGCCATCAACCAGTGTGAAGACGATTTCCTTGCTGTGGCTGGTCCGTGTTGAATGCTGTATATAGTATACTAGCTGATGTCCGCGACTTCGTCTGCACGCGATTAGATTTTGGACAATTTTCAGAATATATTTATAAATTAGCCTATGTATAGTTCTTATGTATAAGCTATGTTATTGTAAAGTTTCATTAAAATACATTGAGTAGTTTTTGTGTGAAAGAGTAACAAATATGGACGTATAAACTTTCGCGTTTATAATATTAGTTTGTGTGAGTAAATATGTACAAAGCACTCTCTTTCTCACAAATAAACCACTCACTTAATACGGTTAAAAGGCTTGCAACGCACCTGTAAACTCTGCAATGGGTGTATATGGATATTATAGTGCAAACAAACATATAATTTTGTGTCATATGTTATAACTTAATGTGTGTCATATGTTATAACTTATTGTGTGTCATATGTTATAACTTATTGTGTGTCATATGTTATAACTTATTGTGTGTCATATGTTATAACTTATTGTGTGTCATATGTTATAACTTATTGTGTGTCATATGTTATAACTTATTGTGTGTCATATGTTATAACTTAATGTGTGTCATATGTTATAACTTATTGTGTGTCATATGTTATAACTTATTGTTTGTCATATGTTATAACGTATTGTGTGTCATCGACTTTATCAGCAATCGCCTGATTTCAATAACTGTCTGTCAACAACAAATCAACAATATTTATTTATTTATATATAATATATACAATCAATTAGAATTATAGCTGGGAATTGTACAGACATTAACCTAAAATGTCTTTATCTTAACTGACATGACATTTTAAATATAATATGGCGATATTTAATTATTGGAAACGGGATTTTTGCAGTGTTTGTCACTTTTGTTTCGCGGAGCTCGATATTTCGACATTATCTACGAATGTCTTGTTCACGCACACTTGAGTCTCGTGATAATGTCGAAATTGAGCTCCGAAAAATACTGAAAAGCAATGCAAATATTCCGTTTTCAATAGTTTAAAAAGTAAAAATACTATTGTTAATTTAAAATCTTCTATGACATTATACATATTTAGAACGATTTGTTATTTGTGCTAGTTAATATAAAATATTACAATAATGTACATGTAATGTATAAAAATATTACTAAGTATAAATATAATTTAAGAATGAGTGCCATCTTTAATTTAGTTGACTTTTGTATGTATTTTTGCATGAATAATATCATGAATATTGATTAAATTGTTTATTATAACATGTCCTTGCTTATACTTCATTCTTATAACTATATATTATATTCTATACAATATATTATCTTATATATATATATATATATATATATATATATATATATATATATATCTTATAATACCTTCAAAATAAGAAAATTGGTGAAGTTAGGGTTCCGCACCCAAAGGGTAAAACGGGAACCCTATAAGACTCCGCTGTCCATCCGTCTGTCTGTACGTCTGTCACGAGGGAGTCTCATTAACCATCAGACAGTTGAAATTGTCACAGATGATGTATTTATATTGCCGCTATAACAACAAATACTACAGAATGACATTAATAACAAAGGATTTAAAGAACGTTTGTTTATTGTTTGTTACCCTTACAACAAACGTGATTTTTGTTAAAGTGTCTAATGTTGTGTATATGTTATCGGCCAAACCCGATTTCAGGACAAACTAGTTTTGTCTAGGCTAAACTAATTATTCCTATACGCGATAGGATTAACTAGTATAGCTTTTTTTTTTCTTTTTTTTTTCTTTAACGCCGGGAAATGCTCTGAGGCATCCCGCGGGGGAGGGGTCTCCCCACGCGGGTATGTGGGACTCGCTGCGCCCGACAGCTGGTAAATGGACGCAGCTCTACCCACTAAAACCCGGCGAGTGCCACCAATGCCGCTTTTGGTGAGGTGCCCCGATCTAGAAAACAAACAGCTGAGGAAACCGAAGCCCTTCTCTTCCGCGGGACTGGAAGGAATGGATCCCCACCGGGGGCTGCTCTCCAGATCGGGGAGGTAAGGGTCAGGATGAGCCCCATATCAAATATCTGGAGCTCATTCTTGACGAAGGGTGGACCTTCAGCCTACATTTATCAATGTTGGGACCGAAGGTCGTAAAGGCGGCAAGTGCACTGGGCAGACTCCTCCCAAACCTCGGAGGACCCAGCGCCGCCTGGAGGCAGCTATTCTTCGGAGTCTGCCGGAGTATGGCGACGTACGGTGCACCCATCTAGGCGGGTCACCTTACCGCGAGGAATTAGGCCCAGCTGCGCCCAGCGCAGTGGTTCATCGCGGTAAGAGTGATCCGGGATACTGCGGGTTCGTCGACTAGGGCAGAGGCGTTAATGCGGAGTAAGGGGGAGGACCTGGTGCGGCAGCCGTATGGCAAAAGCCGTAAGCCGTATGGTCGTTTCTCTGCGTCCGGTCCTCGAGCGGCGGATGCGCCGTAAGCGCAAACCCCTCACCTTCCCTCTAACACAGGTGGTTGCTTTTCCGGACGGCTATAGGCTAAACTGGTTTGTCCTATTAGGTTTAAGACAAATTAGTTTGCACTAGGCAATACTAGTTAATCCTATCGCGTATATGAAGAATTAGTTTAGCCTAGGCAAAACTAGATTGTCCTGAAATCAGGTTTAGCCGGTAACATATATAATGGTACGGAACTCTTCGTGTGCGAGTCAAACACGGCACTTGGCAGGTTTTTTTTGTTGTTTAACAGAGGATAATATTAATAAAAGCAACCTCGTATACAATACCTACGATAAAAACCTTTTTATGATATTATATCATAACTTAGATATATTTAACGACTAGCTGTTGCCCGCAGCTTCGCCCGCGTTAACTTAGATTTACAGCCGTACGCGGATTGATGATGATTATTTTTATATCCTAAGTTACTATAACATCTATCATAGTTATCTTCCAGTGAAAGTCCCGTCAATAGGCCCAGCCGTTTCAGAGATTATCCGGAACAAACAGACAGACAGACAGACAAAAATTGCAAAAAAGGCTATTTTGGCATATGTACCGTGCATACATCCATATGCATTTAATAAAAAGCAGTTATTTTAATATTACAAACAGACACTTCAATTTTATTTATCTGTATAGATGTATAGATACCACAGTAATGTAGGTATTTCTCTTGCGTTGCGTGAAGATGTTAGATCACTCTGCATCTTATTCTTATATACCCGTGTTCTATGAAATTAAAATAGATGAGAATAATTTGACGTCGCATCAAAATTCAAAAATTCATCCACAACACCTTTATATCCGGAATACCATAATGGTGCGATACGACATTTCCTCATCGCACCATAACTTTATGGAAGCCAATGCCAGTCATGGCATTTCTGGACCGGACTTAGGGAGCTTTAAGAAAAGAGCATATTTGAAAGGCCAGCAACGCACCTGCTAATCCTCTCTGATAAATAATCATCATCATTCTGTTGAGTCAAGGATGATCCGTGAGGCTATTGAAATAAGGAACATCCTAATTTCTATAAAGAAGATTGCTGTCTCTTACCACCTACTTAGGATGCGTAGAGAGGACTAATAATTTTTTTATGTATCATAGCGTAGATTTGAATAACTTTGTAACGTTAGGACCTCTGGTACCTCAGTTTTCTAGTGACCATGGTTGCTGAACAGTATCCGAAACGTCGGACATTTAAAAACTTAACAAACCGCGATAAAACCCGCAACAAACAACTGTAGCAAAGCTATAAATAGTTTCAGCGTATTTACCAACCAACCTAGGAAATGTAGGGCGATGTCACATGTATTATGATAAAACAGCAAGCTATTCCAGTGGTAAGTATAAATTATTTATGATATCTTGACGAATTCTCCAATCTTATATTCATGCATTATTTAACTCAGTAAGACTGTAGTTCCACAAATATGGTTGGGAATATTTACAAAGTATATAAACTATGTAAATAATACAATCGGCAAATCTAATCTCTAATATATAAAATTCTTGTGTCACGGTGTTTGTAATTAAACTCCTCCGAAACAGCTCGATCAATTCTCATGAAATTTTGTGTGCATATCGGGTAGGTCTGAGAATCGGTCAACATCTATTTTTCATCCCCCTAAATGTTAAGGGTGATCCACCTCTCAAATTTTAAAAGTTAACGCGGGCGAAGCTGTGGGCAACAGCTAGTATCTTTAGGATATTATAAAGTAATATTAGCATGTATGTATGTATGTATTCGCACTCTCTAAATTTTTTAGAGAGTTATCCATACCTTGAATTTCTGCGGTAGTTCTGATAGCCTCTATAGTGATAGAGGCTATCAGATTACATAATATTATTATGATATTATAGTGAGAGAGGCTATCAGTACATACCACATACAGTAGTATGTACTTTATCTTTTATCATATTTGGAAAGAAACTGATGCAACTTGATGGCAAGTTGCATGTTTGCCAGTTTACCTAAATGATCAGTCCATTGACATCATCGAGCATATAACCGGATAGAGTAGTGATGTGAGGCATACAATTACGAAACTGGTCAGTGATTTGTCACTGACGTACTAGTAATTGAACCATCCAGTGATCTGTGTGCACATCCCAATGGCCAATCATCAATCAATGGCCATCAGTGGGCCATTCAGAGCACAAATTTGGCAGAATTTGTCTTCGTACAAAACACAGGGCTGGCACGACCGGGGTGGTACCTCTCGCTCACATAACACAGCTACGACAGCTATGCTGTCGCGTTTCATGTGGTTCGTGAGTTTCTGGTGGCATAGGGAAAAGGAGGGCAACGAATTTGCATAATCTCTGGTTGTGAGGATGTGTATGGGCGTCGATAGTCGCCAAAAGGCTTCGACTGCTCGTTTGTCCTATGCTATATAAAAAAACATTACGTTACCGCTCTATTCCTGCTATATGCTCGATGGTTGACACTAACGAGTTTAACTAGATTAGGCAACTCATTCGTGTGTTGCCTATCCTATAGACATAGTCTCTGTACCAGTCATTACACCTCCTCTCCCACCCTTCTCTCTAAAGCACATTAAATCTGTACACGGATGAAAGAAGCAGTATGGTACCACCGTCCCCACCATGGTTCAGGCCTAGACGTGGCGGTGGGTTCAGTAGCCTAAGGTATGCCCAGCATCAAGCTAATTGAGCCGAGGGAGCTCTCTTATAAGAAGAGAGGACAAAAGAGCGGGGGGCAAGGGACGAGGATGGGAACCTCACCCCATTGTACTGTCCCGACGTTGGCAGGGGTTGTTCTGTGGTGCGGAAACAACCCCTCTGTGGAGGTGACGTCGTTCCCCTGAGAGGCTAACTAGCCGTCGAGGTGCCCTGATTGCTCATTAGATCCGAGGCACCTCACCAAGGGCGGCATTGATGGTGGCACTCGCCAGGTTTTTGTGGGTAGAGCTGCGTCCACTTACCACCTTTCGGGCGCAGCGAGTCCCACATATCCGCCTGGGGAGACTCACTCCCCCGCGGTATGCCTCAGAGCATTTCCCGGCGTTAAGGAAAAAAAAGGATGGTACCACTATGCAGACGAGAGCGATGTTTTTCGATTACGGGCGAGATTGAATGTCTTACGTCCAAGATATGCCACGCAGGAGTGAATTGATTCCCAGAACGTAATGAATAAGCAAAGCTGGTCACTTACCATCGGTCGATAGGTTTGGCAGTTTGCCTATTCAACTAACGTAAAAAAAGTTTTCTACTACATTTTTACTCTCTTATTCGGTAATTTTTTCATGTATTTTGATTTTTACATAAAAAAAGACCACTTACCATCATGTAGCTCGTCTGTCCGTTTGCACATCCAACCAACATTAAAAAATGGTAGCAACAAAAGCTAAACCATTATCATTTGAAATAGAGTTTTGGGGACCGATACAATAACAATAACTGTTCTAGAGGAGTCTACGGCTGATAAAATCCACTTTTGCATCTACGTATATGATGCAATTAGTTATAAAAATCATTCGAAGGTTCCAAAAATATTGCTCACCGAATAATTCTAAGGGTCACAAACGTAATAGCGTATGCACGAAATTATAGTAATATGTTCAAATTTTCGATAGAAAACTCAAAACAGTCAGCATGCTAGAAAAAATATTTTTAAAGTTTCAAGCAATTGGCGTTGAAGGTGATGTACTTATAAGTGGCTCTAAAGTTGTCATTTACTTCTCCAACTGACGAGGATTTGAAAAATGGATTGCGTCCTGTCTTCACAATTGTGATGGATTAAGGAATGAATTTAAGCTATCCTGAATATAGACCTCCCTCAATGAACGCCAAGACGCCCGATCTCTCGCCACTTGCATCCAACACGGACCAGAGATCGTCCCACCTGGTTAATGGCCTACCAACACTTCGTCTACGTAAACGTGGCCTCAACTCTTAAACCTTATTGCCCCATCGGCCATCCGTTCTTCTGAGTGATTAATGAATTTAAGGATATAACAATTTGGGATAGGATATCGGTAGAGCTCTGTTACAATCCTGCTCTCATGCTGAACAGGACTTCCTCTCCCAAAACTCTTGAATTTATAACTTTATTCATTTACTAGATATTTATGAGTTATTTTCAGGTATATTACATAATTAAAACAGTTTCATTATTACTAACATAGTTTTAAGTAGTGTAGTAGATACAGACGTCTGACATTTGGACACTCTGTATATTCGAGATATTTTATTAGGTAGGTACTATAAAAATTGAGATTATAAAGTATTTTACCTCTGTTTTCATAACGATATGATTTTTTTTTATTGTTATTTCAGACATTCTGTAGTGTTACTAAAATCATCTAAAACCGACAAAATATAATAATCATTCTGTATTTTTACTTGATACTACCTCCGTATATAAATATTTAGTCTAATTATAGATAACAATAAACCTAGATAATAATCTGACACATCTTTATTTGATATTTCTTGTTTTCCGATTTCTAATTACATAAGCGAGTAAACATAAGATTGTAAACGTTGTAACGATTTCATTAAACGAACACGAGAATCATTACATAGTTAAAATGTATGTATTTAAAAAAAATTTATATTAAATGTTCATATTTTTCAACACAAGATGGCGGAACTAAAAAAAATACGGAGTGAACATTTGTTAACATCAGCAACGATAGTGTCATCAGAAAAGAGTTTTGTTGCGACATTGCGTTCTTGTAAGTTTAATATTTTAAGTGATCGAAAAAAAATATAATCTGTACGGTCTATGTTTTCTCTCGATAATATTCCAAACGAGTGTAAAACTACATCACCATCATCATCATGAACCTTTATAATATTAAGTCCCACTGCTACCGCTGGTGTTGCTGAGCGAAGCTGGGAAGGCCTTGGAGAGAATAGTGGCCTCCCGGCTCGTTCAACACCTGGAGGAGGGCCCGGGACCGGGACTCTCAGAGTCCCAATTTGGGTTCCGGGTACGCCGGTCGACCGTCGACCCTCAAACGCCTTCGGGCGGTGACGGGTGAGGCGGAACACAGAGGGGAGGTGGTGGTCGCGGTGTCTTTGGACATCGCGAACGCCTTCAACAGCCTCCCTCACAGTGTGATACGGGAGGCACTGAATTTCTTCGGAGTGCCCCCGTATCTAAGGAGGCTGTTGGAGGCGTACCTCTCCGAGAGGAGGGTAGCCTGCGAGAACCGGTGTGGGTCCGTAGAGTGGTGGCCAGACGGGTGCGGTGTTCTACAGGGATCGGTTCTCGGTCCGATCCTGTGGGACATCGGCTACGACTGGGTCCTGCGAGGCCGCCTTCTCCCCGGGATGGGTGTCATATGCTACGCAGATGACACCCTCGTGTATGCCCGGGGACGAGGCCATAAGGAGGCGGCGCGGCTGGCCGAGGTCGGGATCGACCTCGTGATCAGTCGCATAGAGAGGTTAGGGCTTCGCGTCAGACCTGAGAAGACCGAAGCCCTTTTCTACCGCGGGACCGGGCGGAAAGGACCCCCACCGGGGGCTGCCCTCCAGGTCGGAGGGGTGAGAGTCAGGATGAGCCCCCATATCAAATATCTGCCCACAAAATTCGGCCCACATTTCTCCATGTTGGGATCGAAGGTCGTGAAGGCGGCAAGTGCACTGGGCAAGACTCCTCTCGAACCTCGGAGGACCCAGCGCCGCCTGCAGGCAGCTATACTCCGGAGTCTGCCGTAGTATGGCGACGTACGGTGCACCCATCTGCGCGGATCACCTTACCGGGAGGAATAAGGCCCGGCTGCGGTCGGCGCAGCGGGTCATCGCGGTAAGAGTAATCCGGGGATACCGTACGGTTTCGTGGGCAGCAGCCACTGCCCTGGCCGGTGACCCCCCGTGGGAGCTCGTAGCAGATCGTTCTTGCCGAGATGCACTCCTATGTGGTGGTGTCTCGGTGAGAGCCTTACGCTGGACGGGATCCTGCGGGTTCGCCGACTAGGGCAAGAGGCGTTAATGCGTAGGTGGGGGGAGGACCTGGCGCAGCAGCCGTATTGCAAAAACCTGATGGTTGCTCTGCGTCCGGTCCTTGAGCGGTGGATGCGCCGTAAGCGCAAACCCCTCACCTTCCGTCTGACACAGGTGCTCACCGGACATGGTTGCTTTGGTGAGTACCTGTGCCGGACGGCCCGCAGGGAGCCGTTGACAGTGTGTCACGATTGTGGCGCGGCGGTGGACTCGGCCCAGCACACCCTCGAGATGTGCCCGAGATGGGCGGCGCTGCGTCATGATCTGACATCGGTCATCGGAGGGGACTTGTCTCTGCCGAGCGTCATCAACGCGATGCTCGGTGACGACGAGTCCTGGACGGCGATGGTCTCCTCCTGCGAGACATGGGAACCTGGGTCTGTATGGCACGACGTCGTCGGGACTGCTTAGTAACGGCCGGGCAGTCCCCCATTATCAGAAGTAGTCTGGTCTTCGCCGGGGCCAGCCTGTCGCTGAGGTGATCCTGTTTGTTGCCTGCATATCCGGGACCCTCAAGAAGCGGCTGAAGGCGCTCGCAGTGGTTTTAGTTAGGGTGGGCACTCCCAGGTGCGAGTCCCACATTGGGTCAGGATCTACCCAAAGATCCTGGCTGCATCCATAAGAATTTCCCTGCGAAAAAAAAAAAAAAAATGTCCCACTGCTGGGCATCTAGGATCTTCTCCTAGAAATCAGGTGCAGAGGGTTCACCTTCACCTATGCACTGGCCCAATACGGATTGTTAAATCATTTAATGACTTATTGAACTCAAAATTAAATACAACACAATCTTCGATAATTATAAATTTATAGCAACTTAACTTTACTCGAAAAACTTTTAAGTGGAAAGCCGTGTACTTCATGCTTCATCTTTCACAATCTTTACTTGTTTTTAATGATTTTAAGGTTGCATTATTCCACGAAGATATATTTTCGGAGTGCTAGGTGCGGCTGCTTGTTTCAATGCACTGGCCATGCGAATTTGTTTGAATGTGGCCATCACACAGATGGTGAAGATCAGAAAAATAGGTCGGGGACATTACGATCCCGATGCCTGTCCCAGTGACTTCGTTGATGGAAATGTAACGATTGTGGAAAATCCCGTAAGTTTCTTTACCTTGGTTGAGAATGTGTTTGATTTATCATACCGGTGGGAGGGAAGCACTGTGCCGTGCTCCCGGCTGCATTGGTACCACCATCTTGCTTGTTTCTCCCGTGAAATAGCTTTGCTGTGTTTCGGAGAGACAGGCAGTGTAATTACTGGCACCGAGACTTAACATATTATGTCTCAGGATAGGCAACACATAGATGAGTTGCCTGGGCTCGTTCCAGGTAAACTAGTTTATGTTCATGGGCGACGTCAACCACTTACCATCAGGTGGCGCGTTTGCCAGTTTGCCTATAACTAACATAAAAACTACTAACATAACCACTAACATAAAAAATAAAAAAATGAAAAAAACATATCGGTAAAATTTGGACGTAATAATCAACATGAAGTATGTATATTTCATATTTTTATTTCGTAGGTCGACTACCGATAGATGATGCTCTTTGCTTTTAATTAAGGTAAAACAAGGTAGAGCGAGCGACATGAGGTATGGGCTCAGCTTCTTGAGTGAGAGCCGAGAGGTCCGGGGTCGCTCCTGACACCCCTGTGATGCCTAGAAATGGGTTTTTCTAAATTTCTACGTGCATCTGAATAATATGAGACCATCGCTTGCCCACTGGTGGAGGAAACATCGTGAGGAAACCAGCATGCCCTATGAGATTAAAAGTCTTTGAAGGTGTGTAAAATTCACCACTCCGCATTGGGCCAGCGCATCGATGAACTATGGCCCAAAACCCTCTTCGCCTGATGTCAAGGAGGAGACCCGTGTACAGCAGTGGGACATATAAGGGTTGATAATATTATTATTATATTATAAGGTAGAGTTGATTTTTTTGTGGATTTTGTCTTATAAAACAAGTAAGCATGACTTCTAAATAGGTTGTTGAATTAGATAGTAATTAACAAATTACCAGAGAAACTTTCAAAAGAAATAATTGTTATATAGATGTTAATTTAGTTGAAGAAACTATTTCTACTTGATATTAACGTATCATTCCCTTATATAATATCACTTAATCACATTACCGACGAAGTTGTGGATCTAAGTTAGAAACTACTTATATCTTTAAGAAGTTACAATCTCTTAGAGCCCATTTGGTTTCTCAAGTTTATAATTTTCATTTAAGTATGCATCATTCGATTGGGATGAAAAAACACAAGGCCTTATATTAAGTGGCTTTTATTATGGATATATAACAACTCAAGTATATGGTGCTTATTTGTCCGAGAAGTATGGTGCCAAATGGACGATTGGACTCGGTTTGTTGAGCACATCGTTATTTACGTTGCTGACTCCAATTGTCATTCGTACTGGAGGAGCAACGGGGCTGTTTATTCTTCGTGTTCTAGAAGGAATGGGTGAGGTAAGGTTATCAATAGCATGATCTTTATCGATATATTGATATATTGATTTAAATACAATTTAAAGCCAATATTTGAAAAGTATGTTAAGCAGTTGGTTATTAATAATTAAGAACATTCATTTTAATTTGGCTTAAGCACTGATAATGCATATAAAGAAAGATATTTATGATAAATAAATAAATAGGCTTTAGTATGTCAGATTCAAACGCCCTCGTGGTGTGCCCGAGATGGGCGGCGTTGCGTTATGATCTGACATCGGTCATCAGAGGGGACTTGTCTCTGCCGAGTGTCATCACCGCGATGCTCGGTGACGACGAGTCCTGGACGGCGATGGTTTCCTTCTGCGAGGCAGTAATGTCCCAGAAGGAGGCCGACGAACGGGTGAGAGAGGAGGCCGCCGACGAGGCCTCCCCCCGTGGGCGACGAACGGGGGTGCGCAGGAGGCGCTACTTAATGCGCCTCCAGTAACGCCCCTGTGCTCGTGTCGGATTCAGGATGGGAACCTGGGCCCAGTATGATACGACGTCGCGGGGACTGCCTAAGCAGCCTGGTAGTCCCCCCCTTAAGAGGAGTAGTCTGGCCTTCGCCGGGGCCAGCCAGTCGCTGAGGTGATCCTGTTGAATGCCTATCCGGGACCCTCATAATGCGGCTGATGGCACTCGCAGTGGTTTTAGTTTACGGGTAGGGCACTCCCAGGTGCGAGTCCCACATAGGGTCAGGATCTACCCGAGATCCTGGCTATATGCGTAAAAAGCATTTCCCTGCGATAACAAAAAAAAAAGAGTCATACGCCTTTGAGCGGTGATGCTACTAATATTATTCGATTGTATTTCCAAGTCTATTATAATGAAACTACTTTCATGGATTTTTTGCACACTATTAGGATAATTACATACCCGAATGTTTTGCATACTTATATGCGATTATGGTCACAAAAGGATTAAGGACTTCCCGGACTTAGTGGGTGTTCTAGGATAGTAAATTATTCCGTTATATCATATACCGTACAAAATGTATTGTTTCTACTTTGATTTCTTTTAGGGCCCCACTATGCCAAGTTTAATGGTGATGTTAGCTCGATGGGCCCCACCTCATGAACGCGCTCTTTTATCGTCCATAGTCTTCGGAGGAGGCCAATCGGGCAACATATACGGTTCGTTTGTGTCTGGGATTTTATTATCCAATGGCGGAGACTGGTCTTACGTATTTTATTTCTTCGGTGCTTCTGGAATTATGTGGTTTGTTTTTTGGGTAAGTGTAAATATGTGTTCATACTCCACGTGTCTCATTATCTTCATCATTATGAACCATTTCTAGTAGATTGCCCCTTTCGATGAATCATATGGTTAGTTGTAACTAAACTTCACAAAAATAAAAAATCGTAGGTAATAACACCTACAACTTTTTATTCTCAGCTAATAAGCAAGTAGTTTTATATCCCAATTCAGTTGTTCAGATAGTTGAATATGATTCGCAGACTCAGAATTTTTAATTAATTCAAATATTAGTTGACCTCTTAGAGTATACATAATTTATAGAGTATATACAATACATATTTGTTTTTATGTTAAAATGATGAAATATGGGAGTGCCAATTTGTAAGAATGATTCCTGGAAGCAAAATAAAAGAAAGCAATAATATTTCTGTTTTAGCGTTCATTAGGTGGTGCCTGTGTTCAACAGATGATGGTTAGAGACTGATGGTAATGACGATGATGATGATGAATATCCTAATTTAAAATATAGATATTTTTGACGTGACAACGTCTTATAATTCGATGGAGCCGGCTGCAAGAACGAAAAAACATGCCTCCTGATGATAGTCACGCATGCGGCGTTACCTCGCTCTGAGGCGTTCCATTTTCTTATGACGTTGTCACGTTCAACTATCGTCAGTAAACCCACTTTACAGACAACGCATGGAACGTCACTCTCACAGCACTTTACCATAGGTAAAATATATCAATATAACGCATCCGCTTACGATCGGCACAATGAAGCGGCGTGACAATAGCACTCTATATATTATGTATATTCTAAGGTTGACCTAGTTAAATTATTTCGATTGCAGGTCTTCTTATGCTATAGTGAACCTGAATCTCATCCGTATATCTCCGAGACAGAATTACAGTACCTCAAAAGTACAGTTACTAGAGCTGAGAGTAAAACAAGAGACCCAGTGCCGTGGAAGGCCATTTTTCTTTCAGCACCAGCCTGGGCGTTGTTAGCAGCCAATGTAAGTTTGTAAAACTTCATACGTACTGTTATATACTGATCCTGTATATAATAGTTCTAATCCCGATATTGCACTTCCTTATGATATATAATAATATAATCCCCACAAACAGTCAGTCAATTAGTCTATTCCTAACTCAGATCCGCGCGCGACATTTTTTTTTTGTCGCAGTGGAAATGCTTTGCGCATTCACTCGGGGATGGGTTGTCCCCGGGGAAGTGTGGGACTCCCGGCGCCACCCCAACTACCACTGCGAGCAGCCTTCAGCCGCTTAAAGGGAAGTGTCCCGGATCTGACTAACACAGAACACCCCTCGCGACCGGCCGGTTCCCTCGTAACCGAACTTCATCCTAGTATGGGGGAACTCCGACAACCTAAAGCACTCCCGCCGACGCCGGAACTTTTTTACCGGGGCAGGTACCCAACCTTACCCCGAGTCCCGTTAGACGGGAGACGGGAGGTGCGCATAGTGCCTCCTCCGCACTCTCGTCCTACGTTGACGGAGCGGGACGGATGTAGCGTTGTTCTCTCTGTCCCGCTCCGCGGCCTCCTTCTGCGAAATGACGGTTTCGCAGAAGGTGAAGGTGACAGCGCACCATACTCGAGAGCGAAAGGTCCCCTCCAAGCACAACCACGAAATTGTGACGCTGTGCGGCCCATCAATCGCACACCTCTAGGGTGTGCTGGGCCGAGTCCTCCACAGCATCGCACTCGTGGCAGGCTGGCATTGGCTCCCTCCTGGCAACCCGACACAGGTATTCACCGAAACAGCCGTGTCCGGTGAGCATCTGCGTCAAGCGGAAGGTGAGGGTTTTTTTTCGGCGGCGCATCCTCGCTGCCAGGACCGGACGCAGTGTCTCGGCCATACGTTGACCGTACGGCGACTGCGCCAGGACTTCCCCCAACCTTCGCAGCAACCAATGTTGCCCCAGCCTACGCGCGCTTGAGAGCTCCTTCCACGTCGGTGACTCGCCAAAAAGTGACCTCCTCTGTGAACAGAAGAGGCGCACCTCGGCAAGCACCAACGCCACGACTTCCCATGGCTTCCAGCCAGAGCAGTGGCTGCCAGCTAGGAGACCGTACGGTAGCCCCTGATCACCCTTACTGCTATGACCCGCTGCATACTCCGCAGCAGGGCCTTGTTCCTAGCAGTATGGGAGTCCGCCCAGATTGGGGCTCCGTACGTGGCTATACTCCGGCAGACTCCGGAGTATAGCCGCCTGCAGGCTTCGCTGGGCCCTCCTATGTTAGGAAGGAGTCGGCCCAGCGCTGACGCCACCCTTATAACCTTAGGCCCCAGTTGTTAGTTAGTTAGAGTCTCTATCGGAGAGATACGCCCTCAACAGCCTTCCAAGATACGGGGGCACCCCGAAATATTTCAGTGCCTCCCGTATTACGCTGTGGGGAAGGCTGTTGAAGGCGTTGGCGATGTCCAAGGACACCGCCACCACCACCTCTCCCCGGCGTTCTGCTTCACTCGTTACCAATTTTAGATGCCCTAAGGCGTCGACGGTCGACCGACCGACCCGAACTGAAACTGCGATAGTCCAGGTCCTGGGCCCTCCTCCAGATGCCGAACGAGACGGGAGGCTAGGATCCTTTCCAGGGCCTTCCCCGTCTCGTTCAGCAACACGATCGGCCGCACCGCCGACGCGCTGTCCGGCGGCCGGCTCCCCTTTGGTAAGAGGGTAAGACCTTCCTTCCAGGCATTCGGGAACTGACCGGACCGCATGCAGCGGTCAAACAGCTCCCGAAGGCTGTCGCCAAGGTGCACGAGAGCTATAGAGAGAACCTTTCCGTGCACCCCGTCCGGACCTGGCGCTCTCTTCTTACTACGGAGGCGGATAGAACCGCCTCCATTTCAGCGTAAGTGACGGGTGGCGGAACACCCTCCTCTTCTATCGAGCCCGGCATTTCTCGGACCATCCGCGGAGGGGAAAAGTCTACCGGAGGGTCGGGAAATAACTCCGCGACGATGTTCCTCAGCAGCTCTGGCTGGAGCGTCTCCGTCAACAGCGCCAACTGAGCGCGAAGTTTGTCTCGCGCCCTTTTATACGGTCAGCCCCAAGGGTCTCTTTCGAGACCTTCCACCAGCTCCAGCCACGCTCCCTCTGACTGATGGCCAGCTGCAGGATCTTGTGCTTCTCCGCATAGACACTGACATATGCCCTGCTCATAATTAATCAAGTGTAATTTCTTTTAGTTAGATAAAATATTATTATTTTAAATGATTTCATAAAACTCGTTTAACAGTACCATCAATAAAAAAATACTGCCTGTACAATTCAAACATTTTTAAACTTATTTAAAATATTTTACTTTAGGGATTAAAAAAGGGACTCAAAAAAACATCAAATTAATTTGTAAACTTTTGTAATTCCATCCTTCTTATGTAAATATTATCTGGATTCAGCAGTTAATAGAAGGGTTGATGATTGTGCTGAATAATATTGTTTTCTGATGTTAATGTTAAATTCACTCATTATAATAAAACAACTTTTAGCCCTACTTCAGATACTGCGGGAACCGCGTGGTTTCAGAATCGCGAATCGCGTGGAAACTGCGTGGAATTATTTATTTAGGGCGCGTTCCGATACGCGGGAGCTGCAATATTCGTAAGGATTTGATAGCACGCGATTCCGCCGTATCTGAACTGGGGATTCTATCGCAATTTATTTAATTTTTTACATACATGACGTTGAGAGGGGCCTATACTCAGCCCCACCATGGTTCAGGCCTTGACGGGGCGGTGGGGTTCAGTAGCCTAGGGTGAGCCGCTGCACCTTGGGCGAAGATAATTGAGCCGAGGGGGCTCTTTGTACCCCTCTTATAAGAAGAGGGGACAAAAGAGCTGGGGGCAAGGGGCGAGGATGGGAACCTCACCCCATTGTACTGTCTCGACGTTGGCAGGGGTTGTTCTGTGGTGCTGAAACAACCCCTCTGTGGAGGTGGCGTCGTTCCCCTGAGAGGCTGACTAGCCGTCGAGGTGCCCTGATTGATCATTATCATTGGGAGGGGTTATTCTGAGAGCATTTCCCGGCGTTAAAGAAAAAAAAGACAAACTCAGCAGTGGGTGGTAAAGGGTCATTATATCTACGCTACTATTATATATACGCTAAATAATTTCAGGTTGGTCACGATTGGGGTTTCTATACCATGATTTCGGATTTACCAAAATACTCTCATGATGTATTAAAGTTTGATGTAACAAGCACTGGCGTCCTGACTGGTCTTCCCTACGCAGCTATGAGCATATCCTCGTTTATGTTCGCAGCAATATGTGACTGTGGTCTGAAGAACAAGTGGTATAATGTTAAAACCGCTCGAATAATATACACCACGATCGGTAAAAAATTTGATTAAAATATGATTTCAATGCATTGGTATTTTTTTAGATAATAATGTCTTTAAAAAAGTTTTTTGTTTTAAGTTAACTGTCTTAAAATAAGTTTTTTTTAAATATCTCCCAATTTCTTATGATTCAAGAGTAGGTAAGTAAGGTAAATCTTTGTCTATTGACAAAAACGTAAAACTACGTCTTGTTTACAACCAAAAGGTAGTAATATACCATAACATGTATAATACGTAAGCTAATAAATCGAAAGCATGTTTACGCATTTCAAAAAGATTTTTAATAAACTTGTTAACGTTACTTCGTAAAGTTAAAAAAAAACTTTGTGTTCTCATTTTTTTTAAGGCCAGGAAATGCTCTGAGTCATCCCGCTGGTGAGTGGGTCACCCCAGGCGGGTATGTGGGACTCGCTGCGCCCGAGAGCTGGTAAGTGAACGCAGCTCTACCCACTAAAACTCAGCTAGTGCCACCAATGCCGCCTTTGGTGAGGGGACCACAGAACAACCCCTCCCAACGTTGGGACAGTACAATGAAGTGAGGTTCCCATCCTCGCTCCTAGTCCCCCTGTTCTTTTGTCCCCTAATCTTATAAGAGGAGTACAGAGAACAGCTCCCTCGGCTCAAATAATGAGTGATATCCTGAAGCAAAATATGGTATTTTTGTACCCGTAATTAACTTGCCTGCCCTTCTCTTAGAAACACAGCAAAGCTGTTTGACGGGAGAAACAAGATGGTGATACCCATGCAGACGGGAACGTGGTACGGGGTAGCGCACTTTCCCATCGATGCATTGTGCATCTTTTTTGCCTGGTCAATTGAATAAATTTCGACAAGCCATGAGAACCATGGTTCAGGCCTTGACAATTAAAATTCGTTTAAATTTTACCTTGTGCCTATCTAACTAACATGAAATGCGATTATTTGCAGGCACTGCCGGTCCAGCTGTCTGCATCATCGTAGCCTCATATTGTGGATGCAATCGCTTGGCTGCGATAGCTTTCTTTGTTATGTCCATGGGGCTCATGGGTGCTTATTACAGCGGCATGAAGGTACACTTTTCTTTTTTATTGCACTATTATAAGACTTAATATAATATTGTGTGTTTAAGTTGGATGAATATGGTCTCAACATTATGATAAAACTTAAAAATGCCTCAAACTACTATGATGAAGGCTATAATGAAGGGTCAATGAATGAATTTCAGGTGAACACACTGGATATAGCACCAAACTATGCGGGTTCTTTAACGTCTTTTGTCAACACAACATCCACTATAGGTGGCATGGTGACTCCATATCTCATTGGCTTACTGACACCCGACGTAAGTTTTTTTTAAATATTAATGACAAACAATGACAGAATTAATTAATGAATAATAAAAGTAATAATAGGTCTTTACCTATGAAATTGCCGTTCTGCAGTACTGGCCATTTCAAATCAAAATAATTTTTGTTTTGCTAAGAATTCTAATTTCAAATTAATTTTATTTTAAAAAGATGGAATTCTTTTTCCAAAATTAGTAATTTGTTTATTGATAAGTGTTACATTTTCATCGCATTTCAATCTTTTTCGTCATTATGGATACGTTAAAAATTCTAGTAATTATGGAATATGAGTACCTTCGTGGCAGCAACGCGGCACAAGCGGCACGCAACATCAACGACGTTTACGGAGCTAACACTACAAACCAACGCACCACCTGTTATTGATTTGCTCGCTTCCGTTCTGGAAATTTCGGCCTGAAAAATTAACCTCGCGGTCGTCCGAAGACTTTGGTCGACAATGACGAATTAAAGGCGATTGTGGAAGCTGATGATACACAATCTACGGCTGAATTAGCAGCAGCTTTCGACGTTAGTGTTAAAACAATATTGGTCCATTTGCGGCAAAGTAAACAAGCTTGACAAATGGGCGCCCCACGAACTCAATGATCGCTAGCGCGAAGTACGCGTCGAGGCGTGCCTTGCACTGCTCAGCAGACACACAAATGAAAGAATTTTGAACCGCATTGTTACCTGCGATGAAAAATGAATTCTGTTTGATAACCGCTTTGCTTGTTTCTCCCGTGAAACAACTTGGCTGTGTTTCGGAGAGAAGGGCAAGACAGGCAGTATAATTATTACTGGCACCGAGACTTAACATCTTATGTCTCAGGATAGGCAACACATAAATGAGTTGCCTGGGCTCGTTCCAGGTAAACTATTTTATGTTCATGGGTGACGTCGACCACTTACCATCAGGTGGCATGTTTGTCAGTTTGCCTATCCAACTAATATAAAAAACCGCAAGCGCTCAACAAGTTGGTTGGATCCTGGTTCAGCACCTAAACAATGCCCTAAACGAAAACTTACCCCTAGAAAAGTGATGGTCACTGTTTGGTGGTCTAGCGCCGGTGTGATTCATCACAGCTTTTTACCAAACCAGGTGAGCATTACTGCAGATGTGTACTGTGAAGAACTGAACACAATGATGGAGAAGCTGGCATATCTCCAACCAGCATTGGTCAATCGCTCGTCTCCGCTGCTCCTGCACGACAACGCGCGACCTCATACTGCACAGCAGACGGTCTCCAAGTTGCAAGAACTGGGGTTGGAAGCTCTCCGTCATCCGCCCTACTCACCAGACCTTGCGCCTACAGACTTCTACTTTTTCCAGAATTTGGATAACTTCTTGGCGGGAAAAAATTCAATAACCGCACAAAATGCCTTTGAAGTATTTGTTGCCTCCCGTCCAGTTGATTTCTTAAAGAAATCAGCTAACGGAATCAATAAACTGCCACTGCGTTGGCAAAGATGCATTGATTGCATGGGTGATTACTTCGATTAATACGAATAAAAAAACATAACAAAATCGTTTAAATTTTTTCATACAAAACGGCAATTTCATAGGTAAAGACTTAATATTATATAATATTTCTCATACCTAATACAAATAGATAATGAAGTTCGAGATACTTTACATGGTAATTTTTTTATAATGAAACCACTTTTACGGATTTTATAGCGCTTTATTAAGTTTTTTACATTTCCAACGTTTCGGATACTCTAAAGCAACTATGGTCACGGGAGGACTGAGACGTACTAACGTAATTAAGTTATCCGAAACATTAATATTTTAATGAGGTAGTTCCTCTACGCAGAAAGTGTTTTTTCTTTCTTTAACTATGGTATGTGGGACTCGCTGCGCCCGAAAGTTCGTAAGTGGACGCAGCTCTACCTACCAAAACCCGGCGAGTGCCACCAATGCCACCTTTGGTGTAGTGCCTCGGATCTAATGAGCAAACAGGGCACCTTGACGGTCCCGCACCACAGAACAACCCCTCCCAACGTCGGGACAGTACAATGGGGTGAGGTTCCCGTCCTTGCCCCTTGCCCCCTGCTCTTTTGTCCTCCCTTCTTATAAGAGGGGTACAAAGAGCCCCCTCGGCTCAATTCGCTTCGCCCAAGGTGCAGCGGCTCACCCTAGACTACTGAGCCCCACCGCCACGACAAGGCCTGAACTATGGCGGGAACGCAGAAAGTGCTAACTTCGACTTAAATCTTGTATTATGCTTGGCTATTTAAATATTTTAATGATGGGATCCCAAGCAGGTGGTAGATACTGGCCAGCCATATTCTCTATTGAAATTTGGATGTTTTTTTTTTTTTTTTATGGCGTCACGGATCATCCTTAGTTGGAATCTGTGATCCTTTGCGAGTAGGTACCTGTAGTTTTTAAAATCTACTATAATGACGAGCTTTGTCTAGACTATTTTCACAGATTATTATGACTTACGCCCGAATACTCAAACGAATCTCAAATTTAAGACGTACTTAAACTCGTTTTGTCCCTCTTTTTTTCTTTGAATCTGACACGTCGTAGCATGAGTTTAAGTACGTCTTACATTTGAGATTCGTTTGAGTATTCGGGCAGTAGTGTAGCGGTGTTTTAAGTCAGCTATATTATGTTCTTTAAAGCGAGTTTTAATAATTTTTTTAGTTTGGCCTATATAAGACAAGTTACTTCTGCATCTTGTAAGGGTATGGCGACTTTAAATAAGTTTTTATAGAAGCTCGCTTTAGGATGAAGCCAATCTTTTGTGTGAACAAAAAATACAAATAGTTTATTGCCTTATATTGGAACAACTTTTTTTTTTCAGTCAACTTTAGTACAATGGAGAACAGCATTCTGGGTGTGCTTTGGGGTGTTAGTCAGCACCAACGTAATCTATTGGATTTGGGTTGATGGTGAACAACAGTGGTGGGATGACATCAGGAAGTTCGGTTATCCGCATGGTTGGAAACACGGGCCTTTAGATCGCCAAGATGAAGACATTGAAGCTAAAAAACTGACAAATACTGCTGATAAATAGAAGACTAGACCGTAGTCTTCATTTAGCCATATATTTCAAGATAATGCAATAATTTTAAAAAGAAGCACTATCATCATCAAAATATTGTATCTAATTTCTGTTAAACGTCTTCAAAAATAAAACGACTGGAGGACAAAATATAATTTCAATACAGAATAACTGGTGCAACTAAAAGTTGGTATGCCGGCCTAATGCCACGGGACTCGAGCCTAAGGTGTCCCAGGAACAATTACTTTC
This sequence comes from Helleia helle, assembly GCA_963853865.1. Lineage (NCBI taxonomy): Eukaryota > Metazoa > Arthropoda > Insecta > Lepidoptera > Lycaenidae > Helleia > Helleia helle. The sequence continues at coordinate 13,832,283 of OY971426.1, read as the reverse complement.
ATATGAGAGAAATTTATATCCACCCCCTTTATAACTACTAGAACTTATTCTTCGCCCGCGTTAACTTAGATTTACAGCCGTTGGAACTGCTTGAGGTCGTCGTCTACCAAACGTGGGTGGACCTAGAGCTGCCGTGGCCTGTACACAGGCGTCCTGCGGTCCATGGCGTTGTATGGCGCGCCCATCTAGGCGCGTGCCCTGAAGGCGACGAACGTGGCCCTGTTGCGACGTCCGCAACGGGTCACGGCCGTCTGTGCGTACCGTACGACCTCTTACGAGGCTGCGTGCGTACTGGGGGGTACTGCGCCACGGGAACTTCCCGCTGGGGCCCTAGCACGTGAGTGTTCAAGTTCCAACTTGCGCAGATCCTGACGGGGCACGGTTGCTTCGGAAGGTATCTGTGGAAGGTGGCAGGGGCGGAGGACTCGCCAGGGTGTCATCACTGTGACAGCGGTGAGGACACCGCTGACCACACCCTGTCGGAGTGCCCAGCTTGGGCAGAGGCAAAGGCGCCCCTCATTGCTGAGATCGGCGCGGACCTGTCGCTCCCTGCTGTCATCCGAGCGATGACCGTCAGTGAGATGACATGGCAGGTGGTCCTCTCCTTCTACAAGGACGTGATGTCGCAGAAGGAGCAGGCGGAGTGGGAGAGGGAGTGCACTGGAGCCTCTTCCCGTAGGAGAGCAAGGCGGCGACAGACGGTCGTACCGCCGTGAGGGGTCCTGTGCGCGGCCGATCGGGAGATCCGCCGCGTGCGCGTAAGGTCCGAGCTATAAGGCACTCTTATGTGTTCAGTTTGCCTTAAGTGGAGAAGAAAGGAGGGCCACCCCCCGCATCCAGGGAAGAGTGCCGGATGGCAAACCGTTGTGACCCGGTGCGGATGTCCATCGCTCTCGTGCCGGTTCCCCAGACGACGAGAAGAACACCGCTGGGGTTTAGTGGGTAGAGTCTGCGTCCACCTTACCATCTTCTCGGGCCCAGAGTTCGACATAACCCCCCCCCCCCCGCTCCCCGGTGGAATGTCTAAACGCATTCCCCAGCGAAACCAAAAAAAAAAAAGATTTACAGCCGTACCTGGATTAATGATGAGTATTTTTACCTGAGTTACTCCTTATAGCTTTCTTCCAGTGAAAGACACATCAAAATTAGCGCTGCCGTGAGAGATTATCGTGAACCAACAGACAGACAGGAAAAAATTGTAATTTTTTTATTTTGGTACATATGTTATGTATGTACCGTGTATTCAAATGCATTTAGTAAAAAGCGGTTATTTTAATATTACAAACAGACACTCCAATTTCATTTATATGTATGTATTTTGCCGCGGGGCTCAGACGGTATAGTTTCGCCACTGCATAATATTAAAGGACAAGTAGGTAATTGCAAAGTAAACTATTTCAGATAAGTTAATATCGGAAATGTACATAATGACGTTAATATTAGGTCCGTGTGAAATTGCCGTTTTGTATGAAAAAATTTAAACGATTTTTTTTTCATGTATTTTTTATTTGTATTAATCGAAGTAATAATTTGTAGTAAACCATGCAATCAATGCATCTTTGCCAACGCAGTGGCAGTTTATTGATGCCCTTCTTAAAGAAATCAGCTGGACGAGAGGCAACAAATTCTTCAAATGCATTTTGTACTGCCCCTCGGGTATTGAATTTTTTTCCCGCTAAGAAGTTATCCAAATTCTGGAAAAAGTTGTAAGTCCGTAGGCGCAAGGTCTAGTGAGAAGGGTGGATGACGGAGAGCTTCCAACCCCAGTTCTTGCAACTTAGAGACCGTCTGCTGTGCAGTATGAGGTCGCGCGTTGTCATGCAGGTGTAGCGGAGTCGAGCAATTGACCAATGCTGGTTGGAGATGTGCCAGCTTCTTCATCATTGTGTTCAGTTCTTCACAGTACACATCTGCAGGAATGCTCACCCCGTTTGGTAAGAAGCTATGATGAATCACAACGGTGCTAGACCACCGTTAGTGACCATTTTTTAGTTTACTAATGCCACGCATGAAGTGCACACACACGTTTGACCTGATAATGATGATGCTAATGAGCATTATTATAAAAGTAGGCCGTGTTTTCCATACAAATTAAATTTATAATTTACAGCGCTTTTATTTTCTCCTCGTAAAATTATTATACTTTTAATTAGTTTTTGCGTAATTGCTTTTAAAATTATGAAGGCGCATAAACGTCTGGGCAGTGTGGGAACTGTACCTCTACCATGAGTTTTGTTACAAGCGTAAACGACATAACTATTATAATAGTTACGTAAAACGCAACACGAATAGAAAACTAAGGTATGATATAGTTTTCAATTCGTGTTGCGTTTTACGTAACTACTATAGTTATGTCATTTTTACGCTTGTAACAAAACTCATGGTAGAGGTATAACAGAGCAGTGCTTGGAACTTGACACCTGAAGTATAACAACTAATATAATTAATGATAATAGAAATAAATTTAATCTAATATATAAAATTTCCATGTCACAATGTTAGTTACCGTACTCCTCCGAAACGGCTTTACCGATTTTTACCAAATTTTATATGCGTATTCAGTAGGTCTGAGAATCGGCTACTATCTATTTTTCATACCCCTAAGTGATAAGGGTGGTCAACCCCTCAAATTTTAAAAGTCAACGCGGGCGAAGCTGCGGGCAACAGCTAGTAATTTCTAAATTATAGTTCGAGTGGTGCTGCTGAGCGAAGCCGGGAAGGCCTTGGAGAGAATAGTGGCCGCCCGGCTCGTTCAGCAGCTCAAGGAGGGCGCGGGACCGGGATTCTCAGAGTCCCAATTTGGTTTCCGAGCACGCCGGTCGACCGTCGACGCCCTTGAAACGCTTTCGGGCGGTGACGGGTGAGGCGGAACACAGGGGGGAGGTGGTGGTCGCAGTGTCCTTGGACATCGCGAACGCCTTCAACAGCCTTCCTCACAGTGTGATACGGGAGGCACTGAATTACTTAAGAGTGCCCCTGTATGTAAGGAGGTTGTTGGAGGCGTACCTCTCCGAGAGGAGGGTAGCCTGCGAGAACCGGTGTGGGTCCGTAGAGTGGTGGCGAGTCGGGTGCGGTGTCCCACAGGGACCGGTTCTAGGTCCGATCCTGTGGTATATCGGCTACGACTGGGTCCTGCGAGGCCGCCTCCTCCCCGGGATGGGTGTCATCTGCTACGCGGATGACACCCTCCTGTACGCCCGGGGACGAGGCTATAAGGAGGCGGCGCGGCTGGCCGAGATCGGGCTCGAACTCGTGATCAGCCGCATAGAGAGGTTAGGGCTTCGGGTTAGACCTGAGAAGACCGAAGCCCTTCTCTTCCACGGGATGGGGGGGAAAGGGCTGCCCTCCAGATCTGAAGGGTGAGGGTCAGGATGAGCCCCCATATAAAATTTTAATTTTGAAATCTCGGAGGATCCAGTGCCGCCTGCAGGCAGCTATACTCCGGAGTCTGCCGGAGTATGGCAACTTACGGTGCACCCATCTGGGCGGGTCACCTTACCATGAGGAATAAGGCGGGTCATCGCGGTAAGAGTGAATCGGGGGTACCGTACGGTATCGTGGGCGGCAGCCACTGCCCTGGCCGGTGACTCCCCGTGGGAACTCGTGGTGGCAGAGGTTCTTGCCGAGACGCACTCCTATGTCTCGGATAGGAAGTCTCTTGGTGAGAGCCTTACGCTGGACGGGATCCTTCAGGTTCGCCGACTAGGGCAAGAGGCGTTAATTTAATGCGAAGGTGGGGGTAGGACTTGGCGCGACAGCCGTATGACAAAAGCCTAGCGGTTGCTCTGCGTCCGGTCCTTGAGCGGCTGATGCGTCGTAAGCGCAAACGCCTCACCTTCCGTGGTGAGTTGCCTCCTACAGGTGCTCACTGGGCATGGTTGCTTTGGTGAGTACCTGTGCCGGACGGCCCGCAGGGAGCCGTTGACAGTGTGTCACGATTGTGCCGCGGCGGTGGACTCGGCCCAGCACACCCTCGAGGTGTGCCCGAGATGGGCGGCGCTGCGTCATGATCTGACATCGGTCATCGGAGGGGACTTGTCTCTGCCGAGTGTCATTACCGCGATGCTCGGTGATGACGAGTCCTGGACGGCGATGGTTTCCTTCTGCGAGGCAGTAATGTCCCAGAAGGAGGCCGACGAGCGGGTGAGAGAGGAGGCCGCCGACGTGGCCTCCCCCCGTGTGCGACGAACGGGGGTGCGTAGGAGGAGCTACTTATGCGCCTCCATCAACGCCCCTGGCCTCGTGTCGGGTTCAGGATGGGAACCTGGGTCCAGTATGACACGATGTCGCGGGAAATGCCTAAGCAGCCGGGCAGTCCCCCCTTAAGAGGAGTAGTCTGGCTTTCGCCGGGGCCAGCCTGTCGCTGAGGTGATCCTATTGAATGCCTATCCGGGACCCACGAATGAAAGCGGCTGTAGGCACTCGCAGAGGTTTTAGTTTACGGGTAGGGCACTCCCAGGTGCGAGTCCCACATAGGGTCAGGATCTACCTGAGATCCTGGCCCTAAAAAGTAATTTAAAAAAAAAACTAAAAAACACGCTTTAATAGCAAACCGAACTATAAATTTGAAAATAATTTTTAATAGAAGAATTAAATGGGTTAACAAAATAAATAAATGATATTACTTATTGTAAAAAAGCGTGAGGTGCTCGATATTCATTGTTAAAAATATTTCATCGGTATCTATTTTTAAAAAGTAAAGTTAGTATAAAACTTAGTTACAAGCACCACGCTTTTTTACAATAAGTAATATCATTTATTTATTTTGTTAACCCATTTAATTCTTCTATTAAAAATTATTTTCAAATTTATAGTTCGGTTTGCTATTAAAGCGTGTTTTTTAGTTTTTTTTTTAAACTATAATTTATTTTTTTACTTTTTGGTGTCAATTTTTTTTTAAAGATTTTATTAATTTAAAGTACTCAACTAATGGCAATCACTTTAGAAATGAGTGAGAGACTAAAAACAACACAAGTGATGTGTTGCGCGCCTTATGCCTTCCTAGCATGTGCTATCCTGATTATCCTGATCAGGATATTGGAATAATTTTATCAAATTATTGTATTGTCATCGGTCCTCGATAAATCTACAAAGTTTGAATAAAATCTGGCCGTTTAAAGTGGGTCAAAATCGCGCCCAAAGAAGTCGGTTACAAACAAACATACAAACATACAGGTGAAGCTAATAAAAAGCGTGTAAAAAGCATTTCCCTGCGATAACAAAAAAAAATGTATACTTAGTGGTTATTGTAAACCTTATTAAAATAAATAATATACAGACTTCCAGCTACTTGCCAATTTACTTGATTGTCCACATAAAATATACGATTAACATCATCATGATTCATAGCATCGCATATTAAAACGAAAACGCATCGAGAAATTCAACGTATTTAATAAGGAATAATATACTTTTTATATTAAATTAATAACAGCACCCACGACCCAACCCAAAGTGTACAGTAAATTAATATGAACGTACAGTACTTACGTAAAATTTATATTTATACACATAGTTACAACAAATACAAATATATATACTCTAAAAAACTTAAACAATAACAATCTTCACATTCAGCCTCTTAGAGTATAGCAAAGTATATTTTTAGAGTTATTATAGGCTTTTTTGTAATAGGCTATACTTGAAATTTTCACAGAACATAAATTCTATAGCTTCACAGAATATAAATTTTATAGTCCAACAATAAAGATGGCTTAGTTGTTTTATTTGACCTTTTTCGCTATCTTTATAATAATGGAAATACGAATTATAGAGTATTTATTAAATTATAAAAGTATTATAAAAGTGTAAAAATTGTACTTGACCGGCTTTTAAGTTTATATTATATTTCTGTTTATTTGTGTTTGTTTATAAGTTTTTGTTTAACAGTTGAACTCTTCTTCAGACTGTTCAATCGGATGATGCACTTGCATGCGTTGTCTCGCTTGTCTTAGCTCCTTTGACTGCTCATTTATTCGCCTTTGAAGTTTATCTTTGATTTCTTTTAATTTTACTACCTGAAATTAATGAATTAAAAATACAAAAAAAACGCGATGCGCGTTGTCTATGGATGTCTAATGATGTAGCGGGTGTCTATGGATGTCGCTTATCATTGTCCGTTTACCCCTTTTTCTATATTAACAAAAAATGTTTCTTTTTGTTCTTCCTTTAAATACAAGTAATACTGACTACATCAAGTTCATCAATTATATTGATGAACAAGTATTGAATTTCCAGTCTGCCATCAAACCTCAATAACTTGCTGAGCCTTAAACCCAACCAAATAACCAAGATACTTTAAAATTATCTGAAATAAAGAAAAAATATGTAATATATACCAGAGGACATCATCTCCCCGCCATGGTTCAGGCCTTGATGTGGCGGTGGGGCTCAGTACTAGGCTACTGGGTGAGCCCAGCAATAGCCTTGGGCGAAGCTAATTGAGCCGAGGGGGCTCTTTGTACCCCTCTTATAAGAACAGGGAACATAAGAGCAGGGGGCAAGGGGCGGGGATGGGAACCTCACCCCATTGTACTGTCCTGACGTTGGGAGGGGTTGTTCTGTGGTGCGGGACAACCCCTCTGTGGAGGTGGCGTTGGTCCCTTGCGGGACTGACTAGCCGTCGAGGTGCCCTGTATGGTTTTTAGATCCGGGGCACCTCACCAAAGGCGGCATTGGTGGCACGCGCCGGGTTTTAGTGGGTAGAGCTGCGTCCACTTACCAGCTTTCGGGCGCAGCGAGTCCCAGATACCCTCGTGGGGAGACCCACTCCCCCGCGGAATGCCTCAGAGCATTTCCCGGTGTTTAAGAAAAAAAAATGAAAACAAAGGGGGACATACAACAGTGCTACAGGAATAGGAAGTGTCCAAAATATTCTATCTATCAAGTAGAGGCAGTTTAAGAATAGGAAGTTTAAAAAAAAGTAACTCCATTCAGTTAAAGTTTAGGAATTCATTATATCAAAAAAAAAAAACAAAAATGTGCAGTATATTACAAATAAATTGAGTGCCGTATCAGGACTGATGATATTTACTGATAATTTCTAAAACACTATTTCTATTTTTTTATTTCACATTTTAGCTGAAGCGTAGCCTCTGTAAAAACGTTCATTGCTTATTTTATCCCCTTTAGTTTTCAATTTTATTACATATTGTAAGCTAAGCCCTTTTCTATATTTCGAAATTCATCAAATTTGGGCGTAAAAATGTATCCAATATATAAATAGCATTTATTGTATTAGTAAAGATTTTATAATAACAGAAACAACATCTGGCCGCATATAATTTAAATACATGTGCTCTGAATAACACAACCTATCCCACGTCGTAATTTGCGGTAGTTGCTACAGACAGTCGCAATGCTTGCAATTACTGCGACCACAGATATATTGATGTTATATTTAAATAACATTATTCTGCTTAGTTTGTTTTCGTTAACTAACGTTTACGTGCAAATAATCTCTCATTAAAATACTTTCACAGCTTAAATGATTGTCACAATTTTAAAATATTATGTTTTACAAGTTTGTCCTTTATGTTAGTTGGAGAAGCAAACTAGACAAATGGTCAGCATCGCCTATGAACGTAAACGTGCGTAAGAGGTACATCAGTTTGGGAATTTTTTGTAGACAAAAAAGTGACACCATTTTATATGTTCAAAGATAATATGTATAAAGGTATGTGTGATGGATACCAGTGAAATTGTATTATTTCTTACAATTAAGCATATATACTATGAAATATAAACTGGCTTAAACATTGTGATAGTAAAAACAATATTAAATATGAATTCTTGTCTTGCTAAGAGTTATTTTAAGAATGTCAAGAACTTTTGTTTAAAAAGAGCCTCATTTGGTTGTGTCGATTGGCAAATTGGTTATTTTGTGGAACAGTTGGTAGATATTAGACGATTTTATCAAAATAATTGTGATGTTAATAATAATGACTACAGTTGTAATCATCATGTTTGTTTGTTGTTATCATAATTAAACACAGTACTAAAAAGTGTTCACGTTCCTTGCTCAAAAGCTGTTTTAAACTTAAACAATTAAGTCTAAGTAATTCAATCATTGCGTGCCTACCTCATCAGTTGCATCTTGGAAGTCACGCAACAGATCCTTCCTTATAAGCAAACCGGCCTTCAGTCGTTCGGTTTCAAGGGACCAGCGCAGTTTATCACGACGACCCTATTTATTAAGAAAAAAAGGTAAGGTTAAATTCTAATCAACTTTTACTATAAAATCCGTATAGACACTTTACAAAATTATTATTCTATCTCTCTCTTAGATCTCTAGGATCTTACAGAGAGAAAAACATTTTTTATAAAAGAACGGATAGTAGTTAATCGATTGCAAGTGATTAACGACACCCATAGACACCCTCTACATCGTAGGGCTTGCAGGTACCTTACAGGCGATTCAAATATTGAGAATTGAATTCACATCAAATTTCATATTCATTAGGCCCAATAATACATATTTTAGGATTGATATTTTTTTGAAAAGGCATACTTATCTTGATAAGGGATTTATTTACAAAGGATCTTTAATTTTCAAGGAGGGTCATTATAGAAGGATTCAATATGAAAAAAATATATGAATACCTTAACTTGACCTAAATCCTCTCTTGCTCTGAGAAATTCAATTTCAGCATCACCGAGATCACATTCAGCCATGTCGATCACTTCATCTGTGTGGTTCATTTTCTCTCTAATATGTGCTAATATTTGATTGTGTTCAGTACATTTTGTGCGGTTCTTAATGAGTTCGTCTTCACGTTCTGCAACAGAAAAATGTAAAATAGTTTCAGCTTCTGCAGAAATTTAACTTCAAGTTAAATATATACAGCAAATAGAATGCACATGTTTTTATACAGAAAAATAATAGTATTTCTTATTTATCTTAAAATAATAGTAGCACTTTTTCCAAAACATGAACTAAATGTATAAAAACAAAAAATATCTCTCTCTATTATAGATATCCCCAATCGTTATTGACTTTAATACCAATATCAATCGATTATATCGTCATACCAAAATCCAATAAAAGTAGTAACTATTATTCTATTTGAAAAGCATAATTGCAATATCCTTATTCCAAAGCCGTTCATTTCCGTGTCTCATTAACCTAGTTACTATTTTTCCAATTAAATCCAATAAACATAAGAATTTAAAATTGCAATTGTAATAAGTTAAGCTGTTTATCTAAACGGATTTAAAATTTTATATTATAGTATAGTCAACAAGTGCCTTTTAGGTCAAAACTTTTTCTCCGTCTCCGACAAAGATGGTTGATTATCATTCAATTCTGAATATCATGTAGATACTTTTTGGAAAAATTGAAGATGCGCTCGCAAAAATTACAAAAGTTGTTCTAAAATACACTTGCTGACTAGACCAATACCACAGCTCTAAAATTCATTAAACATAGTTTTATTATGTGGAATTTGCGTAGGTAAACGTTAGAAAAATAATTTACTCGTACCTTCAATTTTAGTTTTATAATTTTCATGATCTATAGAGAGCTGTTCGTACTGGGCTACGTACAGCCCCGGGCCAAGTCTTTCTAGTTTACGAACAATGGCTTCCAATTCCGCCACAGCATTTCGAGCTCTCACGAAGCGCAAACACAACGCTGCCGCTTGTTCAGCCTTGCGTCTTTGCACAGTAATAAGCCGCTCAACCGTCTGTGATACATTTTGAATGACACATTGTGAATAAAATAGTTTAAATATTAGCCACAATGGCAAAAATTCATGTGGATAAAGTAACAATGGATAACATCTAATCATTGTATAAAATTTGAAATACTTGTAAAATGTTCAATTAATAATCCAATAAATAAAAATTGAGAGGAACCAAATTATTATCTAAAATATTTTTTTTACTTAATTTGTAAATATGTATTAAGTAAGTTTTTTATACATATTTACAATTATATAGCCTAATAAAAGTAGTAAGTCAACTATAATTTAAAGCTGTATTACTATTATTGCATAAATTGATTTTATATTGTATACACACACAAAACAAAAATTCATGATAGTAGGAACTTTAGAAGCAAAGCTCTAACTTTATAATTGACCTGACAGTTTATTTGGTGCACTTTCACCGGAATCTAACTCAATAATAGGAAGAACAATTCAAAAGTTAAAATATGCGGACGGTAAACTCGTTTATACTATTTTTCAAACACAGTGTACTTTATTATTTTAAGTTAACATAAGTTATTTTCATTATCAAAATTATTTAAAACGGGATGTTTAACATGGTTTTCACTTCTATTTCAATAGTGGTGACCAGTGTTTACGCAGCAAACGTACAATAAGCAGCCGCATGGATCGATCCATCGGGTTAAGTTACGCTTGCCGGAGTTTGTCCGAGGATTGTCCATTCTTACAAACCGAGACTCCTCCGTGTCTTGGAAAGTACGTAAAGCCGTTGATCCCGGCTGTCATTTATTGATTTTCGACAGTGGTCACGGATCGTCAGAGGTCCGAAAGTCTGATAAACCAATTTTACAACGGCGTATTGTATTACCAAGTTACTGGTCTGTGGAGGTCAAATAGGCACTCGCTCCATTTAAAATACTGTTATCCAGCTGCATCCGGTTAGGCTGGAAGCTCACCCCAACATAGGAAAAGACTAGGCAGAAGAAGAATGTTACCTTGTCAGAAATAGGTTTTCCCTTTTTCGAAAAAATCAGTCCGGTTCCAGTAGTACGTATGTGGGTTTCTTGGTCATTGAAATTCTTCTCGGCGTGTTCCAATTTTTCGTCGTGTTGAAATTGTACTGCATCCAATTTAGCTTTTATCTGTATTGTTAAGTAAAAATGTCTTAAAATGTAAGCGTTATACTGTAGTATATTATGTAGTAGCATGTAAAATGTGTTAAATACTGAAAATAAAATTTTAATATTGGCTAATCCGCCGAGTTTTATTTTATTAATGTTATTGTCATCTAATAAAAAATTGGAAACATTTTACTGAACTCATTTTTTTGTATAATTTTTACAGATAATAAACTTCCTGCATTTTTTCTCTGACTGCAAACTTTCTCTTTGATCGGAGCTTACAAATAGGTAAAGAATTCTCTTCACCTAAGAATATCTTGATCAATAATAAGTCTTACGTCAGCCGCTTCCCTTTCTTCCTTGACTTTGAGTTCTTCATATGCTATCAGTTTTTGTTGATATTTTTCTTCCAAATCTCCTGTTGCATCGACTGGTTTAAGAACATGCTCCAAACGTCTTTTTCTATAATTTTTTACATTTTCTTGATATTATATGGTAAATAAACACTGTCATAGATTAATCAATGAATCACAGGAAAATAGTTTAGTAATTTCAGGGTTTAATGAGATCACATAATATTTTATTGTTAAGTCTTTTTCGATGTGTAAAAGAATCAGTTTAAGGTATACATTATTATTGTTGAGATCGCCCAATATTGGTATATTAGGTATAATAAACCATACCTGTAGGGCTGGCATGCGCGCATGACAAAATTTTGTCTTGAGAAAAGGCGTAGACAAAATTTTCTCGTGCGCGCATGCTAGCCCTACTGGTTTCTTTATACCTATAGAGAACAACCAACTGGACACTATTTTTTTAAAATAATAAGTGATACACAATCGAGTGTCTCAGAATTCAGTAAGTGGTTTTTAAAACCATTACCTAAAAATCCTGCAACTTAAGCACGAAACAAGGACACGTCACTTTTTAATTGAGGAGAATAATTAAGGGAGGAAATGCAGGATATAACAAGAGTTATGGAAAAGTGTAATTGACGCTGGTTAGTTCCTAATCTAGTATACAATAATAGCATATAGCATACAATAAAATATATAGAGTAGCTTAAAGTATGAATGAAAATATTCAGGACAGGCAACCATTTTTTTTTTTTTTTTTGGTTTCGCTGGGGAATGCGTTCAGGCATACCACCGGGTCCGGGGGGGCCCGGCGGTTATGTGGGACTCTCTGCGCCCGAGAAGATGGTAAGGTGGACGCAGACTCTACCCACTAAACCCTTGCGGTGTTCTCCTTGACGTCTGGATGATCCGGCGCGAGAGCTGTGGACGTCCGCACCGGGCCACAACGGTGTGCCATCCGGCACTCTTCTCTGGAGGTGAGGGTTGGCATCCCCTCCTCCTACTCCGCTTAAGGCACACTGAACACATAAGGGTGCCTCATAGCACGGAGCTTACGCGCGCGCGGCGGATCCCCCGATCGGCCGCGCACAGGTCCCTCACGGCGGTGCGACCGCCTGTCGCCGCCGTGCTCTCCTTCGGGAAGAGGCGCCAATGCGCTCCCTCATCCGCTCCGTCTCCTCCTTCTGCGACATCACGTTCTCGCAGAAGGAGAGGACCACCTGCCATGTGCTCTCACTGACAGTCATCGCTCGGATGACCGCAGGGAGCGACAGGTCCGAGCCAACCTCAGCGATGAGGGGCGCCCTTGCCTCTGCCCAAGCTGGGCACTCCGCCAGGGTGTGGTCTGCAGTGTCTTCACTGCTACTACAGTGATGACACCCTGGCGAGTCCTCCGCCCCTGCCACCTTCCACAGATACCTTCCGAAGCAGCCGTGCCCCGTCAGGATCTGCGCAAGGTGGAAGGTAATGATGCCGTGCCGCCGGTCAATCCACTGCTCCAGGATTGGACCGGCCAACACGGTGCGGTGCCCTGCACTAGGCTCCTCCAGCCTCTCCTTCCACTGACGGAGCACTCGCCTTCGCAGGCGGCTCCGCCAGGGTTAGGACAGGCAACCATAGTCCAATTATATCCAAGTTTAAAAGTTGTGCCTTCCTTTCTTAAATAGCTGTGTTGTAAATTTTTACTTACTTATAGTACTCTGCTAATCTTCTTTGTAGCAAACTATTTTTCAGTTGCGATTGATTCAAGTCATGTACCAGATTCCTATGCGCTTGTAAATATTCGTCTCGATTTATACTAACCGTAGTAGTTGTGTGACTTCTACCAAATTTTAAGCACTCTTCGATACCGACATCTTGACTAGCTGTTATAATGAATTGTTGACATTCAAAATGTTATTCACTATATTATTTGTGGTAGTGCTAAGCATCGGTCTCCTCCTCAAATTAAGTCAAGGAAGGTATTAGGCCATAGCCTATGCTAGGCCTTGACATCGCATAATCTAATATAATGCTATAACATGCTCTCATACACGTCTGATGCCCTCACATAATCTTATTAAGTTTCCTTAAGTTTTTTACACTGGTGAGCAAACAATTTTATCAATATTTTAATGTTTGAGGGGAAAATAGAAATAATCAAGATTAAGTCTATGAGGCCTGTCTACCCTGAGTAGAAGGCACCTTGCACTAGGAAATAACTCGTAAAAATAGATACTTTTTGAGTCTTAAATGACATATGTGTGTTATTTATAGGCTTCCGTAATCAAATAACAAAAAAAATATTTAAGTCAATACTTACAACTTGACTCCGGCCCTTTGTTCTTTTCTTTGTGTTCATTATTTAGAGGTTTATTACTGGAAACACTATCATTCTCACCCTACAACAAACAATTTAATTTTCCAAAGACAATTATAGTATGTACGCTATTTTATATGACCGTGAATGTATTCATGACTGTGGATGTCAAATGAACAAAAACTGAATAGATAAGCATTTTCACCATATCATACCTTCCTAGAGAGTAATTTACATTAATTTTATACATTTATCTGAGTACATAATATTATTATCGTCATAATATCAGTAATCGAAGAGCTAAATTCGTGTAATTGTACATATAAGCTACTAAGTTTTAAAATATAAATTCATCGAAAAGTATGAACCATACGATACAAAAATATGATACATTTCAGCAAGGGTAAATTGTAAGGGATTGGTTGAAAGAAAGTAAAATTGATGGACAAACTTTGTACCAGGCAAGTCTCATGTCACGTAGGACATTAATTGAAGGCTTCGCTTACCTTAAGCTCGATCATATCGCGTGATTCTCTTAAATTAGCCCGTATTGATCTATTTTAGCTTTCATCAAAATTATTTCATTTCATTTTTCAACATAACATGCAACTGACGTCACCATGGGAACATGTAAACGATATCGATCAAATTCTGTCATATACGAAAAAGGTTTTGTGGTACAAGAATAAAGGAAGGCTTATTTCCACCTTATTCCTATCATTTTAACTATGATAATTATTGCAGGATATGATATCCTCCCCACCATGGTTCAGGCCTTGTCGTGGCGGTGGGGCTCAGTAACCTAGGGTGAGCGGTGCACCTTGGGCGAAGCTAATTGGCCGAGGAGGCTCTTTGTACCCCTCTAATAAGAAGAGGGGACAGAAGAGCAGGTGGCAAGGGGTGAGGATGGGAACCTCACCCCATTGTACTGTCCCGACGTTGGGAGGGGTTGTTCTGTGGTGCGGGACAACCCCTCTGTGGAGGTGGCGTCGGTCCCTTGTGGGACTGACTAGCCGTCGAGGTGCCCTGTTTGTTTTCTAGATCCGGGGCACCTCACCAAAGGCGGCATTGGTGGCACTCGCCGGGTTTTAGTGGGTAGAGCTGCATCCATTTACCAGCTGTCGGGCGCAGCGAGTCCCATACACCCGCGTGGGAAGACCCACTCCCCCGCGAGATGCCTCAGAGCATTTCCCGGCGTTAAAGAAAAAAAAAAAAGGATAATATATCCTAGATATAATAGAAACCAGATTACATAATCAAGTTTTAGCTTATACGAATATTGTAAGCCCTAACGTTGGGAACGGCTTTCCTCCTCGAAATTAGGTGGGGATATATTAAGGCATAGTTTACGGTCTATGCTGTGGCACATTGCGGGGTGGTAAACTTCAGGGTGGTAAAATAAAACATACCTTTAGAGACTTAATCTCACTGGGCTAGCAAGTATCCTTTTAACAGGTTGGTGATGTTTGGCCATCGAACATATAACCAGATAGAGTAGTAATCTGAGCCATAAAATTCCGAAACTGGTCAGTGATTTGTCACTGACTTAAAAGCAATTGAACCAACCATTGATCTGTGTATTCGTCCCATCGGCTAATCGTCCATCAATGGCCATCAGTCGGCTAATCAGAACACATAACATTACCGCTTTATAATTCCGGCTATGTGCTCGATGGGTCTGCATGGGTCTGGGTGGGGTGCACAGTGAAATTTAGGAAAAACTCATTTAATGACTGCACTGTACAGGCTCGAACCCCGATCTCTCACTTGATCATCGTTATTCTGTTCTCTGTTACTAATATCTTAAATTAGGTCATATTATGTTGTATTTTTGTATGCTATTTATTTGATTTCCGTTTTTGAACAGGTCTTTGTAGTTATTCAACTAAGCCAACGTCGCTACACGCTACATCGTGTTGAATGTAGACCTTCCGTACGTAAGTTAGACGTAGAAGTTTTTTTTCAATGTATTATGCAGTTTGTTTAACATTGACAATAATATTTTTATTTAAAAAAATATATAAAATGCGATATATTATAAAATGCAATTATTATATTATATTGCATGTTTATAAATGCTTACAAAGTATTTGACGGCAGCTGTGTAATAGTTGCGAGAGACGGCGACTAGATGGCGCTAGTGGAACGTGCACCAAACGCATATGGCTTAAATGACTTGTATCCAATTCCGTAAAATATTGTAACGGGGCGATGCACCTACCTACTGATAGGGACTCTCTCTCTAACTAGGCTTTGAGAGTATAAAATGGGGTGCGCTGTTGAGTCTATAGTCCCACAACCGACGCCAGGAGGCCGTGTGGTCCCAGGCTGCATGATTGGCGGGGGGCAACCCCCCACTTTTACAAACCAAAAGTGAGCCAAATGGGCTCACACTAATCCGATGTACCATTAGGGCCTTCGGGCCGTTAGCATAGATCCATCCGAAAAAAAAAGTCTGTACGCCCAACCCAACGCCAGGAGGCCGTGTGGTCGAAGTCTGCACGGTTGGTAGAGGGCAGGCAACCCCCCACTCTTACAAACCAAAAGTGAGCCAAATGGGCACACACTAATCCGATGTAGCATTAGGGCCTTCGGGCCGTTAGCATAGATCCATCCGAAAAAAAAAAGTTTGTACGCATTTCTAACGGATGCGACTCGGTGCACGGACCATTGTCTCTCGACAGTCAGTACTGCTCAGTTATTGGATGTGCAATATTGTCTCTGACAATAATTATTAGTACTATCCTTATTGCGGTGGGTGCACGGACCACTGTCCCTGACAGTCAGTACTGTCCTATGTGACCGCCCGCGATTATTAGTTGTATAACCTATTTATTTGTATTGCTATATTTTGTAGATTTAAGATAACTGATAATGTTCTATTGAAATAAATTTATGTATTGCTATATCTGAGTTTCACTTCCGATGTGCGGGTGTAATCGGACATATTTATAAGTACATATTTATAAGTACATATTTATAAGTACATATTTATAAGTACATATTTATAAGTACATATTTATAAATACATATTTATAAGTACATATTTATATGTACATATTTATAAGTACATATTTATAAGCATGCAATAACTACAAATACAATGTTTTCTCAATACCAAAATAATGACTGTCTCACCTCATTCGTTCATTACTCTATTGGCACGTCGACTACAAAAATCTCATGAGAGGGACATTCAAATTAAATCGTTCCGTAAATACAGCTGCTGCCAAGAAACCCGACATAGTTCGTACATTGTAATTTTTCTTTACGATTTATTATATTGTGTAAAATATTATTCAGTATTAAATATTTTATGCGAGTCGTTTGTCTAATTTTATATCGTTGGTGATTATTTTTCAAAGAGTATAAGATAGTGTTACTATTGGGTGGAAAACGAGTTGCATGCAATGTCCGATCCTTGTTGGATGCGAGTGACGGAGGATCCGCCGTCTTTTCGTTCATTGAAAGAGGCCTATGTTCAGCAAATGACAGATGATGATAAGGATTGCTAAAACTAGATCTAAATCAATAGCTTTTCATTTAACTAATAATGCATTAGGGTTATTAGCATAGCATAAGACTTTTTTTTTTCCACCAGGAAATGCTCTTAGGCATACCGCGGGGGAGGGGGACTCCCCAGGCAGGTATGTGCGACTCACTGCACCTGAAAGATGGTAACGTAAAACCCGGCGATAGCCACCAATGCCGTCTATGGTGAGGTGCCCCAGATGTGTTGAGCAAAGAGGGCACCTTGACGGATAGTCAGTCCCTCACCGATGCCACCACCTCCACAGAGAGGCTGTCCCACACCACAGAATAACCCTTCCCAAAGTGCGACAGTGCAATGGGGTGAGGTTCCCATCCTCGCCCCTTGTCCCCTCTTCTTATAAGAGGGGTACAAAGAGTAGCTCCCTCGGTTCACTTGGCTTTGTCCAAGGTGCTGGGTTCACCTTAGGCTACTGAGCCCCACCGCTACGACAAGGCTTGAACCTTAGAGTCTACATAATATTATATTATAGAGTGCTACTGTCACGTCGCTTCATTGTGCCGATCGTAAGCAGATGCGTTATATAGATATTTATCTATAGTTAAGCGCTGTGAGAGTTACGTCCCATGAGTAATGCATTCAAAATTATCTATATTTTAAATTAGGACATTCATCATCATCATCATCACCATCAGCCTCTATCTATCCACTGCTAAACATAAGCACCCCTCAATAAACGCCACTGACAGAAATGTTAGTGACACGGGGCGTACTGGTTCGACGGTCATGCAGTATTCATCCATTTCACAATTTCGATCTCGGTCATTAATCGAAACTATGTAATAAGCAAATATTTTCAAGTGACATGAATCTCTCGTTTAATTGGCATCAAAACGATGTTTTAACCGACTTCATGTTGACTACTTTATGTTTGCTATCTGTTAAATCTAATATACTAATACGAAAATTTTAATACCTACATTGTTTTCTAATCCTTACGCGAATTTCAATAATTCGAAAATTTATAATGCGTATAATATAATATTATTAGCGTATTAGGGCCGAAACACATAACCGTGTAGCGGCGCCGCGCCGCTTAAATCAGCAGTGGCGTCCCTGCCGATTTCAGCGGCGCGGTGCCGCACCGCGACGCGAATTTCACCGGCACGGCGTCATACTTATTGTCAATGATTCAGTTTATTTCAAAGACTACTACTACTATTGTCTGTTTCTATCACTTTTGCAAACAACACGCGTAAAGTCAGAAGCAGTTTTAAAATTAAATTTTCATTTATATTTTTGGTTCAGGAACGCCCTTGTTTGTGGGATTACTGTGGGTATTTTCCATCGGGATTCATAGCCTTATTACATGAATGTATCCAGTGTCTTCTTTGTCGTACATTTAAAACAGAGTTATGTCTTCTTAATAACAAATAAGCAATAAGTTTATTACGATCCATGAGAAGAGACACGTCTATCCACAATCAAAAATCACGAGGAACTGGTTACCCTACCGTAGGACAATAAAACGCTATTTTTCGCGACGCCGCAACGCAAACTACCGTTTTTAGCGTTGCGGCGTCGCAACGCGGCTATGTGTTTCGGCCCTTATAGCGTATTCTTTTAATTTTTATGGTCACGGGAGGACAGTTAACCATGGTTGCTGTAAAGTATCCCAAACGTCGGGCATGTAAAAAAACTTGATAAACCGCGATAATATCCGCAAAAGTTTTTACATTATAATGGAAATTGTTAAATGTTAGTTGGTTTTAACACACTAATCTAAGGAAGTACTAGTCCTAGGGATCTTTTTGCGTTTGGTACCAAAATTTGAGGATGATTATAGTCTCACGGGGACTGCTTAGTAGCGGTCGGGCAGTCCCCCCTTACGAGCAGTAGTCTGGCCTTCACCGGGGCCAGCCTGACGCTAAGGTGATCCTGTTGCCTACAGATCCGGGACCCTCAAAAAGCACAAAGGGAACTCACAGTGGCGAGTCCCAAATTGGGTCAGTATCTACCCGAGATCCTGGCTACATGCGTAAAAAGCATGTCCCTGGGACAAAAAAAGGATCATTAGGTATAGTCTATTTTGAAGGGATTTTTCGATGTCATATCACCTTCATATCTTGAAATGGCGGGTCGGTAGACCTCTAATTATATGGGAGCATGACCTTCTAATTTCTATAATATGGCTTTGAACAGATAAAAATACGACTGCAGTTGATTTTATTAACAGTAAATTTTATCGTTGGGAGGGATGCGCTGTGCCGCGCTCACGGCTGCATGGGTACCACCATCTTGCTTGTTTCTCTTATCAAACAGCTTTGCTGTGTTTCTTAGAGGACAAGACAGGCAGTGTAATTACTGGCACTAAGACTTGGGCTAGTTCCTGGTCGTACGTCTGACGGTTTGCCTATTCAACTGACATAAAAATACGCTGCACAAATATTTAGGAAACTGCGAAAGAATGAAAGGAGTGTAGTTACAAGAAAACATGTTGTAATTATGTCTTGCTCTACATTCGGATCGGATTTCGGATGCTCTGTATGAATTTCAACTGACATAAAAATACGCTGCACAAATATTTAGGAAACTGCGAAAGAATGAAAGGATTGTAGTTACAAGAAAACATGTTGTAATTATGTCTTGCTCTACATTCGGATCGGATTTCGGATGCTCTGTATGAATGCTAAAGAAAAACATTTTGTATCAATAATATTATGCCATAGATACCTATGTATTAATTTTATATGTATTAATGTTATGGGATATAAATAAATTTAAAATTACGTTATCCTGTACCCTCAACAAAACAATGGACTAGCGCTTAACATATACATTGTATAATATCTACATATTATTTTATATAATATGTATATTATAATTCTTTCGTTCTATATAAATTCGGTACTATCAACCCATAATTAATCTTTGTATGTCTTATTATTATGTTTTATTTGGCGTTGCTTTTTATTCTAGTTCAAATCATATTTCAAAATAATACTGAAATATGGATATTGTACGTATTTCTATGTATACCTGTCACACATCTATGTGGGTCATTATTGAGAGATCGTGAGCGGCCCATTAGTCTCGCGAGCATTCTTTCTTTTGTAGGCCAGTAACCTGTGAGGTGGGCGGTGACACAACCGCTCTGGGGCGTTGCCAAATTTTCTACAATGCACGTCTTAAAATAACTACCGGAAAGTGTATGTCTGATCCTACAAAGATGAACTTACAACTTGGAAACCTTATTTAAAATGAGTTCTTGAATGTTTAAGTTGAATTTATATTATGGCGGCTGTACACTCTCGCTTGAAAGCACTCGCGTTGTCTCCTCTGAGGCCTATCGGTCCGGCTATTAATATATAAATGACAGGCCAAGTCGGGCAAGCATTACCTCTCGTACTCGTCCTGCCTAGGACTGGCTAGTGTCTTGGGGAGTGTACAGCCGTTATTACATATAGCTATGTCAATGTGTGCATGCACTTACATGCAAGTATTTACCACCTCCGTTTTTCCCACATTGCATATGTGTGTGTGCGCCTCGGTTAGTGTCAGATAAACTTGTTATGATCATGGGCGACGCTGACCACTTACTATCTAGATTCTAGAGGCTTGTCTACAGGCTTGACTATCTAACATAAAAAATCAGGCCTCTACGAATAACATTCGTTAACGATCACTTAATCATAAATTATTATAAATATTTAAAATATCTTCTCTTAGAAATCTTATGTAGTAAAAAATAAGAAATAATAATGACGCAAAAAAAATGAGTTGTAATAAATGTTTGTGGTTTAAAATATTTTAATTATTGTGACTGTACAATGTGCATGCTGAGTTTATCTATAAGTAATTGTCATACGTTTTTTTTACTGATGCATTTTTTTATATTTTTTCACGTGTAATCAATTGTAGATGAACCTAAATAAATAAAATAAAATATCGCGATAGTGGGCATAATTCATTCAATTTCAATAGATGGCATAGTTAACTCATCTTTACCCTTATACTTACCTACTTTTATCCTTTTCTTACAAATGAAGACTTGCTACATAGGGACATTGCTCGTACTTATGGGAAAAAGGACAATGAATATTTACAATAGTGACAATCTGTGTGGAAAAACTCAATAAAAATGCAGTAAAGTTCAAGGAATTTATTGATTTAAATAAATTTTATAAAATAGGTACAACGTATATAATAACATTATATGAGATAATGCAAAGAGATTGGAATAAAAACAGCGTAACATACACTCGCAAAGACAAAAACATAATACAATTTCTTAGGAATAGAAACTTTAACAAACTTTATGTTTATTATAATAAAAATAGAATAACAATAATCCGAGTGTTATAGCATACTATTAAACCACAACAATTAGGCGCATGACAGACAACCCCTGAACCCCGCCTTCGTCCCGTGCTTCTCCTAATTTGGGAAAACGCTGGACGAAGGCGGGGTTCTGGCGTCGCCTGTCATGCGCCTATTTATTGTGGTCGATTAGTATATTACTGGTGTGTCGATCACAATATCAACTGATCGAGTGGTATACAATAAGATGAATCTTTTAGCTCAAATTAACTTAGTTATATAAAGAATCGGACATGAATATCTGAGCTACATTTTTGTTCGATTCCATCTACGCCCATACTTGCTCATTAAGCAGAAATGAGCTAATTGGTGTTTTTTCACTATCATGGTTGAATAAAAACTATTTACAACGAGATATCTTTAAGACACCTGAAAACATTCATAGACAATGGCGTAACATCGAGGTCCACGAAATAAAAGTTATATTCCGGTCAGTACCGGTTTTAACAGTTTAATAGACCTTATTAAGGTCTATTAAACTGTTAAAACCGGTTATAATACAACTGTCGTAAGTATTGTTTTCTAATGTTTAGGCGAATTTCACTAATTACTTTTTATCGCCTATTATTAATTTTATATGCTTCGGATACTTTACAGCAACCATGGTCACGGAAGGACTGTGTGAATAAAAAAAAACTTAATAAACCACAATAAAATCCGTAAAAGTGTCTTGAAAATAATTGTGGTAAGTATGCAAAGAACGGTCATATATGAAACTTCTATATTACGAATATTTTACCATATATGTTTTCTGTTAAAGAGCACTGTATAGTTTGAAATTTCAATGTTACTTGACGAAGACTAACGAATCACTTGGTAATAATTATAATCTGACCAAAAACATATAAACTATGCATTGGTGTCGCCACTGTATCATTTATACGTCAACAGATAGTATAGTCCGATACAGAAATTAGTTCCGAATTTTTCCGCAATATGGCGAGGGTTTTTATTTTCTGGACAGGTTATACTGTTGAACAGGCTGGCTGGGGTTTTATATTATATTTGATTTATCGACCAGCCTAGGTTCTTTCATTCGTTGTCTATTTAAAGTTTCGGTGCCAGTAATTATAATGCCTCCAATGTGCCTTTTGAATGGTCATACTTAAGCGGAGGGACATCCAATACAGGCATCTCTTCCAACAATAAAGGTTTTAGTAAAGCTTAGACACATCTAGTAGCTCATTCATGCGTTGCCATCTTCAGACACGAGATACTAAAGCCATATCTCACACCATAATTATCACAATATGTTTCATTAAAAACCATTTAAAAAAAAACATTACTATTTCTCAGAAATAAAATTGGAGTTTAAAAATTTTGATGTCGATGAATAAAATATTTATACATTAACTTTAATATATTAATACATGAAAGCAAGTTACGTATTTTGTGCCCATATTTTTGTATTTTTTTATTTCGTAGTATCGCATTTTTTTACTTTTTATACTAAGACGCTGAACGTCCTGATTTCTTTCTCTTTCTTATTTTTTTAACAAAATTCTTTCAATAACGTAAATCTTAAAAATAATAAGTAATTAATTTGATGACTACTGTGAGATTGACAATAAAGTTTTGGGCTGTAACGGTAAATGAAAATGGCACATTTTCTAAAAAAAACTAAACTTTTTTTTTTTAGAATATAATATGACTACATGAAGTAAAGGGAAAAAGTACTTATATAGTAAGAATGAGAAGATGTTTCAGTTGTCAGCAGTTACTCTACAAATGAGTGTACAAGATAAAAAAAATGAGATAATAATAAATTAATATTATTATTATTTATTATTATTATAGGTACTAGATGAAACCGCATTCAAGATTTTAACTCTTAATCCGAGGTAAATCACACTTTACATTAAAAATATTTTGACTAGATTATTACGTAGTGTAAATATTCCTAAATACACGTCATAGTCTTGTGTCCATGAAATAAGAATTCAATTGAGAATGGAGTTTTAATTTTTATCAATATTATAATCTTTTAAAATATTTTGTATTTCAATTTGATATGTCAAACCATGTCAAACGCTCTAGTGATTTTTTTACATGGGTCAATAAATATTTTATTATTAAAATAGGTCCATTCTAAATTGAAACGCTTAAAATAAGAACAACTTCAATTGTATAATATGTCAAGTCATCGAGCTATATACCGGTAATGTTGTGTGTTTTGTATAAAATAAAATTCCGCCAAATTTGTTTCGCTGGTTCTGCGCCCTGATTGGCCGACTGATGGCCACTGATAGATGATTGGCTGATGAGACGTACATACAATACACTGGTTTGTTGATTTGCTATTACGTCAGTGACAAATCACTGACCATTTTCAGAATTTATTGGCTCACATTACTACTCTATCCGGTTATATGCTCGATGCGTCAAGTCGACATAAGATTAATAAAATAAAAGCAAACGAGAGCACCTACAAATATATTTGAAAGTATCAAGATAATGTGGTCGGTGATTACATAGCTAAATTCTGATCAAGTATAAAATTGTATATACAGTAAATATAAGATATATACGAAAGCCTAGCGAACAACGTAAGCTGGGTTATATCTGCTAGTTAACTACAGGAACAAGCTAGCTACGGTGAATCTTTTTGACACTTTAAAATATTAGCCGCATTTATCATCCCAAATCCCAATTTTCCGCACAAATCTCGCAAGGTTTTAATAGTCATGGTAATGCGGATACAATGCGGTAATATGCGGAATTCCCAATGCGCCATTATGAGATTCATCCGTAATAATCAGTTCATCGGTGGGGTGCGATCATAACGTAGCCCCAATACGGAATTTCAACATGGAAGACATGACATATTTATAGCTATTGGTCATTTGAGCACTGTTCAGTAGAGACTTGGAGAAGAATCCATTCAACTGAAGGAGTTGCTTGGAACGAAGATTGAGAGGTCATCGACCTATTATCGTCGGCTCGTCGGCCATCGCCAGTTCGTCTGTGGCTGCCTTATCCCCCTTTTTCTTACGGGAATACCATAAGAAGGAGGCAGCGGCGTACAGGTTGACTAATACCACGAACCACGCTAGGTAGAAGCTAATGTGGTAGCTGCGAAAGAAACAATAGGTTAATTATAACATTTGATAAATTGCTCATGACTTAAAAGAAACTTAAGACTAAACTTAAGACTTTGAAATTTCTATTTAATTAATTAATTAATTAATTTAATTATTTATGTACACAGGAATTTTAAACACTTAAAAACTATGAACGTTTAAGAAAACAGGTACAAAGGTACAGCTTTATTAATTACTATTAAATAATTTATTTATATTGGATAAATAATAATGATTTGTAACAAAGATCCATGAGCACAGCCAATATTTTTTTTTTTTATTATAATTAATAAGATTAATTTCCAATCCAAGGAAATCAAAGGAATTCCAAGGAATTTAAAAACAATTATTTAATTAATTTCTACATTGAATTGTTTTATGATTATTTGAAACGAGGTAAAAGTAATAAATATTAAAGCCAGTGATTATATGACAGCGGAGCGGCAGAATATAATATTATGTTGATGCTATTTTGTATCGGAAAATATTTGTTCTTGTCACACAAGTAAAGATTCTTCGATCTTTTAAACCATAGACACTTACTAATGATAAGCTTTTTCTGGATATATGTACTTCAAATTTTTCTTCATATAGTCCACAGTTGAAAACGTTACTTGCACCACAACGAATGTGCAGGAAGCTGTTGACAAAATACGAAACATTTAATAGTGATTTGTGGAACAAAAAATATATAATAATATGATGACTTAAGAAAATGACTATTCTAAGAAAACAGTAATTTTTAATCTGTTAACGTTATAAATTACTGTTTCCCTTGGTTCCATCCAAACTATAAAATTATAAAAAGTGCGTTACATGTACAAAGTACACATGTCAGAAGTGAAACTTATTTGGCAAACTAATTTTTAAATCTCGCTCATCTCGTAAATCTAAAACTTTAAATTTACGAGACTTGCGATTAGACGTTCACTCTATCTCACTCTCTCTCTCTCGATCTTTCTCACTCGCTTGCTCCATACTCTCACTCCATGGCTATATGCTTCATGTTACGTTCGCCCTATCTCACTCTCTCTCAATCGGTCTCAATCACTCTCTCCCCCTTCTTGACAAAAACTTTGCATATTTTCATAACGTTTCGTAAAAATTTTACACTCATGCGCGCAAAGAAGTTTCACTTCAAGAACTCTAGAATAAATAGTTGTATTTTACAAAGATCCGACTAGCTATTTGCGCGTATATATTATATATCTATAGATTTAATATTACGAATTTAGAATGGATACTATCTTTTCATCGCCCTCATCATCATTGCGTTTTTATCTTTTGGCGGATAAGTTTTATTTTAATAAAAAATGTAATTTACATATTTATATGAGGTGTGAATTATTCCCATTTTTCAGGGTCAATAGCGTAATATGATAACGAGAAACGGCCCTTTATTCGTTGCCAACAGCTACACTAAATTACTGCGAATTAATTGACTCAATTCTATGATTCTGGTCTCCTTAGCCAATTATATTAAATAATTTTAGTTAAATAGTTATAATGTTTTCAACAGCGAGTCAACGGTCATTTGAAACTTCAGCTTATGGATTGTGAATGAGACGTTGGGTTTCAAGCCGGATCCGTGCATGCTTGAAAAAGGGGTTTTTCAAAATTTGCCAGATGTGCCCGTAGTTGTCAAAATCACGTCTTGTTCAACGGTGACGGCAAATTTCATCAGTCTACATGTCTGATGAGATAAAAAGGTCTTTGAATTGAACACCTTCCTAGCATGATTTTAAGATATCCAGTTGTGGGTATCAACATGTCTGACAAGGGCAAGTATCTTTGAACATGATAAGTTGATCGATACGCATTGGGAAAGCGACATTTTCTTTTTTCAAAAATGTAATAGAATTGTGATGCTAACGTAGATTTTGCGGGTTAGATTTTGCAATGGTTTTTGCCCTCCTAAATCCTAGGGCATAAAAGTCTAATGTCTGCTATGGAATTTCCTAGCTGGAGAAACGGTAGTGTGAAGAGGCTCTAATATTTCATGAAAGTGCGCTCCGAAGTCGTGAATAATATATTTCACCCTTAAATTTTCATGCTCTGTTGCAAGCTGTAAGTGGCATTAAAATCTCAGAATATATTTAAAGTATTTGAAAACGATTGAACAATTAAAATATCACCGGTATTAGTGTATAATATATATTAAAGTAAATGTATGCTAGTTGCATATTAAGATATGCATGAATATAGTTACATGGATATGACATGACCAGGCCCACCGCTCAGTTCGACCCTGCTGCTCCTGTGGATCCAGGATCGACAGCGGTAACTACCAAATGATCCTTTGATAGGATTGAAACCATATTATAATATAGGTACTTACTGCTTATGAAGTGTATGCCCGCGGCGAGTCTCTTGAACATGTAGCGGGGGTTGCGGAAGGTGTACACGGAGAAGCCGCAGCCCATGGCCATCACGAACAGGCTGATTATACCGAACGAGATCATCGTCCGGACGTAGTCTGGAATAAAACACAATTTTGGATCTAGATATAAATAATATCTGGAATATACAACCTGTTAGTAAGTTGATTGGTCCATAGATCGGCGAAACACATCCTGTATAAACCTCTCTAGGTACTGCTGGTACGTTTGTTACTTTTGTTAATATTTCAAGTTCCTTTTTGTTTGTCTTACTGTTGTGGGAGTGGTGAATGGTGCTTCCGTCTGCATTTCCACCACCCTGCATATGTCATTCAATGCCGCCTTTCGTTTCAGAACAGGCAACACATGAATCAGTGGCCTGGTGGCCTCTCAAGTGAACTTGAATAATTGATGATGCTTACAGCTTCCTTATGTGGCTCGTCCGCCGTTGTGCACATTAGTGCTTTTTAATAGAAGAGAGTTTTCTTAGAAAAATTCGACTGTACGTCGTAAGGTATTTTAAGCTGTCAGCAATATTATTATGCGGATCCCGAAGTAATAAGCGAATGCTCACATATGCACTTCAATCAATTATTAATCGAAGTATATGCATGAATAATACAAAAATGTAGGCTTTATGAATGTTTACCAAACTAATATTTTTAAACGACATAGGATATTAAGTAAACAGGAATACAAACAAACAGTTGTATATAGGTACCTAATATGTTGCATGAGGTTATGCTTCTATACTCATGCACGAAATATAGCGTGACGACAAGACGTATTTCAAACCCCATGGGTACAGTTTTATAGAGCTTACTGTAAAGGGTTCCGTGGTATATTATTCTCACGCAAACCTATGCAGTTCTAGTTATTTCCTTACAATGTTGTAGCTTCATACACTTAAAGTAAGAGCAGGGTGAAGACCCCTTATCATGGCGGTGGGGCTCAGTAGCCTAGGGTGAGCCGCTGCACCTTGGGCGAAACGAATTGAGCCGAGGGGGTCTTAGTACCCCTCTTATAAGAGGAGTACAAAGAGCCCTCTTCTTATAAGAAGAGGGGACAAAAGAGCAGGGGTCAAGAGGTGAGGATGGGTACCTCACCCCTCTGTACTGCCCTGACGTTAGGAGGGGTTGTTCTGTGGTGTGGGACAACCCCTCTATGGAGGTGTCGTTGGTCCCCTGAGGGACTGACTAGCTATCGAGGTGCCCTGTTTATTCAACAGATCCGGGGCACCTCACCAAATGCGGCACTGGTGGCACTCGCCGGGTTTTAGTGGGTTGAGCTGCGCCCACTTACCAGCTTTAAGGCGCAGCGAGTCACACTTACCCACCTGGAGAGACCCACTCCCCCGCGGGGTGTCAGAGCATTTCCCGCCGTTAAAGTAAAAAAAGGATTGGGACCTCTCGCTCACATAATACCGGCGTACATTGAGAGCTATGGTGTCGAGTTTTGTGCGGTTTGCGAGTTTCCAGTGGCCCATTGGGGGATAGGGAAAAAGAGGGCAACGCATCTGCATAATCTCTGGTTGTGCGGATGTGTATGGGCATCGACAGTGGCCATTTAGCCTCGACTGCTCGTTTGCCCTCACTATAAAAAAAGATAAAAGATAAAAAAGACAACATAAAAGATAAAAAAAATCATATTACGCCTAAATCTTACAAAAAGCATAAATCTTTTAGTGGCTTAAAACAACGTACGAAATTTCCATTACGTCCTACATACTAATGTTATAAACGCGAAAGTTTGTATGGCTGTTCGTTACTCTTTTGCGCAAAAACTACCGTATGGATTATAATGAGACTTTACAACAATAATAATAATAATAATAATTTATTTATTTCAAGAAAATTCATATTCATTACACAATCATACAGAGATAGGGATCCACCTAGTAAGTATGAAAGCATACTTGCGGCAGGTGGGCCCGCTCTTCCATAACAATTAGAGATACATTACAATTGAAAAGTATAATAATATCAAAGTACAATTTATAGCTAATTTGAAAAAAATAGAATAAGATTAAATTGCCTAGTTATCTAGTCTAACGACAATGTATAAAATAATTAATTACTGATATTTTTGGTATTTTTATTACGTATGTATGCGAGTAGGTGACGTGTGTGAGTGTGAGTGTGTGTGTTTGTGTGTTTGTGTGTATATATGTGTGTGTGTGTTTGTGTATGTATATATGTGTGTGTGTGTGTATGTGTTTGGCTTCGTGATTTTGTAAGTGAATGTATACAATTGCGTGCGTCTGTATGAATTTATTTATTTGTATGCTAATGTATATGTATTTCATAGTTATCTTACTGTTTTAAAATTGACTCTATATCAATATAGGATTTAGCTCCCAGCCATATCTTTAAAATATTTTTACAATTTCGGGTATTGATGGAATATATATCGAGCTCTTTATTTAATTTATTACATATCTGTGGCGCGAGTGCTAGGTATTGGGGTTGGGCAAAAGTTGTCTTGATTTTAGGAATAGGGTTTTACGACGTAATAAACTATTTGTATCATATTGCAGGCATTTGTGATATCTTAAAATAGTTGACAAAACATATAGTTTCCTTACGGATAGCAGTTTGCATGTAGCGTAGTAGAAGCTCTTCGGTAGAAAATGTATAAGGCTTGAAGTACATAATTTTTAATAGACAACGTTGGCTTCTCTCAATGTCTAAGAATTTATGCTTGTTTGCCCCGCCCCAGATAGGTATACAATAGCCTATTATTGATTGTCCTAGAGCAAGATAAATTTGATTTAATAGTTTTTTATTTGCAATGAATCTTAGTTTTTTAAAAATCCAATTGAGTTTTCTCACACGATCACAAGTAAAATCAATATGCAAGTGCCATTTAAGTCCTTGAATTAGTTTCACTCCCAAATATTTAGCCGATTCAACCCGTTCAATGGGCGTACATTTACAGGGGTTCCTATCCTTACAATCATGTATCTTTAAAACATAGTTATTACACGGACGTGTTATCTTGTTTATGCTAAAACATATGTAATTTCTCTTTACTGTGTTTAGTGTGAGAAGGTTACAGCGTAGCCAGCTAGCTACTTTGCACATTCCAGCTTCAAGCAACAAGCTTATCTATACATACATCAGAGACTCCCACGGGAATAGAAAATACGCGAACAAAATTGCGAGGCGCTGCTAGTAGACAGATAAAATAAATAAAATAAATAAATTTATAAAATAAATTGCCTATCCAACTAACATTAAAAAAAAAAAAGATAATTATATAGACAAATAGACAGATAAAAGGATAGATACAGTTGGAGCTGAAAAAAGCGTGCTATAAAACGTCATTTGGATGTATAGATCATGTTACACGAGAGTGTACGAGTCTTACTCTTTCTTTCTTAGCCTTTCTACTCCTGAATTCTTCTAATAAAGTTACTACTAAATTACGTAATAAAGTTAGAACTCGGGCTGCCGCTTTCTAGCTACCCAAGAATAACAGCGGTGGGAACGAGTTGTCTAGCCCGTATTATTACCCCAAAACTAGAATTGAGTTGGAGAGTAGCTCTTTTTTATGTCATAAGGAGGCAGCAACTGAGCAGTTGGAGCCTTATGGTGACTACCGATACCCATAGACATCCGCGCAACCAAAAGTTATGCAGATACGTTGCCCTCCTGGGGGGATGGGTATAACCCCATCTCCCCAATGGGCCACCGGAATATCACAAAACGCGACAGCATAGCTACCATTTGACGTCGGTGTTATGTGAGCGAGAGGTACCCCCCGGTCGTGCCGGTCCTATTCGGCTGCAAAGCAGTATGGCACTACCTCTTACTAGAGAGCTGTCAAACAAAAGGTAAGACATAGAGACGACTCCAAATACAAGTCGTCAGTCTCATTGAATGATGAATAGGAATGGATGAGCCCTTGATAGTCTGGCAGCAAGAGAATTCTGTAAATGCCAGAATCTTGCGCAATATGACAATTAACACCATTAAAATATTACAAATTGCCAACCAGCTGTGTCTTGTTGACAGTGTTATATACGCCTTACGAGTGACCTTGCCTAAATCAATATAACTAACTTGTAGTAAATTCTAAATAAAATGTAATACGGCTTTCAAACTAATAGTATAGGATACGGATATAAAACGACCTTCACCGAGATGTTTATTAGATCAAACGTATTTTATATTTAATTTAATATGTCAATAAATATATTGCATATGGGTTACCTAACAAATTTTAGTCTAGGGTATGATTAATTAAAAAAAAAACATTTCACCGGTATTATTAGATAAATTATTTTTATCTTATTATAAGATACCGGTCCGGTATAGATTTACCTGTTTATACTTGGCTACCCGATAGTTGTGACCAGAAAAGAATAGGCAACCTAACGTTTGCTTATTCTATGGGCTTCATACTTTCGATTGGTATAGAATTTATCTAATAATCAAACCGATGAAATGTTAAAAAAAAAAAAAAAAAATATTAAACATACCCTGGACTAAAATTTGTTAGGCAACCCATATGCAATATATTTATTAACATATTAAATTAAATATAAAATACGTTTCATCAAATAAACATCTCGGTGAAGGTCGTTTTATATCCCGGATCTTAGCCTATAAGAATATATATAATTAAATACCTTGAAACAACCCACAAGCAAATACATATATTACCGCTTAATAATACTAGCTGTTGGACGCTACTTCGCCCGCGTTAACTTAATAATATAAATATAATAATATACTTTATTTCAAAGATTATCTCTTACATCCAAACTTACAAACATTAGCTCTTTATTATATAAGAATATCTCTCTAATATATAAAATTTCCATGTCACAATGTTAGTTACCGTACTTCTCCGAAACGGCTTCACCGATTTTTATCAAATTTTATATGCGTATTCAGCAGGTCTGAGAATCGGCTACTATCTATTTTTCATACCCCTAAGTGATAAGGGTGGTCAACCCCTCAAATTTTAAAAGTTAACAATATTATGTAACATCTGTCCGACCGGTTTCGGCAATAGCGACCACCTATGACTCCTAGCCGGGAATTTGGCGCTGATGCATTCAAACATGACTATAGTTATTCTGTGTATGTACGTGTCAGTGAACTCCTAAATAGCTGGACGGATTTTGATGAATTTTTTTATGTGTTCAAGTGGATTCATGAATGGTTTAGAATTTAGATCCACAATTCGGTCTACTACAAAATGTTTGGTAGAGAACAATGTCTGCCCTCTATATAAATAGTCTAAGGATCCCTCTTTCAAAAGATAATATTATGTTCTCCATACGGCGTATATCAGCATACCGCATAGTTTAGCATTGGACATAGCAATATCCTTTCGGGTTGTACTAATATTCTGCACGTACATAATATGGGCTCCGTAAGAATAAATAGAAATAATAGAAATATACCGGTGGGAGGGAAGCGCTGTGCCGCGCTCCCAGCTGCATGGGTACCACCATCTTGCTTGTTTCTCCCGTGAAACAGCTTTGCTGTGTTTCGGAGAGAAGGGTAAGACAGGCAGTGTAATTACTGGCACCGAGACTTAACATCTTATGTCTCAGGATAGGCAACACATAAATGAGTTGCCTGGGCTCGTTCCAGGTAAACTGGTTTATGTTCATGGGCGACGTCGACCACTTACCATCAGATGGCACGTTTGCCAGTTTGCCTATCCAACTAACATAAATAAAAAAAATATAAAAAAAATATATTGGTGAAAACATTCGCATAGACAAATGTGTGTTCACCTTTACCGAAACGTGACGCCGCGACAGCTGGTGTTAATGGATATATATTATTTTGTTTTTATTTTTAGTTTTTTTTGAGAGATTTTCGTGTACTACGGAAATTCTGCGGTGGAAAATTTGATTTATAACACTTCCTCTGTATGTCTGGGTTTAATATTATAATGGCTGGAGATATATCATTAAAACCGGTCAAGTGCGAGTCGAACACGAAGGGTTCCGTACCATTATAATATAATATACAACATTAGAAACTTTAACAAAAAACATATTTGTTTTGTTAAAGTAATATACAGCTATTGATATTTTAATGAAAGTGCCATCTAGTGATCGATTGCTAGATCGGTTACGATTACTCTGATTTAATACCATACCAATAGGTGTCGCTTATGCCATACGTGATTTTGTATGGGTTACTCTTAAATATTTATTTTATTATAATATAATTATTTCTTTTTAAAGTAAGTATACCTAAATAATCTGTAAATATTTCAAGCGTTACCGTTACCGTTATTAATATCGAGCAAAAAACGACAAAAAATCACCTTTTTTGAGTGGGAGCCCCCTGCATGATTTTATTCTGTTTTTACCATTTGGTAACGAGTGGAGTCGGCGGACGTTGAGATGGCCGAATAATGTCCAGGCATCTCAGCGTTCTTCAGGCGAACGTCAACCACTGTGCCGGGGCTCAGGACATTTTCCTGCAGTCCATGGCGGAGTGGAGCATTGACGTCACGATCGTTGCCGAGCCATACGCTGTGCCTCCCACTAGCCCACACTGGGCGGGGGACACCGATGACTCGGTGGCGATTGTGGTGAGGCCTGGAGCCGGCCCCCCCCTCGTGATCAAAGCGAGGGGCCGCGGGTACGTGGCGGCGGTTCGGGGAGAAGTGGCTTTCGTCGGAGCTTACTTCTCACCGAACCGCGATTTGGCGACCCTGGAGCGGTTTCTCGACGTTCTGGGGCCGCTGGTGGGGCAGCTAACTCCCCTACAGGTGTTCGTAGCTGGGGACCTCAATGCCAAGTCCACGGCATGGGGTAACCCGGTCACGAACCCAAAAGGGAGGGAAGTGGAGGAGTGGGCGCTAGCTGCCGGACTGTCTCTGCTCAATACAGGGACAGTCCAGACGTGCGTCCGTTGGTCGGGAGGTTCCGTGGTGGACGTTACGTTTGCCACGCCGGCCATAGCACGCAGAGTGGAGGGGTGGAGGGTGGAGACGGGGGTGGAGACTCTCTCGGACCATCGCTATATAAGGTTCGAGGTGTCTCCGGCTCCCGTCCGTCCGGCGTCATCGTCGTCGTCGTCGTCCAGGGGGAGAAGTCAGTTTCCGCGTTGGGCAATCTCAAAGCTCGACCGGGAACTGGCAGAGGAGGCCGCTATAGTCGGCCGATGGAGTCTCCCGCTGCTGTTAGAGCTAGGGCTGGATGAGGTGGCTGACCGGCTCTGCGATGCGTTCACCACGGTCTGCATAGCGGCCATGCCGCTCGCGAGACGTCCACCCCCGCGGCGGGCACTCTACTGGTGGTCGGCTGAGATAGCCAATCTCCGGGCCGCCTGCAATCGGGCCAGACGGCTTTATACCCGGAGCAGGCGGCGGCGGCCCCAGGACGTTGACAGGGACGACAGGCTGCACAGGGTCTACGCAGAAAAGTGAAAGATCCTGCAGCAAGCCATTTGCCGAGCCAAGGAGGAGGCCTGGCTGGAGATGGTTGAGGGTCTCAACAGAGACCCCTGGGGTCGACCATACATATGGGCGCGGAACAAGCTCCGCGCCCAGTCGGCCCCAATCAACGAGACGCTCCAGCGGGGCCAACTGGGGAGGATCGTCGGGGAACTTTTCCCCGACACGCCCGTGGGCTATACGCCCCCCAGGATGGCTCGGCAGACGCCGGACGAGGAGAGTGTTCCGCCACCCGTCACGGAGGCTGAAATGGAGGTGGTTCTGTCCCGCCTCCAGAGTAAGAAAAGGGCGCCGGGTCCAGACGGGGTGCAAGGGATGGGGATCCTCGCGATCTCTCTCGCGTACCTCGGCGATAGCCTTCGGGAGCTGTTCGACCGGAGAGTTCCCGAGGGCCTGGAAGGAGGGTCGGCTCTGCCTGCTACCAAAGGCAGGGCGGACCCCGGACTCGGCTTCGGCGGTGTCTTGGCCTTGGACATCGCGAACGCCTTCAACAGCCTCCCTCAGAGTGTGATACGGGAGGCACTGAATTTCTTCGGAGTGCCCCCGTACCTAAGGAGGCTGTTGGAGGCGTACCACTCCGAGAGGAGGGTAGCCTGCGAGAACCGGTGTGGGTCCGTAGAGTGGTGGCGAGTCGGGTGCGGTGTTCCACAGGGGTCAGTTCTTGGTCCGATCCTGTGGGACATCGGCTACGACTGGGTCCTGCGAGGCCGCCTCCTCCCCGGGATGGGTATCATATGCTACGCGGATGACACCCTCGTGTATGCCCGGGGACGAGGCTATAAGGAGGCGGCGCGGCTGGCCGAGGTCGGGATCGACCTCGTGATCAGCCGCATAGAGAGGTTAGGGCTTCGGGTCAGGCCTGAGAAGACCGAAGCCATTTTCTTCCGCCGGACCGGGTGGAAAGGACCCCCACCGGGGGCTGCCCTCCAGGTTGGAGGGGTGAGGGTCAGGATGAGCCCCCATATCAAATATCTGGGGCTCATCCTTGACGGAGGGTGGACCTTCGGCCCACATTTCTCCATGTTGGGACCGAAGGTTGCGAAGGCGGCAAGTGCACTGGGCAGACTCCTCCCGAACCTCGGAAGACCCAGCGCCACCTGCAGGCAGCTATACTCCGGAGTCTGCCGTAGTATGGCGACGTACGGTGCACCCATCTGGGCGGATAACCTTACCGGGAGGAATAAGGCCCGGCTGCGGTCGGCGCAGCGGGTCATAGCGGTAAGAGTGATCCTGGGGTACCGTACGGTTTCGTGGGAAGCAGCCACTGCCCTAGCCGGTGACCCCCCGTGGGAGCTCGTGGCGGAGGTTCTTGCCGAGATGCACTCCTATGTCTCGGATAGAAGGTCTCTTGGCGAGAGCCTTACGCCAGACGGGATCCTTCGGGTTCGCCGACTAGGGCAAGAGGCGTTAATGCGGAGGTGGGGGGAGGACCTGACGCAGCAGCCGTATGGCAAAAACCTGACGGTTGCTCTGCGTCCGGTCCTTGAGCGGTGGATGCGCCGTAAGCGCAAACCCCTCACCTTTCGTCTGACACAGGTGCTCACCGGGCATGGTTGCTTTGGTGAGTACCTGTGCCGGACGGCCCGCATGGAGCCGTTGACAGTGTGTTACGATTGTGGCGCGGCGGTGGACTCAGCCCAGCACACACTCCAGGTGTGCCCGAGATGGGCGGCGCTGCGTCACGGTCTGACATCAGTCATCGGAGGGGACTTGTCCACCTCCGCTTGTCCACCTGTCCACTTGTCCACCTGTCCACTTGTCCACCGAGCATCGCAGTGATGATCGGTGACGACGAGTCCTGGACGGCGATGGTCTCCTTCTGCGAGGCAGTAATGTCCCAGAAGGAGGCCGACGAGCGGGTGAGAGAGGAGGCCGCTGATGAGGCCTTCCCCCGCAGGCGACGAACGGGGTGCGTAGGAGGCGCTACTTAATGCGCCTCCAGTAACGCCTCTGTGTTCGTGTCGGGCTCAGGATGGGAACCTGGGCCTAGTATGGTACGACGTCGCGGGGACTGCTTAGTAGCGGCCGGGTAGTCCCCGCTTACGAGGAGTAGTCTGGCCTTCGCCGGGGCTAGCCTGTCGCGAGGTGATCCTGTCGGTTGCCTGCATATCCGGGACCCTCAAAAAGCGGCTAAAGGCGCTTGCAGTGGTTTTAGTTAAGGTGGGCACTCCCAGGTGCGAGTCCCACATTGGGTCAGGATCTACCCGAAGATCCTGGCTGCATCCATAAGGATTTCCCTGCGAAAAAAAAAAAAAAAAAAAAAAAAAGTAAAATCAATGCGTTTAACTCATATGGCGGTTATTTAAATTGTTCTATGTTGATATGAACTATATAATACGACCTCTGTGGCTCAGTGGTAAGCGCGTTGGCGCTCAAGCCGGAGGTTGCGGGTTCGAATCCCGCCAGGGAACAAAAATATTTTCTGTGTTCCTGGGTCATGGATGTGTATTAAATATGTTTATTATATAATAAAAATCTTAAATATAAGTATAGTATCAAAGTATTAAATATATTTCCGTTGTCTGGTACCCGTAACACAAGTTCTTCCAGAACTTACCACGGGACCAGATTGACGTGGTGTGAAAGCGTCCATAGATATTATTATTATAAAAAAAAAAATATGATCTGTAGTAAATGTAGAATTTGTATTTGCATTATGCTATTCTATACTAGCTGGTGCCTGCGACTTCGTCTGCGCAGGATAAGATTTTTAGTTTTTTTTTCATAAAATGTATCCTTTGTTACTCCTAATACCTCCAAATATATGTGTACAAAGTTTCATGATGATCGTTTGAGTAGTTTGCACGAAAGCGTAACAAACAAACTTACTTTCAAAATATTAGTAGGATATAAAAAATAAGCTTGTATTTTACTTACTAGCAACATCTACATCGTAAGCAGGATCTACAGGCTTCCCATTTTTCATAATAGGCTGTGATAAATAATTTGTACAATCTGAAACAAAAACCTAAATCAGTATAAAACAAAAATTATATCTATCTACAAAAAAACTTTAATAAAATTTGATATACAGAAAGCTTTTTTCTAAATGGAATTCATTCAAAGAGTATACTCCCAAATCAAAGGCTAGCAACGCACCACGTGTCAGTGGATGTCGCTATCACTTACCATCAGGTGAACTTTTTTATAAAAAATAATATTGGATGACAAATACACTGTACAGTAAGAACATATTAATGAATTTCATGCATACCAATTTTCGCTGATAACTAGAAAAGAGGGAGGAAAAAAGGGTCTACAAGATAAATAATAATAATAATAATAAATAGATTACTAATAGTTTTCCAATAACATAACGGTAACGTTTATATAAGTAAAGTCCTCAAAACCTATAATTATGCAAAACTTGTCATGTGTGACGGTTTACATTATGGCTGACAAAAAGGCTAACGAAGTCGAAAAATGGCAAAGATTAACACAATAAGAGATGAGCCATTGCTGCATTGCAGCCGAATTGGACCGGCACGAACGCGGTGGCACCTCTCGCTCATATAACACCGGCGTCAATTGACAGCCATGATGTCGCGTTTCGTGCGGCTTGTGAGTTTCCGGTGGCCCATTGAGGGGTAAAAGGGAAAAGGAGGGCAACGCATTTGCATAATCTCTGGTTGTGCGGATGTGTATGGGCGTCGATAGTCGCCAAAAAGCTTCGACTGCTCGTTTGCACACATGGTATATAAAAATAAAGTCGGTTTACTGACGATAGTTGAACGTGACAACGTCATAAGAAAATGGAGCCTCAGAGCGAGGTAACGCCGCATGCGTCATGTTTTTTCGTTCTTGCAGCCGGCTCCATCGAATTATAAGACGTTGTCACGTCAAAAAATCCGTGGTACAGAACTCTTCTTTCGCTAGTCTGACTCACTTGGCCAAATTTCAGGACTCTATCAAAACTGGTGTCATGAAGATATCTCTAATACAGATGTTTATTTTTATCAAACTTAGGACTTCCAGCAATACGGAACGGAAATATTTCAATCTTTATTTGTCATCTGTCGTAGCGAACAAAAAGGTATATTTTTCAATACGACTTCACTTGGCGTTTTGATCTCATCAATCAACTTGTCAACGAGGTCAATGACAGTCTACTTATTCCAATATGTCTTTGGTATATTCTCATGATTTATGAATTGTAAAAGTTTAATTTTTTTAGTATTTTTATAGTGGGACTCGCTGCGCCCGAAAGATGGTAAATGGACGCAACTCTACGCACTAAAACCCGGCGAGTGCCACCAGTGTCGCCTTGGTGAGGTGCCCCGGATCTGTTAAGCTAACAGGGCACCTCGACGGCTAGTCAGTCCCGCAAGGAACCGACGCCACCTCCACAGAGGGGTTGTCCCGCACCACAGAACAACCCCTTCCAACGTCGGGACAGTACAATGGGGTGAGGTACCCATCCTTACCCCTTGCCCCCTGCTCTTTTATCCCCTCTTCTTATAAGAGGAGTACAAAGAGCCCCCTCGGCTCAATTAGTTTCGCCCAAGTGTTGGGCTCACCCTAGGCTACTGAGCCCCACCGCCACGTCAAGGCCTGAACCATGGTGGGGAGGGTTTATATATTTCTGGTCAGGCTATAGTCAGAACAAAACTATCATGATCATCAGCCCCTATCCGTCCACTGCTGAATATAGGCCTCCCTCAGTGGACGCAATGAAGACATTATTTGAGTAGTTAAGTTAAGGTATATAATAAGACAGTAACATCCTGAATTGGGCCGGCAAGACCGGGATGATACCTGTAGTTCTCATAACACCGGCGTAAAATAACAGCTATGCTGTCGCGTTTCGTACGGCTTATGAGTTTCTAGTGGCCCATTGGGGGATAGGGAAATGGAGGGCAATGCATCTGAATAACCTCTGGTTGTGCAGATGCGTATGGGCCTCGATAGTCAGTATAAGGCTCCGACTGCTCGTTTGCCTCCTCGCAAAATTTAAATAGCCTTAGGGAGAAGCAATATATCGTCTGGGCTCTTACTACAGGAGCTTGTACCATCTCAAAAAGGACAAACATGAAAATATAGTATTGTTTGCTGTTGATACCTCCATAATATTTAAAATAAAACGAAAAAAATCTTTGACGATGCTCTTTCGAACATGATGCATTGGTTTAGCGTCATAATATTCATTATTATATTTAAATGTTATTTTTTTCTAATTAATGTAAGAATTGACATAAAACTCTAGTCTAAAAAATATTGGTTGTCTGTAAAGTCGGTTTACGGACGATAGTTCCACGTGATAACGTCATAAAGAAACATTGATGAAAAATTAATTACCTTTTTTGCAGCTGTTTTGAGAAAAACAGTTTATTGAAGTGAACAAAATGAAATTAGACTGAAAATTTGGAGGAATACATGAGATCTTTTTAAATTGTAGAAATAAACACAAAAACACAAAAACTATAGAACTATAAGGCCTTATAATTCTATGCACAAAACACATTGTCGCATATTAACATTTGCTATAAATAATGGTTTTAACGCTTGGGCCTGTCTATCGTTTGACAGCGGAACGAGATGCTTTTTTGTGCGCGCTGTCTGTGTTCATAAAAAAGACGTTATCACTTCAAAAAATATTTATAAACTTGAAATAATTTAAGGTCAAATTTATGACATTTTTGATGCTTAAAACTTGACAAAGTTTCTTCATAACCTGACCTCATCAAACGTCAGAACTTAAAACCTGACGGATTGCTGTCCAGGATATTTTCAGACATTCAGTAATAGTAAACTAACGGCATTACACGCTTGTAACCGTGTTAGCTACGTCAAACAGTATTGTTTGTTTATTTGTCTACGTGGCATTGTACCGTGAATTCTGGCGACTTGAAAGAGGCGATGCGGTATTTTTATCGGTGGTATAAATCTTATTGTGTGGGACGTGGTGTTTATTTTTTAAATTTCGCCGGGCAACTGCCCAATGTATTATTCGTTGTTCAATTAAAGAGGTTTTTGTAGGTTACATAAATCATGTATCGGTGTCTGGTGGATATCAGGTGATTTGGTATTACATGAAGGCTTCTAATTATATAATTTTCAAGGGCAGGTAGTTTGTAGGATGAAAATAAATATTTGTATTTTTTGTTTCATAATGTTCGTGCGAATTTCACTCATTATAATGAAACAACTTTTCTTCCCAAGATCATGATTACTGTAGAGTATCCGAAAGGTCGGTCATGTAAGAATCTTCATAAATTTCAAAAAAAAAAAACGAAAAATTTGTTTCATTATAATATTTGTTTTTATTTATTCAAGAAAAATACCTTAACAAATTGCAACTTTGTAAGTATTACTTAAGAAAGTATGAAAATCAGTACAATACATAGTAAGGTAATTAATTTACCAGTGTCCTACATAGTAAATGGCTTTACAATGTCAACATTATTAAAGCTCTCATGCGTTCGCGTCTGTTCGTGTCAATAAATTTAGTTTAATCACTTCATGAAAGAGTAAAAAACGAGAAACGAAAGTTATATTATACCTACAAGATATAATATAACTCTCGTTTCTCATAGTTTTTTTTTT
Source organism: Helleia helle (assembly GCA_963853865.1). Classification (NCBI taxonomy): domain Eukaryota; kingdom Metazoa; phylum Arthropoda; class Insecta; order Lepidoptera; family Lycaenidae; genus Helleia; species Helleia helle. Next base: position 13,791,534 of record OY971426.1, on the reverse strand, counting down.
TACGCCGGGAAATGCTCTGAGGCATCCTGCCTGGGGAGTGGGTCTCCCCAGGTGGGTATGTGGGACTCGCTGCGCCCGAAAGATGGTAAATGGACGCAGCTCTACCCACTAAAATCCGGCGAGTGTCACCAGTGCCGCCTTAGTGAGGTGCCCCGGATCTGTTAAGCTATCAGGGCACCTCGACGGCTAGTCAGACCCGCAAGGGACCGACGCCACCTCCACAGAGGGGTTGTCCCGCACCACAGAACAACCCTTCCCAACGTCGGGGCAGTACAATGGGGTGTGGTTCCCATCCTCACCCCTTGCCCCCTGCTCTTTCGTCCCCTCTTCTTATAAGAGGGGTACAAAGAGCCCCCTCGGGTCAATTGGCTTCGCCCAAGGTGCTGGGCTCACCCTAGGCTACTGAGCCCCACCGCCATGACAAGGCATGAACCATGGTGGGGTCGTTTCTCATAGTATAAAGATGTCATAGTATAAATGAAAACTACCAGGTAAACTGTGGGGACAAATATTGTTTTCTAATGTTTACGCGAATTTCACTCATTATAACGAAACAATTTTTTACGGATTTTATTGCGGTTTATTAAGATTTTTACAAGCCCGACGTTTCGGATACTTTAAAACAACCATGGTCACGGGAGAACTGAGGTGTCATATGTCCTAATGTTACAAAGATATTCGAAACTACCCTATGATACATCAATATTTTGGTTGTACTTGTAAAACGTCGGGCTTGTAAAAATCTTAATAAACCGCGATAAAATCCGTAAAAAATTGTTTCATTATAATGAGGTGACAAAATTAAGTGACTAGAATTTCTAGTGTCTGTAAACAATGTAGATACGGATACGTGAAGCACAAAAATGATTGAATAAAACTACGTGCACTTTTAAATTTTCAAATGCACACGGCTTTTTTTTTTAAATCTCACTTTCACATCTTCAGTGATGGAAAACATCTTATAAAGCAGTCAATATAGTTTAATATTGCTTTCTTAACAGGTATCAAGGAATCCCATTATCAATACTTAAAATAACTACGCTCTCATATAGTGATGATATAAGGAAATACATAAACAGTAACACTGAAGTATCACTGAAACTAAAAAATGGCGCTTTTTTCAAAAATATTTTTTATTTAACGTGGCCACTTATTCAAGATGTAATAAATACATAATATCTTATTTGTATTTTTAATATCATAAGTAGTTAACCGTTCAAATAATAATATATTGTGCCTTTATAATATTATTATAATTAATGTATCTACAATAAACATAAAGTAAGATGGAATTTAAATAGGATTTTCTATGCGAATTTGTTTAAACGTAGCTCGCGTTTTACTAAAACAATTTTAGCGAGCGCTCGATGAAAACTCGTTAATGTCACCGTAAGGTTTGTTTATGAATACTGTAACAGGTATGACTCGCACTACGTCACAACCGCGCGACTGGGTGGTTTGTGGGAGGATGATTAGATGGAATGGAAACATATATAAGAATATAGAAGTTGACATAATATCTTTCATTATTTATAAAGAAACATCTTTGATCGGATGAATGGAAATGGATTTTATCGCGATTTACTAAGATTTTTACATTTCCCATGATTCGTGTGCTTAACAGCAACCATGGTCACAGGAGGACGTCCTTACATAATCGATTTTGTGAGAACTGTTGTTCTATTAGGAAAATACAGATTTAAAATAAAATAAATAAAAAGCCTTTTTATTTCACGACACAATTAAATTGGTTAACAATCAAAAAGAAAACATGAATTAATAATAAAATAAATAAGCAGTAAAAAATTAAATATTGTTGTTTTTTTTTTCAATTTGATTTTTATGCATGCAACATAAATACTTTATCATTTATTTCACATAGGTATTTAACACATAACAAAATTAAAATTAAGGAAGTAATTATACAGATATATCACAATTATAATAGAACAGATTTATCACATCTAAATCGTAATTAAAGTTTTATTTTATTAAACTCATATCAACATAATATTATATTATCATACCGTATCATAAAATGAAAATGGAATGGAAAATGTTCCCTAGAAATTGATATACGTGCATAATCGTTAATAAAATCGCACGTTTTCTTCCTGTAGTGTGTACAACCTCTTCGTATACTCGGTAACAATACCTGAGGTGACTATTCTGTAACCACTTAGTCGAGACAGTTTCGAGATACCGCACCTTTGGGACATTAAGAATAACATCGGAAATAGTGTAAAATTCAAATATAAATAAAATAAAATTCAATAGTAAATTTTCAATGAAATGGGTTGAGTTTTGAACAGAAAAAATAACAGTGGGAGAGGAATGCGCTTGTATAGGTAGCTCTCGTCTCCATGAATACTACGATCCTTTTTGTTTTTTTTTTCCGTGAAACAGCTTTGCTGTATTTCGGAAAGAAGGACAGGACAAGTCCCACCACCAACCCATGGCCCTCTCAACCTGTCGCGGTTATACGGGCCGAATCACGGGAGTGCGCACCCTAATGTCTAGAGTTTTCTTCTTCTGCCCTTCAGGTGCGCACGCTTCCGTTCCCTACAAGTTATTTAATTCTTTATCTACTTGTCCCTTAAGTCCTTCTCCCCTTTCTGGGGCGGACGGCACAGATACGCCTTCGGTGTCTGCCGATAGTGCGCTCTGCTATCTTCGATGGTCTTCTTCACCTCTCTGGGTTTCCGCTTCATTCTTCGCCTCCGTTCTTCTCGAGGTCGCTCCTTCTCTTGTGCCATCGTCGCGCGTAATCCCGTAGTCTACCGAAGTTCGCCGCAGAAGCCACAAGATCGCCGTAGTAGATCGGTCCCACCTCTTGTACTTCGATGCCGTCTAACAATTCCCTACGCTCATCCCTGTACAGAGGACATTCCCAGAGTGCGTAGTGTACGTCTTCTACTGCAGCTTCGCCGCAGTAGCATGACCCCACAGCGGACAATTTCATTCTGTGAAGCCTCCCCCTAAAGAAGGACAGGACAGGTAGACTTGTATATAATTTTTTATGGTAGACTTGTACGCCTCAGGATAGGAATCTTTATTTTCTAGATTTCACTTAACTTACTGGCCATAAGGTTTTATTTTGACAAATGGCTGAATTGAAAGCTGTGTGTAAAACGAAAAACTTGACGAAATTTACGTTTATGTTCGAAAATCAAAACGAATGAACTATAGTTGATTATGTGGGGAGAAGTTGACAGAAAAGCATAGATGATTTATTTTAATTTCTTATTAACCGTGTTTTGCTTACTCAGCGTGTTTTAATTTTGTTGCGTCATGGCGCAATTTTGAGTTAATGCAATGAGCTGGTGCATTGAACTATGCCTGAGTTACTGAGTTAACGGATTTTTGCCGAGTTACCCATGTCTAGAAATGAGTTGCCATTCTATTTAGTATTTTAAAATAGCCTTGAATTTATTTATATTTAGTCACGTTGACTTAGTTAGCTAATCTGTTCGTTTGCTTATCGTAGTTTTGTTGTTTTATTATGATTTTGTCCCTCCATTATATTTTGTCATATGTATCTAAATATTCTTATTCAATGAGTTTTGTCAGTCATTTCCTTATGGTCATTAATAATTTATTTTGATCTCCATTTTTTAGTTTAAAGGGAGCATTCCCTCCACAATTGTCATTAACTGTTTCCAATTAATTACATTTAGTTCGCCCTAAATTTATTAGTACTTAGTAGGTCTGTGGCCCTTAGCGACTGATCTATAACTAGAATCATTAAACTACGTGTACTGTTCCACCAAAACAATTAGGCGCATGACAGCGACCCCGAACACTGCCCTGGCGCATCCCCGCGCTAGGGGAAAGGAAAGGGGAAAGGCGATGTTCAGACGGTCGCTGTCAATTATCATGCGCCTAATTGTTTTGATGGTCTAGTATGAAAAAGTGCTTAGACAAATAAAATAATATTTTTCAAAGACTTTTTGGTCATCTATTAAGATTAATACGTTTTCGATATACCTAATCCAGTCATCATCAATGTAATCAAGTTCCAGAAAATTAAAAAAATTTAAAACGTTGTTTTACTCTAGTATAAGATATTTAACTCCAACTATACGTGGGTCGATCTTTGTACGGTGACCGGTCATTGAAAGATGAAATATGTATAATGAAAAGTAAAGTTCGCGCAGTTATTGAAAAACAGTAAGCTTAGTTTAATTTTATATATTACTAGTGGCACCGACAGACGTTGTCCTGTACAAAATATTTTTTTTGTGAATCTAAACCATCCTCGAATACCCTTGAACTCACACAAAAAATATCATCAAAATCGGTCCAGCCGTCTAGGAGGAGTTCAGTGACATACACACGCACACAAGAAATATTTTCTTCTCTTATATATAAAATTTCCATGTCACAATGTTAGTTACCGTACTCCTCCGAAACGGCTTTACCGATTTTTACCAAATTTTATATGCGTATTCAGTAGGTCTGAGAATCGGCTACTATCTATTTTTCATACCCCTAAGTGATAAGGGCGGTCAACCCCTCAAATTTTAAAAGTTAACGCGGGCGAAGCTGCGGGCAACAGCTAGTATATATATAAAGATATAACCACTTTTTTAAATTTGAAATTCCTTCTCTTTACGACATCAAACATAATAATATAATCAGTTTTTGCTTGGTAGCTTACAAAGTAAATTTTGACAGACATGTGGGATTATAGAAGATTGCATGTGTATCGCTATTCTGCAAATTTTTTTTTTTATGTGATCAGGGAGCCAACTAGCAGTCGGAGCCTCACAGCGCCGACCCCCATACACATCCACACAACCAAGGCCACGCAGATGCGCCACCCTCTTTTTCCCTTTCCGCACTAACGGGTCACCGGAAAATCATAAGCCGAACGAAACGCAACAACATAGCTGTCACTTGACGCCGGTGTTATTTGAGCGAAAGGTACCACCCGGGTCGTGCCGGCCCAGTTCGTGAGAGAGCCGGCCCCAGAGGCAGTGCCATGCTGCAATGCAGCATGGCACTGCCTCTTACATGAAACAGCTTTTCTGTTTTTCAATAAGTGTAAGTAATTTGTAACTTGCAAATGACCAGTTTTATTGTATACAATAACAACAAGACCGACAGGGAAAACCCATTACATCGTGTGTGACTAAGGGGGGTTGGAAAAACCACTCCATTAAATTATTATGGTGTTTTGAAGCATTTCTGAAAACAGTAGTCGTATAAGTACAAATTGCAATTTTTTAAAGCCGCATATTTTACATTAAAAACACAAGTAAGAGGTAGTGCCATGAATGCATCTGAACTGGGTCGGTACGACCAGTGCGGTACCTCTCGCTCCCATAACACCGGCGTCAAGTGACAGCTATGCTTGTGATATATTTAAAATATGTTACTATGCATAGTTAATTCATCTGAACTTCGCGCGCCCGAAACTAGGTGGCTCATGATAGGGGTAAGGTCCGACGTCACACGGAACCTTCTGGTCGCTCGGGGGACGAGGGGCGAGAGGTATCGGTGGCCGGCTCCTGACCGTCCGTTGTCCTCTCCACTCCTGACCAGCAAACCGTGTGCACGCAAATTAGTTAATTTATAGTGGGTGAGTCTTTGATGGATTAGTCCTTATCTTACTTAGTCCTTATATTATGCTAGAACGGTATAAGTAATTTTGGTAATAAATATGTAACTAGTATTCATCTATTTTTATTCATCTCTCTTATATTTATATACATTTGAAACGTTACATTAACGCCCAACGTATATTTTAATATCTCTCTTATACTTTGGTGCCCAATGCTACATGCTGTGTTTCGTGCGGTTTGCGAGTTCCCGGTGGACCACTAGGGGGATAGATGAAAGGAGGGCAACGAATCTGCGTAACCTCTGGTTGTGCGGACGTGTTTGGGCGTCGGTATCATTAGGCTCCGACTGCTCGTTTGCCCCGTTATGTCATAGAAAAAACATATTATGCTTTATAATGTCTTACCTTTTCTAACAACATAACGTAAAACAAGTCTCCTAAAAAGAGTCAATGAATTTAAAGGGGTTCTCCTACTCTTATATTCCAAGCAAGTTGTTTCACGTAAGAAATAATAAAGATGGTAAGAAGTTCCATGATCGTCATGATCAATATGGTCAACCATCCAAAACAAGAAGAAATCTATCAAAAATTATACAGCGAAGACAAAAACACCAGTTAAGACAAATTGGAAAGAAAAGAGGAGTTTTCTTGGAGGAGCCAAGCCAAATAATGACTGTTAATACAATAAAAGACGACACCATTAATAATAATAATATGAATTCCAATGGAAGAAAAAAATAGTGGCATGAGGTCGCCACTTCCGTGATTTTTAAATTATAAATAATAGAAATTGCTTATAATACAACAAATAACAAACACGAACATACATATTGAATGAAAGAAGAACCAAAATGGCTAATTAATATAATATTAAACCTTAATAGGGTGTATTAAGGTTTAATATGAATTTGCCAATACTCAAGCTAAGGATAGATACAGATAACTTAATAATCTGAAACTGGTGGAGATGTCAGCATGCCCGTTGCCATTGTTCCAAATAGCCCACCTATGGAGCGAACGTCCTCAGGCGAAATACGAACCTCTTTTAATTAAAGCTGAAATGGAATTCATTTCAGCTTTAATTCATTCATTAAATACGTCTATATTCAAATTAAATACTATATAGACGTATTTAATTGGGTTCATAATAAGGCTTTTTATATAAGATAGAAATAAATTATGATAAAAACAATTATGTTTTTATCATAATTTATTTCTATCTTCGATATCATGCGAATATGACTCTTCATTTTCCGAAGATGCTGGTTATATCTATGATTAGTATGATTGTGCATGGGCATGCTCTCTATATAGGTATATCCATTCAGTTTACTCATTTAATAACAAGCAAACAAAGGAAATTTCATATTTTTAATAAGTGTTATGAACTTTTTTAATAAAATAAGTATTTTATACTTTCCAAAAATAAAATCTGTACTCCATATAATATCTATACTAATTTAGAAAGAGGAAGGTAAAATTTTTGGTTTACAAAAACTACTTAACCGTTACCTAGCTTCAAAAATTCATTCACTATTAGAATTCTTCGTTAACATTGAGTGACAGTGACATAATTAAAATAATCATCATTAATCCGGATATAGCTTTAAATCTATATTAATACTGGCAAAGCTTCGGGTACCTGCAAATCTCAAATATATTTTAAACATGAAGTTTCTCTCTTTATTCAAACCTTCTAAAAATCTGCAGTAGCTATGTAAATGCTATTTGTTATTTTTATAGACTTTAGAAAAGCGCAAGCAATTCGCATAAGGGTACCTGAAATTACTGAAATTTTAACTAAAAAGTTTTAAGTTCCTTTCATTTAATTTATTTGTATAGCAAAATTTAAATCAAACTTGCTGTCAGAATTAACATTTTGCACAAGAATAACCTTAAATCTATATATTACTAGCTGTTGCCCGCAGCTTCGCCCACGTTAACTTTTAAAATTTGAGGGGTTGACCACCCTTATCACTTAGGGGTATGAAAAATAGATAGTAGCCGATTCTCAGACCTACTGAATACGCATATAAAATTTGGTAAAAATCGATAAAGCCGTTTCGGAGAAGTACGGTAACTAACATTGTGACATTTGTGACAATTTTATATATTAAGATTTTAATTTTATAATGTTTTAAATTGATTGTCAAAGCACAAATAAACTCCAAGACGTAAGATTGAATAGTTGATCTGTTAACATCATTATCACATTTGGACGCTGAACCAAAAAAAACGATACATAAATATAACAGTGTCTTAAAAATGCTCTATCCGACACCAAGGAACAGCCATAACTATAAATGATGATAATTTACTGGCACACAGTTCTATAGTCAGGAGATGCCAATGTCCAGTGCATAGTAACAAAATTTCGCAATCCACATGTATAGCCTGACCAGAAATATATAAATCCTGCATTGGTAGCGCCACTGTATCATTTATACGTCAACATATAGTATACATAGGCTGCACTAAAAGTATCGGGAATGGAATATTTCCACTGTTCCTGTCATATTAAAATCTTTTTAATTGAAAACTCCTTGGTTTTAAAAATTGAATACCATTTATTTATTTAAAAAAGATTCTCGGTCTTGTCACAAGGTCTGGTCAAACTTGTTTAGTCGTTGAGAAAATGGAATTGACTCGAGAAAATTTTAGAGCGATGATTTATTATGACTTTCGAAGTGGTTTAAAACAAAAACAGTGTGTTGACCGGATGATTTCTGCATTTGGTGATGAAGCCCTATCCAAAACCACAATTTATCGCTGGTTTTCTGAATTTCAACGTAGACGTGTCAAGGTCAGTGATGATCCCCGTCAAGGTCGTCCAAAAACTGCAGTCACCCAAGAAAACGTTAATGCTGTGCGTAAGCTGATTGAGGAAGATCGACATGTGACATACCATGAAATTCAGGCAACTTTAGACATTGGCATGAATCAAATACAAATAATCTTGCATGAACAATTAGGTGTAAAAAAGTTGTTTTCCCGATGGATACCGCATTTGCTCTGTGAAGAGCAAAAAGCGGCTGGCGTTACTTGGTGCGTCAGAACTCTCGAAAGATTCCACGCAGGATCCTCAAATGCTGTATACAACATCGTATCAGGTGATGAATCCTGGATATACGCGTACGAAACCGAAACAAAAAACCAGTCACGAGTTTAGGTGTTCGAAAATGAGTTAAAGCCAACAAAAATTGTTCGTTCACGGAGTGTTACAAAAAAAAATGGTGGCCACGTTTGTCTCCAAAACCGGCCATGTTGCGACTATTCCTCTTGAGGGACAAAGAACGGTTAATTCAGAATGGTATTCTAGCATTTGTTTGCCACAGGTCGTTTCTGAACTCCACAAAGAGAACTGCAACCGCCGCATTATCCTCCATCACGACAATGCGAGTTCTCACACCGCGCACAGAACAAAAGAGTTTTTAGAGCAAGAAAACATAGAATTATTAGACCATCCACCGTACAGCCCCGACCTAAGCCCTAATGATTTCTATACTTTCCCTAAAATAAAGAATAAATTGTGTGGTCAGAGATTTTCATCGCCTGAAGAAGCTGTGGACGCCTACAAAACGGCCATTTTGGAGACCCCAACTTCCGAATGGAATGGTTGTTTCAATGATTGGTTCCATCGTATGGAAAAATGTGTCAAATTTCGCGGAGAATACTTCAAAAAGCAATAAATACATTTTTAAATAGTAATGTTGTGTCACTTCCTTGATTCCCGAAATTTTCAGTGCCGCCCTCGTAGTCCATACAGAAATTAGTTCCGAAATTCTCCGCAATATGGCGAGGGTTTTTATTTGTCTGGTCAGGCTATACTTAGATGAAATGGAATAAAAAAAACCAATGAGAGGTGTCAAGGGACACCTGGATGGAACGAAGTTCCTCTGGATTAATTAGTGAAGGAATTGTCAAAAAAAATACAAAAAAAATGTACATATACATACACACATACAGTGAGAGAGAGAGAGACAGAGAAACACACCGCACGGCTTACAACTATAGCAAAAAGTGTCGTTACAACTTTTGGTCTTAATTTTTTCCGTCTAGCCCCCTTTCGCAACGCGCGATAAGGAGCTTCGTTCAAAAACATTTCACGTTCGCAACGTCATTACATCATTTATCATACCATTAAATTAGAATTGAGTGTTAAACATAAACGTGGAACAAGGTAATCGATTTGTTTGTTTGGATTTTCTATTTTCTGCCGCTGAAGAAATAGCCATGATAGAAAAGTAAACCAGCGTGCTAATGGACTTAGTGAGTGAGGCAAAACAGAAGGTTCGAGAAAAAATAAACTTCGCTATAACAAGGCCATTGCTTATAATTATGCATTTGCCAGATTCTATTTGTATATAAAATGGATCTTTACAAGCAAACATCGAAAGAATAACGACTAGATCTTTTCACCTGTCATATTTTTTATGATATTTGTATAGGTCATATTTTTTATTATATTTATCATCTGCCCATTTGCAGATGAGCCGCATGTTGGTAAGTCAGCGTCGCCCATGAACCTGGAAACCTGTGACTAAACAGTGAACCTGGAACCCAGCGCAGGCAACTCATTCATTTGCTGCCTATCCTGAGACATAATTTGTTTAGTATATGTGCCAGAAACTACACTGCCTGTCCTGCACTTCTTTCTGAAACACAGCAAAGCTGTTTCGCGGGAGAAATAAGCAGAATGGGGAAACCCAAGCAGACGGGATCACGGCACAGCGTAACCCAGCTGCCACCGGCAATTTTATTGTAGGTACAACTTATTTACGTAACACAGCTTAAAATAATATAATATGCTGTAGCAGTAGATTTTCTTAAATTGGGCGCTTTTTTAAATCCTGAGCGAAGTAAGGGACTCTTTAGTAGAATCCTGAACGTAGCGAGGGGATTCAAAGTACGTCGCTCGAGCCAAAAACAAATTTGTGCTCGAGTAATACACTCTACTTTTCATCACCCTCTTATTTTATTGTAATATTATTATTTAATAAAACCTTAGAGTAACAACTAAACTAAAATTAAATAGTATCTAATAATAAAACAACGAAAAACTTATATTTATTATATAATTATATTATCACAAATATATATATTTGAGACACTTTCGCAATAATGAAAATTTATATAGCCAGTCTTTATTTAAACAATATTTACGTTCTATTTCTTTGGCACTTATAAAGATTATAGGGGATTAAAAACTCATTACTGCCGCTAAAAGTTTCTTATAGAAAACACAACCTTTGGGTGCACTTAAAAGCGAACCAAGTCGTACTTTTCAAATAGATGGAATGAAAAATATCCTAAACGTCGGGCATGTAACAACTATAAAATCCGTAAAATTTGTTCCATTATAAAGAGAGAAATTCATGTAAACATAAAGACAAGATGTTATTTAAAAAAATACTAAAATATGATTTTCTAAACAACATTGTACTCGAAATTTAATTAAGTTTTGAAATACAGTCTCCATTTGCGGAGACAATAATGGTTAGGGTTGGTAATTTGATAACGAGCTATCATAATTTTAATGGCGCAGATTCTAATTTTGAATGAGAGTATTCAACTTAAAAATTTCACTTTTAAGTATTAAAATCGCATCAGTCACAGAAGTAAAAGTACTTTAATTAATATGATATATATGTAGTAAATATATAATAATAAACATTTTTTGTAACACATAACATTACAAGTTAAATAAAAACTTGTAATTTTTATTTTTTACAAATATGTCATCCTATTAATCACTTATAGCTTTAAAAGACAACGCCAAGCGGGCATAGCCACGGGAAACTGCTAGCTTAATCTTACGATGTATTTAATATTTATTACTAATCAATTCCATGTTTATTTCAATACTCGGGCGCGAAACAAGATGTCGGTGTTGACTATAAATAGGTTGCTCCATATTTATTTATAGTGCGTACATTAGAAATAGATCAATCGACTTACAATGTAATAATACTTATTACCAAAGCATAGTATTGATCATCATGAAGAGAAAAATAGATGACTGATGATTATATGGGATGATGTGAATTTGACCGTGAAAGAAAGAGACAGAAGAGAGCATTGGAGCTTAAACAAAAGGTTTCTATCTTAACAAATCTTGCTGTTTGAAAATTGCTATGTAAAAAAAACTTTTAAAATGTCCGATGACGATGAATCGACAGAGAAGAAAAGCGTACTGAACAATTTTTTTGGGTGAAACATGTATTGGCGCGCCATGCCAGTAAGATTGACTCGAATGCCGTTACAGCGGTTGGCATGACACTGTTATAAGGTTATAGTGTCATCTTTTGTTATAGATTTTTATTAATTATGAACTTTAATATTAGCATAATAAATTTTAATAATTATATCATATTATAAAGCCGGGCGTCCCGTGAGAGCCTATAATTTTTTCCTATTTATACAAGTTTATTTGTAAAACACCAGCAACTTTGAAGTACTGGATAGTTATCATCATAAACAACGATCTTTTTTTTTACGACTTTCGATAAATCGTCAGACTTTATTTTCATACAAAAATAAATATTTATTTAATTGTCCGCTTTAATGTTATTAACTCTACGTGTATTGCAAAGATTAGGTACAAAAACCCGTGCGTATGGTGAGGTTGGGGGCGGGAACGCTAGCCCAAAATATAGACCTACAATTGTCACGACAGTACAATGAAAACTTAAAACATCATTTTTATTAACCGACTTAAAAAAAGAGGAGGTTCTCTATTCGACTGTAGGTACGTTATTTATGTATCGAGCTATGTCAAAAGTCGTAGAACAAACAATGTTGTTTATTATGTCAGCTATCTTATCTTGCGATGGTAATAGAGGAGTGCCCGAGATGGGCGGCGCTGCGTCGCAGTCTGACAGTAGTCATCGGAGGGGACTTGTTTATGCTAAGCGTCATCACCGCGATGCTCGGTGACGACGAGTCCTGGACGGCGATGGTCTCCTTCTGCGAGGCAGTAATATCCCAGAACGAGGCCGACGAGTGGTTGAGAGAGGAGGCCGCTGACGAGGCCTCCTCCCGCGGGCGACGAACGGAGGTGGGTAGGAGGCGCTACGCACCCCCGTACTACGCAGTGACGCCCCAGAAAGTAATATCCCAGAACGAGGCCGACGAGCGGTTGAGAGAGGAGGCCGCTGACGAGGCCACCTCCCGCGGGCGACGATCGGGGGTGCGTAGGAGGCGCTACGCACCCCCGTACTAGGCAGTGACGCCCCTGTGTTCGTGACGGGCTCAGGATGGGAACCTGGGTCTATATGGCACGACGTAGTGGGGCCAGGCAGTCCCCCCTTACGAGGAGTATTCTGATCTTCACCGGGGCCAGCCTAACACTGAGGTGATCCTGTCTGTTGCCTACATATTCGGGACGGTGGGAACTCCCAGGTGCGAGTCACACATTGGGTCAGGATCTACTCGAAGATCCTGGCTGCATCCATAAGGATTTCTCTGCGATATAAAAAAAAAATCCTGCGATGTTGTTGTTTTACAAATAGCCCCGTGTATATTATGTCTGAAGATAAACTTATTTTATAATACTCACTTGTAAAATATTGTCCAGTCATTCCACTTATGTCGAACGGCCTGTGTGTTGAGCTCGACGTGCTCTCGTTGATCCTCGCAGGGTTCGGGTACGGATGGAATATGTACCTGCAGATCTCCCACACACCCGAATCACTCCACATGAAGTATCCACCTCGGATTGGCAGTAAAATACCTGAAACAAATACATACATTACTAAGAATATTCGTATTTTGATTGCCCAACCCGATGCCAGGAGGCCGTGTGGTCGCAGACTACACGGTTGGCGGGGGGGGGGGGCAACCACCCAATTTAATCAATCAAAAGTGAGCCAAATCGGCTCACGCTAATCCGATGTAGCATTAGGGCCTTTGGGCCGTTAGCATAGATCATTCCGGAAAAAAAATCGGACCAGATAGTACAATTGGAAATACTACTTAATCATCATCATCATCAGCCTTTATCCGTCCATTGCTGACAGGCCTCCTTCAATAAACGCCAAGACGACCGATCCCTTGCCATATATTTACTACGATTTATCTTCTAATTTGCGGAGCACGATATTTCCAAATTGTCTACGAATATTTCGTTCACGAGGCTCTTACCGGAATATCGAGATCTGTGAAATGAAAAGTGAAAAACATCCTATCTATTGCTTTTTAAACTTTAGCTCTAAGTTTTTAAATCTTGTATTCGGAAAATAATCGAGCTTGAAACTGACGTGAAGTGATGTGTATGTTTAGTCATATCAGTAGGATATCAATCCAATGCCAATTGTACTAGCATTTGTCTGAAGTCTTATCCTAGACTAAACCTCCATTTCCCTAGCTTTATCCCCCAAAATAAAAATGTTGGCGACTTCTCCCCAAATTTCAAAGTTGTGTGATTTGTCATAAAAGGAATAATTTTACTTTGTTAAATGTAAAACATATTGGATGTATAATACAATAGAATAAATTATAATGCTCTTAAGTTCATAAGAATTTTAATTGGATAGATATAAATTAAAATAATGAGTTATGTTTTAGAAAAAAACTTTTTTTTTTTCTTAACACCGGAAATGATCTGAGGCTTCCCGCCGGGGAGTGGGTCTACCCAGGCGGGTATGTAAGACTCGCTGCGCCCGATAGCTGGTTAGTGGACACGCAGCTCTACCCACTAAAACCTGGCGAGTGCCATCAATGCCGCCTTTGGTGAGGTTCCCCGGATCTGTTGAGCTAACAGGGCACCTCGACGGCTCAGTCCCTCAGGGGACCGACGCCACCTCCACAGAGGGGTTGTCCCGCACCACAGAACAACCCCTGCCAACGTCGGGACAGTACAATGGGGTGAGGTTCCCGTCCTCACCCCTTGTCCCCTCTTCTCATAAGAGGGGTACAAAGAACCCCCTCGGCTCAATTAGCTTCGCCCAAGGCGCTGGACACACCTTAGGCTACTGAGCCCAACCCCACGACAAGGCCTGAACCATGGTGGGGTAGAAAAAAGAAAAAAAAACCTACTGCTTCCTAGAAGTGTTAGATTATTATAATTACTAAGGTCTAAAATTCGAAATAGCCTTAAAAAGACATCGCCATAGTTTTTATCTTGAAGACTCTAGTACGTTACAATTTCGACCCCATTAAATCCATTCCCTAGGAAGTTAAATTATAGACATTAGTTACGACTTACGACCATAGTAACTGACAATTGCAAGCGAGGAACAGTTTATATACGACTAAGCTTTTATAACACTAAGTATCAGTGAATATAAACTTCTTAACACGTACGAAAGTAGAAGATGTAACCACAAGAATTCGGAAGCTTAAGTGGAGATGGACAGGCCATACAATAAGAGGCAAGGAGAAGTGGAACAAAAGCGTCATATTCTGGTATCCACGAAATGCCAAAAGAAAACGTGGAAGACAGTACCGAAGGTGGGAAGACGAAATAAAGGCAATAACAGGAAAAACATGGACTAGAACAGCGCTAAATAGAACAGAATGGAAGGAGTTGGAGGAGGCCTTTGCCAAGGGAGGGCAAACGGACGAAGTTGTCGATGTAACATCAATGTGAAAAAAAAAAGAAAACTTTGTAAAAACTGTGTCCGAATAAAGGCTTATATTATTATTATTATTATTTTTATAACAATAAGTATCGGTGAATATAAACTTCTTATTAGAAGACTAACTACCTTGTGTTCTTCTAATTACATGTTTATAATAATAAGTAAGCTCCTGGTAAGCTCGTTAGAACTTATGTTACGGGTACTAGGAACGGAAATAAATCTAAGAAATTTATATAAATACACATAAATACATATAAATACACGACCATAAGTAGTGCAGATATTTATATTCATCATACAAATTATTTGCACCTGACGGGATTCGAACCCGCGAATGCGTACGTGTCCAGTAGCCTGACCAGCCCGCTGTCAAAGATATCATATACAAATAAACATATTTTTTATGGCATAAGGAGCCAAGCTCCCCAACATCAAGGATGCTAATACTGCGAATCGATCGCTTGGTGTCAGTCTGTCTCATCGTGACAGTGAGATAGACTTGATCACTAAGCATCGATCGCACCGAGTGATGGCGGCACCATCAATCGAATTGGCGGCAGGCAGCAGTGCCGCCGATGCGAATTCATCTGCGATTGCCAATCCGCCTACTCAGCGTGGCAATTATGAGCATGAATCCCCTGATGAATTACAGGCACAATAGAAGGCCCCTAGTTCCCGGCCGTCCCACTATTCCTGGTTACGGTAGCAGCCTAGGTTACGGTGGGACAGGGGGTGCTAAGAATCCCCGGGCTACGGATCGCTACCACCAACTTGACCTGGCTACGTATAACGGACGAACGTTGAGACTCGATTACCACCTGGTTGAACTGGAGGTGGAACTGGGAAGTATCCGATGGCACCTTTTGGGGTTATGTGAAGTCCGAAGACAAGGAGAGGACACCATAACTCTGCCTTCGGGTCACCTGTTCTACTTCAGGGAAGGCGACACTCCATCCCAAGGCGGCGTGGGTTTCCTCGTCCACAAGTCCCTTGTCAACAACATTGTCGAAGTCTCGAGTGTATCGAATATGGTTGCGTATCTTGTACTCAAACTCACCAAGAGGTACAGCCTCAAGGTGATACAAGTATATGCGCCTACCTCGACACACTCCGACGACGAAGTAGAGGCAACTTACGAGGATGTCTCCAGGGCCTTACACAACACCTCCAAGGCTCACTTCAATTTTGTTATGGGGAACTTCAATGCCAAAGTAGGAGTACGAACAGGTATCGAATCGTGTTTAGGGCCACATGGTGTCGGCAGTCGTAACCACAGGGGGCAAATGCTGGTCAAATTTCTTGAGAAAGAGGGGCTCTTTTTAATGAATTCATATTTTAAAAAGAAGCCCCACAGGAAGTGGACCTGGCAAAGCCCCGATACTGTGACGAGAAACGAGATAGACTTTATTATGACGGACCGAAGGCATGCATTCAGGGATGTCTCTGTGATCAACAGGTTCAAAATCGGAAGTGATCACCGACTAGTAAGAGGATCTATGAATGCAAGCTTTCAGCGAGAGCGAGACCGTCTAATAAAGTCTACACTCCGACCTGACTTCCGGCAAACTGTGGTAGGTTCCAAAAAATTTCAATTGGAATTAAAGAACCGATTCGATAGCCTTAACATATCGGAAACCACAATGGCAGTTGACGAGGCACTGGGTGCCGTGGTGGACTGCATGCGGGTCGTGGGTGAAAGGTTTTGTAGGAGAAAGCGTACTGGCAGGAAATCCAAACTCTCGGATGAGACGCTCGGTCTTATGAGGGAACGCAGAGTACACACAGACGCCACTTCTAGAGATGTAAAGCTTCTCTCGAAGCAGATCCGCAAACTAATACGCCGAGACCTTCGCTGCTCAAATACGCAACGGATTACCGAAGCAATTGAGCAGAATAGAGGGTCGAAGGTTTTTGTGGAAAAGCTCGGGAGAAGCCACCTGTCGAAGATTAGGACCGCTACTGGCGCGACCGTTTCTTCTAAGCCTGGGATTTTGTCGGAGATCGAAGATTTCTATGGCAAACTGTACGCGTCCCATGCTCCTCAACCTGATCCCCGAAACAACGATCCGCGTGCTAGCCTAACACGACACCTCTCTGGCGAGCTTCCGAACATCAGCCTAGGTGAGGTTAGTCTGGCTCTTAAGCAGCTTAAAGGGGCTCCGGGGAGGGACGGAATTACGACTGAACTCCTTAAGGCAGGTGGCGAACCTGTTTTAAGAGAGTTACAAAAGATTTTTAATTTTGTCCTTCAACGGGGCATTTCCCCCAAGGAGTGGCATGGAAGTGAAATCGTTTTGTTTTTTAAGAAGGGTGATAACTCCCTTCTTAAAAATTATAGACCGATATCACTTCTAAGCCATATAAACAAGCTGTTCTCAAGAGTCATGACGAACCGCCTCACTAAAAAGCTCGATGGATTCCAGCCACCGGAGCAGGCTGGGTTTCGAAGAGCCAAGAGGATTTAGCATCATAGACCACATTCACACTATAAGGCAAGTTGTACAGAAGACCCACGAGTACAACCAGCCACTGTGCTTTGCCTTTGTGGACTATGAGAAAGCTTTTGACTCGGTTGAAACCTGGGCTGTTCTGGAAGCTCTGCAGCGATGTCAGGTCGATTGGCGATACGTCGAAGTGTTGAGAGGATTATACGACGCCGCCTTTATGTCCGTTCTGGTTCCGGGAGGTCAAATTGGTCTTGCCAATCCAATTACATCGAGGAGTGAGACAGGGGGATGTTATTTCCCCGAAACTATTCACTAATGCTTTGGAGGACGTCTTTAATAATTTAAACTGGACAGAATGTGGCATAAACATTAACAGCGAGTATCTCTCACACCTTCGTTTCGCCGACGATATCGTTATACTGGCCGAGTCGTTGGAGGGCTTGCAGGAGATGCTGCACAGTCTAAATGAATCTTCCCGACGTGTGGGTCTTAGGATGAACTTGGACAAGACGAAAGTCATGATCAACGAACACGTTCCCCCTAGGCCGATTAACGTTGATGGCATAACTCTCGAAGTCGTGCAAGAGTACATGTCTATCTTGGGCACACTTTGCAGCTAGGTCGACATAACTTCGAGAGAGAAGCCGATAGGAGGATTCAATTGGGATGGGCAGCATTCAGGAAGCTTAGCCATATTCTCACATCGTCTATACCGCAGAGTTTGAAGACGAAAGTCTTCGACCAATGCGTTCTCCCCGTGATGACCTACGGGGCTGAAGCGTGGCCTCTAAATATAGGACTGGTCCGCAAGTTTGCCGTAGCTCAACGTGCTATGGAGCGTGCTATGCTGGGTTGTTTCTTTGACAGATAGGATTCGCAAGGAAGACATCCGTCAGAGAACTAAGGTAACCGATATGACGCAAAGAATCAGCTCGTTGAAGTGGCAGTGGGCTGGTCACACGCTCAGAACAACGGATGGCCGATGGGGTAATAAGGTTCTAGAGTGGAGGCCACGTTTAGGTAGACGAAGTAATGGTCGGCCATTGACCAGGTGGGAAGACGATCTCCGTGCGGTGGCCGGTCCGTGTTGGATGCGAGTGGCAAGGGATCGGCCATCTTGGCGTTCATTGAGGGAGGCATATGTTCAGCAGTGGACGGATAGAGGCTGATGATGATGATGATGATGATGATAATGATGATGAAGGAGCCAAGCTGTCGAAGTCGCATGGTGACTATAGACGCCCAAACATATCCACACAACCAGAGGTTAAACAGATGGGTTGCCCTCCTCGCCTCTGTTCCATCCTACGAAACGCGACAGCATAGCTTGCACTTTACGCCGGTATTACTCATTTATAATATGATATATACATGATATGTACATACTTTAAATATCCCGTATATTAACACAATATGTACCTTACATATAAAACTATGAAGCTATTAATAGTTTTGTAACGAATATTGATATAAAGGTGATTAGAATTTTGCGCGGCATTTCCCGGCGTTAAAGAAAAAAAAAAAAAAAAGGTACTACTTTTTGTAAGAGGTAGTGCCATGCCTCTTTTGCAGCCGACCGAAGTGAAACCTCTCGCTCACATGATACGTAAAATGACAGCTATGCTGTCGCGTTTCGTGCGGTTTGTGAGTTTACGGTGGCCCATGGGTGGGGATGGGGTAAAGGAGGGCAATGCATCTGTACAATCTCTTGTTCGGATTTGCCCCCCTATGATATAAAAAAATATTAAACCTACTTAAAACAATGATTCGTAAAGTCATAATATAAAGCTCTGAAATCTCGATAAAAACGACACACACAACCAAAATGTGGGTACAACCAAACCAAAAAAAAGATGTCATTTAGAAATTACAAAAAAAAGGAACTATTTCTAAAACAAGAACGTGACAAATATGTCGATGTCCTCTTTAAAATTCACATGTCGAAATGCCATGACACCGGTGATCGCTGCCAGAATTGGTTCCACGTGAGCTAGTAAGAAAAAGATGGCGGAAATACTTGTCATTGTGAAAAGGGCGTCAGTATTAGTCAATCTCCAATAAAATGGGATGATGATTTCCATTCAGTAACAGAGCATACATTTTTTATAATACAACAGATATACAATAATTATATACTAAACACCTAATCATAAAAAGTTTCGGATCTGTCCGAAACAACAGACAGAAAAAAGTAAGTAAGTAATTATAGAGGTACCTACTTGATTTTTAACACATTAACACCTCTGATTTTTTTTTTGTAAAGAACTGAAAAAGATGGTGGACCATACGCAGATGTGTCACATAAAGAAAGGTTGAACTTTGAAAAGGTTAAATATGATTAGACACGCTTTCTCATTAAAATATACAAGTATTGCAATGGACAATTAAATATTAATACTTAGTGATTTCCTTTAGACCAAAATATCCCACTATAATATTGTATGTCTAGCAGCGATTTTTATTATTTATTCTACTTGGATATGCTAACGGGTAGACAGGGCACCTCATGGTCAGCGTCAGCATAGTCATGTCTCGGTGCCAATAAGTAAGTACGTAAATGCACTCCGACCGGTAATAGCCTAATATGTGTCCTTTGTAGCGATGCAGACGATATTTAGAATTTAATACAATCATGTTTCCATGACATGCGAGAAAATCAAATTACTTTGTAGAATAACAGCGCAGAAACCGGGAATTTAATTTACAATACGATGTCCAAAGTTATTAAGAAATATGTACCAACTTGTAATGAAATCATAATTTTCAAAGCATGCAATGTAACGAAATGATCACGTCGTAATATTATAGTGTTATCGCTATGATTATAAATAATGAACTCTTAGGCATTCCGCGGGGGTCCGATGACGTGTCTTAAAAGATTCCGATGTCCCATTGGAGGGGTAAAGGTTGTTGGTGGCAATTCATGATGGCGATGAAATTTTATAATCCTGAATATCTGTATCACAAATTAACATTTTCATCATTTCATGAACGTTACGGAACACCTCGGACTATTCGTCCAGTGTTATCAATGCAAGAGCATAGTGGTGCAGCTTTTAGAGGCAGTTTTAGATACCAATCTACCAAATGTTGGAATGATATACCACCACTAATTCGAAATACTAAAAGTAAGTTTACATTTAAAATTAACTACAAAAAATATCTCTATAAGGGACAGGTGTAATTTATTATATCCATATTATTTTAATTTTAAAATTTTAGAGATGATATGCTAGTATTGACCCGTGATGTTTATTTTATTGTATACTAGCTGTTACAATAATTATCCAACTATTTATCAATTTATATAGTCTTGATAAATTATATACTATAACCTGCCTCAGAAATTACTCTGTCTTATGTTGTAAGCAGCTTGAAAATCCATTTAGTTAGTAGTTTTTGAGTTAATCGCGAACAGACAGACAGACGCGAGGAAGGACTTTGTTTTATATTATATAACAATGTTAAGGAATAATACCGTATTTATTTAAGTAGCTTTTACATTATCGCTTTATAATTGCCAATTTTTTAGAGTATTCAATTGGATTTAGGTAGTATAGTATTAAAATGGATAGGTATAAGTATAAAGTATGTTGCTCGCGGCTGGGCGAGGCCAGTCGTTGACAGACGCATAGAGCGACTGGGGCTTCGGGTCCGTTTCGATAAGACCGATGTTCTGCTCTTTCGCGGACCTGGGAAGAAAGGGCCCCCACCGGGAGCACGGCATTCTCATCGGAGAGACGGAGGTCAGGGTGAGCCCCATGATTAAATACCTGGGCTCACCGTAGACGGGAGGTGGACCTTTGGCCCCCACTTCCAACACATGGGGCCTATGGTCAATAGGGTGGCGTCAGCGCTGGGCTGACTCCCTTACCACTAGGAACAGGGCCTTGATGCGGAGTAAGCAGCTGGTCATAGCGGTAAGGGTGATCAGGGGCTACCGTACGGTCTCCTGGGTGGCAGCCACTGCTCTGGCTGGAGATCCATAGCATAACATAATTGCCAAATTATGATAAATTGAGTCCAAACATTTGCTACCGTATGTTTACATGTCGTCAACAAACAAGTACTCAGTGAAAGTAGCTTGCCGTTTGTAAATGTTGATCAATCAACTTTGATTGAGTGGCCTTTTGTGATTCTTGTATATTGCTGAAGTTTTAGGAATCTGATTCTATTTTATGTGGTTTTATAAAATGCTTATTTTACTCATTGTAATAAAACTAAGGAGAGAAATGTAATAAAGTTACTTAAAATGTAATAGAGAGGTTATTCAAATAGGTATTATAACCGGAGAACATAAAGCCTACGAATGTACCTTTAGTAAGAGGCAGTGTCATGCTGCTTTTCAGCCGAATTGGGCCAGCACGACCGGGGTACCTCTCGCTCTCATAACACCGGCAAGTTTCGTGTGGTTTGTGAGTTTCCGATGGTCCATTGAGGGAGATAGGGAAAAGGCGGGCAACACATCTACATATTCACCGTGAGGCTTCGACCGCAGCTCGTTTACCCTCCTATGCTATAAAAAGTAATAATATTTATTTCATTTAGTAACAATAAAGGTGCAACGTATTTTTTTCGAGACTCACTATAGACTGTATGCTTGGCTGATAGCTGCGCCCTCTCTACGCTACAAAAATGATTAATAGCGCAAAAAAATGTTTGAGACTAATTTGGAAAAAAAAATGTTCTATAATTAAGAACATAGGAAGCGAGATATTTGCAAAAAGCTGATTTTTGTAACCTTTGACCTTGAATATCTAATTATAATTTTAAGACATCTCTAAAAATTCCAAATGTTTATATGAGTTGGCAGCTTATCAGGAGACACGTTAGTGTCTAGCGCCAAGAACACATCCAAGTAGTTTGGCGTGAGGCACTGTGTATATATTCTCGAGACATATGTAAACATAACCTCCAAAACAAAAAAAAATTTTGGGGCTTTATTTTGTTATTATTGCCAAAACACTAAGACTTCACACTATTTTTAATAAGTTTCTTTTTACGAATTTTACACATATTACAAAGAATTATTGGGTCTCAGCAATTATTTAATACATTTCAAACATGACAATTATTGCTTGCGCCGTTTTGCGATTAAAGAGGTTCAGAGAAAATATTTTATATGACGTTACAGTGAGAATTTTGAGTTTTGACATCGAAGTTGGTTGCTTGTTTTTTAGTTTTATCCTATCGGAACAGGCAAAGGCTAGAGGCCATGCTGCCTATCGTTATCAATATACGGTGTTGTATTAAAAATTAAGTATTTCGTTTTTTTTCTTGTATTCTCTATAGCTTATTTTTATTTATTTTTTCTGTCATATTTTATATTTGATAAACGTCTTTCGTATAATATATTTTTTCTGTCGTATTTTTTATTTGATAAACGTCTTTTGTTTCATATATTCGTTTCTGTTAAGAGCTCAATCTTCTTCGTTTCTTCCCAGTTTCCCGTTAATTAATTGTTATTTTGTGTTTTGTTCATTCTGAGTGATTTACTAGTGTTTGTTTTAAAATCTGTATATATTGTGATTGGTTGGCGAATATTGTGGAGAACTGTTCTGGAGTGGTTTTCTATTGTAGGACTGTTCTGATGGTTTTCTGTAGTGTTTGTTTTTAAAACTTAATCTGTGTAATATATAATGTGATTCATTGGCGAATATTACGGTGAACTGTTCTGGGTGAATAGAATGGGAAGTGATAGTTGATTGATGGGTGCTAGAGGGGCAGAGCCGCGCTTTTTGGCATTTTCCGCCGTTTCTCCAAAGCACAGACAAGATATTTTTGTTAATACAACAGATATGGCAGCATGGCCTCAGGTCTTAGCCGGTTCCAACAGAAAATGCCAATTGGAAAGAAAAATGACAATACGGTCTAATTATTTTTCGAGAAATAACAAACTTATTTAACAAAGTGAGATTTACTATCTCTATCTATGTAATTGTGGTGCTTTAATGTGATTTTAAAGTATTTTTTTATTTAGTTTCAACCGATTTTATTCGGTCAAAACTCTAAAAATTAGACATAACCGCATAATAAATGCCGCTGGAGTTTGTTTCTTGACTTCATCTCCTACCAATTAAATTGGTATTAAATTTTTGCTATACTCTATATTAGTATAATATTAGTCAACTTATCAAGAATGGAAACAATGTGGGGTTAAAGGAGAAATGCTGTTATGTTTACAATAGAAAAAACAGTTTGGTGGCTGTAGCAAACCAAGAAGATGGTGTTTATAAGTTGGTCATGGAACATATAAAATGTTTTTTTACTCCTACTTCAACAGTAATTAGTGAAGAGTGTCATAGGAGATTGGCCATTTGAATATAAATGACCAGAATAAAATGAAAGATGGAGCAGTTACGGGAATATCATACACAGACAGCAATCTGAAGAAGAAAATGAGGAACCAGTACCATTTACTTTTAGTAAAGGGGGACCCAAATTAAGTGAATAAAAAAGCTGCCAGAGCGTTATAGATTTCCAAATTTATGTACAACGTTGAGTCCAAATGTTACTAATGATCCAGTCTGTGTCCATGAAGCTCTGGAGAGCCCAGAAAGAGACAAGTGGATTGAGGCAATAGAGGAAAAGCTGCATGCAAGCTTTTGAAGAAAATGATGTATGGGTTCCTGTGAGTAATTACCTTTTGATTAAACTTTAGTACAATGCAAGTGGGTATATAAAAGGAAATTAAATAGTGATAATTATGTTACAGAGCATGTTTAGTGGCTAAGGGCACAAGGTTACACAGAGGCCTGGTATTGATTATGAATAGACTTTCTCACCAGATGTCAGACTTTCTACTTTGAAATTATTGTTCGCACTATCTGTTCAGTTAAATTTAGATGTCACTCATTTAGATGTTAAAACAGCATTGTTAAATGGTTTTCTTAAAGAGGACATTTATAAGGTTCAACTAGTTATTAATTGTGATTCAAATAAGAATAAGATTGTTAAACAAAGTAATTTATGGTTTAAAGCAGTCATCTAGATCATGATCTAGATGACTATGTCTATGATATATATGATCTAGATCTAGATGGTATTAGAGAGTGGAGCAATGTTTATGTGAGTTAGGTTTCAAAAGGAGTCGTATAGAGCCATGTGTTTTTACAAAAATGAATAATGATGTAAAAATTGTTATAGCATTATATGTTGATGACTTATATTTGTTCCAATAATCAAATAGAGACAGACAAGTTAATTTCAGTATTGATTATGATATGATATATATAATTTTACTTCAAATTTCTGACTTGTCATACTTTTATTATAGTCAATACAATTTGTTTTCCCATTGTAACAGACCGTGCAATAAAAAAAACTTTAAGTGGAAAAGAGCTGGTTATAAACAAAAATTGCGAGTCATTATGTGTGTAGTATTTCTTAATTTTAATTATTTTCATTTGAAGTTATTTCCTTACTGTTTTACATTTTTTTAGCTTCTGGAAAGAAGAATATTTAAAGGCCTTGTAGGACAATAAACATAATAATAAGTACATTGGTATCAAGTAAATTTATGACTTTCTTCGTATTGTAGTTGGATTTGAATTATTCTTAAGAAAACAATAAAGAAAGTAATACATCTAAAGTTTTGAATTTTTTTTTTATTCTGAAGGCATGGTAGTGTGCAACTATAACTTAATAAATTCAGGGTAAATAATAATGAATCATATATTGGACAAGAACAAAAAATATTAATTTTTTTTATTACATATTTGAGCTTATTATTACAATATGATTTACTAATAAGCAAATATAATAATTTACTTTAATTTAATTATTGATTTGAACAGCCGGTCAAGTTGCATGCTGCGCCATCTGGTATCTAACTTTCCCTTTTACACTCTAAATATTTAAACAGGAGGAATAACAGGAAATGCTTGCTCTATGTTAATTTTGAAAATCAAAATAATATTAAAAAAAATA
Source organism: Helleia helle (assembly GCA_963853865.1). Classification (NCBI taxonomy): domain Eukaryota; kingdom Metazoa; phylum Arthropoda; class Insecta; order Lepidoptera; family Lycaenidae; genus Helleia; species Helleia helle. The sequence continues at coordinate 13,766,011 of OY971426.1, read as the reverse complement.
TGACGATGTTGCATTGGTCACTGGTCAGTCACAAGCGTCATTTAAAGTAAAATTTGGGGTACTCAATGACGCGCGCCAAGTACGTTTAAAAAATTGTTTTCAATTGTAAAATTTGCCACAAAAATTTTGCAATTATTGAAAATCACAATGATTACTTTTTTTTAATTTATATTTTTTGTAGATTGCAAATTTTTCTTTTTTTTGTAAATATACTACACCAATTGTTTTTTCAATTTTCACAGTTTTTAATGAGTGTTTCTTTTAATCCGAGAGGTTTTGTGTACTTGGTTTTTTTATTTCATATTTTTTGTAAAGATTAGTTTATTTTTTTATTTTTGCTATACGTGTATATAGTTAGACGTGTACTTGGCGCGACATTTTACAGTGAAACTGTTTTTTGTGGGATTGTTTATAATTTCGAGGTAGACTTTTTTATTTTGGCTTATATCTATACTAATATTATAAATGTGAAAGTAAGTTTGTTTGTTACGCTTTCACGCGAAAACTATTTAACCGATCATCATAAAACTTTGTACACATATTCTTGGAGAGGCAACACAGGATGTTTTTTAAGAAAAAAAAACCTAAATCTTATCCTACGCAGACGAAGTCGCTGGAACCAGCTTGTATTATATAAATGGACTAGGTATACTGTAGAATCATAACTACATAATATTATAACTATAACACACACTGTATAATAATTTCATCTTGATGTCATTCATAAAACTGTCGTCTTTGAAAAAGAAGAAGAAATAAAAGAAGCAAGAAAAAAGAAAAAAAGAAGAAAAAAGCAAATCAAGCAAAGAAGGGGAATCTCTTGTAAATATAAATTTAGTTCAGAAAGTTTGAGTCATTTTTTAACATGATGACATTTTAATTAATTATAGTCTAACGAAAAACTAATTTGTTTAGACGGCTCTTCTTTATTGAGCTTTATTTTAGTTGGCCACGCATTTAGAGTTTTAATATTATATATTTATAACTCTAAATTTAGTTCTAATATAATTATAGTTCTAATATAGATAATTATATTGGAACTCTTTATTTTTCTTTAACGCCGAGAAATGCTCTGAGTAGGTCTCCCCAGGCGGGTATTTAGGGTAAAATTCTAAATTGCTGCAGCAATCTCTCCTTTTAAAAAACTCGAGCTTTTCACAATTTAAAAGTAATATTTTTAACATTAAAAAAGGGAAAACAATAAAAACAGTGCCGTATAGGTCTGAAAAAAGCGAAACTATAAAGTTAAAGCGTTGGAACTAAGCGTTTAAAATGCCTATACAAATATTAAATTATCGTGTACTGGTACTAGCTCCGACGCTTAGCACGGATAGAGTGGCCGCGCGGCGAGCGAATCGGACGTCCGTATAGATAAAAGCTTCGCTTCAAAACTAAAGTGATTTATTAAAGATATACCATACAAACGAAACTTTTGCTACTACATATTAAACAAATTGTCTGAAGTTATTTTTATTAAAAGGACCGTAAGCTTAAAATCTAACGAGAAATAATTAACAACTTTTTTATAAATTATTGTATTAGATGTTATCCTTAAATATCAAATAAAAAAAAATATTATGAGAACTTTTCGATTGTGTCAAAATTATGGTCCCAAAGTGATTCCAATGGTAAAAACACAATAACAATAGCTGGGTTGATCAATTAAAAGAGCGTTTGTATTTAATCTAAATAACTGTTGATTCAGTCATCTAATTGCTAGGTCATTAAAAAATTATTTGCGTTGTCGCCTGTCGCTCTCGGGTGCCAAGCCACTTAATATTAACGCTGTCCAACTACCTATTCGTCTGTATTTATGTTTGTACAGGTTATCCATTGTCTTAGGTTTATTCTATTAGGTTATTATAACACTAAGTCGTTTTTCCTATATCTGTATTATTTTACGGTTTCGTCCCCAAATCTTTTTTTTCTTCTGCTTAGCCGATTCTCAACTATATTTGGGGTTGGCTTCCAGTATAACCGAATGCAGCTGACTGTGAACCAGTATTTTAAAATGGAGCGGCTGCCTATCTGACCTCCACAACCCAGTAACTACAGACTTACCCGTGGTAAGATTGGTAGTCAGACTTCCAGGCTTCTGACGACCCGTAACGACTATCTAAGATGTCAAGAATGACAGTCGGGACCATCGGCTTAATGTGTTTTCCGAGGCACGGATGAGTCTCTTATGTAAAAATGGTCACCCATCCATGGACCAACCTCGGCAAGGGTAGCTTAACCTGGTGGATCGATCCAAGCGGCTGTTATTACTTTGCCACGAGTTCATCTGTAATCTGTTCAAATATATTGAAAACTACCTCGTGGTAAGACTGGTTGTCAGACTTTCAGGCTTCTGACGACCCGTAACGACTATCGAAGATCCACGATTGATAGCCAGAACCAACCGGCTTAACGTGCTTTTCGCGATACGGAAAGTCTAGGTATGTAAATTAATTATGGTCACCCAGTCATAGTTTTTGACATGGTTTCGTCCCCAAATGTGTCAATAAAACCCGAGGGTGGTTACAGACTGCATCCTGTCCAAAGCCAATCCGAGTCCGTCAAACACGTTCCGAAGAAGAAGTAGAACAATTTGTATGGTAACTTATGGCTCATACAAACGTAACGATTTATCGTAGCGATTTGATACTGTGCAGATAAATCGAACGTTCCTAGTGCCTCCACACGTCTTCGATATCGACGTCGATCGATTCGATACATCCGATTTTCACGATACGGATTGCTACACGAGATTCAGATTGGATGCAGTGCGTAGCCGGCCTATGGTTCCGTTGTTTTTCCGTCCGTCGAATTTTTTTCATACATATTATGTTTGCTTAAGATTAGATACATCAAATTCGAACATGTTATGGAAACTTTATTAAAAAAAATGTAGTTTCATCTATACAAGAAACCTGTATTATTTATCACCCTTTTTGATATTTTTAAGATGTGTAGGATTCAAAATTTTATGGTGATCCAGAAAATTTTGCAAATATATTTTCAAATTAAATAATAAATGTACCAAAACTAATATTCATAATAATAAAATATTTTTTCACTTTTCCAAATAGAGTATTCAAATAGGAATTATAACCGGAGAACATATTAAAGCCTACGAATGTACCTAAAGGAATGAATATTAGTTTTGAATGTACTGATGGTTCTTGATGGAAATTCATTTTCATAATAATAAAATCTTTTTTTCACTTTTCCACTTTTATTTTATACTAGCTGTTGCCCACAGCTTCGCCCACGTTAACTTATATTTACGGACGTATCCGGACCGATGTTGAACATTTTTTTACTTCTTTGTTATATCTCTTAAGAGATACGTCGGGCTTGTAAAAATCTTAATAAACCGCGATAAAATCCTTAAAAAATTGTTTTATTATAATCTCCTCAGAGAATAAGGCTGTGTTTTTAATGTAAGCTCCCAATAATTATCCAACTATTTATCAATTTATACAGTCTTGGTAAATTATATACTATAACATGCCTCAGGAATTACTCAGATCCTAATATAAAAAAAAAAACTAATATTCATTCCTTTAGGTACATTCGTAGGCTTTATGTTCTCCGGTTATAATTCCTATCTATTTGATTACTCTATTAGATTTTAAGTTACTATATTACATTTTAGAATTCTCTTTTATATTCAGAAACGTAACATCGGTAAAATATCGAGGGAACGCTTCGAAGGAGTATATTGCTGCTATTCGCTGCAACTGAGAAAATAACGTGGAAAGGTTAAATTTCAAATAAAACTATGCTAAAGATATATAAAATACTTGCACCGACGGACTTTTAACTGTCCTATTGGCTTTTTGTTAACACTTCATATTAAAAAGTCATTATTTTATTTTTAAATATTTTTCGCAATACGAGACGTAATAATGTTTTAAAACTTTAAAAAAATGGAGATACTTTTTAGTATGACAACGGCGATCTCTGCCTGTTAGTCTATCCAACTTATGTAATTAGAAATTTATGTAATTACTTATTTTTTATCGGACTGCTGAAGTACATAGTAGTTTTATCAATAACAAAATAAACTTCATCTTAATTTTTTTTTCTTATTTATTTATACTTTATTCTTAATAATCTTTCCACTTAGGGAAATTTTATTGGTCAACTAGCTGGTGTCTGGAGCTTCCTCCGCGTGGAGTTCGAAACGTAGGCTAATATGTATTTCCATGATAGAATGAGATAAAAATAAAACAAATAAGTAGTGTTTATCCTTACTACTGTAATAAAAAACAAAAGTGTATTAAATATTAATGTAACACGTCAAATAATATACTAGTTATATTGAAAGACTTGTTGCGTTCGGCCATTAGGTAGACCTACATAAAATATTTAAAAAATGTGCGTTTGACAATTGCATCGTTTTTGACATTTCAATTGAGGTACAGTTTGGCAAAAAATAGTATGACGTGGTGACAAGTGGAACTAAATATTTTATTATATGAAACCTATGGTGCTAACAATACTTGGTCGACAAATAATAGAATTTGGGTAACGTTTAGTGTTTCACATTTATTATTAACGATTTGATTAAAATCTCTTACTGATTTCCCATATTATGATGAGACCTAAGTGAAAGTGGCGCCCTCATTTTTTCCACTCTTTTTTGCCAACTGTAATTATGAATTACTACTAATATGTCATTCTCGTAGAAACTTTGAATTTTGGACATGCACATAAAATGTAGCCTATGTTCTAATTCAGGGTATGAGCCATGTCGTATCACCATTTCAACTTTAAACCAAATCGGTTCAGCCGTTTTGCCGTGAAAAAGCAACAAACATCCAAACTTACAAACTTTTGCATTAGTTAGACATCTCCAAATTAGTAACTTCGTTGAACTAATTACATCGTACACATCTATACATTTCATGCAAGATCACATTTTCTGGCAAACTTTCACACATTTCCTTGCTCTACATCTCGGCAATGTTTTGTGTAACTACACGCTTGACAGCCGGTGATGAAACACTGGCTTTTTGTTGCGCCAAAAATAAATTAGGGTTGCCAGTGCCGAAAGTAACCGTTGGCGTTGTTTTATGGTGTCAAGGAAGTGTAAGGAAGTGGCATGTGCGTATATTTGTTTTCTTGTAATATTTAACAGATTGGAAATAATGAATAAACATTATTTGCCCCTAGTGCCACCTATAAGTAGTAAATTTTATAAGATATTTCGCAAGACGGATACAAAAAAAGATTTAAAAAAACTTTACATAAAAAATATTATAATTTCGACATTATAAAGTTGGGTTTACATAATAATAAAGCATCGGCCATACTAAAAAATAACGTTCTATCAGCACATAAAATAAGTGCTAAATAAGGAGATATGGAAATAATCTTAAATCAGTCGATCTCTCGCTAGTTATCATCTTGATGTAGTGGCTGATCCAAATGAGGCATCGCTCATCTTGGCGTTTCTTGACTTCATTGAATTAACGCAGTTCCAGATGTCCAGGAGACTCAAAGCTTATTTATTAAGTGAATGGAAATGGCTTATCATACTGATGAAGATAAAGCTTACAATATAAGTAAATGCACAGGTGAACATTGTGTAAATCAACTTATACAATGTTTTGTTTCAATTCGATCTAAATCAGTTCTAATTGCTATTAACGCTACCTTCTCTAATGTGGGAAAACTGTAGCTCCCGAATCCAGTGAATGGTCGTATGTGGTTCCTGATACTTGTATCAGGCTGATCTTGTAAGCGCTACTCAACATTACGAACGAGATATTTTTTTAACGTTTTTTTTATGTCATAAGGAGGCAACCGAACAGTCAGAGCCATAATATGGTGACCGACGCCCACAGACATCCGCACAACAAAGAGTTATACAGATGCGTTGCACTCCTTTTCCCTATCCCCCTAATGGGCCACCGTAAACTCACAAGCCGCACGAAACGCAGCATAGCTGTCTCTTGACGCCAGTGAGCGAGAGGTATCTATCACCCTGGTCGTGCGGCCCAATTAGCCTGCAATGCAGCATAGCACCACCTCTTACGACGTTCAATAATACACGTACAGTTGTATGAGGTTTTTTTTTACTTTTAACTTTAAAAAAAAAATGTTATCCTGACAATCTTTACCTCAAAATCTGTTATTACAATTTATAAAAAAAAAAGATATGAAAAAAGTTGTTTCATTATAATGAGTGAAATTCACGTAATCTTTGGAAAATAATGCAAACTAAGTAGTCAATTCAAAACCTAGGGCATAGCTTTGAATTTCTCGAAAATTACACATGTATCTTGAAATCACGAATATGCGTTACCTACATGTAATAAATTGTTTTTTATCTTATCAACAGTTATCTTATGCAGGGCTTTGGTGAAGTCAAACAAGCAGGGATTATTGATTAATATTTTTGGCTTTTTATAAAAAGTGCATCAAAAAGTTATACATTACAACTAAATACAACATTCTCGAATTAAACATCTTTATAATCGCATGGTATGTAATCTAACGGTAATCTTAACTCGATATTTCGGCACATGCAATGCCTCGCTCACGAAATATTTATTGGTAAAAATAATCACTTTGACAAAAAAATCTTGTAAAATCTCTGCCTGTTAGTCTATCCAACTTATGTAATTAGAAATTTATGTAATTACTTATTTTTTATCGGACTGCTGAAGTACATAGTAGTTTTATCAATAACAAAATAAACTTCATCTTAATTTTTTTTTCTTATTTATTTATACTTTATTCTTAATAATCTTTCCACTTAGGGAAATTTTATTGGTCAACTAGCTGGTGTCTGGAGCTTCCTCCGCGTGGAGTTCGAAACGTAGGCTAATATGTATTTCCATGATAGAATGAGATAAAAATAAAACAAATAAGTAGTGTTTATCCTTACTACTGTAATAAAAAACAAAAGTGTATTAAATATTAATGTAACACGTCAAATAATATACTAGTTATATTGAAAGACTTGTTGCGTTCGGCCATTAGGTAAGACCTACATAAAATATTTAAAAAATGTGCGTTTGACAATTGCATCGTTTTTGACATTTCAATTGAGGTACAGTTTGGCAAAAAATAGTATGACGTGGTGACAAGTGGAACTAAATATTTTATTATATGAAACCTATGGTGCTAACAATACTTGGTCGACAAATAATAGAATTTGGGTAACGTTTAGTGTTTCACATTTATTATTAACGATTTGATTAAAATCTCTTACTGATTTCCCATATTATGATGAGACCTAAGTGAAAGTGGCGCCCTCATTTTTTCCACTCTTTTTTGCCAACTGTAATTATGAATTACTACTAATATGTCATTCTCGTAGAAACTTTGAATTTTGGACATGCACATAAAATGTAGCCTATGTTCTAATTCAGGGTATGAGCCATGTCGTATCACCATTTCAACTTTAAACCAAATCGGTTCAGCCGTTTTGCCGTGAAAAAGCAACAAACATCCAAACTTACAAACTTTTGCATTAGTTAGACATCTCCAAATTAGTAACTTCGTTGAACTAATTACATCGTACACATCTATACATTTCATGCAAGATCACATTTTCTGGCAAACTTTCACACATTTCCTTGCTCTACATCTCGGCAATGTTTTGTGTAACTACACGCTTGACAGCCGGTGATGAAACACTGGCTTTTTGTTGCGCCAAAAATAAATTAGGGTTGCCAGTGCCGAAAGTAACCGTTGGCGTTGTTTTATGGTGTCAAGGAAGTGTAAGGAAGTGACATGTGCGTATATTTGTTTTCTTGTAATATTTAACAGATTGGAAATAATGAATAAACATTATTTGCCCCTAGTGCCACCTATAAGTAGTAAATTTTATAAGATATTTCGCAAGACGGATACAAAAAAAGATTTAAAAAAACTTTACATAAAAAATATTATAATTTCGACATTATAAAGTTGGGTTTACATAATAATAAAGCATCGGCCATACTAAAAAATAACGTTCTATCAGCACATAAAATAAGTGCTAAATAAGGAGATATGGAAATAATCTTAAATCAGTCGATCTCTCGCTAGTTATCATCTTGATGTAGTGGCTGATCCAAATGAGGCATCGGTCATCTTGGCGTTTCTTGACTTCATTGAATTAACGCAGTTCCAGATGTCCAGGAGACTCAAAGCTTATTTATTAGTGAATGGAAATGGCTTATCATACTGATGAAGATAAAGCTTACAATATAAGTAAATGCACAGGTGAACATTGTGTAAATCAACTTATACAATGTTTTGTTTCAATTCGATCTAAATCAGTTCTAATTGCTATTAACGCTACATTCTCTAATGTGGGAAAACTGTAGCTCCCGAATCCAGTGAATGGTCGTATGTGGTTCCTGATACTTGTATCAGGCTGATCTTGTAAGCGCTACTCAACATTACGAACGAGATATTTTTTTAACGTTTTTTTTATGTCATAAGGAGGCAACCGAACAATCAGAGCCATAATATGGTGACCGACGCCCACAGACATCCGCACAACAAAGAGTTATACAGATGCGTTGCACTCCTTTTCCCTATCCCCCTAATGGGCCACCGTAAACTCACAAGCCGCACGAAACGCAGCATAGCTGTCTCTTGACGCCAGTGAGCGAGAGGTATCTATCACCCTGGTCGTGCGGCCCAATTCGCCTGCAATGCAGCATAGCACCACCTCTTACGACGTTCAATAATATGCTACGTACAGTTGTATGAGGTTTTTTTTTTTTACTTTTAACTTTAAAAAAAAATTGTTATCTTGACTATATTTACCTCAAAATCTGTTATTACAATTTATAAAAAAAAAGATATGAAAAAAGTTGTTTCATTATAATGAGTGAAATTCACGTAATCTTTGGAAAATAATGCAAACTAAGTAGTAAATTCAAAACCTAGGGCATAGCTTTGAATTTCTCTAAAATTACACATGTATCTTGAAATCACGAATATGCGTTACCTACATGTAATAAATTGTTTTTTATCTTATCAACAGTTATCTTATGCAGGGCTTTGGTGAAGTCAAACAAGCAGGGATTATTGATTAATATTTTTGGCTTTTTATAAAAAGTGCATCAAAAAGTTATACATTACAACTAAATACAACATTCTCGAATTAAACATCTTTATAATCGCATGGTATGTAATCTAACGGTAATCTTAACTCGATATTTCGGCACATGCAATGCCTCGCTCACGAAATATTTATTGGTAAAAATAATCACTTTGACAAAAAAAAAAATATTGAAAAAGTGCATAAATATTTTAACATCTATCGTCTTGTACAAAGATGAATATATTCAAATTCAAATTTATTTATTTGCATGAAAATACGGTGCATAAAAGGTTGATATTATATAGTTTTATTGATATTATATATTGATATTTAATAAACTCTTTTCATATAGCTTTACTTATAATAAGGTCTAAGAGTGGACGAAGACGAAGTGTTGGTCACCCATTAATCAGATGGGAAGACGAACTCCGTGCGGTGGCCGGGTTATATCGAGTGGTGAGGGATCAGCTGTCTTGGCGTTAATTGAGGAAGGCCTATGTTCAGCAGCAGGCGGATAAAGGCTGATAAGGAGGATGATGATGATATACCTTTAATTTTATAATTGGGTATATCCTGAATTATATCATCTTGGCGTTCATTGAAGGAGGCTAATTTCAGCAGGGGACGGATAAAGGCTGATGATGATGATGATTATAATGATACTTTGAATACTATGATATGTTTCATTTCTTTTAGCAAAATTTTAAAGTAGTTATAAGAAATTATGAATGAAATTTAGAAACACAAAGGTCAAAAAGACAAGGACAAATAAAAATGGCATACATTACGGAAATTTCACACATGGCGACCTCAGTAATTGTCCGGGTAGGGACGGGTGTTATCCGTATTATATCGGTCCTCAGCACTCGCAGCCCTTGCCGCTAATCACTATGGAAATCAAATTTACTGTGGCCGCCATCTAATTAGCACAGTTTAATAAATCCATTGCATACAATGTTTCTATGTTATATTTCTGCACAATGTGTTATTTTCAACGATGATTGTTTATATTATAGTCTACATTTTTACTAGGATATAATCAAAATCTATAAAAACAAATAAAATTGAAGTGTCTGTTTGTAATTTCAAATTAACAGCTTTTCACTAGTATTATGAAAGTATATACAATACTTACATAAAAAAATCATTTTTTTTTAATTTTTGTCTGTCGGTCTGTCTATCGGTCTGTCTGTTTGTTCCAGCTAATCTATGAAACGGCTGGTCTTATTTTGACGGGACTTTTACTGAGAGATATCGCATATTGTAAGAAGTAACTTAGACTACAAAAATAAGCATTATTCCGGATACGGCTGTAAATCTAAGATAACGCGGGTGAAGCTGCGGTCAACAGAAATTATATAAATAAACACACGAACATATAACTTCCTCCTTTTCGAAGTCGTTTAAAAATATAGATCTTCTTCTCAAGTTGTACCAAAATCGGATCAGCGAGGGTGATAAGGTAACCGACTGAATATTTTTTTCACTCGCGACTACTATTTTTCGTATTCATAATATTATAAATGTTTAGATTTAGGATAGAATGTGGCTGAAATTTTGCTAATTAAAAGGTACAATTTGTCATAGTGAGACGATGGATAATTGTGAAACAGACTCAAAAAGAAAGATGATGAAGAGAAATAAAGATGCAATGGTCTCATATCACTATTTTAGTGTGATGGTGTTAAAATAATATTTGTATCTTCTCTAGAATCTAGAACTTCCAAGGACCAAGTTTAAGTTATTGACGCGTTTTGGCGCGTTAGGGAAAAATGATGAGAGTAAATTTTTACAATACGCGCGCACACTGTCACGGAAAAAACCGACACCATGAAGTTAGCTATAGAACAATAATTTTCACATAATAACAGTATAGACGTGTGAAGAACATAGTTTTTAACTACACTATAAGCAACAAGGTTACAGTGTAATGTAATTATTGTAGTATGTATTTTTCTTTAAGGGGTATAACTTCTAACGCGTTTGCATAAGTTAACACACACTTTTTTTTTATTGTTAATATTTTCATTCAAACACGTGGGTAAATCAAAGTAAATAACAGGTTGATGATAACACAAAATTTCGAGAATGTTTCAATTTAATATATTCTAGGAATAATGATAAAGACATAAATACAATTATATTAGGAGTATTTTCGTTGTGCGCGTTACGTTACGAGAATAGATCACCGAGCGACGACCCGAGCGCCTAATTGATAATAAACTTGCATGTAATTTCATTTTCACGCGGGCCAATAGTTCTGAGTATCAACACGAAGGCCGACTATTTGGCGCTACTAAAGATGGTACGCAGTAGACTAGTTACGTAGTCCACTGGGTCACCCACCACACGCACACACCACCACACATTTTAATACTGCAGTTGTGTTTAAAGCGGTGGACATAATCCTTCTTTCCTTAGCGAAAACAATTATTATTATTATAGTTTTTATTATTATTATTGAATAGGCAAAGCTGTTTCATGAAAGAAACAAACAGGATGGTGGGGAGTGCAGAGGCGGCACAAGCGTATCCCTCTCACGAATAAAAATAAAATTACTAGTTAAAACATTTCTTTAATATATAATATCGTATAATCATAATATTATACCCCTAATATTATGTCCCACTGCTGGGCATGGGTCTCCTCCTCGAAATCAGGCGAGGAAGGTGTTGGGCCTTAGTTCACCAATGCGCTTGCGCAATGCGGGTTCGTATACTTCACACAGCTTCAATGACTTTTAGTCTCACCAGGCATGCAGGTTTCCTCACAATTTCGGCACATGCAATGCCTCGCTCACGAAATATTTATTGGTAAAAATAATCACTTTGACAAAAAAATCTTGTAAAATATTGAAAAAGTGCATAAATATTTTAACATCTATCGTCTTGTACAAAGATGAATATATTCAAATTCAAATTTATTTATTTGCATGAAAATACGGTGCATAAAAGGTTGATATTATATAGTTTTATTGATATTATATATTGATATTTAATAAACTCTTTTCATATAGCTTTACTTATAATAAGGTCTAAGAGTGGACGAAGACGAAGTGTTGGTCACCCATTAATCAGATGGGAAGACGAACTCCGTGCGGTGGCCGGGTTATATCGAGTGGTGAGGGATCAGCTGTCTTGGCGTTAATTGAGGAAGGCCTATGTTCAGCAGCAGGCGGATAAAGGCTGATAAGGAGGATGATGATGATATACCTTTAATTTTATAATTGGGTATATCCTGAATTATATCATCTTGGCGTTCATTGAAGGAGGCTAATTTCAGCAGGGGACGGATAAAGGCTGATGATGATGATGATTATAATGATACTTTGAATACTATGATATGTTTCATTTCTTTTAGCAAAATTTTAAAGTAGTTATAAGAAATTATGAATGAAATTTAGAAACACAAAGGTCAAAAAGACAAGGACAAATAAAAATGGCATACATTACGGAAATTTCACACATGGCGACCTCAGTAATTGTCCGGGTAGGGACGGGTGTTATCCGTATTATATCGGTCCTCAGCACTCGCAGCCCTTGCCGCTAATCACTATGGAAATCAAATTTACTGTGGCCGCCATCTAATTAGCACAGTTTAATAAATCCATTCCATACAATGTTTCTATGTTATATTTCTGTACAATGTGTTATTTTCAACGATGATTGTTTATATTATAGTCTACATTTTTACTAGGATATAATCAAAATCTATAAAAACAAATAAAATTGAAGTGTCTGTTTGTAATTTCAAATTAACAGCTTTTCACTAGTATTATGAAAGTATATACAATACTTACATAAAAAAATCATTTATTTTTATTTTTGTCTGTCGGTCTGTCTATCGGTCTGTCTATCGGTCTGTCTGTTTGTTCCAGCTAATCTATGAAACGGCTGGTCTAATTTTGACGGGACTTTTACTGAGAGATATCGCATATTGTAAGAAGTAACTTAGACTACAAAAATAAGCATTATTCCGGATACGGCTGTAAATCTAAGATAACGCGGGTGAAGCTGCGGTCAACAGAAATTATATAAATAAACACACGAACATATAACTTCCTCCTTTTCGAAGTCGTTTAAAAATATAGATCTTCTTCTCAAGTTGTACCAAAATCGGATCAGCGAGGGTGATAAGGTAACCGACTGAATATTTTTTTCACTCGCGACTACTATTTTTCGTATTCATAATATTATAAATGTTTAGATTTAGGATAGAATGTGGCTGAAATTTTGCTAATTAAAAGGTACAATTTGTCATAGTGAGACGATGGATAATTGTGAAACAGACTCAAAAAGAAAGATGATGAAGAGAAATAAAGATGCAATGGTCTCATATCACTATTTTAGTGTGATGGTGTTAAAATAATATTTGTATCTTCTCTAGAATCTAGAACTTCCAAGGACCAAGTTTAAGTTATTGACGCGTTTTGGCGCGTTAGGGAAAAATGATGAGAGTAAATTTTTACAATACGCGCGCACACTGTTACGGAAAAAACCGACACCATGAAGTTAGCTATAGTACAATAATTTTCACATAATAACAGTATAGACGTGTGAAGAACATAGTTTTTAACTACACTATAAGCAACAAGGTTACAGTGTAATGTAATTATTGTAGTATGTATTTTTCTTTAAGGGGTATAACTTCTAACGCGTTTGCATAAGTTAACACACACTTTTTTTTTAATTGTTAATATTTTCATTCAAACACGTGGGTAAATCAAAGTAAATAACAGGTTGATGATAACACAAAATTTCGAGAATGTTTCAATTTAATATATTCTAGGAATAATGATAAAGACATAAATACAATTATATTAGGAGTATTTTCGTTGTGCGCGTTACGTTACGAGAATAGATCACCGAGCGACGACCCGAGCGCCTAATTGATAATAAACTTGCATGTAATTTCATTTTCACGCGGGCCAATAGTTCTGAGTATCAACACGAAGGCCGACTATTTGGCGCTACTAAAGATGGTACGCAGTAGACTAGTTACGTAGTCCACTGGGTCACCCACCACACGCACACACCACCACACATTTTAATACTGCAGTTGTGTTTAAAGCGGTGGACATAATCCTTCTTTCCTTAGCGAAAACAATTATTATTATTATAGTTTTTATTATTATTATTGAATAGGCAAAGCTGTTTCATGAAAGAAACAAACAGGATGGTGGGGAGTGCAGAGGCGGCACAAGCGTATCCCTCTCACGAATAAAAATAAAATTACTAGTTAAAACATTTCTTTAATATATAATATCGTAAAATCATAATATTATACCCCTAATATTATGTCCCACTGCTGGGCATGGGTCTCCTCCTCGAAATCAGGCGAGGAAGGTGTTGGGCCTTAGTTCACCAATGCGCTTGCGCAATGCGGGTTCGTATACTTCACACAGCTTCAATGACTTTTAGTCTCACCAGGCATGCAGGTTTCCTCACAATGCAGCTGTGTTTCCTTCATCGGTGAGCAAGCGATTGTCTCATGTTTAGGTGCATGTAGAAATTTATAAAAACCTATTTCAAGGCATCACAGGAGTCATGATCGAACCCGGACCTCTCTCACTCAAGCGACAACGAATCAAATTTTACTGAATCCCGAACGTGCGCAGAGCATTTGCTCTGTGACGTCACAAGTCTCGCCGGGTCAACGGTATGAGTCGCGGCCCATGAGCGACGTCTTGGGCCGCGCGCCGAGAAGTTTTAAAGCGGACGGGAAAATATCGTAACTTCGTCAAAAATCAGATTCAAAATAATAAAAACTTTTTATCTTCTATATTTTAACATTACTTAGTACAGACTTATGTTTAATTGCTTCAACTGTACCTATTATCTACCAATATTGATTCTATTAGGTATTATAAACTAATATGTTCCCAAGCGTAGCCGAAACATCCACTAACATAATTGCAATATTCAACATTGATCTTATTTGAACGAAATTGTTTACTTACCATATTTTAACAGATCGAAGATTATATTAGTCAGTATTAGTCTTGTTTTAGTTAGGAAATTAAAAGCTTAAATATAATACTACAGAAGACCGAAAAGCCAAATTTTTATGATAGTAAGATAGGCAAACTGGTAGACATGCCACCCGATGGTAAGTGGTCGACGACACCCATAAACATAAACTCGTTTACATGGAACTAGCCCAGGCAACTTATTTATGTGTTGCCTATCCTGAGACATACGATGTTAAGTCTCTCCAGTAATTATACTACCTGTCTTGTTCTTCTCTCCAAAACACAGCAAAGCTGTTTAACGGGAGAAACAAGCAAGATCGTGGTAGCCATGCAGCTGGGAGCGGGTACAGTGCATCCCTCCCACCGGTAAATACATAGGCCACATGTAAATACATAGGTTTTTCGGCACTGGCTTCAAGACATCTTAGGTCTCAGGATAGGATCAAAGAGTTCGTTTTTTTCTTTTACGCCGGGAAATGCTCTGAGGCATCCCGCTGGGGAGTGGGGGATGTGAGTAGTCCTAGGTGAACTTATTTATGTTCAAAGGCACTGCCTTTGAACATAAATAAGTTCACCTATGTCCTGTTATATATATAACAGGACAACACTGCCTATAGTTGGCTCGTTAGTCCGTTCTCCTAATCACACTACTATTAAAAACTGGTGGTATAGGTACGTTTCTTTAAACATAAAGAAGTTCAACCAAAAATAGCCCTTAATATGCGAAGCCTTTTTATCTTCGGACCGACGCCACCTCCACAGACGGGTTGTCCCGCACTACAGAACAACCCCTCCCAACGCCGGGACAGTACAATGGGGTTAGGTACCCATTCTCGCCCCTTTACTCCCTGCTCTTTTGTCCCCTCTTCTTATAAGAGGGGTACAAAGAGCCCCCTGGACTCAATTCGCTTCGCCCAAGGTGCTGGGCTCACCCTAGGCTACTGAGCCCCACCGCCACGACAAAGCCTAACCAATAAAACCATGCTGGGGTAATATGCGAAGCTTAAGTTTCTTTTAATTAAGTTAATCTTTTTCTGTAACACAGCAATACTATAAGGCAGAAATAAGCAGTATAAGAGATACAAAATGCATCCTTTCTAACTGTTAACGGGATTTAAAATTATTATCCACAAAATAACCGAAAACGATTAGGCGTGTTTATTATATCACATTTATTACAGGATAAGCTGCGAGCAATAAAATTCGCGATAATAATAAAATTGACACGCGGGATATTCGGGGACTATTTGTAGCACTTTATTTCTTTTACTTATTTTTGTAAACAGTTTTAGTAAGTATTTAGTAAGAGGTAGTGCCATGCTGCATTGCAGATGGACTTGGCTGGCACGACCGGGGTGGTACCTCTCGCTCTTATAACATTGGCGTCAAGTGACAGCTATGCTGCCGCGTTTCGTGCGGTTTGTGAGTTTCCAGTGTCCTATTCGGGGGATAGGGAAAAGGAGGGCGGCGCATCTGCGTGGCCTTGATTGTGTGGTTGTGTATGGGCATTGGCGCCGTGAGGCTCTGACTGCTCGTTTGCCTCCTGATGACATCACATACACACTTGTGTAACAGTCTAAAGGTTTTTACCGCTACATACCTGGAACCAATCTGGTCGCGTCTATAACTCCTTCCTACTTCCTTCCTAGTTAATATGTCTTTGTAAACTAAAAAAAAAATAACGGACCATTTTCGTTTCATTCGACTATTTTTGAGTTTTTTCTCATTGAACAATTACGACAGAATATAACTTTAAGTAACTTACCATTGCCTCCCTCAATATGCACCCAATTCTCTGTACACACGGCGGCGATCCACACGAATATGCTCAAGCCCACCAGGACGGTGCAGCCGAACAGGATCCGCCTCTCCAGCACCAAGGCTTGCATCAGCGGCCGTCTCGCGCCCACCGACGACGCCGTCGACATCTTGTCAGTTTCCATTTTGATACTGAAACAAAAGAAACAATTTTATAAATCACTATCTAAACCTGCACTGACTATTAAACCTGGTAGTTTCTGGAAAAATGTCGAATAAATTCGTTCAATTTTGAGTTACCATGAACGGAATTCACTTGAATAGTGGCTACCTTATGTCTCCTTGAAACAGCTTTACTGTGTTTCGGAAAGAAGGGCAAGACTGTTAGTGTTAATGTGTACAGCTTTTACCGGTGGGAAGGATGCGCTGGTGCTGCAATCCGCCTCCATTCTCCATCCCACTTTGCTTTATTTTGGAAAAAGTGGCAGGATAGGCAGTGTAATTACTGGCACCAAGAAGACATCTTACGTCTTATTGCCCCTCTATACGTAGATAGATGCATCGGTAGACGTCATCGGCAGACAACCGCTGGCGTGTAGATGAGGTGATTTGATCGTCTGTCGTAGGTATTCAACGTCGGCAGATGCATCCTCCACAAATCCTTTTGTTGTCTGACGGAAGTGTGGACGCTCGTGGACAGATGCATTGGCGGACGTTGGCTGATACATCTACTGATGCATCTGTCTACATGTAGAAGGGCTATAAGAATAGAAAACGCATGAATAAGTTGTCGTGGCTAGGAGTAAAATCTTTCCAGGGAACATTGAACAGCTTGTAGCTCGTCTGTTGTTTATCGTATTTAACTAACGTAAAACATATATTGGGAATTTAAATAAAAGTGTTCTAACGAAATAATTCACTGAAATAACATATATTTAAATTCAGTCCCACTTTTTTCTTTGGAAACCCTCCCAAACCATTTCAAGTATTTATAGGAAACTGATTTTTATTTTTAACAATTAAGTGATAAATTATGTTAAGTACTCAAGCAATATAAAGTCGGTATTGTTTTACTTTGCATTTTAACGTTGATTTAGAGTTTGAAATATCTTTTTTTATTGTTTGGCTCGGACTCAAAATTGGTAAAATTTATTGGCTATATTAGGTATAATATATTAAAGCATTTGAAAGATATGCTAAAAGCTCATTAATTATTTTTAGTGTTAAGATATAGCATCTAATATTATTGTTAAATAACAATAATATTAGATGCGATGCACTTAGTTTGTGTATATTTATTTTATCATGTCATTTACCATCCTCACCATGGTACAAGCCTTGTCGTGGCGGTGGGGTACAGTAGCCTAAAGTGAACCCAGCACCTTGGGCGAAGCAAATTGAGCCAAGGGAGCTGTTCTTTGTACCCCTCTTATAAGAAAAGGAGACAAAAGAGCAGGGAGACAAGAGGTGAGAATGGAAATCACACTCCATTGTACTGTCCCGATGTTGGGAGGTTCTGTGGTGCGGGACAACCCCTCTGTGGAGGTGGCGTCGGTCCCCTGAGGGACTGACTAGCCGTTGAGGTGCCCTGTTTGCTCATTAGATCCGGTCCACCTCACCAAAGGCGGCATTGGCGGCGCTCGCCGGGTTTGAGTGGGTAGAGCTGCGTCCACCTTACCTCCTTTCGGGCGCAGCGAGTCCCACATACCCGCCTGTGGAGACCCACTCCCCCGTGGGATGCCTCAGAGCATTTCCCGGCGTAAAAGAAAAAAAAATGCCATTTACCATGGTGGGATTGACTTCAAGTAGGTACATACAGCACAGACACAGCTAATAAAGAAAGTGTAAAAGTTATTCAAAAGACTGCATTATTTGTTATAGTTTTACATCAGTTATAAGTCAAACCAAACAAGAATAACCACTTCTCGATAAATAACTGGGTTATTATGATATTTTCTTCCGAAACTTTGAAAACTTTAGCATAAATGCTAAACGACCTTTTTCTAACAATAAAAAAACTAGCAATGTCACTGAACTCGAATGAAAAATATTTCGCATTAAAATAATATTAGCATTGAAATTTTGGCAAAACAATTTAAAATTATAAAAAGAAGCGACGATGGTCTGTGAGTGACGATAGGTTAGTATGATAGGGTATGGGCTCTTGAGTGAGAGGTCCGGGTTCGATCCTGACCCCTGTGATAGCTTGAAATGGATTTTTCTAAATTTCTACGTACACCTGAATATGAGACGATCGCTTGCTCACCGGTGAAGGAAACATCGTGAGGAAACCTGCATGCCTGATGAGATTAAAACTTTTGAAGGTGTGTGAAGTTCACCAAGCCGCATTAAGCCAGTGCATCGGTGAACTATAGCCCAACACCCTCCTGGTCTGATTTCGAGCAGGAGTCCCGTGCCCAGCAGTGGGAGATATAAGGGTTGATATTATTACTATTTATATACATAATAATATATTAAAAGAAGAATGTAAGTAGCATAAAGTGAGTCAGGTTGGTAAGGTTTTTAGAGATTTCCTAAGGTGCTGTTTCAACTGGACTGGCCTCAATATAGGTACTTCCGTGAAACGTGCTTGTATGTATTGGACACATCTCAATTCTGAATCCTTTTTCGTACTTTTACCATACTACTCTTATCTCCTATATTTAGTACTTTCCGTTCCTTATTACTTCCGTGGATTGAGCTAAGTTTCGGCGCGTCAATTTAGGATACTGCTTCAAAATACGGGACGCATCGTTACATATTTTAGATTATGTCCTCATATGTTAATATACGTACAAAAACCTTTCTTAAATGCCTAAGTGAATTGCGTTTTAAAACTTTGTTCAGAGTTTAAACTTCATGTCACACTGTCACACTTACTTAAACATTGACACTAAGAAAATATTTTTTTAAGCATCGATTATATTATATAAAAAATATTTTCGCATCCCCATTTCACAGACTTTGCAACAAAGGCCCAAAAGAATAAAGTGGCTATTGTTGGTCCCTTAATTTAAAAAAATAATTCATTCCCTAAACCATTGTTAAATCTGAACGTTTTTCATAAAGTATTCTTTTGTTAATAAACAATTTCGCATTGATCATTATTATCATATGGAAATGCTCATTCTTATGGAAATAAAGGTTTTTACAAAAGCGTACCATTTAGTTTATTATAAAAGATCAGACGCATTAGAACTACCGCTGCCCCTGGCTTTGCCTATGAAGATTTTGTAAAAAAATCGATTTATTGGATAACAAGCTGAACCTGACAAACGTTAGCCTATTTTTTTGGCAAACGTTAACCCGTCCTTACCCAAAAATGTTAAGCGTTGTTATCATTTTTATACAAATCTTATCTTGGCGATAAGCAATAAAACAAAAAAGATTTATCCAATAATTAGATCACCAAATTATTTGGTGCCACTGCACCAAATAATTTGGCGCAGTGCAGTATTATATTAGGTGCAGTATCGTTTCCGAAGATACGTGCGTACTGCGTTCATACATTGCGACGATTCGTTTTCATTTATATAAAAATTAAAATAAATAGATTACATATTATATTAAAAGACGAATGACTATTAAAAATAA
The DNA here is from genome assembly GCA_963853865.1 of Helleia helle. Classification (NCBI taxonomy): domain Eukaryota; kingdom Metazoa; phylum Arthropoda; class Insecta; order Lepidoptera; family Lycaenidae; genus Helleia; species Helleia helle. The sequence goes on along the minus strand of OY971426.1, from coordinate 13,745,648 downwards.
TAATTTGTAACCCCATTTTGGGGTAAATTAATTATTTTTTCAATGGTAATATTTTGCACAAACTTCTTTTTAGGCATCCCTAAGCTAAAACTATAACAGCTCGGTATATACATAATATGAAATTTATTATACCTATCTCATTTATATCCAAACTTTTAGTTAATATAATGAGGTCTCCTCCTAATGCGGGTTCGAAATCTTTGAATGAATCTTTGGAGAATTTCAATTTTATCAGGTATTGCACAGATGCGAAATTTAATGAAATTTCACTGAATTGTTTGTATTCCAACATCGACCATTAATTTTCCAAGCTAACAAAACGAAAGTATGATAAAGAATGGGCTGTATTTATATATAATTTTTTTCTGTACGTGTATTTGTCTCCTAATTCCGCCTTAACAACTACATTGATTTGGGTAAAATTGTGTGTGTATATGTGGCTAGGGTGGATGATGTGCAAGGGATCGGCCGTCTTGGCGTTCGTTGAGAAATGCTTTTGGTCAGCAGTGGACGGATAGAGGCTGATGATGATGATGATGGATGGTTTGAAAATACAATTAAAACAATGCAATAGATTACGTCGTTAACAAGTTTTAAGGAAATTTGATTTTCTGAACAGTTGAAAACCTTCATAAAGATTATTAAAAAAATTAAAACCGACTTCAAAAATACTTAACTAAAAAGTAATAAAATAACTGTGTTACTTGAACGTTTGTGCTTATAACTTATAATCAACTTAGTCTTCTACTAATGTACAATCTTTACGTTTACCACGTCATTATTGTTACTTTTGGAGTCGGTGTCAGCCAAGGTAGGTAGGTAGGTATTGTCCCCACCATAGTTCAGGCCTTGACGTGGCGGAGGGGCTCAGTAGCCTAGGGTGTGCCCATTACCTTGGGCGAAGCTAGTAAGCTTGGGCAAGGGGTGAGGATGGGAACCTCACCCCATTGTACTGTCCCGACGTTGGGAGGGGTTCTTCAGTGGTGCGGGACAACCCCTCTGTGGAGGTGGCGTCGGTCCCTTGCGGGACTGACCAGCTGTCAAGGTGCCCTGTTAGCTTAACAAATCCGGGACATCTCACCAAGGCGGCACTGGTGGTACTCGTCGGGTTTTAGTGGGTAGAGCTGCGTCCACTTCCCATCTTTCGGGCGCAGCGAGTCCCACATACCCGCCTGGGAAGACCCAATCCCCAGGCGGGATGCCTCAGAGTATTTCCCGGCGTAAAAGTAAAAAAAAAGGTAGGTAGGGTACAGCAACAAATACAAAGTTTGTACATTAGTAGAAGATTAAGTTGATTATAAGTTTTTAATTTTTTGTTAAATGTTTTTATTTCTTAATTTTTAGTGATTCCGAAATTCGTCGTCTCGCCGTTCATTGAAGGAGGTCTATGATTAGCAGTGTACGGATAAAGAATGATGATGAGGATGATGATGATGATGACGATGATGATGATGAAGAAGAAGAAGATGATGATGATGGTGATGATGATTACAATGGCTGCGACATACTATGGTGTGTAACCAAAGCATCCTATACAATTGTTACATCGACAAGTAATAAAATGAGCATATCATCATAACATCGAGTTAAAGAAACCATTCAAATAGGCATTATTGGGAATCACTAAAAAACGGCTTGTCAGATCTTAATAAAATTAATATGGGACCAAATTGGAAACACCAGCTTTCAAAAAAAAAATCACAAACGGTCGAGTAATCGTGTCACATACATATAAAAAAAACATACAGACGAATTGAGAACCTCCTCTTTTTTTGAAGTCGGTTAAAAAGAAATGAGACATTTTTCATAGGTACTAAAAAGTATGATAGATAAAATAATCCCTTTCCCCAGGCATTTTTACAATATTTTTTATTAGGTATGTATTAAATTTGTATTTTTTTAAGTATTAACTGAACACCAGGACAATGTTAACGCGTGTCAGATCCACTAGTTTAGTAGAAAATAATATAATTTTACCAATAAGAACGTATACTCTGATGTTTACCATTCTTATTACAAAATTCGTCTTTTTCTATTAAATAAGTTAATTTGGTAGTTATTTATATTTATAGCAATGGTTATTTTCTAGAATATTACGTAACTATAACAACGGTTATTCAACATACAAATGAATAAAAGTGAAGTGTCTGTTTGTAATATTAAAATAACCGCGTTTTACTAAATGTACATACACGGCAGATATATCAAAATACAATTTTTCACCCTATTTGTCTGTCTGTCTATCTGTTTGTTCCGGCTAATCTCTGAAACGGATGGGCCGATTTTGACGGGACTTTCACTAGCAGATAGCTGATGTTAAAAGGAGTAACTTAGGCGTAAAAATAATCATCGTTAATCCGTATACGGCTGTAAATGTAAGTTAACGCGGACCAAGCGTATTTATTCAATAAAATAAGGTAATTATTTTTTCAGAAAAACCACCAAGAAACTAAATTTCCAGTAAAACAATTTTTGACAAAAGAAAATTCCGGAATACACATAATACAATAAACCTGGATATTGAAATGAAAGAACATTAAAGAACTTTAAATCCCTCCCGAGTCTTTATTATCGTGACGTCATGGAACCTTTACGATGCTATGCAAATAGGAGAGTCGTCCATTTCACTGCTTACATTAAGGGCTGTCAAGTCATCTTAGGAAAATTGTGAAATGACATTTCATTTCACGAACTTGTGATCAATATTCATTTACATAATCATATGAGTTCAGAAATTAATTCGATAAATTATAATACTAGAGTACTGAAATTGACTTTAACTCTTTTAACGTATGTCTCAGTTTTTGTTTTAAAATTTCTGATTGATTGTACTGACGATCCTTGGTGGAAATTAATTTTTAATAATAATTATAATATTTTGTCTTTGACTTTGTCGAAACCGGCCGAGTTATTTTATCTGAATTGCAATGATATAAAAGTAGAAAAAAGTGAAAGCGAGTGTTACCAATGCCGCCTTTGGTGCGGTGCCCCGGATCTGTTGAGCAAACAGGGCACCTCGACGGCTAGTCATTCCCTCAAGGGACCGACATCACCTCCACAGAGGGGTCAACCTACACTACAGAACAACCCCTCCCAACGTCGGAACAGTGCAATGGGCTGAGGTTCCCATCCTCGCCCCTTGTCCCCCCTGCTCTTTTGTCCCCTCTTCTAATAAGAGGGGCACAAAGAGCACCTCCCTCGGCTCAATTTGCTTTGCCCAAGGTGCCTGGGCACACCTCAGGCTACTGAGCCCCACCGCCACGATAAGGCTTGAACCGGGGTGGGGATAACTGAGTTTCCTGGATTAGACTCTGATAATCACGGTTATGTTCATGGGCAGCGCTAATCACTTGCCAACACGTGCCACGTCTGAAAGTTTGCCTTTTTCAAGTAGATATTATAAAAAATGCTACACGCTGATGGCTGTTATAAAATAAATAAGTTTTCTATTGTACGTTTATTTTTTTGTAAGAAGGTTATTCACTTAACTTATTATGTTTCTAATCGTATCCTTTTATCTATTAGACTATCCTCCAAAGACTCAAACGAATCTTAAATTTAAGACGTACTTAAACTCGTGTTGTCCCTCTTTTTTTCTTTGAATATGACACGTTGCAGCATGAGTTTAAGTACATCTTAAATTTGAGATTCGTTTGAGTATCTGGGGGTATATCTCATATATTTTTAGATTTCGACACTTTCCCTCCGTACAAACTAACCATGCCAAATGTTAGACTCCACCGCACAATTATAAAACAGGCGTTATAAGGATTTTTCAATTTTTTATGGCATAAGGAAGCAAACAAGCAGTCGGAGCCTTAATGTGACTACCGACGCCCATATACACATCAGCACAACCAGAGATTATGCTAATGTATTGCCCTTTTTCCCCTATCCCCCCTATAGGCCACCGGAAATTCAGAAACCGCACGAAACGCGACGGCATAAAGCTATCACGCCGCGTCAGTGTTACCTATGTGAGCGACAGGTACCACTCCGGTCGTGCCACCCCTATGCAGCATGGCACTAAGTCTTACGAGTGTATTATTATATTTTGTTTGCTGTCTCTGACAGCCCTATTCTATTTGCACATTGGGAGTATAAATAATAACAATAAAACTCCCAATAAAATTCAGTATTCACGTTTACTATTCATAATACGGGAGTTTTGATGGCTGTAGGTTACAAGTTAAATTGGTCCAAATGCTTCTAATGACCACGTGCCATATGTTTATGGTTTTGATTTGAACGTACGTATCAGTTTTCTAGTATTTTTTGAATTGTTTGCAATGCATTAGTTATCTCACTTTTAGACAATATGATTCTTTCTTGAAAAATGCCAAATCAGAATTGCCAAAAAAAAAATACGATTATAGAATTTACATGAAGATATTTTTTTTATGTTAGTTGTATAGGCAAACTGTCAAACGTACCACCTGTTGGTAAGTGGTCGACGTCGCCCATGAACATAAACTCATCTATATATATATATCTTCTCGCCCAGGCAACTCATCTATGTGTTGCCAGTAATTATACTGCCTGTCTTGCCCTTCTCTCCGAAACATAGTAAAGCTGTTTCACGAGAGAAACAAGCAAGATGGTGGTACCCATGCAAACGGCAGCGCGGTACAGCGCTTCTCTCCCACTGGTAAAATTTCCTTTATAATTCCATGAAACAGCTTTGCTGTGTTTTAGAATGAAGGGCAAGACAGGCAGTGTAGGTAATACATACGCTTCCTTAATCTGATATTGATAGCAGCAACACAACAGCAACTATACATCGCGTAATCAGGAACAACAAACCAGATCTAACACGGGAAACAGTAAAGTGACGAAATAGTTACGTACACCATCTAAATATAAGTTTTGTTTCAGAATACCCCGCCGCATGAGACCGAAATTCCCAACTAATAACGTTCCAGAGTTCCACAAATTGTTATGAAAGATATTTTTACTAAATATTCTTGATATCGAATAAATCATGAGGTAGGTTTTGACAAATGCTTTATTTTTCGTTTTAAGTATTCATGTGCCAAAATATAATCAGTAGGCATGTCCCCTACGCACTTGCGTTGCTTGCCATTGATTGTGAATCTCAGTGTTAATGTTGATGATAGTATTATTTGATGTTGAAAAGAACAGTGGCATCAGCGAGCAAGCGATGTCTTCATGTTCAAGTGCACAATATAGTAATTTAGGAAACCCCATTTCAAGGTATCACGGGGTCACGATCGAACTCGGACCTCTCACTCAAGTAGCCAAGCCCACACCCACAAGACCATCGCAGACCATAATTCCAGTGAATACCATTATTTCCTACTCCTCCTGAATCCTCTAATTAAATTCGTTCCAGCTCGCAAGGCAGTTTTAACGTGTTCTTCGGGCTCCCTGAGATAGTACCTATTAAAGGGGCTATTTGGTGGTTACCACACAAGTAGAGGCCTAGCCCACGGTGAAAAAAGGTGGTTAAAGGTGTGAGTGGAGATATTCATAAAGGTGGATTGTTCTCCCAAAAATTAGCTCACCAATATTGATAGGGCAGAGTTAAAAATATTAACCAGTAAATGTGCAGTATAAAGCTTAATTTTGAGATTAGTTAACGTATTAGATTAGTTTACGTATTAGATTAGCTTACGTATTAGATTAGCTTACGTATTAGATTAGCTTACGTATTAGATTAGCTTACGTATTAGATTATCCTACGTATTAGATTCGCCCTTAATAGCTTCTAGATTATCGTGATTATAAATTTCGTGATCCTCAAAAGCGACACGTACTTGTATTTTAGCTTTCACCTTGCGCGTTATTTTCGTGTGGATTGTTTCCTAGCGTTATTTATACACCGTCAGTGTACTCGCATTCTAGTAGGTAATATAAATATGCGTTTTTTGTTGAGATTAGATTAGATCCTATGTGACAATCCTATTTTTAATCTATCCATATACGATGACAAAACGAACAAACCGAATGTCAGACATTATTGAACTTGCAGCTTCTATTCTATACAGAGCTAGTTTTATGTCACTATAAAAATGTTTATTTTTATAAAACGTAATGATGTCCCGGAAAACGTTAACATCCTTTTCTCGTTAAAATTGTCATTTACTTTTATCAGTGGCTGTAAACACATATAAACACATCATCAACGCCCACGGCTCAGCGTTTGCATTTATTGAATGTTTCAAGGATACTTTTAAACACCGAATGTTAAGAAACTGTGTAGCAGTTGGACTCGAATAATAATAGCAATTGTAAATAAATTTGTATTGAAATAATTAGTCCCGTGATAACCTTAAATTTATTTTAAGGCATTCCCACTGCTGATATACCTGCAACTACGATCGAGAGCAGTGCAAACGAGCAGTCGAAGCCTTTTGGCGACTATCGACGCACATACAGCTTGGCAAAAAGAGTATGACGTGGTGACAGGTGGAACTAAAAATCTTACTAAATGAAAACCTATGATGTTGACAATACTTGGCCGACAAATACTAGATTTTGAGTAAAGCTTAGTGTTTCACATTTATTTTTAACGATTTGATTAAATTATCTTGCTGATTTTCCATATTATGATGAGACCTAAGTGGCGCTCTCATTTTTTCCATACTCTTTTTTGCCAAGCTGTACACATCCGTACAACCAGAGATTTTGCAGGTGCATTGCCCTCCATTTCCCTATCCTCCAATGAGCTACTGACCAATGGCCCAATAAGGTTCAAGAGCATAGGTAAACGAAGTGTTATTTGGCCGTTAACTAGGCGTAAATACGATCTTCGTGCAGTGGCCGATCCGTGTTGGATGTAGTATTTGATAAATTTCTAACATTTTCACATTATTATGTTTTGTATGTATTCATTATGTTCATGGGCGACGCAAGGCTTAACTTGTGGCTTGTTTTTGTGCATGGAGGAAAAATAAAAAATAAAATAACCGAAAACTAATAATAACTAATCCCTGTAGATATATTATATTACGTATTAAAATCATATCTATTAATAAAGATAATAGGAACAGATATAAATAATAAATATTAAATGGCGTGACTGCTATTACCCGTAACAAAATATTCGTCACGGCACTTCATTATTTTGTGATTAAAATATTTGCAATTATTCACTAACGATTATGATCGTTAAGTAATTAATCAAAGCATCTTATCAATCCCGTGATCTGTATTAACGACGATGGCGTCGGGTCGCCTGGCGTCGTTACTGCGACGATGTTTACAAACGACTCGCCTACAGCCTTTTCTTGGCCTCGATGCCTCGGAATGACGCATTTGTTTGAATTGACGATAATTTATTATTAATATAATTAAAATAAATTAACATAGCTTTGTATTTATAGTAATAGCTTTACTGAAAATACAGAAAATCAACTTTATCAGTTTCTTTGTACCATCGTCAGCCCCTATCCGTCCACTCCTGAAGATAAGCCTCCCTCAATGAACGCCAAGACGACCGATCCCTCGCCACTCGCATTTAGGTAGACGAAGTGTTAGTCAGGAAGACGATCCCCGTACAGTAGCCGGTCCATGTTTTTTTTTTTTTGTCTGGGCGCTTAATTGGCCCGGCCCGCGAATTCCCCAGACAGAGACTTTGTTTCTCTTATTTGGTAATTATTTACATTTTTATTATTAATATATTTATTACACATTACATTTATAGGTCGGTCCATGTTGGAAAGTGGCGATTTATATCATAAAAAAATGTTAATTAAATTGCGCTTTGAAATTTTTAGTTTTCAATCGATTTGAATAGATAACAGATTAAACCCTATGTAACGTTCTGAATGTATATACAAAATAATATACAAACGTCAATAACATAATAATTAAGCAAAAAATTATAATTATTATTAAAAAAACAGTTGAGTTTCAAGAAAGTTGCTTTATAAATCAGTAAAGATTTGCCGTCTTTTAATATTTATTTTGTCAAGTTATTTCCAGGTCAAGTTGACATGATTAAATTACGTAATTTAATTTTCCGATTAATGTAAAAACTACTTTTCACTTTTTGATTAAACATTATTTTTCACAACAAAACCCTCTATCACCAAGTTTTATTTTATTTACACGTGGCAAAAGCCGCGGGCATCGAATTTACAAATGCATCGAAATTACAAAAAAAAATACTTTGGACGTTTCGAGGCATTAGCTGTCATTGGTCTTTAGAAATAGCTCGGGCTTCTCTTTCACCGTTTGATGAATTACTCATTTATGGATGTATGCCAAATTGTAAAATAATAAGCGATTATTACATTGTGAATTTACAAGATGTTTTAAATTAAAGTATTATTGTAAGAGGTACTAGATATAGTAAAAACCATCACAGAAGAATCTCTACATGTGTGCTCAAAAAAAGCAGCTTCAAGAGAGGAATGGCGTGGAATTGTGAAGCGGGCCACCAACACCGATGCTGCTGACGTAACGACCACGACCGCTCTGCCAAGAGTGTTACGACAAAGAAGAAAGAAGTGCCGGTCCAATGCATGCTGCGTCAACTTACCGGCTTTTGGGCGCAGCGAGTCCCACATACCTGCCTGGGGAGACCCACTCCCCCGCGGGATGCCTCAGTGCATTTCCCGGAGTTAAAGAAAAAAAAAGGTGATTACGGTGTCCGTATCCAGAAAAAATATTTACTAGAAATATAATATGGCAGAACAACGTTTGCCGCGTCAGCTATTTTTTGTATGTAATTTATTATAAGATACATTTCTACTATATATTATGTAAACTTATGTTGTACCTAGGTAACACTGAAAATGTTTAGAAAATGAAAAACGGCTTAATGTAGAAAGTTGCCAATACTTTTATTGTTTTTCGAAGTAATCTCCGTTTCTTTCTGCACATCGTCGCATTCGATGGAACCACTGAGAAAAGCAGTGGGCCCATTCTTCCTTAGGAGTCTCTTCTATGGCATTTTCGTACGCTTTCACCGCATCTTCAGGGCTCGTAAAGCGAATACCTCGAATTTTATCTTTAGTTCTTGGGAATAAATGAAAGTCGCAGGGCGCCAGGTCAGGACTGTAAGGCGGATGACTCATTATCTCGACATCTGCCATAGTCAAATATTCAACAGTCCGTTTTGCGGAGTGCGCTGAAGCTTTGTCGTGGTGAAGGAGGATCCTGCTTCAAGGGCGCTGCTGTCGAATTTTTTCCAAGACAACGGACAAACAGCGATTGACATACCAGTCTGCAGTAACTGTCCTTCCATCTTCTAACACAACTATCGCGAAATGACCTTTCCGACCAAAGAATGAGGCAATCATCTTTTTTCCTTGATTTCTTCCTTTCTTTACCTTAGTTGGCCGATCCTCGAAAGGAAACACCCACTGAGCTGATTGTCTTTTGGTTTCGGGTTCGTAGCAATATATTCAGCTTTCATCACCTGTGATGATGTCAAATACAGCATTTGAGTTACCGCCGTTGAACTTATCTAACATTTGGCGACACCAGTCCATGCGGAGGCGTTTCTGGTCGTCGGTTAAAGTATGGGGAATCCATCTGGTACAAAGCTTTCTGACGCCTAAATGTTCGTGTAATATTTTTTGAACTTGACTCATACCAATGCCTAGGCTTGCCCGTATCTGCTGATAGGTCACTCTCTTATCTTCCTCTATCATGCGTCGCACAGCACTGATGTTATCTTCAGTAGTCGCTGTTAGAGGACGTCCCTCACGCGGACCATCACTGAGATTGCTACGTCCACGCTTTAACTCGTTAAACCAATTATAAATAGTGGCACGAGATGGGGCTTCATTAAAAAATGCTAATCGCAGCCTATCATAGCTTTGTTGTTGAGTAAGCCTACAACGAAAGTCATAATAAATCATTGACCGAAAATTTTCTCGCGTTATGTTCATTTTCACGTGTAACAAAAGTTTTAGATTTGCCGCCAATTCACAAAAACAAATGACAAATGAATGCAATATACTACATTAGGTTACCAAAGAGTTCTAAAATTGAAATTCAAAAAAAGTTTTCATTTTCAATGTTTCTAACTGGCCTGTTCTAAATAAACATTTTCAGTGTTACCCACGTACCAGTGGTACATCGATATCAAGAGATCGTTCTAAATGAGATCGTGTTAGAGTCGAATGCCAAAGGCTTAGCCGGTACTGGATAGAAACTTGGACGTGATAGTTCCTTCAGCTCTTAATAGATTAACTAGATATATTTGTACCTCACTTAATATATGTTCGTTTTAATATTGACAGCATCCAAAACTTACAGAAAACGTTATGCTTACATTTTCATAGAAAAAAGTTTTGTTTAACAAAGAGATCTGGCCTAGTTTTATAGCACTAATATAAATAGAAATACTAACATTTACTCAAATTATGACTTCAATAGAATTGGTTCAAATATTGCCATTATGGTGACGTCATAACGTTATATTTTTCATATTATCATAATAAATTATTGTTGTATCATAATCATAATTACTACGTCATACATATTCGCTTGTAGACCTCCAATGAACGCTAAACTATTGACATTGTGGTGGAGACCAATTAGCGCCACAATCCTGAATCGCGCTATTGAAGTATAATCACAATTCAGCGTTATAATATTATATTCAACAGCTGATATGATAACAAGTGGGCTTTGACCTAACCGAGCATACCATCTCGTTCGGTCAGACCTTTCACATATATTTACATGGTGGACAGGAATGTGTGATGATCACATAATATAATAGAATTTCATCGAACCTTCGTCTTATCGATAACAGACTCCACTACGAAACCTTTGCCCATTTATTGGCTCTTCATCCTCATCCTCAGTAAAATAAGTTACAGAACATATTTAATGACAAAGAATTGCCAATTTTGTATGTAATGCCAAACCTTTGAAATGTCTATTAAACATACCAATGACTCCTCTAAGCTATTAGCCTTATCAAACGATATTTAGATCACATAGCAGAGTAATACTCATATATCGGAGGCCATTCCATTAGATAACTCGTCCGATTTATTTGACAATTGTACGTGCCACGATGGCGAATGATATCGTATAATATTCGGCGACAGTTTGAAAGGGCTTTACAGCTTCGAATCGGAACGTCCATTACTTAGCTCGGGCTTGAGCGATATATGTGAGTTTTCTCTTCCCTAAGAGAATTTGAGGGTAAAGTCCCTACTTTACCCTCAAATACTCAAACGAATCTCAAATTTAAGACGTACTCATGCTACGACGTCAGATTTAAAGAAAAAAGAGGGAAAGCACGAGTTTAAGTAATGGTTACGATTCGAAGCTGCAAAGCCCTTTCAAACTGTCGCCGAATATTATACGATATCATTCGCCATCGTGGCACGTACAATTGTCAAATAAATCGGACGAGTTATCTAATGGAATGGCTTGAGATTCGTTTGAGTATTTGGGGGTAAGTCTAGGACATTATACGTTCAATTATCATCTTTATAGATTGTTACAGTCCTCCAGATGAGCACTCAAATCAGGCGATGCAGATTGGTGAACGTTGGTGAACGTTGGTGAACGTTGGTGAACGTCACACAGCTTCAAAGACTTTGATTTCATCAGACATGCAGGTTTGGGTTGTTGTTTGGATGTCATAGGAGGCAACCTAGCAGTCGGAGCCATGGTGACTACCGACGCTCATAGACATCTGCACAACCAGAGGTTATGCAAATGCGTTGCCCTACTTTCCCCGATCCCCCAATGGGCCACCGGAAACTCACAAACCGTACGAAACGCGACAGCGTAGCTGTCACATGTTATAAATGTTTGTTAGAGGCCACGTTTCGGCCCCGTAGGTATTTACGGGGGAACGCATTGGTTGAAGACTTTCGTTTTCAAAGTCTTGGGTATAGATGACGTGAGAATATGGCTAAGCTTCCTGAATGCTGCTCATCCCAATTGAATTCCGTAATCGGCTTCGCTCTCGAAGTTATGTCTACCTAGCTTCAAAGTGTGTCCAAGATAGACATACTCTTGCACGACTTTGAGAGTTATGCCATCAACGTTAATCGGCCTAGGGAGAACATGTTCTCCCACCATGTTCAGGCCTTGACGTGGCGGTGGGGCTTAGTAGCCTAGGGTGAGCCCAGCACCTTGGGCAAAGTTAATTGAGCCGAGGGGGCTCTTTGTACCCCTCTTATAAGAAGAGGGGACAAAAGAGCAGGGGGCAAGAAGCAAGGACGGGAACCTCACCCCATTGCACTGTCCCGACGTTAGGAGGGGTTGTTCTGTAATGCGGGACAACCCCTCTGTGGAGGTGGCGTCGGTCTCTTGGGGGACTGATCCGGGATACCTTAACAAAGGCGGCATTGGTGGCACTCGCCGGGTTTTAGTAGGTAGAGCTGCATCGACTTACCAGCTTTCGGGCGCAGCGAGTCCCACATACACGCGCGCGGTGCGAGACCCACTCCCCCCCGGAATGCCTCAGCATTTTCCGGCATTAAAGAAAAAAAAAGAGAGAACGTGTTCGTTGAACATGACTTTCGTCTTGTCCAATTTCATCCTAAGGCCCACACGTCGAGACGGAATACATCAACATTATTATCTAGGATTCGAACATAAATTTAACATACCATGTATTAACTTTGTAGATTTGAAGGGAAATAATAGAATAATATATTTCTATCAGGCAAATAGTGACACATATCCAATCTGTTTATTGGAACAGCTGATACGCGTTTCATATCAGCGTGTAACTACCGGATTATCTTTATCAATATTGCCTATATCTACGCCAATGTTCCTGATTGTCCGCTTTCACTTATTTTTCTATAGCATAAGAGGGCAAACGAGCAGTCGAAGCTTCAGACTACCTACCCATACACATCTGCACAACCAGAGATTATGAAGATGTGTTGCCCTCCTTTTCCCTATCCCCCCAAAAACTCACAACACGACAGGATAGCTAGCATTTGACACTGATGTTATGAAAGCGAGAGGTACCACCCCGGTCGTGCCGGCCCAAGTCGGTTGCATAGAAGCATGGCACTACATCACTGAGATGTAATCGTCAGTATGTCCAGTACTGATGTCCTTACTGTGTGGTGTCTCCTTTCGAATATATAACCGTATTGGAGCGGTAATGTTGTGTTTTGTATGAAAACTAATTCCGCCAAATTAGTGCTGCAACGCTGCCGGTTCTGAGTCGCCAACTGATGACCATTGATGGATGATTGGCCTATGGGACGTATATACAGATCACTGATTGGTTGAATTGATATTACGTCTGTGACAAATCACTGAACAGTTTCGGAGTCTTTGTCTTCTGTCTTATGTCTCACATTACTACTCTATCCGGTTACATGCTCGATGGAGTCTCCTCATGAGTATCTTGCATAGGCGTAACTTAATAGTTAGTTTATTCAGGAATGTTTGAGTCGTAATCCAGCTGGTATAATAACGGCAGGATTTAATATATACGAATGTAATAAAGCTGAAGACTTTTCTTCTTTGAAACACGCTCATTTCCTGAATCCATTTCCTTTCAAGTAAGTATTTTCCCAACTATAAAGGAAGGTTGCTTAGGCTTTATTTTATAAGATTTTTTTAAATTTTATAGCGAAAATAACTACAAAACGAGCACTTATATAATTTTAATGAACAACTATAATATGTAATTTTTTTACTAGAAACACAATTCGAGTGAAGATTAGTAAGCAATATAAAACACCACTATCACTACATAGTTATAAAACAAAGTCGCTTTCTCTGTCCCTATGTCCCTTTGTATACTTAGATCTTTAAAACTACACAACGGATTTTGATGCGGTTTTTTTAAATAGATAGAATGATTCAAGAGGATGGTTTATGTGTATAATATAAATAATAATATAGTAGATAAACACTGATAATTTTAGAGGTTTCTAATGTGATGTCGTAAATAAACACATTTTTACACTTACATTGCAAACGCTGGATGAACCCTAACAGATAGATCAAAATAATGTAGTACATTGTACACCTTAGAAAGATCTACAAAAAAGTCCGCGATGGCATATGTGTATCTCTTAAGAATAACATTTATCATGATAATTAAAATCCTTTTCACAAAGTACTCACTTTATTTTACATATCTCCGGTACAAACCATTACTCTCATATATTATATTTAACATATTACATAATCCTTGTCTTTATATCATTTCCATATACTTGCATAATATTAAATATTACATCGTACTGCCTGAGGCAGTACTATCCACACCAACAATCGTTCACTAAAGAGCCCCTCATCATTCCCTACCACAGATTTTATAATATTTCGCCCCGCCAGGCGCCACAAACGAACTTACAACTACCTACACTAACAAAACTATTAAAATATTTAAACGGAAATCATGACATTCGGCCATCCTGTCACGTGCAGCCTCCTGGCGCACGTTAGGTATTGACTATTGGTAGGTCAGCTTTTAAGGCTCACTAATTAATAATTGCGCGAGAGTTTACATTTAACTTATGTTATCATATATGTATATAATTTAAAATATATAAGAATTATGACATTCGGAATAGCAAACTTATATAAAAAAATGAACAATTATATTTATAACTTATGTATACAAATAATTTTAAATTTAAAGAACTGACGTTCCGAATAAAATAATATAATTAAAATTTAACATGTAGTAAACTTTTCTAGTATGTGAAAATAGTTCCATACAATTTTTTAGCTCATTATTATAACACATAGAATAGGTATATATTTGATACATAGGTAATTTTGTGATAGTACAGTATCTAATTATTTAAAATGCTTCAATATAACCTGAAATTTAGGCTACAAATATTTTGCAATGTTGAAATATATTATACGATGTCAAATTCAGTACATTAAAGGTTATCGAATAGTAATTACATTATTCATTAAATTATAATGTTTAGTACAGTACATTCATTAATTCATAGCAATATTATTACATCATTATATTTTAATACACTCGATCCAATGATATTTATTATATTTTTTTTAACATATGTCACGATTACAATTTCTATATAAGTGATTGGTAATTTATTACCTAAATGCCATATTATGAGCCATACAAATAACAAAATACACTATTATTCCATTAACGATGCACTACATTTTTGCAGACGTGTCAACAACACAGCTGATTAAATTAAAAGCTGCTAGTGCTTTCCAAAGTGTATATTGACGGAAATAGACTTGCAACTATAATACAGTTTATACATAGACCGTATACAGCCCTTTGCTTAGAATGACAATTCTTTATCTGTTGAGCTTTGCTTTTGACCAGTGATATGATATTGTGTGCAGAAAAATATAAGTATAAACAAACTTAATATAATAATCCTTTTTTAAATGTATATTATCCCTCTTACAGTCATCTAGTTTAACAATTTGGCAATCCTGCCAATCCTGCCAAATGACTGCCAATTTACTCTTAGTGATACTTAGTAACATGTAATGTAATGTAGATACTACATTCTGGCGATAAATGAATTTGAACATGTTATACCAATTTATAATTATTAATGAACAAAATATAATATGTAGGTTATACGAGTCTCATTGATGTAGTATGTATGATGTGTGTACAATTTGCACTCTCGAAGAGTAGCCTCGACCACGCGCAGAGCAGTAAAATAAGAGTAATTTGCACCATCGAAGTGTAGCCTCGACCACGTGCAGAGTAGTGTAGTAAGAGTAATTTGCAGTTTGCACTATCGAAGGGTAGCCTCGACCACGTGCAGGGTAGTGTAGTAATGTGCAATGTCATTGAAAAGTAGTATCTATCTACCGTCATAATTTTAAATAAAAACTTCGAAGAATAATAAGATTCAATAATTACTATTTTTCATATACATGTGATTTTAAGTTAACATGTTAAGTGATTATAAAATAAATAAAAATCGAGCTCCGCGAATTAAAAGTCAAAAACATGGTAATATCCCGTTTTAAATAATTTCACTATTTTGTTATTTCAACAAAGCATGGAAACTAAAAAATAAAAGTAGGTGAGCGTGCATACCTGGGTTTACCCCTCTTCTGAGGTATCATGATAATTAAAATCCTTTTCACAAAGTACTCACTTTATTTTACATATCTCCGGTACAAACCATTACTCTCATATATTATATTTAACATATTACATAATCCTTGTCTTTATATCATTTCCATATACTTGCATAATATTAAATATTACATCGTACTGCCTGAGGCAGTACTATCCACACCAACAATCGTTCACTAAAGAGCCCCTCATCATTCCCTACCACAGATTTTATAATATTTCGCCCCGCCCGGCGCCACAAACGAACTTACAACTACCTACACTAACAAAACTATTAAAATATTTAAACGGAAATCATGACACATTCTATATCCATTTTAATACTTAAAAAAGGGGCAACTATAAAACGGTAGTTGGAAAGCTATTTACACAAATGTGGTATTAATCCTTATCATTTTAAAAGCTAACTAACATAGCTTGACCATTTCATGAAGTATGTTTTTCCCCTTTACACCATGCAAATGAAATGCATATCTTAGGAGATATTATAGCAAAATCAAAATAATGCGACACCGTGATTTCGACGGAGCCGCGCGAGCCGGGCGCTCCGTGATGCCGCGCCTCGCGCCCGAGCCGGGCCCGGCCCCGTTTCCCAAAGTTAGGATAATAATTATTATTGTATCATGTATGGTAGAATTGTGTATCCTAAATATGCCTACTGAAAAGTCCGCGATGGCATAATATTCTATATTAGTTAAATATAACATACTACCTATATCCATTTTAATACTTTAAAAATTGGCAATTATAAAGCGGTAATGTAAAAGCTATTTAGAAAAATACGGTATTAATCATATTTTCATATTATATAATAAAGTCCTACCCCCGTCCATAGATAAATAATCATCATCAATCCGTGTACGGCTGTACATCTAAGTTAACGCGGGCTAAGCTGCGGGCAACAGCTAGTCTACAATAAGAATATTAAACCGAGAGGCAATATAAAATTATCTAACGGTAAACATTTAATTAAGTTTTTAATTAAGAATTAATCAAAGATGCAAGTCTGACTAATCCGGACTAAATCCATGTCATATCCCCTCAGGCTAAGCCCTGAGATTAGAGGAGACTAAATTAATTGTGTAGATTAAGCAGACGATGGGAGTCATCACGTTGATATTAACGACTGTTAATCTTTGACTATCAAACTAATTACACTATTAATAATTTATTTATTATAGGTATTATTCATGATCAGCCTTTTCTTTATATCGCAGGGAAACCTTTTATGGATGTAGCCAGGATCTTCGGGTAGATCCTGATCATATGTGAGACTTGCACCTACCCTAAACTGGTTTTACCACTGTTCAATCACTTTTTGAGGGTCCCGGATATGCAGGCAACATGATATCAACGACAGGCTGGCCCTGGCGAAGGCCAGACTACTCCTTGTAAGGGAGGCTGCCCAACTACAAAGCAATCCCCACGACGTCATGTCCTACTGGGCCCAGTTTCCCATCCTGAGACGCATAAAGTAGCGCCTCCTACGCACCCATTTTAGTCGCCCGCAGGGGGAGGTCTCGTCAGTGGTCTCCTCTCTCACCCTCTCGTCAGCCTTCTCCTAAGACATCGCTCGATGTCTCCTAACACCTTGACAAAGAAGACTGATGAATCTGATGGTAATAAGCATCGCTTAAAGACATTATCAAGTCTTAGTGGAAAGCCCCCTTCTTTATTTTCTCTTGCGCCGTAAAATACTCTTAGGCATCTCGGGGGCGGGGAACTCCCCAGACTCGCTCTAAAGATGGTAAGGTGTACGCAGCTCTAGCCACTAAAATCCAGCAAGTACCACCAATGCCACCTTTGGTGAGGTGCCCCGGATCTGTTGAGCAACAGGGCACCTCGACGTCTAGTCGGTCCCCCAAGGCACCGATGCCACTCCCAACGCCCGGACAGAGCAATGGGGTAAGGTTACCATCCTCGCCTCTTGTCCCCGCCTGCTCTTTTGCCCCTCTCCATATAAGAGGAGTACAAAGAGCAGCTTCCTCGGTTCAATTGACATCACCCTAGGTGCTGGGTTCACCTTAGGCCACTAAGCCCCACCACCATGACAAGGCATAAAACATGGTGGGGTTCGCGGAAAGTCCCGCAAGGCTTAAGTTGCCAAACTTAGGACAGTAAATAGTACAAATGTGGAAGGTATAATACCTAACATGCTATCATTTGGGAAATGGGGAGTTTTCTTGGTGCTAGAAGTAGAAGTACACCTGGAGATGTACACGATGCACATATATCTAGAAATTCTAGACAATAAATAAAGAATATATTTTCTAAGGTACATACATGGAATGTTACGAGACGCGGAAGTCGAAACATTTTTCTCAATGCATGTCAGGTGTCAGCGTGTTTTACATAAGCTGCACTAAAAGTATCGGGAATGGAATATTTCCACTGTTCCTGTCATATTAAAATCTTTTTAATTGAAAACTCCTTGGTTTTAAAAATCAAATACCATTTATTTATTTAAAAAAAGATTCTCGGTCTTGTCACAAGGTCTTGTCAAACTTGTTTAGTCGTTGAGACAATGGAATTGACTCGAGAAAATTCTAGAGCGATGATTTATTATGACTTTCGAAGTGGTTTAACACAAAAACAGTGTGTTGACCGGATGATTTCTGCATTTGGTGATGAAGCCCCATCCAAAACCACAATTTATCGCTGGTTTGCTGAATTTCAACGTGGACGTGTCAAGCTCAGTGATGATCCCCGTCAAGGTCGTCCAAAAACTGCAGTCACCCAAGAAAACGTTGATGCTGTGCGTAAGCTGATTGAGGAAGATCGACATGTGACATACCGCGAAATTCAGGCAACTTTAGACATTGGCATGAGTCAAATACAAATAATCTTGCATGAACAATTAGGTGTAAAAAAGTTGTTTTCTCGATGGATACCGCATTTGCTCTGTAAAGAGCAAAAAGCGGCTCGCGTTACTTGGTGCGTCAGAACTCTCGAAAGATTCCACGCAGGATCCTCAAATACTGTATACAACATCGTATCAGGTGACGAATCCTGGATATACGCGTACGAACCCGAAACAAAAAACCAGTCACGAGTTTGGGTGTTCGAAAATGAGTTAAAGAAGAAAAATTGTTCGTTCACGGAGTGTTGCAAAAAAAATGGAGGCCACGTTTGTCTCCAAAACCGGCCATGTTGCGATTATTCCTCTTGAGGGCCAAAGAACGGTTAATGCAGAATGGTATGCTAGCATTTGTTTGCCACAGGTGGTATCTGAACTCCGTAAAGAGAACTGCAACCGTCGCATCATCCTCCATCACGACAATGCGAGTTCTCACACCGCGAACAGAACAAAAGAGTTCTTAGAGCAAGAAAACATAGAATTATTAGACCATCCGCCGTATAGCCCCGAGCTAAGCCCTAATGATTTCTATACTTTCCCTAAAATAAAGAATAAATTGCGTGGTCAGAGATTATCATCGCCTGAAGAAGCTGTTTTGGAGACCCTAACTTCCGAATGGAATGGTTGCTTCAATGATTGGTTCCATCGTATGGAAAAATGCGTCAAATTTCGCGGAGAATACTTCGAAAAGCAATAAATACATTTTTAAATAGTAATGTTGTGTCACTTCCTTGATTCCCGAAATTTTCAGTGCCGCCCTCGTAAATCTCTTCTTGTATAAAAATTCCATAAGACTTAAAATAAAAGTAAGCATCAGGAAACATTTTTCACTTATACACCTTCAGGACACTTTATATTACAATTTTTTGTTTTCAAACATTGTTTCCAATTTTTATGTCTTATTTTTAAGTTCGTGCAATCAAAAATGTTTTTCTGTGTATTTCTTTATGTCTCTGTGTGTCTCCTGTTTATGTAAAATACATGTTTCTTTCTTTCTTTCTTTGTGACGCTGAAAATGCAAATATTTTTGACGGGCGGCTGGTCAAATCGTCGAATGGTCAGGCTACTGGACACTACGTATTCTTTATAAATCTCTTTCATTTATTTCCGTTCCTAGTACCCGAAACACAACCGGTGGGAGGGAAGCGCTGTGCCGCGCTCCCGGTTGCATGGGTACCACCATCTTGCTTGTTTCTCCCGTGAAACAGCTTTGCTGTGTTTCGGAGAGAAGTGCAAGAAAGGCAGTGTAATTACTGGCACCGAGACTTAACATCTTATGTCTCAGGATAGGCAACACATAGATGAGTTGCCTGGGCTCGTTCTAGGTAAACTAGTTTATGTTCATGGGCGACGTCGACCACTTACCATCAGGTGGGTCGTTTGCTAGTTTGCCTATCCAACTAACATAAAAAAAAAATCTAAGAAGCTTACCACAGGGCTAGGATTACGTGGTGTAACTGTCGGAAAGTATTTCTTTATCTATTTGTATTAACATTTCTCTAATTTGTTATAAAGCTACTTTATAGCAATCATTATCTGAGGACTCAAATCATAAACTCTTTATATCAAAAATTGTACCAAGAATCCGTTCCGCAATCATTTAATTAGTTCGATCTACGCAAGATATCTTGTTTACTGACATTTAAAATAGAAGTTTCTATTGAGCTCTTTGTTCTGAGATCGTAATATAAAACAGAAGGTTAACCCTAGAGAAAGTCCATCCTAATATATTCTTATCACGTGGAGGTTATTTATCACCCAGATTGATAATAATTAAAGATTACATAATATGTCGTAGGTATATACAGAAAAAAAGTTATTTTTTTTATCTTATTACCCTCGCAGAGCAGCAGCGCAACGACTGTGTCATATAATTTAAAAAGTGAGGAACGAAATGGAATACAATGATTTTTTATTGTTCACCCATGTAGAACATACATAATAAAAATCAGGGAAGATGTATTTTATAATTGGCATTTAGGAAACGATAAAAGAGATTTTATGAAAAAAAAAGCACACAAAAAAAAAAACTTGTTACGAATTTTAACTATGAAGTAACATAAATATGCAACTAATTTAATAAAATAAAATACTATTAATATTAAATGCTTTAAAGAAAATTTTGTTATGCATGTACCGGGTGTATTTGAAACGCTTGCAAAAACGAAGAGGTATGATAGTGTTGGTTTAGCCTGACATGATACAAATGAAAAAGACGCGTTTCTTTTTTTTTTTTGATTGCCTTTTTTTTAATAATCCAGTTTAGTAAACATAATGATACAGAAATTTGATGATAATTATTTAAAATAATCGTTTTTAAAAAAAATGGCAATGTAATTGGTTTATGGTTCACGCCGGCCAGCGGACTGCATCAGCTGACAGAGTTCGCGTGCATACATACATTGCGGGTTTGCAAAATTCATAAGTCCAAAAATTTTCTGAAAAAAAAAACGTTTCTGAGATAAATGGTGATATGAACTATATAACCCTAATAATATATTATTAAGTTAAATCTTTGCAAGCGTTCAAAATACACCGGTATAGTTACAGTTAATTTCTTTATGAAAAACGTGAATTTTCAAACTTTAATTAAAGGGGTAAAAATGTTCAATTTGGTCATGTACAGGACGTATTAATATATGTAAGAGAAACGTAGGGTTAAAACGGATTAAAACGCTGATTGTTTTAGCTGTCATAAAACCGGAGTTGCGGTTTGATAAAACTTCGTCAACTGTATAGTTGTTAAACGGTTTTTATGTTCGGAGACTAGATATAATTTACTTTATGACGTTTATTACCACTATTGTTGAATCATGCATATTTTACAATTGATCTATAAAATATGTGTAATAAAACAGATCGCGTGTCCGGAGATGACAGCATAAAATTTGTGAAAGGACGCAATGGAAATGAAAATAATAATTTTAATAATAATAATACATAAATAATTTATTATTATTAAATTTAGATTTTTTTGTTTCATGTTTCTCGCGTGAGTAATTGAAAAACGAATTTAAAGTCTTATTCTATATAAGCTATACGATTGGCAATGTTCTAGAATTATATTCTAATGTTTATCTCTTTTGGTTTCGGGAAATGCTCTGAGACTCTCGCGGGGGAGTGGGTCTCCTCACGCGGGTATGTGGGACTCGCTGCGCCCGAAAGCTGGTAAGTGGGCGCAGCTCTACTAACTAAAACCCGGCGAGTGCCACCAATTCCACCTTTGGTGAGGTTTTTATTTTTTTTCGGCCTGATGGCCTTTAAATGACTCAATCGGTACAGTAAGTGAGCAGATGGCTGGCCCCCCTCCGCGCCCCGCAGGGGGCCAGGGGGCGCGGTTCATCGCGCGCGCTGCTCGGGAGAGCAGGATTTGGACTAGTCAAATCCGATACGGTCGACGAATCTTTTACGGTTGAATTTAAGCTATCATAATGAGGGCCAGCCCTCATTCCTCCCTCTGGAGAAGGAGGCGGGTCATGCGCGGTGCCCAAGCAATCTAGCGGTAGCGTAGTGCTAGGCTGTTTGCGCGGTCTGGGTTTGTGTCTACTCGTATCGGATTCGAACCTAAGCTTCCGCGATCGGTCCGGATCGATGTGGTTTCCATGTGTAGGGTTCGACGTCGCTTACGACCCCGAGGCCCAAGCGGTGTGCAGGTGTACCTAGCACCATGTGAGTGTCTTTGGTGAGGTGCCCCGGATCTAATAAACTAACAGGGCACCTCGACGGCTATTCAGTCCCTAAGGAACAGACGCCACCTCCACAGAGGGGTTGTCCCGCACCACAGAACAACGCCTTCCAGCGTCGGGTCAGTACAATGGGGTAAGGTTTCCGTCCCCGCCCCTTGTCTCCTCTTCTTATAAGACGGGTACAAAAAGCCCCCTCGGCTCAATTAACTTCGCCTAAGGTGCTGGGCTCACCCTAGTCTACTGAGCCCCACCGCCACGTCAAGGCCTGAACCATAGTGGGGAAAGGACCCTAGCGATGCAACGGGACGAATAACATTTTTTTTTAACGTGTAGGTGCTACTATTGTAAAATGTAATGGTCCTGTACAAAACATATTGTAGTGGAACGAATGGTAAATCTAAACCGTCTTCGAATCCAATTGAACACACACAAAAAATTTCATCAAGATCAATTCAGCCGCTTAGGTTCAGTTCAATCACATACACACGCATAGAATATTATAAAATTATATAGTAAACTAGTGGCACCGACAGACGTTGTCCTGTACAATTTTTTTTTGTGAATCAAAACCATCCTCGAATCCCCTTTTGAACTCACACAAAAAATTTCATCAAAATCGGTCCAACCGTCTAGGAGGAGTTCAGTGACATACACACGCACACAAGAAATATATATATTATATATTAAGATAAAGATTTCTATTTTATAATAACCGCTACTCTTAAAAATTTAAATTGCTAAGTTATCATGAAAGGTGAGGCCGATTCAAAAAGACCTTTGAAATACTTTGTTATCTGCATATTAAATCATGAATAGAAAAATTCATATCATTCAGTCTGCACGTGGCAGTATTTACTAACGAGGTGAGAAAGGTATGAAAAGACTCAATGTGGCCAGAGATTGATCGTCATGGCACTCATTGAAAGTGATTTTTTTTCCTTTTTCATAGCACTAACTATGCTATTCGAAGAGTTTTTTATAGTCAAAATCTTATCAGTGCGTAATAAGTACCTTTTTAGTTACATAGCTATATTGCCAATAAATTAAATATATATGTATAAAAAAACTAAAAAGAGGTGTCAAGGGACACCCGGATGGAACGAAGTTCCTTTCGATTAATTAGTGAGGACCTATTAATAAAACACATTACCAACAATTTTTGCAAGTCAAATTAAGTCAACTATAGGTACGTGGAATGTGTTATAATGAAAACTACTTCCATATCTAATTTTTCAAACATGTTTAAATTGTATAGTTCTTAAAGCATTTATGTAAATCTGACAATAGATGGCGTGGTACATAATATGTATAATTATTTAAACTTTACATAAAACTGCCAATAGATGGCATGGTACATTTATATGTAATTATTAAACGTTTCCGTGAATTCACCAATAGATGGCATTGTTTAGTAATTGCATCGCGCTATAGGTGACATGATGTTAATAGATAAGGTTTCAAACTTTTATAATAAACAATAAAAACACACACATAGGTGTGTGTGCATTTTTACACACACACACACATAGGTGTGTGTGCATTTATATACACACTCTAAAGCCAAAAGTGTCGTGCCAACTTTTCGTCTGATTTTTTCCGTCTAGCCCCCTTTCGCAACGCGCGATAAGGAACTACGTTCCATTAATATTTTTAAACCAAACTAATGTTAAATAAGTGTTTCATTATAATGAATCTTCCCAAAGATTTTATAGCATCAAGCAGTTTATTAAGGTTTTTTTTACATTCCTGACGTTTCAGATACTTTACATGGTGGGGAAAGATTAGCTTGTAATGCGTTGATGGTTTGCTATGCTATACCTTTCTAAAGAGGAAACCAAAAGACCTTATATCTTTGTGTTATTTGTTGCTGTGGAGATTTCGTAGTGACTTTTTATCTTTTTTGTTTTTTAAATTCAAACCATTTTCAAACTAGATCAGTTCCTTTGATTTTTTCTTACGTAAATTGGTTGTTGTTTTTGTACTCGCCTCTGCATGTGTTTCCCATTAACAATAAAAATCTAAATAATAATAGGACAACCTCGTTAGGGCGATCTTTATTGATTTGTATAACAAAGCAATAATTTATATGTAAATCTGGCTTTGATGAAAATTTTATGGTCTCCGTTAGCGTGAATGATATAATGGGTTCTGATAATAAATATAATTGCAAATGGAATTTACTACAGAATATATATAGATAAATAAAATTGGAGTGTCTGTTTGTAATATACTACTAAATTCATATGGATGTATACACGGTACATATACCAAAATAGCAATTTTTACAATTTTTGTCTGTCTGTCTGTTCGTTCCGGATAATCTCTGAAACGGCTGGGCCGATTTTGATGAAACTTTCACTGACGGATAGCTGATGTTATAAGGAGTAACTTGGGCTATAATAATAATCATCATAAATCCGCGTACGGCCGTAAATCTAAGTTAACGTGGGCGAAGCTGCGGGCAAAAGCTAGTATATTGATAATAATGTTTTGTCATCGTCATCGTTAACATAGCACATCTATACATTAATCTTCACTCACACTATATTATTATATTCTGTAAAAGGTGGTGCCATGCTGCAGCCAAATTGGGTCGGGGTGGTACTTGTCGCTCATAATACCATAATACCAGCGTAAAGTGACAGCTAAGCTGTCGTAATTCGTGCAGTGTGTGAGTTTCTGGTGGCCCTTGGGGGGGGGGGGATAAGGAAAAGGAGGGCAACGCATCTGCATAATCTCTGGTTGTGCGTATGGGCGTCGATAGTCGCCAAAAGGCTTCGACTGTTCGTTTGCCCTCTAATGCAATAAAAAATACTATTCATCTACATTCTATACACAATACCACCACAAACTCATAAAAGATAATCAGGGTGTTAATAAAATACCAACATTAATATTTTATCTATCGGGCGTAAAGTTAATTTCGTTCCTGTACAAAGATCGTAGAACGGAGTCACGCACGAATTCGGAGATAATATTATGACTCAGTGTATTCACCCATTGGAATAATTTGTCACGTATTATACAGATTATATCAACTGCCTTCGATATGAAAAAAAAATTTTGTTTTTCTGCCCACAATACATTTTTTATTTTACGCCGGGAAATGCTCTGTGGCATCCCGCGAGGGAGTGGGGATGTGGGACTCGCTACGCCCGAAAGATGGTAAGGTGGACACAGCTGTGGTGTGGTGAGTGCCACTAATGCTGCCTTTGGTGTGGTGCCCCGGATCTTATGAGCAATAGGGCAACTCGAGGACTAGTCAGTCCCCAAGGGACCGACACCACCTCCACAGAGGGGTTATCCCGCACCACAGACAACATCTCCCTACGTTGGGACGGTACAATGTGGTGAGGTTCCCATCCTCACCCCTTGTCCCCCTATTCTTTTGTCCCCTCTTATAAGAGGGGTACAAAGATCATCTCCCTTGGCTTAATTGTCTTCGCCCAAGGTGCTGCGTTCACCTTAGACCGCCACGACAAGGATTGAACCATGGTGGGGTGCCCATTTCCCTGAGATTTCATTCAAAAATACACTTTTCCCTTCCTCTGGTGGATAGAGGCCTCTTTCAAACTAAGAACGGCCTCTGTATGGAAATCGATATAATTTGTAGTATGTAAATGCATTGTATAACAAAAGATTCTAAGGGCCGTATTAATAAATCGAACTCAGCTCTGAGAGCGATCTCAATCACGCTCTTGAGATACTGTTCTAATTAATAAACCGAACCTGAGTTCACATTGTAAGATCCCGTAATCACTTGAGTGACGTCGTATTAATAAATAAAACTCGGCACTTAAGACAACTCTTGAGATCGCGCTCAGGTGCGTCTTTGCTGAGTGCAGTCCGACGGTGACTTGAGTGCATGTATTGTCAAGGTTCTTGTTCAATTTATGCTAACTATGCAAATATGGAAAATATTATAAACGAAATTAATTACTACGAAGCTATCGATCATTACGATGATATTAATTTATGGCCCAGCAGAATTCGTTTGCCAAAAATTTACATAAGGGACGCCCAAAATCCCTTTCAAACACCTACTGAACATTTCAAGAAAAGGTACAGATTCAGTCAAGAATCTGTTTTATTTAAAATAAAATATGTAGGGATAACTCGCACACGGCCATCTGATCCCAAACTAGGCAGTGCCTGTTCTTATGTCAACCATATATACTTACAACTGATATATACTTACATATTATTTCTAAATACATACATATTATAGAAAAATTACACCTAGACAGAGAATAAATAATCATGCTCATCACACGAACATCACACGGGTGGGAATCGAACCCACGACCTTCTGGTTTAGCAGTCAGGGTCACTAACCACTAGACCAACATGCCAGTCAAACTATCTTTAATTAGAGGACACCTGCAAAAAGTCGACAACAGAGGTCTTCCAATAGCACCAGAAATTGCAGTTCTCTTGACATTAAGGTTCTATGCATTGACTATAGATATAACCAATTAGTTATGAGCTTTCTGGTTTTATGCAACATGATCATTTCAGGTAAGGCTTAAATAGTTTTGAGATTATTTTTTTTCTTTACATGACTACAAAATTATTTAATCTACAATAATTACTTCTATATTTGTTATAAATAATGGTTTCCAAGCCAACGGTTAACAGCGGATCAATTTATAAGACGTTATCACGTCAAAATGACGCTTACTTGAGTGCAGAATCTCAAAATCTTGAGATGCTGAACTTGAAACCGATCTCAAGTGATACGCGCTCAAAATCCGTCTATTAATTAGCCGCGAACTTGAGATGCTGTCCGAATCTTGAGTGTAACTCAGGTGAGATCGATCTTGAGAGCAGTATTGAGTTCGATTTATTAATACGGCCCTAAATACGTTAAATATTATTCTATTGTGTTCAGTATTCTGCTGTATCAGTGTCGTATTTGTTGCTGTACATTACCTACCTACCTACCTTGGTTGACACCGACTCCAAAAGTAACTATAATGACGTGGTAAACGCAAAGTTTGTACATTAGTAGAATATTAAGTTGATTATATGTTGTAAGCACAAAAATTAAAGAAACTGTTATTTTATTTCTTTTTAGTTTAGTATTTTTGAAGTCGGTTTTAATTTTTTGTAAAATGTTTTTCAACAATACAAATAAAGTACTTTTACTTTATTTGTATTGTTTAATCTAGTGCAGACCGTATTAAAAAACTTGGGAAACTATTGCAGCTTATAATTTTTTTTTGTCATAAGGAGGCAACAGAGCTGCCGGAGCCTTATGGTAACTACCGATGCCCATACACATCAGCACAACCAGAGATTATGCATGCGTTGCCTTCCATTTTAGTATCATCCTAATGGGCCACCGGAAACTCAAAAATCGCACGAAACAAGACAGCGCAGCTGTCACTTTACGCCGGTATCATGTGAGCGAGTGGTATTACCTCTGTCGTACCGGCCCAATTCGGCTGCACAGTAGCGTGGTTTTAAATTAATAAACCTCTTATTAAATATACATAGCTTTAGTTAAATGAATACATACAGGTTGACCAAGGACTAGTACGAGTTAAAAATTCAAATTCAAATATTATATTTTTTTCTAACTTTCTTATTCAAATGGTGAAAAATATCATGTACATTGGCTAATGCTACCTATCAAAAATAATTTATTGTATTTTATTCGTTTGCAAGTGTTATTTTGAAAAACTAGTAGTTATTTAATAATCCGACACAAGGTAGTAAATTAACGGATTTTTTAAAAAGTCTAAATATATCTCGGAAACGGTGAGGTTTTTATTAAGGTCATATTTGGATATTCTGACAGAAAATGACTCAAGCTATCACCCCCTTAAGTTTGTAGTACTAGTCCTTGGACAACCTGTATAAACCATATATTTTCAAGTCGCCTCTAGCACCTCGCATTGGACAAACTTTAACTAAAATTTATTTTAGTAGAAATAATCTCTAAGACAGTACGGAACCATCTGTATGCAAAACTGAATCGCATACCCAGGTCCTGCCCTTATTAAATTGAACACAACTACAAAAGCTTAGTCGTGCAATAAAGGCGTATATAGACGTTTATTTTATGTACGTTTTACGAGACAGTAATGCAAATTTAATCCCAAAATTTATTATTCATTACGGAACCCCGTTTAAGACTCCGTAGCTGTTTAAAGCTATCAAAGGATTTATATCTTTGTAAACGACTAGTATTACAAGCACTTCAATAAAAGCTTAATATTTAAAAGGGTATGAAGCTAACGTGCACTTTTAGTTCGAGATTTTAAAAATAATTTCAAAGTGGTTTTGTGTATGAGTATAAGAAATGTAGATATTTTAATCTCGTCTTTTCTATTTGTTCCATTATAATTAGCTAAGTCCACGTGAGCTTTACAAAAGAATATTATCATCAACTGTTAAAGCTGATATCTATAAAATTTTGTCTTTAATTGTTAGTACGGCTGCTGAGATTACGTACTTTGTCAAGTTTAGCTTTACAAGAAAATATATGTGATTGTTTCCGCTGCAACCCACAGACAGACACGCTACGCATTAATTAATAATTTCTTGCAGTTGACATTATAACAAAGTGCGTAGACGCTGCGTGCGCCGCGGTGGAGCCACGCGCAGAATATTAGTTATGAATTCATGCTATTACTTACAATATATTTGTAGTCAACTAAGTGTAGAAGAAAGATATAGGCCAAAAGGTTCCTGAAAAAATGCTTTATCTATATAGATAAATAAAATTGGAGTGTCTGTTTTTAATATTAAAATAACCGCTTTTTATTGAATGCATAAATACACGGTATATAAACCAAAATAACATTTTTCACAATTTTTATCAGTATGTCTGTTTGTTTCAGCTAATCTCTAAAACGGCTGGGCCGATTTAGACGATACTTTCACTGGTAGACAGCTAATGTTATAAGGAGTAACTAAGCCTATAAAAATAATAATGATCAATCCGGGTACGGCTGTAAACTTACGTTAACGTGGGCGAAGCTGTGGGAAACAGCTATTATTATATAATATCATACAAGGCTTCAAGGAATCTTTCTGAGAATGATGGTTGAACAGGAACAAGATGTCTATAAGATCACTTCAGGGATGCAAAAACTAACACTAGAGTACACACTTTAATGCTGAATATGGTACCTATACACCTACCACCAAGGGAGACAGCAGGCTAGTTTCATTCCTCAAATAATATAAGCAGAAGATGTCGCGGTGCAAAGCTATCCAATTTAATGTAGATTTTTCTTTCATATATTCAAAAAGGTTAGACTAATGGCTTTCGAGCATGAAATGAGTTATTCATACGTTCAGAGAAACCAGCCAATTTATAAAACGTCCATTTGAACTCGGTCCCCATAATGGTGCGACATACTTTGAATACATGATTTTTATGAAAATAAATTGACATTTGATGGTGACTTGATAATCAAAAACGTTTTACTGTGGGACTTGGGAACGTGATGTCAATCGTAAGGTTTCGTACCCTCAAAATGACATCACGGAACCCTTGTATGATTACTTCATTGTTCGTCTGTCTGTCTCATATGAAATCATAAAATGTGATAAGAAGCTAGGTGTCACAAAATACGTAGCTTTACGTATTTTGTGAAAATCTAAAAAACTGTTAATTTGTTATAAAACATGTTTTTTGAAACTCTTAGCATTTGTCTGATTTTGATTGATTGATTTTGACTGTGTTTTTTTATTTATTTTTCCTCTTTGAATGTTAAGCTGCATTCTTGCTGTTTAAATTACATGTCCGAATTTATTGGTGACATATAATATTATATCCTACTAATATTAAAAATATGTAAGTAAGATTGTTTGTTACGCTTTCACGCGAAAAGTACTAAACCTATCATCATGAAACTTTGTACACATATTCTTGGAGGTATTAGAAGTAACATAGTACTTTTTATTAAAAACTGAAATCTTATCCTGCGCAGACGAAGTCGTGGGCACCAGCTAGTATTATATTATACATGACATATTTTTATTATGTGTAAGAATAGAGACGTGTAAGAATTGGTGGAACGTTTTTTGTTCCCTTAAAATTAGCATTAAGGTCATTAAGGACATAATTATTAAAATATTTAACACAAACAAAGTGTTTGAGGGAGATAATAAAAGTTTTAATTTAGGGAGAAAGTACAAGAATATCATTACACAATAAATGCAACATTACCTCACGTTATTTTCGTCAAGTATGTTTTGTTGCAATAAAACGTCTCGTCGACGGTTTTGTGTTCTTGTGATGTAGGTACTTAAACGTGTAAGTACCTTTCACGTGATGATGTATCAAAGGCTTGCCACAACATTAAAGTGCTAATTTACATTAACACAAAAAGGAGGAATGTATAAAATTGCAAAACAAATAATTCACGAATTGTTTATGTTGAAAAAGTACTGGCATACATAATATGTATGTTGGAATCCGAACTATAAGTAACTATAACTTATTAAAATAATGTATTAAATTACGTAACCGTAAACTATAATTTTCAAAGTATACTAAAGAGTAAGTAGTCTTTGTTTTTGTATATATATATATATATATAAATATGCAACGTATTGTTTGAGGTATTCTTTGACGTATGTGCAATGTATTGATAAATTTTCCTCAAAAAATACGTTAGGTATATGATATAGTTTGGGACTTTCCTCATAGAAAAGACTTTTTCGTTAAGATTTTGTATAGTTTGGGGAAATGTGTATTCTATGAGGAAAGTCCCAAACTATACATACATATATATATATATATATATATATATATATATATATATATATATATATATATATATATATGTATAGTATATAGTATATAGGGGTTTGTCTTGAGACACGTCACCCTCATAACGGAACTCAAATTAATATTACAATTAATTTATACAAAAATAACCTTAATTTTAACCATTCTTTAAACCTAAAAGTACTAATTTATACAACTGCTTGGCTTCCTCAGAACAGGGAGAAGCCAAGATGCTGTTTACAATTCCCACATTAAATGATTGTAAGGATTTAAAATTTTGCCTACAACTGTCATTACGTGTATATTCCATAAGAATGTGATATACATCCTCCACAATACCACATTCGACACTTTTTTTTTTTTATGTAGTTGGATAGGCAAACCGGCAAACGTACCACCTGAGGGTAAGTGGTCGACGTCGCCCATGAACATAAACTAGTATACCTGGAACGAGCCCAGGCAACTCATTTATGTGTTGCCTATCCTGAGACATAAGATGTTAAGTCTCAGTGCCAGTAATTACACTGCCTGTCTTGTCCTTCTCTCCGAAACACAGCAAAGCTGTTTCACGGGAGAAACAAGCAAGATGGTGGTACCCATGCAGCCAGGAGCGCGGCACAGCGCTTCCCTCCCACTGGTAATTTTAACACACAATTTGGAGAGTCAACCAATTAAATTTGTGAAACTGTTCAATGGTATAATATGCCCCGCTCGCAGGCGTAGTGCCATTACTAACGTGTTTCTTTCAAAGCCACAAGCGTCAAACCAAGGGGAACAAGAAAGTGTAGGCTGGATTATCTTGTACCATATACCTTTTACTAGCGATCGTTTATCAAAATACTCAGACAATATTTTATAACAGTCATTTCTGACAGCAAACAAAACATCCAAATACCATGGCAAACAGTCAAAATACACCCCGACGGAGGCTTCTAAATAATATAATAAATAAAATTAATTCTAAGTGTTAATTTCTTACATTTATGTGAACTTCACTTACAATGAAAAAACTTTTACTGAATTTGATCGCGGCTTATAACCTTAATAAAACGCGATAAAGTCCTGTAAAAGTTGTTTTACATATAATTGTTTCTAACAATTACTTCACACTTCAATATACTTATAATTTAACACAACTTTCCAAGCCATTATTAAATAAGAGTATTATAAACTTTCTTATTAAATAGTTTTCGTAAATTTATATTAATAATAATTCATTTAATACACAAACTAACCTGTTGATTCCTGCTATGAGTGGACTTGTATCGTTACATTATACATCACCAAACACCACATTACATTATTGTCACTTGAACACTTTCAATACGCGAACGTGTATGCGCTGCCCACTGAACGCGGGCGAGAATGCCGCCCAACTGAACTGGGGCTGGTAGGCCGCCCAACTGAACTCGGGCGGGAAGTTGTCCGCGTGGTCTGCGCACGCCTGTTACCGGGCCGCGAACAACAAACTCACGCGTCGTGCTCTATTTATACATTAGTTTTGTTAATATAAGAACATTAATGGGAATGGTTTAAGCTTACTACTGTGAACTTCTGTATAATAATAATATCTATGGACGCTTTCACACCACGTCAATCTGGTCCCGTGGTAAGTTCTCGTAGGACTTGTGGTACGGGTACCAGACAACGGAAATATATTTAATACTGTTATACTATACATATGTTTAAGATTTTTATTATATAATACACATATTTAATACACATCCATGACCCAGGAACACAGAAAATATTTTTGTTCCCTGGCGGGATTCGAACCCGCAACCTCCGGCTTGAGCGTCAACGTACTCACCACTGAGCCACAGAGGTTGTCAAATTATACTGTATAATTTATATAACTCTCTTTCATGGTTTCACTCGCGTTAAATTATATTTACAACCATATCCGGAGTAGTGATTATTTTACAATAACTGATTAATGTCATCAAAATGTATTTAAGCGGTTTAGGTGTAAATCAATGACGGACAACGATACTTTTGGCTTATTGTATTGATGATAACCCATCTCCTACGGACTACGGCACATATTCAAAACAAGTCTTTTCTAAAACGTTTATAACAAGTAAAAAATACCCCACTAAAATTGGACCGCCTAACCCCCAAATACTCAAACGAATCTCAAATTTAAGACGTCGTTAAATTCGTGCTGTCCCTCTTTTTTCTTTGAATCTGACACGTCGTAGCATGAGTTTAAGTACGTCTTAAATTTGAGATTCGTTTGAGTATTTGGGCGTAAGTTGATTAAATTGACCTTATTACTAGAGGCGCTACAATAGTATATATATAAATGCATACCTCCACTACTACAATCTCTTAGATCATAATATATTATATAATCCTATAATCCTCCTTTCAGTTTTGCAGTAGTCGGATATAAAGAGTATCCGATCTTTCACAAAACCTCTTCTAAGTTTATTATTATAGATTTTCAATCTCCTGCTTGCAATAAAAGTTAATTTTAAAGAAAAAATTAAAACCGACCTCATGACTAAAGTTATGTCTAAACAAGAATATTATGTACAAACTTCATTTGGTTTTATTGATAATTTCAAAAAGCGCTGAATCAATAATTGCCACCATAAAATATAATATACTAGTGGCACCGACAGACGTTGTCCTGTATAAAATATTTTTTTTTGTGAATCTAAACCATCCTCGAATCCCCTTGAACTCACACAAAAAATTTCATCAAAATCGGTCCAGCCGTCTAGGAGGAGTTCAGTATACGTCAGACGTATGTCACTGAACTTCTCCTAGACGGCACACAAGAA
The DNA here is from genome assembly GCA_963853865.1 of Helleia helle. Lineage (NCBI taxonomy): Eukaryota > Metazoa > Arthropoda > Insecta > Lepidoptera > Lycaenidae > Helleia > Helleia helle. Next base: position 13,711,549 of record OY971426.1, on the reverse strand, counting down.
ATATATTATATACATACTAGCGGCCCGGTACGTGCTTCGCTACGTATAAAGTGAAATAAAAAAATAGGAACATCAAATTAATTTATTCAAACAAAAAAATATATTATTAATTTCTAGCTATTTTAAAACTTAATGTTGTACTGTCAACACAAAAAGTTTCAATATGATCCCAACTGAAAAAGTTTCAATTTGATAGCAAAATCTCCATTAACAAAATGATCCGCCATTTATTGAATTAAAAAAATGTGATAAATAAAGAACCGCTCGACCGATTTTGTGCAAACTACACATAAACCATCTACTAAATAGTCCGAACAAAGCCTGAACATTTGGTTGGGGTTGGTGAGCCCGTTCTTGAGTTATAAAATTACAACGAAAAGTGGCATTGATTTTTATATATAAAGATAAAGATGGAACCACCTCTAAAACATGACCTTTGGATAGAAATGAAAACAAAAATCCGTTTATAATTTCCGAAATAATCGCGTAACAAACATACAAAAAATATGCAGTCGAATTGAGAACCTCCTTTTTGAAGTCGTTTAGGATGACACTAAAAACATACACTTAACGAGGCCGCGTCGCAATTAAGGTGACGCCTCGGTAAACAATAATTCTAAAACCGGGCAGGCGCGCCCCGCACCCCGCACACCCCGATAAGTAACGTAAAATTGCAATTTGCGAGCTATCGCGCGCCATGTGTAACATCGTAGACGTCTTGGAGTTGTCATTTTATATATTTTTAATTTTGATTTTTTGTCATATAAACGTCATTTTGTATTTCGATAAATATATTTCATTTTATACTTTCACTAGCTGTTGCCCGCAGCTTCGCCCGCGTTAACTTTTAAAATTTGAGAAATGAAAGAAATGAAGAAAAGGGTGGTCAACCACCCTTATCTCTTAGGGGTATGAAAAATAGATAGTAGCCGATTCTCAGACCTACTGAATACGCATATAAAATTTGGTAAAAATCGGTAAAGCCGTTTCGGAGGAGTACGGTAACTAACATTGTGACATGGAAATTTTATATATTAGAAGATAATATACGATGATTCTAGTTCTTTATCATTTACTTTTACATTTAACATATTTTCATTTTACATTGATATTATGATGTACAATGTACAGTAAAACACTTTATATAATTATTATTAAGTTTATATTGTTTAATATTATACAATGACTTACATAAATTACTTGCATTTGCAGCTGAATGGGCTGGCGCTCATAAGTCCTTCGCTCTTACATAAACCCGACGTCGAATGACGACGGTGTTATGTGAGAGATCCGGTTGCCCATCCCTCCCTCCACACATGGCAGCACAGACTATGCAAAGATTCCCCAGTAGGGTACCGGTCGCGAAAGCACCGGAGAATTCCTCTCTAGGCTTCCGGGTTCAGGACAGGTACTTGAACCCGGACACCTGGGCAGCTCCGCGAATTCTTGGGGAATCTGTGCTCAAGACAAAAACTGCCCGGGGTCAAACGGAGCAGTCGACAGAAGTTCCCTACCACAATGACCGTGGATTTCTGTAACCTCAGTTGACTTCTTAACATCGTCCATTACCACCTCCAGATGGCGAAGCTGGCCCTCCTATTTTTGACCGAGACTCAGATATCCTCTCCAGCTGATACTTCTTATCTCTCCTGTTCGGGGTACAAATGAGAACACTTTTTGTACCACGGGCTGGAGTTTGCGCGTACGTCAGAGAGAATGTCTGCTCTAGTCTTGAAAGTCTTGAAGGGACCTCTCCATCCTCTGGTTGTGCATCCATCCCAGCGTCTATACCTCCCTATATAGGTCCCACAGCGGTAATGATAAAACCGATCGACTAATGGAGTACATCCAAATGGCTACAGATTCCGTGCTACATTCGTGATTTCAACGTCCATCACACCAAGTGGCTCGACTCGACTTGGCTCGTTGGGCCATTGTCTGATCCGAAGTTCAGTGCCAGTTGCAAGCCCATCACGGCCTCGTTTTTCGGGCTGCCGCTGTGTTTGGCACTATAGGTCAGCTGATTGGAATGGAGGCGAATTTGCTTCTCGCTGGATGACCCAGACATCGTTGCCGATTTTGTGATTGTGAGTGTGTGAGTGATTTTGAGATGGCTCTATAAGCCATGGAGCTTTTCATTTCAAGCTATGCACTGCCTATAGGCGGCAAATCCCAGCCCTGGTGTGGTCAACTGTGTAAGATTGCTACATGCCATTAGCGGGTAAGCTACCAAGCGTGGGCCAATGGATCGATGTTCCAGGATGTAAAGACCAGCGCATTAAAAAAGGAGTATAACTTTGCCTCCAGGTCCTTCAAAAGGGCTATTGCTGAGGCAAAAGCGGAGCATGTAAACAGAATTGGTGAGACATTGGTTCGACTTCCTTCGGGAACTCGTGCATTTTGATCGCTCGCCAAGGCTGTTCAAGGGAATTTTTGTAAGCCATCCCCACCATCATATAACATGACTCGTTGGCCCACAACGTTAAGGAGATATCCGATCTTCTAGGCTCCTTTTTTGCTTCCAACTCGACTTTGAATGACCAGGAAAAAATACCACCGACGGTCCCTCGGTGACTTGTACCACACCTCAATGTCGGAAATAATTTTTGGGCATACAGGAACATCAAGGTCGTTGTCGACGGTGCATGCTCGGATCTCAAGTCTGTTAATTCTGGTGTTCCGCAAGGCTGTGTACTATTTTCAACCTTGTTTCTTCTGCATATCAATGATATGCTGCAAACTAGCGGCATTCATTGTTATGCAGACGACAGCACTGGAGATGCCCTATACACTTGGCCGCTCTAATTTTTCTCGGTAACAAGTCGATGAGTGTCGCAAGAAACTTGTGTTTGAAATCGAGTCTCTGTTGGCCAAAGTTCTGGAATGGGGGCTTAACCTAGTCTAATTAACCCGAACGTGACACAAGTTTGCGCGTTTACCGCAAAAAAATCGGCTATCGTCGTTCCTCTACAATTTAAAGGCACTTCCCTAACCGCCTCAGCAAGCATTGGGATACTTGGCGTCGATATGTCATATGGATGGCCTCTTATCGATCACGCCGAGTTTCTTATAAAAAACTATGCGTGCGGATAGGGCGAAGCAGTAGTTCATGCCTTCACACCGCCCACAATTATACAAGGCGCAGATCCAGCCTCACATGGAATACTGCTCTCACCTCTAGGCTGGACCTCCCCAATATCAGTTTCTTCCATTTGACTGCGTTCAACGCCGTGCGGCTCGAATCGTCGCCGATAGTAAGGTTCAATCAACTTGATTATTTAGCACTGCGTAGAGATGTCGGATCGCTCTGCATTTTATCGAAAACCGACTATCTGGTTGCCCCCTTTTCTATAAAAAAAAATCTACCGCATCTACTACGGGGAGTTTTATAAGGAATTGTTCGGACTAATACCTAGAGCTGAATTCCTCCACCGGATATTTACCAAATTTCACCCACACCATCTCGATGTCCTAAAACCCACAACAACTCGATTTTACGGCATTTCCTGACTCGCACGACGATTAAATGGAATCCGCTGCCACCTACGTATTTCTGAACCGATACGAAAGGCCGGCAACGCACATGCTAATCATCTGGTATAGCGGGTGTCTGTGGATATCGCTTTTCACTTACCGCCAGGTGAACCGACGGTCCGTTTGCCCCCTCATCTATCTATAATCAATATTTATAAATACATAGTAACAAAAACTTATGCGGGCAAGACATTGAGTAACTCTGCGTAATTCGGTAAGGTTGATTTCTAGAAGATACAAAATAAATTAGTGTTTCGGTGATATAAAAATATATAACGTCCAGAAAGTTCAACAGATTTAATTAAAGCTATGAGGCTGATTGTAAATGGACAAAAAAAAAAGGAATTTTTCACCAACCCGACGCCAGGAGGCCGTGTAGTCGCAGACTGCACGGTTGGCGGGGGGCAACCCCCAACAACAAAGCAAAAGTGAGCCAAATGGGTTCACACTAATCCGATGTAGCATTAGGGCCTTCGGGCCCGTTAGCATAGATCCATCCGAAAAAAAAAAGAATTTTTCATACGTGCCCTTTTAAAAAGTTAGCCGACATTTCTTTATTTCTATTGCAATCAGATGACGACTCCATTGTTTTATTCTCCTAACATTGTTCCAACCATTGTTTTCTAAAATATAATAAATATTTAAAATAATACCACTTAATACTTATCAGAATATATTTTAACACAAAAAGAAAGTGAAGTTAAAATTACCTATATTTATAAATTACAAATAAATATTATGATGTAAACTTTAAACCTCTTTTGTGTCATATTTTGACATTTTGCTAACAAACAATTTAGACATTTAATAAAACCAATAAATAAATTCGTGAAATGAACTAGCGAGGAACTGGCACAGACCCGTCGCTGACAATAGTCACGAGGGGACTGAGCGGCTTGAGCGGGACCAGACCTCCATACATACGCTGCTTATAACTAAAAGACGTAAACGGCAAAATGGTTTTTGTTATATTATTGCGTTAAAAACGATAATTGGAGAAATTCATATGACAATTTTAAATAACATGTATAAACTCATCTACAAAGAAAATTAAGAGGCTTAAACCGGACCCGTTTGCCCATAAGATGTGAATCTGTTTTTAATAAGAGGTATGTTTGTTATTTTTTTCTCTGTTACAAATGTTACCTAATCGTGTTTCGAAAATTAGAAGAATAAGGCTTATATCATGAACTATCCAGGTCACCAATTTATATTTTCATGTGTTTTGAAATTACTGAAATAAATTGAAATTATTGACGACAAAATTACCGAGGCGTCCTCTTAAAGTGAAGACGATCTGTCAACACTTTATGGTTGTTCCCGTTGCACGGAAGCTTAGCACATAAAACATTTGACCAACTGTTTATCTTCACGAATAAAAATTTTGTTTCCTGGAATTTCGCTAAAACAGCTGTTGTTGTATATATTATTTAATAAATATCTATTTTGCTACATATATATTTAATTATCTTTATTTATTGAATAAAGATGTTTGTGATTTAGCTGTAGAGGCCAATCTTCGAGGAGTTGATCCATCTATACTAATATTATAAATGCGAAAGTATGTATGTCTGTCTGTTTTTTCTTCATGCCCAAACCACTAAATCGATTTAAATAAAAATTTTAACAAAAATATATCGAAACCCGAGAAAGGACATAGGTTTATTTTCATTGCGGAAATCGTACGGGAACGGTAACTATGCGGTAACTATGCGTATAGCCCCGGGACTCTCGGAAAAAATAAGCTGTCTGGGAGCTTTAAAAACTGGGCAATTTTAAAGCGGCAATTAGAAAGCTATTTACACAAATACGGTATTAATCCTTCGGTATTAATATCATTTAATTTTGAAATACGTTAGTAGACTTATGCATTTAATCAATCATTTATTTTTCCATTTAATCTCCTAAAGGTAATTAATACCTGAGATATAGCAAAATCAAAATAATGCGCGCGACCACGCGCCTCGTATGCGGACTGGGGGGTCTGAAAATTTAAGTAGTGTATCAATGTAACGGGAATTGTACATCCTTAATATGATTGCAGAAAAGTTCGCGAAGGTATATGTTTATATCTTATAGTAGCGGTCGAGCAGTCCTCCCTTACGAGTAGTCTGACCTTTACCGGGGCCAGCCTGTCGCTGAGGTGATCCTGTCTGTTGCCTGCATATCCGGGACCCTCAGCTACTGTCGGCAAAGCTGCGGGCAACAGCTACTAATTTATATATATATACACGTCTATGACCCGGTGCAGCATCATACAAATTGCATGTCTGCACCTAGCGGAAAACCCGCAACTGCTGCGTAAAGTGTCCAGTAGCCAACCCACTTCACCAGTCGGCTGTCAAAACAAATTCAGTCCAGTTACGTCTGTCACTCCACCGGCCAGCTATCTCAAAATAATCATCTTCAGTCCGGTTACGGCAGTAAATTCAAGTTAACGTGAGCAAAGCTGAGGGAAACAGCGTAACAGAATCTTATCTTATTATTATTCTTATATCTTTAAATGAGCAATTCTTGTATATATGTATATATATAATTGGAATCTCGGAATCGGCTCCAACGATTTTCATGAAATTTAGTATATAGGGGGTTTCGGGGGCGATAAATCGATCTAGCTAGGAATCATTTTTAGAAAATGTCATTTGATAAAAAAAAAATACCGAGCAAAGCTCGGTCATCCAGGTACTAATAATATAATAGTACATTCGTCGATATGACAACGTTTTTTAAGAATATAAATTTGTTTTATGCAATCACTAAAAATATGATACATTCTTTGTTATTTTTCATCATAGTAAGTAAGAAATTTAAAAAAATACTCGTTCTGAGCCATCTAAGTGCTAAACACGTCTTGCCATGACATTAAGGAATGGGAAGAACAAAGAAAATGTCGCTGAAACATTATTTTATATCTGTACGAGTACGAGTTGTAATATATTGTACAGGATTTAATTTTAATAAAGTCTCAAATGGAATTTAAGTTGGACTGAAGAAATATATAAACTATGAAAATATATTCAATAATAAAAGTATTAATTGTATGTTAAGATAAAAAAATATAGCCGATACACCACCCGATGGTAAGTGATTCTTCCGTTAACTTTGCCGGTTAATGATAATTTATCTAATAAATCTTGAGAGTTTATTGCAGGGTTGGATTTAGGTACGTTGAAAACGATAGTACAAAAAATTTAAAAAGATAGTATTTGTAAAAAAATTATAGTAAATTTTCTAATGTTTGCGCGAATTTCACTCATTATAATGAAACAATTTTTACGGATTTTATCGCGGTTTATTAAGATTTTTACAAGCCCGACGTTTCGGATACTTTACAGCAACCATGGTCACGGGAGGACCATGGTTGCTGTAAAGTATCCGAAACGTCGGGCTTGTAAAAATCTTAATAAACCGCGATAAAATCCGTAAAAATTGTTTCATTATAAAAAATTATAGTAAACTTTTAAATTTTGAATTTAACATAGGTATTCAATAAAATCTTTAAAGTACAAAGTCAATAAACTCCTCTTTAAAGTATATATTCCTTATAAGTTATATTATATTAAAAAAGTGGCAAAATTTCAGTGTCTATTTTGTGTGCAACTAATTAATACAAATGTTGGCTTTGGTGAAAACTTTTATTCTAATTTCTTTTTTTTTACTAATACAATTCAAATTAATTATTACTTTGTTACTAATATATATATATTTTTTAAGTTACAGTTTTTATCACCACTTATATGATTACTTTATTAATTCCTTTTCTAAAATATAGTTAATCAACCGCAAAATTATAATCGGGGATCTTTGCGACTGCAACGCACCCTTGACCCTCAATAAAATAATTTTTTTCTATATTCCGTGGACATGAACATTACAATTTATGACCATTCTCCTTCTATATCCAAAGTCCATGACATTGACAACTATGACATTACTGGTAATATCGATTAATCGACTTTGTATTGTTCGAGAGCATTAAAACATGATTACTGATTACAAAATATTGGTCAAGTATGTAAAGTAATGAAATTATAGTATTTTTCGTACTATCCTTAGATATGGATAGTATATAGTACGAAGCATGAAATTATAGTATAAATACTATAATTATAGTACGAAATCCAACCCTGGTTTATTGTCTATTCTAACGCTCAAATCTCCTGAGTAGCGTTGGTTTTTTTTTTTTGCATTTAATACTTTCAAGTTTTCATATTTAAGCAGGCTACAAGATATTTTCCCCACCATGGTTCAGGCCTTGACGTGGCGGTGGGGCTCAGTAGCCTTGGGTGAGCCCAGCATCTTGGCGAAGCCAATTGAGCCGAGGGGGCTCTTTGTACCCCTCTTATAAGAGGGGACAAAAGAGCAGGGGGTAAGGGGTGAGGATGGGGACCTCACCCCATTGTACTGTCCCGACGTTGGAAGGGGTTGTTCTGTGTTGCAGGACAACCCCTCTGTGGAGGTGGCGTCGGTCCCTTGCGGGACTGATTAGCCGTCGAGGTGCCCCGTTAGCGTAACAGATCCGGGACACCTCACCAAGGTGGCACTGGTGGTACTCGCCAGGTTTTAGTGGGTAGAGCTGCGTCCATTTACCAACTTTCAGGCGCAGCGAGTCACACATACCCACCTAGGGAGACCCACTCCCCAGGCGGGATGCCTCAGAGCATTTCCCGGCGTAAAAGGAAAAAAAGGCTACAAGATATTTTACTTTTGAGAAAGGTTTTCTAATTCGGGCAAACAACTAGATGGTTTTACTGTTAAATTTTAATATAATTATATGGTTTATTTAAGTCAATTGTTTCTATTCGCATTATTCGTATACACAATGATATTGATGTCCGTTTCGGTAGCCGGCTTAAAAAAGATGCCAATAGTAAACTGGTTACAATGACTAATAAGATAAATGATTTTTCCACGCCTTTATAATGTGTTTTCCAAGTTCTTAAACACTGTATATTTTGGCCACATATTTCGTTCGTTAGTCAGACTCTTTTTTCGCCTTCGGAATTTTCTTATGTCACTCTTCTTGTATCACTGGCCAAATCAAAACTAGAATAATTTTGAAACGTGAACAATTCAAACTAAAGTCCCTTGCAACTGTCATGCTGATTGTTTTTGAAAGGAGATTTATTTTAAAATCTTGTATATTGGGCTAATTAAAAACAGCAAAAATGTTGAGGTAAGTAGAATATAATATTATGTGTAGTCCTTTTATCAGAAGCTTTGAAGAATGTATAGAAAAAAAAATTAAAAACTTATTACATACTTGATGTATGAAGGCAATAAATATTACTGTCAATGAATTTAAGACAAAAATTATTACTTTGTCGCCAGGAGTATAGCTTTTGGCTGATATCAGTTACATTTTATGATGAAACGGGAAATCTTAATCTTCACTATTCATTCATTCATTTTTGAATGAAATGTGGTCATACTATTTCGTTTAACATAAACAGTTCGAAGAGAAAATGGCTCAATTTGCAAGGGACAAACTTGTCGTAAATATTTTACTTTTTTTTTTTTTAAATTAACGTATTGCAATAAAAAAACGACAACAACTATATAAATTTACTGTTTTAAATTGTCTTTGATGCACTATGTCACTTCGACGGATAGGATACATAATTATTAACAGGAATAGAAAGAAATAAGTTGACAGTATAAGGATAGCACCGTGATATGACTAAACCTAGAAGCCATAATATCTATTTTCGACGTACATAAAGCCCTAATATACGTCTGGGAAGCTACACGTCATATCAGTTGTAATCTGTATGCAAAAATAGCCATAATTTAGAAATGTTATTTAGCAAAAATTTTAAGTTGAAATATAAACTAAAATTAAAACACTATCATTTGGTGGAACAGTTAATCTCAAAGTTTTATCATCCATTCTAAGACAATGAACTCAAATATTAATTTGCATATTAATAACTGATATGTATCGATAGGTTTGTGGCGGACCAATCAACGCCACATTCCTGAATCACGCTATCGAAGTTCCACAGCTCGTTACTATACATACAACAGCTGAATTAATAGCAAGTTGGCTTCGGCCTGACCGAGCATACCATCTCGCTCGGTCGGAGATCTCCCTTTGTGGCTTCCCACCTATCCCCACATTAGTGACCCTTGACAGAGCACGCCATTCCTTCTGAACTTCATTATCATCACTCCCCCACCCCTTCGCATCACGCCAGCCAGCTTCAGCCTCTTCGGGTACCTCGACCAATCAGCCCAACAAAGCCGCGGTGGCCCTGGTCGAACCCTCATCGGCTTCAACGGGCAATCTCACCACGCGACCGGTCAACAAGCAGAGCACATCTCTCCTGGTCAGCACGTAGCATCGGCCCCGCACGGCAGCACTCCGACTCACTGGAGCCCGTGTAGCAGCATTACAGTTCCGACTCACTGGGACTCTCTGGCACTGGCGACTCAAGCAAGAAGTCTCAAGAATTCGACCTCCGGTCTTCGGGGGGGAGTGATGTGGCGGACCAATCAACGCCACATTCCTAAATCACGCTATCGAAGTTCCACAGCTCGTTGCTATACATACAAGAGCTGAATTGATAGAAAGTGGGCTTCGACCTGGCCGAGCATACCATCCCGCTCGGTCGGAGTTTGGGGCTTCCACCGATATTCCCACAGGTTCATCTGTATAAAGATGACTATTGACCTTCATGACTGCAGTCAAAGTCAATAATCCAATCCAATAATATATAAAATTTCCATGTCACAATGTTAGTTACCGTACTCCTCCGAAACGGCTTTACCGATTTTTACCAAATTTTATATGCGTATTCAGTAGGTCTGAGAATCGGTTACTATCTATTTTTCATACCCCTAAGTGATAAGGGTGGTCCAGCTCTCAAATTTTAAAAGTTAACGCGAGCGAAGCTGCGGGCAACAGCTAGTAATCCAATAAATGTACGAATTTCTTAATCAGTGACATCTCTATGAGTTGCTGAAATTTCTCCTAGATTTTCGCGTTTAGAGATCAGTTCAACATTGGTCCATTTTACAATATGAAAATAAATTTCACCAAATTTAAAAAATGCACAGGATCAATATTGTGTATATGGAGTATGGAGGTGCGGACTGTGTTCAAAGATGCGAGTTCTGTGAGATGTTTGAGCTTTAACAGTTGTCCAAATGTCCACTCGTACCTCGAAGATTATTACCATGAACACGATGAATTAGCCCCAAGTTGGCACTAGGCTGGGTCGGTTTCTTCAGAGGAACTAGGTTCTTGTAAAGATGAAACGTATTGAGTCACATAATTATTTTCATCTTCGCTTTGAACGTAGTCGATAATTTCTTCATCCTCAACTTCGGAATCTGAATCTTCCAAAGAACCACACTGGACGCTCGCTCTCGTTGGCCCCTGAGTTGCCGAAAGAGCACGACGCGCTATTTTCAACCGTTAGAAAGAGACAAACGATATTTAGTTGCCGCCTTGCAGGCGTAGATCAGGCTTCTAGGGTGAACTGGGTACGTAGTTATCACGGAATAAAATGACTATATTTTTTTCTAATAATATTTTCACAAATTTCATTCATTGTAAAAACTCTTAAAAGTTTTTGAAGATTTCATCGCATTATCTATACTAATAATATAAAGCTGAGGAGTTTGTTTGTTTGAACGTGCTAATCTCAGGAAATACCGGTCCAGTTTCAAAAATTCTTTCAGTGTTAGATAGCCCATTTATCGAAGAAGCTATAAAACACCACGATGTGACTAATATGAGTTAACGCGGGCGAAGTTGCGTGCAACAGCTAGTTTAGGATATAATGATAACTCACAGAGCTCTTTTCAGAAACCTAAGATCCCAGGAGATCAAAGGACCTCTAAAATGGTTGTTTTTAGTGAGTTTAGATATGCTTAAAATACAAGTCGAAATGCAACAATTATTATCTATTTTTTGTGCCTTTTTCCAGAAAAGCCGAGGAGCCGCCCATGACGACCATGGAAAAGGTGCAACTGTACTGCGCCGCGCACTGGCGCGGTCTCGTCTGTTTTCTGGTGCCAATCATATTTCTGTTCATCTTAGCTCCGTTCCCACCAAAGGTAAATGTAAAATATGCTTTATTGAAAAACATAATGTATTTTAGCCCAGGCATCTCATTTATGTGTTACCTATCCTAAGACATAGAAGATGTTAAATATCGGTGCCAGTAATTACACGGCCTGTCCTTTCCTTTTTTCCCAAACACAACAAAGACGGGAGAAACAAGCAAGATGGTGGTACCCATGCAGCCGGGAGCACGGCACAGCGCATCCCTCCCACCGGTCCCCAACGTCCTACTTACATACCGTAACACAGAGAACGCAATTTCACGTCTGTTTCAAATAGGGTGGATATTTTCTTGCACCATCTTTAATTTTTTTACTCTTCTAATCCTTTACAATTGCTGACGTTCTCTTTGCATGTGTATGTCACTGAACTTCTAAACGGCTGGATCAATTACGATTGAATTTTGTGTTCGATCAAGTGGATTCGCTATTAATATAAAATGATTTGTACAGGCCCAACATCTGTTGGCCCCGCTAGTATACACTATGTATTTTATTTCAGGGTTACCAATGGACGGCATACTGCCTATGTGTTATGGCTATATTTTGGGTGACGGAGTGCATTCCCTTGCCTGTGACGTCATTCCTGCCTATGATTATATTCCCCATTACGGGCGTGCTGGGCACTGGAGACGTTTGTAGAGCTTACTTCAATGTGAGTACAAAATATGACCTGCAAAGGGCAAATATGTTAATTGCATCTATTTTTTGATTATCGCAGTGAAAACGCCTTTTCCTTTTCACCCGGTGATCGGTCGTCCCCGCGAATATGTGAGACTCGGTGCCACCAGCTACTGCACTAGTATTCCGCACTAAAACCACTGCGAGTTGCCTTCAGCCACTTGAAGGGGAGGGTCCTGGATCTGACGAATACAGGACACCCCCCGCGACCAGCCGGTTCCCTCAGAAAGGCTTACTGGGCTTCCTAATAGCATCTAAAATAAAAATACAGTCACAGTACAGTCAACAGTAACATATAGTTTTTTGTGAGTAATAAGGGACGAAAAATATAAAACATAATATGGCCTGCAGTTGGTCTAGTGGCTCGATCGGGTTCGATCCCCACACAGAAGAAATGTTTGTGTGATGAGCATGATCATTTGTTGTGTCTGGGTGTAATTTATCTATAATATATAGGTATGTATTTAGAAATATATAAGTATGTATCAGTTGTCTGATTGCCATAAGAACAGGCTCAGCCTAGTTTAGGATCAGGTGGCCGTGTTTGAGTTGTCCCAACATATTATTATTATAAGATTGTTAGCAGATTTAACTTAACTAGTTTTCTACTGGCCTGTTGGTGATTCGTCTAGTGGTTAGTGACCCTGACTGCTAAACCAGAGCTTTGAGGGTTCGATTCCTATCCAGGACAAATGTTTGTGTGATGATGATAATATCATACTGTACTAAAACAATCGGATAATCTTGAGTGTGATTCGAGTTTCGTTGAAAGTATTTTTTGTAATGTAGATTTTTTTCCACTCATGTTGCCAATTTCATGAGTGTCAATGGGTCTTGGTTTGATAGACGCACAAGGGAGTGATCCAACATGGCTTTCGTACTGTCATTGACTCGAACCCTTAAAATCTTAGAGTATACATAATATATAGAGCGCGCGTCACTAAATATGAACTGTAAGCACTGGTATGAACATAGACAAAACCATTGTCATGGAAACGTTCAATCAGTGTCGAAACAACACGCGCTTTACATCATATTTATTTTTATATTAAAATGGTAGATAAAATATCAAGTGCTAATTTGTAAGAATGATTCCTGGAAGCAAAATAAAAGAGAGGAATAAATAACATTTCTGTCTTGGCGTTTATTGAGGAGTGCTTATGTTTAGCAGTGGATGGATAGAGGCTGATGGTGATGATGATGATCAATGTCCTAATTTAAAATATCGATATTTTTTATTGCATTACTCATGAAACGTCACTCTCAAGCGCTTTACTATAGATAAATATCTATATAACGCATCTGCTTACGATCCGCACAATGAAGCGGCGTGACAGTAGCACTCTATATATTATTATGTATACTCTAAGCTTAAAATATTCACTAACACTAGGTTCTACATAGGTAATTGAATTGTAACGACCAAGAAACACGATAACCTGGTGTAGAGTTTTATATTACTAGAAAATATTAGATCCTTTATAAAAATGACTCTCTGTGTGTTCCACCCACGACGTGTCAATTAACAGAATCATAGGATCTAACAGCTTTTCCATGTTTTGTATTACACTTGGGCGTCAGAATTTTGACGCCGCTAAGACGCGTGACTAAGCGATAACAATGTGGGCATATTGTTCTTCTAATAATGCGCTTAGACAGAGTTCTATAGTCATTAAACAAAAACCTCAGATTCTAGCTTCTATACGTATACTACTTCGTCATGTCCAAAGTCACTTCATTAAAATAGGATACATTCACCTGCTAAGTTGAGCTTCATTTTGTAATTGTTTGGTAGAAGTTTTAAAACTTTGAAATATAATATTAAACGTTACTTAGACTTCATTTTTAAATAAGCTTGCATGCCATAAAATATCTTCTATAATTTTCTTAATATTCTTTGTCTCTTCTTTCTAATAGAACAAATTCTATTTATATATCATTCATCTCACCGTCTTACCAAAGTTTCGGTTTGTCGTTCAAAAGTTTTGAAGCTTGTGAATCTCAGCTTTAAATGGATTACACGCGTAAAACCACACACAGCGACCAGTCTTATATATTACCCAAATTAAACGTTTTATCTGTACTAGAAAAAGAAATAAAAAAACCGGACAAGTGCTAGTCGGACTCGCGCACAAAGGGTTCCGTACCATTACATAATATACAACATTAGACACTTTAACAAAAATTAAGATTTATGTCTATGGAATTAAATGTTGAAGTGTCTCTCGCGCAAACTATTCAGTTTAAAATAAAATGGTATTAGAAACCTCAATATCATTTTTGAAGACCTATCCATAAAAACCCCACATGGATGGGTTTGATGAAAAAAAAATTGAGTTTTAGTTCTAAGTATGGGGACCCCCAAAATTTATTGTTTTTTACTACTTTTGTGTCAAAATCTTAATGCGGTTCACAGAATACATCTACTTACCAAATTTCAACAGTATAGCTCTTATAGTTTCGGAAGAAAGTGGCTGTGACATACGGACGGACAGACAGACAGACAGACAGACAGACAGACAGACAGACATGACGAATCTATAAGGGTTCTGTTTTTTGCCATTTGGCTACGGAACCCTAAAAATCAACAGTAAAATTCTATCCCATAAAGTTATCTTCTCTAAGTTAATGCGCAAAATTATTTAACGCCTTTTTGCTAAGTTATTTATTAGGAAAAATGTAGAAATTTGAACCTTGGGAAAAAAATATTGGAAAAATATAATATGTAATGTGAAGACACATTTAAGGTTGCACTAGTCGGTGGCGCGAACTCTAACAAAATGATTGCTATCTCACCTGACATAGTGCGCGAACCTGTGTGCTAGAATGAAATGAACAATGATTCATTCCAAAAATGTATTTTTATCAAAACAGTTATTATAGAAAAACTAATAAGTGTATCTTTTCAAAATAAATTTATTTTATCCTTTAAATAACTAAACTATATCTGTACGGGCTTTATTTTTGAGCTTTCGTGCTCGGTATACTATTTATTTACGCCCAAAGTTGGGCTAAAATCAGTGTTGAAATACGAAAGTTTAGAAGCTTGTATTTTTTAAATGTATATTATTTTACGATTTTGGGTATGTATATACACACACAGATAACGGCGAGATCAATTTATATTATACTTAGTTATTCATGGTCAATGTCAAACATTGTAGTAATTACTATTCTGCGTTTGTATGGAAAGATACCTTGTGTAACCTTAAGTACCAACCTGCCTATGATGTAAATTAGTATAACTAAAACACCCCGTGATTGGTGAAATTAACGAAACTATAAATTCTAATTTTTGTAGGACACCCTGTTTATGTTCCTGGGAAGCCTGATACTCGCATATTCAGTGGAGCAGTGCGGCTTGCATATGCGCCTAGCGTACGGCATGATACGACTCATCGGTTACTCCCATCTCAAGTAATTTGTTTTTTTTTTTTGTTTGTTTTTTGAGATACTACGACAAAACACCTAAAGTCCTCGTAAAAAAATAAGAATGGTCACTTGCATATCCCGTCTGTCTGTCTGTCTGCCCGTTTATTCCGGCTAATATCTAAAGCAGCTAGACTGATTTTGATGGGACTTTCACTGGAAGATATCTGATGTTTCAAGGAGTAACTTAGGCTATAAAAATAATCATCTTCAATCAGCGTACGGCTTTAAACCTATGTTAACGCGGGCGAAGCTGCGGGCAACAACTAGTTTGTAATAAAAGTCTAACTATCCATAAACAAAACTTAATAAACCTCTTTCCTGAACACTTAAATTAAACCTCACTCATTCACTGCGTGTATAAGCTGTGATAAATAGAGTGGAGCATTTCTGCACGGCTCTGGTCGCCAGACAGACGGGCATCCAGAGACTTAACTCTGTCGCCATTAGGAAAATTCCTAAGCACTTAATTGTGTAGACGTCTTATAGTAAGCGAAATAAAATTTCTAAATTACTAGAATAGAAATAAAGTAATAATACTGTCTCATCTCCTCTCGATTTCCACCGCCGCAAAATGATAAGAAAAAAACTTTTATAAACAGCCTTTCTCTATAATTGTGATATACAATGCAAAATAATTATTCAAATCAGACCGTCAGTTCCGGAGATTAGCGCGTTCATACAAACATAGCTCTTTAGCTTTATAATAATATTAAGTATAGATGAACAATTTATGGATGTAAGTTCACTGCCTTGGTCGAAATTTGTATCTACGACCTACAAGTGTTATTAAACAGTGTAAACACATTCTTGTTACTTCAACTGACTAAATCAGAGGTGACGTTGACTACTTATCATCAGATTTTCTATCTAACATATAATAATATTTAACTACTAGTTGTTGCCTGCAGCTTCGCCCGCGTAAACATAGATTTACAGCCGTACCCGAATTGATGATGATTATTTTTATAGTCTATGTTACTCCTTATAACAACAGCTCTCTGCCAGTGAAAGTCCCATCAAAATCGGGCAACCGTTTCAGAGATTAGCCGGAACAAACATAGTTATTTTGGTATATGTCGCCTGTATACATCATAATATATTATGCTTTGATATAAAGAGCGGTTATTTTAATATTACAAACAGACACTCCAATTTTATTTATCTGTACCTATAGATATTAGATAACGCTTGTTCGACCTTTTAGAAACATAAGACATTAATTTTAAAATATTTTCTAATATTATTATTATATTATAAAAGATAAAAACAGCGAAGAATATGTCCCAAACTGTTTTTATCTTTTATAAAAACAGGTTGGCACATATTCGTTTTAAACCCTAGAATGATATATAACTGACGTGATTTTTTTTTATACGCCACTCATATGAAATGCGCTTAATAAAAATGGAGATGGCTATAAACGAAATCCAATTGCGCGATACTAAAAACATTATTGGACTGTTAACGGCAAAGAAATAGGACATTTGGAAATACTCAAGCTATATTATATTTACGACTTTATTATCTTAGCATTCTATGTCATTAGGAATACCTACATTTGTTTTAAAGAATAGAATAGAATAGAATAATTATTTATTTGCCAGAATATGGTGTACATAGGTTTTCATATTTCACAGGTTCTCATATTCTACATGTCGCCGTATATCGTAACATTGTAATGATAAAATAGCTGAAACATTATTTTTATATTATTATTATGAGTTAATTACATAAATTTAATCAAAATAGGTTTGCGATTATAAACAAAGAAAATAATTAAAACCGACTTCAAGCGTAAAATAGCAAAAAATAAATAATTGCGTTGCTACAACTTTCAATCAACATATTTTGCTACAAATGTACAATGTATGCGTTTACTACGCCATTATTGATACTTTTAGAGTCTGTGTCGTATTAATTGTCGGTGTAAATTAATATTATATTATAGTACCACATATTGTAGCAAATAAAGTACTTAGAAGCTACGTTAGCTGACACCAGAAAAAAAAAACGGTCAAATTAATATAATTTTCGGAGTCAGCTAAAGATATAATATATTACGGTAATTGGAATTGAAACTGCAAAAACTATTGTATATCGTATGCTAGCTATTCTCCACGTTATCTAAAAAGGATCCAAAATTTTAAAATATACTGAATGATTCTGCTATTGAATATATAAATATCGAAGTCCGACTTATCGTTCTGGAGGCTGACACTATCCGGGGCAGTTGGCTTCTTGCAGACATTGCGATATGACACTTAAATATCTCATACAATTTCGAGCACCTTCACTAGGCGATCTGTCATATTATGACTATCGAAAATTTAGAGATGCGACTGATCTCCCACAGCCGGCACCGTCCGTGGGCGTTGGCTACGGCTCTCGACGGTTTGACACATCCAAATGCCATCCAATGCCACTTTTATTTGTGCAAAAGTTTTTGTCACGAAATCCCTTTTGTAGTATTTGATACGACACCTGACTCAAAATTGATGAGCGTAATATGACACTAGATCACGTGCTCCATATTAGCGCTATTAACAAAGACCGGCTATGGGCGGTTTGTCAGAGCGAACCAAAGTTTGTGCTGTATAACTCTCCACGACAGTAACGTCGACAGGCGGACTGCTCCATAGTGTTAACCTCTAAAAAAAGTGCGTGCGTACAAAGTACATGTCAGAAGTGAAACTTATTTTTAAATCTCGTTTATATTTATACTAATCTAAAGCTTTAAATTTCTGAGACACTCACTGTCTCTCTCAATATTTCTCACTCGCTTGCTCCCTACTCTCATTCCATGACTATGTACTTCGTGCTACGTTCGCCTATACTCACTCTCTCCCTCTTCTTGGACAAAAACGTTGCACATTTTCGTGACGTTTCATCCGTAAAAAAAAAATTACTTCAAAAACTCTTCCCGCCTTATTCCAAAACAAAGACTAAATATAGTACCGAGTTTAGTACCAGCTTTAAACCATGGACTAATATAAATGTTATTACAAAAACTAGTTTAACGCTAGTACCAGGACTATCTATGGTACTAAAGTTAGACCACCGTGACCCCTAGTTTAACTTCGGTACTAACCTCAAAACTTCAAATTATCAGATGTCTTATGCGTTGAATTTGCGTTTTTTCGTATTAATTGTATTGAAAGGTAATTAAATGAACTCGATGTAGACAACATTGTTGAATTGGAGTAACATTTAAAATAATTACTCTGACATCCTTATATAATTTAACATTCTATTTATGTAATTTTGTTGTATTGTATTTTGTCATTGATATATATACCTATTTTATATTATATGTAATAATTCTAATTAACTCTGATATTTTTCATGTATGTTTGGATTAAATAAATACTATATACTACTATATACTATATATAAAATACTAACCTTTTCTTGAGAAGTCTAATTATCATCCCTTTTTTCTTTTGTTGATTCATTTTACAGCATAAGTAATGTTCGTGGCACACATATTCACAACAAAAAATATTATACTATTCTTATGAACAACGTACCGTCTATTTAGAATCAAAGAACAATATTGGCTTTATTGTAACTATTGGTATTTAAGTGGTAACTCGACTTACATTGCATTAACTAAACAATAAACATTTCGATGACATTAGAACTACGCGCGCTTTGTATTTCATTCCCATATACGCTAGCTATATAAACAACTTAACAGCGAAATATTACAATATTTGTGTGTAATAAACAATAATTTAAATCACACTACCTCAAAGTACAAAGTAGTAAAGATTTCAGATATTTTATATAACACAATAAATTTTATTAACAAAATATTGATGTATTTTCCACATTATATTTAATTATAAATTAGCGAGCTTTGCATAAAAAGGAACGATGTACCGAACTAATCAAATATTGAACGAACAAAATGAATGATATGTTGCTCAATAATCTGTGGATACAATTAAACCAGGGACGATCTTTGGTATTAGCTAGACCTCGGTTGGTCCTCGATTTGTAATAAGAATGAATTTTAGTCCACGGACTAACGTTAATACCGTAACAAACCTGGACATTTTAGTCTTGGTTTAATCCCGGTACTAGATGAGTTTTTTGTAATAAGGCGGTTCAGGTTTATCATATACGTAAATATTGACCTTTATGTGCAATATGTATTATCGGTTTGGACCGCTGCCATTTCAATCTTCTACCTCAAGAAAACACGACACTTTATTAGTACAATTGCCAGTTTGTGTACTAGCTATGACATTGGCCTATTTAGAGATGGTGTGTGTGTGTGTGTATTTCAGGTTGTTGTTATCAATGTCCATCGTCACTACCTTCGTGTCCATGTGGATTACCAACACAGCGGCTACTACGATGATGGTACCTATCAACTTTGCTGTACTCAGGGTATTTGAAGAGGTACGTTCTTTATTTATTAGCTTTGCTCTTATTGAGAAAAATTACAAAAAATGTAGGGTATCACAAGGTGCATGGCATAATATGTAAAACATGTAATACACATGAATATTTTTTATGGAAAAGCGGAGGAGCAGTCGGAGCCACTGACCACCGATGCCCATATGCATCCGTACAACCAGAGGTTATTCAGACACGTTGCCTTTTCCCTATCCCCTCAATGGGCCACCAGTAACTAACAAACCGCACAAAACGCGACAGCATAGCTGTCACTTTATGTCGTTGTTATGTCAGCGAAAGGTACCAACCCAGTCGTGCAGGCCTAAATTGAAATGAGCAGTTGGAGCTTTATAGTGACTACTGACTACCTACGCTCATTATAGACATCTGCACAACATGAGGTTATGCAGATGCGTTGCCTTTTTCCCTATCCCATCCCCCAATGGGCCACCGGAAATTCACAAACCGCACAAATCGCAACAACATAGCAGTCTAGAACAATGATTCGAGCAAATCATGACAGTATCATGTTGTTTGCCATCGCGGCATTTAGTCGATGTTACTGCGATTTTTCACATCAAAAATGACTTTCTGCATGTTCGTTAACCTGGTCAAAATTTATATAATCTGCATTGTTAAAATTATTATCTCAAACTTACTATTTCCTGCAAATTGTTTTACCTTTTCTTCTTAAAATTAAATCGTGGATGTTTTGAGAAAGAAAAGAAAGAAAGAAAAAACGTTTATTTGTACACACACTAGAGACTACAAAAAAACTGTTTAAGATATACAATATTAAAATATCACAAATACATATAACTATATTAAAATTAAAATAAAATCTACAATTATAAAATTCCTTTTTCAGCAAAAATTACTAAAAGTGTTCGATAAAAATAGCGATGGCGAGGAGATCGCGTCAGATATAACGACATGCTACTTCTGTGCTGCGACTTTCTCTGCAACAATAGGTATTCTATTTAATATTACTGGATAACTTTTAATTGTAGGTTGACTGCTTGGTATAGAAAGTTTATTGGTTGAGAGCAAATATATAAAACAGTGCAAAACAACGAAATTATGGCATTTTGTGCTTATCCTATCCCAAAAGTCCTATCCTCAGTTTCCTTTTCTTTACAATATAATGTCCAAAATTGTAGACGATGTGCTCCCGGCTGAACTACTCTTAATTGCGTGAGCTTTAGGGTAGTATAAATTATTACGATATCGATATGACGCGAAGAATAAACTCGTTCAAATAGCAGTGTGCTCTTCACACTCTCAAATTTCATGATTCTATGTCAAAAGTACCTATAGTTTTTGGTTTAAAATATACACAAGCAGACGTACAGCTGAGGAATCTTATGAAGGATCTGTTTAGTCACTTTGAGTAACGGAGCTTGAAACAATGATTATGTATCTATTGTTAAAGGACGACTACGATTACTCATTTATATTAATACTAGCTGTTGCCTGCAGTTTCGCCCGCGTTACTCAACTCCTATATGTCACAGCGTGATGTTATATAGCCTATAGCCTTCCTCGATAAATGGGCTGTCTAACACTGAAATAATTTTTCAAATCGGACCAGTAGTTCCTGAGATTAGCGCGTTCAAACAAACAAACAAACTCTTCAGCTTTATAATATTAGTATAGATTATTACGGGTGCTTACCGCGTTCAAAGATTTTTTGTTTCAATCGCCATGATCACGAGGAGACTCACTCACTCATGGCGATTGAAATATTTCCGAGATATCGGGACCTCAATAAATCTTTAAACGCGGTAAGGACCCGTAATCATATTAATAATATTAATCTTATAATTACAATAAACCGTTACCTTAATGTAATAGGTATGTATATATTTATTATTATGATAAAACGGATATGTATTTATTTATGTACCTATTGTTTTATTTATTTATTTATAACATTTTTATCTTTATTATATTGTTTAGATTGTAGGATCCTCTTTATTTTAATTTCAATTTAGTTTTTCTTTTTGATGACCTACTCAACTATTATTTTAAATTCTTCTCTACCCTGAGGTTGTCTGAGAAATCGCTTCCTTAGCGATAAGACCGCCTTTGTGCATAATATTATTTTGTAAGTTTTTATTTAAGATGTAATTGTTGTTTTTATGCACAATAAAGTATATTTCTTCTTCTTATTCTTTATATATTTTTAGGTTTAAAACAATATACAACCATTACTTGATTGATTCTTTATATTATTTCTAGGTGGTATCGGAACACTCGTTGGTACTGCAACCAATTTGGTTTTCAAAGGGCTCTTTATGTCGTAAGTTTGAACTTTACACTATGATACAGCTATAAATTGCTCTGTGCTGCAAAAGTTATCGCATTTATCGTAAATTACGACTCTTTCTCCCATTACTTTATTTATTTTTGTTTTAAAGCATTACATAACGGTACCAAAAGTACCCTACTCCACCGCGCATACAGTAATAGATCTAAGTGTTAATAGACCTGAGAAGCAGGTTTTATTTTAGAGCATATGAGGGCAAACGAGCAGTCAAAGCCGTTTGGTGACTACCGACGGCCGTACACAACCGCAAGATTATTCAGATGGTTTGCCCTCTTTTTACCTATCCCACCCAATGGGCCACCGGAAACTCACAAACCTCACGAAACGCGACAGCATAGCTGTCACTTGACGCCGGTGTTATATGAGCGAGAGGTACCTTCCCATTCGTGCCGGCCCAATTTGGCTGCAAAGTAGCATGGCACTTCCTCTTACAGACGCTCTTACAACTGGACGCCCACTGAGTTTCTTGCCGGTTCTCAGAAAGGGCAAGGGTTCAAACCGGTGGTAACATTCTTTTCCTTATTTTTCTAACGCCGGGAAATGCTCTCAGGCATCCCGGGGTGTGGGTCTCCCCAGCCAGGCCAGGTAGGTACATGTGGGACTTGCTGCACCCAAAAGCTGAACGCAGCTCTACCCACTAAAACCCGGCGAGTGTTACCAATGTGCCTTTGTTGAGGTGCCCCGGATCTAATGAGCAAACACGGTATCTAGACAGCTAGTCAGTCCCTGAGGAGACCGACGCCACCTCAGCAGAGAGGTTGTCCTGCACAACAAAATAACCCTACCAACGTCGGGACATTACAGGGTGAGGTTCTCGTCCTCACCCCTTGCCCCCTGCCCCTCTTCTAATGAGAGGGTTCAAATAGCCTCCTCGGCTCAATTAGCTTCGTCCAAAGTGCTGGGCTCACCCTAGACTACTGAGCCCCACCGCCACATCAAGGCCTGCACCATGGTGGGGAACATCCTTTTCCCTATTCAACCCCAGTGACTCCTCTTAGGCTAAAACTGACTAACACTAACATCACCATCATTGGCAAAAACAACTTATAAACTAACGGAGCAAAAGAAAAGAAAAATACATGAGTTATTCCAATAATCCCCACCGTCAAATCCCAACCGATGGGGATTTTTACGTTTTTTCAAAGTTTCTTTTAGAGACAATGGTCGATTTTCATCCAGAAATTACCACTAGGAAGTTAAACTTAGTTTAACTAGTGGGGGTTTCTAGAAAAAAATTACAATCTCAACCGCTGGAGATTTGACGGTGGAGATTATTGGAATAAGCCAAATAAATGGATCATCATGTGGCAGACCAATCAGCGCCACAATACTGAATCGCGCTATCAAAGTTTCACAGCTCGTCGCTATACATACAACGGCTGAATTGATAGCAAGGGGGCTTCGGCCTGACCGAGCATACCATCTCGCTCGGTCAGAGATCTCTCTTTGGGGCCTTTCACCTATATATCCCACAATCATAACAAAAACAACTTTGGCAATCGTACGGACTTCAAGGTCCGTAGACCTCATCAGTGACCACTAATAAAAGTACCACTAAGGCTAGATCTGATTACTTCCATGCAACAGGGGCTATCCACATGTGAAATATGATAAGATAATAATAATTACTTTCAGGAATTATCCGAACGCACCGGAGTATATATCGTTCCCACTTTATTCAGCATTCGCCGTACCCGTGATGATTTTGCTTGAGATCTTTATGTTCCTGTACCTGATAGTTGTATACTTGGGAGTCTTCAGGTATAACATGTATATAATATGTCGAAGTGACGTCACGAATTGGATTTTGTATGCAATACGGGATGCGCGTAGCAAAGCCACCCGAGTTAAATTGAGTGCACTGTGTAGTGAACACTCGTGTGGTTGTTAAAATTCGACAAATTATTTTCATTTAATATACAAAAGCTTTAAAAAATACGGTCGCATTGAGTACCTCCTCCTTTTTTTAAGTCGATTAAAATACGATATGTTAACATTTTCCCAAATAATTCCTTGATTCACATGCTCAACACACATTTCTGTGCCCTTGGTATATGGCGTTATTGTGTGTATTAGTAAAGATTAGATTATAATATTATCTCAATTTTCTTTCGATACCTTGATGAACTTTGGTTCTAATTATTTCCGTCACCATATAGGCCCGGCAGTGAAGTTGCCAAGCGCACCAAAGTGTCACGCGAAGGTATGCTGGCTGCGCAAAAAGCTGTTAACGCTGATTGGGTGCGCTTGGGAAGATTGACATTTTGGGAAGTGGTAAGTCAGAAAAAAGGGACTCCCCAAACCCCCAAGCACCACAGAACAAGCCCTTAATACGAAGGAGCAGCGCAATGGGGTGAGGTTTCCATCCTCTTGTCGCCCCTACTCTTTTGTCCCCTCTTTATAAGAGGTGTACAAAGTGCAGCAGCTCCCTCGGTGCACTTGGCATCGTCCAAGGTGCTGGGTTCACCTTAAGCTACTGAGCCCCACCGCCACGACAAGGCTTGAACCATGGTAGAGTATGCACTCAGACTGCTTAATAGTAACAATAATAGGTTCGATATCCAAGACTGGTGCAATTCTGATTCCTCCCTTTTCACCTAAAACTTGACAAACATCACTTGCGACCTAGTGAAGGTCAACGTAGTGATGAAATTTTTATAAGTGTTTAAAGTTGCGAGCGACGATGGTATTAGTGGGTACGACGGGCTCGGCCTCTTGAGAGAAAAAAAACAAAAAAAGTGCGTGCGTACAAAGTACACGTCATGTCAGAAGTGAAACTTATTTGGCAAAATACTTTTTAAATCTCGTTTATATATTTTATACTAATTTAAAGCTTTAAATTTCCGAGACTTGCTATACGGTTCACTCTATCTCACTCACTCTCTCTTGCTTGCTTCCTACTCTCACTCCATGGCTATGTGCTTCATGCTACGTTCACCTTTTCTCACTCTCTCTCAATTCTCAATCACTATCTCCCTCTTATTGGACAAAAACGTTTCACATTTTCGTGACGTTTCATTCGTAAAAATTTTACCCTCATACGCGCAAAGAAGTTTCACTTCAATAACAATATTCATATTAAATATTAAAATAAACAGTACAGAATAATAGCTTATTCATTTGCTTATTTTTATAGATGGTGATAATTTTATTTGGCGGAGCTATGGTAGCATTCTTCTGTCGCTCACCTCAAGTGTTTCCTGGGTGGGGAGATAAAATATCGGCACATTATGGAATAGAGGATAGTAAATTGTGAGTATAAAATAGTATGGGGCAAATGAACAACCAGTTTACCAGATGGTGACCACTGACGTCCGTAAAACACCAAAATTTTAGAGAGCCTGCTGGCCTTAAGATCGAAGATACCCTATATCGTCGGATCGGAAATACGTAACGTATAATATTATAATAATATGTAGGGACAACTCGCACGACCATCTGATACCAAACTAGGCAGAGACTGTTTTTATGCTAACCACACAAATGATACATACTTATATATTTATAAATACATACATATTATAGATAAACTATACCCAGACACATTAAATGATCATGCAGCACACAAACTTTTGTCCTTGGTGGGGATCGAACCCACGACCTTCTGGTTCAGTCAGGGTCACTAACCACTAGACCAACAGGTCAGTTATATTATTATAGCATTATACTACATACACGTAGCGTACCTAGTGGTAGTGCCAGGCAGGAAGGTTTTTTTATGGCATTGGATGGCAAACGAGCAGTCAAAACCTTTTGAGGACTATCGACGCTCATACACATCCGCACAACCAGAGTACATGCATATGCGTTGTTGAAAAGGTGTAAAAGTGTCCATAGATATAATAGATATGTATACACATGACACCCAAAATGCTCTTTCTATAATTTTGTATATTTTTACAGCGCACGAGATTCAGCACTAGCAGCTTTGGTTTCTTTCTTGATGCTTCTTCTGCCAGCGAATTTGGGATTTTTCAAAAACTTTAAGGCACAATGTAATGTATTTATACTACTAGTATCCGTACCTACGCCTTACGCATAAGTTGCCTTTAAAATTCAATTGCATTAAAATAGATTTACGAGCGTTATATTTTTATTAATATTAATTACTAGCTGTTGCCTGCAGCTTCGCCCGCGTTCCTCAACTCCTATAAGTCACAACGTGATATTATATAGTCTTATTATAGCCTTCCTCGATAAATAAGCTGTCTAACACTGAAATAATTTTTCAAATCCGACCAATAGTTCCTGAGATTAGCGCGTTCAAACAAAGAAACAAACTCTTCAGCTTTATAATATTAGTATAGATAATATATTTTTTATACTTTTACAGTTAAGGAAGACTTGCCGAAAGGTAGAGTTCGGTCTGTCTTAGACTGGAAGATAATGATGGCTGATATGCCGTACAGTTTCACCTTCTTATTGGGTATGTCATTTCTATGTCATAAGGAGGCAACCAAGCAGTTTGAGCCTTATGGCAACTACCGACGCCCATAGACATCCACAGAACCAAAAGTTACGCAGATGCGTTGCCCTCCTTTTCCTTACGCCCCTATTGGGCCACCGGAAACTCACAAACCGCACGAAACGTGCCGGCCGAATTCAGCAAAGTAGCATGGTACTATTTTTATATTTAACTATGTGTTACCGTATAAAAGACTACACCAGGTCAGGCTATATATAAAGCCCCCCATCAAGGTTCAAGCCTTGTCCAGGCGGTGGGGCTGCGTAGTCTAAGGTGAGCCCAGTACCTTGGGCAAAGCAAATTAGACCGAGGGAGCTGCTCTTTTTACCCCTCTTATAAGAAGAGGCGACAAAAGAGCAGGGGGTGACTAGCGAGGATGAGAACCTCACCCCATTGCAGTATCCCGCCGTTGGGAGGGGTTGTTCTGTGGTTTGAAACGACCCCTCTGCGGAGGTGGTATGGATCCTTTGAGGGACTTACTAGCCTTCAAGGTGCCCTGTTTGCTCAATAGAGCCGGGGCACCTCACCTAAGATGGCTGTACATTTATATGTGGTGGTGGTGTATATATATGAGACTGATGATGATGACACCAGCGCTACCAGTATATACTAACACGTCATGTACGTCAGAAGGCTGAGCGGAATATTGAAACGACGTTTCCACAAAACATTTTATGGGTGACTGACTCCAGTAATGCATATAAGAATGAAATTGCGGATAAACAAACATGTAACACATCGACATTCCCGTAACTACATAGGTACACGGTACATTATGTCCCTACATCATTCCCCCCTTTACAAACAAAAATAACAATAATAAAATCACAAAAAAAAATAGGCAGCATTATTTTACAATCGATAATAATCAGTTACAAAATGAGTAAATTACACATTCTAATCAATAATAGTTAATAGCTTATTTAAAAAAAAATCATAGGTTTACACTTTATAAAATTGTACACAATACAATGTATATTTATTCTATAATGACAAACAGCGCTTAGGCGTAACTGGTAACCGGGGCTGCTGCTGGTTGTCCTACGGTATGCAGGTTTATCGAGGAAACCCCGTTTCCCATGGACTGCTTACGAATCCATGTTTTCGCGGGAGTTTTGCATCTCTGCCAAGTCAAATAAACTATGGCTAGCGACAATATTATCACCATCACCAACAAGATGATACTCATGTTGTTTAACTTACCTTCAACGTTGTTACTGATAGTTTGTGAGACCACATTATCATTTTTAACTATTTCTTTGCTCTGTCCCCAGCCCATAATTAATTAATTATTGCTAATCAAAAGTCTTCACTTAACGGACTAGTCACCACAAATGAAATATATTTTAAAGCTAAATATGCTTAAAAAAGAACTTATAAAAGTAAATTGTTTCGCAATAAATACCGACGACTCGTATGTGGTATAATCATATTACATTTCATTGATATAAAACAAAGTTGAACAATTATAATCCTAATCGTACAGCACATAAGATTCCTTATTTACTATAACTACACGAAACATTATATGTGATACTTATAACATATAATTCCAGTAAGTAGAACTGTGAGGCAACTGTCTACTAAGCAAAACGTATCGGTTGTTGATAACTCGTCCACTTCGTGAGGTTTTATGTGTTAAAATTTTACTCGAAGTATGAATGATATTATAATCATCATGATCATCAGCGACAGCTGCACTCAACCTATCGTCGTTGCAGACACTACTTAAATGCTCGTCATTAATTAAATAAGCTGGTTTTAATCTATCTACCGATACCGCTAGCTCTCTGTTTCCCAATTGTATCAAAAATGTTTTCCCTCTCATGTTTATTACGCTGTAAGGGCCATCATAAGGCGGTTGAAGGGATTTATGTATCATATCGTTCCTTAAAAATACATATTTACAGTCTTTAAGATCGCTATGTAAAAATATTGAACGCGAATTTCTATGAATCGAAGGTTTTGGTTTTAAATTACTTATCGTGTCTTTTTAACTTTTGTAAGTACTCGTAATCGGAACCATCAAATTTAACCTCATCGTAAAATTCTCCTGGTAATCTTAATGACTTGCCATATGCTAACTCGGCTGCGCTCACGCCTGTATCGCTTCTAGTAGCTGCTCGGAGGCCTAACAAAACTATTGGGAGTTCGTCTACCCAGGAACTGTTGCAATTCAAACGAGCCATAAGAGCTACTTTAAGCGCTCTATGCCAACGTTCGATCATGCCGTTACTTTGAGGATGATAAGGTGTCGTGTGCAATTTGTGAATGCCTAAATACTTCATAAGCTTATGAAACAAGTCGCTCTCAAATTGTCTACCCTGGTCGCTGGTCAGCTTCGAAGGGCAGCCAAAACGAGATATCCACCCTTCAAATACTACTCGGGCTACCGTTTCAGCTGTAATATTATTAACTGGGAACGCTTCCGGCCATCCGGTAAACCGGTCTATCAGCGTGATACAATATCTATGACCGTCAATCGAAGTAGGCAAGGGACCAACTATGTCAATATGGACATGTTGAAAACGTTCTGCTCGCTGAAATTGTTCTAAGCCCGAAACAGTATGCCTAGTGACATTGACTTTTTGGCACTGTAGGCGTGATCTAGCCCACTGCTTAATATCCCTATCCATATCCGGCCAAAAGAATTTTTGTTTTATTAAATTTTTGGTCACCTTTATACCCGGATGACTGAGATCATGCACACTGTGGAAGGCTAATTTCCTAAAACTTGAAGTTAAATAAGGCCTAATATTATTTGTTGATACTTCACAGTAAATAAGTTTCTCACAATCCGGTAAATGAATTTTCTTGAATTGCAAGTTGCCACCTGACACGTGTAACGCCTCATGCAGGTACGTGACCGCGGCTTGGTGCTCTGCTAATTCCGCGAAATCTATGGTCGTGGGACACGATATTGTCTCTATGCGGGACAAAGTATCGGCCACCACATTATCTTTACCGGTAATATATCGTATATCCGTGGTAAACTCACTAATATACGCTAACTGACGAATCCTTCTCGGACTTTCCTTATCACTATTTAACTTAGTAAAGGTATACACGAGAGGTTTGTGGTCAGTATAAATAGATAAACTACGACCTTCTATTAAACTTTTAAAATGTTTGATGGCCTTGAATATTGCTAACAATTCTCTATCGTAGGTAGAGTATTTTATTTGCGTTTCGGACATTTTCTTTGAAAAGTAACCAAGCGGTTGCCAAACCTTATCTATGTTTTGCTGTAAAACAGCACCTAGAGTAGTATTTGAACCGTCTGTCATCAATGCTAACTTGGCGTCAGGTAGTGGATACGATAGTGTAGCGGCGCTTTGTAAGCTTTCCTTACACTTCTCGAATGACACGTTAGCCTTATGCGTCCAATTAATGATAGATTTGTCGCGTTTTTTTGTATTATGTAGATAATTATTTAATTCTGACTGGTATTCAACGGCTTTAGGTATGTGAGAGCGATAAAAATTTAACATACCTAGAAAACGACGCAACTGCTCGACGGTTTCCGGTTTCGGAAATTTGATTATCGCCTGTACTTTATCCTCCAGCGGTCGAATTCCACGAGTAGAAACTTCGAAACCTAAAAACTCTAATTGGGGCTTACCAAATACACATTTAGATAAATTTATAGTCATTAAATCTTTTGAAAACAATATTTAAATGCTCTTTGTGTTGTTCGATATTTTCACTCGCAATTATGACGTCATCAATGTAATTAAAAAGAAAATTACAACCTCTCAATACGACCGTATCCATGAATCTCTGGAATGTTTGCGCTGCATTGCGCAACCCGAACGTCATCCGCGGAAATTCGAACAACCCAAAAGGTGTTATAATTGCCGTCTTCTCTATGTCCTCCGGGGCCACAGGAAGATTATGGTAGGCGCGGTTCAAATCGAGCCTAGAAAAAAATTTCTTATTTCCAGCCATTATATAAGTAAAGTAGTGTAAGCGCGGAATAGGATATCGATCAGGCTTAGTGACCGAGTTTAGGCGCCGGTAATCACCACAAGGACGAATCTCGCCGTTCTTTTTCGGAACGACGTGTAAAGGGCTCGCCCACGCGCTCTTAGATGGTCTGCATATTCCTAGTTCAGACATTATCCTAAATTCCTCTTTGACTTTCCTGTACCTGTCTGGTAATTGTAATTGTCATTTAATACTAACGTACGTGTACCATAAGTCTTAATTTCACTACCGTTTGCCGCGTAAAGTCTAAAATCACTCGCGACACTGCGTGATAAGCACTTTTTTTTTATCGGAATCACTGACACGTTAGCACCTGTGTCTATTAAAAATTTTAGTCCACTATTTAGGTCTGATACACATAGGCGATTATTTGTTAATCCGACACAGTTCGCCGCCTCCGACTGTATCGCCTCTAGTTTACCGAACTGGCTGGCTTATCCTTCTTCCAGTTACACGGTGGAACACATTTGGCAGCCTTGGTGCCAAACCTATGATGATAAAAACACAACCAGTTTGGGCTTCGTCGATAATTACTATTGTCCCTCGAAACTGGCCTGGAACGGGAGCGGCGCTGCGAGGTGCTGGCACCTCGCGGTGGGCGACGAGACCGACGTAGCTCCGCCACCTCTATACTTAATTTGTTTACGACTGCGGCGAGGTCCATGTTATCGGAAGACACGGCGGCTTTTTCGACAGGCCGTGCAGCTTCCATAACCTTGTCTGCTAATAAGGCTAATTTTTCCAAATCAATATTTTCTGTGACGGCTAACACTGCCTGAACGGACGATGGTAAGTGGCTATTCCACATTATTTGCAGCGTGTGGTCGGGTATTTTACCCCTGGCCAAGTCTCTCATCCGCCGTAGGAGTTGTGAAGGTTTCTGGCTTCCTAGCTCCATTTCCCCCAACAGTTTTTGAAATTGTCTGGTTTCAGACTCTTCAAAAACCTCTAAGAGTCTCTCTTTGAGGGTCTGGTATTTTTTTGTTTCTGGAGGTGATAATAATAAATCGCTCACCTGTTGGATTGCCGTTTTGTTCAACTTGGTGACCAGCAAGTTTTGCTTCGCCGCGTCACTCAGCTTTTGACTATCAACGGCAGCCTCAAATTGCACGAACCAAAAATCTGGCACCCTTGATACCGTGATGCTGGCCAATGCTATGTACCCATCGATGCAGCTTGAGTCACCCTTTGAGTCCAAAGGTCGCACACTGTCTTGTATACGTGTTGGCACTTGAGGATTCATTGTCGAATTTTTCAGTCAATTTCCGCTCACAATTAAAATTTACTGTTCAATCGGGTCACCAGTGTACATTTATATGTGGTGGTGGTGTATATATATGAGACTGATGATGATGACACCAGCGCTACCAGTATATACTAACACGTCATGTACGTCAGAAGGCTGAGCGGAATATTGAAACGACGTTTCCACAAAACAGTTTATTGGTGACTGACTCCAGTAATGCATATAAGAATGAAATTGCGGATAAGCAAACAAACACATCGACATTCCCGTAACTACATAGGTACACGGTACATTATGTCCCTACAATGGCATTGGTGGCACTCGCCGGGTTTTAATGGTTACAACTGCGTCCACCTTACCATCTTTGGGGCGCTGCGAGTCCCATATACCCACCTGGGGAGTTCCCCCTCCCAAGCGGAATGCCCCAGAGCATTTCCCGTTATTTAAGAAAGAAAAAAAAGGCTATACATAAATCCCAGCCGTCGCATCATTCTACCACAGACAACAGCGTCATCTATCGTATCCAAAATTATCCTAACTTTCAAGTTGAAAGGAGTCCGCAGTTGACGAGAAAAAGTTGATGGTGATGATGACAATAATATTAATTTGAGCTTTTCTTGTAGGGGGCGGTTTCGCTTTATCTGATGCTGCCAGGAAAACCGGTTTGAATGAAAAAATTGGAGAAGCCTTACAATCATTGAAGGGACTTCCGAATGCATTGATCTTATTGATTATTATTATTATTGTTATTTTTATAACAAACTTTGCTTCGAACGTGGCTGTGTGTAATGTGACCGCCCCTATAGCTATGCAACTGGTAAATATTGCTTTTACAATATAATATATTTGTCCCCTGAGGTAAGTGCATATTTTTTTTTATGAGAATGCCACAATTTCAAAGTTTTGTACGGGGCCCTAAAAAAACTGAAACATTCGCATGAATTGGTAATAAGCAAGGTTCAGTAAAAGGTTATTTGTTCATTAATATTAGAAAGCACTAAGCGAATTGTGGCTTAAGTTGATTATATATTAAAGAGTAATGTACTAAGTACTTATGTTTTCTGCTATTTCTTGGCTCTATTAAGATTCTTTTATCTCTGTTTCAAAACTGACGTACAATTCATCTAATTGTAAGTGACCGGCTGCCGAACACAAACTAGTTTACACGGGACTTTGTGTAGGTCCAAAATCTATGTGTTGCTGTCATGAGACACAAAATGCTGTCTCTATACAAGTGGCAAAAAAGGGCAGATTGTATAACACATCCCTATTTTCTAGAAGTTAGGAAAGCTAATCCACAATTAAGAAGCTTGTGTAATTGTCCCGAGATACAAAATGATGTGCCAGTTGCAAAAAAACAGTACAACTCATCTGGAAAATAGAAAAGCTATTTGGCAACGAATAAGCAGGTTTCTGGGAACTGGCAGCTGCAGTCGGGCATGCGACAATTATTGCATTTTTCCTACAGCTTAAACGATAATATCTTTAAATTATAAAACTAACTTATTTTTATTAAGTTGGTTTTTATTAACTTAAAGTAAGTTCATTTTCTTAATGTTTTTATATTGCAGGCCAAAGAAATAAACAGAAACCCTCTTTGGTACAACGTGACGGCGGGAGTGGCGTCGTCCTTTTGTTTTATGATTCCCGTGGGAACCCCGGGCAATTTGGTAGTACAGAGCGCAGCCAAGATACCAACTACGAAAATGGTAATTTATTTTTTATTATTTCCCGGTGTAAAAGAAAAAAAAGGGCTTCCAGATATTTTTTTTTCTAATTTGGACAAACTAGATGGTTTTACTGTTAAATATATTAATATGGTTTCTTAAGTCAATTTTCTATATTCTATATATATAATATATTCTATATTATTCATATACACATGATCTTGATGTATGTTTAGGTAGCCGGCTTAAGAAAGATGCCAAGGCAGGTAGCCTAAGAGCATTTCCCGGCGGAAAAGAAAAAAAGCGTTAATTGAAAGAGCCCAATGTGCCATTAGCCTCCAACGGAGAAGCTGACGATGACTACATGTTGCTTTAACAATCCTATCTATATATTTCCTATATATCCTATCTATTTTACAGATGAAAGCGGGATTTGGGCCAACGATATCAACGATCTTTGTGTTTTGGCTGATGATGTACTTCTGGGGACCGGTCATCTGGCCAGACCTTCATACAATCCCGGCCTGGGTCACAACTTAAAATGTTGCTACAATTTTATTTTTTTCATTCATAGATACTGTTATTTATTATTATATCATTTTACATAAAGTCTCTCAGAAGTTTTTTTGTGAATAGTAGCTATAAGACCTAGCAGAATTAGATTCAATAAAAACAACAAGTCCAGCTAGCTTTAAATTACTGGGGACTGTCTATGTTGAAAATCATTAATAGGTGCAAGGAAATTTTAATATCACGTGCCCAAGCTTGTTATTTTTCTAACAGGCAAGTGGCGTTTGTTATGACAAATGCCCGGAAAATATTAGAAAAGTCAATTTTTGCAATGTTCAGGCCAAGCTAAACCACGCTCTTTGATATTAAGCCTTTACTAACAACCACCGTCGCTCACTACTACACGCGCATGAAAACCTAAACGCAAATGTTATGAGCATTCCTATCAACGGTGTAAGTTGCGTCATGTAAAAGGAACGCTGGCGATCACGCCAGGTGTCCCCTCCCCTCCTCCGCCAAGTGCACCAGGGCACCTGCCACCAGGTCCCAGGGCAGAGCCCTATGGAACACCGCACTCCACTCTCCCCGTCGCCCAGCCGCCGGCCGTCAGGTACACGAGCACCAGCTAGATAATCTTCAAATCATGAGCGGTCCCAGACTAACACCCGTATTCACAAACAATACTTATCTCAGTAAAGTAGCAACGCTATGCGAAGTAAGGCATTTCTCACTGCGTTGCATATGGTGAGCCTTTTAATTCATAAACAATACTCAAGCGACCCTTGACTAAGCAAACGCACAGCGTTGAATAGAGCTCTGTGATTGGTTCGTTTGTGTTGCTTAGTTCACTTCGCTCGCTGCTTGACGTTCATTTCATTTGTCATAAATCATAATCAAAACATAAATGGTGACCGGTGTTCGAAAACTATTTCGTTCGTCTTCGTGTTGATTTTATTGTGTAGGTATTTGTGGATTTGTGGAGTGGCAAGAGTATAAAAAGTACCACATCTTTGGAAAACCTGTAGGGTCGTCTGAATACATGCAAACTATAATAATCAAAAGGATTTAGGAAATCCCGTATCACTTTTGTGGTAATTATTGTGCTTCTCTCATTGATAAAATTATCAAATTCTTTTTCACTACTATAATCTATTGTATTGGCTATTAAAATGGAAAATTATCACCAACAGTAAAATCCAACCCAGAAAAATATTTCTCGTAACACAAAGAGACGCAGAGAATCGAGAGACAATAGCTATGCGTTGCTTAAAACAGCTAGCAGGCTACCTTAGCTGTGCGTTCATTCTAAGGGACGCATAGTGCTAGCCGCCACTCAAGTATTGTCTATGAATAAGTTTTTCGGGCCCTGTGCGCTCGCGCGCACTGTGAGACTGTATAGTAACGTTTGTGAATACGGGTGTTTCTATCAAACAAACAATAAAAAAGGCTTGTAGTAGTTGTACTCTTTGTGTATATGTATAAATGCTTATTTGGCTCGCCAACGCACCACCACGTCCACTCGGGCCGACGGTCTGACATTGACTGTCCCCACTCCGCCCACTTCGTGACGTACCGAGACAAACGTCATAACACAATGTTTGTATAACTACATACACTACAAAGGCTATAACAATAGTTTATCTTAACAAATCTAATTTGAAATTCGTAAAAATTCGAGATACTAAAATGGTCAACCTTCGTTTGGCAATTCCGGCGATCTTCAACGAATTCTTTTTCTCAGTCGAACAACATTTGCAGATAGTGATTAACCATAATTTATATATGAACGAGTCAATATTATGAACAGTAAGTACCACGTAAAATTCTTACAACCTAGTGAAATGAAAAATAGAATATAAAAAAAAAAAAATACCCAACCAGTCACAGGGACTATCGATAGAAGTGAAAACAAAATAATCAAATTCAAATTTATGCATTCGGGTGAACCAGCTATCAAAACTTGTCTTGCTGGAGGTCGAAAAATTACCGACGAAATTCTTCGATTTTTTTTAATTATCGTAAAATCGTAAGTGTTAAATTTTCGTAAAGGTGTCGCGAGAGAACGTCATGATCGTCAAACCGGGCTGGACGCTATTTGACGTTTATATGACGTTCTCTCGTGGCGCCGTTACGAGACGCTATTTGACGTTTATATGACGTTTTATTTACTGTGTTAATGCAATATTTGTCTAATCGTCAAACACTGAAATTTCAATGACATGCGGCCATTTTGTGCGGCGTTTAAATTGTATAAAAATAATAATATCAACCCTTATATTATGTCCCACTGCTGGGCACGGGTCTCCTCCTCTAAATCAGGCGAGGAGGGTTTTGGGCCGTAGTTCACTGATGTGCTGGACCAATGCGGGTTGGTGAACCTCACACACCTTCAAAGACTTTTAATCTCATCAGGTACGCAGGTTTCCTCACGATGTTTTCCTTCACCGTTGAGCAAGCGATGGCCTTATGTTCAGGTGCACGTAGAAATTTAGAAAAACCCATTTCTAGGCGTCACAGGCGGGGTGTGGGGGGTCAGGATCGAACCCGGACCTTTCGGCTCTCACTCAAGAGTCCGAGCCCATACTCACTAGGCCATCATCGCTCATCAGCGTTCTCATTACGTGACGCGACTAGAAGTCAGTCTAATTATTATTAAATTCATTTCATGACCAATTAGATTGTGCAGGAATGTCAATAATTAAAAGCATATTTATATACACTCACGATTAATAACTTTAATGTAAGATGGAAGTTAAAATAAATGCAAGCTCTTCTCGCATTAACACCGATGCAGACGATGAGACGCCTTCTAATCCGTTAGTATTCAAATATTTATAAACAATCTTAAACAGCTTTTATGGCTTTATCGCGGCTTATTAAAGCTGGTTTCAAAGCTGCCTGGAGATCTGTACGGGCTGTCAGTACTGGCACAAAATAAAGCTTTAGTTTTATATCATTATGGTATGAAACTTTGCATGTAAGTTTTATACGTATTAAGAAACAAAATAATACAAATAGACTCCAAGCCTGTAAAAATATTGCAGTCTTTTAATACTGTATGGTATGTCATTGCAATCAAAAATTAAATTACAAATACAGTAATTGCAGTGGACAGAAGCAGGTTGATAAATGTTGGTGATACACTCAAAAAAAAATTAATTATGAAAGTGTAAATTTATTCAAAGGTCATTATAACCAGCACATTTCTCTCCACTTCTGGACTCCTGGACATCCAGTAAGAGGTAATGCCATGCTGCATTGCAGTCGAATTGGGCCGGCACGACCGGGGTGGTACCTCTGGCTCACATGACACCGGCGTCAAGTGACAGTTATGCTGTCGCGTTTCGTGCGGTTCGTGAGTTTCCGGTGGCCCATTGGGGGGATAGGGAAAAGGAGGGCAACGTATGTGCATAGCCTGTGGTTGTGCAGATGTACATGGGCGTCGGTACCATAAGACTCCGACTGCTCGTTGGCCCCCTTATGACATAAAAAATATCTAATTTACTGAACGCTCACAAGTCCGTCCAGATCACATCTAATCAGGGGGTCCTGCAGATTACTGATACACGGAGATCGTCATTTAATTAAAACCTTCCGATTTACTTCGGTTTACAGATGATTCATAATAATATGTACAAACATTTTAGAGAAAACGAACCACCTTTGACTTGGATGGACAGAATAAAACTTCTCCTCCGTGCACATTGGAGGGGGTTAGTCTGCATGCTGGCACCCCTCATACTAATACCAATACATTTCTCGTTTCCTCCTAAGGTAAAAAAATAAACAGGAAAGGTTTTATTTATCATTTATATTATCATCAATGATCAAAGACCTAAAAAATAAATCTTTTCCTTTGCATGAGCATGTCTTTAAACAATATTATTTTTTTTACATCGACGTTTTACAATTAAACATTAATTTGAAAAGAATCAATCAAAGAAAAAATCTTTATATTAAAAAAACAGACTAATTTCGAAAGAGAAATGAAAAAATAAAAATGATGTTATAAAAAGTGCCCCAATTTTTTTCACAAAACAAAATGCACGTGAAACGAAATATTTTCCTTTGTGTTTGCACTACAACAATACAATTGTTTTATTTTTGGTAGGTTCACAATAACAGGCTTTCAATTGAGGCATTTTGCTGGAGGCCTTTTAATATAATTCGAACCACAAAGAGAACTGCTACTGTTTTTAATACTTTTTGTTATTATACAATCATCAAACCTTAAACATTTTACATACCGTGTGAAGTAATTCTGATATCGAAGTTATATTAAACGGGATTTTTTACCCGTTGCTGGAAATATAGTTGCTGAAAGGATATATGAATCATATCCTGTGGACTTAGCAATAGAATTTTATTTACCAAAATTTTTGAGTACACTAGCAATATCATATTGAATATTATGAGTTTTTTAAGAGACCTCGCCGCGCTGTATAGTTACATTTTTATAGCAACTAATGCTTATCCATATAGTACATTATACTGAAGACAACGTAAACAAATTTATTATTTATTTAATATTAGATCCACCAACAAGGATACACATTGACACATTATTTTATGAAACATATTTATGAGTTTTATAGCTGAATGTGGCCTCAGTTATAGGTGGATGCACCATGCACAAGTGACACATTAACGCTTAACTGCAAAGAGCACAATTATAGATAATTTACTATTAAGAATCACATAATCAAATAAGTTGTCTATTCAAAAATCCTTCCCTAAGCTTGCAACTCGCCCGTAAAATAGTCAATATTGCAATTATTTTCACAAGCCCGGTGATGTGCTTGATTATTTGAAAGAGTATCCATGATTTCAAATTTCGTCTTATACAGATATTTATTAGACGTACAGATATTTTATTTGATGAGATGTTCATCGAATTCCATCGTTCATCGATGCGCTGGCCCAATGCGAGTTGGTGAACTTCACACACCTTCAAAGACTTTTAATATCATCAGGCGTGTAGGTTTCCTCACGATGTTTTCCTTCAATGGTGAGCAAGCGATGGTCTCGTCAGGTGTATGTAGAAATTAAGTAACCTATTTTAAGGCACCACTAGGGTTAGGATCGAAAACCGAACCTCTCACTGTAAAGGCCGAGTTCGTACCCACTAGGCCATCGCCGCTAGTTTATATTTGCATGTATATAATATTTAAAAGTAATTTTCCACATTCAACAATTGTCAAAGTAGGCTCATCAATGGTGCGCTTACACGCTGGTCCTCATGGCGGTCTACTGGGTCACGGAGTGTATACCGCTGGCTGTAACGTCATTTTTGCCCGTCATCGTATTCCCATTGACCGGCATTATGAGTACGAGAAACACGTGCGAATGTTATATGAACGTGAGTATTTAAAAGAACTCTTCCATTTAATTAATTAACATTGTGTGTCCTCATGAACCAACCTTTTTACATTTACTTTACACTTACTTTTTTTTCTCTTTAACGCCGGGAAATGCTCTGAGGCATCCCGCGGGAGAGTGGGTCTCCCCAGGCAGGTATGTGGGACTCGCTGGGTCTGAAAGGTGGTGAGTGGACGCTCCTCTACCCACTAAAACCCGGTGAGTGCCACCAATGCCGCCTTTGATGAGGTGCCCCGGATATTCTGTTGAGCAAACAGGGCACCTCGACGGCTAGTCAGTCCCTCAGGGGACCGACGCCATCTCCACAGAGGGGTTGTCCTGCACCACAGAACAACCTCTCCCAATATCGGGACAGTACAATGGGGTGAGGTTCCCGTCCTCGCCCCTTGTTGTCTGCTCTTTTTTTTATAGCATAGGAGGGCAAACACGCAGTCAATGCTGTAGACTACCGACGCCCATACACATCTGCACAACCAGAGATTATGCAGACGTGTTGCCCTCCCTTTCCCTATCCCCCCAATGGGTCTCCGGAAACTCACAAACCGCACGAAACGCGACAGCATAGCTGTCACTTGACGCCGGTGTTATGTGAGCGAGAGGTACCACCCCGGTCGTGCCGGCCCAAGTTGGCTGCATAGCAGCATGGCACTACCTCTTTTTATAAGAGGGGTATAAAGAACCCCCTCGGCTCAATTAGCTTCGCCCAGGGTGCTGGGCTCACCCTAGGCTTCTGAGTCCCATCGTCACGACAAGGCCTGAACCATGGTGGGATTTACGTTTACTCCAGGATATTGACCATTTTCAATGAACGCTTTAACAGCACCCTGCATCTAATTAGGACCGTCCTTTGCATGAAGATGCGTCTCTCCTAGTTGGATATGTCTGACCTTCGTGAACGTGGCATACAATGCAGAATCCAACCAACTCACCGGCTATCAGTTTTTCGGTGTCTACGACCTCATGTTACTTAATTTTAACAGACTTTTCTTTTACTTAGAGTAAAATTAATTCAAGTAGATTTCTTTGTGGACATAACTGCATAATAGTGGTGTTTTTATTGGTACATCAAATATCAATAAAAAAATAAAATAAATAATATTTTCAAAAAAATCAATTTTATATTTATAATAATAATAACTTTATTTGTGTAATATATTTCACCAAATACCGCGTCAAACAAATTACTCCAATTGAATTTTTCGACCGTAAACAATATTTAATATCTAACTTAGTTTAGTATACCCATGTTTAATTCTGTGAGCCTACAAAACTCACCATCGCAGTATTAATATAACAACTGCAAGTTGTTAAACGATTGGTCTTATAAGTTTTTATACATACCACTTTTGTTTTATTGTTTAAATAACTTTGTGGTACAATTTACAGGATACCATCATGATGTTCTACGGAAGTTTAGTTTTGGCATGCGCAGTAGAACAATCGGGTCTGCATATGCGACTGGCTCTACTTGCTATTCGAATTGTTGGTTATTCACATTATAGGTACTGTTAATATTTTAATATGTTTACTTCGTAGACTAGGTAAGTCTTTTCAAGACCTTTTTTACGTAGAAGCCGTACTTTTTAAGGAAATAATGAGACGAACAGATTAAAGAGAAGTTCCTTTTCATCTGTAACGTCTACAAATATTGATGACAATGATTTTCATGTAAGGGGTCGTCGTCATAAACAAGTTTACCTGGAACTAGTTCAGGCATCTCATTCATGTGTTGCCTATCAAGAGACAAGATGTTAAGTCTCTGTGCCAATAATTGCCTGTTCTGCCCTTCTTTCCGTAGCTAGCTTAGCTACTGTATACTGCGGCATAAGCAGGGTGGTGGTACCCATAGCAAGGCGTGTCGCACAGCGTATCCTCCCGCTAAGATTTTTAATAAAATTGTGATATTAAGAAATAATTTGTAATTTTTTAGATTGCTGTTCGCTATGTGTTTTGTTACGATGTTTATTTCAATGTGGATCACTAATACAGCGGCCACCACGATGATGGTTCCGATTAATTTTGCTCTGCTTAAAGTATTTGAGGAGGTTAGATTTATTGCATATTACTAGGTATGTCTACAGTCTACACGATAACATCGCAAATGAAAAACAAACAGTAATAAACGAAGTACGGTTAAATTTCTGGCTTAGCGTGATATACATACGTCTATAAAATTAGGCAAGTCTTTAACGACTTATTGAGAAATGATCTGACTGGATTTCATACTAAGAATAAAACTATTAAAAATGTGGCACATGTAAATTATTAATTTATGTCCTGCTACACGCTGCGGTCTCGAGGTAGAGACCGCAAAAAACAGCCGATAATTTATATGATGAATATGTCTGACTTATTAAAGCTCTATAATATTATCGTAAGCTTTGCCCACTTTAATTTTGAGTTGAACTGACCCTAACAACCGATTGATCGCTTTATTATTCAATTATTTAAATTAGTAAAGAATACATTTTTTTTTCTTTAACGCCGGGAAATACTCTGAGGCATCCCGCGGGAAAGTGGGTCTCCCCACGCGGGTTTGTGAGACTCGCTGGGTCTGAAAGGTGGTGAGTGGACGCAGCTCTACCCACTAAAACCCGGTGAGTGCCACCAATGCCGCCTTTGCTGAGATGCCTCTGATCTATTGAGCAAACAGGGCACCTCGACGGCTAGTCAGTCCCTCAGGGGACCGATGCCACCTCCACAGAAGGGCTGTCCTGCACCACAGAACAACCCCTCCCAACAGTCGGGACAGTACAATGGGGTGAAGTTCCCATCCTCGCCCCTTGCTCCCTGCTCTTTTGTCCCCTCTTCTATAAGAGGCGTACAAAGAGCCCCCTCGGCTCAATTAGCTTCGCCCAAGGTGCAGCGGCTTACCCTAGGCTACTGAACCCCACCGCCACGACAAGGCCTGAACCATGGTGGCCTATATCATGGTGGGATTATGCCCCACCATGGTT
Source organism: Helleia helle (assembly GCA_963853865.1). Classification (NCBI taxonomy): domain Eukaryota; kingdom Metazoa; phylum Arthropoda; class Insecta; order Lepidoptera; family Lycaenidae; genus Helleia; species Helleia helle. The sequence continues at coordinate 13,668,888 of OY971426.1, read as the reverse complement.
CAGGCCTCCCCTCGACCAGTCTTTTGTTAAATAATAACAATAATTATGTTATATAATTTCTAGCAAAACATGCTCACAATATACGATACGGATAGTAATGGGGAAAAAATAGCCTCTGATATTACAACCTGCTATTTCTGCGCAGCTACATTCTCGGCGACTATAGGTAAATATGTATTAATTATTTTATGTTCTCATAGCATTATTTGCCATTTTTATAAACCTATTTTACCTATTTTCCTGGGAAGTATGAAAATTAAAAAAAAATCTAAACTGACTGGCGGTTTAAGAGCGGCGCCTTCAATTAAACAAGAGTTTGTTTGTTGTCAACTTTTTATATAAGTAATAGCATATCCCCATGGTTTCACCCGCGTACTTCCCATTCCCGTGGGAGTACAAGGATAAGCCTATAATATGTTTATAATAAAACAATTTTTTTACGGATTTTATCGCGGTTTATTAAGATTTTTACAAGCCCGACGTTTCGGATACTTTACAGCAACCATGGTCACGGGAGGACTGAGGTGTCATACGTCCTATTATTACAAAGTTATTCGAAACTACCCTATGATACATCAATATTTTGGTCAGTCCTATCTACGCAGAAAGTGCTAACTGTATCTTTAATCTGTGACATATTATGCTTGGATTTTGATTTGATAATTTTAATAATGGGATCCCAAGCAGGTGGTAGAAGCCAGCCATCTTCTCTATTGAAATTAGGATGTTTTTTAATTTCAATAGCCTCACGGATCATCCTTGGTTGGAATCTGTGTTCTTTTGCGAGGACTTGTGGTTTATCAAATCTGATATAATGGCAAGCTTTGTCAAGACTATGTTCACAGATGGCAGACTTAGTGTAGCGACGGTGTTTTAAATCAGCTATATGTTCTTTCACGCGAGTTTTAATAGGTCTTTTAGTTTGGCCTATATAGGAGAGACCACAGCCACAATCAAGCTTGTATACTCCTGCATCTTGTAAGGGTATATGACACTTGACAGATGGTAAGAATTGACTTATCTTTTTTGGCGGCTTGAAATAAGTTTTTATAGAAGCTCGCTTTAGGATGAAGCCAATCTTGTCAGTGACGCCTTTAATAAACGGGAGAACTGCAGGTACTCGCTCGACGGTGGTTGGTTTCACACGTTCACTGTGACGGAGACGCGGTACCCGAAGCTTGTTGTCACGCAGTACTTGCTTGACATGTTGAAGTTCGGTCTCCAGGTGTTGCTCATCACAGATCCCTTGTGCTCTCTGAAACAAAGATTTACCCACGGTAGCTAACTGTGTTGGATGGTGGTGAGATTCGCCGTTTAGGTACTTATCCGTATGGGTATGCTTCCTATACACTGTGTGGCTTAAGGTATTGTTGGGATTACGGATAACTAATACATCTAAGAAGGCTAGAGAATTATTTTCTTCTAATTCCATTGTGAATTGAATTTTGGAATTAATGGAATTAAGATAGTCTAAGAATATGGTTACTTTATCAGATGGTAATATTGTGAAAGTATCATCTACGTACCGCTTGTAGAACCTGGGTGTTATGGGCGAAGTTCGCAGAGCAGTCTCCTCGAAGTCCTCCATAAATATGTCGGCAACAACAGGGGATACTGGTGAGCCCATGGCCACTCCATCTACTTGCTTGTAGAAATAATTATTCCACAACATATAGCCAGATGTAAGGCAATGTTCCAAAAGGTCAGCATATTCCATTGGCATGTCATTTTCTCTTAGCTTTCTTCTTACTATTGTTATGCAATCTTCCACAGGTAGGCAGGTAAAAAGAGATTGCACATCAAAACTAACCATTGTTTCATTGTCGCTGAGACGTAGGTGTTTGATCTCATTAACAAAGTGGTAAGAATCCCGTGTATGTGCTCTAGTTTGTCCATGCAGTGGTGACAGTACTTGGGCCACATGTTTAGCCAATCTATAAGTTGGTGAGTCGATCTGGCTTACAATTGGACGTAATGGAGCATTAGCCTTGTGTATTTTCGGCAACCCATACAGCTTGGGTGGTTTGGGACATGAAGGAATTAACGGAACGTCGGGCTTGTAAAAATCTTAATAAACCGCGATAAAATCCGTAAAAAATTGTTTTATTATAATGAGTGAAATTCGCGTAAACATTAGAAAACTATAATATGTTATTCTAATGTATAAGATATTATATTAGTCAAGTTTCATTAAAATTCATCCTGTGGTTTTTTCGTGAAAAAGTAACAAATACATCCATACATTTTTACAATCTTTTGCGTTTTTAATAATATTAGTGGGATAAGTAAAGAAAAGCGATTTTTTTATTGAACAGGAGGCATTGGAACACTCGTTGGTACAGCCACGAACTTGGTATTCAAGGGATTATTTACAAGGTATGAAACATATAAATAAACGATTTCAAGAGGTTTGCAGCCGAACTGGGCCGGCACGACCGGGGTAGTACCTCTCGCTCACGTGTCACCGGTGTAAAATTACTATGCTGTCACGTTTCGTGCAGGTTGTGGTGGCTCATTGGAGGGGATAAGGAAAAGGAGTGCAACGCATCTGCATTACTTTTGGTAGGGCGGATATCTATAGCCGTCGGTAGTCATCATATGGCTACGACTGCTCGATTGCCTCCTTATGAAAAAAAATGAATATGATACTAAAGAACAAATATACCATGCTAACCTTTCTCTCCTTGTAATCTAGGATGTGTGATATAGTTATTAGAAACAGAAACAATCAATTATCTAATATGTAGTCCTAATGGTCGGGACAATAGTTAATTTGTCCTGTCGACTTTCGCAGATTCTACTTCGTTGATTGTATTTTAGAGCGCCATATTTAATATAATAATAATAATAATAATAATATCAATGGACGCTTTTACACCACGTCAGTCTGGTCCCGTGGTAAGTTCTCGAAGAACTTGTGTTACGGGTACCGGACAACGGAAATATATTTAATACTTTTATACTATACACATATTTAAGATTTTTATTATATAATACACATATTTAATACACATCCATGACCCAGGAACACAGAAAATATTTTTGTTCCCTGGCGGGATTCGAACCCGCAACCTCCGGCTTAAGCCACAAAGGTCGTCAAATATAATAAAATATAGTCCAAAACTATTTTATTTTAAGTGAGATAAATAGAAATGATATTAAGTATGTATTACCTTAATTAAATATTTTTAATTTTTTCAGAGTATATCCAAACGCACCGGAATATTTATCCTTTCCAAAATTCTTTGCTTTCGCTTTGCCATATATGCTGTTATTGGAAATCGCCACTTATCTCTACCTGCTTGTTGTTTACTTTGGATTTCTAAGGTATACTTACACACTCATCTTACAACCACACTAATACGGGTCTCTGTACTGAGTATAAGGCTAGCATGCCATTGAAGTTCCCCACCATGGTTCAGGCCTTGACGTAGCGGTGGGGCTCAGTAGCCTAAGGTGTGCCCAGCACCTTGGGCGAACCTAATTGAGCCGAGGGGCTCTTTGTACCCCTCTTATAAGAAGAGGGGACAAAAGAGCAGGGGACAAGGGGCGAGGACGGGTACCTCACCCCATTGTACCGTCCCGACGTTGGGAGGGGTTGTTCTGTGGTGCGAGACAACCCCTATGTGGAGGTGGCGTCGGTCCCCTAAGGGGCTGACTAGCCGTAGAGGTGTCCTACTAGCTCATTAGATCCAGGGCAACTCACCGAAGGCGGCATTGGTGGCACTCGTCGGGTTTTAGTGGGTAGAGCTGCGTCCACTTACCACCTTTCAGGCGCAATGAGTCCCACATACCCGCCTTGGAAGATCCACTCCCCAACGGGATGCCTCAGAGCATTTCCCGGCGTTAATGAAAAAAAGAAGTAATTGAAGCTACGTTTCCATATTGATATGTAGAATTCGTTAGTTTCTTTTTATGTAGAAGTGTAGGAAAACGGTAAGTTACAAAACTACTTATCAGATTTGAAAAATACTTTCACAAACCACATTATCACTGAGATCTTAGAAAATTAAAAATATGAGTCCAAATAAGGTTGTAAATGTCCAATAACGCAGTTGAAGTTGCGGGTAACAGCTGGAAAATAATGGGTTGAATAAATTATTAACATAATTTTTTTATGTTAGTTGGATAGGCCAACATACCACCTGATGGTAGGTATGAGATCGACGTCGCCCATGAACATAAACTAGTCCTGGAACTAGCCCAGGTAACTCATTTATGTGTTGTCTTACCACCCTCCCACCGGTAAATAACATACCGGTAACACATAATATATAGTGTTATGACCTTATTACTATTATCACAATCACCATCAGGCCACATCTATCCACTTCTAGACATCGGCCTCTGCAATGATGGAGAAGACGGTGTTTCTCTGAAACTTACATCTAACTTTGCACCGGCCTTGGCAGTTTTGCCCCTTTAGTTTGATGTTGACCTTTTCGATGGCCTTCATTGTATATTGATAAACGAATAAAATCAAAATGTGTTCAAATATTTATTCAAGATTCAGTACACTATGCACGTTGGCTATAAGTCAAGAAGACATCCTTAATTAATGAAAACTAATTTCAGACCCAAAAGTAAAGCAGCACAACGATCTAAAATTACTCCCGAGGCTATAGAAGCTGCAAAACAGGCTGTGGACGAAGAGTTGAAGAAAATGGGACGAATTACATTTTGGGAGATTGTAAATAATTTATCTTTACATTTCTAACGTGCATTTTAATTAAAGTATCCATTACAATGTTTATTCTCAAATAACTGCATATGACTTAGGACTGCGATCCCACTTGTTTACATATATTTATTATTTTGTGAAAAAAAAAAACAGAACAGGCAATGTAATTACTGACAAGAAGACAATATAATATGCTGTATTTAAAAATAGGAAATACACGGAATCACTTGGACTTATCATTGTTGAGTCAGCCGTGGGTAGACTTATCTGTACACATACAAGTCACCATAAGACTTCGATTGCTCGGTTGTCTCAGGTTATGACATAAAAAAAAATTGAAGCGTGTTTGTAATTTCAAATTAACAGCTTTTTACTAAATGCATATTAAACTATATACGGTACTTACATCAAAAATCAATTGAAAAAAAAAACTCTGTCAGTCTGTTTATTCCGACTAATCTCTGAAACAGCTGGGCTGTTTTTGACGGGATTTCTACTGGCAAATGGAAGATGTTATAAGGAGTAACTTAGGCTATAAAAATAATTTAAATTCCTATGTGATTTCCTACACCTACTATTGTTTGGACACGGTTAAGGGCAGCTGCTTGCCCTCTCTTACTGCAATTGCTTATTTATTCAATGTTTAATCTTTAGGACTTTTACACGACATCATAAAAAAGACACATTTTGTATAACGTTCATGACTGTATATTATGAGCTCGTTAGCATCGTTGGAAAACTTCCAACAATATCCTATATATTATACAAATTCAGTCATGTTTTATTTTCTTATCATCAACAGCCTTTTTTATTAATTTGATGACGCAGGGAAATGTTTTTTACGCATGAAGACCCCTAGTGAGTCCTCACTCTATGTGAGAGTGCGATTTCCACATAGAGCTAAACTAAACTAAAACTAATAACTAAAGCGCCTTCAGCCACATTTTAAGAGTCCTGGATTTGCTGGAAATAGGATAACCTCAGTGAATCATCATCAGCATGTCATTCAAAGCTAAACATGAACAACTTTATTATATAATTATGCAAAATTCACTTTGTAAAAATTAATTGATTAAGAAAAAAACCGGCCAAGTGCTAGTTGGACTCGCGCACAAAGGGTTCCGTACCATTAAATAACATACAAAATTAGACACTTTAACAAAAATTAAGGTTTATATTTATGGAATTAAATGTTTTTTATATATTTGAGTTGATTGCATGAAAGGTAAATTGCGGTTTACGATTTATGACGTATAACAAAACTACTTACTACATCTTGTTCAAACCAATTTTCGGTGGAAGTTTGCATGGTAATGTACATAATATTATATATTTTTTTTTGTTTTATCATTCTCTTATTTTAGAAGTTACAGGGGGGGGACACATTTTTCCACTTTGGAAGTGTCTCTCGCGAAAAATATTCAGTTTAGAATAAAATGGTATTAGAAACCTCAATATCATTTTTAAAGACCTATTCATAGATACCGTACACGGATGGGTTTGATGAAAAAAATTTTGATGTGAAACATCTATAGCCGCACGTAAAACCGATTTCTGGCGTGGCGACGCATGCCGTGGCGACGCGTCGCCACGCTATACGATATTACATATTATATGCATATTACTTTTACAAAATAATGTCGATGTTTCACATCTGCCAGGCGTCCCGTGACGGCTCACACGGTTTTTTTTTTTGAGTTTTAGTTCTAAGTATGGGGACCCCCATTGTTTTTTGTCTACTTTTGTGTCAAAATCTTAATGCAGTTCACAGAATACATCTACTACTTACCAAGTTTCAACATTATAGCTCTTATAGTTTCGGAAGAAAGTGGCTGTGACATACGCACGGACAGACAGACAGACAGACATGACGAATCTATAAGGGTTCCGTTTTTTGCCATTTGGCTACGGAACCCTACAAAAGCTAAGCTCTACTTGGGCATTTTCAATGAATACAAAGATATATTATGCTCCACTACTGTTATCCAACTAGTCCGCTGCACGGAGATCGTCTTTCTATCTCGTTGGAGGTCATCCATCTGCCTAACGAATTCCTCGAATTTGTTTTTGAATTTATATAGATAGCGGTTGCCCGCAGCTTCGCCCACGTTAACTTAGATTAGAGCCGTACCCGGATTGATGATGATTATTAATTTATAGCCTTAGTTACTCTTTACAACATCTGCTAGTGAAAAACCCATCAAAATCGGCCCAGCTGTTTCAGGGATTAGCCGGAACAAACAGACAGACAGATTTTTTTTAAATGGATTTTTAGATGTAAGTACCGTATAATATAGTTTCATGTGAGTTTAGTGAAAACTGTTAATTTAAAATTGCAAATAGGCACGTAAATTTTATTTATTTGTACATATATGTATAGATAAGTTTAAGCCAATAATGATATTCATTTAGAGATTAGGAACAAACAGACAGACAGACACACAAAAATTGTAAAAAATGTTGTTTTGGTATATGTACCTACTGTCCATATAATATAATAATATCAACTCTTATATGTTCCACTGCTGGGCACGGGTCTCCTCCTCGAAATCAGATGGGGAGGGTTTACATCCATTATTATATTTAATAAAAAGCGGTTATTATATTATTACAGATAATTCAAGTTTATTTATCTTCATAGATTTCATTTGATATTTCACTAATACAGAGCACATAATTTATATCATAATCTATTTTTCTTTTCCAGCTAGTCATCATACTCTTTTTGCTAGCGATTTTATTATTCTTCTGTCGCTCGCCCCAAATATTTACTGGCTGGGGAGACGCTATTGTAAACTACTATGGGGTGAAGGACCAAAAATTGTGCGTATTTCCACAAATTATTTTTCTAGCATAGACTTATTTCTAAGCGACGGGCTATCAAAATCTATTTACATTCGTCATAATTCCGTAGTCAATGACTGTGAAGCATGAATGATCCAATTCAGACCACCACCACTAGCAAATTCATGAACATAGTACTAATCTGTTTAGTTGGATAGGCAAATTGGTAAACGAGTAGTCAATATCAACCATGAACACAAACCAGTCAACTTGAGTTTTATTTTTATGTCATAAGAAGGTAACCAATCAGTCCGAGCCCTATGGTGACTACCGACGCCCATAGGCATCCGCACAACCAAAAGTTATACAGATGCGTTGCCCTCCCTTACCCTATCCTTCCAATGGGCCACTGGAAACTCACAAAATGTACGAAACGCTACAGCCTAGGTGTCACTTGACACCGGTGTCATGTGAGCGAGAGGTACCACCCCGGTTGTGCCGGCCCAATTCAGCTGCAAAACAGCATGGCACTACCTCCTTCCAATCTGTATTTTGTTTGGTTGGATAGGCTAACTGGCAAACGAGTAATCAATATCAACCATGAACATTGCCGATTCACAGACACGAAATGGTAAATCTTGGTGCCAGTTATTACTTTGCTTGTCCTTTTGCGATACAACAAAACTATTTTATAAAATAAATAGGTATATAAGATGGGTTTATGGATGGATTCCCGTGCAAATATCACACAGCACAAGCCCTTCTCTTTAATCCGTAATTTCGAAATCACGTTTCAGTGTTGGTGACTCTGCAGCAGCTTTGTTGGTTGGATTCGTAATGATTATATGTCCATATTCGCTGAGTTTTTTTGATAACTTCAAAACTACAGGTAAGCTTATAAATAAAATAATGTGATTTATGTGTATCTCGTATTTATATGAATAACTACTATGACGATATAATGGCTCAACCTTTTTATCTTAGTCAAGGCTTTTTATAACCATATTTACTGTTTTGTCATCACTATCATCATCTTCTTCTAATTATTAATAATAATTTTATGAGTCGTCTACATGTCATAAAATAAATGTTTTTTTTTTCTTTTCAGAGGAAAGTGAATTACCAAATAAGAAAATTAGATCCGTTTTAGATTGGATGACAATGAATTCTAGTCTTCCTTACAGTTTCATGTTTCTTTTGGGTAATTTATCATCAACATTTTTGTTTAATTGGATCAAGTTTAGCCCCACAACTAGCTATCATACATATTTCAGCCACTATAAGCGGTTCATGAACATGTGTCTAACCAGATAATGACTGATGATTAATGAAACCAAGGATGGTACAGAGATAGGATAGTTTAATTTGCTTTTACGTAATTCTACTCACGTGCCAAAACGCATCGCATGCTAGGCCTTGGGGCTTAGGAGCTGTGCCTTTCACTTCTCAAAATTTATAGTATTTTCTACTTTTTAAGGTTTTAAATATCCAGATTTTTTATTGTTCATTATTTTTTTAGGGGGAGGTTTTGCACTATCAAAAGCCGCAACCCCAGAATATACAGATTTGAATGGTGAAATTGGTAAACTTTTGAAATCGATGTCGAAGCTCCCCAACTCAATAATAATGCTGCTTATTATTATATTCACAGTTTTTATAACTAATTTCGCTTCAAATGTAGCTGTCTGTACTGTCATTTCACCGATAGTGATGCAACTGGTAAGCTTGGCTTTTGTATTTTAGTGGTCCTCACTTTTACTAATATATGAAAGTTCAATAAAATCGCTAGCTCATCTTTGAGCTACCAATTGGACACTAGAACTAGAGCTATAAAATTAAAAACCAGCTTTATTGCAGGCGAAGGAGATCAATCAAAACCCGTTATGGTACAATCTAGCGGCTGGTTTATCATCGTCATATTGTTTTTGTTTGCCCGTCGGAACTCCTGGCAATCTCATAGTCCAAGGTGCTGTGAATCTGCCAACGCCAAAAATGGTAAGTTTTAAACAAGTTTTGGACAAATGTCTGAGATGATTAAGCAGCTCCAGCTTTTGGTTTTCATATTGATAAAAAAAATGCGAATATGTATCCCAATGATAATCATTATCATCAATAATTATCAGCCTTTTCCGTCCACTGCTCCATTTCATTGAACAATGGAGTCCCCACCACTTTCATCCAAGGACCAGCCACTTCGATTAAAAAAAAAATTCAATAGCTACCATTAAGCCCCACACGTTTTAAAAATAATATTTTGCAGATCAAAGCTGGCTTTGGACCTACCATATCGACGATACTCCTAACTTGGTTTTGTTTGTACTTTTGGGCACCAGTAATTTGGCCAGACCTGAAAATTCTACCCGATTGGATTCATAATTAGTTTTCACTTAAAATCTATTACGTTTTTTATTACATAGAGTGGTTTCATTTAAATGAAACCATTAATGTCGTGATGTATTGGTATTAAAAAAACGATGATTTATGTAATGACTTTTATTCCAGAGAATAGCAGTAACAAAACAAACAAAATAACAACCCTGCCAAAAATCACCGCCATATTTAACAAAATATTAAAAAAAGGTCTCCAAGCAATAATTCATATGAAAGACAATATTAAACCTATTTCTTAAAATACAGTCTAATAAATAAGAATATACAAATCCGAAACAACATGTTATATACATTTAGACATCTTACGTTGTCAGCAGTAATAAAGTTTGCAAGCATCGAAATTCTGATGTGAAGATTTGCGACGTCCCTTTTTGCAAACTTCGTTACAAGTATTCATTACAAGTTTTACAAAGACGCATTCGGCTCCTGCAGGACCAAGCCTTTTATTTTGATAATCGAACTAGACGTTCCTAAGTTCAAATTATGTAAATTATGCAAGTTAGGAAAAATGGAGATGACATTTAAAATACAGTTAGTACTGTACACATTGGAAAAAGGAACGCGCGGCAGAGCCCAGTGTCAAAACTCAGAGGATGATTTTGACATTATGAAGGCTGGAAGTCATTAGTCTTCAGGTACTGGTTCTGGTTCAGGGGCAGGTTCAGGAGCAGGTTCAGGAGCGGGAGCGGGACCGGGGCCTGGAGCGGGACTCCCCCCACCGACAGCATAGGGCGATATACCATTACCATCCGCGTCGAATATGACCGGAGCATATGAACAGAGAGCGCCCCAGAGTATGATAACACATATAAGAGCAGGAATAATCGAGTATTTGATCTGAAAATAATGTAGAAATTCATATTTAAATATATTAATAATAATATAATCGCCATGATTACGGAGAGACTGTGATCATGGAGATTATGATGATGGGGACTTCAGTAAAACCATAAACACGGTAAGCACCCGAAATAATTTATATAATATATTGAAATATGAATAGTGATCACGTTATTTTAAAGCAAATGTAGAAAATTGCTTTTCCTCCAGTCAGAATTATTACAAACATAAGGTTAAAGTTAAGTAAGATTAAAGTTGCACGTCTTTTAACGATAAGATTTGACGAGTCTTTTTTATAACATTGGGCAAACGAGCAGTCAAACAATTTTAACGACTATCGACGCCTATACATCCGCACAACCAGAGATTATGTAGATGCGTTGCCCTCCTTTTCCCTATACCCCCAAGGGGCCACCTAAAAATAATAAAAAAACCGCTCTAACAAACCGTATAGTAAATACTAATTTAAAATGTAGAACCAACAACATAGTTTACCATTTTCTTAATAGGCACTTTTCCAGACTTGTTACAAAAGTAAGCAGGAGTGTACAGGAACGGACACGTAAACCCATAGGACGTTCCCATGCCAACGGCCAAAGCACCTAAGTATAATTTCTTCTGCCATTGTTCTATAGCTGACCTTCCTGGTGTTGGTGCCGGTATCTTAAAAAACGAATAATTAATAGCAATAATTTAGTTTACGAACTAAGCTTCTGAAATCTGTAAACAACCACTTTACGTTCGCAATAATTTTAGACTAGATAAATTTAGAAGTCCTCAGATATGGACATTGTTGTCGAACAAAAATCCAAGGTTAACAGAGAGTCTTCGATTACCTATTAGAGAACATTGTGGAGATGTGATGTTGTTTATAACCAGTTTCCTTAAATAAAATTACAGTCATTTAAGGCAGTAAAACATAGCTCGGGATACCAAAGGATCAGTCGACCTCCAATAAAATATAATGACGATCTCCGAGTAGTGGCCAGTCCTAGTTTAAAGTAATTTAAAGTGACAGGAGATTGACTGTATTGACGATAATTGAAAAAAGTCTATGTTAAGCAGTTGACAAAAATAAGATGACGATGATAATGATGACAGTAGTAGGTAGCTTATATTATGACCTAAGTATAATAAAAATAATTTCAAAGAAAATGAACTTACCATATTGAGTATTAGTGGCATAAATATACAACAAGCAGCGACACCAGTCATTGTACTGCTCAGAAGAACAGCAAAGAAACACACTAGGAATAGAGAGAAATTCCAACCGGTGTTTGTGATAAATGGAGAAAAGCTGTCTTTGACTGCTTCGTTCAGTCCAGTTACACGTACAGCTGTGTTCAGTGCAATTCCAGATCCTAAAAGTAAATTGAATAAAGAAACAATCAAATAAGCAGATAATGAAACAGGCATTAGTTAACATAATGCAGTTTGGACTAAGGAACCTTCATTCAAAAGAGTCAATTCATTCATATTATTGACACTTAAAAGAAAATTAGAAGAGCAAATTTTTAAGAAATCGTGATACTAATTAGTTTGTAAATCGTCAAGAAGTAACGCTACATTTTGGTCCCTGTAATAAAAATTTTAGAGATTCGAAAACCACTCTACGAACTTTAGTGCTGGTTGGAGTGACCGGATGTTTTAAAAGCAGTTTAGTTAGTCGTAGCACCATATGGGTTGCAATAGCATTATCGCTCAATCTTTTCATCTGTATCGTTTATTCCACATAGTTGAAAAGTAATTTATTACATATCTTTTTTTTTTTTTTTTTCTTTAACGCCGGGAAATGTTCTGAGACATCCCGCGGGGGAGTGGGTCTCCCTACGCGGGTATGTGGGACTCGCTGCGCCCGACAGCTGGTAAATGGACGTAGCTCTACCCACTAAAACCCGGCGAATGCCACCAATGCCGCCTTTGGCGATGTGCCCCGGATCTAGAAAACAAACAGGGCACCTCGACGGCTATTCAGTCCCGCAAGGGACCGACGCCACCTCCACAGAGGGGTTGTCCCGCACCACAGAACAACCCCTCCCAACGTCGGGACAGTACAATACAGGTGAGGTTCCCATCCTCACCCCTTGCCCCCTGCTCTTCTGTCCCCTCTTCTTATAAGAGGGGTACAAAGAGCCTCCTCGGCCCAATTAGCTTCGCCCAAGGTGCACCGCTCACCCTAGGTTACTGAGCCCCACCGCCACGACAAGGCCTGAACCATGGTGGGGTTTCATTACATACCTACTTAATGAGTACTATTCTACAATGTAAATTATGTTTATGAAAATTACGTAAAAAATTAGCCAAAACCACTCGTGCATTGTCATGGCAACCATTTTTGTAAAAACTTCGTGATAAAAATTAGATGATACTAAATATTTTTATACGGGAATACAATTCTATGTAAAATTTCAAGGCATTCGCTTTCGGCTATATACAAAAGCTGAATTTATAAATATACTCACCGATCAATATGATATAACCATAGTTGGTGTTCTTGTCAGTGAAACGCCACCACATGATGGACGATTCTGGCTTTACTGCTCCCAATTCGCTTCTAGCTGGAATCAATGTCACACATACATAATCCATGTTAATATATTATATTTTTTGTTGAGTTTATTTGTCCAAACGATGGTTGTCGGATTTAATTTTTTTTACGATTCTTACAAGCGGGTGAAACAGCGGCTAGCAGTTAATTATTTTGTACATCCTTTTATAAGTTAAATAGGTCGGCCTATTAAACTGAAGTTAGCCAAGAGCGACGCTACAAGATGATATTTTACATGAAATGTGTGACGATCATATTCAAGACTATGTAAAATCTTGCGAATAAATTGCATACTACAATAACCAATCAAGAACAATAGTTTATTCAAAATAATATATAATAATATCAACCCACATAAGTCCCACTGCTGGGCACGGGTCTCCTCCTTGAAATCATGCGAGGAGGGTTTCAGGCCATAATCCACCGATACGCTGGTCCAATGCGGGATGGTGAACTTCACACACCTTCAAAGACTTTTAAGCATCAAACCTCACTCACACCTCAACTAAGCTCTCACTCAAGAGGCCGAGCCCATACGCACTAGGCCATCGTCACTCACAATAGTTTAAAAATATATTATCATTTTCATCGTTCTATTAAATTAAATCATCATTACGGTAATTCAAAAAAGCCCATTCGAACAGGAACAAGACATAGAAAAGCCTAGGATACTTACTATTGGCTATCAAGAACTTGAGCGTACTACACGTTCTGGGCAATATGTGCAGTGCGACAACAAAAATGGCCGCCACTGTAGCGTCTTTGACACTGCAAATAGAAAAAGCTACTGGAATTTAATATAGAAGTAAAGCCTAAATTTACAAACGTGTCTTGGTGTTGAAATTGAAATTTGAAATGATTTTATTTAAATATTAAAAATAATTCAATTATGTTTGAAGTATGATAATGCATAATTTAAAAACATTCAAGATCTTACAAGCATGCATGTATATTCAGCATGCAAAACATGGCTGGATTAGAAGCCGCCGAAGTCCGCAGTAGCCGGATCACTTTACCAGCCAGCCGTCAACTTGCGAGTGATCGTTACCAACTTTTATAATATTACATACAATTGAATTCGTTAAAATGATGAAAATAATGTTAAAACATTTATCATTAAAAAATGAAAAATCTTACCCTGGGATCTTTTCCGCAAGAGTAAAGAATGACGACCAGCCATTATTAAGCCATGGACTCCAGCGAAAGAACGATATGAACAAGTAAAAAATATAGAAGAATAAACACAACTGAAAAGAAGCATTAGTAGATTATTTTAATAGTTTGTGATGTGTTAAGGTGGCGAACGTATACATCTCAAAATATGACGGGTTCAGCGCACAGAACTTGGAATGTTGAAAGCATCATCTACCTACCAAAAGGTAGACGCCTCACATCTGACACGCCTAATTGAATCCGGATTATGGTGCTGTCCTATCTAAAATATCGCTAAGAAGAATAAACCTAGTAGAGCATATTTTGGAAATCCACTGGTGGTATAGATGCACATGTGCCGCACCCCAGTTACATGAGTGCCATCATCCTGTTTATTTCTTTCGTCATGAAGAAATTTCATTTCATTCGAAATGAAAATATCCGCTAGAGAAGACTAGAATTACCGATATCACGTGAAGATTAAGCTCGTAAGTGACAGTGGGCTGGTCACACACTCAGAAGAACGGATGGCCGATGGGACAATAAGGTTCAAGAGGAGGCCACGTTTAGGTAGTCGGGATCGGTCGTCTTAGCGTTCTTTGAGGGCGGCCTATGTTCAGCTGAAGACGGATAGGGGCTGATGATGATGATGATGAATTACCGGCACCAAGACTTTCCATCATACGTCTCAGGAAAGACGATGCGTAAATGCCTTCATGTTTATCGGTTAAAACTGTCACTTTAATTATCACATTATTTCTTACCATTTCATGACCACTTGTGTGTTTTGGCAACGCATCCTTCTGCTTTTGCAGTAATTTTTTCATTTCGGTCATGCTGCTTGCACTCATAGGCTTACCCACTACGCTATAATATACAAGTTTTATTATAAGTTATAATTTCATCATCATCATTGTCATCTATGTTCGTAAGCCAATTACAAAAAAGTAGTCAAGTCAAAGCAATCATTAAACCAATCTTTCATTAATATTGATGCAAGTGACTCAATTCAGACAACTCGTAGTTTACTTTTGCTGTATTGGCTTGAAAGTTTTATGGTAGATTCGCGCGTTTAAATACATTCTTACTATATCATAAACTCAAAGTAGGCATAAACATCGAATTCACATAAAATAGGTAAAGTAACAACTACAAAAAAATGGCTCCCTATTGACGAATGAATCTATCCCTTGGGAAATTTTTCACGTAAATAAGATTTTCTACTTAAATCGAAATCTAAAAAGAGACTTACTGATTCAATACAAGCATGTGGTAGGAGAACGTCAAAATAAACATAATGAAGGTAACGGGGAAGGCAAAACACGTGTACTGGAGATAGTTGAAGATATCTGGATACTCGAAATTAGCACCGGGATGTCTGAAAAATCATTAAAATTGTTTCACCGCTGAGAACGGGTAACCTCCTCGAAATCAAGCGAGGAGGGTAACAGGCTATATTATGCTCTAACTCAATGCAAAAAAGATTGAAGTCTTTGAGAGTGAGTGATGTTCACCAGCTTGCATTGAACAAGTTAGGGCCTTTCCCGTTCCCTAGCCTTATTTCGATAAATATATGCTAACATTGAAATACATAACGGTCACTTTTGGCGAGATAGTTGTAAAAACTAGTAAAGTTCACGGGCGTTGATGAGGCTGTTTCATTAGTTATTATTTTATTTATTTTAATACACCTATTTATTTTCCCATTTCTCGTAATTCCCGTGGAAAATCTCAAATTATCCTTTGCCGCCATGGTATAAGGAATGTACGTGACAAGTTTCCAGATCGCCGGCTTTCGATTGCAAACAGGTCAATAAATATCGTTACCTTCTCTTTATATTGTGACAGGAAGAAACTAGAGCTTTTTGAAGAGTTACGACGCAATATTGTAGTAATTACACTGCCTGTCTTGTCTATGTAACTAAACTACAGCAATGCGAAAGAACTGTACACGTTGGTCTAATCCAGAAGAAGGGATATGGTGAACATAGCACCTTGGGCAAAGCAAGCCGAGGAAGCTGCTCTTTGTACCTTTCTCATAAGAAGAGAGGACAAAAGAGCAGGGGGACAAGGGATGAGGGTTGGAACCTCACCCCATTGTACTGTCCCGATGTTGGGAGGGGTTGTTCTGTGGTGCCGAACAACTCCTTCGGCGTCGGTCCCTTGAGGGACTAACTAGCCGTCGAGGTGCCCTGTCTGCTCAACAGATCCGGGGCACCTTACCAAAGGCGGCATTGGTGACAATCGCCGGGTCCACCGTACCACCTTTTGGACGCAGCGAGTCCCACATACCCGATTTGGAAGACCAACTCTCCTGCGGAATGCCTCTAGCATTTACCGGCGTAAAAAAGGAGAAGGGCAAAGCGCAACTTAAATAAAAAATTGGCTACTTGCATAACCCGGCCAACATAAAGATTAACCATTCAATACGTTGTTAATAAGTACTTTTTTCTTGATAAAACAATATACTCTGTACCCACAATAATAGAACGCGGAGAAGTAGCACACACAGACAATAGAATCAACGACATACTTAAGAACATTTTTAAATGAAATATAAAATTACTCACGTGTCCCATATCGCTCGCATGGTGAGAGTTGTATATGCCGAATGTAGCATACCACTGCTACCTGAAATAATATAAATTACATATGATTCAAATAGAAGATGACAGGAATTTACAAAATAAAATGAAAGCTCATGTACGATGACATTTCTTAAACAAAATTGCAATAAATATAATTAATAAATTAATTTGTAATTTTTTATTTGTAACCTGTTAGGTTAGTTCCATTGTAAACACGTTATAAGGTAAATATTTTAGAAATGTTATAATTCTTATATTTCTTTCTTTTAATCCCTTAATACATCATTTTCTATTAAATTCATCCACATTTCCAACAGCCTTTTAAATTCAAGATTTACACTTTTCTTTTAATAATAATTATGTCCTTCTCTCTATAAACTTATAATATACATTTATCAATACTGTATAAATTATATACAAATTGCGTGATTAGTTACCTATGGCGGAAGCTACTTGAACAGCGTTTATGACAATGTAACGCATCTCATCGAAGTTTGGTTCCGTAGCTCTGTAGCTTGCCGTGGATGACTGAAATGTTTAAGCAAAATATAAGATAGAATCTGATGACTGGCCTGTTTGTCTAATGGATAGTGACCCTGACTTCTAAACCAGCAGGTCGTGGGTTCGGTTCCCATCCTGGACCAATGTTTGTGTGATGAGCATTGTCATCTGTTCTGTTTCTGGGTGTGATTTATCTATAATATGTATGTATTTAGAAATAAATAAGTATTTAACTTAGTTATTATTATTATTATTTTTATTAACAGTTGTCTGGTTGCCATAAGAACAGGCTCTGCCTAGTTTGGGATCAGATGGCCACGAGTGAGTTGTCCCATCATATTATTATTATTATTAATTGTAATATTATGGACATCATGGGTATTACCACTCTTGGCCTTTTACGGAATTGGTTAGGCTTAATCATGGGTGTCGTCACCCACATATCATCGTTACTAGAGGTCTGGTTGATTTGGCTTTTGAAAACTGAAATAAATTATTTCAATGAAAAACATTTCCTATGATCCTAATTTATTTATTTGCTTTTCTATCATCACCATCATTAGCCTTTATTCGTCCACTGCTGGACATAGGCCTCCTTCAATGAACGCCAAGACGGGCGATTTTTTGCCACGCACATCCAACACGGACCGGACTGGACGGTCCTAAATAATGTACATATTATAAGGAATAACATTATATTCCTTATAATATATAAATAAAGTTCTAAATTTATTTCTATAATTATTAGTGGTATTATATATCTTTGCTCTAGGACTTCCATTTTTTAGACTTCACAAAATTAGTAATTCTTTATAGGACAATTTATGTATACGTTTTTATAATAGGATCCCAGAAAATATTCAAAATCTTTCAATAAATTTAAGAAAACTGTTAAGTAACGTTTGTTTATTATGAAATAAAAGATTTTATTGAAGCCTTGGATTCAGACATTAACTTTTAAGGTTTTACATGATGTTTATATTATTTTATTGACAAAAGAGCGACCCCTAAATTCTTTATCGTTTATGTTAAGGGGAGCTTGCATTTCAAACTAGTTTTTATACAAACTTTTTATTGACTTAGGTACTTTTTTGTCGTATTTTGATTTGATTTGAGTCTCGAGTGGGGTCGAGGTGCCAACTACTATGGCGAGATATTTAACCTTTGTTTTGCAAATTTAGATTAGAAAAATTATAATAGGTAATATATTCAAATTTTACCTGTAAATTCATGAAAGCCGGTGTCAAATACTGTATTATAGTTGACGAAACAATTAGTCGACTCGAAAACATGGACAAGAAGAACGCCGCCGTGCATGCTTTGAACACTATTCTAGAATAGATGTAAATTAAAGATAAAGAATAAAGATAAATATAAATTATCATTTTTTAAACTATATTGAAATTGGGATATTAATAATGAATAATTTTAAAAAGGATTATAATTTAGTGCCAAAATGCAGGTTTAAACTGATTAATACCTTATTGGCAAATTGGCGTTTTGTCAGACCACAATAAGAAGCCATTGAAAACATAAAATGTATATGTAAAATAATAATAACTTATATAGATAAAGCAAATTTTCTATCCTACATAAAAATATTTTTCCAAATACCTTTTGCCAGAGAATTGACAATTGTCCCCAGAACACAAAAGCCAGAGTATGATACGACGGTCGAGCCCGCAACTGTTGATCAATAGCAGCAGCATTCCCGCCAAAACGTATAGCGCTATATTCTCCTATAAGCATTGACTTAAAGTTTTATTATAATTCGGCATATTCATTAGAAGACAGCTTGTATTTTTCAATCAATCTATTGGTCTCTTTCATTTCTGAACAAAGTGCAGAAATTTAAGTAACTAGGAAATTGGGTGACCGAGTCGCTCAGGAATGATCTGGATATTAAGCGAGAGCGCAGGGCCTTGTGTGTAAGGGGTAATATGATAGCTAGAAGGTTTGCTCGTTGTACCAAAAAAGTTAAAGTTACGCTTTTCAAAGCCCTGCAAACTCAACACCTATAACAACGCTTTTAGACACCTATAGACACGCCGGCCCTAGAATCACTAGAGGCCTCCGTCTGCCAGGTGAGCATGACCGGCCATCAGTCGATCACAATCGCCTGGAAACTATTATTTAGCGATTTAAATACGCTATTAGAATTAGGCAACGCTGTCTTGATTGCCGGCGACCTAAATAGTAAACATCATTCATGGGGCTGCAGAGATAACAATAACAATGGAAAGATTCTCTGTAAAGCAGTCGATGATTTAAACAGTATTATTATCGCCCCCGATGAGCCCACGCGTTTCGACTTCGCAAGTAGCGAGAGGAACGTGCGGCCATCTATACTAGACATAGCCATTCTACGAAATATCACCCTGCAGGTACATTCCATAGAAACCATTCAGGAGCTTAACTCAGACCATAGGCCGGTGCTTATACAACTCGGCGACCCGGCAAACAATAGAAATACAGATAAAAAAAGATCATCGACTATAAACTTTTAAACGATAATCTGAAAATCCTTCAATCGAGTCATCTCGATAATATCCCCGACATAATAGACAGTCCTCAAACTGCTATATTAGCATGCTCTGACTTCACCGACCATCTGGTAGCAATGATAGAAAAGTCATCCAGGGAGATCTTAAAGACCTAATACGCACAAAAATTGCAGCAAAGCGTACATACTCTCGCTACTGGACGGACGAGTATCGACGAGCTCTCCGTGACCTCGAACGACAGGTCAAAGCCCGGGTCATAGAAAATAGAGCAGAAAGGTGGGATCGCCTCCTGAGTGAAATTTCACCTTCGCACGTGGCCTACTGGCCACTCGCCCGTTCAATGAAAAAAAGACGGAGGCACCTATGCCTCCGTTAAAAAGATTAAATCGCGCGCCTGCACTAGAGGACGCCGACAAAGCGGAATGTTTAGCCGATACACTCGAGAGTCAGTGCACTTCGAGTCAAATAGTCGCAACTCCCCCGTAGGCCCCCACGTAGAGGAGGTAACTAGGGAGGTGGCGAGAAGGGCCTCTGCGTCGCTGGAGGGAGATCCAATCCTTCCGACGGACGTAGAGGAGGTCCTAGACATTATAAAATGCCTTCACGCCAAGAAGGCCCCCGGGCTGGACGGGATTTCCAACAAGGTATTAAAAATACTACCGCCCGCCCTAGTTATCCTCCTGGTTAACATTATAAACGCCCTCCTCAAGGGTTGTAGGTTCCCTGATATATGTAAAGAAGCTACGGTCATAGGAATACCGAAGCCCGGAAAACCGCGCTCGGAACCGTCTAGCTATCGTCCCATAGGCCTGATAAGCTCGTTAGGAAAAATCTACGAAAGAATTCTGCTTAGGCGGTTGAAAACCGTCATTAGCGAAAAGAATCTTTTCATAGATGAGCAATTCGCCTTCCGCGATAACCACTGCTGCCCGAGGCAAGTCCACCTTATGACGGAGGATATACTCAGAGGTTTCCATAAGAAAAACAAACATGATACGTGCGCTGTATTATTTGATGTAGCAAAAGCCTTTGATAAAATCTGGCACGAAGGTCTCATATTCAAACTATTCAAGTTAGGAATACCGGACAGATTAGTCATCATCATCCGCGACTACCTTTCGGGCCGGTATTTTAGATATAGAGTAGAGGGCACTCTGTCCTCTCGGAGACCTCTGAGGGCCGGAGTCCCACAGTGCTCCGTGCTGTCTCCGACCTTGTACAACTTGTATACCTCCGACATCCCCGAACACCCGGCGGTTCAATGGGCTCTCTTTGCAGACGATACCGCTCTGTATATCACCCACCCCTCAGTCGCAAGGGCTTCCACCATCCTCCAGCGTGCCGTCACCGAGCTGGGTGAATGGTTCGCAAAATGGAGGATTGTTATAAACCCAGAAAAAAGTGCCTCCATAAAATTCTCACGTAGGAGGGTCACAAACAGACGACCTTATCGTACCATGAAACCGATAAGGTTAAACAATATAGAAATACCCAGAGTAGGTCAGGTAAAATAAGGGTGTCACCCTTGACAGGTCGATGTCATTTAGACCACACATAGAGTCAGTCACCAAAAAGGCCAAATTCGTCTTGAGCCGTTTATATTTCTTAATTAACAAAAACAGCAAAATGCCCCTCAGGCATAAGCTTATCCTGTATAAAACTTGTATCCGACCCATTATGTCATACTCTTGTGTCGCATTCGCGCATGTGCCACAAAGTCGACTCAATGCACTATAAATAGTCCAAAATAAATTCTTACGCATGGCAACCGGTTGCACAGGGACTTCAGATTAGAGTCCATTAGGGGCCACTTTAAAATGACGTCAGAACGTCACTTTGAAAAGGCACTCCTTCACCCAAACCCGCTCATCGTGAGCGCGGCAAACTATTCCCCAGATAGCTCAGTTCCAATTAGACATAGGTTACCTAAGCATGTTTTAACAGATCCAGCTGACGAAATCTCTCAGCTACTAATGCGCGACGCAAAAGCGCGACGCGAACGTCACAGCATACACAGACACACACACGGTGCTAGGTACACATGCACACCGCTTGGGCCTCGGGGTCGTAAGCGACGTCGAACCCTACACATGGAAACCACATCGATCCGGATCGATCGCGGAAGCTTAGGTTCGAATCCGATACGAGTAGACACAAACCCAGACCGCGCAAACAGCGCTAGCACTACGCTACCGCTAGATTGCTTGGGCACCGCGCATGACCCGCCTCTCTCTCCAGAGGGAGGGATGAGGGCCGGCCCTCATGATGATAGGTTAAATTCAACCGTAAAAGATTCGTCGACCGTATCGGATTTGACTAGTCCAAATGATGCTCTCCCGAGCAGCGCGCGCGATGAACCGCGCCCCCGCCCGCGGGGCGCGGCGGGGGGCGTCCCCCTTTCGAATATTTCTTAAGTGAGCCATCTGCTCACTTACTGTACCGATTGAGCTTAAAGGCCATCAGGCCGAAATGTCTAGCCCTTCCGAAAAAAAAAATTAAATAAAAAAAACGCTTTTAGACTGCTGATGGGACTGCGTTGCCCTTGCAGTGCGTCGGGGATGCCGGCCAAAGCTGGCGTCGACAGTCTGTCGGGTATTAGAAAACGCACAGCATCCCTGATTCACCGAGTGCGGCGCAGCACCAACAGTCTGGTGAAGACAGTGGCGGCCAGATTGGACGTGGACAGTGTTCTAATGCAGCACTTGACTCGTGTACATTTGGTCAAAGACACCAAACCTTCCCATAATTTTAATTTAGATAACTATTGTAAATAACATAATAACATAACTCTATGGGCATTAATCCCGAATTAAAATAAATTTATTAATTTATTTAATATTTGCATGACCTCTAATATCATATTTAGCAGTTTCTTTCTTAACATTAGCGCAAGTAGTGCCATGATATGTTGTAAAATATACAGTACTAGACTAGCTGTTGCCCGCAGCTTCACCGCGTTAACTTAGAGAGTCGTATCCGGATTGATGATGAGTATTTATTATATGTATTAGAAAACGCACAGCATCCCTGATTCACCGAGTGCGGCGCAGCACCAACAGTCTGGTGAAGACAGTGGCGGCCAGATTGGACGTGGACAGTGTTCTAATGCAGCACTTGACTCGTGTACATTTGGTCAAAGACACCAAACCTTCCCATAATTTTAATTTAGATAACTATTGTAAATAACACTCTATGGGCATTAATCCCGAATTAAAATAAATGTATTTATTTATTTAATATTTGCATGACCTCTAATATCATATTTAGCAGTTTCTTTCTTAACATTAGCGCAAGTAGTGCCATGATATGTTGTAAAATATACAGTACTAGACTAGCTGTTGCCCGCAGCTTCACCGCGTTAACTTAGAGAGTCGTATCCGGATTGATGATGAGTATTTATTATATGTATTTTTATAGTCTTAGTTACTTCTTATAGCATCAGCTAGTTGCCCACCAGGCGACGTAAAATTTTGCTTTTAACGGTCGAGGCTCGTGCACGCCCGTCATTATTTCAAAATTTTCTAACAGTAAGTATATAAACTTCTGACTAAAATATTATATTTAACGTCAAATTCTAAATTCGACGATTCATGGGATACGAATTATTAATTAAGAGACTATCAGATACTTCAACCACAAATGCAACTTATTTACAAAGAAATAAACGTTAGTCAGTTTTTGGAGAACTTGCGTTAGAAATTTATTTTTTGTTTTTGGCATCTAGGTTATATTATGATTTATATATTCTCTTTAATAATTAGGTCATCTGTCGTTCGGTTTTTCATTTAACTTTCCTGTAGGAATGTGTTGCTTTGTTTATTGTATTACAAAACAAAGAATTGTTAAAATGTTATTCATATCCATAATATATAGTCTTATGCTTATGGTTCCAGTGGGTGCACGGGTAAACAGAAATTCCCCGTAGACCGTGGATGGGTCGTGGTTCATCACTGTGTAGGAATTACAAAAGCAAAAAAAAACTCACATTGAAATAGCATTGGCAGGTGTTGACCGTGGACATGACTCCAGTCATGGGCAGCAGGAATATGGGTATGAACCCCGTTACCGGGATGTTCACTGGCTGGAACAGGAAGAAGAATAGCATCCAGATCCACATGCATCGCGTCGTGATGTCGTTCTGAAAATATAACATGGTCAGAGTGACGCGTAACATGTGTAATGAAAGTGTGAGCGATGACCGTCTAGTGGGTAAGGGGACTCGGCTTCTTTAATGAGAGGTCTGGATTCGATTTCGACCGGGTGCATCTAAAATTTACTCTTCTAAAATTTCATTGTGCACTTTCACAAAAGAATATCGCTTGCTCGCCGGTGAAGAAAAAACAACGTGAGGAAAGCTGCCTGATAACATTGTATGTCCTTGTCAGTATGTGAAGTTCACCAACCCGTAATAAGCCAGCAAATACTTAAATTATGGCATAACTCTCCTCGCCTGAATATATTGAGGAGGAGGCCTGTGCCATTGGGAAAAATATTAGGGTCGAAAATGATGGTGATGCTATTTATGAATCATGAATTTACCAGGTTACGCTGTGCCGTGCTCCCGGCTGCATGGGTACCACCATCTTTTTTCTCCCGTGAAACAGCTTTGCTGTGTTTTGGAGAGAAGGACAGGACGGACAGGACAGGCAGAGTAATTACTCGTTCAGAGACTTAATATCTTATGTCTCTGTTAACACAAATTAGTTGCTTTTTTTTTCTTTTCGGCGGGAAATGTTCTTGGGCATTCCGTGGGGTAGGGGGGACTCCCCAGGCGGGTAGGTGGGACTCGCTGCGTCCGAAAGATAGGTGTACGCAGCTCTATAAACTAAGACCCGGCGAGTGCCAGCAATCCTACCTTTGGTGAGGTGCCCCGGTTCTTTTGAGCATCAGGGCACCTCGAAGGCTAGTCCCCTAAGGGCCCGATGGGCTCACCTCCACAGGGGGGTTGACCCGTACCACAGAATAACCCCTCCTAACGACGGGACAGTGCAATGGGGTAAGGTTCACATCCTCGCCATAAGGAGGGTACAAAGAACAGCTCTTTCATAAATTTAACTTTTTTTTTCTTTAACGTCGGGAAATGCACCGAGGCATTCCGCGGGGGAGTGGGTCTCGCCACGCGGGTATCTCGGACTCGCTGCGCCCAAAAGCTCGTAAGTAGACGCAGCTCTACCCACTTAATCCTGGCGAGTGCCACCAATGCCGTCTTTGGTGATATAAATTAAACATAATATATTAACTCGAATAGGATCCGCGATGAAGTCATCCATCACATAACGACAGAAGGCAACGTTATGCGAAGGATTAACACGCTGATTGCATGGCATTGGGCAGGCACATACAGTGACCAGTGTGCAAAATTTTGTCAAAATAAGAATTCATCGCAGACTTCATAACCACCTACATTTTTTACAAAATGTTCACAGTTGTTTCTAAGTTTTTTTTTGTAAGTACATAAATTGTTGAATAGATAAATAAGATGAATTTTCAAAAGATGTACTTTACCTTTCCCTTCTGGGGTTGCCATGGCAGTAAAATTAACGGGAAGAAGCAGCCTAACACTCCTCTGAAGTTGTATCGAAGTATATTTTCTATCCTGGGCCAAATTCCTTTTATCCGGGGGCGTGTGTCTACCGGAGGTCCAAATCTAGAATCGATGTAGATCATTTTAAAGTAGGCAAAAATATAAATGAAAACAAGCAAAAAATTCTATTAAAAATAGTAACTACTATTTTGTAAGTAAAAGGGCACTGTACTTGTTCGCAGACCAGTCGCTAAAATATATAATAAGAAATATGTTCATTTAACTATGGGCGTCATTCAAGAAAAGTTAATGTTCAAGAGACATTACAGATGGTTTTATACTTACTCATATTATGATGCACGCAATAAAAATAATACTTACAAACGTGACTTCAACCTGAAATATAAATTATAAATTATAACTAATTCAATTTCGTTATTTAATACAATAATCAAAATATTATCTTATAACTTACGCTCCCATTTTCCAAAGTTTATGTCAACGGAAAAAAGACATCTGTCATTGAAAAAATTTGGCTAAGACCTATTTAAATTTGGAATAATATGCTATTTGATTTTAAATTGTCATGTTTACTGTAAAAACTGTTTAAAAAACATTGTTTAATAAAATTTGCGCGAATTTCATGAAACAACGTTTATGGATTTAATCGCGGCTTAGTTTTAAAAGTTTATGTATTTGGATTTTTTGTTTAAAACAATATGGAAAATATATTTGAAACAGTTTAAAGAATTTGATATTGTAAAGACAATTCCTTTTGGTTGCTATTAGGATTTTTTTTATAAGACTTTATACATATGTAGGTATGTCATAAATATTGGACCCCAAATTCTGGAATATGTTTAGGGCTAATCTTTTTTTGACACACGATTTTTTTATTTTTATGATTATTTTATGAATATAAAAATCAAACTTACTCTATTGTTATAGGATTAGGGTTTACTTATAATTGGAATCTATGTAGGTGCTTTATTTTATTTTATTATATAATAAATATTATTAAGTATTATAAAGTAACCTAAGATCTTATAAGAAATAGGTACGTTGCTTTTCTGGGTAAAAAAATTAAGTAATTAATTATTATTTTAATTGCTTGATTTCTTAGTCCAGAAAGGCCCAAAGGGTGCCTGTGCGTTGGTCCAATAAGGGTTTTACTCCCTGGAAGACTTTTTTTCTACTAATTAACTGAAAATTTATAGTTAGTAGACACAGAATTGCAGGCATTTTTAACACGCTCATATTATTATATTGAAACAAATTTTACAGATTTTATCGCGGCTTATCAAGATTTTTACAAGCCCGACGTTTCGGATACTTTACAGCAACCATGGTCACGGGAGGACTGAGGACTGCGGTGTCATAGTACGTTCTAACGTTATGTTTTATTTTCTTTTCTTTTCATAACGACTCTTTATTATGTATTTAAATTTTCCTCCACCTCAGGTTGTCTGATAGAAATCGCTACCTTAGCGATGATGAGCGCCTTTTGCGTACCTACATTTTTTTTTGTAATTTCCACGATAGATGTATGTGTTCATAAGTACACAAAAAAGTATATTTTCTTTCTTTCTTTCTACTTGTATTAAAATTATTTTTAAATTTTTAAAGCGTGTTATTTTTTGTTTTTTACGCTTACTTTCTACCATAGATTAAAAATTGGTCTCCGCTGCGCTACGACTAGATACCGCGCCGTACTTGTAATTGCGGCAACAAATACCACGCCGAATTCGGCGTACTCGAGGCAGTCTCATTGCAATCGTTGTGTACAGTTGTGTAAGGTTGAGGTACTCTAGGTCCCTAGAGCACTTTTTTAACATAATAATATTTCAAAATAGTTCGATGGTGTTTCATCAAAAAAATAAAATTAATATATAAATGAGTAAAAACAGCGCCATCTATTACCAAAATATGAACTAAGGAGCAAGAACACTTACTAATTATTATGATAATGCTATTATAATATTATATCCTAAGTTTTTTCATGCTTAGTAAGTATTTTGTCCATTTTTTAATTTAAGTCACTTAGGTGTTAAATGTATAGTATTATAAGAAATGTTCTATTTTTACTGCGCCATCTATGGTGTGCTAATGAAATCGTCTAGAAAGGGTAAACATTAAAAAGTTTACAATAAAATCCGCAAGCCACATTATGGCGCTAAAAAAAGTAAATGGTAGTCTTTTTTCTACATTTATTATTCTTTTAATATTAACTTTATAATAAATGTAATGATTACAATTTAAGGATTTAAATTTTTTATCATGATCATCATCAGCGAAGACTTCATTCAGCAGTATTTTTATTACAATTTTTTTTATAGTATAGGAGGGCAAACGAGCAGTCTTCAAAAGACTTCGGTCACGGCAGGTTCGGCACAACCAGAGTTTATACAGATGCGTTGCCCTCCTTTTCCCTGTCCCCCCAATGGGTGACCGGAAACTCACAAACCTCGCGAACACGACAGCACAGCTGTCACTTGCCGCCGGTGTTATGTGAGCGAGAGGTACCACCCCGGTCGTGCCGGCCCAATTCAGCTGCTAAGCAGCATGGCACTACCTCTTAAACAATATACTACAAAGCTCAAAGGTAAAATATGTAATTAGACCTTCATATTTAGTTCATCAGGAGTTCTGACTTTTGGGGTTTGTAAAAAAAATGGTTCTTGAAGTAAGATGTTGTAATCTATACTAATATTATAAAGCTGAAGAGTTTGTTTGTTTGTTTGAACGCGCTAATCTCAGGAACTACTGGTCCGATTTGAAAAATTATTTCAGTGTTAGATAGCCCATTTATCGAGGAAGGCTATATATAACATCACGCTGTGACTTATAGGAGTTGAGTAACGCGGGCGAAGCTGCAGGAAACAGCTAGTAGTTTATATATTTCTGTTGTCCTTAATTCAATTCAGCTCTTACTTCGCTACAATCTATAGCCCTAAAGAGGATTCTCCAAGTGTTATAATGACTTACCTTTCTCAACTTAGCCAAATAGGCTATCGCGAATATTGTGATCCTCCATCGTCCTTCATGTCATTCTTATTTCTTACATCTGCTGTTCCTTGTTAAACGCATACGGGGCCCTCACTCACGTCCATGCAGTGTATCGAGGCTGGCCGTAGCTGGCGTGGACAGTCTGTCGGGTATTATAAGAAAGCGCACAGCATCCCTGGTTCACCGAGTGAGGCGCAGCACCAACAGTCTGGTGAAGACAGTGGCGGCCAGATTGGACGTGGACAGTGTTCTAATGCAGCACTGGACTCGTGTACATTTGGTCAAAGACACCAGACCATCCCATAATTTTAATTTAGATAATGTATTAACATAATTTTTTTAAGATTAAATTGTTACTAACAGTCTATGGGCATTTGTTATTCCCAAAATAAATGATTTTATTAGTATAATTAAACGAATTTGTTTAGATTCTAGTGTAAGATTGTACCTACCTATATTATTAATTATAAGTTGTATGTTTTTGTATTCGATTTTCATACTATTCAATAAAAAAA
This sequence comes from Helleia helle, assembly GCA_963853865.1. Taxonomy (NCBI): domain Eukaryota; kingdom Metazoa; phylum Arthropoda; class Insecta; order Lepidoptera; family Lycaenidae; genus Helleia; species Helleia helle. Next base: position 13,639,854 of record OY971426.1, on the reverse strand, counting down.
ACTATAACACTGCTAACTCAACATCCGTGCTCAACATCCAAACATTTTATCTATACATCTATACAGATAAATAAAATTGGAGTGTCTGTTTGTAATATTAAAATAACCGCTTTTTACATAATGCATATGGATGTATACACGGTACATATACCAAAATAGCATATTTTACTATTTTTTTTTCTGTCTGTCTGTTGTTCTGTTGTTTGTTCCGGCTAATCTCTGAAACGGCTGGGCCGATTTTGACGGGACTTTCACCGACTTATAGCTGATATTATAAGGAGTAACTTAGGCTATAAAATTAATCATCATCAATCCGCATACGGCTAAGTAAACGCGGGCGAAGCCGCGGGCAACAGCTAGTTTGTAAATAAAGAACTGTCCCATTTGATGTATATATTTATTATTTACACGTTTCGCCTAGGGCTTATAAATAAAGATAACCATTATGATTTGTGGATGAGTATTCTTAAATACGATAAAACATATTTAATATAAAAAATCTACAGTTTATTTAGAAACAATCGTTTAAAAACTGTTTTATATTTCCTTATCATTTACATGCCAAAGTCTTAGGGATCATAAGATACTACGTACATCAATTTTAAATTTAATCAAAATACACAAATGGCAGTGTTTTCAAGGAAATGTAACAATAAAAAATGTATTATAACTCAAGTCCTCGCTTGTAAATTCGTAAAACACCAAATCACCTGTAAACATGATAAATGTCAAGTGTAACTGCCACTGTTATCACTTATCGATATGCTTTCGGGGGGTAACCCTTCCGCAGAAATCAGACAGGAGTCGTCCTTCGGTACGGATCCGTGCCCACACCTCGGTCATGTCGCGGAGGCTTCTCCTCAGTTGGCAACGCCCTGGCTCCAGCACCGAAAGTCACCAGCTCCTCTTCACGGGATGGAGGCGGTTCCACCGCTGACGTGTCCAGGAACCTGCCACTCGCAACTGAGGCTTGGGACTGGAATATCGAAGCGCTTCTAAGACCACTCAGCGTGTTCGCACTTTGGGGGACTTCTTTGAACTCTTCGAAGTAATTGTCGCATGCTGTCGGCCTTGGTGCTGCGGGGAATCCATATAGAGTGGAGGATGATAGATCTTTTAGTGACGCAGAGCTGAGATTGATTCTGCGGTTTTTGTGGATCGAGCAGTGAGGCAAGTCATCCCCATCATATGCAAACCTTCGTCGTTCGTGAGGAGTAGCAGCCGAGGACCCAGCAGGTGGATATGTATCCCGTTTCATTATCCGTCGTTCCAGCAACGTAGAGTCACGTTCCCTAAATTCCGTGAACGCGTACTCTCTATCCCAAGCTCGGCAGTCGGACTTAGCTTTCTCGGATAGCTCCGTGATCCAGTCTTTTTGGTACCATTGGAGAAAGAGGAATATAGCGGAGGTGCCTGCTAGCTCTGCAGCGACGAATCCCCCGATGTAGAGGCCGAAGGAGTAGCCGTAACTGTAGGACATCCGAGGGGTGTCGAAGAAGGTCATATATCTTAGCTTGTGACCAACTTGTGACTTAAATACCGATATGTACATGACAATTCCAGTCAGCATGATGAGACCTGAAAATAACAACATTTTAATTGGCACGATGTAATTACAGGTTTTTGTGTAAGTTGGACAGGCAAATGACTAAACGACTTCATAGTAAGTGGACAGAATCATTTAAAAAAAACGAGCCAGGCAACCCATTTACGCATTTTCTATCCTGACATTGAAGATGGTAAGTACCAGTAATTACACCAACCAGAGAAATAAGAAGGAAAATGTTACAATTGCGGGCGTAGCTCATCGCAGTGGTAGGCTCTTTAAAATGAGGGGTCAGGTGGTTACAGATTCGAATCCCAGAAGAAAATATATTAGGACGGAGTCATGACCAGTATTTTTATTTTCTAGTAAAACTTCTTAGGCGATTGTACATAACTCAAGATTATTTTCTTCAAGATTATTTTCTGACGGAAGTAACGCTCAGTTTTTCTATATTCAAAATTGTGATGCATTGGTCGGATATTAGGTCATAATTAGGGTAGGGCGGGGCTAATAGTCCCAATTTTGTCTCTAAGACCCATAAGTCTCAAAATCAAGCACTTACTGTCAACAAAAAATGTTGTATGAAAGCTTACACAATTCATCTTAACACTCCAACAGTCAGAAGTGTGAATATTAATTTGATTTCCGAAAATTTTAGCAACAAAGGCAAAATGGAATTCTGTATTGGCCATAAATACCTAATTAGCTGGTCATTAGAACGTATGGACTTATGGACGTATGGACCCCGCTCACGGGGTAAAAAGTCCACGGTTTGGGGTAAGAAGTCCATACGTTCTAATGACCAGCTAATTAGGTATTTATGGCCAATTAATAGGGTAAATCAAAATGCATTATTTTAAAATCAATATTTAATAATATTTCTGTATATTAAAATATCAATATAATCAACATAATCTTAATATTTTATTATAATCGACATAAAATTCAAACTTAAAAATAATTAAATAAACGAAATGTTAATTATTTTGAGCTTTGCTTATAAACCGACACAAAATCAGTATTTTGTTGTAATGGCAGTAATTTAAAATTTTAATTTATCATGATAATTCTTTACCCGCCATTTTTTTCTCTTGCCAGTAATCGAGTACAGCAATTGATAATATAATAGCACAATCGTATGTTAATCAACGCACCTCTTTAGGCCCCAGTCCATGAAACATTTGAGCAAGCATAGGCAAGTAATCGCATAGACTTTTCTCTTGGTCCTTAGTAAAAAATTTCCGTGTAGGAAGGTATCCAAAACAGGTCATCAACAGATATCTGGGTCTTTCTTCAATCGTGCAATAAACCTCTTAAGAGAATTCCTGCAGATATAGTAATCTTTCGCAGCTTGACATAGTTTCTTATCACCCTTAATGCCCTCATCCGCAGTCAATTTCATATTATGTAGTGGTGTAGCTCCTGTATCTGTCCTTTTTTTTAATTTCGCACCCCGTAAAAGAAAAAAACACAATATTTATTAAACATATCACTGCAATTAAACATATGGGGTAAAAAGTCTTCTCGCGGGTACTTCTTGCCCCATACCTACGTTCAGTGATTTGCAAGGTTATAAAATAAAAACGGTTAACAACTAGAACATTTTATTACCATGCATTACTTACGAATATGATAAGACTGCAATATAAACTTACCTTAATCTTTTCTTTACAGTCAGTGTGGATCTATGAAAGAAACGAGAACAATTTTTTTTTTTACTTTTGGGCGCGAAAAAATTCCGATACCAATATTACTCGCTTATGCGCTCCGCGACGACTGCCGACTCGCGGCTTCGTCATCGCCCCTCATGCCGCTTCAGATTACGTAGACCATCTGTTTCTAGCGCGGTTAGATACTGTGATATCTATGTTGGGACTTCTTACCCGCCAGACTTCTAGCCCCGCCCTACCCTACTCCTACTTCTAGACTTATACGCAAACTTGATCATAATAAACTAGGATTATTCATTTCTATTTTTTCAAACGGATGAAGTGTGAAAAGCAAAGTAAATAAAAACTAAAAGGTTTTAAAAATGTGTTAAATTGCACATTCATAAAATTTTTATTTATTACTTTTGTAATAAATAAAATATTTATATATTTTCTGACGTTCTGTTCAGTGTTTTAGGCGTGACTAGAGGGTAGATTACGATTTTTATGATGTTATTTTTTTTAAGAACTTCAATCGCGCGTAAAATTACACGCACAAACTTTTTTTTCTTTTGTTTAGCCTTTACCATACACAAGTTTTCACAACAGTTTTAAAATATCAACTCATACTCACCAGATATAATAAAAAGTACGCCCGCTATGAATGTACACAGCCTCCTGCCTTTGACACAGTGACCGAGAACACAGCACAACGCCCCCAAAGCCTGCGTGACCACGGCCAGGAGGAGAGGTGCAGCTGACCTGGTCACCACATCTGAAAATTTTGTCACAATAAGTATTTGTTATATTATAACATTTTGTAGGGTTTCGTACTAGTCTGGTACTGTCTGTTAGCTTAACTCTTCTATAACATTGTGAAGTTAAGAAAAAGCTGACACTCGCTTGCTTTTCCGTCAAGACATCAAGAGATAAGTGGCGCTGAGGAGTCAGTAAAAATGTTAAAAGTCCAAATATTTTGTCGACACAATAATTACCTTATTATTTAGATTTCTATGTTCAACATTATTTATTGTGTTTTTTTATGTCATCAGGGGGCAAACCAACAGTCGGAGCCTCACGGCGTCGACACCCATACACATCCGCACAAAAAAAAACAACCATAGCCACGCAGATGCAACGCCCTTCTTCTTTTCCCTATACCCCTATGGGCCACCGGAAACTCACAAACCGCACGATACGCGACAGCTGTCACTTGACACCGGTGTTATGTGAGCGAGAGGTACAACCCCGGTCGTACCGGCCCAGTTTGGCTGCAATGCAGCATGGCACTACCTCTTACAATAAATACTAAAGAGATAAAAATATCAACAATGTTCTTATGAAACTGTGCAATAAAAACCAAATGAGCACATAAGAATTTTACGGCAGTTTTGTGGGGTGGGGTTATCGTGGTCATTTAAGCATGGCAATTTGGCTTCAGAGCTTAAAGTTGTAAAACTTTAATACTGAAATGTCTCATATTGTTAACCCTTAGTTTGAATTACAATTTCTTTGGTGTAAGATTTTAATAAATATTTTTTCATATGATGCACACATTTGGCATGCATAGCTTTTTTATAAAATAAACATTAGTAATTCCTACTATAATACCGTTCGCAAAATTACATAATTATAATCCATATAGAGTTCCATTTTGAAAATATTTTTCTATTTTTACTATAGGTATACTGCCAGAAGTTTTATCAAGAGCGATGGTGGTTAGTATATCATGGATCTAACTTTAGTTAGTAGAAGTCCATGATATACTAACCATATCATGTACTTCTACTAACTAACGTAAGATACAATCGAAATCCCTACTAATATTTTGTTTTTTATATAGTCAACACTAGGGACATATCGGGACGAAGCATTTGTCTAATCTAAATACAACTATACTACTACTATGATACTAACATGCAGTATCACTACAAACAATAATCACAAGCTTAGCAAATATGAATCTCACATGGTATTGCGTTAGTGGAGTCACTGGGGTCCGGCGTGTACTGCGACAGGGGGAAGTACGGTATGTCCCAGCATCGGAATTCTGTGCTGCCGGCTGGAAATTAAAAGGTCATCGATATCACTTCTATATGGGTTATATCTATATAGATAAATAAAATTGGAGTCTGTTTGTAATATTAAAATAACCGCTTTTTATTGAATGCAAAAGTATGTATACACGGTGCATATACCAAAATAGTCTTTTTTAGAATTTTCGTATGTCTGCCTGTCTGTCTGTTTGTTCCGGCTAATCTCTGAAACGGCTGAGCCGATTTCGATGGGACTTTCACTGGCAGATAGCTGATGTTATAAGGAGTAACTTAGGCTATATAATAAAATAATCATCGTAAATCCGCTTACGGCTGTATATTATCTAAGTTAATGCGGGTGAAGCTGCGGGCAATAGCTAGTATAATATAGAAAAATTACGAATTTTATCGCGGTGTAATGAGGTTTTTCAAGCTCAACGTTTCGTATACTTTACAGCAACCGTGGTCACGGGAGGGCATTAGAAAACAAATACATAAAATACACACAAATATATTATGATCTATATAGATGTTTTCAAATGTTTACGTAAATTTCACTCAATAATGAAACAACTTTGATGTCGCGTCCTAGCCGTAAACACACCGACACCATACACATGCTTTTTTTCCATATTGTGTTCTTATTTTTTTGTGTACGTGATCAGCACGTCTGAGGTTACGTTTGTAAATGACTATATTTTTTTGTAAATATTATTTCTGATTGTATTTCTCCATGGATTATTTTGTAGATTAGTAGGCATGTGCTGTAGTTGTAAATTTGCGAGATTTTAAATAAATTTGTTTCTTTGTAGAGTATCCGTGTCCCTCGACACGGATACTCTACAAAGAAACACATTTTATATTGTTAACAATTTAATATTATAATCATAATTAAACAAATTCTTAACTAATTTGTTTTTCGCCGTTTGAATTGCCTTAATATTACTTTCGCACGCTGCCTCCCAAATTTCAACAAGATAGCTAAGTTGTGGTTTAATAAGAGAGTGGTAAATAGTATATCTAATATTATGTGGAAGACAGCCAGCCAAATCACGTATATATCCCATCAATGACAATAATTTTAAATTTACACAAGCAAGATGTGGTTTCCACGTTAATCTGTTATCTAAAGTCAGTCCTAAATATTATTTGAAAAGATTAGTTCCACTCAGTTTGTTTCGCCGGTTCTTCTCAGTGGGCTAGCCTTGAAACCGGTGGTAGATTCAATTGACATTCAAAAAGATACTGTATTGGTACTATTATTTGAATAAAAAAAAATGATTTTGATTTTGACTTTTTTTGATACGTCTGAAGCTAATAAAAACGTAGGTATTAACAAAAATGAAATGTATAATATACACTATATTATTTACTAGTAATTTACACATTTCATGATGTTTTTTCGTTCACTGGATGTGCCACATTATCATATTACGTCATTTTTCATTACCTTCTTCCATTGAGCATAATATAACCGGATAGAGTAGCAATGTGAGCCATAAAACTCTATCTGTAGCCACGAAACTGGTCAGTGATTTATCACTGACGTATTAGCGATTCAACCAACCAGTGATCCGTATGTACGTCCCATCGGCCAATCATCAAAGTTAGCCAATTAGAGCGCAGAACCGGCGCAGCGGCACGGAATTTGTTTTTATACAAAACACATAAAATTACCACTCTATTCCGCTCGATACCTTCTCATTATTTCATTACAATAATATATTATTATATTATTATTATTATTTATCGAAAGAGGCCTATGTTTAGCACTAGGCGGATAAAAGCTGATGATGATGATATCATCATCATATATTTATTGTTTTCTAATGTTCACACTTATTTCGCTATCTATTATGAAAAAAAATGTATTAAATCAATCATTATTTCATGGCAACACATCTAATATACGCAATTACTCATCCGAAAGAAAGATATCTATTTCAGAATCGCTCAATATACAGAGTTATCGTGATAGTATCATGGTGAACTTCAAAGCTCTGTGATTGGGTTATCATGGCGGAATATACTAGGATATTATTAATCTCTGTGATATCGTTTATATAATACTAATAAATAAATACATGAATAACGCTGTAAAAGTAGGTACAGGAGATAATATTATGTAATAATTAATTGGTCCATCTCGAATCGGTAGCACAATATCTTATTAGCTCTGAATAGATATTTTAGATAACCATGACTTGTGAGATTTGCTAAGCTTTTTTTGATGAGGAAGGTAAGGCTCCTTGACCTATGTGCAACTCGCATTTGGAAATGCACTACCCTAATATACCACCTGCGAGCGCCTTCAGCCGCTTTTTCAGGGTCACAGATCTCCAGGCAACAGGATCACCTCAGCGTCAGGTTGGCCCCGGCGAAGGCCTCGTAAGGGCGGACTGCCCGGCCGTTACTACTAAGCAGTCCCCACGACGTCATGCCATACAGGCTGCCGCACCATGTCCTCCCCCCATCTCCGCATTAGCGCCTCTTGCCCTAGTCGGTGAACCCGCAGGATCCCGTCCAGCGTAAGGCTCTCGCCATGTGACCTCCTATCCGAGACATAGGAGTGCGTCTCGGCGAGATCCTCCGCCACGAGTTTCCAGGGGAGTCGCCAGCCAGGGCCGGTTTCTGCCGTCCACGATACCGTACGGTACCTCCAAATGTGATTTGCTAAGCTATCGGGACAGTGAGCTGTTAGATCTGCTAAGATTTGATAATTCGATCGATAAGAATTAGATCCTATTATCGAATTCTATTGCTTAATTTGCTAAGCAAATATTTTTTTAGATAATACTGTCATGGGTATAATTTACTGAGCTCTGCGATAGCTTCGTGTGATCAGCTTAGTTGCTGCTAAGTGATACAAGTTAGCATTTACCAGTCTAGTAAACCTCCCCACCAAGGTTCAAGCCTTGTCGTGGCGGTGGGGCTTAGTAGCCTAGGGTGAGCCCAGCACCTTGGGTGAGGCTAATTGCTCTTTGTACCCCTCTTTTAAGAAGAAGGGACAAAAGAGCAGGGGGCGAGGATGGGAACCCATTGTACTGACCCGACGATGGGAGGGGTTGTTCTGTGGTGAGGGACAGTCCCTCTGTGGAGCTGGCGTCGGTCCCTTGTGGGACTGACTATCCGTCGAGGTACCCTGTTAGTTTAACAGATCCAGGGCACCTCATCAAAGGCGGCACTGGTGGCACTCGCCGGGTTTTAGTGGGTAGAGCTGCGTCCAATTACCATCTTTCGGGCGCAGCGAGTCCCACATACCCGCCTGGGGAGACCCACTACTCAGGCGGGATGCTTCAGAGCATTTCCCGGCGTTAAAGGAAAAAAAAGTCTAGTAAATCTATACAAAAGAGGTTTTTGCATAGATTAAATTAAAAAAAAAATTGACAGTCATAGGGACTGCCTATAGAAGTGAAAACCAGTGTTTTTTTGAAGTAAAAATTTCACTTCAAAAAAACATTAATTTAAGAACTCGAAGAATAAATACATCGTTTTACTGAAATAATTCACCGTTTCTCAGTATCAAAAATGTCTACATTTTAATGTACATCCAGCTCTGGTAACGAGATTACGCTTGTTAAATGTATATTATGTTGGTAAAATATTTTCTTTCATATGTCAAAACTTTTTCGTTTCGACAAATTAAATTGGTGCCGTTACATTACTTTTGATGTTACTGATATACAGGGTGGTTTTTGACGAATTGGAATTTTAAGACGCTTGTTAATTAAATAATAATAATATCTATGGACGCTTTCACACCACGTCAAACTGGTCCCGTGGTAAGTTCTCGCAGAACTTGTGTTACGGGTGCCAGACAACGGAAATAAGTATATTTAATACTTTTATACTATACATATATTTAAGATTTTTACTATATAATACACATCCATGACCCAGGAACACAGAAAATATTTTTAGTTCCCTGGTGGGATTCGAACCCGCAACCTCCGGCTTGAGCGCCAACGCGCTTACCACTGAGCTACAGAGGTCGTCAAATTTATATATATATATATATATATATATATATATATATATATATATATATATATATAAAACAGCTTGTCACTGATTTCGATAAAATTTTACAGAACTACGTAATGTATAACTCCACGTACGTACAATCATTGGCTAATATTTGTATTTAAATAGAGGTATGTGAATTTATAAATCAAAATCCTACAATATTAAAAAATTAAAACTTTTTCGAATATCGAAAACATTAGTGCCGCTAAGTTTATCAGTGAGCTCGCATTGGAAAAGTAAATTTGCCACAATTAAATTGACGTTTAATGAGTTACTTTTTTTGAAATATGTTTAAATTTTAATCAAATTTAAGCCTCATCAAGAGCGTATTTAGCAAGAAGTTGCTGAAAATACCCTATCATGAACAAGACATCAAAATGTAATACCACAATACACATTTCACAAAAGAACTTTTATGCATCTTGAAGCATTTAATAAACTAGCAAACGAACTGACAGTATCATAAATGCAATGGGAACGGGCCGTGTGGTCTAGAGGACAATGTGGACGGAAACGGCGACGCATACCGGAACCTTCCTCCGCCATTATGTTAGCGCGCCATTCTTGTTCTCTTGTTCGATATTTGAAAATTTGCATTTAGAACGCTTTTTTATACAAATGTTTTTATTGTAACGTGTTGCCAGTTTAAATTCATGTGAATTGTGAAGAATTAATTTTGTTTTCACGAATATGTTAGGGTAATATTTACCAAAGTTTACTTGCATCGATTTAATTAATCATAAACTATAATGAAACAATTTTTACTTATTTATTTTATCGCGGTTTATTAAGGCTTCCCTCCCATGACTATGGTTGCTGTATCCGAAACCTGGGACATGTAAAAATCTCAATAAACCGCGATAAAATCCTTAAAGAATTGTTTCATTATAATGAGAGAAATTCTTGTAAGCATTAATGTAAGCGTCAATAAGGTGGACATGTGGATGCTTAAACCCTTAGAAATTATAATTTATTTGAAATTGTTCAAAAGAATCTATGTAAAATCTGGATGAAAGAGTTTCTAAGTATTTAGAAAGGTTTCATCATCATCATCAGCCTTTAACCGTCGACTCCTGAAATAGGTCTCGTTCAATGAACGCCAGGACGACCGATCACTTGGCACTCGCATCACAGGTACATTATGCCCTATTTATTTTATAATTCATGCAATTTTCTTATGACTTATTTTTATCCGTCACCGAGTAACAAACATACCGACAAACTAAAAGAACATAAGGTTTCAAATTATCATCGTTTTCACTATTTAAAATATTTACAATGATTTTCACCTTCATTTTGCAAAGCTCAATATTTCGCCATTATTTACGAATGCCACGGTCACGAGATTGAAGAATACGATAAAACTCCTGTTTTTAATAGTTTTAAACTTTTATAATCATTAGATTCAAATGATAAATTCAGATAAATCTATATAAATAAAAAGACTTACGATCCGTATGACATATCCTCCAAAGACCAGACACGGTGTGTTTAGCCAGCAACTCGTGTTTTCCGGTTCCATTGAACGCCGGATTCAGCATGTTCTCTTGCGTGTGTAGCCAGTTGTTCGTTGTGACTGCGATGATGACCGCGGCCACCGCGGTGCCAGCTGATAGCGGGGTGAGGAGCCAGAGACACGCCACTGATGAGTCGATCTGCGCCACTAGCGTCGGTGATGGAGGAGTAGGTCTGGATTGAGATTTTTCAAGATTAGAAACAGTGAAACGTTATTCCAACTTTCTAGAAAAACAGATTTGAATGCCGCGACAGCAAACGGCGTGATTCTGTCAATTATTTATATTATCCCATCTTTTGTCATAGCATTATATTAATTATGAATTTTAATATCAATAAAATTTTAAAGATGATTCACATTTACTGGACGTCAACGTCCAACTTTTTTATATAGACGTGCCACCTGAGGGTAAGTGGTCCACGTCACCCATGAACATAACCTAGCACGACTGGCGGGGAACAGGCCATCATGGCGTTCATTGCAAGAATAATGAGCGAAGATAAATCTTTATACCAAATTTAAAGTGTAATTCGCACAGCTTATAATATGAAGGCTTCTTGCGTTGGGGGTACAAATAAAACGTTATAGTAGTACTTTTAACACTCTAAGGTAAAAAATTTAACCTGTTACCTGGGCGGGCGGCGGCTGGCGATGGCGCCACTGAGCGTGGGGGCGGGCTGCGCGCGCGCACGAGGTAGCGAGGCGTGCACGCATTGCGCGCCGCCGCCCCACATGCCTCGCCGGTGATTTACTGCAAACACAAACAAAACACATCAAACAACTGATTTATTATAATATTATTATATTGTTTCCTAATGTTTGCACGAATTTCACTCATTATAATGAAACAATTTTTACGGATTTTATCGCGGTTTATTAAGATTTTTACAAGCCCGACGTTTCGGATACTTTACAGCAACCATGGTCACGGGAGGACTGAGGTGACAGATGTCCTAACGTTACAAAGTTATTCGAACTACCCTATGATACATCATTATTTTGATAAGTCCTCTCTACGCAGAAAGTGCTAACTGTATCTTTAATCTGTGGCATATTATGCTTGGATTTTGATTTGAATATTAATAATGGGATCCCAAGCAGCTGGTAAGAGCCAGCCATCTTCTCTATTGAAATTTGGATGTTTTTTAAATTTCAATAGCCTCGCGGATCATCCTTGGTTGGAATCGGTGTTCTTTTGCGAGTATCTGTGGTCTATCAAATCTAATATAATGGCGAGCTTTGTCTAGACTATGTTCACAGATTGCAGACTTAGTGTAGCGACGGTGTTTTAAGTCAGCTATATGTTCTTTAACGCGAGTTTTAATTGATCTTTTGGTTTGGCCTATATAAGAGAGGCCACAATCACAATCAAGCTTGTATACTCCTGCATCTTGTAAGGGTATATGACACTTGACAGATGGTAAGAATTGACCTATCTTTTTAGGCGGCTTGAAATAAGTTTTTATAGAAGCTCGCTTTAGGATGAAGCCAATCTTGTCAGTGACGCCTTTCATAAACGGTAGCACAGCAGGAACTAGCTCGACGGTGGCTGGTTTCACACGTTCACTGTGACGGAGACGCGGTACCCGAAGCTTGTTGTCACGCAGTACTTGCTTGACATGTTGAAGTTCGGTCTCCAGGTGCTGCTCATCACAGATCCCTTCTGCTCTCTGTAACAAAGATTTACCCACGGTAGCTAACTGTGTTGGATGATGGTGTGATTCGCCGTTTAAATACCTATCCGTATGGGTATGTTTCCTATACACTGTGTGGCTTAAGGTGTTATTGGGATTACGGATAACTAATACATCTAAGAAAGCTAAAGAATTAATTGCCTCTAATTCCATTGTGAATTGAATTTTAGTATTGATGGAATTGAGATGGTTTAAGAATATGGTTACTTTATCAGATGGCAATATTGTGAAAGTATCATCTACATACCGCTTGTAGAACCTGGGTGTTATTGGTGAGGTATGCAGAGCAGTCTCCTCGAAGTCCTCCATGAATATGTCGGCAACAACGGGGGATACTGGTGAGCCCATCGCTACGCCATCTACTTGCTGGTAGAACTGGTTATTCCACAACATGTAGCCAGATGTAAGGCAATGTTAGAAGTTCAGCATATTCTATTGGCATGTCATTCTCTCTTAGCTTTCTTGATACAATATTAATGCAATCTTCCAACGGTAAGCATGTAAAGAGTGATTGCACATCAAAACTAACCATAGTTTCACTGTCGCTGAGATGTAGGTGTTTGATCTCATTAACAAAGTGGTATGAATCCCGTGTATGTGCTCTGGTTTGTCCACGCAGCGGCGAAAGTACATGGGCAACATGTTTAGCCAGTCTGTAGGTTGGTGAGTCGATCTGGCTTACAATTGGACGTAGTGGAGCATTAGCCTTGTGTATTTTTGGCAGCCCATACAGTTTAGGTGGCTTTGGACAAGTCGGAATTAAAGATTTGACGTCTAGATTCTATAAATTGGAGTGCTTCTTAATAAGGTCACTGGTGATTTTCAAGACCTTGTTAGTTGGGTCGGCTTTGATATCTGTGTAAGTGCTTCCATCCAATAATAGTTGTTGAATTTTATCATTGTAATCTGACGTGTCCATCACAACCGTTGCATTACCTTTATCCGCACGAAGAACCGTTAATTCTCGTCTGTTGCGTAGGTTTATTAACGCTTTGTATTGTTCGCGGGGAAGATTTAGTTTCGTGACCATGGTTGTTGTAAAGTATCCGAAACGTCGGGCTTGTAAAAATCTTAATAAACCGCGATAAAATCCGTAAAAATTGTTTCATAATAATAATATTATTATCTTAGAAAATCGAAAAATAAAAGTACAATAATAAATTACAATAGTAATAATAAAAAATCTTTACGGGGTTTTTCACCGGGAAATTATGGATGGTTTTTCTCAGTTTTTCTCAATCAGTGAATCGAGAAGAGCAAGGTTAAATTATTAACCAGATGGGAAGACGATCTCCGTGCGGTGGCCGGTCCGTTTTGGATGCGAGTGGCGAAGAATCGGATTGACGGAGGCCTATGTTCAGCAGTAGACGGGTAGAGGCTGATGATAATAATGAGTCTCCAAAACTATTGGACCTATTTAAAAAAATATTTCACCAATAGAAAACTACATAATCAGCTAGTAACATCCTTTTTTTTCTTTTACGCCGGGAAATGCTCTGAGGCATCCCGTCTGGGGAGTGGGTCTCCCCAGGCGGGTATGTGGGACTCGCTGCGCCCGAAAGATGGTTAGTGGACGCAGCTCTACCCACTAAAACCCGGCGAGTGCCACCAGTGCCGCCTTGGTGAGGTGCCCCGGATCTGTTAAGCTAACAGGGCACCTCGACGGCTAGTCAGTCCCGCAAGGGACCGACGCCACCTCCATAGAGGAGTTGACCCGCACCACAGAACAACCTCTCCCAACATCAGGACAGTACAATGGGGTGAGGCTCCCATCCTCGCCCCTTGCCCCCTCGGCTCAATTAGCTTCGCCCAAGGTGCTGGGCTCACCCTAGGCTACTAAGCCCCAACGCCACGTCAAGTCCTGAACTATGGTGGGGAGCTAGTAACATCCTACTAATATTATAAATGTGAAAGTAAGTTTGTTTGTTACGCTTTCACGCGAAAACTACTTAACCGATCATCATAAAACTTTGTACACATATTATTGGAGGTATATGAAGTAACATAGGACACTTTTTATGAAAAAAAAAACTGAAATCTTATCCTATGCAGACGAAGTCGCAGGCACCAGCTAGTAGTATAACTTATTTAACTGTGTGAAACCGGGACGGACCGCTTGTATTTTATACTCATTTGACCTATAAACCCTAAATATAAAATTATTTATATTAACTCTAATTACTCGTTAAATAAAATAAGTCTTACAATACTTTTTACACGCTTTTTATTAGCTTCACCTGTATGTTTGTATGTTTGTTTGTAACCGACTTCTTTGGGCGCTATTTTGACCCACTTCTAACGACCAGATTTCGTTCAAACTTTGTCGATTTATCGAGGACCGATGACAATACAATAATTTGATAAAATTATTCAAATATCCTGATCAAGATAATCAGGATAGCACATGCTAGGAAGGCATAAGGCGCGCAAGTTACCTACATCACTTGTGTTGTTTTTAGTCTCTCACTCATTTCTAAAGTGATTGTTAATAGTTGAGTACTTTAAATTAATAAAATCTTTAATTAAAAAAATCGACACTAAAAAGTAAAAAATAAATTATAGTTTAAAAAAAAACTAAAAAACACGCTTTAATAGCTAACCGAACTATAAATTTGAAAATAATTTTTAATAGAAGAATTAAATGGGTTAACATAATAAATAAATGATATTACTTATTGTAAAAAAGCGTGGTGCTTGTAACTAAGTTTTTATACTAACTTCACTTTTAAAAAATAGATACCGATGAAATATTTTTAACAATGAATATCGAGCACCTCGCGCTTTTTTACAATAAGTAATATCATTTATTTATTATGTTAACCCATTTAATTCTTCTATTAAAAATTATTTTCAAATTTATAGTTCGGTTAGCTATTAAAGCGTGTTTTTTAGTTTTTTTTTAAACTATAATTTATTATAGTAAAACCTAAATTCCGTACCGTTATTTCAATTATCTTTTATACTTGCTCAATCTAACATTTCACTGCTTACGTCGTTTTTTTATTATATGTTTTAGATCCCAGTAATATTACTTGGTATCCTGTTCTTTATTGTTATTATAACATAAAAAATGTATGTCCAATTAATTTCCCATTAGACACAATATTAAAGCGCCAACTGTGATGGGTACATTTATCACAGTTAGCGCTATAATATTGTGTCTAATGTTTGGTGTTGGGTTCGATTCAGATTTAAATATTTTTAATGATACATATTATATTCTATACAGATAAATAATATAATAAAAATCTTAAACAGGGCACCTCGATGGCTAGTCAGTCCTTCAAGGGACCGACGCCACTTCCACATAGGGGCTGTCCCGCACCACAGAACAACCCCTCCCAACGTCGGGACATTACAATGGGGTGAGTTTCCCATCCGCGCCCCTTGTTCCCCTGCTTTTTTGTCCCTTCTTATAAGAGGGGTACAAAAAGCAGCTCGATCAGTTCAATTTGCTTCGCCCAAGGTGCTGGGCACACCCTAGGCTATAACCATGGTGGGGATGGTCACTATAAGATGTTGTTACGTTAGCTAATTACGTATTAACTCAAAAGAGAAGGTCCCGTATGGACTGAATAAATTAACCGACATTCATGGATCTCACAACTTTTCACTGTAGAAGAATTGAGTGGCGAGACTTGGTTTTTCTTGCAAGTTATGTTTTTGATGGCATATAGGTATGACACTATAAAGCCAAGGATACACTAGGGGACAAATGTCCCGCACCATGGTTCAGGCCTTGTCGTGGCGGTGGGGCTCAGTAACCTAGGGTGAGCCGCTGCACCTTGGGCGAAGCTAATTGGACCGAGGGGGCTCTTTGTACCCCTCTTATAAGAATAGGGGACAGAAGATCAGGGGGCAAGGGGTGAGGATGGGAACCTCACCCCATTGTACTGTCCCGATGTTGGGAGGGGTTGTTCTGTGGTGCGGGACAACCCCTCTGTGGAGGTGGCGTCGGTCCCTTGCGGGACTGACTAGCCGTCGAGGTGTCCTGTATGTTTTCTAGATCCGGGGCACCTCACCAACGGCGGCATTGGTGGCACTCGCCGGGTTTTAGTGGGTAGAGCTGCGTCCATTTACCAGCTGTCGGGCGCAGTGAGTCCCACATACCCGCGTGGGGAGACCTCCTCCCCTGCGGGAAACCTCAGAGCATTTCCCAGCGTTAAAGAAAAAAAAAATGCCACATCGCGCGACTTGTCTGTAGCGACGTCAAGCAAAGTCTACTTCATCCAACGTCGCTGGCGACACATATCGGCTTAAACATCAAACATAATGGTCCAGGTTCCACGGTCCATTTTTGCACTTGATTACTATCAAACTAATTTTCCGTGAGTAGCTTCATTTTGATGAGGTGCCCAACAATTTCCTGTGTGAAAACACTCGATTGTGGTAGCTAACAGAGGTAGCAAGGATAAAATAGAATAGAATAGAATGACCTCGTTATCGATTGGAAGGAGGGGACTCTTTGATCAATCCATACATTTTGTAGGACTAATATTTTTTCGAATATTTTATAATTTAATTATCATCAGATTTAACAAAAAAAAACCCAGTTAGTAATAAATTTTTGAGAATCATCAAATGTATATATTTTATCCTTGCTACCTCTGTTAGCTACCACGATCGAGAATTATCTCACAGGAAATTATTGGGCATCTCATGAAAATGAAGCTGCTCGCGGAAAATTAGCTTGATAGTAATCAAGTGCACAAATGGACCCTGGAATCTAGACCATAATCTATTTGCGTGTATTTACCAGGTAGATATATATAGATATCTATATTAGATGATTCTTATGTTTTATTCAATATGATCTATAAACAAATATACCTACCATCACTAAGTAAAAAGGGCTAGAAAAAACAAAAATATTTTTCAAACCAGATGAGTTTTAACGATTAATAAGTTCAGACAAAATGTTCAACTATTATTATAGATAAATATAAAACAATACAAAAGCCATCACATCGGGCCATTTATTTCCGTATTAAAGCAATATTGTGTATATAAATTATACACAATACATTTAACAAGAACCAAGATCAAATCACCGGGTGGTCATAAATTTCGAGTTTCTCCGGTCCCGAGGTCCCCGGGGATACAATCGTAGAACAGAGGCGATTTTCGTGTTAGTAGTGTAATGTGTACGGGAGATCCAGATCGTGTAATTAGGAGTTTATGTGTATTGAATATAAAGTGATTGAGGAGCGGTCTTTCTTAAGGCCTTGCATGTCAGTTTAGGATACTATGCTTTACATTATGTTTTATATAACTCCGAGTAACACTATATCTCCACCAGTAGCCTAGGGTGAGACCAGCACCTTGGGCGAAGCTAATTGAACCGAGGGGGCTATTTGTACCCCTCTTATAAGATAGGGGACAAAAGAGCAGGGGGCAAGGGGCTAGGACGAGAACCTCATCCCATTGTACGGTCCCGACGTTGGGAGGGGTTTTTCTGAGGTGAGGTGCCCTCTTTGCTCATTAGATTCGGGGCACCTCGCCAAAGGCAGCATTGGTGGCACTCGCCGGGTTTTAGTGGGTAGAGCTGCGTCCACCTTACCACCTTTCGGGCGCATCGAGCCCGAGCCCCACATACGTAACACTCTCGACATAAGAAATAGCGCTTTAAAGCGCAAAAAATTAAATACATTAGGCAGCGATTGACAATGACGTAATGGTCAAGCGATATTTCACGTCCATGTGCTCATGTCGGCAGTTGGAATTCGGGATGGGGACCTGGACCCATTATATATTACCGGTGGGAGGGAAGCGCTGTGCCGCGCTCCCGGCTGCATGGGTACCACCATCTTGCTTATTTCTCCCGTGAAACAGCTTTGCTGTGTTTCGGAGAGAAGGGCAAGACAGGCAGTGTAATTACTGGCACCGAGACTTCACATCTTATGTCTCAGGATAGGCAACACATAAATGAGTTGCCTGGGCTCGTTCCAGGTATACTAGTTTATGTTCATGGGCGACGTCGACCACTTAACATCAGGTGGTACGTTTGCCAGTTTGCCTATCCAACTAACATAACATAAAAAAATAAAAATAAAAATGACACGACGTCAGGATTTTGTAGCGGCAGTCCTCCCTTACGAGTAGTCTGGCCTTCGCCGGGGCCGGCCTGTCGCTGAGGTGTTGCCTGTTGTCTGCAGATCCGGGACCATCAAAAAGCGGCTGTTAGCGCTTGCAGTGGTGGTCAAGCGATATTTATCACAATCAATGATCATTTTAAGGTGTTTCTAACCCTTGAAGTAATCATTAGTCATGATTGTTGTAAGTAATGTCATCAGGATGTTGCTATTATTATATAAATCATTTCATATTTTTGTGTGAGGATGTAGGACCATCTTTGACTTCTCGCAGTTATTAAGGCTATGAAAATAAACATCAGACCTCATAGGTATTAACACCGAGGATGATGCGGGCAAAGCTGCGAGAAAAATCTATTTAGTATGCAATATGAGGCATGCTGTTAAATCTAAACTAATATTATAAAGCTGAAGAGTTTGTTTGTTTGTTTGAACGCGCTAATCTCAGGAACTACTGGTCCGATTTGAAAAGTTATTTCAGTGTTAGACAGCCCATTTATCGAGGAAGGCTATATGCTATATAATATCACGCTGTGACTAATATGAGTTACAGCTAGTAAATAATAAATAAAACAAAAAACAGCAGTACGTAACGTTAAATTTCAATCAACGTAGCTTTCGACGTATTTATTTCAACTTATTTCTAAAAACAGCTTAAAACTAATTTTTGACTGTAAATATGTACTTCACACAATTTGTTTAAATTTTGTTTAAACAACAAAGTTTTTAACAAAATATTTTGAAACGATTAACATTCAGCAATAAAACACGAAACTATTTTACAAGCTTTTATTGAATTTTAAACTGAATAAAAATATTTATTTTATCAGGGATATTATTCAAAAGTTATATTGCAAAACGATTTCACGGAATTGATGTTTTATTAAAATAACGCTTGAACCAAAATATACACTTGAACATTATAGGTTATAAGATATTTGGCAGTATTAGTACCATTTTTTTACTTTTACGCCGGGAAATGCTCCGAGGCATCCCCGGGGGAGTGAGCCTCCCCAGGTGGGTATGTGAGACTCGCTGCGCCCGAAAGCTGGTAAGGCAGACGCAGCTCTTCCCACTAAAACCTGGAGAGTTTCACTAATGCCGCCTTTGGTGAGGTGCCCCGGATCTGTTGAGCAAACAGGGCACCTCGACGGTCAGTCAGTTAGCTTCGCCCATGGTGCTGGGTTCACCTTAAGCCCCACCGCCACGACAAAGTTTGAACCTTGTGGGGGCAGTATTAGTACCAGTCTTATAATATAATGTTTAAGTTTCTTCAAACCCATTGGCAGGATAAAATATTTTATTCGGACAAGCTATAGACAATCTATGTGCTATTGCATGCCAATCTGTTCAGCTGTTGTATGATTGGCAAACAAACAAACATCCTAACCTTTTTTTTTCGCAGGAAAAGGCTTTCTACGCATGTAGCCAGGATCTCGGGTAGATCCTGACCCTATGTGGGACTGGCACCTGGGAGTGCCCTACCCGTAAACTAAAACCACTACGAGCGCCTTCAGTCGCGTTTGGAGGGTCCCAGATAGGCGAACAAACATCCTAACCAACATTTCTATTCACATTTTTTTTATTCTTCTTAGTTGACTGCAAAAACCGTAATATCGCTTACTTAACGTCAAGATGTTTTTCATTTATTCACTAAACGTTTAAGGCAAAAAAACAGTTTGGAAGCCAAGCCTATCTAACATTTTATCAGACTACTTTAAGATATGATCGCGTTGGGGTGGAAACCACATAATCACATTGTGTGTTTGTGTTTTATAAAAGATATTTGATGTAAACACCTTTTGAATACCACCGTGAATGCCGTTACGGTAAATGGTATGACAGCGTGATAGCCCCACTTCACCGCCGCTCTCTGCTCCTTTGAGTGTGCGCGCACGTATACTAAACACTTTTTTATTTTATTCAATTTTCTATTATTTTTTAAATGACTTCAAAAAAGAAGGATGGTCTATGTTTGTGTGTATATTTTTTATGTATGTTCACCGATTTCTCTGTCAGTTGTAGACCGCTTTTCAAAATTCTATTTTTATTAGAAAGAGTCTACTTTCGAGTTGGTATCATGATAAGGAAACCAAATATCTATATATCTGATTATAGTTCCCAGAGAAATCGAGGGGAACTTTCAAAAATCATAGGAGCGATTATATATTATACTTAATATTTTTTTCATTAAGTATATAATATAATAATAATATCGATGGACGCTTTCGCACTACGTCAATTTGGTCCCGTAGTAAGTTCTCGTAGAACTTGTGTTACTTATAATATAATTAATTGTTAATAATGTTTTCTAATATTTACGCAAATTTAACTCATTATAATATAACAATTTTTACAGATTTTATCGTAAGTTTTACGATACTTAAGTATTTTAAAGCACTACAATTTAATGAAGGTCTGGAGTCGTTCTGATGCTGGAGCTGAAAGACAGTCGAGGGAAGTCCTTATCGTTAAGTTAAGGATCGTAATCGGAATCTACTTAACTAGATTAAAACAATAATCAATAATTGTCTGATATCATAAAAGTATGTAAGGGGCGGTCCTAGTTGGTTAGTGGGATCAGTCGTCTTGGCGTCTTATAGGAGACTTATTATAACCAGAAGTGGACGGAAATGATGATGAAGATGATGTATCAGCGATAAATCCAAAAACCATATTATGTAGTTAAACATGATATAAAGAACATCTTTGCTTAACTTACATTTCCTTAACTACACGATAAAGAACTTAGTAAGTTCACTTACCTTAATCACACGTAAATTGTTAGTCTATGTGGGAGGTTCTGGGAGGTTCTGGGTGGTACCGGGAGGAACCGGGAGATAAACTGAGGATTAGGAGGTAATTAATATGTAAACGATTATAAATGTTCATATATCAAGGGTGAGTTTAAGTAAGTTGCAAACAAAAATATCGCACTTATAGGGCATTTGGAGAATAGTGTATTTATTTTAGAAGTATTTTTTATAAGTCATAGTAAGTATTCAGCGCTGGTGAACGAATTTAACTCGGAATAGTACAGGCTCATTCATGTGTTGCCAATCTTGAAATGTAAGATGCTAAGTCTCGGTGCTAGTAATTGCACTAAATTTCCTGCCCTGCTTTTAAAAACAGCAAAACTGTTTTCCGATAAAAAACATGATAGTATGCGTACGCATGTAGATACTATCATGTTTTTTATCGGTGGTATGTAGTAGGTATCTACTATTTTATTTACTTACTTATCTAATTTATTATTCTTTTGATTTAACTTTACGTTTAATCGCTATTTAATCTCGAATATTTCAATTTTATTTGACTAGTAAATAAATGTTTTTACTTCGTCGGTAACAAACTTATGTTTTGCCTTTATCAATACATTTGATTCGTATATCTAAGTTTCTTTTTAAAAGTCCACTTCAGTACATGGGGTTTAAGCAACACTAAAAAGCTCGTTCATCCAAGTACGTCAAATAAATGTCATTATAAATGTTGGTATTAAAGTAATAACTCATTTCGGATGCACCTTCAGAAAAACGAGAACGAGAAATCTATAGAACTGTTATCACATCTTTATGACTGTTATGTGTTATAAATACATCTTTATATCAATCTTTTGGTATATATAAATACGTGTCACGTTGTTTGTCCGTGACGAACTCCTCAACTACTGGTCCGATCTTGACCAAATTTTGCACATAGTGTATAATCGTACTTTTTATTCATAAATAATAATTTTACTGTATTGAATAGTTTACTACAAAATATTTTAACGTATATCTTAGCCACAACAACGCGTGGCTCGGTCTGCTAGTTTATAATATGAATATCTTATTCTTTAACAAAATTCTTTATTTCATAATAACTTTTTTTTTATGTTAGTTGGATAGGCAAACTGACAAACGTGCCAACTGATGGAAAGTGGTCGACGTCGCCCATGAACATAAACTAGTTTACCTGGAACGAGCCCAGGCAACTTATTTATGTGTTGCCTATCCTGAGACATAAAATGTTAAGTCTCGGTGCCATTAATTACACTGCCTGTCTTGCCCTTCTCTCCGAAACACAGCAAAGCTGTTTCACGGGAGAAACAAGCAAGATGGTGGTACCCATACAACCGGGAGCGCGGCACAGCGCTTCCCTCCCACCGGTAAAACCTTTGCCATACAAACAATCCTCAAAAGTTTTCTTAAATTTATTAATGGAAATATTTTGAACGCTTTCTGCGATCCTATTAAAAAGCTAGTAGCTATTATTATGCAGTCAAAAAAATCGTACAATTAATTTATGTTCATTTTTTGTATTATATTATGTAACTGATTTAAATTTTAGCGAACATAATATTATATCACATATGCAAATATCTATCGATGCGGTCAGAACGCCATGTCAGGAACGCATGATCGCTATCGCTGTCTGCATATTTATTTTATAAGAGATATGTTTTATCTTAAATGAATAAATGAATGAATGAATGAATATACTTTATTGTGCACACATATAATATACACATAAAATAACAAATACAAAACAATAAAATTTAAAACATATAAAGTTAAATGTAGAGACAAATCTCATCATGTAGAGTGTAGTTCTATTTGAATACAATTGGCTGGAAATCGACTGCCCTATCCTATCTGCCCTAGATCAAAATGGTTGTTAATGATGTTGAAGATATCATTATCATCATCATCATCATCAACCTCTATCCGTCCACTGCTGAATATAGGCCTCCGTCAAAGAACGCCAAGACGACCTATCTACTCGTTGGTGATAAACATATATGTATGTAAATAAATATCATTATTAAAATAAGTATTAAATACACTAGTTTTTGCCTGCGACTACATCCGCGTGATGCTGTTGATTTGTTTTTGTGACCTGTCATATTTTTAAGTCTAGAAATAAGAAAGTCGCATAAACACCCCCCCTCCCCTCATAAGTAGAAAGTTACTTTTACTTTCTTTATTTTGGCCTACACAGATAAATCTATACATACCAATTTTCATACTTATAAGTCGAGAAATGAAAAAAATTCCATACAACATTTAACCCTTGTTTTACGAGAATTTACTCCATTTCCTGAACGGATAATTTTTAAGTATAATTGAAAACTTATTTATCTATTTTCATACTAGTAAGTCCAGAAATGACAAAAATTCTAAATAAACTTCACCCCTCTATTTCACCTCTTCAGGGGATGTTTTTCTAAAAATCTTTTCTTAGTGCTCATTTATATTTATAAGTAAAGGAACCCCTGTATCAAATGTAAAGTTTCTAGGTACAATAGTTTCCGCTGTGCATTGATATACATAATATAATTAAGTCAGAGAGTCAGGTTTGCCTTTTAAATATAATATTATATAGATTAAACTTGATTTATTGTATATCATATTTTAATAAAAAACCAAAAATATTGAAATCCCGGTCAAAATTGAAAATATTTACACTACTCGTTATAACCACAGTCAAGCGCTTGTTCGATAAAAAGTTAAGTTAAAGGTAAAAAATATTAATAACAAGCTGAACCCAACAAACCTTGTCTTGCCCTTAACCAAAATTGATGCCAATGATTTTTTTTACACAAACTTTGTCCTGACGATATCCAAAAGAACAAAAAAATAATTATCTAATTTGGTACAGTAGTACTTGTTATACTGGTACTGGTTATGTGCGTACATACATTTTGGTGGTTCAATTTTATTTATATACTAGTGGCACCGACAGACGTTGTCCTGTACATTTTTTTTGTATTTTTTTGTTAATCTAAACTATTCTTGAATCTTCTTGAACAGACACAAAAAAAACATCAGTCCAGCTGCTTAGGAGGAGTTCAGTGACATACACACGTACAGAAGAATTATATATATAAAGATAAGATAAAGATATAAATTAAAAACCTTGAACGTATATGAATCTTCATACCAACCCCTATTATCGGTAGGTATTAAGATTCATCCCCGCCATGGTTCAGGCCTCGATATGGCGGTGGGGCTCAGTAGCCTAGGGTGAGCCCAGCACCTTGGGCGAAGCTAATTGAGCCGAGGGGGCTCTTTGTACCCCTTTTATAAGGAGAGGCAACAAAAGAGCAGGGGGCAAGGGGCGAGGATGGGCACCTAACCCTATTGTACTCCCGACCTTGGGAGGAGTTGTTCTGTGGTGCGGGACGACCCTTCTGTGGAGGTGGCGTCGGTCCCTTGCGGAACCGACTAGCCGTCGACGTGCCCTGTTAGTTTAACAGATCCGGGGCACCTCACCAAAGGCGGCACTGGTGGCACTCGCCGGGTTTTAGTGGGTAGGGCTGCGTCCACTTACCATCTTTCGGGCGCAGGCAGGTACATACCCGCCTGTAGAGACCCAAAATACCAAAATATTCATTAACATTTCACAGTGAAAATTCACATTCAAACCTTAATATTGGCTCCGTATCGGTTTTGACGTCCAATATCCGATTGTAGACCCAAAATGAGACTCGTGACCTTACAAATGTACTTCAAAAGTCGAGTTATGATTACATTTGAGAACTTTGCATAATACTTTAACATTAAATGTATAGGGACTTATATGTCCCACTGTTGGGCAAGGTCCTCCTAGAAATCACCGTTGAGAGTATTTGGCCATATTTAATTAAATATGCACCCTCAAATACTTTTAATCTTATCAGTCACGCAAGTTTCCTCACAATGTTTTTCGCTTCTTCACCGATGAAGGAAATTAAGAAAGGCCTATTTTGTTAACAGTTGGCTGTAAGTAACCGCGAACGAAGCTGTCTGCAATTACAGTTGGCTGTAAGTGAACTCTAACGAATCGTCTTGCAACGGTTGGCTTTAAGTAAACGCGAACGAAGCTGCTTGCAACGGTTGGCTGTAAGTAAACGCGAATGAAGCTGCTTGCAATGGTTGGCAGTAAATAAACGAAAATGAAGCTCCTTACAACAGTTAATAAAGAATAATTTTATTAATACTCATAATAATTTCTCGAGAGCTTCTATAAAACCCTCATTTATCGCATGACCATAAAATAAATCTTATAATATCCTCTTACCACACTTCATCGCAATAATATTTCTTAAACTATCTTATTACTTGGAAAGCGTTTCAAAGATATTTATATGCTAAGAGCTGAAAGCCAAAACTTATAACTTTAAACGGCGACAAAACATTTATTTACTAGTCAAATAAAATTGAAATATTCGAGATTAAATAGCGTCATGTTCATGGGCGACGTCGACCACTTTCCATCAGTTGGCACGTTTGTCAGTTTGCCTATCCAACTAACATAAAAAAAAAGTTATTATTAAATAAAGAATTTTGTTAAATAATAAGATATTCATATTATAAACTAGCAGACCGAGCCACGCGTTGTTGTGGCTAAGATATACGTTAAAATATTTTGTAGTAAACTATTCAATACAGTAAAATTATTATTTATGAATGAAAAGTACGATTATACACTATGTGCAAAATTTGGTCAAGATCGGACCAGTAGTTGAGGAGTTCGTCACGGACAAACAACGTGACACGTATTTATATATACCAAAAGATTGATATAAAGATGTATTTATAACACATAACAGTCATAAAGATGTGATAACAGTTCTATAGATTTCTCGTTCTCGTTTTTCTGAAGGTGCATCCGAAATGAGTTATTACTTTAATACCAACATTTATAATGACATTTATTTGACGTACTTGGATGAACGAGCTTTTTAGTGTTGCTTAAACCCCATGTACTGAAGTGGACTTTTAAAAAGAAACTTAGATATACGAATCAAATGTATTGATAAAGGCAAAACATAAGTTTGTTACCGACGAAGTAAAGTTTTTGAAGTAAAAACTTCTTTAGGCGCGGTAGGCATAATTTTAGATAAGATAAAATCTCTGGATTCGCGATACCGTTACCACCTGTATGAGACGCTATTTAAAGTTTATATGACATTAAATTATTTATATAAGATTATGCAATATTTGTTTACGCAAACAAAGTTTCAGTGTGTTTGACAATCCTTAAACACAGTGTAATGTCAATGTCATGCGGCCGTTTAAATTGTATAGGTTGTCATAATCTATTATAGCCTGTATTATAGGTATTTGAATTTAATTGTTTTGTTTTCATTTATATCGGCAGTCCCTGTGACTGGTTGGGTTTTTTTTGACTTACAAACCGCACGCGCGAATTATGCGAAAACGCGCAACGCACGAAGCTGCAACCGCTTTCGGTCTCTACAAACCCTATCAGATACATAATATACCTATGCTATATAAAATACTAAGTAATGTAATGTAAGCCTCCATTCAGTCTCATAACCCAGTATCATTAAACAGGGAGAGAATCCTGAACAATTAAAATCCGGTAAAATAGCCATAGGGTGTCCATTACTTTAATTTAAATCCTTTTGCGCCATCAATCAACTCGGTCCTTTGTAAATAATGAAAAAATTGCAGCATTTTTATTCATGATTACTCACTTGATACTGTTGACATATCATCAGCATCAGGCTAATTTCATCATTTGTTGGACAAATGCCTGTTTCAAAGAACATCAGGTTCCCCGTTCCAGTAGCATCCAAATAGGTTGTGACACATAGATTGAGATCCAGAACTTCAATTTTTGATGTGACAACGTCTTATAATTCGTATGCATATAAACATGACGTATGCGATGACGTATGCGGCGTTACCTTGCTCTGAGGAGTTCCATTTTCTTATGACGTTGTCACGTTCAACTATCGTCAGTAAACCGACTTTACAGACAACCGATTTTTTCACTAGCTATCAGTGTTTTTGCACATATTATGATCAACAATCAGCTACCTCAAAGTGGTAATCCTATTACCAATTTTGTAAGAGGTAGTGCCATGCTGCTTTGCAGTGACAGCTATGCGGTTGCGTTTCGTACAATTTGTGAGTTTCCGGTGGCCTATTGGGGAGGATAGTGAAAGGGAGGGCAACACATCTGCATAATCTCTGGCTGTGTGGATGTGTATGGGCGTCGATAGTCGCCAAAAGGCTTCGACTGTTCGTTGGTCCTCCTATGCGATAAAAAAAACTAACTTGCTTTTTAAGCTAGATACATACTGATTCCTAAAAAAGAGGAGAAATATATGGTGCTATGTTATCCTTTACAAATAAAAACATATTACTTTACCAAATTAAAAATAAATTCACAATCCATCAAGGAAAGAGATGTATCATTTTCATTAATCGCAATTTCGACCACAAAGATAAACGTGAATGTAGGAGATCGATCTCATGAAACGTTTGGTCAGTTCAAAAATAAATAATGGGAAAATGGCGGCGAGGGAGACGCAATACCTCACGTGTGTTGTAAAATTGTAAAAAAGTTTTGTGTATCCTCCTTCTTGCTTCCTGTTTCTTAGTACTGAGGGTCGTGTCCTCCTCTGCTTATGTTCTATCTGCTTCTATCTCCGGCTCTGTGGACGGCATTCTAAACAGAAGAGTCAAGTGCGGAGAGGATCTGGTATGGACCGGACCGACGAATTGGTTTCATCCACGAGGCCTTTTCCCTTCTTTGCCGGTCACGATGAGCTTCTCGAGTTGTCACCGTCTTTCCTTTATGTGCTTTCAAATGTGTATGTATGTATAACACATATACTATGGGTTGTCGTTTAAACAAGACACTTTCTTTGGGTACACTTTATAGAACCGTTATTATAAGTGAGCAATATACAAACATGCTGACATGTGATGGTAAGTACTAAAAATTGTTCACGTACACACAAGTTCATACAGCCTTTGTTTGTGTATCTATATATCAATGAGTCATGTTTAGCCTAAGGGATAAGCTAAGCATAGGCTAGCACCATGGTTCAGGCCTTGACGTGGCGGTGGGGCTCAGTAGCCTAGGTGGTACCCAGCATCTTGGGCGAAGCTAATTGAGCCGATTTGTAACCCTCTTATAAGAAGAGTGGACAAAAGAATATGGGGCAAGGGGCGAGGACGGGAGCCTTGCCCCATTGTACTATTCCGTCGTTGGGAGGCGTTATTTTGTGGTGCGGGACAACCCTTCTGTGGAAGTTTCGTCGGTCTTTTGGGGGACTGACTAATCCTGTTTGCTCATTAGATCCGGGGTACCTCACCAAGGACGGCATTGGTGGTACTCACCGGGTTTTAGTGGGTAGAGGTGCGTCCACTTACCAGCTTTCGGGTCCAGCGAGTCCCACATACCCGCGTGGGAGATCCGCTCCCCCGCGGAATGCCTCAGAGCATTTTTTTTTCCTGGCGTTAAAGAAAAAAAAACATAGGCTAAGATGCTAAAATAGTGCTAGTAATTATACTTTTCACAGAAATAACCCTGCTTTATGGAATAATTAATAAACAAAATGCTAACATTACACTGGCAGTAAATCATGCAAGGTTTTTCACCAGGAAATCATAAACAATTTCTTAATATAACATGTTATTTCCCTTATATCGAAACAAGATAGGAGAAGTGGCCAGAAATCCAGTTCCCTCTAAAAAAGCGAATACATAAAAGTTTGTGCAATCTTAAAAGCTTTGAAATGTTCCTCTAAGAGACACAATACAAAGAGGATTTTTTTGTGGACGTTATACCCACGCATATACAAGAACACGACTTTTGACTTTAAATATATATTAACGAGTGTCTTCAACCTGAAATAACACGTTATAGTACACTTTTATTCTATAAATTCATCAATCTATAAAGAAATATAATTATACCGGATGTTGAAGTGCTGAATGAATTGTTTTTATATTTTAAATTCATCAATGTATGACATAATAATATGGTGAATATTATATTGTAGTTCTACGAATATTTGTGATTTGTCTACTTAACCAAGTCTTATCACTGGTAGACATGGTTTGGAAAAAAGCAAAGAATTATATCTAAAAACTTATTTTGTGTTTGTTAAGATTTATATTTATCTAGTAGACTCGTTATCCTGTACAAAATATTTTATAGTGGATTCGAGAATGGTTTTCTAATATTTAATCATTCTCGAATCCACTTGAACACGCACAAAAAAAACATACAGATGAATTGAGAACATCCTCTTTTTTTGATCCTTAACTTGAAAATTAACAAAATCGTACCAGCCGCTTAGAAGGAGTTCAGTGGCATACACGCACAGAAAAATTATATTTACCTATTGTGTGGGATATGTAAATTTTATAGAGAGAAAGCATAGAAGGTGCAATTTCCGGTGGGAGGGAAGCGCTGTGCCGCGCTCCCGGCTGCATGGGTACCACCATCTTGCTTGTTTCTCCCGTGAAACAGCTTTGCTGTGTTTCGGAGAGAAGGGCAAGACAGGCTGTGTAATTACTGGCACCGAGACTTAACATCTTATGTTTCAGGATAGGCAACACATAAATGAGTTGCCTGGGGTCGTTCTAGGTATACTAGTTTATGTTCATGGGCGATGTCGACCACTTACCATCAGGTGGTACGTTTGCCAGTTTGCCTATCCAACTAACATAAAAAAAAGAAGGGAACGTAATAGTATAAAGAGTGAAGTATAGAATGTATGAAGTTTGCAGTGTTAAGATGAGTATAAAAGAGTAATGAAAACTAAAACCAGTATTTAATTTTTTGTGCATTAACAACTTCAACTGGACATCAAAATATGGTATTAACGACTCATCATACAAAAGCTATATATAAACCAGCAAAGTATCAAGTCACCAGCCCGTCGTAGATCTGAAAATTCATTTAAAATCTTAATCCTAGAGAAATTCACAAGAAACTATTGCGAAGTGGGTTAACGTAAATGTTACAACCGCATTGACTCCGGTAAGAACATAATGCCACGTACAGATTAAAAACATAAAAGATAATGCATCCTATCTGGATACGGTTTATACTTCGCTATATTCACTGCTTAAGCCTTTGCATTCTGTTTTACGTTTTTCGTTGCAATCTACACTTCGCATTTACCCAACTACAAAATTTATTTACGTTTTTTAAGGTTACATTTAAATAAATTAGATCCGCTCTTTGAATTACTATAGATCTCCTGTTAAATAAAGAACTGCTTGATAGTTACCTAAATAGAAGCTTTTCTGTATCAGAAGATACTCTTGAATGTTCCATAAATATTAAATAGTACTTGGTGAATGAATGATCAGCGCTGAGTAGTCACGTACAAGACATTCAAGTTACTTTACATTTATATGGATAGATAGTATATGATTATTTATTAATATACACTAGTCTGGTGCTAATGCGTTTTCCCAATGATGACCTATGGGGCCTCTATATTTATGACTGGTTCAGGGTTTTGCCGTAGCTCATTCTATGCTAGGTATTTCTTTAGCAGATAGGATCCGAAACGAAAACGTCCTCCAGAGCACTAAAGTAATCTATATCACGCGAAGAATAAGCACTTTGAAGTGGCAATGGACTGGTCACAAACTCAGGAGGACGAATGGCCGATGGGTCCATAAGGTTCAAGAGTGGAGGCCGCGTGTAGGTAGATGAAGTGTTGGTCGGCCATTAACTAGGTGAGGAGACGATCTCCGTACAGTGGCCAGTCCGTGTTGGATGCGAGTGGCGAGGAATCGAACGTTCATTGAAGGATGCCTACGTTTTCTATAGCATAGAAGGGCAAATGAGCAGTCAAAGCCTCTTGGCAAATATCGATGTCCATAAACATCCGCTGAGATTATTCAAATGCGTTGCCCTCCTGTTCCCTATTCCCCCCAATGGTCCCCCGGAAACTCTCAAACCGTACAAATCGCGACAGCATATCTGTCACTTGACGCCGGTGTTATGTGAGCGAGAGGTACCACCCCGGTCTACCTCTAAAGTTCAACGGTGGACGGACAAAGGCTGATTATGATGACGAGGACAAGGGCCGATTTGAAAAATTATCTCATCCATAGAAAGCCATAGTATTGAGTCGTGTATATTTTTTTTTAATAATATCTAAATTAAATAATTAATGTTTTGTTATTTCAGATAATAATTTAATTTTTTGAAAATGATTTAATGATGAATTCTAATCGATGTTTTGAATGATCATAGTTATAAGCTTTTCTTTTTTTTTTGTATATGGATCTTTGATATCTGAGTTACGAATAAATAAATAAATAAATAAAGTAATAGAGAAAAGAGAGTAATAAATAATTTCGTAAAAAAAACAATGCCGCCTTTGGTAAGGTGTCCCGGATCTGTTGAACGAACAGGGCATCTCGACGGCTAGTCAGTCCCTCAAAGGACCGACGCCACCTTCACAGAGGGGCTGTCCCGCACCACAGAACAACCCCTCCCAATGTCGGGACAGTGCAATGGGGCGAGGCTCCCATCCTCACCCCTTGTCCCCCTGATATTTTGTCCCCTCTTCTTATAAAAGAGGTACAAAGAGCAGCTCCCTCGACTCAATTTGCTCCGCCCAAGGTTCTGGGTTCAGCTTAGGCTACTGAGCCCCACCGCCACGACAAGGCTTGAACCATGATGGGGAGTAATAAGCTACAAATTGCTTACCGCTAACATATTGGTAACATGCGATAAATCCGGATGTCTTCGCGCATTAGACCAGCTGCAACTGCTAGCCTCATTTCGACTACGCCTGATTCTTGAAAGTAGATAGATGATGGTGGCATCTTTACCACACTATACCGGGTGTATTTTGAACGCTTGCAAAGATTTAACCCTAATAAAATACTATATATATACTAATTCATATAACCATTTAACTCAGAAACTTTTTTTAAGAAAATTTTAGGACTTATATATTTTGCGAACCCGCAATGTATGTATACACGCGAACTGTCAGCTGATGCAGTATACTAGAATATTACATAGCCGTTAAAAAAAAACGATTATTTTAAAGCATTATCATCAAATTTCCGTAACATTATGTTTACTAAACGGGATTATACAAAAAAAGGCAAAAAACGCGTTTTTTTCATTTGTATCATGTCAGGCTATGCCAACACTATCATACCTCTTCGTATTTGCAAGCGCTCCAAATACATCCGGTATACATCCACATAGAACACCTGACTGTTCGTCGTTACATTAAACAAATATACATTTCAAAACTTCTAGCTTCCTAACAACTTGGAGTTTTGTTAAGTTGTAATTTATATTACAGTATAATCACTTGCATAGCGAACTTAGCCGAAAGACGCCTTGGGGCATGGGTCAAGTACATTCAAGCGCAAACTTTAAATAAATATTAAACACACGCTAAGAAATTTTAATGGATTTAAATTAAATACTAACTACTATTTAATATGAAAGTGGGTTGGTTTGTTTGTAACGTTTTCATGCCTTAAATACTGATCAAAGCAAATTTAGTCTTAAAAAAGTACTGAGTAAGAGGATATAGGTACTAATTTTGTACAAATCATGGTTAAATTCCCTTAGAAGTAAGAAGCTACTAGTACTTATAAATAATATGAACAACGGTTAAGTTTTTAACATCTTAAAATAATAGGTTTACCTATGAAATTGCCGTTCGGCAGTACTGGCCATTTCAAATCAAAATAATTTTTGTATGGCTAAGAATTCTCATTTCAAATTAATTTTATTTTAAAAACATGGATTTTTTTTTCCAAAAGTAGTCTTTTGTTTATTGATTAGTGTTACATTTTCATCGCATTGCAATCTTTTTCGTCATCATGGATACGTTAAAAAAATATGGAATATGAGTACCGTCGTGGCAGCAACGCGGTACAAGTGGCACGCAACATCAACGACGTTTACGGAGTTAACACTACAAACCAACGCACCATCTGTTATTGGTTTGCTCGCTTCCGTTCTGGAAATTTCGACTTGAAAAATAAACCTCGCGGTCGTCCGAAGACTTTGGTCGACAATGATGAATTAAAGACGATTGTGGAAGCTGATGATACACAAACTACGGCTGAATTTGCAGCAGCTTTCGACGTTAGCGTCAAAACCATATTGGTCCATTTGCGTCAAACTGGCAAGGTAAAAAAGCTTGACAAATGGGTGCCCCACGAACTCAATGATCGCCAGCGCGAAGTACGCGTCGAGACGTGCCTTGCACTGCTCAACATACATACAAATGAAGGAATTTTGAACCGCATTGTTACCTGCGATGAAAAATGGATTCTGTTTGATAACCGCAAGCGCTCAGCAAATTCCCCACCATGGTTCAGGCCTTGTCGTGGTGGTGGGGCTCATTAACCTAGGGTGAGCCGCTGCACCTTGGGCAGAGCAAATTCGGCCGAGGGGGCTTTGTACCCCTCTTATAAGAAGAGGGGACAGAAGAGCAGGGGGCAAGGGGTGACGATGGGAACCTAACTCTATTGTACTACCCCGACGTTGGGAGGGGTTGTTCTGTGGTGCGGGACAACCCCTCTGTGGAGGTGGTGTCGGTCCCTTGCGGGACTGACTAGCCGTCGAGGTGCCCTGTTTACTAGATCCGGGGCACCTCACCAAAGTCGGCATTGGTGGCACTCGCCGGGTTTTAGTGGGTAGAGCTGCGTCCACTTACCAGCTGTCGGGCGCAGCGAGTCCCACATACCCGCGTGGGGAGACACACTCCCCCGCGGTATGCTTCAGAGCATTTCCCGGGGTCAAAAAAAAAAAGCGCTCAGCAAGTTGGTTGGATCCTGGTTCGGCACCTAAACAATGCCCTAAACGAAAACTTACCCCTAGAAAAGTGATGGTCATTGTTTGGTGGTCTAGCGCCGGTGTGATTCATCACAGCTTTTTACCAAACGGGGTGAGCATTACTGCAGATGTGTACTGTAAAGAACTGAACATAATGATGGAGAAGCTGGCACATCTCCAACCAGCATTGGTCAATCGCTCGTCTCCGCTGCTCCTACACGACAACGCGCGACCTCATACTGTACAGCTGACGGTCTCCAAGTTGCAAGAACTGGGGTTGGAAGCTTTCCGTCGTCCGCCCTACTCACCAGACCTTGCACCTACAGACTACTACATTTTCCATAATTTGGATAACTTCTTGGCGGGAAAAAAATTCAATACCCGAGAGGCAGTACAAAATGCCTTTGAAGAATTTGTTGCCTCCCGTCCAGCTGATTTTTTTAAGAAGGGCGTCATAAAACTGCCACTGCGTTGGAAAAGATGCATTGATTGCATGGGTGATTACTGCGATTAATACAAATAAAAAATACATGAATAAAATCGTTTAATTTTTTTCATACAAAACGGCAATTTCATAGGTAAAGACCTAATATTTTAGATCCGGGTTCAATCCTGACTTGTACGGTAAAATATTGTATATAGTCACTATGAAAAAACCGATCTATCTATTTGAATCTATTTGAATTGATTTGATTTATCTATTTGAATCTAAACCATTCTCAAATCCACTTGAACACACACACCCAAAAATTTATCAAGATCGGTCCAGCCGCTTAGGAGGAGTTCAGTGACACACACACGCACAGAAGAAATATATATATAAAGATTATATTTTAAATTTATATATAAATATTAACATTGTAATATTGTCTTTCCTAAATATTAACATTGTTACTCAATATCGCTATTATAAAAAGCGATCAATCAAAGATCTATCAGAGGCGTGTCGTCTGCCTCCTGTCAAGCCTCCTGTCAAAGTTATGTCGTCAACTCTGCTCTGCCACAACACGTCAAAGTTTATTTCATTGTCATTTTAGTAACGGCTTCGTCTCATATACAGCATGATAAGCGAGTTGCTAGTTGTAAGGAGATATGAACAATACATACTGTTGCTTTGTTTAGGAATGAAATAAACATTAAAGCTATTTTTACAATTGTTTTAAAATAAGCGTCCTTAACGTCAATTGAATCTAACTTCTATGTATGCTTCTTTTATTATTATCTTTATCAGCCTGTATACGTTATACAGTGTGTATTTCTTTTTGTATTCGAAAATTTTACTTATTTCTTATAATAAAAGAGCATACTCATATTTGAATGGCCGACAACGCTCCTGTTAATGATGTAGCGGGTGTCTATGGATGTCGCTTATCACTTACCACCAGGTGAAACGACTGTACATTTATCCCCTCTTCTATAAAAGAACCGCATTCTGTTATCAAAATTGTATGTAAAGTACTTAAAGAATTAGGATATAATATGAAACATATATATATATCAATATTTTGGTCAGTCCTATTTACGTAGAAAGTGCTAACTGTATCTTTAATCTGTGACATATTAGGGTTGGATTTTGATTTGATAATTTTAATAATGGGATCCCAAGCAGGTGGTAGAGGCCAGCCATCTTCTCTATTGAAATTAGGATGTTTTTTAATTTCAATAGCCTCACGGATCATCCTTGGTTGGAATCTGTGTTCTTTTGCGAGGACTTGTGGTTTATCAAATCTGATATAATGGCGAGCTTTGTCAAGACTATATTCACAGATGGCAGACTTAGTGTAGCGACGGTGTTTTAAATCAGCTATATGTTCTTTCACGCTAGTTTTAGTGGATCTTTTAGTGTGGCCTATATAAAGTATCCGTCGGGCTTGTAAAAATCTTAATAAATCGCGATAAAATCCGTAAAAATGTGTTTCATTATAATGAGTGAAATTCGCGAAAACATTATAAAACAATATGAATAAACCATGTCCTAATAACAAGATAATAAAATCGTCCTCATAAGTACTTGGTCATTTCTTTCCATTCAATTGTACGATCAGTATCGGATCAATCTTGGGAGCATGTGTCAGGCCTAAGTCAAGAGGTCAATATATCACCGTGACGTACCATTTGTCTACGTGTGGTCATCCATAACGGATAACTAATTGCTACCTAAGTAGGTAATGATCTGTAATGATGCAGGCTGTGTATGTATAGCATAATATATTCTATTCTTTATATTTCGTCTATGACTATTTCTCGTTTTCGTATGAAAGTTACCCACCACCACCTGCTAAAATCTATTTAAACTAAATTAGGCAATCCAATGCAATTACAGTTTTTCAAATCCAATTGAATATTTGGGATCTTCGGGAAAAACTTACCAGAATTATGTATTACTAGCTGTTGCCTGCAGCTTCGCCCGCGTTACTTAACTCTGATATATCACAGCGTGATGTTATATAGCCTTTCTCGATAAATGGGCTGTCTAACATTGAAAGAATTTTTGAAATCGGACGAGTAGTTCTTGAGATTAGCGCGTTCCAACAAACAAACAAACTCTTTAGCTTTATAATATTAGTATAGATAAGAAAGCCTTTTTTTCAGAAACCTTACGTCTTATGATATCATATCTCTTGGCACTGTTAATAAGAACTAGTTCAGTATGAATTGGTTTATGTTCAACGTTAACTACTTAATCAAAAGGGGCCCGTAAGACTTTTTTTAACACTCTAGTCGACGGTGAACGACAAAAAAATCTGAATTGAGAACCTCCGCCTTTTTTAGAAGGCGGTTAAAAATAATTCTAATAAGCCTATTAGCAGTAAAGCTTGTAATGACGCTTGGATGATGAATGATTGTACAAAATAATTACATATATACTTTGTACGGATACTTATAAAACACGATATGTCATTGACAATCAAAAAAGGTTTTTTTATTTTCTTTCCATTGATCATCCGCTCCTTCTATTTGTTCTTCATTGTTGAGGTTTGAAACTGGCCGCGAATCATGATTAGAATTTGAATGGTTAATCAAATGAACTGCCTTAGGGTGGTTATGCACTGCATCCTAAATTGCACCTGCATTGGGCCGGCACGACTGACGTAAAGCGATGGCCACATACACACGCACACACGCGCGCACACATTCACACACACACACACACAATATTTTCAAAACAGTCAAGTTCTATATAATTTAGTAAGATGTAGTGCCATGCTGCTTTGCAGCCGAATTGCGCAGCACGACCGGGGTGGTACCTCTCGTCGACATAACACCGGCGTCAAGTGAAAGCTATACTGTCGCGTTTCTTACGGCTTATGAGTTTCCGTTTATCAATTGGGGGGATATGGAAAAGGAGGGCTACGCATCTGGATAACTTCTGGTTGTGCAGATGTGTATGGGCATCGGTAGTCACTATAAATCTCTGACTGCTCGTTTGTCTCCTTATGACATGAAACAATAATCCTAGATGATTTTATGAAAATAAAAATGTCGAAAATACACTTTCACCGTTACCACGATGCTATGGATTTTTCTGTCTGGATATAGGATGATAAAAACGGATGTAGTACATAAGCTATCATACAAATTGTTCTACGACAACTTTTGGATGTATTTTGAAGGACACGGATTCGAATCAGATCAGATGCGGTGTGTAACCACCCTTACTCAGACACACCTCAATACTGTCCCTAGAGGGCGGTAGTTTAACTTGCCATAAACATATAATATGAATATGTATGTTTTGGCCAACATATGAATATGTATTATTTGTATCAATTCATGTACTGATATTTGCATGAAAGCATTGGTAGGCTGTATACTAAATTATAACAGCTTACTCATTCAGAAGTATTTTGTAAGATAAGATTTAACAATTTAGAATAAAGGTTAATGACAATATACAACAACTCGTATTTGTTGTCTTAAATTTACGCGAAATTCGTTTAATATAATGAAACAACTTTCACGTATTCTATCGCGGTTTATTATTTACAATTTACATTGTTAGCACCCAGCGTTTTAGCTACGACATTGTAGCACTGCTACGACATTGTAGCACAGCTACGACAATGTTGCACAGCTACGACATTGTAGCACAGCTCTGACATCGCAGCACAGCTATGACATCGCAGCACATTTAATATGACATCGTAGCAAAGCTATGACGACGACGCTATCGTCGACGGGGGTAGCAGTGCTTATTCAATTTATTTCAACACTACAAACTTTTTTCACCAAAAAGATTCTGAACATTTGACCTTGTACTTTCATTAAAGGCCACCAAAAATATAGCAATCAAAAAGCCTCGCATCGTAATGACGGCCATAAACGGTCCATTAGGAATAATAACAAAGGATTTTACGCCATAAAGATAATCTACGAATCTGTGACGCAACTTGCAAAACTTGTACGAAACTCATTTGAGCCGCGGGAACAATGGACATCGCTTAACAAAATTGTACCATTTAGCCGAAATTTTATATTTTACTCTCTGAAACAATATGAATAATAAACGTACTATCTAAAATTCAGATTGTACAGTGTTTGATTTAAGAACATAATATCTCGGAAGTGTTGTAAAGTTGCACTTTTGGGAAAAGCCTTTTACATATGCAACTCTCTTTGTGAGACATTCACAATTTTCCCAGTAAATTTTAAAATCCTGAATAACGTTTATATCTTATGAATATGTAAAAGTGCAAGTTTAAAATATGAAGTTTTCATTTAAGGATTAACATAAAAATATCTTTAATGATGCCAGCAGCTAGAATCGTATAAAATAGTTAGCAACTTTTTATATATGGATTGGACGGCCGAATGTCATTATCATGTCATCGATACACCCAACTTTCTTTATAAAAAGCGAGGTACAATTAGTCAAGGGTTCAATTGTATCTGCGAGCTCGAGGAAGACGATAGTCTGCCCGAACCATATTGTAAAGTCACGTAAGCCAATAGTAATTGTAATGTGTTCGGGAGATTAATTACGTGCAGTGTGGGTAAGAAGGAAGGTGTTTTATGTATGCACATGCGTGTATGTAATATTGTTATTTTTACGAGGGCCAATAAACAGTTATTATTTAAACCTCATTACACTTCTGACTCTTTAAAAAATATAAAATAGAATTTCGGATTTTTTTACTTAAATATTAGATTGTAGAAGAATAATACAGTTGTAATAAAATTTGGTATGCATTAAAGATAGAATAATCTATCTGGCTCGAATAAGATTAATTTGTCCTTGGAAAATGAAATCGTCCCCGCGGGAGAGTCGAAACTATATTGACACAACTACTCGACAAAGGCAAGACCAGAAATATATAAACCCTGCGTGGTGTCGCCACTGTATCTTTTTTACGTGAACACATAATAATATCGTCCATACAGAAATTAGTTCCAAAATTTTCCACAATATGGCGAGGGTTTTATTTTTCTGGTCAAACTATTTTCACATTTATGTTTATTGAAAAATCTTTAATATAATTTAAAAAATAATTTGTACATATATAAATTACAAAAAAAAAAAGTAAATTTAATAAATTATGTATCTAACATACTAATATAACTTATTAACCTAAAACTTATTCTTAGTATAGAAAATAAAATGACAGCTTTGGTTGTTGATACAAAACTTGTATATAATAAAGAGATAATGTTTAAGTTTTGATGAAGGAAGTAATCTCCTACTAACTTATTATTATCACAGATATTATGTTACCAGTTACCACCTTACATACCAGGCTATAAAATTAATCATCATTAGTGCAGATAGAGTAAAGCTATAATAAATAAATTAGGCAGAAATAAACCTGAAATAAATAAATTTTAATGGAAACTAAGTTTAGCCCGACAAGTAAGCGCGATGCAGCAGTGGACCTGCAATTTATTTAATGGGCCTGCCTACTTACTCCTTGCAGCGTTCTTATTGGCAGTTACATGTAAATTTAAAACAATATACCTACTCAATATTAATTCTTGATACCAGACATAGCTGCAGACCACAGCCAGTTATTAATAAAGCCATAATAAATTAATTGGGCAGATACTTTAAAGATATAACTTTAAATGAAAGTCGAGTTAGGCCCGACAAGCTGTCGTGTTATAGTGGTGGGCCTGCAATTTATTTAATGTGGCCCGCCTACGCCTTGCAGCTTTTTTATTCACCATGATAATACCGTTTCATCTTATTGAGCCGTTCGCTTCACCCAAGGGAGTTCTTTTATTAAGTGGCGGTGCTTCACAACTCCACTCAACCGTATTCGTCGTCTGTTTCAAACGGTTTTTATGTTTTTAAGTCAGACACTAAAGGACTTACAATGAAATGTAATTTGTTTGTACCATCATAATTTATTACACGTTTTGTTATATATATTTTTTCTATGGTAGCTTATTAAGATTTTCTTATTGAGAAGGGCTTATCTTGGAAGGGCTGCTTCCAAGTTTTCTGACCGTGTGAAAATGTTGATACTTTAACTTATAAAACAATATTGGTTGTTTGTAAAGTCGGTTAACGGACAATAGTTTTACGTGATAACGTCATAAAGAAACATCAATGAAAAATTAATTACCTTTTTTGGTGCTGTTTTGAGAAAAACAGTAAATTGAAGTAAATACAATAAAATTAGACTGAAAATTATGGAGAAAATCCATCAATATCTTATAAAATTGTAGAAAGAAACACAAAAACACAAAACACGTAGTCGCGTATTCAACATAATATTTTGTTGTAAGTAATGGTTTCCAAGCAAACGCTTGAGCCTCTCTATCGTTTTACAGACTCAGGCGGAACGGGACAATTTTTCGTGCACGCTGCCGGTGTTCATCAATTTATAAGACGTTTCACGTCAAAATTCGTAAAATATTATTTCATTACAATCAGTGAAATTCGCGTTGAGAGTAAATCTTAGTTTCCTTTGCTAAAACCAACCTGCAATTCCCTATAGAGGTGTAGATGTATATTATTATGATCATGGAAGATCACTTACCATAAAAATCGGTACGTCATTTTTTCATTTATTATATACCCAGTGGACATTACGAATGTTCATAACTGCAAATTGTACATTGTCGTAATGTTTTTTGTATTTATAATATATTGATTATTTAGTTTATAGTACTTGTTATTATTTTTCTTTATCTATACTTTTTTTGTTTCGTTGTTATGTTGCAGATGACCTTAAGTTATCTTTGGCTGTGAAGGACGATGACGACTGTGGACGGTTACAAGAGGCCATTAATAGTGTAAAACACCCAAAAATGTGTCACAATCACATTTTCCCGTGCGCATAGACCTATTGTGTACAATTACAACATTGATGGAACGCCATTGGTCAGTCACTGAAGTAAAGGATTTAGGAGTTATTCTTAACACAGGGCTAACGTTTCGCGATCATATTGTTAAATGCTGTAAAAAGGCTTATAGAAATTTAGGGTTTCTTTTACGGACTGTTCGTAATTTTAAAAATATAGGAGCGATTATAGCTTTATATAACGCTTTAGTGAGAAGCCAATTAGAATGCAACGCTGTCATCTGGGCCCCGCATGAGACCAAATATAGTCTCATGCTGGAGCGGATACAAAACAA
Organism: Helleia helle; assembly: GCA_963853865.1. Taxonomy (NCBI): domain Eukaryota; kingdom Metazoa; phylum Arthropoda; class Insecta; order Lepidoptera; family Lycaenidae; genus Helleia; species Helleia helle. The sequence goes on along the minus strand of OY971426.1, from coordinate 13,598,149 downwards.
ATTTATTAGGTTTTTATATTTTAGGCTATATGGGGTATATCCTTTTTATCCGCTTATATATCCAACTTTGTTTCTGTTGGGCATGGTTGGATACAATGATCTACGAGTCAGGCGGGAGCTCGCTCTCGTATCATATTTATTTAGGTTAGTTAGGGGTAAGGTGCATCACGCTGATATATTGTGTTTAGTGTGTCTGTATGTGCCAGACAGGCCTCACCTGCTGGCTGTACCTCGTGGTCGCACTAATTTACTAAGCGAGGCGCCACTGACGCGGGCGCTTCGCACTCTTAACCTTATAGCAGAGGAGACGGATATTTTTAATTGTACACTGAGTGAATTCACAAGGATAGCGTTATATGTTATTTGTTATGTCATGTAAATTATTTGTGCTTCACTATCGAATTGGGTAGTGCCTGTAAAGATAGTTAAGTTGAGGTTGAAATAAATAAATAAAATAAAATAAATTATTGTAAAAACTTTTTATATGTTTGTGTAACCTATAATTTTTGAATTTATCTATCTATCTATTTATTGCAAAAAGCCGATGTTAGGACATTAAAACGTCCTCTAGTTATTTACAAATATTAATTTATTATTTTATTTACGTATTCCGTTCGGTTCTATGAGCATACAGAATAAATGAAAAACGGCGCTCCTTATTAGAAACGCAAACTAAGTCATTTTTACTTTGTATTTGCATAGGTCTTGTACGGACAGTTATGTATTTAGGTCGTGACGGTCAGTAATTTTAATGAAAACAGAAAAGAGTTTGTTTTCTTTGTTAGGCGAATTTGTATACATAATATAATAACATTCAACCATTTTGTACCCGCTTATAAGAAGAGGTGATGAGTGAGGAAATGAGTGAGGATGGGAACCTCACCCTATTGCACTGTCCCGACGATGGGAAGGGTTGTTCTGTGGTGCGGGACAACCCCTCTGTGGATGAAGCGTCGCTCCCTCGGGGGACTGACTAGCCGTCGAGGTGCCCTGTTGCTCAACAGATCCAGGGCACCTCACCAAAGAGAATGTCTAAAATAGTTTTTTAAATATGAAACAAAATGGAATCTAATATTCTAAGCTCAAGCAGCGTCAAACCTGCAAGCAAGACAGGGTTTAGCAAATAAATAAATAATATAAGCCAACAATCACACCACCATAACCTAGTCCCGTGGTAAGTTCGTTAGGACTTGTGTCACGGGTATAAGGTACTGAAATAAGAACTTTATATGAATACACGTCATACAAATCATCTGCACTTGGCGGCATTCGAACCCGCGACCGCTGCGTGTGGTCGAGTGGTCAAGTTACTGAATATTTTCAGTAACTTGACCACTCGACCAGCCGTCCATGATAATAATGAAGTTAAACACTTTATACGAATTTTTTGTATAGGTACATGAATAAACGATGGCAGAACCAAATTTGTTTATACATATTTATCATGTTTACAGAAACAAAAAATGGTACGAGTATGTATGAATGTAATATAAAATGTATGAATATTATAAATACTAAATTTATAATATTCATAACATTTTTTGTTTCGTGCTCTTAAATGTTTATATCAAGAAATGCCCATGTAAATTTTATATTTCCTGTTCCAATGTATACAAAGATTTTAAATTAACATAGCTATTCTCATATTTGAAATTATTCGAAACGAGATATTAACCAAGTTTTCACTTTTATTTTGCGGAGCTCAATATTTCTATATTGTCTAGGAATGCCTTGTTCAAGAGACACGAGCTCCGCGAAAAAAGCAAAAAACATGGTCAATATCCCGTTTTAAATAATTTTAGAATTAGGTACATAATTTTTCTATTATTTTATTAACCATTTGTGTGAAGATGTCTTTAGAAACTGGTACACTAACTACCTGTCGATCAAGGCAACCTCGTAGCATTAAGAACTCTCTTTATTTTTTCCTTGGACGGAAGAAGTGTAAAACACTATTTTAAACGAGATATTTTCCATTTTTTTCATTTTTATTTCTTTCCTCCATATTTTGGGATTGTCCAGTACCTTGTTCAAGAGACTCCTCAAAATTATAATTATACTAGCCGTTACCCGCATTCGCCGCGTATATATTTGCAGTTGTATCCGAAGTAATAATGATTATTTTTATAGGATAAGTATAACTCCTTATAACATCAGAAATCTGCCACTGAAATTCTCGTCAAAATTGGCCCCGCCGTTTTAGAGATTAGCCGGAACAAGCAAACAGATAGACAAAATTTGTAAAAAAATATTTTGGTATAATACATGTACCGTGTTTACATCTATATGCATTTAGTAAAAAGCACTTATTTTAATATAGCTGGTGCTCACAGCTTCGTCTACGTTAATTTAGTTTCATAACCGTATCCGGATTGATGATGATTATTTTTATAGCCTATGTCCTAATACAAGGTATAAGCCATAAGGTGTAACCAATTCAACTTTCAGCCAAATCAGTTCAGCCGTTTGGCCGTGAAAGAGCAACAAACATTCAAATATCCAAACTTACAAACTTTCGCCTTTATAGGTCCTTTACCTATGAAATTGCCGTTCTGCAGTACTGGCCATTTCAAATCAAAATAATTTTTGTTTGGCTAAGAATTCTAATTTTAAATTAAATTATAATTTATAATTTAATGAATATTTTAAAAACATGGAATTCTTTTTCCAAAAGTTTTTCAAATTCGTTAAATTTTTTAAAACGGCAATTTCATAGGTAAAGACCTAATATTAGTAAGTTAAGACTAGTAAGATTTTATTATCTATAAATATATATATATATATAAATATGTATACATATCTAGATAAAAGTGTAAAAATAACTGGCTAATTATTTTTCATTTCCTAATAACGAATGCTACTCTCTTTATCTCTCTTTTTTCTCTATCTCTCTCTTTCTTCTCTCCCCCTCCTTATTCATATATATAGTTATTAGGACAGAGGCGTTGACTGATTGTCCTAACGAATTTTTATAAACGCTTCATCAATCTATCAGCTCCAGTCGTAAGGTCGAGGTCATTTTGTCTTTATTTTCCTGTTAATTTCTCTCCTAGTACTAACTGATAATAGTTTCATTCTTTTTTTTGTGGTCTATGAAGATTTTTTCTATTTTGTCGTGATTTATGAAGTTTTTTCTACATCATCGTGGCTGAGGATGGATTTTAGATATCTGACGTTTCGGATACGTTATAGCAATCATGATGAAGGAAGGACTGACATGTTCGACGTCCTTATGTCTTGCAAAAAACAATAAGATATATCGCTGCAAAATCGGTAATAGTTTTTTAATTATAATGAGTGGAATTCGCGTAAGAATCAGAAAACACTGGATCAACTAATATTAATACCTAATATAAATGTTGGTTTTGTATTTTTTTTAATATCGCAGGGACATCCTGGGCAGCTCGGATCTTCGGGCAGATTCGGAGACTTGCACCTGGGAGTGCCTACCCTAAATAAAACCACTGCGAGTGCCATCAGCCGCTTTTTGAAGGTCTCGGATATGCAGGCAACAGGACTACTTCTGCGACAGGCTGGCCCTGGCGAAGGCCAGACTCAAAGATATTTGAAATAAGGCCAGGGTACTCCTCGTAAGAGGGACTTCCCGGCCGCTACCAAGAGTCCCCACGATGTTCCCATCAGGTTCCCATCCTGAGCCCGACACGAACCTTTACTGAAGGCGCATTAAGCAGCATAGAAGACGCATCCCCGTTCGTCGCCCGCGGGTGGTGACCTCGTCGGTGGCCTCCTCTCACACTCACTCGTCGGCCTTCTTCTGAGACATTACTGCCTCGCAGTCATCACCGAGCATCTCTTTGATGACGCTCGGCAGAGACAAGTCTCCTCCGAATGTTGTTTTTGCCTTTTTAAATTTCTATAACATCAGATAGCTTATAACACTATTTTATACGCTGTCTATGTATCAACAATATTCATTTTTACTTAATGTTTATACATACATATTATTAAACATATAAAAATATAATATTCTTATGATCGAAAGTCGGCACCGCGGATCCCAACGAATATTACATCAAGTTTGTTTTATCTAGTACGTTGTTGACCTTGCCTTTATATGTAACATCTTCGTACAACGAGAGCAAAATCTTGTTATCTTGATAAAACAAAGTAAGGCAGCTTGCAACTAATAAAAACTTCCATCATAAAATATTATCCACATTTTAGACTTTATGCATTTGATCATAAAAGGGAAGTCTTGGAACGATCTCGCTTATTAAAACTATCATGATCATCACCCATCATCGTAAAAATACGAAGATTAATCTTTCAGATTATATTTATTTTTCTTTTGCGCCTGGAAATGCTCTTAGGCATCCTGTGTGGGGGGGACTCCCCAGGCCAGTATGTGGGACTCGCTATTTCCGAAAGATGATAAGGTGGACGCAGCTCTGCCCACTAGAACCCGGCGAGTGCCACCAATGCCGCCTTTGGTGTGGTGCCCTGGATCTATTGAGCAAGTTGTGATTGTTGTTGTAATTAATATTTATACCAGAAATTACAACATCCTTAATCTGATCTAAGAAAGGATATATATTTATTCTGAATAAACACCGCTTATTGAAAATTTCTCTGCAAGAGGCTTATGTAATAATAATAATAGAATAATAATAACATCTATGGACGCTTTCACACCACGTGAATCTGGTCCCGTGGTAAGTTCTCGAAGAACTTGTGTTACGGGTACCAGACAAACTATATATATATTTAAGATTTTTATTATATAATATACATCCATGACCCCGGAATACAGAATATATTTTTGTTCCTTGGCGGGATACGAACCCGTAACCTCCGGATTGAGCGCCAACGCGCTTACCACTGAGCCACGGAGGTCGTCGTATGTACAGTTAACGTAGAGAAAACGATAATGATTATGATGATGAAAGAAGTTATAAGTACATACATAATTATGGGCTGGTCACCTTACCACGAAGAATAAGGACCAGCTGCGCCCGGCGTAGGGGTTCATCGCGGTAAGGGTGATTCGGGGGTATCGTAAGGTAAACTACACTGACCTAGCCACGAGAGCTCGTGGCGAAGGTTCTTGCCAAGACTGAGAGCCTTAATAAATGTTTCTTTCTTTATTTCCTTACGCTGGACGGGATCCTGCGGGTCTGCTGACTAGGGCAAGAGGCGTTAATGCGGAGGTCGGGGGAGGATCTGGCGCAGTAGCCGTATGGCAAAAGCCTAACGGCTGCCCTGCGTCCAGTCTGCGAATCTATTGACGTTCCGAAGTGATGAAGAAGAAACAGCAAAAACATTCTGTAAAGGCATTGCAACAAAATATGCTGTCACTCGTCCACTGTGAGCTTCTTTTTCAGTTTTTTAAGCCTTAATTTTTTTTATCTCATCGTCATAAAAAACCTCTTATTTTTTATACAGAAATAACTATCCACTACACATAATTATTCTCTTCAAAAGGTCATGAAAAACCGCTAAAAATCGGGAAAACGAGCCTTTAATAGAATTCGAACAATCAAATTGACGTAAAAGAAATGCTTGACGAAAATGTTCAATTGTTCCGACCCAAAACCTCCTGAATCTACATGAAAGCTAAAGCGGTTTTAATTTATAGCTAAGCCTGCCAAACGCCTGTTAAAAGGAATATCTAACTAGTAATTCTAAACCTAGACATTGCACTAATTGCAAGCCACATTCTACGCCGAATTTTCCTATATTACCGGGAAAATGGCCTCTGGATATGATTATAGTTATCCATTAAACACAAAACTTCGACTTAATTAGAATTACTAATTTCGTGAAATCTATATTTTGGTTCGTGAAGAGAAATCGCTCATTTTCAGTGACTCCTCATTGTCACTCTCTTCGGGCGACTTAAAATCAGCGTCTCACCATTGCTGTAATGGTGAGACAAATGCTGAGTGGCTAACTCTATTGTTCGCAATATATCTTTGTGAAACTACCTTGTGATTATGTTTAGATTTTAGTTGGGAGCAATAAAATATTGTTCTTTCTTTCTTTCAAATCGTACTAATTAGATCTTTTAGAGCCTTTTGTGGCCTTCGTGCAAAGGAGTAATAAAGGCACAGTTGAGTTATATAAAATAATAAAACAAATAAAATTGTTATGTTATCTCGACGACCTCTGTAGCTCAGTAGTCACGCCAACGCACTTAGCGTTGGCGCTCAAGCCGGAGGTTGGGGGTTCGAATCCCGCCAGGGAACAAAAATATTTTCTGTGTTCCTGGGTCATGGATGTGTATTAAATATGTGTATAATATAATAAAAATCTTAAATATATGTATAGTATAAAATTATCAAATATATTTTCGTTATCTGGTACCCGTAACACAAGTTCTTCGAGTACTTAGCACGGGGCCAGATTGACGTAGTGTAAAAGCGTCCATAGATATTATATTATTATCTGTATGACAACAATTTTTAAGCAGTGTGGACATTATAATATGTACGTCATGTTTACACAGAATTAAAAGATTTTAGCACCGCGTTTGTTAATTATAATGTTTTTACAATCGCTTAACAAATGATGGGACAGATGTGGATGATGTATAATTTCAAAGCTAAATGACCCAAAGTATTAAATAATACCCAATCTAATTTTTTACAATTATAACAATATAACTTTTTTATGTCATAAGAAGGCAACCGAGGATTCCGAGCCTTATGGTGACTACCGATGCCCATAGACATCCGCACAACCAAAAGTTATGCAGATGCGTTGCCCTACTTTTCCATATCCCCCAATTGGCCACCGGAAACTCACAGACTGCGCAAACTTTCAAATACCCTGAATTTTGGATACTTTATAACAACCATGATCACGATAAATTACGTGAAAAATTTATTAAAATGACAGAAATTTGAAAACATTCTCGAGAACTCTCTGTTTTGTCTCTATTGTGAATTCTAGATAATATCGTTGAGTAGATGTTTATGTGAATGTTGTAAAGAACCATGACTGTTACAAAGCACTAACGTGAATCTTCCTGATTCCATATAAATGGGTCACAAGCATTCTCGTTCCAACAGTACGCTATCGAGAGAAAAAGTAATATGCGCCCTTCAATATACCTCACATGTGAACGTATTTACATTATGAGATCAGTTTTTTGTGTCAATACCTATCATAGATTGGTAAACTACAGATCATCGGCCTGATGGTAAGGTATAACGAAACCCATGAATGACAAGTGCTAGGTAAACTTAGGTATATGCTGAAATGAAATGGGACGTTAGAGTTCTCATATCTCATTGCATTCTCTCATGCAGAGAACGCATATTTTTATATATATAGCGCAAAGGGGAGAGGGGTTATATGGGACCCTCACCCTACCTAAAACCCCAGCGGTGTTATTCCCGTCGTCTGGCCGGCCCAGCGCGGGTATAGCGACGTCCGCTTTGGACTTCGACGGCGTGCCATCCGGCATTCTCCACTAGAAGCAATGAACACATAAGGGTGGCTTATGTGTTCGTGGTTCCTTAATATTTTAATTTAGGGACCACATAACATCAGAATTGCGGTTTCTTCGGAACACAATCACACAACTGAGTGGTTACCTTTTGAGGAATTATTTATAATTACACTGTTGTGCATTTCCGGCGCATAAGGGTGTTTATGTCTAAATTGACAATTTTATTATTGTAACCATGTTTATTGTTTTTTCTTTTTATTTTTAACCTAACTACTGTTTTTATAAGTGCCGCTTAAGGTTGTATTAGATTAAGTATATTGTGTAAAGGTGTATAATATTCCTTAATAAATTTATATTATTATTATTATTAATATGCGTCGCGAAGGCCATATTCTATCAAAAGCATTTTTTCGATGTTAGATAGGCAAAATGGTAGGCGCCTCGCTGTAAGTGATCAAAATCTCTCTTGAATTTAACGAGTCTACCTTAGTAACTCTCTGTGCCAGTAATTACACTGTCTAAACAACCGGACTATTTTTTCGAATCATAGCTAAGCTGTTTTGTTCACTTTATAAAAGAAGGAAGGTGGTAACCATGCAGACTCTTGAGTCTTTCTTTTACTGTAACTATTCTGTTATATTTCCCATCAATATCAATCATCATCATCATCATCTTTATCCGATAATATCCACTGATATCCACTGATGAACATAGTCCCCCTTCAAGATCAATACTTTATCATAAATAATTAAGATAATGCTACCTCGAGTCTCGAGATAATAATATATTATTATGCAATAACATTGAAAAAATACACAATACCAAGAGGCCTTGGATTACTTTCATCCTCCAATAACCACAAAAATTTCTATAAAGACTTCATATGAAATATCACCGACCGGCCAACCTTCGGAAGTTTGTCTTATTGTGGCGCGATCACACGGAAAAAACTTATATTTTATTGCACAGCCTCTTTTTTATGGATTCTTGTATCTTGTAATGAATTGTGTATGTTATATTTTGAAATATTGACATCATTTGTATGTATGTATGTTTGTCGCTCTTTCACGCAAAAACTACTAAATGAATTTTAATGAAACTTAACAATAACATAGCTTATACATCTAAATAATATATGGGCTATAGTTTAACACAGTAGTCCCACAGGAATGGTGAGTACGCGGGTGAAATCGCGGAGCTCTGCTAGTTTATTTATATTTTCATATTTGATTGTTATCAATCTAGTTGTTTTACTATTCATCATCATTATCAGTCATCGCCCGTCCACTACTGGACATAGGTCTCTTTCAATGGACGCCAAGATGGCCGGTCTCCACCCGAATCCATCCAGACATCGTCGTCCTATCTAGTTACACTCTCATTCATTGTTAATAGGCCCATTCCAATGAATTCAAAGACGGTAGATTTCCCGCCACCGGCATCTAACCGCGACCAAGAAAAGCGCATACTCATATAACTAGTGAGAGGTAGTACCATGCTGCATTGCAGCCAAACTGGGCCGGCACGACCGGGGTGGTACCTCTCGCTCACATAACACGTCAAGTGACAGCTATGCTGTCGCGTTTCGTGCGATTTGTGAGTTTCCGGTGGCCCATTGGGGGATAGAGAAAAAGCCACAGCGTGATGTTATATAGCCTATAGCCTTCCTCGATTAATGTGTTATCTAACACTGAAATAATTTTTCAAATCGGACCAGTAGTTCCTGAGATTAGTGCGTTCAAAGAAACAAACTTTTCAGCTTTATAATATTAGTACAGATAAAGTTGTTTATTCTATATTTATTTGCACTGACCAATAATTAAGCACGGTGTTTATTTAAGGTATAACTCACAATATAAAGGATTACTCAAGGGAGATCCCTTTTCATCTTTAATCCGGAGATTATAGAATATAATGTGCTTCACTTATGAATTAATATTTCTCACGTTTTGAAACACGTTTACGATAGAAATATTAAATTTTGTTATTTATTAATAATAATATTAGGGACAACTCACTCTCCCCACCACGGTTCAAGCCTTGTCGTGGCGGTGGGGCTCAGTAGCCTAGGGTGAGCCCAGCACCTTAGGCGAAGCTAATTGAGCCGAGGGGGCTCTTTGTACCCCTCTTATAAGAAGAGGGGACAAAAGAGCAGGGGGCAAGGGGTGAGGATGGGAACCTCACCCCATTGTACTGTCCCGACGCACGCAGCGAGTCCCACATACCCACCTGGGGAGACCCACTCCCCAGGCGGGATGCCTCAGAGCATTTCCCGGCGTAAAAGAAAAAAAAAAAAAAAAAAAAAGGGACAACTCACTCTAGTCACACACTCACAACTCAAACTAGGCAGAGCCTGTTTTTATGGCAACCAGACAACTGATACATACTTATTTATATATTTCTAAATACATACAAATCTATACTAATATTATAAAGCTGAAGAGTTTGTTTGTTTGTTTGAACGCCCTAATCTCAGTAACTACTGGTCCGATTTGAAAAATTCTTTCAGTGTTAGACAGCCCGTTTATCGAGGCTATAGGCTATATAACATCACGCTGTGACATATAGGAGTTGAGTAACGCGGGCAAAGCTGCAGGCAACAGCTAGTTATAGATAAATTACACCCAGACACAACAAAATATGATCATGCTCATCACAAACATTTGTCCTGGGTGGAGATCGAATCCATGACCTTCTGGTTTAGCAGTCAGGGTCACAAACCACTAGACCAATAGGCCAGTCAAACACTTAGATATTTTTACTTCTAATGTTCTAAGTAAATGTAACTTGTTTTAATAAGAAATATGCATGTATATATTATCTCCAATAAGTAAAAAAGAAAGATAGAACATTAGGGGTAAGTAAGTATATGTATGTATATCATCATCATCATCAGCCTTTATCCTTCCACTGCTGATCATAGGCCTTCTTCAATGAACGCCAAGATGGGCGATCAATTGCCACTCGCATTGAACACGGACCCATCTGGTTAATGGCCGATCACTTCATAAATATGTCCGAAAATATAACACACGTACATATTATTATGTAATATAAAAAATCTATACGAAATAAAGACCGTAAAAGATTATTTTATTAGGGTAACATGCTTCAACATGGTGATAAGGTAACGACGATGAAACACATGGTGAGGAAACCTGTCTGCGAGGTTAAAAGGCTTTAAAGTGTGTAAAGTTCATCACCCCGCATTGGATTAGCGCAATCTATTCTACTTTTTTTTACACCGGGAAATGCTCTGAGGCATCCCTTGAGGGAGGGGGGACTCCCTAGTTCTGCTGCTGCTCTGACTCGCTTCTCCCGAAGGTCGTGAACGCAGCGCTACACCCTAAAACCCAGAGAGTGCCACCAATGCCGCCTTTTGTGAGATGCTCCGGATCTATTGAGCAACAGGGCACCTCGATCTCTAGTCAGTCCCCCAAGAGACCGACCTCCTTCACAGAGGAGTGGTCCCACACCACATAATAATCCCTTACAACGTCGGGACAGTACAATGGGGCGAGGATCCCGTCCTCGCCCCTTGCCCCCTGCTCTTTTGTCCCCTCTTCTTATAAGAGAGGTACAAAGAGCAGCTCTCTCGGTTCAATTGGCTTCGCCGAAGGTGCTGGGTTCACCTTAGGCTACTGAGCCCCACCGCCACGATAAGATTGAACCATGGTGGGGCAATCTACTCTAGGCCGACGCCCAAGAGGAATCCAGTAATAGCACATAATATAAGGGTCAGTTATAGTGATGCTTGTTAAGAAAGTAATGCTCAATCATTCCCCATCTATTACGATGGGATCTACCGAGGGATTAAATATTACAAGGTGGCCAAAATCTCCCCGTAGATAATGTATGGGAGAGACTTTGATCGATGGCGTTCTTTCCTTGAATACTGATTACACGTGTAAGCCAAAAATTACCGACCAATCTGATATGTTGTCGCGATAATTATTACGTAGCGAACTGAACGATTTTTCATGCTTTATATTAACTTCGCCTGTATGTTTGTATGTAACCGACTACTTTGGACTTGATTTTGACCCACTTTAAGACGTCAGATTAAATTTAAGCTTTACACACTTTTCAGGTACCGATGACAATACATTCATTTAATAGGTCTGTTTCAATATTCTGATCAGAATAATCAGGATAGCACATGCAAGGAAGCCGTAAGGCGCGCAAGTTACTTACATCACTTCTGTGGTTTTTAGTCTCTCCCTCATTCTAAAGTGATTGTTATACGTTGTTAGCTGAGTATTGTAAATTAATAAAAAAATATAGTTAAAAAAAATTTAAAAAACACGCTTTAGTAGCAAACCGACCTAAAAATGTAATAATAATTTCAATACAAAAAAAAATACTTATTGTAAAAAGCGTGAGGTGCTCGGTATAGAACATTGTTTAAAATATTTCAGCGGTATTTATTTCTAAAATTGAAGTTAGTATAAACACTTAGTGAAAACTACAAAGCACCACAAGCTTTTTAAAATAAGTTATATCATTTTTTTTTGTTAGTCCATTTAATTCTTGTATTTAAATTATTTTCCCAATTTTGTTTCGGTTTGCTATTTTTTATTTTCTTTTTTTTAACATTCAAATAATCTTTTGCGTAAAACGTGGTCTAATACAAAAATATATTTATCATACAAATATCTGCGTTTGGCAGAATTTGAATCAACCGCATGAAGTGGCATGCCACTGTTTTAATGGGATGTGCTTGTGCCGTCCCGTCTGCATAGGTACCACTATTCTGCTCATTTCTTCTGCCAGACATATTACAGTGTAATTACTGGCACTGCGACTCACCTACCTACCTTACAAACTTATCATACGTCATCGGCAACACAATATTGAGTTGTGTTTTTTTTTCTTTAACGCCGGGAAATGTTCAGAGGCATCTCCCTTGGGGAGTGGGTCTTCCCAGGCGGGTATGTGGGACTCGCTGCGCCTAAAAGGTGGTAAGGTACCTAACCTACTAAAACCCGGCGAGTGCCACCAATGCCGCCTTTGGTTGCCGACACCACCTCTACAGGGGGATGTCCCGCACCACAGAATAACTCCTCTCAACGTCGGGACATTGCAATGGGGTGAGGTTCCCATCCTCGCCCTTTATCCCCCCTGCTATTTTGTCCCCTCTTCTTATAAGAGGGGTACAAAGAACAGCTCCCTCGGTTAAATTAGCGTCGCCCAAGGTGCTGGGCTCACCTTGGGCTACTGACCCCCGCCGCCATGACAAGGCTTGAACCTTGGTGGAGAATATTGAGTTGCCTTGTCTAGTTTCTGTGATATCATCGTGTGACTCGTCTGCCTGAAAAAGATTACATGATGTGTATGGGCGTCGGCGCCGTGAGGCCCCGACTGCTCGTTTGCCCCCTGATGACAAATTAAAAAAAATTAACAGATTTGTTTCACTGAGTTTGTTTCGCCTTTCTTTTCAGTGGACTAGTTTTGGAACCGGTAGTAGAGTCATTATTTTGACGTTAAATAAGATTCTTTGATGTACAACATAGATTTATTTTTTATATTTGATATAAAATCAAGTTTATCAACCTATTTTGCCCTTTACCCATTAGCTTTATCCATTACCCTTATCCATCTCACTGTACAATACTAAAGTCGAGTTTCAATATGTAATTCGACCCTTACATATAGAATTATCTGCCAAAAGTGAGAATGCGAAATGAGCTTATTGTGGTGATCGTTGAGCCACAATTCAAACAATGTGGCCTATATACACGCCAGATATGTTAAACGTACAAAGCTTAACACTACAAATTAAAAATCAATAGTATCGAAATATACTAATTTTGCAAACAATTTTCCATTTATTAACATTAATTTCAGATAATTATTTAATAGATATTAATTGAAGAGAAGAGCGTTATAATAATTATCTAATAATTAACTAATTAATTGTGATTAATAATGGTAGTAAAATATGCCTATGTAGGCTGAAGTATACTTCATATCTAAATATATAATAGGTAATCAAAACATATTTTAAAGTATCTACAAATCGTAACTAGGTAGTTTTACTGTCAAGTGTGAAGATTTAATCAATAAGAATAAGTAATCGTTGAATTCTTGCTAAGGAAGATAAAACAAAGCAAATACTCTTTAGGAATTCCCAAATTATTCAACACAAATAAAATCTTTAAAATTACTGCTCCGCAATAATCTATTATAGCTATAGTTCTATTATATAATAGCTGGCGTCCCTAGACCCGAAAGATGTTGTTCTATCCTTACATTGGCTTTTAGAGACCTAGTCTAAGTCTTGGTGCGAAGCCATTTAGAAAGTAATTCTATTATATGGAATCCTCATGAAGCGAAATACCGGCTAGTGATTGAAAAAATTCAACAAAAATTTGCAAGGTTTTTGTACCTAAAGGAGTATGGCGTGTACTATCCTTTAATGTACCCAAGTCGCTTCGTGGTGGGTATGGTCGGATACTGCAGACTATCTGTTCGGAGGGACGCGGCCCTCGTCAAGTACGTGTGCCGCGTGCTGCGCGGTGAGCTGCATCACCCGGACGTTTTGAGTGCGCTGCCGCTGCGCATCCCCTACCCGGGTCTGCGGCGCAGGCAAGCGTTACTCAGTGCTCCCGCATCCCGGACGAACCTACTAAACGCATCTCCCGTGTCACGCGCCATTGGCTTAATAAATATGCTCGCGGATAACGATGTAGATGTTTTTTGTCATAACTTGCCGAAACTCATGAGATTAGCCCAGGTAGCTATTGAGAATAGTGATACTAATTATTAATTAATAATATAGTAATGAAACATACTTTTAATGTGTCCACCATTTTTGTTTTCATGTTTCATATAGCATCGTCTTGGATTTTATCTGTTATGGTGTTATTCTATGTTATCTAATAAATAAATAAATAAATAAATAAATCTATCGCCACACAACTTTAACCAAATCGATACAACCGCTTAAGAATAGGGGGGAATAACCTCTAGATAAATTGCTTTGACATTTATAAAATAGAAAAAATATCAGAGTGATATTCGCTTTCAACAAAGGATTTGATATGCGGTTGCCAAACGTACAAATTTTCTATTCGTTTAAACGCAATGCCAGAGAATTGCATTTTTTTATACAAATAGCCAAGTGGCACTTTAGCAAAATGAATTCGTCAGCTAGCGTTTGTAAAAGTAGAATAGATATAAAGCGTTTATCACTTGTCTTGTCTCGCCCGTGCAGAAGAATTTTATTAAAGACTGGTAGCGCCCCACGGTTTCACCCGCGTACTTCCCATTCCCATGTGAGTACAGGGATAATTTATAGCGTATATGTTAATATGATGTATTAGCTATGTTATTGTAAAGTTTCATTAATATCCATTCAGTAGTTTTTGTGTGAAAGAGTAACAAACATCCATACATTCTTGCAAACTTTCGCGATTACAATATGAATAGGATATCTATTATATATAACTATAATGTTTAAATGAAGATAAACAAACAATAAAATTTGATGCAATTAAGGCATAATCTTATTATGCGTATAAAATGAAACTTGTAAAATTTTAATACGAAACTCCCAACAAAACATTATCCGCACAAAATATGAGTTTACCTTTGAAATGGAGGATCAATCAATTAGCACTTAGAGGTCTATTCCGTTGAAGTTTCCGAATAATTTAATATCAAGAGGGCGAGTTTATCTTTTGGAAAAGTTAATCTCGCGGACGATCGCCGCAGAGTAGGCTTTTACTTATAAAAGATTAGGGTTGGTTTGAATTATTTAATGGAAACCAAGTAAGTAGGAAATCTAATATTATGAATGCGAATTCTGTCGGTCTGTCTATCTTTTATGATACAAAAGACGATTGGAATTTGGTTTCGACTGGCCTGTTGGTCTAGTGGTTGGACCCTGACTGCTTAACCAGAAGGTCGCGGGTTCGATTCCTACCCAGCACAAATGCTTGTGTGATGAGCATGATCATATTTTGTTCTGTGTCTGGTTGTTATTTATCTACAATATGTATGTATTTAGAAATATATATCAGTTGTCTGGTTACCATAAGAACAGGCTCTCTCTAGTTTGGGATCAAATGGCCGTGTGTGAGTTGTCCCAACATATTATATTATATTTATTATTATTATTTGATCAAATTGGGCTAGAATAACAAAGAATATTCTCTTAAACTATTGTCTGCTATATTAGAAAAATAACATACAAACAAAATTGTCAAACAAAATAAAGAGTAAGATTTTAAGAGTTCATAGTTATTATTATCAAAAAAATCCTGTTTATTGCTAGGCATAGGTCTTTATTCTCGCTGGGAGATGCTCTTAGGCATTCTGCGGGAGAGTGGGAACTCCCCAGGCGGGTATGTGGGACTCGCTGCGCCCGAAAGATGGTAAGGTGGACGCAGCTTACCTACTAAAGCCTGGCGAGTGCCACCAATGCCGCCTTTGCGGAGGTGCCCCGGATCTGTTAAGCAATAGGGCACCTCGACGGCTAGTCACTAACGGGTCCTCCAAAAGACCGAAGCCACCTCCACAGAGGGGTTGACTCGCACTACAAACCAACCCCTCCCAACGTCAGGACGTGCAATGGGGTGAGGTTCTCGCCCGTCATCTTCGCCCCTTGACCCCGCTGCTCTTTTGTCACCTCTTTTTATCAAAGGGGCACAAGGAGCAGCTCCGTCGTTTCAATTGGCTTCTCCCAAGGTGCTGGGTTCACCTTAGGCTACTTAGCCCCACTGGAAACTCTCAATGAACGCCAAGACGTTTGTTTCCCTGCCACTTGCATATCTGTATATCCAGGACCCTCAAAAAGCGGCTGAAGGCGCTCGCAGTGGTTTTAGTTAGGGTGGACACTCCCAGGAGCGAGTCCCATATTGGGTCAGGATCCACCCGAAGATCCTGGCTGCATCCATAAGGCCTACGATAAAAAAGGCCTATGTTTAGCAGTGGACGGATAAAGGCTGATGATGATTATGATTATATGAAATTGTATTCCACATTCACATCTGCTATCTAAACTTACATCACAGACTACGCGACTAATTCACAAAAGAAAAAACAGCCTTCAATTCTGCGCAAGTAAAATACTAATTCACTTAAAAAGAGGCAGTTTTATGTCGTTTGTCCCAAAAAGACAGTAAAAATCGTTTCATCCCTCCCTAGAAGATTAACAACTATAATCAAGCAATTGAAAGAGGATTAAAACCGTTTTCATGTCACTAAGACTATCTTACAGGCCTTTTCACGTTTTATACAATAAAAAATCCATTAGATATATTTATAGAGATGATATTGGATAATACCCGAAAGCTGGATGCTATGGGGCGAAAAATTTTGCAGAAGGTTTTTATCGGTACAATTTTTATATTGCTATTGTATATTTTTATTATAACAGACCTTTGGTTATAAGTGGAATCCATAAAATTGCTGTTTATAGTATCACTAGCTGGTGACCGCGACTTCGTCTGCACAAAATAAGATTTAAAAAAAAAAAAAGTATCCTATGTTACTTCTAATGACTCCCAGAATATGTGTACAAAGTTTCATGATGATCGGCTAAGTATTTTTCGCGTGAAAGCGTAACAAACAAACTTACTTTCACATTTATACTAATATTATAAAGCTGAAGAGTTTGTTTGTTTGAACGCGCTATTCTCAGGAACTACTGGTCTGATTTGAAAAATTATTTCAGTGTTAGATATCCCATTTATCGAGAAAGGCTATAGTCTATATAACATCACGCTGTGACTAACAGTAGTTAAGTTGAATGAGTTAACGCGGGCGAAGCTGCGGGCAACAGCTAGTATTTTATAATTCTAGTAGGATTATTATCAGCACTATCCACTCCCCACCATGGCACCATCCAATACATGATATACATGGATGATATATTATAATATCATCATCTTATTAGATATTATTATATTAAATCGGTAACTTCACGTGGTCGACGATGCCTAGGCATAATGACTTTTTTATTCTAGTCTATAAGACATTACTTTTCTGACCCTGTATGCCAATAATCCTTTTTTTTCTTTAACGCCGGGAAATGCTCTGAGGCATCTCGCGGGGGAGTGGGTCTCCCCACGCGGGTATGTGTAAGTGGACGCAGCTCTACCCACTAAAACCCGGCGAGTGCCACCAGTGCCGCCTTTGATGAGGTGCTCCGGATCTGTTATTTTACCCTTGCAGATTGCGTGTCCTTACCGGTGAAACGTAAAAGAAAACGCCCAGAAACGAAAACGGCATTTCGTATCCGCAGGATGGTAATTATTTTTTAAATATCCGCTACCCCAGAAATAAGCGGACAGAATGCGAAAGACTCCGGAAAAGTGGGTGTCATAAAAAGTCATATTAAAATAATGTCACGTAACACGGTAGTAAATACGCCGTTAAAACGTTCTTACAACCGCATTTATATTGTGCAATAAGCGGACAGAATGCGAAAGACTCCGGAAAAGTGGGTGTCATAAAAAGTCATATTAAAATAATGTCACGTAACACGGTAGTAAATACGCCGTTAAAACGTTCTTACAACCGCATTTATATTGTGCAATAATAAAACGTCCAAGAAAGTTGCGCAAATGACGATAATTATCATTATCATCAGTCCCTATTCGCACTGCAGCTGGTCATATAACATCCAAGAAAGTTGCGCAAATGACGATTTAACCATTATCATCAGTTCCCATTCGCACTGCTGGTCATTTGAATGTAGAACAAGCAGCTCATTAAAATATAGATATTATATAGGTAACAGTACTAGTTTTGTAGTTGTTGATTGGACAGCAAGGAAGCGGACGAAGTTCATGTTGACGAAAGCACCATTAACTATCCCACCATGGTTCAGGCCTTGACGTGGCGGTGGGGCTCAGTAACCTAGGGTGAGCCGCTGAACCTTAGGCGAGCCAAGGGGGTTCTTTTTACCCCTCTTATAAGAAGAGGGGACAAAAGAGCAGGGGAAAGGGGTGAGGATAGGAACCTCACCCCATTGTACTGTCCCGACGTTGGGAGGGGTTGTTTTACGGTGCGGGACAACCCCTCAGTGGAGATGGCGTCAGTCCCTTGGCTGACTGACTAGCCGTCGAGGTGCCCTGTTTGTTTATTAGATCCGGGGCACCTCACCAAAGGCGGCATTGGTGGAACTCGCCGGGTTTTAGTGGGTAGAGCTGCGTCCACTTACCAGCTTTCTTTCAGGCGCAGCGAGTCCCACATACCCGCGTGGGGAGACCCACTCCCCCGCGGGATGCATTTTCTGGCGTTAAAGAAAGGATATTGTAAACGTCACCTCATTTTTTTCTTTTTTTTTTAAGGCGGGAGCGCTTTGTGCCCCCGTGCCTTTTCCCCCCTTACACCGGTGGTGGAGGGCCCTTTTTTGCTCTACTTTTATTTAATGTGCTTGTAATTAGTTAATTAATAATATAGCTTGAGGTTGGTATACCTCCGTCCTATCCTATTTGCTGATTTATCTGTCTTAATATTAATTGGGTAAATAATGTTTTAACTCGTCATTCTCTTTTTTTTCTTTCTTTCTTTTTTTTTTTTTTTTTTTTTCTTTTTTTTTTCTCAAAATTACAATTCGGATATCAAATTTCACTTTACAAGCACTAACATTTAACAAAAATTTTAATATTACATGTAAATTACACTTGCAGTTACCACCAGGGATGTATATTGTCCCCTTTGTCTAATAATTTTAACACAATACAATTTAAAGTAAACATTAATAAATTTAAAATATCACAGTAATATATTATGTTCGTCGTACAAAATTATACAATTAAAAACAAACTTATATCTAATTTAAGAGTCAATAATCAATATGTCAAATTTAAAATCAATAATGTCAAAAAGAAATAAAAATACAATATATAATATATGTCAATAATATTTAAAATGCTGTTAAAACCTTTAGATAATAATTAAAACCAATATAAACTAATCTAGCTAAGGGATGTACAGGGTCCCTTATCAATTTTAAACGATTATAAAACTTCAATAACTATACTATGGGGGATGTATAGGGTCCCCCACTGGATTCACTACCTATTGCTACCCGCTGTTTGCCCACTGTCCGTATCCATATTTTTATTTCTGTCGTTCGCGGCTTTGACCAAATCTACCCCATATTCTATGAAAGGTTTCCTCCCGTCATTCTTTATCATTATATCAGGGACGGTCTCCATCCCCAGCTCGATACCCAGTCTCTTCTCTAACTCCCATCTCTTCCTCGCATAGACTGGGCAATCGAACAGGAGATGGGGAACCGTCTCTCTCACTCCTTGCTGACAGACGCATGAGGGGTCCTCCTTACACTTGAATCTCTCCAAGTAGTCTGAGAACCCTCCATGCCCCGTCAGCAACTGTGTCACGTGTTTATCGATATCAAGTTTCCTTACGGTTTTGTATGCCGCTTTAACATTTGGAAGGAATATTTTGGTTATGGCGCCGGTTTCGCTGCGTCCGTACTCCTCATCCCATATGTCAATCGTTGCCTCTCTTATGCAGCGCTTGACATATGAGACGGGGCACAGATCGTAATGCGGGCGCACCCGCAACCCCAAGGCTGCCTCCTTGGCCAACTGGTCCGCTCTCTCATTCCCCGTGTACCCCCTATGTGCCTTTATCCAAAATAAATCTATTTGCTGATTGTATTTTGAGCCTTCTCTCATAATGCTAGCTGTCTTAACGGCCAGGGGGTGGGGGGAATCCAGAGTGACTGCCTGGAGGGCAGACCTGGAGTCGCTGAATACGCCCACCCTTGCCACACCGAGCTTTTTCGCCTCCTCCACCGCCCTAGACAGAGCCAGAAGTTCGGCCTGATAAACGGTGCAATATGACGAAAGAGCAAGTTTGACGGTTTTTGTCTCGACCGCGCCATTCCATAGGGATAGTGCGGCTCCGACTTTGCCGTCTTGCTTCCGTCGGTGAAGATGCGCGCATCGTACGATGAGCATACATCTTCGCCTTCGCACCATCTATCAGTCCGAACCTTAGCCCCGTCTGTGATGCTGGATGGTCTGCATCAAGGGCGGAGGCCATCCGCTCGATATCCCTGTCGCCCAGCACCGGGTGGACTAGCCCCCTCTTGGCCTCATACAGGGACGCGACTTCGCGTACCCTGAGGTGAAGAGGTAGCATTCCCGCCAACACCAGTGCTGAGGTCAGGGAGACCGTTCGGTAGGCCTTTATTTTCTTTAAGGCGAAACCCCTCTGGAGTGTGGCAAGCCTCTTCTTTATTCCTAATTTATTCTGGTGCTGCGTACAAAACTGTGGGCTCTATAACAGCCTTATATATTATTTCTATAACCTCCGGATGGAGACACCCCACCCAACTCTTGCCGCTCTTGCCATTTTTTTATAAAAGCCTATCCCCTTCTTACAAACGTTTTCTACGTGCCGATTGAATGTGAGCCCCTTATCGATGGTGAGACCCAGCACTTTAATCTCATCGGACATACGAATGTCGGTCCCACCCATGCGCAGACGCGGAGTGTCGAAAATAAGCTTACGGGTCAACCTCACCTCATTGCACTGTCCCGACGTTGGAGGGGGGGTTGTTTTGTGGTGCGGGACAACGGCAATTAACTTAAACCAAGAATTATGTTCTTGGTTAAGTACCTTTTAAATTATTATGTGTGGTATATGTTTGTTACGTTTTAAGTTTTTGATATATGAAGTTAGTATAGTTTTAATCACAATAATTTTATCTTTATATTAATATTATGCAGGTAATTGCAATAGTCAATATTGAATAAAAAAATTGGATAGCACTGGTATGAAAATATTTGTCAATTACTTACCTAATCTCCACATTCGAAAATTAATTTCTGTAGATTTAAATTTCAATGAAAACGGTATTCAATATCTTATGCCTTAACTTCAAATATTAGCTCAAAATAGGTAAGAAACAGAAACGTCAATAAACTTTCACCACCACGACATCCTTTCTTAAGCTTATAAATCTTTACGTTAGACTTACGAATCGATATCACAAGAGCATCTAAAGTATGTGACGAACTAAACTTCGGTGATCCCGTTAAAAGATTGTGCTTGGTCAACGTTTTTCAAGTCCCAACAAATATGTGCGTAACTTTGGATCAAGTAAAAGAAGTAAAAAAAAATGTTTCACTTAAAGTTTATATTGAATTAAATGTATTGGAATGTACAAGAAGTTTTCTAGAAGATCTTTAAAAGAGGTGGATAGACGAGTATTTTTTTCATGACTTTGATTTATTTATACTGGTTCACGCATTCCTCCCA
Source organism: Helleia helle (assembly GCA_963853865.1). Lineage (NCBI taxonomy): Eukaryota > Metazoa > Arthropoda > Insecta > Lepidoptera > Lycaenidae > Helleia > Helleia helle. Next base: position 13,576,485 of record OY971426.1, on the reverse strand, counting down.
CCGGTGAGTGCTTATTTAAACCGGCATACTTCCCATTCCTGTGGGAGTACAGTATTTATATATCATTAAAATCCATTCAATAGTTTTTGCGTAAAAGAGTAACAAACTTACATCCATACATTGTTACTTTTCGGGTTAATAATATTAGTAGGATGTCTAAAGAGAATATTAAACACAAATGACATTCATAAAGGTTTTTGGTAGGCGTTATCAGTGGAGCGTCGTGGATAGCTCCGCGTCGGACTGACTGAACGTGCTTTTTTTAATTAAAAAAAAAAGCGTATTGAGTACGTACGATCAACGTCGCTGTATAAAGCGCCTTAACCCCCAAATACTCAAACGAATCTCAAATTTAAGAAGTACTTAAACTCATGCTACGAAGTCTCAGATTCAAAGAAAAAAAGAGGGACAACACGAGTTTAAGTAAGTCTTAAATTTGAGATTTTTAGAGAATTTAGAGAAATTTGAGAGATATAAGTCTGTAAAAAATATCCTTTCTATTCTAACAGTGATAGATAGATTAGACTTAATAAAATGCGTTTAGAATCATACTTGTAAATTGAGTAGACTCCATTATGAATAAAAAGATATAGAGCAATACAAAGACAATTTGAGAATATAGCAATATCAAGTTAAAGTTCTTGTTTGCACGATTAGCGAAATAAACTGTACTCTAGTTAGTATTCATGGTGGTCCATTCATTTTGCATTCAAACGGCGCACGAAAATGAAATATGGTGGATTCTCTGTGCATTCTGAACACAAGGTGACTGGGAATTGTCACCGCTTTAATTCAAGGAATATTTCTAGTTGTGTAGTTATAGATCATCACCGGTGAAGGAAAACTGTGAGGAACCCTGCATGCCTGATGAGACTTGTCTTTGAGGGTGGATGAAGTTCACAACCCGCGCTGGTTAACTATGCCCTAAAACCCTTCTCCCACCAAGGTTCAAGTTTAAGTCGTGGCGATGGAACTCAGTAGCTTAAAATGAACCCAGCACTTTGGGCGAAGCAAATTGAACCGAGGGAGCTGCTCTTTGTATCTATCCATCTTATAAGAAGAGGGGACAAAAGAACGAGGAAGGGAACCTCACCCCATCGCATTATCCCAACGTTGGGAGGGGTTGTTCTGTAGTGCGGGACGACCCCTCTGTGGAAGGTTGTGTCGGTCCCTCGAGGGACTGACCAGCCGTTGAGGTGCCCTGTTTGCTCTATAGATCCGGGGCACCTTAACAAAGGCGGCATTGATGGCACTTGCCGGGTTTTAGTGGGTAGAGCTGCGTTCATCTTACCATCTTTCAGGCACAGCGAGTCCCACATACCCGTCTGGGAGTCTCCCCTCCCCTGCCGGATAAAAGAAAAAAAACCCTTCTTGCTTTATTAAGAGACCCAGCACAGCAATGGGACATATATTATGAGGGTTGATATTATTATATAAGTTGTTTCAATTAGCAATACCGGCCTAATTTGTATTAATAGAGTAGACATAATATCTCTACTAATATGTCTATTATCATCTATCATCTCTATATAATAATAATATCTATGGACGCTTTCACATCACGTCAATCTGGTCCCGTGGTAAGTTCTCGAAGAAATTGTATTACGGGTACCAGACAACGGAAATATATTTAATACTCTTATACTATACATATATTTAAGATTTTTATTATATAATACACATATTTAATACACATCCATGACCCAGGAACACAGAAAATATTTTTGTTCCCTGGCGGGATTCGAACCCGCAACCTCCGGCTTGAGCGCCAACGTCAACGCCTTCCTTCATCGGTGAGAAAGCGACGGTCTCATGTTCAGATGTACGTAGAAATTGAGAGAACCTATTTTAAGGCATCACAAGGGGTCAGGATCAAACCCGGACCTCTCACTCAAGAAACTGACCCCTTACCCACTATCGTCACTCAGACAAACAACTTAGATCCTGTTAAAAAGCCCGTCGAAAAAATCACACAAAATCAAGTATGAAATCACGTAGTATTCATGTAACTTGTAGACTCTCTTTATCCCTCTAGATTGCGCCCCACAGGCTTATATTTATGCAAAATAGTACTCAGAATGTCATCACACAAGATAAACATGACATTTGGATATTCAAACATATACAGTCTATGAGATGCGTGGAATACCAAGTAGAATAGCGTGGTACTTCCACTGTGAGTAATAATGCAAATTATATAGCATCATAAATGGTGCGATATCAGTCTGTCTATCAGTTGAGACCAGGGATCCAACTTAAAGCGGTCGCTTGAGGTCACCCTTGTTGGGGGTCAACTATTCTAAAACGTCTGCTATACGGTTTGCTACCGACGCCTGACAGAGTTAACATTGGTCAGCTACCAAAAAATAAAAATAAAAGTGCGTGCGTGCAAAGTACATATGTCAGAAGTGATGATTAGGTTAAGATCCCGATATAAAACGACCTTCACCGAGATGTTTCTTTGATAAAACGTATTTTATATTTAATTTTATATGTCAATAAAATATTGCATATGGGTTGCCTAACTAATTTTAGTTCAGGGTATGTTTAATTAATAATTAAAAAAAAAAAGATTAAACATTTCACCGGTTTGATTATTAGATAAATTCTATATACCAATCGAAAGTATGAAGCCTATATAATATGCTAACGTTAGGTTGCCTCTTCTTTTCCGGTCACAACTATCAGGTAGCCAAGTATAAACAGGTAAATCTATACTAGCATTTTGCAACGGTCTGATTATTGAATTGAAATTAAATAAAAATAAAGGTTATTTTATTGTGAACACGGTAGTATAGAGTTGCCTGTGAAAAATCTGTGCCGAATTCCGGTCCCTATCTCACTCTCTCTCTCGATCTTTCTCACTCGCTTGCTCCCTACTCTCACTCCATGGCTATGTGCTTCATGCTACGTGCGCCCTTTCTCTCTCTCGCCCTTCTTGGACAAAAATATTGCACATATTCGTGACATTTCATCCGTAAAAAATTTACCCTCATGCGTGCAAAGAAGTTTCACTTAAAAAAAAAACAAATTTGAGTATTCTATGTCAATGAGAAGGACCCTATATCTTGGTTTGACAAACCGACACACAGACGTACAACGAAATAATCTTATAAGGGTTCTGTTTTGCCAATTTGAGGAACAGAACCCAAATAAAGGGATCTTAATAAATCTGGCAACCCGTCTGGTTGGACCACTAAACCTTTAAGTTGTTATATAAAACATATAACCATAGCACAAACGTATACATACATCACTGTCTGCCTTAGCGGTATGTACCCTGACCTCTTAAATGATAGCTCACCGCGCAACATAGGTCCTCAGTAAATAATTCATCATCATCACCTTTTTTACTGCTGAATATATTATGCCTTAATGCCAAGATAATCAATCTCCGGCCACTAGCACTAACTATAATTGGACACCGCACGGATCATCGTCCATTTAGTTACAGGTCGGTCGTCTTACCTTTTTTATCTTTAACGCCAAGAAATGCTCTGAAGCATCCCGCTGGGGAAGGGGGTACTCCCCAGGCGGGTATGTGAGACTAGCTGCGCCCGTAAGATGGTAAGGTGGACGTAGCTCTACGCACTAAAACCCGGTGAGTGCCACTAATACCGCCTTTGGTGAGGTGCCCGGATCTATTGAGCAAACAGGACACCTCAACGGCTAGTCAGTCCGTCAAGGGACCAACACCACCTCCACAGAGAGGTCGTCCCGCACCACAGAACAACCTCTCCCAACGTCGGGACAGTGCAATGGGGTGAGGTTCCCATCCTCGTTCTTTTGTCCCCTCTTCTTATAAGATGGGTAGATACAATGAGCAGCTGCCTCGGTTCAATTTGCTACGCCCAAAGTGAGTAAGTTCACTTAAGCTACTGAGACCCACCGCCACGACAAGGCTTGGTGGGGATTTTGACATACCTCTAACTCTAACTAACCTAAACTCTAACTCTAAACTCTAACTCTGTAAAAGCATCAATTTTTGTATTTTGCGTAATAATAGGTACTTTAGTAAGCCTAATATAACGACCTAGCCTACATTCCTCTTTCATCACGATATACCCATAATTGCCACTTTCAAGAAGCGAGACATCTCAGAGGTAATACGATTATAACAAGACTGGCCATTGACCTATTAAGAATTAAATTCCAATTAGTCTTCGAAATAGGATGTGATAATAATATCACCATCAGAATGTGAGAAGATATTGTTTAAAAATCTATAGGGATATTACACATTTTTTTATGTCATCAGGGGGCAAACGAGCAGTTGGAGCGCCGCCGACGCTCATACACATCCGCACAACCAAGGCCACGCAGATGTACTACCCTCCTTTTCCCTATCCCCTCAATGGGCAATCAGAAACTCACAAACCGCACGAAACATGACGCCGGTGTTAGGGCAACAATGCACTACCTCTTATGTTACATTAGGTTATGAATAAGCGAGCGCCAAATACATTATAAGAACTGTTTACGGCTCCCTATAAATAAGAATATCAAATATCAAGAATATTCTGCTATGAATTAAGCAAAATAATACCCTCTTCCCTAAACCAGACTAAATAGAACCAGTTTTCGTTTTGAACATAATTTTTATACGTCTCAATTTTGATTTTAGAATACGAAATTATTTTGTTTGTTAGAAAATTCTTAAGCTTTCAAATTAATCGACTTCGTGCTCTTGATAGCAAATCAACGTCGTTTTTGTTACTGAGACCTGATAAAACTTGTAACGGGGCCTGAATCAACATCAATTGCCTTTTAATTAAAATTTATATTATTTCGTTACAAACTAAACTGTGGTTTGACGTAAATTAATAAAATGAAAACCCTCGCCATATTGCGGGAAATTTCCGAACTAATTTCTGTATGGACTATATTATAATCCTGTATCTTAAATACGTGATTCCGTATAAAGATACAGTGGCGACACCAATGCAGGGTTTGTATATTTTCGCAACAAACAGCGCCCCTGTGCTCCTCCCCTGACGGAGAGTCTCCAGCCCCAACTCGTGGCTCGCATAGTGCCGGCCTTGTTTCCCGGACAAGAAGAGCACACGCCCCCGCCGATGGCTCCACCAGATAGTGGCCCGTCGATATTAGAAGAGGAGACTCAGGCAGTCTCCGAAGGAGAACGTGGCGGTAGAACGGAAGAAAGCGCGAAACACGGCTCCTGGTCCCGATGGTGTACCCGGGCGGGCCCTGGTTCTGGCCCTTGGCCCACTCCGGTCTCACGCCAGGCGCCTGTTCAGCGCTAGCCTGGCGCAGGGTCGGTTTCCCACGGCGTGGAAGAAGGGGAAGCTGACCCTGATCCGGAAGGAAGGGCGACCGGCAGAGTCGCCATCGGCTTACAGGCCGATCGTGCTGCTCGACGATGCGGGTAAGCTGCTGGAGCGGATCGCTGCTGCCCGTATCGCCGACCACTTGCAGGAGACAGGCCCGAATCTCAGCGACTACCAGTTTGGCTTCCGGCGGGGCAGGTCTACCCTGGATGCTCTGGACAGGGTGGGGGCCCTCGCTGACGAGGCGGTCGAGGGGGGGAGGGGTGCTTTTGGCGGTGTCCATTGTCATCGCCAACGCATTCAACACCCTACCCTTTGACACAATCTTGGAGGCGCTGAGATTACATGAAGTGCCGGCGTATCTGCGCAGACTGGTAGGGGATTACCTGTCTGGTAGGTGCGTCGTGTATCCCACGGCTAGCGGCTGGGTAAGGAGAGTGGAGTGTGGTGTTCCACAGGGCTCTGTCCTGGGCCCACTCCTATGGGACATCGGGTACGACTGGGTTCTCCGCGGTGCGAATTTCACGGGCGTCGACGTTACGTGTTACGCCGACGACACCGCCGTCACCATGCGTGGTCGTACTTTTTCAGAGGCCCGCATACGTGCGGTTGCCGGAGTCGACCAGGTCGTCGCAAGGATTCGACGTCTCGGGCTCGAAGTGGCCCTGGAGGAGAGTGAGGCTATATGCTTTCACGGGCCACGGCGAGCCCCTCCACCCGGATCTAGCTTAATGGTTGGAGGAACTTCCATCTCTGTCGAGGCGAATATGAGGTACTTGGGCCTTATCCTCGACAGCAGATGGAATTTCAAAGAGCATTTCCGGCGCCTAGTGCCGAAGTTGCTCGGAGCCGCGCGGGCGCTAAGTCGTCTCCTCTCAAACGTGGGTGGGCCGAGCGCTGGTTGCCGACGTCTATATGCGGGCGTCTTGCAGTCCATGGGGCAGTACGGCGCGCCGATATGGGCGAGCGCTTTGACTGGAGAAAACGTGGCTCTCTTGCGACGTCCGCAGAGAGCTATGGCGATCAGGGCCGTCCGTGCATATCGCACTACCTCATACGAGGCTGCGTGCGTACTGGCGGGCTCTGCACCATGGGACCTGGTGGCAGGTGCACTGGCGTACTTCTGGCGAAGGAGGAGAGGAGAAGCCGAAGAGGAGGTCTCTAATGATGACGAGGCTGAGGGAGACGAGGGGAGCTGGCTCATGAGAAGGCGAGTGCTCCGCGAGTGGAAGGAGCGGCTGGATGAGCCGAGTGCGGGTCAGCGCACGGTGTCGGCCGTCGGTCCAATCCTGGAGCAGTGGGTTGATCGACGGCACGGTATAATCACCTTCCACATTGTGCAGATCCTTACGGGGCACGGCTGCTTTGGAAGGTATCTGTGGAAGGTGGCAGGAGCGGAGGCCTCGTCAGGGTGTCATCACTGTGGCAGCAGTGAAGACACTGCAGACCACACCCTGGCGGAGTGCCCAGCTTGGGCAGAGGAAAGGGCGCCACTTATCGCTGAAGTGGTCGCGGATCTGTCGCTCCCTGCGGTCATCCAAGCGATGACTGACAGTGAGAGCGCATGGCAGGCGGTCCTCTCGTTCTGCGAGGTAGTGATGTCGCAGAAGAAGGAGGCGGAGCGGGAGAGAGAGCGCACTGGCGCCTCTTCCCGCAGGAGAGCACGGCGGCGACAGGCGGTGGCACGGCCGTGAGGAACCTGTGCGCGGCCGATCGGGGGATCCGCCGCGCGCGCTTAAGGTCCGGACTATAAGGCACCCTTGTGTGTTCAGGGTGCCTTAAGCGGAGTAGGAGGAGGGGATGTCGACCCCCCTGCCTCCAGAGGAGAGTGCCAGATGGCACACCGTTGTGGCCCGGTGCGGACGTCAATAGCTCTCGCGCCGGGTCAGCCAGACGACGAGGTGAACACCGCTGGGGTTTAGTGGGAAGAGCCTGCGTCCACCTTACCACCTTCTCGGGCGCAGAGAGTCCAACATAACCTCCCCCCCCCCCGGCCTCGGTGGTATCCTAAACGCATTCCCCAGCGAAAACAAAAAAAAAAAAAAAAAGGGTTTGTATATTTCTGGTCAGGCTATATATATTAAGATACTTTTATTTGAAACATACAGGTTCCTTGGCAGTAAAATTGGCTCAAATGCCCCGTCAGCAAACGGCATGTCGCTTTCATGTCGTGATGCTATAGAATTTTAGGTTATAAGTTTTTATTAATGTTTCACATCTGTCGGGCGTTCTGTGACGGAATTTATTTTCTCACGTGGCGCGTGAACAAGGGATTCGTAGATAGTGTCAAAATATTGAGCCCCTCAAAATAAAAAAAATAAAATAGTGCTAAATATCCTATCTGTACTATAACTATCGGACAGACGTCCTGTACAAAACTTTATGTAGTGGACCGAATTGTGAATCTAAATCATTCTTGAATCCACTTGAACGCACACAAAATCGGACCAGTCATTTAGTAAGAATTCAGTCTTATACATACGAACAGAAGAATCCTACTAATATTATAAAATATATGAAAGTAAGTTTGTTTGCTACGCTTTCACGCGAAAACTACTTAACCGATCATCATGAAACTTTGCACACATATTCTTGAAAGTATTAAAAGTAACAAAGGATACTTTTTATGAAAAAAATCCTATCCTGAGCAGACGAATCCACGGGTACCAGCTAGTAATATTTATTAAGAAAAGTAAAGTTTATTTAAATGCTAATCTATAGAATTACAAGTCGGGTTTGAAAACATCTCTCAGCATTTGACAGCCCAATTATGACGGTCGGAAATAGGCTATTAAGGCACATTTTTTTTGGAACCATTCTATAACAAAAGATACTTCGAATACAAATGTATCCCTGTAGATTGAAGAACAATAAACAATTGTTAAAATCACAGTTAGTATTCTTGTAGATCTCGCTTTGCTAACTACTAAATTAGCTACCGAGCCTGGGCCAAAGCATCGATGTCCCAGGATATAAAGACCAGCACATTGAAGAAGGAGTATAACTTTACCTCCAGGTCCTTCAAAAGAGCTATTGCTGAGGCAAAAGCGGAGTACGTGAACAGAATTGGCGAGTGATTGGTTCGACTTCCTTCGGGAACTCGTGCATTCTGGTCGCTCAGCAAGGCTGTTCAAGGGAATTTCTGTAAGCCATCCCTACCATCTCTGCACATGAGGAATGACTCGTTGGCCCACATCGCGAAGGAGAAGGCCGATCTTCTAGGCACTCTCTTTGCTTCCAATTGGACTTTGGATGACCATGGAAAAATACCACCGACGATCTCTCGGTGTGATACTTCAATGCCGGAAATAATTTTCCGACAGAGCTCCGTACGCAAAGCAGTCTTTTCGCTGGATATCCATAAGTCGAGTGGGCAGAAGGTGAGAGCAGTATTACATGTGAGGCCGGATCTGCGCCTTGTATAATTGTAGGCGGTGTGAAGGTATAATGAAGCAAAATAACAAGGTACCCCACGTAAACTGTGTAACTTCTAATGGGTTAAAATGAATAAAACTGACAAAATTTTCATATTTTTATAACAGTTATATTTACCTCAATAGCCCTTTTCGCGGTCGGGTAAAAGAGGCTTACATTTGCCTCGTGCGCTTCTGAACGAATGCTTAGTTCTAAGGGTAGTCTCAAACGCAATTTAGCCCTGTCTAGAGCAGTCTTCATACATTACATTACAGCGGTTAGCAACAATGTCAAAGTTTTATAAAGTTATTATGACATGGATTTTCAATTACCATATTGATATCTTAAGTTATTATTATAATTAGGGTCTTGTTGTGAACATGTGAACCTGATTTGGTGTTCCACTGATATAGACGCGATTTAATAGCGCTGTTTGTAAAAATCAAAGACGCTTCAAAATTTCAAAGAGCAATTATTTTCTTTTTGTGGAAAAGTGATTTTCAAAAGTACTTTTTGTCGATAATGGATTCCATACTCACTAAATATTCCTTGCAGATGACTTATCATTTCTGGTGGGTTAGTCAAGATGCCATTCTACAATCGTAAACACTAGTAGAAAACTAATAAATGTATGGAAATGACATTTAAGACCACGTGATTTATAGATGTAAAATGTCATTTCCATAAATTTATTAGTTTTCTATTAGCGTTTACGATTGTAGAATGTCATATTGGCTAACCCACCTGATGTTTTCACACGTTCTTTCTACGAAAAGATAAATATTGTTGTTTGAGATTTTACTGCGTCTGGTTATAAAAAACAGTGTTATAAAAACGTGTTTATACAGTCGAACACTTAAATCAGAATGAACAATATTGAACCAGAAAGTTGCATAAACATGTCAAGACTTATTAGGCACTAACAGCATTGCCTAGAATTTCTGCCTTATTTAATTATAGCACAATTCCCAGAACTTTGGAAACGTCCCTCGTATTTATATTTTTTCCTCGTTCAGTACTAAAACTTACATTAATAAATCCATTTAGAGAATCTAGCTTTAAAATTTGTATAGTTATATAACAGTGGCAAGAATATCAAACGATTTACAAATAGTAGTCATCGATCATAATATAAGTGACTTTGCATGTTATTATATTTTAATTTATTATTATTATTTAAAAAAAAAATACTTATCAAATATTGTTTGCACACTGACAAGTAGAATACGAGAACCTGGGAAATATGAAAACCTATGTACACCAAATTCTGGCAAATAAAAAAAAAAAAAAAAAACCGTATAGAGTAGTAATGCGAGCCATACGATTCCGTAGCTGGTCAGTGATTTGTCACTGATGTAATAGCAATTCCAATAACTAGTGATCTGTATGTACGAACCATCCGTAATGGTTATCAGTCGGCCAATAAGAGCGCAGAACCGGCGCATCGTCGCAGCACAAATTTGACGGAATTTGTTTTCATTCAAAACACATAGTATTACCGCTCTATTCCGTTTATATTATGCTCGATAATTGTAGTAGTGTTTTAGTAGTAGTAGTTTCAGTAGTTTTGTGTTGTGTAACTCGAAAGTCTATTAAATGATTTAAACACTATAATCGGCGCAATCAGAGCTTCGAGCTTTCCCCAACTTTAACCAAAACTGTCCGGCCACTTTATTCACTGGAATTTGTTCATGCTGAGTGCTGTGTGGTGTGATTAAAATGTTTTATTATTTGTAAGTAATACACGACATTTTACGACAGCAATTTACACACAAATTACGACATAAAATGAAATCATGGTCACTACTATTTCATAACTTTACCAAATATGACTAAACATATAACTTTACTAAATATTAAACTTTTAATGAACATAATGAAGAGAAATAGAAAAAGGTTTTATTTACGAGCAACCTATTTTAAGATATAATTTTGTTGGCATGATTGACCGAGGAGCTCGTGGCTACGTAATAACAGCCACATGGATCGATTCGTCAGGTTAAGCTACGCTTGCCGGGATTGTTCCGTGGATGGGTGACCATCTTTATACAAATAGAGACTCGTCTGTGGATCTTCGGCTGCTTACCCCGTTTACAGATTTATTGAGGTCCCGATATTTTGGCAATGTTTCAATCGCCATGTTCACGGGGAGACTGACGTACGGCGCTGGTAGATGGCGATAGACCAGAAATATCTGTCTACCGTCTTTATTCTTCAGCTGATTCACGGCGATTGAAATATTGCCGAAATATCAAGACCTCAATAAACCTGTAAACGAGGTAAGCACCCGTTACAATTACCGTTTACCGGTGGGAGGGAAGCGCTGTGCCGCGCTCTCGGCTGCATGGGTACCACCATCTTGCTTGTTTCTCCCGTGAAACAGCTTTGCTGTGTTTCGGAGAGAAGGGCAAGACAGGCAGTGTAATTACTGGCACCGAGACTTAACATCTTATGTCTCAGGATAGGCAACACATAAAGAAGTTGCCTGGGCTCGTTTCAGGTAAACTAGTTTATGTTCATGGACGACGTCAACCACTTACCATCAGGTGGTACGTTTGCCAGTTTGCCTATCCAACTAACATAAAAAAAAAAACAATCTTTATATATATATTTCTTGTGTGGAGTGTGAGGAGTTCAGTGACATACACACGCGTATGTCACTGAACTTCTCCTAGACGGCTGGACCGATTTTGATGAAATTTTTTGTGTGACTTCAAGGGGATTCGAGGATGGTTTAGATTCACAAGAAAAAATATTTTGTACAGGACAACGTCTGTCGGTGCCACTAGTCTTTATATATATATATATATATATATATATATATATATATATATATATATATATATATATATCTTGTGTGCGTGTGTATGTCACTGAACTCCTCCTAGACGGCTGGACCGATTTTGATGAAATTTTTTGTGTGACTTCAAGGGGATTCGAGGATAGTTTAGATTCACAAAAAAAAATATTTTGTACAGGACAACGTCTGTCGGTGCCTCTAGTATTTATATAAATATGAATGGTGATCGTTAGTTTAAAACAATATGTACTTATTTGTATATATTTAATATCGAAACGACCTCTCCACCAAAAACATACTATTAAAAAAAATATAAATACCATAATATGTGCGCTTATTCCTGTTGTAAACTCATAAGTTCCATAACTTCTGTATACATAATATCTAAAATACAAAATATCCCTTGGCGGGCTTCCAAGCCACTACCTCTCGGAATAGTAACACACTTTACCACTACATCAGAGGAGGCGATAAAATGTGTAATTCCTTTACTGCGTACCTACTAAGACCTACTTTTGACTTTAGCGATTATGGTCTTCTTGGCTTATTGAATAATATGTCTAAATTTGAACCGAAATTGGCTGGTAATATTTTTTTTATAGCATAGGAGGTAAAACGAGCAGTCGAAGCCGTCTGGCAACTTTACATTGACAGAACAACTGTTAAAACAAAAATAGAGAGAGTACATTTGGAGTGAAGAGAACAGATGGAATCAGGTTAGATGGAATAAAAAAGGTTTAGTTTAAAAGGTCACAAAGAGAATATAGAGAATTAAAATGTAAATGGAGCGGATATAATATCCTAAGAGACGAGAAAGAGAAATGGACCAAGTTGATAACCAAATGATACCCAAGATATAGTCAAAGAAACAGAGGTAGACAAACTAAAAGATGGTAGGATGAAATAAAAAAGGTTGCAAGTACACTATGGACCGAGTAGCAATAAATAGAGTGAAATGGAAATCTCTGAAGGAGTCTTTTGTCACAAAAAAAAGCTGTTACGAAGTAACCGTTTGCCGATAGTGTAAAAATATAAATTAAGGTTTTTTTTAGAATGATAATATTAGGCATTTTGTATATTTGTTATTTGAGTGGAAACCTGAGGCACGGTAACATTTTTTTACAGACACAGTCTGAAATTAATCTACAAATATACACTCTCTCTTTTTTTTATATTGAAACATATTTTAACAAAGTAATTAAAAAAAAATCAAAATCGTAAACATAGTCACCCTAATACGCGACAAATTATGAATGTATGCATTGCAAAGTCAGCCAGTCAGGTATAAATACGAGTACAAGCATTCATATTTGAACAGTAAATGTAGGTATAAAAACATTCCTCAGATCATGATAATTGAGAATATGTAAGAAAATAGTTTCCAATACTCGCGATGTTTATACAGGCATAAAATAATATCTTGGTAAAATACATAAATTGGAAAATAAACATCGCGAACTTGAATTGAGAAAGGAGAAAATTATTATCATTAGACTTGTATAGAACTCGATCGCTTGAACCTATTGGGAAATCAATATCACATAAAGGGCAAGTCGCTTTACTTTCAATTACGTTTGTTAGATGTTACGGATTATTCAGGCTGAATACAGGTAATTTTAGAGCTTTAAGAAACATTTTTTATGTCTGATTGGCAAATGGACAGATGTGTCACATGATGGTAAGTGGTCTGCGTTGCTCATGAACATTAAAAAGTTACCTGTGACTAGCTCAAGCAACTCATTCATCCCCACCAAAGTTCAAGCCTTGTCGTGGTGGTGGGGTTCAGTAACGGTAAACCCAGCACTTTTGGCGAATCAAATTGAGCCGAGGGAGCTGCTCTTTGTACCCCATTTATAAGAAAAGGGCACGAAAGAAAAGGGAGGACAAGGGGCGAGGATAGGAACTTTACCCCATTGTACTGTCCCGACGTTGGGAGGGGTTGATCTCTGGTGCGGGATAACCCCTCTGTAGAGGTAGCGTCAGTCCCTTGGGGACTGATTAGCCATCGAGGTGCCCTGTTGCTCAACAGATCCGGGGAATCAAAGGCAGCATTGGTGGCACTCGCCGGGTTTTAGTGGGTAGAACTGCGTCCACCATCTTTCGGGCGCAGTAAGTTCCACATACCCGCATGGAGAGTCCCCAATCTCCCGCGGGATGCCTCAGAGCATTTCTTGGCGTAAATTAAAATAAACAACTAGATCAGGCGACGGTCACCTTCTGCGAAACCATCATTTCACAGAAGAAGGCCACGAAGCGGGATAGAGAGGATGACGCCACGTTCGTCCCGCGTTTCGCTTAAGACGGGAGTGCAGAAGAGGCGCTATGCGCACCTTCTGGCTCCCATCTAACGAAACTTGGGGTAAGGTTGGGTACCTCACCCGGTAGAAAAGTTCCGGCGTCGGCGGATGCGATTCTCGGACGAAGCCCGGTTCGCCCTTTTGAGTGAACCAGCCGGTAGCAGGGGGTGTCCTGAGTTAGGCAGATCCTGGACAATCCCCTTAAAGCGGCTGAAAGTTACTTGCAGTGGTTCTAGTGCGGTATATCGACGTTGGGGAAGTGGGAAGAGCTGGGAGTCCCACATATCTTCAGGGACGCCCCAATCCCGGGTGAATGTGCATAGCATTTCCACTGCGACGAGACGTGGTATGGTAAGTCTCGGTGCCAGTAATTACACTGCCTGTCTTGCCCTTCTCCCCGAAATACTGTAAAGCTGTCTCACGGAAGAAACAAGCAAGATGATGGTACCCATGCGTCCAGCACGGAATGAGCACTTACCAGGAGGAATGAGCTTCGTGTGCTTAGCAAACCACCATGATTGCTTTGAAAACTTGGCTGAACCTAGTAAAAAAAACATTATTTTTTCAAAATGGTACCTACAAAGTATCTTCTTGAACGTCAATTGAGAGTCGAGTCTACCACCAGTTCCAAGGCGAGCCCGCTAAGAAGAACCGGGGAAACAATCTCATTATATACAAGGTTGATAAAATTGAAAGGCATTAAATTAAACCACATATATTATGTACTATTTTCAGGCTACACACCAAAAATTGGACCAATAGAATCAATAGTTTAGTCACAAGATATTTTTAAAGTTTTAAAGCCACTCCGCTTTATTCGACCCGGTGAGACGCAACGTGCTGTGCGTCGCACTGCCTTTTAGATTCGAAGGTCAGTGGACATTTTACAAAGGATATTTACGCTTTACTTTGGCTATTCTCGTATTTAAGTTCTTTAAAAAAGTTTTTTTTATTTCTCTCATAAACTGTTTTAATAGTTTCAGATTAACCGTAAGCATGTGTAGTATATGTGGTTTAATTTAATGCCTCTCGCTTTTATCAACCTTGTATGTTGTTATCCTGAAATGCCTGAAAACAAAAAGATCTCCTAGATTATCTAGTTTATGTTGAAATAAGACGATCTGCCTAATGGTGACAACCTTTAGGCAGATCGTCTGTCAGTTCATATTATATAATATTTTCACAAAAGGTTCAGATGAATGATAGTTAGTATTTTATTTAATGTATTTTCGGGCTCGGAGCCGAGTAGACTAACTTGGGTACCGCTTTTGTCTTTCATGAAATATTCATAATATAGTGTTGCGTGGAGTGGATATTCGCAAAAAATATACCCTATATTTATATTCTTATATGATTCCTATACTTTTAAGATCGTTTTTTTATTATTTGGTCTTTTTACATACTTATTTAATTTATTGTGTTTTATTATTATATTATTCACGCTATCCACATTCTTTATTTTAAACTTTTCAGTAACTTTTATTAAAGTGAGACTTGATAAATTACTTTAGTAATTCTATATTGGTTTTATTTAGAGTGGCAATATTTTGTAAATTTGTATTAATATGTTTGTCTCATGTCTGAAAGCTATCACAAAATTTCACTATTCTGAGATTTACAAGAATAGTAATGTTGGCTTTTTTACATTGATTTAAAAATTTCCGCTAAAACACTCCAAGCTGTCATGTGACCATGATTACATTACAAACAAATAAACATATTCACGCTCTGTCAAAGTACATAGCATTTTTTATGTTCCTTGCAGATCGCCGGTGACACTTATAACTTGGTAATGTCAGTTGACAGTTTGTTTACTGGTCAGTGACGTCATCGGTTGCTCGCGGTCACGAGATAACGCATTTTAAATATTTATTTATTTTAATTTAATGTAAATAAATAAATTAAAATGTTATTTGAGGTTTTCAAATACTGTCTTTAATCTGTTAAACATAACTCTACATGAATTTGTAACATGTGTCAACATACCTATTCTCCCAATACAAAGATGAAACTTAAAAATTTTTGCAATACCTAATAAAACGTCTATTGTTCGTTAAAATCTAGTACTGTAAACAACAAAGTACTAAATAAGTACTTGTACCAATAAATTCCTTGACTTCCAGAACATTCGCATCAAACTAACGATTCCGATGAGCAAAAATGTTCGTTACTTTGTTGTTAGTTCATTTGAAGTACGCGAAACAGTACAGGATTGTTACCTTTCAAAAATAATTTGTATTGTACACGAAAGTTTTTTTTTTTCGGATGGATCTATGCTAACGGCCCGAAGGCGCTAATGCTACATCGGATTAGTGTGAGCCCGTTCGGCTCACTTTTGGTTATTATAATGAAACAATTTTTTTTACGGATTTTATCGCGGTTTATTAAGATTTTTACAAGCCCGACGTTTCGGATACTTTACAGCAACCATGGTCACGGGAGGACTGAGGTGACAGATGTCCTAATGTTACAAAGTTATTCGAAACTACCCTATGATACATCATTATTTTAATAAGTCCTCTCTACGCAGAAAGTGCTAACTGCATCTTTAATCTGTGGCATATTATGCTTGGTTTTTGATTTAATTATTTTAATAATGGGATCCCAAGCAGGTGGTAAGAGCCAGCCATCTTCTCTATTGAAATTTGGATGTTTTTTAATTTCAATAGCCTCGCGGATCATCCTTGGTTGGAATCGGTGTTCTTTTGCGAGTATCTGTGGTTTATCAAATCTAATATAATGGCGAGCTTTGTCTAGACTATGTTCACAGATTGCAGACTTAGTGTAGCGACGGTGTTTTAAGTCAGCTATATGTTCTTTAACGCGAGTTTTAATTGATCTTTTGGTTTGGCCTATATAAGAGAGGCCACAATCACAATCAAGCTTGTATACTCCTGCATCTTGTAAGGGTATATGACACTTGACAGATGGTAAGAATTGACCTATCTTTTTAGGCGGCTTGAAATAAGTTTTTATAGAAGCTCGCTTTAGGATGAAGCCAATCTTGTCAGTGACGCCTTTCATAAACGGTAGCACAGCAGGTACTCGCTCGACGGTGGCTGGTTTCACACGTTCACTGTGACGGAGACGCGGGCTATGGGCTCACCAGTATCCCCCGTTGTTGCCGACATATTCATGGAGGACTTCGAGGAGACTGCTCTGCATACCTCACCAATAACACCCAGGTTCTACAAGCGGTATGTAGATGATACTTTCACAATATTGCCATCTGATAAAGTAACCATATTCTTAAACCATCTCAATTCCATCAATACTAAAATTCAATTCACAATGGAATTGGAGGCAAATAATTCTTTAGCTTTCTTAGATGTATTAGTTATCCGTAATCCCAATAACACCTTAAGCCACACAGTGTATAGGAAACATACCCATACGGATAGGTATTTAAACGGCGAATCACACCACCATCCAACACAGTTAGCTACCGTGGGTAAATCTTTGTTACAGAGAGCACAAGGGATCTGTGATGAGCAGCACCTGGAGACCGAACTTCAACATGTCAAGCAAGTACTGCGTGACAACAAGCTTCGGGTACCGCGTCTCCGTCACAGTGAACGTGTGATACCAGCCACCGTCGAGCGAGTACCTGCTGTGCTACCGTTTATGAAAGGCGTCACTGACAAGATTGGCTTCATCCTAAAGCGAGCTTCTATAAAAACTTATTTCAAGCCGCCTAAAAAGATAGGTCAATTCTTACCATCTGTCAAGTGTCATATACCCTTACAAGATGCAGGAGTATACAAGCTTGATTGTGATTGTGGCCTCTCTTATATAGACAAAGCTCGCCATTATATTAGATTTGATAAACCACAGATACTCGCAAAAGAACACCGATTCCAACCAAGGATGATCCGCGAGGCTATTGAAATTAAAAAACATCCAAATTTCAATAGAGAAGATGGCTGGCTCTTACCACCTGCTTGGGATCCCATTATTAAAATAATTAAATCAAAAACCAAGCATAATATGCCACAGATTAAAGATGCAGTTAGCACTTTCTGCGTAGAGAGGACTTATTAAAATAATGATGTATCATAGGGTAGTTTCGAATAACTTTGTAACATTAGGACATCTGTCACCTCAGTCCTCCCGTGACCATGGTTGCTGTAAAGTATCCGAAACGTCGGGCTTGTAAAAATCTTAATAAACCGCGATAAAATCCGTAAAAAAATTGTTTCATTATCACTTTTGGTTTATAAAAGTGGGGGGTTGCCCCCCGCCAACCTTATGAACCGTATGAACTTCTGCAAAATCGAACCTTCTTTTTAGCTCTTATTATTGACAGTATTTTATATCTAAGAATAAAGACGGTCGGTCAGAAAGGACCAGATCAAAACGTATTTCCTGAAAATTATAATCTCTATAAATAATAGGCGTGAGCGTGACCTAATATAGGCTCAGCCTCTTGAGTGAGAGCCGAGAGGTCCTTGTTCGATCCTGACCCCCCTGTGATACCCTAAAAAGGGGTTTTCTAAATTTCTACGTGCATCTGAACATGCGACCATCACTTTCTCACCGGTGAACGAAACAAAGGAAATCTGCATGCCCGATGAAATTAAGTCGTTGAAGGTGTGTGAAGTTCACCAAACCGCATTGGACCAGCACATCAATGAACTAGGGGCCAACACCTTCCTCGCATTATTTTGAGGAGGAGACCCGTGCCAAGCAATTGGACACATAAAGGTTGATATTATTATATATTATACTAGCTGTTGCCTGCAGTTTCGCCCGCGTTACTCAAGTCCTATAAGTC
This sequence comes from Helleia helle, assembly GCA_963853865.1. Lineage (NCBI taxonomy): Eukaryota > Metazoa > Arthropoda > Insecta > Lepidoptera > Lycaenidae > Helleia > Helleia helle. Next base: position 13,557,912 of record OY971426.1, on the reverse strand, counting down.
ACAGCGTGATGTTATATAGCCTTCCTCGATAAATGGGCTATCTAACACTAAAATAATTTTTCCAATCGGACCAGTAGTTTCTGAGATTAGCGCGTTCAAACAAACAAACAAACTCTTCAGCTTTATAATATTAGTATAGATAATAGGCTTGTGAATGATAATTAATATCAATCCTTGAAAATATGAATTTCCTATACAGCTTCTTTCTTACATGAATATCACTGATGTAAAATTATTTTAAAATATAGATTTATTTACTTGGAATCCAACTATAAAGAACTCAAAAATCGTATATTTCAAAGCTTACACTGAAAGAACCTACTGCGCAGATCAAAGTAATTAAAATTATTTATGAAGCTCAGGAAACTTGAACTTTGTGATAGCATCTGACAGTTCTTTCTTAAAGGTAGTAGAGTATCCTAATCATGAGAAGAAATAAAATAATAATAATAATTTTATCACAAAGACTAATAATCTGGTCATTATTTATCTTTAACATAATTATAACTTATTGATAATTCAACGCAATAAGTAACCTATTGATACTCCACAAAATGCCCGTTGACTAATGTAGGCTAATTTATAATTTAGATACATTATTAAAGAGTGGATTATCGCCCAGCCATCTTCGTCACCCGTCTAATATGAAACATTATTGAAATATTTGCCGCAATAGTAATAATAAATTTAGTATAATTCTCGGGGTCAAAAATTCTTTTTTTTCCTCTCTCGCGGGGGTGTGGGTCTTCCCAGGCGGGTATGTGGGACTCGCTTCACCCGAAAGCTGGTAAGTGGACGCAGCTCTACCCGCTAAAACCCAATGAGTGCCACCAATGCCGCTTTGGTGAGGTGCCCTGTTTGCTGAGGGGACTGACGACACTTCCACAGAGGGGTTGTCTCGCACCATAGAACAACCCCTACCAACATTGGGACAGTATAATGGGGTGAGGTTCCCGTCCTCGCCCCTTGCCCCCCGCTCTTTTTCTCTTCCCGCCTGGGGAGACCCACTCCCCCGCGGGATGCCTCAGAGCATTAACCGGCGTAAAAAAAAACTTGTCACGAATACACAGGATAAAAGTAGTCCCTATTTAATAAATATATTTCGTATTCTTCCAGTTTCGCTATTCGCACACCATAAATGGGAGCCATTCAAAAAGTATCGGATAAGAAACAGAAATACAAAACGCTCGGTGCGATATATCTCCATCACATTTCCATACATTTTTCAGCACTCCGTAAGGGATGCCTAGACTTTTCCAATGACGCATGATAAAATACATGCCTCAATACCCCGGCTCACTTATCATGGGCATTATGTATTCCTCGCTTTCCAGACTGGATTTTTATGTTTGGCGAATGTATGACACATTTATTTAAAAAGAATTTTAAAGAATCCATTGAATTTGTCTATTATTATTTTTTAATAAGGAGGTAACCGAGCAGTCGGAGCCTTATGGTGACTACCGACACTCATAGACATCCGCACAACCACAAATTACGCAGATGTGTTGCCTCCTTTTCCCTATCCCCAAATGGGCCATCGGAAACTCACAACCCGCACGAAACGCGACAGCATAGCTGATACTTGACGCCGGTGTTATGTGAGCGAGAGGTACCACCCCGGTCATGCCGGCCCAATTCGGATGCAAAATATGGCACTATCTCTTACAAAATAGATATAGAGAATTTGACTGTTTTTGGAAATATTATTAGTAGTTTTATGCTATCTGGCCTAGTATGATATATATTCATTCCATTTAGTTGTAGGGTTGGTAAACCTGATATGTGTGTATGTGTGTGTGTGAGAGAGTGTTCGTGAGATGAAAAAGTCCTTCAAGCAGGGTATAGCTATGACTTCAGGTAGATGAATAGGAAAATGATAAAAAAATAACCCTTAAATGTGTAACTCATACCATGCAATAAAACTCTATTGTACATAGCTAAATACAACAATGTATGAAAGATAATCATACAAAGTTAACTTAATCTTATCAAGATAATGAACACAATAGGGCTTACCCCCACACTGTTATGGAATTTAATTTACTCAAGTAAAATAATGTAGGTTTTATATTTTTATAGATCATATAATAAAAGAGACATAACTTAATGATGATGCTACTTACAAGGTACTGTACCTTTTTATCGTTATCAACTATTTTCGTCTAAAGCTGGACATGTGCATCTACAAATTAAAGATAAGCATAATCATAATCCTTTTTTTTTTCTTTTACCGTCCTTTTTTTTCTTGGCTCAGACGACGAGCTGTGGACGTCCGCGGGGCCTAGACGGCGTGCCATCTAGCACTCTCCTCTGGAGGCTGGAGGCTGGAGGGAGGGTGTCGCCTCTCCCCCTTCCCCGCTTAAGGCACCGTGAACACAAAAGGGCGCTCGCGACGATTTGCCCGATCGGTCGCGCACAGGTCTCTCACGGCGGGTCAACCACATGTCGCCACCGCGCTCTCCTGTGGAAGAGGCGCCATTGCGCTCCCAGTTCCTTTCGCTCGGATGACCGCAGATAGTGACAGGTCCGCGCTAACCTCAGCGACGAGGGGCACCCTTGCTTCCGCCCAAGCTGAGCGCTCCACCTGGGTGTAGTCTACAGTGTCTTCACTCCTGCCACAGTGATGACACCCTGGCGTGTCCTCCACCCCTGCCACCTTCCACAGAGACTTTCGTGCCCCGTCGGGATCTACGCAAGTTGGAAGGTGATGATGCCACCTGTCAATCCACTGCTGTAGGATTAGACCGACGGCCGACACGGTGCGGCATCCCGAACTAGGCACCTCCAGCCTATCCTTTCACTGACGGAGCACTCGCCATTGCTGGCTGCTTCACCAGGACTCCTCTTCATCGTAGGCCTCTTCCTCCTCCTCCGTGTACGTCCAATTCGAACCTACACCACATTATCGCCACTCATAGCTACTGAACCGTAAAAACACCAAATTACAATATAAAAGCAATATATAAAGCTTTTAATAAACCTATATTACAACCGTACATAATCACTTTATTGAAATCTCATTTTGATCGATGAAAAGCGTTTCCCCGATAGAATTTGATTGATGTGACAAGGTTTTTCCGTAACCCCTTTTAAAATACTTTCATTTATCAAAATACGATGTGATATAAAAGTTTATCTTCAGATAATTTTACTTATTGAGATAACTTTTTTTGGTCGTATTGAAAAATATAGGTAGGTATATTGGACCGGTGGGAGGAAAGCACTGTGCCGCGCTCCCGGCTGCATGGGTACCACCATCTTGCTTGTTTCTCCCGTGAAACAGCTTTGCTGTGTTTCGGAGAGAAGGGCAAGATAGGCAGTGTAATTACTGGCACCGAGACTTAATATCTTATGTCTCAGGATAGGCAACACATAGATGAGTTGCCTGGACTAGTTCCAGGTAAACTAGTTTATGTTCATGGGCGACGTTCACCACTTAACATCAGGTGGCACGTTTGCCAGTTTGCCCATCCAACTAACATAAAAAAGGTAAATTCATACTAGAGCATCACAATGCACTAGTGCCGTGCGCTTGTCTGACTGGGTACTACCATACTTTTTTTAAAGATGAATTGAATGTGAAAATTATAACTTCTGTGTAATAAACAAAAGTTATAATTTTCGTTATGTGATCCAGACTTTATTACCGACTACGAGGATTTGCAAAATTTCTAGTTAAAATACGAATCATTTGAATTTTCCTTGTTGAGTTTTATGAATTGTGCGATCAATTTGCCGAATCTTTCTTCAATTTTAATTTATATCTTTTATTTCGAATTTATGATCTTTTTGATGTTATGGCTACATTTTTGTAAGAGATAGTGAATTGCTGCTTTGCAGCCAAATTGGGCCAGCACGTTTGTAGGTTTCCAGTGGTCCATTGGGGCGGATAGGGAAAAGGAGAGCTGCAACGCATCTGCACAATCTCTGGTTGTACGGACGTGTATGGGTGTCGATAGTCGCCAAAACGTCTTCGACTGCTCATTTGTCCTATGCTATAAAAATACGTCTAGATTATTAATGTAAATTTAAATTATGAAACGATTTAATTAAACTAATATCGATATGAAAAATATAACACTAAGTATTATTTAGTTGAAGCTGAGAAATCAGGAAGATGGTAAGAAAACATACAAAAGAACGTAAAGTTCATTCGAACAAAATATAACAGATTCTTCGAAAGTTCTGGTTGTAACTTGAGTTTTATTCAAGAAAATCCAACGCGACAAAAATGAGCACTCTAAGATCAAATTGCAAAGAGAAGGTAACTTTCGAAAATGAAAAAGTGGTGAGAAAAGGCGCTTTGTGCTATGGTTGACTATTTCAAGAGTGTTTTTTATAATATATACTTTTTTCCGCGCCCGCATGGAATTTTATTTACTTTTTTTATAAAAAAGGGGGGCGATATTTTAATATAAGCTTTTATATGACTATTTTCATTTATAAAACTGTTAAAAACTACTTTATTCTTCATTTAAGATAAGTGTAGGGGCTTATTATGATCCCCACCAAGGTTCAAGCCTTGTCGTGGCGGTGGGGCTCAGTAACCTAGGGTGAGCCGCTGCACCTTGGGTGAAGCGAATTGGGCCGAGGGGGCTCTTTTTACCCCTCCTATAAGAAGAGGGGACAAAAGAGGACGGGAACCTCACCCCATTGTACTGTCCCGACGTTGGGAGGGGTTGTTCTGTGTTGCGGGATAACCCCTCTGTGGAGTTGGCGTCGGTCCCTTGCGGGACAGCCGTCGAGGTGCCCTGTTTGTTTACTAGATCCGGGGCACCTCACCAAAGGTGGCATTGGTGGCACACGCCGGGTTTTAGTGGGTAGAGCTGCATCCACTTACTAACTGTCAGGCGCAGCGCGTCCCACATACCCGTCTAGGGAGACCCACTCCCCCGCGGGATGCCACAGAGCATTTTCCGGCGTTACAGAAAAAGGGGCTTATTATGATAGTTTAGATGTCTTAAGTATGTTCTTTCACAATATCTATATCTCTGTATATTTTTTATGCTAGGCTTAGATATGTGAAAATATATTAGACTGAAAACGGTCGAAAAGTTTGTGTGAAACGAAACATAATTTATATATTTTTTTAACATTATTATGTTCAACCGTCGAAACCATCGATGAAGGTTTTTATTTTGCGCTTGCCCTTTTTTCCGCCGGGAAACGCTCTTGGGCATCCCTCGAGACCCCTCTTATTGGGGGATCCCTCGGTTCACTTGGATTCGCCCAAGGTGCTGGGTTGACCTTAGGCTACTCCCCCACTGCCACGACAAAGCTTGAACCATGGTGGGGTGCGCTTGCACTTCAAGCACCTTTGCTGTGTTTCATAAAAGACAGAGCAAATTTACTTAGACAATTTGTATAATAAAGAAATGTACGTGTACAGCTTGGCAAAAAAGAGTATGACGTGGTGACAGGTGTAACTAAATATTTTACTAAATGATGTTGATCATACTGGGCCGACAAATACTTTTGAGTTAAGCTTAGTGTTTTTCATTTATTTTTAACGATTTGATAAATTATCTTACTGATTTTCCATATTATGTTGAGACCTAAGTGAAAGTGGCGCCCTCATTTTTTCCATACTCTTTTTTGCCAAGCCGTACGTAATTATTTTTAAATAAAATCCTCCCTAAGTTTCTGGTGAAAAATAACTAGAATCCTCCCTAAGTTGAAAAATAACTAGGTACCCATTGTTCTATTTTGGAAAATTCCTCCAAATAAGAATGTATTCATAATTTACTTTGTGTTGTAGTTGTTGAAATAGGAAGACCAGACTTTCGTGAACAGATGTTCTTCAATATAAGTTACTTGTTTATGCACTTGCAAAACTCTTAGTAGTTTTTAAGTCGTTTTTTAAACTGTCGCGCTGACAACCAACTTACGTTGCATTGCAAGTTAAGTAACGACAACATATATATTTAAAATTCTTTTTCCTGCTACTGATAGGCTTATTCAAAGATATACGACAAGAATGTAAAATATAGTAAACACTTCCAATTTGCTCGTGGTTCTGTATCATGAAAACGATAATTTTTGAAGTGATGACGTAATTATGAAATGATCAAAGTTAAAGTATAAAAATTTCATAATATCATAATTCTAAGTTATAAGTTTTCACTTCTATCCGAAGTGACTGCCATTTTTTTTAATTAGCTCATTACCAAAATGCGTGTGTGAGTATGTAACCAGAAAAGTGTTAGTCGTTTTTACGATAAGAAAAGAAAGAAAAAAAAACATTTTTTGTGAAAATCGCTGATACAGATCCCTCAGTGTGAGAATACATATAATGTCTATTAATTTTGTTTGTGTCTTTTGGTGTAATAACTGCTTTGAATTCAAGCTAGTTTCACTAAAATAATCAATTAATGATTGTTTAAGTGAAATTAGAAAAAGTTTTTATCAGCTGGAAAGATCCACTTTAGGCAGTGTATTGAGACACATATATGGAGATTACAACATTTATTTTACCAAGCAACTTTTATATGTTTTCTGGAAAAAAAATTTAGATAAACAGAATTATTCTACAAATCTTATCAGATTGAATAGATAAGAACCAGCTTGTTATTATAAAATTATAACTTTATTTAATTCTGTTACGTATTATTATATTATTATTATTATTCTGTTTAAAACAAGGTAGGTATATACAAAGTGAATAGCTTCATATAACCATAAGGGCACGGCTCCATCGCGGCGGATACTTTTTTTATGTCATAGGGAGACAACTGAGCAGCCTTATGGTGACTACCGTCGCCATAGACATCCGCACAACCAAAAGTTATACAGATCGTTGTCCCCCTTTTCCCTATCCCCCCAATGGGCTACCGGAAACTCACAAGCCGCCCGAAACGCGACAGCATAGCTGTCACTTGACGCTGGTGTTATGTGAGTGAGAGATGCCACCCTGGTCGTGCCGGCCCAATTCGGCTGCAAATCAGCATGTCTCTACCTCTTAAATCGAGACTACAAATGTTCTCATGTTTCGCTTTGCATGTGACTGCTGCCACTGCACGCTACGCATTAATTGGCAATATCCAGTTCACGCATTTGACATTTTAATACACGTGCGTAGCCTCTGAGTGTGCCACGGTGGAACCGCGTCTTTATATTATATTTTAAGTACACGCTACGCGAATAAAAAGTCTATTTATGTTTATCACAACATACTCGCGTAAAATGTGATTTTATGAACATAGCCGTAAGTTAATATAAAATGTCGCTTGTAATAAACGGCACTCAATCAGTCGTAAGTTAATGCGCGAATCGCCCGGTATACGACGTGAAATATTGTATAAAGCTCTTCTCTTCCCCTTTTATTGGCTAAATTCCCAGTTTTATTTTTACCTAAACCCTACAGTTGTTTATAAAGTGTGACAAGGAACGTGTTCGCTTTTCTTTTGTTTTCCGAAGTAGTCGCCGCAGTTCCGTACTTTATGCGCGACATATACGAACATGACACCTTTTTCTTCTCGTAATGTTGATCATTGTGTCATATTTTTTGTTATTGCAGGTGTTGTGGTGAATATTTTGGATGGGGAATGTTTTTGTATAAAATGGAAATATATTTAAGAATGCTTTAACATAGCAAGCAAAATATATGTTATTTAAAATCACTCACACACACACTCACACAAATATTTTTTTCCTACTCCTCCTGAATACTTCTGATTAAATTCGTTGCGGGTCCCAAGGCAGTTTTAACGTATCCCTCGGGCTCCCTGAAATCGTATCAAAGGGTCATATAGTGGTTACCGCTGTCGATCCTGGCTATACAGGAGTAGCAGCGGTGGGAACGAGTGGTGGGCCTAGCCAGAAAAAAAAACACACTCACACACAATTTGGCATTAGTTCGCGCGTTGTCCAATTCCAAATATCAATTTTATTCTAATTTCTAACATGTTTTTCGTCAGTAGTGATCGCGCTATGGTACATGATGAAACATAAGATTTTTCAGGCTTGATGCTTGGGCATTTAATGTCGAGAGAATACCTTTTTTAAGCTAATTGAGCCGAGGGGGCTCCTTGTGCCCCTCTTATAAGAAGAGGGGACAAAAGAGCAGGGGGCAAGGGGTGAGGATGGGAACCTCACCCCATTGCACTGTCCCGACGTTGGGAGGGGTGGTTCTGTGGTGCGGGACAACCCCTCTGTGGAGGTGGCATCGGTCCCTTGCGGGACTGACTAGCCGTCGAGGTGCCCTATTAGCTTAACAGATCCGGGGCACCTCACCGATGCGGCATTGGTGGTACTCGCCGGGTTTTAGTGTAGAGTAGGTAGAGCTGCGTTCATTTACCATCTTTTGGGCGCAGCGAGTCCCACATACCCACCTGGGGAGACCCACTCCCCAGGCGGGATGCCTCAGAGCATTTCCCGGCGTTAAAGAAAAAAACGTTAATGCTATTGCTTGTATTAGATCTAGATAGAGCTGAAAATTCTAGAAATCTTTACACATCAAAGCATACCGGTGGGAGGGAAGCGCTGTGCCGCGCTCCCGGCTGCATCGGTACCACCATCTTTCTTGTTTCTCCCGTGAAAAAGCTTTGCTGTGTTTCGGAGAGAAGGGCAAGACAGGCAGTGTAATTACTGGCACCGAGACTTAACATCTTATGTCTCAGGATAGGCAACACATAGATGAGTTGCCTGGGCTCGTTCCAGGTAAACTGATTTATGTTCATGGGCGACGTCGACTACTTACCGTAGGTGGCACGTTTGCCAGTTTGCCTATCCTACTAACATAAAAAAAAATGTGTTTATCGGAGAACAAATGCAGCGATGTGTATATAAAAGTTGAGAATATTTTCTGTAACCACGACCATCTTGATTTTTAAATAAACCTTAGCCAACTAGATTATTGATTAAGACAACTATTAGACGACGACGAAGTTTGATAATATGTTAGTTTTATTGAAATACAGCAACCATAACGGTCCTCTCGTGAACATGGTTGAATCCAAAGAAACCGCGAATAAAGTGAAATTCACATAAAAATATAAAAACTTTGTACTCTTTAAATAAGACCTGAACTCTATCACAAAAGAGCCACATAATTTTCATAAAACATGTTTAAGAACCACCGCCAGAAAATCTGTTTTTAAATGAAAACGTGTCTTCAAATTATATCACCCTTATAGGAGTTGTAAGAGGTACATAGGACAAAAACGGTCAAAATTAACTTTTTGTGTCGAAGATTAAAAAAAATATATGAACAAATTAGATTTTTAATTGAATAATTTGTATTACCTATAAATTTTCAAGGATAATAATAATAAATTTAAAATATTAATTATAAAGGCAAAAGTTTGTAAGTTTGTAGCTGTTTCACGACAAAACGGCAGAACCGATTTTCTTGAAAGCTAAAATGGTGATGGCTTATACCTTAGATTAGGACATAGGCTATAAAAATAATCATCATTAATCCAGATACGGTTGTAAATATAAGTTAACGTAGGGGAAGCTGCGGGGACCAGCTAGTAACTAATACTTACCAGCCTTTTAACTATCTCGGAGCAGTAAAATATTCCCATTGGGCATTGTTCGGTCATGAAAGAAGGGCAAACAAATAAACAAACTTTTACATTGACAAAACCAAGTTTGAGTAGTTAAGGTAAGGATTCTTTTTATATTTAGGAAAAATATTGTTTGCCAGCCAGCAACGCACATTGAATAAGAATATGTTTGGACTGAAAATTTTCTGTAAGAGGCTGCTGAAAATAAAGTCACAACAGAATTTAAAGTATTTATCATAATTACAAATAACTTATTATATAAAATTATTGAAATGACCTCGCGTCAGGTCACGTGACCTAATCGAAAATTCGTAAGACGGAGATGTCAAATGATCGCAATCTTAGTACAACGAAATACAAAACTACTGCATATTGATGTTCGTTTTTTACTTCAGCTACCACAAACCTATCGTATCACTTTTAGAGATTGGCGATGCTTGTTCTGGTAATAAAGTTGGTGAAAAAGAAAGAAAAAGGAATTTGTTTTTCTAAGAGATAAACTTTTTAATGTAAGTAAAATAATTGTCATTGTTCTGAAGTGTGAAATTTCTAATGTAATATAAATTGTCATGTTTGTGTACGATAGCGCAATAAATTATTATTTTATTTTACTACATATATGATATTACTTTTATACTGATAATTAAAGCAATTCGTGCAAAATTATTCTCTAACCATTCCAAAATATCAAAAATGCACAACGTTAATATTCAAGTTTTCACTTCTGCCGGCACTCCCGGAGTGCAACCCGTTGTTTTTTGTTTTCACTTCTGCCGGCACTCCCGGAGTGCAATCCGTTGTTTTTTGTTTTCACTTCTGCCGGCCCTCCCGGAGTGCAACCCGCTGTTTTTTGTTTTCACTTCTGCCGGCACTTCCGGAGTGCAACCCGTTGTTTTTTGTTTTCACTTCTGCCGGCTCTCCCGGAGTGCAACCCGTTGTTTTTTGTTTTCACTTCTACCGGCACTCCCGGAGTGCAACCCGTTGTTTTTTATTTTCACTTCTGCCGGCTCTCCCGGAGTGCAACCCGTTGTTTTTTGTTTTCACTTCTGCCGGCCCTCCCGGAGTGCAACCCGTCGTTTTTGTTTTCACTTCTGCCGGCCTTCCCGGAGTACAACCCGTTGTTTTTTGTTTTCACTTCTGCCGGCACTCCCGGAGTGCAACTCGTTGTTTTTTTTTCGAATCAATTTGTAACGTTAGTACGTTTGACACATCAATCCTCCTGTGACCATAGTTTTTATGAAGTATCCGAAATAAAAACTAAAACTTAAATTCGCTATAAAATATTTTAAGCCTGTTCCTTATAAGAAATAGAGAAAGTGTTAGTTTTACTCACAAAGTTAAGTTCTAGAAGCTTTTTATGAGATTTAGCATTACTAAGGTCTACATATTACAAGAACCTGATGAAATTTACCATTGTTAAAATGGAATTATTAAAATAAACAACTTCATAGCTTCTGTAAAGTGTCTATTTTATCTTTTACACAAAGTGCTCAACTTGGTCCTATAATTTTAATATTAAACGATACATTTTTTTCATTTAATGCCGAGAAATGCTCTGAGGCATCCCGCGGAGGAGTGGGTCTCCCTTGGCGGGTATGTGGGACTCGCTGCGCCCGAAAGGTGGTAAGGTGGACGCAGCTCTGCCCACTAAAACCCGGTGAGTGCCACCAATGCTGCCTTGGTGAGGTCCCCCAGATCTGTTAAGCAAACAGGGCACCTGGACAGTCAGTCAATGAACCGACGCCAAAACAACCCAAAACAACCCCTCCCAACTTCGGGGCAGTACAGTGAGGTTCCCATATCGTCCCTTGTTCCCCTGCTCTTTTGTCCGCTCTTTTTATAAGTGGGGTACAAAGAGCAGCCCTCTCAATTCACATAGCTTCGCCCAAGGTGCTGGGCTCACCTTAGACTACTGAGGCTTACGAGGCTTACACGACAAGGCTTAACCATGGTGGGTAATATTAAACGTTCCTAAAATTACAACGATGAGTTCAAATTTGTATTAATCTATACTAATATTATAAAGCTAAAGAGTTTGTTTGTTTGTTTGAACGCGCTAATCTCAGGAACTACTGGTCCGATTTAAAAAATTCTTTTTCGTTAGACGGCTTATTTATCGAGGAAGGCTATTTATAGGCTATATAACATCACGCTGTGACTAATAGGAGTTAAGTGAGTTAACGCAGGCGAAGCAGCGTCCATCAGCTAGTTACATATATTTTTGAGAACTTAGACATGAAATTATATAGGATACAAAAAGACAATGTTGTGGAAGAAGTTATTCAGGCCTAATCATTCATATTATTTACATTTTATAAACACTGACAAAGAAATATTATCAAACGTAAACATTTACATACAATAAAGCTCCAGGTTTAATTATGATTTGCAACAAACAGGTACAGCCTTCATATAGAATGTGCAATCAACCGTCTGCCGGGATATCTAATTGCTTCTTAATGAAGGAGTGTATGTAGTCAGATCTTGCGGCATCGCCGAAGAATGTACGGTTATTAAATTCCCTTTTCTTTTTTTGTATTTGATATAATTTTTTTAGCTTGGGCAATTATGGTAAAGGAATATTAGATATTTTTAATTGTTCAATTTTATCTATCATTCAGTGTTTTGCCATTGTCATTGTTAGTGTTTTTAACGTTATTAAGTTAAATTATTTTTTTCAATTACATGTATGTTCGCGATAATAACTGCTCGCAATAATAACTATATGTGATTAATTAGTTCGCAATAATAATAAAACTAAAGAGAGGTGTCAAGGGATACCCGGATGGAACGAAGTTCCTTTCGATTAATTAGTGAAGGAATTGTAATAAAAAACAAAAAAAGATGTAAGGAAAATAATTATTCGGGTAGGTATAATTTTTTTATGATTTTTTATCGATAAAAATCAGAGCATCTCCCTGCGTAAAATAATAAAAAAAAACAAAAAAAAGTCACGAGATCGGTGGGATATGAACTGGTGTTTTTTTCTAGTGTAACAAAAACAGCTACCGACGTAGTGATGTGTCAATCAAATAGCCGCACGGCTTACAACTATAGCAAAAAGTGTCGTTCCAACTTTTCATCTTATTTTTTTTCATCTAGCCCCCTTTCGTAACGTGCGATAAGGAACTACGTTCCAATAGTCAGTGATTAAAGTAGTGTTAGTGAATTAGTCATAAACTATAGAAAAGTGGTACAAAAACTCACAACTCATATAACTTGTAAGTTTAAAGTGTTTATTCCCTGATAATTATTGTATTTTTTTATTCACATTTTTGCTTAGTAACATAGCCCTATACCCTGAACTAAAAGTATCACGAGAACGGGAACTACGCGGTTTTACCCGCGCTGTGGGGCGCTTCAAATAATTCTAAGAAAAATTTAACAGGGTCATGTTGAATATTTGGCATAAAAGACTACATAAAGTCCATTTGCATAAATAGACATTTTTTGAATCTAAGTATCGTAATACGAAAGTATTTACATTTATTTCGACCACGATAGGTCGCTATAAAACACATTTAATTACTTGCATAAACTTTACTATCAAAATTTAATTGGAGACCTCTCATGTTGACACCATTCGCATTTATTTCAGCAAATATTTTTCCCCACTATTCATCATATCAGACATTTCCTGCAATTTGTCCTATCTTTACAAAACCGATGCTGACCTAAACCATTTCTGGTGAATTGCGGTACTTCTTACCTAAGTGCTACAATAACTTGGGCTTAAGAAAAGGAACAATTTGAAACAAGTCGAACAATTTTTTGTATTTGAACTTTGTGAATTATGAGTGTGAAGGTGATTGTTTCGAATAATTTAATGATTGAACGAACATAATTCAAATACATTATATATTTGGACATTTTCCTTTCTTGCTTTAGCCAGTCACTAATCATATTTAGAGAGGCTAGAAGATTACATATTATATCCTAAGATATGCGCTACCTTTTCCTAGAAATGACATGCACAAATAACGTATATTAATAATCGTATTAGCCTTTTTTTTTCTTTAACGCCGGGAAATGCTCTGAAGCATCTTGCGGGGGAGTGGGTCTCCCCACGCGGGTATGTGGGACTCGCTACGCCCGACAGCTGGTAAGTGGAAGCACCTCTACCCACTAAAACCCGGCGAGTGCCACCAATACCGCCTTTCGTTAGGTGCCTCGGATCTAATAAATAAACAGGGCACCTCGACAGCTAGTCGGTCCTGCAAGGGACTGACGCCACCTCCACAGAGGGGTTATCCCGCATCACTAAATAACCCCTTCCATCGTCGGGACAGTACAGTGTCGTGAGGTTCCCCCTACTTGTTTTTAGGCTGTTCTTTCGGGCGCAGCGAGTACTGCGTAACTGCCTGGCTAGACCCACTCCCCCATGATGATGGGATGCCTCAGTGCATTTCCCGGCGTAAATAAAAATCGGGGCACCTCGCCAAAGACGGCATTGGTGGCACTCGCCGGGCTTTAGTGGGTAGAGTTGCGTCCACTTACCAGCCTTTGGGCGCAGCGAGTCTCACAATTCCGCCTGGGGAGACCCACTCCCCAGGCGGGATGCTTCAGAGCATTTCCCGGCGTTAAAGAAAAAAAAAATAACAATACAAAAAATAACTCTCTCTATTTCTATCTTCAATAAGTTGAGAGGGAAATATCTCCCACTCAACTGTCTTGCGCCTCCCCGATAACACTTTTCGTAACGCTCTCGTCACGCATTCACCAGCTTACTCCCCAAATCAAGCGTGCGTAAAGAAAAGTTTTAAGTACTTAAAAAATTCAAACCGTTTACGGCAATAAGTAACAATTTTACTTAATAACATAATAAAATCACAAAAAGCCGATACATGTCAAGACTCGATGTCGTGCCGTTACAGGCACCGCTAATTTCCCACCTCAGAGGCATTCGATTTTAGGCGCGCCATACAGTACGTTCACATTCAAAATTGACTTTAAAACCTATGTTATTATGAAGCATAAAGTTCGCGTAAACATTAGAAAGCAATATTTAAACCTACAATTGATATTATTATTTAATATCATAATCATCAGCCTTTAAACATCCTCTGCTACACATAGGCCAACTTTAAAAGACGACCTCTCCCTTGCAATTCGCATCCAACACGGATACTTACGGCTACGGATACGGCTTACTGCACGGAGATCGTCTTCCCACCTGGTTAATGGTATTATTATGTAAACTGTAATATAAATACGCAAATATGATACACAGCCTAATTATGTGAGAGCAACTCCTAACGATGCTCCCGTTCGCTGTAATTTAATATTATTATTATTGTTACTCAAGCTATAATTAAGCCTTGTTACCATAATTCTAACAAACTTGTTTATGTTAAGATAACATAATGTGATTAAAATAATTTTATTATCTTGAATTGTATGAAATAAAGATGCGAAAGAAGTTGCTTGTTAACATTATATATTTCTTAGTTGAAACAAACGAAGTAAAATTAAGTAGGATTCTCATGTGAAAATATAGATTATTTATAAAGTGGTCCGCAGTGGACTTTTATAATTGACTTTATACTGAACCTATTTAATTTATATTTCCATTTTGTTTTAAGTTGTGGAATAAGTTTTAGACACAGAAGATGCCTTCAGCCGCTTTTTAAGGCTCCCGGATCTGCAGGCAACAGGATCACCTCAGCGACAGGCTGGCCCCGGCGAAGTCCAGACTACTCCTCGTAAGGACTGCCCAGCAGCTGGTCATCCTAGTTGTCGAACTAACCTAAGTAACTGACATACGTTTCGATGTCGATAATTACACTGAATGTCCGTCTTCTTTTCGAAATACAGCTAATAGCCCCTCTACACGTTGGCGAATGCATCTGCCGAGGTCTTTCGATGCATGTGTCTACGTGTAGAAGGACTTTAAGCTGTTTTACGAAAAAATAAACAGGATGGTCGTACTCACTATGATATCATTATTTTCTCGGAAACTCTAAGTAGGTGTAATAAACAGCGTAAGCGCTAAAATAAACGTAAAATTATTCTTTCATTTACATGATAATTCTCGAGCACTTGTTAAAACAAACCTTAAAACATTACACTCGTAATTACTCAAGATTAAATGAGCTAATTGCGTCAATTTGAAAGAGCAAAGCAGGTGTGGGGTGTAATTGTATAAAACGAGTCTGAGAACTTTTTATTAGCGCGAGTGGGTCGTTGTCGTGTAAAGATACGGTTTACTGAAATACTAAT
The DNA here is from genome assembly GCA_963853865.1 of Helleia helle. Lineage (NCBI taxonomy): Eukaryota > Metazoa > Arthropoda > Insecta > Lepidoptera > Lycaenidae > Helleia > Helleia helle. Next base: position 13,542,181 of record OY971426.1, on the reverse strand, counting down.
TTTCGGTGTAAAGAAATACGTCATTTTGTGACTACACTTCTTATGAGCAAAATTGATCACTTCGAATTGTGAGCATAATGATTACTTGTATAATTTATTGCTAAGCTTATGAAAACTAAATCGCTTCTTTAGAAATCTGGAAAAAATCTGAAATTTTATTTGAAGACTTCTCGTAATCTGGTTAATTTAGAATTACGATAAAATAGGAAGGATTTTTTGTAATTTATTATACATTTATTCCTCTGGTAAGCAAAGGTGAGTTAATTAAGGATTTTGACTACAATAATTTCAGTCTATGTCGTTTTGTTCCTAGCTTTCCCGTAAGCAATATGTCAGAATGTGTGTCATTGTTACTATTCTTCTCAAATTCAAAAAGGCCAATTTAGATGTCTGTCATGACATTATGTATTTTGGTTACTATTGCTACTCATATGCTAAATGATCTAGGATCTAGGATTTAGGCCTTCCACAATAGCGTCTGGTCATTATGATACTAGACTCATAGGCAAAATGGCCAATTGAAAAGACTTAGATCATTTTACAGTGGCAAAACGCCAACGCCGTGTACGCTTTATTAAAAAACAGCTTAAATAGAAATCAAGTTTGGCCCCTGATAATTTCAAGAACAGTTCATATAGTTATAGTTATGAATAAAATATGCTGATATTCATTTAGAGGGCGATTATTAATAAAACCGCATTAACGACTGTTAGCTTGGTTATGATTTTTGTATGGGAGCCTTAAATATTTATTTCATTTTAATTAGATCACACCGGAAAAAAATAGCCAACCTAACGTTTGCATATTCTATGGGCTTCATACTTTCGATTGGTATAGAATTTATCTAATAATACCGGTAATTTTTTTTTTAAATTATTAATCAAACATACCGTGGACTAAAATTTGTTAGGCATCCCATATGCAATAATATATTTATTGACATATTTAACCTAACATAACCTAGCGTTTGCATATTCTATGGGCTTCATACTTTCGATTGGTATAGAATTTATCTAATAATACCGGTAAAATGTTTTTTTTTAAATTATTAATCAAACATACCGTGGACTAAAATTTGTTAGGCATCCCATATGCAATAATATATTTATTGACATATTTAACCTAACATAACCTAGCGTTTGCATATTCTATGGACTTCATACTTTCGATTGGTATAGAATTTATCTAATAATCAAACCGGTGAAATGTTTTTTTTTTAAATTATTAATTAAACATACCCTGGACTAAAATTTGTTAGGCAACCCATATGCTATATATTTATTGACATATTAAATTAAATATACAATACGTTTCATCAAATAAACATCTCGGTGAAGGTTGCTTTATATGCGTATCCTATACTACTCGTAATAGTCATTACATCATATTTTTCCTATAATATGATTATTTGTATCAAAACTTTCTTTTTTACTTTATCATACTCTGCTGTAAAACAAAAAGAAAATAACACCGAGAGTACCGAAACTTTATCATATAATTGTAATTCATGTTCATGTTCCTGCGCGGACCGTAAATCTTGTGTGTGTACAACTTTATTGACACAAACACACAACTCTCATATTTCTTTTTTATATCGACATTGATATACGATAAAACACTAGATATAGCGGATCAAGATGTATTAACATCTATCAATCTTCCTGTCCTATTATAGTATGAAATCTCTGGTAGGAAATTATTTGCTTGCTCGTTTGTCTTTTCAGAAGTGAAAACATAATGATATCTAGATATAATAGGAAAGTTGCATAAAAAAGGACTACGTCCAGGCATGGGCGAAAATAGCTGAAAGTGATGATGACAAAAGGGTAAATTACGTATTAGTAAACTCAGATGTTAATCTATATCACTAGTGGCATCGACAGACTTTGTCCTGTTCCTTTTTTTTGTGAAACTAAACCATTCTCCAATCCACTTGAACACACATAAAAAAATTATCAAGACCGGTCCAGTTGCTTAGGATGAATTCAGTGACATGCATATGTACAGAAGAATGATATATAATATAAAGATATAACAGCAATTGCTTATATTTGTTGTGATTCACCCACAACTCCGAGATCCACAATCCATAATCCAAACAATCCAGAGGGTATTGACCTCAACCTCAAAACAGACATTGAACTTTGAAGAAGTCAAACAATATACAGACAAATACGCAAACCGATTAAAATGTCACCCTAACCCATTGATGAGTACACTTCTAATGCAAAGTCCAATTAACCGCCTAAAAAGAGCAAATTTGCTATCTCAATAAGGAGAGTTAAGGTGGTGGCCCTAACTCACTAAAAGCTCACTTACTTACTTACATACTTCAACTGATCGGATTATAGTCTACTGACTGATTGCAAATTACTAAAAAGGAAAAAAAAGTTGTGATTCGAACTAACTTTGCGTGTAATTTAATTACTGACTGATTGCAGATTACTAAAAAGGAAAAAAAAAGAAAAAAGAAGTTGTGATTCGAACTAACTTGGAGTGTAATTCAATCAAAGAAATATAGGTTAGTAGTCAGTGACTACTAACCTATATTTCTTTAAATAATTTATAATTCAATTAAATTTCTATGTAAGTACATTACCACCCCCGTGGGCGACGAATGGGGGTGCGCAGGAGGCGCTACTTAATGCGCCTCCAGTAACGCCCCTGTGCTCGTGTCGGGTTCAGGATGGGAACCTGGGCTCAGTATGACACGACGTCGCGGAGACTGCCCAAGCAGCCGGGCAGCCACCCTTAAGAGGAGTAGTCTGGCCTTCACCGGGGCCAGCCTGTCGCTGAAGTGATCTTGTTGACTGCCTATCCGGGACCCTCAAATTAAAGCGGCTGAAGGCCCTCGCAGTGGTTTTAGTTTACGGGTAGGGCACTCCCATGTGCGAGTCCCACATAGGGTCAGGATCTACCCGAGATCCTGGCTACATGCGTAAAAAGCATATCCCTGCGATAAAAAAAATGTAAGTACATTACCAAACATTATCATAACCATCGGTATTTCCCCACAGTGGTTCAGGCCTTGACGTGGCGCCTTTCACGCGAGTTTTAATAGATCTTTGTAATAATAGGACGTATGACACCTCAGTCCTCCCGTGACCATGGTTGTTGTAAAGTATCCGAAACGTTGGGCTTGTAAAAATCTTAATAAACCGCGATAAAATCCGTAAAAAATTGTTTTATTATAATGAGTGAAATTCGCGTAAACATTAGAAAACAATATACACTATTTAATTTCCTTTTATATAATACCCACTTGCACTGTACTAAAGTTTAATCAAAAGGTAATTCACTCACAGGAACCCATACATCATTTTCTTCAAAAGCTTGCATGCAGCTTTTCCTCTATTGCCTCAATCCACTTGTCTCTTTTTGGGCTCTCCAGAGCTTCATGGACACAGACTGGATCATTAGTAATATTTGGACTCAACATTGTACATAGATTTGGAAATCTATACCGCTCTGGCAGCTTTTTTATTCACTTAATTTGGGTCCCCCTTTACTAAAAGTAAATGGTACTGGTTCCTCATTTTCTTCTTCAGATTGCTGTCTGTGTATGATATTCCCGTAACTGCTCCATCTTTCATTTTATTCTGGTCATTTATATTCAAATGGCCAATCTCCTATGACACTCTTCACTAATTACTGTTGAAGTAGGAGTAAAAAAACATTGTTTATGTTCCATGACCAACTTATAAACACCATCTTCTTGGTTTGCTACAGCCACCAAACTGCTTTTTCTATTGTAAACATAACAGCATTTCTCCTTTAACTTAAAATGTAAATCAAGGGTTGGCTTAGAGTATATCAAAAATTTAATACCAATTTAATTGGTAGGAGATGAAGTCAAGAAACAAACTCCAGCGGCATTTAATAAGCGGTTATGTCTAATTTTTAGAGTTTTGACCGAATAAAATCGGTTGAAACTAAATAAAAAAATACATTAAAATCACATTAAAGCACCACAATTACATAGATAGAGATAGTACATCTCACTTTGTTAAATAATTTTGTTATTTCTCGAAAAATAAGTAAGAGTTTAGACTGTATTGTCATTTTTCTTTCCAATTGGCATTTTCTATTGGAACCGGCTAAGACCTGAGGCCATGCTGCCATATCTGTTGTGTTAGCAAAAATATCTTGTCTGTGCTTTGGAGAAACGGCGGAAAATGCCAAAAAGCGTGGCTCTGCCCCTCTAGCACCCATCAATCAACTATCACTTCCCATTCTATTCACCCAGAACAGTTCACCATAATATTCGCCAACGAATCACATTATATATTACACAGATTAAGTTTTAAAAACAAACACTACAGAAAACCATCAGAACAGTCCTACAATAGAAAACCACTCCAGAACAGTTCTCCACAATATTCGCCAACCAATCACAATATATACAGTTTTTAAAACAAACACTAGTAAATCACTCAGAATGAACAAAACACAAAATAACAATTAATTAACGGGAAACTGGGAAGAAACGAAGAAGATTGAGCTCTTAACAGAAACGAATATATGAAACAAAAGACGTTTATCAAATAAAAAATACGACAGAAAAAATATATTATACGAAAGACGTTTATCAAATATAAAATATGACAGAAAAAATAAATAAAAATAAGCTATAGATAATACAAGAAAAAAAAACGAAATACTTAATTTTTAATACAACACCGTATATTGATAACGATAGGCAGCATGGCATCTAGTCTTTGCCTGTTCCGATAGGATAAAACTAATAAACAAGCAACCAACTTCGATGTCAAAACTCAAAATTCTCACTGTAACGTCATATAAAATATTTTCTCTGAACCTCTTTAATCGCAAATCGGCGCAAGCAATAATTTTCATGTTTGAAATGTATTAAATAATTGCTGAGACCCAATAATTTTTTGTAATATGTGTAGAATTCGTAAAAAGAAACTTATTAAAAATAGTGTGAAGTCTTAGTGTTTTGGCAATAATAACAAAATAAAGCCCCAAAAATTTTTTTTTTGTTTTGGAGGTTATGTTTACATATGTCTCGAGAATATATACACAGTGCCTCACGCCAAACTACTTGGATGTGTTCTTGGCGCTAGACACTAACGTGTCTCCTGATCTTAAATATATGTATAGTATAAAGGTATATTTCCGTTGTCTGGTACCCGTAACACAAGTTCTTCAAGAACTTACCACGGGACCAGATTGGCGTGGTGTAAAAGCGTCCATGGATATTATTATTATCCGTAGATATTATTACCAGCCCTTATGTAGAGTCCATTCGAGTGGTTAGGCTACTGGATACCTACTATACGCAACGGTTGCAAGTTTAAATCCCGTCGAGACTTTCTTTTATGTTAGTTGGATAGGCAAACTGGCAGACGTGCCACCTGATGGTAAGTGGTCGACGTCGCCCATGAACATAAACTAGTTCACGTAAAACTAGCCCACGTGACTCATTTATGTGTTGCGTATCCTGAGACATAAGTGTCGTTGCCAATAACTACACTACCTGTCTTGCCCTTCTCTCAGAAACACAACAAAGCTGTTTCACGGGAGAAACAAGCAAGAAAATGGTACCCATGTAGCTGGGAGCACGGCACAGCGCATCCCTCCCGCCGGTAAAGTGTGTTTTGTGTGACGAATGTGGATGTCTGCACAGTCATGCGTATTTATAATTTTTAAAAATTGATTTCTTAAAATTTCTGTACCTAGTGGCTGATGACGATCTAAGGACCTGCGATTTTAATAAAGTCTCTGATCTTATTACATTTTAACTACTCTTCTAGGGATCTCTCCAGGGATCTATTCTAGGGATCAAATCTTTGGATTTTGTTTTGTTTGTGTATCTCTCTTAAATCCCTCAGCGCGCGAGCTTATACTTGTTTGATTTTTCGTGTAAACAACGAAAACACTAAATATTTTTATACCGAAAAATTGTAAAGTTATATATGGACTATTAAAATATTTTACAACATTTTTCTCTTTCGTTGGCCTGTGTATTATTTTTTATGAAAATATTTTTTTCATAAAAATAAAATGTTTTCCCATGGGCAGGTACTTGTCTATCCAATTTCAGACCGCAAATTATTCGTGTGTCAAAATTTCAGATCGTTTTAGGCGAAAGGTTCACGCAACAAAAACCATTGTGACATTTACAATATTTGTTGCGAGTCAATTATAAAGTAATCAACTTTCTTTTACATTTTTTTCTTTAACGCCGGGAAATGCTCTGAGCAATCCCGCGGGGGAATGGATCTCCTCACGCGGGTATGTGGGACTTGCTGCACCCGAAAGCTGGTAAGTGGACGCAGCTCTATCCACTAAAACCCGGCGAGTGCCACCAATGCCGCCTTTGGTGCGGTGCCCCGGATCTAATAAACAAACAAGGCACCTCGACGGATAGTCAGTCCCCCAAGAGACCGATGCCACCTCCACCGAGGGGTTGTCCCGCACCTTATAAGAGGGGTACAAAGAGCCCCCTCGGCTCAATTAGCTTCGTTCAAGGTGCAGCGGGTCACACAAGGCTACTAAGCCCCATATACACGTCAAGGCCTGAACCATGGTGGGGAACTTTCTTTTACTTGTATAGGAAAAGCTTTTATGTTATTTATTATATTATCGTGATTTCTTTGAAATAATATTATATTCAAATAATCGAGAAGCCTTTTTACTGTATCATATCATAGCCATATTTCAGCATCACGGCATTCTATTCGATTTAACTGCAAAGGCGCGTCAATGAATGTTTTATTTTAAAATAAATCAATTAAAAAAAAAGTTTATGGTTATTTTTTTGTATGACTCGGACGAATTTGTTTATTGAAATAAAGATAACAATTTTCTAACCAGATAATAGCAAGATTCCGTGTTCTTAAAGACAAATGTCTCAGATAGGACTCGAATCCATGATTATCAGGTACTCAACTAAACAAAAAGCTCAATTTTAAAGACTTAGGTACCAGACAATATGGAGTATTTTCTGTGCAAGTTATCTTTAATCACCAAACATTAATGTTTTGTTGTTCCCAGACTGTCTTCTAATTAATAAATAACTTACATATAACTCTGTAATAATTTCAACTTAGTACGAATTAGCAGTTGATTATAATATAATAGGAATGTTGTATTGTGATTTAACAAACGTATATTGTGTTACCAAAGTATTACATCACTATGATTATATTCCTAGATTACGTATTAAATCTAGTATTTACCTACTACTCAGAAGGTTGTAAAAACACTTTTCACAGAAACACATTTAAAAAAGTGGCTGTGACATACGGACGGACAGACAGACAGACAGACAGACATGACGAATCTATAAGGATTCCGTTTTTTTGACATTTGGCTACGGAACCCTAAAAATGAGGTATAAGTAGTACTTGCAGAAAAGTTGTATGATGTCCATAGAAGATTAGCTATATGGGTGCCGAAAGCTTCCAAGCAAATGATCTAAGAATACTTGACCTTTGGCCAGGTCGAAATTTTAGACCCTTTGACAAAAAAATATAAAAAATAGTACCTTTAACCCTACAGGAGTGGTATCCTTAGGCCTTAATGAATGAGTGCGTTATTGGTCGAATTTGAACAAACAACCATGGAACGCTTACGAGAAAGGAAATTCCTTAATCGCGTTGTGTAAATTTTCGGACATTGAACTAGCGAGGATGGTATTTACGATTTTGAAGCAATCTCCGAAGGCAGAATTCCATTGTCATAGGTGCAAACAATGACTCGATACATTCTCCCGATTGTTTATTATAAAGTTGATAAAGGACTAAGAAAACATACGTGAAATGACGTAAACGACGTGGTGTCGTGGGATACCAGATAGGATCGAAGTTCCTTTTTATAAAAATATTAATTTCAAGTTCTATTCGAGGTATAAAGTAAATCATAATTAGGGGACACATTTTTTATTATGAATTTTTTTATCAATAAAAATCAAAGCATTTCCCGGCGTAAAATAATATAAAAAAATACCACCTGAGATCGGTGGTATCCGAACTTGGATTTTTTTGTCAAGTCAACTAATCCCACTAATGTAACACATCTACCGACGCAGTGATGTGTCAGTCAACAATTTGTATTTCAATGGTAGATTCAATTTGATTTGTTTCTGAGTAGGATGACGTCAATAATCTTAAGGTTACGGACGTTTTTTGCCGACTAGGGTACCCCTCCGCAACGCCCCATAAGGAACTTCGTTCGAATAATAGCATAATGATGTCCAAGAATAGTAGATTTTTTTTTCTTGAATTTGAAGAAACTAAAACATTAATACAAGAAAGGTAACAAAAGTAACACCATCAATAATTATAATGAAACACTTTTTACGGATTTTATCGCGGGTTATTAAGATTTTTACAAGCCCGACGTTTCGGATACTTTACAGCAACCATGGTCACGGGAGGACTGACCATCTGGACTGGACCATCAATAATGTAAAGTGGTCTCCACTAGTGTAAGAAAAAAAATTGTGCTTTTGATATTTTGGTAAATCTTATCATAATAGTGTAATCACTTTTTATGGTTGTTTATTAAATCTTTACATTCTATACATTTCAGATACGTTACGGCAACTATTTTCACCCTCATTCTTTACATCTGTTTAAAAAAATTGTAATTATACGACCTCTCGTCAACAATCCATTTTAACATACCTATTACCTCTCAAGATTTGAGATCTTAAACATTTAATACGATCTCCGGTGGCCGGTCCGTGTTGGATGCGAGTGGCAAGGGATCGGCAGTCTTGACGTTCATTGAGGGAGGCTGATTATGATGATGATGATGAAACATTTAAAACTCATTACTTTTTATGTACCTTCCATGTTACAGTAGAGAAACACGTCATGTCCAGAAATACACGTTTCAAATAAAACATGCGAACATAATATGAATTAGGAATTCTTTTATATAGAAACAAAAAGGGTAGCCAGAGGCTTTTATAAACAAAGTATATGGTATGACCAAACAACCAATTTTGTAACATACGTAACATTTATTGGAATACTTGAAATTCCTGTAAACAGTGAGACCGCAACTGAAATATAATATGGTTGGACACTGAAGTTGCTGTACAAATTTTCCGCTTGGAATGTAATTAGTGAAGTACTTAGTCTAAATATTTGACCTGTAGTTATACATAGGTGTTTTTTATTTCCAGCACTTTTTTTGCTAGTCAACTTTTTCTTCGATGGTATAAAGTGACTGAGTGAGTGAGTGACAAAACGCGTACGCCAATGGGATTATGGTAATGTGTATTTTCGGGATGAAAAAACGCTCTGAATAACTTTGGTAAAGAATGATTCTTAGGAACAACAATAATTTTGTGTCCATATTTAAATATAAATCCGTTGGAAAGAGAGAGAAGATTCCATTCTACAGTACATAAAGTGGTCTATGTTTATGTAGGCTATAGATATCCCTAAATATATTTTTTTCTGCCACAAGCTAACTATCTCGCTACAGTCAAAGCAACTTTATCAAAAATAAAATCCTAATTTAGCGCGTCTTTATACAAACCTAAAATCTCCATTTATATTACCATCCACAAAGTTTGCACATCAAACGTTAAATAAGCGATGTGTGTTAAATTTTCCAGAGTGTTCAAATAAGAGTATGTTCAAAGAGAATATCTGTTTTAATATATGCGCTATTTGTTGCTACTCGGGGTTATTATTAATGGTTATTCAGCTTCGTCGTTATACGCCTCCTGACATTGTACTTGACTTTTCTGATGATATTTTGGAGCATCATCATCATCTACTACTCATATATGTCCCATTGGGGTCAGCTCCTCAAAATCAAGCGAGGAGGATTTCGAGCCAATACGGTTACCTTGATGCTTACCACACTGGTTTTGTCGCGATCTTTTCCGTCACCGGTGAGCTAGCAATTTTTTTCTGACCTGTTGCCATCTACCAGCACCATACGTCAGTCTCCCCGTGATCATGGCGATTGAAACATTGCCGAAATATCGAGACCTCAATAAATCTTTAAACGGGGTAAGCACCCGTAATAATATTAATATATAAATATGAGCTAGCAATGTTCTAATTTCAGGTGCACGGGGAAATTTAGAAAAATCCTTTCATGTCATCGCTCGAAACTCGTCAGCATCGAACCTCTTTCACATTGAGGCCGAGCCCACACACTAGAGCATCGTCGCTCACTTATTTTGGATAGATGAAGAATAAAAAGATATCACAGATGATTGAGATTGAGGAAGAAAGTCCCTGCAATGAATCCAATTGGAAGAACCCAACACGCTGTAAGTGCATTAGAAGATATTGTGTAGTTTTCACCATAATATAAAAGTGCTATCAATTTATGTATCAATTTTTCATCACTATTGCGAACGTGTCTGTTCTATTAAAATACTTAGCCGTTCTATTCCGGGGGGGGACACTCACTTCCCCGCGGGATGCCTCAGAGCATTTCCTCGCGTTAAAGAAAAAAAGGGTGATTATTTTATCGGTAAACGCGCAATCTTGTGTCTTGTTGGGGTTAAGTTGAACTAGATTAAGTCACCCTCATTCCGAGACTATGGCTAAAAGAGACTCAATTTAAGACACAAGTTTGTTCCGACACTCATCGAAGTGTACGGTCAGTGTATAAGGCATCTCCAGTGCTGTCATCTGATGACTAGGAATGCCGCTAGTTTGGAACATGTAATTGATATGCAGAAGAGACGGCTGCTTAGTATACAATTGATAAAAAATGTATATTGGTGGTCCATAAGTAGAAATAAGGCTTTACATTATACACTATACAAAAATTGAAAAAAAAATCGAGGAAAATTTTCTATCTAATAACCAATTCTGTTGAACACTTTTGTGAATCACGTGTGGAATCACGCATATGAATATTTATCCCACTCAATTACAGATTATCCTCAGCCAACATCTATAAACGTAAAATCTTTTTAATTCTTTTTCCTTTTAGTAGTCGTAATATACACCATATCACGACTGTGCGATCACACTACGGCTGCTGAAGACTCAGTAGCCAGTCTGTCATAATAAATGCTACTGACTACTGAGTGTGTAGATTTCGTAGTGTGTTTAGACGTATCGACCATCTACCAATAGTAAGAAAATAGTAGACTTTGTAGACGTAATATATTAAGTCTACAGAGTATCCACTACGCTTCACACATGTTTCCAACATATTGTGTCCTCTTTGCCCATTTTAAGTCTACACTCTACTGAGTGCCCAATACGTGTCCACCAAGTGTCTACTGCGTGTTTACCACTCACTGCGTTTATTTCTTAACTCTGGTTCTCTTTCTCACTGTAGCAGTATGTCAAATCTGTAACTTGAAAGAAAACATTTCGAGAACATTTTTGAGAATTAATTTGAAATGCGTGCCTGATCCAGCAATCCGAATACGAATATGAAAATACCTTTTCCAAAAGACATAAAAAAAATCAATGCTAAAATTTATTACCGGGTTTAAATAATGATTAATTCCCAAAAAGCTTAATTCGGAAATTCGTGAGTTATCTTAATAAAATATATAAAGACCTACACACATGTATTAATGTTCTTTTTATATTTATATACACATTCTACCACACATTTGACGACCTCTGTGGCTCAGTGGTAAGCGCGTTGGCGCTCATGCCGGAGGTTGCCGGTTCGAATCCCGCCAGGGAACAAAAATATTTTCTGGGTCATGGATGTGTATAAAATATGTGTATTATATAATACAAATCTTAAATATATGTATAGTATAAAAGTATTAAATATATTTCCGTTGTCTGGTACCCGTAACACAAGTTCTTCGAGAACTTACCACGGGACCAGATTGACGTGGTGTGGAAGCGTCCATAGATATTATTATTATTATTCCAAATAAATGTATTTCCCGGTGGGTTTTCTGATTCCTCCCAAAGTATAAATATAGGCAAGATTCAAACCCATGACCTCTTCTGCCTTTGCTAAGCCACTATGCATCCACAATTTGATAAAGTTTGCAAACTGCGAGTTGATTGCAAACTAAGCTGTACACATTCTCCGTTACAACTGAAGTATGATCAACAATACGCTGTTGGAAATTCGTAGTCAGATAGTTTCTATATGGAATAGAATACTACAGTTTATCTAGCTTTAAATATAGTCAGAAATATACTTTAACTAGATAAACAACGGAAAATATATTTAAACATAATTATCCTAATCCTTACTAATATTATAAATGTGAAAGCGTGGATTTTTGTTACGCTTTCACGCGAAAACTACTTAACCGATCATTATGAAACTTTGTACACATATTCTTGGAGGCTTTAGAAGTAACATAGGATACTTTTTATAAAAAAACCTAAAATCTTATCCTGCGCAGACGAAGTCGCGGGCACCAGCTAGCAATTAATAATTATGTATATAATATACTAGTATTGCCTGTGTGTATTATTTTAAAGTTATGCGTTTTTGTTAGTTTGTAATTTTTTGTGCTAACTGCTATTTTGTGTTTTTTTCTCTCTCGTATCCAGTCTCGTATATAAGGTTGTCTGAAAGAAATTTCTATGCCAGCAATAAGACCGCCCTTGAGTACACAAATGTGTGTGACTTAATATTATATAACTGTCATTAATATGTACTTTTGTTTGTGTGCACAATAAAGAATAATTCATTCATTCATTCAAAAAATTGATCTCCTCGATACATATCTTCATGATGTATGTATGATGTGACTGATAAATATGTTTTAAGATCTTTTTCGCTTTCCCACATAAGGTATGTCATGCGAGGGTGTTTTACAAGAAAAGCAGGCACAGCCTCTGACACAGATACTTTCAAACTTGAGTCTCATGTTTTGGACCTAGTCTAGGATTGCCTTGCACGACGGCTGTATAGAATCAGCTGCTATCTACGGAAAATAGCCTAACGACTCAAACCACCGGACTTTACTTTAACACCGGTAACCGATACGACTAAGGGACCTTCAAGAAACGAGCATACTCATGTTTGAAAGGCGGGCAACGCACCTGCTAATCCTGTAGTGTAGCGGGTGTGGATGTCGCTTTTCACTTACCATCAGAGAAACCTACTGTCTGTTTGCCCCCTCTTCTATAAAAAATATCCTTCAGATGGGGTGCAACTTCTAACAATCAATTAGGCTTATTTACAATTTCCCTGAAAAATAAAAATTATGCTGGTAGATACAGATACCTATGATACCACTTGGCCTATATACTAAAAATTGCAAAAGTATTTAGAAACTATAATATACTTGTAATCAGCAAATTGGTTGCCTTTTGTATTATTAATGAGCTATCGAGCAAAGTGTTTAAGGCCACTTGTTCTAATAGTTTGATACGCAATTATTTCACAATAAACTTCACTTAGTAAGTTTATATAAAATGTATTTTATTTAATTATTCTTAGCCGGTATCCATCCTCTTGATCTTTTAGATTATTCTTTTGATAAGTATACGAAAAAACTATACTGTCCTAGTAGGTATCGTGGCTACTAACCGCACCATGAAAAGGTTAGGCGAAGATTGAAAATTGTATTTTTGTAATAATTTGTAAGAACAGAAATACAAAATAAGAGGTTTTAAATATATTAAACGGCAGTATTATCGACTTAGTGTCACCACGAAATAAACTTGCATATTTTTTTACAAAACTGAATGCTGGTTGCATTTTTGCAGTGTTGCTAGCCTCCCCATCATGGTTCAGGCCTTGGCGTGGCGGTGGGGCTTAGTAGCCTAGGGTGAGCCCAACACCCTGGGCGAAGCTAATTGAGCCGAGGGGGCTCTTTGTAACCCTCTTGTGAGAAGAGGGGACAAAAGAGCAGGAGGCAAGGGGTGAGGATGGGAACCTCACCCCATTGTACTCTCCCGACGTTGGGAGGGGTTGTTCTGTGGTGCGGGACAACCCCTCTGTGGAGGTGGCGTCGGTCCCTTGGGGGACTGACTAGCCGTCGAGGTGCCCTGTTTGTTTAATAGATCCTGGTGGCACTCGCCGGGTTTTAGTGGGTAGAGCTGCGGCCACTTACCAGCTTTACCGCGGGATACCTCAGAGCATTTCCCGGCGTTAAAGAAAAAAAAAAAAGTGTTGCTAGCCTAAAAGTTCCCATATGTATACTTAACTATAGTATAACATTAAAGATTATAAAATTATGTTAAGAAAAGTTGTCACTTTTCTTAACAGTAGAGTTATGCGTAATAGACATAGGTTAGATATACCAGTGATTAAACTTTCAAAAGTAAGCAGTTCTTTTAATGGCAACTATATACGCTTTTACAATAGTAGATATCCCAGAAAACGTTCAAAAGCTATCCATTAAAAAATTCAAAAAAGTTATTAAGGATAAATGAAAGTTAAGGATATTATGAAGTAAATGATTTCATGGAAGATACCACACCCTGGGAATAAGGCGTTTCTCCCAGGCATTTCAGGATAAGATGTTACAAATGTTATAGAATACATATTATTTGAAAATGTTAGTTCCACTGAGTTAGTTTCACCGGTTCTACTCAGGCTAGCCTTGGAACAAGTAGATTCAATTGACGTTCAAAAAGATTCTGTATTGGTACTATTTTGAATTAAAAAAATGGTTTTGATTTTATGTTATACGGAAAATATTCATATTGCTTATAAATAAATAAATAATTCCTTCGAGTATTTCAAGATATCCTTAATTTAGTGACGAACCGATCTTCTACTAATGACATTATTTGTTTTAATCACATGTGGTTTATGTTGGTATGTACCACCATATTGCTTTTTTCTTACTTGAAACTTTTTGCTGTGTCATAAAAAAGGGTAGTATAGGCTTGTCCCAGGTGGGTTAGGGGGAGGGTAGACAAGTCAATTCAATTAATGAAAAAGTTATGTTACAAAAATGTAAAATAAATTAGCGAAAACTAGCGTAAACTGTAGCAAGAAATTCTAAAAATAAATGTACAAATATTTTAAATAAAGATTTTTGTTTAAGAATACACAGGGAATATTTTTTATAATTCAAAATTGTAAGTTATTCAATGGTAAGAACGGGGAACTTAGGTAAAACACACAATGGTATGACTTGCAGAATTGTGGGCGTCCAGTAGTCCACGAGAATTTAATTTAAAGCGACCAAGTTTACTTTTGTAACTATATTCATAATAAATCAACCTCTCGCAGAAGGTAAAGTACTGAGAGTTGGATTTGATCCCCGCAAAATATAGGAATGGAGTTTGGTTTTATTTGGCTAACGAAAGGTGAAGAGTATGAATTCAAATCTTTCATCGTCATCATCATCATCAGTCCCTATCCGTCCACTGCTGAAAATAGGCCTCAAAGAACGCCAAGACGACCGATCCCTCACCACTCGCATCCATCACGAACCGGGCAATGTACGGAGATCGTCTTCCCACCTGGTTAATGGCCGACCATCACGTCTTCGTCTACCCAAAGAAGCTAACTAAGAAATCCTAATGCTAAGAATCCCCGGGCTACGGATCCAAATATTTATATAATATTAATAATAATGTTGGGACAACTGATATAATTCTTCTGTGCGTTTATTATTAGATTAAATTCCTCTTAAACGACTGGAACGATTTTGATAATTTTTTGTGTGTGTTCAAGTGGATTTGAGAATAGTTTAAATTCACGATTCGGTCGACTACAAAATTGTATTGTACAAAATTACTTTTTGATTAGGATTAAGGAAAATATTGTAATCTTTCTTAAAAATGCGCATGTTTTTTAAGACCGAGATCGTCTCAAATACATTCGAATTTTTTGTGGTTACTTTTTCTATTCGAAAGAAATAACTGCTCCAGGCCATTTCGATTTGCCGAGTTATACCGAAGGGTCTCAAGATAGTTTTTCCCGATTTCTGGATTTAGTTTGGTTTTTGTTGACATACATGATATAGATGACTAAAAGTACCCTTTTCTATAAAAAAAAACCAACTAACGAAATTCATCCTATGACAAATATTGAAAAAAAAAACATTAAATAATGTCCATTAAATTTTACAAAGCATTTGTAAGATACTTGAGAAAAATAAAATTATTAGAGTAGTTGTAAAAGGCATATGTAACATATTTACTAGGACTTATATTATGACCTCTGTGGCTCAGTGGTTAGCGCTTTGGTTAGCCAGAGGAAAAGTTTTCTGTGTTCCTGATTCATGGATGTATATTAAATATTACACATATTTATATATCATGAGAAGGCAACCGAGCAGTCGGAGCCTTATGGTGACTATCGACGCCCATAGACATCCGCACAACCAACAGTTATGCAGATACGTTGCCCTCCTTTTCCCTGTCCCCTCAATGGTCCACCGGAAACTCACAAACCGCACGAAACGCGACAACATAGCTGTCACTTGACGCTGGTGTTATGTGAGCGAGAGGTACCACCCCAGTCGTGCCGGCCCAATTCGGCTACAAAGCAGCATGGCACTACCTCTTACTGGGTCTGCCTTCTTACAATTAGACAAAGAATGACTGAGTAGAATCTGTAGTATAAAGTAATTTTTTTCTGAGGTCTGCTCTGAGGCATCCTACGGGGGAGTGGGTCTCCCCACGCGGGTATGTGGAACTCGCTGCGCCCGAAAGCTGGTAAGTGGACGCGGCTCTAAACCCACTAAAACCCGGCGAGTGCCACCAATTCCGCCTTCGGTGAGGTGCCCCGGATCTAATAAACCAGTAGCACCTCGACCGCTAGTCAGTCCCGCAATGGACCGACACCACATCGACAGGGGGGTTGTTTCGCACCACAGAACAATCCCTGCCAACGTCGGGACAGTACAGTGGGGTGAGGTTCCCATTCTCACCCCTTTCCCTTGCTCTTTTGTCCCCTATTCTTATAAGAGGGGTACAAAGAGCCCCCTCGGCTCAATTAGCTTCACCCAAGGTGCTGGGCTCACCCTAGGCTACTGAGCCCCACCGCCACGTCAAGGCAAGCATGGTGGGGTGATAGAAAGTACTAGTGTAGTCCTGGTATATCGTCAATCACCAAACTCTCTTACATCGAGACATAAAAATGATCATAATACTGAATGCTTAAAATACACAGATATAGTAGCGTTGATTAATGAAATACAAAGAGTAATTAGTTTTCAGTTAAATAATTTAATGCAACTGCTAGTGATTTAATTTATGAGTGTGCTCACGTTTCAGATTCTGGTTGATTAATTAGAATACAAGTTGTGCACGTGGCTTAGCCTGCGTGGGATCTGGGGCGTCCTTGGGCTGAGAATAAGCATTCATGTTAATATTATGATAATTATCAGTATTAAAACTATTTTATATTACGAGCGATGATGGCCTAGTGGGTAACTTGCTCACCGATGAAAGAAACATCGTGAGGAAACCTGCATGCCTGATGAGATTAAAAGCCATTGAAGGTATGAAGTTCACCAACCCGCATTGGGTCAGCGCATCGGTGAACTATGGCCCAAAATCCTCCTCGCCTGATTTTGAGGAGGAGACCCGTGCCCAGCTGTGGGTCATCCCTTTTATGTCCCTTGATGTTATAAAACACAATTTTTAAAGAAGATATCATTTACTATTTTATCATTTTTGTTCCGAGTAGCTCAATATTTCAGCATTAGGTATCTATGAATAGTCGTGAAATAGAAAAAAAATTTAAATATTCCATTTTATTAAACAAAAACATTATTATGATCTGTCCTTATCATTCTTTCATCTAACGCTAAGACATTCAATTCTTCTCTTACAACTAAGTTTTTTTTATAGAAGAGGGGGCAAACTGATTAATCGGTTCACCTGATGGTAAGTGAAGAGTGACATCTACAGACACCCGCTACACTAGTGGATTAACAGGTGCGTTGCCGGCCTTTCAGATATGAGTATGCCCTTTCTTGAAGGTCCCTGAGTCGTATCGGTTCGGAAACACCGTAGGTGATAGCTGACTCCATAATTACCTATATAAGTCGTGCGAGGTACTGTCATCTCATTTGATTGCATATCATTCCGCTATCCGTCTGTTTGTCTATTTAACTTATAGAGTACTTTCTTTTGACCTATATAAATTAAAATTGCATCAAAGGAGGTCTTTTTTTTTTCTTTAACGCCGGGAAATGCTCTGAGGCATCCCACGGGGGAGTGGGCCTCCCCACGCGGGTATGTAGGACTCGCTACGCCCGACAGAGCTGGTAAATGGACGCAGCTCTACCCACTAAAACCCGGCGAGTGCCACCAATGCCGCCTTTGGTGAGGTGCCCCGGATCTAGAAAACATACAGGGCACCTCGACGGTTAGTCAGTCCCACAAGGGACCGACGCCACCTCCACAGAGGGGTTGTCCCGCCCCACAGAACAACCCCTCCCAACGTCGGGACAGTACAATGAGGTGAGGTTCCCATCCTCACCCCTTGCCCCCTGCTCTTCTGTCCCCTCTTCTTATAAGAGGGGTACAAAGAGCCCCCTCGGCCCAATTAGCTTCGCCCAAGATGCACCGCTCACCCTGGGTTACTGAGCCCCACCGCCACGACAAGGCCTGAACCATGGTGGGGATCAAAGGAGGTCTAGAAGTACATATTATTGTGCAAATCTCTATGTTGAAATCACAAAATCAAAAATAGATAAATAAAATCACACAAAAATAACTTTTATATAAAAAGTATTTTTTTAAACCAACGACGGTTAAGATGTAATTAAAAGAGAATAAAATAATTAAAATATCCCCGACTTAAAGAATTTACACTGCGAGAGATAAAATCTACTTATAAAACTTTTACGTTTATTATCTATAATTACATACTTTTTAAGTCTGGGATATTTTAATTAGTTGATTCATTTTCAATTACATTTTAAAAGTCAGGACTATTTCCAAAAAAAAATTTTTCCTTTTTATTTCAAGCTTTATAAATTATACATAATCGATACAGTTTATTTTAATATTATATTCGCTATTGTTTTCTAATGTTTACGCGTAAAGTATCCGAAACGTCTGACTTGTAAAAGTCTTAATAAACCGCGATAAAATCCGTAAAAGTTGTTTCATTATATTCACTAACAAAGCTTATACTGAATACCGCATCAAAATCGGACTAGATATTACTGACATCGGTTTGAACAAACAAATGTTTACTGCAGAACCCCCTAGTAAGATGTCACCGAAACTCCTATCTAATATCATGCAAAATCCAAACCCATCAGTGAAAACTGCATCAAAATCTGACTAATTTTAGAGATTAATGGCAAAATTGATTTGTATTAACAAATGTTTCCTGCAGCGCCCCCTGGTGAGTTGTCATCATGAGACCTATATCTACTAACATGCAACAATTAAATCCAAACCCATCGCTGAAAACCGCATCACATCGGACAAGTAGTTTTGGAGATAAATGGCAAAACCCATATTGCCATTCACACGCACCCTCTCACCCCAAACGCTTATACCGTCTCCGTGCCGTCGCGCGTCAAATGGTAAATTTGTACTGCAGTCCAATACAAGTTTGTTCGGAACCCTCCGTGCAGAAACCCCACTCGTACCTGACCACTGTTGTATAACACGTTATTTAGCCTTCAAACATTCTAGAAAACTTTTGATGTGAAACATCTATTAACACATTTTGGTTGTAAAATACATTCGAGTGCCGTGATGGTGACTGCCGTGACGCGTTATACTGTCATATCTCTTATTTGTAAACTCTAATATTCACATATTATATATTTACATCAGCCGAGGGTTCGTAACGACTTACGGCTTTTTTGACGGTTGACTATATATATTGTACTAGCATTTAGTCAAAATTAGTTTTTGAAAAAGACAATATTTGACACATAGAAAATGTTTACAAAATTCCGCCTAAAGAAGCTTTTAGATTTATTCATTTAAATACTGTTTTAGTATGTTTGAATTATTAATTGCAAATATTACAAATAAAGTACCAACATAACTAAATAACATTACCTTTCATGGTTTTTGAGGGTGGATTTAGATATTTTACTAGCATTTGGTCGAAGTAGTTCTCGAAAGAGAAAATATTTCACACATACAAAATGTTTACAAAATTCCACCTAAAGGGGCTTTTAGATTAATTCATTTAAATAATGTTTTACTATGTTTGAATTAATTGCAAGTATTACAAAAAAAGTACCTAACTAAATTAAATTACCTTTGATGGTTTTTTGACGGTGGATATTTTAGTAGCATTTGGTTAAAAGTAGTTATTGAAGAAGACAATATTTCACACGTGCAAAATGTTTACAAAATTCCGCCTAATTCTAAGGAATTAGACGGAATTTTTTAGATTTTAAAAGTAAATATTATTTAATTTAATAATTTATTTAAGAGTAAATATACTAAAATCTAAAAGATTAAAAGCTTTTAGATTTTAGTATATTTGAATTAATTGCAAGTATTACAAAAAAGTACCTAACTAAATTAAATTACCTTTGATGGTTTTTTGACGGTGGATATTTTAGTAGCATTTGGTTAAAAGTAGTTATTGAAGAAGACAATATTTCACACATGCAAAATGTTTAAAAAATTCCATCTAATCACTAAAGAAGATTTTCGATTTATTCATTTAATTCATTTTAATATGTTTGGATTGAAGGTATTACGAAAATTTGTACATTACCTTTAACTCTAGGAGTAAAATAATTCATTGAGGGAGAAATTTAGTGAAATCGTTGCTTAGCGAGCACTTAAAACCCCATAAAATATGCATTTCAAACTTGAGATTTGTCTTTTAGTTTTTCAATTTGAAATTGAAATGGAGAAACTAAAAATTTTGCAAGTAAGTAAATGTTTTTGCGTTTATGACTTGTTTAAAAATGTGTATTAACCATAATAAAATAATAATATATATAAAATATACAATTAAGGAATAAAAGCTACAATTTTGTATGAGAAAGCTTCTCATACAAATGTTTCAAATAAAAATACATACAGAATATTATTTTTTAAAATGTATAAAATTATAGAGGAGCATTTAATATTTACATAATATTATGTTTTCCAATTTTTAGTGGTCTGTGGTTATCGAATATATTTTTTAAATATCAATTTAACTATAATATTAATTATTTAAAAACCAATTTACTGCTAAGGCTATTTTTTAGTTATTTAACACTTGCTTATATTATTTATGAGGCCTACCACTGACAAAATTAAATTAATTTCCTTACATTTTTGACTATTTTTTTCGGAATACCTACTTCAAAGTTCAAAATAAAGTAATTCAAAAATTTAAAACGCAAGTCTTTAAAAAACATCAGTATCTTTAGAAAACTTAAATTAAAACTTACCATACAAACACAAAAAGTCTGAAGCAAATGTTTGATTCCTAGTCAATTCACAAATATTGCACCAAAAATTACACTAATACTTATGTCCACTTATTACGCCGGCTCCTAGACTTGCAGACATTCGTACCGCTACGGCGTAGCACTGTACGTGCGTATCTCGTAGCTTGTTAGAGACACTGAAGTACACTCGCTACGAGCCGCACTTCCGAGTTCTCCCGACGACGTCCGAGCGGCCCCGACGCCATAAGCCGTGATTGATATCAAATGTAATGTGAGGAATGAGCAGTTCAAGGGCTTTTTGTTTTAAGGATTAGTTTTTGTCGTCGGTCATATATCTTGGGAAAAAATAATCCTGTATCTTCCGAACGTCATGATTCTTAGAAGGTTTTTATAAAAGCGGATTTTTGTGATATTTTTGTTTCATGAATTATAAATGTCCTTACTCCATAGTTAGGTTAAGTATAGATGATAGGAATCAGTTTCAAATCCTGACTTATATATAATGTTCTTTATTATACTTCTATGATGTACATTAGTATATTGCGTTTGAACGTGGATTCGTATCACGTTTCACATTTGCATCATGGAATTTTAATGAAAAGAAATAACAAAAAACAGAACATTATATGTATGATATTGATACCATTGTTAACGGCACTTCACCTTGTTATTGTCATCATTCGATTCAGATTTGTTGGGTTTTCATATTATTGACGTATTCATTAACATAATATTATCAGCAATTATAATAAAAATATTATTTAATTAGTAAATCGGATAGTCTTAAAACCTACAAATATTTCTTTTTATTCAATTTTATTGTTACTCATTCATTGTGTAGGACACAAATGAGTTAGTCTTGATTGCCCACTCATTTTCCCGCGTCCAATCCCGCGTGATATTGTCGTGAGTGAAAGGGAATCGGCTATTGACATTGAGACAGGCCGTTAAGCGCAGTCAATCAACAGTAAACAGGATTTATCAATTATTAAATAATAAAATAATTTTTACGTATCTATCGTGTAACGATGGTAACGTGTCTGAAATGTAGGGAATAAAATCTATATCTATGTGATCGCCGGACTGAGATTTTATTCCAGCAATGCCATTAAGAACTGCCTGATGCGGTGCCGTTATAAAGTATGCGCTAGTCGCAGGTTTGCTTGACACATTCATTTGTATAATTAATATATTTTATGACCTTTTATATACATTTCTTAATTTTATGACCTTAGTGTGGAACCGTAAAGATTTTACGAGGTCACCACAGTTCATAAAATATGTTGAACATAATTAATCAGATGTTTATAGAAAAATATTAAGAATTAAGTTATTCAATTTTATTATACTAACATGTAGACAAATAGCCCTACTTCTTTCCATACAATAATCAACCTTTTCCTATCACTGCTCAATCAATATAATTTATGCCATCTCTTAGCTAAAAGCAACTCTTTTTTGACAGACAGACCCGTCTCCAACTAGATACGAAGAACAGATTACATGGATCTCCGTGCAACTTCTTGGGGTCTGTTTCCAACTAGATACAATAAACAGATTGCATGGGTCTTCGTACAATTTCTTGGGATCTGTCTCCAACTAGATACGATGAACAGATTACATGGATCTCCGTGCAACTTCTTGGGGTCTGTTTCCAACTAGATACAATAAACAGATTGCATGGGTCTTCGTACAATTTCTTGGGATCTGTCTCCAACTAGATACGATGAACAGATTACATGGATCTCCGTGCAACTTCTTGGGGTCTGTTTCCAACTAGATACGATAAACAGATTGCATGGGTCTTCGTACAATTTCTTGGGATCTGTCTCCAACTAGATACGATGAACAGATTACATGTATCTCCGTGCAATTTCTTGGGGTCTGTTTCCAACTAGATACAATAAACAGATTGCATGGGTCTTCGTACAATTTCTTGGGATCTGTCTCCAACTAGATACGATGAACAGATTACATGAATCTCTGTGCAACTTCTTGGGGTCTGTTTCCAACTAGATACAATAAACAGATTGCATGGGTCTTCGTACAATTTCTTGGGATCTGTCTCCAACTAGATACGATGAACAGATTACATGGATCTCCGTGCAACTTCTTCGGGTCTGTTTCCAACTAGATACAATAAACAGATTGCATGGGTCTTCGTACAATTTCTTGGGATCTGTCTCCAACTAGATACGATGAACAGATTACATGGATCTCCGTGCAACTTCTTCGGGTCTGTTTCCAACTAGATACAATAAACAGATTGCATGGGTCTTCGTACAATTTCTTGGGATCTGTCTCCAACTAGATACGATGAACAGATTACATGTATCTCCGTGCAATTTCTTGGGGTCTGTTTCCAACTAGATACAATAAACAGATTGCATGGGTCTTCGTACAATTTCTTGGGATCTGTCTCCAACTAGATACGATGAACAGATTACATGAATCTCCGTGCAACTTCTTGGGGTCTGTTTCCAACTAGATACAATAAACAGATTGCATGGGTCTTCGTACAATTTCTTGGGATCTGTCTCCAACTAGATACGATGAACAGATTACATGGATCTCCGTGCAATTTCTTGGGGTATGTTTCCAACTAGATACAATAAACAGATTGCATGGGTCTTCGTACAATTTCTTGGGATCTGTCTCCAACTAGATACGATGAACAGATTACATGTATCTCCGTGCAATTTCTTGGGGTCTGTTTCCAACTAGATACAATAAACAGATTGCATGGGTCTTCGTACAATTTCTTGGGATCTGTCTCCAACTAGATACGATGAACAGATTACATGAATCTCCGTGCAACTTCTTGGGGTCTGTTTCCAACTAGATACAATAAACAGATTGCATGGGTCTTCGTACAATTTCTTGGGATCTGTCTCCAACTAGATACGATGAACAGATTACATGGATCTCCGTGCAATTTCTTGGGGTATGTTTCCAACTAGATACAATAAACAGATTGCATGGGTACAATTTCGTGGGATCTGTCTCCAACTAGATACAATGAACAGATTATTACAATTTACATGGATCTCAGGTATAATATCATACGTGTAGTGGGTACGTGGCGGACAGACTGAGAGATGATTTTAAGAGGCCTTTATCTAGCAATGGACCGATAATGGTTTGTAGAAACATCGAGATTCAGAGATCCACAGCCTGTGTAATTATGTAACTTGTTATAACAAGTTTCTAATAGTTTAAATATGGGATTATATTACGGAATAAATTACGGATATTGATGAGAGAGATAATGATTCCGCAAGATGGAGGGTCTACTTCCAGCTAGATGGTTTGACGATCTCCGTGCGTATTTGGATTCATGTGACGGAGAATCGGCGGTCTTGATGTTCACTAACAGAGGCCTATGTCACAGTATAAGCATAAACACGCGCATTGATGCGCCCGAAACGCGGCACTGATAGCACTGTGAGGTTCCCTTCGAGGTCTCTTAGATATCTATTTAAGATAGTGTGAGTGTGCCGTTTCGATCGTTTGTGTTTGTGTTTCCGTACTGCACCATATTGATACTGAGCCTATGTGCAGCAGTTGAAGAAACGATTTTTAGTGATAATGATGAATGATGATAACGATTCATTAGAAATGTAGTCTAAATTGTAAAATAAATAATAATTTACAGATTGAACTCTAACACCATGATAATAGAGATCTATTCTCTATAAGTCTTAGCATTTAATGTTCAGTAGTGAACGAGAAAGAGCTGATTATAATAATTATGGTATTTGAGAGTTTCGTATTTAGAGAAATGCTGCTGCGAATCGTCGGAGATTCTAAATTAGCTGCTTAATAATTACAGAATTCTCAAGATTATTGTTTGGTACCCTTCAGAAAATCTCTGGGCGAAAACAATTATTATAGCCTGTTGCTATGGATACGTTTCTCGTATATTGAATTTGTCTAAGTGCTACCCTTTCTAGGGATTAGATTAATCCTTAGTTAGGAGGTTTCGACCGGTAAACTGTGACGCTTTAGTTGTTTGACATTTAAAGCGTATGTGAAGCTGTTACCTGAGTATTTTTTAACCGACTTCAAAAAAAGAGTAGGTTCTCAATTCGTCTATATGTTTTTTATATATTTATCTAATTTGTATCAATTTGAAAGTTAATGTATGTGTGTATGTAATCATGATAAACACATAATAAAATATGTATCTAATCAAGTTTTTTTTATGTTAGTTGAATAGGCAAACTAGCAAACGTGCCACCTCATGGTAAGTGGTCGACGTCGCCCTGGAACGAGCCCAGGCAACTCATTTATGTGTATCCTAAGACATGAGATGTTAAGTCTCGGTGCCAGTAATTACACTACCTGGCTTGCCCTTCTCTCCGAAACACAGCAAAGCTGTTTCACGGGAGAAACAAGCAAGGTTGAAGGTTTCTCCACAAAACATTGTGGAGAAATCCAATACCGATATACTGACATAATCAAAAATGGATATGTCGTCATCCTCATCGCGGTCCATCGTATCATAAGCCCTGAGAACTCTGTGTTACATAACTTTTAATTCAACTATCTAACGTAGAATCAAGATTAAAATATTAGAATGCTGAAAATTCATGTGATCAGGTTATCTTTCACACGGATGAGCAACCATACGATAAAGTTTAATCGACCATACAAATAGTTTAGTTCTAACAAAAATCTGAAGCTCTCCTAGCGTTAACGAAGATCACTAAGAATGCTTTTAGTGGTGTTTACCCGTAATTTTTTTCGAAGGTTTTGTGACGTATACCAAATAATTTCAAGAATTACCTTTTCAGTATCATTAATGAACACTCTTGGATATCTTTAAAATCAAGTCATCCACTTACGGATTTGTTAAAAGAACGGATACAAAATAAGTCATGTTTTATAATAAAAATAATCATTATGTATCATCTTCATATTGTTCGGAGGTCACTTGGCAAAATTTTCTGGGATCCCATGCTGCTTCCTTCAGAAGCGTATAGCTATGCATTTTTTTTTATTATAATAAAGTCTTTAATTCGGGACCTTAAAAACCAACATCAATTTGCAATTCAGTAGTAAATACAAATGAAGTACCCATAAACAAATTCAATTTTGAAAACAAACTACACAACAGTAAAACGATAAAGAGTAAAGATGTAACAAAGCAGTAATACGCTTTTATCGCGGGAAATATCGTTATGAAAGCTAATAATTTACGGGAAAGTGCCAATGAAATAATTCAATATCGAAGTAACTTGCACGAGAATCATTTAACCGAGGCTTCCAAGTCATTTATGTTCATTAGCTAGTGTCCAATAATGGAAACGGCCATGGTATAGCGAAATGGGCCCGAAAATGGCCCTGCAAGGCATTTACTGCAGCGTAAAGGACATAAGGTGTATAAAACAATACACTATTCCAGCTTTTATAGTATTGTCAGATTTGGTTGTTCAAAATTTTTGTTTTTTGTTTGATTCCTATGATTTTTTTTGTATGTTTTGTTTGATTCCTACGGATTTTTTTTGCGTTAAAAACTGAATTAAGGTAACAGGGCCAATGTTCAACATTTTAACAAAAGAAATAATCTTTGTTCATTAGTTAAAAGATCCAAGATCAACAGTCGTTTCCATATCTATACAGATAAATAAAATTGGAGTGTCCGTTTGTAATATTAAAATAACCCCTTTTTAATAAATGCAAATGCATAGACATAAAATAGCATTTTTTACAATTTTGTCTGTCTGTCCGTTTGTTCCGGCTAATCTCTGAAACGACTGGGCCGATTTTGACGGGACTTTCACTGACATATTGCTGATATTATAAAGAGTAAGTAAGGTTATTAAAATAATAATCATCAATCGGTATCCGGCTGTAAATCAAAGTTAACGCGGGTAAAGCTGCGGGCAACAGCTAGTTTAAAATAAATTGAAAACTGTCGTCAAACATTAACATCGTGACATTGTTCAGTGAAATAAAAATCGTCACAAAACCAGTCAAATAAATTATTCATCAACTCATAGTATGCCACATTCCGAAATACTGACGTGGCATTAAATTCGTCGTCCCGTCATAATTAACAATGATCAACATAGTCAACTATCAACATTTGCATATTATATTTGCAACTTTTGGAACGAAGTTCTTTCGTCATCCTTAGAAAGAAATCAAATTGAATCTACCAGTGATATACAAATATTGGACTGACATATCACACAGCGTCGGTAGCTGTGTGTTACACTATTAGGGACACTTAGCTAAAAAATCCAAGTTCAAATCCCACGGATCTCAGGTGACTTTTTTTATTTATTTATTTATATATTAAACAATTTATGTATAACAAAAAAGAAACTTAGAACAGTGAGAAATTAAAAGATAGATACAAATGTACAGCTTATTCCATGGAGGAATCTCTTCCAGCAGACCCGATACTGGAAAAATTAAAACCTACGGCCATAATAGGATGTACATACAATTAAAAAATGAATAAAACACTATTTTGTTTTTTATTTATTTTTACGCCGAGAAATACTCTGATTTTTATCGATAAAAAAATCATAGTAAATATGTTTACCCGAATAATAATTTTCTTTATACCTCGAATAAAACTTGAAATTCATATTTTTATATTACGGAACTTCGTTCCTATCTGGTGTCACACGACACCACACGATTTTTTTAATTAATTTATGTATCGAGGTACCATAACATCGCCTCAAAAACATGAAAGCAATATATTCACACTTTTTGCATAATAATATTGGGTGGAAGATAGAGTTTTTCTTGCATTTTAACCTCTAATTAATCCCTGTTTTAAAATTTATGGAGCCGACGACTAAAAAGGGTGTTAATTTCTGTCTCTTCTAATCTCTCCCTGGGACCTAGTTTAGCTACATTTACTATATAGGTCACCCAAGTATTATACAGTTATTATATAAACGAATTATCTATAGTAATATATTATATAGAGGAAATGTTTGTAAGTTTGGATGTGGATAGTAATCTTTGTTTTCTACTCATCCGATAAAGAAATATTCCAACAGGATAATGTTTTTTTCTTCTTTAATGCCGGGAAATGCTCTGAGGCATCCCGCGGGGGAGTGGGTCCCTCTACTTTAGAAAGCTACATTTTTATCAAGTAACATAGGCTAAATTTCATCTCCGTATTCTCACGGAAGCGGGAACTACGCGACAGAAACCGCAGGGCACTGCTAGTATATTTATGTACATAATGTTATAGTTGCAAGCTTTTCCATGACATACGCATTTACAGAGATCTAAAGTACTCTTGTATATATATGCTGACAATGATTTTATTAATCATCTATAATATTGCCATTGTTCATAGCCCTATAAATAAATTATTTTTATTGCAGATTGAGTATCCATACGTCTTTTCGTAATCAAACCAGAAAATAACAATAGGCAACGAGATAGGTTAATCTCAGGCGTCTTTCTAGGCTATCTTTAATCATCATCAACCCGAAAATGACTATGAATGTATAACATGAGCAAAAACGCAGGCATTTATATGCCATCAAATAAATCAACACTATAATAAAACAACTCTAATTCACTGAGAAGCTTAGCCCCGTAACATTTGGCGGCATTACACGAATTTGCGTTATTAAAAAAGGGTGCAGAAATTAAATTAATTATTAACGAAAAAGGAAAGGTCTACTTTTAAAAATAAAACCTAAAAAAAGGTTTCATGTTGACAAAAATACAAAGCGCATAAGCTGTTAATGTTTTAAGCACGATGAAATTAGAAGTTATAAAAAATTGAGCAGAAAATTAAATCATCACATTTTATACGATGTTTGCTACAAAAATAACAATGTTTTAAAATTATGGTTATAAAAGTGTTTTGAATTTCTTCTTACTAAAATTAGGATTGTTGGTAATTAAATAATAATTAACCTTCTTCGTTTATTTCATAGTCCAATATAGATTCATTTCACTTCATTTTAATACACTTTTATCCGGTTTTCTGTGGAACAAATAATAATAATATCTTTAATATATATGGACGCTTTTACTGGTCCCGTGGTAAGTTATCGATGAACTTGTGTTACGGGTAGGTACCAGACAACGGAAATATATTTTATACTTTTATACTAGGTATACATATATTTCCCCATCATGGTTCAGGCCTTGACGTGGCGGTAGGGCTCAGTAGCCTAGGGTGGGCCCGGCGCCATGGGCGAAGCTAATTGAGCCGAGGCGGCTCTTTGTACCCCTCTTATAAGAAGAGAGGACAAAAGAGCAGGGGGCAAAGGGCGAGGACGGGAATCTCACCCCTTTGTACTGTACCAACGTTGGGAGGGATTGTTCAGTGGTGCGGGACAACCCCTCTGTGGAGGTAGCGTCGGTCCCTTGGGGGACTGACTAGCCGTCGAGGTGTCCTGTTTGCTCATTAGATCCGGGGCACCTCACTAAAGGCGGCATTGGTGGCACTCGCTGGGTTTTAGTGGGTAGAGTCGCGTCCACACCAGCTTTCGGGCGCAGCGAGTCCGAAGAAGAAAAAAAAACAAGAAAATGTATACATTTATTTAAGATTTTTTTTTATATTAATACACATATTTAATACACATCTATGGCCCAGGACCACAGACCAGGACCAGGACACATGATATAATAGTAATTTGACATGACAAGAAGATTAATCAAAGTAATCATTAAACGGTAGGTACTTAGGTATTTCATGAAATTGTATACAATACATGTAGGATCCATGATTATACATACACATAATATAAGTAATAATAATAAGTAAGACAAAATGTACTAAATGAATGATCAACTTGTATAGTACATTAGAAATCTCATCTTGACGTTAATTGAAAAAAGGCTTTTATCCAGAAGTAGTGCGATCTAGGTCATGACATGGCATTGCTGTCAAGTCAACTAATGCCCTAAGGATCATTTCAACAAGCACTAGAGGTGTTTCTATTATGTTGGTTTTATGTTTCATTAAAATGACTTTAATAAAAGAATTACATTATATATATTTATATATATCAAACATCATTATCACTATCATTTATCTGTCCACTGCTTAACATAGGCCTCCATCAATGTCCCCACCAGGGTCAAGCCTTGTCGTGGCGGTGGGGCTCAGTTGCCTGAGGTGAACCCAGCAGCCAGCACCTTGGATGAAGCAAATTAAACCGAGGGAGCTGCTCTTTGTATCCCTCTTATAATAAGAGGGGAGAAAAGAGCAGTGGGACAAGGGGCGAGGATACTCACATGGTGGGGTTAGTTACTGGTACTGAGAGTTCTTATCTTAGGTTTCTGAAAGGCAAGCCATGAGTCAGTTGCCTGAGGAGTCCCGGGTGAACTTGCTTGTGTCCACGATCACTGACCTTCATAATATGGCTCGTCTGCCCGTTTGGCTATTCAATGAATAATATTGAAGCGGGAGTGTGTGACCATATTGTATAAAAATACCTCGCCACTGGAAGTCTATAATTTCAATTACTTTATTATTAATATTGTTGAAGTTCTCAGGGAAGTGGACTTAAGGTGCCAAACAAAATACCAAAGTCTTCAAGACATTTAATATTTTAAATTTTTTTTTAATGTGCATATTGTTACTCCGCTAAATTTAAGGAATTTTGTAATTATCAATTTCGTAAAATTCATTTAATATGTTCTGGCGATATATATCCACAATATAATGAAGAAGATATCAAGTTTAGAATACAAGTAAAGATTGCCTGATGAAGATTTAATATAAGATCGAAACGTTGCAAGAATTTACAATTTGGTATTTTGTTTGGCACCTTAAGTTCACTTCCCTGAGAACTTCAACAATATTAATATTAAAGTAATTGAAATTATAGACTTCCAGTGGCGAGGTGTCTTTATAAATTATTATGGTCACGCACTCCCGTTTCAATATAATTCATTGAATAGCCAAACGGGCAGACGAGCCATATAAAATTAAATATACTGAGAACTTCAACAATTTTATATGAAAAAATTTAAACGAATTTTTTTCATGTATTTTTTATTTGTATTAATCGAAGTAATCACCCATGCAATCAATGCATCTTTGACGCAGTGGTAGTTTATTGATGCCCTTCTTAAAGAAATCAGCTGGACGGGAGGCAACAAATTCTTCAAAGGCAATTGTACTGCCTCTCGGGTATTGATTTTTTTTCCCGTCAAGAAGTTATCCAAATTCTGGAAAAAGTAGTAGTCTGTAGGCGCAAGGTCTGGTGAGTAAGGCGGATGACGGAGAGCTTCCAACCCCAGTTCTTGCAACTTGGAGACCGTCTTCTGTGCAGTATGAGGTCGCGCGTTGTCGTACAGGAGCAGCGGAGACGTGCGATTGACCAAAGCTGGTTGGAGATGTGCCAGCTTCTCCATCATTGTGTTCAGTTCTACACAGTACACATCTGCAGTAATGCTCACCCCGCTTGGCAAGAAGCTGTGATGAAACACAGCGGCGCTAGACTACCAAACAGTGACCATCACTTTTCTAGGGGTAAGTTTTCGTTTAGGGCATTGTTTACGTGCAGAACCAACCAACTTGCTGAGCACTTGCGGTTATCAAACAGAATCCATTTTTCATTTCAGGTAAAATGCGGTTCAAAGTTCCTTCATTTGTGTGTCTGTAGAGCTGTGCAACGCACGTCTCGACGCGTACTTTGCGCTGACGATCATTGAGTTCGTGGGGCACCCATTTGTCAAGCTTTTTTACCTTGCCAATTTGACGCAATTGGACCAATATTGCTTTGAAGCTAACGTTGAAAGCTACTGCTATTTTAGCCGTAGATTGTGTATCATCAGCTTCCACAATCGCCTTTAATGCGTCAATGTCAACCAAAGTCTTCAGACGACCGCGAGGTTCATTTTTTAGGTCGAAATTTCCAGAACGGAAGCGAGCAAACCAATAACAGGTGGTGCGTTGGTTTGTAGTGTTAGTTCTGTAAACGTCGTTGATGTCGCGTGCCGCTTGTGCCGCGTTGCTGCCACGACGGTACTCATATTTCATAATTACTCGAATTTTTAACGTCTCCATGATGACGAAAAAAATTGAAATGCGGTGAAAATGTAACACTAATCAATAAACAAATGACTACTTTTGGAAAAAGAATTCCATGTTTTTAAAATAAAATTAATTTGAAATTAGAACTCTTAGCCAAATAAAAATTATTTTGATTTGAAGTGGCCAGTACTGCAGAACGGCAATTTCATAGGTACCTATTATATAAAGAATGGACGCAATGACTAATAATGAAAATTTATTATAAATGCATTTAGATAGATAAATGGCGTTACATCCGGCTGGTGCTACCAGTGGTTTCTAACACATGGTTGCTGTAAAGTATCCAAAACGTATAAAAATAATTTACCTAAATAAATTTTCTTCATCTTCTTCATGTAAAAATCTTACAAAACCGCGATAAATTCAAATAAATCTGTCAAATTCGCGTAAACATTAGAAAACAATATATTCAATGAATATAAAAAAGTATCACTTTTTCCATTGGATCAGTATAATATTTACTTCCGTTTATCAGTTACTTCTTTTGTCACAAAATTTCTTATTTATGCTAAGGCTAAAATTGCAGAGGATAAAAATGCCAAGAAAATAAAATTACTTTGTATTATACTTGAAAAGACGCAATATGTATGATGATATTATGGGAATGCTAAGTATGCATGAATCTTCATCTCTGCACCTGACATATGACGGTTGTAGTAATTTGACGGTTGTAGTAATTTTATCATCAAATTCAAGATGAATTTATTTTATTTGTTGCATATAATTAGCTACCTTTTTTTTCTTTAACGCCGGGTTTCTTTAACGCCGGGAAATGCTATGAGGCATCCCGCGGGGGATTGGGTTTCCCCAGGTGGGTATGTGGGACTCACTGCGCCCAAAATCTGGTAAATGGGCGCAGCTCTACACCAAAAAACCCAGAGAGTGCCACCAATGCCGGCTTTGGTGAGATGCCCAGAATCTAATGAGCAAACAGGGCACCTCGACGTCTAGTCAGTTCCTCAAGGGACCAACGCCACCTCCACAGAGGGATTGTCCCGCACAACAGAACAACCTCTCCCAACGTCGTGACAGTACAATGGGGTAAGGTTCCCGTCCTTCCCTCTTGCGCCCTGCTATTTTGTCCCCTCTTCTTTTAAGAGGGGTACAAAGAGCCCCCTTTCTTCGCTTCGCTTCGCCCAAGGTGCAGCGGCTCACGGCTTGGGAGGGGTTATTCTGTGGTACTGGACAACCCCTGTAGGGGTGGTGTGACTGACTAGCCGTCGAGGTGCCGTCTCATCAGACCCGGGCCACCTCACCAAAGGTAGCATAGGTGGCACACATCGGATTTAAGTTGTAGAGCTGCGTCCACTTTACCATCTTTAGAGCCCAGCGAGTCCTACATACCCGCCTGGGGAGTATGATGATGATAGATAGATAAAACGGTGCGGTGGCTGGTCCTACGATGCCACATCATGGGGATCGGATATGTTTTTTTTTTTAGTTAACTTTCATTAAAAAAGCCTAGCAATGGAAGGAAAATTGAAACTGATAGTCATGATGAAAACATTAAACTGATGAAACGTTTCCAATGTACCATATGTCTTCAAAGTATTAGCACTTTTATTACATACAATTTTATTTTACGTCCACAGCACTCATTGATTGCACCTATGGATCTATTTGGTGCATCAAAATTTTATTTCCCGTTGCCAAACGACATTTTAATGGCTGCGATCCGGGGATTATAGCGTCGTATTAGAAATTGTAGTAAGCACGACTAAATCTGGTTATTACAGAATTTTAAACATATCCCATTTCGTCTTTACAAATCGAAATTCTGGCTTATCGTCTGAAATATGCACGCCTTGCAATAGCTTTGAATGTTTCTGATGAGGTTGTGATTTATACTACTAGTGGTCCGTCCCGGCTTCGCACGGGTAAATAATTTATGCCATGTTACTTGCTGATAATTTGGTCTTCTAATAATAGGGGAAGGAATTTTTCAAATCGGTACAGTAGATTCGGAGCGTATTCAATATAAACAAGCAAACCATTAAATCTTTTCTCTTTAAAATATTAGAATAGATGTAGCCGGTGGATTTGCTTCCACCATTTTTTTGTTACTGTCATAAGAAGGTAACCAAGCAGTCGGAGCCTTATAGTGACTACCGACACCCACAGACATCCACACAACCAAAAGTTATGCAGATACGTTGCCCTCCTTTCCCCTATACCCCCTAATGGGCCACCGGAAACCTTTTTTTATAGAAGAGGGGGCAAACGGACTGTCAGTTCACCTGGTGGTAAGTGATAGCGACATCCACTGACACCCACTACACCAGAGGGTTAGCAGATGCGTTGCCGACATTTCAAATAGGGGTATGCTCTTTTCTTGAAAGTTCTTAAGTCGTAACGGTTCGGAAACACCGTAAGTGGTAGCTGATTCCATATATTCGTCATACGAGGCAGGAAATGCCGTAAAAATTGAGTTGTAGGGTTTTTTTTTATGTTAGTTGGATAGGCAAACTGGCAAACGTACCACCTGATGGTAAGTGGTCGACGTCGCCCATGAACATAAACTAGTATACCTGGAACGACCCCAGGCAACTCATTTATGTGTTGCCTATCCTGAGACATAAGATGTTAAGTCTCGGTGCCAGTAATTACACTGCCTGTCTTGCCCTTCTCTCCGAAACACAGCAAAGCTGTTTCACGGGAGAAACAACCAAGATGGTGGTACCCATGCAGCCGGGAGTGCGGCACAGCTCTTCCTTCCGGTGGGAGGCAAGCGCTTACGAACATCGAGATGGTGAGGGTGAAATTTGGAGCTTTTACGCGATGTCCGTTGGTGGAATTCTGCTGCAGGTATTAGTCCGAACAATTCCTCAGCACACTCCCCGTGGGAGATGCGGACCTATTTGCTTAACTACTGAAATAATATTATTACACAAATAAAAACACTGCGGAGTTTTTTCAGTAGCGATTTAAGGATGGTTTTTAGGTTTTTTTTTCACACGTTGGGTTTCATGATCACAGTTTTTTCATTATCATATAATCATGATCATAATTAAATTTCTGAGACTTGCGTTGCGACGCTCGCTCTATCTCACTTTCTCTCTCTCGATCTTTCTCACTTACTTGCTCCCTACTCTTACGCTATGACTATGTGATTCATGCTACGTTAGCCTTTTCTCACTCTCTCTCAATCAGTCTCAATCACTCTTTCCCTCTTCTTGGACAAAAACGTTGCACATTTTCGTAACGTTTCATCCGTAAAAAATTACCCTCATGCCCTCAGAGAAGTTTCACTTCAAAAAATTTATGTAAAAAGAATTTATTATCCATTATTTAATTTATTATAACGATGATAGAAATAAAGACAGGCATTCCATATTTATATGATAAGTTGAGTTGGCTCACCTCACGCAGGCAGTACTCACAACAACTGGCAACACACCCACATAGAACCGCAGCCTTTAGAGGTAGTTTCCGGAACTCGGCTTCGAGGTGTGGAACAACCTACCGCCGCCAATAAGGGCACTCAAAACCTTAGAAACGTTCAAAGGACATCTAAAACAGTTTCTTCTGGACGAGCAACGAAAGAGGGAAATGACCACCGAAAATGTCTCTATTATATAATATAACATTTCGACTACCTATCTGTTTATTGTATTTTATGTATCTTTATTAGTTATTTATATTAGTATCTCAGTCTACTTGTATCTATAGGGTCATGGGTGCGGGAACTTATTAATTGATTGAATTATTTTTATATTTACGCTAACACTTATTAATTATTATTATTATTATTTTGCAATTTGTATTGATAGGCACGTGACGTTCGGGACACACTCCGTTACTCATGGTTTGGTTGAAAACCGGCGTTAGATACCATATTTAATATGGCTATCTGACTATGTCGAACCATACCAATTTGCTGCATCCTGGAGGCACACTATAGTTTATTGTATGATTGTAATTTTAATCTAGTTATAATATGTATTTGTGATGATTTAATATTGTATATCTTAAACTGTTTTGTTGTTGTCTCTAGTGTGTGCACAAATAAACGTTTTTTTATCTTATCTTTATTCATTCACCGATCGGTTCGACCAAGTTGCTTATTTCTTCACTAAGCAGCTTTTCCGAAATCTTAGCATCTAAGGAAGGAAAATTTGGTCCTGAGTAACTTTGACTATTTACTATGTCGAGTCTGCCAGTTCATCAGTCTCAGCTAATATAATTAGTACCGATTGGAAAATTCAGTCACGTAAGTCAACTGAATAATTTTAGTTGAAGAACTCAAAATTAAATTTAAAGACATTAAAATTGTT
This sequence comes from Helleia helle, assembly GCA_963853865.1. Classification (NCBI taxonomy): domain Eukaryota; kingdom Metazoa; phylum Arthropoda; class Insecta; order Lepidoptera; family Lycaenidae; genus Helleia; species Helleia helle. The sequence continues at coordinate 13,505,640 of OY971426.1, read as the reverse complement.
CAAAAAGCTTTTTGTATAATGAGATTAAATCCCCAAAAATATGAGTTTGTAAGTTAAGGCGCCGCGGGCAAAGGCAGATTAATTATAATGAGCAAGGAAATACATGACTGACGATGACAAACATGGTGTTTGTGAGACGGAAGTTCGTTCAAATGCTTTTATTTTTGGCCAAATAATATTCACTTTCCTGTCTCCACAATTTATTCAACAAATACTTAATGTTATACAAATGTGGGTTAGTCACACACTCCGGATAACGAATGGCCGATGGACCAATAAGGGTCAAGAGTGGAGGCCACCTTTGGGTAGACGAAGTGTTGATCGGCCATTGACCAGGTGGGAAAACGATCCCCACCATGGTTCAGGTCTTATCGTGGCGGTGGGGCTCAGTAGCCTAGGGTGAGTTCAGTGCCTTGGGCGAAGCGAATTGAGCCGAGGGGGCTCGTTGTACCCCTCTTATAAGAAGAGGCGGCAAAAGAGCAGGGGGCAAAGGGCGAGGACGGGAACCTCACACCATTGTACTGTCCCGACGTTTGGAGCAGTTGTTCTGTGGTGCGGGACAACCCCCCTGTGGACGTGGCGTCGGTTCCTTGAGGGACTGACTAGGCGTCGAGGTGTTCTGTTTACTCAACATATCCGGGGCATCCGGCAATGGCCGGTCCATGTTGGATGTGAGTTGCGAGGGACCAGTTGTCTTGGAGTTCGTTGAGGGAGGCCTATGTTCAGCAGTGGACGGATAGGAGTTAATGTTGATGAGAACGGAAGGTTGGGCGTAGAGATATAGCACAATAGTGAATAGATATAAATAATAAATAAATAAAAATATTTTAAATCAATGTTGGACATCAAAGTATCTTATTGAACGTCAAATAACTCTACTACCGGTTCCAAAACTAGTCCACTGAGAAGAACCGGCGAAACAAACTCAGTGACACTAATCATTTCAATATGTTACAATATAGGTACATAATATAATATTATAATTAAACATAGAAGCCTCGTAGTAAACGCTTCAATAAATTATTTTATTTTGTAGTATCCTTTACCACACAAACGTTTAACAGTTTTTTTTTTTATTTATTTATTGGTAGGTTTTAAACGTTTTCTGGGATCCTATAGTAGAAACGTTCGTTCAAACACATACCAAGGATTATAATTATGAAAGTATAATAATTTATTTATTATCATTTTTCCAATAACATAGGTGTAACCCCACCATGGTTCAGGCCTTGTCGAGGCGGTGGGGCTCAGTAGCTTAGGGTGAGCCCAGCACCTTGGGCGAAGCCAATTGAGCCGAGGAGGCTCTTTGTACCCCTCTTATAAGAAGAGGGGTCAAAAGAGCAGGGGGCAAGGGGTGAGGTTGGTAACCTCGCCCCATTGTACTGTCTCGACGTTGGGAGGGGTTGTTCTGTGGTGCTGGACAACCCCTCTGTGGAGGTGGCGTCGGTCCCTTCGGGGCTGACTAGCCGTCGAGGTGTCCTGTTAGCTTAACAGATCCGGGGCACCTCACCAAGGCGGCACTAGTGGGTAGAGCTGCGTCCATTTACCATTATTCGGGCGCAGCGAGTCCCACATACCTACCTGAGGAAACCCACTCCCCAGGCGGGATGCCTCAGATTATTTCCCGGCGTAAAAAAAAAACATAGGTGTAAAGAATGAAAGAGATGCAGACCATCTAAGGGGGATGAAAACCTCTAAACTCTATAAGGGTCCTAATAAAGAGAAAAACTAATTCTAAATATTAAAATATTACTTAGTCTAAACCTAAACATTACATTATAATTCTAAGACAGTAACATAGAAATCTTTTTAATAACGACGATTACAACTTCACTGATCTAATACATTACCTTGTACGCTCCGGGGGAGTAAATATAAAATGTAATGCGAAAACGAAAAGCTCGATAGAATTTATAACAATAGGTAATATGTTTCTACACGTAGCAAACAACGAGCATTCCGAAGGCGTTTTTAGAAATCCTCAACCTTAGTTATGTAGCCGACGAGGTTTCGACTCCGTGCGGCTTTTGTTTTATTCCTTTGCACACACTTCATGTCTAAGATTCTTTACACACGTAATTGTGAAGTGAAGTGGTGAATTCATGGACTGCTAAAAAGTGTAACATTGTTTTAAAAATGAAGACATTGTGTGGAAAACCAACATTATAAAGATTTGTTATACATCATCGAGAAACCGGACGAACATACAGATCATTGGTTGGTTAAATTGCGATTACGTCAGTGATAAATCACTGACCAGTTTCGGGATTTTGTGGCTCATTACTAATCTATCCGGTTAGGTATATGCTCGATGGCATACATACGGGTCCGAGGACGGGAGAGCAGCCGTCTTGGCGTCCATTGAAAGAGGCCTATATATCTGGCAGTTCAGGCGAACTTACTCTCCTTGTATATTGTTCACACTATTTTCACTCAGAATTCATATGATACAGTTAATATTATATGAATTCTAATGAACAGATTTGTCTGTTCAGAAAAAAATAAAATAAAATAAAATAAAAAGTATCACATTTTATTTCTTCATTGTTACATAAATATCAAATAATATTGATTTTCGAGCAGTATATGAGTTATGAATATACGTAATATCCCAAAGGGTTAGGCATTGAACTTTGAAAGCTTAATTCGTCAAGAGGTCTGCGGTTGCCCTTCGATCCCAGTCAGTGGCGAGTCCTGCTAAGTGGGGTAAAAAGGGGTAACAAGATTATCTTACATTTATATTAGAAGGTACAGATAAGGTAAACCAGACTCACGTTACTTGCGGTTGAGTTTGAAGACGAAAGTCCGATAGTGTTTTGCTACGAATACTCTCTCTCTTTCTCTCTCTCTCTCCATCTCTCTCTCTCTGTCTCTGTCTCTCTCTCTCTCCATTTAAGAGCCTCGTTCTTGTCGGTGGAATAATCGCCAATCCTTCCTTCTCTCTGCCATTCCTTCACCTCGATACGATACGACCTGTATATAAGTTCTCCTTGGTCTACATCTTCCTCCTAATTTATTTTTTTTACAGCAAGGAAGGCCAACGAGCAGTCGAAGCCTTTTGGCACAACCAAAGATTATGCAGATGCGTTGCCCTCCTTTTCCCTATCCCCCACATGCGTCACCGGAAACTCACTAGCCGCATGAAACGCGACAGCATAGCTATTAATTGACGCCGGTATTATGTGAGCGAGAGGTACCACTAACGGTGGTACCGTCCCATGTCAGCTGCATAGCAGCATGGCACTACCTCTTACAGCTGCTGTAAGCCGCTTTTACGTACCTACGTCATTTTACGGCAGAAAATTTTCCTCGCGGGAAAAACCACAAGCAACACAAACAAAATAAAACTTCACTTTTTTAGGGCGTAGTAAAAATATATAAATATAACATATCGCCATTGCTAGGAGTTTGTTGAAATTCAATAATTTTCGGATCTATCAGTTGGGTTTAAAAAATAATGCAAATATAACTTAACTAGCTGTTGGGCGTAGCTTCGCCCGCGTTAACTTAATTAACTTAACTCCTATTAGTCATAGCGTGATGTTATATAGCCTATGGCCTTCCTCGATAAATGGGCTATCTAACACTGAAAGAATTTTTCAAATCTGACCAGTAGTTACTAGTTCCTGAGATTAGCGCGTTCAAACAAACAAACTCTTCAGTTTTATAATATTAGTATAGATTATCAAGTTAGGCAATTTTGGATATTATTTTCAATTTTTGGGCCGAGTGAAACCACTGGAAGTGGCTAGTATGTACGCTCTTACACAGTGCCAACTCAAGAAGAGTTAGTTAATTTTATATCATTCACGCCTACTTTAGTTCCTCGCTCGAGCGATAATTTTCTGGCGCCAGCATCCGTGCACATCTTTGTTAAACTTGAGTTTGTCATAATGTATTAATGAACACGATTAAGATGCATCTCTATAGCTTGTACTATCTAACAGTGCCCGCGGTTTTACCCACATATTTCCAATTCTCGTGGGAGTGCAGGGATAAATTATAAGCCTATATTATTCTGATATATGAGCTATATTATAATATTGCAAAGTCATTAAAATCCATTCATTAGTTTTTGCGTGTAACAAAAATCCATACAAACTTTTGCGTTTATAATTAAATAATTAACAGCAAGAGCTACAACTATTATAACCATCACCATAATATTTAATAATAATTAATATAACATAAAATGCATTATTTCCATAACGGCCGCTTCCATCGGCGAATAATTGTTATAAGTTAATGTACACCATACACATAAAGTTAATGTTTTGTGCTATTTTGCACATTGGCTCAACTATGTGGAATTACAATTAAAAATATAAAATGTTTATTTCAAAACAAAGCTATGTGCGAGTCGGATATCATAAGTACAAAGTACAAACCGTTCCCATATTGTTTTCTAATGTTTACGAAAATTTCGATGAGTATATAATAAAAAACTTTGAAGAATTCTATCGCCGTTTATTCATGATTTTTTACATTCCTGACGTTTTGGAAAGTTTACAGAAACCGCGGTAGTACTCAGTCCTATATAATAGAGATATAAATAGATACAGACAGACGGAAAGCAAATGAGTATGGAAATAAATAGTAGGAAAGTAAAACTTCAGTAACAATTATTTTTTAACTAGCAGCGCCCCGCAGTTTTACTTGCGTACTTCCCATTCCCGTACAGGGATATATTATTTTATTCTGATGAATAAGCTATATTATTGTAAACTTTCATCGAAATCCATTCTGTAGTTTTTGCGTGACAGAGCAACAAACATACATTCTGTATGGACGATACTATGACGTGTTGTCGTAAAAAAGATACAGTGGCGACACCAGGCAGGGTTTATATATTTCTGGTCAGGCTATACTTATAAAATCGAGCGCTAATTATTTGGAAATATCAACGACTTTTTCGGTCGCGATTTTCGCTTTAAATCAGACGGTTGGGCTGTTATGAAAATTTAAATTGGCGCGACACCCATAAAGCAGATATGGAACTCATTGACACGAACTATGCGATCTCTCTTCATCAAAGAACTGCTGACATTAAAATATTGATAAATTACATAAATTTTAACGTTTGTAAGTTGCTGGTGGTTTTATTTATTTCAAAATGTCTGGCACGTGTTACCTAAAGATTTTTTGGGTTAGAAAATTGGGTAGACTAGCCACTTGTGGCAAGTGATCAGCGTCGCCCATAAACATTAACCTGGAACTAGTCCAGGAACCTCATTCATGTGTCCCCTATTTTGGGACGTAAAGTAGTAAGTATTGATAGGTCTTGGTACCAATAATTACTCTGCCTATCCTGCCGATCTCTCCGGAATACAGCAAGGCAGTTTGACGGATGAAATAAGCGGGAAGGTGCTACTCATTCCTGGACGGCGATGGTCATCATTTGCGTGGCAGCAAGTTCCCGGAAGGCGGCCGATGAGCGGGTCAGATAGGAGGCTGCCGACGAGGCCTCCCACCGCGGGCGACGAACAGAGGTGCGTAGGAGGCGCTATTTAATGCGCTTCGAGTAACGTCCCTGTGCTCGTGTCGGGTACAGGGTGGGAACATAGGCACAGTATAGCACGACGTCAGGAGGACTGCTTAGTAGCGGCCGGGCAGTCCACCCTTACTAGGAGTAGTCTGGCCTTCGCCGGGACTAGCCTGTCGTTGAGGGGATCCTGTTGCCTGCAGATCCGAGACTCTCAAAAAGCGGCTGAAGGCGCTCGCAGTGGTTTAAATGTGGTGGAAACTCCCAGATGCGAGTCCCACATAGGGTCAGGATCTACCCGAAAATCCTGCCTACATCCATAACGGATTTTTTCACGATATCTAATAAAAAAGAATGGTGTTCCTCTTGCAGACTGGAGCGCAGTACAGCATATCCCGCTCACCTCCCATTTGCGTCTCTATCTAAACACAAAAAAATACACGGCCAATGCCATTTACCAAAATTCACTCTTATAACTGACCAACCGCTAAAAAATTAGTTTTTCAGGCAATATGTTAATTTTAAGCAGTAACAATGTTGCCTTCGTAAGCACGACATCCATGTTTATTCATCAACACTATTCAAATGTCAAACGAAGGTAAATATCTGTTTGGTTTTGTTTTTATTAGAAGGCAAAAAAAAAACCTAATATGGCGGCGCCGCAAACATGAGCTTTAGCAATCAGGGTGCGAGGTGCGTTCCATCATGTCCTTTCACAGTTTGACGATTTGTCTTTGACATATTATAATCTATTGCAAAATAATGCGTTAAATGACATGGCCAAATTGAAGTATGGGCGTCTGCCCTTACCATGTATAAAGACAAGACCTAGCTTTTAATATTGCAAAATAATCTAGTATCAGCTTTACGTATCAAAAATATTTCAGATACTTTTAGTTTTATTACAATCTCAAAAATAAAAAACAGAAATGCCTATGAAATAAGTATGTAAAACTATATGATTTTGCTGTGAATTGTTACTAAGGCGTTAAGATTCAACTGGTTGATAAATCAATTTTTAAAGGCTTTCAAAATTTCAGTAAACCTAGCGAGGGGTCCAATATGATAAGCGAGCACAAAGGTTTAGTCAAAAATCCAAATGAAAGTCCAAAGAAAATTACCAAAAATCAAAAACAATTTATTTTGCGCAACTAATAAACATCAGTAAACGGAGTAGGTACATACTCTTTGCATCAGTAAACAGACAGATGACGTTTGATGTTGACGTTTATTTGGCTTATTGCATGCTCATAGAGATGAATTATTGAACTCGGGAGTATAAGAGAATCGATTGAATCGATTAAATGATCGAAGTGTCAAAAAATATTCAATTTTAAATTGAGGAGAAATATTTGAATGATAACAAATGATAGTATAATGGACTTATTGAAATTCATTCATACTTATTTATGCTACAATTGGGATAAATGGCAAATAATCTGACAGTCGTGATTGTGACATTCAGTCTGTATGGTTTATGGGGCGGCATTCATAGAAAAACGAGCGGTCGATGTCACTACGAGCCGTTTGGGGAGTTGCAATAACCACACGAGTCTTGTCGTAATCACGACTCTCATCATATTTGCTTTTTTATCCCACATGTAGTATACATTATTTTTTACAACTACTGCTCATCGCCGTAGACCCGTGGACCATCCTGAATAGCCATGACCATCCTGAATGTATCGCCATAATAACTAAAACTAATATAATATCATGAAAAAGTTTATACTTGTATAGGTACATAAATACACACGCACACACACTGTTTTTTTTTATTATATTGCTCAATCAACTCACAATTCGACTGAAAAGTATTAATATATTGTAATGACAAAGTCTTCTATTAATTAGGTAATACCTCGGTAATTACGTTCTCGATATTATATTTTCAGCAATTTGTTTTGTTCGATTATTAAGTTTTATCGAAAAGAATCGTTAATCACGATTACTTTGTTCGGAAATGCTTGCAGCACTACATGTTGTCTTGGAAAAAAATAAGGATAACAATTGATATACTTTTATTTATTAAATAAGTTCTTGAAAGTTCTATAAGTATATTGTATATGAAATAATTCATGAATGAATTTTTAAATGTTAGGAGTGAATATGAAATATCTATACAATATGTTAAAGGCAGTCGTTTAGCCATAGCCTTTGTGAGTAGATTACAATTTTTCGACAGTTCACAATCTTACGAGATAGGTTATAATGTAATGGTATTTACAACCTTACGGTTTGATTATAATCTAATAACTTTTGACATTGCTACAATGTTCATCACATTGTCTTGTTACTAAACGAATAAAGACATTTGATTGAAATTTTGTTGATATGAATGCCAGATTTCCCTCCTTAGTGGCTTAAAATATTAACAAGTATTATTAAGTATTATTTTTATATATTAATAGAATATATAAAAATAATATAGGTATAATATTATTAAATTTTATTCTTATAATAATAAAATAATAAATATTATTATAATTCATTATTATTTAAGTATATTACATAAATTGTTGTCTAATGTTTACGCGAATTCACTCATTTAATAAGGAAAGACGACCACTGTGGCTCAGTGGTAAGGCGCGTTGGCGCTTAAGCCGGAGGTTGTGGGTTCGAATCCCGCCAGGGAACAAAAATATTTTATGTGTTCCTGGGTCATGGATGTATATTAGATATGTATATTATATAATATAAATATATTATGTATAAAAGTATTAAATATATTTCCGTTGTCTGGTACCCTGTACCCGTAACACAAGTTCCTCGAGAACTTACCACGGGACCAGATTGACGTGGTGTGGAAGCGTCCATAGATATTATTATTAATAATTATTAATAACTTTAAAAAAAAAAAATTTTGCATGACTAACATTTTGAACACTTTGGTTACGTAAAAATCTTAATAAACTGTGATAAAATCCGTTAAAATTTGTTTCACTATAATATTATACACATTTTAATATACATATTATAGAATGTAACATCAATTATTACTCGTTAATGTTATTTGGACACAGACGCGGTTAGTTAAAATGCGGTTTACGCTTTATGGATTTGACCAATAACAGACAAATTGATTTGTAGTATTATACTCTTTTAACCTGAATAATGTCATAAATATAGAAAGCTAGTTTCTCGCCGCAAAATATTTTTTAATAAACGACTAAATATTGTTTTAGTGTGTCCTTGTTAAATTCTAGTTTTATTGTCTTTCTACTCGATTTTGCCATTAGGCTTAGATTTTTAAAATACATAATATATAGATAGGTCTGTTTGTCGGCTTATGTTCAGCATTGGAAGGCTTATATTATAATGATGATGATAATGATATAAAGATTCTAAATATTATTTATATATCCTGTTTTTTCTCAATTTGTAATCTATCTTTCAGCCAAATTATATCGAAATCTGATCTGTGGCTTAGGCACGAAAAGGTATGACTGACAGACTGACAGATTTATGATATTAATAAGGATGACAACAAGATGGGACTATTATACGTGTGGGATCGGCCGTCTTAGCGTTCGTTGAAAGAGCCCCATAACCGGCTGTGTTCGAAGAAGGTAGATAATGATCATGGTGAAGGATTTTAAACTACCTCATCTCATCAGACCGTTCTTATGCCGGACATTACAGATACTGGTGGACATCTTTTAAGTCGTAAAGGCCCCTCTACACGTAGACAGATGCATAGGAAGACGTCGGCAGATGCACCCGCCGAATGCCGACGTCAGCGGATGCATCTGCTGGACCTACAGACGTATCATACGTCTGTAGCTCGATCAGTGTTGGTTCACGATAGTCGCAACACGTTCGCACGCAAAATGGACATTGAAACCGTAGATGAAGCCTGGTTTATTTAGTAATGTTAAGTATTATTTTAGTAGTTTGCATATATAATCATTTATTAAAATAATTAGCTTTAATAATATAAATAATTATAATTAGTTATAATAAAAAAAAAAACAGAGAGAAAATAATATTATAATATACGCATGCACACTCATTCGCTTCCCGATCAACACTGATGCGTCGTCAGATGTGTGGATGGATGTCAAACGTTCGCGTTGAAACCCTTTGATACGTGCCACAAAATGATTTGTGGCGGATGCATCTGCCGACGTTGAATACCTATGACAGACGAGCAAATCACCTCATCTACACGTCGGCGTACGCATCCGTCGATGACGTCTGCCGATGCATCTGTTGACGGTTAGGGTGGTGCAGAGGGGCGTTATATGTATATTCGTGTAACAGATCTGTAGATTTTTTATTAAGAGCAAACTCCAAAATAGTGCTTCATTACTGCAACCATCCTAATATACTGTTTTTGTTTCTCATTTCACATGTATGGGTATTAAAATGTTCTTTTCAATGTATTCTTTCCAGAGAATTCTATTCAAAGTCAGTGAGTAATAATGGAGCCTAATTATATCATATTTTAACCTAATTATGACGTACTTAATGAAACAACTTGTTCATAACTTCGCTTTTATCATGATAAATTTTTAGATGACCTATTTTTAATTTCAGTATATCTATTTATCACTGGAGCAAATTAAATTTCACTAGACTGTACCTTTATTGTTTTATTCTACTAAATACTAAAACAACCCACTTATCGTATCTATAAATAAAAACCAGTATTCTAGAACCATCTTTGGTTTCATGCTTTTGGAAGTACAAAAAATATACATTTTACAAGTTCTATGTTGCTACCGACAGCGCCAGCTAGTGTTCAAAACAATCGTATTTCTCCAGAATTAAACTGTCAGTATGCAAAACTCCATTAAATGTTTTTATATACAAGGACTCCACAGTTTGAACGTTAACAACAAAAATAGCACTTACCTCTCTTCAATTTGATATCCCTCGAATAGCTGGTAACTTTCAGCGAAGTGCTTGTATGGTTGAACATTTTTGCCAAAACACTGATTACACGCCGACCACCGATCTTTACAAATATGCAGACGTGCATAAATAGTCTCGATAAAAATATCGTGCGTCTATCCGAGACTAAATTCATAACGGCCGGCCCCGATGTGTTATTTTTGTTTCCACGCGTCGTGTTTATTCAATTTTAATATTGCCAGTAGTTTGCCCAAAAAATTGTCCGTTCGATGCTTTTAAATAAAATGAAAAGCTTTTAGCTTGTGTTTATGAAAGGATAATTGAAGTAACATTTGGCGAGCGTTAATTCGCTCTGTTATTACTTGAAAGAGAATTTTACGAATTTTTTTTCATATAATTTTTTTTATGTTAGTTGGATAGGCAAACTGGCAAACGTGCCACCTGATGGTAAGTGGTCGACGTCGCCCATGAATATGCTTATATTCATGGGCTCGTTCCAGGTAAACTAGCTTTAGTTTACCTGGAACGAGCCCAGGCAACTGATTTATGTGTTGCCCATCCTGAGATATAAGATGTTAAGTCTCGGTGCCAGTAATTACACTGCCTGTCTTGCCCTTCTCTCCGAAGCACAGCAAAGCTGTTTCACGGGAGGAACAAGCAAGATGGTGGTACCCATGCAGCCGGGAGCGCGGCACAGCGCTTCCCTCCCACCGGATAAGTTTATATTTAAGAGAACAGAGAAAATTGACAACCAATATGGGGTCTATATAAGTGTATTCACTAGTCACTTCACTAGTTCACTACTAGTCACTTCCTGCGATTTCAGCAGTTTTCATTCGGAGTAATATTAGGCTGAATGTAACTCGACTATATTATACTGTTCACAAATTACACAGTATCGACTATATTACACATTATCAGGTATTCAGATTATAATAATAAATGAATGAACCTCTTTCAAACACCCCCCCCTCCCCCCCCCTTTCAACTAACACCGGTCACTGCACAGAAATCGTAATACCATTTTGTTGGAGGTTCTGTGTTAATGTTAATGATTAAAAATCTATAACGAATGATGATGAATCTATGACATCAAGTCAAGAAATATCCCCTCCACGGTTTAAGCCTTGTCGTGGCGGTGGGGATCAGTAGCCTAAGGTGGAGCTGCTCTTTGTACCCCTCTTATAAGAAGAAGGGACAAAATAGTAGCGGGACAAGAGGCGAGGATGGGAACCTCACCACATTGCACTGTCCCGACGTTGGCCGCACTGTCCCGACGTTAGCCGGACTGTCACGGCATTGTTGGCACTCGCCGAGTTTTAGTGGTTAGAGCTGCGTCCACCTTACCATCTTTCGAGCGCAGCGAGTGCCACATACCCGCCTGGCGAGACCCGTGACCACATTATGTAGAAGTGTGACCTGTACAAGGAAGAGCGTAACGCAATGTTGGGTGGAATCGAGCGGACGAAGGTAGGCCCAGTTTATTTTCTTTTTTATATCATAAGGAGGCAACCAGAGGTAATGCAGATGCGTTGCCCTCTTTTTCCGTATCCACCCCCCCCCCCCCCAATTATGGATCACCGAAAACTCACAAACCGCACGAAACGCGACAGTGTAGCTGTCACTTGACGCCTGTGTTATGTGAGCGAGAGGTACCACCCCAGTCGTGCCGGCCCAATTCTGCTGCAAAGCAGCGTGGCACTACCTTACTACGAGGACCTGACTGCCACGAAGAACAATTTCAGCCATCTACGGATGTTCGCGCACAGTTGGCACAAGTGAAGGACTGAGATGAAGTCGAAGCTGAAACATTGACACACCCGGACTGCCGTGCCATCACCGTCGTGATGTGAAGTCGTCAGCCCCAGAAAGGGGAAAGTGACGCTAGGGACGTATTAAAGCTCTCTCTCAAGAGGGTGCTTTTGATTTGTAGGGAGTGAAGAATTGTACGGATGAAGAGAGCGTCTAAGCAGGTGTACCCCGTACATCTCCCGCCTTTCGCTCCTTATACCGAGAGGTGGGTAGGAGCATGGGAAGGTTGGTGGGTTATACTTGCCTGGGGAGTCCCCCATTCCCCGCGGGATGCCTAGGAGCATTTCCCGTTGGAAAAAAAGTGTAGAAGTGAATCAATTATCAATATATTTAATAATATTTTTCTTGTGATTCTACTACACCAAATTATCGAAAACAGCTAGTGTTATTTATTATACATATATAATATTTTATGAGATCACTGCATAGTAGCACACACATACAAACATAAGGTTTATCAACATATAATACCAAAGATAGATATTACTTATTATAAGTCTCCATCTCCGTGACTTCCTCGTCATGACGTTGACATACAAGGATACTTTTAAAGATTATAATTAAACAAAGCAATATTACCATAACATACAAACATAACAATAAATAAGAAAACTTATTTATACCAAAGTGTGTACGGAAAAAAGCTATTTAACATGTTCTCGAAAAAATGGTTAAGTGCGAAGTACACTCGCACACGTTGGTTCCGTACCAGCGTTATTCAATATTACGTATTTTTCAAAAATAATTTTGTAAGTATTGGTTTTTGAGATTGCTAGTTCTTATAAAAATATTGAAAAAATACATGTTTAGGAAAGAAGGTCAGGCAGGCAGAGTTATTACTGGCAAAGAGACTTACCATCCTCCGTTTCAAGATAGGCAACACATGAATGAGTAGCCTGGGCTAGTTTTAGGTTAACTTGTTTATGGTCATGGGCGACGCTGACCATTTACCATCATGAGGCTCATCTGCCCGTTTGCCTACCAACAGCACATTCAATATTGAAATTTATTTTTTACACCAAAAATTGAAAACAGACTGGAAATTTGAAGCTCAGTAATTGTTCAATAGGCTCAGGGTTTTTTTCTATTTGTTGGGGTGTTCGTTGCTAGTCACTGGTGGTGCTGTCTTTCGTGGGTAAAGAACCCTAAAAAGGGTTAAGATTATGTTCAGTTAATGGAGTAGCATTCATTTGAATTTCTAATACGTGGATGATAAATTTGATGGAGCATTTGCCGATGACTGGTACTTTCCCTTGTATATTATGGCTTTTTTATTCTGAATACGTTATTTTGGATCATATAGTACCTACTATATATATACTATTTTTATAATACAGGGAAATCCTTTATGGATGTAGTCAGGATCTTTGGGTAGACCCTGACCCTATGAGGGACTTGCACCTGGCAGTGCGCTAACCTAAACTAAAACCACTGCGAGTACCTTCAGCTTCTTTGTGAGGGTCCTGGATCTGCAGGCAACAGGATCACCTCAGCTACAGGTTGGCCCCAGCGAAGGCTAGACTACTCTCTTAAGGGACTGCCTGGTAGCCACTAAGCAGTCCCGCAACGTTGCGATATTACTATCCGCCTGCTTTCGCCTTTTGAGTCAAGTAATTTATACAAAGATGTGTTGACAAATAATTTGCTTTGGAACCTGTGGTAGATTCAATTGACGTTCAAAAAGATACTCTGTTTGTACTATTTTGAATTTTGATTTGATTTGATTTAATCATGTAAAGCTGATTCTAAAAGTGTTTGAAAGTGTGAGAAAAAATAAGTGGCATCCCGCCGTGGAGTGGGCCTCCCCGGGGGGTAAAGCTGCGTCTACCATACCACGGACTCACTACGCCCGAAACGTGGTAAGGTAGACGCAGATCTACCCCCTAAAACCCGGTGAGTGCCACCAATGCCGCCTTTGGTGAGGTGCCCCGGTTCAGTTGAGCAAACAGGGCACTTTGACGGCTAGTCAGTCCTTCAGGCACCGACGCCACCTCAACAGAGGGGTTGCACCACAGAACAACCGTGGTGCAACCTCTCTGTTGTAAATACACTATACATTCAAAAATAATAAAAAGGGTATCATTTCAATAAATGACAACCGGTCTTCACTATGTATTAAAAAAAACGCGATGCTTGTTATACCCAATATAGGTACTGCTCATACACTTAATCGCAGTTTACTAAGGTTTTAAGATTTCGCAACTTAACCAAACCAAATGCAATCAAAAAGCAAGACTACAGCAACCATGATCTTTCCGTGACTATGGTCCTTTATTAGTAGCCTTTTTAGGTAAGAACTATTAATGACAACCATGATTCTTGACCATGGTCCTCTCAAGATGTTCTTCGTGGTTGCTAGTTTTAAAAGTAGTCTAACACATCAACTCTCTGATAGCATCTGTATGGTCCAACTTGAAAACTAATTTCGCCCCAGTTGCGAACAACATTAAACTTGGTGCTCACGTATGCTGATACCGAAACCGTAAAGGTATTGAACTCAACGTGGAACTTGTAAATGTATTATCGGGACCGTCAATATTGTTCACGAGTGGACGGATATGTTTTAGGCCCCTAAATTGTAGAGTCTAAAACAATGTTATTAGTATAGACTATCTGACAATAGATTAGATAGAATGGATTGATTTTAGATTTATCAATATGGTTAGATGACACACACACACGCACACAAACATACACATACACACACACACACACACTGTTCAAAGGTTGTTCTCTACAATGTGTCTACAGAACCATGGTAGATTCATTAATCCCACAAATTACTCCTTACAGGATTCGAATCACCTCTTTATGCATCCATCACACGTTGGCTGGCTGTACCCGCAAAGTAGCGTGTAATTAAAAATAGGCATCACCTTATTATAGAACAAAGATGTAAAGGATGCGAAAGGGGTCAGCACAGTTGGGCGACCATTCCACGACTCATTGGTCAGGAGGTGTCCTCCCGTGTCCTGGATAAGCATCAAGCTTCATTAGGTATTCATTTTTATACTCTATTAATATTTACAACACTTTTTATACTTTTATTTTCGTAGGCATTACTTAGATGTCACTCGTCTTAGTACATAGATTATCATAGCAATTTTTTATAAATTTTGTTAAGATTTATACGGGAATTTTGTAAACATGGTTGCTTTTATGGCCCAACAATATAAAATTCTTAATAAATCGCGATGTTCCGTTAAAACAGTTTTATTATATAGAGTAAAATCTTCATAAACAGTGAAAAATTAAAACACGTAGATGCTGAATTTCAGCCGTTTAGATTTTTTGCGACGTTACAGGTTTTAATACAATAATTGTCTCGCTATCGAAATTAGTCGGGAAGCTTCGTTGTGTTATGAAGAGCAGGATAAAAAATGTAATAACTATACCCAAAACTTATCTTACTTTTCATGTTGCTTTGTACGTACTGATTCATTCATGTACTTGAGAAACAGTAACCGCTTATCAGGTAACCTCTTTACAAATCCAAATAGAAAAAAAAAACATTCACACCCATCCTTTTGTGAGAGGTAGTGCCATGCTGCATTGCAGCCGAACTGGGCCGGCACAACCGGGGTGGTACCTCTCGCTCATATAACACCGGCGTCAAGTGACAGCTATGCCGTCGCGTTTCGTGCGGTTTGTGAGTTTCCGGTGGCCCATTGGGGGATAGGGAAAGGAGGGCAACGCATCTGCATAAATCTGATTGTGCGGTGAGTATGGGTTTCGGTACCTACCATAAGGCTCTGACTGCTCGTTTGCCCCCTTATGACATAAAAAAAAAACATTTTATAAGTTCCAAGAAGTAGAAACATTTATCTATGCCGTTCACATCCAACTATATAAACTTCAGCGTGTTTAAAATTATATGAAAAAGACAAATATAACAAAGAGGTATAATGTGATTACGGTATTTCTGCAAAATAAACATTCCTGGATGACTATTTTTACTTTCATTTCCCTCGCTTTGAAGAATGTTCCTTTTTGCTACAAATCAACTAAATTACTATAAACACACGTCAAGTTTGTTCTATTAAGAGGTTGTTTTTTGTCGTAGGCTTTTTTTAACGCCGGGAAATGCTCTGAGGCACCCCGCCTGGGGAGAGGGTCTCCCCAGGTGGGTATGTGGGACTCGCTGCGCCCGAAAGATGGTAAATGGACGCAGCTCTACCCACTAAAACCCGGCGAGTGCCACCAGTGCCGCCTTGGTGAGGTGCTCCGGATCTGTTAAGCTAACAACAGGGCACCTCGACGGCTAGTCAACCCCGCAAGGGACCGACGCCACAATGGAGTTGTCCCGCACCACAGGACAACCCCTCCCAACTTCGGGTCAGTACAATGGGGTGAGGTTCCCATCCTCACCCCTTGCCCCCTGCTCTTTTGTCCCCTCTTCTTATAAGAGGGGTACAAAGAGTCCCCTCGGCTCAGTTGGCTTCGCCCAAGGTTAAATGAGTTAAATTGATCTAAATATATTGCATCTCCAGTCATAATATTATGTGTGTGTGTATGTAATAAGTGGCGTCGACAGTCTGTCGGGTATTTAAAGAAAGCGCACAGTATTCTTGATTCAGCGAGTGAGGCGCAGCACCAGCAGGCTGGTGAAGAGAGTGGCGGCCAGATTGGACGTGGACAGTGTTCTAATGCAGCATTGGACTCGTGTACATTTGGCCAAAGACACCAGACCTTCCCATAATTTTAATTTAGATGACCATTGTAAGTTGGGTTTATTGGTTTTTTTTTTAATCCCGAAATAAATGTTTTTATAAAATGTAGCGCGCTGCTATTTTCATAAAAGTAAATGCTTGTGATCAGCCCAAGAATGAAAAAAGTTTTGTCGTCTTGCGTGATAATATTCTGCGTTTTACAGCGTATTTCCGGTTCTTTGATTAATATTTTTATTCTTTAAATAACTTAATTTCGGAGTTTATTATGTGTGTTCAGATCAGTACTATTGAAAAAACATATTTGATTATGATAAACGTTTTTAGACTACCTTTAACACGATAGTCGATTTCATACGTTTTTTACGTACGATTACGTAAAAGACATTTCAATATACTAATCGACTACAACAATTAGGCGCATTACAGACGACGCCCGAAGCTCGTCTTCGTCCCGCGCTTACCCTAATTAGGAGAAATGCGGGACGAAGGCGGGGTTCGGGCGTCGCATGTCATGCGCCTAATTGTTGTGGTAGATTAGTACTAAGATTAAGATTGATGTACTATGTATGAAGATATTTAGGTGATGACTTAGAATTCATGGCTTTTCCTTCATCCGAGTTATAAGTAACTATATTTAACCACACATACATTAAAAAAGAATCTTTCTTTAAGCTTTGATAATAAACCCGGTAACTTTTTATTGATTTTCCCCTTTAGTGAAATGAAAGCCACTGTAAATAATATTGTTAACTTCTAATGAAATTTAACAATTAACGGAGCCCGATAGGTGAGGGTGCTTCAAGGCGAAAGGTTTCAAAGTTAACTTTCAAAGAGAAAGTACTAAAGTCGAGAAATGCAAAATAGGTTTAAGGAAATTTGCATAAAACGGGAAAATCCACATTGAAACTGATATACCTATTCATTTTGAAGTTTATCCGTTCGTTATTATTACTTACAATTTCAATTTATTTTTATAAGTTTCCAAGATGACCGCTTTTTAATTAAGGAGTCTGTATACGTGGACCTGATCTGATTGTGTTCGATGGTAATCGTTTCGGCACATGAGCTGGTTAACCCCGAAACCTATAATCCCATATCCTGTCCAACTTATCATCATCATCAGCCTTTATCCGTCCACTGCTAAACATAGACCTCTCAAAGAACGTCAAGACGACTGATCCCTCGCCGTCTATCTATACTATCTAGAATCCAAAAAAAAAATCTATATTTTCCGCTTTTCACGCTCATGCTTTTAAAGTTGAAGACGGTGGTTATTATTTACGGCCTTTACCACCTCATGGTATAAAAAATATACGTTTGTATTTATTTCATAGAAAAGATGAAACGTAGAACTGAAAGCAATTACGCAGCTGTCGCCAGGCTGTAGCCGTGAGTTGCCCACCGTGAGAAATATATTTTAAAATGAATGGAATACACACTATGTACTTTACAATTAATGCGAAGTGATAAAAATCTCTTTCCTGGTATATCTTGGTTTATTAAGGATCTAAATTTTTCATCGTTATATATCAGTAACTATAATATATTGTAGTTTTATTTATATAATATATTATATGAATAAAATATATTTAAAAAATATATCTTACGTGTTAAGAATTGGTGTTGCGGGTAGGAGGTGTAGGTAATGAAAATATGAGGGATTTGGTAACATCCCGGGAAAACCGTATAGTCGAGCCGATTACTTACTTAGTTATTTCAGTAGACTGAATTCGTCGTATTTAAGCAAATGAGTCACGAAATGAAAATATTATCATCACGGATTTCACGAAATTTCTAATAACAAAAGAATATATTTATATCACCCAATCTTTACAAATAACTAAATATCTTACGGTGGTGACGTGTCTCAAGACAAAACCCTCTTTAAAAAATATAGAAAAAAAAACTAAATATCATGATTATCATGTATATTAAGTATATATTATAGACGCAGAGGTTTAGGGTTTAATGCCGAATGGCTTTAAACCCTAAACTTCTGCGTCTAGAACCCAACAGCCAATCTTACTCAATCCCAAATATAAGATGACTTAATGTTAATTAAACAGAAAATGGCAGCAGAATATTAATTGCGCAATCCATCTTGACTATTAAACAGAAATCTTGATTATTTTGACATCTGAGCAATAATGTTCGATCAATGGTTAACCGAAATCAAACCAATACTTGGACCAAATTGAATAGTCCTGTCACGACAGTCCAGGCCGGGCCACGCCAGTCCTGAATTACATTACTCTTGAATAATCAATGAACAAAAACTGAGTTGTCCTCAGCAATCGGACTTTTTGCAATCTTAGTTCACTTTTGAGTTACGAATTTTAAAATTTTTCTTTTGATGGAATGTAATTGAATATTGGTTCTCTATTTTCATTCCAAAGTTAATAAGTACTTTGTAAGAGGTAGTGCCATGCTGTTATGTAGCCGACTTGGGATGCCACGACCGGGGTAGTGTCTCTCGCTCATATAACAACGGCGTCAAGTGACAGCTATGCTGTCGCGTTTCGTGCGGTTTGTGAGTTTCCAGTGGCCCATTGGGGGATAGGGAAAAGGAGGGCAACACATCTGTATAATCATTGGTTGTGCAAATATGTATGTGCGTCGGTAAAGCTTTGACTGCTCGTTTGCCCTCCTATATACCTATATACCGAGTTATATAAAAAAGGCCTCGTCGTAAGAGTGAAGTTAATTAACATAATATTGTTATGAAGACAAAAATTGAGAAAATCATATAATATAAAGATAGTACAATTTAATTTCGTCTCCGTCAAACAAAAACTCTAAATATGATGGGCAATTTTTATATTTTTAACCGACTTCAAAAAATAATAATAATAATAATAATAATAATAATAATAATAATAATAGAATCTGTGTTTTTTTTTTTTTTTGTATGTATGTGACACGATATCTCCGCCGTTTGTGAATGGATTTCGATGGTTATTTTTTTGTTTGAAAGCTGTAGTTTCCAATTTGGTCCCATATTAATTTTATTAAGATCTGACAAGCCGTTTTTTAGTTATTCCCAATAATGTCTATATGGTTGGTTTTGTTTATCTTGATGATATGATCATTTTATTACGTGTCGATGTAATAATTGTATATGATGCTTTGGTAGCACACCATAGTATGTCGCGGTCATCGTAATCATCATCATCATCACCATCACCATCATCATCATCATCATCATCCTTTATCCGTCCACTGCTGAACATGCCTCCTTCAATGAACGCCAAGACGACGAATTTCGGAATCACTAAAAATTAAGAAATAAAAGCATTTTACAAAAAATTTAAACCGACTTCAAAAATACTAAACTAAAAAGTAATAAAATAACAGTTTCTTTAAAGTTTGTGCTTACAACATATAATCAACTTAATCTTCTACTAATACTATCTAGTCGGTGTCAGCCAAGGTATGTAGGTAGGTAATGTACAGACACAAATACGACACCGACTCCAAAAGTAACTATAATGACGTGGTAAACGCAAAGTTTGTACATTAGTAGAAGATTAAGTTGATTATATGTTGTAAGCACAAACATTAAAGAAACTGTTATTTTATTACTTTTTAGTTTAGTATTTTTGAAGTCGGTTTAAATTTTTTGTAAAATGCTTTTATTTTAAACTTATAATGGGAATAATAATAATAATAATAGAATCTTGGTTTCCTAAAATTATTATAATATTTGACTGCTGGCTGGCCGAGTGTTGGTAGCAGATATCTGCACCGGGTCATGGACGTTTATATAATATTATGTATTTATATAAATGTCTTAAATTTATTTCCGTTTCTAGTACCCGTAGCACAAGTTCTAAGGAGCTATGCGGCTAGGTTAACGTAGTGTGTTTGTTGGCTAGTATTTAAAATGTATGTAATTTAAGAATTTGTACTAATAAAATTTGTATAATGTAATTTGCGGGGTGTGGATCTCCCCAGGCGGATGTGTGGGACTCGCTGACTCAAATGCTGTTAAGTGGACGCAACTCTACCCATTAAAACCCGGCGAGTGCCACCAATGCCGCCTTTGGCGAGGTGCCCCGGATCTAATGAGCAAACAGGGGTACCTCGATGACTAGTCAGGCCCTCAGGGGACCGACGCCACCTCCACAGAGGGATTGTCCCGCACCACAGAACAACCCCTCCCAACGTCAAGACAGTACAATGGGGTGGGGTTCCCGTCCTCGTCCCTTGCTTCCTGCTCTTTTATCCCTTCTTCTTATAAGAGGGGTACAAAGAGCCCTCTCGGCTCAATGCTCTTTGCCCAAGGCTACTGAGCACCACCGCCACAACAAGGCCTGAACCATGGCGAGGATATAAGACCCTGAGCCCAACGACATCAGGAAAAATCCAATGAAATGAGATGACTATATTAGTGAATATAAAGCATTCGTAAAACTTTAATAAACCTAAAACCTTTGAAAACAAATGTTTCGAATTCAAAAGAGATGAAAATCCAGACGTCAAACCTCATAACAGTTTAAATTTTTCATTCGAAAAGCTCACTAAGCCCAAGCTGCGTCAATGCAGAGATTGATTGCGATTAGTTTTCAAAGGATAAATATTAGCTTGGACATCGTCGAAAGGACCAAAATTGCAGCCCGCATGCAAAGGCTACCGGAGCCTCCAACTTTTGTTTGTCCTCGAAGTTCAGCGTTGTTTTTGTTACGTCCTTGATCTTCATTTACGTAACATAATTTATGTTTATTTATTTATCGTATGCAAATACAGGGGTCTAGGCTCCGAATATGATTTTGTCCCAGTCGGTGTCGAGACCTTTGGTCCGTGGGGTCTTAGCGCTATATAAGGCTTTTTAAGGAAATAGTAAAAAGGTTAGTCGACATCACAGGAGACCGAAGAGCAGCAGCTGGCCTCAGACAAAGATTTAGCCTAGCATTTCAAAGGCTGCCAGTATCTTCGGAACCGTGCTTAAAGAGGACTCTTTAATAATATATTTTAGTTACTATATTATATTTTAAGGTTTTTAGTTAAAGATTCTTTGTATTATGTCTAGTACGTAGTTACTAGTAGTAGTACTAGTAGTAGTTTTTAAATAAAATGACATTTTCTAAAAATGATTCCTAGCTAGATCGATTTATCGCCCCCGAAACCCCCTATATACTAAATTTCATGAAAATCGTTGGAGCCGATTCCGAGATTCCAATTATATATCTTATATCTTTAAATGAGCAATTCTTGTATATATATACTATATATATTCGGTCATCCGGGTACTATATATATACAAGAATTGCTCATTTAAAGATATAAGATTTCATATATCGGAGAAATAAAAAAAACTCAATATATGAAAATCAGCGAGTGAAAACAGTAATTTTCTCCTCCATAAAAACAGTTACGCAGTTATTTATGGTGATGGCAATATACAAGGGATTTCGCTCAGGGCAAGGCATAACGATTATCAGGGGCTTAGAAATATTACTTTGTCAAATAAATTGCGTATTTCCTTCAGTCTACACTTTTATCTGGAAAATTGTAACGCTTAAATAATTGTATGGCTCATCCTTATTGCGCGGCGTAAAGATAAAGCGTACTTAGATTCGTCATTCTTAAAATGCTTTAGAAGACTTTACACTCGGTCCACGTACATTAAGCTACCCCAAAATGTTAGCGATCTCATCTACTTAGCGATGATTAATATACAGGACTGAGTAACTTGTTTTTATTTCATTTTTCCAACTAGATTTTTGTTTGTTTTTATTTAACTTTTATTGAGCGACGATGGTCTTTTTTTTCTTTTTTCTTTAACGCCGGGAAATTCTCTGAGGCATCCCGCAGGAGAGTGGGTCCCCACGCGGGTATGTGGGACTCGCTGCGCCCGACAGCTGGTAAATGGACGCAGCTCTACCCACTAAAACCCGGCGAGTGCCACCACCGCACCACAGAACAACCCCTCCCAACGTGGGGTTAGGTTCCCATCCTCACCCCTTGCCCCCTGCTCTTCTGTTCCCTCTTCTTATAAAAGAGCCCCCGCGGCCCAATTAGCTTCGCCCAAGGTGCACCGCTCACCCTAGGTTACTGAGCCCCATCGCCACGACAAGGCCTGAACCATGGTGGGGAGCGACGATGGTCTAGTGCGTATGGGCTCGGCCTCTTGAGTGAGAGCCGAGAGGTCCGGGTTCGATACTGAACCCCCTGTGATGCCTAGAAATTGGTTTTTCTAAATTTCTGTTTGCATCTGAACATGCGACCATCGCTTGCTTACCAGTGAAGGAAACATCGTGAGGAAACCTGCATGACTGATGAGATTAAAAGTCTTTGAATGTGTGTGAAGTTCACCAATCCGTATTGGGCCAGCGCATCGGTGAACTATGGCCCAGCAATTATATGTTATATTTTTATTTATATGATTATTTATTATTTTACCACAATGAGATCAGCATTAGGTTAAGAATTTAAAATTGACAGTCAATGAGATCAACCTTCCTGTTGCTATGAGAGTAATCCGTTAGCAATGTAATAGTAAGGTTATATCCTAAAATTTACTATTCTTCTGACAATTATTTTAGCTATACCTATTTAGTATTTTAGTACTATTTTCTAATACTGACGCGAATTTCACCCTTATTATTAATAATGAAAAAAAAAACGGATTTTGTCGCGGATTATTAAGATTTCTAGTGTTTTTGTTAAACCTTTATATTTATACAATAATTATTGTATTGTAACTAATGTTATCAATATAAATTTTAAAATTGGAACCTTACTTTCAATTTCGGAACATCACTTTGTCACCACGTTGGAACATTTTTATGAGAATGTTCCAATGTATAACGAGCAGCGAATGATTCAGCTAAAAGGAACAAAGGTAACTTCAAAGTTACATAAGTTTTAAAACGAGCCTTCGATAAAATAGATGATTGAATTATTAAGTTGTCAAGTAATAGATGATTATACTATAAGGTTTTTTTTTACCTCAGTTGGATAGGAAACCAAAGGTAAGTCGACGTCGCTATGAATATAAATTAGTTTACCTAGAATGGGCTTATTCTCATTTATGTGTTGTAGGCAACATATAAATGAGAATAATCTCAGGATAGGTCCTGAGACATAAGATGTTATGTCTATGTATCAGTAATTACACTGTTTTTCCCTTCTCCCAAAAATACAGCAACGGTGCTTCCCGGGAGAAATATGCAGGTTCGTGGTATCAATGCAGACAGGAGGGTGGCACAGCGCGTCCCTCCCCCGGTGGGAGGTCTAAGGGTCCCACCGTTTTGATGGGATGAAAATCTCCTATATTATAGTTCCTCTGAATTAGTCTTAATAATACAATGAATTGCAAAAGTTTTCGTAATGTTACCTACTAATGTTGACAGTTAACGCGAGTGACGAGCTCGGCCATCTTGACGTTCCTAGCCGCGTTTGTAGAGTATTTAAAAGAAGTCCATCATCAAATGAATAGTATCATGAAGACTTTAATGTGCATCAGGCTCGTAATATTACTGGGCTATTTGTTGTAACACCAAATCAATGAAATGCACTGATGGAAGTATGCGTATCGATATTGCGTCTGTGTCCACATACATATTATATTATATGTAACTATTCTGTAACTATTCTATTTGCTATGCTATCAAATACATTTGCTCTAAACGCGAGATATAATATTTTGAGAAGACAATGCTGAATTACCAAGAACCGACAACGAAGGAAACGTTTGAGGCTTTGCTTACATTAGTGGCCCACTTGAGCACTAATTTTATGTTGCAGAGAAATGTTTTTACGCATGTAGCCAGGAGGCTACCATTTCCTTCCCAAGATCCTTCTTGGGAAGATCCTGACCGTATGTGAGACTCACACCTGGGAGTGCCCTACGCGTAAACTTATACCACTGCGAGCGCCTTCAGCCGCATTTTGAGGGTCCGGGATTTGCAGGCAACAGGATCACCTCACCAACGGGCTGGCCCCGGCGAACGCCAGACTACTCCTCATAAGGGGGGACTGCCTGACCGCTACTAAACATTCCCTGCGACTTCGTGTCACAATCCGATACGAGCACAGGGCCATTACCGAAGGCGCATTAAGTAGCGCCTCCTACGCACTCCCGTTCGTCGCCCGCGAGGGCAGGCCTCATCGGTGGCCTCCTCTCTCGTCCACTTGTCGGCCTTATTTTGGGACATTACTGCCTCGCAGAAGGAGACCATCTCCGTCCAGGACTCTTCGTCACCGAGCATCACGATAATAACACTTGACCACTATTCTTTAGACTTGTCATCAACTATCTATCTATCTATATTGACAGAAAAAATACTTTGTCTACTTTTCACATACTTAAAGAACTAGTTAGTGTAACTAGTAGCTAGTAACAATTGATAATAGTGTAAAATTAAAAAGGCACTGAACATCTGTAAAGTGTAAATTTCTAGCTGATGAGACCTTTATTTGCAATTTGTGGCATTTATGTGAGCGGTATGATAAAAACAACATACGCCGCGTAAACAATATGTATGCAAATCACGAGTTTCTGTCAGCACGCTACCAAGCCTTTGCGATCGGCTTTTGAATTTTTATAATTCAACTGAAAAACATTTTAATATGGAAACCTTGTTATGGCCGGCGTTTTCATGTACAATCAACGTTTACATCAAACCCCACAGATTCTATTAGTTTTGTCTTTGTACGAATAGTTATAGTCATAACATATAATTTTAATACAGGGCTTTATAGCTTTCTGCTTTACACCTATTCATCGTCATCATCATTATCAGCCTCTATCCGGCCCGAAGGCGACCGATCTCTCGCCACTCGCATCCAACACGGACCGGCCACTGCACGGAGATCGTCTTCCCACTACTTCACTTTTTTATTTTCTTTGACGCCGGGAAATGCTCTGAGGCATCCCGCGGGGGAGTGGGTCTCCCCACGCGGGTATGTGTGACTCGCTGCGCCCGACAGCTGGAAAATGGACGCAGCTCTACACACTAAAACCCGGCGAGTGCCACCAATGCCGCCTTTGGTGAGGTGCCCCGGATCTAGCAAACAAACAGGGCACCTCGACGGCTAGTCAGTCCCGCAAGGGACCGACGCCACTTCCACAGAGGGGTTGTCCCGCACCACAGAACAACCCCTCCCAACTTCGGGACAGTACAATGGGGTGAGGTTCCCATCCTCACCCCTTGCCCCCTGCTCTTCTGTCCCCTCTTCTTATAAGAGGGGTACAAAGAGCCCCCTCGGCCCAATTAGTTTCGCCCAAGGTGCACCGCTCACTCTAGGTTACTGAGCCCCACCGCCACGACAAGGCCTGAACCATGGTGGGGATCGTCTTCCCACCTGGTTAATGGCCGACCAACACTTCGTCTACCTATTTATTTCCACTATTTCTACCCATTGAATGAGAAAAATTATACTGCTCATTCACATCTTAATTTAATATGTTGCAGTAGAAGGGCAGGTCAGGTACTGTAACTATAATATTTTAC
This sequence comes from Helleia helle, assembly GCA_963853865.1. NCBI lineage: Eukaryota > Metazoa > Arthropoda > Insecta > Lepidoptera > Lycaenidae > Helleia > Helleia helle. The sequence goes on along the minus strand of OY971426.1, from coordinate 13,479,361 downwards.
TTCACCACCACGGTTCAAGACTTGTCGTGACGGTGGGGTTCAATACCCTTAGTTGAACCCTGCTCCTTGGGCAAAGCCAAGTGAACCAAGGGGGCTGCTCTTTGTACCCATCTTATAAGAAGAGGGAACAAAAGAGTAAGAGGAGACGAGGGGCGAAGATGGGAACCTCACCCCATTGTACTGTTCCTACGCTGGAAGTGATTGACTGTACTTTACTGTAATATAGGTCAATCTTTTGTAATCTTTAAAACTAATTACTATAAAAATTTATACCCCTTAATATATTCGGCGTATAATTTTAAATATGAAATTCTAAAACAGAAATATGAGAGCACATCTGATTTTCCTCTATACGCGTCATTTGAAACAGTAATTTAGTTTTCTCAAATCTCCTAGTAAAACGCTTCGTTCATCTGCAGCTTTTTGATTAAAAAGCCAAGCTCTCGGAAAAAGTTCCAGGTCATCGTTTATTATCCGCGCTTTAAACTTTTTGACTCACCTTTTGAAATTAGTGAGGCCAAGTGTCTAAGGTGTTAAAAGTGTTTAAAACTTTAATTATCTTATAAGCTTTGTGGCAAGAGATCGGCCGTGTTGGCGTTCATTGTAACATAGGACATCAGCAGTGGACAGATAGAGGCTGATGATGATGATGATGAAGCTATATGGACTGAACGCTTTTGTTAGTTAGGAATATATTTTTTGAACTGATAATAATATTATAGGTATTACTGTTGTTTACCAATAAATTTTAGCGAGGCTTTATATATAAAATAATCTAAGTAGATAGACAGTATATCTTAGTTAGAGACGTGCCACCTGAATTAACCTAGGAAAAGCCCTAACATGAGCCAACTTACCAGGTCAGGAGGTCAGTTTCGGTACTCCATCCGATCATGGGATATTCTTTTGATCTGATGGTAACTGAGTCCGGTCCAGTTCTTGATGTCGTCAAACCACTTTCGCCTTGGTCTTCCTGGTGGCTTTCTACCCGGTATCTTGCCCTCGAGGATTGTCCGTACACATTCGAAGACCTTCTTTGCAAGTGTCCAATGCAGACCACTTTTCTTTTTACAATGGTCGATATCTGCTCTCATTTGTAGTTTGCTCGTTGGAGTACTTTGACGTTCGAAGTAAAACTGGTCCACGGTATTTTAAACATTCTTTAAATAGTATATTTAACGGTTTTATATGCCGCTGAAATATGCTTAAAATCTGAAACGTAACACCGCAATTTGACTTTGAGCCTCCAATTAGTACTGATTATTATATTACGTTGCCGCTTCATTATTATGTACTTTAAATGTAGCCTTCGTGTAATAATAGGGTTAAAGGTTATGTCGAGTAAAAAGAGCTTCCATCACGGTTTGAGGCGAAAATCTAGTTTCGTTCTTTATTTAGCAATCTACTTTAATGTTTACGATAAATTCGTTCATCAGAACCTTTTTATGGATCTATCGTAGTTTAATAAGATTGTTCATTCTCGACGTTTCAGATACTTTTCGCAAAGTCATTTTACGTTTAATTTTTGTATCAACTTCTGTTGCAATTGTTCTATGGCCAAACTTCAATTTTTGAAAACTTTCATTACGGCGAGTGCCACCAATGCCTCCTTTGTTTAGGTGCCCCGGATCTAATAAAACAACAGGGCACCTCAACGGCTAGTCAGTCCCCCAAGGGACCGACGCCACCTCCACCGAGGGGTTGTCCCGCACCACAGAACAACCCCTCCCAACATCGGGACAGTAGAATGGGGTGAGGTTCCCGTCTTCGCCCCTGCTCTTTTGTCGCCTCTTCTTATAAGAGGGGTACAAAGAGCTCCCTCGGCTCAATTCGCTTCGCCCAAGGTGCTGGGCTCACCCTAGGATACTAAGCCCCACCGCCACGACAAGGCCTGAACCATGGTGGGGACGTTAATAATAACCAGTGCAACCATTTCCAATATTATTTTTACTCCAATAAAATTTCAAAGTCAGTAAATCGCCTTTCATATCTCAATTGGAGTTGTTAAGATGAATGGCTATCCACTCAGCTATTGCGATGTATTTCCACCTTTATCCCAAGCATAATGCAGTACAGTCTGGTTCATTTGGCATCGGTCGCTTGTGAATAGAATCCGAATTACTCGAAAAATTCTCAGAACATTCCGACCGTGGTATGCCGAGTTGAATTCCCACTTAGCACAATTTACATATTATTGGTTATTTGTATACTCTCGTGTTGATTAAAATTAATTTTAATGTATGAAGCACTACCAAATTATAAGTAGGTACTTAATCGTCTTATAAAAATAATGAATTGTATTGTATGTCATTTAATGGACATACTAACAAAAATCTTGTAACGTATTTTTTTTCATTCAGAGCCTTATGGTGACTACCGACGCCCATAGACATACGCACAACTAAATGTTATGCAGTTGTGTTGCTCTCCTTTTCCCTATCCCCCCGATGGTCCACCACAAACTCACAAATCGCACGAAACGCGACAGCATAGCTGTCATTTGACGCCGGTGTTATGTAAGCGAGAGTTACCCCGGTCGTGCCGGCCCAATTCGGCTGCAAATCAGCATCTTTTTCACTGCTGTATAATTTTTTTACCTGTGGAAGGGATGCTCTGTAGTGAGCTCTTGTGTGCACGGGAAATACCTTTGCTGTGTTTCAGTGAGATAGGCAGGACAGGTAGTGTAATTACTGGCACAGAGACTTAACATCTTATGTCTCAGGATAGGCAATACATATGAGTTGCCTGGGCTCGATCCAGGTATACTAATTTATGTTCATGGCCGTATCTTATCAACTATATCTATTCAACTATTATAAAAACCCTTCTCTTTTTAAATTCTTAATCCTCTCTTTTTAAATTCCGATACAGTTTCAAAAATAGCGGAGTAAGAATATTCTAATATACGAAAAACACTAAAAGCAGAATAGCCTGAAAACTAAGTTTGTTGAACTTCTCGAAGAACTTAACGATCGGGATCAAATATTTGCGGCGACAAACGAGATAGCGAGTTAGACGTCTTACAGAGCTCTTTTAAAGAAAATCCATAAAAATTCAAGCAATGTGGCAGTGCACTTTACGGCCACTCTTGTGCTTGGCATAAGTTTAATTTAGACATTGCATGATGCAAAACTTATAGTGTTGTGTAAAAGAGAGCCTGGGTTCTGTAGCACAGGTAACCTAGTATCAATAACAGTTTTTTTTGCAAAGGATTCTGTCAAAACCCATCTTCCGTCTCAGGATAGGCAACACGTAAATGACTTACCTGGGACAGATTCAGCTGCATTCATACATACCGTCTCCCCCTTTTCTCTTTCCTTCTCTACGACTGTCCGTTTGCCCCCTCTTCTATAAAAAAAAATAAAAAAAATAAAAAATAAAACCTGCACTAGCCCTTTTTCGTGAATTCAAACCGAACAAACAATAGGCCTATGTTCACCAGTGGACGGATAAGGGCTGATGATGATGATGATGATGATGATGATATAAAATACGATATTCTATAGACAAAATATTAATTTTGATTCAAATCAAAGACTGACGCCTAGAAATCACTATTATATAAAAACACTAGCTGTTGCCCGCAGCTTCGCCCACGTTAACTTAACTCCTATCAGGCACAGCGTGATATTATATTATATCCTATAGCCTTCCTCGATAAATGGGCTATCTAACAATGAAAGAATTTTTCAAATCGGACCAGTAGTTCCTGAGATTAGCGCGTTCAAACAAACAAACAAACTCTTCAGCTTTATAATATTAGTATAGATTTAACATTGTGTATGTAGTGAACATACAACATCATGGAACCCTCTAATCAAAACTCTTACTATCGTTTCGATGGCACAATTGTGTTACAAATATTATTTGCAACATTTTAATATTAAATTATGAAGTAATTAGCAGTCTAAACTCCTCTTCCCCACCATGGTTCAGGCCTTGTCGTGGCGGTTGGGCTCAGTAACCTAGGGTGAGCCGCTGCACCTTGGGCGAAGCCAATTGAGCCGAGGGTGCTCTTTGTACCCCTCTTATAATAAGAGGGGACAAAAGAGCAGGGGGCAAGGGGTGAGGATTGGAACCTCACCCCATTGTACTCCCGACGTTGGGAGGGGTTGTTCTGTGGTGCGGGACAATCCTTCTGTCGAGGTGGCGTCGGTCCCTTGCGGGACTGACTAGCCGTCGAGGCCCTGTTTGTTTTCTAGATCCGGGGCACCTCACCAAAGGCGGCATTGGTGGCACTCGCCGGGTTTTAGTGGGTAGAGCTGCGTCCATTTACCAGCCCGCGGCTGCAGCGAGTCCCACATACCCACGTGGGGAGACCCACTCCCCCGCGGGATGCCTCAGAGCATTTCCCGGCGTTAAAGAAAAAATATATATATTATATTGTCTATTTAAATCAGTAATATGCAAGTATCTGTAAAACGGAAAAGATAGTAAGATGTATATAGCAGTCTGATTAAACAACTCAGTACTTTTTTTTTTTTTTTTTTCTTTTACTCCGGGAAATGCTCTGAGGCATCCCGCCTGGGGAGTGGGTCTCCCCAGGTGGGTATGTGGGACTTGCTGCGCCCGAAAGATGGTAAATGGACGCAGCTCTACCCACTAAAACCCGGCGAGTGCCACCAGTGCCGCCTTGGTGAGGTGCCCCGGATCTGTTAAGCTGACAGGGCACCTCGACGGCTAGTCAGTTCCGCAAGGGACCGACACCTAATCCACAGAGGAGTTGTCCCGCACCACAGAACAACCCCTCCCAACGTTGGAATTCACCCTATTGTACTCAATAGGGTGAGGTTCCCATCCTCACCCCTTGCCCCCTGCTCTTTTGTCCCCTCTTCTTATAAGAGGGGTACAAAGGGCACCCTCGGCTCAATTAGCTTCGCCCAAGGTGCTGGGCTCACCCTAGGCTACTAAGCCCCACCGCCACGTCAAGGCTTGAACCATGGTGGGGCAACAACAACTCAGTACCTAACTTTGTCCCAATTAAGCGAAACTTATTTATAATTATTTATAATACGATAAATTCATGTTAGCTGGAAGTTTTATGAATAAAATAAACAGATATAAATGAGAAGCTTAAAACGGGTTTTTTTATGTAATACTTGTTAAATAATTGTAAAAGATGTTAAAAAGCCATGTTAAAGAGTCGAAGTGGTCGCCACGAAATCGGTTTGGAGGATTCCTACGCGCAAAATCGCAGTTTTACATATTATAGGATATTCCAGTATTTTTTTTAGTTTTTATTTATTTATTAGGTACACCAACAGCACTACATATTACAACATTCGTATATAGAACATATTAATAAGGTACAACATCTGATATGTATGCTACTAAAAGGTATACACAGCATTCACAACATAGTTCATAAAACAGAAACAAAAACTTAAAAATTAATTAGAAAATAATTTCGAATTATGAAACTTACATTATGAGTTAGACTATTACTTTTTTGCTATTGCACAAAAAAGAAATACATAATATAATTTTATTATGGGACTAAATGGATTAATTAAGTGAAAAGAGGAAGAATTATAATATACAATTAGGGGGTTTGCCTCTATTTCATACATTTTTAGTTATATTAATAATACGAAATCATGTAAAAAAACACTGTTTAATATTATTTTAAGTTATTATACGTTTGTTGTAATGTTAAATACTTTTAAGCTAATTATCATAAAATATAGTTTTGTAATTGAAATAGGTACTTAAAATAACTTCTCTCAAATAGTAATGCAATCAATAAAAACCGTATCAGATCAAGTTCAAGTTAACAAGAGGTTGAGAGCTCGGTCAAGTTTTTCCAGCGCTTTAGTAACACGAGAATAGGATTGGGGCTTAGGATGGGGTGGGATCCGACGGTAATCTCAAGTTAGCGAACCATTTGGTGTTTGCTTTCAGCATCCTTTCGTTTTGTTGGAAAGTATTGTTTACATTTAATAATGTATTTTGTTATTTGGATATGTAATAAATATATTGGACGATATGAAAATTTAAAGCCGCAGGAATGTTCGTTAGAGTAATTAGAAATTGTAATATCTATTTAGTAAGAGGTAGTCCCATGCTGCTATGCAGACGACTTGGGTCGGCACCACCGTGGTGGTACTTACCTCTCGCTTACATAACACTGGCGTCAAGTGACAGCTACGCTGTCGCGTTTTGTGCGGTTTGTGAGTTTCCGGTGGAATTCAGTGGAAAGGAGGGCAACACATTGTGCAGATGTGTATGGCCGTCGGTAGTCTAAAGCTTCGACTGCTCGTTGCACTCCTATGCTATAAAAAATATCTATAAAAAATACGTAAGTTTTTAATTACATTTTTCGTTCGACTGTGTCCTTAAATATAACCATTGATTGTATTTCAATGAAACTCGGCAAAAAGATGTAGAGATAATTAAGGAAGGGAAAATGCTAATAAATAATCATCAGCCTCGCCACAATTGTACGCAACAACTGAAAATATACTAGCCCGAGATTTTGTGTAGATAGGATTAGATTTGGACAATTTACACAATATCTTAATAAATTATAGCCTACGTGCTATTCTGATGAATATGCTATATTATTGTAAAAATTCATCAAAATCCATTTAGTAGTTTTAGCATGAAAGAGTAACAAATGTACAAACTTTCGCGTTTATAATATTAGTAGGATAGAAGAATTAATCTCTGTGACTTTGGATATCGGAGGTAATCTTCAAAGCTGCCCATTAGATTACAACTCTTTCACCAGCATCACTGAGTGATATAATCCATTAATATAATCATTATATAAATAAAATAAATAAATAAATCATCAATACGGATAAGGCTGTAAATATAAAACACGGGCGAAGCTGCGGGCAACAACTAGCACTAATCAATATTGACAATATGTGCTACCTTCGATTTTATTGATCATTCGAAGGTGCTCAGATGCACGCGTTCAGAAGCTAGGAAATTGGTTTACACTTTTTTACTCGGAATCTCCGTGTTGATATCATATGCGAGTTTTGCGGGTTAACATCGAGAATCGATTCCCATCAGCCGATTTTTGTTTCCTTATTTATCGTTTTTCGTTGATCTGTGAGAATATATAAGTTTATAACTTGTGCTTTCACACAGCATTAATATGAAATAAGGAAAGAAAGAATGAAACATCTATTCGACGAAAATAGGAGGTACACAAAGGCATAAAGAAAAACAAGAAAAAACATTTGCACAAGCCTAAAAATAAGACAAAAAAAAAATAAAAAAATTGTGTAATTATAACTGTGACAGGTAGTGTAATTACTGGGATATTAAGAGCTAGTTTGTTTTTTATGAATTTCTTCATGTTCCATGTTGCTTAAGCCACCCTTAAATAAGTTTTTATACTAATAATAAAATACTAATAATAGCCTCATATATAACTAATAAATAAATAGCCTTTGAAATTTCTCAATAAGTGAGAAAAATGCAAAAGAAAATTTTCGAATCCCACTGGTAGATCGGGGGATAAGTGCGTTGAAACAAACTAACTCTTCAGCTTTATAATATTATCACTAGCTGTGTAAAACATGTGAACTTCCCTTAACTTTTTAATTGCATAACATAAATAATAACTTCATCACATATCTATTTTCTAATTAAGAACAAACAAAGAATCCATTGATTAGATTATTATTTATTCAAGGAATAGTACAGAGGTCTTATTGATTAGTTTTTTAATGGATTCTAAAAACATATACAATGCCCAATAGTCTTCCCAATTATCTAATTACGCACACATATAATGTCATCGTGCTTACAGCAGCCTTACATGTAAATCATTACAGTACATAAAGAAATTATCATCATGAAACTTAGGCGTGATTTTACGCTATAATATATCATTTAGAATAAGCATTTATCAACCAGGAATAAAGTAGCATCCCCACCATGGTTCAGGCCTTGACGTAGCGATGGGGCTCAGTAACCTATGGTGAGCCGCTACACCTTGGGCGAAGTTAATTGAGCCGAGGGGGCTCTTTGTACCACTCTTATAAGAAGAGGGGACAAAAGAGCAGGGGTAAGGGGCGAAAGAGGAGTAGTCTGGCCTTCGCCGGGGCCAGCCTGTCGCTGAGGTGTTCCTGTTGAATGCCTATCCGGGACCCTCAAATTAAAGCGGCTGAAGGCGCTCGCAGTGTGTAGTTTACGGGTAGGGCACTCCCAGGTGCGAGTCCCACATAGGGTCAGGATCTACCCGAGATCCTGGCTACATGCGTAAAAAGCATTTCCCTGCGATAAAAAAAAAGCGGGCAAGGGGCGAGACTGGGAACCTCACACCATTGTACTGTCCTGACGTTGGTAGGGGTTGTTCTGTGATGCGGGACAACCCCTCGGTGAAGGTGGCATCGGTCCCATGGGGGACTGACTAGCCGTCGAGATGCCCTGTTTGTTTATTAGATCCGGGGCACCTCACCAAAGGCGGCATTGGTGGCACTCGCCGGGTTTTAGTGGGTAGAGCTGCGTCCACTTACCAGCTGTTGAACGCAGCGAGTCCCACATACCCGCGTGGGGAGACCCACTCCCCCGCGGAATGCCTCAGAGTATTTCCCGGCGTTAAAAAGAAAAAAAAGTATTCCTTTTTTTTATATAGTAGCATAGTCCAAATGACACATTAGTGTAGTGTATTGCTCTCTCTCATCACAGCATAAATATGCTTCATTATGCTGAGTAGCAGTTGCTACGGCATATTTTTAAATAGGGCTGTCAGTAGTTGAACAAATAATTTCATGTTATATCTATAATGTTTTTATCCGACTCATTGAGTCATGAAATACAGCAAGGAACAAATTTAAAGCAAAGTAAAATGTTAATTTACTTATGTATATTACTTATTTCTTTGTGTCATAAATACATAAATCTTGAGTTTTTATAACCACACTTTTAATCTCGGAATCATCACATCTCGCTTCGAGAGGCGAAGTGGATCTACATAGTAAAGTGCATAATACAGCTTATTCTAAACTATTTATTTTTCGGTATCATCTAAGAAAAGAGAATTCTCATATTTGAAAGGCCATAAACCTCCTTTTGACGTGACAACGTCTTATAATTCGATGGAGCCGGCTGCACGAACGAAACGTTACCTCACTCTGAGGCGTTCCATTTTCTTATGACGTTGTCACGTTCAACTATCGTCAGTAAACCGACTTTACAGACAACCGATTTTTTTGTAGATAATTACTTACCAACAGAGAACCAACTTATGCCCCCACTTATAAGATCAATAAGTATCTGCTTTGTATCTCAGCCATAACAAGTCTCGTACTCTTTTCTAATGTTTAGCATATTTCGCTAATTACAATAAAACAATTTATACGGATTTTATCGCATCGAGCATGTAATAAACTTATTTTTACATGCTCGACGTTTGGATTACTTTACAACAACCATGGTCATAGGAGGACTCAGTCTTTCCCCACCATGGTTCAAGTCTTGACGTGGCGGTGGGGCTCAGTAGTCTAAGGTGTGCCCAGCTTGGGCAAAACAAATTAAGCTGAGGGGGCTCTTTGTACCCCTCTTATAAGAAGGGGGGGACAAAAGAGCAGGGGACAAGGGACAACCCCTCTGTGGAGGTGGCATTGGCCCTTGAGGGACTGACCTAGCCGTCGAGGTACTCTGTTTGCTCATCAGATCCGGGGCACCTCACCAAAGGACGCATTGGTGGCACTCGCCGGGTTTTAGTGGGTAGAGCTGCGTCCATTTACCACCTTTCGGGTGCAGCGAGTCCCACATACCCACCACATTTCCCGACGTAAAAGAAAAAAAAGAACTCAGTCTTTCATTCTCTCTCTCTCTCTCTCTCTCTCTCTCTCTCTCTCTTTCTCTCTCAGAATCCATAAAAAGTTATTTCATTCAAATGGGTATTTCATAGTCATTGATTTCTCGATTAACCAGAAACCCTATGCTGCCAACCCTGCTTGTCAAAGCAAACGGCTAATTGGACGTCACCATCGGTAGACATGAGAGCCGCACATGTAATATTATGCAAAATAAATCAACACTACAAAGTTGCGAGTATCAAAATAGTTTGCGATAAATTCAATTTCGACTTAGCGGGACTGATCTGGATGTGCATTTTAACAACATTTAAACTTTCAAGTAGGAACATGTTTATTATTCCTGGGCCTGCGTTTAAATTTTTAGTGATATCATCATTATCATTATCAATGCAATCATTTTTGGCCAACAATCATTAATCTTCGGCTCCAAGCACAAAACAACCTTCAAACTTTTGACGGCCCAATTGCTTATTTGCAACCATGTATTTTAAATGTTATTTCGTAAGACGATGTTACCGCCCATTGCAGATATTCTATACATTCGGTGCAAGGCAAAAAAGGTTGTGTATTCTAGGCGGTAGTCATGTACACTCAGAGCATCAATAATATAATGTATGTTTAAATGTTGTTTTTCATTACAATGTTACCGCCATTTGCAGAAATCTTAAACATTTTTTGGGCACAGGGGGTTGTCATTTATGCTCAGCATGGTCACAAGCGAACCCCTTTCAAATGTATATCGATAAAAATAATGACCTTCCATAACAATCTTTTGGCCCTTAGGCTGAAACGTTAGTGCTTCCTTTATTTGCCCATTGGTGTTTATTTGTAAAAGCAATTATAGATACTTGTATATGTAAGTATAATGTAAATGGTAAATATATATATATATATATAGATCGCACGAAATCTAGATGTGGTGTGTGTATAAAGGGTTATATATAAAACACCATCAATCTCGCAGGACTACAGCTAACATCACAAGCAACGTTTGTTATACGACTTTTGACATAACTCAATACCTATATTAAATAAAAATATTGTTTGATTTTTTTTCTTGTATTATTTAGTTTTATTCACAGATCATATTTATATGCTCCTTGGTTTCATCCATAGAGGTAAGGACGACGCACGCTCACTTGCGCACTACGCTTTTTTTTTTCTTTAACGCCGGGAAATGCTCTGAGGCATCCCGCGGGGGAGTGGGTCTCCCCGCGCGGGTATGTGGGACTCGCTGCGCCCGACAGCTGGTAAATGGACGCAGCTCTACCCACTAAAACCCGGCGAGTGCCACCAATGCCGCCTTTGGTGAGGTGCCCCGGATCTGTTAAGCAAAAAGCGCACCTCAGCGGCTAGTCAGTCCCTCATGAGACTGCCGCCACTTCGACAGAGGGGGGGTACCACATGATGAAATATATCCTGCGAAGCTACTGGTGTTTTACATATAACTCTGTATATTATGTCTACGATCTATGTCTTATATGAATAAGAGGCACAGTCCTTGAGGTTTCCATATTATGTATGTAATGTACGTTTTTCATAAATACATCGAAATTGATTTGAAACAAATTATTGCGATAACAGGAAATTATTTATTTTATTGAGTCAGTCGAAAATATAGGAAAAATTTGGAATTTGCACTTATCTTTTATGCTGGATGTATAAAATTATAGAAGGTGGCTCTACACGCTTGTTTTTGTTCTGTCTGTCGTAATTTTTTTATCTATAATCGTAAAATGTTCAAATATGCGGGATCTGCATCTTGTGGTTTTATTTGAATGTTTTTAGAAAATCAAACGGTTTTGTGCCTAGTATTTTGAATCACTAAAAATCTCTGGTACTTGATAATAAAACTAAGTATCTAACTTAACGAAGGAAGTTTGTACTTAAAGTTATAGGTATAGCACAAAATGATAACACAAAAACAAAAGTTCGCTGAGTTTGTTTAGCTGGTTCTTCAGTGCGCTTGCCTTGGAACCGTTGGTAGATTCAACTGACGTTCAAAAAGATTCTGTTTTGGTACTATTTTGAATAAAAAAAAATTGATATGCCTGATTTTGAGGGAGAGATATCTACGTGGCTATCACTATAATATTGCTTATGCAACGCGAGTGGCGAGGGATCAGTCGTCTTAGTGTTCATTGAAGGAGGCTTATGTTCAGCAATGGACGGATGATGATGATGATGCAATGCTTATTATTTATGCTTAAAGTTTTATTTTATTTAATTTGCAAAGACCTTTTCAATGGTTCAACTCTCGACCTCTGTGGCTCAGTGGTAAGCGTGTTGGCGCTCAAGCCGGAGGTTGCGGATTCGAATCCCGCCAGGGAACAAAAAATATTTTCTGTGTTCCTGGGTCATGGATGTGTATTAAATATGTGTATTATATAATAAAAATCTTAAATATATGTATAGTATAAAAGTATTAAATAAATTTCCGTTGTCTGGTACCCGTTACACAAGTTCTTCGAGAACTTACCACGGAACCAAATTGACGTGGTGTGTATAAAAAAAAATGGTTTAACTCCTTTTTTATAAATAACTGAACTAAGATTTATGATTATATTATCTAGTGTAATCATGTTTGTATATCATTTAGTTTCATAAATAAACCAAAACATAATTAAGGGAGATCTTAAAGGAGTTTCTTTTAGAAACAAGGCGAGCGTTATTAATACATGCACACAGTGATTTAGTGTTCCAAGGCAGTGAGCTGAGAGATTAGGGGGTGATCAAGTAACATCCATTTTGTTACAATACCACCCCCCTACACCCCTTAGATGCAGGATAGTTTTAAACACTTCAAAAGCTTTTGATTCATAGATTGTAAATAAGGAATTAATTTTCAGTTCAGTTTGTTAGTTTTTCATTCGTTCTAGTGTTGGTAGAAATTCATCTTCGTATGCATTTGTAAAATCAACACGGGCCATTTCGATGTAAATATAGTTTGGAGTTGATTGTAATTGTTTATTTGATCAATTGAATATTTGGATTGGATGGATTGGATGGCAAATCAGGGAAAAAATCTTTCTATATTTATTTTTTATTATCACAGACTTAACATACGCCATTTTCTAAAAATATGTAGAGAACAAATTTGAAAATTCTAAGAGGCAAGTGTTTGAAACAACACATAATAATATGCAAATGTTATTCTATTATATTTTATATATTGTCACGTTATGTTTTCTTTGCTTGTAACAAGCGGAAGAAAATATGAGTGTGTTGTTCTTTAAATATCTCAAGACAAGTCTTATAGTCACTGTGCATAGATGTATGTATGGGATCGTTATGATACGAAATTCTTTGTATCTACACATCATGTAAAAAATTCTTAGAAGTTTTAGTAGTATCTTTTTTTTATTTTTTTATCTTATTTATGTCAATACACAATAAGCAAGATTATTTCTTAGTGAATTATCATCGTCATCATTATCAACCTGCTTGCGTCCTCTGCTAGACGTGGGCCTCTCTCAATGAACACCAAGTAGTCCTTTTTTTAAGCCATCAGCCGCTTATTTGATGGTCTTAGATCTGAAGACAATAGGAACACCTCAAGGGACAAGCTGGCTCTGGCGAAGGCCAAACTTCCCCTCGTAAGGTTAAGTACTGCTTAGCAGCAGCTGGGCAGGCCGCCCAATCGCTGCTAAGCAGTACCCGTGACGTCGTGTCATACTGGGCGTAGGTTCCCATTCTGAAGCCTGACAATTTACCGGTGGGAGGGAAGCGCTGTGCCGCGCTCCCGGCTGCATGGGTACCACCATCTTGCTTGTTTCTCCCGTGAAACAGCTTTGCTGTGTTTCGGAGAGAAGGGCAAGACAGGCAGTGTAATTACTGGCACCGAGACTTAACATCTTATGTCTCAGGATAGGCAACACATAGATGAGTTGCCTGGGCTCGTTCCAGGTAAACTAGTTTATGTTCATGGGCGACGTTGACCACTTACCATCAGGTGGCACGTTTGTCAGTTTGCTTATCCAAGTAACATAAAAAAAAAAAAAAAAAAACGAACACAGGGTCAATACTGCAGGCGCATTAAGTAGAGCCTCATACGCACCCCCGTTCATCGCCCGCGGGAGTAGGCCCTGTCTGCGACCTCCTCTCTCACCTGCTCGTCAGCATTCTTCTGGGACATTATTGCTTCGCAGAAGGAGACCATCGCCGTCCAGAAGTGGGCCTAGGTTATACTTGTACTACTCCCATCTAACCTTTTTTTCCCCTTCAAAGAGCTACCACCGCACGGACTACGGACATCCCATCCCATAGTTTGTGGTAGATCTTCCCTTCATCGCTTATTGTATTATGTAATTACAATAATAACACAATTTAAATGGCAAATAAGCCTGGCATAAATGCCTTGATTGAAAAATAATTAATATTTAATGATCTGATAAATAATCTGGATTATTCGATGGAAGGAAACAAAGTACACACATTAATAAAACGATACGCGATCATTTATGTAATGATGGATAATATTTCGCATAAATGCAAATATTTTAACTTTTTTTTAATAGTCGTCAATTCCTTATTAAATTTACTATGACACTCATTTTCACTAACCATAGGATACGCCTAAATCAGATGCTGTATAATATTATAAGGGTACAATCCCCATATATTGATTAAAAGAATTTATTGCAAATAAAATTAAATAAAATTTCACGGCATATAATATTATCTTGGAGGCACAAAAGCAATACCCGCGCAGTCTTGAGGTGCAAATATAGAAACACGATTTATTAGGTAATTTGCTTGTTTCTTCTATGAAACAGCTTCGCTGTGTTTCGGAGAGAAGGGCAAGACAGGCAGTGTAATTACTGGCACCGAGACTTAACATCTTGTGTCTCAGGATATGCAACACATAGATGAGTTGCCTGGGCTCGTTCCAGGTAAACTAGTTTATGTTCATGGGCGACGTCGACCACTTACCATCAGGTGGCACGTTTGCCAGTTTGCATCCAACTAACATAAAAAATGTATTATAATACACTTATTTTGCTATTATTATATAAACATTTTGCTATATATATGCTATAATCTTCAACGGTGGGTGAAACTCGCTTTGCCGCGCGCCCTAAGGGAAAAACGAACTGTGCAGCAACTGGTAACTGGTATTTATCATTAAAACAAAAAGACAGTCATAGGTCTGCCGATCGAAGTGAAAATTAATAACTTTTTTGTAAGTCAAATTCTATACTAAAATTTTGAAGTTCCGTAATGACGTCATAAATGTTGGAAGCCTTAGGTGACGTTTGTTCGGGGTGTGATTGACAAGAAGAGAAATGATTATTTTTACCATCAATACCTACATTCAGACGCGTTTTAAGCTTTAAGGTGTTCCTTATATATAACATAGACTATCACTCGGAATACTACGTACTAAAAATAGGACCACAATATGATCACACCCCACAAAGACACGACATTGCGACACTTTTGACTTATTGCGACCCCAATTATAAAGGTCATCTCATCCGTAAATTTTCGAGCAATTGGTCTTATCCAACGAAAAACCTTTTTGATTATTATTTTCGCCTTAGGTTCGAGTTCTGTTAAATACAGGATAGAAACAAATTGAGCGTGAAACCATCTGAAATATTCTTGTTCGATGAAAACCCTTTTCGAGGTTTAGCCAAACTGGATTAACACAGAGTTTTTCAGTTTGTTTGAAAAATTGCTTTGGAGAAAATAATTTCCGTGTCTTTGAAAATTTTATGTTCGATAATCTTTAAATGGTTCTTTCATCTGAGGATTGAAAGGATTACGGTGTACATCGGTATTTTAATTATATAGTTTTATACTGTTATAGTATAGAGTAAATTTTGTGATAGTAATGGTGCTGCCATACTGCTGTTTAAAATGCTTGCAAATTTTACTATAATATTATACTTACGATTGTGCTAGTTGCAAAGGCAAACCATTATTTTTTTTTTCTTTTACGCCAGGAAATGCTCTGAGGCATCCCGCGGGGGAGTGGGTCTCCCCACGCGGGTATGTGGGACTCGCTGCGCCCGACAGCTGGTAAATGGACGCAGCTCTACCCACTAAAACCCGGCGAGTGCCACCAATGCCGCCTTGGTGAGGTGCCTCGGATCTAGATAACAAACAGGGCACCTCGACGGCTAGTCAGTCCCGCAAGGGACCGACGCCACCTCCACAGAGGGGTTGTCCCGCACAACAGAACAACCCCTCCCAACGTCGGGACAGTACAATGGGGTGAGGTTCCCATCCTCGTCCCTTGCCCCTTGCTCTTCTGTCCCCTCTTCTTATAAGAGGGGTACAAAGAGCCCCCTCGGCCCAATTAGCTTTACCCAAGGTGCACCGCTCAACCTAGGTTACTGAGATAATGATGATAATGATATTTGACTTCTAAAAAAAGACAAATAGGGCTCTTTTCCGGTGTTCTCCAAAAATGTTTAATATAGTTTGAAACCATATAATATTGTGTGATGTCCATTGTACGAATCGCTTAGCCAGATTCCCAGCATCATATAAAAAATAAGATAATTCGGGCAACCGTAAATCAACTGCAAATTCTGCAAACGACCTCGCAGGCAGAACTAAAATCAACAAATCGAATCGCCTATAAACAAGTTCAGAATTTTGCTGTTTTAGCATACAACTGCACTCAATGCATTTCAGATTTTATTATACAATACTTAAAGAACTTTTTTCTACAGATCGCGTTGTTAAGATTTTTTCCAATAAGTTTGAAAATACGCTTTATTGTTTGCACTAGATTTTTATTCTCATATTATCTCTGAATGAATTTGTTTTAAGATAGTTCGAATGTTTACCGATGTTTCGCATTTTGTGGGTAGCGTTGATTTCTAGATACTTCTTATTCTGATATCAGAGGAACCATCATATGAGCCATTTCAATGATACGGGGCCACGGGGGAGTTCTGAGGTCCTCCCACCTGTTTTGATTCATAAAATCTAGAATTTTACTCAAAAATTCAGAGGCTGACTAAGTTAGTCCAGTTATTAGGATTCTGGACACAATAAATATATAATATGTGACGATATGTAACTTTTTTGTAATATTATATGTTAAAGTAATTAAAGGAGGTGGGCATTGCCGATTGGAAAAATAATATTTCAAAAAGTTAAAAAGTATCAAATGTTAAGCAAATATTAGATGACGTTATAGTTTATTTTATTCACTTTTATGTTTTATTAGGTTTTAAACTTGGAAGAATATTGTGATTAGACTAAGTTGATCTGAAAAAAGGAATCTCAATATTATTATTCTTATTATTACTAAGGTAATTAATAATTAATGTTATATATTTGACTGCCTCTGTGGCTCAATGGTAAGCGCGTTGGCGCTAAAGCCGGAAGTTACGGATTTGAATCCCGCCAGGGAATAAAAAAGTTTTCTTTGTTCCTGGGTCATGGATGTTTATTAAATATGTGTATTATATATATATTTTTTAATATATGTACAGTATAAAAGTAGTAAATTTATTTCCATCGTCTGGTACCCGTAACACAAGTTCTTCGAGAACTTACCACGGGACCAGATTGACGTGGAAAATCGTCCATAGACAATAATATTTTATGGAAATGATCAGATGCAGATCGATATCGCATAGGTTCTGTTAGTCAAACCTGACCCCTCAACTACTCTTTCGTACTGGTAATGCGCAGCGCATAACGCCTTAACATATCTAATGATCTTGTCTTCGTTATTTATGTACTGATCTTATCATAAGAACATCATTAAGGAAACCACAAAGCAAACTAATGACGAGAAACATTAATAAATACATATTGTGCCATATCTTTTTGTTTATTTACTAGTGATGTACGAGTAATATGATATACGGAAGTTATCCCTATATAATAAAGGTTTTATGTTTTGATAAACAATAGGGTCCTTCCTATTCAGCGTATTGCTTACTATATTGAATAGTAGCAAATTCCAAAAATATACCCTTTGTATTGACTTGGTGTGATCGGGCTAGGCCCACCACTCGTTCCCACCGCTGCTACTCCTGTATAGCCAGGATCGAAAGTGGTAACCACTAAATGACCCTTTGATATGATCTCAGCCAGCCCGAGGGATAAGTTAAAACTGCCTTGGGACCCGCAACGAATTTAATCAGAAGAATTCAGTAGGAGTAGGAAATATGTCCTCTTCTTCTTTTACGCCGGGAAATGCTCCGAGGCATCCTGAATTCAAATGCCGCCCCTGTTGAGGTGCCCCGGATTTGTTGAGCAAACAGGGCATCTCGACAGCTAGTCAGTCCCTCAGGGGACCGACGCCACCTCCACAGAGGAGTTGTCCCGCACCTGAGAACAACTCCTCCCAACGTCGGGACAGTACAATGGGGTGAGGTTCCCGTCCTCGCCCAATGCGCCCTGTTCTTTTGTCCCCTCTTATAAGAGGGGTACAAAGAGCCCCCTAGGCTAAATTCACTTCGCTCAAGTTGCTGGGCTCACCCTAGGCTACTAAGCCCCACCGCCACGACAAGGGCTGAACTGGGGAGGAAATATATTCATTTTGACTTGGTGTGATGTCATTTAATATTTTACAATAGATAGAAAACCGTTTTCCTTTTGAACCGGTGATAAGTGATCGATATCTACAGACACCCGCTACAACGAAGTATTTGTGTGTTTGTTTGTGTGTTTCTTTTCTGTGTTTTATTTGTGTGAGTGTGTGTGTTTTTTTTCCGAGGTTGAAAATTTTTGTTGTGTCGTCGAAATGTTTTCCATTATTTGTGAATTTTCTTATATATGGTATTAAGATGGCAATTTTGAAAAAGAATCACCAGATGTTATTTATGAACGTCTATCATGAAATTAATCTAATTCACAGGGGACAAATTAGCTCTGGTCCAAGCACCTCGTTTAGGTATGCGTTGCCTATTTTGTATCCTGTATATTTTTATTTTTGTATCAAAACTGCTTCATAGAAGAAAAAAAACAGAACTTCGGTATAAGGTTGCGTGGCATTAAGCGAATCCCTCCTCCGAATTTTTCTATTTTTACTTTATCATATATTCAAAGATAAATGGCCGTTGTGTCGTCACATCTCGCCTTGAAGGAAATAATATAAACACGCAGCATCAAGGAAAAAAGCCGCTGAATGATAAATTAGCAAATTAGCATACTTCAGCCAAGACATATTCGTGTTTTGTACAAAAATTATTTTCCTCCAAAGCATACCTACTTTGTCGGTAAGCTGGGTTTAAAAATAATTTCAATCGCATATTTTTCATGCTTCACACTTCTGAGAGACTAAAACATTCATAGCATATTCATTACATCGGAAAGGATGAACAGATCGCTTTGAAATAAAGACAAATATATCTGTAATACATGCATAATAGCATTGACTAAATGCATCAACTTTAACACTAAGGGTGGGTTGCACCATCTTACTTTAACAATAACTGATCCGTCAAAATACCGGTTAGTGTAAAAATGCGTTGCACCATTTGACTATGGTCAAAATACGTCATAATTTAACACTAACTTTAACCGCTCACAATCGGCCGGTTAAAGTTATTGTTAACGTCAGATGTCAAATGTAAGTTTTTTATTCTTTTATTATATTACAAATTAAAATACAAAATAGTTTTTATTGTATTAAAATTTAAACATTTGTTAATTATCAAGTAAATTATATATTGTTAATAGAATTGTTTTGATTTTGACTAAAACATTATTAACGATAATATTATAATATTACTGATAGTAAAATATATATATGACGGAGGAAGGCCGTCGCCGTCATCAGTAGGGTCCATCATTAATTGTCTCTTAGCTGTGGGCGTCGATACTCGATGGGTAATGTTGGAGCAACGAAACACAGTAGTTCACTTAGTCAAATTATAATGTCCAATGTCTTAACAATACGGATTACAAGGGATCGCAATAACAGTAACTCTTTTCTATTGGAACGCGCGACAGTTTCAATACTCGACCGGACTGGTTGACCGCTGCCCGAGTTGTGTGGACTGTGGAGCACGTCGCCCAGCCGACGAATGATTGACTCCGTCAAGCGCCTCTCGAGACGCTGGCGTCCCAGAGATGGTCCGATTGCGACATATATATTATTCGTCTCGGCGTTCATTAAAGGAGGCCTATGTTCACTAGTGGACGGACAAAGACTTATGATGATGATGAATATAAATTATCTATTAAGTTCATAATTTAAATATAATATAATTTTATTATTTTAACATTTTGAAAATATAGGCACATTATATATTTTTTTTACTGTGTAATAAATAACACGCAGTTACCTTAGTTATATTTGGTTGGAATATTTGCAAAATATGTTTCATTATTTACTCAATCTCGGAAATTTCAGAATAACTATGACATAATATAATTTGAAGGCGGCGCCCAGTATGTTTTAAACGTAAAACCGTTTTTTTACGTATGTATTACGTATGTATTACCATATTTTAAAATATTTCCCTTAAGGAATTAGGATCAAATTAGGCATCATTAGACATGCAACCCTGGTAACTTTAACAATCAGATTTTTTTATGCCGGTGCAACCCAATTGTCTAAACCGTAAAAGTCAACGTTATTGTTAGTGTCAAATTTAACTTTGACTATTACTTTAACCAACAATGTCGTGCAACCGGACCTTACTGTTATGCACGGACGGGACACATTGCTAAAATGGATACAAGACGATGGGCAAGAAGAATCCTGGAGACCACGAGCTAATGGCGGCCGATTAAATCAGTCGCCAGCTCGATGGGTCGACGATATCCGACGACACGTGCGTGGGCCGAGACTGGATGGAAAGCTCTCAAGACCACCTAAAGTGGAAGAAGGGGGAAGAGGCCTACGTCCAAAACTGGACACTGTATAGTCTAACGATCATGATGGCATTTATGCACAAGAATCACCACATCACAAAATACTTTTTGCCACGAAAAAATTACATTACATTTTTCTATACATTATAAAGCTTAAAACTTTATAAGCAAGTTAAGTCGCGTGCTGGTCGCGTGAAATAAATAATGATGCAAACTAAATGTTTATTCTGGTAATATATTTTTTTTAAATGATACTTGGATGTTGGATAGGTGAACTGGCAAACGTAACACCTGATGGTAAGTGGTCGACGTCGCCCATGAACTTAAACTGTATACCTGGAACGAGCCCAGGCAACTCATTTATGTGTTGCCTATCCTGAGACATAAGATGTTAAGTCTCGGTGCCAGTAATTGCACTGCCTGCCTTGCACTTCTCTCAGAAACACAGCAAAGCTGTTTCACGGGAGAAACAAGCAAGATGGTGGTACCCATGCAGTCGGGAGCGCGGCAGCGCTTCCCTCCCACCGGTTCAAAAAAAAATGACCGACACCACACTTCCAGTGATACTAGCACTTAAAACACATCAAACCACCGTCGACCGTACACAAGTTAATTATCACGAACTAACACTTATATGGGAATATGTAAGCACGAACGAAACATACTCGCTTCATTTGTAATTGTAAACAGTCGTACCAAAATAATGAAATGAATAATGAATTTCATTACATTTGGCTTAGACAATCCTTCACAGTAAAGAATTATGGTATTTTTAATAAATGAATGGTGTAATTCTTTGTATCATTGAACTTAAATCTTATGACGTCTGAGACCACCAATGAAACTACAAAATATATATGTCGGCCAGCTGGTCGAAGGGTTAGGCTACTGGACACTTTACGCAGCGGTCGCCGGTTCCAATCCCGCCAGGTGCAGATAATTTCTGACAGGGTCATAGGTTTTATGCCTGGCGTTCCCATGACCCTGTCCAATAGTAGGAAGGTGGAACGTCGTTGGGTTTTAGTGGGTGCGAGTCCCACATAACCACCGGGTCCCCCCGAGTCTGGTGGTATGCAAAATACATTTCCCAACGTTAAAAAAAAGGTGCAGATAATTTCTATGTTTTTTTTATTTATATATTATCAGGGGGTAAATGAGCAGTCGGAGCCTCTCGGTTTCGACGCCCATACACATACACTACCAAGGCCACGCAGATGCGCAGCCCTCCTTTTCCCTATCCCTCCCAATGGGCGACCGGAAACTCACAAACCACACGAAATGCGACAGCTTAGCTGTCACTTGACTCCGGTGTTGTGTGAGCGAGGTACCACCCCCGTCGTGCCGGCCCAGTTCGGCTGCAATGCAGCATGGCACTACCTCTTACTGATGAATATAAGATGTCTATACCGGGTCCTGAACGCGTATATCAATATTTAAATAAATTTATCTTTATTTTCGTTCCTAGTACCCGTAGCATAAGTTCTTACTAACTAACAGCGCGGCGGGGCTAGATTAACGTGGTGTGATTTTTGGCTTATGTATGTTTATTTATTATAACTAAAAAAACGGTTGTCTGTAAAGTCGGTTTACTGACGATAGTTGAACGTGACAACGTCATAAGTAAATGGAACGCCTCAGAGCGAGGTAACGCCGCATACATCGCATACGTTATCTTTTTTCGTTCTTGCAGCCGGCTGCATCGAATTATAAGACGTTGTCACGTCAAAATGTTTAGCTATAATTAATGCTGTAGAGTTTCTTTGTTTCTTTGAATGCGCTAATTTCCAGAGCTACCTACCTACTTACCTAGCTATAATACATCAGTGCGAATTTCAATATCTAATCGTAGAAATGTTAGTGCAGTAGCACAACAATCAGAATGAGATGTCATCCCAAGTCCCAATAATTTTGTCAGCTTCTATATTCATAATTCAATCTTTAATCATTGTTATTTATTTTTGTATAAAATCTAGAATTTTCACTTAAAAGTTACACTTTTTGTACGTAAATATTAAGGATATTTACGTACAAAAAGTGTAACTTATAATCTAATATATAAAATTTCCATGTCACAATGTTAGTTACCGTACTCCTCCGAAACGGCTTTACCGATTTTTACCAAATTTTATATGCGTATTCAGTAGGTCTGAGAATCGGCTACTATCTATTTTTCATACCCCTAAGTGATAAGGGTGGTCAACCCCTCAAATTTTAAAAGTTAACGCGGGCGAAGCTGCGGGCAACAGCTAGTATTATATATAAAATTTCCATGTCACAATGTTAGTTACCGTACTCCTCCGAAACGGCTTTACCGATTTTTACCAAATTTTATATGCGTATTCAGTAGGTCTGAGAATCGGCTACTATCTATTTTTCAAACCCCTAAGTGATAAGGGTGGTCAACCCCTCAAATTTTAAAAGTTAACGCGGGCGAAGCTGCGGGCAACAGCTAGTAATATAAATGTGAAAGCGTGGATGTTTGTTACGCTTTCACGCAAAAACTACTCAATCGATCATCATGAAACTTTGTCCACATATTCTTGGAGGTATTAGAAGTAACATAGGATACTTTTTTAAAAAAAAATCTTATCCTGCGCAGACGAAGGGCACCAGCTATTACTAAATATCAACAATTCTATGCGTAGAACAAAAGTACTCGGTATGCAGTGAGCTACTAAACAAATATTTTAACCGTACAGGAATTAGAGCTGGAACAAATCTGTTCCAAATGGAATTCCGACTTGACACAAAACTGTTACATCGGGAATTACCCCGCATTGTTGGTGCTCAAAAACGGAGTTCGAATTTATTTTTGCCAGAACATTCCTGGTTCTAAAATCATTAATCAGGATTCACTTTGGCAGTGACCCAACGTCCTTACTCCTCATTTGTATTTACAGAAAGAGTTTCTGACCATTAATCATAGCTTTTGATTTATGATTTCAATTTTTTCAAACTTGCCCGTGATGGATGCATCTTTGAATTCATCGTTTTACGCTAGCGGCTTTCCGCGGCTTCATCCACGAAGAACTTCATTACAAATATTCAAAACCTTTTTAGTGGAACCTCATAAGCCACGTCTTAAATGGGAATAAATAGTATCTGCTATTTATGTGTCCCAAAATGGAATAAACATTCAAACATTTTCATGTATCATATTACTTTATTTGCAAAATATTATCTTCATCGAATATGGAGTTAATATTTTCGCGGTTTAAAGGCGAAAAAGGCATATACCCTCTAATTGTATCATTTTCCAATCGATTTCTAAGCGTCCTTTAGATCTCTGTGAGCCTCATACAGTGACAAAGAAAATAATATACAAAGAAGCTTTCTCAAAAGATTTCTTGCCGGAAAATTATTTTATTAAATATTAAAAATTTCCTTCTTTTATAAAATGCGTATTACCGTTTTTCATCTTAGTGAATCGAAAATCCGACGTTTCCACGACGAATCCAATACGATTTAGTTTGAAACCAAATCCAATACGATTTATGTTAAGCACTAGCGTTTGCTTAGTAAGTTTTCTAGAACTTATTCAAATTCATAATTTATTTAGCACTAGCGGTCCGCCCCAGCTTCGCACGGGTGAAACATTTAAAGACTCAAAATCAGAAAATCAAAATCATTTTTTAATTCAAAATAGTACCAATACAGTATCTTTTTAAACGTCAATTGAATCTATTTCCGGTTCCAAGGCTAGCCCACTGAGAAGAACCAGCAAAACAATCTCAGTGGAACTAATATTTTCAAATAATATGTATTCTATAACAACTTTAACATCTTATCCTGAAATGCCTGGGATTTACGCCTTATTCCCAGGGTGTGTTATCTTCCATAAAATCTTTTACTTTATAATATCCTTTACCACACAAACGCTCTGTAACAACTTTTTTGAATTTTTTAATGGATAGCGATTGAACGTTTTCTGGGATCCTATTGTAAAAGCGTATACAGTTGCCTTTAAAAGAATTGCTTACTTTCGAAAGTCTAATCATTGGTGCATGTAATCTGTGTCTATTACGTGTATTCCTACTATGAATATCACTTTTCTTACAAAATTCATTTATGTTTTTCCGGACATACAGTAAATTTTCTAAGATGTATTGAGAGGCGACAGTCAGAATCCCTATTTCTTTAAATTTTTCTCTCAAAGATGAATGGGGGGGGGGGGGCAACTTGTAAATTGTCCGAATGGCAGCACAAAAATGCCGATATAGGCAGCATTTCCCCTTAAAAGTATGCCATAAGACATGATGCTATGAAAGTATCCAAAATATACTATTCGCGACGGATCTTCATCTATGCAAATAAACTAACAAACAACTTTTTCAACAAGAAATAGAAAATGTATATAAAATCAATCTTTATCTACACTTAGGTAACCCCAATTTATTCAAAAAATGCAAAATATAAAATTGAAGTAAACGAATACATTACCAGTAAACAGTGCCAAATCCATAACCTGGAGGTACCGTGCGTTAAAAGGCGGCGAGCAGTCCGGGCGGGCCCTTCCGGTACTATCAGCGCCGGAGATGGGCCATTCATCGTTATCGACATCTATGCACTGCAACTTACATTTTGTAGCGGTTTTAAGAAAACGGGTTTGCTTGGTTCATTGTACTAAAACAGAGTTTTAGGTGTCGGAGAACGGATTAAAAATATTGACATATTAATGTGATCGATCTAATACGATATGCCGCTCTCTTACTGAAATAAAAGTTATTATTATTTTAATAGGTATTTCTTACGCTCCCCTACCATGGTTCAGGCCTTGTCGTGGCGGTGGCGCTCAGTGGCCTAGGGTGAGCCCAGCACCTTGGGCGAAGCGAATTGAGCAAAGGGGGCTCTTTAGGAGTGGGTCTTGGGTCTCCCCAGGCGGGTGTGTGAGACTCGCTGCGCCCCAAAAGGTGGATGCAACTCTACCCACTAAAACCCGGCGAGTGCCACCAATGCCGCCTTTGCTGAGGTGACCCGGATCTGTTGAGCAAACAAGGCACCTTGACGGCTAGTCAGTCCCTCAAGGGAACAACGCCAGCTCTACGGAGGGGTTGTCCCGCACCACAGAACAACCCCTCCCAACGTCGGGATAGTACAATGGGGTGAGGTTCTTATCCTCGCCCCTTTTCCCTCTGCTCATTTATCCCCTCTTCTTATATGAGGGGTACAAAGAGCAGCTCCCTCGGCTCAATTAGCTTCGCCCAAGGTGCTGGGTTCACCTTAGGCTACTGAGCCCCACCGCCACGACAAGGCTTGACTTATGGTGGGTTAAAATGCTACATTAACACACATAGGCTATACAATAACTATCATCAAACCGGACACGGCTGTCCGGATTGATCATCTAAATTAACGCGGGCGAAGCTTTGGGAACCAGCTAGTACATAAATAATATAAAAACTAACTACATTAACTTAGTCGCGTGGTAAGCTCATCATTGATCATAATTATCATCAAATCCACGTCGACTTGTGGACATAAAAAATTGAGTTACATAAATACAATTTATTGAAGTGAAACTTCTTTGCGCGCATGAGGGTAAAATTTTTACGGATGAAACGTCACGAAAATGTGGAACGTTTTTCTAAGAAGAGGGAGAGAGTGATTGAGACCGATTAAGAGAGAGTGAGAAAGGGCGAATGTAGCATGAAGCACATAGCCATAGAGTGAGAGTAGGGAGCAAGCGAGTGAGAAAGAATGAGATAGAGCGAACTTCGCATCGCAAGTCTCGGAAATTTAAAGCTATAGATTAGTATAAATATAAACGAGATTAAAAAATTAGTTTGCCAAATAAGTTACACTTTTGACATGTGTACTTTGTACGCACGAACTTTTTTTTATATTCATGATGCATTTATGTGAGTTGCAAGCGTACGGTGACCTAACTCTTGGACTAATTAAAGTGATATTGTAATTAAAATTATTAGAATTTCAACACAAGACCAATCTGGAGGCATAGATTGAGAGAATTTCGTACTTGGAACCAACGAAGGCTGGCCTTGACCGCAGAGAGGATATAACCTAACCACGTTGCATTGCGGTTATATTAACAGCCGTACAAACAATACGTCATAAGCTATATAATATTATATTATGTTAAATTTAGGGCAGAGCAGTTATTGTTTTTAAAATAGGCAGAACCGCCGACCTTTTATTGGTACATCGGTTCTGCTTAAAGTTAAATATGTATGTTGTATAATAAAAATCTTATATATATTATGTATAGTATAAAAGTAATAAATATATTTCCGTTGTCTGGTACCCGTAACACAAGTTCTTCGAGAACTTACCACGGGACCAGATTGACGTGGTGTAAAAGCGTCCATAAATATTCCATAGATATATTAATTTCACACATGACATAAGGAATACCACCTATAATTATTGTGAGTGTGATAATATAACCATGATGATGATGATGATGATTATGATGATGATGAGGTACCTTTTAGCTAAAGGTACCTAATCAATAGAGCTTCAACAAAAATAAAACAAGTGGTAAACAATTATTTTTAATTAAATATGTTCTACTAACAATATTAATTATTTCCTCTGCCAGGATCGATTACAAAAATAGAGTGAAAATTGAATAATTATTAATAACTACTATTACTACTATTATACAGTTTACTGCGAGTTATGTTGCTAACGAGATGTGGCTTGCAACTGCCCTCCCATTGACATGATTGCATCTTATATCTATCGAAGGGGAATGGCTGCGTCATGCGTGAGGCGAGTCCAGGTGACTGCAACGGCTGTATGCGGGGCGGCGGCGGTGATGCTGTGTTTACTTAAGGCGTCGGATGCTGGAGTCCCTGGAACCGCTTGAGTCTATTCGTTTCGGTGCCTATCAAGACACGGATGTTTATGGTCGTGTCGGGCTTATTCGTTGAATTAAACTATGGTTACGTAACCCCCGGCATGGGTCATAGGCGAACTTACAATTATTATCTTTACCACAGTTTATAATAAATTAATCGGATGATGTTGACGATCACTATATTGATAATGTATACACGTATGTGAGCCTTTGGCCTTACAATTTTATTATTATTATTGAATGGTTTAGAATGTAGTTATTCTCCACAAAATATAATAAGCGTTGAAACATTTTTGAAATGACAATGTAATTATTAATAAAGTAAACTAATGTTTAGAATAAAATGGTATTAGAAACCTCAATATTAATTTTGAAGACCTATCCATATACCCCACACGGATGGGCATGATGAAAAAAAAAATTGAGTTTTAATTCTAAGTATGGGGACCGCCAAAACTTTTTTTTTTCTATTTTTGTGTCAAAATCTTAATGCGGTACACAGAATACATCTATTTACCAAGATTCAACGGTATAGCTCTTATAGTTTCGGAAGAAAGTGGCTGTGACATACGGACGGACGAACAGACAGACAGACATGACGAATCTATAAGAGTTCCATTTTTTGCCATTTGGCTACGGAACCCTAAAAACATATTTTAATTTCACAAACATAAACTTTAAAACCCGTGTGGGTAAAAAAAACATATTTTTACCCACACGGGTATGTGGGACTCGCTACGCTCGAAAGCTGGTTTTTTTTTTTTTTTTTTTTTTTTTTCGAATGGATCTATGCAGGGGGTCCGAAGACCTTAAAGCTTCATCGGTTTAGTAAGTGAGCAGATGGCTACACCTAAATAATACAAACGGGAGGGTTACCTCCGCCGACCGAGTTACTACTTACATACGGTGGGACGGCACGCGCCGGCGACGACAGGAGTGCGGCCCAGGCGGACTACCCCCGCCAGGTTGTATCACGAATGATGGCCCGGCAGAAAGCGCCAGCAATACTGGACAACACCCCTTCGGCGAGAGCCGCGACGTCCACCGCATGAAACATGGCGGTTTGTCATTGACATCGAAAAGGGGGAGGACCCCACCAGCCACGCCACCCGGTGGGCGAGGCCATCCGCGCGCGCTGCTATACGAGCAGGATTTAAACTATGGAATCCATGATGGTCGACTTGTTTAACAAAACGAATTTAATAAAGTTACAACGAGGGCCGCCCCTCGTGTTAACAATATTTGAAAGGTCGCGCGCGATACCACAAAATTAAATGATAGCTTCGTGCCATCTATAAATAAAATCGCGGTTGATTTTGATGTCGACTCATGACGGATTCAAACCTACGCTATTCGCGGTCGATCCGGATCGATTTATACGTGTGAGGTGTGTGACGTCACTCCGATCCCGGGATCCGAGTGGTGTTCATGTACCTAGTCCCGACTGTATTGTAAGTTAATGTGATGTGTGCGCGCGTCACGCGTTACGTCGCGCTTTAATCAGCTGTTGATGTTGTAACAGCTGTGTCGAGTTAAAGCGATTTTATACCTATGTAGGTTATAAAATTTAAACTTTGGGAGTGAAGCTCCTGATCTTTTCGATCAGTGCGGAATGGTCGGCTAGTGCCTGGAGGCGTTCCGTAAGGGAACCGCGCAGTTTGACTGCTAGTATTTGCAGTTCGACTGGGTCGATACTGCCTACAAACTCTGACACGAATGCCAGATCTGCAGCGAAGCTAGACGGGCGAGCAGGGCGGGGGGCTGCGGGCATCGAGATGCCGGCAGGTGGACCCGCTGGTCTGCTGTAATTGACGGGGGCCCTTGGTTGGGCCCGGGCGGGTTCAGCGGTGACCGGGGCCGGCTTCGAGGCCGGTTTGGACCACGCGTTGGTAGTCGGGGGTGGGGCGGGAACGAACTTCCTATCTTGGCGGGGACGAGCTTGCGGTGAAGCCGCCTTTGGTTTCGCTACCCTTCTGATCTTCTTGGGAGCTTTGGGACAACCTCGGTAATTGGCGGGATGGCCTACGCTGCCGCAGAGAACACAGCTCGGCGGCCCGGCGGAAGTGGACATATTGCGGGGACAGTCCGCAGTCCCATGGTCGCCCAAGCACTTGACGCACCTGGGGTGAGCGTGACAGTTGCGGGCGGAGTGCCCGTACAACTAGCAACGGTGACATTGCCCTACAGCTCCCTTTTTACGCGGGGGCTCGACGATGAGGCCGGTGATGTGGCACACGGCCTTTACGTTAAAAATGGCCTTGCCTGCCGATGTTAGTGGCAGGGTTACCAGGACCATTTTATATTGATGTTTAGTCCTTGGATGGTACATGCGGTGTACCTCCATGACCGGGTAGCCCTGTTGGACAAGGTCGGCTTTTATGTCGGCCGTGTCCACATTCGTGGGCAATCCTATTATAACGACCCGGAGGAGCCGCTCGTCCTCCAGGGCGTATGTGTGATACCCTATTTTGTTTTCCGTAAGGAAGGATGTTAGCCTACGGTGGTCGGTTATTGTGTCGACTTGGACACGGACTCCTTCAGCGCATGCGCGGGCAGCTTTGAAGGTGAGCTGATTGCCATGAATGGCTTTTGAAATAGTAGCCCATGACCCGGTGTCGTGGACTATGATAGGGGGCGGGGGGCGGCACTTCGGTGGTGCAACGTCCATGTCCTCGTCTTGGGATGCGGAAGCGAGTTGATCGCGCCGCGAAATTTCTGGCTCCGGTGATGCCGGGGAGCTGGATGCCTTGGATTTGCCCTTGCCTTTGGGTTTGTCCTGAGGGGACTTGGGGGACCCTACTTTGGGTGTCTTAGCCGGGGGAGACGCCGGGGATTCCGGTTCCGGGCGATGCCTCCTTTTCTTATAACGGACTTCTTTGAAGCCGTCATCCTCATAGTAGTCATCCTCCGTGGAGCTGCCCTGGTAGGACATCTCCTCGTCTGACGGATTGTGCCAGGAGGTGGTAGGGGCATTGCGCCATGAGACCTGAGGGGACGCGTCTTTAATAGACGGTGAAGCGGGGAAGGACAAAGCAGCGATGTGCTCGCGACGGTTTGCGCGGAATAATTCTAGGTTGTCACTTAGGTCATCGTATTTGGTGCCTAGGAAGGCCATGAGGGATTTCATGCACTCGAAATCTATTGGGTCTGCCATTTTTTTAAAAATCTAATAAGTGACTAATCCCCCCACCTGTGTGGGAGGGTGAGTAAGCGCGCGACGGCTACCAGGGGTAGCAGAATGAATTTAACTTTCCGTATAACTAACACTATACCAAAGCTAAACTAATCTAATTCGCGCCTAAAATTCGCGCGGGAAAAATAGCGTTCGCGACTATGCGGCGCCGATCGCCACTGAACGGGCCCGCCTACTTTACGCGCGAAAAAACGTTATAACACTTTCCGGAATAAACTATTAAACGAATAAACGAACGGAGAGCCGCGGGACTCTATGAAACGCACTAATCTGCACTATCCGACACTCTACTCACAGTGTTGTACCAGGGCTTCAGGGCTTCTGACTTGATGTGCTTGAGAACGGGCACGTCCGCGCGGAATGGCTACCAGCGCAGAACTGGCTACCAGCGCAGAACTGGCGAAAGCTGGTAAGTGGATGCAGCTCTACCCACTAAAACCCAGCGAGTGAGAGATGTCCCGAATCTAATGAGCAAACAGGGCACCTCGGCGGCTAGTCAGTCCCCCAAGAGACCGATGCCACCTCCACAGAGGGATTGTCCCGCACCACAGAACAACCCCTCCCAACGTCAAAGTAAAATGGGGTGAGGTTCCCGTCCTCGTCCCTTGCCTCCTACTCTTTTGTACAAAGAGTCCCCTCGACGCAATTAGCTTCGCCCAAGGTGCCGGGCCCACCCTAGCCTACTGAGCCCCACCACAAGGTCAAGGCCTGAACCATGGTGGGGAAATATACAGTTACATTTTCATACCACTACCAAAAAAATCTACGTAAAGCTAGTACAGCGATAGTTAGTTGAATGGTTCTCTATGGTGCTAACAATTTATCAGTGTATTCCGGTAATTAATTACGTAAAACAAGTTGTGAACAAAGTCCAATGGCCGGTCTCTTATCGCTTCATTACTTTATTTAAGTGGTTTATTCGTTCGCTAATAAATAGGATGCAGAATTAATTGCGCAGTTTGATTTATTATATACTAACTAGCTGGTGCCTGCAGCTTCAACCTCGATAACTTTAGAATCTCAGCCGTATTCGGATTGATGATGATTATTTGTAACCTATGGCACTCAGTGTTAACTTAGCATCCTATTGGTGAAAGGATTTTTAAAATCGGTTGAGTAGTCAGTCAGTCCCCCAACGGATCAACGCCACCTTCACATTGGACTTGTCTCGCACCACAAAACAACCCCTCCCAACGTCGGAACAGTGTAATGGGGAGAGGTTCTCAACCCCTCCCCTTGCTTTTTCCTCTTTTTCTTATAAGAGGGGTACAAAGAGCAACTCCCTCGGTTCAATTAGCTCCGCCTAAGTTGCTGGGTTCAACTTAAGTTACTGAGCCCCACCGACAAGACTTGAACCATGATTGAGATACTTAGAATGAACCATGATGGAGATACTTAAAAACCTGCCCTAGTTCATAACGAAGCCGACAGTGAAAATTGTATCAAAATGTTGAGTAGTTTAGAAAATATTGATGCACAAACAGACCAACACAAAAGTGATATTAATAATTAAACCATGTATGTTTTTATTGAAGTTAAAACTTAGTAAATCAACGTTCATTAAATGTGTAAAACATTTATTATCATTTCGGATGCATAGATATAAGTTATACAGTTGTATGGGAGATGTGAGAATTTTCCCATATTGGAACAAGCTTTAAAAGATTTAAAAGCCGTCAAATTTGCGTAAGCCCGTATATACAACGTTAAGGCGAAAGAAGTGAACCGACAATATTATGGGGACTCCATATCGCTTATGTATATCCCTACATTTTGCAGTGAGTACATGTATATTAAGGTTGATGACAAATCAGCAAGATAGATTTACCGGTGGGGGGGATGCGCTGTACTGCACGCCTGTATGCTTAATTCACAACAGCTTTGGTGTGTTTTGGGAATAAGGCCAGGACTGGAAGTTAATATCTGGAATAGGGTCTTAACATCAGGACTCAGGATAAGGAAAGCTTGAATTAGTTGCCAGCGCCAGTTCCAGGTAAACTATTACGTTTTTTTAATGTTAGTTCGATAGGCAAACTGGCAAACGTACTACCTGATGGTAAGTGGTCGACGTCGCCCATGAACATAAACTAGTTTACCTGGAACGAGCCCAGGCAACTCATCTATGTGATGCCTATCCTGAGACATAAGATGTTAAGTCCTGGTGCCAGTAATTACACTGCCTGTCTTGCCCTTCTCTCCGAAACACAGCAAAGCTGTTTCACGGGAGAAACAAGCAAGATGGTGGTACCCATGCAGCCGGGAGCGCGGCACAGCGCTTCCCTCCCCGCGGTGTAACGTGGACGTTCATGAGCGACGCTGTCTACTATAATAACCGCTGTTTAGGTAATAGATTCCGTTCTACTTTAAAGCAGGATTAAAAAAAATATCATATTTATTTTACTTAATTTTAAACTCTTAATTTTAAAATATTAATGTTAAACTCTCACTTAATTCTTTAAATAACCGTAGTTGAAATCTTAGATTTTCAGGACATAATATAACGCAAAAAAAACATATTTAAAGAATACCTATTTAGAAGTTACCTAGAAGTATTTTTATTCTATCGTATAATAAATCGTATACATATAGATGTGACACAAACACAAAGATATTGTCAACGATTGGAGTATTCTATTGTCATCGGTATCGTTGTCGAGCTGTCAATTATTTGTATCATGTCAACGCGAAACATTATTTCAATGTCGAAAAATGACATGTGACCTGTGTTGAGATACACATATTATTTCTTATTGTCTTGGATTATTTCATTTTATTCTGACAAATGTTATAAATGTGTGTTTGTTTTCTTTTTTGCCGTCCTTTCATGAACGGAGAGAGGAGATATGGTTCCTTGCACAAAAATAGCTAGAGGGAAACATATATTTTTGGTTCCGGGAAAACGCATTGTTTCCCAAAGTCAAAGCTTGTTAAGTTTTATTTCATAAATATTTAACAATGTCATGTTTTGCGCACACTCTAAATATTATCATCATTATCAACCTTTTTCCGTCAACTAAAAATAGACCTGTTTTAATGAACTCCAAGACGGTCAAATGTGTATCATCATCATCATCATAATCATCATCATCAGACTCTATCCATCCACTGCTGAGCCTCCCTCAATGAACGCCAAGACGGCCGATTCCTTGCCTCTCGCATCTAACACGGACCGGCCACCGCACGGTGATTGTTTTGCTTTGAGGCATTTCGCGGGGGAGGGGAAGGGACTTCTCAGGCGGATATATTGTGAGACTAGTTGCACGCGAAAGAAGGTAGGGCGGGCGCAGCTCTACCCTCTAAAACACGGCGAGTGCCACCAATACCGCCTTTGGTGAGCTGCCCCGGATCTGTTGAGCAACAGGGCACCTCGACGACTAGTCAGTCCCCAAGGGACCGATGCCACCTCCGCAGAGGGGTGAGGTTCATTCGACCATTGTCCCCCTTTGCTCTTTTGTCCCTCTTCTCATAAGAGGGTCCTGTCGCATTTATATTTTAAACTTAACTAAAAACACTTGTAATGAATATTGTACACACAAAAACGATATGAAAGCAACTATCATTTCCACATTGAATAACTCGAACAAAAACTGTTTCTGCAGATAATGCATTGTGCCAGGACAAAGATACACTTCTATTCGGTCTTTTGTTTGGAAAACTCGCACCAAACAGTTCGACATTCAATCCTTTGTGGGGATACATTTTAAAGTTTCAACTCAAGAAGGCTCCAACGAGTGACGGAGGTTAAATCGAAGACCGCATCGTTCCTTAACAATTCAAAAGAGTTCGAACGCGAAAATAACTTTGAACGCGTTATATTACTATTGTAATAAAACTACATGTTACTCGACTACAAAACCAAAGGAAGGGTTATTATGTACGTTCTTAAACTTATCCTATTTAGATGAATGAGGCGCCAATCGATTCGTTATGGTTTGAACAATTTTTTCATGATCGTGTCAGAGTTTTTAAGCCTTGCTTGTACTTAAATAATAATTATATTAATTTTTAAAATAATGATAGGTGATAAATGAGTGGCCCAAGTGATGGTGAGTGATTATAAATAAAAATACTTAAGGTAATGACAGGGAGGACGGAGGTAGGGCATGCCCAGATCAGCTCCGGGTACAGAAGTGGAGCCTCTTTACAAAAGGAAGACAGTTATTTGAACACTTTATAGCAGGCCAGGAGGTATGATAATACTATTCCAATTCTTTTCAACTGTAAAAATGCTTAATATGAATCCTATATGAATTCAGTTTATCCGAAATTTAAGGCAGGAAAAAATTCAGTCGTCATTATTACAGTATGTAACAGTTACAGTCTTTTTTAATTACACGGCGGTTTCTAAATGAATTCTCCTTTTAGTGGAATTTAGCATATCACATCCAAAAGCGACGGTGATCTAGTGGGTACGCTCAGCCTCTTGGGAGGTCCGGGTTCGATCTTGACCCCATTTGATGTTTTGAAATTTGGTTATATAGTCAATGTTTATACCTAAACATGAAACCATCGCTTGCTCACCGGTGAAGGAAACATCGTGAGAAAACCTGCTTGCCTGATGAGATTTGAAGGTGTGTGAAGTTCCCCAACCCGCATTGGCCAGCGCATCGGTGAACTATGGCCCAACACACTCCTCGCCTGATTTCGAGGAGGAGACCCGTGCCCAGCAGTGGGACATTTAAGGGTTGTTATTAGGCTCATTATAATGAAACAATTTTTACGGATTTTATCGCGGTTTATTAAGATTTTTGCGTAGAGAGGACTTATTAAAATAATGATGTATCATAGGGTAGTTTCGAATAACTTTGTAACATTAGGACATCTGTCACCTCAGTCCTCCCGTGACCATGGTTGCTGTAAAGTATCCGAAACGTCGGGCTTGTAAAAATCTTAATAAACCGCGATAAAATCCGTAAAAATTGTTTCATTATAATGAGTGAAATTCGCGCAAACATTAGAATTTAAGGGTTGTTATTAGGCTATTATATCCAAAAGGGATTTCGTTAGTCAGTTTGCCTTACTACTTACTTACATAAAAATGTTCTCTATAAAAGACAACGGTAAGACGCTTAGTGCTTTGTACCTGCCTGTTACCATTATCCTGCTAGTTAAGTACTGGTTTGCTATGTTAAAAAATGAAGAGCAGATAACGCTAGTACTAAAGTCTTGCACGTTAGTGTACTTAAGAAGTTTTCCAGCCATTCGATTTAGAGTAATGACATCATTAAAAGTGTTAAACAATATTTCTTTTAGCCAGGTATATTTTTTGTGAATTATGTAACCAATATTGGTAAATGCCTTTCATTTTTCGATGCGTGCATGGAAAAATTGGAAATAAAAATCGAGTTCGAGCAACGTAATAAAATTTTTATCCAAGGCACATCAATACCTTTCTGGAATATCCAAAAAATGCTCGCTAACGTGTTACTGGATCCGTACGGTGTATACAGATTTGACCGACGCAGATGTTTAGTAATAGTTACGTGGACACAATGAATTTTCTTGTTCATTTCCATGACTCTACGGAAGGATGCGCTGCGCAGCACACCCGTCTACATTAACTACCATCCAGCTTATTTCACAATAGTTTTACTGTGTTGCGAAAAGAAAGACAGGCTGTGCAATTGTGCCGAAACTCAACTTATATATCAGAATAGTCAACGGGTAAATGAAAAGCAGAATATAGTATAGCAACCTTTGTGGCTCAATGGTTAGCGCGTTGGTGCTCAAGTTGGAGTTAATGGGTTCGAATCCGGCCAGGGAATAAAAGGTTTTCTGTGTTCCTGGGTCATGGATGTGTACTTATTAAATATGTGTATTATATTATAGTAATCCTCCTCCTTTTCGAAGTCGTTTAAAAAATCTTAAATATATTATGTATATAACAGTATTAAATATAATTCCGTTGTCTAGTACCTATAACAAGTTCTCCGAGAACTTACCACGGGACCAGTTTGACGTGGTGCAAATGCGTCCATAGATATTATTATTATAATATATATACAGAACCGATTTCTTTTTCATAAAAAAATATACCTTCAAAATGTTACGAGCTCTCCACGTTGACACACAACCTATATCGAGCAGTGGACTTCTGTCCGGTACCAGTATATCTACTAATGATATTAATTATAAAAAGAAAGAAATAAAGTAAAAGGTAGTGCCATGCTGCACGACAGGAATGGTACCTCTCGCTCACATAACACCGGCGTCACCGACTCTCGGGTTTATGCGGTTTGTGAGTTTCAGTTG
The DNA here is from genome assembly GCA_963853865.1 of Helleia helle. Classification (NCBI taxonomy): domain Eukaryota; kingdom Metazoa; phylum Arthropoda; class Insecta; order Lepidoptera; family Lycaenidae; genus Helleia; species Helleia helle. The sequence goes on along the minus strand of OY971426.1, from coordinate 13,442,517 downwards.
GCCCATTAGGGGGGATAGGGAAAAGAAGGGCAACGCATCTGCATAATCTCTGCTTGTGCAGATGTGTATGGGCGTCGATAGTCACCAAAAGGCTTCGACTGCTTGTTGGCCCTCTTATACTATAAAATAAAAACATTTTACAAAAAATTAAAACCGACTTCAAAAATACTAAACTAAAAATTAATAAAATAACTGTGTTTCTCTAATTTTTGTGCTTACAACTTATAAACAACTTAATCTTCTACTAATGTACAAACTTTGAGTTTACCACGTCATCATTGTTACTTTTGGAGTCGGTGTCAGCCAAGGTAGGTAGGTAGGTACAACAACAAATACGACACCCACTCCAAAAGATTGTACATTAGTAGAAGATTAAGTTGATTATAAGTTATAAGCACAAAAATTTAAGAAACACAGTTATTTAGTATTTTTGAAGTCGGTTTTAATTTTTTGTAAAATTTTTATATTTCTTAATTTTTAGTGATTCCGAAATTCGTCATCTTGGCGTTCATTGAAGGAGGCCTATGTTTAGCAGTGGACGGATAAAGTATGATGATGATGATAGTGGTGATGATGATGATGATGATGATGATTACGATGACCGCGACATACTATGGTGTGCTACTAAAGCATCCTATACAATTGTTGGAACCTCCTCTTTTTTTTTAAGTCGGTTAAAAAGAATAAAATTAATGACACTTCCAAACATTTCACTCAGTCATAATCACATGTTCAATCGTAGTCAAAATTCCAGGCTTTTTTTAATATATAAAGGTGTAAGGTAACAAGTATCTAAAAACAATGAAACATTGAAAGCCACTTAAAATATAAAAGAGCCAACATTATTCCAGACGGTTAGCTATTCAATCGTTGTTTATTTTATAACACGCCCACAGATATCACCGAAATAAGCTTTCAAGGCCATTAATAAACCATTCGAGATTTGCGAAACAATTTATTCAGGGACACCTCAGAAGTATTCAAAAGTATTTTATTGCTCGTTCTTTTACGCGTGAGTTCCCGTATAAATACTAAAAGCAGCAATCCCTTTTCCCATAAGACGTTTCTCACTTATTCTTGGGGTTATACCGTCACTGACGGAGGCCGAACAGAGCTCATCATTTGCATCCAAATAGCTCCTATAAATTCGCTACCCGAATTTTCACCATTCCCTCCGCTCCTTGGGAGCAATTAAATACTTTTTTCTCCGCTCAGGGCAGCTCGATTTTACGCCACGAATAAATTCAACCAGATTCACAGTCTACGCTGTGGCTTCATTAGATATATTATTTGAACATTTTTTTAAAATGGTAATATCACCTAATTTATTCATACATATTACAAATTCATGACTCGAAAAGTAATTTTACGTACATTCATTTGAAACGACGAATTTGAGTTGTAAAAGTTTTAAATTTTTTTCTGGTAATTTCGATTTCCTTTGATAAAAATTAAAAGTGGTCATACTTCGAATATTATATATGATGAAATGCATACGTGTATAAAAAATAAAATGAAGAAAGATGAATAAACTTTAAAAAGTGATTAAATATTGATTCAATATAATTTGGTGTTGTATAAGCACCAGGGAAATATTTACAAAATAATATATTATAGACAATTAATTTACTTCTACCCTTAATGCGCAGAAAAAATAATTATCTCTATGTGATGGCTAGCTGTTGCCCGTAGTAAGCAGCAGGGGAAAATGGGTGAGGATGGGAACATGGGTGAGGTTCCCATCCACACCTCTCTGCTCTTTTGTCCCCTATTCTTATAAGAAGGCTGCAAAGAGCAGCTCCCTTGGCTCAATCCGCCACGACAAGGCTTGAACTATGGAGGGTGTTTCGCAACCTATGAAATAAACGGAAAAAATATTTTACAAATAAGTAAAATGACCACACGTATTTATGACAATCATCTATTAATTAAACACACAAAATATTAACCTGCTGAATGTAACAATGGGAAACGTAATCACAAGAATTAGATAAATAAATTACATTGAATGGATTTGTTCCCGCTGCGGTTTGCTAAGTCCAGGTTGGTAATCGATTCAGTGGTTTGGAAATGATAAGCGCTGGAATAAACTTACATATCTTCTGTACTAGTATTAACCAATGCTGCGTGGTATTATTATGTATTAAAAATGTGGATGTATTTTGTTGTGTGCAAGGCAGACGAGCAACATGATGGTAAGTGGTTACCGTCATCCATGAACATTAACAAGTTAACCTGAGGCTATCCCAGGCTACTCATTTAGTGTTGCCTATCCTGAGACCAAATGTTAGGTCTCTGTGCCAGTAATTGCCTGCCCTGCCCTTCTCTACGACACACTACATGCAGACGAAAGCGCGGCACAGCGCAACTCTTCCTCTCATATTTCGGGGCTCGATCATTTGGGCTCCATTGAAAGAGGACTACATCGAGCTTTAGACAAGACACTGACTAAGCAACAAACTGATTATACCATTTGAATAATAAACAGGAAACAAATAACAGTTTTATATTTTCTTGAAATTTTCTCAATATATATAACTTGATATGAAGCACATATTATTGTGTTCATATTGTCTTCTAGACTTAATTATTGTTTTGGATGCATCATATCGAGTACTTCGTGCTGTTGTGTGTATGTGTGTGTGTTTGTGTGTGTGTGTGTGTGTGTGTGTGTGTGTGTGTGCATGTATAGCAGTCTATATATCAATTAACACCCGCAGAGATCTCTATTCCACTTTTTAAAGTTACTAATCATACGGAGGAATGTTACGTATAATCTTTTTATATATATATTTTTTGTATGCGTGTGTATGTCACTGAACTGCTCCTAGACGGCTGGACCGATTTTGATGAATTTTTTTGTGTGAGTTCAAGGGGAATCGAGGATGGTTTAGATTCACAAAAAAAAATATTTTGTACAGGACAACGTCTGTCGGTGCCACTAGTATTTATATATAATTCTTCTGTGCGTGTGTATGTCACTGAACTCCTCTCAAACGGCTGGATTGATTTTGATTAAATTTTTTGTGTGTGTTCAAGTGGATTCGAGAATGGCTTAGATTTACAACTTGGTCTGTCCTACAATTCGGCACTACAAAATGTTTTATATATATGACGTCTGTCGGGTCCGATAGTTTTTAAATAATATTCAATAACACTTAATTTTTGCAGTTAAATATATATTTGTAAACCAAGCTTTAGACTAATTTTCCAATATCTATCACAAAAACTATTGGTGAGTGCTAAGTTTCAAGAATGAGAAAGAATTATCGGTGGCGATCTGATGCGACCCGCTATTTGGCTCGGGGCCAGCGTCGGAGCCTCGATCTTGTAATTTACTCATGTGGAATGAGATTAACATGACATCTGCTATTTTGTGGGATCACACTTTTTTGCTGAATTTGATATAACTGCGAAATGTTGACTTATATTGATGAAAATGTTGAACCTAAATTGGTTTTAATCATAGCGATGTAGTTTAAGAATTATAAGAAAGAAACCAGAATTATTATATATTGTGTCATCAATAAAAAAATATGGATGACACAATAATTCTTGTATAATTATAATAGGAGAAATTATGCTCTATAGAAGTCCTTAATTTATAGTGTGATTTCATACGCTTTTTTTTTGACGTGACAACGTCTTATAATTCGATGGAGACAGCTGCAAGAACGAAAAAACATGACGTATGCGATGACGCATGCGGCGTTACCTCGCTATGAGGCGTTCCATTTTCTTATGACGTTGTCTGACGATGTGACTTTACAGACAACTGATTTTTTTATTATATATTAGCTTCACCTCCATGTTGGTTTGTTACAGACTATTTGTGCCTACTTGATTTTGACCCACCTCAAAAGGTCAGATTTCATATAAACTTAGTAGATTTATCGAGGACCGATAACAATACAATAATTCGATAAGATTATTCCATTATCCTGATAAGGATCGTCAGGATTATTATTTTTTAGTACTTATGAAGACTACCTCCTTACTAAAGGACTTGTTTTGTGAGAACGTCAACTTTAGGATCTGTCAATTGAAAGTAGCCCATGAAAGACGTATTGATTTTCGTTCCGAAGTTATAAACTCTTATTATTAGCTTCATCTGTATGTTTGTTTATAACCGACTCCTTTGGACTTGACTTTTACCCACTATAGTCAAATTAAATTGAAAATTTTGCACACATTTCAAGGACCGATGACAATACAATAATTTAATATGTTTGTTCCAATATCCTAATCAAGTTAATCAGGAAAGCACATGCAAGGAAGACATAAAACGCGCATGTTAACTACGTCACTTGTGTGGTTTTTAGCTCTCACCTCATTATAAAGTTTTTTACAATAATTATTTTGTTGATTCATTTAATTCTTGTATGTAAAATTATTTTCAAATTTTTAATTCAGTTTGCTGTTATAGCGTGTTTTTTAGTTTTTTTTATTATAATTTATTTTAATGTATTTTTTTTTCAATAAATAGATATATAAGTTAGTACTATTAATCAGGACTTTCCCAGATATCTTCTAAAATAAAAATTAACCTGCAATTGAACTGCTAATATTTAATAAACTAGTTGTTGCCCGCAACTTCGACTATGTTTGTTCAGACTCATGGTGATTACTTTTATAGCCCATGTCATTAAGTGATAAATAAAATAATAATAATCAACCCTTATATGTCCCACCGCAGGGCACGGATCTCCTCCTCGAAATCAGGCGGGGAGGGTATGGGGCTTAGTTACCGTTGCGCTGGTCCAATGTTTACAATGATGATTAATACGATGTTTCCTTTACCGGTGAGCAAGCGATGGTCTCTTGTTCGTCACGAAGAAATTTAGAAAAAACCCATATCTAGACATCACAGAGGGTCAGGATCGAACCCGGACCCCTCGGCTCTCACTCAAGAAGCCGAGCCCATTCCCACTAGTCCATCGTGACTCACAATAAGTGACAACATAGCATTATACTGATGAGATTTTATTAAATCGTTTGAATAGACTTGAAGATTAGCAAACGTCCTAACTTACAAACATCTGTATAATATAAGTATAGATAAGTTTTCCGGCTCCTTCCTAATTGAAGTATATATATACCTATACGTACAGTCGCTATAATCTTACGCAGTTATTAGGAACGCTAATATAAAACTTTATTTTACTGTTGAGGAAAATAGTCGAATGGAAATTGAACAGAGAAGCCTTTTAACACCCGAGTACTTGTATTTAATTAACTTTAAGTGATTCTCCCGAGACCAAAACTCTAATGTTATTTTCTATTTATAAGGATGTAATAAGAATGAACGGTTTCATTTTTAATTTCACTGCTGCCGGAATAATATCATCATTAATGTAACTGAGGTTAGATATGATGGTCCTTGCATCACGTTTATAAAAGAAGGCGTATGTCAAGTTAATTGTTGGTGTTTATGTTACTTGCATAGGCAAATGGCAGTCGTGCTACCTGATGGTAAGTGATCGACGTCACCTTCATGGTTGCATGCGTAAAAAGCACTTCCTTGCGATAACAAAAAAAAAGCCCAGACTACCCATTTACGTAATACCTATCCTGAGACATACGATGTTAGGTCTCGGTGCCAGTAATTACACTGCTTGTCCTGCCCTTTTTTCCGAAACACAGCAAAGTTGTTTCACAGTAGAAACGAGCAAGATGGTGGTTCCTATGCAGACGGAAGTGCGGCACAGCGCATCCCTCCCACTGGCAGATGAACAAGCAAGATGGTGACCCATGCAGCCGGAAGAACCGTTGCAACGATCCCCTGCAAATCGCATATAAGAAGTTACATAATATTATTTCTTTTAAACTTCATAATGGCTTGATAAACTTGATGAGGAATATATGTGAAAGGCTCCAAAGGGAGATCTCCGACTGAGTGAGATAGTATGCTTGATCAGGCAGACAGGGTAGGGTTGGGTACCTACTACCTCCCACGGTTGAAAAGTTCCGGCGTCGGTAGAAGTGCTTTAGGTAGTCAGAGTTCCCCCATACTAGGAGGAAGCTCGGTTAGCTCTTTCGAGGAAACAGGCTGGTCGCAGGGGGTGTCCTGTGCTACTTAGTGCCGGGACATTCTCCTTCAAGCGTTTGTAGGCAACGCGCAGTGGTTTTAGTGCAGTATACCGGCGCTGGACTTAGCGGCAAGTGCCGGGAATCCCACATATCCGCGGGGGACGACTATCGACGGGTGAATGCGCAAAGCCTTTCCACTGCGACAACAAAAGGATCGACCGCGGTAACCAAATGACCTTTTGATAAGATCTCAGGGAGCAGAAGGGAAGTAAAAACTACCTTGGGATCCGCAGTGAATTGAATCATAAGAATTCAGGAGCAGTAGGAAATATCGTTTCCCTATCCCATTAAAGCGTGAGACAAGACAATATTGCAATGACAACTAAGATATGATGATAACAGATGGGCTTCCCCTGGCTATACAGCAGCCAGGGGAAGACCATCTGTAATGCCTCAATGTCACTTACGACCAGGAAAACTAGCCTTCCAGCATTATCAACCTTCCGACCACTACTGGATCCAACAATGATATGCAACACACAACTTGTACCTATATTGAAAAAAGCCTCTATTTTAGTGACTTTTGTACTATTCATAAATTAATGAACTTAATTAAGTGTAAAATAGTAATAAGTGACATGCTTTGGTCAGCGATGCTTTTTACGCCGTTGCTTCCAATTAACTACGTGAAAAATAAATTGAACATTAAAAAGCACGTTAGCGGAGAATGCTCATTACATAGTAATTGCGTTATGCGCCCGGGCTTTCAATGTCTAATTTATTTGTCCGACACGGTAAATGTGTTTTAAGTTTTTAGAAAAAGAAGTCACTATCAGTCCTTATAATAGGGGATAAAATATGAAATTGCCGTTTTATTTCTTAATACTTCGAATTGACATAGAACCTTTATGGTTTGTGATTTTTGAGTGAACCTTTTTTCACATGGTACCTATGTAATTCTTCTTTCTTCGCGGAACTAACGCGACAGAAACAGTTCGCAATATCAATGTTGCATTTGAATTAAATTTGAATGTGAAAGACGAAGACATACGTCTATTTATAATTGCTTATAATGACTATGGAAAATAATCTTTAACTAACATTAAAAACCGGCCAAGTGCGAGTCGGACTCTCGCAGGAAGGGTTCCGTACAATTACATAATACACAACATTAGACACTAACAAAAAATATGTTTATTTTGAAAAAATGTTTTTATTTTTTTATATTTGAGTTGATTGAAAGAAAGGTAAATTGCGGTTTACGATTTATGACGTATAAAAAAAACCACTTACTAGATCTCGTTCAAACCAATTTTCGGTGGAAGTTTATGTGGTAATGTACATCATATTTGTTTTTTATATATATGGCGAATAGACTCAGTTCAGCAGCATATGCAGTGAGAAAAATAAGACAGTTTACTGATGTAGATACAGCGCGAATAGTATATTTTAGCTACTTTCATAGCATTATGTCTTATGGCATACTTTTATGGGGAAATGCAGCCGACATAAACAACATTTTTGTGCTGCAGAAGCGGGCTATTCGTGCAATTTACAAGTTGCCTCCCTATTCATCTTTGAGAGAAAAATTTAAAGAAATAGGAATTCTGACTGTCACCTCTCAATACATCTTAGAAAATTTACTGTATGTCCGTAAAAACATAAATGAATTTTGTAAGAAAAGTGATATTCATAGTAGGAATACACGTAATAGACACAGGTTGCATGCACCAATGATTAGACTTTCGAGGGTGGGCAATTCTTTTAAAGGCAACTGTATACGCTTTTACAATAGGATCCCAGAAAACGTTCAAAAGCTCTCCATAAAAAAATTCAAAAAAGTTGTTAAAGAACGTTTGTGTGGTAAAGCATATTATAAAGTAAAAGATTTCATGGAAGATACCACACCCTGGGAATAAGGCGTTCCTCCCGGGCATTTCAAGATAAGATGTTAAAATTGTTATTAATATATATTATTTGAAAAGATTAGTTCCACTGAGTTTGTTTCGCCGGTTCTTCTCAGTGGGCTTACCTTGGAACCGGTGGTAGATTCAATTGACGTTCAAAAAGATACTGTATTAGTACTATTTTGAATAAAAAAAAATTGATTTTGATTTTGATTTTGATTTTGCAACACTCATAGGTGATCCTGCCCGCACGACAGTCCATCGAGGATGAGAACTGAAAAACTGTTTTAGGGCCAAAAGGCGACCGTTAAAGATTTCTATGTACGCGTGGATAGCTCTTCACGACAACGCACTGAACGCTTTTGATATATTTTAATACAATTATAGACCGTCATCGTGGACATTCGTGCAGGTTCTCTGCAACATCCGCGAATAGCCCCGAAAGACGGACAGCCTTGGTACGAGTATACTGCTTGTCCCTTCATCTATTCCGTAACACAGCAAAGCTGTTTAACGGAAAAAATAAGAATGAGAATTATATTAGATTTTTTATAATACTATATATTGAGCCTGGCCCCTTATTTGTCCACTCTTATAAGAAGTGGGGACAAAAGAGCAGGAGGCAAAGTGCAAGGACGGGAACTTCACCCCATTATACTGTCCCGACGTTGGGAGGGGTTGTTCTGTGGTGCGGGACAACCCCTCTGGAGGTGGCGTCAGTCCCTTGGGGGGCTGACTAGCTGTTGAGGTGCCCTGTTTGTTTATTAGATCCGGGGCACCTCACCAAAGGCGGCATTGGTGGCACTCGCCGGGTTTTATTGGATAGATCTGCGTCCACTTACCAGCATTCGGGCGCAGCGAGTCCCACATACCCGCGTGGGGAGACCCACTCCCCCGCGGGATGCCTCAGAGCATTTCCCGGCGTTAAAGAAAAGAAGTATTTTCAGACAATAAGTTACAGACCAAAAAAAACATAATTAGAAATAGGTAATGGACTTTCTATAGACAAAATTGAAGATATTTATTCTTATCATAAACTACCCTTACATATTTATCTTTTCTTTATTATTGTGCTTCCTAAATTAACCATATTTATAATGTATATAAAATATAAAACTAACTGTTAGCCCGCCCGAAGTTTTGAAGTGACCAATTGATGTTTCAAATTCTTGTTACAAAATTTTAGGAAAATATTACACAAACCACTTAAACTCTTTCTTTACTCTCATACAAAATAACCAAGGCAAAAATATAACAGTATTTCTACTCCCCTTTATCAGAAGTAATAGATATAATCCTGACCCGGCCAACGTTACTGCAAACATAAATTATCGAAATAGTACCTCATTTCAGCCATTTATTGCGGTGTAATGAAGCAAAGTACACAAGTGAGTTGGATTATTTCCAACCAGCCTCATTTGAAGTTGCATTTTATTTATTGCCCGGCAGAGCGGCTCGGGAATTGAATTCAAATTACAATAAAAATTCTTGTGGCAAACAGTCGGCGGCCACTTAAAATAATATCTTTGCTTTTCGCAATTTCTGTATCGTACGGGAAAACAACATTAAAGCGGGAACTTTTCTACTTTCATGTCCGTTTATATTAAAATATGTGCTTCCTTTTTCGTCGGGGGCTTCTTTGTCCCTTCATTATATTTTCGAGTAATTGACTCATGTGACATTTGGACGATACACGTGTTGCTTAAAAAGAGAGAAAACATATTTTATAGGGCACATGGTTTTTCTATTTGTCCGTCAGATATGGTTTTTTGACGTGATAAGGTCTAATAAACTGATGAACAACAGCAGCGCGCGAAGAAGTGTCCCGTTCCACCTGAGCCTGTCAAAGGATAGAGAGGCCCAAGCGTTGGCTTCGAAACCATTATTAATAACAAATGTTGAATACGCGACAACGTGTTTTTGTATTTATTCCTACAATTTAATAAGATGAATTTGATTTCCTCCATAATTTTCAGTCTAATTTCATTTTGTTCATTTTAATTAACTTATTGTTTTCAAATGTTTACGCGAATGTCACTCATTATAATGAAACAATTTTTACGAATTTTATCACGGTTTATTAAAATTTTTCAAGCCCGACGTTTCGGATACTTTACAACAACCATGGTCACGTCGGGCTTGTAAAAAACTTAATAAACCGCGATAAAATCCGTAAAAATGTTTTCATTTTAATTAACTGCTATTCTCAAAACAGCGGCAAAGGAGGTAATTAATTTTTCATTAATGTTTCTTTATGACTTAACACGTAAAACTATTGTGCGTAAACCGACTTTACTCTTCATCACCACCATATTATGTCTCTTTTCTTTACATCTGGGCCTGTTACTGCACGTAGATCATTATCTCTTCTAGTGAGTGGTTGACCGAAATGGGCTTTTCCAGAACCTTCAAAGCCCATCGGACATTAGTTTATAAATATACTAAACTATCAAACTAATCGTTTTTCATCAATTTATCTTCCACACAATAAATTAAATCAGTATATCTTGATTAAAGTATGAAATCCAGGGCAAAGCTGTGGGCAATATGGGCACGTAACAAAGAATACATCACGTAAGTCTCAAGTAGAAGAAAAATAATGAAGCCTGTCAAGTGTACCCAGTTACGTGACGGAAATTGTATTAGGTCATTTCACATACAATTCACATGATAAACTGCACAATAAGACTCTTGGTGCCCTTATATATGTGTACTTTTGTCTTTCTTTAAGCTGTCCAGTTTTAACACTTCATATTTTGTGCCCGTGTCGTCAGTATTTATGCAATTAGCAGTTTCTCACACTTTCACCTATCCTAACCTTATAAAAAATCCTTCATACTAAATAGAGATATCCTTTATACTAAACTTATAACCTTCTAAAATAATTTCATTATCACCAATGTTATCAATGGACATGATGTACCTATTTATAAACTATGTATTTTATGTTGATGACAAAAGAGCAACCCTCAAGTTTTTTTCTCGTTTTTCTTGGGGGAGTCTGCATTCCAAACGAGTTTTTTTTTTTACCACACCTTTTTTTTACCACACATTTTCTTCTTTTTTTGACGTATTTCAAGTGTACGATGGTTACCTAGGAAATAAAGATATTTGATTTGATTGGATTTAATGAGTGCACCGGAGTCTAGCCTAGGCAACTCACTCACCGCCGACGGCACGACGTCGCGGGGACTGCTTAATGGCGGAAAGCCGGGACTACTACTCGTAAGGGGGGGCCCTAACGAGTAGTAGTCAGGCCTTCGGTGGGGCCATTCTCTTACTCAAGTGTTGCCTGACTTATCCCCAAATACTCAAACGAATTTCGAATTTAAGACGTACTTAAACTCGTGTTGTCCCTGTTTTTTCTTTGAATCTGACACGTTGTAGCATGAGTTTAAGTGTGTCTTAAATTTGAGATTCGTTTGAGTATTTGGGATTTAATGTATAATTAATTACATTGTCTATCCTACCCTTCCTTGCGAAACTCAGCTAGAAACTACTGGTAATACTGTCGCTACTACTATAATTGATTATCTTTTATAATTTATACGAAACATTATTATTATTAAAACATTAGAAAACAAAACTTCAGTAAGAGGTAGTTGCTGCTTTGCAGACGAATTCGGTCAGCACGACCGGGGTGGTACCTCTCGCTCACATAACACCAGCGTCAGTTGACAACTATGCTGCCACGTTTCGTGCGGTTTGTGAGTTTCAGTTGGCCCATTGGGAAGATAGGGAAAAGGAGGGCAACGCATCTGCATAACTTTTGGTTGTGCGGATTTCTATGGGAGTCGGTAGTCACCATAAGGCTCCGACTGCTCGGTTGCATCCTTATGGCATAAAAAAAACATATGATGATAATGATTTTAAAGATGTTACGACTACAAATTACAAACAGTGTGAATTGGAGCCATGGTTCGTCATTAAATCTATCTAGTCTAATTCACTCCGTTGAAATTATATTTTAACGAGTTTGTTCTGTGAATTTATAAGTATCATTTTTACACAACTGCAAAACTCAAATGTATATTCAATCTTTTTGTTACTTAGTCGTTAAATAACACGCTTTTGTTTCATAAACATTATTAAAAAATATTTATTTTTTAATAATTTAATTTGTCTATACAAATGAGATTTATCCAGTTCAACAACTTTCTTCATCTATTTTGTATCTTGTTTTTAGGGTTCCTCAAAATTCCCACCATAGTTCAATCCTTGTCGTGGCGGTGGGGCTCAGTAACCTAGGGTGAGCGGTGCACCTTGGGCAAAGCTAATTGGGCCGAGGGGGCTCTTTGTACTCCTCTTATAAGAAGAAGGGACAGAAGAGCAGGGGGCAAGGGGTGAGGATGGGAACCTCACCCCATTGTACTGTCCCGACGTTGGGAGGGGTTGTTCTGTGGTGCGGGACAACCCCTCTGTGGAGGTGGCGTCGGTCCCTTGCGGGATTGACTAACCGTCGAGGTGCCCTGTTTGTTTTCTAGTTCCGGGGCACCTCACCAAAGGCGGCATTGGTGGCACTCGCCGGGTTTTAGTGGGTAGACCTGCGTCCATTTACCAGCTGCTGTCGGGCGCAGCGAGTCCCACATACCCACGTGGGGAGACCCACTCCCCTGCGGGATGCCTCAGAGCATTTCCCGGCTTTAAAGAAAGAAAAAAAAAGGCTGTAAAAGATCCCCACCATGGTTCATGCCTTGTCGTGGTGGTGGGGCTCAGTAGCCTAGGGTAAGCCCAGCACCTTGGGTAAAGCGAATTGAGGGGGCTTTTTATACCCCTCTTATGAGAAGAGGGGACAAAAGAACAGGGGGCAAGGAGCGAGGACGGGAACCTCACCCCATTGTACTGTCCCGACGTTAGGAGGAGTTGTTATGTGTTGCGGGAGAACCCCTCTGTAGAGGTGGCGTCGGTCCCCTGAGGGACTGACTAGCCGTCGAGGTGCCCGGATGCATTTCCCGGCGTTAAATAAAAAAAGCTGTATAAGATTATGACAACCTATACAATTTAAACGGCAGACAAAATGGCTGCATGACATAATATAGAAGCAACACAATTTGCAAATCAAATATTGCATAATCTTAAAATATAAATAAAGCAAACGTCAAACTGCGTCTCCAGCAGCTCGCGTGCGCTGTCTCGAGTCCACGTCATATAAACGTCAGTCTGCGTCTCGAGCGTTTCGCGTGCGGTGTCGCGAGTTCATAGATTTTATCTCATCTAAAATATGCGTACCACGCTAAAAGAAGTTACACTTCAAAAAGTGGAAAAATTAAAAAAAATATTTGTAGAATTATGACACATCAGTACAATCAATCAGTTATAATAATATAATAAAAAACCTATTTCCTGTACTTATTTTTTACTGAAAACAGATGAGACTTGATATAATATGCACATCGACGTTCTGACATTTTATCTTTCGAGTGAAATAAGGATTTTACAATTTCATATCCCACAAAGTTTAAAGCATTCTTATATCGCAATTCCAGTGTGAATGTTATGTACTGAGCACTTTTCGCATTTAGGCACTATACGTTCCTGAATGATAACTTTCTTTATTAAGTTTTAGTGACAGTTTTTTTTTCTTTTACGCCGGAAAATGCTCTGAGGCATCCCGCGCTCTGGGTACCCCAGACGGGTATGTAAGACTCGCTGCGCCTGAAACGTGGTATAATGGACTCTCTACCCACTAAAACCTGGCGAGTGCCACCAATGCCGCCTTTGGTGAGGTGCCCCGGATCTGTTGAGCAAACAGGGCCTCGACTCCTCGTTACCCTCGACTGCTAGTTCGTCCCTCAAGTGACTGACACCACTTCCACAGAGGGATTGTCCCGCACCACAGAACAACCCCTCCCAACGTTGGGACAGTACAATGGGGTGAGGTTCCTATCCTCGCCCCTGGTCCCCCGGCTCTTTTGTCCCCTCTTCTTATAAGAGGCGTACAAAGAGCAGCTGCTCTTTGTACCCCTCACTCTAGGCTACTAAGCCCCACCGCCACGACAAGGCTTGAACCATGGTGGGGAACACCATTGACGATGACGATTGGATTGATGATGACGATTTTTGATATTTGGCCACTCATAACTTGATGCGATTGGCAGAAGATCGGCCATTTTAGAATTTACTGAAAAACACGGAAATGATCAATAATGACGATAAAAAAATCATCGCAGTCGTCTTCTCTTTGTGTCGGACTACTACTGAAGCTCTGAAGAACACTAAAATATTTGCCCCCCTAGACTAGAAAAGGTTTTTACGTTTATAGACTAGAAACATCAATGTGTGAAATTAATATATAATAATAATAAAAAATTATTATTATTATTATTATATATATATATATATATATATTTATTTATTAATTATTTATTTAAAGAAACATACAATATATTATGTAATAATAATAATAATATGTTGGGACAACGCACACACGTCCATCTGATCCTAAACTAGGCAGAGTCTGTTCTTATGGTAACCAGACAACTGATATAAAGTTATATATTTCTGAACACATATATAATATTATAGATAAATTACACCCAGACATGAACAAATGATCATTTTCATCACACTAACATTTGTCCTGGGTGGGGATCGAACCCACAACCTTCTAGTTTAGCAGTCAGGGTCACTAACTACTAGACCAACGGGCCAGTCTAGATAGATTGTTCGGTTTCTTCGCTCATAAGTTTAGTTTCTATTCTATTTACGCAAAAGCCACTTTTCTAGGGGACTGCGGGCAACAGCTAGTAGAATATAAATCAAATTTATTCCACAAAAGCAACGCTAACATTTATTTTAAAAGAATTTTGGCACGACAATAATCATTATACATTCCACATGAAATGGGAACATGTGATATGTACATTATGTTGACGGAATACTCAAAGCAACCTGATCTCAAAACGCTATTGTGGACCCCTTTCGACCCACATCAAGCTCGTAGCACCTTGACAGTTACATTATTAACACGTGCAAGGTATACTTGGGTACTATGATATCAATATTATGACCAACCGTAATAAAAATCCGAACCTTTTTTCGGTATGTTCGAAACTGACAAAGTCCAAGATTAATATACGCGGCTTCGCATTAGCGTCGTATTTTCCCTTGTAATTATCTAGGCGTGATTTATCATTTTTCGAACGAAGATGATGTTTATTGAAGTGAAATTTTGGAATGATTTCGTTCTTAAAGAGTGTAATTAAATATGTTCGTGATTGTACGTAATCGGTAAAAAGAAATAGAAGAAAGCCTGCATTGCTGACGAGATTTAAAGTCTTTGAAGGTGTGTGAAGTTCACCAACCCGTATTGGGCAGGCGCATCGGTGAACTTTGGCCCAACACCCTCCTCGCCTGATTCCGATAAGATGACCCGAGCCCAATAATGAAAAAAAATATACATAAAAGTTGTACTACTTACGATTTGTGAAGTTTGCTTAATAAAATATAACATTATGTACCTTCGAAAATCTATGCGAAGGGTACATATTCTATTTGAATTACTAATATCATGTATGAATTTCTTTGTTTGTATATAAATATAATATTATGTTATAGTTAACTTACAACAGTTTTTTAGGAAATTTTATCACCATATCAAATTATGAGCTAAAAGTAGTTCTTGTTATAACTTAAGTTTTGTTAAAGATTTCCTTTCATAAAGTACGCAAAAGCGATTTCATTGTACTAGCTAAAATCTGTACGAAATAAAATCGCATTATCGCCGATACAAAAAATTAATATCCGATATCTATCCTTTGTAACTTAAAATGTTATGGAAATTGTCGTTTGCAATATATTTTCAATAAAATCTATCATTCGATGAAACCTCTCAACGTAATAGTATGTGCATTTTATTACCGTGTATATCAATATCTAGCATGGAATATGCACTGTGTGAAGGTTTTATTTTTGAACAGGTATGTAATAGACGTTACGCTCGCAGTAACGAAATTCGTCGGTTTGAAGTACGGTGTAAAAAAATACACAAACTTTTGATGGAAGTGAAAACGTTTTGAGTGCACGTCGGTACATGTTCAATTATATATTTTTCACCTCTACGTTGAAAGCAGCTTTTTTCTGGGATTCACATCGTATTTGTATCCAACTCGTGTTTATTTTTGTGAAAGATTTATATTACGTAATGTTATCTTACCAAATCTCCCATGTAATAATGAACAATGAATGAACTATAGAGTAACGAAGTGGAGATTGGGAGAAGCGGGCATGAAAAAATAAACGAAAAGGACTTTTCCAATTTTTGACTGACAACAATAACAGTCAGAATTAGAAGTAATGGAGGAGAGGAGAGGAGAGTAGTGAGAGTGAGAGTGAGAGAGAGAGTGTGTAGTAAATTTAATGAAGAAGTGTGAAGTCCATGCTTAATATTGCTCAGTTTTGGTTAGGTTAGAAAATATATATTCATAATGATTAATATGACGTTGGTTATTTTAATATTACAATAATAAGAAGAATATTTGGTGAATATTTTGTCAAAATAATAATGTACTAATAAACACACTCTTAAGCCCTTTCCCTCACATGAAACTTTAATTTCTTCAAGCAAGGACCAGTCCCTTCCTAAGTACAACAATTTTCAGCCATAATCCTATAAATCTGTCAAAATAAATTAAAATTTTCAAAAAAATAGAAACACACAAATCGTCAATAAGTAAAGAGTGGATATTATTATAGAGCAAAAGTAATATTGGTGGCATGACGTCAGGTACACACCGGTTGCGGGTTTGAATCCAAGTACCTACAGATAGTTTGCATGCTGATAGCATCTGGTCATTAATGTGTGATTTTATCCTATTCGAAAAAAAAAACTCCTAAGAAAACCTCTATATTTAAATATAGTTTCTAGGCATACCTTTCAACTCTTTTCCATTTAATTTCATCCTGACTGTTCGACAAGCAACATGTCACAGACAGTCAGGACAAATTTATAAGGGTTTTAGGATTATCCTCCTGTCCTGTTTATTGTGTTGCTGTTCTCAACAGTAAATTATTGAACTCTATTGAAAATATTCTATGTAATTGATTTTAATTAGTGTATAGAGATGATTAGATTAGATTTAATTAGTATATCCCCACCACGGTTCAAGCCTTGTTGTGGCAGTGGGGCTCAGTAGCCTAGGGTGGGCCCAGCACCTTGGGCGAAGCTAATTGAGCCGAGGGGGCTCTTTTTACCCCTCTTATAAGAAGAGGTGACAAAAGAGCAGGGGGCAAGGGGTGAGGATGGGAACTTCAACCCATTTTACTGTCCCGACGTTGGGAGGGGTTGTTCTTTGGTGCGGGGCAACCCCTCTGTGGAGGTGGCGTCTGTCCCTTGCGGGGCTGACTAGCCGTTTAGGTGCCCTGTTAGCTTAAAAGATCCGGGGCACCTCTCCAAGGCGGCATTGGTGGCACTCGCCGGGTTTTAGTGGGTAGAGCTGCGTCCATTTATCATCTTTCGGGCGCAGCGAGCCCCACATACCCACCTGAGGAGACCCACTCCCCAGGCGGGATGCCTCAGAGAATTTCCCGGCGTAAAATAAAAAAAAAAGATTTAATTAGTATATAGAGATGATTAGATTTGATAAAAGGCTGTCCTCAGTCCTCACCATGGTTCAGGCCTTGTCGTAGCAGTGGGGCTCAGTAGTAGGGTGAGCCCAGCACCTTGGGCGAAACTAATTGAGCCGAGGGGGTTCTTTGTACAACAAAGAGCAGGGGCAAGGATGGAAACCTCACCTTATCGTACGGTCCCAACGTTGGGAGGGGTTGTTCTGTGGTGTTGGACAACCCCTCAGTTGAGGTGGCGTCGGTCCCCTGAGGGAGTGGTAGAGATGCGTCCACCTTACCACCTTTCTGGCGTAGCGAGTCCCACATACCCGCCTGGGGAGACCCACTCCCCCGCGGGATGCCTCAGAGTATTTCCCGGCGTTTAATTAAAAAAACTGTTTGTAAATATTTCACGTTATAGATTCACATAGTAAAAAATAAAATAATAATATATTTTATTTTATATTATAAAACTAGCTGTTGCCTGCAGCTTCGCCCGCATTACTCAACTCCTATATGTCACAGCGTGATGTTATATAGCCTATAGCCTTCCTCGATAAATGGGCTGTCTAACACTGAAAGATTTTTTCAAATCGGACCAGTAGTTCCTGAGATTAGCGCGTTCTAACAAACAAACAAACTCCTCAGCTTTATAATATTAGTATAGATAATATTATAGTAGAGAGACAAATCCAACACCGACTTCTAAAGTAACAATAATGGCGTGGTAAAAGCAGAGATTGTACATTTGTGGCGGACCAATCAGCGCCACAATAATGAATCGCGCTATCAAAGTTCCACAGCTCGTCGCTATACATACAACGGCTGAATTGATAGCAAAAGGGCTTCGGCATGACCGAGCATACCATCTCGCTCGGTCGGAGATCTCCCTTTGTGGCTTCCACCCACATTCCCACATTGGTGACCCTCGACAAGAACACGCCTCCTTCTGAACTTTCATTATCATCACTCCCTCACCCCTCCGCACCACGCCAGCCAGCTTCAGCCTATTCGGGTACCTCGACCAATCAGCCCAACGCACCGCGGCCCTGGTCGAACCCTCATCGGCTTCAACGGGCATTCTCACTACACGGCCGGTCACAAGCAGAGCACATCTCTCCTGGTCAGCACGTAGCATCGGCCCCGCACGACAGCACTCCGACTCACTGGAGCCCGTGCAGCAGCAGCACAGTTCCGACTCACTGGGACTCTCTGGCAACTCAAGCAAGAGGACTCAAGATTCGACCTCCGGTCTTCGGAGGGGAGTGATGTGGCGGACCAATCAGCGCCACAATAATGAATCGCGCTATCAAAGTTCCACAGCTCGTCGCTATACATACAACGGCTGAATTGATAGCAAGTGGGCTTCGGCCTGACCGAGCATTCCACCTCGCTCGGTCGGAGATCTCCCTTTACGCCTTCCACCTATATACCCCACACATTAATTGAAAAATAAGTTAAATGTAAGTTGTAGACACGAGATATATTTTTTTATTTTTTTTTTTACTTTTTGGTTTGTTTATTGTAATTAATTTTACGTAGGTCTGTTTTATATTATTTTACATAATATAGGACTTTTCTTTTTACTGTAATAATAATTGAAGTAAGAGAACAAAAAGTATCAAGTTTTGCAAACTCAAAGCACAGATGTTTTAAGGCGTTTGAATGTATAATATTTTACTTTCAAGTAGAAGACATTTTCTTGTAAACCAAAAAAAAAGAAATGTTAATGTTGAAGTTCGTTGACTAAGATGAGGCTTTCATTGGATCCGGGCTTTGTCGCGGCGGTGGGGCTTAAGTTCGGGTGCAATTCAGCACCTCTAGCGACCAATCGGATCTGAACCGGGCGGCAGTTGCTTTGGACCACTGCTGGCCAAGCCGCTCCCCGGTCCATAGGGCCGGGGGTGGTGGTTGTCATACCACGTTGCGATGGGGACTATGTGAGAAAGTGTAAGAAAATCACTCTAAAAAATTACCTTAATCTCAAGTTTTGGTACGCGGCGAGGAGATGAATAGCTAGTGGGTCACTAGTCGTTAGTAGTTAGTACCCCCCGATCAGGCATAAATATAAGCCATCCTGGTGCACAGGGCTCTGTCCAGGACGTCTTCGTTTCCCTAGCCCCGATGATGGAAACATCAGAGGGGGAAAGTTTTGAAATTAAAATTAGTGACCATAACGAAACTATTCTCCGAGCGGGTTCCAATCCCGTCACCTTGTGTGCTGCCCCAAGTAATACGGAGGGGGTACTTCAAAACTTCGGCGGTTCGGCATCCCCGGACTGACGCGACTACGGCAAACGAACAACACTGATTGCAAGTGATTTGATGACGCAGAAGGGGAAAAGGACAAAGGCAGGGGTCGCCCGAAAGGAAGAAAAGAGATGGATTCAGACGTTCACGTTCAGGATGGGATGTCTGTGACATCGTTGTCGGAGTCGGAGCTCGGTCAGAAGCATTTGTTTTATGAGGTATCGGGGGGCTCCGGTTCGGACACCGAGACGAGGGGGGATGTGATGAGGAAGACGCAACCAGTTGCAAAACGTGGCAAGACGAACTCGCTTTTCAATGCGCGAGTGGCGCTAAGGGAGAGAATGCAGAAGGAGCGTGAGGGCGAGTTTCAGGTGGCTCTGAACAAACGAGCGTTTAAGAAGCCGAACGAAAGAAGTTTCTGGGGAGGTGGAGCAGATCCCTCAAGAACTCGACACGGAGAAGCTCGGGTCAGCAGATTTGAGGTCGAGACAAGTCTCAAGACCATTCTGGAGCTGACGGGGAAATCTGTGAACTTGACGGGGGGAAATATGCGGCAAAAATCCGACGAGCAGCCGAATCCATCAGAGAGATCATGGAGTCTCTGGTGGTCCGAACTGAGACGGAGGAGGTGCGGAGGCTGAGGGCCAACAACGTTCGGCTCCAGTGGGAACTGGTGAAGGTCCTCCCTGTCATCTCCCACTGGCGGGCGATAAGAAGCTGGCGAAAGCCACGAGGGCCGACATAGCAGCGGTAAAGGAAAATACAACGACCGTCGTTGTCGTCGAGGAAGTAGTGGGACAGGGACAGGGTCGGGCCCTGTGGAGTTACCTGTCCTGCCTTAAGCCTCAAAAGGCTTTAAGGAAGGGGTTACCTTATTTCATGTACTATTTATATTAATAACAACCTTGACATCACAGTAGCCATGTTAATAAATCTGATGTGGATTGTGTATTTTACATTAGTTTCTGTGATCCTCTAACAAGTCATTTACTAATTGCAGTTCGCACTATATTTCTTTGTTTAAAATATCACTTCACTTTGTTTCAAATACAAAATATTGCATACAGCAAATTATAAATTGAAACACTATTTAGATTAAAATAAGGGCGACAATATTATAACGTAGGCTGGCGTGGATAACTTTAGCTGCGTGGCTAGCATGCGTACGAGATATTTCTTGACTAGAAAGAGAAAGGTAATATTTACATCGAGTATTTTCTCGATTACTCGTTAGGATTATACCACGTCATACGGAGAGTGCTACTACGAGAACACTCTTTGTATGGAAATTGCACCTGAGCGGTGGCTGAGTCACATATATACTTACAACGTGTTAAACGATGTTCACGACAAGCAGCACAAACGAAGTGCAATATATGACGTACCTGGGTCTGCAACTGCACGATGATCCAGCCTTCGTTGGGCAGCAATTCTAATATGCTTGAAGCACCTTTGTTAACGATTAGCGTTTCACGTTTTGGAGGCGGTTTTTAATTGAATTTGAACAGCAACGGCTTTACGCGTCAGAGACAATCTGGTTGAGTTTTCGACCACCGGCGGCTGTCACAGATCTATGCTTCACCCCACAGATAATTAATACGTCATAGATGACAGTTGTGATTTCAACTGTTACATTCGTATGGACGTACTAGCGTAAACATCGTTACATAAAGCTGTTTATCAATACGATTATTTTGGTAACGGAACATCCCACCCATCAAAATACCTATGATATTTGCTAGCAAACAAAAAAAATATGAATAATTAGTAATAAAATAACGAATACGATGATAACAAAGTTAAATGAACGGCACGATGTTAGTAGAATTGAAATAAACAGCTATTACGATAAAAGTGAATTGATTAGCGATTATATTGGAAAAGAACGAAAATAATTAACCTATGACTTAACGAAAAAAAAAGATTAATAAATTATTTTTGGAATTACATTGGAAGAACCCTCTTCCGATGGAAAAATTAATTAATAATTATCTTTTTTTTATTATTGTAAAATAAGTTAACCAGTGGACGATAAATCAAGTGATTTTGCGAAGTTTTAACATCAGCACTTTGAGCTATCTCATCAGCACCAAAGTGTTGATCAACTACTCTGCCCAATGACCATTGAAGTGGTACACGATTTTCATCTTTAATTATCACCATCGAAGCTATCGATAACGGTTTCGATTCTTAGGTAAAAATGGGTGCTTAAAAATTGGAGATTAAAAATTCTGCTTTTTTTAAAAAATATTCAAGCGCGTTAACGGAACTAAGCTGATTTCGATTAAGGTCAACGTTAATATTAAAAAAATTCAATACTAATTATCATGATTGAAGAAAAGTAACCTTATTTTAATAAATTTTAAATTCAAAATATAATGTTACTTCTAACGTCACTAATTCACTTAGATCTTCGTTTCGTAATTGAACTACTCAACGTCCCACGAAAACGATTAAAAACTTTTATTTAAAAAAAGCGCTTTAACGAAAAGGGCCCTATAAATTCTAAGCAAAACGCTTAAGCGCGTTGACCATCTATTTAAGTCACATATTTTGCTTGTAAATAATATAATCTGTTACATAGATACTCTTTTAATGTGAATAATTGGCTTTCTAAAGAATCAACAAACTAAGTTAGATTTTTTAAATATACGTGGTAAAAATGGAAATAAAAGAGAAGCATAGATGAAAATCTTAAAATCTTTATAGAAAAAAATTTAACACAAAATATTACTTTTATTTTTAATCTTCGATCTATGTGCGCCATGATTATTTTTTATTAATTCAAAACTTTTTTAACTCAACAGTCGACTCGATTGTCGACTACATAATATTTACTCGAATAGCTGTCTCGTGTCCGATAACCGATTCTCTGAATTCTGAAGACTGAAATCTGAGTCATGATAAAGCTAAGCGTCCACTGATCGGAATCGAGCCGTACAAAGCGGACGGATTTGTTGCTTTATATTGATTTCTATGGTATTTAGACCAGTGTCGATAATTTTTTGAAACAGAAAAAATTATAGTTTAGTGAAACGCAATTGGAAAATGAAGAAAATATAACAAAAATGAAAGAAAAAATAATTTACGGGCAATCAGAGGGCGGGAATACGGAGGGGGGTTCTAAGGGTACAAAACGGTTTATCTCGATTTCCGGCAAAACTACAAGTCCCACGGAAAAAAGTTCAATGGCTACAAATTTGCCATTGAACTTTTTTCCGGTAATAAAAATATCTACAACTTCTGTATACTTACAATTTTTTCACATAACCTCAAAATTTATGTGAAAAATTGAAATAACCAAGTTTTTAGTTTTTTATTTATTATCTTTTACAAGAAAAATTTTTTACTCACTAAATTTTGTGAAATCTTACTTTTTAATTTTATAAACATATTGTAATTTTTTTGATTCAAAATATTTATTTTTTTCACCTTATTTCGACTTAACACCGAAAAAGCATAAATTCTCTTGTCAAAATATCTAATTTTAAAAAATGTAATATTCTTGTTTCTTGAAATTTCTTCTTTCTGATGGTGTAAAAAAATATACATTACTATGGTAAATTTTATAAGAAAATGCAAAAAAACGAGTACGATATGAGAGACAGTAAGGTAAGGACCCGCCTAGACCCTTCCCCACTTTTCTATGTACATTCTTTATGTATATCCTTTTGATGAACTAAAATTTTCCGTAGGTCACTCAGGTATACATATAAGTTGTTTTAAAATAGCAATAAATAGGCATCTAGGCTTATAGTTTCATAGGGGCTAGGGTGGTCTGGACCTTATTCTCTCTCGTAGCGTACTCATTTTTTAGCATTTTCTGAGAATATAATACCATAGTAATGTATTTTTTAATACCATCATAAAGTAGAGATTTCAACAAACAATAATACCACAGTTTAATTTTGATTTTGATTTTGGAGAATTTTCGATTGAAAATGAGACTGCTTTTTCGATGTTAAGTCGAAATAAGGTGAAAAAATAAATATTATGAAACAAAAAAAATTCAGTGTCTTTAGGAAATAAATAGGTAAATTTTCACCAAAATTAGTGAGTTTTTTTTTTGTAAAATAAAAAAACCAAAAACTTGGTTATTTAAATTTTTCAGATAAATTTTGAGGTTATGTGTAAAAAGTGTAGATAAAAGTTGTATTTTTATTACCTACAACTTTGCCATTGAACTTTTTTCCGTGGGACTTGTAGTTTTGTCGTTTTTTACTCTTAGACCCCGCTACCCCTACCACTTTCCCGCCATCCGATCGCCCGTAAATTATTTCATTTCTGTTATATTCTCTTCCTTTTCATTGGGTTTCATTCTACATACTATAATTTTGTTCCACTTTTTGCCAGTTTCAAAGGCTTCGGCCACAGAGCAATTACAAAGAGGCTTCGGCACTGGTCTAATTGCGTGCACTGGATCGTCATTTCTGCGCCGGAGAGCGATATTCCTTCCGATGACGTCATCCACACCGACGCCGGACTTCTCACGTGTTTGCGACGCTTGTGCATATAGGTACTGACCTAGATTTATATTTACGATGTACGAAGAAGTTTTAATAAGTTTAGTAATCACTACATAGTATAAAACAAAGTCGCTTCCCGTCTGCATATGGCATTTTGATGCGGTTTATATTTATAATATGTACATGCATAATATACTAGATAAACACTAATAATTTTAGAGGTTTCTAATGTGATGTCGTAAATAAACACATTTTTGCCCTTACATTGCAAACGCTGGCTGAACCCTTTTTTTTCTTTAACGCCGGGTAATGCTCTGAGGTATCCCGTGGGGAGTAGGTCTCCCCGCGCGGGTATGTGAGACTCGCTGCGCCCGAAAGCTTGTAAGTGGACGCAGCTCTACCCACTAAAACCCAAGGTTCCCTTCCTCGCCCCTTGCCCCCTGCTCTTTTGTCCCCTCTTCTTATAAGAGGGGTAAAAAGAGCCCCCTCGGCTTAATTATCTCCGCCCAATGTGCAGCGGCTTACGCTAGGCTACTGAGCCCCACCGCCACGTCAAGGCCTGAACCATGGTGGGGTGGCTGAACCCTATCAGAAAATAGATCAAAATAATGTACTACATTATTTTATAACTTAAAAAGGTCTACAAAAAAATCCGCGATGGCATATTATGTCTATCTCTTAAGGATAACATATTATATCCATTTTAATACTTTAAAAAATTGCCAATTATAAAGCGTAATGTAAAAGCTATTTACACAAATACGGTATTATTCACTATATACTATAAAATAAAGTCCTCCGCCCGTCCACAGAAAAATGATCATCATCAGTCCGTATACGGTTGTAAATCTAAGATAACGCGGGCAAAGCTGCGGGCAACAGTTAGTCATAATATAATGTATGAAATTCTCCGAAAATAGGTCTTTTTGAGTATATTTTATGAACCCACATCTTTCGTTTCCTGTTGCTTTTCTCCGTCTCAGCTGACAACAATATCCTCGTCACTATCCTCTATTGATACACGTGCACTGGTGAACACGATTGCTTTAAAAATACCGATATTGCCGATGGAAAATCCAAATGCAGTGGACGCACCCTTTCGGCATTTTCTAAATGCCGACGCGACACCGGTGGGAGGGAAGCGCTGTGCCGCGCTCCCGGCTGCATGGGTACCACCATCTTGCTTGTTTCTCCCGTGAAACAGCTTTGCTGTGTTTCGGAGAGAAGGGCAAGACAGGCAGTGTAATTACTGGCACCGAGACTTAACATCTTATGTCTCAGGATAGGCAGCACATAAATAAGTTGCCTGGGCTCGTTCCAGGTAAACTGGTTTATGTTTATGGGCGACGTCGTCCACTTACCACCAGGTGGCACGTTTGCCAGTTTGCCTATCCAATTAACATAAAAAATAAAAAAAAAACACCTCGTACAGTTCGTACGCTCCGATTCCGATCCAGTGGACGCTTAGCCTAAATGATAGTTTGTTTATTGTTGAATGTTTATATTAAAAGCAAAGTGTAGTCATATACTGTATTATTCGTATTAGAGTGTTTATAATGACCGAGTAGTTCAGACGTTCATTTCTCGTATTTGCTTGTTAGTTAAACAAAATCAAATCAATCTTTAAATTTTTCTATTGTAAGGGTGTGTGTATCATCTTGTTTGGTAAGATTCATTCCTATTTATTTGTTTGTGTATTTTGTGAACACATAAAAATTAAAAAGTGGAGATTGTTCTTGGAGAGCCCAGTTACCACTGTGAGAGGAGGCCGCCGACGAGGCCTCCCACCGCAGGCCACGAACAGGGGTGCGTAGGAGGCGCTACTTAATGCGCCTCCAGTAACGCCCCTGTGCTCGTGTCGGGCCGCGGCTGGGGTTAACCTGGGTCCAGATAGGCACGACGTCGTCGGGTACTGCTAAAAGTATCGTGAAAACGAACGGCCGTGCAGTCCCCCCTTTCGAGGAGGAGTCTGGCCTCTCGCCAGGGTCAGCCTGTCGCCAAGGGTCCTGTGTTGCCTGCAAGATCCGGGACCCTCAAAAGGCGGCGGAGGGCTCTTGCAGCGGTTTTAGTGGGTAACGACACTGCCCAAGAACCCCACACACGGCTAGGTTTAAAACCAACCCCGGTCCTAGCTATGATTTGGGCCTTAGAATTTCCGCTGCAGACCAAAAAAAAAACCCAGTTACCACACTGTACCAGAATAGTTATATTTTGTGTTGGCTTGAATGCACGAACGTGTATTATGAAATATCCTTGAATATTATGAAATCTAGTATCTACATATTTGTCAAGACCTCTACTCTTAGGTATATTGATTTTGTGTCGCAGCAATTGATACATAAAATGGCTGCATCTAATAATGGCAGTTATAATTTATTTAAATGTCCGTAGAAATGGCGAGAGTACAGATAAAATTGTATATATTCTTGATACAAAATGCCAAGCCAGAAGTACGTAGATTTGAGATTCATGGTAATAATGATATGTTCGCCGAATTAAATAAAGAACTATATCGAATCAATCCAGCAATCGAAAAAATGTTACATATTGTTTACTGGAAGGGTAAATAATTTATTATTCAATGTTTATCATAATTTGTATCATTTTTATTGATAACTATAAGCATTAATTTTTTCAACCATGCAAATTTTAGATGAGGAAGGTGATGATATAGTGATATCATCTGAAAAGGAAATGGAGATAGCGTATAAGCAGACGGGATCTTCAAAACTGCTGAAATTATATTTGCATAGAAAAATCTGAATATCGTTTAGGTAATCCAAGATTATATTACAGAATAATAGGTCCAATATAATCAGATATCACTAAAATCGGTAACATCAATTTTTTTACTTTACATTGTAAGCCTTATTTTATACTTTATGTGCTTAAACTTTATATTATGACATATATATGAATAATTGATCATTGAATTTTGTTTGTAATCCTAATTATTTAATTGTTAAAACATGTATAATAAGATAGATATGAAAGTTATTCCGTCAAGTATACTCCAACATATGCCGAGTTACATCCCTTCAGTGCTCCTTACATTGCACTGCTTTTCAGATGATAACACCGTTGTTTTTATATTTTTGGTTTGTATCTGATGTGTCTGTTTTTTATTTTACTTATTTTGTATTAGATTTTCATGTATAGATCATTATTACTATGTTTGTGTTTGATACGTCCTATCTGTACTGCAGTGACGTGTACTGAGCATCGAATAAAGCTTTTCTATTCTATTCTATTCTATTCAAGTGATATCAAAACACATACAGCTTGGCAAAAAAGAGTATGGAAAAAATGAGGGCACCACTTGCACTTAGGTCTCATCATAATATGGAAAATCAGTAAGATAATTTAATCAAATCGTTTAATATATATGTGAAACACTAAGCTTTACTCAAAATCTAGTATTTGTCGGCCAAGTATTGTCAACATCATAGGTTTCCATTTAGTAAAATATTTAGTTCCACCTGTCACCACGTCATACTCTTTTTTGCCAAACTGTACTTTAGGTTGTATTCTTTGTGTAACACTAAAACACATCATGTAATCTAATATTAATAATTATGTATACTTAATTTCAAAATAAAAGTAAAGTAAATTAATTAAAACATTGTACCACCGTATAATATTTATATTGAGATTGTACTGATTGATCATTGAAGACTGTTTATTATCAGTGACACATTAATGTCGATGCAATGAAAGTAGTAAGACGTGTCTAATTGAGTATAATATAAAAAGTGTTTTAAGATCAGTCATTTTATTTCCGTACTAGCTGTTACCCGCAGCTTTGCCCGCGTTAACTTAGGTTTACGGCCGTACGCGGATTGATGATGATTATTTTTGTAGCCTGAGTTACTCCTTAATACATCAGCTATCTGTCAGTGAAAGTCCCGTCAAAATCGGCTTAGCCGTTGCCGAGATTAGCCGGAACAAACAGACAGACAGACAAAAATTATAAAAAATGCTATTTTGGCATATGTACCGTGTATACATCACTATGCATTTAGTAAAGAACGGTTATTTTAATATTACAAACAGACACTCCAATTTTATTTATCTGTATAGATTATAGATTACCTAATCTTCTGGAGCTGTCCTCATAGCTTTAGAATTAAGATCGACGAAAATACGATATATGTATACTTTTGATATACGCCTACATAGGTTCTTTTTTTTTTTGTTTTGACGCATTGGAAATGCTTTGCGTATTCACCCGGGTATGGGTTGCCCCGGAAAAATGTGAGACTCCCGGCGCTACCCCAATCTACCACTGGCGCCAGTATACCGCACTAAAACCACTGCGAGTTGCCTTCAACCGCTTGAAGGGGAGTGTCTCGGATCTGACTAACACAGGGCACCCCCCGCGACCAGCCGGTTCCCTCAAAAGGGCTAACCGGACTTATTACTAGTATGGGGAACTTTTCTACCGAGACAGGTACCCAACCTTACCCCGAGTCCCGTTAGACGGGAGGCCCTCCTCTGCACTCCCGTCCTACGTCGACGGAGTGGGACAGAGGTGCCTACATTAACGGACGTTCCTGCATAAATGTAAGTAGCGCAAGTTACTTGAGTTTTTTGTTGTTCGAGCTGTTGTAGATAATATGTAGATCGTATAAAAATATATATCAACTTCAACCGCGCGAGTGAGCGGCGATGGTCTAGTGCGTATGCGCTCGGCCTCTTGAGTGAGAGCCGAGAGGTCCGGCTTCGATCCTGAACCCACTGTGTTGCCTAGAAATGAGTTTTTCTAAATTTCTATGAACACCTAAACATGAGACCATCGTTTGCTCACCCGTGAAAGAAACATCGTGAGGAAACCTGCATGCCTGATGAGATTAAAAGTCTTTGAAGGTGTGTGAAGTTCACCAACCCGCATTGTGTCAGCGCATTGGTGAACTGTGGCTCAAAACCCTCCTCGCCTGAATTCGAGGAGGAGACCCGCGTGCCCAGCGATGGAACATACCGGGTGTATTTTGAACGCTTGCAAAGATTTAACCCTAATAATATACTATATGATTCATATAACCATTTATCTCTGAAACGTTTTTTTTTTAGAAAATTTTAGGACATGTATTTTGCAAACCCGCAATGTATGTATACACGCGAACTCTGTCAGCTGATGCAGTCCGCTGGCCGGCGTGAACCATTAACCAAATACATTGCCGTTTACGTAGCTACGAAACCGTGTACGTAGTAAGAAACGAGAAGAAAAAGATACGACTCCATGATAGCGCGTCTCACGCAGCGGTTGCCCTCTCGCGTCACAACAAGGAATTCATATACTATACAGATGACAGCGATGTCGCATTGGGCAAATAATTAAACCGGCAATGGTCCCGCACAAAGAAAATGAAATTAAATATTACAACCTTAAGATGGCCATCCGCAGCAGAGACCAGGCCGTCAACAATGAACTAACCAGGACTTGAGGGCAAAGGGACGCCCAACACCAACCAGAGCAGCCCAACAATAAAAATAAACATTTAGTCAATTGTTAACATTAACCAGCTATGAGCACCGGGAGTGAATCACTAGGATCCACACCCCTTGACAGGGATTAAATCTAACAATTTAACGATGACAAAATAAGAGGAGCCTAGAACCACCTACTTGAGCGCGCGGGACCTCCATCCACCGCGCAAACACTTTACCAGCATCAAGTGTTAAGTATAGGGATGTCGCCCACTGAGTTTCTTGCCGGTTCTTCTCAGGATAGGGCTAAGGTTCGAACCGGTGGTAACATGTCACTCTCCCTCCATCATCTCAATGGCTCCTCTAGGTGCTAAACAATATTAAAATCATCATCATTAACAAAACTAAAAAAGCGGAGCAAATAAAAATCATTACTTTACTACTTTAATCAAACAATGGTGCGGTGCAGAGAGGTTTCGCTCTGAAAAAGATTAAGGCCTATCGAACGGTCTCCCTGACCTCAGCGCTGGTTTTAGCAGGTATGCTATCTTGACCTCAGGGTACGCGAAGTCGCATCCCTGTATGAGGCCAAGAGGGGGTTGCCCCACCCAGCGCTGGGTGATAGGGAGATTGAGCGGATGGCCTCCGCCCTAGAAGAAGACCATCCAGCTTCACAGACGGGGCTAGAGTTCGGTCTGATAGATGGTGAGGAGGGTGGGGATGCTAGCGCATCATACGATGTGCGCATCTTCACCGACGGGAGCAAGATTGACGGCAAAGTCGGGGCCGCGTTATCCTTTTGGAACGGCGCGGTCGAGACTAAAACCGTCAAACTTGCTCTCTCACCATACTGCACCGTCTATCAGGCCGAACTTCTGGCCCTGTCTAGGGCAGTGGAGGAGGCGACGAAGCTGAAGGCGGCGTGTGTGGGAGTATTCAGTGACTCCATGTCCGCCCTGCAAGCCGTTACGCTGGATTCCCCCCACCCCCTGGCCGTTAAATGTAGAAGCATTCTGAGAAAATGCTCCAAAAATAATACGCACATTAAATTATTTTGGATCAAGGCACACATAGGGTTGGAGGGGAATGAGCGAGCGGATCAGTTGGCTAAAGAGGCGGCATTGACATCGCGAGTACGCCCGCACTATGACCAGTGTCCCGTCTCGTACGTCAGGCGTTGCATTAGAGAAGCAACGATTGACGTATGGGACGAGGAGTACGGGAAAAGTGAGACCGGCGGCGGCACTAAGATGTTCCTCCCCAATGCTAAGACAGCATATAAGGTCATAAATAAAATAAAACTAGACAAGTATATAACGCAATTGCTGACGGGGCATGGAGGGTTCTCCGACTACTTGGAACGATTCAGGTGTAAGGAGAATCCCTCGTGTGTATGTCAGCAAGGGACGAGGGAGACGGTTTCCCATCTTCTCTTCGACTGCCCGGTTCATGCAAAGGAGCGATTCGAACTGGAGCAAAAATTGGGTGTCGAACTGGCGATGGTAAACGTCCCCGAAATAATGCTTAACAAAAAAGGGAGGAATGTCTTGCTAGAATATGGAGTCGAGCTGGTTAAAAGTGCAAACAAAAGGAATAAAACAAAAGATATGGATGGTGGCGCGAATAGGTAGTTCTTGGTAGTCTAGTTAATACGGGGGGACCCTATACATCCCCTGAAGGAATCATTTGTTTGTTTAAGTTTATTATTGACAAGGGGACCCTATACATCCCCTGAAGGAATTAATTGTTTAAGTTTATTATTGACACGGGGACTCTATACATCCCTGAGTAGTTAGATATAATTCTTAAATTTTTAACCAATTATTGCACATTATTTATTTATAATTTTACTTAGAGTAAGTTTTAATTGTATGACCGGGGGACACTTTACATCCCCCAATATTATATTGTTTCAAAGAATAGTATGTTACAAATAAAAAAAGAGAAAAAATGAATTAAGGAAAAAAAAAAAAATAATAATAATAATTATATATATATGAACATGAACATAGGTCGATTAATTTTAGGACACAGAGGAATTAACCTCTGAATAAAAATAAAATAAAAAATATCACAAAAGTAAACATAAAGAGAATTAAGGGCCCTGTCTATGATAGGGAAACGGCGGCTTTA
Organism: Helleia helle; assembly: GCA_963853865.1. Lineage (NCBI taxonomy): Eukaryota > Metazoa > Arthropoda > Insecta > Lepidoptera > Lycaenidae > Helleia > Helleia helle. The sequence goes on along the minus strand of OY971426.1, from coordinate 13,410,761 downwards.
AAAAAAAAAAAAAAAAAAAAAAAACAATGGTGCGGACCAATGGCACATGAGTAAGTAAACGAACAGAGACAAAGCTTCCATACAACGCGTAAAATTGTTACCTATTGTGATAGGGTTGCCACAGGTGGGTAAAATTAAACGAACAAAACGATTTTTTTATCGAGTAGTAATCTATGTAAATATTCTATCTTTATTACCTACAAAATATTTTTTCTAAATATTTTGTGTTTATATTTTTTATTTGCAATAATCTGTTGTACCTTTTAATAGAGTGGTAAATTCTAATGGAAAGCACTCGTTGCATATCAGTTTTTATGCCCGGCCGCTACTAAGCAGTCCCCTCGACGTCGCGCCATACAGACCCAGGTTCCCATCCTGGGCCCGACACGAACACAGGGGCGTTACTGGAGGCGCATTAAATAGCGTCTCCTACGCACCCCCGTTCATCGCTCGCGGGAGGAGGCCTCGTCGGCAGCCTCCTCTCTCATCCGCTCGTCGACCTCCTTCTGGGACATTATTGCCTCGCAGAAGGAGACCATCGCCGTCCAGGACTCGTCGTCACCGAGCATCACGGTGATGACACTCGGCATAGACAAGTTCCCTCCGAAGATCATGACGCAGCACCGCACAGCTCGGGCACACCTCGAGGGTGTGCTGGGGCGAGTCCACCGCCGCGCCACAATCGTGATACACTGTCAACAGCTCCCTACGGTCCGTCCGGCACAGGTACCCACCAAAGCAACCATGCCCGGTGATCACCTGTGTCAGACGGAAGGTGATGGGTTTGCGCTTACAGCGCATCCACCGCTCAAGGACCGGACGCAGAGCAACCGTTAGGCTTTTGTCGTACGGCTGTTGCGCCAGGTCCTCCCCCCACCTTCGCATTAACGTCTCTTGCCCTAGTTGGCAAACCCGAAGGATCCCGTCTAGCGTAAGGCTCTCACCTAGAGACCTCCTATCCGAGACATAGGAGTACGTCTCGACTAGAACCTCCGCCACGAGTTCCCACGGGGGATCACCGGCCAGGGCAGTACCACCTACGATACTGTACGGTACCCCCGGATCACTCTTACCGCGATGACCCGCTGCGCCGAGCGCAGCTGGGCCTTATTCCTCGTGGTAAGGTGACCCGCCCAGATGGGTGCACCGTACGTTGCCATACTCCGGCAGACTCCGGACTTCGGTCCCAACATCGACAAATGTGGGCCGAAGGTCCACCCTCCGTCAAGGATGAGCCCCAAATATTTGATATGGGGGCTCATCCTGACCCTCACCCCTCCAATCTGGAGGACAGGACCCCCAGCCAGCTGGGGGTTCTTTCCTCCCAGTCCCAGTTCAGTCGGAAGAGAAGGGCTTCGGTCTTCTCAACTCTGACTTCTAACCTCTCTATGCGGCTGATCACAAGGTCGAGCCGCCTCCTCATATTCTCGTCCCCGGGCATACACACAGGTGTCATCCGCGTAGCAGATGACACCCATTCCGGGGAGGAGGCGGCCTCGCAGGACCCAGTCGTAGCCGATTTCCCACAGGATCGGACCAAGAACCGACCCCTGTGGGACGCCACACCCGACTCGCCACCACTCTACGGACCCACACCGGTTCTCGTAGGCTACCCTCTTCTCGGAGAGGTACGCCTCCAACAGCCTCCTTAGATACGGGGGCACTCCGAAGAAATTCAGTGCCTCCCGTATCACACTGTGAGGGAGGCTGTTCGTGATGTCCAAGGACACCGCGACCACCTATCCTCTGTGTTCCGCCTCACCCTTCACCGCCCGAAGGCGTTTGAGGGCGTCGACGGTCGACCGGTGTGCTCCGAAATCAAATTGGGACTCTGAGAGTCCCGGTCCCGGGCCTTCCTCCAGGTGCTGAGCGAGCCGGGAGGCCACTATTCTCTCCAAGGCCTTCCCAGCTTCGCTCAGCAGCACCACCGTACCGCTGAAGCCGAGTCCGGGGTCGGCCCTGATTTTGGTAGTAGGCAGAGCCGACCCTCCTTCCAGGCCCTCGGGAAGTGTCCGGACCGCAGGCAGCGGTCGAACAGCTCCCGAAGGCTATCGCCGAGGTGCATGAGAGAGATTGCGAGGACCCTCCCATGCACCCCGTCTGGACCCGGCGCCCTCTTCTTACTCTGGAGGCGGGACAGAACCGCCTCCATTTCAGCCTCCGTGATGGGTGGGGGAACACCCTCCTCATCCTGGGGGGCGTATAGATTACGGGTGTGTCGGGGAAGAGTTCCCTGACGATCCTCCCCAGTTGGCCCCGCTGGAGCGTTTCGTTGATTGGGGCCGACTGGGCGCGGAGTTTGTTCCGCGCCCATTTATACGGTCAGCCACAGCGGTCTCCGTTGAGACCCTCCACCAGCTCCAGCCAGGCCTCCTCCTTAGCTCGGTAAATGGCCTGCTGCAGGATCTTACGCTTCTCCACGTAGACTCTATGCAGCCTGTCGTCCCTGTCGACGTCCTGGGGGCGTCTCCACCTGCTCCGGGTGTACAACCTCCTTGCTCCATTGCAGGCGGCTCGGAGACCGGCTATCTTGGCCGACCACCAGTAGAGCGCCCGCCGCGGGGGTGGACGTCTTGCGGGCAGCATGGCCGCTCTGCAGACCGCGGTGAATGCGTCGCAGAGCCGGTCAGCCACCTCATCCACCCCTAGCTCTGACAGCGGCGGGAGGCTCCACCGGCCGACTATAGCAGCCTCCTCTGCCAGTTCCCGGTCGAGCTTTGTGAGTGCCCAACTCGGAAACCGGTTTCTTTCCCTGGACGATGACGATGACGCCGGACAGACAGGGGCTGGAGACACCTCGAATCTTATGTAACGATGGTCCAAGAGAGTCTCCACCTCCGTCTCCACCCTCCACCCCTCCACTCTACGTGCGATGGCCGGCGTGGCAAAAGTGACATCCACCACGGAACCTCCAGACCAACGTACGCACGTCTGGACTGTCCCTATGTTGAGCAGGGACAGCCCGGCAGCTAGCGCCCACTCCTCCACTTCCCTCCCTTTCGGTTTCGTGACCAGGTTGTCCCTGGAACTTGGAATTGAGGTCCCCGGCCACGAACACCTGTAGGGAGGGGAGCTAGTTGCCCCACCAGCGGCCCCAGAACGTCGAGAAACCACTCCAGGGCCGTCAAGTCGCGGTTCGGTGAGAAGTAAACTCCGACGAAAGCAACTTCTGCCCACCACGTACCCGCGGCCTCTCGGGCTACCTACCTACCTTGGCTGACACCAACTCCAAAAGTAACTATAATGACGTGGTAAACGCAAAGTTTGTAAATTTGAAGATTACGTTGATTATAAGTAATTGTAAGCACAAAAATTAAAGAAACAGTTATTTTATTACTTTTTAGTTTAGTATTTTTGAAGTCTTTTTTTTTAAGTTATTATTAGATGTATGTAGTATCTACATTATTTTGATCTATCTGATAGGGTTCAGCCAACGTTTGCAATGTAAGCGCAAAAATGTGTTTATTTACGACATCACATTAGAAATCTCTAAAATTAACAGTGTTTTTCTACCACATTATACACGTATTATTAATATAAACCTTCCTCTTGAATAACACAATCTATTAAAAGAAACCGCATCAAAATCCGTTGCGTGTTTTTAATAGATGTGACGTATCTTAGATATAGCCTAAGAGCTAATGAACCACCTGACTAATCCATTGCCCACAAAGCTAGAAACTTTTTAAATGATGTTTTATTATCAGCCAATTACGAAAGTGCCGATCTGGCAGGTATCTCGCGGTTGCGTCATCATCCCTTAAATTCTTGAAAATGCGAAAAAATATTTTTTCATAACTATAGCATTCTTACGAAACGTACTTACATTAAAAGCTTTTCCACTACATTCAACAATATACAATAAAATCCAATAAATATCAGTGTGTGTATTCCGAGATTATATATTGTCAAATATTAATAAGCAAATAGATGGAGGAAAATCAATAGCGTCCCTTCTCCTTGCTATTGAGACATCAAAGTTTCTATGAGCCGGAGCGTAACGTTAACAAAATCGGTGTAAACAGTGGCCCAGAAGCGAGAGCCCTCTACTTTGTTAGCCTTGGGATATAAAAGGTACAGTCAACAACCAAACACACTTTGTGCCCTCCTGATATTTCGCACAAGATATATATCTCGTGTTAGACTCCTCCTAATTATCACTTAATTTTACTGTCAATATTATTGTTCTTTAATTATGTATCGGTACCGCTTAAAGACTCTTAATATTGTTAATCATATTTACTTTCGCGAGTACCGATGTTAGTGAAGTCGCCACTCGCCAGTGGTACCACGGCGGGCGTTAGAGTGATTATTAGTTCCCGATCTTCGTCGCAACCACCCGCCTGCACTTGATTTGATCGTTGGTCTAGAGTCACACGTTCGGTCTTATAAAAATTGTTTGACGAAATAAACATAGTTATGTGCGAATGAAGTTTTATTGCCAACACTCGTTTTTAGTCAAGGAGTTGTCCCTATTTAAAGTTTTAAGAAGATATAATCTATTATGTATACATATATTTTTGATAAAATCGTTTTCGTGACATTTTATCATCAGTGCTTTTTCGTCGATAGTCAACAAACTCCGTAAACCTATTGTCACGATTAGAAATAAAACACATCAAAAGAACCGGCGTAGCGGCATAGCACAAAATTGGCGGAATTTATTTTCATACAAAGCACGTAACATTACCGCTCTATCCGGTTATAAGCTTGATGTAAATAACAAACAAGTATGTGATCAGGTATTTTAGAATATAATTTATTAGGTAATAAATTTCAATAGTTTGAGACACAATATTTATTGCATTATTTTAATATTCTACTGCTAGTCTCCAGCATGCATGCATGCATGCATAATGAAGGTTAAGAAAACTGGCTAATGGCTTTTGCACTTGAACTTCTGCTAGTGCGTTCTGTACTTGTCTTTTCAATGTATGTTTCTTTGTTGAAGGTATATTTGATACTGGCACCATAAACTTTTCTTTTTCCGAGGAATAAATATTGGAATATTGGTACCAGTTTTAACTTTCCTACATATTGTAGTGTACCTATAAAGTTTATGCTCAACATAATATTTGCTATAATCTGAATGTCGTGATTACCTGTAATGACAAATATTAGCTTTTGTTTTAATTTATTATTAACCGACTTCAAAAAAAGAGTTTTAGTTATTTGGGTACAAAATTGTGAATAGATTTCGATCGTTCTTTATTTGTTTGAAAGCTGGTGTTTCTAATTTAGTCATCTGATAAGCCGTAGGTATTTGAGTTATTCCAAATAATGTTTATTTGGTTGATTTAGTTTACCTAGATGGTATTATGCTCATTTGTCGATGTAACAATAATCAAGTAATGTAATATTACTTGTCGATGTAACAAGTAGCACATCAAAGTATGTGGAGGTCATCGTAATCATCATAATTATCATCATTGTCATCATCTTTATCCGACCACTGCTGAACATAGGTCTCCTTCAATGAACGCCAAGACAGCGGATCCCTTGCCGGGATGGACCGGCCACAGCACGGAGAGAGTATTCCCACCTACTTAGAGGCCGCCCAAAATTTCATATTACCTAAACGCGGCCAAATCAAAATGTTTTCTTCTTATTAGTTTAAAATCTTTCATTGTTCATGTCATAACGGCGTTGTCTAAAATGAGCAACACATTAACAGTTCTAACCATATTGTTTTCTAATGTTTACTAATCTAATGTTTTCTAATGTTTCTAATGTTAGTTCTAACCATATTTCAGACAAATAAAATCACTTATCGAATTTCGGAATCACTAAAAATTAAGCAATATATTTTTTTACAAAAAATTAAAACCGACTTCACCCTTACCGACTTCGAAGTCGGTGTCGTATTTGTTGTTGTATCTATCAACCTTTTTTTTTTTTTGTTCTGCAGCGGAAATTTGCAGACCAAACCATAACTAGGACCGGGGTGAGTTTTAAACCTAGCCGTGTGTGGGGTTTGCACTTGGAGATGCGTTACCCACTAAAACCGCTGCAAGTGCCCTCAGCCGCCTTTTATGAGAGTCCCGGATCATGCAGGCAACGCAGGACCCTCGGCGACAGGCTGGCCCCGGCGGAAAGGCCAGACTCCTCCTCTAAAGAGGGACTGTTCGGCTGTTCGTTTGTTTCGATACTTTTAGCAGTCCCCGACGACGTCGTGTCTAGCTGGACCCAGGTTAAAGCGCCTCCTACGCACCCCCGTTCGTCGCCCGCGGTGGGAGGCCTCGTCGGCGGCCTCCTCTCTCACGCGCTCATCGGCCTCCTTCTGGGACATTACTGCCTCGCAGAAGGAGACCATCGCCGTCCAGGACTCGTCGTCGCCGAGCATTGCGGGGATGACACTCGGCAGAGACAAGTCCCCTCCGATGACCGATGTCAGATCATGACGCAGCGCCGCCCATCTCGGGCACACCTTGAGGGTGTGCTGGGCCGAGTCCACCACCGCGCCACAATCGTGACACACAGTTACTGGCTCCCTTTGGGCCGTCCTGCACAGATACTCACCGAAGCACCCATGCCCGGTGAGCACCTGTGTTAGACGGAAGGTGAGGGGTTTGCATTTATGACGCATCCACCGCTCAAGGACCGGGCGCAGGGCAACCGTTAAGCCTTTGCCATACGGCTGCCGCGCCAAGTCCTCCCCCCACCTTCGCATTAGTGCTTCCTGCCCTAGTCGGCGGACCCGTAGGATCCCGTCCGGCGTCACGTCCTCTCCGAGGGACCTCCTATCCGAGACATAGGAGTATACCTCGGCGAGAACTTCCGCCACGAGTTCCCACTCGGGGTCGCCGGCTAAGGCAGTAGCTGCAGCCCATGATATCGTAGCTGTATCTATCAATCTACCTTTGCTGACACCGACTCCAAAAGTAACTATAATGACGTGGTAAACGCAAAGTTTGTACATTAGTAGAAGATTAAGTTGATTATAAGTTTTAAGCACAAAAATTAAAGAAGCGCAATTAATTTTATTACTTTTTAGTCTTATTTTCGAAGCCGGTTTTAATTTTTTGTAAAATTTAATTTCATTTAAAGTATACGACTAACGGATATTGCCGTAGTTTATGCTGTCAAGTATACACCGTAAACTTTAGTGGAGAATGTTTTTGGTGTAACTACAAGAACTTCGATACTATCAAGTTCCAATCGGATTCAAATTACCTTGTTGTTTATAGTACACAAATGGTGGCTTTACAACTATCGAACTTAAGTGTTATTTACGCTTAAGTTGAGAAATGAAGTTTAAGGAACTTTGTGTTCACATCAACATTCTATGACCCTTATAATATTATATTCTGGGACGGATTTCCTCCAAAGTATGTGACAAGGGTGTTGGACCTTAGTTCACCTTTTTTTTTCTTTATCGCGGTAAATGCTCTGAGGCATCCCGCGGGGGAGTGGGTCTTCCCAGGCAGGTATGTGAGACTCGCTGAGCCCGAAAGGTGGTAAAGTGGACGCAGTTCTACCCACTAAAACCGGGCGAATGCCGCCAATGCCACATTTGGTGAGGTGCCCTGGATCCGTTGAGCAGCAGGGCACCTCGACGGCTAGTCAGTCTCCCAAGGGACCGACGCCACCTCGACTGGGTGGATGTCCCGAACCGCAGAACAACCCCTCCCAACGTCGGGATTGTGCAATGGGGTGAGATTCTCGCCCCTTGTCTCTCCCTACTCTTCTGTCCCCTTCTTCTTATAAGCGAGGTACAAAGAGCAGCCCCCTCGGTTCACTTGGCTTCGCCCAAGGTGCTGGGTTCACCTTAGGCTACTGAGCCCCACCGCCACGACAAGTCTTGAATCACGGTGGGTCGCAGGTTTGAACCTAAGTCCTAAAAGCTTTACCATTTAAGCACTATCTCGGTAACAATTCGAAAAGTGGACGCAGCTCTATCCACTAAAACCCGGCGAGTGCCGCCAATGCCACATTTGGTGAGGTGCCCTGGATTCGTTGAGTAGCAGGGCACCTCGACGGCTAGTCAGTCCCCCAAGGGACCGACGCCACCTCGACTGGGCGGATGTCCCGCACCACAGAACAACCCCTCCCAACGTCGGAATAGTGCAATGGGGTGATATTCTCGCCCCTTGTCTAGCCCTACGCTTCTGTCCCCTTCTTCTTATAAACATAAAACTGTTTTATGTTACTTATTACTCGTCATGTGAGCCACACACGTGTTCATATTATGTTATGTATTGATATCCGGCTCATCGCTTCGTCATGCTTCACTCAACCCCTTATCATCTAAACTAATATTAAAAGAGGTAACGTTCGGGTTATAAAGAATAAGCTCGTTGAAGTGACAGTGAGATGGTCACACACTTTGGAGAACGGTGAGGTGGGCGGTCCGTGTTGGATGCGAGTCGATCGGCTGTCTTGGTATTCATTGAGCCTATGTTCAGCAGCAGATAGAGACTGATGATGATGATGATCATTCAGGAAGGTGGTCTCCAACTAGATGATAGATCTCCATGCAGTGGTTGGTCCTGATTGGATGCGTGGCGGCGGCAATATCTAGAGCAGACGGGAAATGGTTGATAATGACGAATCTTTGTCAGTTTTGATGTAGAAGCTTATCTACGATACTAGGTACTCATCAGATAAATAAAAAAATATTTGACTACGAAATCACTGAGTGACGTATTTAGGGTTCCGTAGCCAAATGGCAAAAAACGGAACCCTTATAGATTCGTCCTGTCTGTCCTTCCGTCCGTCCGTATGTCACAGCCACTTCTTTCCGAAACTATAAGAACTATATTGTTGAAACTTTTGAGGAGCAAGCAAATGAAATGCTTTTCTAATAATAATAATATTTATTATTATTATTATTATTGTAAATGAAATGCTATTCCTATTTTAACTACATCCTTTTCTCTAATAAGACTCATTTCCATATCAATGGTTTCGTAAACCTTTAAAATTGTCGTCACTGGAACAGTAGAACTACTTAAAACGTTTATAATTTTAAGATATTATTTGAGTGTTCCTCGATCTCGCTTTACGCTTCCACGAATACCCCGATTGTGAACAGCCCGGCATTATCAAAATTACAATTTAGCGAACATAATTTCCATCACATTCACAGAATTATCGGAAAGTACACAATACCTTTCGATTCGAGAAAATAACCCGAATTCCTATGACAAGATAATTTAAATACCATCTGGTACGGAGTTTAAATTATGAAGGAACCACAAGTTATTGGATAGCGCTAGATGATTTATATTTGTCGGGTTTAACCGCGGGGTGCGACGCGGCATGTTAACATCCTAACGTAAATAACTTATTTCGGTATTATATTTATTAAAGTTTGTGAAGATATTTGAAACCTAATAAATTATGAATTAAAAAGTAATTAACGTTAAAATTTGTGGAATATATGTACTTTCTTCATTAAATCTTATTTATACGTTAAAATGGTGCTTCATGTGTTTGTCGGCCATTAACCAGGTGGAAAGACGACTCCGTGTAGTGGCCGGACCAGTTGGATGCGAGTTGCAAGGGATCGGCCGTCTTGGCGTTTATTGAAGGAGGCCTGTGTTTATCAGTGGACGGATATAGGCTAATAATAATGATGATGATGGTGCCCTTTACAAAATACAGCATAGATAATTCTTGTAAAAAGAGAAGACACCCGTGCTAACGGAGTTGCAACAAAGATTGTATCCCGTAAAAAGGCATTTTTGTTTGACATCTTTTGGCGCGCCTTGGTAGTAAATTCAACTCGAATGCCGTGACAGCAAGCGGCATGACGCAGTCATACACTTTGCCCCCATTACACTGCCGCCGTCGATTCCATGTACGTATATAATATTCGTTATAGATTTTTATTAATTTCAAATTCTAATATTAAAAATACATAAATTATATTTTATATCTGTCAGGTGTGCCGTGACGGCGGGTTTTTTATTTAACGTTGGACTTACTAAGGTTCAAGAGTGGAGGCCACGTCTAGATGGACGAAGTGTTGGTTGGCCATTGATCAGATGGGGATACGATCTACATGCAGTGGCCGGTCCGTGATGGAGTGGCAAGGAATCGGTCGTCTTGGCGTTCATTGGGCCTATGTTTATCAGTGGACGGATAGAGGCTGATGATGATGTACTTACTAAATAACCTTTTGAACGTTTGTTGCAACTATCCCCAGTTCTAAAGCGAGCCCACTGCCTAGCACCTTTGACTTTGTTTGAACTGTAACTAGTTCATTAGGTAACGAGCTGTGTAGTGAATCTGTGTGGAGAACTAGGTTTGGTATAAGCGTAGAGTAAATACTGTAAATCATACATAGTTTATATCAAAGCGGAAAAGTCCCTCTAAATTTGTCATTTCTGAGCGCCATCTTAAATGATACAAATTAAAAATCTTTTAGCGTGAATATTTTAAATACCCTAAAAGCTTATAAATAAGTTTTAACAAGACAACTTCTGAAATTTGTCACTGAACTGTAATTTGTTTAGTCTTGCTTATTTGTTTTCAAAAATCCTTAAGATTTTTCTGTCAAATAACTTTTTGATTAGACTCAAGCTGTGAAAAGGGTCGGTTTTATAAATAGTATTATTTGTCGAGGGTTCCGTGCTGTGAACTTATTCAACTTCTGCTCGTTCAACTTGCTATTCTTGCATTTGTTGATTAGTTTTATATTAGTAAGATAGGTAAACTAGCGTTCCATTGCTAAGTGATTAGAATCGCCTATATATAAAACAATTCACCTGGATCCAGGCAACTTATCTTCGGGAGGAGCTCTCAAGCGTGAGGAGGATGGGGCAACAGCTGCGAAGGTCCTGGCGCAGTCGCCGTGCGGCCAACGCACGACCTAGGCTCTGCGTTCAGTCCTGTTCCGGCGTGGGCGAGCGTGCTTCAGGTTGTCGGAATTCCTCCATACTAGGATTAGGCCCGGTTAGTCCTTTAGAGGAAACCGGCTGGTCGCGAAGGGTGTCCTGTGTTAGTCAGATCTGGGACACTCCCCTTCAAGCGGTTGAAGGCAACTCGCAGTGGATTTAGTGCGGTATACCGGTGCTAGGGTTGGGGAGCACCATCCCCGGGTGAATGCACGAAGTATTTCCACTGCGTCAAAAAAAGGCAACTTATCTCGATTTGCCTATCCTAAGAAATAATATTATGATGAAAGTTACAGAGAAACAAAGATGAGTCTTGGCGCTAGTATTCAACAATTCAACACAACCTCAACTATTAACACCTTGAGGGTGAAAACTAAATAAAATATCAGTTTTCAGTTGCGATGCACTGGGTGGAATAGATTGTGAGCACACCGTATACCTGCAGCCTATCACAGGATTACACGCACCTCCTGTGGAACCGAGAATTTAATACTTTGATGGGCTTGTAGGGCTGCTAGGGTTGCCCATCTGAAATGTATCCTTATAATATTCAATTCAGGGACGTATTCCATATTATCATCATCAGCCTGTATCCGTCCACTGCTGAAAATAGACCTCCCTCATAGAACGCCTAGACAACCGATCCCTTCCCACTTGCAACCAACACGGACCGGCCATCTCCCGAAGATCGTCTTCCCACCCGGTTGGTTAATAGCCGAACAACACTTCGTCTACCAAAACGTGGTCTGCATTCTGTCCTTATATATAGTCCTTATATTAGTTATAGTTTTGTTTCTTAGAACAACCGGATTATAATCGGCTTAGCATAACCAATGTCCGACTTACCTTAATGAACCCAAAAGCTTAGTATATTGGTCATAATATAATTGCATAATTACTATAGTAACTAAAAACAATAACTTTGTCAATTTTTTTTTCGAATTTGTTTTTTAGAAAACGAGGCAAATCAGTCAGTCCAAATTGTAAGTAATCAGGGGCATGCATAGCGCCTACAACCCCGGTGTTTCAGGTGTGATGCCAGCTTTGTGTGTCTTCCTTTCCTAGTCCTAAATCTTATGGGTTCCGAAAAACCGTAGGCACAAACACAATCATAAAATTATAAGTGTAAAAGATGGGTCATCTTTTGTTTACGTAAAACAACATCAGAACATATTATATTTTTTTGTACCAAGATATTTTTTGAAACAAAAGATACTTGATTTTTTTCCGATTTATAAAATCGAATTTATCGACGAAGGCTACAGGCTATAATATAACATCACTATGTGACTAACAGTAGTTAAATTGAGTAAGTTAACGCGGGCGACATTGCGGGCAACAGCTAGTATTAAAGATTTCCGCAAAGTAACGCCTGCTATTAAAAACATTCAAATCGCAGTACGAGGAATGTTTTGTCTCAAATCTCGCTCCATTAAATGGGTGCGTCTCCCGATGCGGCACGTCTGTAATCCTTCACGCACGACGTGGGAGGCTTTACAACGCTCCTTTGAACCCAATCCCTCTACTCAGTAACAATATTCCAAACAATGTGCTTTACGTTTTATTGAGTGTAATTTTTTCTATGTTGACACTTTTTAACGGCTTTCGTTGTTGAAAGAAGTAGTAAAGCATGTTTCACTTGTGATTTGTGAAGATCAAAGCCAAATCGGACACACGACTGGTTCCACCACCGTAAAAGATATACAAGTAGTAATTTAAAAAAGAAACAACCAGGGACTGCTGATAAAAGTGAAAACAATACAATTAAATTCTATTGCCTGTATATACCTATATACAGGCTGTAAAAGATTATGACAACCTATACAATTTAAACGGCGCACAAAATGGCCGCATGACATAATTTAGAAGCAACACAATTTGCAAAACAAATATTGCGAAATCTTATATAAATAAATCAAACGTCAAACTGCGTCTTCAGCGTTTCGTGTTCGGTGTCGCGAGTTCAGAGATTTTATTTAATCTAAAAATATGGGTACTGCGCTAATTAGAGAAGTTTACGCTTTAAAAACCTACCTATAACCGAACGATGACTTTACTTGATATCGTCACATTATGTCACAAGCTGAACGCTTAGGCCGATCGTGCCTCTCTATCGATTGTTCCGCGCTCTCGCTTGCACGCTCGGCTGAGGTGGAACGTGACATTTTTTTGTTTATTGCGAGTTCATTAATTTATAAGACGTTATCACGTCAAAAATACCGAAATCACTACGTTTCTTATAAATAACTCCTAACTTAAATTCACTGTTTTGAATGCTATATTGTGAAGAATACACCCACGCAATTAAAAAGGTAGACAACTTTTACTACATCCAATTTAAATCTTAGTTCAACCATGAAATAAATAATATTGCTAGTATTTTAACTTTTGTTTATAAAAACTAAAAAAAAACAGATACGCCCTCTCGCCGCCTCAAAACATTAAAATAAAAACGCCAACTGAAAATCTACCGCTTTGATCTAATAATTAATGTTCAAATTACGTTTCTGCTGACTGTATCTGATTTGTACATCGCCAAATCAAAGCTTCTAAATGGAAGATTGATATTGAACGGCCCTTTTCCCTTTTTTATTAATCGCCTTTGTAACTTCCAACTTCAAAGCAAGGCCCTCCGAGCAATACGAGAAAATTAAAATCGTATTGTTACAGACATTTTTTTCATCCAAACCCCCAACGGCTCACAATATATACTCCACATACTGATTTATTATTTAATATGCAATTTTGTTTCAATTCATGTATTTGAACGCTTTTTTATTGTTTTGGATTTTATTGACCTGATTTACTCTTGGTTCAGTTGAAAATCTGCGTCAGGAAACATTTTCCTGACAATTGGCTGAACTGGACCATTTTGACCCACACGTGAGACACACACTTATTACAAATTTTCGTTTGCAATAATTGTTTTAATTTTTTTTGTCTTATTTTTAGGTTTGTGAAATCTCTTTATGTCTCTGTGTATCTCCTGTTTGTATCAAATAAATGTTTATTTATCTTTATTTATTTCTTTATTGCGTTTAGGTTGATGGGTTGCTTGAAAAAGGCCTTTATGCAATAATAACCATGATTATATTAAAAAAATTATATGACTCACGAAAAGGTAAGTGTTTAACGGTCCTGTGACCGTCCAAGTAATTAAAGACTAGCCAACAAGCTTTGCCGAGATCCTGACTGACTATGGATGGAGTAAGAAATGGGTTCTGGTCAGTTCCGACCGGCCAGTTCATGTCATAATAGTCAAATACGGGACACTCCCCTTCAGGAGGCTGAAGGCAACATACAGTGATTTTAGTGATATACACCACTACGGCACCGGATAGACGACTCATCCCTGAGTGAATGCGCAAAGCATTTCTACAGCGACAGCAAAAAAATGACTACACTTCCGCATTTTCATTTTAAGGCGATTCACCGCGTCTGGCGAGGAAGCGGGCGTCGCGGCGTCTTGTGACGCTAGATAGCATTCCAGTTAAGGGATAAATTCGAATAAAAAAATATAGTACTTGAGATTTAAAAAACCGGCCAAGTGCTAGTCGGACTCGCGCACAAAGGGTTCCGTACCATTACATAATATACAACATTAGACACTTTAACAAAAAATTAGGTTTATGTTTATGGAATTAAATGCTTTTTTATATATTTGAGTTGATTGCATGAAAGGTAAATTGCGGTTTACGATTTATGACGTATAAAAAAACTACTTAATAGATCTTGTTCAAACCAATTTTCGGTGGAAGTTTGCCTGGTAATGTACATCAAATATTTTTTTAAGTTTTATCATTCTCTTATTTTAGAAGTTACAGGGGGGGGGACACATTTTTACACTTTGGAAGTGTCTCTCGCGCAAACTATTCAGTTTAAAAATAAAATGGTATTAGAAACCTCAATATAATTTTTGAAGACCTATCTATAGATACCAGACAGACAGACAGACATGACGAATCTATAAGGGTTCCGTTTTTTGCCATTTGGCTACGGATCCCTAAAAATAGCACGTTCTCTGTAGTATTGAAAATTGAATATTTCCATATAAAATTTATGTGCAAAATTAAACATTTTATTAGCAAATTATTTCGTTTTAGTTTTTATTTTAGCCTAGCCTAGCCCTAGCCTAGCCTAGGATTTTTTTATAATTAAGTAAAGTACATCTTATCGCGTAACCAATTAGCACACGCTTCACTGATATTTTTCGTGTGACTGACTTTTTACTATTGGTCGATAATCTCCGTGCGGTGGCCGGTCCGTGTTGGATGCGAGTGGCGGAGGATCGGCCGTCTTGGCGTTCATTGAAGGAAGTCTTTGTCCAACAGTGGACGAAAAATTGTCAATAATGATGATGGTAATTATCTGCTTTGCTTTCATGCGGTTTGTGAGCTTACGGTGGCCCATTGGTATACGGTGGAGAATGGGGGGGGGGGATAGAAAAAAGGATGGCAGATGCAGATGTGTTCTGCATAATCTGTGGTTGTGTGAACGTTTATGGGCGTCGGTAGTTACCATAAGACTCCAACTGCTCGGTTTGCTCCTTATGACATAAAAAATGTGTATGGGCTACGATAGTTGCCAAAAGGCTTCGACTGCTCGTTTGCCCTCCTAGAAATAAAAATATGGAGACATACAAGAGGAGAATGTATCTGCTTTACATGTAGTAGTAAATTGTTTCTTTATCACAAAATGAAAATCAGAATCTTATCCTCTCTGGACGACGTGTAAGCGATATTTTATGGTTATTAGTGGAAGGGTGACAAGAATTATTTTGCGATCTTTAAAATAAATCATGATGTTGTTTATATTATGACAATAATACATGTATGAAACTGTTTCTCTCTATCGCTTTTTCCCGTAATTGAATGTGTGTTTACTGGCATTAGGATTTGTAAATCTTAGGTCCCAGGATAGGCAAGACGTGAATGAGTTGTATCATCTAAGGTTGAGCTTTATGGGCGACGCTGACATAGTACAGCCTATTGACTGTATTATGTCAGTGTCGCCCATAATTGTTAAATTTCAACGTTGACGTGGATCTCGAAATTAAACCTTTTCTTTGTTTAAACTCTAGCCTTGTAATTTTGGTCAGCCTCTCTACACAAGTGGTTTTTACGTTTATATATAGAATAGAATAGAATAGAAACATATGTTCGCTTTATGTATCGATGTTTTTATAATATTCTATAAACGTAAAAGCCTAGAGTGGGCTGGAAAATCCACCGCTTATATCAAACGAGGTTCATTTAGAAATTTAATTTTACTTTCATTCTTAATTTACTAGAAGAAATATTATCTTATACCTATATATTTAAACTACATAATGACGTATAGAATTACAAAAGTAAAATATTAGCATTCAGTATTAAAGTGCCGGATACTTTGTAACTTGAACCGGAATATTTTAAGCTTTCTTCGCTGCTGATGCAGAAACGCCCCAAAGGAATCTGCAAAGGTTGTAGAATAAGCTGAGATCTATATTAAAAGCTAGAGCTCTTGCTCATCTTTTTATGTTATAAATAACTTTGAATATTCGCATTAGAGTCCATTTATGAAAGGAGAAAAGATAAACTGGCGATTTTATCTCTATAGAGAGACTCATTTGAATATACTTTGTAAGTTGGTTGGATAAGCAATCTCTCAGAAGTACCAGATGGTAAGTCAGATGATGGTAAGTGGTAACCGACGATCATGAAACGAGATTCTTAGGCAACTCATTTACGTGTGCCCTATCCTGTAACGTAGTACTATTAAATAGGTAATTAAAATAAAATTAAAATAGAATTGCCTATCCTAAGCTTACCTTCGAAACATATCAAATCTGTTACACAGAGGAAATAAGCATAATTTTTGTATATAGGGCCAGTGACACAGAGCATCCCTTCCATCAGTAAAAATCATAATACATCAACAACTTATGGCTTATGATGGATTCCTGACATAGAATATAACGGATTGTAGTAAATAAGCTAGCATTATGATTATAATGAAATCTGAAAATCTCTTTCTGCCCTATCTTGTAATTAATAATTAAGTCTATATTTGATACTTCCCCGTACAGAAATTCCTTCGTCTTAGGGACCTTCAAGAAAAGAACATACTACATTTGAAAGGCCGCCAATGGAGCTGGAAGTCATCTGGTGTATTAGTTATGGATATAGGGGATCACTTTCTGCTAAGTCAGATGAGTGGCCATTTGCATACCATTTCATTATTATTGTTCCTACTATAATATTTTAATGCGAAAGTAACTGTATTTATGTATCTTCTGCACGCCTAAACCACTGAACCGATTTGGATGAAATTTGGTACAAAGATAGTTTAAGCCCTGAGAAAAGACATACAATTTTTCCCGGAAATGCTGCGGTTACGGGAACTATGCGGGTAAAACCCGGGACTGTCGGAAAAAATAAACCGTAAAAAATAAAAAGGTAATTATTGTAAGTCGGAAAATATTAAACCGCTTGGGAGCTTACATTGAAAACGCTGCCTTATTTCCTTTAGAATTTAGATATATTATTTAAAAAAGTAGAAAAATTATCATCATGAGGCCGGATGCGTCCGTAAAAATACAGCGTGTAACAGCTAGAGTATACACCATTGTCATCATCATCAACATCAGCTCCTGCTTGTCCACTGCTGAACATAGACCTCATAATATTTTAATGCTAGTTAATATCTGTCGTAGCTATTCTGACAATTTCTCAATGGATTATAATCTTCTAATATATAAAATTTCCATGTCACAATGTTAGTTACCGTACTCCTCCGAAACGGCTTTACCGATTTATACCAAATTTTATATGCGTATTCAGTAGGTTTGAGAATCGGCTACTATCTATTTTTCTTACCCCTAAGTGATAAGGGTGGTCAACCCCTCAAATTTTAAAAGTTAACGCGGGCGAAGCTGCGGGCAATAGCTAGTAATAATATACCAATTGTCTCTACGTGGGATTCGAACCTTCGATGTTCAACTTGTATATTATGTATACAATATTACATAGTATAAGTTACATATAATGGCTTGTATATGTATACAAGCCAGTCCACTAAACAAGCTATCAAAATAAAGTGTCTCATGGGAT
The DNA here is from genome assembly GCA_963853865.1 of Helleia helle. NCBI lineage: Eukaryota > Metazoa > Arthropoda > Insecta > Lepidoptera > Lycaenidae > Helleia > Helleia helle. Next base: position 13,392,829 of record OY971426.1, on the reverse strand, counting down.
GAGGAAATGAGCTCTGTCGCCCCTTACTCACGTGCCAAAATACGACGTGAAATAACTATTTCATGTCGTATCCAAATGGTTAAACTGTTATGGTAATAGAATATATTTGTCTCATCATAATAACAGACATTACAAGAAAGATTTCGTTGTTTTCAACATTTCGTATTTAAACATTACTTAATTATAACAAGCATACTCGATAAATTAGTTGTCTTATTATTTATGAATTGCACTGACACATAATCCTTTTTGATTTTTTTATATATAAATAAATATAAGCCAACAATCACACCACGTACTAGCTTTGAAACCTTGCGGCTAGCCCAATTAACTCTAGCTTTTTAGAACTTGTGTTACGGGTACTAGCCACAAAAATAAATTTAAGAAATTAAAATTATTTAATAAATATATACGCACTCATGGCCTGGTGCAGATATCTATATTCATCATACGAATTATCTGCCCTTGGCGGGATTCGTACTCGCGACCAATGCATGCAAGCAAGTGTCCAGTAGCTTGACCACTCCTCCAAATGGCCTTTGAATTCTACTATTATGATGTAACATATATTATGTGGGTACGGATCTCTACGTAGGGCATGGTACCTATTGATTTCAGTGAGAGGAAAGCGCTGTGCCGCGCTCCCGGCTGCATGGGTACCACCATCTTGCTTGTTACTCCCGTGAAACAGCTTTGCTGTGTTTCGGAGAGAAGGGCAATACAGGCAGTGTAATTACTGGCACCGAGACTTAACATCTTATGTTTCAGGACAGGCAACACATAAATGGGTCTGAGCCTGGGCTCGCTCCAGGTAAACTGGTTTGTGTTCATGGGCGACGTCGACCACTTACCATCAGGTGGCACGTTTGCCAGTTTGCCTATCCAACTAACATAAAAAAAGTCAGAAATTCTCTGTGTAATGGAACAACAAAACCAGATTTTATTGTTGTAAAGTCTCCAAAACATGTCATGTGAAATAAGAAACTGCGATAAAATCCGTAAAATTTGTTTCATGACACTAAGTTAAATTCGCTTAAGCAATAGAAAATAGTAAGAAATGCTTTGTGTAGTCTTATTTTGAGTTGTTCACGCAAATTTTCAAAGTCAGTTTTTAGTCGCATTTAAATATTTATTACAAATTTTTGTTTGTTGTGATTCTTACTTTAAAATGTATAAAATTTCGCAATTTTCAAAACAACATTCGTAAAATAAAACTAGTTGTAGCCCACCCTATGTCAGTTTTAAAGTTCAGGATTAAGGATGGGAACCTGGGCTGAGTAGGCCACAACGTCGCGGGGACTGCTCAGTAGCGGTTGGGCAGTCCCCCCTTACGGGAAGTAAGTAGTTTGGCCATCGCCGGGGTCAGCCTGTTTATGATGTGATCCTGTTCCTGTTGAAAGTGTGATAAAAAATGTGATAATGATTCATTATACAGGAATTTTTAAATACGTTACAGATACGTTATTTTAAACATTAAACGCCCATATCGAATCCTGTAAGATGCCTTTTTGGTGCTACCTCGATCTCTTCATAATATAGATGACGTTTTTCAAGCCTTGCCCCGTATAAATTAATAGGTCAATCACTGATAGTGCGGGCGGAGTCTGACCCTCTCTGTTTGCACGACATCCAATGCTTCCTATCACAAGCCTGAAGCCCACAAAGCGGCGTCAGCGATGCATGTTTACGTTGGGTCCGAGAGACTATAATATAGGCCTAAAATCTAATTTACAGCCAGCCCTGCCTAGACTTGTAAAGAGACGTCTATCAAACATAGAAATTACTATTCAAATTATATTGGTAAGTTAATGATAGTAGATTGTGTAATGATAGCATCACAACTAATCATGATCATCATATTTTGTCATCTGATGTTTACTACATTCCATAAAAATCCATGGAGGTTTAGTATGATATAAAAAAAAACACACATCATAGCTTAATTGCCCCGGCCCTAGTCCCGTGATAAGATCAAAAGAAATTGTTTTACAGAAATATAGATATGAAGTTACATATTATTATATACAATCCATGACCCGGCTTATTTACATATATCTCACCACATACAGAATAGAGTAGAATAGAAACATGACACTTCAATGTATGAGATTGACGTTTGCTTTGGACAATGATTTCGAAAATGAACGTCAAGTTATCGAAAGCGAACGTCATGTTGTCGAAACAGAACGTCAATCTCATACTATGATATTTCAAAATCACAACCTTGTCGTGTATTACGCAGTGCAACTGCACCTATATAATGAAACGGTTATGTTAACGTTCCCTCACCATGGTTCAAGCCTTATCATGGCGCTGGGGCTCAGTAGCCTAAGGTAAACCCAGCACCTTGGGCGAAGAAAATTGAGCCGAGGTAGCTGCTCTTTGTACCCCTCTTATAAGAAGAGGGGGACAAGGGGCGAGGATGGGAACTTCACCCCATTGCAATGTCCCGACGAGGTGCCCTGTTTGCTCAATAGATCCGGGGCACCTCACCAAAGGCGGCATTGGTGGCACTCGCTGGGCTTTAGTGTGTAGCTGCGTCCACTTACCATCTTTCGGGCACAGCGAGTCCCACATACCCGCCTTGGGAGTCCCCCCCGCCCGTAAAATAAAAAAAAATGTTAGCGTTCAACAATAATAAAATATTATATAATATATATACGTGCAATCAAATTTAATAATAAAACACAAAAATCAATTGAAAACACTTAAAATTCATCTCACAATAACTTTTATTCTAATCCCTCAGATTTATACGATACACAGCGCTGTACAAAATACATTTTAATAGCTTAAGTGTAGGGATTGATGGACAGAATATAAAATGTTTCGATTGCCTGAAATGATTACTTTTCTCCTTCGGGTCCGACGAGTGCTGGCGACGTGACACCGAAAGATTGTCAAATTGTTATTCCGACCATGTTGAGGAGTATCTGAAAATACGAAAATTGTTTGAAAGATAAAATTGTATGCTGAGATGGAATATTTTGGTCCCGTACTCAATCGGAACATATTACTAAGGTTTCGCTGTCCATATGTCCATCTTTACAGGGTCTTCTGTCACACTGACTAAGATATTTTAAACACGTTTTTCTATTTTATTTTTTGAAGTGAAACTTCTTTGCGCGCATGAGGGTAATTTTTTTACGAATGGAACGTCACGAAAATGTGATTGAGAGAGAGAGCGAGAAAGGGCGAACGGAGCATGAGCCGCATAGCCATCGAGTGAGAATAGGGAGGGAGCAAGCGAGTGAGAAATATAGAGAGAAAGAGTGAGATAGTTTGCCAAAATATAAGTTTCACTTTTGGCATGTGTACTTTATACGCACGCACAATTTTTTTATTTGTTAGTATAAGACACACTCAGAATATTATGTTGATAAAAATACAATAATAAAGTATAAAAAAAACTGGCTAACACGATCCTGCGAACACACTCAAGATTCTTTTTCTTTGCTTGATCTTAATAAAGTATTTTGAAAATGTAATAAGACAGATATATAATATAATATAATTATAATATTATATAACCTATATGTAATTAAAATATCAAAAAATAATATATATATATATTTAAATAATTATAAAACTGTAGCCATTAGTTTAAATAACAAAAATAAAATCTATACTAATATTATAAAGCTGAAGAGTTTGTTTGTTTGTTTGAACGAGCTAATCTCATGAACTACTGGTCCGATTTGAAAAATTCTTTCAGTGTTAGATAGCCCATTTATCTAGGAAGGCTATAGGCTATACAACATCACGCTGTGACTTATAGTAGTTGAGTAACTCGGGCGAAGCTGCAGGCAACAGCTAGTTAAGTAATAAAGTAACAATAATAATATAAAAATAGTATATTTTTTGCTCAATTCTCTATCTAATCTCAGCTAACTGATAGAACTGAGGCATAAGAGACCTTACGTGTTCGTCCTACACACTCATAAAATCATATTTTGAGACTACGTGCAAAGGGCTTTAATGTTATAAAGTATAAATGAATGCAACTTCATGTAAACCTTTTTATAAAGTAATAAGTAAGTATGTTTACGATTGTATCAATTGTGTTTTTATTTATTTAACCTAAGTTTTTGAATGCTATAATGGCAAATGTGTAGATGGCGGTTTATAGAAAAATACAATCAAAATAAATCTCATAATGATAGACGCGACGACTAAATAGTAAAACACCTGTACAAATGAAGGTGCAATAAGAGTTCAGAACTTCACATCGGTTGTAACTGATTATTATACATAGTTCAGGCTAGTCTTTTTTTTTCGCAGTGGATATGCTTTGCGCATTCACCCGGGGATGGGTCGTCCCCGGGGATATGTGGACGGTCGACCGGCCGACCCGAAACCCGTACTGAGATTCCGACAGTCCAGGCTCAGGGCCCCCCTCCAGATGCTGAACGAGACGGGAGGCCAAGATCCTTTCCAGGGCCTTCCCCGCTTCGCTCAACAACACGATCGGTCGCACCGCCGACGCGCTATCCGTCGGTCGGCCCCCCTTTGGTAGTAGGGTGAGCCGACCATCTTTCCAGGCCTTCGGAAATTGACCGGACCGCATACAGCGGTCAAAGAGTTCCCGAAGGCTGTCTCCGAGATGCACGAGAGCTATAAATAGAACTCTCCCGTGCACCTCGTCTGGACCTGGCGCCCTCTTCTTACTTCGGAGGCGGAACAGAACCGCTTCCATTTCAGCGTCGGTCATGGGTGGCGGAACACCCTCTTCCTCCATTGAGTCCGGCGTCCGTCGTGCCATTCAGGCTACAGCCTGAAGTAGACTAGTAGTAGTAGTAGTCCCCACCTTGGTTCAGGCCTTGACGTGGCGGTGGGGCTCAGTAGCCTAGGGTGAGCCTAGCACCTTAGGCGAACCTAATTGAGCCGAGGGGGCTCTTTGTACCCCTCTTATAAGAAGAGGGGACATAAGATCAGGGGGCAAGGGGCGAGGACGGGAACCTCACCCCGTTGTACTGTCCCAACGTAGAGAGGGGTTCTTCTGTGGTGCGGGACAACCCCTCTGTGGAGGTGCCATGTTTGCTCATTAGATCCGGGCACCTTACCAAAGGAGGCATTGGTGGCACTCGCCGGGTTTTAGTATGTACGGGTAGAGCTGCGTCCACTTACCAGCTTTCAGGCGCAGCGAGTCCCGCATACCCACTCTCCAGCGGGATGCCTCAGAGCATTTCCTGGCGATAAAGAAAAAAAAAGTAGTAGTAGTAAAGTAGAGGTTTGCTTCAGGCTGTACGCTTCGCGTGTGGTCTTAGAATATAAAGCCATATTATTTAAATCTCACGACTAACGACTTAGGTTAAATAATTATCTTTTATTATCCTACCTGTAATAATATGCACTGAGTTCTATTATATTTACAAATGGCAAGCTCTTATTTGATATCCATATTGCCACCAAAATACTATTACTTTCATTTATACCAAGGCAATATTATTTTTATCCATACAATTTTTATTTAATTCTACGCCAATTCCATAAAACGTATGGAGATTTAATTCATTAACTCACATATTATATCTTGTTTATCAAAAAGATCTATCAGACTATACAAAACCATAGAAAAACACACAAAGTATGTCTTCTGATACAGTCACTTTTCAGCAATTAAATATAAAACTCGTGCTCATTTAAGAAAAAAAATCTCTATGACAACACATAACATTCTTTTATTTTTATTTTTTTAGTGTTAGAAACTCGCTGCGCCCGAAATATGGTAAGGGGCACGCAGCTCTACCCTCTAAAACCCGGCAAGTGCCACCAATGCCGCCTTTGGTGAGGTGCCTGGGTGACAAACGGCTAGTCAGTTCCCCAAGGGACCGACGCCACCTTCACAGAGGGGTTATCCCGTACCACAGAACAACCCTTTCCAACGTCGTAACAGTACAATGGTGTGAGGTTCCCATCCTCGTCCCTTGTCCCCCTTCCTCTTATGTCCCCTCTTCTTATAAGAAGGGTATAAAGAGCAGCTTCCTCGGCTCAATTTGCTTTACCCAAGGAGCTGGGTTCACCTTAGGCTACTGAGCCTTACCGCCACACGGCTTAGACCATGGCGCGAAAGGTTTTTTACCTAAATTTATAATGTCTTTTTAACTTTTTACGTGATTAAAATGTTACTTTTTAAAATGTTACGTAAGGAATAAAGATATTATGATTTTATTTTATTTTAATCACTTGCACTATCTATAATACCTAAAAGCATAATATTTTACGAGATGCTTAATATATATAGTAAAATACTACGGAACCATGTAACGTATACTTGACCGGTTTTTCAGCGCACTTGAGTATAGGGGTCGTGACCAGCCCATTACACTCAATATATCCCACCCGGTATTAGCATACAAATGCTCACGATAAGTAAGGGTTATAAAAGAAAGGAAGTCGGTAAAAAATGTTCTACATATTTATGTTATGTAATCGCATCAGCTTTATAAAGGCACTAGTCAGTTTTACTATAAATCAGTAATTGTAGGATAAAATAATGATATTGTTTTTTATGTTAGTTGATAGAAAAACAGCCGTGCCACCTGATGGTAAGTGCTCGACGTCGCCCATGAACATACACTAGTTTACCTGGTTGCCTATCTTGGGCCTAAGCTGTTAAGTCTCGGTGCCAGTAATGACACTGCCTGTTTTGCCCTTTTCAGGAACAAGCAAGATGTTGGTATCCATGCTGACGGGAGCGCGGCACAGCGCTTCCCTCCCACCGGTTGATTGACGATATCAGCATGTTGTTTTCTAATGTTTACGCGAATTTCACTCATTATAATAAAACAATTTTTTACGGATTTTATCGCGGTTTATTAAGATTTTTACAAGCCAATTGTAATGATAGGACGTATGACACCTCCCTCCTCCCGTGACCATGGTTGCTGTAAAGTATCCGAAACGTCGGGCTTGTAAAAATATTAATAAACCGCGATAAAATCCGTAAAAATTGTTTTATTATAATGATATCAGCATGATTACTAATACTATATTATAAACGCGAAAGTTTGTAAGAATGTATGTATGTTTTGTTACTCTTTAACGAATGTATTTTATCGAGACTACAATAACATAGCATATAACATCAGAATAACATAAAGGTTTTAATTTATCCCTAAACTCTCACGGGAATGGAAACTCACGTACGAGGGTGAAACCGCAGGGCGCCGCTCGTTTTCAAATACATCCGTAGACAATATCAAAATATAGTAAAATAAATATAGTAATAATTTTTGAATAGTTTTAAATGTTATTCTAAGTGCCTTTTCACACGTCCCGGTTGCCGGGTAGCCGGCGCAGGGTATCCAGTAGCGAAATGTGAGCAAATACGCCGGTACCTGTGAAAACTGCTATACACGCCCATACACTTCTATACCTGATTCCCGGCGCCGGCTACCCGGCTACCGGCTCGTGTGTAAAGGCACTAACAGGTCGTAAAAGACCTAGTAGAAAATGTAATTCAAAACGGTCGTCATAAATTACGTATTTTTCTATAAATCCCTCGCTTCAATTAAATAAATATGTGTTTTCACTCGCTGTGAAAGCGCTCGCCGCGGTTTTCAACTCCATATTAAATTCAGTTCTCGGATAGACCCGCCTTAAAAAACGTTTTTTCTTTGAAGTTTGGATTCGTTTGTGTTGTGCCCGTCCATATAAGTATCACTTCCCTGCTTATTTCCACAGCTATACGGTAATGAGTATACTTTTTGAAGGTGTACTAAGTCGTATAGGTTCGGAAATACCATTAGAAGACAACATGTCTTCGTCTGTCGGCCTTCTAATTTAAACTTCCAATTATGTGTTAAAATAACACGCCTGAAAGTTAAACTAGCACCTCAAATTATTAATAACATCAATTAAACATAGCCCGAGATCAAAGTTTTACTTTACAGTATAAAGGCTTTGGCGTCTTTTGTAGTGACCTTAAGGTCTTTTATTACCTTAAGCCACCTCGCCTCTAGAAACAGAATAAACAGTTCGTAAACAACTCGCCATGCTGCATCGGCAATTGTGAAGAAGTTTACGGAAATATTTCTTATGCAGTTGTTTATTCGACTACCTTATTGCTCTTTTACTAATAATTATATTTTTAACACCTTCAGCGTTAACTTTATTTTTATGTTTTAACCGACTTTAAAAAAGGAGGAGGTTTTGTATGTTTTTCTGTTTCATTTTTGTTAGAATTTGTTGCAAATATGATTGTTTTTCTGGCATACAGTGCATACAGTTGGGGTGATGGTAGTTTTACTACATTTGGGGGTCAATTATAAAAATGGCGGTCAGGGGTGCAAGGAATCGCGGAGCCGCTAAACTATCCACTCAAGGCTGCACTTTGAATGGGTAGTTTAGCGGCTGCGGGATTCAACAACAGTAGAAGAATGGAGAATAGATGAAGTGAATGATAAACTACGATATTTTTTAATAATAATAATAATATTTATGGACGCATTCACACCACGTCAATCTGGTCCCGTGGTAAGTTCTCGAAGATCTTGTGTTACGGGTACCAGACAACGGAAATATATTTAATACTTTTATACTATACATATATTTAAGATTTTTATTATATAATATACATATTTAATACACATCCATGACCCAGGAACAAAGAAAATATTTTTGTTCCCTGGCGGGATTCGAACCCGCAACCTCCGGCTTGAGCGCCAACGCGCTTACCACTGAGCCACAGAGGAGATTGAAGGATAAACCCTGAAATTTAACAAGTAAAGGTCAAATGACTGATAATCTTGCTCTTAATTGCAATGTCTTGGCTGCGTTTCTTAGGTTGTATTATACATTCCCACCACGGTTCAAGCCTTGTCGTGGCGGTGGGTCTCAGTAGCCTAAGGTGAGCCAAGCACCTTGGGCGAAGCCACGTGAACCGAGGGGACTGCTCTTTGTACCCCTCTTATAAGAAGAGGTTAACAAAGAGGAGGGGCCAAGGAGGGAGGCAGGTTGGGAACCTCATCCCATTTCAGTGCCCCACGTTGGGAGGGGTTGTTCTATGGTGCGGGATAATCCAACTGTCGAGGTACCCTATTGCTCAACAGATCCGAGGCACTTCACCAAAGGCGGCATTGGTGGCACTCGCTGGATTTTAGTGGATAGAGCTGCGTCCACCTTGTCATCTTTCGGGCGCAGCGAGTCGTACATACCCGCCTGGGAAGTTCTCCTTCCCCCGCGGGATGCCTAAAAACCTTTCCCGGCGGAAAAGAAAAGAAAGGTTGTATTATATATAAGTGGCACTTTCGCTATATTGACGATATTTTATAAATTTCGACATAACATCTTTAGTACCGTGATTTAAAAATGCGGTGAAACGAAAAAGCGGCAATAAAGAGACAAAATTAGATTTTAGCCTGCAAGAAATGAAATAGGATGCAAGTAATGTTGGAGGCCCTATGTTCAGCAGTGGACGGATAAAGACTGATGATGGTGAAATAATGTTTCACTTTCATTTTTACCGTGTGCAATGTGTGCAACACTCTTTTTTCTTAAACGATGCTTTATGATTGCTTTATATTATTGATAATACTTTGATTTAAAACTTTAATTTTCACACTAGTAAAAAGAATTTTCTTTTTACTTTAGAGTAGACGACAATTAAATGACAGATACTTTCATATTATACGCCATAAACAATATAAAGGACATTTTAATAAATCGAAGCGAAAAATTTTCACTCTAACTTTTGTTATTTTGAACGAAGAAAGAAAATTTATTTTCAAAGAATCCACAAAAACAACTTACTACGAAATTGAAAGAGCGCTAAAAACAATTATATGACACCGTACAAGTTACATCTATACTGAAATACATGTAGCTTGTTGCGGTCAACAAACCGACTAAAATAAATAAACATTCTATGGATAATTCTAGAAAAAATATAAAAGATTCGAACACATAGAGATTCTTTTACTAGAATATAACCATATAAATATCTATAAAGATAAATAAAATTAGAGTGTCTGTTTGTAATATTAAAATAACTGCTTTTTACTTAATGCATAGGGATGTATATACAGTACATATACCAAAATAGCCTTTTTTACAATTTTTGGCTGTCTGTTTGTTCCGGCTAATTTCTGAAACGGCTGGGCGGATTTTGACGGGACTTTCACTGACAGATAGATGATGCTATAAGGAGTAACTTAGGCTATAAAAATAATCATCACCAATCTGTGTACGGCTGAAAATCTAAGTTAACGCGGGCGAAGCTGCGGGCAACAGTTAGTATCAAATAAATATAGTGATAAAAATGGGGCAAATAAAACATAAAAGTTTTTTAAATTATTTCTCCGGTGATTTTTTGAGTAGAGTATATTTGAAAAAATATTGATTGCCTATCTATACAAGTAATAAATATTGATAATATTATATTTGTATGTTTTGGATTATTTTTGTGAAAATTGAATTTAAATGCCAACTTTTCAAAAAAAAAAATTTTATTTTTTCGTTCGTTTTTCCCGGCTAGTTACTTGGAAACAAAAATGTTAATAATTTATAATACATATTACTAATATTGCAAATCTGTTAAAAGAAGTAATATTGGTTTCTTTGTTTGTGAGTTTATTTGAATTAAAAAATGTATTTGATCTAAATTATGCCTATACAAAACCCTATCACGTAACAGAAGCTCAATAATAATAGGGGCTTTTTAAATTAATTCTATTTATTTGATTGGCGCAGCAAAGACAGACAAATAGAACTGCCAATCGAACAGAGGAAATGGCTTGTAATCAAATAAAGCTTTCAGTATGACAGCATTGCCACGGTCAAATGCGTTGATTAAAATGGATTGTGCTTTTAGGGTTCCACGCTTAAAGCCCCATTTTTAAGTATTTTTTTAGTCTCAACGAGAGGGTAACTCAATTTTTTTTCTGTCAGAAGTAACGCTCAGCATTCTATATTCAAAAACAGTAACTTGCATTGGTCGTTCTTAACTATTGGCCAACTAGTGGTAAAGATCATATTTTTTTCCTAGCCTATACTTTGATGAGGCCTTTTTCGACAGCTGGGCAAAGGCCTCCCTTTCTCATTTCCACGCGTCTCTATCGTTGGCTTAACTATGCGAGTCTATTCCAAAAGTGTCATCCCGCCATCTCCCTCGAGGTTTGCCGCATCTCCGAACCCTATTTAATGGGACCCAGTTAGTTATTTTCTTGGCCCACAACTCTTTGGGCATCCGGTAGATATGTTCGGCCCAGTCCCATTTAAGCTTAGCAGCAGCTGTCAAGGCTAAGTGCGCAAGAAGCGCAAGCTTTCGCTCGAGGTTTGTCGACGTGCGATGAAGCGCAGTATTATAGGCGTCAGAACTCCATAATAAATAAGGATTATTTATTTCATTTTTTTTTTCAAACTGACTGATTGCAGATGGCAAAGTAAATAAAAATTCAAAGGTTTGAATAATATGTTTTAAATTGCACGGTAATATTTTTTTGGAAATCTCCAAGTGAATTTGTTTCGTTTTATATAAAGAAATCCAAAACTTCGTTTTTTTGGGCTTCTTCCACGCTTACACTAAATTAAAAGCGCCTTCTTTCTTCAAATCGTGATGTAGACGCTGAACTAGCGTGGGTGTCTATTATTTTCAAAATGTCATGAGTCAAATTATTGTTGACAACATTTCGTCTGAAATGAATGTATGAAAAACTATTTTTCGTTAAAAATGTGTGTGTGTTATGTGTATTATAATATGTAGGTATTACTAGCTGATGTCCGCGACTTCGTCTGCGTCTTCAACATATCATGATTTTTCCAACTTTTTACAAGTCTACCACGAATAATTATTAGTTTTAATTACATTTTTAAAGTAGCGGGATTATTAATTTTAGAAGATTTTTGTTATGATTTTAGGGCCATTTTAATGGAAGTTCCGTTGCATTCCCTAAATTATTAAATTTATATAACAGCCAAAATAACGTATGTCAACCTTTTTTTTTAAAAATAAACTTTATTAAAATAGAAACGTTTTTTATGCCCAAAAAGTAACACTATTCTGTAGCCGATAAATAAATCTTTATTATTAGTAAAAATCATATTTCTAACTACCATAGATTTTGCCATAAAAGAGCTATAAGATAACGAGAGGTAAATTTGAGTTGTTTTTCGGCTCTCCTGTAAAGTTGTCATTTTGCCGTTACGCTACTCTAATTCTTAACCCGCGATTTTCAGTCTATGTATATATTGTTTTTTATGTTTTTTATATTTACACACACTGTATTATGTTGTATAGTAGGTTTCGATGAATGAGGTCCATACGTTATGGTTCGGATAGCATAGGCTATGTTTAACCGACTTCAAAAAGATCTAGTTTAGTTTAGTCAAGTCAAGCATTTAAACTTTTAAAGTGAAACTTTTATTACATCGTCTCAAACTTTTTCGTCTGTGTGTTGCATGTTGCGTGACGGTCGGCCGCCAAGTTTTCCGAGTATAAATTAAGATTAATAAAGCTAGTTTTATACCCTTAATGGAATATTATACCATAATTTTTTAGTTAAATGTCTATAATTTGAAAAAACGTACGTTACGGAAACATCGTATTTCTGTGAAAAAAGGAATTAATTATTACAAATCTAGCGTTGCTGTTTATTTGTTACTGATTACTGGACTCAAACTTCAAAGTCACAGAAATCACTGTGTGTAATACAGATGCAAATGCACATAGACCCACGCAAATAGTCAAAGGAACACTTTTTTGAAGAAAATATATAAAAACGTTTCCCTGACCAAAGAATGTTCAGACGTAGTTTGACGGTCCAAAGTATTAAAACATGAAAGGGTATTACTTTGTAAATTTATTCTAACCGATCTGAAATTTAAATTTGAGTTCATCAAAGTATGTGCTCCTTTGTAATATATGAGAAAATTACTACGGCTAAGTCTTGGAGGCTTGAGACTTGATATCATTAAAATATATTATGTATTCGAGAATCGATTACACATTAGCTGAAATTCCACGGAATTGAGTTTACAAGAAATTCAAAGTGTTTCTAATTCAAATAATGTTTATTTCGTAACAAACGCATTTGAAACATGTTAAAAAAACTATAAAAAATTTGCAAATAAAAAAGAGCAATAAAAAATTGTAAAATTTTAATTGGTTGATTTAGGTATGCTGAGTATCTTCAGATTTCTTTTTCAGACATTTTTTTTTCTTTAACGCCGGGAAATGCTCTGAGGCATTCCGCGGGAGAGTGGGTCTCCCCAGGCGGGTATGTGGGACTCGACTACACCCACTAAAACCCGGCGAGTGCCACCAATGCCAACTTTGGTGAGGTGCCCCGGATCTGTTGAGAAAACAGGGCAACTCGACGGGTAGTCAGTCCCTCAGGGGGCCGAAACCACAGAGATGTTGTCCCGCACCACAGAACAACTCCTCCCAACGTCGGGACAGTACAAAGGGGCGAGGTTCCCGTCCTTGCGCCTTGCCCTCTTCGCTTTTGTCCACTCTTCTTATAAGAGGGGTACAAAGAGCCACCTCGGCTCAATTAGCTTCGCTCAAGGTGCTGGGCTGGGGTCACCCTAGGCTACTGATCCCCACCGCCACGACAAGGCCTGAACCATGGTGGGGTTCCTATAATACTTTGTCCAATATTGTCTTTAATCAAACATGGGTTGTATGATACTTCTTAAATCATAATTTGAAAGAAAGAAACAAAGAAAAATAATAATAATAATATTTTTAAATTACAACACAACTTAAAAATGATTTAATTTTATTATAGCGGTCGTTTATCCTAATTTATAATTATTACTAGCAGCGCCACGCGATTTCACCCGCGTACTTCCCATTCCCGTGGGAGTACAGGGATAAATTATAGCCTATATGTTATTCTGATGTTAATTTTATATAGGTAGTTTTATATAATATATTTAAATTATACCTATTATAGGGTGAAAGAGGAACAAACATACATTGTTACAAACTAGCGTTTACTAGCTGTTGCCCGCAGCTTCGCCCGCCTTAACGTATATTTACAGCCGTACACGGATTGATGATAATTATTTTATAACCTTAGTTACTCCTTAAGACATCAGCTATCTGCCAGTGAAAGTTCCATCAAAATAGGCCTAGCCGTTTCAGAGATTAGCCGGAACAAACAGACAGACGACGGACAGACAGACAAAAATCGTAAAAAAGGCTATTTTGGTATTTTTGGTTATGGTTTATGGGTGGTATGGTTTGGTAAATATGTAGCGTGTATAATATTATCCATATGCATTTAATAAAACGCGGTTATTTTAATATTATTACAAACAGACACTCCAATATTGTTTTCTAATGTTTACGCGAATTTCACTCATTATAATAAAACAATTTTTTACGGATTTTATCGCGGTTTATTAAGATTTTTACCACCTGCTTGGGATCCCATTATTAAAATTATCAAATCAAAATCCAAGCATAATATGTCACAGATTAAAGATACAGTTAGCACTTTCTGCGTAGATAGGACTGACCAAAATATTGATGTATCATAGGGTAGTTTCAAATAACTTTGTAATAATAGGACGTATGACACCTCAGTCCTCCCGTGACCATGGTTGCTGTAAAGTATCCGAAACGTCGGGCTTGTAAAAATCTTAATAAACCGCGATAAAATCCGTAAAAAATTGTTTTATTATAATGAGTGAAATTCGCGTAAACATTAGAAAACAATATGTGAACCAGTACGGACTGGAAACCGCAAATAAAATTCGCCGCCTGGAAGATCTTATGACAAAGCGCGCAAGATTTACAACATCTTTAAATTTCTTGAAGAGATGCAGAGACCAAGATCTCATCCCTACGTGTGTCAAAATTTCACCAAAAAACGACATCCGAGGGAGCGCAAGAATCTTAAACCAGGCGAGTAAAAAGTTATTACGGACAATGATACATCAAAATCGTTCCGATCTAGCCGCTCTTGAAAAAGAAATTGAGTATTCGACCGCCGCATTAAAGACAGTTATGATTGCTTTTGATTATGTTAATTGCATAAAAACATTAAATAAGCGCGAAATATCACAATACAATAAATGCAAAAAACAACAAATTTTAAAATTCGAAAAATTAAACAGCAAATCAAATGTCAAAAGTAACGAAACGAAGACCACAGACAATGACAACTCACGCGCAGTTGTCAATCTGTCAAACTGTCATTTGGACAATAACACAATAAAGGTTTTAGAAAAAGGATTAAATTTTGCCGTGACTCCTAGTAAAATCCCGTTCGAGGAAATAATTTGTAATGTAGAAGATTGTCTGTCAAAAAATAATATAAAGAAGGAAGATTCGGAGGCCATCAGACAAGATATATCGTCAGCCTTGCGACGAAGTTCTGTGCCCAAACTAAATCTTCCTCGCGAACAATATAAGGCGTTATTAAACCTACGTAACAGACGAGAACTAACAATCCTTCGTGCGGATAAAGGCAATGCTACGGTAGTTATGGATACGTCAGATTATAATGATAAAATTTTACACCTATTATCGGATGAAAGTACTTATAAAAACGTCAAAACCGATCCAACTAACAAGGTTTTGAAAACTACTAGTAATATAATAGCAAAATACTCCGAAACATTGAATCTGGACGTCAAATATCTAATTCCTTCATGTCCCAAACCACCCAAGCTGTATGGGTTGCCGAAAATACACAAGGATAATGCTCCATTACGTCCAATTGTAAGCCAGATCGACTCACCAACTTATAGATTGGCTAAACATGTGGCCCAAGTACTGTCACCACTGCGTGGACAAACTAGAGCGCATACACGGGATTCTTACCACTTTGTTAATGAGATCAAACACCTACGTCTCAGCGACAATGAAACAATGGTTAGTTTTGATGTGCAATCTCTTTTTACCTGCCTACCTGTGGAAGATTGCATAACAATAGTAAGAAGAAAGCTAAGAGAAAATGACATGCCAATGGAGTATGCTGACCTTTTGGAACATTGCCTTACATCTGGCTATATGTTGTGGAATAATTATTTCTACAAGCAAGTAGATGGAGTGGCCATGGGCTCACCAGTATCCCCTGTTGTTGCCGACATATTTATGGAGGACTTCGAGGAGACTGCTCTGCAAACTTCGCCCATAACACCCAGGTTCTACAAGCGGTACGTAGATGATACTTTCACAATATTACCATCTGATAAAGTAACCATATTCTTAGACCATCTTAATTCCATTAATTCCAAAATTCAATTCACAATGGAATTAGAAGAAAATAATTCTCTAGCCTTCTTAGATGTATTAGTTATCCGTAATCCCAACAATACCTTAAGCCACACAGTGTATAGGAAGCATACCCATACGGATAAGTACCTAAACGGCGAATCTCACCACCATCCAACACAGTTAGCTACCGTGGGTAAATCTTTGTTTCAGAGAGCACAAGGGATCTGTGATGAGCAACACCTGGAGACCGAACTTCAACATGTCAAGCAAGTACTGCGTGACAACAAGCTTCGGGTACCGCGTCTCCGTCACAGTGAACGTGTGAAACCAACCACCGTCGAGCGAGTACCTGCAGTTCTCCCGTTTATTAAAGGCGTCACTGACAAGATTGGCTTCATCCTAAAGCGAGCTTCTATAAAAACTTATTTCAAGCCGCCAAAAAAGATAAGTCAATTCTTACCATCTGTCAAGTGTCATATACCCTTACAAGATGCAGGAGTATACAAGCTTGATTGTGACTGTGGTCTCTCCTATATAGGCCAAACTAAAAGATCTATTAAAACTCGCGTGAAAGAACATATAGCTGATTTAAAACACCGTCGCTACACTAAGTCTGCCATCTGTGAACATAGTCTTGACAAAGCTCGCCATTATATCAGATTTGATAAACCACAAGTCCTCGCAAAAGAACACAGATTCCAACCAAGGATGATCCGTGAGGCTATTGAAATTAAAAAACATCCTAATTTCAATAGAGAAGATGGCTGGCTTCTACCACCTGCTTGGGATCCCATTATTAAAATTATCAAATCAAAATCCAAGCATAATATGTCACAGATTAAAGATACAGTTAGCACTTTCTGCGTAGATAGGACTGACCAAAATATTGATGTATCATAGGGTAGTTTCAAATAACTTTGTAATAATAGGACGTATGACACCTCAGTCCTCCCGTGACCATGGTTGCTGTAAAGTATCCGAAACGTCGGGCTTGTAAAAATCTTAATAAACCGCGATAAAATCCGTAAAAAATTGTTTTATTATAATGAGTGAAATTCGCGTAAACATTAGAAAACAATATGTGAACCAGTACGGACTGGAAACCGCAAATAAAATTCGCCGCCTGGAAGATCTTATGACAAAGCGCGCAAGATTTACAACATCTTTAAATTTCTTGAAGAGATGCAGAGACCAAGATCTCATCCCTACGTGTGTCAAAATTTCACCAAAAAACGACATCCGAGGGAGCGCAAGAATCTTAAACCAGGCGAGTAAAAAGTTATTACGGACAATGATACATCAAAATCGTTCCGATCTAGCCGCTCTTGAAAAAGAAATTGAGTATTCGACCGCCGCATTAAAGACAGTTATGATTGCTTTTGATTATGTTAATTGCATAAAAACATTAAATAAGCGCGAAATATCACAATACAATAAATGCAAAAAACAACAAATTTTAAAATTCGAAAAATTAAACAGCAAATCAAATGTCAAAAGTAACGAAACGAAGACCACAGACAATGACAACTCACGCGCAGTTGTCAATCTGTCAAACTGTCATTTGGACAATAACACAATAAAGGTTTTAGAAAAAGGATTAAATTTTGCCGTGACTCCTAGTAAAATTCCGTTCGAGGAAATAATTTGTAATGTAGAAGATTGTCTGTCAAAAAATAATATAAAGAAGGAAGATTCGGAGGCCATCAGACAAGATATATCGTCAGCCTTGCGACGAAGTTCTGTGCCCAAACTAAATCTTCCTCGCGAACAATATAAGGCGTTATTAAACCTACGTAACAGACGAGAACTAACAATCCTTCGTGCGGATAAAGGCAATGCTACGGTAGTTATGGATACGTCAGATTATAATGATAAAATTTTACACCTATTATCGGATGAAAGTACTTATAAAAACGTCAAAACCGATCCAACTAACAAGGTTTTGAAAACTACTAGTAATATAATAGCAAAATACTCCGAAACATTGAATCTGGACGTCAAATATCTAATTCCTTCATGTCCCAAACCACCCAAGCTGTATGGGTTGCCGAAAATACACAAGGATAATGCTCCATTACGTCCAATTGTAAGCCAGATCGACTCACCAACTTATAGATTGGCTAAACATGTGGCCCAAGTACTGTCACCACTGCGTGGACAAACTAGAGCGCATACACGGGATTCTTACCACTTTGTTAATGAGATCAAACACCTACGTCTCAGCGACAATGAAACAATGGTTAGTTTTGATGTGCAATCTCTTTTTACCTGCCTACCTGTGGAAGATTGCATAACAATAGTAAGAAGAAAGCTAAGAGAAAATGACATGCCAATGGAGTATGCTGACCTTTTGGAACATTGCCTTACATCTGGCTATATGTTGTGGAATAATTATTTCTACAAGCAAGTAGATGGAGTGGCCATGGGCTCACCAGTATCCCCTGTTGTTGCCGACATATTTATGGAGGACTTCGAGGAGACTGCTCTGCAAACTTCGCCCATAACACCCAGGTTCTACAAGCGGTACGTAGATGATACTTTCACAATATTACCATCTGATAAAGTAACCATATTCTTAGACCATCTTAATTCCATTAATTCCAAAATTCAATTCACAATGGAATTAGAAGAAAATAATTCTCTAGCCTTCTTAGATGTATTAGTTATCCGTAATCCCAACAATACCTTAAGCCACACAGTGTATAGGAAGCATACCCATACGGATAAGTACCTAAACGGCGAATCTCACCACCATCCAACACAGTTAGCTACCGTGGGTAAATCTTTGTTTCAGAGAGCACAAGGGATCTGTGATGAGCAACACCTGGAGACCGAACTTCAACATGTCAAGCAAGTACTGCGTGACAACAAGCTTCGGGTACCGCGTCTCCGTCACAGTGAACGTGTGAAACCAACCACCGTCGAGCGAGTACCTGCAGTTCTCCCGTTTATTAAAGGCGTCACTGACAAGATTGGCTTCATCCTAAAGCGAGCTTCTATAAAAACTTATTTCAAGCCGCCAAAAAAGATAAGTCAATTCTTACCATCTGTCAAGTGTCATATACCCTTACAAGATGCAGGAGTATACAAGCTTGATTGTGACTGTGGTCTCTCCTATATAGGCCAAACTAAAAGATCTATTAAAACTCGCGTGAAAGAACATATAGCTGATTTAAAACACCGTCGCTACACTAAGTCTGCCATCTGTGAACATAGTCTTGACAAAGCTCGCCATTATATCAGATTTGATAAACCACAAGTCCTCGCAAAAGAACACAGATTCCAACCAAGGATGATCCGTGAGGCTATTGAAATTAAAAAACATCCTAATTTCAATAGAGAAGATGGCTGGCTTCTACCACCTGCTTGGGATCCCATTATTAAAATTATCAAATCAAAATCCAAGCATAATATGTCACAGATTAAAGATACAGTTAGCACTTTCTGCGTAGATAGGACTGACCAAAATATTGATGTATCATAGGGTAGTTTCAAATAACTTTGTAATAATAGGACGTATGACACCTCAGTCCTCCCGTGACCATGGTTGCTGTAAAGTATCCGAAACGTCGGGCTTGTAAAAATCTTAATAAACCGCGATAAAATCCGTAAAAAATTGTTTTATTATAATGAGTGAAATTCGCGTAAACATTAGAAAACAATATGTGAACCAGTACGGACTGGAAACCGCAAATAAAATTCGCCGCCTGGAAGATCTTATGACAAAGCGCGCAAGATTTACAACATCTTTAAATTTCTTGAAGAGATGCAGAGACCAAGATCTCATCCCTACGTGTGTCAAAATTTCACCAAAAAACGACATCCGAGGGAGCGCAAGAATCTTAAACCAGGCGAGTAAAAAGTTATTACGGACAATGATACATCAAAATCGTTCCGATCTAGCCGCTCTTGAAAAAGAAATTGAGTATTCGACCGCCGCATTAAAGACAGTTATGATTGCTTTTGATTATGTTAATTGCATAAAAACATTAAATAAGCGCGAAATATCACAATACAATAAATGCAAAAAACAACAAATTTTAAAATTCGAAAAATTAAACAGCAAATCAAATGTCAAAAGTAACGAAACGAAGACCACAGACAATGACAACTCACGCGCAGTTGTCAATCTGTCAAACTGTCATTTGGACAATAACACAATAAAGGTTTTAGAAAAAGGATTAAATTTTGCCGTGACTCCTAGTAAAATCCCGTTCGAGGAAATAATTTGTAATGTAGAAGATTGTCTGTCAAAAAATAATATAAAGAAGGAAGATTCGGAGGCCATCAGACAAGATATATCGTCAGCCTTGCGACGAAGTTCTGTGCCCAAACTAAATCTTCCTCGCGAACAATATAAGGCGTTATTAAACCTACGTAACAGACGAGAACTAACAATCCTTCGTGCGGATAAAGGCAATGCTACGGTAGTTATGGATACGTCAGATTATAATGATAAAATTTTACACCTATTATCGGATGAAAGTACTTATAAAAACGTCAAAACCGATCCAACTAACAAGGTTTTGAAAACTACTAGTAATATAATAGCAAAATACTCCGAAACATTGAATCTGGACGTCAAATATCTAATTCCTTCATGTCCCAAACCACCCAAGCTGTATGGGTTGCCGAAAATACACAAGGATAATGCTCCATTACGTCCAATTGTAAGCCAGATCGACTCACCAACTTATAGATTGGCTAAACATGTGGCCCAAGTACTGTCACCACTGCGTGGACAAACTAGAGCACATACACGGGATTCTTACCACTTTGTTAATGAGATCAAACACCTACGTCTCAGCGACAATGAAACAATGGTTAGTTTTGATGTGCAATCTCTTTTTACCTGCCTACCTGTGGAAGATTGCATAACAATAGTAAGAAGAAAGCTAAGAGAAAATGACATGCCAATGGAGTATGCTGACCTTTTGGAACATTGCCTTACATCTGGCTATATGTTGTGGAATAATTATTTCTACAAGCAAGTAGATGGAGTGGCCATGGGCTCACCAGTATCCCCTGTTGTTGCCGACATATTTATGGAGGACTTCGAGGAGACTGCTCTGCAAACTTCGCCCATAACACCCAGGTTCTACAAGCGGTACGTAGATGATACTTTCACAATATTACCATCTGATAAAGTAACCATATTCTTAGACCATCTTAATTCCATTAATTCCAAAATTCAATTCACAATGGAATTAGAAGAAAATAATTCTCTAGCCTTCTTAGATGTATTAGTTATCCGTAATCCCAACAATACCTTAAGCCACACAGTGTATAGGAAGCATACCCATACGGATAAGTACCTAAACGGCGAATCTCACCACCATCCAACACAGTTAGCTACCGTGGGTAAATCTTTGTTTCAGAGAGCACAAGGGATCTGTGATGAGCAACACCTGGAGACCGAACTTCAACATGTCAAGCAAGTACTGCGTGACAACAAGCTTCGGGTACCGCGTCTCCGTCACAGTGAACGTGTGAAACCAACCACCGTCGAGCGAGTACCTGCAGTTCTCCCGTTTATTAAAGGCGTCACTGACAAGATTGGCTTCATCCTAAAGCGAGCTTCTATAAAAACTTATTTCAAGCCGCCAAAAAAGATAAGTCAATTCTTACCATCTGTCAAGTGTCATATACCCTTACAAGATGCAGGAGTATACAAGCTTGATTGTGACTGTGGTCTCTCCTATATAGGCCAAACTAAAAGATCTATTAAAACTCGCGTGAAAGAACATATAGCTGATTTAAAACACCGTCGCTACACTAAGTCTGCCATCTGTGAACATAGTCTTGACAAAGCTCGCCATTATATCAGATTTGATAAACCACAAGTCCTCGCAAAAGAACACAGATTCCAACCAAGGATGATCCGTGAGGCTATT
This sequence comes from Helleia helle, assembly GCA_963853865.1. Classification (NCBI taxonomy): domain Eukaryota; kingdom Metazoa; phylum Arthropoda; class Insecta; order Lepidoptera; family Lycaenidae; genus Helleia; species Helleia helle. The sequence continues at coordinate 13,370,764 of OY971426.1, read as the reverse complement.
GAAATTAAAAAACATCCTAATTTCAATAGAGAAGATGGCTGGCTTCTACCACCTGCTTGGGATCCCATTATTAAAATTATCAAATCAAAATCCAAGCATAATATGTCACAGATTAAAGATACAGTTAGCACTTTCTGCGTAGATAGGACTGACCAAAATATTGATGTATCATAGGGTAGTTTCAAATAACTTTGTAATAATAGGACGTATGACACCTCAGTCCTCCCGTGACCATGGTTGCTGTAAAGTATCCGAAACGTCGGGCTTGTAAAAATCTTAATAAACCGCGATAAAATCCGTAAAAAATTGTTTTATTATAAAGACACTCCAATTTTATTTATTTGTATAGATAATATTAGTAGGATAGGACTCGTAGGATAAATGCGATTGTATGATTGTTTGTTTGTTACACTTTCACGCCTAAATCAATAAACCGATTTAAAAAATTCCTTCACCAATGGAAACCTTTTAAAAAAAATGCAGCCCAAACCATAGCTAGGACCGGGGTTGGTTTTAAACCTAGCTGTGTGTGAGGTTCGCACTTGGGCAGTGTCGTTACTACCAATGGAAAGCTACAGTATCAGCGAGTAATATTGGCTTTATTTTATCTTAGATATATATTTCATCTATATTCCCATGGGAACGGGAACAAAGTGGGTGAAACCGCAGGGCTGTCTAGTATCATATAAATACAACACTTATGGCTACTGATTGAAACACATTTTGGGTCTGTCCCCAATCTTCAATGTTTATTTTTCCAGAACTTGAAAAAGGCAGTCATAATTAGGGGCGAAACGAAAAATAAAATTTACAATGCAAATTTTAAAATTAATTTCACTGTGATAAATTCCGAGACTTGTAATCAAACTTTTAATTTCTTTGTTTTAGGCACAGCCACTACCGTTGAAGCGTGGGCTCGAAGATTTCGGAGTAATTGACTTTCACTCAATTTTCATCTCATGTTTAAAGTTTAAAGACTTGGATTGAAGACATTTTTGTTCTATTGAAAATTTGATTTAGGTTTAATAGATTGAGTTTATATTATGGATCTTCCTAAACCCAAAGCAATATTGTTTTAACCATTGATCATGGCTTGGCTTGTAAGCCATAATCTACTTCATGCAAGTCAACAAGCCAAATAGGAAACATAATTTTAATTTAAATAGAATAAGAAAGGAAATTCAGGAATTTCGACTTACATTTTTAAGAACTTAAATATACATTCCGATTTCATCTCACATACAAGGTTGATAAAAGTGAGAGGCATTAAATTAAACCACATATACTCTCTACCATTTTCAGGCTACACACAAAAACTTAGACCAATAGAATCAATAGTTTAGTCACAGAATATTTTTAAAGTTTTAAAGCCGGTATAACGTATATTTGAGATGAAATCGGAATGTATATTTCAAATCACTTCAACAATACTTAGTCCAGAGCTTGATGGATCCCGACGTTGGGAGGGGTTGTTCTGTGGTGCGGGACAACCCCTCTGCTGAGGTGGTGTCGGTCCCTTGCGGGGCTGACTAGCCGTCGAGTTGCCCTGTTAGCTTAACAGATCCGGGGAACCTCACCTAGGCGGCACTGGTGGCACTCGTCGGGTTTCAGTGGGTAGAGCTGCCTCCATTTACCATATTTCGGGCGCAGCGAGTCCCACATACCCACCTGGGGAGACCCACTCCCCGGGCGGGATGTCTCAGAGCATTTCCCGGCGTAAAATGAAAAAAAGGGCTTGATGGGTACCATTCTTAAACAGAATTTAAGTGATTTTAATGTTTTAATACACATTAACAAAATATTATGATAAAGGTGAAAGTTTGTAAGTTTGTGTTTGGATGTTTTTCCTCTATTACGGCAAAACGGTTGAACCAATATACCTGAAAGTTATAATGGAGATGGCTTATACCTTAGACATAGGATATAAAAACAATCATCATCATATCGAATACGGTTGTGAACCGAAGTAAACGCGGCGAAGCTGCGGGCACCAGCTAGTATTATAAAACAATTCAAATATTGAATTATTATTAGCTTATTATTTAAACTAAATTTAATTGATTTACAAGAACAAAAAATTCAAATCCCCATCCGAATTCGATAAAATATGGTTTAACAACATCTAGGATTCCTGCTTTCAAATAAAAAAGTATGTGTGCAATTCCACGGTACTACTTCAAAAATAGCATTCAAATCGGTTCATCAGTTTTAGTATCACAATGTTAGGGATACTCAAAATTTCCCCACCTTGGTTCAAGCCTTGTCATTGCGGTGAGGCTCAGTAGTCTAAGGTGAACCCCAGCAGCTTGGGCGAAGAAAATTGAGCCGAGGGAGCTACTCTTTGTACCCCTCTTATAAGAAGAGGGGACAAAAAAGCAGGGGTACAAGGGGCGAGGATGGGAACCTCAACCCATTGTACTGTCCCAACGTTGGGAGGGGTTGTTTTGTGATGCGGGACAACACCTCTGTGGAAGTGGCGTCAGTTTCCTGAGGGACTGACTAACCGTCGAGATGCCCTGTTTTCTCAACAGATCTGGGACACCTCACCAAAGGCGGCATTGGTAGCACTCGGCGGGTTTTAGTGGGTAGAGCTGCGTCCACTTACCAGCTTTCGGGCGCAGCAAGTCCCACATAATAGCGCGGGATGCCACAGAACATTTCCCGGCGTTAAAGAAAAAAGATACTCAGAATTTGAAAAATATTTACCTACCTACGTTACTGCACGAAAAAGAAGTGTCGAATTGGGACATAAAAAGGTCTTCATTGGTTATTATTGCTGCTGATTTAAACTTGAGTCATTTAAGCAATTGTTTTCAAGGTTATAAAGGAGACGCAACATTTAATCTTTGGAAACATTAAATTCAACTTTGTTGGCTTTGATGGAGGAAAGTTTGGTGAATTTGGGTAATTTTGGTATTGCTCGATGCCGTGTTTTTACATGAAATGGAGCTCGCATTGATTATTTTACGGTAGAATTGACATCAATCAATTTATTAAAAACTAGCTGTTGCCCGCAGCTTCACCCGCGTTATCTTAGATTTACAGCCGTATACGGACGTGATAATGATCATTTTATAGCCTTTGTTACTCCTTCTAACATAAGCTATCTGTCAGTGAAAGTCTCGTCAAAATCGGCCCAGCCGTTTCAGAGATTAGCCAGAACAAACAAACAGACACAAAAATTGTAAAAAGAAAAATATTTTGGTACATTGTGTACTGTGCATAAATCCTTATACATTAATTAAAAAGCGGTTATTTTAATATTACAAACAGACGCTTCAATTGTATTTATTTGTATATATTTCAATGTACGGAATGTAAATGAATTTTGTAGGTGACGATGGTCTAGTCACTAGTGGGTAAGGGCTCGGCCTCTTGAGTGAGAGCCGAGAGATCCGGGTTCGATCCTGACCCCCCCCCCCCTGTGATACCTAGAAATGTATTTTTCTAAATTTCCTGAACATGGGACTATCGCTTGCTCACCGGTGAAGGAAACATCGTGAGGAAACCTGCATGCCGGATGATATTTAAAATCTTTGAAAGTGTGTCGTTCACTAACCCGCAATGGGCCTGCGCATCGGCCATGAACTATGGCCCAAAAACGGGCTTCTAATGTCTAGGCTCTGCCCTAAGGCTCCAACTTATCAGTTACCTCCTTATGACGTAAAAAACTAACCCTTATACCGAAACTACAAAAACCTAAAACCCTATAACCCTAAACTATAGCTCTAGAAGTACCGACGAAAGTACACAAAATGTGATCATATTTTATGTGTAAATTTGATTTCCTCCCGAAATATTTATATTGCGTTAATATCTTATGTTGACTCGCTGGCCTAAACAAACGCCGCTGACATTAAGTCAACCAACGGACCCTCTGAGAATTACCTTTGCCCTTTAAGAAAACTTAGACTCGCGATGGGTCTTCTTAATTCGATAAAAAAAAAAAACTACGAGCTATATAATTTTTCGAAAATACCTTTTTAATACTTTATTAATTTATATTGGATAACATTTGTCGTTATCATCAATGCCTTTTTGTTTTTGTATAAAATATATGCTAATCATCATCATCATCATCAGCCTCTATCCGTCCACTGCTGAACATAGGCCTCTCTCAATGAACACCAAGACGACCGATCCCTTGCCACTCGCACGGAGATCGTCTTCCCACCTGGTTAATGCTAATCGCTGAAAGAAAAATACTTTGTACAGACTTAATAATAGATTGCTTAATCTTCTTTCCGTGTGTAACTGAACTTCTGAACTCCACTGAATTTCTGCTATACGATTTTGATCAAACTTTTTCTGTGTTGAAGTGAATTCGAGAATAGTTTAGATTCATAATTTGCCCCACCATGGTTCAAGCCTTGTCGTGGTGGTGGGGCTCAGTAGCCTAAGGTAAACCCAGCACCTAGGGGTCCCGACGTTCGGAAGAGTTGTTCTGTGGTGCGGCAAACCCCTCTGTTGAGGTGGCGTTGGTCCCTTAGGGACTGGTTAGCCGTCGTGGAGCCGTCGAGGAGCCGTCGAGGAGCCGTCGAGGAGCCGTCGAGGAGCCGTCGAGGAGCCGTCGAGGAGCCGTCGAGGAGCCGTCGAGGAGCCGTGTTGCTGTTGAGCACCTCACCAAAGGCGGCATTGGTGGCACTCGCCGGGTTTTTGTGGGTAGAGCTGCGTCCACCTTACCATCTTTCGTGCGCAGCGAGTCCCACATACCCTCCTGGAGAGTCCCCACTCCACCGTGGAATGCGTCAGAGTATTTCCCAGCGTTAAGGCCGGCCTTTCCCGATAAACGACATTTTGAATTCTGTTTTATTTAGAAACTAAGCCGATTTAAGTTTTGATATGTTATTTAACACTCCTTCATCATAATATTTGAAAACATCAAAGTTGAGATCAAAAACACATTTTATTTGCGTAATACCAGGTTCTGTACAATAAAACTTATACCATAATAAACCTTGTAGAAAATGTCGTCGTCGTCGGTCGTCATAAATTATTTTTTTATAAATCCCTCCCTTCAATTAAATAAATATGTGTTTTCACTCGCTGCCGAAACGCTCGACGCGGTTTCGAGCTCCATACTAAATTCAGTTCTCGGAAAGCCCCGCCTTAAGGGCCCCTTCTCCCAAAACTATAGGTATTTAACGCACCGAATTGCTTTGCACTTGCGTTGCGCGGGAGATGTCTTTATATGAACTCCGGTGACCTACCACGGCCGGCAAGCACGCCACAGTATACGAATATGCAGTAGATTGACTATGCTCGAATTATTCTTAGATGTGATAATTAATAATTATGCATAACAAAATCTTGTTGTTGTTATAGTTATCTAGTTTTGGATTTATAGAAATACTAGCTGGTGCCAGCGACTTCGTCTGCGCAGGATAAGATAGTTTTATTTCTTCACTAATTAATCGAAGGGAACTTCGATCCATCCGGGTGTCCCTTGACACCTCTCTTTAGTTTTTTTTTATAAAAAGTATCCTATGTTACTTCTAATACCTTCAAGAATATGTGTACAAAGTTTCATGATGATCGGTTAAGTAGTTTTCGCATGAAAGCGTAACAAACATCCATGCTTTCACATTTATTATATTAGTAAGGATTAGGAAGGATGCATTAGCGACATAGGTCTAAAAGGTAGTGCCATACTGCTTGCAGCCGAATTGGGCCGGCACGACCGTAGGGGTACCTCTCGTTCACATGATAATGGCGTCAAGTGACACCTATGCTGTCGCGTTTCTTGCGGTGTATGAGTTTCCGGTGTCCCATTGCAGGGGATGGGGTAAAGGAGGGTAATGCATCTGCATTATCTCTTGTGTGAATGTTTACGAGGACGACCTCTGTGGCTTAATGGTTAGCGCGTTAGCGTTCAAGCCGGAGGTTGCGGGTTCGAATCCCGCCAGGGAACAAAAAGTTTTCTGTGTTCCTGGTTCATGGATGTGTATTAAATATGCGTATTATAAATAAAAAACCTTAAATATGTGTATAGTATAAAATATTAAATATATTTCCATTGACTGGTACTCGTAACACAAGTTCTTCGAGAACTTACCACGGGACCAGATTGACGTGGTGCAAAAAGCGTCCTTAGATATTATTATTATTATGGGAGTCGGTAGTCATCTAAGGCTCAGAATGCTCGTTTGTCCCCCTAAGGCCTAAGCTATAAAAAAAAATCAATCATTCTAAGAATGCTTGTAGGAGATTAAAAAATTGTAGACAAACATATTCTTTTATACTATATTAATTGTTTTAATTGTTTTAAAATTCAACAAAATTTAGTTGTCGTATGCTAGGTCCAGGTTCATTTTCATCGACCCATACATCATCGATTAATGTTAGACACGGGTCTCCTCTGAGAAGAGGGTCAAGGCCATAGTCCTCACGACACTGCCCTGTGGGTAGGGGGCTAGAAAATGATTGCAAATCAGAAATATTTTGTGATGAAGGTTCCTCATTTTCTTTATTGTCGGACAATTTGAATTCTTCAAGTGTTAACAATTTCTGGAAGAATACATCACTAGATAGTATAAACTATAAAGCAAAGTCGCTTCCCGCGTCTGACTGTATGTATGCTTACATCTTTAAAACTACACAACGGATTTTGATGCGGTATTTTTAATAGATAGAATGATTCAAGAGGAAGGTAATAGGTACATGCATAATATAGTAGATAAACACTCATAATTTTAGAAGTTTCTGATGTGATGTCATAAATAAGCACATTTTTTGCACTTACATTGCAAACGCTGGATGAACCCTAACAGACAGATCAAAATAATATACTACATTATTATACACCTTAGCCGGGCCCGGTTCTGAATTAATTATTATTGTATCAATGTATGGTAGAATAATTGTGTATCCTAAATATGCATGGCATAATATGCAATGGCATAATATGTCTACATTAGTTAAATATAACATACTACCTATATCCATTTTAATACTTTAAAAATTGCCAATTATAAAGCGGTAATGTAAAAGCTATTCACAAAAATACGGTATTATTCACTACATATTATAAAATAAAGTCCTACGCCCGTCCATAGATAAATAATTATCATCAATGCGTATATGGTTGTATATCTAAGTTAACGCGGGCGAAGCTGCGGGCAACAGCTAGTTTGTGATAAAACTGTATTAAGATTCTTTTTCCTTATTTTACTTTTTTATTCGCCATTTCAATTAAATAACTAGGTACTACACAAACTCAAGTATCTATTTATTTACACTAATTAAAGGTTTTGTATTGCAAACTAATTACAACTAAGAACAACAATTGTTAGTAAGTATTAAGTAGCTATATTATTTACACTGTGTCGTCTTATTTATTTAGACGTAATAATATAAAATGCGCGGTAACAACGTAGTCACGAGCAAAAGCGGCACAGGTCCTACTTAGATGACGCCCGGCTGGGTACTGGCACGACGTGGTGCGATGTTTTTATCGTTTTATATTTTTCAAAAATTTTTGAAGTGACATAATAAAGATCTATCCAATCATTTCCGCGTCATCCCCGTTTAGCAATTTAAACGTAAAAGTTTCATTAAAATTGAGTTACCCGAAGTCTCATACTACTCAATTTGCTTTTAAAATCGACGTTACTTTAGAATTTTTTTTGATCATGTAAAGTCTTAAATATTGTATTTTTATTATAATAAAACAATTTTTTTTACGGATTTTATCGCGGTTTATTAAGATTTTTACAAGCCCGACGTTTCGGATACTTTACAGCAACCATGGTAACTATGGAAATTCGCGTAAACATTAGAAAACAATTGTGTTTTTATCCAAAAAAATCCCTAGATCAAAGATGTATCTATACCCTATTTTTTATTATTATTTTAAAATGACGACTTCTATGAAAACACCTCGATCTAGAAACAACAATTTGGGATAAGGGGCCCTTAAAGAAAAAAAAGAAAAGGTACGCTAGTATTGAAAGAAAGAATGAATGTTATTATAAAACATAATCGTACTGATGTAAGGTTATAAACTAACATAGCTATCTTAAGTTGGCTGTCTTTCTAGTACTTATATAGTTCTAACATACCACTACTAACCGAATCCAGACATTTGAAGACTAGTAACCTAGGGCGAAAAGTCAACATCGTCAAGGTCACCTAGACGTCACCTGCCGTTATTGCGCTGTTCTATACAAAAGTGACTTTTCGTATTCATATCTCGCCGCACTCGTGGCAGGCTGCCGTCGGCTCTCTTCTGGCCACCCGACAAAGGTACACACTGAAACATGCATCCCGGTGAGCATCTGTGTCAGGCGGAAGGTGATGGGTATAAACTGCAACCCTCACCAGCCTTTCAAACTTCAGCCGTTACGGCTGAATGAGCAATATTGAAACTATCGAAATACTTCAACATTATCATTATGGTATGAAATTTAGAAAATAATAATAAAAAATATTAAATTTCGAGAAATTTCTACGAATTTGTGATTGTTATGAGCATTAATGAGCAATTTATTCTATTTCTGTGCTAAGATTTTTTCAGAGCCATGGTAACAGTAATTTCTCAGGAATCTGTATTGGATCATCAAAAATAGCTTTCTTTTTCTTTAATTCCGGGAAATGCTCTGAGGCATCCCGCGGGGGAGTGGGTCTCCCCACGCGGGTATGTGGGACTCGCTGCGCCCGAAAGCTGGTAAGTGGACGCAGCTCCATCCATTAAAACCCGGCGAGTGTCACCAATGCCACCTTTGGTAAGGTGCCCCGGATCTTATGAGCAAACAGCTAGTCAGTCTCCCCAAGGGACGGACGCCACCTTCATAAAGGATTTATCTCGGACCACAGAACAACCCCTCCCAACGTCGGGACAGTACAATGGGGGAGGTTCTCGTCCTCACCCCTTTGCTGCTCTTTTGTCCCCTTTTCTTATAAGAGGGGTACGAGGAGCCCCCTCAATTAGCTTCACCCAAGGTGCTGGGCTCACCCTAGGCTTCTGACCCCACCGCCACGTCAAGGCCTGTAACATGGTGGGGATCAACAATAGGCTAATATGATAGATACCAAAAATAATTTACTATTAATATACAAATAATATAACTTTTCTAATGTTTACGCGAATTTCACTCATTATAATAAAACAATTTTTTATGGATTTTATCGTTAATCGTTATCGTTAAAATCGTTTTATAGTTTCAAATAACTTTGTAATAATAGGACGTATGACACCTCAGTCCTCCCGTGATCATGGTTGCTGTAAAGTATCCGAAACGTCGGGCTTGTACAAATCTTAATAAACCGCGATAAAATCCGTAAAAAATTGTTTTATTATAATAATATAACTATTATAAATTGTTTTATTATAATAATATAACTATTATAAATCACACACATGAATTAGCCAGGCAAACCAGATAAAAACATTTAATAGTCCATGAAAGTGATATTACTAATTCATTTTCATTTACGTTCATTTATACCAACATCAAATCATCACAGCAATTTTATCACAAACCATTTTAAGCCAAAATCCAAGTTAATACCAAAACATTATAGGCACGGTAAAAGGTAAACTTCGAAGTTATAAATTAAGGCAGGGCAAGTCCACCTTTATAATAAACTTCCTTACAATGTACTCCAGATGGCGACAATGTGCTAAGTTGGGGCATAAATCAAACCCTTTTAATGCTGGGCACTGCGGGTCAAGTAGAGTGATTTACACAAGTCATAAAGATAGAGCATTTAGTGTAGGCGTCAGCAACATTCAGACAGGACCAGTGTCCCTTCCACGTCAATAAAATATATTTAATGCACGGGAACAGCTGACGCTTATATTTCCTCTTATACGTTTTTTCGTTCTTGGTTGGTAAACATTTTTATTCGTATTGTTCCTTTATTGGTTGTTAATGTTTCATTTTTGCATGTGGGACTCGCTATGCCCGAAAGATGGTAAGTGGTCGCAGCTCTACCCACTAAAACCCGGCGAGTGCCACCAATGCTGACTTTGGTGAGGTGCCCCGGATCTAAAAAACTAACAGGGCACCTCGATGGCTAGTCAGTCCCGCAAGGGACCGACGCCACCTCCACAGAGGGGTTGTCCCGCACCACAGAACAACCCCTCCCAACGTCGGGACAGTATAATGGGGTGAGGTTCCCATCCTCGCCCCTTGCCCCCTGCTCTTTTGTCCTCTCTTCTTATAAGAGGGGTACAAAGAGCCCCCTCGGCTCACTTAGCTTCGCCCAAGGTGCTAGGCTCACCCTAAGCTACTGAGCCCCACCGCCACGTCAAGGCCTAAACCATGGTGGGGGAATTCTAGCAACCTTAGCTTTATCGAAATTTATCCTGTGAGGTATTTTATACTTTCGGTAAATTGCTACTTGCTTTGGTATGATTATTATATATATAAGGTACTTATTAATAAATTAATGAAAAAAAAAACCTATCCCCTCCGTGGCTTAATGTACTGCAGCGCTGACCGTCAATCAAATTTATTCAGGTACCTGGTCTGACCATCGTGTGGGATTTCGGCTACGAGGTCTTTTGCCCTCAATCTTTCCCGTCACCATTACTCTGTCTAGATTGTCCGTACTTCTACGCCCCACATGACTGATGTAAGCAGAAAGATGACAAGCGCTGTGCCTACTCTATTTTGAGTTCTTATAGTATAATAGCTGTCATAGGAATGAAAATTTTAATAAAATATGACTAATAAACAGATAAATCAAACAACTAAGTATAATTTGTAATATAAATTATAACCTAAATTAAGTTTACAAAAATCTATTTTAGAGAAACCTTACAAAAAAAGACCACAGAAATACAAATATTATTATTCTGACCAAAAAAACAGGCAAACATATTTTTCACCTCGTCTTCTCTTTGAAATTTTAAAAGAATAAAAATAAATAAAATTCTCGTGCAGTGACAAACAGATGATAATCAACTATTAAATCTTTTGTCTTGAAGTTTATTTCTGATTTAACAACCCATTGAAATATTTTGAGAAATTTTAATAATCCTACTCAGTGAACGAAAAAAGCAGCTTTTACGGATACGGTTCTATTATATTTAAATTTCTGAACGCCATATTATTATATTTGACAACCAAGTGCCACTGGAGTGGCAGTTACTCTAATATCGTCCATGATATATTTTTAATAAACCTAATCGTAGTTTGTAGATAGAGAATGAACTAATCTGGAAATAATTTCTGGAAGAAACTATTTTTTTTTCTTTAACGCCGGGAAACGCTTACCGCCCCCGGATCTATGCAAAATGATATGAGCAAATAGGGCACCTCGACGGCTAGTCAGTTCCCCAAGGGACCGATGCCACCTCCACAAAGGGGCTCTCCCGCACCACAGAACTACCCCCTCCCAAAATCGGGACAGTACAATGGGGTGAGGTTCCCGTCCTCGCCCCTTGCCCCCAGCTCTTTTGTCCCTTCTTCTTATAAGAGGGGTACAAAGAGCACCCTCGGCTCAATAAGCTTCGCCCGAGGTGCTGGGCTCACCCTAGGCTACTGAGCACCACCGCCACGTCTAGGCCTGAACCATGGTGGGGAACACACCATGCTTTTATTGAGCAAGTGCTCATTATTAGCACTTGTCGCAACATGCTAATAATGTGCATGTTTATTTTAAACACTTCTAGCCCTTAGTATTGAACACTTTATAAAAAAAGTACGCTTTCGTGTTAATAATGAGCCGTCTGTCCGTACCATAAAGACGTCGTTCAAACAACCGCGCGGTTCCAGAACTCCAAATTCAAATTTGACATGTAATCGTGTGATTCCCGCGTATCCGAACAAGCCCAAACTAAAAAACTCTATATATCTCTATTGATATTTGTCTCTAATAAATAAAAATAAAAACCTAATTAGAAGACTGATCGAACTTTGAAAATCGGTTTTGCTCAACGAAAAACAAACTTATGGTAGACGCCTTATAAAGCCAAGGCAAAGTTTATAAGACGCTCCGCGGCAGTGCCAACATTGTTTCCATATTGGCTTTGCAACTTGGAAATGCACTGCTGTATACTAGACTGAAATTTTCAGATCCGCGAACCTTCATTTGCTATGTTAATGAGTTAAATAAGAAGCTCAAATTAAAGATACTTCAACACGTTGGGACATGAATAACATTACATGAGCCTGTTTGTTGTTGGATGTCATGTTTATTATTATAACCATTTTATTTTATTTCAGTGCCTGTACAAAATCTTTTACGTTATTATAATTTTGTGGATGTATATTGTCACTACATCTCGTTTGCGCTCAAGGCGGAGGTAGCGGGATTGAATCCCGCCAGAGAAGAAAAATATGTGTTGCGTTGAATGATATAATAAAAATCTTAAATATATTATGTACCTATTGTAGTATATAATAATAATATCAACCCTTATAATATGTCCCACTGCTGGGCACGGGTCTCCTTGAAATCAGACGAGGAGGAGGACTGGTCCAATGCGGGTTGGTGAACTTCACACACCTTCAAAGACTTTCCTTTCCTTACACCGGTGAGCAATCGATGGTCTAATGTTCAAGTGCACGTAGAAATTTAGAAAAAACCCATTTCTAGGTATTACACCCATCTCAGACCTCTGGATGTAATACCATTCTGGATGGATGGATTCGAACTTGTGACCTCTAAGTGGGTCACAAGTTTGAATCCCGCGAGAGGCATAGGTCTGAGAGATATAGAGCGTTGGTGAGATTGGGAGGACTACTCATATACAGACAAAAGCATGGTGAAGTTTAATCACTGATTGGAGTTTTTTATGTTAGTTGTATAGATATAGATAGATACCTGGAACTATGTGTTGTATGTCCTGAAACATAAGATGTTAATTCTCGGTGCCAGTAATTACACTGCCTGTCTTGAACTTCAATCCGGAACACAGCAAAGCTGTTTCACGGGAGAAACAAGCAAGATGGTGGTACCCATGCAGCCGGGAGCGCGGCACAGCGCATCCCTCCCACCGGTAAATTGTATTGCATATTATGTCATCATACATTTCAAAATTTCCTCTATCCGATATTCGTAAAAAAATCTAATGTGCACAGGACTAGGATGACGTAGTCTCCCCACCATGGTTCAAGCCTTGTCGTGGCGGTGGGGCTCAGTAGCCTAGGATGTGCCCAACACTTTATGCGAAGCAAATTGAGCCGAAGGAGGTGCTCTTTGTACCCCTCTTATAAGACGAGGACAAAAGAGCAGGGGGGACAAGGGGCGATGAGGGGAACCTCACCCCATTGCACTGTCCCGACGCTGGGTGGAGTTGTTTTGTGGTGCGGGACAACCCCTCTGTGGAGGGGCATGGTCCCTTGCCCGCACCGCACGAGGTGCCTTGCTTGCCTAGTAGATCCGAGGTACCTCACTAAAGGCGCCATTGGTGGCACTCACCAGGTTTTAGTGGGTAGAGCTGCGTCCACCTTATCATGTTTCGGACGCAGCGACTCCCACGTACCCGCCTCAGCGGGATGCCTCAGAGCATTTCCCGGCGTGAAAGAAAAAAAAAGGATGACGTAAGGTAAGATATTATACTATATTATAATATAATAAGTCCCACGTTAATCTAACCCTGCTTAGCCTAGTGCTCTTAAGAACCAGTGTCACGTGCACTAGGTGACAGAAATAAATTACTGCGTTAATCTTAGTCTCGTACTAAGTTGGAGATCTTGTTTCAGCCCCGAAACATGTAAAACACACAAATAGTATACTATATGGTTAGACTACTATATGGTTATAAATTCCTTGTTTCTTTAATTCGTAGTATATCATTTCGTTTGTAAGAGCGACCATTACTAGCTAGCACATTGCCATGAAATGGGCAAACGGGACCATTTTAAGCTTCTTAACTTTCTTCGTAGATGAGTCTATCAGTCATGTTCTTTAGAATACTAGAAGGAATTTCTTCAATTATCCTTTTTAATGAGATAAAATAATAGAAACCAGTTTGTCGTTTACGTCCTTTAGTTATAAGTTCGCGCGCGTATGGAGACCCTCATCCGCTCAGGACGCTGAGTCCCCTCTGGTGCGTGTCCGGTATTTGAGTTATTGTTTAACGATGCGTCGCCTTAAGTCATTTTACCTATTCGCTGGTTTCATACTTCAAAAAGTTCCCATTTTTACAAATCAGATCATATTTTAACCAATGTGAACACGCTTAATCTATCTATATACATATAATAAATCTGTAGAGGTCTAATTTATGTACAATGAAAAAAAATGCTCAAAACCGAGTCAGGGGGATGTAAGAAATGTAATAGAAGTAATTTGGATTTTTTCGATTTTTTTGATTCTCTGTTTGTCTGTCTGTTTGTAATGGCTAATCTCCGAAGCTACTGAACCGATTTGAACAAAATTTTGTATGGTGGTAGCTTATACCCCTGGTCAACATATAGGATACTTTTGATCCCGGTAAATTAAAGACTTCCCGTGGGATAGTAAAAAAACTGTAATTAGGTAATGAAACAGCTTTGTATACAACAACTTATGAACTTAATTTGCTGATTGATACCTTATGTTGACGTTGTATTCAAACAATGTATTCCCATAAAAGTTCCGAATTCCCGCGGGAAAGTAAAACATTACTAAAACAGTGTCTAGCATACTATACAACTAGATGGCGCTAATAATAGTGAATGTTTACTATGACAGTATATTATAAGTCAAAATAATATTATAACGATTTCAATTCTTACCTGTTAAATAAATTCGTATTAAATAAAGTAGATGGCGTTTTAGACAGTATTTTACATCGCGATGGGGAAAAAAGTTGTTGCGTAAGGATTGTCGTTTCGTACGTGGTCCAGCCTTAATTTTTTATATTAAATTTGTATATATTGAAAAGAAAGTTTCAAAGGTTGCCTTAAGCCTTTATTTCTGCTAAGAGATTTATTATTTTATTAAACTCTCTCAGTACTCAAGCGCAGCTAAAATACTTAATATTTTATGATGAGATCCTAAGAATCTAATGAAGATCATGAGGCGTGACTGTGACTCGAGAACTCCAGTTCATGTTCCTAATCAGTTTACTTTGAATTTCGTCTATAAAGAAGCAATATAAGCCATTGCAATCTATAAAATTTTAATTGAAGGAATAATAAGTACCACGCTGGCATCAGAAATCTATCAATATATATTCTATTCTCATAATAAAACTGTAGAAGTGTACATTCTGTACATTGAAAATAATTAAAAAATACACAGCAGGGGGTGTTACTAGATCGATACCCAACCCAAAAATATTTACAACAAAATTTTTGTCTGTCTGTCTGTTTGTTCAAGCATCACGCAAAATCTACCGGTTCGATTACGATGAGACTTGGTATAATTATACTTTACTATCCGGAGCACCAACCTGGGTACTTTTTATCTCGCAAAAGTATACACATTAAAAACAAACTTAATTTTGCGGTTCGATCCCTAGACATGCTTACTGCTATACCAACATATTATTATATAATAAGTTTGTCGTACGTTACGTCAACCGCAGTGAAGTTTATGCTGTAATAGTAGGGCTGAAGGTCTAACTTGGCTTAAAGCGGCAGGCGGGGGCTGGGGATCAGCCCCGCTAGCACCTAGCTAATTTCAGAGACATAGGCCGCGCGTATCGCATCATAGTTCATGTCATACATTTTTGACTGTTATTGCGACGGAGCGGGAAGCGATTAGGTTATAAGGTGTAGGAATAGATTTTAAAGTTAAGAAAATAAAGTATAGGTAGTGTATATTTAAGACTGTTTAGCTGAAGTGGGCACGGACCTGTCGCTCCCTGCGGTCATCCGATGCGACGACTGACAGTGAGAGTGCATGCCAGGCGGTCCTCTCCTTCCGCAAGGTAGTAATGTCACAGAAGAAGGAGATGGAGTGAGAGTAAGAGCACACTGGCGCCTCTTCCCGCAGGACAGCACGGCTGCGACAGGCGGTTGCACTGCCGTGAGGGACCTGTGCAAGGCTGATCGGGGGATCCGCCGGGTCCGGGCTATAAGGCATCCTTATGTAGTTAAGGTACCTTAAGCGGGGAAGGAGGAGGGGATGTCGCCCTCCCTGCCTCCAGTGGTGAGTGCCGGATGGCACACCGTTGTGGCCTGGTGTGGACGTCCACAGCTCTCACGCCGGATCACCCAGTCGAAGAGGAGAATACCGCTAGGGTTTAGTGGGTAGAGTCTGCGTCCACCTTACCATCTTCTCAGATGCAGAGAGTCCCACATAACCCCCGAGACCCCCCGGACCCGGTGGTATGCATAAACGCACTCCCCAGCGAAAAAAAAGGGAGGATTATTCATTCGTGTATTAATATGTTTTAGTAGATTTGTTTAGGCATTATTATTTTAATTTTATTTAGTTTTAAAAATAATCTTTGGGATAGGTATTAGTTAAAATTCAATAAAGGTTTTCAATATAGGATTCAATAGGTAAAGTTGGATAGTTATTAATTTTCATTATCTAGATTAGGTGCGAGATGATTATTTTTCTATAAGGGTAGTTTTGAAGATTTTTATATTTTTAATACACGATGCCTTCCAGAAAGAAAACTTCTCTTTCTGCTACATCGAAATACGTTAGGCGAATGAGATTAGTTAGATCACAAGAATCTGCTGAGGAGCGAGAGTCCCGGTTAAACCGCATGTGAGAGAGCATGACTGAAACAATAGCACGCATTAGCAGCGCCGATCGAGAATATAAAACAAAACATAAATAATATAAAAAGAAAAAATATAATTTAAAACAAAGTCCTTCCTCACGTCTGTCTATCTGTACGCAATTAACTCAAAAACTAGGTACAAACTAACTAAATGGATTTTCATGCCTGTTGTCAATAGGATCTGAGTAATTCCTGAGGCATGTTATAATAATAATAATATCTATGGACGCTTTCACACCACGTCAATCTGGTCCCGTGGTAAGTTCTCGAGGAACTTGTGTTACGGGTACTAGGCAACGGAAATATATTTAATACTTTTATACTATACATATATTAAAGATTTTTATTATATAATACACATATTTAATACACATCCATGACCCAGGAACACAGAAAATATTTTTGTTCCCTGGCGGGATTCGAACCCGCAACCTCCGGGCTTGAGCGCCAACGCGCTTACCACTGAGCCACAGAGGTCGTCAAATGTTATAGTATATAATTTACCAAAACTGTATATATTGATAAATAGTTGGATAATTATTGGAAGATTCGGAAAAATTTAAGCCGCTTGGGAGCTTACATTAAAAACACAGCCTTATTCTCTTAAGAGATATAACAAAGAAGTAAAAAAATGATCAACATCGGTCCGGGTACGTCCGTAAATATAAGTTATCGCGGGCGAAGCTGCGGGGAACAGCTAGTATAATAATATAATGTCAGTCATCTTTCAAAACTGATTTAGGCACTGATTTCCTTAAGATGTTTTATTTCACTGACAAGCATAGGACTTGAAGATGGGAACATCTAAAAATATTTTCAGAATGTAGAATGTATAGGTTAGGATTAAATCAAGACGACGGCGAAAGTCTCCTTCTGCGAGACAGTAATGTCTCAGAAGGAAGCCAAGGAGCACGTGAGAGCCGCCGACGAGGCCTCCCACCGTGGGCGTCGATCGGGGGTGCGTAGGAGGCGCTACTTGATGCGCCTCCAGTAACGCCCCTGTGCTCGTGTCAGGTCAGGATGGCAACCTGGCCCAGGCACGACGTCGCTGGGACTGTTAGTTGTGGTCACGCATCCTCTTACTCAGCCTCTCGCTGTCCTGTTGCCTGCAGATCCGTCACCCTCAAATAGTTGCTGAAGGCGCTTACAGGTGTTTTTGTTTGTTTGGGTCGTGCACCCCCAAGTGCAAGTCCCACATAGGGTCAGGAGCCCACTCGGAGTACCCTGGCTACATGCGAAAAGCATTTCCTGCGTGATATAAAAAAGGATTGAATCGAGACACAACAACACTGACACGTATTCGTCTATACAAACAAACATCGTTTTTCACGTCATTTAATGTCTTCGGAACGCCATCAATAT
Source organism: Helleia helle (assembly GCA_963853865.1). NCBI lineage: Eukaryota > Metazoa > Arthropoda > Insecta > Lepidoptera > Lycaenidae > Helleia > Helleia helle. Next base: position 13,352,784 of record OY971426.1, on the reverse strand, counting down.
ACCAAAGGAAATAGATCTGGTAAACGACCTGACAACAGACGTGGATATCTCACTCCACGTTACGTAAGATACATGGAATGTTATAAGTAATAGATGCCTTGGAAGTGCAATCCTGTTATTTAATTTAAGGATTCAGTATAGTAATTGTCGTATATATATGTATATAGGACATTGACCGTTGAACATGGGCTCAGCGGTCACTACTCTTTTGCTATTAAGTAATGTACACAGTATTCCTATAATTATAGTACAATCTCATCACTTGGGTCCTTATTTTTAATGTTAGTTGGATAGAAAAACTAGCAAACGTAATTAAATGGTTATGTTGACAATGAACATACACAAGTTCATGTAGGACTAATCCAGGCAACTCATTTATGTATTTCCTATCCTGAGACATAAGATGTTAAGTCTCGGTGCCAGTAATTACACTGCCTGTCTTGGAATTAATTATGAGGGTGGGTGCACTCACGTATCCGCATGGCACAAATATATTATTCCCAAAAGAAAACGATACATACCGGTGGGAGGGATGGGCTGTGCCGCGCTCCCGGCTGCATGGGTACCACCATCTTGCTTGTTTCTCCCGCGAAACAGCTTTGCTGTGTTTCGGAGAGAAGGGCAAGACAGGCAGTAATTACTGGCACCGAGACTTAACATATTATGTCTAATGAGTTGTCTGGGCTAGTTCTAGTAAACTAGTTCATGGGCGACGTTGACCACTTAGGTGGCATATCTGCCAGGTTGCCTATCAAACTAAGATAAAAAACCAGCATTGGCAAAGCCTCAAGGAAGCTAGGAAGGAATTGAACAAGTATAAGTACCTACATACAATTGAAAAAAGGAGGTTACATGATATTTCTTCTTTCTCCTATCCTGAAACCATAAAGCAAGTATCTAATACATATTCTAATCATATATTAGTCATTAATACTATTGTGTACACGATACGCATAATTAAAATCTATTGAATCTGCACAAGATCCTACATTATCCGTTGGTATGCAATATTGAGGAATCCCTTCTAATGGGACGTGGAATTAATAATACTTGATATAATTTCGGTTTCCGCAATTACGCAGACCTATAGGGACCCACGGGGTATTGAGGTTATTTTTGAAAGCCTTCAAAGCGACATTAAATATATAATTACGGCATTAAAAACGCGGCAAAGTGGATCGGTTTTTATAAAAGCCTCATTATTGGTCACGACGGTTACGCCTTTGCCATCGTTTGAGTTTATTCGCACATAAAAATTGTCAATATTCTCATATTTCAAATTATAAATACTTTTATTAAAATCTTATTTTTTGAATTCAGTGGTTCGTCATTTTGTAGTTTGAAATTGTTTTGTCGTTCTCTGTATCTGATTACCTTTTTATATATTCAGCAAGCTATATATGTACACTTTAGCATCTATTTATACTTATATTGGAAGTTACTAGTAATATTTGGAAATATGAACAACTTTCAAAAAAAATCCCTGTATTCAACTGTGACTTTCCAAAGCTGTGTGACATATACTTCGGTAAACCCTAAAAAGTATATTTCATAGTAGAAAATCTGTTATTAGGAAATATTTTTATATGAAAACCACCAACTTTAGTACCTAATTAACTTAAAAGCACCTTATTATAATTATATTAAATTACAGTTATCAGTCGAACCATATTATATGTGAGCGGGTATTAACTATCCATAGTTAAATTTAAACAATATCTAACATTGAACTATATTACTAGCGTAATATCTAACCTTATTTTCTGCCCTTAATGGAACTTAAAATAACAACTGCTATATTGTTTTCTAATGTTTGCGCGAATTTCACTCATTATAATGAAACAATTTTTACGGATTTTATCGATTTTATCAGTCCTCCCGTGACCATGGTTGCTGTAAAGTATCCGAAACGTCGGGCTTGTAAAAATCTTAATAAACCGCGATAAAATCCGTAAAAATTGTTTCATTATAATAACTGCTATATTTTTGCTGATTGAAAACAAAACTGATATATTATTTGCACATATCAAAATATCGATCATCATTCATCGTGGAACAATGCAAAAAATCAAACAAAGAATCATACGGTAACTCACTTACAAAGTTACTAACTCTGAATCAACGTACAAAAATAACTTTGATCGATCGCGCACCTGCCTTGTAATTAACACTGTAACTCGGAATTATTCCCCACGATTGAAAATGAAATTATTGTAACAAAGGGCGTTGAAAGGCAGTCTACTTAAGGATTAATTTATCACAGCTACTCTTAGCATGATTCAATTTGTGACACAAAGGATGCTCGTGTCATGTCCTTGGCTCTCACTTTGATCTTTGTAAACGGGGTGTTTTTGTTCATCATTTTTTTTATAGAAGAGGGGGCAAAAGGATAGTCATAAGTATAGTTTTTTTTATTCAGGGATCTTTCATATAGTTGTGTAAATTATTGCTCAGAGGGAAACACCCTAATACTTTTATAATTTTACTAAAAAAAAACGATGCCGTTTGCCGTACCACGTCGAAATCCTTTACTCCTCTCTCAGATCCGCCATATTGAATATCTGTCCCCATTCCGTTCATACTTTCATACATCCCTCTCTTTCCCTCACGCTTACATTTTGTTTTCTCACATAGTTTTATAAATATTTTTACTGGAGATCATGCTCTTGCACTGCGCTCATTTGCAAGGATTATGTAAGTTAGAGGTAGTGCCATGCTCCTTTGCACCCGAATTGGGCCGGCACGAATGGGGTGGTACCTCTTGCTCACATAACACCAGCGTCAAGTGACAGCTATGTTGTCGCGTTTCGTGTGGTTTGTGAGTTTCCGGTGGCCCATTAGAGGCGGGGGATAGGGTCACTATAAGGCTCCGAATGCTGGCCATTATGACATAAAAAAAGCTTCCGTGAACCAACCCGACGCCAGGAGGCTGTGTGGTCGCAGACTGCGCGGTTGGTGGGGGGCAACCCCCCACTTTTACAAACCAGAAGTGAGCCAAAGGGGCTCACACTAATCCGATGTAGCATTAGGGCCTTCGGGCCGTTAGCATAGATCCATCCGAAAAAAAAAGCTTCCGTGAAACATTTTATCATTGCTGTGTATTCGAATGAAAAGCAGAAAAAAAAAATGAAAGTCAATGCAGTTAGTCACTGACACTAAGACTTACCATCTTAAGTTTCAAAATAGGAAATGCATTAATGACATAGTAAGAGCATACTCATATAGCAACGCACCTGCTATATCTGGTGTAGCGGGTGTCTATGGATGTCGCTTGTCACTTACCATCAGGTGAACTCAACGTTTGCCTGTTTAGTGTTACCGTTCGCTTATCAAACCGACGTCAAAAATAATACTCTAAGCACATTTAAAAATCCATCAACCTTCAGAATCGAGGAACTTACACGTGCAGAAACACAGAGTAAGCTTATTCACTACAGTTTACTTTTAGGCTTAAGGTTCATAGTCACGCCCAAATCTCCGGTTAGAAGCTAGACCCTCCCTCATTAACACGTTCGCTGCGGCACCAATTTTTGAATACTTTCCGTTCCTGCGGCACGAGGTGTTATCGGCCCGCACTATGACCAGACGTTAGGGCGACACGAGGTCTATTAGACCCCACCTCCTTTAACAGACTAAAATCCATTTTCTGGCGCGAAATCAAATATAAATGAAAATTTTGGTCTTTATTGATATAGACAGTGATGAACCCTTTATTGATGAACCCTAATCTACCGTCGCCCCGATATCTGAAAGCTAGTTTAGGAATTTCAGGCAAAACAAAATATGGGATCTTATACACCTCGTATAGCACTGAAATAAGGCAAATTTTTGCTGCGATTAGTGATGGAAAAAGTAATATCGACATGTTTAAACTGGTTCATAACTCCACAACAACTCGACCGATTTTGATCAATTATATTTCATTAGATCGTTTTGAGGGCAAAACACAAAGCTATCAAAGGATACATTTTTTTTTTTTTAATAATCACTATTGCGTTTCATGGCGCCATAAAGAGAAAAAACCCAGCCAAGTGCGAGTCGGACTCGCGCACGAAGCGTTCCGTACGATTAAGAGGCATCTATTACAGACTTATTATTATTAGAAAACAATGGTTTACGGCTTATGCATAAGGTTTGTTTATGAAATAAAATGTTTTTTTTATTTTTATATTTAAGTTGATTTAATGAAAGGTATGTTGCGGATCACGATTTATGACATATTAAAAAAAAACTAAATCTCGTTCAGACCAATTTTCGGTGGAAGATTTTATGGTAATGTACATCATATATATTTTTTTAGTTTTATATTTCTCTTGTTTTAGAAGTTACGGGAGGGAACGCATTTTACCACTTTAGAAGTCTCTCGCACAAACGATTTAGTTAAAAAAAGATATAAAAAACCTCAATATCATTTTTGGAGAACTATTCATAGGTACACACATGTATGGGTTTATTGAAAAAAAATTAAGTTTCAGTTCTAAGTATGGGGAGCCCCCGTTTTGTTTTTGTTTTTTTCTTATTTATCTGGATGAAAGCTGAAAATCAGTGTCTATACACTGAGCCTGGACCCTCTGTGTAATGACAACACCCATATGCATTAATGTATAAACTATGTGCTTGAAGTGACTAGTATGTATATCCGTTTTTTGTGTTTAAATGTTGAAGAAATGTTATTTAAATGTATAGTCATTTTTGTGTTGTACTCTTGTGTCTTGTTGTAAAAATGTATATGTGTGTTGTCTTGCTGTAATAAACGTTTTATCTATCTATCTATCTATTTTTGTGTGAAAATCATAATGCGGTTCAAAGAATATAAAAAAAGGAAACAAGAAGTAGAAAAGAAGCTATCCTATTTATTATGCCTCGTTCTTAAAAAAATACACTTATTAGAACAATAAAATAAAAAATAACCAAAAAAAAACAGTATCAATGTTTTATTTTTAAATAATCTCAAAATAAACTCTTTCTGAATATTAGCTCCATTAAAACTTTTCTCCACCATTTGATTCCTCTCTTCAACGTTGTATAATAAGAAGACATCTGGTCAGAAAAGTCAATTCCTTTTTTTCTGGTTTTTTAAAATTTAACTTCTTTCGACATCGTTTAGAGGAAATGTTCGGCGTTGTAAACGGCATGCTCTCCTATCGACGCGACGCACAACACTAGACGCGGGGAGCTCGTGTTGGGTGCGGTACAAGGTCAGGGGGAATATGGGATGTTTTCGGCTCGTTCCGCACTGCATTAAAATTATATTAATTCAGTGCGGCACGAGGCCTAAAACATCCGGTACCAAGGTAGGTATCCCACCGAGTCCGTGACCATTAGCACATTTCAAATATATATTTATCGCTTTCCTACACTGGACCAAACCAAAGTTATGCCCTTCGCACCGCAGAGAAGTTCACGTTTTTCCTTGCCGCACCACAGGGAAGTTGCATGAGGGATGATTTAGGCCTCGTATCGCAGTGAACGTGTTAATACGACGATATTCACACATGTAATCATAGAAATCACATATCAACAGATCATGATTTTAAGCAATAAATATCAAATACAAAAATGTTTTGAATTTATTACAAAAAAATGTTCTTCAAGTTTGAAGAAATATAAACTTGAAGGTAATGAAAGATTTAAACTTAATTCGAGTCCTCATTTCCGGCGACTTTTTTAGTTTAAATGAGATCAAAGTCCTCGAGGATTTTGTCGCTTTTTAATTACTGAAAGATAATTATATAACTTGTATTTATAAAGCTGAACAATAACACAGCGTATAGTTATTTTACTGAAATTATTGAATTCGATAATAATTTAATTGCACACGTTTTAATTATCCGTATTCATAAAAAAAAATGTTATACTTTCATAGTATACTTACAACATAACTTTGTCTCTGGATAGGCAAAACTTGAAAGAGTTGCCTTTTTTTCTTATGCGCCGGATAACGCTCTTAGATATCCCGCGGAGGATGGGGACTCTCCCGGCGGGAATGTGGGAATCGCTGCGCCCGAAAGATGGTAAGGTGTACGCAGCTCTACCTGCTAAAACCCGGTGAGTGCCACCAATGCCACCATTGGTGAAGTGCCCCGGATCTGTTAAGCAACAGGGCACCTCCACGGCTAGTCAGTTCCCCAAGGGACCGACGCCACCTCCACAGAGATACGGTGCAATGAGGTGAGGTTCCCATCCTCACCCCTTGTCCCCCCTGCTCTTTTGACCCCTCTTCTTATAATAGGGGTACAAAGAGCAGCTACTTCGTTTCAATTGGCTTCTCCCAAGGTACTGGGTTGTCCTTAGGCTACTGAGCTCCACCGCCACGACAAGGCTTGAACCATATTGGAGTGAATGAGTTGGGGTAGGTCAGGTAAACTCGTTTATTTCAAGGGAAATGCTGACCACTTACCATCAGCCACGTCAACCTGTTTGCCAATCCAATTAACATAAAAAAATTAAAATAACTGTGTTAATTTAAAATCTCACATAGCGACCTTGTCAACATTTCACATAATGTACATTGATAAGCCTCATATTTATATTTATTATACAGGGTGTCCCGTAAGTAGTGGACCAACGGGGTGTGGGTGATAGGGGGAACTATTATCTACCAAAACCACTAAAAATTATTGTTCTAGGTCTTACAGCTTTGAAGTTATGATTTTTTTTAATAAATAGGTGAAATTATCGTCCTATGTACAAGCATTTTATAATTTTACGAAATCTATCACTTATTTTTTTGTTATTTTTATTCTAGGCGGTTAATAATACATAGGTCTTTCTAATTAAAATCGTATTTAGGTGTAATTATCATAAGCATGAAAATTAAAAAATAAAACTAGTGCAATTTTTACATTTCATGATGCTCTATGTGGTGTTTGAGCTAAGCTGGTGTAAAAAAAATGTATTATAGCCTAGTGAAACTTTATTTTAAAAACATCTCTCTCTCATCAGTATCTAATACATAATGAATAATATGATTTAATATTAATGACTAATATCTAATCATATATTAGTCATTAATACTATTGTGTACACGATACGCATAATTAAAATCTATTGAATCTACACAAGATCCTACATTATCCGCTGGTATGCAATATTGAGGAATCCCTTCTAATGGGACGTGGAATTAATAATACTTGATATAATTTCGGTTTCCGCAATTACGCAGACCTATAGGGACCCACGGGGTATTGTGGTTATTTTTGAAAGCCTTCAAAGCGACATTAAATATATAATTACGGCATTAAAAACGCGGCAAAGTGGATCGGTTTTTATAAAAGCCTCATTATTGGTCACGACGGTTACGCCTTTGCCATCGTTTGAGTTTATTCGCACATAAAAATTGTCAATATTCTCATATTTCAAATTATAAATACTTTTATTAAAATCTTATTTTTTTAATTCAGTGGTTCGTCATTTTGTAGTTTGAAATTGTTTTGTCGTTCTCTGTATCTGATTACCTTTTTATATATTCAGCAAGCTATATATGTACACTTTAGCATCTATTTATACTTATATTGGAAGTTACTAGTAATATTTGGAAATATGAACAACTTTCAAAAAAAATCCCTGTATTCAACTGTGACTTTCCAAAGCTGTGTGACATATACTTCGGTAAACCCTAAAAAGTATATTTCATAGTAGAAAATCTGTTATTAGGAAATATTTTTATATGAAAACCACCAACTTTAGTACCTAATTAACTTAAAAGCACCTTATTATAATTATATTAAATTACAGTTATCAGTCGAACCATATTATATGTGAGCGGGTATACTAGCGGGTGTACTATCCATAGTTAAATTTAAACAATATCTAACATTGAACTATATTACTAGCGTAATATCTAACCTTATTTTCTGCCCTTAATGGAACTTAAAATAACAACTGCTATATTGTTTTCTAATGTTTGCGCGAATTTCACTCATTATAATGAAACAATTTTTACGGATTTTATCGATTTTATCAGTCCTCCCGTGACCATGGTTGCTGTAAAGTATCCGAAACGTCGGGCTTGTAAAAATCTTAATAAACCGCGATAAAATCCGTAAAAATTGTTTCATTATAATAACTGCTATATTTTTGCTGATTGAAAACAAAACTGATATATTATTTGCACATATCAAAATATCGATCATCATTCATCGTGGAACAATGCAAAAAATCAAACAAAGAATCATACGGTAACTCACTTACAAAGTTACTAACTCTGAATCAACGTACAAAAATAACTTTGATCGATCGCGCACCTGCCTTGTAATTAACACTGTAACTCGGAATTATTCCCCACGATTGAAAATGAAATTATTGTAACAAAGGGCGTTGAAAGGCAGTCTACTTAAGGATTAATTTATCACAGCTACTCTTAGCATGATTCAATTTGTGACACAAAGGATGCTCGTGTCATGTCCTTGGCTCTCACTTTGATCTTTGTAAACGGGGTGTTTTTGTTCATCATTTTTTTTATAGAAGAGGGGGCAACAGGATAGTCATAAGTATAGTTTTTTTTATTCAGGGATCTTTCATATAGTTGTGTAAATTATTGCTCAGAGGGAAACACCCTAATACTTTTATAATTTTACTAAAAAAAAACGATGCCGTTTGCCGTACCACGTCGAAATCCTTTACTCCTCTCTCAGATCCGCCATATTGAATATCTGTCCCCATTCCGTTCATACTTTCATACATCCCTCTCTTTCCCTCACGCTTACATTTTGTTTTCTCACATAGTTTTATAAATATTTTTACTGGAGATCATGCTCTTGCACTGCGCTCATTTGCAAGGATTATGTAAGTTAGAGGTAGTGCCATGCTCCTTTGCACCCGAATTGGGCCGGCACGAATGGGGTGGTACCTCTTGCTCACATAACACCAGCGTCAAGTGACAGCTATGTTGTCGCGTTTCGTGTGGTTTGTGAGTTTCCGGTGGCCCATTAGAGGCGGGGGATAGGGTCACTATAAGGCTCCGAATGCTGGCCATTATGACATAAAAAAAAGCTTCCGTGAACCAACCCGACGCCAGGAGGCTGTGTGGTCGCAGACTGCGCGGTTGGTGGGGGGCAACCCCCCACTTTTACAAACCAGAAGTGAGCCAAAGGGGCTCACACTAATCCGATGTAGCATTAGGGCCTTCGGGCCGTTAGCATAGATCCATCCGAAAAAAAAAGCTTCCGTGAAACATTTTATCATTGCTGTGTATTCGAATGAAAAGCAGAAAAAAAAAATGAAAGTCAATGCAGTTAGTCACTGACACTAAGACTTACCATCTTAAGTTTCAAAATAGGAAATGCATTAATGACATAGTAAGAGCATACTCATATAGCAACGCACCTGCTATATCTGGTGTAGCGGGTGTCTATGGATGTCGCTTGTCACTTACCATCAGGTGAACTCAACGTTTGCCTGTTTAGTGTTACCGTTCGCTTATCAAACCGACGTCAAAAATAATACTCTAAGCACATTTAAAAATCCATCAACCTTCAGAATCGAGGAACTTACACGTGCAGAAACACAGAGTAAGCTTATTCACTACAGTTTACTTTTAGGCTTAAGGTTCATAGTCACGCCCAAATCTCCGGTTAGAAGCTAGACCCTCCCTCATTAACACGTTCGCTGCGGCACCAATTTTTGAATACTTTCCGTTCCTGCGGCACGAGGTGTTATCGGCCCGCACTATGACCAGACGTTAGGGCGACACGAGGTCTATTAGACCCCACCTCCTTTAACAGACTAAAATCCATTTTCTGGCGCGAAATCAAATATAAATGAAAATTTTGGTCTTTATTGATATAGACAGTGAATTGATGAACCCTAATCTACCGTCGCCCCGATATCTGAAAGCTAGTTTAGGAATTTCAGGCAAAACAAAATATGGGATCTTATACACCTCGTATAGCACTGAAATAAGGCAAATTTTTGCTGCGATTAGTGATGGAAAAAGTAATATCGACATGTTTAAACTGGTTCATAACTCCACAACAACTCGACCGATTTTGATCAATTATATTTCATTAGATCGTTTTGAGGGCAAAACACAAAGCTATCAAAGGATACATATTTTTTTTTTTAATAATCACTATTGCGTTTCATGGCGCCATAAAGAGAAAAAACCCAGCCAAGTGCGAGTCGGACTCGCGCACGAAGCGTTCCGTACGATTAAGAGGCATCTATTACAGACTTATTATTATTAGAAAACAATGGTTTACGGCTTATGCATAAGGTTTGTTTATGAAATAAAATGTTTTTTTTATTTTTATATTTAAGTTGATTTAATGAAAGGTATGTTGCGGATCACGATTTATGACATATTAAAAAAAAACTAAATCTCGTTCAGACCAATTTTCGGTGGAAGATTTTATGGTAATGTACATCATATATATTTTTTTAGTTTTATATTTCTCTTGTTTTAGAAGTTACGGGAGGGAACGCATTTTACCACTTTAGAAGTCTCTCGCACAAACGATTTAGTTAAAAAAAGATATAAAAAACCTCAATATCATTTTTGGAGAACTATTCATAGGTACACACATGTATGGGTTTATTGAAAAAAAATTAAGTTTCAGTTCTAAGTATGGGGAGCCCCCGTTTTGTTTTTGTTTTTTTCTTATTTATCTGGATGAAAGCTGAAAATCAGTGTCTATACACTGAGCCTGGACCCTCTGTGTAATGACAACACCCATATGCATTAATGTATAAACTATGTGCTTGAAGTGACTAGTATGTATATCCGTTTTTTGTGTTTAAATGTTGAAGAAATGTTATTTAAATGTATAGTCATTTTTGTGTTGTACTCTTGTGTCTTGTTGTAAAAATGTATATGTGTGTTGTCTTGCTGTAATAAACGTTTTATCTATCTATCTATCTATTTTTGTGTGAAAATCATAATGCGGTTCAAAGAATATAAAAAAAGGAAACAAGAAGTAGAAAAGAAGCTATCCTATTTATTATGCCTCGTTCTTAAAAAAATACACTTATTAGAACAATAAAATAAAAAATAACCAAAAAAAAACAGTATCAATGTTTTATTTTTAAATAATCTCAAAATAAACTCTTTCTGAATATTAGCTCCATTAAAACTTTTCTCCACCATTTGATTCCTCTCTTCAACGTTGTATAATAAGAAGACATCTGGTCAGAAAAGTCAATTCCTTTTTTTCTGGTTTTTTAAAATTTAACTTCTTTCGACATCGTTTAGAGGAAATGTTCGGCGTTGTAAACGGCATGCTCTCCTATCGACGCGACGCACCACACTAGACGCGGGGAGCTCGTGTTGGGTGCGGTACAAGGTCAGGGGGAATATGGGATGTTTTCGGCTCGTTCCGCACTGCATTAAAATTATATTAATTCAGTGCGGCACGAGGCCTAAAACATCCGGTACCAAGGTAGGTATCCCACCGAGTCCGTGACCATTAGCACATTTCAAATATATATTTATCGCTTTCCTACACTGGACCAAACCAAAGTTATGCCCTTCGCACCGCAGAGAAGTTCACGTTTTTCCTTGCCGCACCACAGGGAAGTTGCATGAGGGATGATTTAGGCCTCGTATCGCAGTGAACGTGTTAATACGACGATATTCACACATGTAATCATAGAAATCACATATCAACAGATCATGATTTTAAGCAATAAATATCAAATACAAAAATGTTTTGAATTTATTACAAAAAAATGTTCTTCAAGTTTGAAGAAATATAAACTTGAAGGTAATGAAAGATTTAAACTTAATTCGAGTCCTCATTTCCGGCGACTTTTTTAGTTTAAATGAGATCAAAGTCCTCGAGGATTTTGTCGCTTTTTAATTACTGAAAGATAATTATATAACTTGTATTTATAAAGCTGAACAATAACACAGCGTATAGTTATTTTACTGAAATTATTGAATTCGATAATAATTTAATTGCACACGTTTTAATTATCCGTATTCATAAAAAAAAATGTTATACTTTCATAGTATACTTACAACATAACTTTGTCTCTGGATAGGCAAAACTTGAAAGAGTTGCCTTTTTTTCTTATGCGCCGGATAACGCTCTTAGATATCCCGCGGAGGATGGGGACTCTCCCGGCGGGAATGTGGGAATCGCTGCGCCCGAAAGATGGTAAGGTGTACGCAGCTCTACCTGCTAAAACCCGGTGAGTGCCACCAATGCCACCATTGGTGAAGTGCCCCGGATCTGTTAAGCAACAGGGCACCTCCACGGCTAGTCAGTTCCCCAAGGGACCGACGCCACCTCCACAGAGATACGGTGCAATGAGGTGAGGTTCCCATCCTCACCCCTTGTCCCCCCTGCTCTTTTGACCCCTCTTCTTATAATAGGGGTACAAAGAGCAGCTACTTCGTTTCAATTGGCTTCTCCCAAGGTACTGGGTTGTCCTTAGGCTACTGAGCTCCACCGCCACGACAAGGCTTGAACCATATTGGAGTGAATGAGTTGGGGTAGGTCAGGTAAACTCGTTTATTTCAAGGGAAATGCTGACCACTTACCATCAGCCACGTCAACCTGTTTGCCAATCCAATTAACATAAAAAAATTAAAATAACTGTGTTAATTTAAAATCTCACATAGCGACCTTGTCAACATTTCACATAATGTACATTGATAAGCCTCATATTTATATTTATTATACAGGGTGTCCCGTAAGTAGTGGACCAACGGGGTGTGGGTGATAGGGGGAACTATTATCTACCAAAACCACTAAAAATTATTGTTCTAGGTCTTACAGCTTTGAAGTTATGATTTTTTTTAATAAATAGGTGAAATTATCGTCCTATGTACAAGCATTTTATAATTTTACGAAATCTATCACTTATTTTTTTGTTATTTTTATTCTAGGCGGTTAATAATACATAGGTCTTTCTAATTAAAATCGTATTTAGGTGTAATTATCATAAGCATGAAAATTAAAAAATAAAACTAGTGCAATTTTTACATTTCATGATGCTCTATGTGGTGTTTGAGCTAAGCTGGTGTAAAAAAAATGTATTATAGCCTAGTGAAACTTTATTTTAAAAACATCTACATGTCATACCAATTACAAAAAAGTATAACACTGTGGTTTAAAGTATTTAAAAAATGTTAAATTAGCTTACGGATTTTAAATCTAAGAAATCGTCAGGTAGACAATGTGCAAAATAAGTCTCGGAATCACATAAATTCCGAGAAATATTTTGCACGTGCACTCTGGAATTCTTTTGTATTTTTCCCGGCCAATCATAGACGATACTCGAACCCCCTCTCCTTTCCTATTACTTACGACTCACTTCAGTGACTTGCTTACAGCTTGTAACTACATACGTGTTTCTCTCGATCCCACTACGATTAATCCTCCTTGTTGAAGTGCGCTTGAATTGGACCTCGGTTTTGCTTGTGATTTGGTATTGTTGAAGTTGGAAAAATGCCTAATACTTACCCTTACCTATACTCCCCGTGAATACGCAGAAATGTTTTTTATTTACGGGCTCTGTGATGGGAATGCTCGGCAAGCTGCACGTACATATCGTGAGCGCTATCCAAATCGAGATCGCTATCCCGATCACCGCATTTTTCTTCGGGTCAATAATGCCTACTTAGAAGGTCGTATTCCTGGAGTTGGAAACCGTGAAGGAAGGCCTAGAACAGTGGATGAACGTCAAATACTGGCAGAAGTAGAAGAGGATCCTTCGACTAGCACTCGTCGTATTTCTAGACGCACTGGTGTAGCTAGAAGTACGGTACACCGCATATTGAAACGGAACAACTTACACCCGTATCATGTACAACGAGTTCAAGCGCTGGCTGTTACCTGCTGATTATCAGCGACGAATAAATTTCTGCCGAGAGATGTTGCGTCGATGCCGTCAAGACAGAAACTTTTTTAATTCCATATTATGGAGTGATGAATCATGTTTTAAAAGGATGGGAGTGTTTAACATACACAATCTTCATCATTGGAGTGTCGTGAATAGAGAGAGAGGATCGATTTCAGCACCAATTTGGAGTGAATTTGTGTGCAGGAATATTAGATGGCAGAATTATCGGTCCTTTTGAATTACCGCCGAGACTTAACGGCGCTGGTTATCTCCAATTTTTGAGACGTGATCTCGGTAATTTGTTAGCAGACGTGCCACAAGACGTACGCGAGAGAATGTGGTTGCAGCACGACGGTGCAAGTGACAGAATTTTTGAACGTGACGTACCCAAATCGATGGATAGGACGCGGAGGTACAATATCCACCACGATCTCCCGACCTGAATCCTTTGGATTATTTTTTATGGAGTTACTTCAAAGAAGCAGTTTATGAAACGAATATTTCTGATGAAAGAGAGTTACGACAAAAATTAAATCATGTTGCTGAATCGATAAAAAATAATGAACGGGCTCGACGAAGTTTACAAAGAAACTTTATACGAAGATGTTGGTTATGCATAAGAGCTAGAGGAAAGCATTTCGAGCACTTAATGTAAGAAAAAAAATTTGTAATAAAAGCTTAAATGTCCTTTGGTTTTGATAGTAATTAAAATAGGAAAAATACTTATTTGAAACCAGTTACTTTTTTGTAATTGGTATGACATGTAGATGTTTTTAAAATAAAGTTTCACTAGGCTATAATACATTTTTTTTACACCAGCTTAGCTCAAACACCACATAGAGCATCTTGAAATGTAAAAATTGCACTAGTTTTATTTTTTAATTTTCATGCTTATGATAATTACACCTAAATACGATTTTAATTAGAAAGACCTATGTATTATTAACCGCCTAGAATAAAAATAACAAAAAAATAAGTGATAGATTTCGTAAAATTATAAAATGTTTGTACATATGACGATAATTTCACCTATTTATTAAAAAAAATCATAACTTCAAAGCTATAAGACCTAGAACAATATTTTTTAGTGGTTTTGGTAGATAATAGTTCCCCCTATCACCCACACCCCGTTGGTCCACTACTTACGGGACAACCTGTATATTGCGTGCGGTAAAATATAAAGAAACATATATTATGTTAGTTTGAAAGCTGACAAACATCCGACGACGAGTGGTTCAGTCGTTATAATTAATGGTCATTACAAACATTTTAATTTAGTGTAAGATGCAGATCCTTACACTTTAGTGTAAGATCCAAACAACCTATGGATACAAGTTAGAATAAGGTCTCTTCGGAAACACAATGAAAGTGGTTGTTGTATCCTACAAATACATATAAACGCGAAAGTTTGTAAGAATGTGTTTGTTAGGTAACAAAGGCAAAATCTACTGATTTTAAAAAATCGATCTAAATGGATTTTAGTGAAACTTTACAAAAACAAAGCTTATACATCAAAACAATATATAGACTATAATTTATCCCTGTACTCCCACGGGTATGAGAGGTACGAGGATGAAACCGCGCCGCTACTTTTATATAATTATATTATTTAAAAGTAAATTATTTAAAAAAACATAAAATTGCGTATATTTAAGATATTCTAAAGATAAGTAGAATACAGATATCTTACGGGAACATATTAAAGTCTTAATTACAGAAAAATAAGATTCATCATGATCAATCAACCTTTGTCCGTGTACTGCCAAATATAATATAGGCCTCTTTCAATCAATACTAAGCGGCCAATTCGCGCCCCTCTCAGACTACGACCGCAAACCAAGAACAAAAATGACTAGAGTCGGCAGTAAGAAACACTTTCTCCGCATAGTAAAAATTACTTTCATCTTTGACTTTAGTGTGCGCTAAGTTTGAATAGTGTAAACTAAACAATTTTTTTTTTTCTTTAATGCCTAAAATATCACCAAATTTTCAACTGTAGAGTAATATTTAAAAAATATTGAAACATATTATCCTAATTTATACAAATCTAGATAAATATTTAACACACGAAACTAGTTCACCGCTTCACATTACCTCACGTGGGGAACTCAGAACGAGTCCTCGGGGTGGGATTGAAAACATATATGTGACGATGCCTTGTTTTATACCTCCCGGCTATGAGATAAGCGTTTCTTTTCAACGTAATGTACAATGACGGGATCATTATCAAAATATTATGAATAAACAAATATGAATACTAACACCATATAAATATTCTCTAGGGTCACATGTGAGGTAACAGGAAACTCAAATGTGATCATGAACATGTATCCTTTTTTTCTTTAACGCTGGGACATTTCCCAGACCACACCACATAACCACATGGAGAGACCCATTGGTCTCTCCATGTGGTTATGTGGAACTCGCTGTGCCCGAAAGCTGGTAAGTGGACGCAGCTCTACCCACTAAAACCCGGCGAGTGCCACCAATGCCGTCTTTGGTGAGGTGCCCCGGATCTAATGAGCAAACAGGGCACCTCGACGGCTAGTCAATCCTCCAAGGGACCGACGCCACCTCCACAGAGGGGTTGTCCCGCACCACAGAAAACCCCCTCCCAACGTCGGGACAGTAAAATGGATTGAGGTTCCCGTTCTCGCTCCTTGCTCCTTGCTCTTTTGTCTCCTCTGCTTATAAGAGGGATACAAAGAGCCGCCTCGGCTCAATTAGCTTCGTCCAAGGTGCAGCGGCTCACCGTAGGCTACTGAGCCCCACCACCACGTCAAGGCCTGAACTATGGTGAGGATCTACACAGATAAATCCTTAGACATGCGTATACCTAAATTATTGTTTTCTGATGCGTACACGTATTTCACTAATTTAATTTAATCGCGGTTTTATTTTTTATTTTTACATGCTCAACGTTTCGGATATTTTACACCCACCATGGTCATAGAAGATCCTCCCTTGAACATGGTTGTCGGTTGTTTTTCCTTTAAAAAACATGTTTCATTTCAACGTAGACTTATGATTCCAAACATTTTTTTTTTAATTTCAGTTCGGGTGAAATCGGAAACGGCAGTGGCTGGACTCCCACTAGCTCTTATTTCTTGTCCTATGTTCTTGGTCTTATTTTTTTAAGTGAAACTTCTTTGCGCGCATGAGGGTAATTGTTTACAGATGCAACGTCACGAAAACGTTTTTGTCCAAGAAGAGGGAGAGAGTAATTGAGACCGATTGAGAGAGAGTGAGAAAGAGCAAACGTAGTATGAAGCACATAACCATGGAGTGGGAATAGGGAGCAAGCGAATGAGAAAGATCGAGAGAGAGTTAGATAGAACGTCGCATCGCAAGTCTCGTAAATTTAAAGCTTAGGCTCAACTACTCGACGGCGCGAACTCTAACAAAATGATTCCTATCTCACCTGACATAGTGCGCGAATATGTGTGCTAGAATGAAATGCACAATGATTCATTCCGAAAATGTCCTTTTAGCAAAACAGTTATTTTAGAAAGACTAATAAGTGTATCTTTTCAAAATAAATTTATTTTATCTTTTGAATAACTAAACTATATAACTATCTGTACGGGCTTTATTTTTGAGCTTTCGTGCTCGGTATACTATTTATTTACGCCTAAAGTTGGGCTAAAATCAGTGTTGAAATACGAAAGTTTAGAAACTTTTATTTTTTAAATGTATAATTTTTTTACAATTGTGGGTACATAGTACACACATAGATAACGACGAGATTAATTTATATTATACTTAGTTTTTCATGGTCAACGTCAAACATTGTAGTAATTACTGTTCTGCGTTTGTATGGAAAGATGAGCGACTTGTGTAACCTTAAGGTTAGTATATACAATATATAAACGTGATTTACAAATTAGTTTGCTAAATAAGTTTCACTTCTGACATGTTTCCTTTGTACGTACGCACTTTTTCATTGTGTAATTATATGCTATTTAGTAACAACATATTATTCTCGTCTTTTGCCGCCGCTTCCCCCTTTACTCTTTTGGTAATATTAAATATGCTAATAGTTTAAAAATCAATACAATCTATTCCAGAAATTTCCATACAATTGTTAATTTCAGCAAAAATCACGCGCATAACTCACAATTGTATATGGGGCATAAAGACACTATTATCACCGCGGGCTGTCACCAAATAGTTTATATAGACATTATTTGAGTAAGCCCCGTTATTTATACGCATCATTATCGTGAAAATTTGGCCACGACCGCCAATTTTCGCGGAAACCACAATGTAAAATGCTGGAAATACATATTATCAGCTTGTAGGGCCAACTGGGTCTCTGACGTTTAGTGTAATTTCCTACTACATTTACATCGTTTCGCTTATCGTTGCGATTGCATTTTTACATCTGCTTTTAACAAATGTATGTAATTTAAACTAATGGAAGTTGAAGATCGTAGTTATTTGTTTTACGACGACCTCTGTGGCTCAATGGTTAGCGCGTAGGCGCTCAAATCGGAGATCGCGGGTTCAAATCCCCCCAGGGAACAAAAAAAATCTGTCTTCCTGGATCTGGTTCACGAGTCATGGATGTGTATTAAATATGTGTATAAAACCTTAAACATATGTATAGTATTAAATACATTTCCGTTATCTGGTACCCGTAACACAAGTTCTTTGAGAACTTACCACGGGACCAGATTGACGTATTAATTATTATTATTTGTTTGAACGGTGTAACTTTCAAAAATACGGATAATATTGTTTTAAATATATATAATACGCGTATTTTACTTTGGAAATGTGATTGTTGATTATTCACAACATAGACGTTGCCTCGTGTAGAAATCTATGTAAAAACTCTATCATAATTTCAACAGAACTGATGACATTGAAATGTAAAAAAAGCGTCTAAGAAACACCCCTAGAAAACCTGCTTTTAAATAAAAGAAAAACACTATTCAAATCGGCTAAATTATAGCCGCATGGATCGATCCTTCAGGTTAAGCTACGCTTGCCGGGGTTGGATGCATGGGTGGCCATTTAAACATACCTCCGTGCCCCGGAAAGCACGTTAAGCCGTTGTTCCCAGCTGTCATTCGTAGATCTTTACCTGCCGTTACGAGTCACCAGTAGCCCGAACGTCTAACAACCAGTCTTACCACGGGGTATCGTATTACCCAGTTACTAGGTTGTGAAAGTCAGATAGACAGTCATCCCATTTCAAATATGGGTACCCAGCTGCATCCGATTAGATGGGAAGCCGATCCCAACATATTTGGGACAAGGCTAGGTGGAAGAAAAATTCAAATCACATCACACATCACTTGTATGAGAACTACGGTGACACAAACACACACGGTGCTAAATCTAATCTTATTTAAAATTCTAATTTTAATAATTTTAAATCACTTTTACATAATATTATATAAAGCTAAAAATATGTCCCACCATGGTCCAATGCTTGTCGTGGCGATGGGGCTCAGTAGCCTAAGGTGAACCCAGCACCTTGGGCGAAGCCAATTGAAGCGGGGGAGCTGCTCTTTGTACCCCTTTTATAAGAGCAGGGGGGACAAGGGTCGAGGATGGGAACCTCTTCCTATTGCACTGCCCGACGTTGGGAGGGTTGTTCTTTGGTGCGGGACAATCTCTCTGTGGAGGTGACGTTCCCTTGGGGGGACTAACAAGACCCCAATGTGCCCTGTTGCTCAACAGATCCGGGGCACCTCACCAAAGGCAGCATTTGTGGTACTCGCCTGTTTTTAGTGGGTAGAGCTGCGTCCACGGGCGAGGGATTTTTCGACAATTGAAACTTCTGTATATGACTAGTTTAACAGTAAACAGGCAGGTAAATCTACCTTTGTTTTCATACAATGCTTTTTCGTCTAAAGCCAAATAAAAAAAAATAATAAAATATTCAAAATATGTCCATAATAAAAATAGCATTTATTTTTCCGTTAAAATATGCCCTTCATTATTGCTTATTTAACGCACTATTCGGATGGAGCCAATCATTTTTAACGAAGTATGAAGTTAATCGTGATCGTGTACACGGCGGGGATTGTAATAAATAACCCCGCCCACGAGAGGCTTCTGGAAGCTTCCGCGTCGCTTCCCCTTCCCAAAGGGACGCGATTTATGTCAACAGAAAAACTAGTTGTTCTGCAATACTTTGTGACGTCATTAAACTTGTATTTAAGTGGTTGGATTCGTGCTGCTCTGTGTGTAGTTTTATCTTAGTAATGATGTACAACAAGTAATGATTTGTTGGCTAATTTAACAAGAATGTAGCTATAATGATGCAAAGTCGTTAAGTACGTACAGAACACTCATGGAGAATTTGTTTTTTAGTTTATAATACTTAAATAGAAATAATTAATAAATTAATAAATAAAATTGAGCTATTTTTTTTATATATCATCAGGGGGCGAACGAGCAGTCAGAGCCTCACGGCGCCGACGCCCATACACATCCGCACAACCAAGGGCACGCAGATAGGCCGCCCTCCTTTTCCCTATCCCCCTCAATGGGCCACTGGAAACTCACAAACCACATGAAACGCGACAGTATAGCTGTCACTTGACGCCGGTGTTATGTGAGCGAGAGGTACCACCCCGGTTGTGCCGGCCCAATGCGGCTGCAATGCATCATGGAACTACCTCTTACAATATTGTATTTTGTATACAACATACTATTTAAACATTGTTTTCAAATGTTTACACAAACACTCGTAGTAAGAGGTAGTGCCATGCTGCTGTGGCCATTGGGCGGATGGGGAAAAGGAGGGCGGGCAACACATCTACATAATCTCTGGTTGTGCGGATGTGTATGGGCGTCGGTAGTCTAAAGCTTCGACTGCTCGTTTCCACTCCTATTTAATAAAAATATTTATGAAAACACTCATTACAATGAAACAATTTTTAAAAGTTTTTCACAAGCCCGACGTTTCGGATACTTTACAGCAACCATGGTCACGGGAGGTCCGCTGCTGTTTATTTATTTATGAAATCGACTCTTTTATGTGAACTTTTACCTTTTCTATCTTTATCTAATATTAATTATTATATTATGCCATACATACGTAGGTAACACTCAACAGCAGCCATATTTTGTAAAAAGTGATTGGGACTTATGCATCTTATTTCTAAGTAGATAGTCAAGCTCACTAAAAGCAGCTTTATCATCATCAGCTTCTATCCGTCCACTGCTGAACATATGCCTCTTTCAATGAATGCCAAGACGGTCGATCCCTTGTCACTCGCATCCAACACGGACCGGTTACCGCACGTTCGCGATCGTTTTCCCACGTGTTTTTTAACGCCGGGAAATGCTCTGAGACATCCCGCGGGGGAGTGGGTCTCCCCCGGCGGGTATGTGGGACTCGCTGCGCCCGAAAGTTGGTAATTGGACGCAGCTCTACCTAAAACCCGGCGAGTGCCACCAATGCCGCCTTTGGTAAGGTGCCCCGGATCTAATGAGCAAACAGGGCATCTCGACAGCTTGTCAGTCCCTCAGGGGACCGACACCACCTCCACAGAGGAGTTTTCCCGCACTATAGAACAACCCTCCCAACGCCGGGACGGTACAGTACAGTACAATGGGGAGAGGTTCCCGTCCTCGCCCCTTACCCCCTGCTCTTTTGTCCCCTCTTATAAGAGGGATACAAAGAGCTTAATTAGCTTCGCCCAAGATGCTGCTCACCCTAGGCTACTGAGCCCCACCGCCACGTCAAGGCCTAAGCCATGGTGGGGCATCAATGGCCACCTGCCGGCCAATCAAAGCGCATAAATCAACATTACCGCTCTATTCCAGTTATATGCTCGATTCTGTAAATTGATAAAATATCCTAATTGGTCACGGAATCGGTCATATAAAAAACTTAATATAAACTGCGATAAATTCCGTCAAAGTAGTTTCACTATAATTTGATAGTGAAATTAGCCATGCTAATTTTAAAAATATGTTATCATTTCATCGATTAGTTGACATCGTAATGGTGTGTATCGACAATCGCGTCACGTACATAGCAAATTATTTAATCTTAGCATACAGAATTAGCACGTGCGTACATTACGTCCCCCAACACTACGGAACCACTTAATCACTGTAACAACGGCTAATGTGGAACATTATTTTGGGCGAAGAAAGCTACGGGAAATATGGACAGGACGTGTTGTAATACAAAATATTTGGGCATTCATTCTAATGCTCTGCTAAACTGGGGCAGGGAATTGTATATTTGTATGAGTAAATACTTCTTTACTTGAATATTTTCATTTCAAATCTAAATATTTTTTTGTTGTAAGGTGCGGCTGTTTGCATGGATACCACCATGTTTAATTCTTCCGTGAAACAGCTCTGCTATGTTTCTGAGTTTTATTTTCTTTTCCGCCGGGAAATGCTCGGTGAGGTGAGGTGCCCCGGATCTGTTGAGTAAACAGGGCACCTCTACGGCTAGTCAGTCCCTCAAGGGACCGATGCTACCTCCACAGAGGGGTCTCCCGCACCACAAAACAACGCCCCAACGTCGGGACAGTGCAATGGGGTAAGGTTACTAGGTTCTACTATTTTTACCCGTCTTCTTATAAGAGGGGAACAAAGAGCAGCCCCCTCGGTTCACTTGGCTTTGCCCAAGTTGCTAGGTTCACCTTAGGCTACTGCATGAGCATCACCACCTCGACAAGGTTTGAACCGTGGTGGGGATGTTTTTGAGCTGAAAGCCACCTGATAGAGAGTAACTCAAAACCACCGTATGAACTCTTGCGTTATATTCGGTCTTATATTCTCAGCGTCTTTTTTCTAGATATCATGATGCTATAATATTATAGGTTTTTTTAAATAATATTTTATGGCCTGGTTACGAGACCTTTAAGCCAAGTCTGATTATAACCACAAATTTTTATCATAATATAATAATGTATTTTCACTTCACTGTTTTTATTTTGACGACCTCTGTGGCTCAGTGGTAAGTGCGTAGGCGCTCAAGCCGGAGGTTGCGGGTTTGAATCCCGCCAGGGAACAAAAATATTTTCTGTGTTCCTTGGATGTGTAATAAATATGTGTATTATATAATAAAAATCTTAAATATATGTATAAATAAAATCTTAAATATATGTATATTAAATATATTTCCGTTGTCTGGTACCCGCAACACAAGTTCTTCGAGAACTTACCACGGGACCAGATTGACGTGGTGTGAAAGTGAACATAGATTATTATTATTATTATTTTATTCCAGTACATAAGTATTTTAATTTTCCCTACGGTTTATTTATATAATGCCTTCAGTGTTTGGAAAATTAGCGTTTTATTTTGACACTTGAAGAAAATGTGGTCCATGTTGGCGATCTCGACATTATAATATTATTATATTGAGTCTTACGAGGTGTGCGGGAGCAATGTTATGGCCAAATCGCAATACTTTGATATAATATAGGTTGAAATGTTTTAATCAAAGATACACAAAATGTAACAGATTATAAAAATAATAAATTGTAAAATCTTAGTGTACAGAGTGATAAATAAAATCATCGATGAAACAATAGAGCGCAAACAATTAGAATCGATATTCTATGATTCACAAGAATTGATAAATGCCGTACATCATGTGAAGTGCAGTCGAGGGGGCGCTGCCAGGCCCAGGGCAGATGTACCCATTAATTACGGCCTATACACGTGAAATATGAACCTGCAGCGATATCTACCATTCAACTGATGTCGTTGAATTATTTATGAATCGCGCAAAATGCCTATGAATTTAGTTTGATCGCTGAAAACGACGTATCCCAACGTCAATCTGGAACTAAATCACGTCTGTTGCTGACCGTGCTATGACGGATCATATGGCAATATAAAAGTAAATTATTCGTTTCGCTGTGGTATTGTGGTCGTTCCTTGTTTATGTTTTGTTGAAATGGTAAATCTGATGTTTGTATGTAAACGCTAATTTTCGATTTATATAATTGTAAAATTTTAGATGAGAAAAATTATCAGGATTCGCGCGACACCGTTACCACCGTTATAAGACGCTATTTGACGTTTGATTTATTTATATAAGATTATGCAATATTTGTTTTTTTTTTTATATAGAAGAGGGGGCAAACGGACAGTCGGTTCACCTGATGGTAAATGATAGCGACATCTCAACGTTATGCGGTCATTTTGTGCATCGTTTAAACTGTATAGGTTGCCATAATCTTTTTCAGCCTGTATTATAGGTATTTGAATTTAATTATTTTGTTTTGACTTCTATCGGCAGTTCCTGTGACTGGTTGTTTTTTTTTTTTTTTTGTCAGGCACCTTAGTAGTAAATTTTTTCCAAAGGGCAATGCCTATTAAACTGAGATATAAAGAGATAAACAGTGTATTTAGAATTTATTTTAGATCTAAATTTTAAATAATTAACAGCGGTAATGGTTGCTGTAATAGTTCCTTACCAAACCGCATAAAAATGCATAAAAAAGGAGTTAAAAGTTAAAATATTTACTTTATTTCAATAGTAATAGTAATAATAACCAAAACTGTTTGCGAAAGAGAAAATCTTATAGGGATTAAGTGCGCCCGTAGCTGTAAGATATCGGGTCTGAGAGGTTAGTAAGTTGCGGTAGAAGATTAGGTGAAAGTTAGGACTATAAGCTCTCGGTATTAATTCTACGATGCTAATAACAGCAGTATTTGCTATTTTAATGATTTTGATTTCATACACAAATGATTATTGACTTCAAGACCTTTGACTTTCGAAAACTCTATTATATAATATCCTATATATATAAGCATACCTAACGAAGGCTATACTATTATAAACTGTATATTATTATACCAAAAAAAAACAATGAACAAGAGTGTCAATGATTTCAAGCAAGGCATGTTTAATGGCAAAGGGCAAAATAAAACACAAGTACATAATATATTTGCATGAATGTTTTTATAATAATTATGATATCAACCCTTTTATGTCCCACTGCTGGGCTTCCTCCTCGAAATCAGGTGAGGAGGGTTTGAGCCATAGTTCACCGATGCGCTGGCCCAATGTGGGTTGGCGAAATTCACACACCTTCAAAGACTTTTAATCACATCGGGCATGCGGGTTTCCTCACGATGTTTCCTTCACCGGTGAGCAAGCGATAGTCTCATGTTCAGGTGCACGTAGTAATTTAGAAAAACCAATTTCTAGGTATCACTTCGGGGTCAGAATCGAACCTGGACCTATGTTAGTTGGATAGGCAAACTGGCAAACGTGCCACCTGATGGTAAGTGGTCGACGTCGCCCATGAACATAAACTAGTTTACCTGGAACGAGCCCAGGCAACTCATTTATGTGTTGCCTATCCTGAGACATAAGATATTAAGTCTCGGTGTCTTTCCCTTCTCTCCGAAACACAGCAAAGCTGTTTCACGGGAGAAACAAGCAAGATGGTGGTACCCATGCAGCCGGGAGCGCGGCACAGCGCTTCCCTCCCACTCTCACTCAAGACGCCGATCCCACACCCACTAGGCCAACGTCGCTCACAAATGTTTGCAAGTATTTAAGTTGAAATTTAAGTACTTATTCTACTTTTAATAAATCTCGTATTTATGATATAAGAAGGGTTTTTATTGCGTTTTAAGTAGTTCATGAATGATGATAAGTATCTAAAGTTCTTTCAATGTTTTTACCAAATATTCTATACAGTATCTCTTAAAGTATAAAGTTTATAGCTGAGGACATCAAATATTACAGTTGTACTTTTACTGCTTCCAGAGTAAGGCGAAACTTATACCGCGGAAAACAGCAGACAAAATGTTACAATTTTTTTATATGCGCTTAAAAATTTCCTTTAGCTGATATTTCCTATCTGTACTATTATGACTTTTTTCAATTCTATTTATTTTTGACGTAATAACGTCTTATAAATTGATGAACACCGGCAGCGCGCACGAAAAAGTGTCCCGTTCCGCTGTCACGATAAACAGGCCCTATTATTTATAAAAAATGTTAATATGCGACAACGTGTTTTGTAGTTGATGTCCTCCATAATTTTCATTCTAATTTCATTTTGTTCACGTCAATTAACTGTTTTTCTCAAAACAGCGGCAAAAAAAGGTAATTAATTTTTCGTCAATGTTTCTTTAAGACGTTTTCACGTAAAAGAAGTCGTTTTACTATCGTCTGTATGTAAAACTATCGTCCGTAAACCGACTTTACAGACAACCAACCATTTTTAAAAAAAATATAAGTACGGTATATTTACTTTTAATAATAGACTCTGACATTCAAAAAAATAATTTTAATGTACTATGTTGTAAAACTCTTTGGTTTTTGTGGTTATTTCTTAGACAATCCTCAGTCCCTATCATGGTTCAAGCCCTGTCGTAGCGGAGGGGCTCAGTAGCCTAGGATGTGTCCAGCACCTTGGGCGAAGCTAATTGAGCCAAGGGGGCTCTTTGTACCCCTCTTATAAGAAGTGGGGACAAAAGTGGTATTCTGTGGTGCGGGACAACCTCTCAGTGGAGGTGGCGTCAGTCCCCTGAGGACAGACTAGCCGTTAAAGTTTGCTCATTAGATCTATGTGTACAAATATACTACCAATGCCGCCTTTGGTGAGATGTCCCGACACCTCACCAAAGGCGGCATTGGTAGCACTCACCGGGTTTTAGTGAATAGAGCTGCGTACACTTACGTTAGTGCGTTAGCTGTCGGGCGCAGTGAGTCCCACAAATCCGCCTGGGAAGACCCACGCGCGGGATATCTCAGAGCATTTCCCGGCGGCAAAAACAAGTAACAAACAGAAAATATACATTCGATAAACACTGAAAACATATATAAATGCCATCAATGTGTTAGACACATTGATAACCGATTTGAAATCGTGTGGAATTGAAACAAAATACAAAACCTAACAAACCACACCAATGTGTTATCGTCATGAAAACGCGCACTTAATATTTATGTGCAGAAATCTCTGGAAAGTTTTTACCGAGTTTTCACATCGTTCATGAGGGAGCCAAGAAAGCTTATTACGCGCTCAGCTCGCTGAAATCATTAAAATTTATACACTGCCAACGACTTCTTCTAATGAAAATGCAAAAAATACTTCCATGACCGATGTACGTACAAAATATAACAAATTGTAGGCTTTTAAAATACGCGAGGAGTTTCTTAACTCGAATTATTACAATTTGTTGACGTTTTTGTAACAGTTTCCATGGGTATATGTGCGATTTTTTTATTGATTTTTACAAAGTATTGTTTGTTAAACTTTAATATTTTAACAAATTATAATTAACCTCGGCTATTAACCAAGTAGAAAAACGATTCTGTGCGGTAGCCGGTCCATGTTGGATGCGAGTAGCAAGGGATCGGCCGTCTTGGCGTTCATTGAGTGAGGCCTATGTTCAGCAGTGGACGAATAGAGGCTGATGATGATGATGATGGAGGATTAATTGTTAAGTAGCGGATAAACCCCAAGTAGGTAAGACTTAGATTCCGTCTTACCTACTTACCTACTTTATTTTATACGATCGTTTTCATGATATGTTTTGTATAATAAGTAACAATACAACATATACAAATAAATAAAATTGTTTGAAAAGAAAATTGTAATAGTTAATTTTAGTATTATTATTTGTGCCATTTAAATTTTATTGCTTACTAGATGTTGCCCGCAGCTTCGCCCGCGTTAACTTACTCAACTTCACTACTGTTAGTCACAGCGTGATGTTATATAGCCTATAGCCTTCTTCTATAAATGGGCTATATAATGGGCTAGTAGTTCCTGAGATTAGCGCGTTCAAACAAAGAAACTCTTCAGCTTTATAATATTAGTATAGAATTATATTGTACTGTGTGAAACGTGAATTAAATGAATTTTATTTAATGTAAAATGTGTACATAAAATGTAATAAGTTACAATTTCACTATTAGACAAAGGCATTAAATAAGCTTTCATAATTTTCGTTATTTACCAACAGCTGTTGGCTGTAAATGAAAAATATCGCTCCCTATTCACGTCCGGCGCTTTAGCGAAACAAAGCCGTATAACATTTCATTAACCGCCAGCCACCGAGTTCAGGTTACACAGACCATAAATTCTCATTTTTGCCACAGGACAAGTGAAAAAGGAGATAAATAGTGGAGATTTGAGATCATGTAATACACAACATGCGAGGACAATCGGAGACAAGATACCGTTGACTTTCTTACCAGTCAACACAAAGCTATTTTTTCTTTTTTTTTGGGCTCTGAGGCATCCCGCGGCGGACTGAGTCTCCTAAGGTGGGTATGTGGGACTCGCTGCGCACGAAAGTTGGTAAATGGACGCAACTTTACCCACTAAAACCCGGCGAGTACCACCAATGCCGCCTTTGGTGAGGTGTCACGGATCGGTTGAGCATCAGGGCATCTCGACGGCTACTCAGACCCTCAGGCGACCAACGCCACGTCCACATTGGGGTTACCCCGCACCACAGAACAACCCCTCCCAACGTCGGGACAGTACAATGGGGTGAGGTTCCCGTCCTAGCCCCTTGGCCCCTGCTCTTTTGTCCCCTCTTATAAGAGGGGTACTAAAAGCCCCCTCGGCTCAATTAGCTTCGCCCAAGGTGCTGGGCTCACCCTAGGCTACTGACCTCCACTGGCACTACAAGGCCTTAACCATGGTAGGGTCATCACAAAGCTAAGCAGATAACGCGTTGAAAAAATCTTAGCTTTATAATATTAATCCTGTGCCTATTACTTGATTATAGGCTAGCTAAAGAGCTAAGTGATCAAGTACATACATGAAGTTCATATATTATCATCATCATCGGCTTTTTCAATCCACTGCAGAACATAGGCCTCCCTCAATGAACGCCAAGACGACCGATCTCTTGCCACTGACATCCAACACGGTAAGTACACACTGCATATCCTTCATACTTATTGCTCTTTGTACACAAGTAGCTGATCAGTTTGACGCATTAGCTTGAGTTACCCTCGAATCAAAGCTGTTATTTTACCATCAAATTACTACAATAATTAATTAGTACAATACAGTCCAGTCCTCAATGTAATAATAAAATATGTACTCGTATGTAAGTAATACTGAATATAGAGATATAACAGAAACAAGTAATACTAATATACTTATAATATACTTTTATAAAAGTGCCTAAGTGTGTGTGGCCGGTCCCTGTTGGATGCGAGTGACAAAGAGCGGCCGCCTGCTATAGAGGCTGCTGCTGAGGATGATGATGATGATGATGATGATGGTGGTGATGTTGATGATGATGATGATAAGTACCCAATACTAAATGTAATTTTTATCATCTTAACATATTTTGTGATTTATTAATCATTTTGCAAACGCAATATGCGTTAGAATTGAAAACAATAAAATCATTTTACAAAAAATTTAAACCGACTTCAAAAATAATAAACTAAAAAGTAATAAAATAACTGTGTTTCTTGAATTTTTGTGCTTACAACTTATAATCAACTTAATCTTCTACTAATGTACAAATTTTGCGTTTACCACGTCATAATAGTTACTTTTGGAGTTGGTGTCAGCCAAGGGAGGTAGGTAGTGTACAGCAACAAATACGCACACCGACTCCAAAAGTAACTATTATGACGTGGTAAACGCAAAGTTTGTACATTAGTAGAAGATTAAGTTTATTATAAGTTGTAAGCACAAAAATTCAAGAAACCCAGTTATTTTATTACTTTTTAGTTTAGTATTTTTGAAGGCGGTTTTAATTTTTTGTATAATTATGTTATTTCTTAATTTTTAGTGATTCCGAAATTCATCGTCTTGGCGTTCATTGAAGGAGGCCTATGTTCAGCAGTGGACGGATAAAGTACGATGATGATGATGATAATGATGATTAAGATGACCGCGACATACTATGGTGTGCTACTAAAGCATCCTATACGATTGTTACATCGACAAGTAATAAAATGAGCACATCAGCATATCGTCGAGGTAGAAGGAACCAACCAAATAGGCATTATTGGGAATAACTAACAAAAGGCTTGTCAGATCTTAATAAAATTAATATGGGACCAAATTGGAAGCACCAGCTTTCAAACAAAAAAATAACCATCGAAATCTATTCACAAACGGCGGAGATATCGTGTCACATACATACAAAAAAAAAATAAAAAAACATACAGACGAATTGAGAACCTCCTCTTTTTTTGAACTCGGTTAAAAATCAATAGTATGAGAAGTCTAGCAAAACGTATTTGCATCTCGTTGTCCATTAGTTTTGTTTGTGAACACGATTCCTTTCAGCTCAATTTTAAGTACATACCATGAGTGAGCTATCTCTGGCTTCAACTTTGTTGCTAGCCCCGCATACTTTTGACTACTCTGTGTTATACTAGAGCTTGCATTCTTCAACAAGAACACCGGTCTACTAGTTCTGCCGTATATACTTCAACCGCAGGTAGATATTTGCCATTGTCAAATGCTAGCATATGGAAGGTAGGCTACAGTATAATTATTTGCTTTGATAATACCAATAAAAATAATCATAATCATAATTTTTATTTACTAGAATATGGTAACAAAATTGGTCTGAGCATAATTTAGTAAATTTTAAAAAACACGTCATTGAAAAGTCATGCAAATTTTTGTAGTTTTAGATCTAAATACAATTTTATAATATCAAAATTACGTTATAATAATAATAATAATAAATCTTTATTTCAGAAAGTATTTCCATATAAAATTTTGTTAGTAGGTTAACATTTATTATTTAACTTATTTTGTTAGTAAGTACATAATAACAGTTTGACATACACTCACACGGGTACACAATATATTACATAACACATCACACAATTACATTATTATTATCAATAATATATTTATCTTTATCAATTGGTTAATCATCATTACCCTAGCAATAATGGTAATTAACCAATTATAAGCCGTATGCCATAGCACTAGATACTGGCCTTGACGGAGCCGTATGCAGCCGCAGCCAATGCCGCAGCATGGAGGAGTCCCACCGGTTAGCGAAAACGCCCAGGATGCCGTTCGGGCTGGCGCGTAGGCGACTCAACAACGAGGCGGAGCGAGTCCTCATTATGGCGTAGAAATCATTGGTTCTCGCCTCCGCGAACATACCTGACGCGCTACATGAACGCGGCAAACCAAACAGCACCCGGAACGCGTTGTTGTATTGCACGCGCAAGGCGCTGTATGCACGCTGCGTGTAGTTAACCCACAGGCTGCACGTGTAGAAGGTTTGGCAATAAGCCTTAAAAAGTGTAACCTTTACAAGATCGGTACATCCTGCAAACCTGCGCGCCAACATATTGCAACGCACAGACAGCGCCCTGCGCTCCCTTTCAATGTCTACAACATCAGACATATTCTCTGTGACCCAGTGTCCCAGATATTTAAATTGCTTAACCTGAGTCAATGGTGTACCACAAAGGTTAACAGTGGGTGTACACGTGTAGCACTTAGTGCCTGCCTTGAAAAACATTATCTCACTCTTTTTCGCATTATATCTGAGCCCATGGGATGTTACGTACCTTTCACATATTTGTAACAACTTGCGCAACGCACCAATCGACGGGCTCAGCAAAACCATATCATCCGCATAACAGTTGTTGATGCAGACCCCGTCTATATGACACCCTACTCTGGTTTCGTTGAGCTCCCCGATTAGCCCATTCATATATAGGTTGAAGAGCCGTGGAGAACTCAGCCCCCCCTGCCTCACACCACACTCCAATGTATACACGTCTGAGTGCGCACCTGCCCATCTAACACTATTCTTTTGATTGCAGTACCAATATTTGAATAATGATGTTATTTCATTTGGTAGGCTAGATTCTGATTGTAGCTTTTGCCACAACATACTATAGGATACTGAATCAAAAGCCTTTGACAGGTCTAGGTAGCATGCGTATACAGGTGTATTTCTAGATGTGTAATATTGAACAGTTTGCTTGAGAGCTAAAATAGCAGTCTCTGTGGATAGACCAATTCTAAACCCAAATTGATTGTCATGGAGAACCAGGTGTTGGGCCAGGTGTTTGTCAAGCAAACTGTCCAATACTTTCGCCACGACCGTAGCTAACGATATAGGCCTATAATTGGATATATCGGACACATCACCAGTCTTGTTTTTTACAATCGGTACTAAAATTGTATACATTAAATTGTCAGGTAAATTGCCGTGACTGATACACAAGTTAAATAATAATGATAGGACCCTCGGTAAATGCCCACCAGCATACTTCAGATGCTCGATGCTGAGGTTGTCATGTCCGGGTGACTTTCCCCTCACCATTTTTTTAATAATAAAGGCCACCTCTGCGGCAGAAAATCGGTAATAGCCCTCCTGACCTGGCACAGTGACTCCACCCTAAAGTGCCGTCGAAACGCATTTGCGATTCCCCCCGGCTCACCCAAACCAGCCACACTCACAGGCAGGCTCGGTTTTATATTCAATTTATTTGTCGTTTTCCAAAACTTGCTAAAATTTTTATTCAAATGATGTTGGGCAATCATATCCATCTTTATTTGCAGATCATTTTTTGGACAATATTTTAGTTTAGATTTAAACAGGCGCCTGGATTCACGCATACTGTCGTAGGCTTAACCTAACGAAGGTTTACCCACAGACAACCAGGTTTTATAGGAACCCGTGGGCGACGAACGGGGGTGCGCAGGAGGCGCTACTTAATGCGCCTCCAGTAACGCCCCTGTGCTCGTGTCGGGTTCAGGATGGGAACCTGGGCCCAGTGTGACACGACGTCGCGGGGACTGCCTAAGCAGCCGGGCAGTCCCCTTAAGAGGAGTAGTCTGGCCTTCGCCGGGGCCAGCCTGTCGCTGAGGTGATCCTGTTGAATGCCTATCCGGGACCCTCAAATGAAAGCGGTTGAAGGCACTCGCAGTGGTTTTAGTTTACGGGTAGGGCACTCCCAGAGTGCGAGTCCCACATAGGGTCAGGATCTACCCGAGATCCGGACTACATGCGTAAAAAGCATTTCCCTGCGATAACAAAAAAAAAAAAAAAAAAAAAAAAAAAAAAGTCTTATAGGAAAGGCGAGCCTGCCTGTAAGCGCCGCTGACATGCTTATTCCACCCAGGTATGGATTTGTTTACTCGCGCCGTAGCACTACCTTCCGCCGCTCCCGCGAGTATACAAATAATATTATTATAAAAATCATCTATTAAACAATTATGATTTTCATGATGACATCGTTTGTCAACACAACTGGTAAGCTCGATGTGAAGAGTAATCTCCTTCAATTTAGTATTACATAAATTATAATAGATATCAATTTGATGATTGGATGGAAATACTTTCTGAAATAAAGATTCCTTATTATTATTATTATTATAGATAAATTACACCCAAAAACAGAACAAAATATGATCATGCTCATCACACGAACATTTCTCCCGGGTGGGGATCGAACCCACGACCTTCTGGTTTAGTAGTCTAGACCAACAGGCCAGTCCACAAAATTGTTAAATAGAATAAGCCTTCTGTTTGATATCGATTTTACAAAACTGTGGAACTTGCACTATTATTGCACTGATCCATGATGAATCCACCTAGCAAACAACGGCAAGAGGAATCCTCGGATTCCGATTTCTAGGTGCAAAAATGTCACTACAAAATATATGTACTAAAGGAACATTTATTATAGCTATGAGTTTAGATTATTTTGTACTAAACACACAACTTTCATCAATAATAAAAAAAACAGGCTAAATAGTAAAGATATTCAAAAAATCAAAATCTATTTTTTGTCAAAAGAAACACTTCTGCATACGGTCAAGCATCAAAATAAAATTAAAAACGGCTATTCGTCATTATTGTCCTATAATCTTCCACAGCTCACATTTAATTCATCAAAAACGTTCAAAGAATACGGAGAATTGCCCCAATATTCCACAATAATTTGGCATCTCAGT
Source organism: Helleia helle (assembly GCA_963853865.1). Taxonomy (NCBI): domain Eukaryota; kingdom Metazoa; phylum Arthropoda; class Insecta; order Lepidoptera; family Lycaenidae; genus Helleia; species Helleia helle. Next base: position 13,319,113 of record OY971426.1, on the reverse strand, counting down.
ATTCGAAAGAGTATTTGATTACGAAAAAGGCAATTCCAATGTGGCGGGTTATTCAAATATTGCAGTACACTTGAAATAAATTATTCAAAAGGTGGCTGTCTTGAAACATCATGGCCTTGTTTGCTGTTACTTTAACGAAATGTAATTGTTTTTATTTGAGAGTGAACACTGAATTTGAATGTAGAGTTTCATGGGGGAATGGGTGGGAAAATTAAATATGAAGCTATGAAGCTCGTTTTTCTGAGCGGGTCGAAGCTCGCCATACGCGCGCGAGCTTATAACTAAAGGACGTAAGCGACAAAATGGTTTTTGTTATTTTATTGCGTTAAAAAATATAATTGGAGATTTTCCTTGTATTATTTTAAAGAACATGACGTATATACGCATCTACAAAGAAAGTTAAGAGGCTTAAACCGGTCTCTTTTGCCCAAAAGATGTGAATCTCTTTTAAAAAAGAGGTACATTCGATATTTTTTTCTCTGTTGCAAAAGTCACCCAATGATGTATTGAAAACTAACAAAATAAGGTTTTTATCATGAACTATTAGGTCACCAACTTGTATTTTAATTCGTTTTGAAATTACTGAAATAAATTGAAATTATTGACGCCAAAATTTCCAATGCGTCCTCTTAATAGTAAATCTTAAATACGGGATTGATAAGTAAAATAAAAATGGTTGAATGACAAAAAAAGGAAACGAAGCATTCAATGAAAGTGGACGAATTCTGATTCTGAAAGAGAGACATCAGTAAGATCATTATACTAGTATCCTACTAATATTATAGACGATAAAGTTTGTATTTTTTTTTAATTAAACTTTAGCTTATACATCAGTATAACATAGGCCATAATTTATTTATGTATTCCCACGGAAATAGGAAGTACGAGGCTGAAACCGCGGTGCGCTGCTAATTTGATCTAATTTAAGGGTCAGTTAGACCTTTGATCCAGGCCAAACTTTTTAGCATCAACCAATACGTCGCCTGATGATGATACTACCAAATCTCTACCAACATACGCAATCAAAACTATAACAAACTTTAAATTACTACAAGTAGCAATTTTTACTCGCAATACAAATACAATTTCAGCCAGCAACTATCACACCCTTTGAGCGAAAAGTTGTTCCGGGAAAGTTTTATGACATCAGACGAGACTGAGCTCGATGAAGGATTACCAAAGAGAAGTTAGCCTCCAGCAGTGGAGATTACCTCCAGTAATACCGCTCTAGTTAGCTGCTCGCAGCAATAAATTATATTACTTTAGCGCCGTGTGTATAAGACCTTTATATTTAATAAGAACTTTTTAATATTATTTTATTTTATTTTTATTTTAATTATTATAAAATATTATTTTTAATATTTTATAATAATTCTTATAATGTGTATGCAAAACTCACTTCTTGTTACTTTCTTTATTAATTATAATATAATGTGTACTCGAAAAATGTTTAAAGTTCTTTTTTCTAATGAAACATTTTGATTCGGTTTTGTGGTTAATTAGTAGGAACATCGAGCGTATAACCAAAATAGAGAGGTAATGTTATGTGCTTTGTATTAGAAGAAATTCCGCTAAAAGTGTGCAACCCTGCGCCGGTTCTGCGCTCTGATTGACAGACTGGTCATTGAACGATAAGTGGCTGATTGGGTGTAAAAACAGATTGGGTTATTTATATATGCAATGTATATTTATGCAATAACATTCTTGAGAAATACCAATTGACGGATAACGGTCAGCCATAAAAAACGGCAACGGTAAGAATTCTGTATCATTTTTAACAATAGTTTGAAATAAAACGGCAACGCTGCCAATAAAACAAAAGGCAATAAATCAAAATTATATTGAAACATTAATCTGATATAATAGCCATTTTCGCATCTTGTCAATGACCCCATGGAATGGCCTGTTTTCAGCGATCCCATATCACAAGTTAGGTAGTCCGCACTAAATCATTTTTATAGTCGTGAATGTCCATTTCATGTGTTTTATCATCCTTCCGATTTGCGGAGATTATTATAATTTTATGTGTTATTACAGTTTTGAAACAATCAAATCACAATTTGTGTATGACGTAACTATTTTATTATTTTAGGTTGGGAATGATGGGTTGGCTTATATCCAAATATATGTACTTTTTGCGAATTCCAGTCCACCCATGGCCATGATTATAAAGTCCGAAGCGTTGGGAACGTATGTATGTATACAAATAAATAAAATTGAATTGTCTGTTTGTAATTTTAAATTAATAGCTTTTCTTTTATGCATATAATATGCATATGAAAGTATATACGATACTTACACCCAAAAAATTTTTTTTGAAGTGAACCTTTGCGCGCATGAGTGTAAATATTTTACGGATGAAATGTCACGAAAATATGCAACATTTTTGTCCAAGAAGAGAGAGTGATTGAGAGAGAGAGAGTGAGAAAGGTAGAATGAAGCACATAGCCATGGAGTGGGAGCAAGCGAGTGAGAAAGACCAAGACAGAGAGAGTCGGATAGAGCGAACGTCGCATCGCAAGTCTCGGAAATTTAAAGCTTTAGATTAGTATAAATATAAACGAGATTTAAAAATTAGCTTGCCAAATAAGTTTCACTTCTGACATGTGTACCTACTGTGTTTGTACTTTTTTTTTGTCTATCTGTCTGTTTATTCCGGCTAATCTCTGAAACAGTTGAACCGATTTTGACGAGACTTTCATTAACGGATTGCTCACATTGTAAGGAATAACTTTACAATAAACAAAAAAAAATACAAAAATAATCATCATCTCTTCGGATACGGCTGTGAATCTAAGTTAACACGGGTGAAACTGCGGGCAACAGCTAGTATTTAATAAACCGCGATAAAATTAAAGTTATTTCATTATAATGAGAAAAAATCCTATAATATTATAAACAATTATTATACTTGTGTCCTATAAAATATTATAAAAGGGATATAAATATATATAATAGATAAATTAGTTAATGTATTATTTTCTAATCTTTGCGCGAATTTTACACAATATTATGAAACAAAATGACGGATTAAAAATAATTTGCGAACGTTTCAGATATTTTTACTGCCTCTACGTAATAAGTTATTATTGTTGCCTTTATTAAATAAGACATTAAAAAAGTCTCGAATCTTTTTTTTTTCTTTTTAAACCGTTTTTTTTTTTGTTATTAGTTAAAACATTTTTCAGAACCTTCAGCGCGCGAGACACACTCACGCTCGTCTGTTTTTTTATTGGAAGTTATTCGTTATAAATTGTGAATAGATATTTTGATTTAAGCTGAGTCGTAACATGGATGTTGTAGAACCGACTTTTTTATAGAAGAGGGGACAAACGGACATTCGTTTCACCTGAGTGATAAGCGACATCCATAGACACCCGCTAAATCATTAGCTAATACGTTGCCGGCCTTTCAAATATGTTCTTGTCTTGAAGGTAAGCCCTAATATAAAGCTGAAGAGTTTGTTTGTTTGAACGCACTAATCTCAGGAACTACTGGTCCGATTTGAAAGATTATTTTAGTGTTAGATAGTCCATTTATTGAGAAAGGCTATAGGCTATATAACACCACGCTGTGACTAACAGAATTGAAGTTAAGCAAGTTAACGCGGGCGAAGCTGCGTGCAACAGTTAGTCTCTTATATGAGGCAGAAAATGCTGTAAATATCGAGTTGTTGCGGACTACTTATACTTAAATTGAAATCTTTATCATCGAGTCTAAGAACTACGAATACACGACCATCTTTCTGAAATCCATTCCTTAATGATCTCGTACTTCTATGAATGGTATATACATGAGAGTTCTAAAATTTAGTAAGCTGCCTCCCTCAATTTTATGATTATCTTTCAAATGACATTTCTATTTGTGACTTCGACCTTTGAAAGAGACTTTGAACGTAGTTTATATAATCTTTGTCTTAATCCTTTATAAATATTTTAATTAATGTTTTAAATACATATCCTAAAATATATTTCACTTAAAGGTCGCGTGACATAGGCGTATTACCGTATTACCCTTAGTATAACAAATTCACAAACTCGTTTAATATATTTGAAGTGGTTTTATCATGTTCAAAGGTTTATAAGACTTATTGCTTGATGCTCAGATATTAATTAAATATTTATATAAGTACTTTAAAGAATCTATGTATTTTCGTTTGTATTTCCTGCATCGATCATCCAATTAGACGAATTACTACAAACTATTCGTCTATTACTGGGACTTTAAGAAATTTGTAAATGCTTTTGACAGATATGTACAAGTTAAAAATAGGAGGATAAAACAATAGCGTTAAAAATATATATTTCTATGATATATAATTAATCGCCATGGCTTTACTGGGAGGACGGATAGACGCATTAAAAGACCAGTTTACCGTCTAACCAGCAATAAACTTTTTTTTTCTTTAACGCCGGGAAATGCTCTGAGGCATCCCGCGGGTCAAAAAAAGGTCTATGTTTATTGTATCTAGTATAAACTATCTATAATAAATATGAATCTTAATCATAAAAAGTGTAATCAACCCAATAGTGTTAATACACGTTTATAATTCTATTCTCATGTTATTTTAATTTAACACGAATCATTTAATAGGATTTACGCCTTAATATTTTTAGACCGTAACACGAGCGCCGTTGAAAGCAATTCTGACGTAAATACACTTAATCGTGACACTCGAGTGTAACAACTCGACTAATTGGCAGTTGGCTATAATAAGACACCTAAGCCTTTTGGTGGTCCGCGGTAATTTACGAAAATGATCATTTTCATCTTCGTTTTGAAGCTTATAAGCTTAAAATACCCCTTTTGAATTATTACGGCGATATTGCCTATTAAATATTTTCTTGAATATATATTGAAGTTGATTCATGTTTGGAATATTAGATGTAATATGATCCCCACCATGGTTCAGGCCTTGTCGTGGCGGTGGGGCTCAGTAGCCTAGGGTGAGCCCAGCACCTTGGGCGAAGCTTATTGAGACGAGGGGGCTCTTTGTACCCCTCTTATAAGAAGAGGGGACAAGAGGGCAGGGGGCAAGGGGTGAGGATGGGAACCTCACCTCATTGTACTGTCCCGACGTTGGGAGGGGTTGTTCTGTGGTGCGGGACAACCCCTCTGTGGAGGTGGCGTCGGTCCCTTGCGGAGCTGACTAGCCGTCGAGTTGCCCTGTTAGCTTAACAGATCCGGGGCACCTCACCAAGGCGGCACTGGTGGCACTCGCCGGGTTTTAGTGGGTAGAGCTGTGTCCATTTAGTATATTTCAGGCGCAGCGAGTCCCACATACCCACCTGGGGAGACCCACTCCCCAGGCGGGATGCCTCAGAGCATTTCCCGGCGTAAAAAAAAAAAAAAAAAAAAGATGTAATATGATGACATAGTTAATTTTAACGAAGGATAATTTAAAGGTAATTCATTTCAGATTGCTTATTCATGCAAGAAATGCGTACTGTGGTTAGTAAAAGTTTTAAAGAAGAATTGTATAAAATTGTTTTACTGTAAACTAACGCGATCACTATTCATATTCATATTATTATTATTACGGGTGCTTACCGTTTTTATTATTTTACTAGCTGTTGCCCGCAGCTTTGCCTGCGTTAACTTAGATTTACGCGGATTGATGATGATTATTTTTATAGCCTAAGTTACTCCTTTAAGCTATCTGCCAGTGAAAGTACCATCAAAATCGACCCAGCCGTTTCAGAGATTAGCCAGAACAAACAGACGGAGAGACAAACAGACGGACAGACTGACAAAATTTGCACCGTGTATACATGCTATTGTGAAACTGTCTTGTGAACAAGATTCCGCGAATTAAAAGCGGATATTTACTATCATATTATCCCGTTTTCAATCATTTTAATATATGTCTTTATTTGATTTAACAACATAATTACTATAAGTATTGATTATGCTGTGACATAAGAGGGATAATTTAAAATTACGAGCCTACAGAAACTTGAAAAGAGGGAAGATATAACTAGGGATAGAATCGTAACTCAAACGCTATTAGGTATATTAATATTAATGAAGGCTTCTCCCGACACTTGGGGTTATCAAATAACGTATTTAACTGTATTGTGTTTGATGAGAACTTGATTATCGTGCCCTAGCTCCGTTATGAGATATTCATTACAGCTATATTATGATACTTCAAATATTTTTGTAATAATAAATCGGGATATAACCAAATCACTTAATGGTAAGTGTTACATGTTATAATGACGTTAAATCTGTAAATCTCTTATCATTTTAATATTTTAGATGCGAATATGTGGATGTTTGGATGTTTGTTCCACAATCACGACAAAATTACTGAACGTATTTTGATGAAACTTGGCAGTGTTGTTGTTTATATACCAGAATAACATTATTACATATATTATAAATATAATACATTTTATCCCGAAAAATTCTTAGTTCCTACGGGAATTATATTTGCCTTGATATTATTAGTCATTCATAATTACGGCAACGTATCTGCTCCCCACCATGGTTCAAGCCTTGTCGTGGCGGTGGGGCTCAGTAGCCTAAGGTATGCTCAACACCTTGGGCGAAGTAAATTGAGCCAAGGGAGCTGATTTTTTTACCCCCCTTATAAGAAGAATTTGTCCCAAAAGAGCAGAGGGATAAGGGACGAGGATGGGAACCTCACCCAATTCTACTGTCCCAACGTTGTTCTGTGGTGCGGGACAACCCCTCTGTGGAAGTGGCGTCGGTCCCTTGACGGACTGACTAGCCGTCGAGGCGCCCTGTTTGCTCATTAGATCCGGGGCACCTCACCAAAGGCGGCATTGGTGGCACTCGCCGGGTTTTAATGATTTGCGAGTGATGGATGCGAGTAGCGAGGGATCGATCGTCTTGACGTTCTTCGAGCGAGGCTTATGTTCAGCAGTGGACGGATAGAGATTGATGATGATGATGATGATTCTGAGTGATGAGCATTTTCCGGCGTAAAGGAAAAAAACGTATCTGCTAATGATTTTGCGGGTGTCCAAGGATGTCGCTTATCACTCAGGTGAAACGAATGTCCGTTTGTCCACTCTTCTATAAAAAAGTCGGCTCAACATGGATGTTCATGTTACGAAATATATTTATTCACAATTTATAACGAAACTACTTCCAATAAAAAAAGACAAGCTTGAGTCTGTCTCGCGCTGAGGGTTCTGAAAAATGTTTTTAATAATAACAAAAAATTAACGGTTTTCAGATAAGTAATAACTCCTTACGCGTTGAGCACTTTTTGGTAGAAATTATAGGTTCGCAACACCGACATGCTAATATGAAATTTCAAAATGTCATAAGTTTTCACTTCCATCGGCAGTCCCTATGACTGCCTTTTTCCTATACTATTTTATGAGACCTGGCTTCTTACCAAATATCATAATTCGAAACCCTACGTCTTTTGGTTTGACAAACTGCTGACATAAAAACAACAGAGTGATCCTACAAATTCCGTTTTGGCATTTTGAGGAACCGAAACTTAAAAACCTATAAAAGAGAAGCGAACCAACATGCAAGTTTTGTAAACATTTGATTGTTTGGCGAAGCATGATGGATTTTTATACAAATGTTTTTATACGATCTCGGATGTACCTGCATATAAATAAATTCTAATTCTACAATCGCTTCCCATACATGCCATCACATCCCATGCAGTAGAATATCATATTATTTATCTCTTTAATAATAAGGGAAAAGTGTGAAAATATACAAAATGTAAGAATGTAAGTTCACATTAATTTAGACAAGTGTAGCCCGGGGCCATAATCCGCTATCACCAGTTCTCAGGTAGGTTTGAACTGTTTATTGCCCTAAAGGCGACTCCAAGCCACTTCAACTCAAAACCTTTCAGCATCCAAGTGTCCTGTAAATTGTTTGAGCTGTCATTTAAACCCACCATAAATCCAAGCTTAAGTAACGTTAGTTTGAAACTATAATCAAATTCTCTTTAGGTTATATTTTAAAAGGAGTTTATACAGTCGCGGGAGTGAAAGTGTGTAAATCAATAGAACCTATTTTCAAGTCATTTTTAAGGTCTAGTTGTTATTGGCTCGTGTCTGGGAGAGAGGCTTAAGTTCCTTTTTTTTATATCCCGTGGGGATGTGGGTCTCTCCCCAGGCGGGTGTGTGGCTCGCTGCGCCCGAGAGCTGGTAACTCTACCGACTAAAACCTGGCGAGTGCCACCAATGCCGCCTTTGGTGAGGTGCCCCGGATCTAATGAGCAAACAGGGCACCTCGACGGCTAGTTAGCCCCTGCAGGGACTGACGCTACCTCCACAGAGGGGTTATCCCGCACCACAGAACAACCCCTCCCAGTGTCGGGACAGTACGATAGGGTGAGGTTCCCGCCCTCGCCCATTGCCCTCTGCTCTTTTGTCCCCTCTTATAAGAAGAGCGGACAAAACAGCCCCCTCGGCTCAATTAGCTTCGCCCAAGGTGCTGGGCACACCTTAGGCTACTGAGCCCCATCGCCACGTTAAGGCCTAAACCATGGTGGGGGAGGTTTAAGTTTCTGTGTTAACCTGGGTAAGATTTTTTTTTATTTCTTCTAGTCCTGACCTTAACAATACCGATGGAGAAAAACATTGTAAGGTTTTTTCATTCATATAGGACTAGCATATATGTATATATATTCACATGCCATATACATTTTTCTCCTATTTTGGGATCAGCCGTCTTGGCGTTAATTCAAGGAGTCACCAGTAGTTGACGGAAAAGGTTTATGACGATACCTATTTCGAGGATAACTCGTGCCAAATATAAGCAATGCATATTAAAAAACACTAGTATTTTTTCCTTGTACTGTTTAAAAGAACCATTGTAGAACCAAAGAAACATGTACAAGAAATTAAAATAAGGTTTTATTGTTATCGATTTTAGTCACACCGCCACCACACTCTTGCGAACCTTTTACCCGCCCATCTGTGCTGAACCTTTTAGTCGCCTTACCAGGTGCACCCAATGTATATGTAGCGTGAGAACATGACACGTAATACAAAACAAAGGCTACTCTATTCGTGATATTGTACAGGGTTTCGATATTAAAGGAAAATTAAATACTAATACAATTGAAATTATGAAACGATGATGTGTTTTTTTTTTTGTATTCTAATGTGATCTACTTTTATGAAAAAAGATTTTTTCCCTTTATTTAATAAGCCGTTTAAAATTTGAAAAAATACAATGCATGACATCACGGCTCATAAGTCGACTTTACTGACATATGCATAATATTTCACATTAAAAATCCTTGTTCCCGAAAATATTTCAAAATGAATTCATTAAAGGTAAACTTTCTGTTGAATATTTAAATCTCAAAGCCTCACAAAATCGATCTTAACGTTACGTATGAGCCTATGGATTCACTTCGACAAAGTTTTTGCTGATGATGCGCCATCTTTATTTTCCTATGCCCCTCGTAAGTATATCTGAGACGTCGGACTTTCCGCTACTTAGTTCCGAAATCTCTTTCGACATAAAAATACGACTACGATAAAGTCGGCCGGACAAAAGTTGAATTAGAAGCTTATAATTTGATTTATTGAATAATTTTTCAGTAACAACATAATATGAGTATTGTACTCATATGTTGTTACAGTTTTATAGGTCGTTTTTGAACCATAGAGTATGTATATATTTCACTTTGAAACTCGGACCAAACCTAAATAAAGAGGCTTATGTCACGATAAAAAATACACAAACGAGAATTATTATAAAATCTTAAGTCATAGTTTGCTTATCCAAGTAACATAAAATCATGTGTGCAATTCACACGTGGTGAATATAAGAAACACGGTATAACGCTTCCTATCTCATTTTCTCCCACATTAAATCTTATCAATTTATGTGTCTGTCCCTTTTTACTGTCGCTTTTTCGTTTCATCGACTTTCAAATCACAACGATACTAAAGTGCAGTGCTGACCGTCAATCCAAATTGTTCAGATACCTGGTCTGACCATCGTGTGGGATTTCGGCTTCGAGGTCTTTTGCCCTCAATCTTTCTTACAGTCTTTCTTAAACAAATCCATAATACAGTTATAAAATGTGAGAAAACTATTTTGTATGCCCAATATCCATACTAAATATTATAAAAGTTGCCTGTGTTGATATAAAAGAGACTGGCATGTTTGATCTAGTGGTTAGTGACCCTGACTGCTAAGCCAGAAGGTCGTGGGTTCGATTCCCACCCAGGACAAATGTTTGTGTGATGAGCATAATCATTTATTCTGTGTCTGGGCGTAGTTTATCTATACTATGTATGTATTTATATCAGTTGTCTGGTTACCATAAGAACAGCTCTGCCCAGTTTGGGATCTGTGAGTTTTCCCAAAATATTATTATTATATTATTATTTTATTAAATGAGAAAATTATTATGTTGTAATTTCTCCCGTGGAGTGTACATGGTGTGCATATCAATTACAAGAAAACGCCAGAACTGAGTTGTTGGGCAACAACATACAGCTGCGCGACTGAGTTAAACTATAATTAAGGGCAACTTGCCAAGAGAACTGCTTAGATAAATTAGTGACCCTTTCCGAAAATGTCAGCACTGTCCATTAGGAGCGTCCTTGAAAAGGGTCCCTTGACCACTGGCTTAAATATGTCTTCGTACATTAAAAGTTGATTAACAAAGACAATATGTTGTATTTGTTTGTATACAACAATCATTTGTAAGCCAACTTGTTCTTATACTTTATAGAGTCCGTTCCTCAAAATTACCAAAGCGGAACCTTTATAAAAAATCACTTCGTTGTAAGTGTTTCTGTCTGTCTGTCAAATCAAAACCCACTTGGGTACCTCTTAATATAGAATCATAAAATTTGTCAGGTATCACAGCATAAGTAAATGAAATAAATCTGAAAACCACAATATTTTGTATCACATAAAAAACACGTTTTTCGGAACCCTAAGGAGTCTTTTTTATGAAATAGCACTAATTTAACGACTGGAGAAGCTTCAACTGTAGTTAGTACATGCTGTTCATTTATATAGCTCATTGAATTTAATATCACCATAAAAATAATATCAAGAGTATTAAAAGCTAAATAGCGTATTTGCGCGCACTGAACCCAGCATGTTATTGATTAATGATAGTTAATTAATGATAATTAATTAATCGTCCATTGTGTGCGCGGGTCGCGCTAATCAAGCCTTTTAAATATTCAAATTAGTTTTGATTACTTTTAATTAATTAGTTTTCTAGCCTAGCGTCACTTGTTGTAATTATCTGTACATTTAATGACCATAGGTGCATTTTTTTCGACATAATATAGGTAGGTACCTTTCTGTAATCTGGACACAAGCAGACTACTACCATTGAGTCTGGTATCTAAATATAGTAGTCGAAGCCTTTTGGCGACTTTCGGCGCCCATACACATCCGCGCAACCAGAGGCTATGCAGGTGCGTTGCCCTCTTTTTCCCTACCCCCCTACAATGGGTCACCGGAAACTCACGACCTGCACGAAACACGACAGTATAGCTGTCACTTTACGCGAGAGGTACCACTCCTGTCGTGCCGGTCTTATTCGACTGCAAAGCAACATAGCACTACCTTCTCTTTACAGGACAACGTATCTCGGGATTTTTTGTTCCCGCTGGGGAATGCTCTTATGCATAACATCGAGCCCAGGGGATATGTGGGACCATCAGCGCCCGAAAAGTCGGTGATGTGGGCTCAGACTCTACCCACTAAACCCCAGAGGTGTTTCTTCGTCGTCTGGGTGACCATGCGAGGGAGCTGTGGACGTCCTCGCCGGCCGTATCTCGGGTGTGCTAGTATTTCCCTTTTTAATGAAGACACGGACAGACATTTGCAAATGGTTACATTTGTTGGCGTTTTTTTATCAATATCTCTATCAATTGATAAGTTAGAAAGGCAACAGTGCTAGCACGTAATTCCCATTTTATGTTAAATTAAGAACTCAATCAGCGGCCGTTCAGCGAATAATGCGCCATGTTCCCAGGGCACGCCTTTTAGCGATGTAAATGCTTCAAATAATTGATTCGTTCATACCTAATGACGTGGATAATGGATCAAAAAGTACAATATGTACTTATATTGTCCCTTGATAAGGCTTTTTTTCTCCAACTTGGATTTTAATTTACTTTAAGGTATTCAGATGGCCGATGGGTTAATAACGCTCAAGAACAGGAGGCCACGTTTAGGTAGACGAAGTGTTGGTCGGTCATTAAGCAGGTGGGAAGACGATGCCTGCAAATCTGGAACCCTTAAAAAGCGGCTGAAGGCGCTCGCAGTGGTTTTAGCTTACGGGTGGGGCACTCCCATGTGCGAGTCCCACATACGGTCAGGATCTACCCAAGATCCTAGCTACATGCGTAAAAAGCATTTCCCTGCGATAAAAAAGGTGTGAAGTCGATCACCGTGCAGTGTCTGGTCCGTGTTGGACGCGAGTGGCGAGGGATCGCTTTTTGAAGGTCCTAGATCTGCAGGCAATAGGATTACATAAAAAAAAAAAAAAAAAAGCCTAGGCTGGTTCCAGGTAAACTAGTTTACGTTCAAAGGCGTTTTGTAAGAGGTAGTGCCATGCTGCATTACAGTCGAATTGTGCCAGCACGACCGGGTGGTTACCTCTCGCTCATATAATATCGGTGTAAAGTGACAGCTATGCTGTCGCGTTTCGTGAAGTTAGTGAGTTTCCGGTGAACCGTTTTGCGGGAAAATCATCATCATAATTATCCTACCCGTCCACTGAACATAGGCCTTCCTCAATGAATGCCAACACGGACTGGCCCACTTGTGTTTTTGTTTTCTTAATTCTTTTCTTTCTTATTTTCTTTCTGAATATATAAAAATGATTTGCCAATAATAATATGATGAAATAAATATTTTTTATGTTTCTGTTAAACGAAGATGGTCACAGATCGTTACCCGAGCATAATGGTATTAAAAAGTCATTTATTACCGGTACGTAACCAAACTGTTTTCAAGTGAGAAGGTGATAATCTCCCCGCGGAAATCTTATACCTTATTTTTCATAAAATTAAGCATCAGGTCTGGTTTTATTGTACATAATAGTCAATCTCTGTAATTATTTTTGTAAATAAATAATCATCATATCTATGGACGCTTTTACACCACGTCAATCTGGTCCCGTGGTAAGCTCTCGAAGAACTTGTGTTACGGGTACCAGACTACGGAAATGTATTTAATACTTTTATATTATACGATATATTATAATATTTAAGATTTTTTTATATAATACACATATTTGTATTAAACATACATAACATACATGACACAGGAACACAGAAAACTTTTTTGTTCCATGGATGGATTCGAACCTGCTACCTCCGGCTTGAGCGCCAACGCGCTTGCATTGAGCCACAGAGGTCGTCAATCATATCATAATTATTTATCGGTTTTTAAAACGCATGCACCGGTGTATGTCACAAGAACTAATCGTGGTCACTGGAGGAGGAGTAAAGTATCCGAAACACAATAAAATCAAACAATTCAAAATCTACATCATACTCGTATGTCTAGGCAATTGGGTGAAATGGTCCCGTTATTGAGGACTGATCACCCGTCTGGCCTTGCTGGTGTCCCCACCCCTTAAATAATAATAATAATAATGTCTAGGCAAAGACAAAAAAACTCGCGGGGAGTGCTGAGTAGCGGCCGGGCAGTCCCCCCTTAAGAAGAGTAGTCTGGCCTTCGCCGATGCCAGCATGACGTTGAGGTGATCGTGTTACCTGCAGATCCGGGACCCTTTTTACCAGATTTTAGTTTACGGGTAGAGCACTCCAAGGTGCGAGTCCCACATAGAGTCAAGATCTAGCCAAAATCCTAAATAAATATATACCATTTCAATAACGAACATCGATACTATCAAAGACAATTTCACATTAAAAGTCCTGAACGTTTTTCACAGTACCTTTATGATAAACAATATAACAAAAATAATATAAAGTATGAAATATGTGAAAGCGATAAAACCTAACAACGAGAGCGTTATCTATCTTCTAGAACATTTTTCATAGTGTAATAAATCTTCAATTTTACACCCAAGCTGAGCACATCTGTAAAACCTTCATCACAGTGTACTTCTTATTTGTGCTGATTCCCCAAAATAAATAGACACACGTAGGCTTTGAATATTCCCTCTCGTCAGGGTGAGTGTCAGCCCCGAGGTCAACCCATATCAGCCAAACTGATATAAAACTAACATATTGGATTTTCTTGTAATTGCAAGTAAATTGTACTGCTATATAAATATTTCTGAATAAAATTTGTATAGGTTTTTGTTATTATCATTATTATTCATAACACTATTTTTATCATCGTAGCATTAAAGATATAGCCGTGTATCATTATAACTATATTTATGTGCACAAAAAAAAATTGAGAAATGTCGATCTTTACTTTTTTTAATTCAAAGGGGGAACGCTGCCAGTATCTTCGGAACCTTGCCTAAAGGGACTCCTTTTTAATAATATATTTTAGTTATTATATTATACTATGCAGCTTCGCCCGGGTTACTCAACTCCTATAAGTCACAGCGTGATGTTTTATAGCCTTCCTCGATAAATAAGCTGTCTAACACTGAAATAATTTTTCAAATCGGAGCAGTAGTTCCTGAGATTAGCGCGTTCAAACAAACAAACAAACTCTTCAGCTTTATAATATTAGTATAGATTTTAAAGGCTTTTAGTTTTAGGTTCTTTGGACTATCATAATGTGATTTAAATTAATTATATGTTTCCGAATAAATTTATTTAATTCAACATAAAAGTATAGAATACATTTTCAAAAATATTTCAACTAAACCAGAATAAATACAAGGCGAAAATTCGCCTAACCTTAATGTTTTGCTCAAAAATATTGAAACACTGTTCAAAGTTAAGCACTTGATGATACGCAAAATAATAAACTCTCTCGAAGCTCGAGCACCAAGGAAATTATCGACTTTTATTATTGGATGAATAAGCGTAAACTCCTGTTATCCTTCAATATACGAAGTTACTCTTATTACGACGAGATACATCGAAGTGGTAATGTTTTAGGCTTGGGGTAATGAATTAATGTTAGATTTTATAGCTGTGAAATGGCAAAATGTTTAACTTTATCTGTGGTGCAGTGAACATGCATCATGCAAATAGCAGATAATTATTTGCATGTTGAAATATTTATGAACTTGAATGCGTTGCTATACATTTCTTTTTTTTAACGCCGGGAACTGCTCTGAGGCATCTCGCGGGGGAGTGGGTCTCCCCACGCGGGTATGAGGGCTGCGCCCGTAAAGCAGGTAAGTGGACGCAGCTCTACCCACTAAAACCCGGCGAGAGCCACCAATGCCGCCTTTGGTGAGGTGCCCCGGATCTAATGAGCAAACAGGGCACCTCGACGGCTAGTCAGTCCCCTAAGGGACCGACGCCACCTCCACAGAGGAGTTGTCCCGCACCACAGGACAACCCCTACCAACGTCGGGACAGTACAATGAGGTGAAGTTCCCGTCCCAGCCCCTTGCCCCCTGCTCTTTTGTCCCCTCTTCTTATAAGAGGGGTACAAAGAGCCCCCTCGGCTCAATTAGCTTCGCCCAAGGTGCTAGGCTCATCCTAGGCTACTGAGCCCCACCGCCACGTCAAGGCCTGAACCATGGTGGGGTATTACATTCGCTCTAGCACCCGTAATACTAATCCTTAGAAGTTTGAATAATTAGTTGTTGTATGTTGCTGGATGAATTACATACAACGTTAAAACGGTGGATTTGTTTTACGATTTGTTATGCAGTCGAAGTTTTCATGGATTTTTTCTCAGATAAAATCTAATAATCGTTAATTTATCATTACATTAAATACATAAATACTTCAAAGGATAGGATAGGTACAATAATTCTCCGTACCTATATAGAATCAAATAAAGGTGGCGATAGGAAATCCCTCATTTCCTTGCAATTGTAGTCACTCTCTTTGAACACTAAGAAATTTTCACACGCGTCTGACTATGTCCGGCTTTTCCTGGAATAAAATTGGATTCCCACTCCAGTTTATTGTACACTCGTGCCACTTTGTAACTTGATTGCATATTGGATATCTATTGTATGATTATTACGTTTTATGTGACTGAGCTAACGCGGAAGGCTCTCGCCTAATTGGAGTTTTCCGTATTTTATGAACTATGCTCTTGGCATGGAATAACATAGAATAATGTCCTATTATTTTGTATTAAAATAAATGTAAGTGACGATGGTCTAGTGGGTATGGGCTTGGCCTCTTGAGTGAGAGGTCCGGGTTCGATCTTGACTCCTGTAGTGCCTTGGAATAAATTTTTCTAAATTTTTACGTGCACCTGAACATGAGATTATCGCTTGCTCACCGGTGAAGGAAACATCGTGAGGAAACCTGCATGCCTGATGAGATTAAAAGTCTTTAAAGGTGTGTGAAATTCACCAACCCGCACTGGGCCAGCGCATCGGTGAATGGCCCCTACACCCTCCTCGTCTGATTTCGAGAAAGAGACCTGGAGCCAGCAGTAGGACATTTAAGGGTTGATATTATTATTTATTATTATATTATTTATAAATTAGCGAGTAGCGTCGTCGTCTTGACATTCTTTGAGAGAGGCCTATGATCAGCAGTGGACGGATAAATGCTAATGATTATGATGATACATAAAATTATAGAAAACGGTATATTTACCATGTTTTACATTTTTATTTCACGTAGCCTGATAATTCGTCATTGTCTGCGATAGCCTTGCTACGAGATTCGAAATCACTAGTCGCATAAAACCTTAAACAAAATCATGTTCATATTTGAAGTTAATTTTAAATATTTTTTCATAAATAAGAACATAATAAAAAATACTATATAATATATTAGGCACAAACCATAGGCGCGACCAATTTTTGTACGACAAAATTTACACGACATTTTACGAGGGCTGTCTCCACGTAATTCTCAGGAGTGTTCAAGACATATAACTATGTAACTTAAACAAGATTCAGAATTCTGATAACGTTTAAAAGGTTTATAACTCTCTTAAATAACGTTAATAGCTCCCAAGAAGTTTTTCGTTATACCCCTTAAGGCCATTAAGAAGGTATTTTCCGATTTATTTCCCATTTATAGGCTTAAGCATACACGAAGGTATTTTTTCTTCTTAAGGTATAGTTACATAAGTAAATTAAGTTAATTCAAATTGGAATACATCTGCAAAGTCAAAGAGATCAACTGAGCATTTAGAAAGAAGCTAGCTTTAAAGTAATCGGGTTGTTTAACGAAATGCTACTTAATGATGCTATAATTTATACTAGTTTTAGTATACTGGTAAATTAATCTAAGACAGATTATCGTACGAGAATATGCTCAAAGTAAGATGAAGCAATAACAAGGTGCTGCAAAACGATGACGCCATCGCTCCCTTTTATACTTTCATAACCAGTAATTAAGCGAACAATCAGACAAGTGATGGCTGATTGAGCTTCAGTGTGTTTGTAATATGGAATGACGATGCCAGTGTCATTTGACAAGAGCAATTATAAAAAAAACCTAACCATATAGGGACTGCCGATACAAGTGAAAACATAATAATATAAAAATAAGTTATACAACTTAGAATTTTAGTTTATTAGTAGATATTGTGGTAGAAAGTACTTGATAGTACGTACCTGATCGAGCCTTTCACCTCCGAGCGTGACGAATCAGTCTCACTCATAGCCTAAAAAAATTGTGTGCGGTGAGCCACAACTTTTTCACTTCTAAAATATTTCTATCACATCTATAAAACAACATTTTTGTTGCTTGCATATCAGGACCTTTTGGTCCTGATATGCATAGCGTTATATTCATTGACATGTACGCTTAGGAGTGGCCTAAGTCAAAAACTAAAAAGAATGAAACCAAGTTCAATAGAACAAAAATCCCATATAAAAAAAATAACCCAACCAGTCACATGGACAGCTGATAGAAGTGAAAACAAAACAATTAAATTCATGTACAACCTATAATACAGGCTGTAAAAGATTATAACAACCTATACAATTTAAACGGCGCACAAAATGGCCGCATGTCATTGATATTTCAGTGTGTTTGACGATTGATTATGTAAGCAAATATTGCATAATCTTATGTAAATAAATCAAACGTCATTTAAACGTCTAAATAAAAATAGCGTCTCATAACGGTGTCGCGAGAGAACGTCATATAAACGTCAAATTGCGTCTCCTAACAGTGTCGCGAGTACAAAGATTTTATCTCATCTAAAAATATGGGTACCGCTCCAAAAGAAGTTTACACTTCAAAATGGTCAAACTAAGAACGGACTCATTATAATAACCGATTGATCTTTATTAAAATCTAATCGTAACTAAATATATTATGCATACATAGTCTACAAAAATCAAGATCTCTGCCTTTTTGGCTTTGCCGACTTACTTAGCCTAGTAAGTAGATCTAAGTGATCACTTCACTATTATCAAAATCTAAGGATCGCATTTATTGTCACTAAAATTTGTGATGAAAGCCAACCTTTTTAATATTATCCATATATCCTGTACCTTAAAGTTTACGGGTGTCGACCGGTAGCTCGATTTACTGTCTCCTAATCCCTCCGAGGGTTTCCAAAGGTGAAAAAATTTTACACGTTGATTCCCAACCCTCTAGTAACTTTTGTTGCGACGAGATTTGTTAAAAGTAACTGAATCGAGTTAAGGGATTTAAGGGACAAGGGTGTATTATAAAGTATTTTTTAAGATTATACTCTTTTATTAGCTGTGAGTAACGTTGGTCTAGTGGGTTGGCCTCTTGAGTGAGAGATCCGGGATCTTTCCACCCCTGTGATACTTTGAAATTGGGTTTTTTAAATTTCTACGTGCATCTTAATATGAGAGCATCGATTGCTCACCAGTGAAGGAAAACATCCCGAGGAGTGTCTGATGAGATTAAAAGTTTTTGAAGGTGTGTGAAATTCACCAACCCGCATTGAGCCAGCGCATCCGTGAACTATGGCCCAACAACCTCCTCGCCTGATTTCGAGGCCCGTGCCCTTAGTGGGATAATATGTAAAGGTTGATATTATTATTATTAATAGGTGTGTAAGTTAGTAAGTAGAGAGTGATTGTTGCGTATTGTATTTTTATCTGGTGATGTGATTTTTTGTTATTTGATGATTTTATGATCAGCTTTGTGTTGATAATTGTAGGTTGAAATACGAGAGAAGTTTCAATACCTAATTGTAACTTCTCTCGTAGAGCTCGTAATTCTCACATTGCGTACGGAAACGTCTATTTTTTCTATAGAGTAACGAACACTCGAAGCCTTTTGGCAACTATTAAGGCCCATACACATCCGCCCAACTTGAGATTATCCGTTGCCCTCCTTTTCCCTATGCCCTCCAATTGGGCCACCGGAAATTCACAAACCGTACGAAACGCTACAGCATAGCTGTCATTTCATGCCGGTATTATGTGAGTGAAAGATACCCCCCGGTCGTGATGACCCAATTCGGCTTCAAAGCAGCATGCCACCACCTCTTACAAGTTGTCTTTTATTTAAGGTCCTAGAATAGAATTTAACATTTATATTAGAGTTTCTATAATATTCAATAACGGTATCAACATTTTATTCGCTTAATCTAAAGATAACTTCAAAAATTTCGACTGTCCAATTCGATTGAATTGTAGCTTGTCCTAATATAAAACGTCTGAACTCAATATTGTTTAAATCCTAACAAATTGCTCTCAATGTACGATGATGTTGACCGATTTTTCCAAAGGCCCAACAAAATCAATTTAAAGTATAATTGATTGGGCGCCATTTTTGCCAAAATTACTTAATCCCAGGTGGTGTCGGTTAAAATGGTTGTGGTATTAAAGCTTTAGCTATAAAAGTTGGAGTATCAAATATTTTATAAAATCTTTTTGAATATACTTTTGCGTTGTGATGCTCGCTTTCAAATATACAGTGGGTTGTATAAGATGTTACCTCGACTGCTAGGGATAAAAAAAACCGATAGATAACTACCATTATTGAAAAGGATAATCACGTATTATCTGTCCGATTTGAAAAAGATGTTGGCTGCCATAAATAAAAAAATCTATAACCAATATTGGAATAAATAAAGTAATGACAGTGTCTCTTGTCGTCACGGCATTCGAATCCATTTTACTGCCAAAGTGTCAAAAAATTTCAAAACAAAAAAAAACTTTGTGGCACAAATGGGAAAAGCCTTGCCTCAAGGCTATCAAAAGGCACGATTAGAAAACCATACCAATGACGGTACTATAATCACCAATTCACTATACATACTTAGCTCGATCAATATCGATTGATATACCACATTCCGAATGTCGCTATTTCCACAGAAAATACTTTTAGCTAAAATAAATTTAGCATTTCTATTGCACAAATCCTAAATCTCGATGGCAACGGAAATGGCACATTTTCAGCTTGCGAAGTAAATTGTGAAGGTTCAAATAATGAAAATGCATTATTCCTTATCAAATACACCTTGATCGATGTTTGTGACTTATGCGAAATACTATGAATTTAAACTTTTATACTTTTAGAGAAGTTATGTAATATTTTGTATAGAGTTAGTATCCAGGAGTCTTAAAGCGACTAATTCCTACAATTTTGGTCATCACTTTTCATCGCAAGCATGATGATGATGTTAATATAAAAGTGAAAGACAGGCAATGTAAAATATCTATAAAACTATTATTATATGTCCCACTGCTGGGCACGGGTCTCGGCTCCTCAAAATCAAGCGAGATGTTGGGCCAAAGTTCACCGATGCGCTGGCCCAATGCGGGTTGGTGAACTTCACACACCTTCAAAGACTTTTAACCTCATTAGGCATGCAGGTTTCCTCACGATGTTTCCTTCACCGGTGAGCAAGCATTGGTCTAAAGTTCAGGTGCACATAAAAATTGAGAAAAAGCCATTTCAAGGTATCACAGACAGGACAGGTCAGGATCGAACCCGGACCTCTCACTCAAGAGACCATGCCCATAACCACTAGACCAACGTGACTCACATATTATACAGGCATATATTCCCTTTAGTAACGGTGATGACAATTGACAATCAGTTGACAAAGCAAGAGACTTATCAGTGGATACCTAAGTACCAACCGATAATGATACTAATGACGTTGTTGAAAGGTGAAAGGATGATGATGATGATGTTGAAAATTGTCATGATGATAGAACAAATTACTAACCGATAATGATACTAATGACGTTGTTGAAAGGTGAAAGGAGGATGATGATGGTGATGTTGAAAATTGTGATGATGATTATGATGATAGAACAAATTACTAACCGATAATGATACTAATGACGTTGTTGAAAGGTGAAAGGATGATGATGATGATGATGTTGAAAATTGTGATGATGATTATGATGATAGTACTAATGACGTTGTTGAAAGGTAAAAGGACGATGATGATGATATTGAAAATTGTGACGATAATTATGATGATAGTACAAATTACTAACTGATATTGATACTAATGACGTTGTTGAAAGGTGAAAGGACGATGATGATGATGTACATGATAGTACAAATTACTAAAACCTAGTGCACGCTTCTCAAAGGTAAAGCGCCATAACATAATTACACAGTCTGTGACGCGGCACAAAGGGCTAGCAGACCTCGTAAAATCGATTAAATCATACTTTCAAAGGTTTTATTCACAATTCATGTTTGACATCCCTAAAATCCTTTGTCAACGGTTCCCGAATAAAAGCCTTTTAGTACCTTTTTATATTTCAACTTTCATTTTGATCGAAATTTGGTAATTTCATTTAATATCAGTGACTGAGTTCGTGGCACTAATTGTTATCCAATGTGTGGATATAATATTTATCAATTAGTGAACTCATCAATATGGATTTCAGCTTTTTTAGGGTTCCGTGGGCGAAAGACATTTTATATAATATATTAGTTATAGTAGTGAAAGACTATGTGGACGGAATACGGATAATAGTGATGATAATGATAATGATGATGGTGACGATAATGATGATGATAATGATGATGATGATGATGATGATGATGATGATGATGGTGGTGGTGGTGGTGATGGTGGTGGTGGTGGTGGTAATGATGACGATTTTTATGATGATGATGACGATATTTACATAGGAAGTGTGGGTCACAGGCGTTTCATATGTTTGGATAATACCTGGGTGAAACGCCCTATTCCCAAGGTATGGAATCGTCCATAAAATCTTTTACTTTATAATATCCACACAAACGCTCTTTAATAACTTTTTTATTTTTTTATCCCTTTAAAAGAATTACTTAGTTTTGTGATTCTAATCACTGGTACATCTAGCCTGTTACCTACTATGAATATAACTGTATCTCTTAAGATACTTATGTCTTAACATAAAGTGTTAAGTAAGAACTATTATAACATTGTAAAATCTTAAACTTAAATACATCCATGCGCTGATGAACACTTCAAAGCGGGTTCGAACTTGGAACTTCTCAGTTAAACCGCTACACCAGAGCTAAATAGCGTTTTCACTTAGTACGAATCTCGAGTCGTAAATTAGTTGCAAGATTGAAGCAACACAAATTGCATACAAGTTCACAATTTCTACATTAATAATGAGCTGAGCTATTTAAGAGGAAAGTTGGAGGTTGAAGACCAAATAGGCACAGTTCGTATGTACCAAGCGCTTAGTGCTAAGAAAAAAGGAAAACTTAAACAGCAGTTAGTATCTCTTGTTTCTTGAGATAGACAAGACCCCCACCATGGTTCAAGCCTTGTCGTGACGGTGGGGCTCAGTAGCCTAAGGTGAGCCCCAGCACCTTGGGCGAAGCAAATTGAGCCGAGGAGCATCTCTTTGTACCTCTCCTATGAGAAGGGGACAAGAGAGCAGAGGGAAAAGGATGGGAACCACACCCCATTGCACTGTCCCGACGTTGAGAGGGGTTGTTCTATGGTGCGGGCGACATCTCTGAGGTGGTGTCGGTCCCTTAAGAGACTGACTAGCCGTCGAGATGCCTTAGAAAACAAAAAAAAAGATAGACAACACAATTTGCTTCTCCTACTTTCATAAAAAATAAACTTTATTCTAATCTTTTCATATTATTTTATAATCATTTGACCATAAACATATTCTATCTAATATGAAAAACAATGCAAGAGAACATAACTATAATATAAAACCTTTTTTAGTTTTAGTTTTCAAATTCTCCAGCGTGTGTCTGTAAATTAAGACTGTCCGAACGACCCAGCTCATAAAATATTGAGCGCGCCTTTAATACGATATTAAATAACACTTTTATACCATTCAATTCCAAAATAAGCAATTAAGGATGAAATATATTCATACTTTGTAATTACTGATATTAATTAAAATCGCTTTGTTAGTTAAAGTGTAAACGATGTATATTATTATAATAAATAAATGTTTGTTAGTAATCACACGCTATCCTAGCTGATTGGTACGTTCGTTAGAACTTATGTGTATACGAAGAACGGACATACTAAGGAGTTTATATAAATACACTTACATGACCTTTGTTTTTTCTTTAACGCCGGGAAATGCTCTGAGGCATCCCGCGGGGGAGTGGTTCTCCCCACGCGGGTATGTGGGACTCGCTGCGCCCGAAAGCTGGTAAGTGGACTCAGCTCGACCCACTAAAACCCGACGAGTGCCACCAATGCCGCCCTTGGTGAGGTGCCCCGGATTTAATAAGCAAACAGGGCACCTCGACGGCTAGTCAGCCCCCCAAGGGACCGACGCCACCTCCACTTAATTTGCTTCGCCCAAGGTGCTGAGCTCACCCTAGGCTACTGAACCCTACTGCCACGTCAAGGCCTAAACCATAGTGGGGCTACTTCGCGATACCTGCTTCATTATTCAAGGTTTCAGTCCCAATGTGCCCTAGGCACTAAGAGACACGTTCTAAAGGCACTCCGTTTCTTAAGAGTGATATATGATCCGGTAATTAATTCTTACGTCTAATGACCATATTCTCAGTCTTTAGCCCGTTGTACTTCAGATATAATATCCTACTATCCAAGCGAAAATTTGTAAGAATGTATAGTCTATGTATGTTTGTTACTCTTTTACACAAAAACTCCTAAATGGATTTTGATGAAATTTTACAATATAAAAACATTTTACAAAAAATTAAAACCGACTTCAAAAATACTAAACTATAAAGTAATAAAATAACAGTTTCTTTAATGTTTGTGCTTACAACATATAATCAACTTAATCTTCTACTAATGTACAAACTTTGCGTTTACCACGTCATTATAGTTACTTTTGGAGTCGGCCAAGGTAGGTAGGTAATGTACAGCAACAAATACGACACCGACTCCAAAAGTAACTATAATGACGTGGTAAACGCAAAGTTTGTACATTAGTAGAAGATTAAGTTGTTTATATTATGTTGTAAGCACAAACATTAAAGAAACTGTTATTTTATTACTTTTTAGTTTAGTATTTTTGAAGTCGGTTTTAATTTTTTGTAAAATGTTTTTATTTCTTAATTTTTAGTGGTTCCGAAATTCGTCGTCTTGGCGTTCATTGAAGGAGGCATGTTCATCAGTGGATGGATAAAGGATGATGATGATGATGATGATGATGATGATGGTGATGGTGATGGTGATGGTGATGATGATGGTGATGGTGATGATGATGATGATTACGATGACCGCGACATACTATGGTGTGCTACCAAAGCATCCTATACAATTGTTACATCCACACGTATAGAAGTCGGTTAAAAATTGCTAATGCATCAGAATAAGCATAAGAATTTCAGCTGGCCCATTGGGGGCTAGGGAAAAAGAGGGCAACACATCTGCATAATCTCTGGTTGTGCAGACGTGTAGGTATGGGCGTCGGTAGTCTAAAGATTCGACTGCTCGTTTGCCTTATTTATAGCATAGGAGGACAAACAATCCTTCCTATGATATAAAAAAATAGGTTGTAATTTATTCCTGTACTCTGGAATAGGAAGTACGCGGGTCAAACCGCGGGGCGCTGCTGGTACATATATGTATGTACATATTTGGTATAAAGTAATCGTGATTCTACTCATGTACCGAAACAGCTGAATTATTGGATTATATGAAAAACATCCACATTGTCTCAACATTCCATCTATCCAGTAATGTAACCAGCTTTTATACGCCTCATGTCTATAATTGCAGCCTTAGGGTCTAAATGGGTCAGTTAAAATCCCTCTAGACATTATTGCACGAGGTCTATGGTCCCTGGTCCCTATGTTCAGGTAGGCCACCCCTATTATGGCACTGAATATATCCGTTCCTTAAGGTTGAACTAGTCGATGGCGCGAACTCTAACAAAATGATTGCTATCTCACCTGACATACTGCGCGAACATGCGTGCTAGAATGAAATGCACAATAATTCATTCCGAAAATGTCCTTTTAGCAAAACAGTTATTATAGAAAAACTAATAAGTGTATATTTTCAAAATAAATTTATTTTATCTATTGAATAACTAAACTATATCTGTACGGGCTTTATTTTTGAGCATTCATGCTCGGTATACTATTTATTTACGCCCAAAGTTGGGCTAAAATCAGTGTTGAAATACGAAAGTTTAGAAGCTTGTATTTTTAAATTTATATTTTTTTACGATTTAGGGTACATACACACATAGATAACGACGAAATCAATTTATATTATACTTAGTTTTTGATGGTCAACGTCAAACATTGTAGTAATTACTGTTCTGCGTTTGTATGGAAAGATGAGCGACTTGTATAACCTTAATCATCAACTATTAAAATGACAATTGAAGTAGTCATAGTAATTATATTATAACAAAATCCTATGGACTGGACGGAAGTTACATGAACTATAAAATAATATCACGATAGGGTAGGCACTTAATAACTAACTACTAAAATGTTGACAAGTCCATTTTCGCTTACTCAACGTAACATCAAAGGCTTACCTTACTTAGTTTACAATATATGATATGTTGAACGTCGACGTGATGGGATCATTTTTGCCCAGTCATCTGTTTGAGTGTGTTTGTGTATCGCTCAAGACTACCCTTACTCGATATGTTGTAATGATATGATAATATTAGATGAATTTGAGAAATACAATTTTGTTTATTAGATGTATTTTTAGTATAACCTATAGGGATGTGCTCTGCCGTCGTCTCGTCTACATGGGTACCACCATCTTGTTTTTTCTTCCCGTGAAACAACTTTGTTTCTTTGAGAATGGCAGTGTAATTACTGGCACCAAGACTTATCATTTTTTAATTTATTTTTTTAATTTTTTAAACGGGCAGTCGGTTCAAATGATGATAAGTGATGAGCGGTATCCACAGACACCCGCTATACCAGAATTACATTGCCGGCCTTTCAATATCATAGTATGTAACGCATGCATGCGTTGCTTGGGCTAGTCAACTTGTTTATGTTCATGGGCGACGTTGACCACTAGGTGGCTCGTCTACCGTTAGATTATACAATCAACATGGAATAACATAATAATATTATATAGTTTTTTTTATAAAAGTTAAACCAATTTTTTATTATTCGACTAGCTGTTGCCCGCAGCTTCGCCCGCATTGACTTAAATTTACAGCCGTACGCGGATTGATGATGATTATTTTTATAGCTTATTTACTCCCTTACTGAAAATCTGCCCAGCCGTTTCAGAGATTAGCCGGAACAAACAGACAGACAGACAAAAAATTGTAAAAAAAGGCTATTTTGGTATATGTACCGTGTATACATCCCTATGCATTTAGTAAAAAGCGGTTATTTTAATATTACAAATAGACACTCCAATTTTATTTATCTGTATAGATTAGATTTACGGCCGGTCCCAATAACCTATCTAACTAACCCTTACTAAAAGTTAAAATACCCAGTGGTATGTGTCAGTGCATTTTTGCGTTCCAATAAACAAAGATAGTTAGAAATTTCAACCGAGAAATTTGATTTATCTCTCGGAGGGCGTACTGCTTACTGTAGTTAAGTAGATTCATACAAAAATAAGATACCAGTGTTTAAATGGCATTTGAAAATATGTTTTCTTAATCGGTATCGGTAAAACGGTAGTCATAAATAATTTTTTTTTTAAATCCCTCCCTTCAACTAAATAAATATGTGTTTTCACTCGCTGCCAAAGCGCTCGACGCGGTTTCGAGCTCCATACTAAATTTAGTTCTCGGACAGCCCCGCCTTAACTGTCGATCATTGAAATTACTAGCTGTTAGAGTTACATATCGCTCGATTTCGAGTGATAATTAAAGGAATTGTTGTATTTTTATCAAAACATACTAAAGTGTCTGTTTGTAATTTCAAATTAAGAGGTTTTGAGTTAATGCATATGAAAGTATATACGGTACTCCAATTGCATTTATGGATTACGAGAATTCATTTCTCCTTATTAGGTATATCCATATCCTACAAGTTAAAAAATACACCAAAGATTTTCGCAATTTTTATCAATGCTTTTAAAGGGCAAAAAAGTCCTAATCATATTTCATAGCTCAAATAGCTATTATAAAACCGCAACATTAAAAATGACGCAAAAACAACAAGCGAACCAGAAAACAATTTTAATACATTTCGCTAAACGTGTTACGGCACTACAAAAATAAAAATACATGTAGAGACTTTATTGGCAATATGAAAGTTATTTACGCCCAGAGCAATGCTACGAAATCTGATAGAAAAAGCAAGTCACGTACGCCCAATATACTTATAGTTTCACATAATATCCTTTCAATATCTGAATCTATCCGATATAGGTTATATGAAAGCGTTACGGCCAAACATCATTTTTCAACACGGCCCCGTCAATAGAGCTAAAACTCGGAAGCTTATATCTCCATCGCCATTTATAAGAACTTTAGCCCTTAAGAATAAATCTCCTGAAGTTTAGCCCTTTATGAAACAGTTGACAAGAGTCGTAAAATGTAAGCCTATTCATGCTAAGAAATATTATGTAGCTCTATTTTAGGGAATGGCCTCAAAAGAAGTTGACCGCGAATTGAACATTTTAATGAAAATAAAGGATAAGGATTTTGTTTGTTGTGGTTTTGAAATAAGCTTGACGCTTCTATTGTGTTGATTTTATTGATAACGATCTAATAAAACGGTTTCATTAAACCTTTGATATTTCCTATCGTGTATAACGTGTTCCTTTGTTTTTAATTATTTTATCATATGAAATTATTCTGTAACTGTGTCACTTTTTTTTTTCTTTAACACTGGAAAATGCATCCTGCGGAAGTGTAGGTCTCCCCAGGGTATGTGGGACTCATTGCGCCCGAAAGCTGGTAAGTGGACGCAGCTCTACCCACTAAAACCCGGCGAGTGCCACCAATGCCGCCTTTGGTATGGTGCCCCGGATCTGTTGAGCTAACAGGGCACCTCGACGGCTAGTCAGTCCCTCAGGGGACCGACGCTACCTCCATAGAGCGGTTGTCCCGCACCACAGAACAACGTTGGGACAGTACAATGGGGTGAGATTCCCGTCCCATCTCTTGCCCCCTGCTCTTTTGTCCCCTCTTCTTATAAGAAGACTTACAAAGTGACCTCTCGGCTCAATTCGCTTCACCCAAGGTGCTGGGCTCACCCTAGGCTACGGAGCCCCACCGCCACGTCAAGGCCCGTACCATGGTGGGGATCCTACTCCACCTAAGCAGCTTGACCTATTTTATTTATTATTTTAAAAATTATAAATCGCTTATTTAAGTAGGTCCTCGAACCACCAATCAACCAACTAGTCGCTCACCTAGTCTACCAACCAGTCGACCAACCAGTCGCCCAACTAGTTGACCAACAAGTCACCCAACTAGTTGACCAACCAGTCGACCAACTAGTCACCCAACTAGTTGACCAACCAGTCAACCAACCAGTCGATCAACTAGTCGCCCAACTAGTTGACCAACCAGTCGACCAACTAGTCACCCAACTAGTTGACCAACCAGTCAACCAACTAGTCGCCAAACTAGTTGACCAACCAGTCGATCAACTAGTCGCCCAACTAGTTAACTAACCAGTCAAACAACTAGTAACCCAACTAGTCAATCAACTGGTTGATATACTAATCGACTAACTAGTCGCCTAATCAGTCAACGGACCACTCAAACAACTGGTCGCTCAAATGGGTGTCTGACTAGTCGACCAACTAGTTTACTAACCATTTGACAAACTAGTCACTAAACTAGTTGACCAACTAGTCGCTCACCTAGTCTACCAACCAGTCGACCGACTTGTCGCTCAACCAGTTGACCAACCAGTCGACTAGTCAACTAGTCGCCCAACTAGATCACCAACCAGTCGACCAACCAGTCAACCAACTAGTTGATCTACTAGTCGACCAACTAGTTTATCAACCAGTCGACCAACTAGTCGCTCACCTTGTCTACCAACCAGTCGACCAACTTGTCGCCCAACCATTTGACCAACCAGTCGACCAACTTGTCGCCCAACCATTTGACCAACCAGTCGACCAACTAGTCACCCAACCAGTTGACAAACTAGT
Source organism: Helleia helle (assembly GCA_963853865.1). Lineage (NCBI taxonomy): Eukaryota > Metazoa > Arthropoda > Insecta > Lepidoptera > Lycaenidae > Helleia > Helleia helle. The sequence goes on along the minus strand of OY971426.1, from coordinate 13,289,626 downwards.
CACCAAACTAGTTGACCAACCAGTCGACCAACTAGTTGATCAACCAGGCGACCAACTAGTCACCCAACCAGTCGACCAACTAGTCACCCAAATAGTTGACCAACTAGTCTACTAACTATTTTATCAACCAGTCGACCAACTAGTCACCCAACTAGTCGCCTAACTAGTTGACCAACCAGTCGAACAACTAGTCGCCCAACTAGTTAACTAACCAGTCAAACAACTAGTCACCCAACTAGTCAATCAACTAGTCAATCGACTAACTAGTCGCCTAATCAGTGAACGGACCACACAAACAACTAGTCGCTCAAATGGGTGTCCGACGAGTCGACCAACTAGTTGACCAACCAGTTGACCAACTAGTCGCCCAACCAGTCGACAAACTACTCGCTCACCTATTCTACCAACGAGTCGACCAGCTAGTCACCCAACTAGTTGACCAACCAGTCAACCAACTAGTCGATCAACTGGTTGATATACTAATCGAGTAACTAGTCGATGGACCACTCAAAAAACTTTTTTTTTTGTGTTAAATTAGTTATTGTGTTAATTTGTACTTAATCTAAATAGAAATTCTTAATAAAAGAATCCTGTGGAAACCTCAACGTCTCTACAATACACATTAAACAAAATATATTATACAAATTATAGTTAAAAAAAAAACTAAAAAACACGCTTTAATAGCAAACCGAACTTTGCTAACTAAAAAATTTGAAAATAATTTTAATAGAAGAATTAAATGGGTTAACAAAATAAATGATAATACTTATTGTATAAAAGCGTGAGGTGCTCGATAATCATTATTAAAAATATTTCATCGGTATCTATTTCTAAAAAGTGAAGTTAGTCTTTAGAACTTAGTTACAAGCATCACGCATTTTACAATAAGTAATATCATTTATTTTGTTAACCCATTATTAAATGGGTTAAAAAAAACTAAAAAAAACACGCTTTCATAGCAAATCGAACTAAAAATTTGAAAATATTTTTTTATAGAAAAATTATCTTCTATTAAAAAATATTTTCAATTTTTTGCTATTAAAGCGTGTTTTTTTTAGTTTTTTTTTAACTATAATTTATTTTTTACTTTTAAGTGTAGATTTTTTTAAATTAAAGATTTTATTAATTTAAAGTACTCAACTAATAACAATCACTTTAGAAATGAGTGAGAGACTAAAAACAACACAAGTGATGTAGGTAACTTGCGCGCCTTATGCTTTCCTAGCATGTGCTATCCTGATTATCCTGATCAGGCTATTGGAATAATTTTATCAAATTATTGTATTGTCATCTGTCCTCGATAAATCTACAAAGTTTGAACGAACTCTGGCCGTTAGAAGTGGGTCAAAATCATGTTCAAAGATTCCGTTACATACATACGTCTGAAGCTAATATAAAATCGTATTAATCAAGATAATTGAAGTGTTTGTAATTTCAAATTAGCAGCTTTTCACTAAATGCGTATGAAAGTATATACTTACACCAAAAAAATCTAATTTTAAAATGTTTGTCCGTCTCTCTGTCTGTCTATATGTTTGTCTGTTTATTCCGCTTAGTCTCTAAAACGATTGGACCCATTTTGACGGGACTTTTAGTAGTACTGCTGTAAATCTAAATTAACGCGGGTGAAGCTGCGGGCAACAGCTAGTTGTAATTTTTAATACGCTAATAATAGTATTTATTTATTACGATAAACTATATTTACTTTCCACTCCTTACACTTATTGATTATTTGCAGGACTCGACTGATATCCATATAAGGGGATATGGATCATAATATGAAAGGGTCGTTTGTGGTCCGTTATTAGTAGTAGTTGCACAAGAGTTATAAGAGTTATAAGATAATTATTACCATTATCGTCGTCATCATCACCATCATCATCATTATTTAAATCATCATCATCATCATTTTCGTTATCTTAATCTTAATCCGTCAACTGCGTGGCTATGGTTGATGGGCTCTTTCAACGAATGCAAGGATGGTCGTTCCTCGTACTCGCCAGCAATCTGAACTGACCACAGGATTAACCTCATACTAATAATGACGATTTTTCAGTATCTTAGAACAATTTATGCTAATCATGGTATATAATAAGCATTCGGTGGACTTGTCGACTTTAAACTCCGTTCATTAAGCTGGTTTGTCGCAGCGTTAGTTATGAGGATTAAAACTTGCCTCGCATAAATTCGTTTAGTGAAACTTTAGATTGAAAATAAATGGAGTACTGTTATAAATACATTGTATATATTGTTGTTATAAAAATGTTAGTCTATACTATAATAATTATGTAACTATAATAATCTATGAGTAAAAGGTAGTGCTATGCTGCATTGCAGCCGAACTGGGCCGGCACGACTGGGGTGGTTTTTTTTATAGAAGAGGGGGCAAACGGACAGCCGGTTCACCTGATGGTAAGTGATAGCGACATCCATTGACACCCGCTACACCAGAGCGTTAGCAGGTGCGTTGCGTTGTTGGTACCTCTCGCTCACATAACGCCGGCGTCAAATGACAGCTATGCTGTCGCGTTTCATGCGGTTTGTGAGTTTTCGGTGGCCCATTGGGGGGGATGAGGAAAAGGAGGGCAGCGCATCTACGTGGCCTTGCATCGGCGCCGTGAAGCTCCGACTGCTCGTTTGCCCCCTGATGACATAAAAATATGAATCTAATACAGATATTTATATAATGCGAATAGGCAAAATATGTAAACATTCAGTAAAACTTAATTATGCAACTTTATTTTGATGTACCCGGTTGGAGGGTTGCGCTGTGTCGCGCTCCCTTCTGCTTGGGTACCACCATCCCTCTTATCCTCCCGGGAAACAGGTTTGCTGTGTTTCGGAGAGAAGGGCAGGGCAGGCAGTGTAATTACTGTCACCGAGACTTAACATCTTATGTCTCTGGATAGGATGTTGACCATGTAGATGAGTTGCTTGGGCTAGTTTCAGGTTAACTTGTTTATGTTCATGGGCGACGTCGATAACTCACCTACCATCAGGTGGCACGTCTGCCAGTTTGCCTATCAAACTAAGATAAAAAAGCAACAACCAACACAAGTTTCATGAAATTAAAATCCCTTTCACAAAGTACTGACTTTATTTTACATGTCTACAGTACAAACTATTACTCTCGTATGTATATAACATTTTCCTTGTATTTTTATCTTTATACATGTACACAATATTATTAAATCTTACTGTCTGAAACCGTGCTATCCTCACCGACAATCGGTCACTAGAAAGAGGCTTCACCATTCACTACCACCGATTTTATAATAGTTCGCCCCGCCATGAGCCACAGACGTACAATTTACAACTTCCTACACTCACAAAATTATGACAATATTTAATTTAAATTACTGAAAATCATGACACAAGTTCTAACGAGCGTACCTTTACATTCGCTATTACACTATATTTACACTATACATATCAGCATATGTATAGTGTTATATTAGTGTTTCTTAAATAATACTAATTATTAATAATTATATATTTCTTAGCAGGTCATGACCAAACTTCAATCGTTTCAAACTGTATCTCACAATACTTGATTAAGACATTCACTCCTATACAACACAGAGACTAGAGCGATCACAATACGAAGCACATTTTTGAAGGCATCAAAAACACATTACAACATCATCTCCTAACGTTCTGTATATTATGTTACTAGTATTATCACTGTATATGATATATTGTATTTTTATATTACATATTTATTTGTGATGAGGTATTTTTTGGCCTGTGGTGGCCTAGACTGGGTCGGAGAAGTTCAGGACGTCCTATGGCAGGAAACTAGACACTAGACAGGAAAGAGACAGAGGAGATTGGTAGGAAAAAAGAGAGATTTTTACTAGCCCAGGCAACTTAAATATTGCCTATCCTGAGACATGAGATGATAAGTCTCGGTGCCAGTAATTATACTGCTGTCTTACCCTTGTAAGCTTGTCTTTAAATACGGCAAAGCTTAACGGGAGGAACAAGCAAGATGGTGGTAACTAATATAGTGTATATACTGTGGAATTGGTAAACTAATTATATGTATATACTTTAGACGATATCTTTATTGAGGAACAGCTGGCATAGTGGTCAGTTGTTTCGGGATCCCCTGTGTCTATTATCCCCTTACCCCGTTTAAATCCTGTTGTGTCTGTATGTTTTGTTATGTACCTCCTGATTACCTCTAATTAAAATATATTTTTTCCGTTCCTTATACATTTAGTAGTGATCGACGATGGTCCAGCGAGTGTGGCCTCGGAGGGGCCACACCTAAAATGGGGATTTCAATATTATCCCATCCGCCTGACTATTTTAACATCACTTGCTCAAAGGCGAAGGAAAATATTGTGAGGAACCTGCATGCCTGATTAGACATTATGTCTTTGAAGGGTTTGTGAAGTTCACTTTCATTGTTTCAGCACATGGATAAAACAATGGCCTAGCAGGTTCAGAACCTGCTAAGTGGACGCAGCTCTACCCACTAAAACCCGGCGAGTGCTACCAATGCTATCTTTGGTGAGGTGCCCCGGATCTGTTGAGCAAACAGGGCACCTAGACGGCTAGTCAGTCCCTCAGGGGATCGACGCCACCTTCACAGAACAATCCCTCCCAACGTCGGGATAGTACAATGGAGTGAGGTTCCCGTCCTCGCCCTTTGCATCGAGCCGCCTCGGCTCAATTCGCTTTGCCCAAGGTGCTGGGCTCATCCCAGGCTACTGAGCCCCACCGCCACTACAACGCATAAACCATGGGGGGGATTGTACATGTATAGGATTTTACTAAAGTCAATTATAATCATGATAAAATCCTTAAGACGATCAGATGAACATGAACACGGTTCCGTGGAAGACATTTACGTCCCGACACAATAGGTACACATTTGTTTTACGATTCTTTTATTTTATTACCGAATCGCGCTCGAATGCTAATACATTCTTATTAGGACAACTTCGTTTTGTTGATAAAAATGCGCCTACCGAGGTTTATGTTGTCATAAATTTGAAAACATCGCACAAAAAATTACGCCGCGGGGCAAATGGAGTGCGCGAAAAGATAATACACGCTTAAAGTATTATTAGTGATAATAAAACGTTATGTGCTTGCTGTCTGATTTGTTTTGTTTACGCTTCAGGATAAGTTTTTTTTATAATGTGGTAAAGGGACACGCTTACAACTTTGAATGTGGCATAATTATTTTTATGTCGCAGCTTCGGCTGCACCTGCGTGTATCGTCCCGAAGTTTTTTTTTTTTTGAGGGACTCTGTGTTGCGGGACAACCCCTCTGTGTCGGTCCCTTGAGGGACTAACTAGCCGTCGAGGTGCACTGTTTGCTCAATAGATCCGGGCACCTCACCAAACGCGGCATTGGTGGCACTCACCGGGTATTAGTGGGTAGAATTGCGTCCACTTATCAGCTTTCGGGCGCAGCGAGTCTCACATACCCGCCTGGGAAGACCCACTCCCCCGCGGGATGCCTCAGAGCATTTTCCCGGCGTTAAAGAAAGAAAGGGTATAAAGAAAACTGTGCACATACTGTCTCTACATTAGCAGATAGACTATAAGTAACATAAAAACAGCCTTTCAATATACATATGAAAACAAAACTAGGGGATAACTTATAGTCTTGTGAAATTTATAATCGTAACAATGATATTATTGTAATCAGAAATATAAACGCTTTTAGAAATTATAATAAAAAAGTTTATAACTTTAGTGCTTAAAACAAATCGACAGCTCTATATTTATCTAATTAAAAACTTTTTTCATTGTATCCCTTTATTAGCTTGAGAAAATCTTTATTAATTTTCTTAATACGTGCAACAATCAGAGGCTTACTCTCTCTTTGAAATTTTCCTGGTCGATACAAAATGCGTTAGCCACAAGAGATAAAAAAGCCAATTTCCTAAAAAGGACTTGTGAGGATTTATTTCTTTAATGTCTGACAAAAATAATTTAATTGTCAATAACAAAAAGTTATTAGCTTTTATCATAGATTCACTACACTAAATTCACGTCATAATAATTACTATCTTAAAACTTTTTAACTGACTTAAAAAAAGAGGAGGTTTTCAATTCGTCGGTTTTTTTTAATAACTTCATTTCGTTGATCAAAAATTTTTTGATGATTACATGATACAGGTTACACAGACACAATTTTACACAGTACAGAGACAATTTCATCATGACGCAGCGCCGCCCATCTCGGGCACACCGCGAGGGTATGCTAGGCCGAGTCCACCGCTGCGCCACAATCGTGACACACTATCGACGGCTCCCTGCGGGCCTTCTGGCACAGATACTCACCACAGCAAGCATTCCTAACTCTTTGACTAAAAAGTATTATGACATTTATAATTCGGTTGAACAAAAATTATCTATATTTTAATTTAATTATCATAATCGCACAAAGCCAAAAAGATTAATATCTTTGGTAATTTAATATTTTCTACGGTAATCAGAAATGACTAAGCAAGATAAATGAGACTCGTGGTAGATCCTCAACCTTCAAAAAGGTATTCTTTGTGCGGGCTACGTCGAAAGCGGTATGTATCGCTCTGAAGCACGTACAATTGGTTCGGAGTACTGGGTAAAGGGACAGTAATAGCATTTCCGAAGGTTACCCTACAGAAAAATTGTTTTGCTGATAGAACGAAAGCTATTTATATGTGATTACTTATTATATTGATTGAATTGCCAACCCGATGGCATTGTAGACCTTTTTTCATATTCGTTTGTTTCATCGATTTCTATAAAGGGAATTTTCGGATAAAATATTTTCGTCGGCCATTGTTATTTGCGCATTTTTTGATGGTCATTGTGTTTCTTGGACGATTGTAACATTTTCAGATATAGTTTTTTTCTATTTGTTTAACTAGGTTAAGGCAATAAGGAAATCGTTGCGTAAAATAAAAGGTACCTTTCTTTCCTCAAATATTTCAGAAATACTTTCTATTATTTTTGTCACGGTCTCAAATATAAATACGCCAAAAAAATTTTAGACAGACATTTTTAGACATTTTGTGACTGTGGTGTTTTATTTTTTTTATAAATAAAAGACTAAAAAGTTGAAAATAATTTAAACCTGCTCAGAAAAATACCATTACATTACAACATTAAGAAGTAGTGCCATTGCAACCAAACTGGGCTGGCACGACCGGGGTGGTACCTCTCGCTCACATAACAACGGCGTTAAGTGACAGCTATGCTGTCGCGTTTCGAGCCGTTTGTGAGTTTCCGGTGGCCCATTGGGGGGATAGGGAAAAGGAGGGCAACGCACATCCATAATCTCTTTTTTTTTCCGGATGGATCTATGCTAACGGCCCGAAGGCCCTAATGCTACATCGGATTAGTGTGAGCCCATTTGGCACACTTTTGGCTTATAAAAGTGGGGGGTTGCCCCCCGCCAACCGTGCAGTGCGACCACACGGCCTCCTGGCGTCGGGTTGGTCCACAATATCTGGTCATCCGGATATAAATGAGCGTCGCCTCCGGCTGCTCGTTTGCATCTTATGACATTAAAAAAACGATGGTTTAATAACCTTCTTGGTCGGCATCACAATAATGTTATATTGTACATTTTCTGTACCGATTGAACTTAAAAGCCATCAGGCCGAAAAGCCCTTCCGAAAAAAATTTTTAAACAAAAATTAATACCGACTTCAAATTTAAAAAAAAAAGACTAAAAAGTAATAAAATAATTTCCTTAATTTTTGTGCCTACAATTTATAATCAACTTGTTCTTCTACTAATATACAATCTTTGCATTTACCACGTCATTATTGTTACTTTTGGAGTCGGTGTCAGTCAAGGTAGGTAGGCACATCAGCAAATAGGACACCCTTAAAAAGTAACAATAATGACGTGGTAAACGCAAAGATTGTATATTAGTAGAAGAACAAGTTGATTATAAATTGTAGGCACAAAAATTAAGGAAATTATTTTATTACATTTTAGTTTTTTTTTTTTAATTTAAAGTCGATTTTAATTTTTGTTTAAATTTTTTTTATTTCTTAATTTTTAGTGATTTCAAAATTTGATAACTGATTTTATTTGTCTGAAATATTGGTAGAACTATTAAACGCGTTGCTCAGATTAAATAGCGCTGTATTAATGAGATGAACGTAGAAAGGGTTTAATTCATTACATAACAAATGAAAAAACCGAAATGGAATTGTGTAAAACTTTATATACATGTAATTGAAAGCAATGACGGCAGATTTGCTGCTATTCGTTAAATAATTCCATTATATATAGGTATAGAACATCACTAATATATCGATATAGAATGGATATTATGATGACCTTGAAAAACTATGATGCACTTCCAAGGCACAGTTGTTTTTTGTTCATTTAACAACGACAAGTAATAAAATTACATCATTTTAGCATAATATTATTTACCGTATGAAGTAAGCCCAATAAAAGCTGTAAATCGTCGAGGATTTCCCTCGACTGTGTATGGTCTCCATCATCACACCTGTAATGGCGCTTATAACCCATATGGATACAAAGTTCTCTTCAATTTAAATTAATTAAGTCCAAACACAAGGTAGCTACTGTAAACTGTTGAGGAGTTGCCTTAACTGTCCTTTGTCTTCATCACCAGACCCCTAATGACAGTCATAACCCATCTAAATGTAAAGTTCTCATCATCACAAATTAATCAAGCCCAAACACAAGGTTACTGATGTAAATCGTTGAGGAGTTCCCTCGATTGTCTTTCGGATCCAGGATCAGATCGACTCCAGACCTTCATTAAATGGTAGTCCTTCACAACACTTAATAAAAAAAATATCAAACGCACTAGTCGCTCGTACGATTTTCGAAAGTTCCCCTCGATTTCTCTGGGATGCCATCATCAGATCCTGGTTTCCTTATCATGGGACCATTTGGGAAGTATACCCTTTAGAACAAAAAAATATTTTTTTCAAATCGGTCTAGCCATCTTCGAGTAATCAGGTAACATACATAAAAAAAAGAGATTCCGACGAATTGATAACCTTTTTGAAGTCGGTTAAAAAAACCTAATTATATATTTTTACTTTATGCCTTGTATGAAACCTTTGCGACAGACCCAATTTTATTTTTTATTAAAGTTGTGCATGTGCATACATTGTAATTGCAAAATGAATTATTAATGTTTATCAGCTTTGATCAGTAATCCCATTCATACAAAGGGTTGTAACCATAGAAATCTAAATAATAAGACAATTGTCTTATTATTTAGATTTCTGTGGTTGTAACATTAAAGAACATTTAGTTTAATTTAATTTCCAATCCCAATGTAACAGGCTTTTTTATGTTAGTAAAATAGATATAGATAGAAATAGAGTCACCCATGAAACGAAACGTGTAACCTGGACAATGAAACTCATGCGTTCCGTATGAATCCACAGTGTGTATTCATACGGATGTTTCTTCTCTGCCCTTCAGGTGCGTACGCTTCCGTTCCCACTCCAAAGTCGGGACAGTGCCAATGGGTGAGGTTCCCATCCTTGCTCCTTTTCCCCCAGCTCTTTTGTCCCCTCTTCTTATAAGAGGGGCATAAAAAGCAGCTCCCTCAGTTCAATTAGCTTAGCCCATGGTGCTGGGTTCACCTTAGGCTACTGAGCCCCATGGCCACGGCAAGGCTTGAACCATGGTGCGGATAGTGTGTGCTTAACAGCAAAGCTATCCCCCGTGTCTAGTGTCTCCCGTGAATCAGCTTTGCTGTGTTTCGGAGAGTAGGGCAAGGCAGTGTAATTACTGGCACCGAGACTTAACATCTTATGTCTCAAGATAGGCAACACATTATGATTTGTCTATACTAGTTCCAGGTAAACTATGTAACGTTCATGAGCGACGTCGACCACTTACCATCAAATGCCTGTTTGCAACTAACGTAACCTAATAAAACTACTATCCAAGTAACATAAAAATATTCCCGGGGTGGATTACTTGATAGCACTCATATTTTCTCTTATGACTCAGGTTAATACTTTTGCATGATCCAGTTATACCTCAATGTTGGAGTGTAGGAGAGTCTATCAATCTCTTCGAACATAATAATTTAAACTTGTTTGACGACCTCTGTGGCTCAGTGGTAAGCGCGTTGGCGCTCAAGCTGGAGGTGGCGGGTTCGAATCCCACTTTCTGTGTTCCTGGGTCATGTATGTGTATTAAATATGTGTATCATATAACAAAAATCTTAAATATATGTATAGTATAAAAGTATTAAAATATATATTTCCGTTGTCTGGTACCCGTAACACAAGTTCTTCGAGAACTTACCACGGGACCAGATTGACGTCGTGTGAAAGCATCCATAGATATTATTATTATTATAGTAATGATGCATTCAAGCATAATAATGTTATTAGCCCTATATCGAACCTCAAGTGAGCTCGTACATTATCTTTAATTTAACACCCAAGCGAGTATGGAAGCTGGAGTCCCTATTCAGACTATCAGATAATCTATTTCCTCTTGTAATTAATCCTGCAGCAACAGTAAAGTTTAATAGCTTACACGAGATGAATGGAAACAGCTTCAGTTATGTAACTAAATTGTATCGCAAATACCAGTATATTCCTATATGCATTTTCTTGGATTCTTAAAATTTTGACCAGCTTTAGACGTTTTAGTATATTTCGCTTGTTTTCATCAAGTACATTAACATACCCACCATGTTTCAAGCTTTGTCGGGGCGGTAGGGCTCAGTTGCCTAAGGTGAACCCAGCACCATGGGCAAAGCGAATTGAGCCGAGGGAGCTGCTCTTTGTACCCCTCTTATAAGAAGAGGGGACGAAAAAGCAGGGGGCAAGGGGCGAGGATGGGAACCTCACCGCATTGTACTGTCCTGACGTTGGTAGAGGTCGTTCTGTCGTGCGGGACAACTCCTCTACGGAAGTGGCGTAGGTCCCTTGAGGGACTGACTAGCCGTCGAATTGCTATGTTTGCTCAACAGATCGGGGGCACCTCACCAAAGGCGGATTTGGTGGCACTCGCCGGGTTTTAGTGGATAGAGCTGCGTCCACCTTACCACATTTCGGACGCAGCGAGTCCCACATACCCGCGTGGGGATAAGAGCGTTCCCCGGCGTAAAAGAAAAAAAAAGTAAGTACGTCATCATCATCATCATCATCACAAGCATTATGCTTATAGACCCGAGAAAAAACTTTTGTTATATTAAAAAGTAGGTCCATCAGTTAATATCTACTCGCCTAATTTCGGGGATGAAGAAGAAGAGACTCCGTCGGGGAAGCCTTGTAAAGAAGGTTGTTCAACAAAATATGATGATAATCCAAGTTAAACGGCGTCACCATCCTTTTCAATGGAGGAAAGAAAGGCACGGTTGATGATTTAGAAAATCAATGTGTACTATACAAAAAACCGCTGGTAAAAGCTACTTCATATTTATTCATCTTGAAATGAATCTATGAAATTTATAGCGCGATCCACCGTAAATGTGATCTCGCATAAAATTCGACCGTACAATTTCACACACGATTTAAGGCTTAGGATGGACCCCGGATGATAACAGGTCTGCGAGTGGCTACATGGATTTACATTTGTAAAGGAATAGTGACTTTTATATTAATATTGTTGAAAGAGTTTTACAGAGATTTTTTTTGTTTATGAATAAACTTTTTTTATGCCGGGAAATGCTCCGAGGCATCCCGCGGGAGTGGGTCTCCCCAGGCGGGTATGAGGGACTCACTGGGTCCGAAAGGTGGTAAGGTGGACGCAGCTCTACGCACAAAAAAAACACGGCGAGTGCCGCCAATGCCGCCTTTGGTGAGATGCTCCGGTTCTAATGAGCAAACAGGACGCCACCTGCACAGAGGGGTTATCCTGCACCACAGAACAACTTCTACCAACGTCGGGACAGTACATTCCTATCCTGAAACATAAGATGTTAAGTCTCGGTGCCAGTAATTACACTGCCTGTCTTGCCCTTCTCTCCGAAACTCAGCAAAGCTGTTTCACGGGAGAAACAAGCAAGATGGTGGTACCCATGCAGCCGGAAGCGCGGCACAGCGCTTCCCTCCCACCGGTAAATGTTCTTTATAGAATATCGCTTATCAGCAATAAGATCATTATAAATGTAGCATATCAATATATTATTATATTTTGACGAATCCTATAAAAATCTAAAATCTATACTAATATTATAAAGCTGCAGAGTTTGTTTGTTTGAACGCACTAATCTTAGGAACTACTGGTCCGTTTTGAAAACTTCTTTCAGTTAGATAGCCCATTTATCGAGGAAGGCTATAGGCTATATAACATCACACTGTGACTAAGAGTAGTTAAGTTGAGTAAGTTAACGCGGGCGAAGCTGCGGGCAACAGCTAGTTATATATGAATATAAAAGACAACTGATTTGATAACCTCCTAGTCGGTTTATTGCGTTGTTTCTATTATATAGGAAAAGTAGGTTTAGATAGGATATTGATAACAGAAACCAAGATATTGCTGGTAAAATATATCAAGTTTCGTGAATGGGCCACAGGACAAGAAGATATAGTTATTAGGTAAATTACCCTTATGTCCAGAAATCGTTTTGCTAATTTTATATTAGCACGTTTCATACACAGTGTATTGTGAATATATGAGGCTTATGACACTGAAAGCCGAGTCGGTCGATCTCCTAAAAACGCCTACTTCCTGCAATGGACGTAAACTGAAGTTGATGACATGATGAAGATGATGAGGACACCCTTATTGACGACGAATAATGGTAATAATAGGTAATAATATAATATTACCATTATTATATTATTATACATAATATCAACCCTGTGTGTCCCAGCAGTGGATAACTCCCACTGCAGGGCACGGGTCTCCTCGACGAAATCAGGCGAGGAGGGTGTTGGGCCATAGTTCACTGTTAATCTCATCAGCCATGCAGGTTCCTAACGATGTTTTCTTCACCGGTGAGTGAAGTACGATAGTCTCATGGTTCAGGTGCACGTAGAAATTTAGGAAAACCCATTTCTAGGCATCTAAATTCCACTAGACCATCGTCGTTCGTGGTAAAATAGATAAAATTTTAATAGAATTTGTGAAATTATATGCTTACGAGTACTAAGATGAATTTGGCTAAAATAAATATTATAAATTTACAAGACAAGTCCGGTTGATATTTAGAGGAAGATTTACAGAGTCAAAAACTTGTTCAAAACCCAATTACAGAAGTTTTCTGCTGGGGCAGTAAGTGGAGTAATCACATTGGGAGAGGTGCGCGGAGAAAATTGTCTTTAGCGCAGTAACGAGCGTGTGCCAGGGCTCTAAAATATATGAACAACTAGCAAAAATATATTATTCACTGCTTATATACATATTATTATAATACATGCCCATTCTAGGCTTCGTTCTAGTTTCTAACGTTTTATCTTCCGATACAGCAGAGCTGCTTTAAATAAGAAATAAGCAGGATTGTAATAGGACCCCACCATGGTTCAGGCCTTGACGTGGTGGTAGGGCTCAGTAGCCTAGGGTTAGGAAGCTAATTGAGCCGAGGGGCCTCTTTGTACCCCTCTTATAAGAAGAAGGGACAAAAGAGCGGCGGCAAGGGGCGAGAATGGGAACCTCACCCCATTGTACTGTCCCGAAGTTGGTAGGGATTATTCTGTGGTGCGGGACAACCTCTCTGTGAAGGTGGCGTCGATCCCTTGCGCTGTCCCGCAAGGGATATAGCCGTGGAAGTGCCCTGTTAGTTTAACAGATCCGGGGCACCTCACCAAAGGTGGCACAGGTGGCACTCGCCGGGTTTTAGTGGGTAGAGCTGCGTCCACTTACCATCTTTCGGGCGCAACGAGTCCCACATACCTGGAGAAGGTCTCCCCAGGCGGGATGCCTCAGAGTATTTCCCGTTATAAAAAAAGTGGTGGCGTCCTGTTTGCTCATTAGAACCGGAGCATCTCACCAAAGGCGGCATTGGCGGCACTCGCCGTGTTTTTTTTGTGCGTAGAGCTGCGTCCACCTTACCACCTTTCGGACCCAGTGAGTCCCTCATACCCGCCTGGGGAGACCCACTCCCGCGGGATGCCTCGGAGCATTTCCCGGCATAAAAAAAGTTTATTCATAAACAAAAAAAATCTCTGTAAAACTCTTTCAACAATATTAATATAAAAGTCACTATTCCTTTACAAATGTAAATCCATGTAGCCACTCGCAGACCTGTTATCATCCGGGGTCCATCCTAAGCCTTAAATCGTGTGTAATTTGGTGATAAGATATGATTCAATCCGTAAGTTAAATCATTATCAGCCTTGACTTGATTGATAGACATACATACAACATAGGCTCTGTTAAGGAATGCCAATACGGCGAAAACCACGGAATGCATAAGTTTAATTATATAAGGGTACGTTTTTGCGAGTCTGCGTTCTCAGAAAGTAAATTCGTCATAAAATCTTTTTACGAGTTGCGACAAACTAGCGAGATTCTGCAGTAGATAATGAAGCACTGAGTTGGCGCCATAAATAAGAGAGCCTATCTAATCTTTAACAGCCTTTATTATGCTATAGGAGCAAGGGACATCTGACATTAAAAGATAAGGTCTACTAAGTGTACCTGTTAATGCTGAATGGATATAGCATATTATAAATTACTGCTATTATGTGATATGCTGCTGAAGATCTAACGTTACCGATGTCACGCAAAGAATAAGCTCGTTGAAGTGGCAATGGGGCTGGTCATACTCAGGAGAACGGATGGCCGATGTGCCAATGGGCAAAAAGAGAGGAGGCCGTGCTATCGTAGACGAAGTGTTGGTCCAAAGTGGAGGGACAAACTCTGTGCAGTGGCCAGTCCGTGTTGGATGTGAGTGACAAGGGATCGGCCGTCTTGGCATTCATTGAAGGAGGCCTATGTTCAACAGTGGATGAATAGAGGTGATTATGATGATGAAGTGATATATACTCCAGAAGTGGCTGATAAAGTTCTGGAGTGGAGACCACGTTCGGAAAGATGTAGGGAACTTTCACCTCCAACCAGATGGGACGACGATCTCCGTGCACCAGAATCCTAATTCTGGTTAGTTGCGCGTGGCGGAGGATCGTCTTGGCGTTTATTGATAGAGGCCTATATCCATTAGTGGACGGAAAGAGACTGATAATGATGATGATAATGATAAAATGATATATAGATAGATAAAAACTTTATTCACAAACCTACATACTTACATAATATAAGTAAAAAGAAAAATTAATAGTGTTGTGTTTCGGAAAAAGGAGCAGTAGTGTGATAGACGTATAGATGAAGTAAGAAATAGAATATATATATAATATAATATAATATAGAAAGTCTAACTGTTGGTACCGACTTCGGTATTGACTTCAAATCCCAGCTGACTGATTCCCAGCCATGATTCCTTTCTTTTTTGTTATCGCAGGGAAATGCTTTTTACGCATGTAGCCAGGATCTCGGGTAGATCCCGACCCTATGTGGGACTCGCACCTGTAAACTAAAACCACTGCGAGCGCCTTCAGTCGCTTTAATTTGAGGGTCCCGGATAGGTATTCAACAAGATCACCTCAGCGACAGGCTAGCCCCGGCAAAGGCCAGACTACTCCTCTTAAGGGGGGACTGCCCGGCTGCTAAGGCAGTCCCCGCGACGTTGTGTCATACAGGGCCCAGGTTCCCATCCTGAACCCGACACGAGCACAGGGGTGTTACTGGAGGCGCATTAAGTAGCGCCTCCTGCTGCGCACCCCCGTTCGTCGCCCACGGGGGGAGGGCTCGTTGGTGGCCTCCTCTCTCACCCGCTCGTCGGCCTCCTTCTGGGACATTACTGCCTCGCAGAAGGAAACCATCGCCGTCCAGGACTCGTCATCACCGAGCATCGCGGTGATGATACTCGGCAGAAACAAATCCCCTCCGATGACCGATGTCTGATGATGACGCAGCGCCGCCCATCTCGGGCACACCTCGAGGGTGTGCTGGGCCAAGTCCACCGCTGCGCAACAATCGTGACACACTGCCAACGGCTCTCTGTGAGCCATCCGGCACAGGTACTCACCAAAGCAACCATGCCCAGTGAGCACCTGTGTCAGACGGAAGGTAAGGAGTTTGCGCTTACGGCGCAACCACCGCTCAGGGACCGGACGCAGAGCAACCGTTAGGTTTTTGCCGTATGGCTGTTGCGCCAGGTCCTCCCCCACCTTCGCATTAACGAAAAATGTGTTGCTCGCCTCTTACCCTAGTGGACAAACTCAAAGGATCCCGTCCAGCGTAAGGCTCTCACCAAGAGATCTGAGACATAGGAGTGTATCTCGGCAAGAACCTCCGCCACGAGTTCCCATGGGGGGTCACCGGCCAGGGCAGTGGCTGCCGCCTACGATACTGTACGGTACCCCCGGATCACTCTTACCGCAATGACCCGCTGCGCCGTGCGCAGCTGGGCCTTATTCCTCGCAGTAAGACCCGCCCAGATGGGTGCACCGTAAATTGCCATACTCCGGCAGACTCCGGAGTAGAGCTGCCTGCAAGCGGCACTGGATCTTCCGAGGTTCGGGGGGAGTCTGCCCAGCGCACTTCCCGCTTTTACGACCTTTGATCCCAAAATTGAGAAATGTGGGCCGAAGATCCACCCTCCGTAAAGGATGAGCCCCAGATATTTGATATGGGGGCTCATCCTGACCCTCACCCCTCCAATCTGAAGGGTGGGGGTCCTTTCCACCCCCAGCCGTGATTCCTACGTTTCTGCAGATCGTCACTTTTAGCCGCGATATTAAATATCACTTCACTTAAAGACCAGTGGAAGGGCGGGGCTGTACCAGGCACCCGTCTGCAAACAACCATCAAATAAGGGCAAGACAGGTATATTGCCTGGCACCAACTCACTAATCTTCCTTACTTTCGTGACAGTTAACATTCGTATAAATATGTACAGTGTTTTTATTAACTTTGTTTAAAGTGAAGTTAGTCTCTAAATAAACTGACAGACAGTCCTTTTGGCCGCAGCAGTAGGACAATTCGGACCCCGCTCCCTACTCCCGGGACTCAACCATGCCCTCACACTTCTGAGCTAGATGATGCGATCGAAGTTGTTAGCACAGCGCAGATTCAGACCTGGATGTCCACAATTGATCAGTGCCTTAATGAAGTATGCTCCATTGCTTCTGAAGGGAAGCTGAACATGGACCAAAAATTGCGCATTAATACCCTATGCAGCAAAGTGGGCCATGCTACTTCACAGATGGCCGTGCAATACCAGGCACTAAAACAGAGGGCTATTCATATACAATCTGCACTGGGAGTTTTACAAGACCGACGCAACCTGTCCCAACAACTACAGGAAATAAAACAAACCGTGCAAGAGCAAACGCCCAAGACGCCCACTGGATCTTCATTTGCCGATATGGTTAAAAAAGGCAGCAATAAATACATACAGCCTAACAACTTGAGCTCAGTTGCCATTTACCCTAACGACAAACAGAAGTCCAGCGCTGACACCAAATCATTGGTTCATTTTTTCAACACAAAATTATCTGCCCTGAACAAATGAAGCTACAGGTGAGGTAAAACGGTAAAACGAGAAACGGTGGTGTTGTAATTAGTACTGAGACTAAAGACGATATCGATAAGATCAAGCAATCTCCCCTCATTACAGACGCAGGACTAACTGTCGACGAATTGCGCAAGCGTAAGCCCAGAGTTATAGTTATTGGGGTGCCCTCATCCATGGCGGAGACAGAAGTCCTTATGTGCATATATAACCAGAATCTAGCCGATAAATTAAAAGACCTCACCATCGAAACGTTCCTAAACTCTTGTAGGCTGAGCCATAAATCGGGCAAGAAAAATGCTGAGACCTGCAACTTTATTTTTGAAGTACCAGCCGCTATACGTAAAGTCCTCGTATCGAAGGATAGACTTTTTGTAAACTGGTCGTCGTGCCCTGTGAGGGACTTCACCTTGGTTACACGGTGCTTCAAGTGTCAACTGTATGGCCATGCAGCAAAGTAGTGTCGGGATACCAACTACACCTGCAGTCATTGTGGTGAGCAAGGACACTCAATAAAAGAATGCCCCAAAAAAGCATCAGAACCGAAGGGTGCAACATGCCTGCACTTCAAAAAACCAAGTGGCCATAGCACAGCTTCTGCGGACTGCCCTGCCAAAATTCAGGCCGAAAAAAGGTATATAAATTCGGTTGATTATGAAGGCGCCTAAGAGCGCCACAGGACTAGTTTCAATTCGACCTCCTATTTAGATACACTTTTTAGTTATATTTATTTAAATTTCCTTTACAAATATATATTTTAAGAATGATTAATGTAATAAAAGAAGTAGATAATTTCTCTGTATCTGTTTCAAAGGTTTGTGAAGTTGAAAACTGCAAACAATATTTTACTGACTATACTAACCCCTTATCCATAGTTACACAAAACATCGCAGTATTTATAAAAAATTTAACGACTTCAACATTTTTCAACAGAGGTTAAACGTCACATGCGATATCATTGTACTAACCTAATGTTGGCTTGTAAAACAGTATAACGTACCAGTACTAGCGGGATACAATATGTTTATGAGTAAAAGTAACAAACAATCAAAACGATGGAGTGGTAATATAAACTAATAAGCAGTTAAATATTTCCGTAGAAGAGCCACTCATACAGGAGTGTAGTGCTTTATTATTAAAAATTGCAACTGAATTTGCAATATTATGTATATATAGACCTCCCTTTTTCAGAAATATATCAACTTTTATTAACAGTTTGAATGATGTCCTATCAAATTTATCACAATATAAAAACATCGTTCTGATTGGAGATATTAATATAAACATTATTTCAGGAAATAACGAGTCCTGAGAGAGAGAATAAAATGTCCAGGAATATCTCAACCTATGTGCTTTTCACGGCATACTGCCCGCCCACATGCTCTCTACACGTCAAAGTGGTTCTTGCTTAGACCATGTAATGGTAAAATCAATTTATCCATCATTAACGCTCTAAATTTTAAACTCGGCGATAACCGATCATAATGCTGCCCTAGTAACATTTAATTGTAGCCTACCTAGACAAAACCATAACCGTGTCATTTCTAAATTAAACATAAACAAACTTGTAGAGGATTTATGTAACGTCGATTTTACTCCGATTTATAGTTCCGCTGACATAGAATTTTGTATGTTATATTTAATACAAAAAGTACAATTCGCAATTAAAGAAAATACGTTAGTATCTCGCGCTACATGTAAAAATTTTAATATTAAACCGTGGATTACACCTGGTCTTCTTCGTTGTATAAGGCACAGAGATAAATTACACATGAAATCTAGATCTAACCCTGGAAACCTAATATTGGAAACATCATATAAAAGATATCGGAACTTTTGTAATAAGTTACTAAAAGATATTAAAAATAATTACGATAAAAACCTTCTAGAACGAGCTGGAAATAATAGTAAACGGATCTGGAAACACGTTAGGGACATAACATATACAACGAAGAAGCATGAATCTTCCTCAAGTTTGTTAAAAAATCATTCGTCAGAATTAACATCAGCAAATTTTGTGAATAATTTCTTTGTTAATGTAGGTTCGGACCTAGTAAATAAAGTGCAAAGCCAATTACAAGGTCAATCTATCACTCCCTTGACGTGCAGCTCTAATATCACATCTTTCTCACTTATCGAAACCGATGAAGCCGAAGTAGAAAGGATTATTATGTGCTTAAAAGACGACTGTGCAGTTGGATGGGATAATATATCTAGTAAAATAATAAAGAATTGTAGGCATATTTTGACTAAGCCGTTGACACATATTTTTCAGAAATTTCTATCTGAAGGCTATTTACCCAGATGTTTAAAAAAAGCTATCATAGTTCCTATCTATATATCTGGTGACAAACAGGATGTCACAAATTATAGACCAATCTCAATATTACCAACTTTGTCAAAAATATTAGAAAAAATCATTAACATTAGGTTGCTCAACTTCTTAGAAAATAAGTTGATATTATCGAAGAATCAATTTGGATTTAGGTTCAAAATGTGTACTGCGTCAGCAGTACAAATCACATTTCCCAAGAACTGGATAAGGGTAATCATGTAATTGGTATATTCCTTGACCTAGCTAAAGCTTTTGATACTGTTTCTATCGAAATCCTTTTGCGTAAACTAGAAACTGTAGGTATAAGGGACACACTACTTAAATTATTTGAAAGCTACTTACAGGACCGCTGTCAGTGTGTAAAGATTGACAATGTTTTCAGTTCATACCTAAATAATCCACAGTATGGTGTTCCTCAAGGAAGTATTTTAGGGCCAATATTATTTTTAATTTACATCAATGATCTGTGTGAACTAAAATTAAAACATGGCATAACAATATCTTACGCTGATGATACTGCACTTCTTTTTTCAGCTGACACAGAAAATAAAGTTTACAAGTGTGCACAGCACGGGTTTAATATTGTAAACAAATGGCTTCAGACTCATCTCCTAACATTGAATGCAGAAAAAACAAAATACATAAAGTTCTCGATGCGCAAACACACCCCATCTTTAACTAACCAATCGTTGTATGCTCACCACTGTTCAACTCCTTCCACTAATACTGAATGCACATGTCCTAACATAGGAATAATAAATAAATTAAAGTATTTAGGCATTATATTCGATTTGTCCTTCAAATACCATACAGAAGATTTAAGTAATAAGATATATAAGTTAATGTTTATTTTCAAAAAGCTACGACATATATCAGACCAACAATTAATAAGGCAAGTTTATTTTGCTCTATGTCAATCTATACTTACCTATTGCATTACGTCTTGGGGAGGAGTGGGTAAAACACTGCTATTGACCATTGAGAGAGCACAAAGAACGATCATTAAAGTTGTAGCTTCCGTCCATACCTTTTCCCAACTAAACTTCTTTATGAATCATTTAAAGTACTAACCGTTCGTCAACTGTTCATATTGAACGTAGACCTAAAACAGCACCCAGCCCTACCTTTCAACTCGGAATACATGGGTAAAAGGCGGAAAGATATCGTGTGTCCGTTAAAAACACATGTAAAACATACATTTGCGACAAAATTTTATATATTTTTAGGTCCACTGCTATAAAATAGAGTAAATGCAATAACTAGTATATATGCACTTAACTATTTTAACTGTAAAAGAAGCCTCAAAAGCTGTCTACAAAAATTGTCCTACGAGGAGACAGAGAAATTACTTATAGTGTTACAATAGGAAGTACTTAATATTTTACACTAACTAATGCTATTTTTAAATTAGATATTTTTATATTAATCTCAAAAACTGAATAAGAATGTTTTGTAATGTTTATAATTTTGTAATTTATTGATTTATTGATCCAGTTTGTATAACTAATAATGTAAGCTCTAGTTGTCGCCTGAAACACAGGATATCCTAGTTCAGGCACTACCGTTAATCTTATATAATTAATGCAAATTGTACCTTATGTTTCTATATAATTTACTATGTATGTACTTTTCTTGAACAAATTATTATTATTATATTATTATTATTACTTACTCGACTTACTCGTCTCAGAATAGACAACGCATGAAGGAGAGGTGGAAACATGTCTTGTTTCAGGTGATCTTGTTTATGTTCATGAGCAGTGCTGACCACTTACCATCAGATCTGTCAATCTGCTTGTCCAACTAACATAGCAAATACCTGAAAAGTAATGTACAACAACAATACATGAAAGTGTAAATATATATCGTAGTACCAGAGAGGACAGAACAATCGTATAAGATAATAGTTTTTTTCCAACTTTATTTGTTCGTTGGCGTTTGTTGCGAACAGTTTTTTACCTTTCACTGAAATCACTTACAATTGAATCTAATTTCAGTAAGCTTGATTTCAATGGCTTTTTAAATTTCAAATGCTTACAACAAGTCATGAGCGAGTTAATAGTTACTAAAGGGTTCCGTAAAGTCATTTTTTCTTTTACGCCGGATGTATCAAAGCATTTGCTTTGATACATCCGGCTGGGGAGGGGGGGACCCACCAGGTGGCTATGTGGGACTCGCTGCGCCCGAAAGATGGTAAGGTGAACGCAGCTCTACCCAATGAAACCCGGCGAGTGCCACCAATGCCGCCTTTTTTGACGTGCCCCAGATCTATTGAGCAAACAGGGCACCTCGAT